>CM069526.1:114913750-117725000 GCA_035773235.1 Eospalax fontanierii
GATGGGGTGTGTGCTTTTCACATGTAAGTAAGGCCTTGGGTTCAATTCCTGGCACTGCCAAATAAATGAATAGTAATTTTTAACAATCCATAAGGGTTATAAATTGTATAAGAAAACATATGATCAAGTTGTAATCATAGCTGGTTAGTATGTTCATAGTTAAAATGAATATACAACACAGAATTGACACATGAAAGAGAACCGAATATATTAGAGGTGGCATTGTAAGTGAGTTTTGTGCTTTGTTCTGCTTTTGAGATACAGTACCACTATGAAGTCCGGGTTGGCCTAGAACTTACTATGGAGCACAAACTGGCCACAAATTCACGATCCTCCTGCCTCAGTCTCTGAAATGCTAGGATTGCAAATATCTGTCACCATTCCTGACGCAACTGAATTTTTTAAAGGATGGAATATTTGACCAATAATTTGGGGACAGTTAGCTATTATTGTAGAAGGAGGAAAATAATGAACATACCTTATCCCTCCATGAATATAAACTCTGGGCGGAGTTAACAAAATATAAAACCAACCAAAAGATCAATAAAGGCACTGGGAGAAACTTTAGATGAATGTATTTATAGTTAAAAGATAAGAAAGAGTTCTCAGGGTTGGAGATATAGTTTGATACATAGAGTACTTGCCAGCATGCATGAAGCCCTGGGTGTGCAATCCCCAGCACCACGGAAACTGGGCTGCATGACTGTCATCACAAACTTGGGAGGTGAAGGCTGGAAGATCAGAAGTTCAAGCTCATCTTTACCACATAGTGAGTTGAAGATCGGCCTAGGCTACATAAGTCAGTCTCCTCTCTCTCTCTCTCTCTCTCTCTCTCTCTCTCTCTATCTCTCTCTCTCTCTCTCTCTGGTATATACATGTACATATTCATGTAGGCGTGCATGTGGGTGTGCAAGCCTGTCTGTGTACTTGTGGAGGCCAGAGGCTGATGCTGGGTCCTTCTCAATCACTCCTCACCTTATATTTCTGAACAGGGTCTTTCAGTGAACATGGCTGTATTAGTTACTTTTCTGCTGCTGTGATAAACACCATGAGCAAGGGAACTTACAGAAGAGGTTATTTGGACTTGCAGTTCCAAAATGAGAGCCCATGACAGTGGAGGAACATAGCAGCAGTAGGCAGCCAGAGCAAAAAGCTAAGAGCTTCTATCTCTAAGGGCAAACAGGAAACAGACCAGGGTAAAGCTATGAGGTCTCAGAGTCCACATACTTCCTCCAGCAAAGCCACACCTTCCAAACCACCTTAAATAGCACCACCAACTGGGGACCAAGAATTCAAATGTTTGAGTCTATGGGGGACATGAGCATTCAAACCACCACACTGGGACTCACTGACTCTGCTAGGCTGATTGGCCAGCAAGCGCCAGGAATCCGCATACCTCTAAACCCCCAGTGTTGGCATTACAGATGTGTGCCACTGTGCTCAGCTTTTTATGTGGATGCTAGGGTTTAAACTCAGATCATCATGTTTGTACAGCAAGCACTTTACTGACTGAGCAGTCTGAGCTGTCAAAGAAAAAAAAAAAGAAGAAAAAGAAAAGAAAAGAGGAAGGCGGGAAAGAAAGGATTCTCTATACAAGAATTATGAAGAAAAAAACCTAAAGAATTTGACCATACGAAAATTCAATTTTTAAAAACCTGTGACAGACAAGGAGAAAATATTTGCATAGTACATATAATATTTGCATAGTACATATACAGTAAATAATTTCCAGAGTATATCATGAATGCAAGAGAAGAAAGACAAAAGAGCTATGCCACTCAAAGGGAAGAAAAGCAAGCGCCACGAACAGGCAACTCCGAGGAAGGGGTTTGAAGAATGGGAACCTCGGTCTTTGATCAGGGTAGCTGTGGTGCTGAAAGGGTCCTCAGGTGGTGAGAAAATCTCTTAGCACTGCTTTCTTTGTGGAATATAGTTGTAGAAGTAGGCAACTAAAAGCCTGGTTTCAGTTTCACAGTCAGAGAACCTCAGGGACAGAGGAAGTATAAGGAAGGAGTCTGGGCCGGGAACCCCATAATGTTCTTTATGAAATCCTCAGCTCACCTCTAACTATGAACATAAGGATATAATCCTGAAAGCATATCCAAAACTCTGAGAATAGCATCGAAAAACAAGAAAGAAAGAAAAGATTGGCCACATGTAGGATAGATCTGACTAGCAACTGCAAAGGTTTTGAAAATGGAGCTCATTTCAAACCACAAACCACAGAAGCTGGTGAGAACTTGCAGCCCAGATCCAACTGAGCTGGTTACCTCTAACAGTTAAAAAACAATGTTCTCCAGAGAACTTAAACCAGACTTGGAATCTGATAACATAATATTCTAAATGACTAGAACATAACCCAAAATTACTTGGCATTTGAAAAATCTGGAGAGATGGCTCAGCAATTAAGAACACTAGCTGAGTGGATCAGAGTTTAGCTCTCAGCACCCACGTGGTGGCTAATAATCATCCACAACTCCAGTTCCAGGGGATCCAATGCCCAATTCTGGCCTCTGCAGACTTTGCATGCATGGGGACACTTACATACGTGCAGGCAAAACACTCATATACATAAAATAAAAATAAACAAATAAATTAGGAAAATCGTAACCCTTGTGGGGAAAGACAGAGGGCAAATGCCAGCACCAATGTGGCATAACTATTGAGATCATCTAACAAAGACTCCAACAGCTGTCATAAAATACTATAAAGTAAAGATGAATCTTTCAAAAGTGGAGGGGACGTCTCAACAGAGACATCAAAGATGTAAAGAAGAATGACATGGGGATTTTCAAATTAAATTATACAGTATGTGAAATTAAAATTCACTGGATAGACTAGGAGATGGGGTGAACAGGACAGAGGAAATACAGAAAACTCAAAAATAGATCAGTAGAGATTATCCACTCTGAAGAACAAAGTAAAAAAAGTTGAAAGCGTTTCTTTGAAAACTAGAGCCTGTGAGGCCTAGTTTAGTTGAATTGCTAAGCATTGGTGCCATCAGAGTTTCAGGAAAAACAAAGAAGACGCAGAGTGGAAAAAACTCATGAAGGGAAAAGGCTCAGCTCTCCAAACTGGGTAGACAAACAGGTACAGATTCAAGAAACTCAGAGAAGAGAGCGAGAACACTTTCACTCCATCGAACACCTCATCACAACCTGCTGGAAACAAAGACAAAGTACCAAACAGAAGAAGGAAAATTCAATCCTGGAGGGAATGGAATGGAACGCCACTGTGCACATGATGAAAGAGGAAACTACTCTATGCCCCAGCTGCGGACACTGCTTCCACAGATCTCTGCTGCTGTTGACGTTCACAGGACGACACACACACACACACACACACACACACACACACACACACACACACACACACACAAAGTAAAAATCCTGTACGTTAACAGAAGTTAAAAACCAAATTATAAAAATACAAATAAAAAATAGACATCTCCATCAATCAAACATCATTTTAACATAATAGAAGCATCTTTACAGGTTTCTCATGCGTGTGTTATCTCCCCCAGTAGATTAACAAGCCCGCTATAGGCTTTGGAAGACACTGACACACCTTCTTGCATTGAAGTGAGGCACTTCTACAGGACATGCTGCTTTTCCCCTAAAGGCCTTCGCAGGTGACTGAGACTTTGTCTTTCACTGTAACAAAGCTTGTCTCTCTCAGCTTTAAAGCACTAACGTGCTGGGGAAAATCATGCCCAAACTAGTAGAAGCTTTGAGTTATACTGACTTCATTGTTTATCAATCATATATGAGTTAATTCCAATGAAAGAAATGCATTGCACTGGAATAGCTGTGTCTGACAACCATGGGAAAGGAACAACAGAATTAAAGTGGTGTAAGGCAGTTCATTGTCCAGGAAGTGGATGAGGGTATTAATTAACATTCATCATTGAGAAATCGATGATCAATGCTATAATTTCCTGGAGAACTATGAACAATAAAAATGATAAATAAATGAAAAACTATTAACAGGGAAGCGGAAATTGGATATACCTAGTGAAAGAAAAGAGATGGAAATGGAACACCAGGGAGTCAGGACAAACAGAGTCAGTTGAGAGAGGTTAGCAGCTAACTGACTGTAAAGTGAAACAAACAAGACCTCACAACTGCTGCTTCTTAAAAGTGGTATGTCGTGCTGAGGAAGAAACACCAAAGGTGAAAGGAAGGAAATGGATCACCAAAATATCAGCTACAAGATGACTGGCATAGGCGATTTTATCACGTCATTACCTTGAGACACCAGAACTGCAACATCGGCAGTGCCTTGAGCTGATTTGAACAATGCAGTTTAGCGGCGGTTTGAATGACAACGTGTCCCATAGGATCCAAGTATTTGGACACTTGGTCTCCAGTTAGTGGCATGATTTGGCAAGGGTCATGGAATCTTTCGGAGGTGTGGCCATGCTGGAGGAAGTGCATCACTGGGGACAGGTTGTGAGATTATACAGCTTGCCCACTTCCAGTCTGGCTCTCTCCGCTTCCTGTGCCTGCTTGAAGATGTGATCGCTTGGCTTTCTGCCCTGGCCACCTCCTACCCTGCCTCCCCCGCCATTGTGGACTCTCACCTTTTGAAATTGTAAGCCAAATAAACTCTTTCTTTTGTAAGTTGCCTTGGTCACGGTGTTTTATCACAGCAACAGAAAAGTAACTAATCCAGCAAGTAACAAACTTGTAATGGACATGTTTTGTTGTACCCAGCAGTCATAGAGACACATATTTCTTTCGAGCATAGTTGGAACATTTACAGAGGTTTAACAAAAACCATAAAATAACTTTTAACAAGTTTCACGTGAATGGAAATATAGAGAAGACGCTCTATGGTCATTATGTGATTATTCTGGAAATTGATAACAAAATGTAGTTAGAAAACTTTGCCTATCGGAATTATATATAATGAATAGATTAAATATTTATATTAAAAATCAGAAACTATTTTGAATAGCAATGAAAATGATAAAAGGCAAAATCACAAGATTCAGCTGAAGCAATGTGTGCGGAAGAGATGACTTCAATACATACGTTTTCCTGTTTTTTTGTTTTGAGACGGGGTCTCCCTATAGCCCCAGATGACCTAGAACTTACTATGTAGACCACACTGGCCTTGAACTCACAGAGATCTGCCTGCCTCTGCCTCCTGAGTGCTGGGATTAAAGACATATGCCACCATGCCCGGCTGCAATCCATACCTTTAAAAACACTCCAAGTAAACATTTCGATCAAGGAAAAGATATAAAATTAATTCCAAGAAATGCAAACAAAAAAGCAGACAATAGAGAGAGAGGACAAAAAAGCTAGAGGTTTATTATTTGAAAGAATCTTGAAAACTGGTGAACTCCGTCAAGACCCATTAGTGAAGAATAGGAAGCCTAAATAGCCAATAAAATGAAGAAAAAAGATGAAGTAACTATTCATGCTACAGACATTAAAAATGTGATCAAATACTATTAAAACTACATAAATTTGAAACATTATATAGTCTGAGGAAGTTCTTAGAGGGAAAAAAAAACTAGTTCAAGGAGAAATTTAATTATCAGATCTGGAGATTGCCACAAAGTAAAATCAAGACCTAAATTACTAATTAATCTAGTAATAAATAATTCCAGTGCCTCTTCCAGAAAATAAAGACGATGACTACTTCCAATATACAAAAGAAGAAACATTTCCTTCCCAGGGACTGATCCTGTAATCTGACAAAGAAAGTGTAAGGGCTTGAAGACTATAGGCTACCATCACTTATGAATCTGAATTTTAAAATCCTTTCAAAAATGTACCCTAACAAACTCAACAATATATAAAAATAATCCATCATTAACAAAGTTGCATTCATTCACAGAATATAAGATTAGCATGTTACTAGGTGTGGTGGTTTGAATGAGAATGTCCCCCATAGGCTCTAGTGTTGGGATAGTTTGTCCCCAGTTGATGGTACCGCCATTAAAGAGTTCTTAAGCCTTGCTGGATCTCCAGCCGCTCTCTGCTTCCTGTGCCTGCTTGAGGATGTGAGCGCTTAGCTGCTGCGTCTACTCTAGTCACCTCTGTCGCCATGCCTCCCCACCATGACAGACTCTTGCCCCTTTGGAACCGTAAGCTAAGTAAACTCTCCCTTTTATAAGTTTCCTTTACAGCAACAGAAAGCAAACTAATACACTAGGGAAGCAGTCAAGTTCATTTTCCATCTGGAAGGTTAAGAGAACCATATGGTAACTTCAATAGGCATGTATGCAATATAAGTCAATATATAGTCCAGAAGTCAGTCAGTTTTTCCATTCCTGTGACAACTGAACAAAGTAACTTAGCAGGAACAAAGATTTATTGTGTCTCATGGTTTCAGAGCTTCTGCCATGGTTGCTCGGTCTTGTTGGCAGGAGCCTGTGGTAAAGGAGGACAGCAGGGCATGGTGTAGTCAAAGCTTATGGCTGCCAGGACTCGGAGAGAAATGACAAGCTACACCCTTTAAGGCACACTCCTAACCATGCCACCTTCTCGTTTCTGTCACCTCCCAATGGTGTCTTCAACTTATGAAGCTGTCAGTGGACTGGGCTATTCACTGATGAAAGCAGGCACTTATGGTCCAAACCACTCTCAAGAGAGCCACCAGCTGAAGACTCAAACACACGCCTGACAGGGAGACACTCCCATTCAAACAGTAACCTTTCTTAAAAATACAAACACCCTACAGGCTGGAGAGATGGATCAGCCAAAGTGCCTTCATGAGTTTGATTCTCAGAACCCACAGAAAAGCTGGGCACAGTCATGCACACCTGTAATATCAGTGCTAGGAGATGGAGATGGGATCCTTGGATCTTGCTGGCCAGCCGGCCTAGACAATTGATGATGTCCAGATTGCACCAGAGTCCCTGTTTGAAGAAATAGAAAGCGATTGAGGAAGACAATCAATGTTGACCCTTGGTCTCTATGTTCATGTGCATACATGCACACATGTGTACTTGCACATATATATGAACACACACATGTATGAAAAAAAAGAAATAAAATAAAATATTGACACTCTTAGCAAACTGAAAATTGAAAGTAATTTTCTTCATCTGATTCAGGTAGCCCAGCCCAGCCTGGCCTTGAACTCATGATTCTCCTGCCTGAGTCTCTCTGAGCACCACCATGCCCAGCCTTTGATATTATCTTGAAGATGAAATGTTGACAGATATTTCTTTAGAGATAAGAAAAAAACAAAAATGCATGTCACTCCAGCCTCTGCTCAGCACTGTCCCGCAGGTTCTAGCTGGCACAGTGAGGAAAGAAGTTGCCAAGAGCAGACACTATAGCTGTGATCCTTAAAAGACTCTTGAAAAGTAACTGACTAATCATAGGGCATGTACATGTGCTAGTGAGAGAGAGAACAATTTCTATGGCCCAGTCTTATGAAGAACCCCACATTTTGTGAATTTTGCCTCCAAAAAATTCCTCTAGCCAGGTTCTTGGGGTGTGCTGATCAACTCTTGTCAACTTGACACAAACTAGAGTCATCTGCTCAGCTGAGGAATTACCTCCATCAGACTGGCCTGTAGGGGTGGAGGGGCATTTTCTTGACTGTTGATTGAGATAGCAGGGTCTAGCCCGCTTGGGCAGTGCCATCTCTGGGCAGATGGGCCTGGACTGTATAAGAACAGTAGGTAAAAGCCAGACCTTTAATCTTAGCACCGGGGAGGCAAAGGTAGGCAAATCTCTGTGAGACTGAGGCCAACCTGGTTTATATAGTGAGTTCCAGGCCAGCTGTGGTTACAGGGAGAGCATGTCTCAAAAAAGAAAAGTAGGAAAGGAAAGAAAAGAAGAGACGAACGAGTTACGAGAAGCAAACAAACAAGCAGTGCTCCTCCACAGCCTCTGCTTCATTCCTGCCTCCAGGTTCCTGCCTGAGACCCCAGCCTGATGTCCCCCATTGTTAGACTGTCACATGGTAGTGTAAGCCAAACCCTTCCTTCCTCCAAGTTGTTTTTTGGTCAGTGTTTTATTGTAGCAACAGAAAGGTGACTAATAACAGACATTAGTACCAGGAGCTGTCCATTGGTACCCAGTGGGCTCAGCAAAAGAGTTAAAGACAGTTAAAGACAGGGTCTCCCGCGCTTAGAATGTTGACAGCCAATAATAGTTCAGAGGTAAAGAGACGGCCCTGTAATCCCCTCCCCCTTCCTTGACCGATTGATATGCTATGAATTTTTAATTCTTTCCTTCCTTTTTTTCCTTCTTTTGTTTTCAAAAGGTTCACTTTGGAAGAACTGAAACAACTTTTAGTTCTTCACTGGGAACATTCAGTCCTGGCTTCAGCTTGACATGGATACAAGTTTTCTTTCTGGGACAAAGACAATCCTGTGACATTAGACTGCAGTAATGGCTGTTGCAACTCCATGAACGTACCCGATCGCTTAGTTATATACTGTTTCTAGGAAATGAGAAAGGTGTGCCTAGAGAATTTCAGAAGACCTAAAAAGACATGCC
This sequence comes from Eospalax fontanierii, assembly GCA_035773235.1. NCBI lineage: Eukaryota > Metazoa > Chordata > Mammalia > Rodentia > Spalacidae > Eospalax > Eospalax fontanierii. The sequence goes on from CM069526.1 coordinate 114,922,222, forward strand.
ATGCTCACTGGTTGTAAAAATTTTACGGTCTGACATAAAGCTCTTGGAAGTTGTTCCTCTGATCCTCACACAAACTGAGCAAACCAAAGTCAACAACTGTTCTTAGATCTAGCTGGGACCGAGGTCACAGAGTGGACTGCTGCATTGAGACTGGAGAGACAGACAAGTGGATTCAGAGAACCACAGCTCACTAGGCGAGGCCCAGGAGTGGAAGCCACAGCTGGAGTTGGGAGGGGAAGGAATATTTAAATTGACAAGTTGCAGGACACCCAGGGTAGACTAGTGTTGGAGAGGGCCCTTCCAGCTTCTCACTGTGAAAACCGAATTCTCCTATGCTTCTGGCAAGGATGTGAGCGAGCTGGGCAGGCTCAGAGGCCTTGAGGATGGATTCCTCCTTCATAGTCAGCTTTGGACCCGACCTCCCATTCCCTGGAAACAGTTAAAAATAGGAAAGCCTCACAATTGCTCCTCTTTAAGATTTAAAATATCACAGAGGTAGGGGATTTTGTTAAGGCCCATTAAGAGAAGACTATTTCCTCCTGGTCAAAAGAATGGAAACAGCCAGGGGTGGAGGAGGGGGTAGAGCACATCTTTGATTCCAGCACTCTGGGAGGCAGAGGCAGGTGGATCTCTGTGAGTTCAAGGCCAGCCTGGACTACATAGTGAGTTCCAGGCCAGCTAGGGCTACAGGGAGACCCTGTCTCAAAAAAAAAAATCTAAGTTCTATCTCTGACCCAGGGTAGAAACATGACATTTTAATCTGCTCCAAAAAGTAGAACATTCCATACCGTTGCCCCCTCCCTTAAGAGTTAATACAACTGGGAGATGGGTCAGCAGGTAAATGTGCTGGCTGCGAAGTCTGATGACCCGAGTTCACTCTCCACTACTCCTGTGGTGGAAAAAGAAAACCAGTTCCCAAAAGTTGTCCTCTGGCTTCCACATGTGCCATGGTATGCAACCCCCCCCACACAAAATTAAATAAATAAATATACTAAAAAAATTGTTTTAAAAGAATCTAACTGAACCTGCCAATCACTTAGCCAAGAGACCACCCCTCAGGATAAAAGATTCATCTGAAGACACACTAAAGCGATGGGAGGAATAATTCTTTTCTTAATGAGATAATGTACATCCTAGGAGACCCTTCCTTGAGGGTCTTTACAAAAAACCTGGACATCCTGTCACTGGACATCCTGTCACTGAACACCCCCCAAACTCTTCCAGTAACAAGGAGGGAGTTTTGGAATATGCATGCACTGTCCATCCTTTCACAAGGTTTGACCCTAAGGACAATGATCTTTAACTAGACTCTGACTTGAATTTTACCAGAGGATAATCAACACAGGAAAAGGAAGCCCCTGACTCAAGCCCCAACTCTAACCCCTTTTCCCTTAAGGGCCGGGGAATCTGAGAAGCACTTATGAAGGTCACAGTCCAGGTTACAATCCTCCTAACATCTGAGATGTGACCTTGGACTACAGCACACTCTTCTAGAACCGCCTTAGCCCCACATCACTAGGATGCCTGTATAATAAAGGCTTACAGCCAAAGGTTTACAAACCTCACAGCCCATTTAAGGATGGGAAAAGCCACTGACAACAAGGAAAAACAATACCAGGAATACTAGAAGACATGTTGACCTTCTGCACCACAGGCACAGCAAACGGGACACACAGTCTACGGCCTAACCAGACAAGCATGGAATCTCATACTAAGGCCCTATCCACCTGTTTTCTTCACCTAATTCATTATTATTAGTGTGGGGTGGGGGTGTGTGGTATATGTATGCATTTGCAAGAGTGCTTTCCTGGGCATACACATGAGGCCAGAGGTTGACTTTGTTCCTTCCTCTATCACTAGCCGTTCTATCTTTTGAGACAGTCTCTCATTGAACCTGAAGTTTTCTGTGTCAACTAGACTGATTGTCCAGCAAGCCCCAGGACCTACTTGCCTCCACACCGTCTGCCCCAGGGCTGGTGTAACAGGTGCATGCACCATGCCCAACCTTTTACATGGGTTCTAGAGACCCTAACTCAAGTCTCCATGTTTGTGCAGTACACACTTTGTCAACTAATCTACCTCCCCCGCCTTATGTATATGGTTCTGAACAAAGGAAAAATAAATCCCAAGATATGCTAAAAAGTAAAAATGTGGTTGGAAAACACAAAAAAAATCAGAACATTCAGACATTATCGGAGATATTATAATTATTAAAACAGGAACTTAAAACAACTAAGATTAATATTCTGAGGACGTCAATAGAAAAATAGACAACATGTAAAACATAGGGATAAGTGGAAGAATGGAAACTCTAAAATCATATCAAAGGTGAGAGTTAGAAATAAAAAACACTATGAAAGAAATGAAGAATGCCTTTGATAGATTCATCAGTACATTCCAAAGGAAAAAAAGGGGACTGGAGAAGGGGACTGGAGAGATGGTTCAGTGGTTAAGAGCACTGGCTTCTGCTGCAGAGGATGCAGGTTCAGTTCCCAGCACTGATAAGGCAGCTGCTAACTCTATGTAACTCCAGTTCCAGAGACTCTGGATACCCTCTTCTGACCTCCATGAACATTGCACATATGAATGAACACACACACACACACACATATATATGCATGCAGGTAAAACACTCATATGCATAAAGAAAAGATTTAAAGACCAAAGACTGAATCATTGAACTTGGGCTAGGGAGATGGCTTAGTGGGTAGAGTGCTTGCTCCACAAACACCTATGTAAATAGAGGATGCGCATGATGGCTTACCTGTAATCCCAATGCTCCAGAGGCTGAAACAGAAGATCCCTAAATTAGCCAAATTGGCAAGCTCAAGTGAGACACCTTACCTCAATATATAAGGTGGACAGTGATTGAGGAAGATACCTGGTGTCAACTCATGGCCTCCACATCACATATATGCATATTCATACAAGCACATATACATATGCACAACACACATACATAAAATATACACATATAAAATATGAAAAAGAAACAACAAGCTTGAAAAACAAAGGGAAAATGGAACATAATATTCCCAAGCTGTGGAACACTCGTGAAAGGTATAACACACCAGAAGATAAAAAGGCTCAGAAGAAATATTTGAAACAGAGCCTGTCCATTCTCTCCAATTTAATCTCTACATTTGTATATTCCCAATAAAAATGTACCAATGCTGTTATTTTGCAGAAGCCAATAAAGTGATTCTAAAAAGTATATGGCCATGCAAAGGATTACGAAGGGCCAAGATCATTTATAGAAAAAAACACGAAAAATTTACCCAGAAGAGAGCATCACAGTGTAGACAATGTGGCATGGGTGCACACTACAAACCAAATGCAGAGCTACAACCGTGTAATGTACTAGATGTAAGACAGAGGAGACACTGCAGAACAATGGAGAGAGATGGCTTTTTGTACATTACTCTGCGAGCTATAAGCTGGCCATGTGGAGCACAAATAAAACAAGTCTTACATTAAACCATGCACAAAATCAATTTCAGGTAGATTATGGATTTAAATGTGAACTATAAAACAATGTTCTATAAAATAGAGAAAAGTAAAATTATGAGATAAAGATTTGATTTTAAAATGAAGTGCCTTTAATGCCAGCACTCAGGAGACAGAGGCAGGCAGACCTCTGTGAGTTCAAGGTGAACCTAGTCTACATAGCAAGTTCCAGACCAGCTGGAGCTACAGGAAGACCAAGTCCAAAACTAAATTTAATTAAATTAAGTACAAAGAGCAGTATGATAGGCTGAGTGCAGTGGTATAAGCCTGTATTATAGTACTGGCTACAGGAGGATGACTTGAGTCCAGGAGTTCAAGAGTAGCAGTCAAACCGACATGGTGGACTTTGTCTCAAAAATAAACAAAGGGAAAAATGCACTATCATAAAGGCAAAGTTGATACTGGTTACTATATTAAAGAAAGAAATTTGCTCACCCAAAAGATACCATTAAGGCAGTGAAGAGGCGAGCAAAGAATAACTGAAAATATTTTTGATACATGACAAAGCATTTGCATTTCTGAAAGAATTCTTATTGGCTGGGGGGCGGATAACGGAGTAAAGTGTTTGCTGTGCAAGCATTGTTCACCCCCACCCAGAAGCCATGTTTAAAAAGCTGGGTTCAGTGGCATGCACTTGCAATCCCAGTTCTAGGGAGACAGAGATAGGGACCCCTGGCCTACCAGCCTAGCTTCTGGTTGGAGGTTCCCTACTTTTGGAATCGGGGATAAATGTGGGCTTCCTGGTAGGAATCCAGACTGATAGGAACAGCAAATTCTACAAAAGACAAGACAGCAGAGAGTCAGTGGAAGTAACAGTTAGGAGGCATTTCCCAGAGTGCAGGGTGTGATGAGTGCTCAGATGAATGGCAGCGATAATGGTGGTGGTGGTGGTGGTGAGGGTGGTGATGAGGGTGGTGAGGGTGGTGATGATGGTGATGGTGGTGATGGTGAGGGTGATGATGATGGTGGTGATGGTGAGGGTGATGATGGTGGTGGTGGTGGTGGTGATGGTGGTGATGATGGTGATGGTGATGGTGGTGGTGAGGGTGGTGATGGTGGTGATGGTGATGATGGTGATGGTGGTGGTGAGGGTGGTGATGGTGGTGATGGTGATGATGGTGATGGTGGTGGTGAGGGTGATGGTGGTGATTGTGAGGGTGGTGAGGGTGGTGATGATGGTGGTGGTGGTGAGGGTGGTGGTGGTGGTGGTGGTGAGGGTGGTGGTGGTGATTGTGAGGGTGGTGAGGGTGGTGATGATGGTGGTGGTGGTGAGGGTGGTGGTGGTGGTGGTGGTGAGGGTGGTGGTGGTGAGGGTGGTGAGGGTGGTGGTGAGGGTGGTGAGGGTGGTGGTGAGGGTGGTGGTGGTGATGGTGAGGGTGGTGGTGAGGGTGATGATGATGGTGGTGTTGGTGATGGTGGTGATGATGGTGGGGGTGGTGAGGGTGGTGAGGGTGGTGATGGTGGTGAGGGTGGTGGTGGTGGTGATGGTGGTAAGGGTGATGATGGTGAGGGTGGTGGTGGTGAGGGTGGTGGTGAGGGTGGTGAGGGTGGTGATGGTGGTAAGGGTGATGATGGTGATGGTGGTGGTGGTGGTGGTATTTAGAGGATGAGCTGTTTCCATAAGGCACCTCTTCCTACATGCAGAGCCCATAGCCCTCCAATCTGCTGTTCCCTATAGCCAAGAAGCTAACTAGTGTGACCAAGAGGATTGCAGAAAGATCTGGTAAAGTAAGAAGACACTGTTTTGGTTCTTCAGGCACTTGCCTCAACAAGAACTGAACATAGTGGTTCCACCATGGACAGATTTCATGGACCCCCGTTTAGGCAGAAGCCAGTCTGATATTGTTTAAGACCTGTCTAGCACTCCCTAGAAGGCCAGTACTCCTCCCAAAATCTTCCTGTTGAACTGCATGGCTCCTGTGAACCTAGCTCAGCGCTCCTGGAGCCCACGGAGCCAGGCTCTCCCAGAGGGGGCAGCTGGAAGGAACAGGGCTTAGGGCTGGCACATGTGACAGCCTTCTCCTCACCAAGAACTGAACTGTTAAGCTGCCCCGGCATGCCTGGCTTCAAAGGGCTGCTCTGCCAAGGGCTGGGGGTCCTGAGGGCACGATGCCCTATCCTTCAAGACAGGACTACTCTGCCCCAGGAAGCTTCACTGTTCTACCCACCTGGGTCACCTGCTCTACTTCTTAGGCAAGACATAGTCAGTTTCTCCTTACAACTTCTCTCTTCTAGATTGTAATAATAAAACAGCATGTAATATGCATAAGTTTTATGACTTCCCAAGGTCCCCTGGGTGCTCAGTTTCCTGGACTGAACTGCTTGCACACTATGGCTCTGTCTCAGCTACGCCCAAAGATTTTTATTTGAATATTAGCTTTTGCCCAAAGATCTGGGATAGAAGCTACACTGAGAAATCAAACAATTTCTATATTCAGCACAGATTTAATTCACAATAAAAGCAGGAGAATTTAGCCAGGCATGATGGCGCAGGCCTTTAATCCCAGTACTTGGGAGGTGGAGGCAGGCAAATCTTTGTGAGATGGAGGCCAGCCTGATCTACATAGTGAGTTCCAGGCCAGTTTAGGCTACTGGGAGACCTTGCCTTCAAAAGTCCAAAAAGTTTCCAGAGTCCACCTCACTGGGTTCTTAAATTTCTGTCACAGAGCATCTTCAGAGTACTGTCTGACACACTAGCTCATGAATAACCCGGGTGACTGGCAGCACTCTTCTCTCACTAAGGGCACGTGGGGTGGTCGTGGGATTTGACCGAGATCGCACAGCCATCAGGGAACTACAATCTGATGGCCTCTCCTCTCAGGCTGGTCTCCAGCAGAGCAGGGTGTCATCACCAAAGCCACAGCTGAATCCCGTGCCCAGCACAGGAGCCAGCCAGCTTAGGAGCTATGGCATCTACCATCATTAGGCCATGGTTAGGCTTCAGCTGGGCCATGGCAGCACCAAGGGCTGCTAGAAGGCATCAAGTTCTCTGCTTCCACAAAGTGCTCCAATCTGTGCCAATTTAAAAAACACCACGGGTAACAATGGACCCTTTCACACTGGTATGTGAAGTGGGAATCAAGCACTTTGGAATGTCTGGCTATTTTTGTGGTCCTGTGAACTCAAAGAACAGAGCGCTGCTAGGTGAGCAAGCTTGAGAACAGACTTCTGGTTCCCCACCACCCACACCACCACCAAGATATTCTGATGCTTACATGGGGTCAGTGTGTTCATTCTTCATCTTCAGCGCACCATGTATTTTCAGTGGTGTTTAGTACTTGTACTTAATATACCCCTTACTATGATCAAGGGACAGTACAGAGTGTAAGCAGAGAATTTATTATTATTATTATTATTATTATTATTCCTGTTCCCAGATGAAATCTCCAGCAGGTTCCACAGCTTTCCAATCATTGCTGAACAAATCATTATTGTTATCCATTTCTCTAATCACTGCAAGTTTAAGGATCTTGTAACAGGGGCTGGAGAGATGGCTCAGCAGTTAAGAGCAATGGCTGCTTTTACAGAGGACCCGGGTTTGGTTCTCAGCACACATATGGCAGCTAACAATGATCTGTAACTCCAGTTCCAGGAAATCCAATGTCCTCTTCTGACCTCCACAGGCATTACACGATATGGGTGCACTAACATGCAGGCAATACACTCATATTCACAAAATTAAAAATAAAAAGATTTTTTTCAAAGGATCTTATAACGATGACCAAACGTTGAATGGTAGAAACTTCTCCCTCTGTTCCCCCATCCCACCACATTTCACCCCCTGCCACAGCTGCCAACAGCATCCCCATCCTAGTAGACATATTTTGGGAGTGACTGTGAAATGGGCTCTTTGTGCCTCAGTTTCCTAATCTGCAAAACAGAGGAATTACCATCTTCACTGCTCAGCTCACTGGTTTCTCTTCCAGATAAATTTTAGATCAACTTGCCAAGTCCACTTTGTAAGTGTACTAAGTAAATTTGGGAAGAAACATGCTAATAATTTTGGGTCTCTGCATGGAAACATGGTCAGCATGTTCTGTATTCCAAGCTGTTTTTAGTACTTTCAGAAAAGTTTCACACATTTTCATGCAAATGCTGCACATTTGCTGACTTTATTCCTCATGCATAGTATGTTTTGTAGATATTTTTACATGATTCTTCTAAAAATTACTTTATTATTGGCTATTGGAAAGCAAGAGACTTGGATAAACTGTCTGTACCAGGTCTCTTAGCTATTATTATTATTTTAAACTAATCCAATAGATTGCTGGCTGTCTTACTTTCTGGTTTCATTATAAAATCATCTGTAAATAGGAACTGGGAAGATGGCTCAGTGCTTAAGAGCACTGGCTGCTCTTGCAGAGGACCTGGGTTCAGTTCCCAGCACCCACATGGCAGTTAGCAATCATCCTAACTCTAGTTCTAGGGGACCTGATGCCCTCTTCTGGCCTCTGTGGGCATTGCAGACACATGGTGCACCTTATACTCATGCAGGCAAAACACTCATAAAATATAAAATTTTTTATATCCCTTGTAAATGATCATAACACTCCCCATTATTTCTTGCCTATGTCTTACTGCCAGAATGAGTTATAATATGACATGAACAGTAGCAATGGAGTCCAGCATCCATGCCATGTCCTGATGTAAGGGTGTGTGTTAAATGCTGTATGTGTGTGTGAGACAGAGAGGGAGGGAGGGAGGGACGGAGGGAGGGAGGGACGGAGGGAGGGAGGGAAAGAGATAGTGTGTGATGTGTGTATATGTGTGGGAGTCCAAAGGAGGACAGCTGTTGTCCTGCTCTGTCAACTCTCTACCTTATTCCTTTGAGACAGGATGTCTCACTAAACCTGGAGCTAGGCTGGCAGCCAGCAAGCCCCAGTGATCCTCCTGTCTCTGTTCTCCATAGCACTAGGATAACAGGCACCTGCATGGCCATGTCCAGCTATTACATGGTGCTGGGATCTGAATTCAGGTCTTCATGCTTACAGAGCAAATGTTCTTACCCGCTGAGCCATTTCTCTGGCCCCTTAAATGTTTTCCTACTAAGTGAGATGGTGCAGAAAGTTATGTTTTCTAGTTACACTTCTTTAAGGACTCTTACTTTGAATAGGCACTAACTTTGTTCAGTTCTGACTTCAGCATTTCTTGAGGTTACTTGATTTCCCCATTAATCTGAAAATGTGGTATTATGTTAATAAATGTTCTCACGTTGAACAATATGAACTTTTCCAAGTTGATTATGTACATGTTTCCTAAGAACCAGCCTTTGCTTGTACTGATCTTACTACTGTGCCACTGTTTCTCATTTGCTGGTCCCTGCACTGAATTCTAGTATTCTTTTCCATTACTTGTCTTGGCTGTATTATTCTTTTTTCCTATAGTTTTCTATAGGCTATTACTTTTAGACATTGATTTTCTAACATATTCACTATAAATTTCTCTCTAAGCACTGCCTTAGCTATACCTTGAAATGGATTAATTGGGTATTTTGTACATATTTTTACATATGTATGTATTATACTTGCCAGCTGATTAAATTCTGTGTCTGAATTGAGACCTTCTGCCACAGTAGGGGGAAGAGTATCAACTCTTGAAAGTGGTCCTCTGACCTCCACAAATGTGCTATGGAACACATACCTGTGCATGTACAGACACACACATGCACACACATTCTAACAAACAAAACTGGATAAAAACAATTATGCTGGTTTTGAAGTTTGGCTACACATTGGAATTAGGCAGGAAGCTTCAAAAATAGTGATGCCCCAAATTCTGGTTTAATTGTTCTCGGTTGTGGCCAGGGTTATCTTGAGTGAGTTTTTAAACTCTCTCAGGCGATTCTAATGTGCCATTATTTTAAAGCTGTGATTCCCAGACAACAGCATCAGCAGCAGTTGAGAACTGTTGAAACGCTGATCGCCAGGTTCCACCCCAGACCTATGATCAGAAACTCTAGAGAAGGGCTCAGGGTTGTGTCTTAATAAGTCCCCTGGTGGCTATGATGCTCACTCATGTTTGAGACCACTGAGCCATTAGAGAGAGAAAATCCTTGAGAAGAGGAGGTGAAGGCTAGAGAACAGATAGTGCTGGCCTTTCTCACCAGGATGCTTCCTCATCCCAGAAAAAAAAAGGCAGATTATGATGAAAACAGGAGCAGAAAAGACAAAGATGTTTCCTTCAGGTGTCTCCTAAAGTCCCCAGAATCAGGTGAGGTAAAGACACCAGGCATGGTGTTTTGCTTGGAATGCTGAAGTGGGAAGCTCACCTTGAGTTTGAGACCGAGTTTGAGACCAGCCTGGGCTATGCAGTGAGAAGCTAGACAGATTGGTCTATAGAAACACAAAGAAAAGGGAGAAAAGAAAAGGAAAGTGAGTAGAACTTCAACAAACGAAATGAGAAGAACATGAAGGAACAGAAGAGTTGGGAGGACGTTTAAGAAGGGAACAGATAAAAGGACATGAAGGAAGCCGATGGGTCTTTCCTCACTGTGACAAGATATCTGACAGAATAACTTAAAAGAAAGAGACTTAGCTCACAGTATCAGAAGTTTCAGCCCATGCTTGGCTGGTTCCATTGCTGTGGGCCCAAGGCAAAGCTGAACATGACAGCATGAAGCATGTCCAGAATAGCAGTGGCTCATCTCACAGCAGACAGGAGGCAGAGAGGGGGAGAGAGGGAAAGAGACAGACACAAGGAAAGACAAGAATTGACAGGAGAGGGAGACAGGGACACAGAGGGAGAAACAGAGGGACACAGTGAGACGAGAGCATCTAGGGATAAGATGCTGTCCCTGATGCACCATCTACCTCTTCCACTTAAGTTCTCCTTTCTAAAGTTTCCAGAACTTCCTCAGAGACCACCGCCAGCTGGGGACCAAACCTTCAATACACGAACCTTTTGCGGGAGACATTTGATATCCATAACAATAAACCATAACAATAATGCAACTGCATAATGAAGCTGAGCCCAATTTGAAGTTTGAGGTCTTGAATCGAAGAAACCTGTAGCTCATGTGTGTCAGCTCTCCAGAAAAGCCCATATTAGGCAGCCTCCCTGCTCCTAATAACTGCCAAACTGGCTTTTTGTCTGTTTGTTTTCATTTTGGCTTCTTTGAGATAAGGTGCAGAATCCAAGCACCTGACCAAAAATGACTGGAAGAACCCACCTGGCAGGACCAGGAGCCTCTGAGAAGTGGAACTAGACAAATGAAAATGAGTCTAAATTAGAGGTGGAGCCCTGGCTGCTGGAGGCTGGCCAGCTCTGCGGCTTCTTTTCCTGTTGCTATCATAAAGCACTTTGACAAAAGCAACTTAAGGGCCAGCAAGATGGTTCAGGGGGTAAAGGCATTTACCGTGAAGCCTAATGATCTGAGTTTGATTCCCAGGACTCACATAATAGGAGAGAACCAATTCGGGCAATCTGTCCTTTACCTCCATATTTGCTGTGACGTGATATGCGCATTCCCCCTCATACACAAAATAAAACTAAAATTCAAGAAAAAAAGTTTAAAAGCAGCTTAAGGAAGAAAGCGTTTATTCTGGCTTGCAGTACAACACAGACTATCCCAGGGGGAACTCAAGGTGGCAAGGCTTAAAGCAGCTGGTCACACGGCATTCACAATGAGGACCCAGAGCCTTAAGTGTATGCTGCTGCCCCTTTCTCCATTTGTAAGTCCAGGATTCCAGCCAGGGAATAGTGCAGCCCACAGTGGGCAAATCTTCCCGTCTCAACAAAATCAGGATAATCAAGCCCCCAGAGGTCTGTTTCCTAGGCAATTCTAGAGTTGACAATTAACATGAACCATCACAGTTAGCATACCTCTACCAAGAGCAGCCATCTGTGACCCTGTACAAGAGGCATCATCATCACAGTACATACCATACAGTGATACCATCCCGTGCTAGGTAGCTTCCATTGTCAATCTGACACACCTGGGCGGGGAGAACCTCAGTTGGGGAATTTCCCCCATGGATTGGCCTGTGGGCATGTCTGTAAGGCATTTTCTTGATTGTTGAGTGAGAAGACCCAGTCCAATATGGGCAGTGCCACCCCTGGGCAGGTGGTCCTGGGTTGTGTAAGAAAGCAGGCTGAGCACATGCCAGAGGAACAGGCTAGTGAGCAGCGGTCCTTCCTTTGTGATCTGTGCTTCAGTTGCTTCTTCCAGGTTCCTGCCCTGGCTCCCCTGTGATGAACTGCAAGCTGTAAGGTGGGATAAACTCTTCCTCCCCAAGTTGCTTTTGGTCAGTGTTTTGTCTCAGCAATAGAGAACTAGAAGAGAAATTGGTACCAAGAGTGGGGTAGTGCTGTGAAGGACCTGACCATGTTGTTTCCCAGGAAGACTGTGGGAGGATTTTTAGAGCTTCAGATTAGAAAATCCATTGAGTGCTTGGAGCTTGGTGAACTGTTCTGTGGGAGTTTGGAAAAATGTAGATGATGGGAGACCTGCCTAGTCAAGTTTCAGAGGGAAGTTTGAGAGTCCTTCAAACATTCTATCCAGGTCACTCATGTGACATATTTTAAATTAAGAATCTGTGGAAATGAAACCTTTTGTGCTTTATAGGGACAATTGATGATGGAAAATCAGCTGTGGTGAATAAGAGATCAGCATTGTTAGGATGAAATCATCTGGGAAGTATTACCTCAGGGTCAGCACACAGAAGCTGTGGTACAGAGGGGTCAAGGTTGCATTTCAAGCCACAAGCCGGATTTGGTAATGTATAAGTCTCCCAGGTGGTACTGGTTTTGATGGCATGAAGGGGTCATGGAGAGAATCCAAGGTTAAGCACTATGTGAGGCCAGAAAGGCCATTGGTGAAGGTGTAGCTGTAGTTGTAGTAAAGAGCCCAGGATATAACTGAGATGCCAGGACTATGGGATGGCTACCAAGGGCTGCAGAAGCATGGGGTGGAGGTGGTCTGAGCCTATGAGACAAGTGTATGTGCTGTGGACGGCAAAGCCAGAGAAGTGAAGCCTTTTGGAATCCAGAAGGTCATGAGTGAATCCCAGATATCAGACACTGAACTATGCTGTTGGACTTTGGCTTTGCTTAAGTGTTTGTGTCCTGGTTCTTCCCTTTTGAGATAAGATAGTGTCTAACTTGTTTTGGATTTTATAGGAGTCCAGAGTTAAGAGACTTTTAAGTTAAAGAGACTTTGAACTTTTAAAGTGCTTTAAAGACTATGGGACTTTAAAGTTGTACTGTGTTTTATATCTGTAATATTATCATGAGATCTTGGGGACAAGAAAAGGAAAGGTTATAGTTTGACAGTGATGTGTTTGTATGTCAAGTTGGCAAGGGGTCAATTGTGCTGGAGAGTGTTAGATAACAATTTGGCACACTTGGAAAGAGAAACTCAATTGGGGAATTTCCTCTATTAGATTGGCCTGTGGGCACGTGAGGCATTTTCTTGATTGTTGATTGATGTGGGAGGACCCAGTCCACCGTGGGTGGTGTCAACCTTGGGCAGGTGGTCCTGGGTGTATAAAAAAGTAGGCTAAGGGGCTGGAGAAATGGCTCAATGGATAAGAGCATCGACTGCTCTTGCAGAGGACCCGGGTTTGATTCCCAGCACCCACATGGCAGCTAATAACCACATGTAACTCCAGTTCCAGGGGATGTGATACCCTCTCTGGCCTCCAAAACTTTGCACAACATGAGTACACTTACATACATGAAACCAAAACATTCATACACATAAAAATAAAGTAGAAAAAGAAAGGAAGGAACAAAGGAATGAAGGAAGGAGAAAGAAAAAGCAAGCAAGCAGGCTGGGCACAGGCCAGGGCAGCGAGCCAATAAGCAGTGTTCCTCTGTGGCCTGTGCTTCAGTTGCTACCTGCAGGTTCCTGCCTTGACTCTACTCATGATGAACTCTAAGTAAGGTGAAGTAAAGCCTTTTCTCACCAAGATGATTTTAGTCTGTCGTTTATCACAGCAATAGAGACGAGAACTAGAATACATCTCTTTGGGGACAAGGAGAAGGATGTTTAGTAACCTAGGAAAAGACTGAGAATATACAAAATTATCCTCTTAGTCCCAAAGGGAGACACCATACAAAACCCACTGTCATTCCAGGGTCTCTATTCCAAGCACCACAGAAGAACCCATTCATGACCACACAGGACCAATGGAAGATTTTATCCCAGTGATTCTGATCTGACTGGAAGATTCAGATCTGGAAGTATTTACTTACAGGCATTTTTGATAGCCAAGATCTCCTGAAGGCTGGGTTACCACTAGGCAAAGAAATACAAGGAAAAGTTTTATATTTTGTTTGGATTCTGAATGGTCAAGAAAAACTTCCTCCTAGGAATGAACGATCACAGGCTGGTAATTGCATGGACTGGAGTTTGAACTGTATCAATCACGTGGTCATGGTCTAGCTGATAAGTTAGCATTAAAAGTGACCAGCAGTGATAAATTACTGAGAGCAAACACAGTAACTATCTGGAGACAAACATATATGCTCCATCCATGTCCTATGGACTTTGACAAACAAGAATAGGGCCAAGGGAATCATGAGGTTACAATCAGAATGCACAGACAATGTAAGAAAGAAGCCACCATTGTGAACAGACAGGGAAAGCACACACAGCTTCCAAGAACTTCAAAACATAGCAATAATAAACAGATTTTAAGGAAAAAAAAAGCATGTTTATAATGACTTAAAAATATTAGAGCCAGAAGTATGGTCCACAATCTTATCCCAACAAACAAACAAACAAACAAAACACATACACAACTACTTAGGTTAAAAAAAATTTTTTTTTTTTACTAATTAAAAATATAGCATTGAGCCAGGCCTGGTGGTACGTCTTTAATCCCAGCACTCAGGAGCAGAGGCAAACAGATCTCTGTGAGACTGATGCAGCCTAGTCTACACAAGTTCCAGGCCAGCTGGGGCTACAGTCTCAAAGGAAAAAAAAAAACATATATACAAATGTATATGTCATATATAACCTATTAAACTATTGGGTTTTTAAAGCTAGATAGCAGAAGCAAACAGCTAAAAAAAAAAAACAAAACTGAATCATAAGGGAAGGTAAAATTACTGGGAGTATAGAAAGCTAAAGTGAGAGGCAATATTAAGGAGCTAAGGGCAGAGTGGAAGACAGCATAGAACGGGGAAATAGAAGCCTTCAAAACTATTTTTTCTCCTTGTTGTTAGGACTTTATTAATCCCACCGTATGTTCTGACCCTTAATACTTTATATTTTCTCTCAAACAGAAAGTGAATCAAATGCTAACTGTACAAAGTAAAAAGTCTGTAAAAAACAAACAAACAAACAAACAAACAAACTACTTTTCTGTAGAACTTCAGAAACAACGTCAGAGCAACTTTCTAGGTCGGAATGTGTATTTGCAGCAAGTAGTATGTACTAACTGCCCTACAAACCATTGTTTCTAACTTAAATCTACCAATGAACCTAATTTCCAGGGTGGGGAAGAGGTCATTTGATGTGAAACCACAGCAAAGCCTCCCTCTGGGAAGGTCAGCCAGCAGTCGGTCTCTGGAGTGACTTTCTAGGTGATGTTTCTGAGGTGAACGAAAGCAGGGCGTTGGTGATGTCTAGGTCACAGGCCATTTCCTCAGTGGCGCACAGCCACAGGTCGCAGCCCAACCCCAGCAGGCGCCCTATGGTCTGAAGCCTGGGTGCAGAGGTCAGGGCCATTGCCTTGAGGTTGTTATTACCATTACCAGGAAAGCAACTCTTGAGATTAGTTGGACTGTGTAGACTGAATAAATAAATGAACATTGTGGACAAGAATCTGAGCAGTGCCATAGAGACATGGCTGTGGGAAAGGCACCCTATCAGGGGGGTTCTCTTGTGTTCTCCCTGCATGTGCTGTGTATTATCATTAAGGATAAATCCATTCCTCTGTGCTTCTCTCAGGAATTTGTATAGCCAGCGCTGTCTCTGGTATACCTTCCTCCAAGCCTTCTGAATATATATATTTTTTCTACCAACAGGAACTTTTAGAAGAATGAGTTCCATATTGTGTATTTTTTCAGGGGGAAGTAGAATTACTTTTAGTTATTATACTTACTGACTCTTAAGAAATAATACTGTTAAATTTTTAAATTTTTCTTTATATTTATTTTATGTGTATGAGTGTATTCCCTGCATGTGTAAGTGCACCCACGTTGTGCAGTGCCTGCAGAGGACAGGAGAGTGTCAGATTCCCTGGAACTGGAGTTATAGATGGTTGTTAGCTGCCATGTGGATGCTGGGATTTGAACCCAGGTCTTCTACAAGAGCAGCCAGTGCTCTTAACTGCTGAGCCATCTCTCTAGCCCTCTGAGGAATAATATTTAATGAGCACTAAGTGCTAAAGGAAATTGCAGCGGATAAGATGCAGTGGTCCTTCTCTGCTTTGGAAGCTTACAATACAACAACACACACAAAAGACAAACAGACACACCTTTGTTCAACAGGATTCTATGCATCACTGGTTGAATGAAACTATTTTTCAGAGCTCAAGTAATCATCAAAACAGGTAGCTCCTGTAACCAATATAGCACTGAGGGGACAAATGCAGAAGCCAAAAGCCATCTTCATTCCAAAGCCCGAGGAGGGTTAGAGGAGGCTGACCTGCAGACCCTCAGGACAACACAGTCTGGAAAGGGTTGAGACCTCAAGTTCTGGCCATGGATGATTCAGGAAGAATCACAAAGGGGCAAAGGTGTCTGTCTCCCTGATGGCACCACAGAGGGCGAAGAATGGAGCAAGTTCAAAGCTGGGGTTGAGGTGGATTGCCACTCTGGAGGTTGAGGGGTGTCAGATGGTCTTATTAGGTGCTAAACTCAGAGGAATTATCTTCAATGGAATCACCAAGGGACAGATGCTCAGGACTGAGATAGGAATCGTAGAAAGCCCCTAATTTTGGACAGGGGAAAAGATGGAAGCCAGAGCAAAAGGGAGAAGAAGCCTATGTATGGAAGTAAGGAGTTTCCAGTAGGATGACAGGGGTTGATAAAGATGACAGAGAGAAGGTTGCCAAGTCTGGCACCTGTGGAATCTGAGGCATGTAGAGGGAGCCATCCCAGAAAGTAAGGACACTGGATCCAAGTTAGGGAAGACCCAGAGTGGAAGAACGCTCTGAGTGGTGAGGAGTCATCATTCTAGTGCCAGAAAAACAGAAGGGGGCAATGGAAGACGGGAAAGTCATTGGTAACAACGATCCTACACAGAACTCGGTACAGGGGAGCCAGGAAAGGCAGTGTGTTCAGAGGAGGAAAATATGAAGCACTTCAGATGGAGAAGGTATCCTAGGAGTACTCTGACCAGCAAGAGGAGCTGTTGACTAGAACCCAGGGCAGGGTTAAAGGGAATGAGAAGTCAGCAAAGGGTTGGGGCTAGAGAGGACAAAGGGGCCAGGCAGGTTAGCATGCAAGAGAGAAGGAAGACAATGACCGGGTTAGGATGCCAACTGGACAGACTGCTATGAGGTCAAGAGGGTCTCCTGGCATGGCCTGCTGCTTAGAAAATGCACCCAAGGTTCTATCAGGCTTAGTCTCTAAATGTGGTTTGAATGTGCAATACCCCCCACAGGCTGATGTGTCAATTTAACTTAAAAGAAAAAACAAAACTTGCTGGTAGCCAGATAGAAGACTTTGAGAGGTTAGGGATCCAGAACCTCGACAGGTGGGTTTGTAGGATGGGGAATTACCTAGATTGAAATGGGGTATAACGTAACATTATACAGAAGAGAATACATGTGAAAATGTGTGTAAAAACTGATTTAGTGTGGTAAGTAGAGAAGTGGGTGCTAGACAGAGGGCCAGGGGTCAGATGATGCTATGGTTTTGGTTCCTGTCTTTCAAAGGCCCATGTGGTAAAAAGCCTGGCTCCTAGTTCCTGGCGGTGCTATGAGGTGGCAGACCCTTTAAGAGGTGGAGCCTAGTTGGAAGCTTCCAGTCATACTGGGTCATACTGTTGTTGTGAATATTGGGACTTTGTCTTGTCTTCCCTCTGGTTTCCGGCTGCCCTAAGGGAGTTTACTCACCTGCCTGACCACAAACAAGCTCAAGAAAGTAGCCAACAAGAACAGAAACCTCCAAATTGTAAGCAAAAATAAAACTTATCTCTTTAAAAGAAAAAATTTTCTCAAGTATTATCTTGTAGAAAGCTAACAAAATGGCAGAGGGTATTATGAGCTGGGATGTGACCTCTGACCAAAGTCATACTATGGTTTCTCCACCCTGAAAATCTTTACCTCCATTTTCCAAACCATGGCTCCAGGGCTCTTCATCTAGACACAAACCACCAACTTAACTACTTTCTGCCTTAGTCCTATGGTTACTCTCTGTTCACTCTTAGGCATAGAGTGTCCAGATCTCAATATCCTGGTCCAACTACTCAGCATAACTGGAGCTCATGGTCAGTCAACAAAACTCCATTTTTACCATCACCCTAAATTCTGGGGTGCTATCCTCACATCTGTCCAGAAAATCCCCAATTCTTGATCAATCCTGTACTTGACCTTTCTGTGCTGTCCCCAAGTCCATTTTCTCTCACCCAGCTGCCTAGCAAGACACCTTTCCAAGTGACATCTTTACAGCTGGTACCCAAGTTCTCTCAGGCCGAATGTGAGCACATGACTTCCTGATTTACTCACAAAGAAATGATTGTTCATTTCTGCTCCTGCCTCTTCCAGAAGCTGCAGTACTGATGAGAAGGCCCAGCACAGGCCGTGCAACCATGTTAACATGACATGTGATGGCAGAGCAGGATGGGAAGGTCTGGGATCCTGAATGGGTCCTCAGCCTCCTTCCTCCCTTTGGACTGCAACACGAGAAACAAGTGTTTATTCACTCTACTGTTCCCAGTCAGCTCCTTTTCAAATTTCTCTGCTTAAAGCCTTCAAGCTCTTATGACGCTTATAGGCCTCTACCCAACCTTATACTTCCATCAATAATACCATTAGAAATGTTGAGACCAACAGGTAGGGTCTCTAAGACATTCTGCTGCCCCAGCAAATCCTTTCTTCTCATCCCCATGACATAAATTCCTCTTTGTGCTCTGGTCAGACTACCCCCTGCACTGCTCATACAACCTAGCTCAACCTTCATTTCCTTATAAAATGGAAACATGAACCTGACTTCACAGGACTGTTAGTGGTGGGGACCATGCCTGATGCACAGTAGCCATAGCCACTTGCCACTAACACTATTAAAACAAAAGTGAAATGTTGTCACTATGTGAACTTTTATCGCCTCCAGAACAAAGTCTAAACTTCTTGATGTTAGACACTCATGGCATACCTGCCTGCCTATTTACCCCTAGAACCTTCCCTCCTGGCAATCTATCTCTTGAATTCTATGCCCAATAATAGCACGCTGTCCATGGATCAAAAAAACTAACATACATGAAATCCATTTGTACTCATTTGACAGTATTTATTAAGATGATCATTAGTGGAGTGTTAGTCACTGTTCTAACAAGTTAATTCGCTTTCCTGGAAAAGTATGTCCGCCTCCTAAAATATACCAATATTTTATGTTTTACTTATGTCTGCAAGTGATAGTGAATTCAGTTTCTTTCATTTGTAAAGTAAGAGAGTTAGGTTATAATCTTTCCAGTTCTAAAATGCAATGCTACAGTAAGGCAGCTCTGGGAAAATCCAGCCACTACAGCTTATATTGTTTAAATGCACTTCAAGTGTCACATCCTGTGGAAAAAGAACAAAGTTCCTTCAAGAAGGATATGTGATGCGTGAGCGAGAGGGTAGCGCTGGCAGCAGAGGGAGGCTGCGGCACGCAGAGACTTAGTGGCCAGGGAAATGGCAGCAAAGAGGTTTCCACAAAGCCCAGCTTCTGTCTCTTCCTTTTCCTGCCTTCCCAGAAGAGGTTCAAGAAGGACCAGAAGGGAACACTTACCATGAAACAAAAGTCTGCCCTCTCCTTCAACTAAGTCATTTGTGGGTACTGAGCAAAGGCCAGAGAGACACTGCCTAGAGATTCCAACACAAAAACACAGGTATCAAGCACTGTGCTTCCTGACATTACAGTCAGGCCAAAGTCATTCTGGCTGAAGCCGAGTTAGGGCTGACGGAACTTTACTCAGAATAGTAACTCTGGTGCATTTGTAGAGTCAGAAACTATGACCAACTCCCCCTCGAGCCCACCAGTCTTTAGCAAGTACCTTGCTCTCTAAGTCACGGAGGAGAGTTTCTAAAGTGGTCTTTAGAGTACATTAAGTACTTCTGTGACTAAATAATACTAAAGTTGACAAACCTCCAGGGGCTGGAGAGAGGGTTCAATTAGTAGAGTTTGCCATGCAAGCACAAGGACTTGAATTCAATCCCCAGCACCCATATAAAAATTGGGTGTGGTAGTGCATGCCTGTATTACCAGTTCTGGGGACGGAAGGATCCATGAGGCTTGCTGACTAGCTTGTGTGGCTGAATCAGAGAGCTCCAGTTCAATGAGAGAACATGACTCAAAAGGTAAATAAACAGGACATAGAATGACTGAGAACACCCATTGTTGACCTCTGGCCTCCAAATGCATGCACACACATACAAAAAATAAAATCTAAAAACAAATTAAACCTCTAGCCAGGCACGGAGGTTTACATCTATAATGTCAGTACTCACATGCCTAAGGCCAGAGGTTCAGAATACTAGGCCAGCCTAGGCTACATAGTAAGATTCTGTCTCAAAAAAAGGGGGGGGGGAGTTAAATTTCCTGTAAATGCAAATACAAAATTATACAATATAGTCCAAATTTCACATATCACATAAAATGAAAGCTTAAGCTCTTTTAATATGAATTTCTAAAGATATGTAGCCAATCTTCGGCTTATCTCCAGAGGCCAAAGATGCTAGATAGTTAGATCACAAGCTGGAGGAAAGGCACTCTGTGGCAGACTTTGCGTGCCTAGTACAATGAACATACCTAACTTTGCAAGTACAAATATGGATTGACAGAAAATGGGAAGGGCCAGCGGGCAAGGTAATGATGGTTACAATGGAACAGTAGGGCTTTGGATGAAGACCTAAAAGCTGATCCTTACCAGGTTTTCTCAAGTCCCAGTTGAGGGGCTAGAGATGGCTCAGCAGTTAAGAGCGCTGGATGCTCTTATACAACCCAGGTTCAGTTCCTAGCATCCACTTGGTGGCTAACCACCACCAGTAATTTCAGTTTCAGGGAGTATGAAACCATCTTTTGCATCCACGAGCACTGCATGCATGTGGTGCCCTTACATACATGCAAAACACTCATACACATGCATTTTTTTTTTTAATTAAACAACAAAAATAGGAAGAGGATTGTAAGTTCAAGGTGAGTCAGAGCCACATAGTTTGAGAACATCCTGGGCTTCATATAATGAGGCCCTGTCTCAAAAATAAAAACATAAGTCAAAACAAAACAAATTGACAGGTGTTCAACTCTGCATCTACCAAAAAAAACCACCCACTTTAAATTCGTGAAATATCAATTATATCTAAATAAAGTCAACTTAAAAAATAACAATAAAATATAACTTCCGCCTAATAGCCAGGATGCACATGTCCTTCAATTCTAGCAAGATGTTACTAGAAATATACTACCAGAATATCCATAGTTTTCTCAAGAGGACTGAGCCAGTTCAGACTTTTTTCATTTTCCTATGTAGAACAAGTTCTTATGCCCTAGTTACGAATCATAGCATGTGCCAGGCATGGTGGTGCATGTCTTTAATTTCAGCACTTAGAAGGCAGAGGCAGGGGGATCTCTGTGAGTTTGAGGCCAGTCAGAGCTGCACACCAAGTTCCAGGCAAACCAGAACCATATAGTGACAACCTACCTCAAACAACAACAGCAAAAAGAGTCACAGCATTTGGGGCCTGGAAGGTACTTAGTTGGTAGTGTTTACCATGTAAGCATAAGGACCTGAGGGTATTTTCTTCTTCTTTTACTACATTTATTTATTGTGTATGTGTCTGTATGCACATGTGTGCTATGACACAACAGTCAGAAGAAAATTTCCAAGAGTCAGTTCTCTCCTTCCATCACATGGCTTCCAAGGATAGAACTCGCTTTGCCAGGCTTGGTTGTAGGAACTTCTATCTGTTGAGTCATATCATTGGCCCAGAGAACCTAAATTCTACCTCTAGCTCCACACAAAGGCCAGGTACAGCAGTATGAAACTGTGATTCCAGCACTGGGGAAGCAGGAACAGGCTGGGTGCCTAGGGCTTGCTGCTAGCCATTCTAGCTGAATATGCAAACTCCAGGTTCACTGAGACATGCCATCTTAAAAAAAATAAGAGGCAGGGTGATGGAGAAGGACAAATGATATCTACCTCTTGCCTACACACACACACACACACACACACACACACACACACACACACACCCCACCCCTCAGCATGCTAGAAACACCTGAGCAGTAGAAAGGGAAGGGATCCCAAGATCCCAGCATCAACCCTGGGTTCTCACTCCAGATCTGTGGTGGAAGAACAATAAAATTATACAGTATATGTACCTCTAGGTTTCATATCCTTGAATTCAACTAACCTCAGATCAAGAATAATCTGGAAAACTGTGCACTAAATACATATAGATTTTCTTCTCATTGTTTCCTAAAAATACAGGACAACAATTTACATAGCATTTACATTCTATCAGGTATTATAAGTAATCTAGAGATAATTTAAAGTAAATGGGAGGGGCTTGCTTGTTGGGGTTACATAAAAATACACCGTTTTATTTAAGGGGCTTCAGCATTGTAGATTTTGGACCTAGGTCCTAGAACCCATCCTCTATGAGATACTGCTGAATAACCATTTTTTGGCAGTCAAATGTAATCACTAATGATATGAACTTTATCTAATTATCTAATTAGCCTATGATACCGAGAAAGCAAAAGGCAAAAAAAACTTTAAAAAGAGAACCAGAAAGCCAATTCCAAACATAACTTTCATGCACCATGGTATTAATCTTAGTTTTTTGTTTGTTTAAAGATAACTACTTCTAAACTATACTTGCTTTCCTGATTTTTAAAAAATATAGTCCTGGAAGAGTCCTTACCCCTCTAAAAACAAACCACTAAAAATCTATTATTTTTAGCCAGGCATGGTGGTGCTGTGCTTGCTTACTCTAGTACTTGGGAAGCTGAGGCAGGATGGCTCAGGGTTAAGGCTAGTCCAGGCAATAAAGCAAGCTTCTGTTTCAAAACACCTTTAAAAAAAACACATTTTTTGAGATACTGACAACCAAGTAGGAATAGTATATTTGCTCAAAGAAATGACTTTGAATTTCATTAATTCTTTCAGTTTTAAAAATAGGTTTCTAACCACATAACAGGAACATGTGGTCTATGAAATTAGGTGACATCTCCCATTAAGCTCCCTAGGCCTGTACTCTCAGGGAGGAAGCAGAAGTCTATAGATAGTTTACATGTGTATAAAATGCATAGTCAGCATGCATATGCAAGATGTTTTGTGTTCAAGAGAATTATCGACGATGCTCACTGTTATCCTGAAGTATTTAGGACAAAATGGAATAGAGAACCAAAAATTATTAACAGGCAAGAGCTTAATTCACAAAAGGAGTTAAATCACCCCTTTTCTACTGCATGGGGCAGGAGGGAAGGGTACAGGAGGGTAATGCCTATAAAACAATCTGGTACACTTAGTGATTACTTGATTTGGTATCTATTTTCATGATTGACATCAAGTAAAGTTGACCTACAGGTATAGGAAACAGATTGCCAACCAGGCTAATTATTCATGTGACCAAAGAAAAATCAGGAAAAAAAATGAAGTGGAAAAGAAAAGGGTTATGGCAGAAGAGGAAACCTAAGCCAGCTGTGGGACGGGATATGGAATTGTCCACTGGTCTGTCTCCCTTTATTTCAAACTTTGTTTCAAACTTTATTTCAAATTTCAAACAAATTCTTCAAATAGGAAGGTAGCACTTTTAAGAAATCAGAAGGCTTTTCAAAAGTCTCTCTCTCTCGCTGCTGTCTTGTGTAACTTTAGTTATATAGTTACTTAACCACTTACTAAATATTCAACCAGGTCAAGCACCATTTAAGCAATGCAGATTCAAGACTAAGAAAAAACACACAAATTCCTATGCTCAAGGAACCCACAGCCAATGGTAAAAAGTAAACTCCCA
Organism: Eospalax fontanierii; assembly: GCA_035773235.1. Classification (NCBI taxonomy): domain Eukaryota; kingdom Metazoa; phylum Chordata; class Mammalia; order Rodentia; family Spalacidae; genus Eospalax; species Eospalax fontanierii. The sequence continues at coordinate 114,945,840 of CM069526.1, forward strand.
TTTTACCTTGTGAAAGTGTCAACTGCAGAAAAGGCTGAAAAGCAACCACATGCCTGGAGGAAGAGTGATCAGGCAGGTGTGGGAGCCACCTTCTAGGCACCCAGAACACGCTGAGCAAGGCATTCCAAGGAAAGGGATATCACAGGAAAAGGGATATGTGAGGCAGAAGGACATGCTCAAACAGGAAGCAGAAGATATAGTGGAGAAGGGAGAGAAGACTGTGTATCCAAGAAAGCTTTGGGAATTTGATAAAGGCTTACTTAAGCCAGAACAGCATCTCCATTTCAAGAAGTGTTACTGTGGCAGTGATTGGATGGATGGGTTAAGGGCTGAGATCAGTGAAGCAGCCAGGGAAGCAATTAGGCAAGAGATGATTATGTTTCAGAGCAGGACAGAAAGAATGACTTGATGACCGAGGAAGGAGGCTCAGCAGAGCCTGACTTTCATGTTATGGTTAAAGTTCTATGCTCCCCTCTCCTTCTCGTTTTTTCCCCTAGTATCACAACCTGCACAATTACACCAGACTTCCTCTGGCACCACTTCCTTATTACATCCTAGCTGCACTGGCCTCATCTCTCCCAACAGCAGCAGTTGGATAGGTGAGAAGGGTTGAGATTGGATACCACCTTGTTTCTCTTCAAGGCCTCTTCCTTGATCATGTCATGGCTGGCTTGTCATTCAGATCTCAATTGAAACATCACCGGTTCAAAGGAGCCTCGATAATTATGATAGCTAAAGCTAGTATTTCTATTGTTGTACTTTCCCAAATCTTATGTTGTTTCTCCCAATTAGAATGTGAGTCTAGAAAAGAAGGAGCCTCGCGTGCCTTGTTTCCTGCATATTCAAAGAGTGAGGTATGCAGTGGGCACTCAAGAAATACTGAATGAGTAATTTAATCTTCTTGTGTCTTAACAATGTGTTATAAAGAACAGCATAAAATGGGGCTGTAGATCAGCAGAGCCAGCTGATAACATCACCTCAGTGTTCTATCAATTTGTTTCTGTGCTATAAACTTAACATTTTCTGAAAAAAATCTGTTCATCAATATTTACAATCTATACAAAACCACTGAAGAGATTCAGCTATGGAAGTCTTTTAATAATTAAAAGGACACTTTTCTTCCCATGTTAGCACATAGGTAAAAGAGCTTACAAAAGGAAAACTAATGAACACAGCAACAACAACCAACCAACCAACCAACCAACCACTTACCAACACACAAAGCAAACTGTGGCACCTGTTAATGGGGACAAAAGTCAGATGTCAACCCTTCACGTTTTTTTAACAGAACTTCTTCAAAAATGTGTATATGAGTGTTTTGCCTGCATGTATCTGCAGTGCCCTTGGAGGCCAGAAAGGAGTCATCAGATCCCCTGGAACTGGAGTTACACAGAGTTGTGAGCTGCCATGTGGGTGCTGGGAATGAAACCTGGGTCCTCTGTAAGGGCAGCAAGTGCTCTTAACCACTGAGCCGTCTCTCCATACCCCCCACACTCCTTTTTTTTGACAGTCTCCTTAGTCCCAGCCCACCTGGAACTCACTATGTGGAGCACACTAACCTTATTCTCACAGAGATCTGCCTGCCTCTGCCTCTGCCTCCTGAGGGCTAGGAATAAGGGCACCAACACCATCACACCCAGCACAGCCTCCTTTATAGCAGTTCTTGTACAAAGAACTGTAACTTCTAAACATTGTTCTCATTTGAACACAAAAAAGAATGCACTTAATGTTAGGATGGAGGTGAGAGTTGAATCACTCCATGTGGATAACATGTTAGGTCCATATTAGTATGTGTTGACTGAATGCCTTCTAAGAATGTACACTATTAACAAAACTTCATTAAGAACTTCAATGATAGCTTTAGCTATCATTATGGGAGCTAAATATCATAAAATCAAACACCAGTACTGTTACGGTACGCAGGAAATTGTACTCTTGGCTATCTAGTGGGAACCATGTATGTGTGATCTATTTTTTTCCAATGCTAATCCATAAGGTTTATTTTTAAACAGCGAAAGTCTCTAACTGACCCGTATTCTCCTTTACATACCTGAGAGGACGCAAATAAGGTAAGCAGCTAGGGGCCCAGTCACTTCTTGGCCCACTTGCCTCTGTCTTAATCTTCCAACTAAATCTTCCAACACTACACGTACCACCCATTTACAGACTCTGAGAAACGTTCCAACGCCGTCATATTTCTTCAAACAGTAATTCCAACTTTTTAATAGGTCCTGGAGGCTGAGCAGAGTCAGCTGTCCTGTTAGAATTCTGGAACCTGAGTCAAACACCCACCGGACAAAATATGACCATCTAGCTATTCTGTGTTCAAAGACTTAAGAAACGTAATCACCAATCACACATTATAAACAGCATTTTCAATAGTGTCACAATATAAAATGAATCTTTAATTTTTCAAGTGTTTTAAAACAAATTTACACTTAAGCCAGCCTTGAAGATAAGCATAAAATTTACTAATTTAACTTTAAAAAAAACAAAAACAAAACCCCCCACAAGAGCTGAAGCACCCACTCTGTGCATAGCACTACTCTAGGTGCACTCAGAGGGAGGCAGCCTTAGAAACAGGATTTCACTTTCTGGAACTTCATCATCTCCTTTCCCAGAGAGCAAAAATAAATAAAGTCACCATTGCTTCCTACTAATCTGATCCCAGCCTTCTTCTGGCTTACAGGAAAGCTAATTTCTGACCCCCCCTAATTTTTTTTAGAATGATGAACTAACTCAGCCCATTTCCCCCAAACAACAAAGCCCAAACCCTTTTCACAAAAACAGTGAAAACAAACTATTTTTCCTGCAAGGGCAATTTGTTTCTAATAAGTATTTTTTAAATTTATTTTTCTTTTTATCTTTTCTTCAATTTTTCTTCCACCATATCTTGCCTTTCCTTGTACAAGGCAAATCTTTTTCTGTTGTTTCTCATTTCCTAAGAAAAGTACTGCATCTTGAAGATAAACCATTCCCAAGAGCAGTGACAAAAATATTAAGATAACTTTAAAGAGGAGTCACCCACAGTATCCAATGAAGCAAAAACAGAAATAAAAGCAGATGGCACTGAGACAGCTATTCCAAATATCTGTGTCTAAACAATTTTTAAAACTGCATTTTTTTAAAAGAATGCACCCCCTAATCCAAAGTAACTATGTTTTAAAAAGTTTTTGGCCCCCAAAACTTACAAAACCCCTTTCAGGTCAACCTAATAAAAGTAGTATCTAGAAAATACTCCACATTATTAAGTCTGTCTTTAAAAGTTCAGATTTTAAAGCATTTCTAAGGCACGGTGCTCTGGAAGACAAATGTGCTTCTGCTGGCATTGCATTACATTATAACTGTCCGTGACAGGCACCTTTGCCTGACGATGTAGAACTATGAGAGAAGTCAGACGTAGGCTCCCAGGGCAGCATGGAACTCTGTGAGGCACTGGACAAGCTGTTGGAACTTGGGCCTTTCCTCTGGGTCTAAAGCCCAGCAACAGGCCATCACAGCAAACCTGCAGAAGGACAACAGTGGAAAATGTGGCTAGTAAGGACTGTCTAGTCAATTTGATGTCAGTTATGTTTCCTGTCCAAATGTGGATATGGTGAGGACAGTATTTAAAACTGATTATTTTACTATGTTGGCCATTCTAGAATTAAAAAGAAGCTAAAATGACTTATTTGGATTATACATGTGGATTTCAGTTCTTCATGGAAACACAAACTGTTTCAGCAAATGCAGTTTCATGTAAATACACTGAACACAGTCAAAATAACAAGCTGTGTCATCTTGTAGATTGTGAAAGAACTTAGAGGAAGTGTTATTCTGAACTCTAAGATTTCAGGATCTACAGCAAAGCTGCTGACAAATTAGCATAGAAACCTTCTGGGGATTCTGAAGGCGACATTCATTTCTTCACCTTTTTTCCCAACCATCCCCTCTCACCCCACCACCATGATGGAGAAGGTCAGCTATGTGATGAAGGCAGGAAGCATTTGTGTCACTTATGAGCCTAGAACATCTTCCCTATGCATCAGGCAATACCTGGTAAGGCAAGAGGACAAGGAAAAAGGCACTTTCTCTCTCTCTGTCCCTCTCCTTTATGTGTATCTATGTATATGTATGTGTGGTGTGTGTACATGTTCATGTGGGCATGTGGGTAGGTATGTGGATATATAGGTTAACGAAATTAAATGTCTTCCTCTATTGCTTTCCTCCTTTTTACCCCCAGACAGAGTCTCTCACTTTTACTGAACATGGAGTTCACTGATTCAGTAAGGCCTTCTAGCCAATGAGCTTGAGGGATCTGCCTGTATCCACCCACCCAGGGCTTGGGTTATACACAATGCACAACACCCAGCTTTTTGGTAGGTGCTGGGAATCTGAACTCAACCCCCAAGAAAAGCTTTTCTAAATACTATATCCTTTAGTTTGTTTAAACAAAAGTCAGGTAACTGACATAGTATTCAATTAGTTTTCTTACTATTAAATTAGACTCTCAGACTAACTTTTAATACTTAAGATTATATACTAAGGATACAGATGTCAAGTGCTTTACAGTGACTTTGTGGTTTTCCACATGAGTCTAAGTCAAGTTTAAGACTCATTATTCTCAAAGGGAAAGGCTCTATGTAAATATGGAACTTACTTTTTTACTTTTATAATAATATAGTAAATGTAATGAAGCTGATGTCTGAAACCAGAAAAACTCACAGTTCATCAGGGCAGTTGATTGGCTGGGCTATTCGATAACCATCTTTCAGGTATGCAGCCATCTCAAAGGGGTCGATGTCCACGTAGGGCGTCTGGCCCAGAGTCATGAGCTCCCACAGTGTCACTCCAAAGGCCCACTAGGAAAGGAGCAGCAGCATAATGAAAAGATGTATTAAAACAGCTGCCTAGGTACTGATAACTATGGTCAGCTATGGTGAAAAACAGCAGTTGAACAAATTCTTGAAAGTAAAACACTATTCATAAAAAGAAGTCTACCTAAATAACTATGTTGTTAGTTTCTCTTGCTGGCATAGGAAAGAAAGTATTTTAATGGATGCAGTCTTTGATGAGCTTCCAATCACATTCAATTTTCACAACAAGCCCTGAAAAGTTTACACTGGTGGCTTAAGTTTTTAAGGTGAAGAAACAGGCTAGACTAATAGCTTCCCTAATAATACACTTCCTATTGAGTGAAAGAAAAATACCTGGGGAAGGAGGCAAACAACGTCAAATACATCTTTCTACAAAATCTAAACACAATGTATTAAATTTGAGGTTATTAGTTTTAAGTAAGAACAAAATTTGGAACCACAGTGCAAAATATTCAGTTAAAAAAATCTTTTCACAGGTTAAACATCCCAAATCCAAAAACGCAACATGCACCAAAATCCAAATTACGGCACCGCATGACACAGAAGTGAAAATTTTATACCATGAAACTTTGTTGCTTACACAAAAATCATTAAAAATATTGCATCAAGTTACCATATGTATAATGTGTATATGAAAAACAACTGAATTCTGTGTTTAGATTTGAGTTCCATTCCTATCATCTCTCCTGTTATATAAATGTAAAGATTCCAAAATCTGTGGAAAAAAATCCAGGCATTTTTGGATAAGGGATACTTAAGTTATATTGAACAATTGCCACATTTTTTAACAGAATCTATTTTCTTTCAAATGGAATGACATTTAAGAAATACTTTAAAAACACAATAAAGAAATCTGTACTAAGCCAAAATATACTTCAAAAATGAAGACAAAATACAGTTATTGAGACCAACAAAACTGAGAAAATGTTACCAGTGAACAGACCTGCATTGCAAGACTTACAAAAGCATTCTTTATATGTCAGAGGAAAACCTGGGTGTGCTCCAGGAAGCAAGAGTGTTCAAAACATGGGTAATAATAAAAATGTTTTTCCTCAGTTTAAAGTTTCTTCAATACACTATTAAAAAAGCAAAAACTGAAAATAATGTATTATGGAGCTTATAATATAGAAAGAAATAATTAAACATATGTTCATAATAGTATAAAAGATAGAAAGGTTAAATGGAAATATAGTATTTTAAGTTGCTTAAACAAGAAGCAGTATACATCCTACTAGAGTTTGGATACAAAATGTCCTCCAAAGGCTCATGTATTCAAGACTTGGTCTTGGTTGCTATTTGAAGAGATGGTTCAAGGTAGGAGTTGAGGTCTAGTTAGAGGAAGGAGGTCACTGGGGTGTGCTTTGTTGTTGGTATTGCTTTGAGAAAGGGTCTCTATGTAGCCCAGCTGGCCTGGAATTCACTAGGTAGACCAGGCTGGCCTTGATCTCAGAAACTGACCTGTCTCTGCTGAGATTAAGAGCGTACACCCATAGGCCCTGCTCTAGGGTGTGCTTTTGACAGGTGTGTCTGTTTGCTGACTGCTATGAAGTGAGTAGCTTTTCTCCATTGTACATTCTCTGCCAGTTGTTCTACCTTGTGCCAGACCCTGCTCAGCACGCACTGGAACCTCTGAAACCCCAAGCCAAAATATATCCTTCCTCTTTTACATTGTTTCCTTCAGATATATCATTGCAGAGTCAAAAGGTTAACGAATACATTAAAACCCTAGAAGATGTTTCTTTACATCAGCATTACTGCCACTGTGAATTTGCTGTAGGGTCTGTCCTGCGTAATATAGGATATTCTGCAGCAACCCTGGGATCTAACCACTAGATGACAATGACATGTCTTCCAAGTTGTGACAACCCTAAGTGCCTCCAAACATGTCAAAAGCCCCCTGGAAGCTAGGGTTCTCTCAACTGAGAACCACTGAGCTAGATAGAAAAAAGTATAAATAACATTAATAATATTAGGAATGAAAGAAGGATCCTTTCAGAGCTTACAGACCTAAAAAAAAAAATGCATGAACTAATATTTATATCAATAAACAACTTAAATTAAATGACCTAATCTCTTATAATACTAATGACCAAATCAAACTTAAGAGTAAACAAAAAAATCTATATAGCTCTGTATCTAGTACAGAAATTAAAACTCATAACTTAAGAAAAGAAACAAAACCACACATCTTGTTTCACTGACGTCTACCAAATTTGAAAGAAACAATAACATGAATCTGTATTAGTTTCCTAAGCAATCATTATAAAAAATACCACAACCACTAGTGACTTAACCCAAAGAAATTTAACTAATGGCCAAAAGTGCAAAATCAAGGGGCCAGCAGGAATACACCCTCAAAAGGGCAACCCCTTCCTTCCCCGTTCCAACTTCTACTGGTTGCCAGCGGTCTGAGGTACTGGGATTAAGATTTCCATCTAACTTTTAGCGGGGGAGGGGAGAGGGAAAGAGAGGCAACACAATTCAATCTATTACACAAACCTATACAAACTCTTAGAAAATAGAGGAATACAGGTTGGAGAGATGGTTTGATAGTTAAGAGCACTGGCTGCTCTTGCAGAAAACCCAGATTCAATTCCCAGCACCCACGTGGTGGCTAACAACCATCTGTAATTTCAGTTCCAGGGGATCCAATGCCTTCTTCTGACCTTTCCCCCCAGGCACTGCAAAATACAGGCACATGTACATACATGCAGGCAATATACTTATACACATAAAAAAATAAAAATTCAAATACTAAAAAAAATCCAAAGGAATATTTCCCAAACATTTTGAGTAGCATTACCTAAAATACCAAAACTAAAGTGCTCTAGGTTTTTAGAACCTACTAGCCTTTCATGAACATACTTAGTAAAGCAGTGTCCAATCTTGGGGTCTGTGCTTTGGAAGTAGGAGGCATAAATGACAGGTACAGATGGATGTTTAAAAAACCCCTTAGTCACTTGGAGTCTACTGAAATTTCCTTCAACCTATTAGATGTTCTAGTCTGCTTAAAAATGTAAAAATTATTTCAAATTAATATAAGTAAAAGATCAATGCCAGTTCACACATCCAGGTGTTTTCCAATTTTAAAATTTCATTCTAGAGATGGCAAGATGGCTCAGTGGGTAAAGACACTTGCCACTAAGTCTGACAACTAGAGTTCAATTCTCAGATCTCACATGGAAGCAGGAAAGAAATTGTCCTCTGGCCTCCACTTGTGTACTATGGTATATATACAATAAGTAAATAAATAAATGTGAAACAAAACAAAAATTTACAAGATATCTTAATATTGAGTGATCAGTAAACATAATGCTTGCTACTCAGGAACTGAGGTAGGGAGGTCACAAATTTAAGGTCTGTCTGGATTACAAAATAAGTTCAAAGTTTGCCTGGGTAACTTAATAGGACTCTGCATCAAAATAAAAAGTGAAAGGGGCTAGAGAAGTCAGGCACACACTTGTACTCCCAGCACTTGGGAGGTAGAGGCAGGAGGACCCAGGGTTTAAGGCCAGTCTCAGTTACACAGGAAGTTCAAGGTCAGCCTGAGCTACATGAGACCCATTAAAGGCTGGAAGGGGGCTGAGGATATAGTTCAGTAGTAGAGAACTTGCCTTGCGACCCTGGGTTCAATCCTAGTTATACACACACACAAAAACATAATGTTTCACTTCTGAAACAGTGTCCAATTCAGAAAAACTCTATGCAGATGGAATGGCTGCCTGATTGTGTGAGCTAGTTCTTATTCACAGATTCACAAAAATATGAGGAAGGAATCATTCAAACTAGGCTTGGGAGAAAGAAACAAAGGGATCTGGTGACAAGTATAGACTGCCACTTTGTTCACAGGGAAGAACTCTATTCAGGGACAATGGAGGAATATTTCAATATCTTCCAGAGTAGCACACATGATGTCCTGTGTTCATTCCAACCCAGCATGAAAAAAAAAATTACTTCTTTCGCTTAATTTGACCATACTTTATTGCTGAACACTTACCAAAGGTTCCCATATTATATACTATAATGCTAAAGAAATGCAAAATAGAATAGTCACTGCAGGAGTGATTAACTATATACTGGCCAACAAATCTTTACAAACAAAAAAAATCAAGACCAAATGGCACAAGGATGATTTGTGGAAATTTTGCTCTCTCAAGTCTTCTAAAAACCACACCAATTAAACTCTAGATAGATTTAAGTCTATAACCTCCTTCTGCTTGACAAAGTTGGAAAGGAGACAAGCATTAAGGTCAAGCTGCTGTTTCCAGCTTCATGAAAGATTGGCTATAACCATTTAAAGAACATTGACAGACCAACAATGCTCTTCAAGCCATCTCAGTCCTCTCTCCTCAACTTGTGCTACTCTCTCATCGTTGGGGGAAGAGACAGGGTCTCACTCTGTAGCCTATGTTGGTCTCAAACTCATGGCAATATTCCTTTTTCAGTTTTTCAAAGTGCCAGGGTTACAGGCATGAGCAACCAGATCCAGATCTTGCATTTTAAGGTCAAAGATGGGAAACTTGTTTTTCAATAACAACTTATACTGATGTGGCTTGTTAAAAAGCATGTGATTTCAAAATTTTCTGCAGTACTGACTAAAGCTGAGATGACTGAATAAAGAGGTTTCCACTTGAATACCTTAGGAACTTCCATGGCCAGACTGGCTTTAGCACAGCAGTCTCCCCTTAGCCATGGTGTTTGCTTCCTGTAGTTTCAGTGAATCTCAGTTAAATATGGTCTGAAAATATTTGATGGAAAAGTGGGTTAGGAAACAAGCCCCCGTGCTCTGCCTGCCTGTATGGGGCCCTGGCAGAGATAACACTAAGGAGCTTTCCTGCACTGCTGTGGAGTCATTTTTACCTGTGGATCTGGATGGCAAGGTACTGAGCCAAAGAGAATTAATCTTGAGTCTAATGTTTCATGGTGTTTGCCTGTTGGGTTTTGCATTTACCTGATGTTTTCTTCTTTGGGGGACAGATACATCCATCTTGAACCTATCTCACCACTGCATTTTGGAAGTTCATCTGTTTGAGTTTCCAGGTACAATGCTAGAGACGAATTTGCCTCAGGATAATTGTACCTGGAAGTTCACTCATATCTTATGAGACTCTGGATTTCAGACTTTAAGGTTAGTGTTATGATGAGCTAAGACTTCTAAGGAATAGGCATAAATTAATGTATTCCACATGTGAGAAGGATGTGAATTTGGAGGGACCTGGTAGCAGACTATAGATGAACTTAATCCTTGGGTATTCCCACCACACATATATTTTATCAGCTGACATCTTCAACTTGGACTTCTCAGGCTTCAGAACTATGAGAAATACACATCTGTGACCTAAGCTATCATAGTTTGCTAGATTAGATTGAATATATTCAGACACTAACTTAACTTCTGAAGTCAGCAATCTTTAGCTCCAAGTGTGTTTAATCTTAAAAGACTAGCAGGCTTATATACTACTGAAAGCTATCACAGAATTGATTGTTTATGGTATTGTCTCCATGCATAGATGCTCAGACATGGCTTTATGAGAGCATTAGGGTCTTCTAAGGGAGTATAAAACAGAGTGGAGTTCTAAAAGAACCAAAAGGAGAGATCCTCACAGATTCTTGTGAGTATAATTTCCTGAAGGATGGCAATTATAGAAAATGCTCCCAGAGCAATTGCTACGTTCTGAAAGTATTTGAACTATTCTTAAAGTATATCCCTATAGTCCTCATTCCAAGCACTATCAGGAAAACTAAAATTATAGAATTTAATAAAACTAAATAGTAACTTTTTAACATTAAGAATATTAAATTGTAAATCTCTATTTCCTAAACTAAAGGTCTGAATTGATCTTTTCATCTACAGATTATTCTTTAGCCTTTATATTCTCTTAATATAAATTTGATACTTATAATAATAGGTCCAAGATTGTTGCGTAAAATCTATAACCATGAAGAAAACAAGTAACTGTTGAGAATCCACGCATTACTCTAAAATTAGTAATGAAAACTATAAAACAGAACATATTCTATACTTCTGAAAATGATAAACATCTGGTAACTTCAGCTTTTGTGTAGATGTCACAGAAGGGTATGTTACAAAAGTGAGGGTCTTCTGATCTGTCTATTTGATACATGGCAATGACCCCTAGGACTCTGGGCATATGGGGTGATCTGAAGAAACATGCTGCAGATGTAAGCTCTGGATAACTACAGATTTTCCTCCTCTGAGTAATCAGTGATGTCTACAAGGAAGCAACAAGGCACAGGGGACTCATTTTCATTTACCCTATGCCCTAAAAACTGTTCAAATGCCTTCAAAAGGATCTCCTCACTGAAACAAATCATGCTGATAAGATTAGCTTGGAAGCAATTTCCTTGACTTGTTTTTCCCAAGAAAATGCTTTTAAACACAATGTAGCACCAGAAAGACAAGAAAACCAAAAAAGAAACTCTCAACTGTGCTTTCTTGATTGCATTTACTCTCTTAATAGGAGGCAGTACCTCAGTAGTAGAATTATGTTAGCTCTATAATTAACTAAATAATTTAAAAAAAAAAAGAAATAAACCAAGAAACCTTTTTTCAAATAAAGGAAAAAAAAAGTCACATTAAAAAAAAAATCTGTGTTTGTACCTACATTTGATGAAAATAGAATAAAAACAATATCCAGACATTAAGAGCGCCTATGACGAGATCACATCTTGGAACATATTAGGAAGAGATATGTAACTAGCCAAAGCTAGCTGAGCATATTATCTAGGCTCAAGAGTCAAAAGTTGATGCTCACAGGGCTAGAGAGATGGCTCAGTGGTTAAGAGTATAGACTGCTCTTGCTGAGGAGCAGTGCTTGTTTCTCAGCACCCACATGGCTAACACCACAATGAAGTCCAGTTCCAGGGGGATTTGACACCTTCTTCTGGCCTTCATGGACATGTACTCACATGGTACATTTAAACACATGCAGGTAACTTATACACATAAAATTAAATCTTAAAAAGTTGATGCTATTAGAATATTAACATGATGAAATAATGGATCTTTCTCCATGTAAAATCACAAAAACAAATCCCAGAGATGTAAGGATATATTTTTAACTATAAAGAAATGCAAAAATGTTAAGTATCTTTGAAGGAGAGAGAAAATAATCCTTCTAAGAGACCAATGTCATTAGCTGGTGTTATATTTATACCTACAGGTGTGTATTTTATATGTAAAGAGAAGGGATACATTTCTTTGTACATGATAGTGAAAACTGTTCAGCACCTCCAAAAAATGATAGCAAATACAGCATTGAAACCCCATTTCAACCCATAAAGAATCTATGAACACAGAGCCTGATTACATTCAATGAACTGTTAACTTTTAAAAAATATTTTATTTATTATTTTTATTTTATGTGTATGAGTGTATTGCTTGCAAGCAGGTAGGTGCACCCATGTTGTGAGATGCCTGTGGAGGTCAGAAGAGGGCATCCGATCCCCTGAAACTGCAGTTACAGATGTTGCTAGCCACAAATGAGGGAGCTGAGAATTGATCCTGGGTCCTCTGCAAAAGCAGCAAGTACTCTTAATCGCTGAGTCATCTCTCCAGCCCCAAACTGTTAACATTTTTAATCCCAATGTTAAAATGCAATCTTTAACATTTAGTAATCTTTAAGAATTAAAAACATATTCAATAGCTTAAACTGAAAGGCAAAATTCTTACATTAACATGTATAGGAAAAGATAAAACTACTCCTTTCAATCCTAATTATCTAAGGCAAAAAATACTTAGAAGAGATATCTGTATGTATGAAATGAATTTCCAAGACTCTATAAGAGAAAAATCTGAACATTATAGGAGTTAGCCACATTAAACATAACCAAGGGACATTCTCAGTCTAGCAATTCATACCAAGGAGATACTGGACATCTTGCATGCTGTTCTGAAATTTTAGCTGTCAACACTCCTTTTACTATTAACTTCAAATTTTCCAATCTTTTGATATGACATGAAATAGCTACAGATTATCGTCTAAGAAATGTTTTCTTGTGCCTGACCACCAAATAGTTTTGAATTCACCAAAACTATCATTATTTCAGTTAAGGTATACGTATATTGCTTCAACTGGAATTTTAACTTCTAAACATCAATGTTAAGAGAAAAAAACTATTTTATCAGAAAGCGCTGGGAAAACAGCCCAGGCTTTTCTTGCTGTTACCCAGGCTGAGCCCTGGGATTAGTATCTAAGAATCTAGATGTCTTTTCTTCCCCTGCCACCTACTTCTCAGCATGTCCCAGGTCTCTCTGTGGGTCACATGAAGCAGGCTTCTATCTGGTGCCAGACCTACAGTGTCTCTGTAAAGCAGGTAACTTCCTCATACCATGACCATATCAAATATCAATTTTTGTTTTTTTTTAAGAGTATAATTTTAACATAAGTTTAAAAAAAGGATTTTGAAAAGACATACAATGAAAACCTTAACTGACAGGAAAAGTCTTAGAAAAATCTTAATAAATCATTTATTCACATCAAGTAAACACATTTTACCAGGATATTTAGTATATAAAAGGAGTAATGTATTAAACAGCAACCAGTTTATGAAAAAGGGAAAAAAAAATAGGTCATAACTAATGAGGGGTCTTTCCCTCAAATTATTCTCATTTCAAGGACTTTAAATTGGAGTGTTTTTTCTTTTTTTCATATTTATTTTTATCTGATGTGCATGAATGTTTTGCCTACATGAATGTAAGCATCATGTGTACGCAATGCCCACAGAGGCCAGAAGAGGGTGTTGGATCCTCTGGAACTGGAGTTACAGACAGTTGGTAGCTGCCATGACAGTACTCCTAGAGTTGTTTCACAATAAGAAAATCTTAGATATTTTCAGTTATTGAGCACAGTGAGCTGAATGGTAGACCCAAAGATCCATGTCCCAAAACCTATAAATATTATCAGTTTATATTGTACATATAAATATATATATAAACATATATATACATTTTTATATATGTATATATAAACATATATATACTTTTTTTTAAGTGCTCAAAGATCTTGAAAGGAAAAGCTTAGTCTGGAATGTGTAGATCAATTCAGTTGATATATCCTTGTAGAAAGAAGCAGAGGTTTTGAAAGACATTTAAACAAAAAAAAAAAAAAAAAGGTGAAATGAACACAGAACAGAGATGGAATAAACCAAGGACTGTCACCAGCCACTAGATGCTAAAGAGTGGGAGCACAGCTTCCCTGCTGACAATTTATTTCAGATATCTGGTCTCTAGAACTGATAGTGAGAGAATGAATCTCTGTTGTTTTAGACCACTAAGAAGTCACAGTTTATTACAGCAAACTGCAAAAACTAATACCTGAGGGAAAGTATACACTAGTCAATGTAAGTAATGAATTAGCAAAACTGGTGTCAATAATACACTACTAAAGCATACAAACTTTGAAATAAAAGGCCAGCCCTGAATAATACCCGGTATCAAAAACAGAATTGGCTCAATTTTTCAATTCTGAACACACTGAAGGAAATCACAATTATTTATAAGTAATGCAGATTATCATTGTGTGATCATATAGGAGACCTTAATAGCGAAATTTTAATCTAACCTCTAAATACACAATTGCAATAATGTAACAGACAAAATAAAAAAAACACATTAATTCTCCCTTCTTTCTTGAGACATAGTCTCACTATACATCCTAGATTGGCCTGGAATTCTTACTCCTGTCTCTGTCTTCTGAGTGCTGGAACTGTAAGCATGTGCCATCATACCTGACTTGATTTTAAACTAGAATAAAAAGTAAAGAAATGGAAAGCTGCTACAAAAGACAAGCAGATGTGGCTCCTGAAACTATAGATGACTGAGTATGAAAAACTCAACTATGTGGTCTAGTTGAATAGACAGAACTTCACAGAAACTGGCTAAGAGAAAACAGTGATGGGCGGGGTGTTTGTTTTAATAAATCAAAGAGGGCCATTAATGCTTAGAAGAGACCATTTGAAGAAAACAATCCATTTTATGATTTAGTAGTCATTTGGTCATTCTGAGACTATTATATGAAAAAAATGAGTTAGTGTACATTCTCTAAACTCAATGCCCTCACCTCTAACACTGGGACACCAGTGCCCACCTCAGTGCGTACAGTATTGCCCCAGCATGCCTGAGTGAGTGAGGAAGAACACAGCACTGCCTCAGGGTTTGGCTAACAGTTTCTCTACATAAATGGGTAACATGGGAACTAACTAAACTTTCTGAATGAAAACTTTCAGAGAATAGATCCTAGATTTTAAAAAGGCCAATAACAGTAGAACATTTTAGAACAGAACACTTTCTTAATTCTATTAGTTCATGGGGGTCCCAGCACTTACCACATCACTAGCACTAGAAAACTCATTATTAACCAGACTTTCAAGAGCCATCCATCGAACTGGTCTGTTTTCATTGTCCCCTA
This sequence comes from Eospalax fontanierii, assembly GCA_035773235.1. Taxonomy (NCBI): domain Eukaryota; kingdom Metazoa; phylum Chordata; class Mammalia; order Rodentia; family Spalacidae; genus Eospalax; species Eospalax fontanierii. Next base: position 114,961,126 of record CM069526.1, read on the forward strand.
GACAGTGGTAGTCCATGGGGAACAAGTCTCTGGAAAGAGCATTGTCTGTGATTTTCACTTGAAGAGTGTCATCAATGCTGAAAAGTAAAAACATGAACATCAAGACTAAAGAGGGCAGATAACTGTTACCCACAGATAGAATGCAAGTCCCACTATGACTCCTGGAGAGAACCCCAAATCCAGGGAATATTACCCATCAATTGACATGGCAAGCTCATGACACCTACACACAGTTCCTAGCAGCCAAGTCTTTGTGGATTACTTCCCTTCTTGCCAGGTAGCTCATTCCACAGGCAATTTGAATAGCCATATGTACCAGATCTTGCTGGGAAATTGCCTGTGGTAACAGAAAAATGACAAGGTTTGCAGCCGGTACCAAGTTCGTGATGGTGTCTGATTATTTGCTTCCATAATCCTACTGCACACAAAATTACTTATTTGTACTCATACACTGAGTTTTTAACTTATTCCTTAACAAAGAATACATTCCTACAGTACTGTATACTATGCATCTATCAACTTCATCCTTATTCTGTGATAGGATTTCCACCAATACAGCTGTGTCCTCTAAACTGTTACCTTCAGCTCTCTGTAGTTATCAAAGAAGCTTGGTAAAGTCCTAAAGTCTCTAAAGTCCTAAAGTCTCTAAAGTAGCATTTCAAACATACATGAGGCAGTAATTTGTTCTTTCTTTCACAGTAGTACTTTTAAATTATATTATCACCTGGGAATCATTCTCAGTTAACACAGATCTACAGCTCTCTCTGCTGACATGCTCCTCTAGATGCAGGCTGGCATTACAGGCTGTGGAAAGAAGTCCTTTCCCTGGCAATGCTCCTAGGTCACCACCTCCAACCACATGCTGAGAACTACAGTTTCAATCTGAGTCCATTTTATCACATTAAATTTAATAATTATATTGTTTTCAATCTTAAAACTTAAGCCACAAAATATAGCAAAGAGCCAAGCACCCAGGAGACTTTCTTACCACTATCACAGCATGTTTAGAATCTGACCAAATGCTCACACCGAAGCACACACGTAGTGGCAAGAAAGAAACTCTTAAATGACTGGCATTTACAGCCAAGCACATCAAGGACATTGCCAATTACTTCCCACAATTCAGACCTCCAATCATCACCAGCTTTTGGCACAATATGGAGCAAATGGCTCTGCATATAGTTTCCACTAATAGAAAGGACATCTAGGACACATATCTTCAAAGAGTTATCAGGAAACTGACTGAGATTATGACTAAACATATAATGAACATATAAAAGCAAACAGCACTATCCAAGTGTGCCTTAAAACAGAAATCATAAACCATCTTCTTTTTCTTCTAAATCAACAGGTCATAATATCTCCTCATTCATTTTGAGGGATTTTTTGTTAAGTCTTTAGACACTTTATACTTATGATTCTTAATGTCTATTTTCAAAGACATCAGAAACTACTGGTATTTGGGGTAATTTTTCTCACCTGTGGATTATTGGCCTCTACTAATTTGCACTGCCGTAAAAATAATTTAAGATTCCCCCAATTCATGTAAGGCAATATCACCATGGGCTTCTCTCCTTCTTCTATACACACATGAGTAATAGGAAGAAGATTTCTATAAAATAAGAAATTGGAGGACATACAAATGAGACCTAAAACCTTAGAACCTTATTTTAAATAATAATATAGATAACCAAAGCAAAACAAAATCCCAAATACACTTAAGCACATTATCATTAAAAAAAGTTAACTTACAAATGTTCTACTTCTTAAACCAGATTTAAACAGTTCCCATATATACGAGTGTTCTTGATAGGAAAAAGTTAGAAATGCAGAGTGGCTCCCTTTGTAGTGGACTCTGAAGATATAACCACAGTATATCTTCACTCTAAAGCACAATCATACCTAGCCTTTCCCATGAGCAATCACGTTTACCATCCCATTTATTTCATCATCACACTTTTTAAAAGGCCCAATCTAGACTACTAATAAGAATATGATCATCAAAAAGCTCTGTAAGAGGTTGAAATTCTCACAAAAGCTAGGTTTGGGCTGTCTACATGGAATGCGGAATTCAATCTTTGAAAATGAGATTTATGATCAGGCTGGGTTTTAGTTTTCAAACTTATAACATGGGAATCCCACTGACTAAAAGCTGTTATGTGCAAAATAAACCAAGGACGTGGCAAACAATCCTGTTCCATTTTGTCTTCCGTGGCATGTACACACATCATCCTCTGTGTAATGACAATCCCTTCACTGAGTTCTGGAAATAACTAATTTTTCCTAAGTGTGTAACTTTTGATGCAATTGTTTCATCTCCACTAAGCTGAAATTCTTCAGGGACTCTTAGTTTTTTACATTCACTGCTTTGCATCCTGTGCCATTAAAATGTTTAATACATATCAGAAACATACACAAACAATAGCCCTAAAAGTATTCCTACTTTTTTCTAAATTCTGCTTCTAAGAACACTTTAGTAAAGAAGTAATAGGAAACACTGAATGCAACAGTAACAAGAACAGCCAATGGGACAGTAACACTGAAAAGCTCCAAACAACAGGAGTGCTTAATGAAAGAGCAACAGGATGATCTGCAACAACTGAGTGATCACCAAGAGATGTTAATAGAATGTGCAGAGAAGCTTAAAGTAAAGATACAAATTCACATACTCACAGGACAATTACAAGTACAAAGGAAAAAATAAAACTACACATAAATATACCAAGAGTTATCCTTGACTTGTGGAACTATGGTTAATTTCTGCTTTGCCATTCTTTATATCCTAAAAATTTCCTCAACTGAATGCATATTACTTTAAACAATTTTATTTATTATATGTATAGACTGGATTGCTTGCATGTAGGCAGGTGCATGTGTTATGAAATGCCTGTGGAAATCATATGAGGGATCATTGGATCCTCTGGAACCAGGGCTCCTGGAACCACGAATGGCTGGGAATCAAACCCAGGACCTCTGCAAGAGTAGCCAATGTTTTTAACTGCTGAGCCATCTCTCCAGTCAACACCTATCACTTTTAACACCAGTTTTAAACTCTGGCATGACTACCACTACACAGTGGCAGGCAGTGGCTTGCTTCTCCATGAGCTGCTAACAGGGACAGCACTGAGGACTCAGGGAGCAGAAGATATGCAAGAGGCAGAGCTCTATGAGAGGGATCCTCTTGGGCTACTACTTGCATTAGGAGCTGAAGAGTCCTGCGAGGAAGGCTAGGTAATCTCAAGGATAAAGACCAAGGACAGAGAAGAAAATTCAGGTGTCTAAGATTCCTCTAGGCTGCTGGACATTTCCTCCCAGGGAAAAATGAACACATGAAAATGACTGCAGAGCCTTCAGGACAAGTCAGCAAAACCTGATGTAGGGAAGAGTATGGTGAGTTGACTCATTTCTTTATCCCCAATGAGTACCCAGGACTGAGTCTATTTAGTAGAATTAATGACATTTTGCCTAGGCACAGGAAATCAAAGGTTTTATTCTACAACCTGAGGATTAAAAATCCTCTGGGAGAGGTAGAAAGCTTTATGAAAATGTTTCAAAGTACAAACAGCTGCTTTTCATTCTGCCCATTTTACAGAGGAAAGGATGACAAGAAGAAGCCTGAGATGTCTAAGAATGGATGAGAATAGAGGAGGTGTGGTAAAGAGGTGAGGAAAGGTGGGGCTGTGTGTTTGACACAACTGCTTCCAATGTTTGGTCCTGCTGAGTGCACCTGCAACCCAAGGGCTGTGCAGCATTCAATACAACCAGGGCCCACCATCAGGCAGGTATTCTTGGACCAACAGGGACTTCAGACCACAGGAAACTACCTTATGGTACTTTGACATGAGGTAATAAAAACAGACTGCTTTCTTTAAATTATACAAGTATTAACTTATGATAAAAAAAATTATGCTTACAAGTTCCAGTGGAAAAGGTTAAAAAAAAAATGTTAAGATACTTTAACATATTTCAGTCCACCTAAAACTCCTGATTACAGAATGGTAAAACATGAAGCAAACATTGTGAATTACATACAACAACTAGTTTAAAAGATAAAATCTGAAACCAGGTGACATTTCTTGCTGAATGCATTGGGTTTGCTTAGTAAATTCCATAATAAATTCTGAAGATTATCATTTCATTTTTACTCTGAGTCTAACTCTAACATGGGCAGCTGGTGAATTAAAATCTAAATAAACAAAAGCACGGCCATGAACAGTCTACTGACATTGGTGTTAAAATGAAAATATGGGGGTCCTTAGTGCCCTTACAAAATAAGATGGCATGCCACAGTGAATGGGGAACACAGCACACCGCACTGACAATGCATTTTAGTCAGTACAAGTAGTCGTTCTGGTGTCACCTCACAGCCAAGGTGAACAACGCACTGTGACCAAGCTGCAACCTGTCTTTACAGGCCTCTCATCCTGTACAGGGATCATTGTGTCCAGTGTCCAGTGCTCCGGATCAGTAGTACCCCTGCTTCATTCCCTGAGGATGTCTTGGGATTGCTAATTCATCATTTAGATCATAGAGTTTAAAACTGCACAGAAGAAAGCTGAAAATGTTTGCTTGGAACATTTTTTTGAGCCAAGACATGTTTAGGGCTAGTGGATCTAAAAGTCCTTCTTGGGAAAAATCTGGCTTTGTCTACATTTATCCCTGCCACATGCTTCTGCACTGACAGGGTGCAGGCCTTTCATCAGGTGGGAGTACTGACTAGGTGCGTAAGTCCTTAGCTAGAGTGACATACTAGCAGAAACACTGCTGGCACTTCCCCCTAGAGTATGCGTTAACAGAACATCCAGCACTCCCAACACTGCCAAAAAGGACATGTCCAGCTGATCATTTCCCAGCACTTTGCCAGAAGCCCAAAGGAAACAAAATACACTTTTTTTCAGCAAATACAGTCTTAGGAAGGACTTGCCCACCCATGCCCCCAAAAGGGAGGACTTTCATTTAGCCAATGGAAGATAGATTCTTGAGTTATGTCATTTTCAAAAGTCTGAATCTTTTAAAGATTTTTCAATGAAACTAAAAACTGTGAATATTTGTTTACTATATTAATCAATGTCTAGAGTATACAAAAAATCTAATTAGGCATCTATCTTGGAATTTGAAATAAAAGGACTTTGATATTTCTTCCCTCAAAAAGTACCTTCTTTTTCATCTGCTACTGTGATTTACTGACTTTGAACACTTGCTTCATCTCAGCTGAAGAATTATTTCATGTTCAATCCCAGCACAGTTGTCCTCTTACTCCCTATTAATTTGCTTTCTCTTCCACCACAATGCTAAAAAGACTGTTCCATTTTCATTACCACTGTGCTGATTTTAATGTGGCTGTCATCTTTGTAGGCCCTTAAAACCCAAAGTAAAACTAAGATTAACAAATAAACCTGTGTATTCATACCTTTTTATCAGAGTGTAATCAAGTGCTGAAGTTCACTGATATTAAAATTGATAGTGTCCTCTGATACATCATTTGTCTTTTCCAGAAATTCATAAACCCTTCCAACAGGCAAACACAGCTCCATTTTTCAAACATGTGATCAAGTTCTTAATAGGGCATACAAATTATACTAACTCTGCACAGTGTGTGGGGGGGTGGGGGGAATACATGTACATGCAAATGTGTGCACATGTGCACAGAGAGGCCAGATGTTGATGTCTTCCTTGATTGCTCTCCATCTCCTTTTAGATCATGATCTTTCACTAAACCTGGAGTTCATGGATTCAACTAGGCTGGCTGGCCAATGAGTTCCAGGGAATCTGTCTAACTCTGAGGTCAAAGATATGAACTATCTCCCCAGACCTCTACACAGTGCTTTCAAAAAATTTTTGCCATGATATTAATACTACTGCCTCTAATGATTCCTGGTTCAGAAGAAGCTTTTAAAAGCTCTTCCCTAAAAGTACTTTTAAAAAAATCACATGATCTTGTGATCACACGTAAGAGATTAGTTAAATGAAACATGGTACAGGCATCCAGTGAACCACTAGGAAGTCTTTTTAAATGAGGACAAAGCTTTATAGTTACCATGATGAGAATCTGGAATTGTTTTGTTACATTAAGATACATGTAACTTTATTAAGATAATGACACTGTGCTCGTGTACAAGAGCCCCTTAAAAAAAAAAAAAGTAAACTGGAAACATACTAAAAGTGTTAAAAGTGTTATGATATCTAACTTACTTTTTACATGGCTAGCTGGACAGGTATCTATTTCTAGATACATAGATTTCTAGACACAAAAACACACATGCACACACACACACACACACACACACACACACACACACACACAGGCAGAGAAATGTGGCAGATGCTAATCCTCACTACATTTGGCAGGCACTTTCCTATCTTTGTCACTTGTGTTCTGTATGTTTGAAATTTTCATCGCAATTATCCTACTTTCAAAAGGGAAATTGGTGAAAAAATATGTACAAACTATGTTTAGAATGATGTTATGATGATCCAGATGTGGGCTAAACACTGTTCTCAGTTTTTTCTTTGTGATTTACTATTTGCAAATTTTGCTCAGTGAGTATGGATTTACTTTTATATTCAGAAAAATAAAGCTATCCCAAAAGGCTTTCAATTCGGAACCAAACGTAATGTTCTTAAAATAAATGAAACAGCACAGAACAGAACTGTTAGCACTGAGTTGTGGGTGGCTTTTGCTCACCTGTGATGAAGACCTCGAAGTTTGCAGCTCTCAGTAAGCATCATTGTAACCTGGATTTCAGAAGCTTGATCTACATAAAGAACAGAAATTGCCTTGAATAACACGATATCCACAACAGTAATATTACTATTACTAAAGATCTTTTACTAAGATAAAGTTACAGTAAATCTAAACAGATATAGCCTAAAGTTCTACTGCAGCAAACAGAGCCTTATTCAACAAATCAACTTTCAGAGAAATTCTTACATAAAAATTAAAATTGCTTATGGTTCCATAAACTAAGGAAAAAAAGCAGTAGTAGATAAGAAAAACACATAAGGCATACAGAGGAGTAATTTCCTTTTTAAGACATACAAATTAATAAGGAAAAAATTTAAGCAGAGACAGTGCCCATCAAAACTGTAGAATGACTCTCAGTCTCACTCCTAAGTAAAAATACCGAAATTCAACTAGGAGGTGCCATTTCCCCATCAGATCGATATAGACAAGATATACAGTTACTGCCACTTTGGTCAAGTATGTGTGCAAGCAGGCTTATCAACAGACTCTTGGGAGGATGGGAGAAGCAACAGGCAGGTAACAAACAGGAACACACTTTCACCCTGATGGACTAACAATCACAGAATCCATCACAGGGAGCTACACTGGTTCCCTGGAATACACTGTGGCTTCCCACTAAACAGACAGGTTTACATGTGCTGACAGAGGAAGATGCAAATTAAATTTCAGAAGCAAAGTACAAAGCTCTGTTGGTATGAGGATTTATGTTTTAAATACAAAATTATTTGAAAACTTAGAACTACCTGTGGGTTATTTTTTCCCTGACTAATGGAAAGAACTATATGTTGTTTGTGGTGGTTACTTTTGAGATGGAGTGACTTATACTTTAAACTCTCTAAACTTTCAAACATACAGCTATTAAAATAAATGTGACCACGATGGTTTTGATTGGAGATGATAATTCATTTTATTGTTTTCTTCTTCCTTCTGCGGTTAAAAGCAAACAAGCAAGCAAAACTAGTATTGAATAAGAACTTTAATATACAAGTAGCCAAACCTAGGATATGATTTTCTTTTCTTTCCTTGCTGCTGCTGCTGTTGCTTCTTCTCCGCTCTCTCTTTCTCCTCTTCCTCTGTCCCTCCCTCCCTTCCTTTCTTTCCTGAGATGAGGTCTGACTCTAGTCCAGGGCAGTCCTGAGCTCATAAGCATGCTACACAATGCCCAGCTCCATTTTATTTCTAGCCTCTAAACTCCGGGTTTCTGTCCAAAATAGCTAAACAGAGGAAGATTAGCTTTTAGATCAATGTTTTTGATATAAACGCAGGGAATACTGAGGTGATTTGAATGAGAATGTCCCCCATAGGCTCCAGGTATTTGAATATTTGGCCTTAGCTGGTAGCATTGCTTGCAGAGGTTTAGGAGGTGGCCATGCTGGAGGAAGCTCATCGTGGAGGGTGGGCTTGAAGAGTTCATAGCCAAGTCCCATTTCCTGTTTTGCTTTCCCTGCTTCCTGTGCTGCTGGAAGATGTGAGCGCTCTGCTTTCTGCTGGGGCTCCCTCCAGCCATGCCTCCCTGCCATGGTGGACTCCTATCTCCCTGGAACCGTAAGCCCAATCAATAAACTCTTTCTTCTATAGGTTGCCATGGTCATGCTGTTTTATCACAGCAACAGAAACCAATACAAGACAAATACATTTATCATTATCCTTCATATTGGTGAAGTATTGCTTTCCTCCAGAAGAATTTTAAGCTATCAAACATTTACATAAATGTGTAGGAATTTCTAATCTTACAGAGACCAATGTCTTCACAACACATAGGAATGTCTTCAATGTTTGAAAAGAGTTATTCCATTAAGTAAACAGCGTATTTCAGTTATGATCCTGAAAATGAGTTTTAACTTTTTTGTTTTATTCTGTTTTTTGGTTGTGAGACAGGGTTTCCCTGTAGCCCCAGCTGGCCTGGAATTCACTATGTAGACCAGGCTGGCCTCAATTTCACAGAGATCCACCTGCCTCTGCCTCCTGAGTGCTGGAATTAAAGGCATGTGCCATCACATCTGGCTGAGTTTGAATTTTCTAAGCATGGTTTTTGGATATCAAAACTAAAAAGTATAACTTATTATTTAAAAGACCTCAAAGAAACAACTAATTTTATGTTAACAGTAAAATTACTAATAATAACTTCTCAGTCTTCTGATCAATATAACAGGGACTAAAAAAAAAGTCAAACAACTGGCAAAGACAAGATCCATGCTTTCTAGTCCCACCTAGAAACATGCTGACCACCAACAAAACCCAGTGTACTGAATATAGGAACCATAATTCTCACATCTGCTCCTGTAAAGTGGAGCTTTCATGATAGGAGCAGTAACATATACCTATAATCCCACAAAGTATGAGGCTGAGGCAGGAAGATCAAGAGTTTGAGGCCAGCCTCAAACATAGCAAAGTCTTATCTCAAAACATAAACAACAATGACAAACAGTAACTCAGTTCAAGCTAAGAAATCTCAGATTTCACTTGCTTTCAAGCCTGTTGGAATTGTTCCTTGTCCCATTCTTTCTCCCATAACTTATTTGTGCCCCTTTTTAGACAACTTCTCTTAGTTAAGACCTCTGTAGAATGTAGAATGAATAAAGAGAAAGCCAAAGACTTGAACCATTCAGTGTTTGTTAGAGAAAGGAACCTACCACTAGTGTCCACTGGAATAAACTCTAGCTGTTTAAAAATTGCCCACAATTTAGGATCTTTTAATAAATAGTAGTATGCCTTTACTGCTGTTTCTATAAGATAATTTATAGTGAAATTATGGTCAGAACTATCAAGGACTAGGAGGATTTTGGAAGGTTAAAAAATTTTAAATTAGAGATCTCTGCCCAGTTTCTAAGCATTTACCTTCCCTTAACTAGAAAAGAGATCAAAGTAACAACAGCATGTTCTTTTAAGCAAGAGCCAGGTAAAATGGATAATGACCTAAGAACTTCAACTAGAGAAAAAATAATTTTATCTATTCAGAAAGAAAATTTTATTTGGCGGGATGGTGTTTTATTTTTGTTTTTGTTTTGCATCACAGGGTCTCTTACATGTTAAACAAGCACTCTACCACTGAGTTATACATCCTTAGCTCCTAGGACTACATCCTTTAACTTTACATAGTAAAAAACAAAAATCTATCTTCAAGATGTACACATTTGGAGCTGGAGAGATGACTTGGTGAATAAAGTGCTTACCATGTAAGCATGAGGACTGAGTTGGATCCCCAGGATACACATAAAGGTGGGTATAGCAACTTGCCTAAGATCTCAGTACTCAGGAAGAGGAGACACGGGATCCCTGAAACAAGCTGGCTAGCTAGACTAACTGCATCAGCAAGCTCCAGGCTCAGCAAGAGACCCTGCTTTCAGGGAGAGTGACTGAGGAAGATACCCGTCATCAACTTCTGGCTTCTACCTGTATGTGCATGCATGCATATGTATCTGCACACATTCAACATACATGTAAACACTCAATTACACATGTAAATACATACCACACACAGACATGCAAAAGAAAAAAGATACGTCCATTTGAAGACAGTACCATAAAATAATTTATATTCTAAAAATTACAAGCACAAAATGATTTCAAAAGCTTGCTTGCTTCCAAAACTACAAAAGTTCAGCAGCTAGTATTCAAAAAAAAAAAAAAAAAAAAACCTAATTTATTTACACTGTGGAATTCAATTTCATAATACTGATGACAAAAGATTCAAGTTTCTAATTTTTAGTCTTTGGAAATTAATGTTGGATATTCATCAGCTCTCTGCACAAAATTGTTTTAAAAGTATAGAACTCCAATCTTCCCCATAAGAAGGATCAGTGCTCTCTGAGGTTGAAGAGATGGCTCATCAGTTAAGAGTACTGGTTGCTCTTGTTGAGGAGCCGGGTTTGGTTCCCAGCATACATAAGACAACTAACAACCATCTGTAACTACAGTTTCAGGGATCCAACGCCCTCTTCTGGCCTCTGTGGGCATTACATACACATGGTGCACTTACACACATGCAGGAAAAATATTCATACACATAAAATAAAAATAAAAAAGATGTTTTTTAAAAGAGATCACTGTTCTCCGACAACAAAACCAAAAAACCTCAAAACTGATATTTTGTAGAACTACTAACTGTGTAGCATGTGTTGAAGCATACAACTCTATAAAGGAACTTTGTCAGCAATATATAGTTTCAACTGAAAGGAAAAAAAAAAAAAAAAAAAAAAAAAACACCAAAAAACGCCAAAAGAATAAATGAATAAATCTTGGAGCTATTCAATCACAGAGTGTTATCTCTATACAAGGGCCTGGTGCACTTCCTCTCTGTCACCCATAAGCCATGACTACATGTTGGCTGAGGACTCATTGTGCTTTCTCCTATTTCCGTCCAACTCAGAAAGAACATTGCAATCACAGTGGTGCAGGAGAGAAACAACCAAACAGCCATAATCAAGCATGCACAGAAAGAGAATTTAATCTTGTGAGAGAGTTCCAGTGTCTGAAATGTGTTTTCTTATCACTATTATTTCCTTTTCTCCCACTTCTAGCCCTAAATCAAACCAATTCTGTGTGAAAAACTCTCTCATTAACTCAAGATTCACTGCAATCCATAGAATATTTACAAACCCAAAAGAAATAAAATTAACAGCAAATATTTCCTTAAAAAATAATAGGGAAACAAAAGGTGGCCAGCTCTTTAGTTAAATGTATGGTTCAAATTCCATAAACACTGTAATTCTATTTATAAAGAATAATATATAAACTATACTTCAAAACTAGTCAGAAAGTCTACTGGAATCTAACTTTAAATATTAACCTTTAGTAATCATTAATCCTATCCAGCTGTGAACCCGGAGGGCTACAATGACAACTGGCCTGACAAGTTATGCCCACTGGAATACTGGCATGAATGTTATTTGAACAACCATTTGATTGGCTTTAAGGCCCACTTCACAAGATAATGCTCATACCTCGCACTATTATCAGGACTAAGACCCTGTAGCTTAGTTAGGTCACAGACCATAGGGAAGAACCTGCTACTATTACTCTGCTAAGTAGACATAATTAAACTAATTCTTATTAAGTTACTGTTATACCTATAGATTAGTGCATCTCTCAACTCTTAACAGAGAAGCTCCTTCTTACAGAAGATGATGATTAACACAGAGGTACACAGCTGGTCAATATGCAATTGCTCAGTCCAAAATGGGACACCTATATTAAACCCTCTCCTCCCAAGGCTCAGGGATCATTAAAGAGAGGGAGCAGAAAGACTACACAAGCCAAAGGTGGTAGATGAATACAAGAAAACTATGTTATCTGGATACCACAGGGTAGTTGCACATGTGAACACACAGCACTTGTAACAGCATGCATGAGACCTGCACAAGACAAAAAACCAGCATGGATAGGGGAGGCAGGTAAGAAGCCCCAGCCTTAGCTGAGGAACTATTTATTGGCAATTGATAGCTGCTAGGAAAAGGAGAGTCGGTTTTCTTTATGAGTGTGATCTGGGTAGACTGACCAGACTCCAGAGGATGAACGCATATCCAAGAGCATTTAGGGAACACAGATTAGACTGGATGGGGAAAAAAACAACATATAATAATAGAGGACATAAAGTTGGTGGAGTGAGATATTAAGGTGAGGGTGGATATGGGGCAGGGGATCTGAATGTGATCAAAATACATCATATGAAAAATCAAAGTATCTTTAATATTAACTTTTGAAAGTACTTTTAGAGCTGGGAAGGAGTCAGTAAATAAACAAACACTAAACAAAATAGTGAGTTTAACCATCTGTTAGGGTGTCTCTGTAGATGCATTTCTAATAGCCTCAAACAGGCAATTTTGTTAAGCTACCAGCAATTAGATTCCAAAGACTTTTTGGTTAGACTGGTAAAACCCAAATATTTAGAATCAATAAACATATGCTTTTCACACTTCCGTGTATTCCTTAAAGTTAAGTTTAGTAACTTTGTCAATCTCATAAAACTTTGTCACCTTCTATTCAAAACTAATTTTTCCCTCCATCTCCGCAAAGTGCTATATTTGGATTTCAGAAATTAGCATTTTATTGGGCTGGGGAGAAGACTTAGTCTATAAAACACACGAGGACCAAATTTGATAGTCATGTAAAAAAGTCAGGCATGGAGACGTGCTTGTAATCCTAGCACTACGGAGGCAGAAACAGAGGGATTCCCAAAACATGCTGGCCAGTAAGCCTAGGCTAACTGGTCAAGTCCTGAGTCACAGTGAGAGATCCTGTCGCAAAAAAATGGTAGACACCACTTGATGAATGGTACCTAAAGTTGACTCCTGGCTGCTGCATACACATATGATAATGCACACATGTATATACAGGGGCATGGGAAGGGCATTTTCTGGAGCATTATATTAAGAGAAAAAGAAAAAGAAACAAAAAATAATCAGTATGTATCTACATACAGTGGATCTGAGGGTCACTTAATTGTTTTCTTTATGAGTGTCCATATTTAAAAGAGAAAAACTAATGACAATGTCTTCTTAGGTAGGATAAAAGACACCAGAGAGTTTTAACAGAAAAACCCCAAATCAGTTACAGCAGCAGTGAAGTCAAGTAAATGCACTTTAACTGGAAGCTGGAATAAGATCTAATAAATGTTCAGTAAGTTAGAAACCTATTTTTTCTATAAATAGTGAGGAAAACCTAATTCTCAAAAATTAGCTTCATATGATCTAAACTAATATAGACTAATTTAAAAGGTCCAACACACACTGAGACACAGAGACAGAATTTTGCTAGCAAGAGCCATCCACAAGAAAATTATGGAAATAATATGCAAGAAAATCCTACCTTTAACTGTTTTTACAAATGTCTGTTTTTCTTTATTTGGATCTTTTTCATCTACTAAAATTCCATGGAAAATCCGTCCAAAAGTACCTAAAAGGAAAAATAACAATTAATGAGACCATATGATAACCTTCATAACATGATAGTATAACACTTTTTGGTGTAATGTAACTTAAACATAATATGGTATGTGTGGCTGACATTATTCTAACTTTGGAATAAAATGTCATAAACTGATAGTTTTTAGTGACTATTAGAAGCTATTTGTAGCTATTCAACAACATGTCTTTAGAAATACCATACATATCTAGCCAAGTGTGGTGGCTCATGCCTTATATCCCAGCACTCATGGGAGATAGAGGCAGATGAATATTTGTGAGTTCCAGGCCAGCTGGGACCACAGGGAGACCCTGTCTCAAAAAAAAGACCAAAAAAAACAACCGAACAAAAACCTCATCTAAACTAATATGGGAATTTTTTTCCCTTAATTTCCATGAATAAATTAATAAGCAGTCAGGAACACTGCAACAGTGACAGGGCATGAGCCCAGGCATCTATGAGTGTCTAGTATCTGCCTCAAAGCAACAATAAATGGAGAAAATGGACTCTGTTCTGCTGATGAAGACCTTCAATGAAGAGAACACAAGGAGTGCAAAATCTGGGGCTTCATGCCTTCTACCACTTATTACCTAGAAGGTTTCAGGTAAGTGGTCTAGATTCTCAGATCATTGGTAAAGTGTGCTCCCATGTGGGGGCAAAGCAGCAGCTGAAATGAACTATGAAAATCCATACAAATTTATTAGCAATTTTCTGACTACTAAAAAAAAGCTTTCTAATGAAATGATCATCAAAAATTAATGTCATGGTACTCTTTCTCACAAAAATTATTTTTACTTTCTCTCCTTAGTTTAGCTTTGACATGGATACCATACATCGCCAGGACTTGCTTTCATTTTAGTGTCTTTCACTAAAGTCAGGAGCGAAGTTACTGGTGCCTATGTATAAAGTTCCATTGTGGCACTGAGACACAGAGTAACTCAGATGCTGGAGACAGAAAGGTGTTGGGTAATCTTAGATGCTCTGCTGAGGCTCTTGACAATAGGCTTGTATCTTCCTTGGACCCTCTGGTTGAGACAGTGTCACAGCTCTTCCCTTTCTGCCCTGCTCAGGCTTCCCTTGCTTGTGCAAGCTCCTGCCCTCTTCTACCACAGTACTACAGGGACTTCTGCTGCCTCCTCCTCTCCACAGCTAGACCCATTTAAATATTCAAACATGGAATTGCACAAACTTTAAAGCAAGCAAAATGATTGTGGATATGGGAAGCAAACACTAAAGAACATGTGTACACAGACTGCCATACTACAATGTCACAATGTGTAACAGCTCAGTCTCTCATACCCTGTCAACCTGGACAGAATCTCCATTTAATTCTTTCCAATATGGCAGATGAAAAAGGTATGCAACTACTGTTTGATTTGTAATCAGAGTTCCAGTGAACCTGATCACTTCTTAAAATGTTAGTTATACATGCTTTCTTTTCAGAAAGTTCAGTACAATTGAGTTTTAAAAAGAACTGTTATAGCTCTGAAAACATCAAGGAAAACTCCACTTGGTTCCAAATTTTCTCTTTTCCTCAAATTAATAAACCACAGCAGATTACTTACTGCATCTCATTTAGGGAGCCAAAGAAACTATAAACATACCATTATTTATTAGACTCTCATATATTTAATTCTTTAGGAAATGCTAGCTGGTCTATTTACTCTCTTCAGACAGATCTGAAAACTAGTTACTCTTAGAAACAGACAACCACAATAGTATTCATACACTGAAAAACAGACCAGGAAACAAACAAAATCCCTGCTTCCATTAACTACCATTTGGTATGGAGGTAGTTTAAGTTTCTCACTTAGCTGTGACTGATCTCCAAGTACCCCAAGAAACAGACAAACAATGGGCTCCTATGCAGCCCAAACATTTCAAAAGGAATTATAGTGGGAGAAAAGGAGTATTCTCTATTTAAACAATGTGTGAAAAGTTCAGGACAGTGTTTTATGATTAATTTCTGTCCTCATCTTTGAACATCTCCTTAATCAAGACCCTAAAACTCAAACCAGAAAGCAAGAATCAGCAAGAGGGGAAGGAAAGACTAATGATATACATCAAGTACTGATTCTGTTCATTCAATAAAAGTGCATAGTCCATCTATTCTTCTAACTAGTCTAAGATCTATAAAGTCTACTGTGTTCAATGCTACAGAAAACCTAAGACACTGAGTGATTTCTCTAAGGTCATATGGGCAAGAAACCCTGGTCTAGAACTTGAGTCCAACTCCAAAGCCCCATTCCATTTGCTAGAACACCTACATGGCCATTGGAGAAAAAAATCAGTTTGAATATTTCAAGAGACCTGCCAAGTATCACTTAAAGCAAGGATAATATACCCTAAAGAAGGAAAATATACCCTAAAGACATCAAACATTATACATGCTTCATCACATTTCAAAATCAAGGCATGCATCAAAAGTGTATAAAAAGGCACATTAATGTCTAAAGAAAGGGAAAATGAAAATCATTTTTTAAAAAAAACTGAGAATTCTGAGGTAATAAATACCTTCTTGGAGTACATCTTTTAGAGTTATCCTTTCCCTAGAGATTGCTATATCCTTCACCTTGGCTTTGGCCTCCAAAAGAGTGACACTTCTCAAGTCGTTCTTCTCTATCCGCAAGGTAGGATAACCTGAGGAGCCAACAAAGCCAGACCAAGAAATATAAATACCCTTATTATGGCACTGGGGTCAAACAGTTCATTATAACCTCAGGAACCAAGTCACAGGATGAATGAAATGGCATAAAAGCAAACAAGCATACACATGAACCAGGTAAGTTACTGATGAAGGGAAAATTCAATGTTAAAGCAAAACGTTCCCAATGTGAAAATACAGAATTAAAACAAAAAGCACTAAAAATATTGCCATCACTTCGAATATCTTTCAGACAAATGAAACAAGCCTGGATTCACAGAATTAAATTTAATCCTCTTTATGGGAAGTTTTTCCTCTCAAAAGATTTTTCAATACACTCATATAACAAAAGAACTTTTCAAATGAAGAGATGTTTGAAAACCCATCTTTTCTAATAAAATGTATCATCAATTTTCTAATAAAACACATCAATCATTCTTGGTTCATACTCCCACAATCCAGTCTGGTCATGCTATTGTGTGATTAAGATCCTTCAATTCCCATTCATTCTCAATACAATACCAGCAAAAAATAAAATTTACAGCCATACATTAAGATTTTCCGTGCCAAGAAAAAAATTTACAATAAAAGGAGTAATCAGTGTTAGCAAGTAGACACTGAAATGGCATTTCTACTGACTCAATGCCTTTGATAAACACTGGGAGAGAAATCCCTGAAGAACTAATGGGCCATAGCAATGCGCATCAGTGGCCACCAGAAGCACTACTTGTTTCAGGAAACTACAACAGATGCAGGCTGATGACCCTGAAACCAGCAATCAATCTAAGTGTATGTGAGTTATTTTTTATATTTCATCTTTCTTAGAGTTCTCTTAGTGTCTTAGATCTATGGCCTGTTTTACTCTGTTACCTTGGAAAATTCTTGGACAATAAATGTATCTTTAAATATTTTTTTCTGCCCCTTTCTTTTCTTTTTTGAGGTATGGCCTCATTAGGCAGCCCAGGGTGGCTCAGAATTCATTATCTTCTGCCTTTGCTTCCCGAGTGTTAGGATTATAGGCAAGCACATACCATCACACCCTTTTGTTTCTTCTTTCTTCTCTCTCTTTCTCTCTAAGACAGGGTCTTAGCTAGAACTCATTATATAGATCAGGCTGGCCTCAAACTAAGAGATTCACCTACCTCTGCCTCCCAAGTACTGATGTTAAAGGCATGTGCCACTATGCCCAGTCTTTTTTATTTATAAAACAACTGTATTTCTATTGAGCATACCTAATAAATGAATTATCTGGTTCCTTATGGTAATATCCACAATTAAAAGCAAGAAATAAGTAAATTTCCTATTAATGACAAATTTCAAATACACAGATGAATTTTCGTTGACATTTAAAACTTTTATTTATTTACATATTTATTTTTATTTTATGTGTGTGGGTGTTTTGCCTGCATGTAAGTACACCTGTGTATGCAAAGCTTGTTGAGGGCAGAAGAGGGCATTAGAGTCCCTGGAACTGGAGTCATAGACAGCTATCAGTAGCTATGTGGAGCTGGGAACCAACACTGGGACCCTGAAAGAACAGCCGGTGCTCTTTACTTCTGAGCCATCTCTCCAGCCCCTCACTGACATCTTAAAAGAAAACATTTTTAACATATGTAGTCACTGAATTACTTTATAAGATCCATAATTAAGAACTGGCTCAAATAAAGCTTAGCATCTAAAGATTAAAAGTAATTGTGTGCCCTTTCTGAATAGGTACAACTTTCACAACTATCATGGTATTTTTTAAAGAGTATATTACATGTCTTTCTTTCATTGACAATGACAGTAAATGTTGTTATGATTTCTCTTGTTTCTTATTTTTTAATTTATTTTGCTTGCATGTATGTAAGCTCATCACATGGTTGTGATGCTGGCAGAGGCCAAAAGAGGGCAACAGATCCCCTGGAACTAAAGTTACAGATGGTTGTTAGCTGACATGTAAGTGCTGGGAACTGAATCCAAGTCCTTTGCAAGAGCAGTCAGTGCTCTCAAACCAATGAGCCATCTCTCCAGCCCTCTTAAATTTCTTTTAATCTAAAACACCTGCCCTTCTTTTTCTGGCCACTCTTATAGTGAAGGAGATGGATCAGTTATCCTGCAGAACAATGGGCATCTCTGTTCCTTGAGACATCATCTAACTTATCCCTCTGTCCCTTTATACTTGTAAGCTACAAGTCACTCCTATGGCCTTGATTAAATTCAGGTGTGTTTTTGTGGATTGGTACATCATATCCACAGGTACAAAACAGCTAGTTCTCTCACTTTTAGTAAGTTTTATCAGTGGATTCAGAGAGGGATTTGATCCTTCAAGGATAAAAATCCCCCATTTCCCTTTGTTCTTAGGGTTTTCATCAATAATTATCTTTCCTAAATCAAGTATTTTCTTGGGAGTTATAAATGCTATTTTGTAATTATATCATTCCCTTTACATTTATTAGCTGAAAATCTTCTGTAAAGAAACATCTGTTTTAGTCAACCAGCATTATCTGGGTACCCTGCAATACATTCATTTACCCGGTTGTCAGAGTAATAAGGTATTAATGAAGGCCTGGTTATCAATTATGATGAAAATGTCTAAAACTATAAATGTATGGACTTTTGCACATTTTATGTTCCAATCTGTTGTAGTTACTATTCCCTTAGATGTGCAATGACTCCATCTTTAGTCAGTGGAAGCCATTAGAATGTGCAGCAGCATCCTTGCTATCTTGCTCAACACATGTCTGGGGTTTACCTTCTCCAGAGATTCTGACTCATTTTAATGGGAAATAGTTTAGAAAAACCACAAAAGAGCAACGGGAGGGAGGCAGCTTTGATCTAATTTTATTAAAAAGAAAATGCCAGCCAAGGAAGACAGCTAACTGCCTACCAAACCCTAATTAATCAATGATCCTTCTAAGTCAGACCTGATCTGTGACTTTTTGGGCCTTTCGTTATCTCATGGGTTTTTTTTTTTTAATTTGTATGTTACTGATTCCCCACCATGTCTAAATTATATCCTAAGAATGACTATATCATTATCACATGAATATGTCACATCATATTGTTTATAATATATACAATAATTTGTCAATAATTGTGTACAATATATACAATTTAATAACTATTTTTGAAAAATAATTACTTTCCCCCAAATACTTGATGTTGAAGTGTATGAAAATGAAAATGAACTGGGGGTGGTGGCTCCTGAAGGCCAGCTGAAGCTATGATATGAAGTCCCAGGCCAGTGTGAGCTATGTGGTGGAGTTCCAGACTAGTCTGAGCAATAAACCACCCCCCAAAACAAAATAAAGCAAAAAGCAACAACAAAAACCAGTTGCATGAAAATAGTCACCAAAAATCTGTGAAAGAAAACAGGGGGCTAGGGATGTAGCTCAGTGGTAAAAGCACTTGTGTAGCATATGTGAGTGCCCTTGGATTTGATACTCAGCATGGGGGTGGGAGGGAGGGAGGGGAGGAGGAGGGAGTGGGAGAGAGGAAGAAAGGGAGGGAGGGAGAGGGAGAGGAGGAGGTGGGAGGGGGAAGGAAGGAAGGAAGGAAGGAAGGAAGGAAGGAAGGAAGGAAGGAAGGAAGGAAGGAAGGAAGGTTGGTTCTATGCCTTCAACACTCCAATGATACATAGATTTGTATTAAGATTAGAAAACAGTATAAGGGACTGGGAGACAGCTTAGTGACAGAGAGTATGATCAGCATGCTGGAGACCCTGGATGTTCAATCCCTAGCAACAAACAAGTAAAACCAATGCAGAGCCTTTGTCCATGAGAACACTAAATAATTCATTAACATCCAAAGTTTCTGGGTTTATGTAGCTCACTAACTTATTCCATTTAAAAAAAAAAAATCTTTAGTCTGGATTTGCAAAGAATTGATTTTTTTTATGTGTGTGCTTTTAATATAACTAACTATGGAAATCTCCTCCAAATAAAACTAGTTCTAATAATTAAGCTTCAATTTTACTTTATTCCAATTTAAAAATGCTTCAGTCAGTGCTCTACAGAGCAAAAACTGAAGATCAGATCATAATTTTATACAAGTTAGATTCAGTACCTATATACACAACATTGTACATCTCTTCCACAAGTACACAAACCACATTAGTGCTAGTGACAGAGAGCCCATGCAGAACTTTAGAAACAATTTTAGGATTAAATTAACTCTTACTGGTGATAGGAGTCGCATTGTTGGGTGTGTCGGCTCTCAGATACTGAGTCGTCTGGGTGGATGGCTGAGACAGCCCTTGGGAACTACTGCTGGCACTGATGCTGCAAATTATTTTTTAAAAGAGAAACAGTTGACAAGTGAATCTCAATGAGAAATTTCTTTTCCATACATACAAAATGCATGCAACTTCATAACCAACTTTATAAAATTCTGATAGAGATCACAGTAATGTGTGCATCTCTATCAGTGTGCCATAGTGAAATCTTAATCTTACTGATGACAAATTTTTAACTACATAAATGTATTATTTGATATACATCTCCACCACAAGGTAGAGCTCTATTTTGTCATTCATTTCTATCTCCAAGTCACCAACCACATCATGTTAGAAAAATTAATCAGAAATATAGGTAGGAGTCCTCAGAGGATTTCCTAAAGTGCACATAGGATACATCAGAGAACTAAGGCTCACCTCTCAAGATAAGAGCCTACACCATTCAGTTAAATTGCTTTCCAGAAAAAGAGAAAGACAAGCATCTTTAAGCAGCAGCCCCAAATCAAAGGGACTTCAGTTGAAGGAATCTCAAACAAATCATTGTGCCATGCTCAGAGCTCGGGAAGGAGCATCATATCTGGTTCAGCTTTGTTGTCTCACATACATTTGCCTCTTTTCCTTCCCATTCTCTACTTTTTCAGAATTCACCATTCTCAGAAACTGCTAGCTCTTGAAACATCACATTATAACACACTCTCTATATATAAGAGGAGCCTTTGAAGATGGTAGGCTCAAATAATTGTTAATCCTGGGTTTGAGATTACTATAAATTAAAGGTTCCTAAACAAAGTCTTCCACTTTTCAGTGGGTAGCAACCTTGTTCCAGCTCACTCTCAGGTATGTTTCAGTCTCACTGCCTTAGACCTCCACTGTAGCAGTTCAGAAGTAAAGCACAGAAACTCAGCATGAAGAGTAAAATCAGATGCAAGCTAGGACTTGCATGCTTCTCCTAATTGTGGGATCAGTGGAGCACAAACAGGGGTTCCAACTTTCCTAAGTATGCAAAATCTTTTAACTGGCTGTCCTTCATGGCCTATCTTTGTATTTTCAAAAACTGGTAATCAATTATTTATAAAAGACTGCTTCTTAATCTGGAACACACACACAAATTTGTACTTTATTCAAGAGCCCAAATATATATTTGGAAAATGTAAATACATAAGACATCCAAGTAATGAGTACCATAAATCCCTATGCAGCCTTTTACCACTAATGATACAAGTTAGTATTACCAGCTATTATAACTAAAGCACTTCTGAAAGGTCATAGTAAATACTAATATACAAATGTCCTGCAATAAAAATTTGGAGAAAAAAAATATGTAGATATATAGGTCATTGTGCTCAGCACACCACTCATCTGAAAATGCCTGTCTTATGAATGACCTCAGTACACCTTCCCTTGAGAAGCTCATCATTTCACATTATTACTTCTTGCTGTGGGCCTGCAGTCAGCTTTATTTCCTGGCAACTTTGCTAAAAGTACTATACAACTCAAAGAATTAATAAAGATTCATAAGGCCATTGTGTGGCCAAAGTTCTGGATGAGCTTTAAGTTACTGAAGTAGCAATCTGTGTGAGTTTAATGGTAGTAAACAAAACCTTAAAATCCTAATTACCAGCACCACCAATGTTAGTTGTATGACTCAGGGAAGTATTCAATCTTTCTGGAGCCTCAGACTCCCCAGGAATAGAAGGAGCATAGTACTACTCCAAGACTGCTTAGAGGGTTGCATGGCAGATGTGTAGGTAAAGCACTCAGGACGTTGCTCTTGGCCCTCAGACATACAATTATAAACTAGTATTAATTGGTTTTATTGTTATTCATATTATGCATCTCCAATCCTTGGAAAGATAAGGAACTACAGGGGCTGTGTTTTCGCAGGTCTGCCTACTACTCAAGGATCACATTAGAAGTCAAAGCTGTTAAGACGCTCAGTGTTCAGTAAGAGGGAGGGAGGAAAAGCATTCCCATCTCAAAGGGGAAGGAAATGGAAAACTTGAATGAAGAAAGAAAGCATACTTCACAGGATTTTTGTGGTGCTCAGATTTGATACATGTGAAAGAAGGCATAACAAATACTCCCTGCAACCAGCATCACCTATGTCTGAAAAACAGACTCTGTTTCCTCTCCAGCAACTGAACAGTAGGTGGCACTCTTGTGTCACCAAAGAATTTTTTAGACTGAGCACACAGTCAACTGTGTTATGGTATCTCCGCCACTTTTTTGTTTGTTTAACAGACATTGGGAGGGAAATGAGCAATGAGCGAAATATTGTATCAAGTGCAGAGAGCATATTTTCTGTGAAGTCAAGACTTACTATATGAGAGAAAGAAGAGATAGCTGAAACCTACCTGTCACTCATGAAAGCCTTTAGCTTCATGGCTACATCTCAAGAGATAGACAGGGAGATTAAAATCTCCATTTTCTAAATTTAATAGTTTAAGATTAGTCTAAATAAATCTGACTTTCATAAGCAAGTAAGGTTATTTGTGAAGACATTTACCCTAATTTAGGATGATAAGTGAAGACTTTGGGGCAAAAATCTTCAAAATATTGTAATTCATACTTTCCTATTTTTATGTGATTCATTCATTTATTCAACAAATATTTTTCAAGTGTCCATCACATGAAAGGTCCTGTGCTGACCACTATGGGCATATCAGTGAGCATGACGGAGATTTCCACCCTCTGCTCCAGCTGAGACCTCTTGCTCTGTAGCAGACCATAAGCTCTATGAGGGCAGGAAAGGCACTTGTCCCTTCACTCCACCCTCTCCAAACTTCTACCAGTGTCCAGCATAAGACCAAATAGACCCAACTGAGCCCCTAGGAGAGCTCAAAAACCAGTGTCAACCAATCAACAAAAGAGAAACCACATTTTCATGGATTAGGAAGACATAAACCAGACAAAACTGCTTCTGATATGAGCACTCTAACATGAGCTGCTGATATATACTGGAGAGAAAGAACTATCTGGTATAGCAAAATGTTTTCTTATTTTGTTTTACTTTGGGCTTCTATTCATTTTTCATTCAAAGGACTTACTGAGCATATTACTATGTATGCAAGTCTGTTACAACATGAAGTACAGAAGCAAATACAGAAATAAAAGACCATCATTGATGGTGTTTGATATGGTAAAGGTGGTAGAGTGGTGGAGAAAACAGAAATTAGAAAAGAAAAATGAAAATACTGCCAAATAATATGTTCCAGCACCTCACAGGAAAAAGAATAAACTTCCCAGTCACAAACTAACAGGGAAGATCACAGAGCAAGTGGGCTGCAGACCAAGCTCTCTGTGGGAGAACTTTGGGATAAATTTGACAGGTACTCTCTGCCTCTTCAGGAAAGGCTCATCTGGTGCAACACAGAGACTACAGAGCAATGTGCTGTGCTGGCAGGGAAAAAGCCACATTCATAGGCTCCATATGCCTCTAGTTTGAGCACATCAGGTAGGTTCCATCTCTGCCTCTAAGGAGGCTTTGTTTGCAATAGAAGTGCAAATAGTGCTCCCAATAGAAGATCTCTCTACTCTCTTGAGGAATTCCATTAAACTTCACAGGAACATGCCGGGAGTATAGCAAGTGCTTCACAGAATTATTGAAGTACTACAACCCAGAGATTTCAACAGTGTCACTCTCCACTTGTCTCAATGGTACAATCCTGGAAAAGCTATTTTCTGTTTAAGCCTGTTTCATCTTTATAACGTGATCAGCAAGCGGACTCTATGCAGACAGAAGAAGCAGGTGTCTCTTAAACACTATTATGGTAGTGGATAGAAACTTTCTGGTCCATCACCATTAGCATGCCTGGTATGTAATAAACAACTGCTAGTAGAATAGGAAATACCTGAAGAAGGAACCACTACTACTAGCAGCTGTAACTTTCTGAGAACGAAAATTATTATAATGGCACTTGCTACATATACACATTAGAACATGTTCTAACATTTTACAGTATTATTTCACGGAAATCTCACTGTATCTCTTTTGGAAATATATCTCTGCTTCACAGATGAGGAGGCCATGATGAAGCTGGTAAGTAGAACAGTCAGACTTCCAACAATGATGGCCTGGCCCCAGAGCCATGCTCCTAACTACTAGGCTGCACTCTGGAAACAAGTAATGTAAGTTGCTTTTATTCAGACAACATCTAGAAACCTAAAGAAAAAAGGAATTTCAACTTATGGAATTTATTTCGGAAGACAGACACATATGCCCTTTGGAATCTAAAAGTTATTGCACAACTTTGGCCTACATGAGTTCACAGCTTTAACATGCATGTCAGCATTCAAAGAAAATGCAACTCTTGAGTGTCAAGACTGATTTGTGAGCTGGATGTAGAGGCATGTACCGTAATCCCATTGTTAGGGATCAGAAGCCCAAGCCAAGACCAGCCTGGGCAACATGAGACCCTGTCTCAAAAAAACAGAAACAAAAAGACTGACTTATGGCTGTCATGGTCTTCAGTAAACTTCATCACTCTACTTGAAAGTCATATATGAAATGTTTGCTTTTACTTTTATCCCCCTCCACTACTTCAAAATGCCATTTCTGTAAAAATCCTCTCTGTAAAGTCATTTAACTCCACTACCATGTACACAAAACATCTTATAACACATCACCCACTGTCTTAGTTAGCTTTAGCTTTCAATTGATATAGCCTACAGTCATCTGAAGGAGTCTTACTTGAGGGACTGCCCAGTGGTCACATAAATGAGAAACTGTCTGGATTGGTGACTGATGTGGGAGGGTCCAGACCACATTAAGCAGCAGGTGGCCTGGCTGTGTAAGAAACCTAGCTGAGCGTGAGCCATTAAGCAGTATTCTTCAATGGTTTCTGCTCCAGTTTCTAGCTTTCAGGTTAATGCCTTGAGTTCCTGCCTTAACTTCCCTCAATGACAAATTATTGGAAGAGTAAGGTGAAAAACACTTTCCTCCCCTAAATTGCTTTTGGTCAGACAGAGTATATTATCACATCAAAAGAAAAGCAAACTAGAGGATCCATATATGTCCCTTCCCATTCCCATCATTTTTCTCTTCTTTCTCCACTTGAGTAAGGAAAAGAACACAATGGAGACAAAGTATATAGGGTCAAGTACAGACTCCAACCAGCACCTGGACCTTTCAGATTCTTGTTTATACAAGAGCTTACCTCATGTGTGTATAACACAATGTTAAGACTGAAGCTCATCAAAGATTAAGACACTGCTCCCTAACTGAAGAGAACTTACATTCTAGTAGGAAGGACAAGAGAAGACACATATCATAGAAGGAAAAAGTGTAATTGCCACCAAAGAAAAGACAGACACAGAGAAAAGAGAGATGGATGGTTAGGGAAGCTTGGAAACTATGGTAAATGAGCTGGAGTATGAAGAATGGGTTTGGACTGGTAGAAAATCCCAGTGGCCCCAGCATGAATGAAAACTCCAAAGGGCAAGGTACTGTACAGGGTGAGAAGTAAGGTACAAGTAAGGATTCAATAAGAGGGGCAGAAAAGGTTCAAAGTTCAAAACCAAGTCACAAAGCTAGAAATGTCTTTAGTCAGTACCTGCGAGTCACTAAGGAGGGAAAAGAACTGAAAGCTGGAAAAATCTATCTACCATTCCATCTTTTCCTCTCACTACATTCTAGCTATCTTGTCAGCCTCCTTGCCATCTCTGACTCACCCAGACTAGAGAAACACCTTTTGTATCCCTCCCCCACATACACATATTATACATTATCACAATCATCAATTTATAAACATGTAATTATGGGTTAACATGACAGAACCTTGGTACCAGGTATATAATTAATTTTTCTAATACCAATACTTAGCATAATATCTAACCTAGTATATCTCAAATATGCTGTACATTAGAATTATCTAGGAAGCGTTAAGAAAAATGTTGATGCTTCAAGATTTACCCCAAAGTAACTATCTCAGAATCTCTGGAAAGTAGAACCTAACTACTGGTTTGTTTGAAAAGGTTCTTGAGATCTCTAATGTATAACCATGTTGAAAAACAACAACAACTCATAGCATAGTAAGTATTCAGTGTTTCCTGGATGGATGGATGGATGGATGATGGATGGATGGATGGATGGATGGGGATGGAAGGAAGAACTGAAGGAAGAAAAAGGACAGTTTTAAAAGGTAATAGAAATCTGTAATGGAGTCGTAATAGTGAAGGTGAAAAACATTTCTGACCTTCTACTTCTTCCCACAACAAGTAAAAAGCTTTAACTCCACAAAATTTAAAAGATAAAAATAAAAACAGAAAAATACAAAGGTGGTAATCAGGACATCTTACTTTGTTCTCTGGCTAGGGCTTTATCAACCTCCCTCTTCCCCACACCAGTGTGCATGGATTAGGGGGTGGGGGGGCTCATGCAAATGCAGGTAACTGCTTTTATTTTTCTCCTTTCCCAAAAATATGTACAATACCTGTCATCCAGTTCAATCCTTTTCATACTATGAAGGTGCAAAACAGCTAATATTATTGCTACAAGAAATATTACTGCACAACAAACCCCTACACTGATATAAAACACACGCGTGGAAGTGGTTGGAGCTGCATGGACAGGATCATCTGAAATAAAAATGAACAGCACATTAGGCTTTTTAAACAAATCTGACTGAATGCTTTGTGATCTAACATATACAATGAGTACCCTGTTCTTTGTAAAAAGATCTGCATCTCACTGTGCTCAGTCTTTGATTAGGATCAGATAACAGTAGCATTCTATTCACCAAATTTGATGTTTTTGTTAGTTTAAAGAAATTTTTAAATAAAAATTATGATAAACATATAAAATATCTCAGTGCATATAACATATCTGTCTCACATAATTTTCTACAGTTAAGAAATGTCATATAATATATTTACAGAAGTAGAAAATACAGTCCAACACAACAGTAGCTACTTGCCACCTTAGCCATGTGGCAGTGAAATATAGCTAGATTAACGTTGTCAATTTTATTTCATGTTAATGAATTTATAGTTTCAAAGCTACATGACTAATAGTTACCCTGGTGGAAGACAACAGTTCTTTTGAGTAATAAAAATTATTTTGCCTTTGATTTTTTGAAACAGTTCTATTGGTTAAATAAAATTATATTCAGCTAATGTTATTTTAAAGAAAGAAACAGCTCAGGAATAGGAAAAATAACCCAATGTGCTTAGACGTGTGCACATTTGCACAGACACACACACACACAGGTGGAGTAAGGTTAAGATAGAAAGAAGACAAGTGAGGCAAACTAAGAAGAGCAGAAGAGTCACATGGGGATAGCTATTTCATGAGCAAGCAAAATAAAGACATACTGACAGGCAGAACTGGCATGACTAGCATCTCACACGTTTTGGAGGGTTGCTCATTGTTTTGAGACAGGGTCTCCCTGTAGCTCCAGCTGGTCTAAAACTTGGTATATAATCCAGGCTGGAACTCACCGAGATCCACCTGCCTCTGTCTCTACCATCCAAGTGCTGGGATTAAAAATGTGCACTACTATACCATGTCCGATGAGTCAGGGAAATTTTGACGATGAGTATTCACATCATAATTCTGAAAAAAATACCTGAGGAATTTTTAGTTTATCCCCCATTAATATAGAATGACATGTGTAGTCATCTACAAAGCTAATGAAGAGAGCTGCAGAGGGGAGCAAGAGCAGAGAACATGAATCAAGGCCAGTAGGGCAGTCCAAGAAAAGGATTACAGTGGCTTGGCCAGGAGTGTCAGAGAGAAGTGAACAGGTGTGAAGCAGAGTCAGCAGACCTTAATGAGGTAGAAAGGAAAAGGAATCAAAGCTGTGGCTTAAGGAATCACTTGGACGTTGCCTCTGCAAAGATAAAAGAAATAGGTTGGGGGAAGTTAAGAATCAAAGAGGGTTTTTGTTGTTTTGATTTGGTTTTGTCCAAGTTAAATAAACCTGAACTCTCACTAGCCCACACCCATGTGGAGATGTCAAATTAAAAGAAATATAAGTACTGGGCCAGGAAAATGGCTCAGTGAGTAAAGTGCTTGCTGTGCAAACCTGACAATCTGAATTTGGATCCCCAGAACCCCATAAACAGCCAGATATGGTGATGTGCACTATAATCACAGCACTCCTCCAGCAAGATGGGAGGCAGAGACAGGAGAATCACCCAGAAGCTTGGGGCCACCTAGCCTGGAGTACATGGTGCATGGCAGAAAGAAGAAAGACCCAGCTTCAAACAAGACGGAAGGCAACAACCAACCCAAACTTCTCCTCTGACCTACACAATGTGTGCTATGGTGCATATGTGTATACACACATGTTCACAAGTGTGTACACACACACACACAGAAAGATACACAAGTATAGACTTCTGAGGACAGGTCCAAACAAAAGATTAAAGTTATAGCTCTTAAAAACAGAAAAAAGGGAGGATGGGAGGGGGGGTCTGGAAGGGACTGGGGTGAATATGACCAAAATACATTGTATACTATATGAAATTCTCAAAACATTATATATATACATACACACACACACACACACACACACACACACCTTCATATATATAAGAAGAAATAGGATTGCACTCAAACTTTTAAACTTCAAGCCAGACATAGTAGTACATGTTTGCAATCCTAGCACTCAGAGGAAGGCTGAGGAAGGAGGATTCTGAGTTTGAGGCTAGCCTGGACTACACAAGACTTTGTCTCAAAACAACAACCAAAAACTAAGTCAAAAAAGAAAACATCAAAACAGATTAATGTAAGAGCTAAGAGATAAGAGCTGTTCTAGAACAGCTATATGTGGCCTAATGAAGGCCTGGTTCTCTCCCGAAGTATCTGCATGCCACTGAGGGTTGTTCAGACTTGGGAGGGATCAAAAAGTCTCCAGGGCACGTGTGAACAATGTTACTCAAGTGGTGCCCAGGACACAGCAGAGAACACAGTTCTGCTGGGCAGATCCCTACACAAGTACTTTGTCAGCCAACTCCAATCTCCAGGCAGTGTTCACACTCCTCAGAACCTTCAGATCTCAATGTCATTTTCCTTAGAAAGCTGTCCCTCACTCAGGTTCGTGCCCCTCCTCAGTGTTCCCAAAGTCCCATGTGTCACCTGATCATATAGCTCTCAGTGCTGCACTGTTACCACTGCCTGCTGCCTTCTCCATCTCCCGTCGACTATAACAAGCCCTTAAGGACAGGGTCTGTTTGCTCAGGTTAATCCTCTGCCTCAGTCATATCACTCTATGTCATATCACAAACTTTAATGAATGTTGAATAGGTTGATAACAGTAGGAAGGAGGAGAGCAAGGAAGAGACACAAACCAAGAATATATGATGCTGCTTAGTGAAAGATAATACCCTATTGACATACAGAAAGAGCAGAAAATCACCAGAATTTTTAAAGTACACTTTGGAAGCAGTAACATTTACATTGTTCTTCTATCTCAGTGACAAATTCAAAGGAAATATTCTAGCAAGCACAAAACCTCTCATATTATTTTGCCTTTTAAAAAAAGTCTATTGTGAAGCATTCAAATACTTTGTGCTCTGAGGTGTTAAAAAGATGAAAAAGCAAAAACAACCACCAATGAATTATTCATACCAGAAGAAGTGGTCCTAAATCTAATCCAACTACTAGTTACAGGAAACAGTTAAAAGCAGGCTAACGATACCAAGAGGATGCATGCTATGAAAAGTTACATGGGACAAAATGACACAATCTGATCCATTAATAAAGAGGATATTTTCTGATCAACAAAACAGATTTATCAGCCAAACACAATGTGTATGGGCTTCATTTATAACATGAGTCAGGAAAAGAAACTGTAAAATGATGACGTGGAGACACTCAGGTTAATTTGAACATGGACTAGCAAAAGACACCAAGGAATTAAGGCTAGCTTTGCTATATGTGATAAAATGAGTATGTGTTGGGTGATTGGGTGTTTAGGTTTTCTTTTTTAAAGACCCTTTTAAAATATGATGTCTCTGAGAAGTGCTTCAGAACACTTTAACTCATCCCTAACCCAAAAAAACGGGAGGCAGCAGTCAATGGAAGAACACTGGCAAACCTCATCATTACTGAAACTCATGAATGATCACCAGACCATACTCTGAACTATATCTGTGCAACTTTCCTCTGAAAAGTTTCTTAAGTCTACTTTTGTAAAGATAATCTGGTATTCTTTTAGGATACTGCTGTTAACGTTATTTCAAGATAAGAAAGACTGCCAGGTGTGGGAGCACATGCCTTTAATCCCAGCACTTGAGAGGCAGAGGCAGGTAGATCCCTGTGAGTTCAAGGCCAGTCTGGTCTACAGAGCAAGTTCCAAGCCAGCTGGAGTTACCGGGAGACCTTGTCTCAAAAAGATCCAAAAAAGAGAACTCAATGTTACATGTCCAAAAAAGAAAAAGAAAAAAATAGTACTATTAGTACTCTATTCGTAGTGTTTAAATACAACTAATACCAAAAAATTAAAAATTAAAAATTAATTTTGCCTAGCAAAATTTCTTCTCTGTGTGTTTAAATAACATAAACTTGGACTGGGGATATAATACAGGTAGTAGAGTTCTTGCCTAGCATGTATGAGGCCCCAGGTTCAATTCCCAGAATCACATAAACCAGGCATGGTGGTTGATATATTCCTATAATTCCAACCTTCTAGAGATGGAGGCAAGAAGGTCACAAGTTCAAGGTCACCATCAGCTACATAAGGAATTCCAGGCCAGACTAAGCTAGAGACCCTGTTCTTCTTTTTCTATTTGTACACGCTACATTTATGTGTTTGTACATGTGTGCACATGTATGCAGAGAACAGAGATTAACAGTGAATATCTTCCTCTATTACTTTCCACCTTATTTTTTGAGATAGGGTCTCTCACTAACCCTGAAGCTTATTGGTTGGCTAGGCTAGCTTACCAGAGAGCTCTGGAGATCTGCTTCCTTTGCCCCTGTCCTACTGCCACCCCGCCCCCCTTCTCACAAGCTGACCCTCAGTGTTAGGATTACAGGTGTGCACCACAGTGCCCAGCTTTTATATAGGTGCTAGGGAATCTGATTCTCTTGCACAGCACTTCACCCACTAAGCCATCTCCCCAGCCCTCCATCTCAAAATAAAAATAAATAACATGAATTTGCACTTTCACCTGGATAAAATTCGCTAAGGGGTTAGGTCCAGGCCATTAGTCAGATTTTATAACACTAAAGATCTTACATATATTTTTCACATTCATTCTTTAATTGAGACTACTTGAAAAAAAGGCATGATATATAAATTCTTGTTTCTAAAAGAGATTTGATAACCTGTTTTATAATATATGTATGAGTTTGAATTCTCAAAATATTCAATATTCTGATAGTTTCTTCATTTGATCTATTTATCACTCTAAAAAACATAAGTAAATTAATAGCTAAGTTTATCACCACTGGAAAGCACAGTTTTCAAAGCTTCATGTAATCAGGCCCATATGCACTCAAGTGTTTTTCACCTCTAATGACAGACAAAGAGAATATAATTAACACTTACAAATAGTTCTGCTAGTGTTTTTGTCCAAAGCTGAAGTTTTTACTTCTTCAAGTTCTGAATTAAAAGGAAAATTAAAAGTACTTTAGAAATTCCTTTCCGTTAAAAATTTTTAAATACTGTAACATTTTCTGAATTTTTCTGACAGTGCTATGTTCTATCAGAACACTGCTTGAACTAAGTAACAAAGTGTTTGTTGCAAGATAATGAAAGCTACTGTATCATTCTAATAATCATCAGTATAATCATTAATCAAGAAACAACCTAGATCAGTTACTTAGATGCTTAATGAGATGTGTTTCTGTGGGGAAGAATATAGGAAAACCCACAAACTATACTGTCTTCATGGAGGTTCATGGTGTACATTAGCTGAATGAAGAGGTTCAATTGTTCTTGAGGAATAAAATTTCCATGATTCCTAATTCTCACATCTATATGATAAACTTTTTCTAGAGACTAACACCTTTTAAAATTCCACAAAGCACAGGTATGCTTCCTATGGCAGGCAGTTTTTTAGGTCTAACAGGCTGGAAAACTTGATAAATAAATACAATAGGATCACACATTAAATAAAAGTCATGAACATGAACTGAATGATTAAAGTGGCCAAACTATGGCCATCAGATTAAGAAGGTAGTATATTTTAAACTTCATTCTAAAACTGAACAGAAATCAGGCCATGGAGGTGCATACCTGTAATCCTAACTACTCAGTAGCATGAAAACCACAAGTTCAAGGCCTGACTTGGCTGTACAACAAATTAAAGGCCTGCTTTGATAATTTACCAAGACCCTGTCTTGAAAAAAATTTTTTTTTAATTTTTAAAAAAATTTTTTGATTGGTTTGTTTTTATTTTTTTAATGTATGAATTTTTTTGCCAGCATGTAAGAGCACCCATGCATGTAATGCTTTGAAAGACCAGAAGAGGGCATCATATTCCCTGGAACTGGAGTTACACATGTTGTTAGCTGCCATGTGGGTGCTGGGAATTGAACTCTGGTCCTATACAAGAGCAGCCAGTGCTCTTAACCACTAATTCATCTCTCTAGCCCCGCCCCCCTCCCTGCCCTTTTTTGCAACAGACCTATGGATATGGCTCATTGGTGGAGCACTTGATTAGCATACCCTGAGTTCAGCCCCCAGGATCAACTAATCCAGCCAGCCAGCCAGCTAGCCAGTCATCTACCTTCAATGATTGGTTATAAGCCCAGGCAGACTCTCTAGGGCTCAGCCTCCTGGTGTCAATTATATAATGACTAGATTGGAGTAGAATCTATATAGTACCCTTTGGCTTTAAACTTAAATAAAAGTAGGTACATAATTTTATAGAACTAAAAATGTACCAAAGCACTAAAGCTAAACATGTCAATTTTTTATTTTAAAATTATTTATTTTCATTTTTTAAATATTTTATTTGTTATTTTTATTTTATGTGTAGGAGTGTGTTGCCTGTATGTAAGTGCACCCATTTTGTGCAATGCTTTTGGAGGACAGAAGAAGGTGTTAAGAGTTCCTTGGAACTGGCATTATGGACAGTTGTAAGCCACCATGTGAGTACTGGAATCCAAACTCAAGTCCTCTGTTAAGAGCAGCCGGTGCTCTTAACTGCTGAGCCATCTCTCCAGCCTCCAAATTACCTATTTTCAATGCATGTAGCTTTTTTGTTGGTATCAATCTGAGTTCCTTTTGCCACTGTAACTCATTTGCTCAACTCAGGTGTTTAAATAGCACTGAGGAATAACTTCAACCAGGAAACTTATTTGCAGACAGTTTGACAAAAGAGGCCAAGAGCACAAGTTTGCCTTTTAGCTGCACTGCATTGTCTAACTTTGGCCATGTTACTCAGATTCTCTGAAAGCACACTTATCTAGGGTTGTTGTAAGATTTAAATGGATTTAGCACATATTAAGTACATAGTAAGCATTCACTGAGTTTATGTTTGTTTTCCTTCTACCTTAAACAGTAACCAGTTCTACTTATGAGTAAATTCTGGGTACTATATCCTGGTGCTACATAAAGACTAGATAACCTTTAAAAAGAATCTCTTGTTACTGCTATTTCACTTTTTGCTTTTATATGTCTGAGTGTTTTGCCTGTATGTAAGTGCACCATGTGTGTGCAGTGCCCACAGAGGCCAGAAGAGGGCATCTGATCCTGAGAACTAGAGCTATAGCTGGTTGTAAGCCACCTTGTGGGTACTGGGAACCAAACCCAAGACCTCTAAAAGATCAGCCAATGCTCTTAACCACTAAGCCATCACTCCAACCCAAAAAAAATTCTTAAATTTTTAAAACTCAGAGGCTGGAGAGATGGCTCAATGATTAAGAACACTGGCTGTTCTTGAAGAGGACCAGGGTTTGGATCCCAGCACCCACATGCTGGCTAACAACCGTCCGTGACTCCAATTCCAGGGGAATCTGATGCCCTCTTCTGACCTCTGCCAAGAGCACTGTAAAACACAGGTACACTTACATACAAGCAGACAATACATATAAAATAAAAATAATAAATATTTAAAAAATTTTTTAAAAACTCAACGTGTTGGAACTCCTATCGATGGTGATTTCCTGAATAATAAATAATATAATTCAAATCCAAAATATTAAGAACCCACATATGACATTCTAATTTTAGACTACATTTAATTATCTTTAAAAAAAAATCTCTAAAACAGTAGAATGCTTATTTTAGAGACGAAAAATCTGAACCTTGCAGGTTAAGTATCTTATCTCAGCATCCTGAAAAGAACAGAGCTATCACTCCAACCCAGGTCTACCTGACCCCAGCAATGCTTCTACAGAAGAGAAATACTCAGCTCCCACTTGTTTAATCCTTCTGTCAGATGTATTCTTCACCACCTCAGACAGTTGGGGACTATTCCACATTTCTAATAGGAAACACTGTAGCAGTTCAGACAAAACTGAGAAGAGGATGGAGAGAGGTGAAACCACACCCTGGCTACAAACTCTATGGGATACCCTAGAGTTTTGTTCATCAATGTGCTTTCCTTTTCTCATTTCAACTATAATCAAGACTTGATCATAATTAAATCTGTAAAAAGACAACAACACAATCTATTATTGACCTCATACCTATATGAAACACACTTTATTAAATAAATTCCTTACTTTTGTAGCACATTTTCCTTCGTTTAAAATTGAGGACTGTAAAATTTTGTGAAGAATTTATTGTCAAGTTGAGTTGCATTAGTATCATAACTTCAGATTCAACTTTGCCAGTACAGGAAAGCTCAACCCGAAACACTGTTTAAAGAAAATAAGAGAGAAAATTTTAATTTTTTAAAAATCAGTATCAATGCTCAATAGTACCATTTTAACACTTTCATTTATTTTGGCCCAAATAAAACAGAAATAATTTTTAAATATATGAATAAAAGAGAGGCTTCCAGAGACTGCATTTCTATACCACCACAGATCTGGACACTATATTTGGTTCGCTATAGATACAAAAGTTAGTGCTGAAAAGGAAAATAAGGCATAGATGAAGGGACAATCATTTTCAACATTTGCTTACAACTTTTATTATGCTCTTTTATCTTGTAAGTTCTGCTATTCCAGTACACTAAAAGCTACAATATCACAAGGCAAACCCTGTTGACCTTACCTGTCCTACCAGCAA
This sequence comes from Eospalax fontanierii, assembly GCA_035773235.1. Lineage (NCBI taxonomy): Eukaryota > Metazoa > Chordata > Mammalia > Rodentia > Spalacidae > Eospalax > Eospalax fontanierii. Next base: position 114,996,765 of record CM069526.1, read on the forward strand.
CTGCAACACGAAAATTACAGGATAAAAGAAAAGACTACTTAGTAGCAAGATGCAATATTGGTTCTAACAGCTTAAAAGATGTTAATGTCAGAAAGAGCATTAACAACATCATCATATATATTGTTGTTTGCAGGGCAAATGTGAGATGCTCAGAATACTATGTCACCACTCCTAGGACAGGGGCATCCTCTCTCCAAGTGTCTGGAAAAAGGGCAGAGCATAAGAAGATCAGACACAATGAACTGGAAGATGGTGGACTTCCTGCTGGGTTTAGAACTATGAAGAAATGGTTGGGTAGATAAATAAATTTATATATCTCCATATATATCCACATTAAGAGTATAGCTTGTTTAGAAGTACTCTCTTTAGAGAATGTATATGTGTATTTAATAATCACATTTAAAAATTGTCTTATTCAAAAGAGGATAATTATAAGTACTTCTAGGAAACAAATACAACATTACTGAGGGAAAAGGTTTATTATAAACAATACTGGTAAATTCTCTCAGCTATAAATTCAAAACATCATTTAAATAGGACTAGCTTAAAAGGGTATGTATTTCTAATAATTTTAATGAGATAGTTGATTTTAGTCCATCTTTTTTTAATATTTTATTTTTATTTTATGAGTATATTACCTGTATATATATATACATATATATGTGTATATGTATATATATATATATATATATATGTATGCACATATTTATACAATGCCCAACAAGGTCAGAAGAGGGCATCAGAAGATCTCCTGGAACTGGAGTTACAGATGACTATTAGCTGCCATGTGGTCACTAGGAATTGAATCTGGGTGTTCTGCGAGAGCAGCCAGTGTTCTTAGCCACTGAGCCATCTCTCCAGCCCCTTAGTCTATCTTTTCTTGAAAAAATGTTTTGGTTTAAGATTCTTTTCCCACAAATTTAGAAGATATTATTATTTATGAGTATATCAACTACTTATGCATTTCTGAACATTCCTCATGAGCTATAGAAATGAGCCTTCCAGCACAGTCTAAAGCTCAGATTAACACCTGTGTCACTAATAATCATGCATAAAACTGCCAGAAAGAGGTCTACAATACTGATGTAGTTTATGCTTTCATTTTTCTAAATTTCCATTTTCTTAAAATCTCCCATGTTCTAGAGACTTTCTGAAGACTCCACTTAAAAGTGTTAAATTAGTAGGAATAAGAGACCTATTCTAATTATTCAGACAGATCAAGTACCTGCCTGCCTCAAACCAACTGCTATGCTAGGCAGCATCTATTCACCAGAGACTAACCAGTTCATTAACAGTTAAATACAAGTTGCTACAGACAAAAACAGAAGAGTTAACTACTGGAAGGGGAGGAGACAAGAAAAGGATGGTGCAGATTTGCATCTTACAGAATGGATGAATGAGAATTCACAACAGAAATAAAGGAAAAATGGTTCCAAATAGAGGTTAGTGTGTACAAAAGCCTGGGTACCAGAATAGCAGAGTCTGGAACTGCTAGAATGCTGGGGCAAGTGCAGCAGGAAGGGAGAGATTAAGGAAGCAGGACAAGGCTAGGAAGTCTGCAACACAACAGCTAACTAGAGCAAGGGCACTAAAGGGTTTAATGCCCTGTGGTCAGATACAAATGCACACTGACCACCCAAGCCAAGATGTGGGATGTGGGAATTAAGTCCAAAGAAATAAGACTAGAGGCAAGGACTCATATTGAGGCCATGCCTGCAACACAGAAAGGTAGGTAAAGAACTAAGCAAAGACAGCTCTAGAAGAACTGAATAGTATCCATCAAAAAGCACTTTTCAAAGTACTTATATATTGTACATGAACCAGGTAAGACACAGAACACATCAGTAAACTGTCCTTTTATCAATAGGAGAGACACTGTTTGAAAGCAGTAGACTAAGTCTGTTTTTAAAGGCTCTTACTTACCTGATAAAGTGCGTGGAACTTCCCCCTGAACAGAAATATTGACCTGGGGCATGTCCATAGCCACAAAATTGTCTACTTGGAATCCCAGCTTATATTCAACCTGTAAAGTGGAGAGAAATAAAACAACTGGACCTGTGACAACAGAAAGGACTTCAATAATTAGCTCATTAATCAGTACACGAGCCATTAATATGTATACATAATCCCACTATCAAAAAAAAAAAAAAAACTGTCAGAAATAGTCCTAGAAATAAACTGGATAAAAATTTTAAAAGCATGTCACTATCTACTTGGTGTCTAGAATAGCACCACCACTCTGCCTTAAAATCTACTATCTAGAATGGCAATCTTCCTGACAATGACAGACCCATCAAGAAAGAAACCCTGGAGGCCAGGCAAGAACAAAGAAGTTGAGATATGCAATTTACAGACCACAGCCATTTATCAATGTCTTCTTTAGTTGACCAATGCCTAGCTCTAAGGGTCCCTGTGAGGCTAACAAATAAATTATTCTAACACATGACTTTCTCACATATTATTTAAATCATATTCTCTAGTCTGTTCTTACAAACCACTATAGCATTGATGTGGAGTGTCCCCCAAAGGCTCCATGCTAAAGGCTGGGTCCTCAGAAAGGCGCTATTAAGAGGTGGTAGAACCTTTGGGAGGTAGAGCCTAGTATGAGGTCTGTTTAGGTCATTAGGGACATATACCAAAGAAGGACTGTGAGATCTACTTCCTCCTTTTCTCTTTGCTTCATGGCCATGATGTAAGTGGGTTTTGCTCTAACACAGGCTCCTATCACGAAATACTGGCTCATCACAGGCTCAAAGTAACAGGCCAAGCAGATTGTTATCTAGAACCTCTACAACTGTGAATTAAAAACAAACCTTCATTCTTTATTAACTATCTTTGTATATTGTTACTGTGTTAATAAAACTGAGAAAATTTACATTTGGATCTGTCTAACCTCTGGCCTACTTCTCAAAGTGATTCTGAGTCTAGAAGAGATCACTGGAACCCTTCAGGAATACCAATATGTTATCTATGAATGCTGGCCTGCACAGCATGGTTGGTATAACTGAATCAACCAGAGTCAATCAATTCAGCACATATGTCACAGAGAGCCTGTGGGAACAGCATTTCAAACACCAAAGCAATAGCTGAAATTCAGGATAGCTGCCATCTTCGAGATTGTCAACAAGCCCTTGTATTCCATTATCATTGTGTTTCCCTATGGATCTTCTATGCATAATACTTGTTTCTCATTCTGTGTTCACAAAAGTGACTGTGGTAGAAGACTAGGAGGCAACAGGGTGGGAAGAGTAAGAGTAAGAAGAACAAAGTTATCCTTTAAGACACTTATAAAGAAGGGGTAGTGAGATGGCTCAGTGAATAAATGCACCTGTCGCCAAGTCTAGCTATTTGAGTTTTATCTTTGGGCTCCCCGTGGCAGAGGTAGAGATCCAATTCCTTCACGTTGTCCTCTGACCTCCACGTGTGGTATACATATACACAGCCACACAATGCACAAATAGATAAATGCAATCAAAAAGAAAAGAAAAATAAACTTACAAAGAGACATCTGTATTTCTATGTTCACTGAAGCACTATTCACAACAGCCAAGAGATGCAAACAATCTGAGGGTACATCAGATAATGAATGACTAGATAGAGATGGTATCACACGGACACAAAGGAACACTATCAGGCCATAAAAGGAATGAAATCTTGTTATCTGTGACAGAACTGGAAAACACTGTGTTAAATGAAGTAAGCCAGGCCCAGAAAAGCCAATACTACATGGTATGATCTCAGAGAAGCTGTGAGCAAAGCTGGGAAGAGTGGCAGTAGAGAAGAGGGGAGACTGAAAAATGGGTATTGAGTTACAGTCAGAAAGAAGTAAGAGGTTCTGATATGGTACTGCACACTACGGTGACAAGAACACATAACAATGTATCTTATACATCAAAACAATAGAAGAAAAAAATTGAAATGAATGTTTTCACCAAAACAAATGATAAAACATTTGAGAAGACAGGTAAGTTTACCATGACTTAAACATTTCATTATGTGTGTGTGTGTGTGTGTGTGTGTGTGTGAAAAACATCATATGGTACCCCCATGGGAGACACTAAGGGAAGGTTACCCTAAAGCCTGCCTTTCTTCCTTTTTGAATGGAAGATAAATAACGTTTATATGCTAGCCAACAACAACAACAAAAGGTAAGTCAATAAAATAATACAGGTGGAAGGAAAGAGTATCATCCCAAACTACAGTGAAAGGATGAGCCCTGAGTGGTACTATTACTCATGAATAAGAAGGAACTCAATCCAGTCAATCTACTTTCCTTTTGGGTTTTTCCTTTCACATTCTACCTCAAAGTCCCTGAGCTGGACATTTTAGGAATATGTGACTATTAAACTCTCCCTTCCAGTTAGGATAGGTACATAAACAACCGTTAAAGCCTGCATTAGGTGCCATAACGATATATACTCACATACATCAGTGATTCAGTGTTACCCTGGCAAGAAGTAGAAGTGTTCATTCTCTCTGAGCTGGTCACTAAACCATTACTGCCACAAAAGACTGCTAGAGAGCAATCACTAAGAAGTGTTGGATGGGAAACCAGTGGATTTTCCAACAATAAAACATCAAGAGAAGGTACTGACTGTAGCTGTACACTTATCTTATCTCTGAACAGAAACACACACCAAGGGAGGGTGTATGAAGGAAATTAGCATGAAGATTTGGAACCATGAGACCATGTGACCTACACAAGTGAGCAATTTTTCCAAGTTTCAGTTTTTGGAAAATGGGTATAAAACAACCTGAGGACTAAATATAGTAACTAATGCAACAGACTTAATGGTAATACTGGCTCGGGTCCCTCTGATAAATGTAAACTCCAGAGTTAGCGGCAGTCTCCCCCACTGCCAACATGTATTTCCCTGGAATCACCAGCCTCCTGCCAAACCCAGGAACTCTCACACAAACCCTCCTGGGCTGTCAAACACTGTTGTGATCTGTTTTATTCCCCACGTGAGGAACCTCAATATTTTGAACAGCCTCCCCAATTCTCAATAGCTTCATGAGCATCTTCCTCAACTTCTCTCTCAACTTGGCTTTCCCCTGAGACAACCTTATCTTCTGCCTGCTGTTCAGTTTCTATACCCAACCTCAGGGCCTACACAGTAGGGTCAGCATCCATTGTGTCCTAAGGTTCTTCCCAGAGGTCCCCTAATGTGCAACCCCCACCCCACTCTGAAGCTTACTTCTACTCACAACGGCCATGCCTCATGCCACCTACATGGCAACAGACAGGACTCTGCAGAGGCTTTGGCTGAAGGCTCACTTGTTTCCTGTCATCTTTCTGTTAGCTTCAAAACTCAGTGTTCATTCTTACATGCTGCCAAACTTCTTCATAACCCAAACAGATACAAAAACCATTCATTCCATCAAAGATCCTCTCACTACTTGACCACCCACCTCTGGTCCCTATAAAAACAGCTCACTACTGTAAGCCAGACAATATTTATGAGGCACATTTCTGAGCCAAGGGCTATACAAGTAGAGGGGGAATGTAGAAATCAATTAAACTACTTCCTTCTTCTCTAGCACAGTTAGAACCACTTGGTTTCATGTTCCCATGCTCTCCAATGGGGAGATACCGACAGTCATGCTATATACCTTCAGTTGGTTCACTCTCTCTTCCACACCCTTGGTTGGCAGCTCCCATCTCCCTATTGCCACTGGCTTAGTCTACTGGGAGAAACAATATCCTGGGAGAGGACCTCTAGCCCCATCCTCAATAGCAGCTCTCCTCCTCCTCAGTCGCCTTCAGTTCTCATGGTGGCCCTTACAGACTCACCAGCTGCTGCCCTCCTTGCTTCTCCACTTTACAATGTTCTTGTCCCCTTCAGCTGGCAAAGAGGAACCCTCTTCAGCCACTTTTCAGGACTCAGTAGACCTGTCAGAGCATCTATCCTTAGCACTCTAGTGCTAACCAAAGGTCCATATTCCTCTTCAAATGGCAAATTCTTCTGTTCAAGTACACTAGGTTCTAATCCATTTTATAACAGATAATGTTCACTGCCCTCAAACTGTCTCATTCTCCTGTATCTTCTTCAACCATCTACTATGATTATCTACCTAACAATCACACAGCCTCAAATTTCACAGATTCAAAGTTGAATTTACTTTCTCCCCAAATTTGCCAGGTCTCTATAAGAATACAATGTTAGAATGCAGCCTCTGCTCAGGCCACAATATCTATAGCTGCCTCCTCTCAGAGATACCAAGTGAGAAACCTACTGAGGAATTGCTTGGGAGTCCCTAGCTAAGAGACATTACAGGGCTAGGATCTCTCACCTGGGAAGTGAGTTATATCAAAGGGAATATCTGTGGCCACACCCTGCTTCCTACCTGCTTCCCTACCTCTTCCTAGGAAATAGAGAGCCTGGACCCAGGCTTGTGCTGTGGAACACTCCCATCCTCAGAAAGGTATTTTTAAAAAGACCCTACTTCTGCCATGTGGGCTCAGTCCTCTCTCCAGAGATTCCACCATGCTGTCTCTGGTGTCCAGGCTTGAACTCTCCTCGGAGTCCCCACCCTGCTGTTGCCTCTCTGTCTGTCCATGGTATTAATAACTTTTCTAATAAACTCCTCACTCCCCAGGAATCTGTCTCAGTGTCTCTCTTGAACCCCTACACCCAGAAGCTTTTCAGTCTCCTTTATTCTACATCTCAGTTATTACAAGCAAAGAGTAGCTGGCGTGGGATTAAATCCCTATGAAAGTAAATAGTGGGTACAGCAAAGGAGTCAAAGGGTCTCAACTACAGGGTTGAGGGTAAGGGACAAGAGTAAGCTTCAACATATCTCAATACAGCAACAGGGAGAAGGAGAGAAGGAAAGAAATGATGTTGTGAGTGGAGTCAGGCAAATGAGGGGCAGGAATAAGAGGCAGCAAAGAGGCTGAGGAAGGGGGCTAAGAAAATAGCCAGAAGTTTGGAGGGCCTGACAGCAGGGAAGCACAGAAGCCCGTCCTCTGCCCAAGGCTTTCTCTTTTAACAAACTGACTGAACATGGGAAACATCACAAGGCAGTTCTCTTCTCCCACTGGGTCCTGAACATATCAATTTTTAAAATGAAGTTTCCAAAGTCAGAAAAAAAAATCTTCCGATAACTGAAGTCCAGTTTTCTCTACTTTGGCATGCAATGATGTATAAAGAATACCATTTGTCAATCATCTTTTGAAGAAACATCTATTTAAATACTACATTACAGTGTACTAAACAAACAAAAAATCTCAACAGCAGTTGTTTTTCAGAAAAAAAGAATGAGCCAATATACTTCAGAAAAGTAACTAGAGAAAATATAAATATTTGAATAAGCTAGAAAATAAACATTTTGGGTAATCTCCCCTTCCTTGGAACAAATGGCTATGCGAACAGGCAGCTGGTGAGTAAGTCATCTCTTCTGGGAACACAGCTCTGAAGTACATACACTTGCCCGCAGTTCAACGGCCTTTTAATTTCTCTGAAATTGCCAGGGAACTGCCTTTCTCATAGAAACTTCACTCCGTAGAGGACACAGCAGGCTGGCCCCCAGAGGTTGTTGCTGGAACTCTGACAAGCTCCCTTGTAGATTCTCCTGGACAGTGACCAAAGATTCCCAAAGCCAGAGAAGAGTTACAGAGTGAGAGTGAATGGTGGGACTTTTCTGCCACATCTTAGTATATTTTTGTCTTTTGGCTACCTAGAGTATCTATTGACATTAACAGACAGAATGCATGTTTTTCTTCTTGAACACTGCAGAATGTTCTGAAATACAGAAGAAACTAATCATCCATTAAAACTGCCTAGTAATCCATTCTTTTTTTCTTTTTTTAATGTGTGGCCTTGTGAGAGAATCAATACCATAGTTCTACTCCCATCTTAAAACTCAATTAACACATTCTCAACCACTCACTAAAAGCATGTGTGACATACATGTTAAGAAAAAGACACATACAGTTCCAGTCTGTGAGGGAGCTGCAATCTCTGGCAAGACCAAACAGTCAAGTAAACACTGGAGAACAACGCTACTAGCAAAAGCTTTGATGTGTGAAAAGTAATGTTAAACTATCTCCAATGCTGAAGCGATGTACCAGGGAGTCTGGAGATCCTCAGAAACAAATGCTTCATCTGGCAAGATCTTAAAAAGCAAGCACTAGAGTTTTGATAAAGTGTTAGAACTTGGGAGCAATAACCTGCATTCTGAAAGTTCACTGACTGCAACTCAGAGCCAAATGATCAAGTGAAGACCCCTTTACCATCATTCCAGCTCTGGGTGACTTTTCATGTCAGGTCACCTTTATCTCCAGTTGCTTCTGCCTATACAACTAGTTTAAGCAAGTCCCTTCCCAAACCTGGATTGGAGTTTCCTCTGGAAATGATTAATAAATCAAAGTACAAGAGTGTAAGAAAATATGATACAATCATCTGAAGAGGAAAAATTCATACAACTCAAAATAAGTTTTATCAGGCTTAGAATTCTACAAACTACACAGAAGCCTGAAGCATCTAAATTCACATATACACACTATATACACAGGCATGACCACTGATGTTTATCAATGCACCATCTTTCCTTTGACAGCAATCAGACAGCAGTGTCTGACTGGGGAAAGAGAACTGGGTGGGGCTTGTGTTAAAGTGGCAAATAACCCAAGAAAATTAACTGAGATAGACTAAACTGTCTCCAATGTATCTGTTGAAAGGCAGGTTTACCTTAAGTTATGCTAAACAGATGGGCAGAATACTTTATATGTTAATGAGGTAGTGAGTTTTTATTCCACACCCCCCTCAATCTCATCTTCCAGCCCAGAGAGTGCAGTCACTGGTCCTGTTAAATAAATTTGGCTAATTCAGAACATCTGGAATCTGAGTGGTCCTTCCCAGAGGCCTGAACGTCATAACACTTGCTCAGTTCAGTGTGGTATTATGAGGGTAGAAAGGCTTCTTTTTCACTGTATATCATATGTGCCTTTGGCATTTGTACAATGCCAATATATTGTCTATCTTTGTGACTAAATTTAAAATTTTTTTATTTTTTATTTTATGTGTTTGAGTGTATTGCCTGCATGTATGGGAGTGCACCCATGTGATACAATACCCACAAAGGTCAGAAGAGGATATCAGATCCCCTGGAACTGGAGTTATAGACAGTTGTTAGTCGCCATGTGGGTGCTGGGAATTGAACTCTGGGCCTCTGCAAAAGCAGCCAATTGCTTTTAAGCACTGAGCCATCTCTCCAGCCCCTGTATGAGTAACTTTTAAAATAAACTTCAATTGAACAATTATGCTAAAAGTTACTGAATACTATAACATAAGAACTAGAATTAGGAACTGCAGTGTCATTAAGGTGTCATTAAGTAGAAGCCCAAATGTGCACTAGTAAGGGTGCAGCTTTAACATGTGCTCTATAAGATAATGTAAATCATAAGAAAGAACAACTGTTTACATGGCCCCTCCAGTACTTCCCTTCAACAGATAATATTCATGGAAGACCTTTCCATCTACTTTCTCCTATGACAGGCTCCTAAGACCCTCACTACCAACATCAAAACCTGAAACTCAAAGAAAGTCTATAAAATTGTTCAGATTAACACAAACTAAAGAGATACCAGCTTGTAAAAAATTAGTTAGAAAGATTTTTTTTGGAAGAACTGGTGAACTGTGAATATTGTAGTATTCTAACAATGCTAAGCTTCCTGACTTGAGTTATATAAAGAACACCTTTGTTCTTAGAAAATGCAGACAAAAGTACTTAGCAGTAAAGGAACACAACCTTGTACTTCCAAGGGAAAACAGAGGGGAGGGAGAGAAAAGGGAAAAGGAGGGAAATGGGAAGAGGAAAGAGCAAGTAGTACCAACAGTTATCACCTGACAGATCTGGTTTAAAAAAAAAACAAAAAAGTTAATATATAGTTTATGTCAAGATCCCAGTTTACACTTCATCTTGCAAATGCCTTTAACTCTGTTCCAAAGGATTGACACTCTCTCTCTACACACACACACACACACACACACACACACACACACATACACACACACAGGCATACACTCATGCAGACACATACACACACATAAATACAACTTTTTTAAAAAGTTCTTATGCTGGACCTAATGGCTCAGGTTCCTAATCTGGAGGCTAAAGCAAGAAAATCACCAACTCAAGGCTTACCTGGGCAACAGAATGAATTTAAGGCCAATTTGGGCAACTTAGTGAGACCTTGTGGAAAAAATTTTTTAAAAAGAAAAAAAAAAAGCCTTTAAAAGGCTGGAAGGAGGGCTGGAGAGATGAGAGATGTCTCAGCAGTTAAGAACACTGATTGTTCTTGCAAAAGACCTGGGTTCAAACCCAGCACCCACATGGCTGATAACCACCATCCAACTCCGGTTCTAGGGGATCTGACATCCTCTTCTGCCCTCTGCGGGGACATGATATAGGTACACTAACACACATGCAGGCATAACACTCATACACATAAAAAAAAAGAAAAAATTACACACACACACACACACACATATATAAAAGACTGGAGGACTAGCAAGATGGCTCAGTGGATAAGGGTATTTGCTGCCAAGTCTGATGATCTGAAATCCCTGGACTCCACATGGCAGGAGGAGAGAATTAATTTCCACAAGCTGTCTTCTGACCTTCACAAGTACACCATGGCACACACGTTCTCATGCACATACATACTCATAATAACTGTAAAAAAACTTTTTCAAGGCTGGCATGTAGTAAGTATAAACTGCCTGCCTAGAATGCAGAAGACCCCTGTTTAAAAAAAAAAAGACTTTTTGGTATTGTATTATTCTTTTAACTTCTATGTTTTAAATTATATCAAGAATAAGTTACCTTAAACTGGGCCTGGTGGCACACACCTTTAAACCCAGTACTTGGGAGGTAGAGGCAAGTGAATCTCTGTGAGATTGAGACCAGCCTGGTCAAGTTCCAGGCCAGCTGGGGCTACAGGGAGACTGTTTCAAAAAAAACAAAAACAAACAAAAAAGAGATACCCTAAGTTAGTAACACAATTTTGTGTAACAATACTAAAAAGTGTATTAGTCTAACTTCCTTTGAGTATAATTTGAAAATAATCATTTTTTGGTACTTTACATATTAAAGTTTATCATTCATTACACGTTTTTAATTATTTTATATGAATTTTCTTTACTGACCTCTCTCTGCAGTTTTCTCTCTAAAGAAAAAGCCCCAAGGCAATAGTGTTAGAAAGCTGAGATGCTCTAAACTATAAGGTGCACAGGTTTACTCAAAAGCAACTAATGAAACTGTGCTCACACCATTCCTACAGCTATATTTCAATGAACATTTAACATTTCTATAACAGGTGTGAGTGTGCATAACAACATAAATACATGTATGCTTATGTGATCACTTTTACTTACTGACTACCAAGTATGTTTAAATTTTTTTAAGTATTTAGTATCAAGAAATAATCAGAAAAAAAAAGGCAATCTTACTCCTAACTGATATAGAATGCTGATTCACTGGTACTATCTTGGGAGAAGGGAGAAACAATTTGGGAGTATCTATCAAAATTTTAAACATGCACACTCTGACTCAGTCATGTGCATCAATAGTGATCATTTGCTGTTCAGAAATAACACCATTAAGTACACAAATATTTCTGGACAAAGATGTTTTTAATGTATTTATAAACGTAAGTTCTTTTTTCTGTATTTCTATATTCACTAACAGCAGGTAGATTAAATATAATAAAATTTTAAACACAATGGATCCCCTGGAGCTAGAGTTACAGGCAGCTGTGAGTCATCCTATAATGAGTGCTTGGAACCAAACTCAGGTCTTTTGGATGAGCAGCAAGTGCTCTTAACCACTGTGCCATCTCTCCAGCCCTGCTACCAAATGTTTTGAATCACCCTTTTACACCGGATTTTGCCTGTCAAATGAAATGAAAAAAACTGTAGGTGCCAATGAAGGGAAGCATTATTTGTTTGCTTTTTGAGACAGTCTTTATATGTAGCCAAGGCTACCATGGAATATAACAGCCCACTCCTATGTACCCCAAACTGGTCTTAAAATCACTATCCTCCTGGCTAAGGATTGTGTGCTGGGATTACAGGTACTTCTTACTATATCCGTTGGAAGCATTATTTTAAACAGTAAAATGCTAATGAAAATCTATTTATCCAGCAATAAGGCACTTCATAAATAATGATACATTATTCATTTTAGAGCATAAACATAGTAATATCATATAGATATAGTATCTTTAAAGAAAAATGAGTGAAGTTGAGAAATAGAAAAATATCAAGATTTATTATTAATAGGTAAGGCAAAAATATCAAATAACATATGCATCATAAAATCCCTTTTTTGCTTGAAAGAGTAAAATAGGACCTCGAAGAAGTTTTATCAAACTATAATAATGATTCTTCTAAGTGTAGAACTACAAAGTCTCATAGTTCTTAAAACATTTCTGTAAAAAATGAATATTCAATAATCATTATTGTTTTCTAAGAAAAATCTAGATAAAAATGAGGCAAATTTTAACTGGGAACAAATATCTAAACAGTTATCACTTTATGATACTTAAAAACAAATATATTAAATATTCTTCCTTATTTTTAGTAGCACAACTATTTTTACTTCTCAAAGAAGGCCATACTCCAAAGCCTTTATATAAATTGGACTAAATTTGGTTGGGGTGGGAGCTGGTCAGTCTAGAAATTCCTAAGTCCTTAGCCCTGACCACAGGGCACATGGGTGGCTATATCTGCTATACCTTGCTTGCAACAGGAATAGGAAAACTACATTCATGTCACCAAACACATCTAGAAGACATGGTTCAGCAGTTCCCAACTCTGATACATGTCTTCCCTGTAACAGCAGGGTTATTATCAGATCTACCTGTCCTCTTCCCAAGCTAAATGCAGATCCTATTTGAAAAGCCTGAAAACGTTCAATGATGTGCTAATCACCTAAATGGTGGCCCACTAAATTTGTCACGTTTTAGAGGAATAGACTCAAGACTTACAATATAAACCCTGAAAAGACCCAGTACTATATGGCATACCATCACTGACCCTCCCATAGAGATGACAACATAAACTTCATACAGCCTTGCCTCTGGAGACTGAGTGACCCTGTCATGTATGCCAATAGTTCTCTTACCTTGGACTTTGCATGCCAAGTGAAGTGTAGGAAATTTGTCTCACTGGGTACTAGCAGGTTAAAAGATAGAGCATAGTGACTAATAAGGTCATTTCTCACATAGTAAAGTTCAGCATCAAGACCTAGAAAAAAAAAAAAAAAACAGAAAATAATTAACCATACAAATATATTCACAAATCAAACCCATCAGTATTTCAAATATAAAGTGAATAGGAATACTGCTGATGTACAAGTGTACAGCACAGACAGATAACATATATGCTGCCTTATGAAGCATATACCCCACAAAGATGAAGAATATGGTACTCAAGGGTTAGAGAGATGGCTCATCACTTAAGAGCACTGGCTGCACTTGTAGAGATCTCAAGTTCAGTTCCCAGCATCCACATGGCTGCTAACAACCGTACATAACTCTAACTCCAGGGATCCTACGCCCTCTTCTAGCCTCCATGTGCACTGCACGACACAGATGCACTTACATATATGACAGCAAAACACTCATACATTAAAAAAGAAAAAGAATGAAGAGTAAAAAAGAAACAAACTGGCACTTTAAAAGTAGCTCTCCAAAATAGGTATTCTAGGACCAGAACTCTGGCAGTCACTCTGTCTTCTGAGTGCTTCTCAAAGTGGCGCCAATAAACACTCCTTTTTATCCAAAACTGATACAGACTTAGAAAGATTCAAAAAGACAGCAGAATGATACCTAATGGAAATGTAAATTCCACCCGAGGCAGAGATGTCCTCTGCTCCCTTTGTCAGAACATGCCCTCAGCACTCACACCTACCAAGTCTCAGATACATGCTCTCCTCCCTACCTACACTGCAGGCCATACTGTATCCTCAGTACACAGTTCTCCATACAAAGTGTATACTCAGTAAGCACTTAGCTAGACCTTGCTAAATAGGTCAGTGCTGCAGACAAAGCAGGAATAACTGGAAAGCCCTGAGTGCCTCCAGGTCTCACTTGGTCCATAATACCTTCTCAGACAGGCCGTACTCAACCTCTACACACAGCAGATCCCAATTCCATTACACCTCTATACCCTACTTATGCTTAATATTTGTCCTTAAAATCTATTCAATCCTTCTTTTGTTGTTTTGTTTTTGTTTTTGAGACAGGGTCTCCCTACAGCCCCAGCTGGCCTAGAACTCACTATATAGACCTGGCTGGCCTCAGTCTCAGAGATCTATTTGCCTCTGCCGGGATCAAAGGTGTATCATCATGTCCACCTTCACTTTTTCTTTTTCCTTTTGAAAAAGTCAGCATAATGTACTTTTATCGCAATAAAACCTGAAACTCATATGGGGGAGGGGAAGCATAATTCCTCTCACCAAATCACTACCTAGGGCACCAAAGAGTGAGGAGGAACTGAGGAAGAAAAGCCAGGAAGTCCAGATTAGCAGAACACCAAGCATCAAAACTCAGGAAATGCTGAAAGCTGAGATGACTGCCATCATTTTCTTAGGGAACACTCGTGGATTTGTCATGATGACTGGGTGTCCACTGGGTTAGTTAGACTACAAAAAGCACTCTCAAAGTTCTTAAAATTTAGGAAGTGGAGCTTGGTTATAAAATTACCAACGTGCTCAAAATTCATTAGAAAAACCATAGGATGGAAAAAAAATTAAGCCAGGAAGGCTTCAAAGGTCCCTGCTGGCCAAGGGATAGATACCTGTAGTGTCCAACACCACAGTGAAATAGAAGAAATGGAATGTACTTTAAAAGGTAGAGGGTTTTGGGAGAGGCTAACACGGGCTGGCAGAAGTAAAGGCTACCTCCTCCCCATTTCAGTTTGGGCAAGGCTTTGAACTTAACAGAAGGACCTTCCTCATATCCTTCCCAGCAGCTCAATTCTGCTATGACTGTACAGCATATCAGCAAGAGTGTCTTTATAATAAAATTTCATCCCAAAAAATAAAATTAAAATACTTACAAATCCAACCCACAATACCAATTCCTATTCTAAAGTTAATCCATCACTTGTGCTGTCAATACTTGACAATATACTCAATTGGAAACCTAGATCCAACTAAATCTTCACCCCAAAACGAGTAACTTGAGGTTTATGGCATATGGCATATTGTTTGGGTCAGCACACATACAAGAAGAAAGGGGAAAAGAACATGGAGGTGATCAAAGCAAAGTTGAGTGATGGAGCACATTCATTCAGATAGATGTCTATAAAAAGACTGGAGTGGGACATCATGAAAAGCTCTGTATGAACTCATGTGTAAACATCTGGTGGCCCCAGTTCCTTCCATGGTAGATCCATGTCCAGGGAACTGAGAGAGGAAGCCACTTCTATCATTCCAGTTTTAGAGGTTCTACATCAAAGACCAGAGAGGTGTGTGATGGGATGCCAGGGTGCCTGATGGCTTGTAGGCATAGTCTGGGGAGCTTGTCAGCCTGGCTCTCTGACCCATACTCATGTGGACCACCCCTTCTTCCCAGCCTGGGATCACCTCCTGTTCGCCTAGTGTAAACTTAAAAGGCTTGTTTCCGTCCTGGAAGAAATCAAATTTCTTTCCATCTTCAAGCAACCTGGTACAGTTGCACCACCACCATGGTTGGACCATTTCAGGAAGGTGTGCCCATCTCTGGGGGAGATAATCTCTGCCTGCATTCCCATGGCAGCAGCACAGGAGGAGGAGGGGGCCAGGGGAGAAGAGGGGAGGAAGAAGAAGAGGGGAAGTGTGGGCAGCAGAGACCCAGAGCAGCAATTTTTCTTTTGGTCTTTTTGAAACCGGGTCTCTCTGCAGCCCCAGCTGGCCTGGAACTTGCTATGTAGACCAGGCTCACCTTGAACTCACAGAGATCCACCAGCCTCTGCCTCCTGTGTAATGAGATTAAAGGTGTGTGCCACCATGCCCAGCCCGATTTTTCAAATTTTTAAAGAAATAATTTAACTTTTAGTTGAAAATCAAGTTAATACACAAAAACCCAAGACGACAAAAAAAAAAAAAAAATCAGAAGGAAAAGAAAGCAATAATACTAAAGTATAGCTAAACTTCAGTAACCAAAACAGTGAACCTGAAAATGGTTCGAAATAATGGCAGAGTAGCTTTCTCTTGAAGTAATTTCAGTTATTTAAAGTTCAGTGCAGATATTTCTCTAGCAGTGCATGACATGAACAAATTCCACATATCAGAGAGGATAAGGTACAGGGAAGAAAAATTTAAACTCCACATGAGGTGCAGAGGTATGTGACATCAAACTGGGGCCCTCAGACCTCCTAAGCAGATAAGCAGGTCTGCTGCATGTATGGCACCTACCAAATTCGTTTCCACATGTCTGAAGAGATACACAGATACATCTTTAACCCAGAAATAAGATTTGAGTAGCGCTGGTTTGTTCTTCCCAAAGAAGATACCAATGCATTGAGAAAATTGGAGGCCTTATGCAAAAGGCTCTCCCTGAAGGATGGACAGGAAAATGCTACTGAACAAACAGGGCTGGGGCTAATGAAAGGGGAAAGGAGGGGAGTGAGAGAAAAAGAGTGAAGGGAGGAGGGAAAACACAGGAACTAGACAGAATAGGAAGATGACTACAAAGAGAAAAGTTATATTCATTTAAGCCTGAGTAGACACTAGTATAGACAGATTTATAAAAATATACCTAAAACAAAATTCAGAAATACATTCAACTAAGGAAAAAGAAAACAGATGTGACAGATATAACATCACACAACTACAACTCAAGATTAAAATTACATAAATTCATTAGTTAATAGAACTTTCTATAACTAAGGTTCCATATTAACAGAAACTACAAAAATTCTGTAGTGTAACTGACAAAGGAGTTTCAAATATAGAAAGCAAAAGCCAGTAGAGAAAACAGATAAATCTAGTTACAACCACAGACTAACATCCCCTCAGAACCCAGAGGCCAAACAGGTAAATGGTGGATTCATGATTTAGACAATTATGGAACATGAAAGGGGGATTAATCATAAATTCTTAACCAAAAGAATCATGCAAACTAGCTTCTCTGATCAAATATAAACAAAAAAAAATTAACTACAGGATGAAGCTAGAAGATGACTGCTTGAAAAGATAAAGTCTTTGAAAGATTTTAAAAAGAACACAAAACATATATCATCAATATTAGAAACAGAGAAAGAATATTATGAAAAAAATCTTACATGTGTTGAAAAAGTGAAGCAGAAAATACTGTGAAACATCATTTACCAAAACTGACAATAAGAAATAAAAATTCCAAACACTGCTCAACAGTTAAGAGCAATGGCTGCTCTAGCAGAGAGGATCCTGATTTGGTTCCTAGTATCAAATGGTAGCTAACAACTGTCTGGAACTCCAGTTCCAGAGGGAGGATGTGACACCCTCTGACCTCTGTGGACACTGGATGCACATGGTGCACTTGCACACATGCAGGCAGAACACTCATACACATAAAAATTGTGTTGGAGAGATGGCTCAGTGGTTAAGAACACTGGCTACTCTTGAAGAAGACTCAGGTTCAATTCCCAGTACCCACATGGCAGCTAACAACCATCCTTAACTCTAGTTCCAAGGCATCTGACGCCCTCTTCTGACCTCCACAGACACTGCATGAAAGGGATGCACTTACATACACAGAGGCAATATACTCATACACATAAAATAAACAAGGAAGAATAAAAATATGGGTTGGAGAGATGGCTCAGAGGTTAAGAGCACTGGCTACTGTTGAAGAGAACCAGGGTTCAAATCCCAGCACTCACATGGAGGTTAACAACCTTCTATAACTCCAGTACCAGGGGATCCAACGCCCTCTTCTGTCCTCCACAGACACTGCATGACACAGGTACACTTAAACACATGCAGGCATAATACTCATACACATAAAAATTTTAAAAAATAATATTTAAAAAATAAATTTAACAATTACAGAAAATAAATACCAATCTTACAAAGCTCTATCAGAAATAAAAAAGCAAGTCCTTATACTGCAAGGCCAGGATCATATCAAGACCTAAATAAACCATTAAAGAACAGAAAATTATAGCCCAACATTTTTCACATACACTCAAGCATTCTCCACAAAACATCAGTAAATTTAATACAGCAGTATAGAAATTGGATAGCACACCATGATAGTACATATGAAAGGCTAACCTTTAAAAAAAATCAGTAATTCACTACAGAAGTAGAAAAGGCAAAAATCACATAGGCAGATACAGTAGTGTATACCTTAATCCCAGCGCTTGAGAAGATGCAGGAGGATCAGGAATCCAAAGTCATCCTCCACTACACAGCAAGTTTGAGGGCAATCTGGGTTAGATAAACATCTATAACATAAAAAACTAGTTTATAGTGATAAAACTGATTAGTGGCCATCTAGAAAGAAGGATGGGACATAAGTGAATCATAAAAAGGTACCAGAAAATTCAATGGTAATTATATATTACATAAGGAATGATGGCAGTATGTCAATCAAATCTTGATTTGATTCCTTGCCATAAAGATGTATTCCTTTTTAAAGATTTATGGTTGATTATGTGCATAAATATGTGCATATGTGAGTACAGGTGCCTCCTGAGTCCAGAAGAAGAGACTGGACTCCCTGTATCTGGTTCTTATAGGCAATTTTGAGCCCACATTAGTGTTGGAAACCCAACTCAGGTCCTCTGCAAGAGCAGTACACTTTCTCAACCACTGAGCCATCTCTCTAACCCTGAGGTATACTTCTTAAATCGCAATCGACTGAACATTTAAATTTTTAAAAAGAATAACTACAACACTTCAAGAGTTTTACCTCTTTTCTGATCTTAAAAAATCCGCAAGCCATAAAATTAGCACTAACAAAAAAAAATTAGGAAAAAGATTAATCATATGTGATCCATTTCTAAATTTAAATATCAAACACCTTTCACAGGGAAATAAAGAACTCTGTTCCTAATAAATAAAGAAGGAAACTGGTATAGGAAAAGAATTCTATCTTTTAATGGAAAAAGACCCTCAAACAGCAGAGCTATTGCCTAGCAAGTGCCCTTTGGGCTCTATCTCAAGATTAAAGATGAGCACATCACACTCTCCTTCCTCAGAGAGAACAGGCTGCCTTTGCAACGCTCCTGGAGAGCAAGCTGTGATTCTCTGGGTGCACCCTGAGGGCAGCCCTATTGGTTCACATGGTTATGTTCCTCTGCACGATCTTACCACCATGAGCCTACAATTTCCATCCTCTCCCACTATAACAGCTGTATTCTTGGTCTCAGACAGCAGCCTTTGCCACAATAAGTGGTTTGCCTGGGCTAGCCACATTATGTCATAAGGTATCAATTATGCTTTTGTTTGTACTCCAGTCTGAAATAACAGAAATTTTGAGTGGTATGTCTTTAACCTTATTTTCACTATAAATCCTGTTATTTTTAGCGAATAAGCAATCTTGAAAGTATTTTTAGAAGTATATTTGATATTACAACAGAAATGCTTGTGTTCTTTAAATATAATATTGAATGCTGGGCAGGGTGTGGCAGCAATCTGTGACTATAAAGATTTATAAAAATTTAAACTTAAGTCTGGAAAGATGACTCAGCAGTTGAGGGCAGAGGTCCCAGGTTTGCTTCCCAGCACCCACATGGCAGTTAACAATTTTGTGTAACTCCAGTTCTGGGGATCCAATGCTCTCTTCTGGCCTCCATGGGCACTCAACACAAATGGTGCACTTACATACATGCATGTAAAGCACTCATAAATATAAGAGTAAATAGATTAAAAAATATTAAACCTAGCTTCTTTCACTTTCTTATATTAAATAGCTATCAAGGGGAAATCAAAGACCTTAATTTTCATGTACAAAGAGTATTAATCAAAATAAAATTAAAACTGAAGTAAATAAATATAAATTTCTAGCAAGAGAGTACTGATTAGGAAACTGAAAATATTTTTGAGAACGGTAATTGTAAACATTTCTCTCTAGAGAAAATGGTGTCCAGGTGGTATCCCAGGCAATTATACCCTTTCAATCAAATCATTCCCCACGCATCCATGTAGGACATCAATATTCTGGACACCTGTTGCAATGGTTTAAATCTGATCTCTTGCCACAAATTCATGTTGATACTAGGTCCCCAGTTTGTGGCTCTATTTTAAAGGCTACAGAGGAAGGCTTTAGGAAGCTGCCTGTCAGAAGTAGGTCACTAGGCACTGGCCTCTGAAGATTTTACTAGACCCTGGCTCCAGTCTGCTTTCTGTTTCCGATGTGTTGTCATGTGACAAGTCACTGCCTTGCACTCCTGCTGTCAGGCCTTTCCTGCCTTGACAGACTGCCCTCTGAATGAGAAGTCAAAAGAAGCCTTTCCTCCCTTAAGTTTGTTTCAATTAATAATTTTGGTCTCAGTTACACAAAAGTAACTGAATATACTCCATTTGAAGACAAGCTTTAATGACCACAAGGGGAGGAGGGGTGCCAAAAAATACTGAAAAAGACTATGAAGTTACCAACTGCACTTTTACAAATAAAGTTTAACGAACTGGGTTTTGTCTAGAATGTAACATGAAATGAAAATAGGCAAGATACAAACAACGTGCAGCGAAGTTTCAAAAATGCCTAGCACCGAAGAGCTCAATAAATGTCTAGGGAATTTTGAGTAGTTGAATATAAATAGTGGATTATGAGTTATGAGTGATTTTTATGTACCCTTTTGTTCTTTTTCTCTCTGAAGTATTCTATGAAGGCTGAGTCTGGGGGTCCACACCTTTAGTCCTCCAACTTGGGAGGTAAATGCAGGAGTAACTGAGTTCAAAGCCAGTATGGCCTATACAATGAGTTCCAAGCCAGCTAGGGCAATAGACACAGTGAGAGTCTGTCTCAAAAACAAAGCTTTCTATGAACTATAAGAAGAAAAAAATTAAAAAGTTTTCAAAAACATTTAAACAAATATGCCTAAAGCTTTTAGCAATTTATTAAAACAAAAATCCAAGTACTTTCTTTTAAAAACCCACTAAGGGAGGAGCTAGAGAGAGGGTTCAGTGGTTTAGAGCACTGGATATTCTTGCAGAAGACTCAGGTCTGAATCCAAGCACCTAAAGGTAGCTATCAACCATTCTTAACTCTAGTTCGAGGGAATCTGACTCCCTTTTCTGTCTTCCATGGGACTTCATGACATGGGTGCACTTACATAAATGCAGGCATAACACACATACAAATAATAAAATTAATTTTTTTTTTAATTAAAGCCCAGTAAGGCTGATGAGAGCTAGGAAAGGGCTGTCTCTGCTCCCCAACACCATTTTTTTTAATTACAAAAAAAATCATACTTGAGGGGTTGGAGAGATGGTTCAGTGGGTAAGAGTATTTGCTAGCCTTTCAGAGGACTCTTGTTTAGTTCCCAGAACTGACATGGCATCTCACAATTATCTCTAGTTCCAGAGGATCTGATGTCCTCTTCTGGTCTCCACAGACACCAAGCACACACATGGACCCCTTACATACATACAGGCAAACACTCAGATACATAAAAATAAAATAAATCTTTCAGCCACTGAAAATAACCTAGTGGTGCCTCAACAGTTAAACATTATTACCAGATGATACAAAATCCTATTCACTTAGAATGTATCTAGATATGAAGCATGTACATACTGAGTACATGCATATCCTCAGCATCAATAGTCATAATAGCCAAAATGCACAAATAACTCAAATATCCATGAACAGATGGAAGAACAAATTGTGTTACAAATTCAGCATGAGGGGCTGGAGCACTGACTCAGCGGTTAAGAGTGCTGGCTGCTCTTGCAGAGGACCAGGGTTCAGTTCCCAGAACCCACACAGTGGCTAACAACCATCTGTAACTCTAATTGCAGGGGATCTGATGCTCACTTCTGGTCTCATGGGCACTGTACTTCACCAGCATTCTCAAACATGGAGGTACAGCACTCATCATACATACAAAAAAATAAAAATAATTTTTTAAAATACAGAATGAAATGGTCAGTCATAAAAAGGAATGAAGTGCTGATATACACTATAATGTGACTCTTCAAAACAAGCCTAATGGAAGGCTCCAGACAAAACATCACATACGGTATGAAGCCACTTATGTGACTACACAGAATATAGTCAGTGAGGTGGCTAAGTGAGTAAAAGTGCCTGCCACCAAGCCTGACAACCTGAGAACTAAATCCCACTGTGGAGCATGTGTGTGCATGCACACACAGACAGACAGACACACACACACACACAAATTAAAAGAAATATACACAATACATAAATCTATGGAGACAAAATATACAATGCTATTTGCCAGAGGTTTCAGGAAGAGAGATAAGAAATTTGGGTAATATTGGGTCGTTTTGGAATGACAAAAATATTTGGAACTAGATAAAGGTACTTGCTGATCAACATAGTAAATATATCAATGGCATTAAATTGTTAACTTTGAAATGGTTAGTTTTAATTATATGAACATCATCACAGCAAATTAAGATTTTTAAAAAGCCAAGTACAGTAGCTTTTTTAAAAAAAATCCCCTGCATTTGGGAGGCTAAGGCAGGAGGATCATTTAAGTCCAGGAATTCAAAGACATAGTAGGCCACGTAGTAAGATGCCCTCCATCAGAAAAGAAAAAGAAAAAAAAGCTGATTCCTACATCAATATGGGAAGGCAGCATAGTAAAAATGGCTCCCAGTGAATTGAAAGGATCACAAGAAAACTAACCCAAAGGAAAATCAGACATTAGTTAAACTGAAAAGATAAAGAAGCACTATGAAGGCCAGCAAGATGGCACAATGGGTTAATGCACTTGGCCACCAAATCTGGCTTCCTGAGTTCAATCCCCAGAACCCACATGATGGAAGAGAATCCTCTGACATATACACACACAAAAATAAATAGATGCTGTGGTTTTTGTTTTTGTTTTTTTTTTTAAGAAGCACTACAAAAAGATCCAGAGAATACTCAAAACAGAACGGGAAACCTACCATATAAAGGAGGGAAGGCCAGGAGAACAGAAGAAAGCAGGGAAAGTAGAACCGGCAGAGAGTAGAGAGGAAAGGGCCCAGTGACACAGACAAAAACAGCAGCAACCAGGCAAGCACAAAATACCGAGGTAGTATTTTGTCATCAAAATGCAGAGTATTTTATATATGTATATTATGTGTATGAATCCATTGTCTACATGCATGCAAGTGTCCCTGTATCATGCAATGTCTGTGGAGGTCAGAAGAGGGAGTCAGATCCCCTGGAACTTGAGTTACAGATGATTGTTAGCTATCATGTAAGGGCTGGGAATCAAGTTAGGTTCTCTGCAAGAGCAACCAGTGCTCTTAACTGCTGAGCCTTCTCTCCAGCCCCACACAGAATATTCTTCTTCTGACTTCGGGTACCAAACACTTCAGCTGTTCAGTTACATTAAACAGACTTAAGTTTCTCAATGCCAATTCCAGCAAAGTAGGAATGTTGCTCTCTTGTTAGAAAGAATGACATTTGTTCATAATTTTATTTTTAAACAACCCAAATTTGATGCTAAAAATCTGAAGCTATTCCTGTAAAACTCTCATGACTCCATCAAGAAATACATTTTCTCATATACAATGTTAAGCTGAAATTTAATTCAAGGATAGTATTCTTCATGACCTGGCCTAGTTAGTATGAAGTCTAATAATTCAATAACTTCTATTTTTTCCAAATTATTTTGAAAGTTAACTACTGGTTTCCTAATGTTGTCATTCTGGTTGTTAAATGGCAAATCAGCAAAGTAGCTGTTTACAGAGTGTCACCTTTCCAGCACTTGGCAGAATATATTACAGGGAGTTGTTCACAGGTCAGTCTTCTCTCTACCTTGCACACCTTAGTGTACTTATAACTAATCAAATGTCAGATGCATTAATGGAATGCTGGCTGGCTGGCCAGCTGTTGATAAATATCAACTACATCAAAGATGGGCTTTAAGGAAATAGTATCCTTCAAAATGTCAGGAATCAGTTAACATAACAGAAATACCATGGAGACAGGAATAAAGCAGCTTTCACAACTCAGACTTCTCTTTCTGAGCTATAGTCTATTATCTATAGATAACAACTTTCCCAAGTATAAGACAAAGGAGTTAGACCAGATGATGTGAATGTCCTCCTTCACTACAAAAATTCTCTTATTCCATTATATAATCTGGTTGTTAAATGGCAAATCAGCAAAGTAGCTGTTTACAGAGTGTCACCTTTCCAGCACTTGGCAGAATATATTACAGGGAGTTGTTCACAGGTCAGTCTTCTCTCTACCTTGCACACCTTAGTGTACTTATAACTAATCAAATGTCAGATGCATTAATGGAATGCTGGCTGGCTGGCCAGCTGTTGATAAATATCAACTACATCAAAGATGGGCTTTAAGGAAATAGTATCCTTCAAAATGTCAGGAATCAGTTAACATAACAGAAATACCATGGAGACAGGAATAAAGCAGCTTTCACAACTCAGACTTCTCTTTCTGAGCTATAGTCTATTATCTATAGATAACAACTTTCCCAAGTATAAGACAAAGGAGTTAGACCAGATGATGTGAATGTCCTCCTTCACTACAAAAATTCTCTTATTCCATTATATAATCATTGTTTTGCAAATCTTAGCCAAAACAGAAGTATTCTGTGATAGCATCCCTAATTTCTATAGGCCAGTCAAAACTTAAAAAACTTATATAGTCAAGACCATCTTCTAGGTCTAATCACAGAAAAAAATTAATATATTTTAAACCACTAAATATACTTACTGATACAAAAGGAAAATAAAGAGCTCTTGTTTCAAATATTTCTAATTTATATAAGCTAATAAGCTGAAAATAAATATTATCAGAATGTAGTAAATCCAGCTACAGCCTGATCGCACCTAAAAAAAATTAAGACCTAATACTTTACATACAGCAGAGAATTACAAATGTTAGACAGGAAATTTAAAAGTACCTGTCTTCAAACCTTGTAGTTATTCAAGCATGATCATGTAATTAAGGATTATTTGTACTGCTTTGCCATACTCAGCATTTGCCTTCTATATTTCTCCTTCAACTTAAATATCTTAAAAGAACTGAGTTGACAGTGTATACGTACACAGAGAATACAAGGCAAAAATGGAGAGCTTCTAAGGAAAAAAAAAAAAAAAACCATGATAAACAAAAGGTCACTAAGCCACTAAGCCTTCACTTTCTACCCCTTTGATTTCAGGCTGCCTCCTTCAGAATAAGACTGATTTCCACTGAGGCAAGGAAGGCTGGCATACCCTTCTGGTCAAGAAAGGGGCTTGGGAATTAGCCACAGGAGACAGGAAAGAAATCCATAGATCATTCTGAGTAAAAGCCAGATACCATTTGACCAGTTTTCACAAGTATCATAGATACAGCCCTACAAGAAGGATGGAGAAATTTAATCATGGCTACACATCATCATCACTCAGCTTCTTCCACAGGCAACTCCTAACAGGAGTACACTTTACCTCAGAGCCTGCAGTGACTCAGACTTGATTATTATATGCAAGCTATTATCATAAAACACAGAGAACCCACAAGCATCACTTCTCCCTATCAACAGGGAAGCAGAATGCTACCTTGAGAATCCAATTCCAAAGCTATCTGATTTTTTTTTCTAAGACAAATCACACAGGTCTTTGCCAAAAGTTAGTCCCATTTTATTTATCCATTTTATTCATCAAAAATGTCTCAAGCCCCTAAAATAATGTCATGTATACACAATTTAAAAGTTGCTTAGTAAGTAAATGTTGCTACAGAAGGATCAATCAGATGATATCTAAATGACCTAAAAACCTATGACTTGATCCGTTAAAGTAGGGCCAAATAATGGCCACTCTACTGGACTATTTTTAAGCAGGTATTGGTTTAGACCACATAGCATATTTTCTTCTTGCAGCAATGAAGTTGGGAAAGGAGTTCTGGGACTGCAGTGTTTGGTTTTTCCTCAGGATGATCAACATTCTTCCTTCCTTTCAGTCTCTTGCAGCTTATTCAAAAGCCTCTTCTCTGTGATCAAAAGCATCTGCCAGGATGCCTTGCCTCAGTGGAGACTAACCTGAAAGGAAGCAGCCTGAAATGTCTTGATACTGGTTTTTAGTACAAAGATATACAAATCCCCATTGGTGACTAAAATAAACTGTTTTGAAGATCATACAGCATTTTCACATACATGATATCATCTATGCTAAGAGCCACCTATCTACATATACAGAAACATTAGTTATATACTGTTCTAGTTTGCTTTTTTTCTGTTGCTGTGCTAAACATCATGACCAAAAGCAACTTAGAGAAGAAAGAGTTTATTTTAGCTTAAGACTCCTAGGTCACAATCCATCACTGAAGGAAGTAAAGGCAAGAAAGAACTCAAGCAGGAACTGAAGCAAGTCCATGAAGGAATGCTACTTACTGGCTTGTTCTCAGGCTCATGTTTCAGCTACGTTTCTGAAACAGCCAGGTTCACCTACATAAGGATGGCATAGCCCAAGTGGGCTGGGTCCTCCCATATCAATTAGCAATCAAGAAAATGCTCCACAGACATGCCCATGCACATATTTGAAGTGCAGGCTTCAAGCTGCAGAAGATATGAGGGAGAAATTTTTTTCAACTGAGGTTCCCTCTTTCCAAGTGTGTCAAGCTGACAACCAAGGTTTGTCATCACACATGCTGACCCACATAATATGGAAGGAAGATTTGTAATTAACACTCAAACATGCAGCTTCCAAATCTAATGCTCTCCTACAAAATGCTATCCTCTATGTGCTCATAGGCCAGCATGCACAAACATAGCCAAACCTTAAATATAATTTCTTTTCATTGAACTAAGTTCTCTCCTTTAACAAATCATTTGGCTGAAAAGACAGCTCAGTGGTTAAGAGCACTTGCTGCTCAACCATGAGGACCAGAGTACAGATCCCAGCACCGACTTCTAGTGGCTCACAACCTCCGTAACTCCAGCTCCAAGGGATACAACACCCTCTTCTGGCTTCTCAAAGCACACACACGCATGCAAGAATGCATGCATACATTCACACAGGCACATGGCACATACATAACTATAAATAAATTAAAACAAAAATGTTTAAGTCATGTAAGGAATTAACTAACCTTAGGGAAGATACAAGCAATAAGTATACAATTCTCACTCATACCAACTTCCAAACAAGTCAGAATTAAAGGAACTAAACTAATCCTCTCATCTGAAATAATCAAAAGTCAGACAAAATTGAGAGACAAGTTTAAAATACTCCTCACCAGGTCACAGTAATCTGGGGGTCGAGGGAGGACTGACCACAACTAGGTGAGCTCTACAACTATAGTGTAGAGAGCTACTGAGATGGTTCAGCAGGTGAAGGCACTTGCTGCCAAGTCTAATGACCTGAGTTTAACCACTGGAACCCATATGGTGGACAGAACTCCTGAAGGTTGTTCTCTAAACTCTACTCCATGAGCATACCACGGCATCAGTGCATTCACATCTAAGTAAATAAATAAATAAAAAATAAATAAGGGGACTGAGAAGACAAAGGTGAGCTGGGCTTGCTGTTACATATCGGTAATCTCAACACCCAAGTTTGAGAGCAGCCTGAGCTTTAGTGTATGTGTATGTATAGTGTAGCAGTGTGAGCTACAGTGAAATCTCATCTCAAAACACATACACATGCAAAAATTTTAAAGGTCAAAGTCCAGAAAGATAAACATTCTAGAGCTAGTATACTAAGAAGAGACTACTAGAAAGGAAAGCTAAACAAAGCAAGCACTCTACAAGGGTTGAGCTCCAGTACTCAGCTAATGGAACATGCATATAAGGAAACCAGGCAAGGGCACAGAACAGGTGAGAGCTAACAGCACCTAGCACTTACAATCTGGATCCATTCCCACGAGTCAGACTAGAAGGCCTCATGCATAGTCCATTGCAAAAAGCACAGAAGAGGGTCTTGACTCACCAGTGGGAGATAATAAGCCCTACTCTTCTTGCCCATCCAAGTCTTACAAGCAACCTGAAAGAATCAAACTGTTTCCAAATGACTTAACTGTTTCCCAGAACAAAATCCAAGAATATTTAGAATGTAAAAATATTCAGCAGCTAATTGCACTGGCACACACAATTACAGTACTCAAGAGAACAAGGCAGGAGGTTCACAAGTTTTGAGGCCAGTCTGGATTACAGAATATCACTACGAGGAAGAAGAGAGAGAGCAAGGGATAGAGACAAAGGAAAGAAAGTTAAGTTAGGGTTGAGTAGATGGCTCAGTAATATGCCATCTCAACACGCACAAGCACAAGGACCTGAGTTGGGATCACCAGCACCCACGTAAAAAACTGAGTGCAACGACACAAACTTTTACTCCCAGCACTGGGGAATAGAAACAGAAGGATCCCTGGGGCTTTCTGGCCCACCAGTCTAACTGAACCAATGAGCTCAGGGTTCAGTGACAGACCCTGTCACAAACATAACGTGGGAAGCTACTGAGGACGACGCCTAAAATCAACCTCTAGCCTCTATGTATAACACACACACACACACACACACACACACACACACACACACACACACACAAAGACAATCAGCGTCCAGAAAAGTTCATAATACCTGCCATGCAACCAAAATAATTTTATCATACCAAAAAAGGGAGAAAATACATACAGATTCAGTTAAAATCAACCCATAACAGGCACAGAGATGTTGGAATTAACAAACAAGTATATAACAGTACTCCACATGGTTAAAAATTTCAACACAGGGGGGCTAGAGAAATGACTCAGTGGTTAAAAGCACTGACTGCTCTTGTAAAGAACCTGGGTTCAATTTCCAGCACCCACATGGTGCCTAAACTGTCAGTAACTCCAGTTTCAGGGAAATCCAATGCCATCTTCTCACCTCCATGAGCATTTTACAATATGGGTGCACTTACATACATGCAGGCAACATACTCATGCACACAAAAATAATAAAATATTTTTTAAAAAATTCATCACAGGGCTGGAGAGATGGCTCAGAGGTTAAGAGCACCGACTGCTCTTGCAGAGGACCTGGGTTCGATTTCCAGCCCTTACATGACAGCTAACAATCGTCTGTAACTCCAGTTCCAGGGAATCTGACACCCTCTTCTGTCCTCCTCAGGCAATGCACAACATGGGTGCACCTGCACTCATGCAGGCAATATACTCATGTAAGATAATAAAGATAATAAAAAAAGAGCAAAGTCTAAGTTCTAGAAATGAGAACTACAATGTACAAGACAATAAATACTGTAAGATTAACAGTAGAAATTTTAGGGAAAAAAGGAACATTGGAAATTTTTTTCCCAGCTTTTAATAACTAGAAAAGACTTTTGCCAGAACTACTTTGGAACACTTCACATTCTTCAGTTGCAGGCTTGCAGAGCAAGTGCTTTACCTCTGAGCCATCTCTCCATCCCAAGAATGAATTCTTTTTTAAAAATATTATTTTTGTTTTATGTATGAGTGTATTGCCTGCATGCATGTAAGTGTACCTGTGTCGTGAAATGCCCAAGGAACTCAAAAGAGGGTGATGAATTCCCTGAAATTAGAGTTATAGATGGTGGTTAGCTGTCATGTGGGTACTAGCAACCAAACCTGGGTCCTCTGCAAGAGCAGTCAATGCTCTTAGCCACTGAACCACCTCTCCAGCCTAGGGAGAATGAATTCTTAATAACCATATTTTTTAATTCATGTAGGAGGTAAGAATGCAAACTGTAACAAATGTCAGCCTTGTGGGACTCAGATACATCCATATACTTCATTAGCAGGGTTACATCACCTTTTTAAATATATATTTTTATTAAATTGTTGAGCATTTCATACAATGTATTTTGATCATATTCAGAATCCCCCTATCTGTACCCTCTCTTATTATTCCCCAACCAAGCCCAATTTCATGTTCTCTATTTTTTTTAAGACCTATTCAGTCTAATTTGTATCCCCAAATGCTGTTCAATGTTGTGTCTATCCCCTGGAACCTGGTCAACCTACATAGCATCACACTCTTACAGAGAACTGGCTCTCCCTCTCCCAGCAGCTATTAGTTGCCAACTGTCCCTCAGCTAAGGCTGGGGCTTCTTACCCACTTACCTGATACTCCCATGCAGGGAATTTGTTTGGCTTCAGCTTACCGAAGTCTGGTTATATGTGCTGTGGGTTCGTACGTGTAACTGCCCCATTATGTCCAGAAAACACTGTTTCCTTACATCCAACGACCACTTCTGACTCTTACAATCTTTCTGCCCCCTCCTCTGCAATAACTCCTGAGTCTAGGGAGGCAAGGATTTGATACAGGTGTCCTATTCAGGAGTAAGCACTCTGCAGTTTCATATTCTCTGTACCCTGACGCAGTTGTGGATCTCTGTTAATCACCATCTGCTGCAAGAAGCAGCTTCTCTGGTGAGAGTTGAGAGATGAATTAATCCTATGGGTATGACAATAAGTCATTAGGAGTCTGTTTAATACTATGTCTATTTAGCAGAATTAGTAGTAGGAGGTTCTCACCTATGGCCTGTGTTTGACCTGTCTAGCCACAGGTTGCCTGATATCAGTGCCAGGTATGGGCTCCATCTTGTGAAGTGGACTTTAAATCCAATCAGAACGTGATTAGTTACTCACATAACATTCCATGCCACTGCTGTATCAGTAGGTATATCTTACAAACCAGTTGTTACTGTAGCTCTCAGGATTCACAGCTGGGTAAGGTTGATGATCACTTTTCTCTTCCAGTAAGTAACATGCATAGCACCTTCTAACACTATGAAAGTTAATCAGTAAAGACAAAGCTTTGAGATCAGTACCAGCTTGATTTCTCCTTGTTTGTTGTACAACTCATGTATGTAGTGTCTTCAGCAAGAGGGTCTTACAGTCAAGTTCTGGTGGGTATCCAAGAGCAAGGGCAATAGTCATTATTTTTTGAGGGTCTATGGGACCCCTGGTCAACAGTTTCAGAAGAAGGAGTCCATTCCTGGCACTGGGCTTTTTATTAGCTGGCCAAACTAGTAAATTTTGATAATACTATAGTTCACTTTGACTGAGGTGTATCACTAAGGGAAAAAAGGAGTCAGTTGGTTACCTGGTTGTCTCATTAGTGATCATTCCAAGTGTATAAAAGTTGCACATCTTATAATGAAGCACAGCATTCAAAAGTCAAAAGACTGATTCATTTTAGCTTCATCTCAGATCAACTCAACAGAAGCTAAGGAAGTGGCTCGATTGGTATAGTCTGATCCCCAGCACTACGTAAAACAGGTGTGGTGGTAGACACCTGCAATGACAATAGTTATGAGGAAAAGGTAGGAAGATCAGAAGCTCAGATCAACTACACAAATTGTAAGGTACATCTATTAATCTGGATTTTGTTGAAACTCCTCATATGATTTTAGTAAAAGATTGAGTTGCTAGGCA
This sequence comes from Eospalax fontanierii, assembly GCA_035773235.1. Taxonomy (NCBI): domain Eukaryota; kingdom Metazoa; phylum Chordata; class Mammalia; order Rodentia; family Spalacidae; genus Eospalax; species Eospalax fontanierii. Next base: position 115,028,266 of record CM069526.1, read on the forward strand.
ACAAAACAGAGAAAGCCATCACTCTGGAGTTGCAGAGTGCCACACAAAGATCTCCAGCAAATTGTAAAAATTTCCAGAATATGCTTTGTCTGTTAAAAAAGGAAAGTCAATGCTACCTACTCCTTGTAGTTGATTATGAACACATGTGAAGTACTTTGCATACGGCAAGATGTGTTTGTTCCCTCTAAGGAAAGACCTGTGGGCATTCTAGTCCAGCCTAAAATTTATGTAAGAATAAAGATGAGGCTCACTGAGCACTGTGGCTGCTGGGAGCAGCAACATTAGTCACTTAATAATGAGAGTTAACTACGGAACTCAGCACCAGAACTCAGTCCCAGACACTCATTTATTTGGTAGGCAACATTTTAAGCAGCTGTACACAAAGGAAACTAAACTAGATGGTGAGTAACACTTAGATTAGAAAATATTTACATCAACAAGGATAACACAAAAAAGTATACTTTAATTATAAATTCAGAATAACTTAATATTCTGTCTCAAGTGCAGGTTTTTCTTATGAACATAAAAAGGCTGGGAAGACTCATCAGAACACCAACAAAACTGCATCAAACCCAAGGAAGCAGAGGCAGGTGGATCTCTGAGTTGCAGGCCAGCCTGGTCTATATAGTGAGTCCCAGGCCAGCTGGGGCTACAGAGAGACCCTATCTCAAACAAAACAAAATCCCCAAAGGAATGCTGTGGAGCTTCTTGATTCAGAGTGTGTGGATAAACCCACACCTTTCATTTATCCCTAAAGTGAAACTTAAAATCCAAGCAGCACTTTAAACAACACCATCAGAACTAACTCATTAACTCAGGATGTGATCAAGGGACAGGTTAAGCCACAGTTGGATAGAATTTTCCCCCGAAAACTCAAACCCGCAATTGCAGAATGTCTCAGCCCTGCTCCCCAATGAAGGACACATGGACTCAAATTAAGCTGTGTCAATACCACCAACCTAAGCAGAACACCAGGGTTAAGGGTCTGCTTCAGAATGCTAACCCACTCTGCCAAAGCCCTTCTCCGAGGACTCTGGAGCTGGGCTCTGTGGCGGGTTATGCCAGTCCCACTGGCAGGGAGGACACCATCTCTCCCTCACCAAATTAGGGAGAAAAGAGTTTGAGGAGAGGAACACATGGTTCATCTCACCCCACCCCCGCTACCGACCCCAACTGTTTTTTCCAAAGAGAGGATCCTTTAGCTCAGGTGCCTAAATCTAAAACCTTGATTTTAGAGACGATCTTTTCTTTAGCCCTCAGGTCTACTTCCATTAAAATCTCCAAATTCCTTAAAAATTCCCTTCAACTGTTCCATAAGCCCACTTATCACCTCAGGGCTGCAGATCCCATTTCCCAGATGCAGCTTTTCAGTCTGAGGTGTCTTTGAACTAGGATCAAAGTTACCTTTCCTATGACCCATTCCCCACTGGACTCTCCTTTTCTAAATTTTTTTTTTGCTTTTTGGAGCATTCTGTTTTGTTTTCTTTTTATGAACAAGGAGGAAGATAGAATCTCATGTAGCTGAGGCTGGAACTCCTGATCTTCCTGCCTCCATCTCCAGAGACCCTAGCTGCAATTCTTCATCTTTCCCATTCCCTAAGATAAAGTTCCCCAACTCCCACCTACTCCCAGCTGTCCACTTAGTCCTTTGCACACTGTTCTCACCTCAGAACTTTCGGGGGTTTCCTTGGTTCACACACCTCTGCTGCCACATTCCCATGCCATGCTCTCTGCTTGGCATAAGAGCTCCTTTCTTCTGCCAGTCCAGCTCATCCTTCGGGATGATACAAATGTTTTCTTTTCTAGAATACCTTCTTCAAACTCTCTTGCTCTTTCTCTCTCTCAAAAGTAATCATCCCTACAAAAATATCTCCCTCCATCGCAGTAAAAAACAATCATACCTAACTTACCCATATCAATCACAGACAAAAATGATCGCTCACTCCTACAATAACCTATCAGTTGGCAATGGACTCTAAGAGTTAGTCTTAAAGTTAACAGACCCCCCCTAATGGCATTCTCAGTTCCTAAAGGAAAGAAATCTACTAATTTTTAGTCACTTTCTACTACAATACATAATACCTGGTTTGGCCTCAAATTCTTTTCCCTAAACTGCTTTGAGAATAACAATGAAAACTAGTATAAACTGCTTTTACATAAGATGTAAACAAGCATAGCTCTTCCAGAAGTTATTTAATTTGAAAAGAAAAGCAAATTATCCAAAGGGAATTTCTAACTAATCCTCTCTCAAAAGTTGTCTTGACCCCTATAGACCACAAATTCCTTATCACAAGCATCACTGTCACTATAACCAGCTTAAAGCACAGCCACCAGCCACCAGCACTTTATTCCCAAACCTATGGCACTGCTCCAGTCAGTTTGGAGCACAGGGCTATGGTAGAGAACCTGGGAGCACACAGCGAGAATCATGACCCCAACAAGCATGGATGGCAGTGCTTCATTTTTAGCTTAGCTTCAGTTTTAGCTTAGCTGCAGCTCCTCCACAGCTGGCAGACAGTGAGCATCTCGGACTCAGGCACAAATAAGTCAAGGCCTACCCCCTCTACTCACTGTCCCAGCACCCATGAATCAAAGTTCTCATCATTAAACAATGACACAGGTGCTTGTATTGCAGTCTCTACAGGACAGTAAATGAGGGCAGTGAGGAAGGGACTGGCAACATAGTAAAGTACAAAAAGATTAAAAGCTCCAAAGTCTTCGGAGTGTTCAGAACAGGTGAATGTCTACCAGGACTTCACGCCCTACTGCCAGGGACCCAGACCAGGTACACAACTGCTCCAAGTCTGTTTCCTCAATGCTACTGTATTGTTCCAGAATTCATGTTACAATTCTAACCTCATGGTGATCATATAAGCAAGTAGGGCCTTTGGGAGGTGACTATATCATAAGGACAGGTCCTCATAAGTGGGATTAGTGCCCATACAGTAAAGACTAGGGAGCTTATTTCACCCTCTCACTAAGTGAGAAGAACACAGCTAAGATGTTATGAACCAAAAGCAAGCCCTCACCAGAATCCAAACCACCAGAGCTTTGATGTTGGCTTTCCCAGCATCCAGAACTCTGAAACTACATTTCTATTGCTTATAAGCCACCCAGTTTACAGTATTTTGTTACAGCTACTCACTTGTGTACCAAATAGAAATGACAATATGAACTTAGCACAAAGACTATTTTTGTATTTCACATGGGCAACATTACCACACACTGGCAGCACTGTAAACCACCAATGCCACTCACCATACTGTACACACAAAGCAACTGCCACATGTCATTTCCAGTAGTTAGAGTCAAGCTTAACTGCCATACATGGAAGAATGACCAAAGCCTTTAGATAGTAAAGGAACTGCAGGTACTGAACTACAAGAATAGTAAGGGAAAGACAGCAGAACTTATATTTTAACAAATTTCTGCAAGATGGAAAGCAGGTACAGAAGACTCCACTATCTCATCCCCACCCCCAGGAACTGCTACAAGCTCAGTCCTAGAGCATCCTAGGAGGTATGAAAGGCCACCCTGAAGCTGCGGCCTGACAAGGAAGGAGCCACTAGGCAAAGGTTCAAAGCAGCAGGCCCCCAGGTTCAGCAGGAAACCCAAAGTTTTTCTAAGAAACTGAGTCACAGGGGCAGGAAACTGTAACCAGAACTCTACAGCCTGAAGATTGATAACTTCCATTCTTCCCTCATTCAGGTAACTCAAGTTCTGGCCACCGGTTTATCACCAAGCATACCAGAGGAAGGAAGTTTCTAGAGACTTCACAGACACAGAGGAGGGCAAACATCCTGGGTTACAACAGATTTTCAACGAAAAGTCCACCTGCACTCCAACAGGGGTCGGGAGTCAGTCAGCATACATATGTGTTCTCTCCCTTCCATCTCTACCACACTCTTCATTACCACAGCCAAGGATCTATACAAATATAGGAAAAAAGGGGAAAAGCGGAATACTAAAAAACGCATTAAATAATATATTAAAGGCAAAAAAACAAAAAGAAAGAAAAATTAATACACATTTCAAAGATAAAGACAATACATTCATCTGGTGCAATTAAGTGGAAAACGAAAAAGATTCTAAGATTCAACGGTTAAGAGCACTGGCTGCTCTTGCAGAGGACCTGGGTTCGATTCCCAGCACTCACATGGCTGCTAACAACCATCCTTAATTCCAGTTCCAGGAGAATCCAACACCCTCTTCTGATCTCAGTGGGCATCGTGGCATTGCACAACACAGGTGTACTTACATGCATGCAGGTAACACAGTCATAAACATAAAATAAAAATAATAAATATTTTTAAAAAAGAGATCCTAAAAGTTAAATAATAGGCATTTTTAAGTGAAAGTTTGAAAGATAAAGTGAAAGGGGAAATTCTCCATCTACTTATTATTACAGTACAAAGAAATAAAAGACAAAATAAGTCAAGAAAATATAAACGTCAATTCAAGGAGGAAAAATAGCCAAAACAAGTACACATCTCAGAAAAAATGAAGTGTAGGATATTATTTTTAAAATGAACAGGCACTTCTACAAACTGAATGTTCTGTGTCTCCAGACTAAGAAACAAACCACATACAAGCTTATAAAGAAGCCTTCAGAAAGCCAGTGGGAAATATCTGAAATTCAGAGAAAAGGGAATTAAAAATGGCTTTGGACCCTTTTTAATATTTATTATTTTTATTTTTGTGTGTGTATGAGTGTATTGCCTGTTTGTATGGAAGTGCACCCAAGTCATGCAATGCCTGCAGAGATCAGAAGAGGGTGTCAGATTCCCCTGGAACTGAATGGTTGTTGGCTGACATGTGGGTGCTAGGAATCAAACCCAAGTACTCCTTAAGAACAGCCAGTGTTCTTAACTGCTGAGCCATCTCTCTACTCCCAACTGGCTTTGGACCTTTTGCCTAAAGCTCTTAGAAGAGAAAAGAGTAAAAATATCATCAAAATTGTGAACAAAAATTATGTTCAATCTAATATTCCAAACACAGTCAAACCATCTACAATGTGTAATAAAAGATAAACACTTTCAGGCATATAAAGTCTCCAATGATCTTCCTTTGCCTTTTTCTTAGGAAGCTACTGAGGATATATATTAGCAAAGGAAAGCAAACCAAGAAAACAGACGAGATCTAAGAGGAGAGAGAAAAATGCATAAAGTGCTTCTGTCCAGATGGCAACAAGAGAACAGAAGATTCAGATCAAGACATCGCTAAAAAGAAACTCAATGGAACTAACAGATGGCCCTGTGTACTACCTTGGGGGAGGGGGGAGGGGGGAGATCAGGGGCACTCAGCATGTTTCTTGGAGCACTTGAGAGAATAAATATACACACAATTGAATAGAAAAGTTTAAAACCCAATTCTTTGCTCTGGGAAAAAGTTATGTCTAGAAAACCAAACCAAACCAGTTTCCAGTTAACTCAGAAAGGGGCAATGTATCTGTACGTAGTATTGTAAAAACTGGCTGCTGTTTTTTTAAAAAGTGCACTGGAGAGACTGGGGTAAAAGGAGGGTAGGAGCTCAGCTATAATACTAGAAAGAGAAATGCTTATTCCACATTGGTTTAGGAATATGAAAGAAAAATAAGGAAAAAAACAAACAGAAGAAGAAGTTGAGATAGGAATACCCTGGGAAGCAGGGCCTGGAGGACACAGAGGTCAAAGGCAGGACATTGCTGGTTCTTGTTTTAAGCCTTTTAGTGTTGACTTTTAAAAAACTATTTACATGTACTAACTGAATTAAAACTACTTATTCTTCTATCAAGCACAATTAGTTCAACATATAAAATTGTCACTATCAATTTGAAAAGTTTTTCACTTGGAATTCTTCACTATCTTAGAAATAACTGAAAGATGATGGGTAGTTTTTCTATCATTTTCAGAAGGCATTTACCCTTTTAAGGATTCAAAAATAAAGCACAAAAGTATTTCAAGTAGTCTTACACACTGTGACAGCCACAATATGAGGACTCAGGAGGCCTTGAATATATTCCACCACTTACTCCAGGGAACCCTTAAAGATAGATGAATTGAGGGGGATGGAAAGGACAGGAAGTGGCCCTGGATCTAGCAGATGGAGAACCTAAAGATCACTGTAATAGGTCAATTCAGCTGCAACTGCAGAAAATACTGCTGAGTCCCTCTTACCACAACATGATGGAGTTCAAGGAAGTGAGGTTCCCATCTCCATTCCGAAACACACTGCCCGTTTCTGAACACACATTCACTAGATGCTGTCAATCAGGAGCTTACTTGGATACAAATACTAAAAAAACTAGTTCCTGGTTACAAAAGCATCGTTTCAAGTACTGAGTAGCAGTGATTTATTTTCCAGTATGTCATGATCCAAATTCTATATGAACAATATTTTTATCTCTTTCAATAAAACTTGGTCTGCACATAACTCAAGTCCCAGGGGATTTGACACCCTCTTTTGGCTTCTACACACATGTGGTACTGTTACATACATACAAGCAAAACATTCATACATATAAAAATTTTTTAAATATATTAAAAGCTTAAATGATACCAGCCAACATTGTTTTATGTGTATATATATTGTGTATGTAATATATAAACTGTACAACCTCGAACAAGTTAAAGTTTTGCTCTTCTCATCTCTAAAATGGGAACAATGATACCTGCCCCGCCGGTAACAAGAAAATCAGAAGAAATAATATAAAGTATGTACCAGGACCCCAGCAAGGTGGTTCAGCAAGTAAAGGTTCTTGCTGCCAACCCAGACTACCTTAACTTGATTTGCCTGTGTAGGCTCTCCACACTGTGGAAGGAGGGAGTTGACTCTCTCAAGTTGTCCTGACTTCACTCAGTGTCCTCTCTCTCTCTCTCTCTCTCTCTCTCTCTCTCTCTCTCTCTCACACACACACACACACACACACACACACAAAATAACAAATAAATAAAATGTAACTAACAAAATGTTAAGCATGTACCAGGTGACATACAAGTACTGTCTTCATGTCTGCCTCTAGCTGTCTGTCTCCCTACCTCCATCCTGGCTGAGAGGGGAAAGGAGGAAGCACATGTAAACAAAGTCACAATTACATAACTTCTTTTAACAGCAAAAACAAAACTTTACAAAGGCATGCAAAATGCACTAGTATTTTTAATATGAGCTGATTTACAAGCAGCCATTTATTCCCTAAGCCCTTAGTCTCAGGTTCCAGGACTAACCTAAATTGCAGTTTCAAGTCAGCTAGACTAAATTCAGCTAATTCAACTAAACTAAAAAGGATTAAGAGAGAAACATTACAAAAACACAATTATTCTTTGGTTAAAGAGAACAAATCCATACATACAACAACGTCTTAAACAGTCTGCTAAAAGCATTTAACGCCTATGTTAAGTTCATTTCAAGAGCCTTTAAACTCCTCTAACCTTTAAAATTATAAACCCACTAAAATAAAACTGGCACATGAAAGGAGAATTTTTTAGCTCCAACACTCCCTCAAGCACCACACCCGGAGACCAAATGAAGAGTGCCTTCATGCACAAAAGAAGGCTTATGTGAGATATCTGCAACTATCGAAGACGACTTTTTGATAGCAGCCCAGGCCTTCCACTAAGAGCTTATTTTCAGAACGCACAAAATTCCAAAGGGAGGCCAGAACCATGTTTCAAACGACTTCCCCAAACAACAAAACTAAACAGGTAAACAGAACCACCAATTGACTCAAAGCCAAGGTCTTTCCCTTCAAGGTTTTCAAAGTGTGCGAGTGGCCTGGAACTTGCAGGCTCTGTTCAAACTCAACCAACCCAAGACAAATACCAAACACCACCGCAGATGCTAAAGCTCTGCAACCTGGCATCCCTTCGCGATCTAAAAAGCATGCTTATCGGTCCTAAGATGTGGAGGCTGCCACAAACTTCGAGTGCCCTTCCCACCTTTCCTCTTTATCTCCTTTTTTGAAAGAGAGTAACCTGATGGTAGGCGAAGAGCAGCGTGGCCTACAGGGGTATCAAAGCACTGCTAAGGGTCGGCCCCTTGGAAGCATCCACAGTGCAGGGCCTAGAGTGACACGCGCGGGGTGGCTGGCCGGGAAGAAAAGCAGAAAGGCGCTGGGGTCCAGGAGTGGCCCGGAGAGGCTCCGGGGAGATGCGCTGGGCCGGGTCGGTGACCAGCCGGGGAGTAGCAAGGAAGCTCGGTCCGGGAGGGGGCCGCACCTCCCGGCCAGCGCGGCAGACGAGGACCCGGGCTGCGGGCGACCCCCGCCGGGGACCGGAAGCGGCGCGGCGCGGCCCGACTCACCGATGAGCCGGCGCACCTCGTCCTCGCTCAGGTAGAGGCTCACGCTGGGCCCCGCGGACACGGCGGGCAGGGCCGGGGGCCTCGGGGCGGGGGCGGCGGCGGCGGCGCCGGGAGCGGGCAGCAGCTCCAGCACGAGCAGCAGCAGCAGCAGCAGCGGCAGCGGCGGAGCCCTGAGGCCGCCGGCCCCGGGGAGGCAGCCCCGGCCCGCCAGCCCCGGCCGCGACGCCCCGCGCATGGCCGCAGCCGCCGAGCAGAAGCGTCGGCCGCCCGCCGCGCCGCCGCCCACCCCCGGCCCCGAGCCGCTCACAGCCCCGAGCCGGGGGCGGCCGTCCAGCTCATCGCGCCGCCGGCCCGTGGCAGCTAGACGCCGCTTCAGACCGCCGGAGCGCGCCGCCGCGGCCTCGGCCGCTGAGAGAACTGTGCGCGGGGGCGCGCGCGTGCGCGGGGCCGCCCGGGAGCGAGCACGCATGCGCGGCCGCCTGGTGCCTGATGCGCTGTCCCGGGGCGCCGGAGTTTAAAGCGTCCCAGCTTGGGCGCGTGAAAGGTTAATTACCCGAAGGGAGCGGCGCTCATAGACTGCGGGTGCTTGAGTGGATGGCCCTAGGCCTCTACACAGAGGGCCAGTACTGACTGCACTCAGTGGCCTATGACAACGGGATATGGAGGCTGGAGAGAAGGCTCCGCCAAGCCCAAGTCATCAGGTTCCTATTGGCAGGTCTGTGGACTGATCCCACGACTCCCACCTTGCCTCTGGAGAACAACTGCTCCCTACCCTGCCCAGCTTCAAATTCACAGTTGCTTCATCCACATTTGGACCCGGAGAGGCAGCTATTTTTGTCCTCTGACAGGGCAGAGAGAGAGACTGATGAAGAGGGGGACTATTGGAGTTTGATTTTTCCTCTATAATGAGAGGGATGGATTCCATTTAGAGACAAGCTGGCCTCGATTTGTCAAGCTTCAGTTCCCCAGTACAGAACACAGTGCCCATAGTACTATAAGGGGAGACCCGGAAGTGGGCGACGGCTGAAGAAAAGCCGCCTTGAGCAAATAATAAAGACCACTGAAGTCAGCGGTAGCCTCTGCTATCTAGTAGGAAGACGGGGCCCTGGCAGGAAGGACCTGAGGCTGGGAACACACTGTGTGAATAGAGCTCTCAACTCTTTAAATGGGTACCATGCATAGTGCCTACATTTTTGCATCAGGCTAATAGTCCCCGTCTTCTAGAGGGCCTTTAATACTTCTAGATCTCCTTTGACCAATGACTTCTTTTTTTTAAATGTTTTTGATTTATTTATTTTTATTTTATGTGTATGAATGTTTTGCCTGCATGTTTGTAAGGACGCCATGTGTGTTCAGTGCCTGCAGAGGCCAGAAAAGGGTGTCAGATTTTCTGGAACTGGATTTTTGGATGGTTGTTAACTGCCATGTGGGTGCCGGAAACCAAAGCCTATGTAAGAGCATTCAGTGACTCAACCCTTGAGCCATCTCTCCAGCTGATCAGTGACTTCTTGAGGCACTGTGATATACCAAGCACACAGCTGTCAGTCATGCTGAGCTAGGTTCTGGTATTTACTGATGGTGTGGCCTTGGGAAAATTAAACTCTCCAAGCACTGGTTTCTTCATTCATAAAACAGAGGTGTTAAGGCCTGACTTACAGGGCTTTTACAAGGATTTAATTGGAGAAGCTATAAACAAAACACCTGGACAGACACTGAGTGAGGGCCGCATTTGGTATTATTACTGTCAATATAATGACTCCTTTCCCTCTAACGACCACTTCGCTGAAGTTTCATCCCCAACTACCCTCAAACAATTCAAGCAAGGAATCTTCCAGAAGTTCCTTCACTAACATAATGCATGACCCAGAGCCTGTGCCCAGGCATCATGTGAGGCACCAGGGACATAGGTGTAAGAAGAAGCTTCCTCGGGTATGTGAAAGGAGCAGATACTAATTGCACACTTTCATCTGTGCTGGGAAGGAAAACTTAGTGGTTCTCCAAGTGTAATTCCCCTGGGAATTATAGAAATGAAAATTCCCAGTCTCCACCCCAGACTAACGGGGGGAATAACTGGCATTGAGGGGCTAACCTGTGCTTCCCGGTGATTCTGAGGCTGGTTGCTGGGTTCCCATCTCTCCTTTGATCTGTTGATTGAGCCTCCCTGGCCTGCCACTTCCTCCCTCACCCTGTTAGTCTTCTCCCAGTGCAGCAGCCAGAGAGAGCCAAAAGCTAAAATACCTTGCTTTGCCACTCACTGGCTTTCCAATTGCCAACAGCTTCCTAACTTATCTAAAATAAAGGGCAGAGCACTTACAAGATGCAGAGGTCCTCAAGCTACATCTCTCTGTTCCCTTAGGTCCTTATCTCCTGCTCCCCTGAAACTAGGACTATCTGGCTATTTTCCCAACCCTCCTCAAGGCCTGTGCACTGCTGTTACCTCAAGCTTGGAATAATCTTCCCTCTGATATCCAAACAGCTTCTTTTCTTACCTCCTACACACGTACATTTAAATCTCACTTTCCCAATAAGATTAACATTGTAAAGTTCCACACACTGATGAAACAACCCTCAGGGAAAGAATCTAGTCCCAGACTCTTCCTCTTTCTATGGGACACCTGGTCTCACACCCACGGGAGGTCTCCATACCATGCAACCTACCCCTGAAGAGGAAGTCTTTTTCCCTCGCCAAGGTGTGGGTGGCAATTTTGACATTTCCCAATAAGCCTCTGCCTGAGGATGCTGGGAAGCCCTGACCCCAGCCTGAGGTTTTTTTGCCCCTGGGGAAAGTGAAGGCCACAGTTATGACCACACTCCACATCTCACCCCCCCACCCCCCCACCCCAGCCTCCTTGGTTTTGCTTGTCACCAAGGTTGATCTTATTCTTCTTCAGGGGACATAATTTAGAAAACCCAGAAAATAACATGGTCAGGACTTGTTATTTCACTACTCCTAAAGACAGGCCAGCTTTAGGCTTGAGATGCCCCTGAATGGGTGGGTGGGTACACTATGCAGGCTGGCAGGGGTTGTGAGATAGAGGTGGCAGGAATTCCATGCATGGTTCATGAAGAGGCTCAGTGTGCCCACTGGCTGGTGCCCACAAAGATAGATGTCCAGGCAGCCCACAGCTCACAGAACCTCCTGACTCCTGACCGGCTTACATCTACTCCGTTAAGGGAGAGTTTCATTAGACGTAGCTCTTAGTTCTGAAAATGCCCCCTGCCTCTGCAAGGATCAGTTAGGAATGCCGCTCTTTCTCTCTGCAAGTAATATATCAACCCACTTGCATTGTAAGTAGGCCAAGCAGCAAAGAAATACATAGAGTAAAATTCAAACATCCCCCTTCACACAACTCTTCAGTGTGCTTCCCTAACACCAGTTTAGTGTTTGTTCCTATAACAGCTCTTTTTCTAGACAGTTAGATATAAATATTAGATATACAACTGTGTATGTGAATCTATTTTAAGAAACAGAATCATATAAGAAGTCATGAGCTACAGTTTTTTTGTTTGTTTTATTGAGATAGGGTCTCTAGTCCAGGTTGTCCTCAGACTCAGTATATACCTAAGAATGACCTTGAACTTCTGATCCTCCTTCCTCTGACTCTTGAAATGCTAAAGCTGCAGCCATGTACCATCATGCCTGCTTAATACTAGAGATCAAACCCAGGACCTATTACATGCTGGGCAAGCACTCTACCAACAGAACTACACCCCCTACCTGATGCTTTTTTTCTTTTTAAATATTTTTATTTATTGTTATTTTTTATCTTATGTATATGAATGTTTTGCCTGCATGTGTGTAAGTGCATCTATGTAGTGCACTGCCCAAGGAGGTCAGAAGATTGTGTTGGATCCTCTGGAAGTGAAGTTATCTGCTGCGTGGGTGCTGGGAACCAAACCCAGGTCCTTTGAAGTGCAACCAGTGCTCTTAACCACTGAGCTGTTCTAAAGCACCCTATTTTTTTTTTGGGGGGGGGCTTTTTGAGATAGGGTCTCCCTGTAGCCCTAGCTGGCCTGGAACTCACTGAGTTCTGCCTGCCTCTGCCACCTGAGTGCTGGGACTAAAGGCATGTGCCACTACACCCAGCTTGGGTTATTTTTTAACTGATCAAAATAAGATATGAGTTTTGAAGTCTCGCTTCCTTGCATATACATCTTTGTGCACATAGGTAGGTGTATGAACGAGTAGATTCCATGAAATGAAGTCACTGAGCCTAATGGAGTTACATTTTAATTTTTATAGAATCTGCTGAATTGCCCTCTGAAAACTTTACATACACACACACACACACCCATCAGTAACCTTAAAAGGTAATATATCCATGTTTTTCATTTTCTTTTGACAGTCTAGGGAAAGAGAAATAGTTCATGATTGTTTAATCTGTATTGCCCTCAATCATGAATGAATTTGAACAGCCTATATATTAATATCACATATATATCAAATATATCTATATTCTCTAGGAGATGAATATAATTTAATTACATTTTAAAGTATTTATTCAGGGGCCTGTGAGATGACTCAACAAGTAAAAGCACTTGCCACACAAACATGAGGACCTCTATTCCATCCTTGGAACCCACGTAAAGATGGAAGAACCAACTCCACAAAAGTTGTCCTCTGACCTGCACGCATGCACTGTGGCATGCACATGCCCACACACAGAATAGATAGGTAGGTAGGTAGGTAGGTAGATAGATAGATAAAAAGTATCCACAACTTTGCTTGGTTTTTGGTATATTATTTGTCTTCTTACTCATTTGTAGTTGTTTTTTGGGGGGGATTGGATCCCTTATCATTTAACTTTGCTTATTATTTGTTTAAAGTTTGGATTTTTATCTTAGATAACTTTCAGTCTTTTCCTTTGCAGTTTCTGTATCATGTAAGGAAGGACCTTACAATTAATAATTTTCTACGTTTCTAGTGCTTTTCTGCATTTCTAGTTTAAAAAAAAAGTTGGATCCTTAATCCATCTGGAATGTGTGTTTATGCTCAGCAGATGACATGCTTATCTCTTCCATATGGGGAGCTATTTGTCCAAGACACTGTGTATTGTATATTGCATATTCCACTCTTAGTATCTCTATAGAACTTTAAGTAAAACAACCTGCTCCTGCTTTCACTCCCTCCTCCCCTCCACACCTCCCATGCTGGGATCATTAGACTTCCACTGGCCTTACAGCATCCACCAGCCATTCAGCACACACTAACCTTGTATGTGTGGCTTCTGAGTGCTTGACATGTGACTAGTAGGAACTGAAATAGGCTGTTTGTGAAAATATACACCAGATTTTGAAGAACATAAGAAAAATCTCATTAATATTTATTACGTTGGTCGAATGTCAAAGTGATACTATTTTAGGTATTTTGTGCTAAATTGTATTGCTAAAAATTTATTTCCCTTGTTTTTTACCTTACTGAAAGTTACACATATAAAGCTCACATATAGTTCTACTTGGGAGTTCTGATCTAGATATCACTTCCAGATTGTTCAAGATTTCATTTTAAAGGGTTGTGTTTTTCACAATTTTAAGCAGTTGTCCAGTTGCTTCAGTTATACAATAGCAGAAATTAAAATAGGCATATGACCCTGTGAGAGCCACAGCATCGTGGGTGATCTTCCTCTTGCAAGCAATCTCTTTAAAATTTTTATTTTTTAATATGAGTATTGTATTTCATGATTTCCATCCCTCCTAGTCCCCCACCTACTCCTCCCATGACCCCCCAATTCCCTCTCAATTTCTTGTCCTCTTCTTTGATTTTTATTGCTACATATATACATACATTTATAAATATACATATATACATTTATAAGTATATATATATATATATATATATATATATATAAAATGTAGTGCGTCCATTTAGTGCTGCTCGTATGTACCTGTGTTTAGGGCTGTCGACTTGGGAATAGATAAGCTCTCTGGAAGCTAGTCTCTGGAGAAAGCTGATCCTCCCTCTGCATCTGTTAATTGCCTGTACCTCTTCATCTTGAGGTGGGACCCCATGAAATTTCCCCCATCTATCTTGGCTTGGCAACTGATTTTGTCACAACGCAGTTCTCGTTAGACTACTGTACTGTTCGGATTTCATTAGTGCGGCTTCCCTATCATGCCCAGAATCCATTAACTAGCAGCAGTCCCTCTGGCCCTCACATTCTTTCAGCCTTCTCTTTTACTATGTTCCCTGAGCCTTAGGTGTAGAGGTTGCATCAAAACATGTTATTAAACTTGGCTCAAAGTATAAAAGAAATTCTACAAAAATGACACAACTTTCATCCAAGTAAATGTTATACTGACATTTAAAACATGAAGACCTGGGGAGGGGAGACAGCTCAGTTAGTAAAGCACTTGCCACACAAGCATGGGGACCTGAGTTCCATCCTCCAGAACTCACATAAAAAGCCAGGTGCATGCTTGTAATTCCAGAGCTGTGGAGTAGAAACAGGAGGATCCCTGGGGTTTACTGCCAGTCAGTCTAGTCAAATCAGGAAGCTCTAAGTTATGTGAGAGACCCTGTCTCAAAAAGATAAGGCAGGACCTGGAGGGACTGCTCAGCAGTTAAGAACACTGGCTGCTCTTCCAGAGGACCTGAGTTCTGTTCCCAGGACCCACATGATGGCTAACACCTATCCTTGCCTCCAGTTCCAGAAATGTGATGATCTGTGCAACAGGCATGCATGTGGTGCACCTACATATGTGCAGGCAAAATACTCGTACCCATAAGATAAAATATATTTAAAATATATATTATTTCTTATTTTATGTGTATGAGTGTATTACCTGCATGTATGTAAGACATGCAATGCCCAAGGTGGTCAGAAGAGGGCATTGGATCCCTGGAAAGGAATTACAGATGACTTTTAGCTGCCACGTGGGTGTTGGGAATCAAACCCAAGTCTTCGGCAAGAGCAGCCAGTACTCTTAACTGCTAGCTATCTCTCCAGCCCCCACCTTATCTTTTTAAAAAATATGTATGCTTTATTTGGGGCTGGAGAGAACGCTGAGCAATTAAGAGCACTGGCTGCTCTTGCCAAGGACCTGGGTTCAAATCCCAGCACCCACATGGAGGCAAACAACCATCTATAACTCTAGTTCCAAGAGATCTGACACCCTCTTCTGTCCTCTGTGGGCATCCTATGACACGGGTGCACTCACATACAAGCATGCAATATATACATACACATAAAATAAAAATAAAACAAAAAATAATTTTTTTTAAAAAAAGATAAGGTGGTGAACAATTGAGAAAGACACCCAGCCTTAACCTCTGGCTTCTACATGCACATGCACATGCACATACTTGCGCACAAACACACACAACACACATACACATACACACAAAGAAAACTTAAAGAAAAAAATATGGGAAAGATTCTATTCAGAATCTTGGGCTAAAAACCTGGAGAAGTTCATTCATGATGCTAAAAGGAACTGCGCACCTTGCTAAGTTGGAAGGCATATTAAAACTAAACTGAAGAATCATTTCTCAATAGTTTGGCAAAAGCTAAAAGTTTACCAACACATCTATTGGCAAGGATATGGGGAAACATTGCCGGTAGGGGTTTAGACAGATGTAAATCCTCTGGAGGGTAGTTTGACAAGACTGGAAGTGGGTTAGTTTCTGGACCTTGGATTGAGGCTGTAGCTGGAGACAGCATAATGGAGACTTTGCTGGGCACGGAGATTCTAAGGGTTCGAAGAGTAGTTTTGCTGTTGTTGTTTTTGAGACCAGTCTCCCCACTGCCCAGTTGGCCTAAAAATCTCTCTATAGACCTGGTTGCCCTCGCCTGCCTCTGCCTCCCTCCCTAGTGCTGGAACAGTAAACACGTGCCACCACACTCGGCTAAGAGTGGATATCTATGCATCTGACAGGCACAAGTTGTCCCCTGAATCCATTCCCCTTTGCCTACATTTACAGACTTTGGCTATGCAAATCTTTCAGCCTCCCTTGCAATTCAAGTATGTTCTCATAGGTGGAATGTGAGCAAAAATGTCACTCCCTTCTCCTGATGGTGTGGCAGTGATGCTAAATGAACGCACTTCCTCAGCACAGATGTGTGAGATGATGGGCATGGCTTGCCCAGCTGTGTAAAACACTAAACTTGGCATTGGACAGAGTTACATGTGAAAGAGGAATAAGTTTCATCCCCTAAAGCCATTCAGTGTGGTCTTTGATACAATAACTTTTTCTTTTAACAAAAATTTATTATTTTTAGTTTTTGTGTCTGAGTGTATTGCCTGCATGTTTGTTAGTGCATGTGTGTCATACAATGCCCGCAGAGGTCAGAAGAGGGCATCCGATCCCCTGGAATTGGAGTGACAGAAAGTTCTAGGCTGCCACGTGGGTACTGGGAATCGAACCCCAGTCCTCTGTAAGAGCAGTCAGTGCTCTTAACGGCTGAGCCATCTCTCCAGTCCCACGATAGCTTTTTCTTAATGTACTCAAGGTTGACCATTAATCTCATACTTAGCTTGGATCTTTGAGGGATAATTATTTTTAAAATAATAATTTTTAATTAATAAATTTTTATTTTATGTGTATGAGTGTTTTATATGCACATATGTAAATGTACCTGTGCTTGCAATGCATACAGAGGCCAGAAGAGAGTGATGAATTCCTTGGAACTGGAGGTTTGGATCGTTGTTAGCTGCCATGTGGGTGCTGGGAACTGAACCCAGGGCCTTTGCAAGAGCAGAAAGTACTCTTAACCTCTGAGCTATCTCTCAAGCCCCCAAATAATAATAATTTTTGGAATATAGATTTGAAAATATTTGGCACATGAAGAAAGGAAAAGGAAAAGCTGGAGAAGGTTCTTTTAAACTGTGAGAGGGTTTCCGCAGTTGAGAAAGTGTCAGCAGATAAGATGCTTGCATTAGTAGATTATTGCTGCTGTAACAAAGGAGTGCGGTCCTAGTGGTAGCAAGAGGTGATTCTGGCTAGGTGTGGTGCATGTCTGTAATGCTAGCACCCGGGGCAGGGTGGCAGAGGCAAGCAGATCTCTGTGAGTTAGAGGCCAGCCAGGGCCACCTGGTGAGACCTTGTCTCAAAAACAAAAACAAAAACAAACAAACAAACAAAAAAACAGAAGAGAGCAACAGAGAGGGAGAGAGAGAGAGAGAGAATTTACCCTCCATGTTTTTTTTTATCTTCCAATTTCTGCAGATAAAGCTTTAGATGCTGCACAGCCAATGGGATCTCTTCATTCATTTTATGCTCATGTTGGCATCTCATAACTTGCATTTGTGAAGTCCTGTCTTTCTGATAGAAAACATTCAATGTGGCCAGTGTGGTGGTGCACATCTTTCATCCCGGCACTGGGAAGGCAGAGGCAGGTAGGTCTCTGTCAGTTTGAGACCACCTTGTCTACATAGCAAATTCTAGGCTAGCCAGAGCTACATAGTGAGACTCTCAAACACACACACACACACACACACACACACACACACACCACCACCACCACCACCACCAACAGCAGCACTACAACAACAGAAAACCCTGAAAGCATTAAATGTATCTATTTCAGAGGAACATTTTATTTGGAAAGTTAGCTTTTATTTTTACTAAAAGTTTATACAAAACAGTTTAAGAAGTCAAATAGTTCTAAAAAGCTTATTTTTAAAAAAGAAAAAGAATTGCCACCTATTTCCTGCGGTTACTGGATCACTGCTTTCAACCCTTTCAGCTGCTTATTCATTTCTGTGACTTACACAACCACTGTGGAATTTTCACTTTAGATATCATCTACTGATTTGCCGTAATAAAAAACAATGTATATTTTCCCTATACTCTCCAAAAGACCACCATGCCATATTCTGCTTATTCTCACTACCACCATGCACGAATACTGTACATTCAGACTGTATAAATGTCCCTCGCAGCAGAGCCACGCAGTAGAAACCATCTTTTCTCTCAGAACCTTCTCTGTCCCTGCCCCCTTCCACTTGGTCCCATTTATTTGTTTGGATTTCTATATTTATTATCTATGTCTCTATTCACTGTATAGTTCTTTAAATCTCTCAATGATTAGGCATACCTACCAACTGGTATATCAATTTCATCAGTGTAGATAGTGGGATTTACTGCTTTCCTGGTGCTATAAATGGCCGTCCTGCAAATGCTCACATATAGGTACTCCTTCCTTCCTTCCTTCCTTCCTTCCTTCCTTCCTTCCTTCCTTCCTTCCTTCCTTCCTTCCTCTCTCTTTCTCTCTCTCTTTCTTTCTCTTTCTTTCTTTCTTTCTGTCTTTCTTTCTTTCTTTCTGTCTTTCTTTCTTTCGTGTATACATGTTTTAAAGCTTGTATTTAAGTGCACCATGTGCATGTAATGCCCTCAAAGGCTAGAAAAGGGTGTCAGATCCCCTGGAACTGGGGTTACAGATGGTTGTTAGCCATAATATAGGTGCTGCAAACTGAACCTGGGTCCTCTGCAAGAGCAGTCAGTGCTCTTTTCTGCTGAGTCATCTTTCCAGCCCCAGAACATAAAGTTTCCTTTTTTTTTTTTTTTTCCCTTTTAAGACAAGGTCTCACTGTGCAGCCCTGACTGGCCTGGAACTCACCATGTAGATCAGGCTGGCCTGGAATTCATTATATAGATCAGGCTGGCCTAAAACTCATCATGTAGACCAGGCTGGCCTAGAACTCACAGAGATCCATCTGCCTTCTTCGTACTGGGATCAAAGCCATGCACTAGCATCCTGGGGAATCAGGCATCTTTTGAGGCTGGGGCATCTATTTCCTGGATATCATCCTTTTTCTTGATTTTCTTTATATGATAGGCCCTCCTTTCAGTACTTCCTAAAGGAACTATGCCTGAGAAGTTAACACTTTGAGCACATGCATATTTGAGCTCGAAACACTTTAGAGGGGGACTGGAGAGATGGCTCAGTGGTTAAGAACACTGGCTGCTCTTACAGAGGACCCAGGTTCGAATCCTAGCACCCACATGGTGGCTAACAACCAAACATAACTCTAGTTCCAGGGGATTGGACACCCTCTTCTGACCTCCAAGGGCATTGCATGACATGTGTGCACTTACATACATGCAGGCAATACATCCATACACATAAAGTTAATAAAATAAAACACTCCAGAGGAATACTTTCTTCATAATACCAGCAAGGTATAAACTTTCCTCTTGGAAGCTATTCCTTCAACTCTGAAAGCATTTCTCCATTGTCTTCTAGCATGTCTGAGGAGTCAGATGCCATTATGATTCTTAACCCCCTACACGTTTAAAAATAAAACCTTTTTTCCCTGACTTCCTTTCACTACCCCAGAAACTTTGGACATCTTTTCTTTACTCTTAATATTCTGGCATTTATTTATTTCACATTTTGGTCTTTGAAACTGAATCAAGGGCCTCACTCCTGCTGGTTGCACATAGTACCTCCGAGTCACATTCCTAGCTGTGGTGGCTTGAATGAGAATGTCCCCCATAGGCCATAGGCTCCAAGTATCTGAACAGTATCTGAACACATTGCCCTTAGTTGGTGGTGCTCTTTTGGGAGGTTTAGGAGACAGGGCCTTGCTAGAGGAAACATATCACAGGGTCGGGGGGAAGGGGGGATTTGGCTTTGGGAGTTCACAGCCTTGCCTACTTCCAGTATCTCTCTCTCTCTCTCTCTCTCTCTGCTTCCTGTGCCTGCTTGGAAATGTGAGCACTCAGCTTTCTGCTCCTGTACCTCCTCCCCACCAAGATGGGCTATTACTATTACTCTGGAACTATAAGCCCAAACAAACTCTTTGTTTTATACCTTGTTTTACCTTGGCCATGGTATTTTATCACAGCAGAAAAGTAAGTAATTCTCTAGTCCAAGTTTTAGATGTGCATCTCAGTGTGTCTCTTTTGATCAGTTGTATAGAGCATTTTGCAGAGCTTTTCAACTTGGAAACACAGGCGGCTCAGTTCTGGGAAGTTTTTTTGAGTTATGTCCTTGATGATTTCCTCCCTCCATTTTCACTGATAACAGAGCTATCTTGTTTTTAAAAATAGCATTGTTGGACATAGAATTCTGAGTTGCTAGAACATTGAAGATTTTAATGTAGTTTCCCTTACTACTTTTGAAAAGTTAGTTGTAACTCTAACTGCCACTTTGATATATCATCTGTTCCTTCTCTATGGCTTTCTAAAGATTGTTTTAGATGCTTGCATGTGTGTGTGTGTGTGTGTGTGTGTGTGTGTGTGTACATGTAGAGACGCAGAAGGACCATGCCATCCTCAGAACACCGTCCATATTCTTTGAGAAAGTTTTCTCATTGGCCTAGAACTCATGAAATTAGGCAAGACTGGCTGGCCAGCAAGCACCAGAGATCTGCTGACTCCACCTCCCCAGTATTGGAATTACAGGTGCCTATCACCACACCCAGCACTTTTTGTGACTTCTGGGTATTGAATTTAGGTCATTGTGTTTGTAAGGCAATTGCTTTACTGACTGAACCATCCTCCAGTATGGTTTTTTAAAAAATTGTGGCTTCAATTTCTCTGGGATATATATGTGGGTATCTTTCCATTTATGTTGCTTGAAATCTATTGCGATTTGTGGACTTGATATCTTTCATACATTGAGGAAGTTCTCAATTATATTTCTTTATGATAGGTATGTAGATTGATAGATAGATGATAGAAGATGCATTTTTTTCCTAACCTTTTGAGGATAGATTAGAAATGCCTACATACTTGATGGTGCATTTTCTGAAAACAAGTGTATTTTTTACAGTTATAGTACAATTATCAAAGTCAGAACATTTAACATTGATATATTATTTTCTAATTGGCATCTCATGTTCAAATTTCATGAATTGTCCTAATAAAGCTTTTTCTAACTATTCTTTTCCCTTGTCCAGAATCATATAATGAATTTGTTGTGATATCTTTTTCATCTTCTTTAAAAGGGTTTTTTTGGGTGGAGAGGTTAGGTAGGTGACTCGGTAGGTAAAAGCTGTAGCTGCTCAAACCTGAAGACGTGAGTTTGATTCCAGGACCCCCATAAAAAACTGGATGTGGTGATGATGTTCTGTAACCTCAGCACTCCTATGTGAGATGGGAAGTAGGGACAGGAGAATTCCCCAGGATGCTCCAGGGTCAGCCAGCCTAGAGTACACAGGAGAAGAGCAGAAACAAGAAAAGACCCTTGTGGAAGGCAAGAACTGATTCCTGAAGTTGTCTTCTGACCTCTAGATGTACCATGGCACACACAGGAATAAACTTTTAAAATAAAAGTGCCTGGAATTCTTGACATTGGACAGTCATTCTGCTGCATGTTTCTCCATGCGTATTGCCTGATGTTTCCACAGAGAAGATACGTTGTTTTCAGAGCATCATATCAAGTGTTACACAAAGTTGGTTTCAGACTGAGAATGGAACACAGTGGTAGAGCACTTGTGTAGCAGGTATGAGGCCATGGGTTCCATACCCAGCACTGAAATAATAAATAGGTTTGTCCCATTACTGTGATTAACTTAAATCACATGGTTAAGGTATCCTATGATACATTTTCTTGCCATAAACTTTATATTTTCCCTTTGTAATTGGTAAGAAATTTGTGAGGAGATACTTTGAGATGATGTAAATACGTCACTTGTCAAATTTTTACCTAGTAATTTGATCACCTATTGATGATTTCCTGTCTCTAATATTCTTTCCATATTTAGTTGGCACTTGACATAATGCAGAGTTTTTCCTTTTATCCCATTTATTTTTTTTCACTTACTTATATTAGCTTTGATTCACAGATTCTTATTTTATTTGGTGAATTGTAATCCATTACTATCATTGTATATTTTCAGACTGAAATTGTTCCTGATTTGGAGGGCTGGAGAGATAGCTCAGCAGTTAAGAGCACTGGCTGCTCTTGCAGAAGACTTGGGTTCAATTCCTAATACCCACATGGCGGCTGACAACCATCTATAACTCCAATTCCAGGGGATCTGATGCCTCTTTTGACCTCTGAGGGCATTGCACAACACCTTATATACATGCAGGCAATACACTCGTACACATAAAATAAAAATAATAAATAAAATTTTAAAATAACAATAAGTGAAATGCTTTAAAAAACTGTTCCTGATTTGGTCAGTAGGATTCCCTTGAGCTAGTTCTATGTCCTTAGGGTGAGTCCCTAGCAATTTAATATTTTCTTACTTTTTGAAACAACAAAATATTTTTACCTCTTATACTTTTCTGGCCCAACCCTGGAGTCAGCCTTTTTTTTTTTTTAAATCCTAAGAGCCTCAGTTTCTTTTCATTGTGAGTGGCATATAAAAACCAAGGTTTAAGAACTGGACGTGCTTTCTGCAACCATAGTATAATTGCTTGAAGCCCCTTTCGGGAGACAGAACAAAGAAGTAAATGTACTTATGGAAGTATATGTCTATACATATATGCATACACAAATCTGTAAAGCTCCTTAGTTCCACCAGTACTTTTTTTTTTAAAAGTTATTTTCAAAAAAAATTTTATGTGTATGAATGTATTGCCTGTATGTACAGAAATACACTCATGTCATGCAATGCCCACAGAAAACAGAAGAGGCTGACAGGTCCCCTGGAACTGGAATTTCAGGGGGTTGTTAGCCACCATGTGAGTGCTGGGATTCAAACCTGGGTCTTCTGCAAGAACAGCCAGTGCTCTTAACCACTGAACCATCTCTCCAGCCCACTTTTTTTTTTTTTAATGAGGGCTTTGCCTGTATGTATGTGAACGCAACATGTGTGTACAATGCCTGCAGAGGCCAGAAGAGGGCATCAGATCCCCTGGAACTGAAGTTACAGATGGTTGTTAGCTGTCATGTGGGTGCTAGAAACTGAACCCACGTCCTCTGCAAGGACGGCCAGAGCTCTTAAGTGCTGAGCCATCTCTCCAGCCCCTCCATCAGGACTTCTGACTGCAGTCCCACATCCCTTCCTCATTCTCTACTTGTATCTTTCTTCTGTGAGAGGCAGAAACCTGGCTCCCATTACCTTCAAAGAATCTTATTTGCTCTCTCCTTCTGTAGGCAAGCAAACTCCTTGCCTACTGAAAGCTCAGTCCCAGATACCCAGTCTTCGCCCTAGGAGTGCCCATTAGAAGATGTGTGTCTGTGAAGAGAAAGAATGAAAGGTGGGCTACAAGGCTGGGCCCAATACCCCACACCCACCTCCCGGGTGCACAGCCCGAATTCCAGTTCTAATTCATTCTGTAATCTATTTCCATATTGTTTACTGCATCCTTTTTTCTTAATTTTTTAAAGTTTGTCTCTTTACTGCAGCCAGTTTTTTGTTTACTTGCTTGCCTTGTCTGGTTTGGTTTTTACAGACAGGGTCTCTTGTGTAGCCAAGACCGGCGGCCTTGAATTCAGGGTCTTCTTGCTTCAGCCTTCTAAATGTTTCTATATCAGACACACACCATATTGTCAGTCCCTTGCTTTCATTTGTTTGTATATTTGTTCTTGGCTTTTGTGTGTGTGTGTGTGTGTGTGTGTGTGTTTGTGTGTGTGTGTGTGTGTGATTCTTTGAACTTAATATGTAACTGAGGTAGGCCTTGATCTCCTAATCTTCTTGCCTTCATCTTTCAAGGCTTGGGACTACAGGTCTACACCTGTATATTTGATAAAAATAATATCTTACATTTATTCATCGCTCATCACTGACTCATTATTAAACTGTTCTTATGCAATTATCTCATTTAATTTTCAAAATAATCACATAAGATTAGCATTTTTTAAATCCCCACTTTATAGATTAGGAAACTGAGGCATAAATGGGATAGTTTTCTCAGTGCTTTCAATGCACCTAGAAAATGATTCCATTGCCAGTGGATTTCAGATGGCTTCTCTTTGCTCACAACTCTTCCCATGTCTGTCTTCTCTGCTGCTCTCTTTCTGGGTGTTGATTTCTTCTGTATTTCCTAACCATCGATCATCTGTATCTCCAGTCTTGTGCCTTGTAAACTTCTGTTGGTCTTGGAGGTGCAGACTCCAGCAATAGTAGCTTGTCTCTGGGGAATGTGGACACTCTGCTGACAAGCTATCCCTATCTGTCCTGGGGTTTCTTGCTACCAAGACATCATTCTGCTTCTATGGTCCCATCTCCCCGCCACTTCCCAGAGGTTACAACTCTATGACTGGCCCTTCTCAGCACTAGAGAAGCAGGATGAGCATTCTTCCAGCCAGATGCTTCAAATTATATCTGGTGGTGTTTGCCCCAGGGTGCCCCCTTCCTTGGGTCCCTCAACCTTGAACCTGGAGCTGTTCCCAAACTGCTCCCACCTCCAAAGTAGGATTTGTCTTTCAGGCTGTGTTTTATGCTGTGGTTTTCTCTGATCCTGTTTTACTGTTAATTTGATACCATCTGCTTTCTTTTAGGGAGTTTCTCAATTTTTCTGATCCATTCATAAGAAATAAAATGTTTCTGCATGACAAAACAACTATAAACAAAGGCAAAAAGCAAAAGACAGACCGAGGAAAAATCTTTGCAGTTCTCACCACAGTCAAAGAAATGTACTGTATGAAGAACTTGTGCCAGCTGACATAAATATATATACATGTGCATGAACAAGCACACACACACACACCATTGTACCTATAATTCAACAATTAAAAATTGGTGAATAGACAAGTTACATAAAGTGAAATAATTTGGAAACTTAATCCATTAGATGGTGTAGTCTCTAACAGTTTGATAACACTGTATTGGCTACAGATGGGCAAACAAGCACTTCCATATATAACTGATGGGAATGAAAGTCACTAGAGCCTCCAACACAGATACTTTGGCAATTCTCTGTCCATTTTACATTAGTTGCAGCTCAACTGACTCCTCCTCCCAGGTCTCCAATCTAAAGATGTATTTGCACATTTAGGAAGTGATAGGTGTGGAAGGCCATTCAGTGCATCATCTGGTTATACGGTTACAAAGGTGACTGACTGGAAAGCGTTTGCTGTGCTCATCAATAGCAGTGGTTTAACAAGTTACAGTGGACACACAGGACTGATGGATGTGCAGCCACTTCCATTCTACACACGAGTCAGATCAAGTACAGGGCAGCATGGAGAGGAAAAAGAACAGGAACAGAAGTGCAGCACAGTGCTCCACTGCAGCGCACTGACAGTGCCTGCCTGGGGCAGAAGACTAGAACTAGAGCTGACTGGGAAACCTCACTGCTGCCCTGTGATAGGTGTTAGACTTTTAGAGCCAGATGAATGCTCTTTCTTTACCAACAGTCTGTTTCATAATTCTCCTCAAACCCCAAAAGTGATGTGGTACTGAATGACTAGATAATTTCTTGTTTTCTGTCTCAGTCATGAGTCTTCCTCTTGCACTTTCTTTTCTTTCTATCACACGTCCCTGACTTCAAGAAAGAGATTGGTATATGGGAGGGGACCAGAAGGACAAACACATACACTTCTTTTGCTACATGGCTCCATCTAGTCTTTTCATTCTTTTTCTTTTTCCTTATTATTTATGAATTTATTCATTATTTGTGTGTTTTTGAAGTGTCAGGAATGGACCCAGAGTCTCATTCATTCTAGCATCACTTTAATTCTTAATCTCTAGTGAATACTATCATGCTCAAAATAGCACGAACTTCTGTACTGTAGTCCTCCTGCAAGAAAGAATCACTATGAATCACACACAAACATACACACTTAGAGAGAAAAAGAGACAGACAAGCAGAGAGACACAGATAGACTATGAGAAATTTAAGGAATCAGCTCATGTGATAGTGGGGCTAACAATGTTGAAACCAGTAGGCAACCCACACACAGAAAATTCAGCAAAGAGCTAGTATATTGAAGTCTTGAGGCCGAAACCTATGGGCTAGAAACTCAGGCAGGTTTTCTTTAGTGTCTGAAAACCAGTCTTTGCTGTTAAGGCTGTGACAAACTGGATGGAGCCTACTCACATAATGGAAGATAATCTCAGAGTCTACAGATTTGAATGCTAATTACATCTAAAAAATATTTTCATGGCAATATTTAGACTGGTGTTAGCCAACCAACTGGGCACCAATGCCTAATCAAGTTGATGTGAATCAGCCATCACATCTGGCCTTCCTTTGACGGCTCATGGTTATTTATGCTATTCATTGTTGTTGACATCAAACAGGTTCGAAACATGCTAACTCCTATGCTCAGGACGCTTTCCAGGCTACTACAGAAAGATCCCAGGGGTGTCGCTTTCACTCATGTGTCAGGTTTGTAATGTGGTTTCCCTTAAGCATCAATGGAAGAATTTCCCAAAGGAACTTGGGCCCAATTGAAGCATATTTCCTTTTGTTGGCTTCACTGTTGAATGAATTCATCTTGACATCACAGCAGCCATCTTGAGTTTTAGCAGAACATGATTACCTCAGAATAGCCATGGATAATTTTTCCTGCATAGTTTCCCAGAAAACTATAAATAGACCCAACCATTAGAGTGATATGTGGAGCTTTACAACTGGGCCCTGGTGCTAAGAATGTGCCTGACGCTTTGATATTAGCTTAAGATAAACCAGGTGCATTCCACTTGTATGATGTCACTTTTGTCCTAACCAATCTGTCCCAACCAGATAGTGTCCTAATCATTTCTGACCCAAGCTGTGAGGATGTACTTGCTCTTGTTGAAGCCCAGGACCTCACTGCTGTCAGTAAGTTCCCTGATAAACTGTATTCTGCGTACTCCTGGCTCTGTCTGCTTCTTTTTTAGGTCTCACAGCACCTTGGGGCTGGTTCTCACACACTGAGACTGGGTTGTTTCAGAATAATTGTTTGACTAAAGTTGTATTCAGCTATGTCCTCTTTTTTTAAAACTGAAAATATAACAACTATAAGAACTTTCCCTTATATATGCATTATGCAGTTTTGGAAAACATGTTTTGAAAAATGGTATTGTCAGAAATGCCTGTTATGCATTCATTAGCCAAAGAAAGAGGAGGCAATTTCCTCCATTCAAGAGGATCTTTGGGCTAGAGATATTATTCCATTGGTAGAGTGCTTGCCTACCATGCATGAAGTCCTGGGTTCAATCCCTAGCACTGCATAAACCAGTAGTACATGCCTGTCATACCAGTATTTGGGAAGTAGAGGCAAGAGGACCAGAAGTTCAGGGTTATCCTTGGCTATATAGTGAGTATAAGACTAACCTGGGCTACATGACACCCTGTATAAAAAGTAAGACATGAGAAGGATCTTTATTTAGCTCCAGTTGTTCTTACCTGCTCAAGGTTGGCTTGGCTCTCCTGGTTCCTGGGAGAATGTTTGCAAACCTGTGTTTTCAAAAGCTAAACTGGATGTGCTGAGAGTGGGAATGAGACTTGGGCTGGGGATGTTGGGGGTAAAACTTCCAGGCAAGAAAGGGCAGACCCAGCTGCCGAGAAAAGCTGACTGCGGCTGGGGAGAGGAGGGTCTCTGGCAACTGTGAGGACTCTGAACTCTGGCTGTCTGCAAACACTAAGCAGCTGCCCTGGCTGCTTCAAGGGCCCCCATGCCTGAGCTCTGCCTCTGATGAAGTCCGTGAAGGACCACCTCAGAGTCCTGCCTAGTGTAGTCGTGCCAATCTAAGCTGGAGCCTGCTGTTCAGTAGGGGCTATGATGGTGGCCGTCCTGGGGTTCCCTCAGGTCCTCTCTCCAAGTGTTCTGGACTACACAAGCCTGGGTTTCCAGTGTGATCTGAGAGAAGGAGACAGAACACAGATAATAACTATTACAAGATTTGCTGCTTGAGGGAGGCTCTCCAGATGGCTCGATGGTTAAGAGCACTGGCTGGTCTTGCAGAGGACCAGAGTTCAGTTCCCAGAACCCACATGGCCACTAACAACCATCTGTAACTCCAGTTCCAGGGGATTCGACTCCTTCTGAGGAGTCTGATCTTCGTGAGCACTGCACAACAGAGGCGCACTTACGTTCATGTAGGCAATACACTCAATAAATAAATAAATAAATTTACTGCTGACCATAGTGAGCAGACCTCAGAGGCAGATTTTATTTAATTGGGGGGGGGGGAGAAGTTCCTTACTTCCCCCACTCTTCCTTCTCTTTAGAGCCTGTCTCCACCCAGGTCTCTTGGGGCTCTCACCCCTCTCTGCAGAAAATACAATCTCTTGGAGAGTCCATTTGCATTATCAGAACCCTTGCATGCACAGTACGTCAGATACTCTGATGAGTGTCTGACATTCATGGTATGTTGCTGTAAGGGAATCATACAGGCTGGGCAGTTTATAATGAACGGAAGTATATTTGCTCATGGTCCTGGAGGCCGGGGCATCTAAGAGTATGAGACCAGTATCTAGAGGGAGCTTGTTATTATGTCGTCCTGTGAATGTCCAAAAAGAGCATGAGAGAGACAAGGGGCCAACCATCCTTTCGTAAGGAATGAACTCATTCCCATGATGAAGACACTAACCCATCATGAAGGTGCTGCTCCAGTGACCCAACAACTTCCCATCAGGCTCCACTTCCTAATACTGCCACACAGGGGATCAAGCTCCCAACACATGAACTTTGGGGGGCACATTCAGGCTATAGCAGCATGCATCCTGAATATAATGACACCTCATAATTCTACAAGGACTGTATCACCATCCCATTTTCCAGGCGGGAATGCAGTGACTTTCTCAATTTTTCATAGATTCCAAAGGCACATCATTACTAGTTCAAGTACTGAAATCATGATTCCAGTTTGGGACACACTGAGCTTGAGACTGCTGTGGAATGTCCTGGTGGAAATGTCCCAGTAGCAGAGGGAAAGGCAGAGTCCGAACTCAACAGAGAAAACTGGGCTAGAGATCCAGCCATCTATTTAGAAATAGTAGAAGCTGGGGCGGGGGGGGGGGGGGTAGTGTGAAGCCATGAGGAAAGTTTTGCGCAGAGCCAGAGAAGAAGAGGGCTGAGATGTAGCACTGAGTATGCCGATATCATGGGGAGGACGAGAAACTCTAGAAAAGGAAAGACTAGAGGGTGGAGAACAGCAGGAGAGCAGTGGGGCATCTAGTCGGAGGAAGCAGTGGCCAGCTGTGTGAAATCCTTCCAGGAGGTCAGCAAGGCAGGCTCCGTTGACCAAAGGGGAGTGGAGGAAGAGTGGCAGGCAGAGCTGACCTAACTGCAAAGGTCACAGTGCAAAGAGGGGCAAGGAAGTGGAGCGAATGAATGAAGAGATACTTTCAAGGAGCCTCAGCCTCATGAGAGGTGGAGCAGTATCTCAATAAGAATCAAAAGACTTCCTTCAAAATGGAAAGGGGCTATGGCTCACTGGTAGAGCATTGCCCAATATGTGGCAGGCCCTGAGTTCTATATATATCAACACACACACACGAGAAAATGGGGGCAAGGTCCAAAGAGGCAGAAAGTCTGGGACTGAAAGCCACGGTGTGGTCTCTGTGGTAGAAGGGACACCTCAGACAGCTTCAGAAACAGCCTGTCACAGGGCTGGGTCCAGGGTTTGCTGTAGAGGGAGGTCTGGATGGCTTCAGATGGAGATACTGTTCATGCAGAAGGGAAGAAGAAAGTGGAAAACATTCATGTTTGCTTCCTTTTCTTTCCTGTGGGTCATTTCTGGGTTAAAGCACAGAGTAGGATGGAGATGGGGACTTGGTAGCAACACTGAATATGTTCAGTGGCTGCTGAAGTCAATGGAAGGTGGCAAGTATCAGAGATCTGTAGGTTGTGGGCACTGAGAGTGATCCTAAAAATGAGAGGTGAAGCCTCTGAGGTGACCTCAGACCACGTGGTGAGCAGGCTGATGGCAAAGCATAGGAAAGAAGATGGCCTGTGGAGTTGGTACTTCTGCAGCAGAGCCTGAGCAGTGGAGGGAAAGGGGGATAAGGTTGCAGGGTATAGTTAACATAGGGCATCTAGTCCAGAAAGCTCCCAAGTAAGACCAGAGGGTCCAAAAGAGAAGGAGAACATTTTGCTAAGAGATGACAAACTGTGAGTGTGGTGGTCAAGCACCTATTATCCTAGCACTGGAAGAGAGACAGGAGGATCCCTGCAACTCACTGGCTACCCAGCCAAGCCAATTGGTGAGCCTCATGTTTACTTTTATTCTTTTTTAATTAATTTATTTAGTGTGTGTGTGTGTGTGTGTGTGTGTGTGTGTGTGTGTTTATGTGTGTATGCCAAGGGATGCATGTAGAAATCACAGAACGACTTACAACTTGTGGGGGTCGGTTCTCTTCTTCTTCCATATAGATCCTAGGGATCAAATTCAGATTGTCAGTTTGAGGGCAAGTGTCCTTACCCCATGACCCATCTTGCTGACCCTGAGCTCCAGGTTTAGTGGGAGAATGTCTGAAAAAATAAGGTGGAAAACAATAAAAGAAAACTTCTGGCCTCCACATGAGCACAGATAGGTACACAAATCTAACACACACACACACACACACACACACACACATACCATAATTAATAAATAGATACAGTTGGTTTTTATAAAAAGATGCAAATTGAGCCAATCCTTTATCTCAGCAATCTCCAGATATCCAAACCCTTCTGAAATTGCAGGGATTATTCTTTTAGCCCACAAACCCAAATGATAAAGGAAAATGGGAACAAAGACAGCAATAAGTGATTAGATTTTTGGATCTGAAGCAGGCCAACAGTAGTGACTGATTTAAGTACAATCCAAGACATGAATTTAGAGGCTCCAGGTACCCCTGAAAGGGAGGCACAAGCACTAAGACTAAGAGGATCGACCATAAATGGAGAAACATAGAGATCCCAACTTCCTTGATCTGACCACAAGAGGAGTTTATGTTTTGGAAAAGATAAAACAGGTCTGCGGACAGGTGGAAGCAGACACCAAGGGGAGCTGAGATTCCATACTAAACACAGGGTGGTTAATGACAGTGATGCCTTGAATAGACAAGCCCCCCACTCCCACTGCCAGCTCCCTCCCTACGCTTTGTTCTCAGGAGACTGGGAGGAAATTTTCCTCCAGGAAATCCGACTCAAGAGAAAGTATCTAAAGACAGTGACAGGTGGTTTCTGTCCCCTTGTCCTTATGACTGAAGCCCAAGGTCACCAGTCAAAGATCAGCAGATTTTTAGCACTACACTCCTAAACATGACAGGGAAGTGGAGGATCACCAGACAATCAAGTATAAAAGATCGAGGCAAAAATAACTAGAAGAACAAAAGGATTCTATGAAAGACGTGATAGAAAATGCTTACCAATAGTCCTAGGGAAACTACAGATAATACAAAACCCAAAAAACAAGAATAGACTTCTCAAGGACAGAAAGCAAAGAACATTCCTTGACAGGAAAGACTAATAAATAAATATTAAAGTTGGAACATAAAAGTAAAGGAATTTCCTAGAAAGAAAAACAAAAACAAAGAAAAGAGGAGAGGCCGGGTGTGGTGGCGCATGCCTTTACTCCCAGCACTTGAGAGGCAGAGGCAGGAGGATCTCCGTGAGATGGAGGCCAACCTGGCCTACATAGTAAGTTCCAGACCAGCTGGGGCTACAGGTAGACCCTGTCTCAAAACAAAAAAGAAAAAAGAAAAGTAAAAAAGGAGAGAGAGATTAGAGAATAACTAGGGACCATGTCCCAGAGGTTGGTCTTTTGAACCAATATGGGCTCCAGAAAAGAGAACAGGAGAGAGTTTGTTTTGCTTTGTTTGTTTCTTTGGTTTTTGAGACAGGGTCTCCCTATGTAGCACTGACTGGCCTGGAACTCGCTATGTAGATCAGGCTGGCCTCAAATTCATAGAGATCTTCTCCTTGTCTCTCCCTCTGGAGTAAAGACAAAGTGCCACCACACTCAGCTTGGGAGATTTTTATTAAAGAATTTATTCAAGAAAATTTCCCTCAAATCAAAGGACATGACTTTATGGATTGAATTGCTTTGCCAAATGCTTAGTAAAATAGAGAAATACAATATTTCATCAATATATCAAATGAAATTTCAAAACATTAAACAAATGCACCTTAAAAAGAAAAGGTTCATTTTCAATAGTAACGTCAAGAAGAGACTTAAAACAGAGTCTATGGGTGTTTACCAAAAGAATCTAAAAGTTACAGGATGATCATGCTGGTCCATACAACACATAGATTCTAGAAAATAGGGAGTTTGAAACAGAAGACACATCCTTCAGGAAGACCATGAAGGGTGTCCTAGGATAACAGCTGTGCTGAGGGCTAGAGAACTGTGGGTCCAGAGAGTGCAGACGGGGTGCTGGAAACAAGTCCCCAAGAGGAGAACAGTGACTTAGTCAAGTGCATGGAAAACTAAGAGAATGGGCAATTATTAACTCTGGGGGAAAGGAAGGGTTGTTTAAAATAGAAAAGGTGATTATAGAGACGACAGGCCTCACTCGTGATTAGTTACTTATGCTGTGTCAGTAATGTAAACCCCAAATGTTAGTGGAGGGAGGGGAAGCAGGTATGTGGCAGAGTTGAAAAAAAATCTTTGTCCCCCATGTTGGAAAAGTGACAAATAGTGCCGAGAGCTGAAAACACAAGTGGCCCTATAACCCAGACCTCGGCAAGACGGTGGTAATATCAAGACATCAGTCTGAAACAAAATGAGAACAGGAGGAGGACAAGGGGAGGGAGAGGGCTGCTGATGGCCCTGCTTGACTTTTTGAAATTATGTGTGTCTAACATGATAAAAACAAGAATTCAATGAAAAGATTAGAACAAGATGCAAAGGAGCCAAACAGCACTGTGGAGGCAATTCTGCCCCTCCGTGGACTGAGCAGCTGCGGAACTCTTTCCAACATGAGCCAAGTGAAAATCCATGTAACTCCGAAGACAGGCTAGAACATGAAGTATCCATCTATGGCAGCAGATCGCTGGGCCGGCCCAGCACCTTAACCCTTCCAGCACCAGGCTGTAGGTAAGAGCGGAAAACTCTTAAGCCTAGAGTTTCAAAGAAGCTGCTCTCTACGCACAGGAGGCCTGGAAAGTGCTCATAGACTTGGAAAACCAGGCCCCTTTCTCTCTCTCTCTCTCTTCCCCTTTCTCTTTGTGTGGGTGTGTGCTTATATGTCTTGGTGTGTGTTTGTGTCTGTTGGTGTGTTTGTGACCTGTGTGTGTGTTTGTGTTTGCTTGTGTATGTTTCTCTGTTTGTGTGCTTGTATGTGTATGTGTGTTTGTATATGTGTGTATGTGTGTGCTTGTCTGTGTCTGTGTATTTGTATGTGTGCTTGTGTGTGCATCTATGTGGGTTGGTGGGTGTGTCCCTTCCACTTCCACTTACAGAGAAGGAGCAGGTTGCTAACTAGGTAACCCTCTCTTCAACTTGAGCTCTGTCCTGAGGAGAAAAGGAAGGGGAAGAAGTTGCTCTGGGAAGGGCATGGGCTGAGAGGAGGAAGAGGGATGGGCTCAGTTTCCCAGAGGCAGTTGCTCAGACAGGACTTGCACTTTCTGATGAGGAGAGCCAGAGGAATGGCAGCATGATGCCTCCAGATACAAGCCAGCTTCAGTTTTCACAGGCCAAAATGTATCTTGGAGAGCTTCCATGAGCTCACGGTCAGCTAAGAGTAGGAACCCCAATGACCTGGGTGAGGATGACACCCACACACTGGACAGATGAGCTGGGCCTGCTGTCTGGAAGAAGGAAGGTCAGGCTTGACTCCTACAAGTGAGAAAATGACAAGTCAGATCTGTAGGATGGAGCAGAATGTGCCACTGATCAGGGATCTGAGCAGTCACCTCTGAGAGAGTACCACGGGCCACAGGAGGTGGATAGCCAGCAACAGTAGACTTCCCAAAGCACAGGCAACCTAAAGAGAGACCCACTTCTGCTTCTTCAAGGTGACTATGCTGATGGGAAAATTCTCAGATAATACTTGAGCCCTAGGGAGGAGGACAGAGGACTTGAAGATGGAGTTCTGAACTGTAGTTCCATAGTCAGCCCAAACCTGGCTGAGAAGTCGTGGGGTGGAATAGCACACAGCAGGAGCCAGGTCAGAGTCCCAGGACTGGAAATGAATGACGTTAATGTGTTTTGTAAATAACTGTAACTAGCTCTTATTTCTGGTTTATTATTATTAGAGACAAGATCTCACTCTGTAGTCTAGGCTGTTCTAGAAATCACTATGCAATACAGGTTGGTCTCAAACTCATGGTAATCCTCCTGAATCAGCCTCCTGAGTGCTGGGATTATAGACCTGAGCCACCACTCCTGGCTTTGGTTTTTTATTAACGTTCTTTAACTTGATGAGCACAGAGGCCTGAAACCCCAGCCATCATAATACTTTGAGCAATTGTTCATTGTTAATTGCTGTTTGCTAGGACCAAGAGCTCAACACTCAGAACCCCAATTAATTCTCATACACCAAGTGATGTAGCCCCAGTAAAGTTCCCTTGTTCTAGGTAAAGGAGCTGGAGTTTAACAGGTACAGTGACTTGCCCAAAGCAGTCAAGTAGCTGATCCAGAATTCAGTCTGTCTGCACTGATTCCAAGCCCGAGCTGTCCTTCATGGGTGACATGTCTGTGGCCGTTTGAATAAAACTGTCCCCATAGGCTCCAAATATTTGGATACTTGGTCCCTAGTTCATGGTTTAGGGAGGGTCATGGAACCTTCAGGAGGTGTGGCCATGCTGGAGGAACACGTCACTGGGGGCAGGCTTTGGGAGTTTATAACTTGCCCACTTCCAGTCTGGCTTTCTCCTTCCTGCACCTACCTGAAGATGTGAAGTTTCAGCTTGCTGCTCTGGCTACCTCTGCTGCTGTGTTTCCCCACCCTGATGGACTCTTACCCTCTGGAACTGTAAGCCAAATAAACATTTTCTTCTATAATTTGCCTTAATTATGATGCTTTATCACAGCAACAGAAAAGTAACTAATACAATGTCCCACCCCTGCTTGGTCACCAAGCCTGGCTTTCTAGAGAGAGCTGGTGTCTGGCTTCAATACATGAGTGTATGCACTCACTTTCTGGGGTCTGCTAGCATCTGGAAAGGTGTTGTGGAGTCAGAAGGCCCAGTGGGATATGGACTGGCAGCCAAGTGAGGCCCTGATGAGTACATGGGTGCTGCAGCCGGTTGACAGTAGCTGGGGTGGCAGTAAACCAGAATGCCTTCAAGCTCCAGGCCTGCGTTTTCCAAACATGATTTTGAAACAGTTGAGGAATTTCTTAATTTTGGAATGTGTTCAATAAATTGCTATGAAGTGAGGTATTCAGCTCAAGTTCTTTAAACTTGTGCCAAATAGCTGTCAACTTAGATTCCCCCCAAATCATAACATTAACGGCTCTGTGTTCTGGCAAGATTCATCAAGCCCTGAGCTTTCCCTGCTACATTCCTCCACATCTGTCTTCTCTTTCCCCATTTAGGTCCTCTACACTTGCACACACCTTTATCATATCCAGCCCAAGACTAATGCAGTGGCCGCATCCACTCAGGAAGATGGGTTAAGCACAGCCCTGGGTCAGCACTTGGCTCAGGGAAGATGGGGAGCACATGGTTTTCGCCCAGCCTCAGCTCCCAGACTAAGGAAAAGATGAGAACTTAGGACCAAATTAGTGCCACACCCCTGCCCGAATCATCTTCTTCCTCAATAATAAAGTCTTGTTTGATATGTTTGCCTAGCTGGACTACATTTCCCATTCTCCTTGGGTTTAGGTGAGGTCATATGATCCAGTGCTTGGCAAAAACATGTGAGAGAAAAGTGACATGGCCACTTTCAGGCATGGGCATTGGTGCTGTCTCCTCCACCTGTCTGGAAGGAAGCTGGATCCATTGGTGACAAACATTCTAACAGGCAACTGATCACACTGTACATGCCACATTGTCTAGAGAGCACAGCAATGATTTAGAGACACAGGGTCTCTGAATGACCATGAGCAATAGTCTCAGAATGGTTACATAGGAGCTAAAAACAAATTCTACTGTAACAGGAACATTTTAAGAAAGAATAAAGGAAAGAAGGAAAGAAAGGAAGGAAGGAAGGAAGGAAGGAAGGAAGGGGGAGGGAGGGAGGGAGAGAGGGAGGGAGGGAGGGAGGGAAAGGAGGAAGGAAGGAAGGAAAGAAGGAAGAAGGGAAGGGAGGAAGGAAGGAGGGAAGAGCCTCAAAGCATTCCTGTCGCTATGCTGCAAATGGAAAAGCTAGTTTGGGCAAGATAGAAAGTAAAGAAATGGTGGGGGTGATGCAGGCCTGTAATCCCAGCTACTTGGGAGGCTGAGGCAGGAGGATTACAAGCTTAAGGCCAGCCTGGGCAACTCATCAAGACCTTGTCTCAAAATAAAGTTTAAAAAAATGGATTATAGGTGTAGCTCAGTGGTACAGTGCTCTTGGCTAGTATGTGAGAAACCCTAGTTTCAATCCCCCATGTTAAAAAAGACAGAAAGACAGAAACAGAAACTATATAAAGACAAAGAAAAGAAGGAAGGAGAAAGGAAGAAAGAAAGAGAAAAGGGAAGAAAGAAAGGAAGGAACATGTCATCTAACTGCTCAGTCTTGACCATGTATTATTCTTTTGGTTTATCATTTTGTTTATGTTACTACTTTCAGATGCAGACTCCCTAATTCCTAGTCTAGGAAAACCTACCCACCCTTCAAGACAAAATTTAATGTCATTTTTTCCAGATAAGCCTTCCCTGACCAGCTTCCGCCTCCAACATCCTGTAGCACTAAATCTTTATAATTTATTGATAACACAGTTATGACCATGTCTCCCATCCTTTGGCACTTTTCCTTAGCTTCTTCTGTATCTAGTACACATAATGGACTGTGATCTATGCTTCCCAAGGGCTAACAAGCCCACTTCCAACCCTCTGGGCCTAAAACAACTATTTGTATTGCCCACAGTTCTGAAATCTGTCTAGGTTCAGCTGGATGGCTCTCATTTAGGACCTGGTGTAGTGTGGCAGTTAGATAACAGTTGGGGTTGGTGTTACCTGAAGATTTGTCTGGGTTAGGTGCTCAAGATGGCTCCCAGTTGATGATGATGTTGGCTGGGAGTGCATTTAATCTGGTCAACCTATGACTTAACTTCTGGGCTTGTCACAGAATTATGCTGGGTTCTAGGAAGGAATGGAGTGAGGTCCATACAAAAGCCTGTTGTGACTTCGCCTCAAGACCAGAACCCCCACCACCTCCCATCAGTTAAACAAGACATTTAGGCTAGTCCAGAGGGATGTCAAATCTCTGCGGATGCATTCAGGGAGATAAAAGAGTGTGGTGGCAATCTCTGGAAACTATCTCACCATACCAGGTGATCTGGAGTTGGCTCTCAGATCAAAATAAGTCACCATTCTGCATTCTGTCATCTCTAAATGTGTTCCCTTCCTCCCTGAATGAGGAGGATTTGATACTAGCCTGACATCACTCCAGGGATGGGAAAGTCACTTAACTGCCAAGATATTCACCAAAATGTAGATGACTCAGTGCCTGTGGGCCAAGAGATGCCATGGAGAGCAAATGTTCCTGAATTAGAGAAAAAGGAGTTTTCTAAAATCATTCACCACCCATCTTCACTCCTTAAAGTCAAGAATTGGAGCAGAGCTAAAACTTGGGAAATGATTACACATGCTAAACTTGGAGAAAGACTCTCCCTATCCCCCTACCACCTGTTTGACTTGGGTTTAGAGTCTCATATGACTTTTCTCCTACATCACCTTCAACTTAGGAAGAGGAGACCATCACCCTCCCACACACCTAACTCCCACCAGCCATGCTGGCCTCTGAACCCTGTGGTAGTGTCTACATCCTTTGCCCCACATTAGGGGATGAATATTTTATGTGGCAAGGGGGAGTTAAGTTTGCCTGTGAGCTTAGGTTCCTACTCAGTCGAATCAGGAAAAGGGATATTATCCTGGATGACTGGAGCAGGCCCAACACAGTGGAAAAAATGTCCTTAAGCATGGAAGACGAAGGCAGAAGACAAACTTCAGTCAGAGGAGGAACTAATTAGCACAGGCAAAAAATACAACTCCTCCTTGAGAACCTCCGTAAAGGAACACAGCCTTATCCACACCTGGGTCAGCCAGAGGAGACCTAAATGGATTTCTAAATTACCAAAGAGTAAGATACATGTTTCTATTGCTCAATTTGTGGTAGCCTGTTGCATCAATAATAGGAAACCAATACAAACCCAAAGGACCTTGGCAATTAAAATAGGAGTCTTTTCACTGAGGATGGGGAAACCCACATATCACTTCTGACTGCTAGCATTTGGCGGCAGGAGGCATCTTGTCAGGACCAGCCAGGTCTGGAGGATGTGGAATAGAGAAGAAAATGAAGGGAGCAGGCTTGGTTGCTCTCTTGAGAATGCGTGGAAGAGGGAAGGGAAGGAAGAGACATGGAGGGCCAGTGGTCAGTGGCCAAAGGAGAACCAGAGAGCATCATAAATGAAGACTGGGAGACATTGCTACATTGGGTGGCATACATTTCTCTTTATTGCACCTTTTTGGAAAAGCATCCAGTAAAAGCTGCCCTGGTTCTCCTAGCTTTGGGAGATGGATTTCTGTTTGTTCTGGATGCATGGCCAAGAATGGCCTTGGAGCAGCCAACACTGCTGATTAAATGACTATCTCATTTCCTTGTCTAAAAACAGAAATGAAGTCTTGTCTAAGCAGTCTCTGCCCAAAGTCTAAAACACCAGGAGCCGGAGCAAGCAGGTAGACAGAGGAATCAGAGAAGTGACTTGATGTGCGTTCAGTGAGCTTGAAACAAAGAATGCAGCTGTTTCTACTCCTCCCAACCAACAATTAGTGAGAACTTAATATTCAGTCCCTTGAGTGTGGAATTCAAAACGCAAAATGAGTTTCCTGACCTCTCAGAACAGTTTTCCCTACAAGGATAAAGGTAATTCAAAATGAAAGGGGAAGAAAGATGAGGCTGGAGGCTTTTAAATTGATATTTATTGTTCCTTCTTCTTTCCACCTGCCCTAAATGGAGAGCAAAGAGAGGAGGGAGGAGGGGAGAGAGGATGGAGAGAGGTCTTATTATTTCTTAGTTGCCTCATTACGATGAGAGGAAAAGCTCCTACCCGGGGTCAGAGCTACAGAGGACAATTATAGTTTTGCTCCTATGAGAAATGAGGGGACCTCCAGGGCACAGCTCACAAAATTTTGGAAGTGGAAAGTGTTCCTGAGGCTGTTCCATCTCAGGGCCGCTGGCTCCATGGGCTTGGCTCTCAGTCAGAGCACTCATGTAGATGGCAGTGGATAGACCTTAGACTCGGCTCTCGGGTGCTCTGCTCAGGTTGGGGGTGAGATCCCCTCTCCACTCGAGTCTCCGTGCTCTGAAGACTCTGCTTTAGGAGATGATTCTTACTTAAAAAAATCCTAGGCTGGCAGGTTGGCTCAGTGGGTAAAGATGTATTTCCACCAAACCTGACAATCTGAGATAGATCCCCAGGACCAATATGTAGTGGAAGGAGAGGAGAATCAACTCTTATAAGTTGTCCTCTGGACTCCACATGTGTGTTATGGCACACACATGTGCATTCCCCCCAAATAAGTAAATAAATATAAAATTCAATTAATTCCCCATCCCATCCACCAAATGTCCATCCTGTAGAAGAAAGAGAAGTTGAAGAGGAGGATCAGGAGGAGGAAGAGGAGGAGGAGGAGGAGGAGGAGGAGGAGGAGGAGGAGGAGGAAAAAAAACAGCTTGAGTTCATTCTCTGTCCCTTGAAAGTGAGTTGATGAAAAAGAGCCAATAGATGGGTCATTCCCAGGTTCATTCATGCACCAGAAACACTAGTATCTGTTGCTGAGGGGTGGGGAGGATCTAAGAAAAATCCTATTTTCAGGTCCATGTACAGGTCCTCCCATACCTTGAGGTGCTTATGGTCAGACTTCACTTATATTTATTTCACTTAAGGATTTGTAGGAAGTCTTCTACTTCCTATTTTTTTTCTAAAAGAAATGACATGACTCTTAAGGGGCTGGAGAAATGGTTCAGGGGTTAAAAGCAAAGACCTAGGTTCAGTTCCCAGCTTCTACATGGCAGCTGACAGCCATTCATAACTCTAATTCCAGGGGATCTGGCATCCCCTTCTGGCCTCCATGGGAATTACACAAATATAGTGCAGGTGAAATACTCATAGGCATAAAAAAGTTAATTAAATCTATATTAAAATATATATTGACAAAGTGGAAGATACACAACCAAATACTGACCAATTTTCTAGATAGGAAGTATATTTGTAAGCTTTAATGTGGTCACAAAAAAGAAAGAAAGAAAAGAGAAACCACAAAAGACACATTTGGATAAATGAAAATTTGAAACTTTGCATTATAAGAAAAACAATGGAAATAGAGGAATCAAAATAAAAACACAAGAGACCAGAATGTGGGTGGTTGGATGCAAGTTCAAAGAGATAATTTCCACAGACAGAAGACTAACATCTTTGTTATATAAAGAACTTACAAAAGTTGGTTTAAGAAATTAAGGGTTGAAGAAGTCACCCAACATCTGTGCTCATAAATTGCCCAAGTGGAAACACTGTTCTAAAAAGCATGGCCAAAGATGAAAGCCTGTAGGAAGCACAGAAATATACATCACAATAAGAGAAATATGAGTCTTTGGCCCATGACAATGACAACATTTAAAATGATGTTAATTCCTACTTCTACTAACTGTGCAAGAGTTGAGTATTATAGGTAGTATTTAATCCATTATGTGAATCTAGGTAAGCAATTTGTGTACTTGATCTGAGAGCCATAAACAATATTGGTGTGCTTGGACCATGTTATCCCATATCTGAAAGTTTATAAGGAGGGAATAATTTAATAAAAGAAGGCACTCTTTCCAGTGATGCTAAGCTTTAGTGACACCTCAGAAGGTTCTGAGTGGCCTGGCCCTGGTCCTACAGTGCTTCCAGTGCATAGAGTTAGAGGCTCTCTCTCTTTATAAGTAAGTGTTTGCATTCATTGATATGGAGGGCAGCTTAGAAGTTTGGACTGAAGAATGGGTAAGAGGTATCTCAAGAGGACAAAGGTAAGGCTTGTGATGGTTTGTTTTGATTGTCTACTTGTTTGGATAAAAAGTGCTCAGGAGCTGGGCATTGTGAATTATTCAGCTCTTGAAAAAATTGAAATTCTCAGGTAAATATACGGAATTAGAAGCAATCACCATGAGTGAGGTAATCCAAATCCAGAAAGACAAAAAGTTGCATGCTTTCTTTCACAGCCGGATGCCAGCTTTGAAATCCTAGATATTTATGTTTCAGTTCGAAAATCCAGAGAAGTCAGGAAACTAGTAAACAGCAACCGTAGGAGG
This sequence comes from Eospalax fontanierii, assembly GCA_035773235.1. Taxonomy (NCBI): domain Eukaryota; kingdom Metazoa; phylum Chordata; class Mammalia; order Rodentia; family Spalacidae; genus Eospalax; species Eospalax fontanierii. The sequence continues at coordinate 115,069,681 of CM069526.1, forward strand.
AGGCTTGCTAGAAGGAGAGGTAGAATGCAGTGACAGAGGCAAAGGGGGAGTGATAAGGAGGAAGGGCTACACGAGGTGAGAAGTGGGAGGGCTGGCAGAGGAGGGAGTGGGGTGGGAATAACCAACACTGAAGGCCTTTAGCACAATCCGTATGGAAGCCTATCACTACAGACGCTTCTTAAAGTATATACATATACACTCTAAAAAGAGATTAAGAAGAGTTAGTTGCCTAACAACAAGGGGATGTTGCCCCTACTAGACACCATAGGCTAACAAAATAAAACACCAGTGTCAGGGATGGACTCCCTCTCTTGAAACTATTGACCAGGATCCTATAGACCCTCTAATTCTACTGGCCATTGCCCCTGCTCTTGGTTACCCACCAGAATTTCACAGTAAGGCCCTACTGTTGACACTACAAACATGAACTATAGGAGGAATCAATTTAGTACTGACCTCAAAGCTTCATCTCTACTGTCTAGCAGCTAGCTTTAATAGTGTTGAAAGGTGCTATACAAGCTCCTGGAAGGAAAAAAATCATCAACCTTCCCCAGATGTGAATCCTATGGACTACAACTAGCCTGGCAGGATATGCCCACAATGCAATAATGGCATGAATATTATAGAAATAACAAAGTACTCCTTAATTGGATTTAAAGTCTGCTTCATATTGGTATCAGGCCTAGAAACCCGAGGTTAGACTGGTCCCAGGGCACAGGGACTAGTTGGAGAGCCCAACACTAGTTCTTATTGTTTTAACTATAGATTAATGCATTTCTCAGCTCTCACTGGAGAAGCTTCCTTATCCAGCAGATGGTGATTAGCCGAGAAACCTATAACTGGCCAACATGAGAACAATAGGCTGCAGAATGCTTATTACTTAATAGGACACCTATATCAAACTTCTGCCATCTAAGGCTCAGGGATCATTGCTAAAGATAGGACAGAAAAATTTTAAGAGTCATAGGTGGTGGATGACCCACAAGGAAATAATCTTCCAGATAGCTGGTCAGTTATCATATGAACTCAGAGCAATGATGACAGCATGTACAAGTCCTATGCACACTCAAACCAGACAAAACTCCAGCATGGATGTGGGGAAGTGAGTAAGCAGTCCCAACCCTATTTGAGAAAGTATTGGAAACTGATGGCTGCTGAGAGAGGGATAGTCAGTCTCTTTCAAGGATATGACTCTTGGTAGGTTGATCCAGCTCCAGTAGATGGATCCACACTGAAATACATTTGAGGACGCAAATTAGACTCTATAGATCTATATATTAGAGTACATTAAATTGGGTGGGGCCAGTAAGGGGAGGTACACATAGGGGAAGGATCTAAATACCATTAAAATATGTTGTATGGAAATCACAAAATTTCAATTAAAAAAAGTGACCAGGAGATCAGTGAAGCACATCTCTGGGGATGTCTTTGTTTTAATTCATCGGAGCCCAGATGGAATAAAAGAGGAAAGAAGAGATTGGCCCAATGTGGGTATTCCCACCTCCACTTCCTAGCTGCTGTGGTTCTGCCCCATCATGCGCTTTCCAGCACAACACACTTAAACTTCTGTAGCCATAAGCCAAAACCAATCCTCCCTCCCTTTTGCTGTTTCCAGTAGGTATTTGATTATCACGGTGATGATAAAAGTAACCATTCCAAGCATGAAGGGAATGAAGAAATCTTGAAATGTGCTAAATTGGAATGTTGATTAGTTTGAGCCGAAATGACTTAAAGATCTCTAACTTTGGAAAGTACCATCTATCTGACCTCCTTCCCTATGTGAAGCGTATCTTAAAGGTTCTTTGGGGGTCTAGTGCAATGGCTTAGTAAGTAAACTGCAAACCAGTAAATATGCCTTATGTGGTAGGTGGAAGGTGATTGTAGGTCACAGCAAAGGCAGAGATAGGTGAAAAAGTAGAGAGCCTACAGGTTTTTTGTCATTGTGTTTTTGTTAATTTGTTGGTATTTTTTGAGACAGAGTCTCCCTGTAGCCTCAGCTGACCTAGAACTCACTATGTAAAACAGACTGGCCTCCATCTCTCAGAGATCCGCCTGCTTCTGCCTCCCCAATGAGGCTTCAGGTTTTAAAAGGCTGTCAGAGAAGACCTTCCTGGGAAAATAATGTATCCGAGTAAATCCAGAAGGAGAAGAAGGGTGAGGGACAAGGGAGCCAGTGTGGCTGGGCTGAGTGGAGGAGGAAGAGGGATGGAGGGGCGGGAAGTACTCAAAATGCACATCTGTAGATTCCCGCTTCATGCTGACCCTGTTCAGAGATGGGAAACTATGAGTGGATTTTGACCAGGAATGACATGAATTAATTTGCATTTTAAAGGATAGCTGTGGCTGCTACAGACAAGAGTTGTCAGAATTAGCGAATAAAACGTCACTTAGTTGGGTATGGTAGTTTACTCCTCTAATCCCAGCACTTGAAAAGCAGAGGCCAGGATGATCACAGCAAGTTTAAGGCCAGTCTGGTCTACATAGCAAGTTATAAACCAACCAGGGCTACACAGTGAGACCCTGCCTCAAAATCAACAACAATTAAAAAAAAAAAAAAGAAAATTAAAAAAATAAAATACCAGATAAGGTGGCATACACCTCTAATCCCAACACTCAGGAGGCAGAGAGAGGTCCATCTCTGTGAGATTGAGACTAGCCTGCTCTATAGATCAAGTTCTAGACCAGCTGGGGCTATAGGGAGACGCTGTCCCAAAGCAAAACAAAACAAAAACAAAAAAACTTCATGATGTCCAATTAAATCTGAGTTTCAGGTAAATACTTGTTAGCCTAGTATATTTTATATGATTTTTGTAACTTATTGATAGTAATATTCCTTGTTTGTCTAAAATGAACATTTAACTTGAATGTTCTATAGTTTATGTGGCAACCTGAACATAGAAAAAATATTTAGGACATACAAGTGAGAACAAAAAAATTAGTAAGTGTATTTTAGTAAACCAGATGAGAGATGAAAATCATTCAGACAAGGGAGGTGGATGGCAGGTGATGAGCTGAGGCTGGTCTGGATTTATAAGATTCTCTCTCTCTCTCTCTCTCTTTCTCTCTCTCTCTCTCTCTCTCTCAGTTATCTTAATTCATTTTACCACCAAAAATAGAAGGAAAGGATGGCGGTCAGTGTGGAGGATGTGGGAGGTGCCTTCTGGCATAAGAGGGAGGAAGTGGGTTTTACCACAAGTTTCCTATGATTTTTTGGAAACCATGAAAATAGAATAAATCACCCAGAGGTAGAATGCAGCCAAAGGTCAGGAGCCCAGAAAAGCACCTCTCCTTCCTGCTCAGGGACATGGTGGTCAGCTCCTGTGGAGTGACAGGAAAAACTCTGGCTGTGACACTTCCTTTTGGGGTACCTGCTCCTGTAGCTGGGTGTTAGCAGACCACTCTTAGCTGGAGGGAGTGGGGAGAGGGCCTGTCGGGGGAACTGTCTCTTGTGACCGGGTCTTAGTGTTTAGATCTTTTGTTCTAAGCAAGTTTGCTGAAGATTCTCAGAGGACATGGTTGGCATCTATTGATTGTTGGCACTGAAGGAGGGTGAGAGGTCCTGATATAGAGTGTGTCCAGGTCCAGGCAGGTGTGTTATCTGTAAGACGCTAGCATCTCCTTTATGAGGCTGAGGAACTAGTACCAGCAAGGCTGCTCTGACTTCTCAGCATCATCACTTGTGTAGTTCAACAAAGATGATGTTAGTGTTAATGAACTGAGAACCCGGAAGGAGAAGATAAAACAGCTGTACAGGTTCATCCCACCAAGGATTTGGTCAAAAGAGACCTGCGTGAATATGTTCCTCCACAGCTGACTTCTCTCCCTGCATGGCTCCTACCCTTGCCTGATCAATTGCTGAGCAAACAGATATTGAGCACCTCCTACAAACCAGGTTCTCTGCTACATCGAAGGAGACTCTGGGAGGAAAATCTAGCTGTGATAGTGAGGGAGAAAGGAGTTAAACAGATTAAGAGTGAAGGATGAATCCCAGCACTTGGGAGGCAGAGGCAGGTGGATCTCTGTGAGTTTGAGGTTAGCCTGGCCCACATAGCGAAGTCCAGACCATCTAGGGAAGCAGGGAGACTCTGTCTCAAAAGGACAAAAAGAAAAAAAAAAAAAAAGAGTGAATAATGAAGCAGCTGGAGATTGTTGAAATGTCATGTCACAACAGGAAGTGTGGACAAGGCCAGGGAATGAAAGGACCAGGGGAGCCTGCAGACTGTAAGACATTGTCTGCCAGGGCATGTTAAAGACTTTGGGTTTTTAAATGGTACTGTTGGGCCTGGAAAGATGGTTCAGCAGTTAAGAGAATTGGCTTCTCTTCCAGAGGACCTGGATTCACTTCCCAATACCTACATTTTAACTAACAACCATCCATAACTCCAGGTACAGGGAATCCAACACCCTCTTCTGGTTTCTATTGTCATATCATGGACATGATGCATTTATATACATGCAGGTAAAACATTCATACGGATACCATCAAAATAAAAAAATCCAAAAATGCATTATTATTGTTATTATTTGTATGTGTATAATGTGTGTTGGGTGGGGAGGAAATATATACAAACCACAGCACACATTTGGAGGTCAGAGGGCAACTTTGTGGAGTCAGTTCTCTCCTTCCACCTTTACACAGGTTCCAAGGATTGAACTCCAGTTGTTAGGTTTGCACAGTATGGTGGCTCGAATAGAACTCCCAAAGGTTCCAAGTATTTGAACACTTGGTGGAGTTGTTTGGGGAGGGTCATGGACCCTTAGGAGGAAGCCCATCACTGGAGGAGGGCTTTGAGTGCTCATAGCTTTGCCCTGCTTCCAGTTTTGTTTGCTGTTTTCTGTGTATGTTTGAAGATGTGAGTGCTCAGCTTTCTTCTCTGGCAGCCTCTGTGGGCATTGCACACATGGGCACACTGACATACATGCAAGCAATACACTCATGCACATAAAATAACAAATAATATATTTTAAAATCAACATATGGGGGCTAGAGAGATGGTTCGGTAGCTAAGAGTATTGGCTGCTTGCAGAAGATTCAGTTCTCAGTATCCACATGGTGGCTGACAACTGTCCATAACTCCAGTTCCAGAGGATTTCATGCCCTTTTCTGGCCTCCATGGGCACTGCACACAGGTGCACTGTATACATGCAGGCAAAACACTTATATACATAAAAGCAAGATAAATTAAAGCTGGGAGTGGTTGCACAAACCTTTAATCCCAGCACTTGGGAGGTAGAGGCAGAGGCAGGGAGATCTCTGTGAGTTCAGGGCCAGTTTGGTTTACATAATGAGTTCAAGCTGAGACTAAAAACAGTGAAATCTGGTCTCAGGAAGAAAAAGTTGCAGGGAGTGGCTAGATGGAGAGATGGCTCGGTGGTTAAAAGTGTCTACTGCTCTTGCAGAGGACCAAGTTTCAGTTCCCAGCACCCACATGGAAATTCAAAACTGCTTATGCAGTCTTCTGAGATCCATGGACTCTTACATGCATATGATGCATATACATACACTCAGGTACACACATATAATAAAATAAATATTTTTAAAAATAAAACTGACACAATATGCTATATATTTATAGATGTTTAAAAAACTTAGCATACAAAATCATTAGTGTTTCTATATATTAACAACAAACTACCCCCAAAAAAGAAATCAAGAAAATACCACATTTATAAAAATATTAAAATGCTTAGGAATGAATTAAAGGAACTAAAAGGCCTATGAATTAAAAGTTAGAAAACGGTGATGAAGAAAATTAAAGAAAAAAAACAAATGAGTGAAAAGCTATCCAATGATCATGAATTGGAAGACTTAAGATTGTTAAAATGTCTACATTACCAAAAGAAATCTACAGATTTAATGTGATAACTATCAAAATTCCAGTGACACTTTTCACAGAAGTATGAAACGCAGTCCTAAGCTTCATATGGAACCCTAACAGAATCCAAGGAGCCAAAACAATCATGAGCAATAAGAGGCATCATGTTGCCCAACTTCAAAATATACTGTAAGGCTACAGTGTCAAAACAGCATGGTACTGGCTTAAAAACAGATATAAATCAATGAAATAACATAGAATCCACTAATGAATTAGCTAGCTGTGGTGGTACATGCCTTTGGAGGCACTTGGGAGACAGAGGCTGGCAGATCTCCATGAGATCAAAGTTGGCCTAGAAAAAATCCACTCATTATGGTCAAGTTTTTTTTTTTTTTTTTTACAAAGATAATAGTAAGAGTACACAATGGAAAAAGTAGTCTCTTCAGCAAAAAGTTCTGGGATTACTGAATAGCCACAAACAGAAGGATGAAACTGTGTACAGAAACCTACGCAAAACAGACTCAAGACTCCAATGTAAGATCTGAACTGTAAAACTACCAGAAGAAAACACAGAGGAAGATTTCTGTAGTGGTTACTTGAGAGAGGGTTTTGGAAGATGTTGGTCAAAGGATATAAAATTTCCATTAGGCAGGGTGTGGGAGCCCACACCTTTAATCCCAGCACTTGGGAAACAGAGTCAGGTGAATCTCCATGAGTTAGAGGCCAGGCTGGTCTTCATAGTGAGTTCTAGGCCAGCTGGGGATACAGGGAGACCCTGATTCAAAACAAACAAACAAACAAACAAAAAGAGGATTAGATAGGAGGAATAAGTTGAAGAGCTGAAGAGCTGAAGAGTTTTGTTTTTTCTTTTTTAAGAGAGTGACACTATTAAATAATAATGTATTAGATGGACTAGGGATGTGGCTCAGGGTAGAGTACCTACCTGCCTAGCATACACGAAGCCCTGGGTTCAATCTCCAGCACTGAATACAACAGGTGTATTAGTTACCTTTCTGTTGCTGTGATAAAATACCATGACCAAAGAAATTTATAGAAAGAAGAGTTTATTTGGCTTATGGTTCCAGAGGGTAAGACTTCACCATGGAGGGGAGGCGTAGGAGCAGAGGGAGCTGGAGCAGAAAGTTGAGTGCTGATATCTTCAAGCCCATACAGAAAGCAGGGAGATAACAAACTGGAAGTGGGGCAAGGCTGTGAACTCCCTAAGCCCACCCCCAGTGTCCTGCTTCCTCCAGCAAGGCCACACCTCCTAAAGGTTTCATGACCCTCCCCAAACAGTGCTACCAACTACCAAGTGTTCAGATACTTGAACCTATGGGAGATATTCTCATTCAAATCATCACACAGAGTATTGGAGATGAATCAGCGTGGGCGAAAGAAAGAAAGAAAGAAAGAAAGAAAGAAAGAAAGAAAGAAAGAAAGAAAGAAAGAAAGTCCAATGAGAACTTTTTAAGCCAAAAACAGGGTCTTGCTATCAATTCAGGCTAGCCTGTACTTGCTATGTAGCCCAGGCTGGCTTTGAACTAAAATGCTTCCTGCCTCATCTTTTTGAATGACCAGATTATAGAACTGGGATACCGTGCCTGGTTTGTATTCTTGAAAACTGCTTAAAGTGGATATGATACACCACAAGGAATGATAAATACATAAGATAATGCATATATTAACCTGGTTCAGTTATTCTTCCTTGTATTCATTAAAAAAAAAGTACACAATCATAATGCCAACTTTTTATTAATTAAAAATTAAAAGTTGAGACCAGGTGCAGAGGCAGGAGGATCTCTGAGAGATCAAAGCCAATCTGGTCTACATAGTAAGTTCCAATCCAGCTGGGGTTACAGGGAGAGCCTGTCTCAAAAAAAGAATTTGGCCGAGCATGGTAACATATGCCTTTAATCACAGCATTCAGGAGGCAGAGGCAGGTGAACCTCTGTGAGTTGGAGGCCAGCCTGGTCCATGTAGAGAGTTCCAGGTCAGTCAGAACTACAGGCAAACCCTACTAGGGATAGGGTATGGCTGACTGACAGAATTCTTTTTTAGTTGATCCCCGGCACCATAAAATAATAAGTAAATGAATATACTTATTTCTAAAATATTCAAACAGTGGCAATGCCCAAAATGACTTGATTATTCAAAATTACTGGGCTAGGGGCTAGAGAGATGGGTCAAGGTTAAGAGTACAGGCTGCTCTTGCAGAGGACCTAGGTTTGGTTCCCAGCACCCAAATGGTGGCTAACAACTGTCTGTAACTTGTTTCCAGGGAATACAATGCCCTCTTCTGGTCTCTATGGACACTGCAGGCATAAATGCACTAATATGCAGGCAAAATTACTCATACACATAAAAATAAAAATAAAACATTTTTAAAATTGATGGACTGTAGATGCAGTTCAGTGTCTATTGTATACAGTTCCTGAGAACACATATCAATGATTACCAAATCATTTGCTCCCGTAGTAACATTGAGTTAGGTTTCTATGGCCCTCCCATTCCCATATTTTTTTTAAATCAAACCATTGATTCTTAACCTTGTATTTTGAATATACTGTTGGCGAAATGTACTTGCTATACATTGTTGACTTCATATATTCTGTAGATTCATTAACATTGAACTCAAGGCCAACACCATGTGAGTTCTCAGGTTGTCTGACTTAGCAGCAAGTGCCTTTACCCACTGAGCTATTTCACCAGCCCCCACAAAAATCTTTAAAGCCAGAAGTTGACATTGGGTATCTTCTTTAGTTGCCCTCCCACCTTTTTATCATTTTAAATTTTTATTATTTTTATTTTATGTGTATGAGTGTTTTGCCTGCATGCATGTAAGTATATCTGTGTATGCAATGCCTGTGGAGGCCAGAAGAGAAGAGGGTGTTAGATCTCCTGGAACTGGAATTACAGATGGTTGCTGGCTGCCATGTGGGTGCTGAGAACTGAACCCAGATCCTCTGTAAGAGCAGCCAGTGCTCTTAACCACTGAGTCGTCTCTCCAGCTTCTTGTATTTCATTTTTTTCAGAAAGTCTTATGTAGGCAAGGCTGGCCTGGAACTGATTCTCCTGGCCTCTACCTCCCAGGTGCTGGGATTCTAGACTTGCCCCATGGTACCTGGCGGGAAGAAGTGAATTGGAGACGCAGTATGCTCTGAATCTAAAGGTAGCAGATTTGCAGTACATATACCCCATTCTAATCTGCAAAGCAGGCTGGGATTGTCTTCAGCAGCCCCACCTTCTGGAAAGTAGGGAAGTCCAAGCTTGTGCTTTGACCACAGACACCTCCCTTTCCTTAGAACAGCCTCTGTCAGTCTGAATCTTCCGTCTGTCGGGAGTGGAACTCATTAGTGCGGCTGCTTTCCATGGAGTCTTTGAAAACGTTTAGGATCTCAAACTCTGTCGTTCTGAATTCTGTCTGTGGTCTTCCTCTCCCCAAAATGCCAGTTCAGGAATCTGGTCAATGAGGGCCCTTATATCATTTACCGAAGCTAGGCTGGGGGTCTGATATTCAGGGGAGAGGGGGGTCCTCTGTGCCGAAGTCTTTGTGTGCTAGGATCCTTGCATACCACAGGTCTCTCGCTTCTAAGGTGAATTTGCAGGAGAAGACATCTATTTCTGGCAGAGATCTGGGAAGTGAGCCTCCCATCTGGCATCCTGTAGCTGCATTCTTTCAGCCTCAGGTGCGCAACTAGCAGGACCCTGTCCAGAATGCAAGTGCAAGGGTGCCTTGTTCAGAACACAGAAAATTCCATGCTGCTTAGTGTTTTGTCAACTTGACACAACCTAGACACACTTAGGAAGAGGGAACCTCAACTGAGGAATTTTCTCTATCAGATTGGCCTGATTTTTAAATATTTTATGTGTATGAGTGTATTGCTTGCATGTATGTAAGTGCACTCATATCATGCAATGCCTGTGGAGGTCAGAAGAGGGCATCAGATCCCCTGGAACTGGAGTTATGGATGGTTATTAGCTGCCATGTGGGTGCTGGGAACAAAACCCAGGTCCTCTGTAAGAATTGCCTGTGCTTTTAAGAGCTGAGACATCTCTCCAGTTCTGTCAGCCTTTTCTTAATTGTTAGTTGGTGTAGGAGTGCCTAGCCCACTGTGGGGGCTCCATCTCTGGGCAAGTGGGCCTGGACTGTATAAGAAAAGTAGCTGAGCAAGCCAGGGAGAGCAAGCCAGTAAAGCAGCACTCCTCCATGGCCTCTGCTTCAGTTCCTTCCTTGAGTTCCTGCCCTGACTTTCCTCAATGACCGTCATTCACATGGAAGATGAAGACGTAATAAACCCTTTCCTCCATGGGTTGTTTTGTTCAGAGTGATTTATTAGACCAACAGACAGCAAGGTTTTCCTGTTAGCGTGAATTCTGCCTTTCACCATTATATTGTATACTGCTAGTTTTAAATGGAAATGTAAGAACATTTATGAAAAGTTATAGAAATTTTATAGTTTGTACTTCACAGATTGTATACTCACCTGTATTGTATTTTTATCAGAAAAAAAATAGAAAATCTGCTTAACGTAAATTTGTTTTGTTTTAATGTTTACTTATTTCATTATGTGTCCGAATGTTTTGCTGCATGTATATATGTGCACCATGTGTGTACAGTGCTGGAGAAGGCCAGAAAAGAGTTTTGGATCCCCTGGAACTGGAGTTATATAGATGGTTGTTAGCTGACATGTCAGGGCTGGGAACTGAACCCAGGTCCTTTGCAAGAACATCCAGGGCTCTAAACCTATGAGCCAGTTCTCTCACCCTTTAGTTTTGTTTTTGACCCAGGATCTCATGTAGCCTGGATTGACTGAGAACTCAGTATAGCCAAGGATGACCTTGAACTTTTGATCCTTCTGCCTGTACCTCTAGAATACTAGTATAATAGGCATACAGTATCATGCTCAGTTTTACATGATGCTGGGGATTGAACCCAGGGCCTCCTGCAAGCTAGGTAAGCCCCTACCAGCTGAGCTACATTTTGTGTATGCAATGTTCACAAGTACTTTGGCAGGTGCTCACACATGTGCAAGTGTGTGCATGTGGAGTCTTGCAGTTAATGTTGTGTTTTTTCCTCAGTTGCTCTCCACTTTATTTATTGAGGCAAGGTCTCTCACTGAACACAGTGCCAATCCTGCCTAGTTTAGATAGTCAGCTTGACTCAAGAAGCCCATCTCTGCTTCATGATTTCTGGAACTGCCACCAGCCTGCCCAGCTTTTATATGCAATACAAACCCCAATTCTTACTTAAGGGGCCAGCACTTTATCCACTAAGACATCTCCTCCAAACCTTCTCCTCCCCACCCACTCTTCATTTTGACACAAGGTCTCACTATGTAGACCAGGCTGGCTTGGAACTCAGAAATCCACCTGCCTCTGCCTCTATCTCACAAGAGCTGGGATTAAAAGTGTGAGCCACCAGGATAGCTCCTAGTTTTACTTCTTGATAGGTGCACAGGGTGCCACTGTGTTGTTACCTGATTGTTCAAGGACAGAAAAGTAAGGGAACGATGGGTTGTCCTTGCTTGCCTGTCATCACTTTCTCTGTAAGGGGCAAACTAATATAAGGAAGTGATGCAAGAAAAGCTGCTGTCTAGTCTCCCAATTCTTTGTGTTTCCCAGACCCAGCTGCTTTGAAAAGAGTTCTGTTTGAATGGCAAGGGCAGCTTTTTGGCACTATCAAGCTCCTGCTTAGTCACAGACATGCCATGGCTGTCTTGTACTTGTTTTGAGACCTGCTGAAATCCTACCCACTGTGGGTCCTTCTGAGAGAGAAGCCCCTGCAGGCCCACAGATCCACCAAGCTGGATGTGCCTGCTGGCATTGTCTGCTGAGGGGCCAGGTCCCTGTGAATTGCCTTTCTCCTCAACTCTGGGTCTCTGTGAGTCCGTGAGACAGAGACTGTTAGCTGTGCCTTAGTGTCTGCCCTACTCTGTAAAGCACACCCATCTCCTCCATTGGATGTATCTGCTAAGTCCTGTGGAATTTCAGTTTCCAGAGTACAGTTTGTACCTAAGAGTAAAGTTTCCAGAAGGGTCTAGAAACAGGGTGGAGAGTTCTGCCCACCAATGGTTTCTTCTTCCTGCTGGCTGGCTGCAGTGGACATATGGCAACAGCTTTGGCTGCTAACTTGGACCATGTGGCTGAGGACCACACATAGGAGGTGAAGAAAAAAAAGCTCAGATGGACATGGGTCTTGAATATTTTACCAACCTGGGTGGCCACCCTCTAGGCTTTTACATGAGAAAATAAATCTGTGTGAATGTTCTGAGACACTGTTAAATTGTGTGTTTCTTGGCTAGTATAAGACCAAACCGAACTTCTATCTATAGAGCATCTTTATGCTCACTACCTGAGACACAGGAATTTCAGGATCTCCTACAAGACACCTGGAGGCCTAGCAGAGGCAGGAAGAAGAATCTTGAATTCAAATATACAGCCTTTTAGCTGCCTCTAACTATGGCTGCCAGGTGATTTTTTTCCATGCCATACCTCCCATGGAATTTGTCTCATATCCAGGATAGCAAACACATTGCCCAGGGGCTGGTAGGTACCTGTCTTGTATATAAAGTTGTTGCTGGAAGAGCTTTATTGTTCATAGCCATATTTGTTCACATCGGTCCTGTCTGCAGCTGCTTTTGACCTAGGAAAGCAGAGCTGAACAGCTGTAAGATATTTATTATTTGGCCCTTTAAGAAACATTTGCTGGAGGACTGGAGAGATGACTCAGCAGCTGAGAGCACTGGCTGCCCTTGTCGAGGACCCAGGTTCAGTTCTCAGCATCCACATGATGCCAGCAACCATTAGTTCCAGGGAATCTGACACCATCTTCTGGCATCTGCAGGCATTGCATGACACGGGTGCACTCATATACATGCAGGCAGAACACTCCTGCACATAAAATTAAAATAAATAAATAAATTTACTGTACTGAGGAGGCTGGAGAGGTGGCTTAGCAGTTAAGAACACTGGCAACTCTCACAGAGGACCCAAGTTCAGTTCCAAGTCATCACATCAGGCACCTCCTAACTGCCTGTAACTCCAGCTCTTGAGGGATATGACACTTCATGTATACATACACACACAAACACGCATACAATTAAAAGTCCATCAGGTCTTTTCAGGTTTCAGTGCATCTGTATGTCCCCGAAGTCCCTTCCTTTACATCCTGGTTGGTGGTTCTCCCCAGCTTTAGATTTAATAGAGCTCTGGGGCCAAGAAAACACTTCAATGAGTAGAGCGTTAGCCTAGCATGGGCAAAGCCCCGGGTTCAGTCTTAGCGTGGCATACACAGAAGGGGCGGCTCCATCACTCAAGGTTGTAATCCCAAGACTAAGAAGGTAGAAGAAGGAAGATCAGAAATTCATAGTCATCCTTGATGCATGGCTAGTTCCAGAGCAGCCAGGAATATGAGACCCTGTCCTCCCCCAAATAGAACCTCAATATCCAATCAATTATGCCTGATTTTGGGTATATTGTGCTAAACGCAGATCAAAAAATTTAGAGAATTTAGCTCTCTGGGATTGGGCATGTAGCTCAGTTGGTAGAATGTTTGAGTATCATGTACAAAGTCCTGGATTAGGTACCCAGAGACAGATAAACCAGGCATGGTGGCACACACCTGTAATCTCAGCACTTGAGAGGTGGAGACAGGATGATCAGGAGTTTAAGATCATCTTCAGCTTCATAGCCAGTTCAAGGCCAGCCTCAGATACATGAAAAAACGAGAGAGAGAGATTGAGATTGAGAGAAGTTTAGCTTGCTGACTGTCAAAAATTTTCTCATTTAAGTTTATAAAAGATTATAATATTTACATCCTATTCTGTTGCATGTTTTGTTCACAGGTTAATTTTAAGATTTTTTTTATGCATGTGAGTGTATTTCCTGCATGTATGCGGTGCACCTGTGTCTTGCGATACTCTCAGAGGTCAGATGAGGGCATTGTATCCCCTGGAACTGGAGTTAAGGACGGTTGTTTGCTGCCATGTGGGTGCTAGGAATCAAACCTGGGTCCTCTACAAGAGCAGCTTGTGCTCTTAACTGATAAGTCATCTCTCTAGCCCCCTAAAGACGGATTTTTAAGATATTAAATCCAATGTGAGTAACATCACTGTAAACTCCAAGTATGGTACTGTGCAAATATTATATGCTCCAGAATCAAGAAGTATAACCAGAGCTCTTAAGAAAAAATGATCTCAGGGTTGGGAAGATGGCTCAGATGATAGTATTTTCAGTGCAGGCATGCAGACCTGGGTTTGGATCCTTAGCACCTATGCAAAAGCCAGATATGGCAGGTTGTGCCTGTAATCCTAGTGCTGGGAGGATTCATAAGGGTTACAGACTGGCTAGTCTAGCTGAATCAGTGGTTTCCAGGTTCGGTGAGAGAGTATGACTCAAAAAATAGAGAGACTAGAGACTGGAGAGATGGCTCTGTGGTTAAGAGATTTGCTGTTCTCCCAGAGGACCTGAGTTTGGATGCTAGTCCCCATGTCCTTGGCTCATAACCACCTGCAACTCCAGCTCCAGGATATCCAATTGTTACCCTATTCTCATCTCCATGGGCACCAGACATACATGTGGCTCTCGAGCCATACACACACACACACACACACACACACACACACACACACACACACACATGAAAAATTTAAAAATAATAAAATTTTTAAAGAGTTTTCAAAGAGGTCAAGAATAATTGAGGAAGATACCTAATGTCACCCTCTAACCTCCACATGCACATATGTGTGCATACACCTGCATGTGTGTACAAATACATATGCACATACTATACACATAAAAAGAAAACACAGGGATTTTAAGCAGGATGTGGTATGTGCCTGAAATCTCAGCACTCTAACGACTGGAGCCACCTGGGCTATACAGCATGGAGTTGTCAAAAAGAAAAGAAGGGATGGAGGGAGGGAGGGAGGGAGGAATGGACGGAGGGAGAGAGAGGAATCTGATGATTACTAAACATCTTCAGATGAAAGTAGAGTGCCCCACTTATCCCAGTCCAAGCTAGTGTCAGCTCATTTCTGTCCATTTTAATTTTTCTTCTCATATTCAGCTTCCATTGACGAAAACCTCAGCTGCAAGGATGACTTGTTTGGGAGAGATGTCATTTTGAGTAATTTCTTCATGCACAGGGGGGATAAATGGTAAGTTGTCTGACTCATGGAATCTCAGAAAATGTCTTTATTTGGTCTTCACTCTGGGTGGTAGTTTGGATGGTTACAGAATTTCAGATTCAACTTACGTTTCTTCTAAAACTTGGAAAACTTTTCTCTTTGTCTTAGAGCATCTAATGGCTGTGAAATCTGACATCAAGGCAAATCTCATTTCTTTTTAAAAAGATTTTTTAAAGTGTGTGTGTGTGTGTGTGTGTGTGTGTGCGTTCTGTGTGAGTACAGGAATCTGAGGTGGTTAAAAAAGGGCACTGAATTCCCTGGAACTACAGTCACAGGAGGTTGTGAGCTGACATGTGCGAGTTAGGAACCAAATCCGGGTTCTCTGGAAGAGCAGTACATGCTCCTAACTGCTGAGCTATCTCTCCATCCCCGACTCTCATTTCTTGATAAGCATGTGACCTGTGTTTTTGTCTTTGGAAATGTATGTGCTTTCTCCCTTTAAGTTCTGCATTTTTACCCCAATGTATGTATATGTTCCTCACTCATTCACATTGCCCTCAGTGGGTCCCTTAAAACTGCTTGAAGCCTGGGGCTGGCTTGACGGCTCAGCAAGGAAAGGTATTTATCACTGAGCCTGATGAACTTGAGTTCAATCCTTGAGACCCACAAGGTGGAAAGAGAGAACTGACACTCACAAGCTGGCCTCTGACGTCCACTTGCACGTGGTGGAATACTCATACCCACACCAACACAAAAATAAAACAAATAATTTTGAAATGAAACATTTATTTGACTTAATGGCAAAGATATAAAGGAAAAAGCAATGAGGGGCCCATAATACCTCCTCCCAGGATGCCAGTTAATGGTTTGTTTGTTTTTGTTTATGTGTATGAGTATTTTGCTTGCATGTATGTAAGTGTACTTGTTTCATGAAATGCCCATGGAGGCCAGAAGAGGGTGTTGGATCCTCTGGAACTGGAGTCAGGATGGTTGTTAGCTGTTATGTGGGCGCTGAGTACTGAACAGGGTTCCTCTGGAAGAGCAGCCAGTGCGCTTAACTGCTGAGCCACCTCTCCAGCCCCCAGTTAATGTCTTTAATGTATGAAATAATATGTTATCCTGCAGTGAGTGAAATGATTCTTTACAGTAAAAAGCAAAGGGTACAGCTCTCGTCAGTCTTCACTCACAGTCCCTGTCTACAGGGGCCACAGCCCCATTCCACAGAGCCAGCAGGTCCACTGGGTGTCCAAGGAGGAAAAGACGTTAGTACTAGCATATATTGTTCACTTAAATGCTTTTATATATTTATTTTTATTTTATGTGTATGAGAGTTTTGCCTGCATGTATGTAAGTGCACCATCTGTGTGAAATGCCTGAGGAGGCCGGAAGAGGGCGTTGAATCCCCTGGAACTGGAGTTACAGATGTTGTTAGCCCCCATGTGGGTGCCGGGAATTGAATCTATGCACTCTGCAAGAGCAGCCAGTGCTCTTTTTCACTGAGCCATCTCTCCAACCCCTATTGTTCACTTTTCAAAACATGCACATCTGGGCCTAGAGAGCTGGCTCCGTGGATAAGAGCACTGGCTGTTCTTCCAGAGCTCAGAGTCTGGCCCCCGAGGGCATTGTATGACATGGATGCATTGACATGCATGCATGCAAACACTCATACACACAAAACAAAAATAAATCAATCCAAAAAAATGTTTTTAAGTACACATCCCACTCACCATCTCTTACAGCACACCAGAAGGCAGTATGTCGCAGCTTTCTCTCTTCTCACCCTGTGAGTGCATCAAAATTGGTTAAACCAGTACCTTGTTGATGGACATTTCAGTCATTTCAAGTTTGATGTCCCTACACACAGTTCCAGGAAATGCCTCTGAGTGATCATGGATAGATACTTTAACACAATTTAATGAACTGACTCAAGGGATAAGTTCCTAAGTGGCAACACTGGAATAAAGAGTAAAGTTTCTACTTATTATTGTTGTTTTTCCTCACGCTGGAGATCAAACCCAGGGCCTTGCATGTGCTAGGCAAGTACTCTACGACTGAGCTATAGCCCTGACCCTTAGCCATTTAAATTTTTCATTTTTAGGGGACAATTTACACTGCAAAATGTATCATTACATTCTCAGTAATAGGCTATGAGAGTGTCTGATTCTCTGTTATTTATTAACACCAGATATCAAATTCTCAAAGTTTGTCAGTCTGGCCAGGGTTGGTAGTAGAGGTCTGAAATCCCAGCACTTGGGATGTTGAAGCAGAGGGATCAGGAATTCAAGATCATCTTGTCCTGAAGAGTTCAAGGCCAATCTAGGCTTCGTGAGATCCTGACCCAAAACAAAATTAAGCAAGCAAACAAAAAGCAAATTTGCTGATACTTTTCTGCTGGAGATCGAACTCAGGACCTTGGGTATGCTAGGTATGGGCTCTACCACTGAACTGCATCCAGTCTTTGGTGTTTTGATGTGTATTTCTTTCTGTATTTGTGTTTAGTACTGTTTCCTACAATGACTGGCCATGGATGTGCCTTCCTTTCTTTCCTGTTTGTTTTCTTGCCCTCAGTGGATCTCCAAGGACTATGTCCGTCTTTCCCCCCAGGAAATGTCCTTTCTTCACTTCCTCTGTCACCTCTATCTCTTTCCAGGATTCAGACATGTGGATTGGTCGGTATGTCACTTTATTTCTAGCCCATATTTTCTACCTGTTGGTCTTTTCATTCTGCCTTAAAGATGTTAATTGGCATTACCTCCCATTTAGCTTGCTTCTTAAAAATTCGAAATTATGGGGGCTGGAGAGATGGATCAATAGTTAAGAGCACTCATTGCTCTTACAGAAAACGCGGGTTTGATTCCCAGCACCCACATAGCAGATAACAACCATCCTAACTCCAGTTCCAGGGGATCCAACACCCTCTTCTGACTTCCTTGGGCATTGCACTGTGGTGCCTCCCCGGGGGCGGGGTCTCAGCTCCCATCCAGCAGGGCAGCAAGAGAATTCCCACAGGGGTCTGGGGAAAGGTGAGTGCGCTGTCTGCCGGCTCCCAGCCGTCAGTCCCAAGACGATCAGACGGACAGGGAGTCCAGTCAAAGCAGGAACTCGTTTAATAAAAGTTACATAGTATCTTATAAAGGCAAAAACCACAAGGGGATTTCAAAAGCAGGAGCCAGGGAACCAATCATCCTAAATGTCATCTCAGCCCGCAGGCTGCAAGCATTCAAGGTTACATTAGCTTCTATAGATATGATGAGCGAAACACGAGCTGTTCATGAGGGAGGAAGTTCTAAGACCCAATCAAACTTTTGTCAAAACAAGTTAAGTCATACCCAAGCCGCTCCTTTGTACTTCCTCTAAGTGTCATCTTTATTATCACGAGACCCCCACATTGCACAACCCGGATGCACCTACACACATGCAGGCAATACACTCACACACATAAAATAAAAATAATTTTAAAAATCTAAATTATGGGAGCTGAGAAGATGGCTCAGCGATTAAGAGCACTGACTGTTCTTATAGAGGACCCAGGTTTGATTCCCAGCACCCACATGGCAGCTAACAACCATCCTAATTCCAGTTCCAGGGTATCTGCCACCTTCTTCTTACCTTTGCAGGCATTGCAAGACCTAAGTGCACATACACACATGCAAGCAATACACTCATACACATAAAATAAAAAGAATAAATAAAGTATTTTAAAAAATCCTAAATTATCATTTTTGAAAATCAAAGTAGTACATAAAGCTTATTTTTATAGGTAAAATACAACTCATAGAGCTCATGGTAAAAAAAAAAAAAAAAAAGGACATTGACCTGTAAATCTTTGCTCCTAATTCCCCTCCTTAAACTTGTAAAGTATTTCTGGTATCTATGTCCATATTTCTCAACCCCAGATGTCACCTTTTTTGTTTGGTTGTGTCTACATTTTTTATTTGTGTGTAAGAGAGCGTGTGTGTGTGTGTGTGTGTACGCACAGGTGTGAACATGTTTCACAGAACTTGTGTGGATGTCAGAGGATAACTTGTGGAAGTTGGTTCTCTCCCTTCACTATTTGGCTTCTGGGATCAAACTAAAGTCAGTCCACAGACTTAGCCACAAGTGCATTTCACCACTGAGCCTTCTCACTGCCGCTCCTGCCAGGTGTTATCTTTTGACTTCCTTACTTGAAAAACAAGCCGTCAACCCTTAGCACAAAGAGCATCTCCACCATCCATGGCTGTTTCCTCATCCTGATGTGATAGTTTTCTACCAGTCTTTGGTTAAATTATTACTTTTCTTCAGATAAATTCCTGAGTGTCATATCATCGCAGAGTCAACTAGTTCATTATGAACACATTTGTTTTTGCCTTTCTGGGGTTAGTGGTATTTAACATTTTTCCCAAGTGCCTCTACAAGAAACTGAAAAATTCAGTGGAACTTGTGAGCACCTTTGCCCATGGATTTTCCTGTTCCTTTATTTCTCTCCTTCCTGAGGTGCAAGGACAGAACTGAGTCAGACAGGGAAAAGGTAAAATGTTTTTAGGTCCTCTCACCCAAAAAGCCAAACTTCCCCAGGCATCTGAGGAGCTCTGGAAATGAACTGTCTGAGTATAGAATCTTTACAGAAACACTGACTCACCAGAGCGGGCTCCCAAGCTGAGCAGCTATTTCTGACTTTCCCTGGAAATTGTAATATTGCATATAGCATGGTTGTTTTGCAAGCTAGCAAGAAAGGAGAAACACTGAAGCAGCCACACTCTTAATTTCATTTATTTATTTACTTATTTTTTATTTATTTATAGACAGAGTCTTTCTTTAGCCTTCAGCTGGCCTGAAATCCACATGTAGACCAGGCTGACCTCCCCCTCAAAGAGATGTGCCTGCCTCTGCCTCCTGACTGCTGAGATGAAAGGTGGCTGATTTTTTAAAAAAAACTTTATGTGTATGACTACTTTGCCTGCATGTAAGTAAATACACATAGGAGGACAATGCTCTTGGAGACCACAATAGGAGCTGGAGTTACAGTTGGTTGTTAGCTGCTGTGTGGGTGCTAGGAACCAAACCTAGGCCCTCTATAAGAGCAATCAGTGTTCTTAACCACTGAGCCATATCTCCAGCCCCAAGCATCGACAACTTTGCATTATGCTTACATTTCCTTGCCGGGAGCACAGGGAATGCTGCTGGTTCATGCTTGAGGGAGAGAGCAGTCAAAGGCTGAACCTAGTACTTTTAAATTGGAGGATGGGATGTGATGGGTTAGAAGACAAGAGCATTCCTAGGGGTAAAAAGGATCACAAGAAGGGGAGGCTTCAACTTAGCAGGAACCCCAGCCTTCATAGCTATTCTGCCCACCAGAAATTGTGAGACCCTTCCCTGGCACAGAGTAGGTGCTCAGTAAGCAACAGCAATAGGCAGTATGAACTTAAGCACCTCTCCAGGCTGTGAGGATGGATACCCACAAGTCAGAGGTTGCTACTTAATGTCCAGGGGATATGCAGCAACAAATGGTCCCCACGTTTTTATTTATTTATTTTATTTCAGGTGTGTGACTGCATTCCCTACATGTATATAAGTGCACCATGTGTGTGCAATGCCCTCGGAGGACAGAGAAGGGCATCTGATCCCTTGGAAACAGTTGCAGATTCTTTGGAGGTGGGGTGGTTGAGACAGCTGGCCTGGAACTCACTATGTAGACCAGGCTGGCCTTGAACTCCCAGAGATCTGCCTGTCTCTGCCTCTGAAGTGCTGGAACTAAAGGCATCCACCATCATACCCAGCTCTACAGATGATTGTTAACTGCCATGCAGGTGCTCAGAACCAAACCCAGGTCCTCTGCAAGAGCAGCTGAGCCATCTCTTCAGCCCTTGGTCCCCACATTTTGACCTTTCAGTTAACCCGAGTCACTCTGTAGATTCTTCCAGATGATGGAAATTCAGGAACGAGGGTCTTGTAAGGGCTTTACCAGTACTTGGGCAGACCCTCTGTGCTTCTTTAAAGGTGCCAGACCTCCCCCTTTCTCCTCCACCAAACCTAGGCAAGGCCTTTATCTCTATCTGCAGGTGACATGCTTAAACATTTCCAAGGCAATTGCATTTGCTGGTTGCAGTGACAGATGCCTACAACACTTGGGAGGCTGAAGCAAGAGGATCATGAGTTTGAGACCAGCCTTGGCTACACAATGAGACCCAGCCTTAAACAGAAAGGGGTGGAGGAAACTGTACTTTAAAGACTGACGTCCCAGTGGCGGGCAGGGGTAAGTGTGACGAGCTGCCCTGGTGCCTTGTCCCATCTCATCTGTACAGTGCTGCCTAAGCACAGTCAAAAGAGCTGGGTGATGCTAAATTGGGAGCAAATGACAGCACTGGCTCCAGGGGGGTTTTAAATGGGGGAATTGTGCCTTTGTAAGGTAGCCTGAGCAGAGGAATCCTTATTCTCCCTGGGCTGGCTCTGTTTTTCAGTTAGTCTGTCCTAGTGGCCTCAAGGAATATAATTATTAGTCCACCAGTCAAGACCTCAGTGAGTCAAAACCATTGTGCCTTAGCACTTATCTCTCAAACGCCTTTTGAGAGTTGTTTACTCAGTTTTGTGAGTTCTGCTTGGAAAGTGCTGGTAATCGCTGCACAAATTAATAAACTATTGTCCTTTCTCAGTGTGATCAGAGGAATAAGTGACGAGGGTACCATAGCTTGCTGTGGCCGCCATGCCTTTCCTCTTGGATGGATAAGCATATTCTAGAGCCTTTTGTTTGTATAGTAACATGTCTATACATACAGAGAAAGAGCAAAACATACAAACTCACACCTAATACCACATGACCAGGACACAGTCACTGCCCATCCATGTGTTAGCAGAGATCCTGAGGTTCCTGTCTACAACCTCCACCTCCCTCAAGAGCTTTTGTACCTGCATATATTTTCTCTTTTTTTTTTTTTTTTTCAGATGTCTCGGGACCTCCAAGTCAGTCACATCACCACCACCACCACCACTCCTTCCCGTTTTCTGCCTATCATTAACTCTTATTCTCTTCTAGTGCCAACCCTGAGAAATGGGCCTGTTACCCTATTCAATGCTGAGCACATGAAGACTCAGAGAAATTTACTAACTCTAGACCATACCTATGAGCTCACATACCAGCCCGGGTCTTTGCTATGTATGTAAATCAAAGGGTCAGCAAAACATATTAAACAAGGAAGAAGCATTGCATGCCTTGACCACCAGAGGTTGCTGTTTCTCCATTCTCAAGTCAGCAACACAGGCGCAGTCGCCTACCTCAGGAATGCAGTGGCTCTGGGAGCCTAAAGGAGATCTATAACTCCAGACCTAATGGCGCCTCTCTCCACCTGTTTCCACAAAATCTTGGACCTATCCACACAGGAATTTGGAGACTGTGGTGGAAGAGGATTTGGAAGCAGAAGTCTGAACTGGAATGTGTGATTCTCCTGAGATAGAACGTCTTTGGGTGATAGGGGCCTGCTTACCTGGATTTTGCTGAGCTCCCTTCCTGGGAGAGGAGGGCTGGTTTACAGAGATGTGGGTCCCAGGCCCGGGAAATTCTGGTAGGTCAATGTTCTCCCAAATTGGGATTTGGAAGTGATCTGTTATAGTACAAATAGAACTATAATATTTATAAGAATATAAAATTTTTATTTATGTATTTGTCGTTTTAAAAATCATGTGTAGTTTCACTAATCTTTGATAACCACATTGGAGCTAATGGCCTCATTGGGTTGTGTCCCAAATGCTCCTGTCTCAGCAAAGCGCATGTGGGGGACATTCAGGCCGGGCCATCCACTGGGTCAGAACTCTGCATCACTTACACCTATTGGTGGACTGAATTGCTTAATGCAACTAAAGGAATTATCTCAGGAGAAATGAAGGGTTTGTAAGCACCCTCAACCCTTCAGAAGCCAGGGGCTGAAGGCAATGCAATTGATACCTGCACATGAGTCCAGGGATGGTGCCTGAGCTGCTCCTTCTGTCCCTGTCTAAACTCTTAGCTGGATTGCTACATGAACCAGTGACATCTGTGACATGACACAGCTTCCAAATTCAAACCTGTTCAACATTTCAAAATGATATCTCCTATCATTTATGACAAGGCTCGCTATAAAATCAGGAAGCACCAGGCTTTGATATCAGTGTAGCCAGTGACAAGTGTGCATGCCTAGGGCATAGCTGGGGAACATGCAAACTCATGCTGGGGCTGAGGAAGTGTGGGCCATGACCAAGAAGGCTGTGTTTCTGCCTTATCAACTCTTTCAGTTTGTTTGGGGTCAAGGGCCTGGGCTGCTGGGCTCCATGGAGACTGTTACTGACAGTACTTAAGTGACAGGAGTTAGGACTATGACCCATAGGGACTTTGGTTCTAATGCTGGCTAAAACCCTTAGAATTGAGTGGATTTTGTCTGGTTTTGGTCTGCCTCATGAGTCTCTCTCTGATTCCTGGGACAGAAAGAAAAGGGAGAAGAGAAGGAAGAGACGATGGTGGCCTTCTGCCTGTGGTGTTCACTGGACTGGGCCATTCTGCTTTGTGGCACTCCTCCATCTCCACCTTGGTTTCCCGTATTTTCCCACTCTACACACTGGAGGGGCCTTCCCCTGGAGAATGCATTCCCCCTACGTAATTCTTTCAGGAGCAGAAAATTAAGAAAAAATCTTGTGGGATTTGTCCAAATCTCCACAGAGGAAAAATCCATACTCAGCAGACTCACTGAGAACAGACGTGAGGCCACCCATATCTGTTCTTGTTAAAGTCTAGCAGCATCAGGATTCCTTAGGACAAGTCCTGGGCCCCACTGGAGACCTCCGGACTGAGAGTCCAGGAGCAAGACCAGGAAAGTGCATTTTGATAAGCCCCCTCCTCCAACTAGTGATTCTGAAACTTGTCAGCATTTGAGACACATTACTTAATGACATTTCTGAAAACTTTGACAGACTGGGAATGCAACTCAGTTGGTAGCTTGCGTAGCATACAGGAAGCCCTGGATTAGATCTCCAGCACTGCATAAACTGGGAGTGATGGTGCATGTCTGTAATCCTAGCACTTGGGAAGTAGAGACAGGAGAATAAGACTTCAAAGCCAGTTTGGGCTACATGAAACTGTCCTTAAAAAAAGTTTGTTTTAAGACAGGGTGCCTGGTGTGGTAGCACACACCTTTAATCCCAGCACTCAGGGGGCAGAGAAAGGTGGATCCTGTGAGATGGAGGCCAGCCTGGTCTACATAGTGAGTTCCAGGCCAGTTGCAGCTATAAGGAGACCCTGTCTTTAAACAAATAAGCAAATGAATATATAAATAAAGAAGTGAATGAATGAAAGAAGGAGCTGAAGAAATGACTTAGTGACTAAAAGTACTGGCTGCTATGTCAGAGGACCTGGGTTTTGTTCCTAGCACCCAGATGGGGGCTAGGAACTGTCCATAACTCCAGTGTCAGGGGATACGATGCCCTCTTCTGGACTCCATCAGCATTGCACACACAGGTGCACTTACATAGATGCAGACAAAACACTCTCATACACATAACACAAAAATTAATTAATTAAAAATAAAACAAAAAGAAAGAAAAAGTGAAAACTTGCGAAGAATTTCCAGTCTCATCTTTTTTTTTTTTTTTTTCTTATGGAATAGCAGAGCCTGGTAGCTTTCTATTCATTTAAGCACATGGATGAGGTGAGCCTCAGGGGAGACCAGCCATTCACCCCGTCGGAAAAGTAAAAGCAGATGGTGTCTGTTCCTGCTTGTGAGGCTAGGCCCTGCTCACTCAGTCCTTCTGCACACCTCAGACACACAGAGGTCTGTGATGAGACAAGATGAGGGCCCTGGCTAGATGTATTTTCAAGTGAGAGGGGCTTAATTTCTGGGGCTAATCTTTCCCTGAAACCAGAATCCTGCTTGGGGAATTTTTGATCCCATGAATCTTCAGAGAGTGACTTCAGAACACAGGCTTAAAGGCTACCTGATCTGGGGGCTGGAAGGATGGCTCAGTTCCCAGCACTCACACAGCAGCTAACAGCAGTCCATAACTCTAGGTCTAGGGGATCCGACACCCTCTTCTGGCTTTGTGGGCATTACATACATTACTCCTGGGCATTGCATACATACATACTTACATACATTCAGGCAATACACTCATACACATAAAATTGAAAAAATATATTTTAAAAGCTACTCACCTAGCCACACTGAAAGCATAGACCACACGGCTTCTCTTACAGAAAATCAGCACAGGGCCATGTTAGCTTCAGGATACCTAAGAAGATTCCAGAGTAGAAGCAATAAAGAACTCCCCCTTCTTCTAGCAGAGCCTTTCCTGTCGTTATATCCCCCCCAAGATTCTGCAAAGCCTCTTCCAGAGGCCCATCCTGCTCTAACTCTGCTCCATCATGCCTCTCTGTGTCTCTCTTGTATCTGGGCCTGCCTCTGTCTTGTCACCTATCACACTGCCCCCACCAGGGGACACGGAGTCTGATGACAGTAAGGGTTTGGGTTTGGTAAGTATTTGAGAAATGAATAGGGCTCATTCCTGGGACTTCTTCTGGGCCTGACTGAGTTACCATGGTCCTGGGGCACCCTCACTCCACACTAGACAGTGCCTTGCTGTGTGGTGTGAAGAGTCAAGAATCTCCACTTTCTGTATCATGGGGAGGAGGCAGAACTTGAGCCAGGGCTGCATCCTCAAGCCCAGGGCTTCATGGCCATTTGCTACCCTGTCTCTGGGGGCCCCACCTGCAGACATGGTAAGACCTGTGCCAACCAGAAAAGGGCCATTTCAGCTTCCCATACACAGAGGCTGGGAAAGCACCCACAAAAGGTAAGCTAGCCATCAAGCCCAACCGGAATCCAGCCTTCCTAAGTCCTTACCCTTTCTTGAAGCCCAGGCATTAGCCAATGAGAATTTGGCTTCTGCTTTTCCAGCCTTCCTGGCAACCACCCTTCCCCAGGGTGAGCAGTGTAAGTTCCAGACATGCCTGCCACATTTCATTACTGGTTTCCCAGGTACCACCTGATCTACAGGATGAGTCCGAGGCAGTGCTGTGAGCAGATAACCATGTACATATTCTTAAGCAAATAGTGTTGAGCTGTAGCTATTTTCCCACCAAGAGAAATGCAAGTCCACAAGATAGGAAAACAGAGGCCAGTCCACATTCTGCTCCATTATCCATCATCCTTGCTAGCCAGGGATGTGAGCAAATCCCTCCATGAGAACTAGACAAGTCTCACACAGTCCTCTCCCACAAGTCAAATATGCACTGCCTTATACTGGCTCTGGGAAAAAAATCCTTTGCTTACTTGTTTGAGCAATATTTTGATGCTGGTACAGTTGTGTGTATGTGTGTGTGTGTGTGTGTGTGTGTGTGTGTGTGTGTGTACTGGTGTGCTGCTAGTGGTCTTTATTTAGTACCACGGAGGAAGCCACAGCCTTTATACTTTCTAAGGTCCACAACTCTCCCTCATCCCAGCAATCCTCACTGTGGATGATGGGGCTCTCAGACCTCAGCAGTTTTCAACACAGGGCCAATAAGGAGAGGGACCAACTGCATTGCCTCCCCCTAAGTCCTCACTGGAGCCTCCAGAAAGTCACCCTGAAGGCACTGGGTAACTGGGCCAGGGCGAGGTCTGCCACTCACTCATCTGGGTCTCTAGCATTGACAGTGCCTTCAGGAAGGTGACACACAGGGTGGCAATTCCTCCTGAGAGGAGGCCAGGTAGGTTGGGGAGCCAGAACTATAGAAGGTCAACCTAGAAGAGATACCTTGGAATGAGGATCTTGTCATTAGGGCTGTAGAGCGCCACTGTTTGAATTGGGAGCAAAACTTATAATGGATAGTACGATCGAGTTGTAGATTGACGCCAGTGTCTGGAATCTGGAAGCTTCCAGGCAGAAGGAAGAAGGCAATGCTCCAGTCCAAACAGGGCTGAGGCAGTAAGAGGAGAGCCCCGCGTGGGGAGGCCAAGAGAGCGAAGACCAGCCCGGCCGCCAGGGGGCGCCCGCGCGCACCGGGGACGCACGTCCCGGAGGCCTGCAGGAACAGGCGAGGCGGGCCAGAAGCCCGGCTGTGCAGCCCAGGAATGCGGCCTTTGGCTCGGCTCGGCATTCCGGCTGGCTCTGGAATGTGAACAGGGTGTTCACTGCCCTGGACGCACAAGCTAGTACTCCTCCCTCCGGAGAAGGCCAGGCAGTGGCTGTGCGGGACCCGTGTGCCACCCCACCGAGTCCGCAGCACGACGTCCATCCTGGTGAAGGACGTGGCCCTGGGAGCGTCAGGACAGCGAGACCTGGCCCTGGGCCCGGCAGGGAGGTGTTGGAACCAGTTACGGTTCAGAAATGAGGATACCCAAAGACACTGAGGAAAGGCCACTGAGGGGAAGAGAGGAAGAGAATTTCAGCCTCAAGGGACACAAGGCTCAGAGCCCCAGATTGCCCGCCTTTGGAGACATAATCAGTATGGCAAAGCCAGACAACCCTGTGTGGATTAGATAATCTCTGACCAGCCAGAGTGACTGAATACCCGAGAGTATGCCTTTAATTCATTCCACAAATATTTATTGAGCCTCTGCACCAGTTCCTAAACTAGGTTCTGAGGACATAGAGGTAAAAACATCTGTCCCCAAGGGACTGTGACATTCTGTTCCGAAAGACAGTCTGTGATGCACACCTGGGGGTTCGGGAACACAGAGAAGTAACCCAGATTGGGGCCAAGATCTAGGAAAGGTTTCCTTAGAGACACTGGATGATCACCTGAAAAAACACAGGAGTCATAGTTCTAGACTGAGGGGAAGCCTGTGGTCTGAGTAGCCCCCGAAAGAAGAAGCTAAGTTACAGCAACGATAGGGTGTGCTCTGCCAACTCATGGTGTTGAGTGGTTTATGGAGCCCCCCACGCTGCAGGAGGACTGGGATTCAGTACTCCGCTCTGGGAGTGCTGTGAGGATGGAGAGCTGATGCCCCCGAGCATGGTACCACCACTCTGGAGGTGTTCAGCAAACATTGGCTGGTGTCTCAACACTTTGCTTGACTTATCCACTTCGTCAATTCTTCTTCAAGGAAGCAGTTGCTACCTCTGAAATGGCAGGCATTTGCGTTCCAACCTTGGGGAGGTGACTGGCTGGGGAAGTAGGTTCTGGACATGGACTCTCTTTTGGTTTTGGTTTTGTTTTTTCCCCTTGCTGGTTTGGGGTGGTAGTGTGCAGATGAGGAGACTGAGTAGCTGTGTTGTCACAACACGCCCTAGAATACACCCAGGGCACCTGGTTTTGCACATGGGAGATTGTAAAAGGGAGAAGGGCCTGGCTAAGGACAGGATGCATGAGGCCATGTGTCTGGGCCAAGAAGGCTGCAGGAGGCTATAGTCCAGGAAAGGAGTCGATGGAGGCCAGAGGGCAGGGACAGTAGGCAGTGCTGGAAGGCAGCAACAGAGGAGGCCAGTGAAGCCAGAGCTTTGGGGGAACGGGCCGCAAGATGGAGCACAGGACCCCAAATACACTGTTCCTTCCTCACCTGGCACGTGTCAGGATGGGTCTAAGATAGGAGTCCCTACGGGACTATGGCTTCTTTGTATCCCCAGATGTCACTGAGTGGTTGGTTGGCAATGTTTACATCCAGAAATTCCTTGTCAAAACCTCCTCCCAGGAATACACAGGGACCTAAAGTCTTGTGTCCAGAGGAAAAGTTGTAGGCCTTGGAAATGTCTCCAACATTGTTCCTCAGCAAACACAGGAAGATAGGTTTCCTCCGGCTTTTGGGTGCTGACATCTGAATCCGGGCCCTTCCCCCAGGCTTGCAGTAGGGGGAAGGACAGAGGAGTAGGCAGTCATGGAAAATAAACGCTCACCTCTGCTCTCCTGACTTATTTCATGTTCTTAGAATTTCCTCTCTTGGAGTCAGGCTTTGTTATTTTAGAATTCCACATGTTGGTGGCTTGGGGTTGGGAAAACCCCTATTGCCCTTTCTGTGGGGAGGCAGGGCCATACTGGGAACTCAGAGTTGGTGCCCAGAGAGAGAAGTGTCTCGGCCAGCAGGCCAGAGCCCAGTCTCCAAGCGAGCCCCTGAGTCACCCTGTGGGCAAAGACTCTCAGGCTGGGCATGTGTGCCTCTGCATGAGTGTGTGCCAGCCCTACGGTGGGGACGTGGCAGTGTCTTGGTGCCAAATGTCAGCCTGGTCCAGACCAGAGCGCTAGTGATGGTTCCATTAGAGAATGGTGAAGCATGCAGAGCGGCCTCTAGGTGGGCCTAGGCAATGCGCTAAGTTGAGGACACTCCTGGCCTACGAGAGCACTGCTCCTGCTCACCACAGAAGTCAGGCTGTGGCCTGTCCTAGACCGTTCACTGGGGCTTCTGCTTTGCCCCTGCTCCTCGTTCCCTCTTAATAGATGTGTGTGAAGATGATACCTGAGTCCTTCCTTCACAGCTCCTTCATTCACTCACCCCACAAATACTTATGGAGTGCTCACCAGGTATCAAGTGTAGTGCTGGGTACTGGGACAACAGGGCTAAACTAGACAGATTGGAAACAAGCTAAGTATCCCAGCAATGAGCAACAGAAAGCCCAGAACACCTGCTGACCCGGGCCGAATGCACAGAACTTAAAAGTAACAGTAACAGAAACAGGACAAAGAGAAGTCCTTCCTAACCAAGACAGTTTGTTTTGGGATTCATTTAGTTTTGAGACAGTGATCTTATATACTCCAGACTAGCCTCAAACTCACAATTCTCCTGCCTCAGCCTCCTGAGGGCTAGGTGTGCCACCATGCCAGTATACTCATATGGTACTGAGACACCCAGGGCTTCACACATGCTCGGCAAGTATTCTACCAACTGAACTACATTCCCCAGGCCCCAACAAATAAGATCTTAATGCCACATGTTTAAAAATAAAAATCAACTCAGGCGTGGTCGCTCAGGGTGACGACAGCCTGTCTCAAACAAACAAATTAACTCATGGTAAACAAAATATCAAAATTTTAAATAAACACAGGCTCACTAACAATTCTGGGTCGGACCTTGTTGAAACCAGAAAGGAAAAACAGATCAGCAGGGCTGATCCTGAATTCAGGACAAAACACAACAGTAACAGAATATCACACAAGCATTAAAAGTGGCCATGGAAGTCAGCTTTGTGACGGAGAAACAGCACAAATTTGAGTAATTTAATATTTTATTTTCTTTGTTTTTTTTTTTCTTCTTTATCTTATTACTATCATTTTTTTTTTTTTTTGAAGCAGGGTCTCACATGATACCCAGGCTGGCATGGAATTCATTTTTTCATCCAGACTGGCCTTGAACTCGTAGTCATTCTCCTGTCTCAAGCTCTCTTGTGCTGGGATAGCAGGTGTAAGCCACCATATCCATTTTTGTGTAATGTTTCTTAAAGATGTGTTAAAAAGAGGAGCTGGAGAGATGGCTCAGAAGCTAAGAGCACTTATTGCTCTTGCCAAAGGACCCAAATTGGGTTCCCAGCATCTACATGGTGGCTCACAAGTGTCTGTAACTCCAGGGAATCTGACGCCGTCTTCTAGCCTCTGTGGGCAATTCATGCACATGGTATACACACATACATTCAGGCAATCATTCGTATGCATAACATAAAAATAGATCTTTCTTAAAAGTTGGCTTTTTAAAGATATATTAAAAAGACAGAATTATAACAGAATGTGCTGGTCTTTCTAGCAGAACTACATGTGCATGTTGAGACCTGAGACGGAAAACCTCCCTAGTTGGTCTCCTGTCCAATATGCAGATAAGAGACAGGACCACACCACCATGGAGCATCAGATGCTCAATGCAGCCGAGAGACTCAAAGTAGAATCCCCATTTGGGGCATGGTAGAACAGGCCCTAAAATACAGGCCTGTCCTCAGGACCCACACTGCTACACAGTAATAGGCAGCTCCCTCCCAGCTGAAGCCATGCTCTCTCTGTCTCTTTTCCTCCACTGGACCTCCATTCATGGCTCCTTGCCGCTACTGGACCACACTTTCCCTGATGTTTTTTACTGAGCAGACTGTAGGTAGACTGACTGATCTGGGCCCTTGATGACTGACAAGTGGGCTTGTGAGTGACTGAAGGGGGGAGTCTGGTTAGAAAGTATTTCCAATGTTGTGTTTTTCTCTCTGGCATAGGCACGCCCCACAGACTGGCATGAATCACAATTCCCTAAAGCCTTCATCTGCCTGGAAATGCCTGATGGTATTTCCCACAGCTCAGAAGCCATCAGGCCTGCATGCCAGTAGGCTTAGCTATCCCCACCCAGCCATAAACCTCTCACCCATCCCCTAGGGAAGCCACAGAGGGGAGAGGAGCAGGAGGCAGACGTGTCACCTTCTGGAACCTACAGCCACTCTGGGGTTTTGACCATAGGGGCCTCTGAACTGAGGTCCCTCCTGAGTGGCTTCTTTGTGTAGACAGAAGAGAAGTTCTGTCTGTCCTAAGAGATAGATTCCCAGGATCCAGCTTACCCCAGCAGTGTGTGGTCTCAACTTGTCCACTAAGTGCCAAGCGGTATGGGTGTTCTTGGCTCTAACTGTGGGTGAGCAGATTGCATTTCTCAAAGATGCCATGGCCATAGTGCAGCTAATTCAAGCTATGTAAGCCATGCCAATGACAGTAAGTGGAATTGTTATGCAGAAACTTCTGGAAAGCTGCCTTTAAAGGAAGGTGGAATGCTCTTCTTGGCTCTTTATCCTGCTGCCTGGAATGCAGATGTAATAGCTGGAGTTCTAGCAACCATCTTGGGCCATGGAAACAGGGTAGGGAGAAGCCTTGACAAATACCAGAAGCTTTGAAAGAAGAGACACATTTAACTAGATCAAAAATTTTGATTTTTGTGTGTGTGCAAAGATAAATGAGTTGGAATGTATTTGCAAATCAGAGAACAAAGGATGTAAAAAGGAAAAAAAAAACTCTCTAAGTTGATGAACATGTTTTAGTTGTGAAGCAACAAGAGTTCACTGTCAGCTACATAGGCAATTCATGGAGAGCCTGGTGACCATGAGACAATTTAAAGAAGGGAGAGAGGGAGAGGGAGCCGGAGGAGGGAGGGAGGGAGGAAGGAAGGAAGGAAAGACAAACAACTGAGGGTCTAGGTCTCTGGCTTCTTCTAGACCAGAGAATACCATAAAAACTGGCCTCTGATTCAGAAAACAAAAAAACAATCAAGTTGGTAAGTTGCTCAACAGGTAAAGACCATTTGCCACCAATTCTGACAACCTGAGTTCAAAACCAGAGACCACAAGATAGGAAAGAACTGACTGAGCAGCTTGCCTTCTGACCTCCACAGACATGCACTGGCATGCACATACCATACACATGTATGTGAACAAAATAAATAAATGAAATGTGATGACATTTAAAAAGAAGGAAGAGGAAGAAGAAGAGAAGGGGGGAAGAGGAGGAGGAGGAGGAGGAGGAGGAGGAGGAGGAGGAGGAGGAGGAGGAGGAGAAATCAGACATGGTGGTACACATTTTAAGTCCCAGCTCTCAGGAGGCAGAGGCAGGCAGACCTCTGTGAGTTCAAGGCTAGCCTCATCTACATATGAGCTCTAGGCCAGCCAGGGCTATACAGAGAGACCATGTTTAAAAAAGAAAAAAGAAATGTCATACCGGTTGCTATGGCTGCTTTTATTACTGCTGTACCTGCAGAGAACGCAGTGGTCACATACAAGGTTCATGGAAATGTACATTTACAGACCCTTCAAAAAGTTACTCCATTAAAATTATTGCATAAAATCATGGGGGATGGAGAGATGGCTCAGCAGCTAAAAGCACTTGCTACTCTTGCAGAGGACCCAAGTTGAATTCCCAGCACCCACATGACAGGTGACATCCATCTCTAACTTGGGTTCCAGGGAATCCAATGCTCTCTTCTGGCTTCCACAGGCACTACACACATGTGATGCCCAAACATACATGCCAGCACAGATATATAATCCTAAAATGAAATAAATGTTTTTAAAAATTATTACATTAAATCAGTGGTTTATGGGAGTAGAGAGATGTCTCAGTGCCTAAGAGCCCACGCTGCTCCTGCAGAGGACTTGAGTTTGGTTCACAGCATCCATGATGGGTGGCTCACTTTGGCCTCTAATTCCAACTCCAGGGGGGTCAATGCCCTCTTCTGGCCTCTTCAGAGACTGCATGAATGTGCACACACACACACACACACACACACACATAAATGAGATAAAATAAATCTTTAAAATCAAGGGTTTACTTAAATACTGTGTATATTTTTACCTTATTTTTCTTATTCATTGATACTTAATGAAAAAAATCCATCACTGGTTTAATGATCAAGACACATTATATACATAAATATGTAAGAAACTGACAACGAATACATAAGAAATATTCTTCTAAAAGCCTGAAAATCCCCAAATCTATCACTAGTTTAATTTTTTTTTTTTTTTTTTTGAGACAGTGTCTCTTCTGTGTATCCTTGTCTGGCCTGGGACTCACTCTGTAGACCAGGCTGGCCTCCATACCACAGAGGTCTGCCTGCCCTTACCTCCCAAGTGCTGGGATTAAAGGCATGCACCACCACTCCCAGTCTACTTAACCTTCTTAAACATAGATGTACCACCATTTATTCATAGCTTATGAATGGATATTTGTTTTGTTTCCAGTTTGGGGACACTCTGACCAATACTGCAATAAACTCACTTCCTATCAAATATATGAGTGATATTATAGTTGTTTCAGTATTGTAAAACATTGATTTTAAAAGTCGTGTTTATTTTATATATGTATGTGTATCTATGTTTTGTTGATTTGGGTTCTCCAAAATTCAGTCACCAAGTTACAAGATACACACTGGGAAAAAACTCCTGTGAAAGAGAAATGGGGAGGTCCATTCTTGAAGTTGTGCCATATTTATACCTACGAGTATACTGTGTTTGTATGTTTCTATAGAAATGTATGTTATGCATATATAGCCATGTGACTATACACATGCATGTATGTTTGTAGATAGACATGTCATATGTATACATATATATATCATTGTGTACACAGATAGATTTGCATATATGTGCACATATATTTGCATATATAGCTATAAACAAAAGTATGGCAGGATGCACACACATCACAGGAATGTCCAAGAACAAGAAGAGGAGGCACTGGAACTCCTACAATTCCAGGCCTCTGTATTAACTTCCAGCCTAGCACCTGAATGATCTCAATTTGAATACATTTTATTTTTTAACTAATTAATTAATTAAATGTTATGTATATTGGTGTTTTGCCTGCATGTATGTAAGTGTACCCATGTCTTGCAATGCTTGTGGAGGCCAGAAGTCAGTGTCAGATCCCCTGGAACCGGTGTTACTGATACTTGTTAGCTACCATGTAGGTTCTAGGAACTGAACTTTGTTCCTTTGCAAGAATACTCAGTGCTCTTAACCCCTGAGTCATTTAAATTCATTTAGAAATGAATTTCTAACCTGATTTTAGTGGTTGTAAGCCTGTAGTCCCAGCTACCCAGAAGACTGAGGCAGGAGGGGATGGCTTGAACCCAGGAATTCAGGGCCAACCTGGGCCACAGGGCAAAACTGTCTCTTTAAAAAAAAAAATCAAATAAAAAGCTGGGCATGGAGGTACATGCCTTTAATCCCAGTACTCAGAAGGCAGGCGGGTCAAGTCAGGTGGAGCTCTGTGAGATCAAGGCCAGCCTTGTCTCTACGGTGAGTCCCAGATCAGCTGTGGCTACAAGGAGATCCTATGTCAAAAAACAAAACAAAACAAAACAAAGCCAAAATAATAATAGTAAAATAAAATAAAATTTCCTGGTCTTGCTCCTAGCCCCGTTCAGCTGCTAACTGGGTGACCTATTTTCTTCTTCCGGGCTTTCCAGCTCCTTTCCGAGATGGAATCTGACCCCTCTGTCTTCCCAGGAGCTCGCTCCACTTGTTTGCTGGGTATTTGAAACACTTTCCATGTGTCCTTTGGTTCTGGGCCCCAAAGTCTTTATCCCAGTTCTCTGCCAGGTAGATGTGGTGAAGGGGCTTCGCGAGCGGCGCTTGTAGCCTCTTCGGTGGGGAACGGTGTAGAGGAGGAAGCTGATGGGGGGCCTGAGTCACCCTCATTATCTGCACTCTTCCAGGGAGGCGGCCTCGCCACGGTGCCCAGTGCAGCACCATGACTCAGAGAAGAGGCTCGCGTCCCACCTGCCCCCGCCCTCCTGCCCTATCCCCGGGTCCAAGTTCCCAGGCCTCCGGTTACGCCCAGCTCCTAAGGGCGGGGCCTTAGAGGCTCACAGGAGGGCTTAAATCGAGTTTCTTTCTTTTTGAATAAGAAAAGTACCCCCCAGGGTGTGGTGTCACACGCCTTTAGTCCCAGCACTGGGGAGGTAGAGACAAGCAAACTTCTGTGAGATGAAGGCGAGCCTGGTCTACACAGCGAGAATCTGTCTCAAAAACCAAACAAGAAAAGTACCCACGTGTTCTTTAAGATCTTGGATTGAAATACTACAGAAATTCCCCCTCCAGATCCTGCATTTCTGCACCAATAAACTAAATCCTATCAGCCTTAAGTCAGTTCAGGTTCCATTACCAATATCATGGGACCATTTTTTTAAATTGGAGATTTTTTAATTTCACCATTATAGATAGATAAGGGAGCATGAACTTATGTTCGTACTCACCTGCTTTTTATTTATTACGTTTGTTTTCTTTCTGGTGCAGGGGGTTGAACCCAGGGCCTTGCACATACTGGGCATGGGCGTTACCCAGTCCTTTCTTTTCTTTTCTGAGACAGCATGCTTCAAGAAGTAGTCAGGCCTTGAACTCCTGATCCTCCTGAGTGCTGGGTCTACAGACATACATCAACATCTTCCTCTTTATTTGCAAATTTAGGGCAGCAAGCTGTATACATTGAATCAAAACTCTTCATCTGTTCCTGTCTACAGAATATGCACATGCCCAGAATTAACGTAGCCGTTCTTGGTCATTTGGACTGGTTCCAGTTTTCCACCCAATTGCTTCAGTGAATGACACTGGACACTCAACCCCAATATCTGTAGGGCAGATTCCTAGCAGTAAAATTGCTGGGCCAATGAATAGCAATGATCATTAATATTTGCATAGCATTCTCTAAAAGCTGGAAACTGCTTTAAGTACTTTACAGTAAGTAATTAGTGCAGCTTAATGCTTGAAATAAGCTTCAGGCCAGGTATGCTGTTCAGTCCATTCTGCAGATGAGAAAAAGTAAGGCGCGGAGACGTGAGATGATTGGTAGGGCTGGGACTTCAACCCGGGGGGCTGACTCCAATCCATGTTCTTTATTTTTCGTATTTTTTATTTATGTGTAGGTGTATGTGTGTGTGCCAGCTTGTCTGTATGGACACCACATGTGTACCCGAAGAGTCAGAAGACATGTCAGAGCACCCTGGGACTGGAGTTACATGGGGTTGTGAGCTACCCTATGTGGGTCCTCTTCAGGTGCAGCAAGTGCTCTTAACTGCTGAGCCATTTCTCCCGCCCTAATCTGCATTCTTAATTATTAAGAATTAATATTCTTCTGCCTTTTGAAGACCGTGGGAATTTGTAATGCAGCTTGAGAGACTCCCCTTCCTGCTGACACTGAGCCAGATCAGGCTTTGATCTTAGCCAATCTGATGAGTAGCAATGATTCCTTGTTGTGCCTTTAACTTGGATTTCTGTTACTCTTAGTCTGGTTGAACATCCACTCATCTGAGGGTCATCAGTATTTCCTTTTCTAAAAACTACACTGAGATCTTTTGTTTGCTGGTCTATTTATGTTCTTTTATGTCTATCTACACTTATTGGGCTTTTTGAGACCCTGTATCCCCAGCTGCCCTAGAACTCAGTACATAGACCAGACTGACCTGGATCTCACAGAGATCTACCTGCCTCTGCCTTCCAAGTGCTGGGATTGAAGTGTGTGCTACCCCACCTGCCTTTATTTATGTTTATTCATGACTTGCACTAAGCTTATGTCTTAGGAAGCTAAATCCCTGTTCACTCAAGGCACAGATATTTGAACAGGTAGACATCCAGCTTTTGATTTTTTCCTTGGTGGGTTCCAGATGGAGTATTTAAAAGGAGATGAATCAAAGAAAAAGGAAAGACTAAGGACATTGCTCAGTCAGTAAAGTACTTGCCTTATAAACACAGGGTCCTGAGCTTAATCCCCAGAGCCCATGGGTATGTGTGGGGGAACCCAGGTGTGGTGGGGTGGTTCATGCTTGAATTCCAGCCCTGCGAGATGACAGGCAGGGTCTTGGAGCTCAGTGGCTATCTAACCTAACCTACTCAGCTAGTTCCAGATCAAGAAGAAATCCTATCTTTAAAAAAAAAGGTGGATGGTGTCCAAGAGACAATACCCAAGATTATTCTAGACCCACACATGTGTGTATATACATACCATACACACACACACACACACACACACACACACACACACACAGGAAGAACATGTGGCATGGGGAGAGGCCTGAGCAGATCCACAGGGAGATGGTCTCTGCCTAGTGAGGTGGGAGGAAAGATAGGTAATGAAAGTGTAAGATGCCCATGACGGAGGCAGCCCACAGTTCACCCCACCAGACTGGCCCACTTGGACTTGAGCTCAGAAGAATCTCCATGACAGACAGGAAGATGCCATGCTCAGATGCACTGATACTTCCAACCAATGATTTCCCCTAGGGAAGGGCTGCCCACTGCAAGGCTGTGGTCAGCCGGCAGCCCATCCTTTTTCTTACATTCACTCAATGCGTGAGTCTTCTAACTCTAACAGTCAATGGAGACTGGCAGAGACTAACAGGTCTGTGGGGGCTGACAGGTCACAAAGATTACCCGCTCACTCCTTAAGTCACCTTGCGTTCCTAACTCCTGCTCGGCATCAGCTTCCTGGAAACCCCCAGCAGTTCAGACTCCTAAAATCTTTTGGTAAAAAATATTTCATACTGTCTGAATCTAAAGATCCTGAATCTAAAGATTCTATTGGGTGGTTACTATAAACGTTCTTTGGCTTGGACATAAAGTACAAATGTTAGCCTGAGCGTAAGGACAGCTAAGGGTGGGCCTCTTGGCGCTTGGGAGTGCATTCTGATGTCAGCTTAGGGGTTCAGGAGCACGGAGTTAGGGTGACTGTGACCTCTGGATGTGGATCTTGATAAAATCTATGGGGGTACCTTTAGTGCCAGCCCCAGGCCTGAGAATACACTTCATAGGGCAAGCCGTCAGAAGTGTCATTTTTGGCCAGCCACAGGATGACCGGTAGACAGCCATCCTCCCCCAGCCATCTCTCAAGGTCTTGCTCTATCTAATACCTTACTCTTGGGTCCTAAGTTGAGGTTTCTGCAAGTGACTGCAGCAGATACTTGAAGTTCTTTTACTAGAAAACACCTTTCATCACCCACACTACCTTGTGGAACTGCTGTGTCTTTGCAAATGTTCAATGTGGAAACCCGACCATGCAAGGGTTGGACTGTATGAATTACACATGCGTTCCTGAAGACAGCCCAAGATGCATTCTTCCTACACCCATCCAACACCCTCGCCCTTTCCTGCCATGACTAGAGTCACCCATCAACAATAAGACCACTTAGTTGGATCAGTCTTTCAACTCTACCATCATGATTGCTTGTAATGTTGAAATACCCTAGAATATAAATCAGCCAGGAAGTACTGAGCATATAACGTGGGCAATATGAGGCAATAGGATGTAGGTCAACAGCTTACCAGAAAGTCTAAGAGCCATGATAATACCTGCCCCCAAGGGAGCACATGGCTCCATTGGACCTGTCAGCTGGTGGCTATGTATGATAATCAGCCTGGGTTCTAAGTGACAGTAGACCTCAAAGGGAGTTGCTCACTATAGCTGGATGGTCAGCTGGTCTTCCACCAGGAGGTGTGGTTGCAATGGGTTTGAAGGATGGCAGGGAACTGTAGATCCTGAAGAAGGGAGGAGTCGGCCCACTAGAAAGAAAGAAGGTGGCTGATGAATCACTCAGAAGCTCGGAAGGGGCTCTATTTATTTTGTTTGATGAACCTGTGTGCTACATCTGATAGCGCTTCAAAGCACTGGTTCTCCAGCCTGGCTGAATATAATTACCTGGGATGTTAAAAAAAAAAAAAAAAAAAAAAAGCCCTGTCTCTGAGGAGTTGGGTTGAATTGGTTGAGGTGCATCATGTGTACTGGGATGTTTAAAAGGCTTTCCAGGGTAGCTGAGGAGCACTGGGGGCTGAGGCCCTCTGTCTGACCAGAGGCCGCCTCTCTTCAACCCTCTAGCACTCACACCTGCTGGGCTCCCACACTTCTGAGACACGCCTCTCATTCCTCTCCTGGGCCACAGTCACCTAGGGAGGGGCCAGGGCCTCTCACATCCCTCTTACATACCAGGTCTCAAGTTCCTGGGAGCATTCTCTGCCTGGTTCATGTGCAGACAGTCTTTGCAGCAAGCTGCAATTCAGGACTTCTGCTTCGTTGCCTCTTCTGCGGCTTTCACAAAGCTCTGAGAAAGTCGTGAATGAGGCCTTGCAGCACGGTTTAGAGGAGGAAAGCTACCCGGGGCTAGCTTTCCGGGGGCTCAGCCACACACTCCAGCTGGGTGGGGGACCTGTGAGCTGGGCACAGAGGCGGTAGCAGGAAGGGATTTTTCTCTCCCTGCATTTCCTGGCATTGAACGGGGACTGACTAAAGTCCAACTTCTCTGCTGAAACTGCCTAGGCTACCGAGTGGTCTCAGGAATTCTGTCCTCATTTCAGGGAATTCTAGAGGTGTGGCTTTTGGCCACCAGCCACCAGCAGTGACAGGTCTGACCCTACCTACCTTCCTCTTCAGCAGTGTGGCTGGTCATTGAATCAGCTGCAGGAAGAGGATGTGGGTTTAGAATTTTCTGACCAGAAAGATAGCTGAGGTTAACTATCAAGACAGGCAATTAAACATCTTGACTCTAGAGCCTTTTTAATTTTTAAAAAATCATTTGTTAGTTTTATTTTGTGTAAACTAGTGTTTTGCCTGCAGGTTTGTAAGTGCACCTGTGTCCTACAATGCCCCTGGAGGCCAGAAGAGGGCATGGCATCAGGTCTCCTGGATCTGGAGATAAGAATGGTTGTTAGCTGCCATGTGGGTTCTGGGAACCTAACCTTGGTCCTCTGCAGGAGCAGTCAGTGCTCCTAAGCACTGAGTCAGCTCTCCAGCCCCTAGTTATTTATTTATTTAAATTTTACTGTAGGTTGCCCCTGAGATGATTCCACACCCATGCACATAGGGGCAGCACTAATTGGACTCAGTGGATTAATAAAAAACAACAACAAAGGAAGATTATGAAGTTGGGAGGAAGATCTGTTGGAAGCAGGGGCAGATAGATCAAGATACATTGTGTACAGGCAGGAAATTGCTAATGTATAAATCAATAAGTTATTGATTTTTATTTAAAATGATTTGCATTCTTTGTTAAAAGACAGGTGCAGATAGCAATGTACCCAGATGAAATGGAAATCCCAGTGGTACATGGTGGGCTGTGCCTATAACCCAGCACTCAGGAGATCAGGGTTATCCTCTGTTCTATAGAGAGTTTGAGGCTGACCTGAGCTAAATGAGGAGAAAACAAACAGTCTCAGTGGCTAGAGTAAGCCTTTCTCATGAATTCTTCCATACAGTGAGGCCCACTTCTACTTACTTGGGGGGTGTGAGGCTCTAGGCAGGGGCTGGATGAATGGCCTTGGAAATCATCCTCGGGCCTGGGCTTGCATAAGCCACAGGATAACCATCACAAATAACCCTTCTAGAGACTCCCTACCACCTTACCTTCTTGGAAAGAAGATCTAGTTTGTCCCTTCCCGGAACCCATTCAAAGAGGCATGCCGAGGCCCTGGCTCATCTGCCTTAGCTCCTGAGAGGCCTCAGAGCAGTCCTCTATGTTGCTTCACAGTCCTTCAACTATGCTAAGAATGCAAGCCATTTCCCATGGGGCTGGCAACCATGAAGCAATCAGGAGCCCAGCCTCCCCAAATATCTGCTTTGCAAACACATAAAGCAGAGAGGCATCCTGAATATGTAATCTTGGGCCCATCACCTTAGGCACTTGCACTGGCCTGTTCCCCAGCCAGGAGTGCTTTAACTTCTAGAACAGAACTTTCTGGAAGGGGCTTTCTCGAGGGAATGGACACCAAGTGCTAGCTACCCTGGGCCCTTGGCAGGGAACTTGCTCCCATTCCAGTACTGGGATCGTGGCCAACTTGGCATCATTTGGGTGCCTTTTCCTGAGATGTCTGGGTGCAGGTCTGCTTTACCAGCAGCAAGACACCCCCTTGGCCCCCACCCTTTGGATACCTTCAGTCTCGTAGTTTGAATGGATGGGGGCAGTCCACACCAGGCCTACGGAGGATGGGTCAGGGAGAAGCAGAGAACAGAGCTTTCTTGTGTACTTGGCCTTTCCCAGGGACTTTAGAATACCTTGTGTAGCAGCAGGCCCAGTCAGGTGCCAGTGACCTACATAACCTTCCAGACAGGGCTGGTGGGAGCCCTCCTGGTTCAGTCCAGGGAAGGCTCCGATGAAGACACTTTACAATCCTGAGACACTGAATGTTCAGTGACGACTGACTGAATCATACACAGGTCCACAGGGTAGAATAGTATGTAAGGGTGGTTCCTGGGGGCTTTCTGTTGTTGTTTTGAGACAGGGTCTCCCACTGCAGTCACAGCTGGCCTTTGTAGACCAGGCTCACTTTGGATTTGTGATCCTCCTGTCTCTGTGTCAAGAATGCTGAAATTAGCCAGCTATGGCAGTGTCCAGGAGGCAGAGTTAGGCAGATCTCTTTGAGATCAAGCCCAGCTTGGTCTATATAGCAAGTTCCAGGTCACCTGGAACTACAGGGAGACCCTGTCTCAAAACAACAATAACAGCTTAAAAAAGGAGGGTGCAGGGGGGAGAGAGAGAGAGACAGACAGACACTGGATAGCTGACTCAACAGTTAAGAGCACTGGCTGCTCTTGCAGAGGACCTGGCTTTGATTACCAGCATCTACATGTCATCTATCAACTGTTAACCCCAGTTCCAGAGGATTCAGCGCTCTCTTCTGGCCTACACAGGCATTGCACAACATGGATGCACTTACATACATGCAGGCAAAACACTCATATACATAAAATAAAAATAAATTTTAAAATAAATAAAAAATTTGAAATGTTGGCATTATAGGAATAAACCACCACATACAAGCAAAAATTATTATTATAAAGACTAACAGTATTACAAATGTTTGATACAATGTTTAGTGAGCATCAACAAAAATATATTATTTGGGGGGCACTAGAACAAGGAAAAATATTGAAAGAGATTTTAAAAAACAATAGTTGAGTTAAGGGTAAACATCAGTGGCAGAGAGCTTGTCTAATATACACAAGGCCTTTGTTCTATCTCTAGGTCCCCACCAAATAAAAGCTAACCAGCTATGGTGGCTCATGTCTGTAATCTCAGTACTTGAGAAGTAGAAACAGGAGAATTGCCATG
The DNA here is from genome assembly GCA_035773235.1 of Eospalax fontanierii. Lineage (NCBI taxonomy): Eukaryota > Metazoa > Chordata > Mammalia > Rodentia > Spalacidae > Eospalax > Eospalax fontanierii. The sequence continues at coordinate 115,112,077 of CM069526.1, forward strand.
AGTTCCATGCCAGCTGGAGCTACGTGGAGTGAGTCTCAGGCCGTCCTGGGCTCCAAAATGAAATCCTGCCTCAAAAAATTCAGTAAGTAGGGCTGAGAAGAAGCAGGGGCAGAACGTGTGCCTAGAATACACGAAGCTCTGGGTTCAACTCCCAGCACCATAAAAACCAAACCAAAACAGACAGAGTAAGCAGGGACCAGGAATGTACTCAGTAGAATGCTTGCCTAGGATACATGAGGCCATGGGTTAAATCCCCGCATTGAATAGATTACAGGTGCATGCCTGTAATCCCAGTGCTCAGAAGCAGGAGGATCAGAAGTTCAAGACCATTCCAAGCCAGGTGTGCTGGTGCACACCTTTAATACCAGCACTCAAGAAGCTGGGGACAGAGGCAGGCAGATCTCTGCGATCAAGGCACGCCTGATCTGCCTAGCAAGTTCCAGACCAGCTGGGGCTACAGAGAGGTCCTGTCAAAAACAAAGCAAAACAAGATTATTCTAGACTACATAGTGAGATCAAGGCCAGCCTTATCTACATGAGACCATATTAGAAAGAAAGAAAGACGAAAGAAAGAAAGAAAGAAAGAAAGAAAGAAAGAAAGAAAGAAAGAAAGAAAGAAAGAAAGAAGAAAGGATACATCTCTGTGGTATGACTAGGAAATCTTAAGCTTTTGAAAAAAGAAAAAAAAAAGAGTGGCTTTTAAATCTGGTCTAGAGGCTTAGCTCTCTTCCTTGTAGAAATGACCTTGACAGACACCTTAATCTCACCTGTGCAATGGGTACAGTCATTCCTGCTCTACAAGATTCTGGGAGCAGTCAATCAGACAGGACATTTCCTCCTTCCTCACCTGCCTTTCTTCCTCCTCTCCTTTCTACCTGTACAAATTTTTCACTAGTGAGGAAGGATCCAGTTACCCACACAGGATTCCACAACTGAGTCAGTTCTGAGTCTGCTGAAAGCTTTTCTATTCTAAAGATGTATCCCTGCCTTTAAAACCCCAGTAGAGCTGAGGACTGGGTACTGGGGGAAGGAAGGTACCTGTGACTGAAACCCAGGACACAAAGTCAGGATAAACTTCTGTTATCCTCGCTGGTGGAGCACAGTGGTCTTCTGGACTCCGGCCTTCAGCAAAGCCACAAAGTCTTTGTAGTTTCCTTGTGAGATGGGGTGTGGAGGCAGCCTGACTGACCTTCTCCCAGCCCCTGTCCTGTGAACTGGCCTCAGCACCTCTTACTCCCCGGCCTCTACCACCCTAGACAGAATTCTACTATGTAGCCCTGGCTGGCCTGGAACTCACAGAGATCCACCTGCCTCTGCCTCCTAAGTGCTGAAATTGAAAGCATGCAGCACCCCAGTCAACTTGATCTGTCCTCACATTTAAAAAACTTTAATTGGTAAACTAAATTTGTGTATCTTTATGATATAAAACAAATTTAGAACTATGTATACATTGTGACTAAACTGAGCTAATGAATACACACACACACACACACACACACACACACACACACACATATGTATATATATACCACCTCATGTAACTAGTTTGTGATGGAAACAATTAAAAACTACTTTCTTAGCAATTTCCAGCATATAATCCATTGTGGCTGATCATGGCTTTGCTGAACCTCAGAGCTCTTGAACTAATTCCTCACAATGGACTGAGGTTTCATAGCCTTGACCAGCATCTTCCAACTCAGACACTAGGTTCTGTGATCATGAGTGGCACAAATGGTTCCCTAAGTCTGAATCAGGGGAAACCAAAGGACACAGCCTTTTTGAGAATGTGGTGTTTCCCTAAATATTGGGAAAGATGAAGTAGTAGGACGGTGCACCCGGAGTGTCTAGCATCACAGAGTGAGTCAGCATAGACACGTTACAGAATTGCTGCGGGGGTGGGTGTCCCCAGCTGCCTTGAACATGGCACCCTATGCATGCACCTCCATATCTGATCTTCTCCTCCAAATGGGAGCATCTGAAGGGGTTATACATCAGCAGAGCATTTGTGGTTGCGAAGGTGTTCTAGCCAGAGAGGCCAGCTGTGACAAGATGGAGGGACTCAGAACCCACAGGGTCCCAGAGTAGGGGTGGTCTTGTAGTGTGGAAAGGAGGGAGGAAAGGATGAGGTGTCAGAGAGAGATGAAAAGGGGCTACTACATGAAGTCAAACACCAGAGAGGAACCAGGCCGGGACTAAGGCTAGATTTCTCCTGCCAAGGCTTCCAGGGCCGGCTGGGATGGGCTCTGTTCAATTCCTGTTCCTTGTCATCTTTCCGGTCTAGACACCTTGGCCTTCCAAACGCCGTTTGCTGGCTGGGCCTTGGAGTTTACCAGTGTGCAGCCTGTGATGTCCTTTCTTTGTCTTTTTCAGGGGCTCCTATTCAACCTTCAAATTTTTCAAGGAAACCTTTCCTCTGTATAACTATCTTGATCTCACTGTAAATTGCGAATCCCAGCTTCCCTTCTTTATTTTTCAATTTCAGCAGAGCCTCCCTGTAGTCCCATCTTCCTTGGAACTCGCTATGTAGACCAGGTTGGGCTCAATCTCTTAGAAATCTACCTGTTCCTGCTTCCTCAGTGCTAGGATTAAAGGCATGCTCCACCATACCTGGCCCCTTCTCTCTCAGAACCCACATTCAATCATACAGAACTGAGGTCCCAGTTTCCTTGTCTGGGTCCTTGCCTGGAGGATGCCTTCTTTGGTTCAGGATCCTAAGCCATGGCTCCGTACTAATGGCATTAAAATAGTGATAGGTATTATATATGACGTACTCTCTGTATTTTTCATTTAGTCCTCAAAGCCACCTTAAGGAAAAGAAACTATTAGCACACTCACTTTACACACAAGAAAACTGATACTTGGAGGGGTAACTCATTTGCCACATAGCTGATAAGCTGAGGAGCCTGAATTTGAACCTTGGCTGCCTGATTTCTGTGAATTAGACCTTTCACTAGCCACTGGCCATTCTTCTATAGTACAGAGCTGCCTATTGAGTGGAGTGTACCAGGTGACTCCTGGGTCAATAGGATCAGGGATTCCTGATCACCAGGTATGGCAGCAACTTCAGGCCTGGCTGCAGAGCCCTGGATTCTGGGCTGTCTTTTCAGGGTCACAAGGGTGGAGAAGCAAGAAGGAGGAAATAGAGTTGAGTCAGATGCCTGTGGAATCTCTGGCCTTTATTGAATTCTGGGAAGAGGAGGAAAAAAAAATGAGCATGATTATTCCAAGTATGTAAGATAATCAGGGGCTCTTTACTGTTTACAGGCAAAAAAATCTCAGGCAGCCAGCACCTGCAAGCCAGAGGCAGGCATCTGTGAGACTCTGAAAGCCGGAGCCTGAGATCCAGGCTCCGAGCTAGAATCAGGCTAAGTGAATTGGGAAGGGGCAAGGTGGACAGGAGGGTTTTCCAGTCCAGTCGTTGTCACTGCAGCAGCAGCATTTCCTGCAGACAGCATTTAGTCTCAGCCCCTGTGACCCTGGCATGTGGGCCAGGACACACATTCTCCGGAGAGGAAGGAGATACGGCCTACCTGCCTGCCACTACCTGTCACCCTCATGCTGACTCCACTCCCCAGACTCTGGTACCTTTTTCTTTGGGGGCACATCCAGCAGAGCCTCATTCCTCAGCAACCCTCTTATTTGGGGGGCAGCTGGGCTGGCTCATAACTTTGCAGAAATACGCAGGACCATATAAGGCAGTCTGATCTTAGAAACCCTGACATCTCCACACGCTCCTTGGATTAGGGCAGATCAGATAGAAACCAATACACAAGAGACCCGAGAAGAAGTGAGCTCTCTTAGGGTTTGTGGGCATGGGTGAAGGTAAGGGAGTACTAACATGAAGCCTCCTGTTTTTCTGTAAAATTATTTGTTTATAATAGTCCCAAATATCTGATGGTAGGGAGGTGTAGCTCGGTTGGTAGAATGCCTGCTTAGCATGCACGAAGCCCTGGGTTTAATCCCCAGCACGCATAAAACGGGGCCTGATGGCACAGACTTATAATCACAGTGTTTGGGAGGTGGAAGAGGAGGATCAAGAGCTCAAGGTCATCCTCAGCTACATGAAAACCTGTCTTAGTAATGATAACAACAACAACAACAATAATGATTCCAAATATCTGGTGTGAAAATGGAAAAAGAAATCCACTGTTTCTTCTCCATGTTCTCCTTCGTCCAGCTCATGCATTTATACATCTGTGAATTCACACAACAATTATTTATTTGTTCATTCATTAAATGTATGCTCTGAGGCTGGTGATGATGCCAGGTGCTAAGTAGTATCTGAGAAGTATCTGAGGATGTCTGGATGGGTGCTTATCACCAGGCATGTAAGAACCGCATACCTGATCTGTGGTCCCTTCCCATGAACCTGGAGAGCTGTGGTCCCCTTCTGTGAACCTGGACCTGTAGTCTCCTCCCATGAGCCTGGACCTGTGATCCCTAACCATAAATGATGGTTCCACATCTCCCTGGGGGTGGGCAGATGGGCGAGCAGATGGGAGGACTTCCCAATGCTGAACAGCGGTTTCCGCCTTTTCTCAGTGGCTGAGGTCCCAGGTTGTGCATGACAATGACTTTTTGGTTTTATGCTGGGGACAGGGAGGTTTCTATCATTTGTGGGTTCTCATCTTGGGAGGACTGATTCTCAAGCATGGACTTCCCATTTCCCTTGATAGCCAGCTACGGTCTTAACCCCACATGTGGTTCTGGACGCTCACGCCTTGCTGTTGGAGCTTTCCTGTTCCCGGGCATCGGGAGGTTTTCCTTCATTTTCTATGACTCTTCTACAGCCCCAGTGTGCCTTCACCTGTGTCCCACAGACAATGCCAATCACCTAATTGGACTTTGAGAGATAAAGTCACAATCTGGGAAGTCTAAAAAAATAAAAAGAAGCTTGGGCAAGGCTGGGAAGTTGAAGAAACTTGAGTTTAATTATATATATATTTATATATTATATATTTATATTTATTTTTATATATATTTTTATATTATATAATTATATATACAGTTATATATATTATTAACTCCTTGCTACTCATTAGCTGCCTAACATGGGTCAAATTTCTTAAGTTCAAAGAACATGCTTTTTCCCTATAGTAAAATGTAAAGTCAGTTTTAAATGAGGACAATTGTTAATATATATCATAAAAAACTCAGCAGATGTGAAAATTGTCAGCATGACTCTTATCAATGTCACAGAAAAAAAATGTAATCAAACAAAAGTATAATTTACCATATTAAAAAGTATTTTAAAAGTATTATTTACCACATACTCATATGCTGTCCCACCCAGGACCCTCCCATCCTTTAATCTGAGTGTCACAATTCGGGGAAAGGATCTCGAAGTGGGGATTATGAAAGCTCCCCAAGCACACTAGATGTGAACCTTAGGTCTAGATACAATCAGCAGTTTGGAGGTGTGTTTGTACAATATACCTATTGTCCTATTTCTTTGGGAAGGCGTGGGTAATCATTCACTCCTTGAAACTTCTCTCTCTCTCTCTCTCTCTGTGTGTGTGTGTGTGTGTGTGTGTGTGTGTGTGTGTGTGGTGCATGCGTGTGTGTGTACACTCATGCATGTGAAAACGCTAAAGGAGGGTGGTCAGGTGTCCTCTGTCACTCTCCCCCTATTCTCTTGAGACAGAATCCCTCACTGAAGCTGGAGCTAGACTAGTGGCCAGAAAACCCCACTGACCCTCCTGTCTGTGCCCCTCTCAGTGCTGGGCTTACAGATGTGTGTGTGGCCACACCTGCTTCTGACGTGAGTGCTGGGGCTTCAAAACCAGGTCTCCATGCTTGCTTAGCAAGCCCTCTTACCCACTGACTCCGCCATTTTCTTGTAGTAGGCCGATCCTCTGGGCTCTCAGGGGCATGAGGAGCTGTCTTGTCACTCCCTTCCCCCACGGCACCCCATTTCATTCCTCTAATACTCCGAGACCTTACAGTGAGCCAGTGTCACCCGTCAGCCTCCTTCTTCTCTGCTCCAGCTTTAGCCTTCACTCTAGCTGCTTCTTCTGGAATATTCCTCTGAGGAGGTCCTCACTGCTCACCCTCCTCAGCCTCACTTCCCCTTGCTGCCTCCTTGGCATTTGTCACCTTCTAACGTTTTCTGTCTTTTCTTTTTTAAAAACATGTTATTTTATGTGTATAAGTGTTTTACCTGAATGTATGTTAAATGCAGCCATGTCATGTAATGCCTATAGCAGCCAGTAAAGGGTGGTGGATCCCCTGGAACTGGAGTTTCAGACAGTTATTAGCCACCGTGTGGGTGCTGGGAACCAAGCCTGGGGTCCTCTGCAAGAGCAGCCAGTGCTCTTAACTGCCAAACCACTTTTCCAATCCCTCTGGCTTTTCTTTATAGGAATGACCCCTCGAAGTAGCACAAGCCCTTTGGGAGGGGTGTGGCTCTTCTCTGTTTCTGTGTTGTAGTCCAAGCATCTAGTACCATGCCCAGCACCGAGTGGGCGTTCAGCAAATATTTGCTGAATGAATTGAGCAAATAATAGCACAGGCAAGTGTACAATGACTCCTATAGTAAGTGTGGGCTTGACAGATATGTAACGTGCAGTTTGAGCTCCTCCCAGATCATCAGCCCTGTAATTTTACTTTTGTTTTTCTTTGAAACGTGCTTCAGTGTTTATAAGTATCCTGCGTTGTGAGACCACCCACTTCCGTTTTTGGCATTCCGGTGCTTTTTTCCATGGTCTGGGTCCCTGGAGAGGAGCATGATCTGATGGTGGCCAGAAGCCCAGGGCGCTCTCCCTGGCATTCCCTGGAGAGGATGGATGGTGGTCAGTCACGTAGTCAGCCAACAGCAGCCACTGAGAGGTTCAGGAGGCCGAGATAATGGGATTTTAGAACAATGTAAAAATGCCTCACATGCCAGCAAAGACTGACAACAGATTCATGAGACTCTGGGGCCTCTTCTTTCCTGGAAGCCAAAGGAGAGAGAATTCCCAGGGGTGTCACAGCAAACCAGGTACTTGGAAGTGGGAGGGACTCATGCAGAAAGAGGACCTGGTGACTTTGGAGTGCAGCACTTGAGGCTGTCATGAGCTGACCAGGCAGCTCCATCCACAGGGTCTCAGCGAAGATGGGAAAATCCACCTCTCTGAGGCCAAAGGACAAACACATCAAAGGACTGATCCAGCCAAGCTCTGGAGAAGGCCAGTCCACTCCCTAGCCTACCCAGAAGGCCAAGGAGATAGCCACAGCAGCCCAGTCATCTGGGCACTTACTCATCCCAAGCACGGGTTAAGTATAGCCTCAGTCAAGCCTCAGTCAGACCTCCTCCCTCTCCCGACCTCCACAACTTTCAGAATCTGCCTGTTGGGAGGGAGACCAGTGTCCAGGATTGCTGGGGAGGGGATTCCTGTGTGTGGCTCTCTGGCCTGATTGGTGTTCTCCTTTCCCAGGCACAGGGATGGGCTACAGGAAAACTAAGCTAGAGAGCCAGACAAGGACAAGGACAGAGTGCCGGCAGCACTCCTTGGGTAGGAGGCTCCTCTGCCTAGTGTAATAACCAAGAAACTGCTGGAACTAACAAGGATTCTCTGCTGTCCTGCCCACTACTGGGTATCATCCTTCTTCGCTCCTCTGGTGCGGAACCAACTGTAGACAGTGTCATTCTGCTATTGAAAGTGGTCAATCACCTGTCCCCAAGTCCCCACTTCATAAAAATCTTCCTCCTAGGAGCTCAGAGGAAATATTCTAGACCATGGGCTAGCCTTGGCACAGGAAGCAAGTGTGAAGTGTTAGTGGTTGACACAAGTGGAAAGGCCGAGAAGTCTTATTCTCCTGTCCCGTGCATGTTTCTGGTTTCCACCGGCTGGAGCTGTGCAGAGGGGCAATAGCATACAATTCTCACTAAGGCGGGTCCTGGGAACCTGTGTGTCACTGGCAGATGCTGAGCTAGGCAGTGGCAAGGATGGGGCAGGACTTGACTCAGAAGCACAGTCAAGCCCAATCTGCCTGACAGATGGGAACAGAGGAGCCTCAGGTCATTGATGGGGAGCCAAGCTCAGGATGAGCACCCTCCTTAAACCTGGAGTGGGAGGTGGGTGGAGGCATTGACGCAGATACAGGGGAAGGGAGGGTCCGAACTGTGGCCCTGGAGCCCTCTATATTGGCCCAGACAACCATAAGAGAAGCCAAGACTGAGAAGACCAGGCAGGTGAGGTAGGCCTTCAGGCCAGGCCCAACTCCTTGAAAACCCAATAGATTCCTAAAGGGGAATCCATTCTGGAAGAGGACGAAGGTTCTGTAGCCATGTGTTCTTCTGTACACTGGGATTCTGGGTCTGAGAAAGCCTGGGCTTTGTCTCTCTCACAGTGACTGACAACAAGGAATCTGCCAGAGTAGGCTCCCTCAAGGGTAGAGATGGTCCAGGCCACCTGTCTACACTTGTCCACGGATGCCTCTCCGCTCTCCTGAAGGTTACTGTTGAGAGTTTGAGGTCAAAACTGCCCAAGAACGACCACTGTACATGGCATGGTGGGCTTTAGAGAAAATGGCAGGCAGGCAGGTGAGTCTCTAATGTTCCCAGAAATGCAGTCTGACCATCTGCTCCCAGCTTGTAGTCCTTCCCGGGATCCCACATACCATCAGGATAGCGTTAGACTCTGCCTCAACTTACTTGGCCTCTTGATGGTCTCATCTCCCTTTCTTTTACCACGTCTCTCGTTCCCTCTGCCCCAAGCACTTGAGTGCTTGCCTTGGCTTGCAGGCCAGGTAAGCCTTCCTCACTTTGTATTTGCTGTTCCAGTGACCCTAGTCAGCCTGGAAGCCCAACCTGCCTACAGTCCTGCTGCTCGGGCTACCTCTCCCCTGCCAAACTAGCATCCATCTGGAAGGGTCCAGATGCCACCCTGACAAGTCACAGAGGACCTGGTGGCAACAGCCCCTGCCTTGCAGTTCCCTGTTTATCTGAGTGTAGGATCCACCTGTGTTCCCAGGGGCCAGTTGGCTCAACTTCCTAAGTGTGGATCTTGGCTGCCCTGTTCCTACGGTTTTGCTGAGTCTAGTTGCAAGTCCTGATCCCAGTGAGCTCTCCATAGATCGCTGGGTCAGAGCCCAGAGCTTTTGTATCTTCTTGAGTTCTTCGTGTGTGTGTGAGTGTGTGTGTGTGTGTACACGTATAAGTGCACATGTGTGTATGGGGTGCTGGTGTACTATATGTGGCAGTCAAAGGACAACCTTAGACATCATTGCTCCTCAAGTGCCATCTACCTTGCTTTTTGAGACAGGGCTTCTCCTTGGCTCGGACCTTGCCTCGTAGGTAAGGCTGGCTGGCCAGTGGACCCTGGGGATCTGCCTGATTCAGGGTCCCCAAAGCTGGCATTATAAGTGTGTGATGACACTGCTTTCTAAACGTGGGTTCTGGGGCTCAGACTCAAGTCCTTACGGTCAGGCAGCAAGAACTTTACCAACTGGACTATCTCCTCAGCCCCTGTCAAGCTCTTTTTTTGAGTCCCTAGATCCCTAGTTTATTCTGAGCCCTTTACCTGTGGATTCCTCCTACCCAGGACCACCACCTCTCTGAAGTTCTGGCCTTGCTGCTCTGGCCTTCTGGGCTTGATACCCTAGCTGGGTCTCCTGGCCCAGCGTGTCCCTTCCCTCTCTCTAAGCCTCAAATCAAGTGCTACTGAGCAAGTGAGCTCTTTGGTTCATGTAGGAAAGAGAGTTTAGAAGGGAAGAGCTTCATGGAGGCCTCCTGAACTGTCTACTTAGATCTACAGGGGCAACCTCTATTTAAGAGGCCAGAGCCCTTGTCTTCTCAAGTAGTCCTTGAGTGACAGGCATCAGGCTGGGGCATAAAAAACCAAGCAGAAAGACCCTTCGCCCATGGCAGTCAAAAGGTCATCCTGTAGGGACTGGAGAGATGGATCAGTGGTTAAGAGCATTTTCTACTCTTGCAGAGGACCTGAGCTCAATTTCAGCACCCACATGGCTGCTAAATTGTCTGTAACTCCATCTTCAGGTGATCTGACACCCTCTTCTGGTCTCCATGGGCACTGCATGCACATGGTACAGTTAAAACACTCATGCACATAAAATTAAAATATATATACATATATATGTTTTTAAAAGGGCCAACCCTGGTGGTGATCAAGTGGGGGATATAAGAGCAAGTACTTAGCTCAAGGCAAAGGGACTGCCTGGACATGTGTACTCAAAAGTATGGACAGCTGAAGTTGGGCATAGTGGCACACACCTTTATCCCAGCACTTGGGAGGTAGAGGCAGGGGAATATCTGTGAGTTCAGGGTCCGCCTGGGTTACATAGTGAGTTTAGGTTAGCTGGGATTATATGGAGACCCTGTCTCGAAAAGACAAAAAAGAAAAAAAGAATATGGTCAGACCAAGGGCATCACAGAGGCCACCAGGAGACAGTGTGTGCAGGCGAAGTGTGAAAGATGGCCTGAGAGCTTGCAAAGACTCCGTCTTCCTAGAGAGCACTTCTGTCCATGCCACTCCCAGAGCACCTTGATCAGTCCTTACAGTAATGCACAGTGCTATCTGTGAACTATTTGCCACTAGGCTGTGAAAGCCCCGGAACCAGAGTCTGACTTGTTCCTACAGTGGCCCCAGCTCCAGCTGAGGCCTGGCATCGACCAGGCACTGGCAGTAGGATTTGATGATGAATAAATGACCATTTTAGAAACTTCAAATGAACATTTGAGATTGCTAACAGTAGATGTAGGAGCAGACGTGCAGGACTGTAGAACACAGCAAGCTCAGAGCAGATTGTGAGCAGATGTTTGTTGTCAAGCTAACCTTTTCCAGGGTTTCAGGGGAGCAAAGGGGATGGGACCTACAGTGAAGCCTCATCACATGAATGTCTGCAGGAGCTCAGCTCCTCTGCATGTCTGGCTCCCATTTCTACCTGCTGGGAGCTCCAAAGGAGTGTCTGAAGGTCGGGTGAAGGTCCAGGTAGACCTGCCCTTTCTGTGTTTATACCTTGCCTGGTGAACCTCTTCCATCAGATACAGACGAGCCCCACTCCCTGCGCCCAGCTCCTCAGCAAGTGCCCACTACTGTCTTCCTTGCAAGTCTGGTCCAAGAAGCTATGGGCTAGAGAGATGGCTCGTGGTTAAGAGTATGCACTGCTCTTGCAGAGGCCCTGAGTTCAGTTCTCAGCACCCACATTAGGCAGCCCACAACTGCCTATCACTCTAACTCCAGGGTATCTAATGTTTTCTTCTGGACTCCATTGGTACCTGTACTCACATGTGAACATTTGTGCACATACACACATGCTCACACTGAAAAATAACATAAATCTTTACAAAGTAACAACAAACAAAAGGACGCTAACTCTGAATTTTCTCCACCTGAACCCTAGCCTTTGGGAAACACCTCTGTTCCCTACCAGAGCCATGCTCCTTATCTTTACACAAGCTAAGACTTTTGTAAGTCATTCTGACCCTGGGATGGGGATATAGTCAGCTGGTACAGTTCTTGCCTAACATGCACATAGTCTTGCATTTGACTCCCAGCACCGTATAAAGTGGGTATTGTGGCACATGCCTGTATCCCAGCACCTGGGAACAGAGGCAGGAGGATCAGAAATTCAGTTCATCCTTGGCTACATAAGGAATTAGAAGCTAACATGGGCTACATGTGACACTTTAAAAAAAATGAAAATAAAGACAAAACATTTCCAGTCTCTTGTGAACCTTCTCACTTTGAACACCCGGCCCTACTAGGGAGACTCATCCACTGGCCTAAGGCTCAGGCCAGGTGCCCTCTTCCAAGAGGCCTTATCAGACACCTTTTAGCTACAAAAGGCACCCTACTCTGAGATCCAGCAGTGGTATGCCTTTCACAATGCTTCCGATCTGTTCTGCCTTCAGAGGAAAGGTTGTGTCTTCAGGGCTAGCCAGGTGGAACTGCTCAGCAAGCAGGGAAGAAATCAGCTGCCTTGGTGGAAATTCCTTTCATTACAAGTTTAGATAAAAGTTTCTGCGGAAAAGTCTTGTAACTGAAGGGACTGAGAAAGGAAGGGCTCAGAGACAGCGGAACCTAGGCCTGGCCCAGCCCCAGGATCCCCTTGTGTCCTCTACCACTGTTCTCGCTCCTCCCCATTGTGAGGAACATAACCACCAAAGGTTCCAGAGGTTTCTGATTCTAAAACCATGGAGAATGTAGTCTACTTCTTTACATTCTCACACACAGGCATGTACATGTAATTTAAAAAACAAATCGCAGACAAAAATAAATAAATAAATAAATGAAATCCTGAAAAATAAAAATCTCAAGGGCTGGAGTGATGGTTCAGCAGCACTGACTGCTTTTGCAAAAGACCCAGGTTTGGTTCTCAGCGCCCACGTGGTGGTTGGCAACCATCTGTAACTCCAGTTCTAGGGGATCTGATGCCTTCTTCTGGCCTCTGTGAGCACTGCATGCACATTGCACACTTACAAAACACTCATAAAATAAAATAAGTAATTTTCAAAAATAAAATAAAAATCTCAGGGAGGAATGCTGATCGGCACAACTCAATCAAGCTGCCCACCGTGAGGAGGAGAACTAAGAAGCTGGTAGCTCTTGTTCCAAGCGCTCGATAAGAGGTGGATCGGAAAGGGTGAAGAAGGTGAAGACAGGTCTAGGAAAAAGCGTGTTGCCACAGGCAGGCAAAACAAAGCTGACCATTGCATGAGCGCACACATGCATGAATGAGTGAGCAGAGCTGTGCGTGTCCTCATAGACGATGGCTCAACTTCTGCAGTGCTGGCAAAGCATTCTCCTCGGTTCTTACGAAAGTCCCATAAGCCCACATTTCACAGATGAGGAACCGGGCTCAAAGTCACACGGTGAATAGGGCAGCCAGGCCTTTAGCTCCTGTGATATCAGATGTTTGCCCTTGGGGTTTTCCTCCTACTCCAGAGTGGGCAGCTACACCTCTCCTGAGCGGACACTGGAGAAAAGGACAGCGCTCTCCTGGAAGAGGGACTCTGCCAAAGATTAGCCCCAATTCTCTCGTCTCAGTGAGCACTGCAGATGAATCCTAACTGCTTCAGGGTTTGAGATGGAGCCATTCCTGTTTTAAGGTTAAATTATGATCCTAGGAATGATTAGCTTAATCTGTGACTGGGGTCACAAGGGCCTAAGGCATGGGAGTAGTCATGATCTCAATCCAGGGAAGAGAGGCCTGGGACTTGGAGGGCAAGTGGGCAGCCCAGCTTTTGCCTCCCGTTAGCCCTCTGCCATGCTCGAGGGAGCTCCTCGCTGCCTTCTGCATCTCCATTCTAACTCATAACACTTTCCCCACAGTATCCTGGTCAGCTGCTGCACTGACTTCTTAATGGCAAAGCCCGGATCTGTTCACCTTACCATCCCAGAGCTTCAGGTCTATGGCAAAGATGGCTTCAGTACTTCTCATCGCTATGTGCGGGCCCCTTGGTAAATTGTCTCTGGTACGGCGCCCACAAAGAAGCCAAGTTTTTTTAAAATTTGGACTCGCCTCAACCTGCTTAGACCACACCGTGCAGTGGCCCAGTCCTCAGCAGGCCCTGTAGCTTTTGCTCCTGTCCTTTCTCTGTGTGTCGAGCTACATGTGGATATCCCTGAGCTGGCCTACTAAGTGAACTAAGTAAGAGGTTCTGTGGAACAGACAGGTGCCTTGCCGATTGAAGGTCACACGACTGACTAGTCAGGACCAAGAGCCAAATACGTAAATAAGGCCACCTTGGGCCTAGCATGCACAAAGCCCTGGGTTCAATTCCTGACATCACATAACCTAAGTGTGGTGGCGTACACCTGTAATCCCAGTACTCTGAGGTGGATATAGGAGGAGCAGAAGTTCAAGGGTTATCCTTGGCTATCTAGTGAGTTCAAGGCCAGCCTGGGATACATAAAACTGTGTTTCAAAAAAAAAAAAAAAAAAACAACAAACCATCAGATAAAGTCACATTGGTTTGGAAAAGGGATGCATAGATTTGGATCTGGAGACATACAGGTAGGGACGGAAGTGATTCAGCTGTAAGATAGGAATGTTAAGAATTGCCAGGAGCTGAGAGGAGCAAGAAGACTCCTCCCACAGTGCCTTCAGAGGGATATATAGGCTAGACAACACCATGGCTTCCAGAATGCTAGCCTCCAGAACTAGGAGACAATGACCTCCTGTATATAAGCCACACCATGTTTGGCAATCTGTTATGGCATCCTAGAAATGAATACTGCCGTTTAGAAGTTTTGCTCAGAAAATATAAGGTGCCTGAAGTAGGAAGCTGATAAACGGAGGGAATTAACACCCTCTTTCAGTGTCTCACCTCTCCAGGGCGGTCAACAGTCAGCATGTGTTTGAGGCACTACTTTGAAGAGCTCATATCCCCCTGCTTCTGCTCAGCCCACAGGTCTGTGCACACATGGGAACCCCCCTGTGCCTAGGAGCTCAGGTACAGCACTCAGGACTGTCTTTGAAATAAAGCTTAGAGAGTACATTCTGTTCTGTCCGTAAAAGTAGTTTACGAAGCTTTATGCTTTCTGGCACACTAAAAAAAAAAGAGAATAAAATGAAAATTACTTTTGACTTTATCTTACAGCAATAGCCAATGTCAACATTTTGTTTCTAAGTCCTTATGGTCTTTTTATTTAAACAGCTATTAACATAGAACGTTTCAAAGCGAAAAGCAGGATTATACCATGTGTTCTTTTATTTCTTTTTAAATTTCAATTAGTTAAGTTTGAGATGAGTCTTACTAAGTAGCTCTGGTTGGCCTGGAATTCACTAGGTAGAACAGGCTGGCCTCAACTTTTGATGATCCCCCTTCCTTTGCCTCCCAAGTGTTGGGATTACAGGAGTGATCCATTTCACCTAACTAATATGAGTTCTTTTGTAGAGTGTGGTTTTGTTTGCAGACAGGGCCTCAAGCTGGCCTTGAAGTGAATATATGGCTGAAGATGACCTTGAACTTCTGATCCTCCTGCCTTCCATCTCCTGAGTACTGGGATTATTGGCATGTACTGCCACACCAGGTTTATGCAGTGCTGGGCATCAAACCCCAGGTTTCCTGTGTGCTAAGTAAGCACTCTACCAGCTGAGCTATATCCTCAGCGCCATGGGTCCTATGCTTGTCATTTAATACATTGAGGACATTTTCTTTTCTGTCAGTAATTAAATCTATTTATCAGCACATTTTAATTGAATACCCTCTGTGTGTCAGGTACTTTATTGTTGTAGGAGGCAACAAGGAAAACACAGGCCATTTGTAGTCTCTGACCTTATGCAACTGATGGCCTTCTTGGGGACAGAGATCATTAAGCAAATCATTACATCAACAATTTTTCACAGTTTTAATTTTTCAGATCTTTTTAGACTTCAGAAAAGTTACAAAAATGAAGCAGTGAATCCTCCCATATACCTCCCCCAAGTCCCCTGAGATGAACATTTTATACATTACAATGTGAAAACCAACAAGTTAACATTGTTGCAGCACATTCAGGACAGACCGCTTTCCCACTGACTTTAATTTGTGTTCTAGGGTCTGATTCTGTGACTCAGGGTGCATTTGATCATGT
The DNA here is from genome assembly GCA_035773235.1 of Eospalax fontanierii. Lineage (NCBI taxonomy): Eukaryota > Metazoa > Chordata > Mammalia > Rodentia > Spalacidae > Eospalax > Eospalax fontanierii. The sequence goes on from CM069526.1 coordinate 115,127,598, forward strand.
GTCTTTAGTCTCCTCCAGCCCTGATGATTCCACAGTCTTTTCTTGCTTATGGTGCATGACCTTAAGATTGGCCTAGGGCCAGTGTGATGGCTCAGGCTTGCTGCACAAGCCTGAAAACCTGAATTCAATCCCCAAGAACCACACAGTGGAAGGAGAGAACCAATTCCTGAAAGTCACACTCGTACCATGGCAGACACTGCCCCCCCTTATAAATAATGAATGTAATTTAAAAAATCTGAAAACAAAACAAAACAAATACAGGGGCTGGAGAGATGGCTCAGTGCTTAAGAGCACTGGCTGCTCTTGCAGAGGACCAGGGTTCGATTCCCAGCACTTGCATGGTGGCTAACCCAACACCTTCTTCTGACCTCCATGGGCATTGCATGACATGGGTGCATGCAGGCAACACACTCATACACATAAAATAAAAATAATAATTTTTTTAAAGAACTATGGCTGGAGAGGTAGCTCAACAGTTAAGAGCACTGGTTGCTCTTGCAGAGGACCTGGGTTCTAGTCTCAGCACCCACATGGTATCTAGCAACCATCTCTACCTCCAGTTCCAAGGGATCTGATGCCTTTACTGGCCTCCATGGATATTACATGTACAAGTGCATTTACATACATGCAGACAAAACACTCATATACATAAAATTAAAAAAATATTAAAAAAAAAAAACACAAATGCAGGGTATAGTGACACACACCTGTAATCCTAGCACACTGGGGAGACTGAGGCAAGAAGACCAAGAGTTTGAGGGATGCTGGGGCTGTAGAAGACCATCTTATCTCAAGCAAAACAGTAGCAAAGAGAGTACTGGTTTGTTGTTTTGTAGAATGTCCTTCAACGTACATTTGTGTGATACTTTCTCATAAGTAGATTGATGTAATACCTTTCTGTGAAGGATGCTACAGATGTGACCCTTCTCTTCTCAGAGCACTAGATCCAGGGCCCATCATGTCACTCTGTGGTGGTGTTGACCTTGGTCACTTGGTTAAGGGTTTCTCCACTCTAAAGTTCCTATTTTCACCTTTGTAATGAATAAAAATGTGTTTTGTTTGGGGGAAAGCATTATTGCTTTTTGTTCTGTGTGTGTGTATGTATAGTGTATGTGTGTGTAGTGTGTGCACATGTGTATGTGTGCAGGTGTGTGTATCTTTGTACAAGATGGGAGACCAGAGGTCCTGCTTTATCACTCTCCACCTTATTCCCTTGAGACAAGGTCTCTCACTGAACCTGGAGCCAGGGTGGTGACCAGCAAGCCCCAGAGATCTCCCTGTCTGCACCCCATCCTCCACAATGATAGGATTACACCCACCTTTTTAGGAGGGTGCTGGGATCTGAACTCAGGTCATATTTGCACAACAAGCTCTTTTACCTACTGAGCCATCTCTCCAGTCAGGGGAGATTATTTTGAGATTAACACAAATACCATTATTTCCTAAACTTTCACCCATCAAGTTTAAGGTCCAGGGGTGGATCTTGTCCTCAGAGATCTGGTGTTCTGATAGTGGCTTTGCATTTCCTCATTCCTTCTGCATTCATTAAGTGGAATTCCTCAGTAAGGGAGAGTTGTCACAAATAGTTCTTTAGTGACACTAATGGAGACTTTTATAAGGATGCATGGGAACATGAAACAGGGTGACCTAGCTCATTCTGGGGTAGTCAGGAACTCTTCACTGAATAGGTGACATTAATGCTAACTCCTGGGGGGAGGGGTCAAAAGAACATATTAGAGGAGAGGGATAGGAAGGGGTGGGGAGAATGTTCCAGACACAGGGAATGGCATACACAGAAGGTGTGCACTTGATGTTGATGGAGACTGACCCTGGGGGCGCAGAAGCTTGGCGTCCTGGAGGGGCTTCCTCACTTGAAGGAGTCAGCTGCTTCTTCCCACTGACAAAGTCAGGCCAAGTGGAAATGAGGGCCTAGTATGCACAGAATTTCTGGCACTAGGAGAAGCTGAACATCTGGAATTTTCTTTAGAGAATTTCTCAGTCTTTTCAATGTTGGCAAGTCATTACATTTTCCTTTAAAAGCCAAACAAAACCTGTGAGCCATCGGTTTTTCACCTGTGCGTGACTAAACCACCATTTCTTCATTTGTCTCCTGGGCCCAGACCTTGAAGTTGTTTCCTATTGTTCACTGTTATAAACAATGTTGTAGTGAACATCCTAGAACACACAACCTTTACACCTTCTCAGGCCTGGAGAGATGGCCCAGGGGTTAAGAGTACTTACTCTTCTGAATGGGATATGAATTCAGTTCCCAGAACCCACGCCAGGCGGTGCACAACCGCCTGTCACTCCAGCTCCAGGGGATGCAGCATCCAAATGCATGTGCACATACACGCACACAGGCACACACACATTCATACATAAATAGATAATAAAAAAGCAAATCTTTCTTAAAAAGGAAGCTTGGTCAGGACAAGCACTTGTGGCCCCTCAGTCATCAGACTGTACCACTTGCGGGTCACTCACCCTCTGTAGACCCTCAGTGGCCCCTAATACTCTAACTCTTCTGTTTTTCCATCTGTTCTTTTCAAGTTCCTTCAAGGTCTCAGTGAACTCTTGCTTTGGTCACAACAAAAGTTACCTTTAGTAAGAGCTCTGTGAGGTGATCTAGGATTTGCTCCCTCAGAAAATAATTTGTTCTCACCTGAGTAGAGGACACAACTAATCCTGAGGGGCATTCCCAGCCAAAGCCCAGCCTTGCTGGCTCTTCTCATCGGCATTCTTGGAGGGAAAGGCCAAGGTCAGCTCTTTAAGCACACAGACCAGCAGAGCAGGAAATACATTCTTGTGGATTCATTGCCTGGCTCTAATAAGCCTGGGCTGGAGGGCAAAGGGGGCTACAGTCTTGAAATCAGAACCCAGGGACTCCACAGTGCTAGGGTCTCCTGTAGAGTGGGCAGGAGGGGCTTTGGCCTGCCTCTCTCCAGTGATCTGCTGTCACTGCCTTTGTGTTGTGACCAGGCTCTTGCTATGAGAGTCAAAAGTCAGCCTGACATGTGATGGGGGACAAAGGATGGAGAGCTGAAGTGGTTTTTCTTATCCCTCACAGACCATGGAAAACTCTCCTGTTTGTCCTAAAAGAAACCATCACGCATGTCGAGGTGGAGAGTAAAGGTAGTACCCTGCCAGCTGCTCCCAGGGGCAGCTTGTGCTTTTGATACTTTCGTTGGTTCAAGTGTCATCTGCTGGTAGAGACTGCAAGTCTTTTTTACTTTACTTCTGCCCTCCCTCCATTTCTCCCTCCCTCCTTCCTTCCCCCTCTCCCTTCCTTCTTTTCTTTTTTGTGTATATGACAGGTCCCACTATGCAGACCCGGCTTTTCCTTTTAACAAGTTCTCCTAACAAAGTCCAGTCTAGCACTGTACCTGAACCTGAAGATGACTTTGAGCTTTTGATCCTCCTGCCTTCACCTCTCAGCGCTCAGATTACATGCATGCACCACATACCCAGTTTAGAAAGTGCCCGATGTTAAAGTTATTAATAAAAGGAAGCTACAAGAGAGTCTAGTGGACTTCCTTGTAGAATAATGGTAAAAAAAATATTTAAAATGCAAAATAATGATAAGGTCTCCATGTACCTGCTCTGTACCAGGCACCATTAAGGGGTCTTCATATGTCTCTCATTGGACCCTCAGGGTTCAGATTAGTTTTCAGGCTTAGGGAGCCTCCTATCCTTTCTTTATTTTTGGTCTTTTTGAGACAGGGTACCCCCCTGTAGCCACAGCTGGCCGGGAACTTGCTATATAGACTAGGCTGGCCTCAATCTCACAGAGATCCACCTGCCTCTGCCTCCCTGAGTGCTGGGATTAAAGGTGTGAGTTACCACACCTGATTTATTGTTCTTTTGTGTAGTAGTGCAACACATTGTCCAAACAATGAATTGGTATTGATATCTTTTCATTAACTAAAGCCCAAGCTGTCCTCAAACATCCTCAGTTTCCCCCTCATCCTTTTTCTGGTCCAGGATCCCATTGAGGATACATTATGATGGTCTCCTCAGGCTCCTCTTGCTGTGACAGTTTAAAATGGAAATCTAAGCATCAACATCAAGACAGGAAAGAGGCCAAAGCTCTGTGTTCATCTCATTTCCCAGCTCTGTCCTAAGGAGCTGGGGTCCAGAACAAAGCTTCTTAAACTGTGGGTCACGACTCATTGTGGGGTCACTGAATACAATGTGGGGTTATGAAAATTTTGGCAACAGTAAAAAGTGTCTAAATGTGCAATTCAAAATCAAATGTGTAATGAGCTCAAGGTGTTTCCAGCAGCATTTCTGGTGTTGGACAAGTGACTTCACAGTGGCCTTAGTTCTGAATACACAGTAGTGTGGACTCTGTGTTGTTAGTGCTGTGCGTATAGCACCGAGGAGTGTTGCCTGAAACATCTCAGTTCAGATTCAAGACTATTGTCTGGGGCTGGATAGATGGCTCAATGCTTAAGAGCACTAGCTGCTCTTACAAAGGACCAGGGTTCAGTTGCCACCATCCACACAGTTGTTAACAACTGTCTATAAATCCATATCCTATACTCTCTTCTGGCCTCCACAGGCATTGCATATGAGAAATGTGAGAAAATGTGTGAGTATACTTACATACACACAGACAAAACACTCATACATATAAAAGTAAATTAAAAAAATTTTAGAACTATTATATGTTGTGAATTGTATTGTTTTTATTGCATATACAGTTTTCTATTCTTATAGAAACATAAAACTTAATTGCAGATAATAAATTTCTCTGTCTTCATTCCTCAGCATGTGAGTATCAAATAGTACATCTTTAGGGCTGTTTTGTATTAGTCAAACAAGAACGTCCACCTCACTAGTATACAGATTTTCCTTCAATTTTTTCTTTCTTTCCTTTCTTTTTTTTTTTTTTTTTTTTTGTTTGTTTTGAGACAGAGTTTCCCTGTAGTTCAAACTGGCCTGGAACTCCCTATATAGACCAGGTTGGTCTCACAGAGATCCAGCTTCCTCTCCTTTCTGAGTGATTAAAGGCATGGGCCGCCACACATGGCTGCCTTCTTCTTTAATGATAAGTACATTTATATGTATATCAAAGAATTTTGTTTAAATATTAATTTCTTTATGATTTAGTGTCAGTAAATGTTTGGCTTGTTTATCTATTTTACATACCCAGACATCCACCATTGTGTAACATAAAAACATTTTGGGGGTGGGAAGGAGTCACTAATGGAAACAATTTAAGAAGCTCTGACTTAGAGTACCTTACTGAAGTTCTCTAGCTCCCGTTCCCATGTCTAGCAAACGGAAGCAACAAAAACCAAACTGCAGACCTATATCCTGCAGGAACACCCAGCACAGCACCCAGCACACAGATGTGTTCAAAAGGCACAGTTCTAGTGATGCATTCAAGTACCTCCCTCATGCTGCAGCCCCATCTGCCCTGACCCTGGTGACAGTACCTAGTGTTGAGACCCGATTCCTAGCCTCAGTACTGCAGACAGCTGACCAATTGAACCGCCGCCTAAATGAAGGCAGCATCTATTAACACCTGCTTCCCAAGGACACCTGGGTTTTCTCCAAGTTTTTCTCAGTCCTGTGAACTGGTCATGGTGACCTACTTGTCAAGAATGCATATGGTGTCTGGTTCTGGTGCTGAGTCAGCTCCCAGGAGCACTGAAGTTACTGCAGTCTAACCTGACCCCACCTTGCTTTGTGTTCTCCACAGCTGGTAAAGGGGATAAACCTGCCGTCTGTTCCTTCAGGGCTGTGCTGGGGATATTGTCTGGACACAGACATTGACTCCATCCCATACATGAAGATGCTGGTATTTGCTCAGAGCACAGACAAGTCTGTGTTTGTGGGGCATGTGTACATGTTTGTCAAAGATGTAGATGCGGGCTCACAAGAATATGTATGTACATGTGCACACATGTGTGTAAAGTATGTGTGCCCAAGGTTTATTTATTCATTTGCTTGTATGTTCTTGTGTCCGTGGGAGCACGTGTCATTTGTGGTGGCACATGCCTGTAATCTCAGTGTTTAGGAGGCTAAAGTAGGAGGATTGCCAACATAGGTTACATAGTGAATGCCACTCCAGCCAAAGCTACAGATCAAGACTCTGTCTCGACAGAACAAGTAATTGGACCAGGGTGATAGCTCAGTTAATTAAGTTCTTATCTCACAAGCATGGGGATCTGAACTCAACCTCTAGTTTCTACAAAGATCACTTTCTCAGTCACTACCCTTTATAAACTTGCTTTAAACTTACCTCTGTTGCCCGGCTATGCCAAAATGCTGATCATGTGAATAAGACCCGAGGACAGAAACTGAGAGTGTCAGTTTGGGAACTTCCACATTTCCGCATGTGTCGACACTGCAGAATTTTCCAGCAAGGTGACCGGTGCTTAGAAATATGAGCACAGATTAGAAGTAGAAGAAGGAAAAAAAAAAATCAACTGGCTTTTCACCACAGAGGGTTTAAAGATCGCTGTTCCACTCCACATTCTGAAAGACTTCCTGTTTATCTTCCTCTCCTCCCTGCCCCTCTTGAATCTTGACTATAAGTTCCTGGGATTCGGTCTGCTTTATTTCCTCTCTCTGCAGCACCTGGAGTCATATCTGGCCCAGAGAAGGTGCTTACTGGATATTTGTTGAATGAACACATATGGAAGAGGCGGCCTGAGGCAGAGGATGTCTTTAGCTAGACATAGGGTGGGAAGATAGTAAAAGCCCAACCACATGGCATCTGTCCTGGTCCCCTTGTTACCTAGGTCCAGGCCTTGAAGGATCATCATGGAAGCTACAGAAAGTGATACAGGTCCCAGGCACAGGCCTTTGATCAGGCTGCCTCACCCAAGTAACATTATCTGATACATAGGCCAGAGTCTTTCTCACAGGAGGGACGGAGAAGACAAGGATGCTGGGAAGGCAGGTTAGAAAACTACTCCATCTAGAAGCATCCCCAGCCTCTTCCCATCCCTTGATTGTAGGGGTTTACTTCTAGGGAAGGGGGGAAGGAATGGAGCTTGACGCCTGAGGATTCCTGGCAGGATCTGGGGAGAGTCTATAACTGACAGCGCCAATCCCTGACTCTTAAGTCTGAATTAGGGGTCCCAGTACCAGAAGGTAAAGCTGAGAAGGAGCATCAGCCCCCACCCCAATTCTGGCCTGCAACCAGAGGAAGCCCAGGACTGGCAGAACCAGACCTGAGTGGTTCCAGGCAGGAGTGGCTTTCTAGGGGACTGTAGTTCCCACTGCTGGACTGGCCTAGACCCATGTGGCTGTCAGCTCCTGCAGCCTGATTCAGGAGTCAGCCATCCTGTAGGGCTGGTTCTGGGCTTACACACCCACAGCAACCTGTTCATCCACTCCTTTTGGCTTCACCCAGGCCCTCAGGCTCAGTTTCTCCTTTTCTTACCCAAGGCTCCACCCTGAGTCGCTTTCATCCTCTCACCTCCAGGGAAAGGCAAGGGTCTGGTCAATGGGGAAGGGCTTGGGACCTCTAGTCAAAATATCCCCAGGGCTACTCTCTGGATATTGTTCAGGGCCATTTGTGACTCTGGTGGAGGAGCAGGGAGTATACCTCCTTATAACAGAAAAGTCAGTTCTATTGTCTTACCTGTGGTTCTTTCTCAACCAAGCAGAGCCATAACAAGGGCCTACCAATGAGCATGCAAATGCCACTCCTCTCCTCTCTCCTGGTCTATGAGAACACAGAGGAAGCTATAGAGGGAATGCTGCTGGGGGCAAATGATGCTTAGGCAAAAAGAATTCAGAAGTGAAAGAATGACCTGTGAGGGGCCTGGAGCTAGGACAACAGTGGGTTGGGACCATCTAAGGGTTATTCAGCTGACTGGATATATGCAGCAGCAGATGCCCAATGGACTCTAGAGCCAGAGAAACGGAAGGGGGCCAGTTCCCAGACAGATGGCTGGGACACAGAAGTGTTTAGACACATAACTTTGTGACTATACCATACTGGCATATGGGAGGCACTCAGTAAACATCCATAGCATGAACGAATGAATGAGCGAATGAACGAAGGAAGAGACGTCATAGCCATTTTAGAGACAGGATGAAGGCAAGAGAAATCAGTGGTACTGAGGTAGAAAAGTGGCCTGAGAAGGAGGCCTGTTTTCTTTTCTGATTATTTATTTATTCATTAAGAGACAGGGCTTCCCTATAACCCCAGCTAGCCTGGAACTTGTTGTATAGAACAGGCTGGCCTCAATTTCACAGAGATCCTCCAGTCTCTGCCTCCTGAGATTAAAGGCATGTGCTGGCTTCTTTCTTTTTAAATAAGAAAGTTGATGCTGGGGAAATGGCTCAAGGGTAAGAGCACCTGCTGTACCAGCAACTCTACCAAAAAACTTGATATGGTTAAGGGCGCGACTGTCTCCTTAGCACTTTGGGGTCCCAAGTCAGGAGGGCTGCTGGGCCTTGCTGGCTGCCAGCCTAGCTCCAGGTTCTGCGATTCCGAGACCCCATATCCAGGGAACAAGGAAGGCAGTGATAGAGCAAGATAGCCAGTGTCCTCCTCTGGCCTCCGCAAATGGGTGCATGTACCTCCACACACACGTGTGCATATAGCACATATAAATAGCAATGCTCACACACATACATGCACACACATGAAGAAGGCCCCTGTAGTTTTCAAGAGAAACCCCTGTGGTGACCTGTGCAGTTGGCACTGTATGGTAGAGATGTTGGGCTGCTTAATGCTGATGCAATCTGCTGGGAGGGTTTCCACAGCACACTGTGTTGAGCAAGCAGAGGCTGCAGAAGAGTCTGGGCAGGGCCTCCCCTAGCTAGAAAGGAGAGCTAGACAGATGCAAGAAGGGCCAACCCTAGCAGGGAAATGACTGCAGGATTGCCCAACACACCTGGAATTCATCCCCAGGTGGACTTATAGGACACATTTCTCTGGGGACAGATTATGGCATTTGCCTTGTTTCAAATTCAAAGTAGAGGAGTAACATGTCCCCGTAACAATGTAGTGATCACTGTCGCACAGACTGCATCCTACTCCTGCTGGGGACTGGAGGGATACGAGAGGATACCTGCTTGGTGGGATACGAGAGGCAAGGATACAGGCCAGACAGAGACTTGGCAGACTAATCCAGGCTTTCTGGCTGCTAGTGCCACAGAACCTGAGATCTGAGAGTCCTCCATCTCCATCTTCAAGCCTCATCTTGGAGAGACGATGGTAAACCCTAACCTCGGGCACCTCCCTTTGGGGAGGTGTGATGTCCGGTGCCCCTATACAGAGCTGCTGTGAAGTTAATGAATCTATGTCTGAGCGCTCCTTTATCAGGCTCCTACCATAGCTACAGACAGAGCTATTTCGTACCCATCATTTTGCATCTTTTTAAAAGAAAGAGTCCCCTGATTATTTAAGATTCAGGCTTCGAAAGATTAGACCCACCACTCTCAACTCTCTTTAGAGTCAGATCTCACTGGTCCTCTTCCCAAACAGGCAGGACCCATGCACCCCTCCGCCTTGGGATCCAGCAGTGGAGGGCTCCGCTCAAAGCGTGCTGTGTCTTCTGCCGCCCAGTGGAACTGAACCATGCCGTGCCCTAGGTGCAGGGAAGGAAACTGTTAGCTACAGAAAGTTCAAGGAGTCATCCCAGGAAACAGCAGGCAGACATATAGGAAGGCACCGGATCAAGTGACAATCTAATGAGGTCCATATGGCTCACTGATAAGGCATTTGGTGGTGACCCAAGCTTGACCACTGCCTTCAAGTGGATGCTGTGATATAAGATACCACTGAACCACATACTTCAAAGGGGTGATTCACAGTATGTGAAGTCTAGCTCTTTTCAAAGGATGCCGGGAGATCAGTTGCTGGGGCACTTTGTACATGGCCAGATCCAGAGGGGGTGGTGCTGGGAAGGTGCTGCTGTCACTGGGTCTCAGGAGTGTCCTCAGAGGGCTTGGCCATACCGAGAAAGGGCTGTGCAGGAGCGACAGCATCTCTGCCAGATCCTCACCTGGGCTAGGAGACAAGACTATAACTCTGAAAACAAGTTTTCTATCCATTGGAGACTCAGGGACCGCAGAGAGCCTTTAGTCAATTGTGAGTGATTGGGTGTTTGCTGTTCCTGTCTCTGGCACATTCTTTGAGCCTGGCCCATGCTCAAGTCAGGGGAAGAGTTAACAATTAACTAGGAGGTAAGCAATGTGAGAAGGCAGGACGTAGCGCACATATAACCCCTGGAGCAGTGCACTGCTCCCTGAGCACACCCCAGCCCTGTCGGGGTGGTCCTAGGTGGAGTCAGGGCAAGCAGGTTAAAGAACAACTTGGCTTCCAAAGGACCTAGCAGAATCACCCAAGTTCTAGCATAAGCCCCACCTGTTCACAGGTATCCAGGGATCTGGAGCAAACACCTCCCTTCTCAGGGCCTCTCCAGTCCCTCACCATCTGCAGATCCATCACTTCTGAGCTTAGGCCTGATTATAAAATGCACAGAGCAACCAATTCAACGCCTTCCCAGAGATGACCTGTTACAGAGCATGTGTGGTCACGGAGGGGCACAAACAGAAACCAGGTTGCCCATGCACCTTTCTCTGGGGCAAGGCCACACACACACACACACACACACACACACACACACACACACACATTGAGATCCATTTTGTCCTTCCCTTGGTCTATACCAAGGATATATAAAGGTGACTCTGGATAGACTAGATCCCCAGAAGACATGGATGTTTTGAACGTCCCTATTTAAGAGCATGAGCAGCTGTTCTGGGGCTCTTGGGTAGCAGGTGGAGATGAGTGGGATCTCTTCCTTCACACCCCGACCCCTCACCACAACCAATACTACTGTGTTTTAGACAGCAAGGCTCAGAAGATGGAGTAAAAGTAGAAGCCTTATTATCCAGGCTTATATATCCAGTGAGCAACTCTTCTGACAACCCAGGCCAAAGCTTAGTAGGAATTAAGTGATGGGCTTCTGTGCCACCCATTTGGCAGTTCCTCATCCAGCAGGTCTCATGCTCATCTGCAGAATTGCTGGGAATGTCTTTGCATATTTCAAATTTTCCCATCTGCAGGCTGCAATGGTGCGTGCACTCGCAGCACTCGGGAGGCAGAGGCAGAGGAATCTTTGCATGATTGAAGCCAACCTGGTCTTCAGGTCAGCTGTCTCAAAAAAGCAAAACCAAAACCAAACAAAAAACGACAGAAAACACCCCCCCCCCACCAAAGCAAAAACCCATAAACAAACAAACAAACAAAACCCAAGTTTTTCCACCTGCTTGATCCCATTCTAGGGACAAGAACCCTACAGTCACTCATCAACATGGCTGCTGAGTCCTCACACTTGCTTTGAAGATAACTCTAGTCATATGGTCATAAGAGGTCAACTTGCCATCGTGTGCCCCATGGCCTGGCTGTCTGCTGCCTCATGCTCAGCTGGGTATTCTCTCCTGACTGGGATGGCCATGCCAAGGTCAAGGGTAATTTTCATTTTTCAAACTGGAGTGATACGCTTTGTGAACTTTGGGAAGAATGGTTATGGTGTCAGAAAGGAAGGAGGCTAAAGGCAGATGCCTAAGAACTTCTCACTCCAGAATACTCTCTGCACATGTCCAGGCAGAGGGTATACAGGGTACCTGGATCCTGTGATGGTCAAGGGAGCTCTGAGCTGAGCAGGTGAGAATGAGTGGGTAAGACACTGTTGGATACTCATTCTGACTATGTAGAAGTGTGTAGTCAAAACTGATTAGGACATTAGCCAGGCATAGTGGTGCTGCCCTGCCTGCCGCACAGGCAGATCTCGGTTCAAGGACAGCCCTGGCTACAAAGGGAGTTCCAGGCCAGCTGGGGCTACAGGGAGACTCTGTTCAAACAAACTGGATAGGACAAAGTTCCTTGGGGAGGCTGCCATCTGTTACATCCTTTCTACTCTCAAAAGAAGTTCTCTGTTAAAATGGGGGGAAGTCAACCATGTTCTCCTCCTCTTTCCTTAAGGCAGTTTTATAAAATCTCTAGTACTTGTCACATGTTCTTGAAGAGACTGGACACAGGTGGTTCTTCAAAATCTTCATCTTCACATGGTGTGGTGGCCCCTGCCTTAAATCCTAGCACTAGGGAGGCACAGGCAGGTCGATCTTTGTGAGAGTAAGGCCAGCCTGGTCTACATAGCGAGTTCCAGGCCAGCTAGGGCTACACGGAGATCCTGTCTAAAACAACGAAAAACAAAACCCTTCGTTTTCTTTCCTTTTCTCAACCATGCAGAACCCAGTCTTATAGCTACATATGGTGGCACATACCTATAAGCCCAGCATTAGGCAAGGCTGAGGCAGGAGGATATCTCTAGTTTGAGGCGAACCTGCACAGTATCTCAAAAATCCAACAAATAAATAAATGAACAAACAAATAAAATAAGACATTACTCCTTAGAATTTTTTTTTTATTAAAATACTGTCAGACCCAGTGGAATGCGGCAGCAATCCTAGTACAGGGTGGCATAACAAAACGGCCATGTTTACCTTTTAAATATTCACGATAACTTAAACACACAGACACACACGTCATGGTCTTTGGCAGAAAATGTTCACAGCACAAAAAAAAAATACTTTAAAAGAAATACCAAATATTAATCCAAAATATATTAAGTTGTTTTTTTTTTTCACAATATGTTTTTGCCTTTTTTTTTCCCTCCTTTTTCTGTTCCTTTCATCTTTGTAAACAATGCACATGAACCAAATGGATTTTTCAGCTTTACATAGGGGTAGGGGAATTTAAAAAAATATGCAATTGTCCAGCAAATGCAAATGTTTAAAAAGGAAACTCAAGAGAACCATGGGAATAAAACAACACATATAGAACTTAAAAACAGTGAAGGAAAAAAACATAAACAAAAACACCCGAAGATTCAAGGAAAGCTGAAGACAGTCAAGACAAAACTGTTACAAACCCATTCACTGCTTTCTAGAAGCCGAACTGGGGGGAGGGGCGGGGACTTTAAGACCAGAAGTCAAAAGTCACTGCTGCTGGCGGGCTTTCCAATGTGGGACGGCTTCACCCCAATTCCCAAAGTTGGTCTTACTTGGGGGCTGGGGCACCAAAAGTCTGAGGAGCCAGCCTCGTGGGTGCCATTTTATGATGGGGCACCTTTGAGGACTTTTTGAGTCAGGTCTTGGAAGCTCACAGATTAGTTTTCAAGAGCATAGCTCCCTCTCTCCCAGTCCCTGCAGGTGGAAACTAACACATTTGAGAACAACTTCTCCAGTTTTCTCAGAGAATCTGGAGCTGGGCAGGGCAGATGTTAAATGGCGGCTCATCGCATCTGGCTCAGTTTATAACCAACCTGACAGGACGTCCCAGGGACAGGAGTTGTGGAGCCATTTCAGAAGGCTGTGACAAGGGTCCCATGGGCACTGAATACAGGGTTTAAGATGGCAGGTGAAAAAGGCCACCAACATCAAAATCCACTGGTCAAGAACTGGAGGCAGAGGAACACCTGGGAGGCCAGTCAGACAGTCTGGAGCGGTGACAGCAGGGGCAGGAAACACAGCCCTGGAGGATTCAGAACCAGCATACTTCAATCTTCTGTTCCCCAGGAAAGGGAGTTATATACAACACACGGTTTCGCAGTCCACTCAGCTGGCCTCTAACCCACTCTAAGCGAGAGGTGAGGCTGTGGCTTCTACAAGACTCACATCCTCAACAGTCCTCCAAAGATTCAAGTCTTCACGATCTGAGGAGGACAGTAAGAACTGAGGAGCTGATGGGGATGACTAGAGCGCGCTTAGCCACAGAGCACCACGGCTGATCTGACTGCCCCTTGCTCACACGGTGGTGCCCCATCGTCCTTGGGAATCAGAATCAGCTCCCCAAACCAACCAGGCCCTTCTCTCTCCATGCCTGAGTACAAACTGTCAGGGCCGAGGGGGCTCAGCTCCTTTCTGCCCCAGCAGCAGACCTTGGGCAGCAGCGAAAGCCTGGTTCTTCTTCATGGACACAGGAGGAATATGGGCCAAGAAGCAGTCTTCTGGGGGTTTTGGGTTCTCTCAGCTCCCCCGCGGTCCTTCTCTCTGAGCTCTCACATGGTCAATAGCTGGGGAAGTGAGGGCAGCATTTGAAGGGGCTGCTGAATGGCAGAGGAAAGACCAGATTTCAGGGTCCCTAAGGCGCCCTCTTTCCTTTAGATCAGTATTTCCACCATGTCCGATAGCTCCTGGACTCGAGTTGTAGCTACAGAGTCTGGAGAAAGACAAGAAGACAGGACCATGCTGTTGAGTACCACTTACTCTTCGGCTCCCAATGTATTTCGAAGACAAGGTCTCTCACCAACTTTCCCCTCCTCAGATGCTTAGGTCCTCAAATTCCTCCTAATTTGGTCAACTAAACAGAATCTCAACTCCTTTCCTCTCAGCTCGGGGCCTAGACTGTTGAGCTCCAAAGGGGAAGATGCCTGTGTTTAGACTCCTAACTGGCTAGAGGAATCAGAGGAGTGCCCTGAGGGAGAGGGGCAGGCCGCTGCATTCTTGTCATGCTTGTGGTTTTCTGAGATCATGAGGCACAGGCAGCTATGCAAGGGTGAATATGAAATCAGAGCAAAAAAAAGAAAGGGCCTCTTCTCAAGTTTTTCCTTTCTAGACCCTTCCAAACAGTCTCCCAACTCAAGAGCACCATGTGGAACTTGCCAAGCACCATCATCTTAGATGGCTGGACTGGTAGTGGCGGGTATGTGAGGAAAACTCTGATGCCTTCTGTCGGGTTTCAGAAGATGAATGCTGTATTCATCTACTATGAGGGTTTGTAATTCCGCTACTCGTGACCACAACAACCCTCACTTTACACTATGGGGTTCCCCAGGGTGGGTGGATTTGAGGAGAATGGACCCCATGTTCTAGCTCATACCCTACCGTGTATTCAGCCCTGCCCAACACACAGGCCAGGAGAAGCGAGGTACTCACCCAGAGAGGCTGTCTTCTGGCCACTGTTGCACCTCAGGAGGCTGTCAGGCTCTGGGGTCAGGCAGGCAGAGGCGCTATCTGGAGGGCCATCGGTCTGGGTGCTCCCATCTCTGCTCCCGTGTTTGGTGTGAGCGGGGACAGGAGCTGTGGTCCCTGGCTCGTCTGCTGGTGCATGGTCTGTGAGAAAGACAGCAGAGCAGGTTGAATGATACAGCAGGACATAGGAGACATGGTCCTGATGAGGGCTCCAACAAACTGGGTCTCTTGGGCTGCTCTTAATTTGTAACATTTCTAGGAAGAGGAAATGTTCCTTCTTCGAAATGGGAGTAAGTGAGGTTAAGCTTCAACTGTCCTTGCTTTGTGGCTGAAATCTAGAATATGAGAATTACCTTATGAGCAAAAGAGTTTGCCTCAATGCCACATCTGTGTAGAAAGCACGGGCAGTTAAGTGGCTGAAGGTCTACACCCTACTTTATGCTAGCAGGGTCACTAGAGCCAAGGATTAAACCGGGTCCTCCAGAAGAGAAGTCAGGAAGGTTGGCTCTTATGGGCTGGGATTCTGGGAGGAAATGCTTGGTAATCTATTCAAGGCCTAGGAGAGAAGCTCCTCTATCCCTTACAAGCCTTTTCATACCTGTCAGCCGGACAGGTGCATCAGCCTGCCGTTCACAGGTTGAGGATGATGAAAGTCCTTGCCAGCCCTGGGTCCCTGCCGCAGCTGCAAAGATGGATGGCACCGACTTGGCGGGTCGCAGGGCTCCCTGGCTGGCCTTGCCAGAGTCTTTCCTAGAACGCTGCTGGAGGACCTTGATCACTGCATCCTTCTCCAGGATCTGGGCATGAAGCACCTTCAACCTGAGGGGAAGGCGACGCCATCAGTCCCACTGACTCAGCACCCACCTCATAGAAGTTGGGAAGGAAAACACCCCTGAGAGGCAGAGAGGCCTTCTTGCCCCTGTGAGGGCCTGCAGAACGTTACCACTACTCTGCAACTGATGACCTCTGAACCCATCCCATTCCAAGGTAGTTCACCAAGGGTCGGCCTTAGACTCACTATGCTAGTGGCGGCAGCATGAAAAGGGATAACAGCCAGAGACTGGATGGTACTCAAGAGTCCATCTCCACATCAGGGATTCACTCTGTGAAACAGCATGCTTATAACTTCTGAAATGCCAAACGGACTGACTGACCGGGCTGTGGGTGACAGGGACCTCTTTGCCAGGGATGGACAAAGACTGCATACCACCCCCTGAACTCCCACCTCAGATGCCCCTGCCCGGTCTACAGTACCTGCTCTCCATCTCCTGCTGCCTGTGGCCGCCTGCCAGCAGGCCCTCGTTGAAACTGCTGCTGGGTGAAGGCTGGGGGGAGTGTCGGATGAGAGTGGTGTCGCGCTGGGCAGCCGCGGTGGCGGCCGCATCCATGGCAAATTGCCTCATGGCCCTCTCCTCCAGATACTTCTGTTCCCACTTGGTCATGTCGGCCTCCAGCGCCAAGATCTGCTCTTCCTTCTCCCTCAGCTGTTCTGACAGCCGCAGGGCACCGAGCTCAGTGGACCCACTGCTGCCACTGGTGGTGCTGGCGTGTCTCTACAGAAAAAGGAGTTCCGTGGTCAAGGGTGGGCGCTGGGGTACGAAGACGCCTTCGGTCTTCGTGTAAGCATGTGGACTCTCACATACACACAGGCTTATTCAGTCATTTACATTCTCTCTTCCTTCTCACTTCTACCCAGGGATATAGAAGATAGGTCCTTATATCCTCTCCCTAAGTCTGGGACACAAGGGCACATGTAACTATAAAAGCAATCCTCCAGTCCAGGAGTGGGAATGCAAGCAATAACCAGACTGGTACAACTGGAGTAAACTAGAGCAGGACTGGACAGTTTTGGTTCCCCTACCTCCACAGAATAGAAAACTTAGGAGTGGAGGAGAGAACTCTTATCTTGGTAGACATCAAGGGATGTTTGGGATTAAGTTCACATCGCTGAGCACAGAGACTCAGGGCCCAAGCACGTACCTTCCCTCTTATCTTTAGAAGACAGACAAGAGTGGTCCAGTCCTCTGCAAGGAAGCTACTGACTACATTCTCGTAGTGAGGTCCTGATTTCTGTTACTGCTCAGGTGGTGGTCCTCTAAGCCTGAACACTGACTACACAGTACAGCTTTTGCTATGCCAAGTGTCTGAGTGGGACCAAGCAGCCAAGGAGAACACTCTTGCTTTCCAAAGAGGTGACGACTGGATTTGAACAGGGATTCCCCAAACGCTAGGTCCTGGCCCCCTTGGGTGCTGCCCGGCTCTGTTGGCTGCAGGTCTTCTCAGCTCACCTGCTGTGCGCGCAGGGCTTTGAGTTCTTGCTCCAGGCGCGTGCGCAGACGCAGCTCCAGCTGTTCCCGCTTCTCACAGGCGGCCTGCAGCTGTCCCAGTGCCTGCTGCAGCCGCTCCACCTTCTCCACGTAGGCCTGCTTCTTTCGCAGCTCCTCTTCAGCTCGAGCTGCGCGGCCCTGTGCGTTGCCCAGAGCTTGTTCCAGCAGCTCGGCACGTCGCCGCTGGTCCTCGATGGCACCGCGCAGTAGTGCCATCTCTCGCTCCAGCCTCTCCTGCTCCTGCTGCTGTTCGTAGCCTGTGAGGAAATATTGAGGGCGCGTGGTCAGCAATGACAGCCATCCACGCTCCTTGATGGGCTCTGCACTGACAACTGCTTCACACCCTCCTTTTTTTTTTTTTTTTTGAGACAGTGTCTCTCTGTAGCCCCAGCTGGTCTGTCACTTGCTATGCAGACCGGGCTGGCCTCCATCTCACAGAGACCCACCTGCCTCTGCCTCCCAAGCTTCTCACCCTCTTGATACTCCTAGTAGTTAGGTATAGTGATAAATCCCATTTTACAGGTTAGGAAAGTGAGATGAAGGTCAAGAGTAAATGGCAAAGCCTGACTCTGTGCCTCTTGCAGTAACTGCTACGATACACCGCCTCTGGGCTGGGACACTGCCTGAACTGTGCCATTATTAGTAAGACACATTCAGTTTCCCTGGAGTTTCATGACACCTAGAGATGGGTCAGGTAGGAACTGCAGTGCTCGTTTACAGATAAGGGTACTGTAACATGGACACAATTTACTGCCATTGTTCAAGTGGGAAGATGAAGGAAGGAACAGGCACTTCCACATCTTAGTCCATTAATCACCCAGGTAGGGACCGTGGCCCCCGATTTATAGGGGAAAAAAGGACCCTGGAGCTCATTCCGCATTGTCAGGCATCCCTTGTTGCATACTCCATTTCCTTCCTTGGTCTAGGGACCCCACACATAGGTAGGCATGTTTGTAATGGAATTCAAGCCATGCACCATAATGAATGACTCTGGTCCAAGATTCCAGTTATCCTGGTTTGTAAACCATCCTGTGAACTGCTTTGAGGAAGCCCTGCTCAGAACCTCTCCATACAGCCAGGTTAAGACCAGATCACAGACTCCTCTAGGTGATATTTTAAGCTTAAATCCACATCTGAGCACCTGGCCCTTGGAAGTCTCAGCCTGAAAACCTGTGAGGGGAAGCAGGGCAGCCCTGTGTTCTAAAGGAAATTTCTATAGATTGTTCTATACCATTCCACGCAAAGCAGCAGCCAACAGGACATAAAGCTACTGAGCATTTGAAATGTGGCTGGGAAGGACATGAGAACTCAATGCTTCATTTTACTTGATTAATTTTATTTTTTGGGTTACATGTGTGACTAGGATAGGGCCATCACCATGCAGAAAGGCCTCCCTTCATTGACTTAGTGTCCTGGGGTAGCATAGGGAAGGGACAGGAGCAACCCAGGCCAGATCCTGGTTCCCTTTGCATTTCTGAAGCTGAGCCCAGCTTGGCTGGCCTCATTCTCTGGTGTGGAGGGAAAAGATCAGACTGTCCAAAGACACTGAAACCTAACTGTTCATATTCTGTTGATTTAACATCTGGTGAATGGGGCTAGTCAGGCTGGGATTCAGAGGCAGTACCTCGCTCCTGTGTGGCTTCACAGAGCCCCACAGCTTAGCATCTGTATGATGCCTGTACCTCACTCCAGGCAATCAGGAGGTAGACACTGGACCTATCCTACAGTCAATGGGAGGTGACACTTGACCAAGGTTGGGAGAGGGCCAGTAGTCAGGCCTCAGGAGGCTGCTATGGCTTGTGCAGGGATAGGCAGATGGCAATTGGCTACATTTTTGTCTCCACGGGGGTTCTTGCGCTCCAGAGAAAAGGGTCAGCCAACAACCCCATAACTTCCGCGTTTTGGAATGGCACTATGGAGTGAGAAAGAGCTGCCTGGGTTTCTTTAGCTCCTGGGGCTGCAGATCCAGTGGATCTAGCCTTTGGCTTCCACAAATTTCTTGCAGTTCCGTACAACTTCTAAGATGCCCTGGTGGGGCCTGGGAGGCCATGGCTCGTGAGAAAGAGGCCTGCTGGGCCCCCCACCTCCAGGTCCCAGTCTCCGGTTGTGCCTGCTGGCCGGCCCCGCCTCCCAAAGCCAGGTGGGGCGCTCCGGGCCGAAGGGCGCCACAGGCAGGCGCACCCGGGAGGGAGCGGTAGTCCTGGGGGTGGGGAACGGGAGCGGAACAGCCCGGGCTCTGGAATGCCAGGCATCCAGGTCACTCGCGGCTGAGAGATTAATGGCTCCAGTAAGAAGCCAAGAACAGCCTGGCGCTAGCTAGCTCCCCGGGGAGCGGAAACGCCTCCCGGCCGCAGCTCCCAGCCCCCTCCCTTCTGCAGGCTTCCAGAAACCCTCCCAGAGACTTCCTTTCTTTGCCAGAGCCTGGGCCAAAAGCGACCCTTGCCACCAGGGCACCCCCTAGGCCGCCTCCCCCTTCCCTCAACCTCCCTTCCAGAAACTTTTAGCCACTGTAACCTCCTTCCAAAAGGTAAAGGCTAGCTTAGGCCCTGCCCAACCAGGAGGCTATTCCCTGCAAGGTTTAACAGGAAAGGAAGGAAAGAAAGGCTGCCAGCCAGACTCAGCCTTCCCTCTGCCCCTCTACCCTCTGGATACCCTTAATATGTGGACTCACAGTAAGAGTCACTATTCAGAAGACCCACTCCCTCTGTCTGACACCCCCTCCACTGGAGCCATGTTTCTGCTGCTTCTTTGGCTCTCTTCATTACTGTTACTTCCAGATTCTCCTCCCAGACCACCAGGGACCTCCAAATTACTCAGCTTCAGGGCCGTGAACACTACTCTCTTGAGTCTGTGGGAACCTGAGCTGAGCCTGTCTTAAGCTTATCTCACCTCCTTGACATTTCCTGGGTGTGAGCCTGCCCTCTGCTAAATACCTGCCAGGTGCTTAGCCCAATTCCACTAGTGAACAAATGAATGGACTAGTTGATAAAACCACCCAGCCTTCGAGGATGCCTGGTTCTCCCCCTTTACAGAGAAGTTTTCTCCTGAATGCGATTCCTTTAGATTTGTATCTGTTGTTTAAGTTCTAAGAGCTCACTTGTGGCTATCAGATGCCTTGGCCAGCTCTACCGTGCCCAGCCTTTTGTTGCCTGACTTCCCTAGGTAAGGCTCAAATTCTTCATTCTCTTGTATCCCAACTATGGCCAGAGCTATCCTGGCCTCCCGGCAGGGAGCACCTCCACTGGAGAGCAATACCCTGAGGGTCAGTACTGTGGCTCAGCCAATCACTGCTCCCCAGCTTCCCAGCATACACCTACATTCTTTCCTCTGGAAGCTACCCTTTACCACAGCAGTCATTCAGGACACTTGTGCCCAGAATACTACTCTGCAAGGAAGAGGGTCAAACATCAAAGGGAAGTGGGGTTCACAGTAGTCTCACTGCCTGTTGTACCTCAGGCCAGGTTTCTTAGCAGGCTCCCTACTTACTCTGAGCAAGCAGCTTGGCCACCATGTCTTGACTGCCCGCCTGGGCTTCCTGTGTTTTGTTTGCCAAGTGGCGATTTGCAGATTCCAATCTCTCTGTTTCAAATGAGGAAGAAAGAAAGTTGTCTTAATGTCAAGAGATGCTGCTGGTTTGGCATTTACCCTGGGGTCTTGCATCCTCCAAGCTGGGAATGGGCTCTTGGGGAAGCTCCAGCTCAGCTCAGGAGCCAATGCTGGGGACTCAAGAGGGCCTCCACAGTACAGAACATAAAGAGCAGCATCACCCCTTCAGGCCGACTTCCCAAAGTCTCAGCCTAGCCTCTGAGTTGGCATGGAGAGAACAGAGATTCTCAATTTTCCCTTAGAACAGAGTCAGCACCCTCCAGCTGTCCCTCCCAACTCTCTGCCAATGCACCTGGTTCTCACCTCTAAGATCACGGTTGAAGTCCTGTAGCCGTCTCATCTCGCTGTCCATCTTGTTCCGCATGGTCTTCTCCAAGGCCTCACGCTTGGAAGAGGTCCTCATCAGGCTCTCATGGGCTTCAGAGAGCCGCTGGATTTCGTTCTCCAGCTGCAAGCCACAGAGAAGAAATTGAATGAAGACAAGGACTCCTATGGAGGGAGTAAGGCCAAGCTGACCCATCACCCTCCATCCAACCAGGAGAGTGGTGGGAGGATAAAAAAACGGTGGATGGTCAGAAGCCTATAGCCTCAGGTGTGTCAAACTACTGGAACCAGCTGCAAGGGTCCAGCCAGCTGTTCCTGAGGACTGTATGCTGCGTGGGCCCAGGACTCAATATTCTTCAAGCATTTTACTTCTGCCTGGTTCAACCTAACTGGACACTAAAGGCCTATGGCTATTGCTAAAGCTAAACCTTAGCACACAGCTGGCCAGATTTCACCAAGGAAGGGGGTGCCAGGCCCCAGCCTGAGCTACCCCTGCCTGGAGCATGCGGCTGCCCTCCTACTTGGAAGCCACGGGTCCCGCACGTGCTCCTAGCTGGCTTGCCATGCCAACACGTCGCTTTTTTATTTTGCCCAAGAGGAGGGGTTTTCTCTTTGGCCAGGGTTGGCCTGGAACAGACTGGCTGTTGTGTGGGCGACACAAAGGGCTCTCTGTGGGAGGTGTTCACAGGAGGGGGTTGTGAGGGGCGAGTGTGCGAGTGTGCAGGGAGCTGGTGAATGAGTTCTTTCTAACCACTGGCCAGCAACTGCTCATGCTCCAGGGCTGTTCCCCAGCTGTCTGGAGTCAGCTTGTTGAGGGGGAGATACATGCGAGGTACAGCTGATACAGGACAAAAGGTGGGTGTAAGCAGAGGTCGGCTAGGCTCCCCTGACTCCCCCTGAACTGCCCACACCCCAGCAGGGCCTACCTTCTCAATGCGGCTGGCTTTCTCCACGGAGCTCTCCAGTTCCCTCTGCAGCCTCTCATTGTCCCTCTGTAGTCTCGCATTCTCCCTTAGCACAGTCTCCATCTGGGCCAGGTGGGTACTGCCTGAGGAGGCCTGGGTACTTGCTGGTCCCTCCACTGCAGGTGGACCGAAGGAGCCTGGGGGACCGTGGCCCAGAGCCGCTGGATGGAGGGCTGGTGAGTGCTCCTGGGGCTGCTGCAGGTACTGGTACTGTTGCTGCTGGAGGAACACGGGTGGCACTTGGGCCTGCAGGATCCTAGAACAGAGAAGGTGAAGCTCAGAGACCACACACTCCCTCAGCTACGATTAGTACGTTTCTAATATTATTGTTCAGGACAGCGTTCCCAGTGTTTGTGAAGAGCCTTTTCTACATACTCTCTGCCTGGGACCCAGAAGGAGCAGGGCAGGGGAGGGGTGGCAGGTTTCCTACCAGGAGTTTGTTCTGTTCATAGCTGCCCCACTGTGGCTAAGGCCTTAGAGGTCAGTCAGCCTAAGCAATCTTGCGCCTAAGTAGAGCTTAAATAAAGCATCCTTTAAAATGGACCCTTGACCTTTCTAATCGATGGAAGGTTCTTTTTGGTTGTGGAGGTTATATAGACTTCTAAGATCTAGGGTCACTTACTGATGGCTGGGCCCTGTCTGTGACAAGCCTCCAATTTCAAGTCTGCCAAAGCAGCTCAATTAAATCGTCTCTGTTTTCAGAATCCATCCATAACCAACTACTGAAAACCTTTTAGGCAACTCCAGTTAATGTTAGAGCAGGGAGGCAGGTGCTAAGACTCTGGGCTCCAGTCTGACAAAGGGAGGTGCATATTCTAGCCTCAGCTGCTGGACCTTGAGTAAGTACTTTAGCTGTTCAGTATGGCTTCTGTCTGCCAAATCACAAGAGTCTCGTGCCATAAAAGTGGGATTTGGTAGTGTCTTGCACAGCTTGCAGGCACTCCCACATCTGTAGCTAGCCTCTAGCTCTGCCAATAGGGACCTCAGCTTGAAGAATAAGGAGCCACCTCTAGGGTCTTCAGCACTTGCGCTCAGAGGACAGTATTCTGTGGGTCCCTGGCACAGGTGCTACATACCCTGAGGCTCTATGATCAGAGAAGGAACAGAGCAGCACGGAGCTGGAGGGCCCTGCTGGGGTCTTCTGACTCGGTGTTACAACAGCCTCAGCTGTATTAAGAATTTTCCAGGTTCTAGAAGCTTCTTCAAAATTGAACTTCACTTCTTGGTTGGTCCCCCCAGAGCTCATGCCCACACCTCCAGTCTACAGCTACCCTGTTCTTAGAACCCCTGACTCACCTCCCAACAAATATTCCTCTCTGATTAGCTTAGAGGCCTGCAGGTGCATTTTCTCACCACCCAAGGTCCAGCTCCAGGGAGAGTAGGGCAGAGGGTCCCCACTGATATGTTCAAACTTTCCCTGTCAAAGTGTGATCATTCTCTGTGGTTTCAGAATGTGTTGCCCCCTGCACAGGGCTAGGCAGGCATAAGTGGCATTCTTTGGGAATGACTTAGCTCCAAAAAATAATGGTAACTCCTTTCCTTTCACACTTGCCTTCCCCGCTCTGGCTGTGCCCTATCCTCCACCCCGCCCCGGGCCGCCATCGTTTTGTTCTCCTGCAAACAGTCTATTTCCTTGCCTCAATATTATCTTTTCCTGACAGGGTTCAATAGGGCTGGTCCAAAAGAAGAAACCACGACTCAGCTTCCGAAACTCTTCCTGACCAGCCCTGAGAAGGGAGATAAGGTGGGAGTCTGAGGGGTGGAGGCTGGAGAGCCATGCGGCTCCAAGGCTCCATCCTCCAGTTCAGTTCCTCCATACCAGTGGCATCGCGTCACTTTTTTCTCGAGAGCAAGGAAAGCCAACTGGTGGGAAAGTGAGTGACTAAATGGAGATTCAGAAGAAGAGAGTCAGACTTCGACCTTGTGCCCAGATAGTTTGCAAATCCTTTAGGTCCCCCGTGGGGTTTCCTGGAGCTCTCTGCCTTGGTCCCAAGAAAGATGCATCAGTTTCTCAGGAGAAGGTGCTGAGCCCCTGAGATGACTAGAGCAGACCGTCATTTCTAGGAATCTGTACTTCTGCAATGGTCTGGCTTCCTGCCACCCCTTCGGCTGCCTGCTCCCATCTTGGCCCTTGCAACCCACTCTATGGCAGCTGTGTGGTATTGCGATTTGCCATTGCCCAGTCCAACAGGACACATCCTCCTATGGCTTCCCTTCAGTCAGTTAAGCCAAGTAGACATTTCCCAAAGGTGTTCACTCATCTGAGCCTAGGATCCTCACTCACCCAGATTACAAGTAAAAGGAAAAATATAAAAGCAACTGACTAGTAAGCAAGCCAGCTGCAACAGAAAGAGGTCCCTTAGGTGGCCATCTAGTTCTTTCTGCCTCATTAGTAATGTATCCCACTCCCTTATGATCACAGAAAGTTGTCGTCTACTTTTCTTAAACTTCCGAGGGAAGTCCCACCTTTGGTCTACTTAACTTGGGAATAGTTTGGCAAGGATTCCTATTCTTTGCCTTTAGGAAGTTCTTTCTAAAAAATCTCACCTTTAAACCCTGCAACAATCCACATCCCCTGGGAACCTTCCTTACTTGAATGTTACACACAATGCTGTCTTTATCTGGGTTGAAGTAATGAGGCCCAGTAACTTTTCCCCTCCTTGAGACAGTCTTGCTATACAGTCCAGGTTGGCAGTCATCTTGTGAACCTCCTGTTGGGGTTACAGACATGTGCTATCTCAACTGGCTAATGGCTTCTCATGTGAACTCGGCTTATTCTCTCCATCCTCCCGCCCTCAGCTCTCCCTTCTCAGACAAGAGGAGAGTAGTAATCAGGTAGCCCTTAGAGCTGGTGGGGGTGCGGTGGGGTTGGGATTTAAGCTATGACCTTGGGGTTCTTCTCTGGGGAGAATGCGTTGGAAGAAAGCCAGGGTAGAGCAGTTACCTGACTTCCGCATGCTGGAAATGTGGATTGCCTCGGGCTCGGTATCTTGGGTCAGTGACAGCCGTAGTCTCCTGAGCCAAGACAACGTGTGGGTACTGAGGTGGAGGCCCACGAGGCTCTGGGCCTTCAGCAGAGGGGCCACGGAGTGGAGGACCCTGCTGGCTGCGGGCCAGCTGAGGGAAGCTGTGAGAAGAACTCATGTGGCTGGGGACCCGGGCACCATTTCTCTCCAGGGACAGCTGCAGAAGTCGTTCACTCAGGGAGCGCACATGGCCGTGTCTTAGCTCCCGTAGGGCTTCATCCTGGCGTCGGTTGCCTCCTGATACCCCTCGAGGATCCCGGTCTCCAGCATGGGGCCGGGACCCTGCCTGCTGGGCTGCGTAGTACTGTGAGTGGGCTTTGGCCTCCTCATAGGTGGGCAGCTCCTCTCCCTTGCTGGGCTGTGGGCACAGCTGGTACAGCGTGTTTTCTGCCAGGTGGGCCTCTCCGCCCTGGTGCTCCTGGCCCTGAGGCTCCTGTCTGGTAGCTTGCTGCAGCACCTGACTGTCTTCAGGTGCACCAATCTCCAGGGAGGCCTGGGGACTCCCTGTGCCCCCAGCTCCAGCCCCACCCCTTAGGGCCTGCTGTTGGATGGCCAGCAGAGTGCGGGTCTCTGTCAGGTTGCCGTAGCGCAGCTGCTCCTGAATGAGGCGGTGCAGAACTGTCCCCGAGGAGTCTTCCAGTGTCCTCATACTTCTCTGGCTTGTAGACACCGGCCTAGACAATGGCCAGCAGGTACCTGGCCCTAGAGCACCTGTAAGAAATAGGGAGAATAGCAGTCAGCAGAAGCACATGAGAATTAAGTGAGGGGTACTTCCACAACAGTCTAACTGAAAGAGGTTAAGTGGGTGGTTTCTCACAAGCCCATATTCACATGCCAATGTGACCACCTAATGATTAAGGTAAGTTCCCTAGCCTCTGAGACTCAGATTGTCCATTTTTTTAAAAAAAGGATTGAATACAGTGTGTCTCGTGGAGTTGAGAATTAAGAAGTTGAGAGTCTAGTGTGCTATAAATCCTTGGCAAATGATTCCCACTGTAATGATATTAATGGAGACTTAACTAATCCTAGAGAAATATAACAGGAAACCAGAAGGTAATGTCATAGGGACTATGGTGTCCTATAATCTTAGTCCTCCTAACAAGCAGCCTGATGAGTGACTCTGGGGCAGGCTTAGGTCAAATCCAACCACTTAGCTGCCCAGGCTTCAGTTTATTGACAGATTTTAAAAAGAATGACTGCAGTCTACTGGAAGACCCAAGCAAATGAACCCAAGGACCCTCTGGCATGAAGATGCCTGAGCCCATCCTAGCCTCACAGCCGGTGCACCTCCACCCACTTCTCTCTCTGGAACCAGTTCCTGGAGAAAAGATCCTGGGCTCTGCCTTACCACAGGCTGCAGATAAAATAAATCTGAGGACACTCTGTCATAGATGACCTTGGCAATCATTCTGCCAAGGAGAACAGGGCAGAGAAACTACATGTGAATCGGCGCAAAGGGGCTAAAGAAATGCCAACAATAGGACAATGGTTCTGTAAGGGGCAGAGGTGCTATGTAGTGTGTGCTTGCAGTAAGCACATGAGCCAGTGAAAAGAAACATGATGTCCTTGATTATATGATTATCACCTTTTCTAGGCACACACATTGTGGCACTTAGAAACCCTCTACTTGTCCTCTAGGAATACAGGGGATAACCCTCACCATCTTTGCTGACATCAGTAACAACTGCTTGGACCAATGGGAACGCTAATGAGGTGAGGAGAAAGGAACCTGTGGCTGAGGTCTGTGAGCTTCAATGGGGAGATCATATTCAAGGTTTCCTTCTAAAGCTGAGCTCCCCATTGGCTCCTGGCCTCCTCTACCAGCTTCCTTTTCACAGCCTCTTTCAACACAAGCCTCCCAAATCCACACAGCCACAGGTTTTATGTGGGAGACAATGGATAGAGCGGGGAAATGTGGACACTTTCTCCACCACAAAGCTAGCTAGTTCCAGTACTCTGCCTCGGTTTGAACTTGGAATGTTGGCAGAGCAATCACTCCTAATTCTTTACCTTCCCCCTTCCCAGGACTGCAGCTGCGCAGAGCTGGGGGTAGGGCATGAGGCTTGAGTATACCTATGTACCCATGCTTCCTGGCACTCCACCCCCTAGCGTCCAAGACTCCAGAGTTAATAGGGGCAAATCAAGCATTACAGAAGGCAGTTCACTTGGAGTTTCTTCTGTGGAACGTTTCCTAAGTTAATCACCGGGCAGACTCCCCTTGAGGATCAGGGAGCTGCACGAAGGAACGCAGAGCCTTCCCGACAGAGTCCGGGCGTCCAACAATGTGGTGCTCCCGGAGCAAGGACCGTCTCTGAGGCCTCTCACCACACATAGAGCCCGGCTTAGAAGCACAACCTTTCAGATACCTATGCAGCTTCCTTACCCGGATCATGCACACGCACTGCACTAGCGCGCTGGGCTAGGAAAGCTGCCTTTCTAAGTAAGCACGAGTCTCCGGCCTTAGCCAGGGCTTCCTCTCGCTTAAGGAACCAGCTAGTCTCTAAGTCAGATCGTGCCCAGGCCAGGGCTCCCGCGCTACCCACCCTGACCCCACTGGCATCGATGGCCACTCTAGTGCTCCGAGAGAGCATATATTGCAACCCGGAGAGGTCTTTAAGCGTCGCAGGTCCGCCCCTCTCCCTAGCCCTCTTTGTTTTCCAAATACTCCAGCGCTGACGTCACCGGGCTGGACTGCCGACTGCATTCTTTCTAAGTGAGAGCCAGTTCGTGGCTCCGGAGAGGATTTTCCAAGGAAGACAAAGAGGAATTCTTGAGCTAGTTGGGGGCAAAGACACCTGTATCTCAACCTAGACAAAGCAGCCACGAACGGCCTGCAACCTGAAGTCCAAGAGAGGTCTATAGCCCCTTTCCGAGTCTCAGGCGCCAGACTCACAACCTTGAACACCGACGCTCTCTCTGTCCCTTCTCCAGCCCCAGGGGATCCGAGTCCCCACAAAGCCCACAGCGCGGAGCCCCCCTGGTGGATCCATCTCCCCTAAGATCTATCCTCTAAAGGACGCGCTGAACCCCAGCTCCGGTTCCTAGGCAAGGCCGGACTGCTGAGACTCGGGGTGCCGCTGGAGCGCGCCCCCACCGGCCTCGCGCGCAGTCTGGATCGGATCGCGGGGCGGCTCGCTTACCGCTGCGGCCCGCGGCTGCCCGGCGCGCTCAGCCCCGACGTCCCAGTCCGGCTAGGCACGGCTCGGCGGCGGAGGT
Organism: Eospalax fontanierii; assembly: GCA_035773235.1. Classification (NCBI taxonomy): domain Eukaryota; kingdom Metazoa; phylum Chordata; class Mammalia; order Rodentia; family Spalacidae; genus Eospalax; species Eospalax fontanierii. The sequence goes on from CM069526.1 coordinate 115,156,014, forward strand.
GTGCACTCGGCGGTGGCGCCGACGTTCTGACTGCTCGCGCCCCAGCGCGCAGCCCCAGGGTCGGCCCGCGCGGGAGGCGGCTGCTATGCCAGGAATGTGAGAGTTTCAGGTTCCCCCTCGGGATCAAAGCGAACCACAAATAACCTCTCAGCGCGCCGCCCTCCTCCGCCCTCCGCCTCCACCCGCTCCTCTCCCGGCCCCCGCCTTCCTCCCGGGAGGCGGCGCTGCGGCTGGCCGCTCGGCGGGCCTCAGCCGGGTCCCCTTGCCACCCTGGGCCCTCGCGGCCGCCCGCGTCCCCTATCCCCCGTCTGGCTGTGCTAGCTGTTGGGAAGGCCGTACCAACTCGGGCCTTGAATTCCCACCCTCCTCCCCCGGCCACACACTCGCATCGCTGCCCAGTTCTCACCCGTCATCCCTAAATGCATCGCAGGATGACTTCCAGGGATATAACTCCCGCGGCCCTCGGGTTGCTGCGGGAGGGGCTCCCGCACTGGAGGATGGTGGGAGGGTTGCAGGGCTATCCACATCCGCCCTGCATATGGACCACGCCGCCGGCGAACAGATGCTTCTCCTTCCAGCTGCCCAGCCTCGCTCCTAAAGCCTCTGTTTCACCCCCCAGCGGCAACCTTTGAATTGCACTTTTATTGTTTACAAACACCTTCGCCAGCTCTTTTAGGACCTGCCTCTACAGGAAGTGGGAATCCAGCTTAGAAATATGGTGGATTTAACCCACTACTCAAATGGCTCTGCGCGCTCTTCCCCAAGATAGTACTTGGCTCCTGTTCAAGCACGGCACTACCAGGTTTTCTCTCGATTCCAGTTACCATCTAAAGGGGTACTGCTGTCATCCCAGTTATAAATAGGAAACCAAGGCTTAGCGCGTTTAAGCGGTTTACCTAGGGTTACACGCAGAGTAACTGATTAAGCCAGGTCCCTTCCTTGGCCACTGGAATCCGGGCTCCCTGGATGGTCAGGACAGGCATGGAGAGTTCCTGCTTCCACCTGCTTGTTCCCAGTTCCTCTCTTTCACCTCCTCCCGCACCCTGCCAGCTCTCTTTTGTGTCCACTTCTCTGTTTCTTAAGGTTCCGCCACATCGTGGAAGTCTGCTCTGGCTCTGGCTCTTTTTTCTACCTTCCCCTGAGGCTGTACCTTGGACATCCATGACTCTCCTCCTTCTCTCTCATCCCCTCAGCGCTATGGGTGGCATTCCTCAGGCCCATTCAACCTACAGTCAAGGCTGATTGCTGCTGGCTGCATCCTACTTCTCCTCAGGACAGAGATCTTAATTCCCAGGCTTGTTGAAGAGGGACAAGAAACCTTTGCAAGCTCAATAGCCAGGGATAGTGAATATTTTTCACCAAGGCCCCACCCCCCGACGTGTGTTTTACTTCCAAGTCAAACACTGCATTTCAGATAGTGATTGGATCTGAGACAAATTAAAAAAAAAAATGTACCAAGCTGTCCTGGGACCACCTTACAGAGAAGCTGTGGCCCCAGTCTTACGACAAGGAAGAGAGAAAAGGTTCCCAGGTGTCCTCACCTCATGGACAACATTTTTGGAAATGCTTGGTGGACACACTGTATGAGAGTGGGCACAGGCATGAAGTGCTCTCTGGTTGCAAGATCAGGGGAAAGGCCACATGGTACAGTCCTGTTTCATGGGTATTTGGAGGGGCACCTAACAAAATGCTTGCAAGCAAGCATTCCTGAAATAGTTGCAGAAAGGGGCCAGTTCAAGGCAGCTAGAGTCCAGAGGTACATTTGGAGTGGGCAAACCTGCTGTAGACCACAAGATCAGCTGTGTCTATGGCCCAGAGGGACAAGGTAGGGTGCTGGATCACCAGATGGAGTTTATAAACACTTCTCTCTGCAAGAGGCATGCAAGTAGGGGCCTTCCAGGCAGAACCAGGCCCAAGGCCTCAGTGGAACTTGTCTGAGTTGGCAGTCACACCTAGCTCTGCAGGTGGTTGAGTGTGCTCAAAGGTACCAGGGGCAGATATGCACAAGTGGGCACTGGGCTAGCCAGACTGCTTGTATATGAGTGTTGGCTGACAGCAGGGAGAAAGGATACTCTGGTGAGCCAGGGCTTCCTACCTCACCTTGTCTCCCTCCCTTACTTTACCCACCCCCATCCCTACAGGTAACGATTTCTCCCAGATGACACTGGGGCTGTGGACGTTTGGAATCCTGCCCAGAACTGCAGAGCTGACCCAGTTCTCAGAGAAAGCCTTGGCTTTGGAGAGCACAGCTCACAGGGATGTGGCTGCATCAGAGGTGTGTCCAGAGTTTTGCAAGCCATCCTGACACCCACACTCTCCTTCCCCCTCAGCCTGGTCCTATAGTGGCATCTCTAGACCCCTGCTGGCTTATGAAAGCGGGTCCTCAGGGTGGCCTGCGACCCCTGAGCTGAGAACTCTCTCCTTCCCAAATGGTTGATTGGTAGAGGGATAGGTTCTGGGCACTAGTGGCAACATCAAAGGAACACACAGCTAGTTGTGAAATTCCACCTTTCAGCCTCCACCAACACTCCCTCTGACAGGTTATGGGAACAGGAAGACTACTAGAATCTGGGGCAGGAAGCAAATGACAGGAAGAGTCAATGTAAGTGCTGCTGAGGTGAAAACACCAGTGCTCTGTTCCAAGCCCTGAAGAATCAATCTTCTGTGCTCTGAGTATCTCTGTCTCTTCATGACTTCCCAGCCCCTGACCCACTGCCTCTAGGTTTTACCTCCCGAGCCCAGTCTTCCACCACTATCCCCTCTTCCTTTTGTTCCCAGGCCTCAGGTCTACAATCTCTCACACGATTGGAGGGGTTATGTTTAGGAAGCTTAAATTCCCTGAAGATGGAGCATTTGTAAATTAAGGCCTCATATTGGTAAAGGTATGAAGGAACCCCAACTTTCCAAGCTGCATGTACTCCCTGAGCCTCTCTGGTCATCTTTTGCTGTGGAGTCTTGGCTTTGGTAGCAGGGGGCTGGGGCTTGCAAACTCTGAGATCATAGAATAGAGAGAGAGCTTTGCACACGGCTCCATTTCCTTCCCATTCTCTGGGGTCCATGAGTGCCCAGACCCTCCATGAATCCAGTTCTCCATGAAAGACAAGTCTAATATGTGTTGATGACAATGGACCGTGCACCGTTCAGTTTAGTCTTCTCTGGGTAGCTGTCACACAGGGAGACAGGAATGGGAGTCCAGAACAAAGAACTAGCACCTTCAGACCAGTGAATCAAGGCAGATCATTTCAGCCCTTGACACCTACATTCTCTGTGATGCTGCCTTGTACTATGGGTATTGATTTGGTGGGTGAACCGTTACTGCCTGGAAAGATTTTTTACTCTTAGTAAAAGGCAGCAGCGAATGTGCGGAGGTTCTGGATTTGCAGTCTTTGTAGTAAAGGGCTCCCGGTAGGGTTTGTGGTGCTGTGGAAGAGGGCCCTCTAGTGGGAGGCATCTCGGCTGCTGGCTCAGTGCTCCAAGGGGGTCTTGGGTCTGGTGTAGGAAGTTGAGGAGGGGGAGTGTTTGAGACAAGATTTCATCCAGGAATAGATGTTTCCCAGACCCTTTTAAGAATAGGCTAATAGAGCCTGGAATGGAGGCACAAGCCTTTAATCCCAGCCCTAGGGGGAATGAGGCAGGAGCACGGTGCATGGAGGAGGTGGTCAGAGCAGGCTTCTTGAGGAGGTGTTTTCCACTGAGTCCTCCGGGCCTGGTTAGACTAGGAGGTTTCTTTCCCATGAGGGCATCTGTAGACCTTTCCCCAGTAACCTTCCCCCTGAGCCAAGTTCCGGTCCAAAGAGACAATCATTTAAAACTTCTTTAGATAGTCTATATTTACACCTAAATTTCTAAAACAAGTATTCTTTTATTTCATTATACTTCTGGCTTAAGTGTTAGCTACCTCCATCCTCTGCAAAAGTTTAGGGTTACACACACATGCACACATGCCTATCTTTTAACATGGCCAAATGACATTTTTGGTTAAATTACTATCCAATGTTTAGGTCATTGTGACCATATCAGTACTGTTCATAGCTCAATCAAATATCATGCCAGGAGTATATTTCTCTTCTTATACAACTCTTGTTTTTACTGGCATTAGGTGTTGCCACATTTTCTGTTTGCTGGTGTATTCAGCATTAATTTGCACCCAAGTACAACTCTGAAACTCCCCTTTAATGAATGTCAGTAGTTGGTCATTGGTTGGTATTCCATCAGGCTGGCTCAGTCTTGGTGCCATGTGCCCCACAGTCATAGGACAGTGGGTTTAACAAACAGCTTTTTTCTTGAGATCTCTTCTGTCTTTACTGCAGGCTCATCCACTTCTCCTTGGTCCTGCATTTCTTGGCCTTGCTGTCTTCCTCTTTCTGGGTTTGCTGTCTTGTAGTATCCCTAAGAATGGATCTATGGAAAGCAAATTTCAAAGAAGCTGCTCTTGTCTCAAAGCATCTTAAAAAAATTGTTTATGCTTGATTATGTGTGTGTATATTACATATATGTGGGTACCTATGAAGGCCAGATGAGGGCGCTGGAGCCCATGGGGCTGCAGTTACAGGTGGTTGTGAGCCATATGATGTTGGTGCTGGAAACTGAATTTGGGTTCTTTGAAAGCACAGTATGAACTCTTACACTCTTAACTTCTGAGACACTTTGGGGGCCCCCAAAGCATCTTTATTCTATCTTTTCACAGTTGTCACAATGGAGACATGTCTGGGTATAGATTTCTAGGTTAGGAATAGTTTTCCCTCTTGTAGAGTGAATTGATTCTCTAAGGGACAAGCTGGATGAGCTGTGGACAAACACCCCCGTCCCAGGTTGGGTAGTATTTACCCAGAACTACCTTGAGAGGAAGAAAGACAGGAGCTGGAAAGTCCTGTGCCCCTCTCAACCAGCCCATTGGCCTTGGAGGGGCTAAAGGCACTTAAACTGAGGGTGCCATGAGGTGGGCCCTTTTGTTTTCTTCCCCTCCTGGCCATTTTGGATCAGACCACCAGGAAGTCGAGAGATCCCAGCCTCCTTGTGGATTTATTAATGTAACTTATGGAGGGAGGGCACCCATGCTCTGTAAGTAACCCCTGCCCACTGCTCTGTTAGTAAGCCCAAGTAAATTAGCTAGAATTTGCCTAACTGTGAGTTGGGAAATTTGTGTCATTTTGTTGTAGGACCTGGGGAGGGAAGGACTAAACTTAGCCCCTTCCAAGAGGAATTTTAGCTCCACCTCTGTATTCAGTAGGAGTTGCTTCATTCTTCTTGCTGCTAGTGCTGCTATTGAGAAAAATGTGATTCTGGCTGTGGCTCCTGTGTGTGAACTGTTTTCTCTTTCTCTGGAAGCTTTTGGAATGTTTGCTGCATGCTTGATATGGAATACATATGATGTGTCTTTGTGTATCTTTTGTTACCTTTAATTGGGCCCTTTCACCTGGCACTTCATACATGTAAGCTCTGGGATTGTCTTATACAATTGTTGCTTTTCTGAGACAAGGTTTTACTCTGTAGTCCAGGCTAGCCCAGAACTCTCTATGTAGCTGAGGCTAACCTTGAACTCATGGTGATCCTCCAGACCAGCCTCCCTAATGATGGGATTATGAGCGTGAGCTACCACATATGGCTGATCATGCCTCTCCATCTTCTTTTCTGGGAGTTCATTTGTTTGAATGTTAAAATTTCCAAAATGGTCGTCAGATTTTTAAGTCATTTTTTTCTATCACGGCATCTTCTCATGGAAAATTTCTCCCTTTTACGTTAACTTTTCTATATTGTTGCTATCACTTTTAATTTTCTGGAATGTTTCTTGTTTGGGGTTCTTTTTTCATCTTCTTTATTAATAAATTATTGTCTCTTATTCTAGTGGAAGTTCTTAATTCATTCTTACATCCACATTGTCTGTGTTTCCTTGTTTTGGTTTGGTTTTTTTTTAGAAAAGATTTATTGTCTAAGTGTTTTGCCTGTATGTATGTGCACCATGTGCATGCAATGCCTACAGGGATCAGAAGAGGGCATCGGATTCCTTGGAACTGGAGTTACAGATGGTTGTTTTGAGCTGCCATGTGGGTGCTGGGAACTGAACTTGAGTCCTTTTGAAGAGCAGCCAGTACTCTTAACTACTGAGGCATCTCTCCAGCCTATTGTCTGTCTGTTTTGGTCTCTATTTTTAGTAGTTACAGCTTCCCTCAAATGACTGATTGTTGACTGTCTGATCTTGTTAAGAGTGAGGCATTTAGGGGCTGAGGTGACTCAAAGGGTAAGTGCTTTCAATGCAAGCACTGAGTTCAAGTCCCCAGTATCTATGTAGAAGCAAGACAAGGCATGTAACCCCCAGGGAGCAGGGAGTGGGTTGGGGAGTGGGGGTGGTAAGGGTTGAGGCTTACCTTGGGGGTTCATTGCCTAGGTAGTCCAGTTCAAACTGTGAACTCAGGTTCAGAAAGAGACTCTGTCTCAAAAGATGGAGAGTGCTAGAGGAAAACACAAAAGTCAAACCCGCAGCTTCCACATGAGCACGGAGGTGTGCATACACAGATGCAGTGGGGGATTTAGCAGTCATGTGCCCAGTGTTGGAGCAGTTGGTTTCTTAGTCTCTCAGGAAAAGGATGGGATAGGGCTGTGGCTCTGATCTTGGGGACCCAGGCAAGTCTGAGAACATACAGGGTCATTTCTCCCGGGTTTCCGGTTAAGGGAATAAGCTCTGCATCTTTCAGCTGGAAATGGGGCTCACGGGAGTGGGGAGCAGGCTGGGAAGAGGCTGGAGGGGGTCTGGGGAGTGAGCCACGCGGGGCCCTGCTGCTGCCCCCAGCACTTCCGTCTCTCCAGATGGCAGCCCTGCGGCTGGGCAGCACGAAGGGATGCAAACGGGGATTCTCATCTCCCCCGCTTCCTGTTTGCAGACGCCCCTCGCCGGCTCTTCCCAGCATCCGGTGCCTCCGTTTCCTGGGATTGTCTGAGGCTCTGCTGAGTTAGCATCTGGTCCTCCTCAGACGCCCAGCGGTGGGGAGAAAGTGGAGTCTCGTTCATCTGCCTCCCGCTTTCCAGGATGTCCTCAACACTCCGCTGCATCAAGAACCTTCTTCAGACCTTTGGTGGAGGGCAGGGGCGTGTTTCTCCTGCTCTCTGCTTCCGGCAGGCAGGGCTTGAGCCCGCAGGAGCCAGGTGCAGGTGCTGCCGTAGCCTCCTTTCGGTTTTTCCCACTGTGCTAGCTCATTCCAGGCCTAGTCAGGGCAGGAAGCTGGCAAGCTCAGAGTTGTCCGGCCGGTTCAGCCACTTCAGAGCTTGCTTTCCATGCTGTGGACTGGTTCCCATCCATCCAAGGATAAGCCTGGGGGTGGGGCGCTTTCTGTGAAGGTGAAACGCTGGACCACAGAGGCACATTACTCACTCAGTGCCTCTGAATTCCCAGGCCAAAGACATGACCTTGGAAGGACCCAAGGCCTGAAGTTTTAGGGGCCTGAAGCTGAGCCCCTGCAGACACACCTTGCCTTCACTAACGCTGGTGATGCAGGAGCAGGCTTTCTCTGTACCTTTCTCTTGTACCCACAGAGGAGGCATGAGGAGGCCTCGGGCGTTTTGCTTCCCTCAGGCTGCCCATTTTTTGCTGTCTCCTGAGAGCTCAGCCTCTTACAACCTCTTTGGAAGGGTTCTGTTTTTTGACCGGCAGGGCTGGGGCTGGAGTCTCTAGGGAGACAGGATACTACCTGGTTTGTTTTGTGCAGGGGCTCTCAGAGTATGTTGTACTGGTTGAATATGCTGGGAGCCTCCACCTCCAACATTCCTCCTTCACAGACTCACAGCGGAGTGCTACAGGAAAGAGCTGTATACACGAGGGCAGGTGTGCACACCTGTGTATGCACCCTGGAGGCTGGAATAGGGTGTTGGGTGCCCTCCTGAATAACTCTCCACTTACTCCTTTGAAACAGTCTCATCCCTGAACCTGGGACTCACATTTTCTCAGCTAGACTGGAAGCCAGCAAGCTCCATCCATCCTCCTGTTCTGCCTCCATCAGAGCTGAGGTTACAGGCATTTGTGGGGACACTCAGCTTGCTATTTGAGTGCTGGAATCCAAGCTCTAGTCCTCATGATTGTGGAGCATATACTCTTAACTGCTGAGCCATCTCACAGCCCCCTGTTTCCAGAATTTTATGATAGAATCAATATTTATATAACATGTAGTTGTTTGTGTATGCTTTTTTTTTTTTTTTTTTTTTCTTGAGACAGAGTCTCTTGTAGCCCCGGGTACCTTTGAACTCACTTTGAAACTATCCTTGAACTCCTGAGCTCTACCAAGTGCTGTGATTACCAGTATGGACAACCAGGCCTCGCTTTTTTTTTTTACATGTGACTTTCTTTCTTTCTTTCTTTTTTTTTTTTTTTAAGCAGGTCTCCTTGTAGCTACAGCTGACCTGGAGCTCACTATGTAGACCAAGCTAGCCTTGAACTCACAGACTGCCTCTTGAGTGCTGGGATTAAAGGCATGTACCACCATCCCTTGAATGATTTTATTTCCTTTATGTCATGTTATTTTAAAATTCATTCAAATTGTGTTAACATCCTATTCCTTTTAATTGCAGAGTAATAGTCCATAGTATGGATATACTACAGTTTGTAGACATTTGTATTTCCAGTTTTTGTTAATTATAAATAAAACTGCTATGGCCATCCTACACCAGTTTTTGTACAGAGTTACATTCTCACTTCTCTTTGTAAGCAACAAGGAATGGAGCTGCTGAGTATGTAGAAAATGTATGCACAACCTTATTTACTTTATGTGTGTGAGTGTCTGCCTGCATGTATGTAAGTGTACTTGTGTTATGTAATGCCTGTGGAGGCCAGAAGAAGGCATCAGAACCCCTGAAACTGGAGTTAAAGATGACTGGATAGTTATTAGCTGCCATGTAGGTTCTAGGAACTGAACCCCAGTCTCTTTCAAGAGCAGCCAGTGCTTTTAATTGCTGACCCATCTCTCAAGCCGCTATCGACTATCTTATTATTATTTTGTTTTGAGACAGGGTCTCTGTGTAGCCCTAGCTGGTCTAGAATTCACTATAGACCAGGCTAGCCCTCTGCCTCTGCCTTCCAAAGGCTGGGATTAAAAGCGTACGCCACCATGCCCTGACCATTTACAGATTTTTTTTTTCAAATAAATTATCAGCCTATCTGGGAGACAGAGGCAGGCAGGTCTCTGTGGGATCAAGGCCAACCTGGTATACATATTGAGTTCTAAGCCAGCTGTGGCTACAGGGAGACCCTGTCTCAAAAAGACAAAATAATAATAAATTAAATGAATTATCGGTATAAATGATTTCTGATTTAAAGCTGTTTTCTTCTGAATGTTTTCTTTATGTTTTGCAACACAAGCTCTTTATGAGTTTACAACTTGCCTTTATTAATTTGTTTTATTTTCTTTTTCTTGTTTTAAAATTTTTTATTACATTTTCCATGTGTATTGCCGAAGGCTACATAACAAGAAACAGCCCCAGACAAGAGAAGAGAAACTTTCCTTTGAGTTGTTAGCCTGGGTGGTCCAAGAGACTTCCAAAATTACACAGGCTATTGCCACAGCCCTTGATTGCCTCCCAGAACCTGAAGGTAAGACCCTATTGCTGAAGACAGGCTACTTTGGACACAAGATTTGGAGCAATGGAGCTGGAACTGACCTGGAAGCCACTTCTCCCAAGGGCTAGTGCTCATAACTTTGGTGAGCACTACGCAAGCTGCTCAGGGAGATCATCAACTAATGGTCCAATCCCAGCTTTAAGACTTAATAGCCACATCAATGATCAACACAGCAAAGGACATTGGTACAGTAGTAGCACTTTTATGTTGAGGATAATCAACAGCTGCCTAATTGGACTTAAAGCGCACTCAATGAGAGGAAATGTGAGGTACTGTGAATATAGATAGCCAAATATACAGAGCGGGAGAGGTCATAGATCTTAGAGAAAAACTCAAGGCTGTCACATCCCTAGACAAATGTAATTTCTTACTAAATGCAAAATATGGATCCTTATATTTACAGACAAGTATCCCAGTCACCACTAGTCAAAGAAGCTTCTTTTGCAATAGACAGAGACAATTACAGAGTTCCATAACTGGTCGGTCATACAGAGATTGTCTGTGAATTGCCAAACCTAAGTGGCACATCTATAATGCAACCTCTATACCCAAGGCTGACATTACATAGTGTCCGTAAAGAGGACACTAATGCATCTCTCAGTTCTTATCATGAAGCTCCCCCATGCAACAGAGGACCAGAAACACAAAAGTTCACAAATAGTCAAAGCATAGAGAATAAGAGTGTGGGTCCTTGGACAGGACTCCTATATTAAACTTCACTCACCCAAGGCTCAGAGACAATTGCCGAAGAGGGAGAGAAAGACTGTAAAAGCCAGGGAGGAGGTGTGTGACCATATGTAAACAGTCCTACAGGCTCCTGGGACCCTGTTCATGTGAACCTACAGGAACGATGTCAGCATGCGTAAGGCCCATGCAGACTCCAGCAGACAAACACCCAGCACAGAACTGTGGAAATGGGCAGCAGGCTCCAATCTTAGTTGAAGAATTATTGGCAGCTGACAACTGCTGGGTGAGGAAAAGCTGATCTTAAAGGGAGGGACTCTGGATAGGCAGACTAAACCTCAGTGGAGGAACTTGACCTGAGGGACATCTAGGGACACTAACTTGACATGATAGACCTTGGCACAGATGACAGAGTGTGTGAATTCCATGGTGGTGGGCTATGGGAGGGTGCCAGTGGGGAAGGGGTACCGAGATGATGGGCATGTTCTGTGTGAAATACACAACAATTCAATAAAAGTTTTACAAAAGAACTTTTATTACATTTCAATTTATTTATTGGGGGAGGGGCTGTGCACATGCCGTGGAGCGGGAGTGGAGATTAGAGGACAACGGTGGGAGACAGTTCTCTCCTTCCACCCTGTAGGTTCTGGAGCCTGGACTGAGGGTGCCAGGCTTAGTGGCAAGTGCCTTTACCCACTGAGCCATTTAGTTGGCACTCTTGTCTTTTTTTGTTTGTTTTTTTCTTTAACTGTTAATGAACTATTGACTCTCTAGGCAACCTTGAACAAGTGACCTGTGACTTAACCACTCCAAGAATAAACAAGCTAAGCATACAAAGTGTTACTTATGTGTCCCAACAGCTTGGGCAGTCAGAGGAGTGGCCGCAGTCAGGTAGCAGCTGGCTTTGAGGAGGCTGTCAATGCCACCACAGACCACACACTCAGTCCATGCCCTCCTTCGCCACCACAGTGCCCAAGAAGAAGGTCATCTTAGTGGAGGGGGCAGGCTGTCAGCTAAAGCCAGGTTCATGAAAATGGAAAAAAAAAAAAAAAAAAAAAAAAAAGGAGGAGGAGGAGGGAGCAACAGGGAGGACTCTTTGGGGAGGAGAGATGGCTTGGCACTTAAGAGAGCACATACTGCTCTTGCAGAGGACCTGAGCTGAGTTAAAAGCCACCTGAAACTCCAGCTCCAAGGGGTTCTGACACCTCTGGCTTCTGTGGATACCTGCGGTCCCTGTACATACATGCACAGGACACATGGACAATGTAAAACAAAATAAAAATCTTTTTTTAAAAAGGCATAGGGAGTAAGGGAGCAGGCAGGAGTGACTAGCCAAGAAACCAAAGAGGCTTTATCTGCAGAAGCAGAGAGAATGTGAGTTCAGTCTCCAGTGAAACAAGGAAGGGAGAAGGGCTGAGACCAGCAGGATTGCCTTCGACAATGATACAGCTCAGGCTGGACTCCAGCTCCCTATGTTTCCAGGATGATGCGGAACTGATTCTCCTGCCTCCACCTCTTGAGTGCCGGGATCATAGGTATATGCCCCTGTGCCTGGTTTATGCAGTGCTCGGGATCAAACTCAAGGCCTCCTGCTTGTGAGGCAAGAACTCTGCCAACTGAGCTACATCCTCAGCCCTTGAAGAATATCTTATATAGAAACCATCTTGTAAAGTCAATTATTTAGTAGCTTAGTAAAATTCTTTAGTAGATTAGACAGGGTCTCCTTTTAATCCTGGCTATCCTAGAACTCATTAGGTAGACCAGGCTGACTTTGATCTCACAGAGATTCACTGTCTCCGCTTCCCGAGTGCTGGGATTAAAGGCATGTGCCACCATACCTTGCCTTCTAGGAACATTTTTAAGAAGAAAGGAATCTCACCTTGTCACATTTGTTAAGTGTAAAGATTTTCTTTCTTTTTTTTTTTCTTCTTCCAATGCTGGTTGTTTAATATTTGGGTAGACCAGAAAATAGTGGAATATTGGATAGCAGGTTTTGACTGTGTTATATATCTGCTTAACATCCCATGGATGAGGGACTGGTTTCAGCTCTTAGAATACAAAGCATAGGAAGTGACAATTTACAATGTCGTCATGATTTTAAAGCTGGACACGGTGGTGCACACATGTAATCCTAGTACTTGGAATGATCCCCAGAAGCCATGTAACAAGCTGGATTCAGTGGTATGCATCTGTAACATCAGCATTCCAATGGTGAAATGGAAGGAGAACTGGCCCGAAGCTCACGGGCCGGCGATCATGGAGTATGCTGTGCAGCAGAAATAAGACAGACCCTGCTTCAACAACCCGGGCGGCCAGAACCTACTCCAGAAATGCCAACACTCTTTCTGTCACATATACACAAATACATTAAAAATATTTTAAGAATTATTTTTATTTTATGTATATGAGAGTATTGCCTGCATGTGTGTAAGTACATCTGTGTCGTGCATTGCCCTTGGAGGTCAGAAGAAGGTGTCAGATCCCCTGGAATTGGAGTTACAAATGGTGGGTAACTGCCATGTGGGTGCTGGGAGCTGATCTCCAGTCCTCTGTAAGAGCACACAGTGCTCTTAACAATTAAGCCATCTCCGCAGACTACTAAAAACATTTTTAAAAGAATGGTTTAAAAAAACCAACAGCAGCTGGGTGTAGTGGTACATGTCTTTAATTCTAGCACTTGGGAGGCAAAGGAAGCTGGATCTCTGTGAGTTCAAAGTCAGTCTGGTCTACACGGGGAGACCCTGTCATAAAACAAACAAATACATAAACAACAAAGAGTCCACAAAAACAATGACAACAAAAACCAAATAAAACAAAAACCAATCTGGAATCACTTCTGCCCCATGTTGTTTTTATTAAGAAAACTTGACCTTGCTATCTGTGGCCTCTGTGGTGAAGGTGGCTGTTTTCTTAATGACCTTGTTAATGTGCTATGAGAGACTGAAAAGTTGAGTGTAGTGACTGTGTTATTACATTATGAGTTGGTAGGAGGTAAGACCTGTATGTTGTATGTTTCTCTGGGGGTGGTGTACACCTGTAATTCTTGCACTCCACTTGAGAAGTGGAGGCAGCAGGATTGGAAGTTTAAAGTCATCCTTGGCTACACAGCAAGTTCCAAACCAGCCTGAGTTCATGAAAACAATCTCAAAACAAAAATAAAAAAATCCCACAAAAATTGTGTACAGTGATGTCTGCACTGATCCTCCAAACCAGAAATACAACCTCAACTCAGAAAGAAAAATGGTGCTACATAGCCTTAGATTTGTTAGGAGAATTAGCGAATTCATAACAGTCTAAGCTGTGCCTGGTCCTGCCCAGGCTGGAGGGGGACTGCTGTTTGTGATGATGCTGAACAATGAAGATGCAGGACTGAGTCTCTGCACAGATGCTTAGGGCCCCTCATGGCGTTGTCTGACAGGTCCCTAGTGCCAGGCAGTGTAATTGGTGTGGGCCCAGAAAGACCTGGGTGGGCTCTCTCTGGTATGTGTCAAATACTCCAGGCCAGTAGCCTTTAAATATTTCCTCACATGCACCTAATAGTTTGAAAACTTTTTACTCCTTAACATATTTTTAAATCAACAATAAAATCTGATATCTGGAGTTTAAATCATTCTAAATGATGTAATTTTTTAAAAACACAAATGATATTTTTAAAAGACTGATCAATTGTTCTTTTAAATGTATCATATGCGATTTAAATTTTATCATTAAAGTTTTTTCTTTTTTTTTTGAGACATAGTTTCCCTGTAGCCCTGGCTACCCTGGACCTCACTATATAGACCAGATTGGCCTCAGTATCACAGAAATTCTCCTGCCTCTGCTTCCCAAGTTCTGACATTAAAGGTGTGTATCACTATGTCTGGCTTTTATCCTGATTTTATAACCATTTATGCATCAGGAAAAAATGTCTGAATGAATCCTTTGTTTAAGAAGCAGAAATTTGATTGGGTATAGAGGCACACATTTTAATCCCAGCCACTTGGGAGGCAGAAACAGGAGAATCTCTGTGAGTCTGAAGCCAACCTGGATTACATATCACATTCCAGGCCAGGCAGCTGCATAGTGAGACCCTGTCTCAAAAAAAAGGGGAAGCAGAAATTCTAATTAGTTATTTTTCTTCTTGAAATTGCATTTCTGTACTCTTCTCCCACATGGTTTTTACTCTTGAATCAGGTTTTTAAAAATATTTGATTTACTTTTAATTTATGTGTATGAGTGTTTTGCCTGCATGTATGTAAGTGCACCGTGTGGGTGCCTGGTGCCCTCAGAGCCCAGAAGAGGGCATCAGATCCCCTGGAATTGGAGTTAAGGTACTGATCAACATGTGGGTACTGAGAACCAAATCCAGGTTCTTTGGCAGAGTAGTAAGTTAAACACTGAGCCATTTCTCCAGCTCCTTGAATTCTTTTTTTTTTTTTTTAATTTTTTTGAGATAGGTTCTCTCTGTAACTCCAGCTGGCCAGAAACTGGCTATGTAGACCACACTGGTCTTGAACTCACAGATATCTGCCTGCTTCTGCCTCCCAAGTGCTGGATTTAAAGGCATGCGCCACCATGCTCTGTCCTTGAATTCCATTTCTATAGTAGAAAGTTTCTACTTCTCTACAACCAAAAATACAATTTAAGTAAACCAGTGTGTTGGTACACACCTGTAATGCTGTCACTCAGGAGGTAGAGTTCAAGGTCATCCAGGGCTACATAACAAATTCAAGGCTCTGCTGGACTGCATGAGAGCCTGTCTCAAAAAACAAAGCATAATAGCAAGGTGTGATAGCATATCCTTTTAATCCCAGTGCTTGGGAGACAAAGGCACGTGGAGCTCTATGACAGCAGGCCAGCCTGGTCTGCATAAGGAGTTTCCGACCAGGTGTACGGGAAGGCGCTGTCTCAAAAACCCCAAACCCAAATCCAAACCAAACCAAACCCAACCCAAACCACATTTGTATATGTGTGTGTGTGCGTGTGTATGTGTGTGTTTATATATGTGTGTGGGCAATATATGCATATGTGTGGAGGCCAGAGATCAACTGAACCTAAAGCTTACTGATTTGGCTAGGCTGTCTAGCCGCAGAACCCCAGGGAATCCTTGCATCTCCCTCCTTCTTTCCAGGTTGAGGTTATAGGAGAAGGCTGTCTCAGTTATTTCATCATGAGCATTAGAGTTCTGAACTCAAATCTAATGCTTGCATGGCAAGCACTGTAATTAGCGAGCCACCTTCCCAGTCCCAAATAAACCATCTGTAACTGAGTTATTATGATGGCCATTAGTATACAGTTAATCAAAATACAAACATGTGAGGCTGGGGAGCTGGCTCAGTGGGTAATAGCTCTGGTTTGGCAAACATGAGGACCTGAATTGGAATCCTCAGCACCTACATAAGAAGTCAGGCACGGCTGTGTATGCCTGTAATTTTGGCATTGAGGGGCAGAGACAGGCAGATCCTGAGAGCTCACAGCCAGCCTAATCTAAATGGCAAGCTTCTAATTCAATGAGAGATCCCTTCTCAAAGGAATAACGGAGAACACAGAGGAAGACAGCTGATATCCTGCCCTGGCCTCCAAATGTTCTGTGTGTGGGCACATATGCCTGCACACTCATATGCATGCCCCACACACATACACAGCACACACCATGTACATACCATACACACATACACTACACACGCGTTCACACTGCACACCTGCATATCCCTCCACATACCTGCACACTCACATGCATGCACTATACATACAGCACACAGACCACACACCTGCACACTCAGCTATATGCAACACACGTGTCACACATTTGGTAAAAGTACCATCATGATAGATACCGTCTCTTTCCAATGGTGTCGACAGGGTGTGCTGCAAGTGTCCTCCTGGATCTTGACACCTGGGGTCAAGTGTCTGAGTGACGCTTCATTCAGCAGAAGGTGAAGACACAGGGGAGGGAGAGCAGTCTGACTGGACCTCCCACAGGACTCCGGGTAGATCAGTTTTGACAGGTTGTGCCCAGTGAATTGAAGAGTTGGGAATTCATTGTGTTGAGACAGTTTCTCTTGCCTGACTCAGTCCTTCTGTGCATCGGGAGTGGACTGTGGGGGTTGCTGGGTCCTACGTCCAGGTGAGATTCCCCAGGAAACCTGCTCTCCCTGCACATTCCAGGCCCCTCCTGGAGTGGCTTCCAGGATAAGGTCTACCTTGTACCGCCTTTTCCTGAGGAGCTGGTCAAAGGAGGCAGGGCCCGGGACAGGACAGCTGTAAGGAGGCTGCGGTGGCTAGGGGTAGAAGGACGGGAGCCTGAGTTTCCCCAACAGCAAAGTCCTTGATGCTGAGGCCAGTTCAGCCCCTGTCCTCCAACACCTACAGCTGCTGCCAGACCCATAACGCTGTCCCTGAGCCCACAAAGCCTCTCAAAGCCACAGTGAGAGGAGGGGAGCACTGAGCACTGAGCCCAGGACCAATAGAGGAGCCCAGTCTTTGAGGGTTCTCTGAGCCTCTGGGCCAGCAGTGCTCCTTCAGCTCCCACTGTCCTCTGCCTGGTGTCCTGATGGGTGATCATGGAGGTGGGAGAAGGCGGGTCTGCAAGGGGCGTGGGACATCTCATTGGGACAGCCTCCCTTCCTGCTCCTGGCTTTGTGCCTTGGATAAAAAGGCAAGCCTCCTTTGCAACTTGTGCAGAGGGAGAGAGTGTTTCAATCATACCCGCCTCAAGGTAGAGTCGTGAGCGCTAGTGGACTGATCCCAAGCATCCAGATGTTACTTACTAACGGTCACTTCTCTAAACTCCCACTTTCCCTCCTGCAGTGGGACTTCCTCCTGCATGGCGCATTCACCTCCCTAAGACTTGACAGTGGTTCTGGGCGAGCAGCACCCTCCCCAGAAGCGTTCTGGGGGACCAGCTCTGTTCTCACGGGTCTCCACTGCTGCGGCATGAGCCATCTACACTTTTTGTTCTGTTATTCCTCTTCCGCTCCCTCCCCTCAGTCTTCCACCATCCATTCTCTTTCAGTGTGACCTTCCCTGGTCATCTGGTATGAGTGGCTGCCTCCGAGAGTCCCTGTCCCCGTCACCTCACTGCTGTTCTAAGCACTGTTTATTTAGACTTTCCATTGCTTCGTTGTTTTCTTCTCAACCTGAATTACTTGCACTACCAGAGAGTTTGTGTCTGGTGTTTGCTGTTGACTGTAACCCTAATGGCTAGAACAAGGTTTGGCACATAGCAGGGGTTCTGTAAATATCTGCTGAATGAGTGAAGTAAACTCTTGATTGCTTATGATTTTTTTTTTCCTTAAGAAGATCCAAGTAGTTTCATGATTAGTGGTTTCCTACAGGAAACTGACAATGTTATTAAGTTGCTTCTAGAAGACTCCAGGATGTCCTTCTAGGTGTGACAAGTAGTCACTTGTAATATTAGACGCACGAGGCAGGTCTAAACCTATTTAAGCTTTTCAGTGGCTCGCTGGCTCAGCTGCCTCTTCTCGTATCAGGACATACTGCCTCATTATCGGCTTTCTGTGTATACAGTCCAGGGGCTTCAATTACGATCACTGGCCTTTTGAAGATGGGATATTCCAAGTCCTATATAGATCAAGAATTGTATTTGTCTCTGAGTACCAGATACTATACAAAAAAGCACTTTAATCTCAAGCAAGCTAGGGATTTGTTTTTCTTTTATGAAGCCTGGAGTCTGCAGATGGGTAATCTAGTGGTGGGAAGCTCCACAGACTGTTCAGTACCCCAGTTTCCTTTAATGTTCCTGCTCCTTCATCCTTAGTCACTGTCTCACTATGTAAGACAAACAGTACAGCTCCAGCTATCAAGTCTGCCTTCCGAATAGCAAGAGTCAGAGTCAAAAGAGCCAGGTCAAAGAATGAATGAATGGCCCTAAATCAGCCTCCTTAAAAATAAAAATTAAGGGGCTGGAGAGATGGCTTGGTGGTTAAGAGCACTGACTGTTCTTGCAAAGGACCTGGGTTTGAATTCTAGCTTTACATGGCAGCTAACGACTGTCCATAAATGCAGTTCCAAGGGATCCGACACCCTCTTCTGACCTCCTCGAACACTGCAAGACACAGGTGTACTTACAGGCATGCAGGCAATATACTCATACACATAAAATAAAAATAATAAATAAGATGTTGAAAAAATAAATAGTTAAAAAGGGGGTGAGGAGAGATGGTTCGATGTGTAAAGTGCTTGCATATGTAAAGTGTAAGCATGATGAGGGCTAACACACACACACACACACATACACACACACACAGCCTGACACACAAATGGACTGACAGTCTTTGACTTTAATGGGAACTTTTAGCCAAATTATGTTTAAAGAAATTATCAATTCATGTGAGATTCTGTCCTCCAGCCTGCTACCTGCTTATTTGTTTGCTTTTGGTTCCAGGTAGGAATCCATGAAGAACAGGCTAGAATGTGGGTGGGATGCAAAGTTCACCTCTCTCTCTCTCTCTCTCTCTTTCTCTCTCTGTCTCCCTCTCTCTGTCTCTCTCTGTCTCTAATCTTCTGAACCAGTGTTGGCCATTGCACCCCATTATGTTCACTCTATTCTGTTCATTAAGAACACATTACTAGGTTTGCTGGATGCTCAGGGGGAAAGGACTGTGTTCAGTAGAAGTCAGGAGTGAGGACCACTGGGAGCCATGTTAGAGGCTGTCAAATCACATCTGACATTTAATCAGTTTGTTAATGTACGAGTGAATGAATGAAGGAATGAGTGAATGGACAAGTGAATAAAACAATGACAAGTGAAGAGTGAGTGGATGAATGGGTAGATGAATGGGGATAAATACATGAATGAGAAATGAGTGAATGAGTAGACACAGGAGCAAGTGGGTGAATGCATGCATGATGAATGAATGAATGAGTGAATGGATAGATCTGGGTACACACTGAGGAAGAACACAGACAGAAAAGGCATGCCGCTGAGAAACGTCTTCCTTTGTACACCAGCAGGCCAGGGCCAGGGAAACGGAGCTCGCCATGCCACACTTGCCACAGCCTTCAGTTTCCAGACGACTTAGCTTCCACTCTGACTCTGTCCCTCATCTACCCACAATTGCATGTGTGTACACGACATATAGACAGGAGGACAATTCATCTCTCAGAGAGGTGGAGAAACCGGCCCACTTCCATGCTGGGCCTACAGTCTTGTGAGTTACTTTCGTAGGAAAGGATAGGGAATTTTTCAATGTTTGAAAAGCACATTTTCCCCGACTCACACAGCTGAAATTAGGCTGACCGCTCCAATGGTGGCATTTTCCAACCCTTTTCCGTTTCCCAAATAGGGAGGCAGCAATGTGGACAAAGCAGGGGCTTGTTCTTTGGGGAGGAAGGAGCTGTAACTGACGCCCACCGTTTGTGTGCTCAGCAAGAGCTGGCACCTCAAGGATAGAAGAAATCAAAACAGGAGATGTCCTCCCCAGGATGCATGGCTTCAGGGAGCAGCTTTGGGGAGACAGCAGTGGGACACAGTGGGAGGCACATGGGGCATGCTGTCCTAGAGTAGGAAGAGTGGGCTCTGGCTGGAGAGATGGCTCAGTGGTTAAGAGCCCTGGATGCTCTTGCATAGGACTGGGGTTTGGTTCCCAGCATTATATGGCAGCTAACACTCATCTGCAGGGGATCTGATACCCTCTTCTGGCCCCTGAAGGCATTGCATGCACATGGTGCACTTACATGCAGACAGAATACTCATACACATAGAATATAAATAAATTCATATAAAAATTGTTTTTTAAAGAAAAGGGGATTTCTGGGACTGACACAGACAGGGAGGGATTCCAGAAAAGATAGGCTCACGCTTCACAGATAGGCATGAACAGAGTTTGACCTAGAGCAAGCACTGTAGACGAGTGCAGAAGAACCAATGGAGATTGGTGTGAAAGAAAGTCAGGGTCAGGCTGGTGATGTAGAGACAGATCTGAACAAACAGGAGGCAAGTGGTGACTGCTTAGAAAACAATGCAGACTTTGGGGCAGGGTCTGTCTACGTTTACGGGGTGTGGTTGGTAGGTTCTGGCTCTTGGAGGGGGCTTGAGGAGGGTGCTGAGGGGTAATGAGCTCGTTGCCAGGAGCAAGGGTGAGCAGCTTGCAGCAGAAGCTGGAGAGGGATGGGGTGTGTATGTATTAATGTCCCTCAACCAGGAAAGGTGTTGAGAAGATGCAAGGGCCTTAGATACTGTCACCGGGACCCTAACTGTGGTCTGCTTTAGGAAGTGGGGGGTACCAATGACAGGAGACAAAGCGTGGCAAAGGTCACTTTTCCCATCCCACTTCTCCTCACACCTCTTCTCTTCTTGGATTCCAAGTCCCTGCTGTTTCTTTCCTGTTTCTTTCCATCACTCTTACTGACACTGGACACATTGTGTATAGTGAGCCATTTATTTGTTCTGTGTATAGTTGGTGTCTGCCCTGGAATGCAAGAGCAGGATTCTCAAGAGATTACAGATCACCCGGCTCCCAGTAGACACCTGGCATCTGATCTGTGGAGGGAGGAGTTATAAGGCCTGGCTTCAAACCGGAAGACTGCTAGTATACTTGATTTGGACAGGCAGGTGAACAGTGGTGACTGATTCCCTCATGTGTCGGCGGCCAGGGTGGCTGTGTGCATGCGTGTTGGGGAGTGGGGTGTGTGACTGTGACTTGCAGAGTCAAGCTTGCTCTTCCTGGGTCACAGAGGTTTCCTATAGGTCACACCAGCGCCCCTCCTAGGATTCCTTCCAGCAGGTGAACTCTTAACATTTTTGAATGTGCTGGAGCCCCGTGCCAGCCTAGCTGCCCCTTCACTGGTGCGCACAGGCTCCCTGTCTCTCCTGTGTCTTTCCTCCAGCCTCTGTGGACACCATGACCACTTTTGCCTGAGGCTCTGGCTGGAGATGGTGGGCATCTCACTAAGCTTTCTTTTCCCAGTGCCCAGCCCCAGCCCCAGAAAGCACCAAAGAAAATGAAATCGACTTTATTTTGCTCAGAAAGGGAGCCGTTTTCTCTCTTTCCTAGTTTTGTATGGTGTCCAGAATCCTCTGGACTTCCTGGAATTTATACAAAGAATCCCAGCTATTCCAGCCATGATCTTCACACAGAAAGCTCCAGCCAGCGGACTTGGCCATCTGGGGAGGGGGCAGCCTGTGTGGTGGAGCAAGCTGGGGCTATTGCCTTGCTGACTTGGGAAGGTACTGACTTCACTTTTGAGTTCTGGGGCAAATGTGAGGACCCAGGTTTGACCTCCAGCATACACATAAAACTGGGTGTAGGGACAGTGACATATGCTTGTAATCTCAGTACTGAAAAGTCAGTGGCAGGGGGTTCCCAGGGGCTCAGGGCCAGCTAGCCTAGCCTAATAACCAAGTCCTAGGTGCCAGTGAGAGGCCCTGCCTCATAAAGCAAGGTGGTTGGTTCCAGAGGAAAAACACCTGAGGTTGATCTGTGGATCAGCCTCACCACCCCCTGAAAAAACCCACACATATTCTGAATAGCACTCTACTAATTTCAGATGTTCTACTACAAGTGGTAGCAGCAAATTTGACTAGTGGGTCCTTAAATAAATAGGAACTTCATTTATTTAACAAAAAGAATGGCAGTTGCTGGTGGTGTTGGTTCAACCAGCTAACGATGTGACCATTAATATACTGTACTACTGACTTTTCTGTTCCTGTGATAAAATACCATGACCCAAGGCAACTTATAGAAGAAATAGTTTATTTTGGCTTGTAGTTTCAGAGCACTAGGAGTCCATGATGGTGGCAGGCATGGCAGCAGGAGCAGGAAACTGAGAGACCACACCCACAAACAGACACAGAAAGAGTGTACTGAAGAGGGCAAGACCATGAACTCTCAAAGACCAACCCTAGTGACACACTTCCTACAGCAAGACTGCATCTCCTAAACCCAAAACGGAACCAGTAAATGGGGACAAAGTGTCCAAACACTTGGGCCTATGGGCGACATTTCTTATCCAAACCAAAACTCTCTTTCTGGTTTGTTATGCTTAGTCAAACGACTTTCACTTTAAAGTTATCTTTTTTCATGGTCACGTGATAGAAGCCACTGCTCCAGAGAGCACACCACTTCGAGGCAGGAAGACAGATGTGAGAGGAGCAAAAGCCTGCTCAGAATTCCCATTTCCTGTTGTCCAGGCAGGCTCATATGGCACACCTAGCTGCAAGGGAGTCTGATCCATCAGCTAGGGCAGGTCACATCTCCTTCTAGACAAAGCCAGACTCCAAGTTGTTATCGAAGAAGATGTGGAGAATGGATATTAGGTATGATGACTGATGGTGTCATTCATAATTATGCTTTTACCTGAAAGGAGAGAGAATACTCAGTTTATTGTGAGGATCCAATGCCTGGTCCAGTTAAGTGTGGAACAAATGCTGTTCGTTGTTTTTATTCCAATCCATGTCTTGAGCTGGGTGTTCTGGTGCTCATCTTTAATCTCAGCACTCAGAAGACAGACGCAGACAGCTGTCTATGAGTCTGAGTCTGACCTGGTCTAGATAGTGAGTTCTAGGCCATCCAGGGTTATATAGTGAGAACCTCTCTCAAAAGAACCAAACAAACAAAAGCCAAACAGTGTCTTCCTTGACAGGAGCCAAGTAAGTGTTCATTGTTTAAAGATCTTGTTTAATACACAGTAAGATTAGCTTCTCTCCCGGGGTATGAAATCTTCTCCACTCTCCCTCCTCCTTTTCTGACTACAGGCCATCTCTCAGTAGAGCTGCAGAGCATCTGTTGTGCTCCAGGCAGTGTGCTGTCAAAAACAAGGCGGACAACTAGTTAGAAGCAAACAATCATGAATGTGGCCAGCGGTCGTGCAGGAAATGAAGACGGCACAGGGCTGAAGCTCCTAAGGGAAACCTCTTCTCTTGGGAAAGCCTCAGAGCAGTCCTACTGCTGGATCTGAATCTCTCAGGAGGAGTGGGAACTCCTGCAGGAAACCTGGCCGACAGCAGCAGCAAAGGTTGGAGGACTGAAATAGGCAGGTGTTCCTGGAAGGCTAGGGGCTCAGGCTGCACAGAGTTCAGTGAGCAGGACTGTGGGAGATGCTTGGAAGACAGGCCAGAAGAGGGTGTCAGAGCCCTTGGAGTTTGAGTTACAGATTGTGAGCCCCCTTCACTCCCTCAATTTGGTTGTTAGAAACCACGCTCAGGTTCTCCAGAAGAGCAGTACACACTCCTTTTTATTGTTGTTTGAGATTGGCTTACACTGTGTAGTCCCACTGGGCTGGAACTCATAGATCCACCTGCCTCTGCTTCCCAATGCTGGGATTAAAAGTGAGTGCCTGGCCTCAGTGCACTGTTTAACTGCTGAGCCATCTCTCCAGCCCCGTCCACTCCCCAAAGAATTTTAGCATAGGACTGATATGATCAGATTCAAATTTTTAAATGATATTTCAAGTGTCCATTCATTCATTTAATTTCTATTTATTGAGTGCTGGTGCTGTGTTAAGGGACTATGCGTAGAAAGATACAGTAGCAGACAAAACAAAGGAAAATTTGCCTTCATGGGTGACCAGCCAACCGAGTTTCCCAGATAAATTGCCTTGCCAAAATAGCGACCACCCTGTGTGGATACCTGTCATGGGTGGGGCACACACTGCCCCCGTTAGAAGTGAAAAACAAGCAAGACAAATTCAATATGGTTTCTTATGTTTGGTGATGAGAAGAAAGGGTAGATGGGCATTTGAGTGGAGTGAGTTATGGATGAAACTGCTTGGGAAGGTTCTCCTGAAAGGGTGAAGCTAGGCTCTAGCACAGTACAGGTTTGGGGAATTACATCCCAGGGAGATGGTACAGTTAATGCAAAGGCCCTAAGGCCAGCATAGGTCTGAGAGCATTTGCAGACGTCAATGCACAACACAGCTCCTACCTCAAAAGGAATGAGAGAGAGTTCATCCTCAGCCAAATATGAGTAACTCCATGGCCCAGGAACATGGATCCAGACTGCTCTGAATAACATGTGTCAACATGGAAATGGTTACATAAAATTTTTATAGACAGAGAACAAAGAGAAAATCACGAATCAGAGTTTTACCAAATACATCAGGGAAATCTCTGCTACAGGTTTCAGATGTTTTAGAATAGTATCAGGTGACATGCTTAGCTTTTGTGTTAGTGGAAGATTGTGTCCTGCTATGTTAATACATGTCAAAGGTTTTACTTGATTGTTTAAAGGAAGGTGAGCACTAGATGGTTATTAAGCCCAAGGTCATTTTGGCTCTGGACCTGCAACATTCCAACTCTCCACAATCAGGACATTCTAATGAGTCAGTTGATCTTGTAACATTTGTAATACAGGTGTGGCTTTTTCCTGGGAACTTCAGTTCACACAGAGCAGTAGGGAGGGCAGTGGGGAGGACAGTGTGGTTGGAGCAAAGTGTTCTGAGTTCTGAGCAGCAGGGAACGGAGGAGGAGGTGGTGGAGTGAGGACCAGTTATGTAGGGCTTTGAGAAGCATTGTCAGGAGTCTGGTTTTCCTCTGAGATGGGAACCACAGAGGAGTCACGTAATGTGACCTAGAGCTTGTGTCTCTGTGTTGAGTAGAGACAGGGAGGAAGCAGGAACATGGTGATGAAACCGTAGCAGTTATCCAGGGGAGAGATCCTAGGTGCTCGGGCCAGGGAGAATCTCCAAGACTTCTACCTGGAGTGGTGTCTGGGCTATATAGAGGAGGCACTGGAGGGAGTGAGAATTGTGGGAACTTGGGGTTATTTGGAACTCAGATTAGAATGTAAATTAGGGAATCTTTAGTGAATACATGTGTTAGTCACCTTTCGACTACTATAAAGAAAAAAACCCAAAAAACCTCTGAGATAATGAATGTATAAAAAGAATTAGGTTTTACTTGGCTCATGGTTTTGGAGGGTTCAGTCCATGGTTGGACAGACATACTGCTTTCAGGCATGTGATGAGGCAGGAGTGTGTGTTGAAGCAAAACTGCTCACCTCAGGGCTTAGGAGTTAATTACTGAGAACCCACCTTTGGTTCCTAGCGCTCACATGGTGGCTAACAGCCATTTGTAACTTTAGTTCCAGGGGATTCACGGCCTCTTCTGATCTCCGCATGCATGTGGTGCACTTACATAACACTGGCAAAACACTCACACATAAAATAAAACAAAACCCCAAAATTTTATTTAAAAAATTCTCACCTCATTATGAGGAAGTAACGGAGAACATGAGGAGGGGCCAGTATCCCACAATCCCCTTCAAGAACATATACCCTCCAATGACCTAAGAATTCATTAGATCTCCCCTCCAAACGGTTTCACAAGCTCCCAATAGCACCTCCCCCGGGGACTGAGCTTTAAGCCTCGTGCCTCTGAGGGATATTCAAGACTCAACCCATAGGGAATTGGGGGTGCAGCTTGCCTAGCATGCAAGAAGCCCTGGGTTTGATTCTCAGTACCCCATATACGGGGTGTGGTGACACACACTTGTAATCTCAACACTCCATGATGGAGGTAGGAAGATCTGAAGTTTAAGGACACACAAGTCTACATAGTGAGTTTGCGTTCAACCTGGGCTTGAGTGACCTTGTCTCAATATAAATAATAAACAAAAGATCCAAACTACATCAGTGGCACTTAGGACATAAGGATGGGAGTTATCATACCAGAAGGGGGTGGAGGGACAAGATTAAGATTGCTCCCAGCTCTTTGCTTTCTGGTAGAGTACACCTTTGCCTCTGTTTCAAGGCTGGCTAAGTTAGCAATACCTCTTTGACACTTTTCATCATGGTGACAAATACTCCACAGTTTTTTAAATACAATTAACATGTGGAAAGATGTATTTCAGACCGTAGTTGGCAAGTTCTGTTGCTTTGAGCCTGAAGTGAGGTTGAACCCGCTAGTAGATAGATAGATAGATAGATAGATAAAGACAGATGAATGAATAGATGGATAGATAGGTAGATAGGTAGATAGATGAATAGAGGTCTATTTTTCTTACTTTTTTCAACTCCTCTGTGACCTACTTTCTCAACCTAGGCTCCACCTCCCAATAATACTATCAGATTAATTAATTAATTAATCCATTGACTGGATTAGAATCTTCATGATCCAATCATTTCTCCAAAGCACATCAGCAAGCAGTGAAGTCCTTAACACAGACTGTTTGGGGACAGTTCAGGTCCAAACATAGCACTGGCCATCTGACTTGTTTAGGCAGTAGAATGCTAGCAGACACTGTACCTGTGTGGTTTAACATCTCATGCCTCTGCCTTGCCAGAAGCTCATCCTCAAGGGAGCTGGGCACAGCACCTGAATAAGACACAGGGACCAGAGCCACTCCAGCTGTCCCACAGAATCCCCAAACTCAGGCAGAGCAGTAGTTGGCCCACAAGGCAAAGTAAGAAAGAGGCATGGTGCCAGGTGCTCAGGCCTGTAATTCCAGCACTTGGGAGGCTGAGACAGGATGAGTTCAAGGGCAATTAGAACTAAACAGTGAGACTCTGTTCCAAACACAAAACAAAGCAAAAAATAAGTAAAAGTAAGGAAGAAAAGAAAAAATTAAAAAAGAAGTGAAAAGAAAATATGTTCTTTTTTTATCCCTTACCTTCTACCTCTCTCCTCTCAGACCTCACTGGATAAGGCTGGAGTTGGGCCTCGTGCCTTGTCTCCAATGGCGGGAACCAGAGAGTGCTCTGCCCTTGGCAGCCGTAACTTCTGACACGTTCTCATTCGGTCCTAAATTCTGCTGCATACATGTTGTTTTCCTGAGGAGGAATCCGTGATTCAAAGAGAAAGAGAGAGGATCATGAGGCACGGAAGGCTCTAGAAGTGTCATGGAAGGCTCACTTCCTCCATCAACCAAGAGAGAAAAGCAAACACTACTGTGCAGCATTGTGGGAGGGAGACGCGAAGGAGGCTTGTTACTTACTGTTTGTGTTTCTTTTGGGTTCCACTCCAGGTGTACACACACACACACACACACACACACACACACACACACACCAGGAATGTGGTATAGATGCACATATAGAAAGAACCCACCTGTGAACTGAAAAGCGTATGAAGCCGGGTTGGGAGGATCTGGTCTTTTGCCAGTTCTGTCCGAGAGGGGACTCGGAAGCACAGGACACCCCCAGGCTTCTGTATTCCCAGTTTCGAGTCCAGTTTGATTCCACTCCTTTCCTCAGGCCTCTCTTTGGAGGGAGAATGATAAATGGGAAAAAATAAAAATAAAACAAAAGTTCTAGAGGTGGATGTAGGGACAAAAATGGCCAAAAATAAAAAACAAAAATCTCCCACTCTTTGTCAGCCTGACTACTTAAGGCATAGTTCAGTGATGCCTTATACAATTAAAGCCTGAATCCTAACAACCCATGGCACCTCACCCACAAAGCCAGCCTCAGAAAGGGCAAAGGGTGTCAGAATATTCTACCTGACAAGATAATGAGACGCCCATTTCTTGTATAGGCAAATACTGACCCTGCACAAGTGGCCCAGGGGATGGAACTAAGTAACTTCTGTCTGCTATGAAAGGACCCCATTTCCTCTCCTGGGTACGATTCTCAGGATTCACCAGCTGTGTGCCTATAATCTTTATCAAAACTTTCCTATTCATTCTGATTGGTAAATACTTTTAACCTTGAGCTTTGGCTTTCCTAGGGTCCCAGACTAAAAACAAGGCCCCAGTCTGCTCTGGAGAGACTGCTGTCGCCCTGTGAGTGGGCTTCCTGGGGGTGTGGCCTTCTGGGGTGCACACTCTCCTTACAGTACTCCCTTTCTAGGAAGCAGTAACGGCCATTGGGGTGTCTGTCGGGAGACGCCAACCTCAAGCCCTCCTTGAGCCCTGACGTTTCTCTTTGCATGAAGTGCCGGTTAGTAATAGTAATCCAGTTTGAGTGCGGGTCTTGCTTATCTGACGCACTAAAATGAAGTTCACATCTGTCTATCCTATGCCTGTCTTTTGGCCTTTGTTTTCCCATCTAGGGAAAAAGTTGATGGATTTGGTGAGGGGGTTGGGGTCAGTGAGGTCCCTAAGTCGGGGTGGGAAGGTGCCGAGGAGTGAGGGTAAAATCGAATTTGGTGGTGATGGGCCGGGGCAGCGCTGTGATAGGGAAACGTGAGCTCACCATGGCTAAGGTATCTACAGCTTTGGTTTGTGTTTGTTTTCTTTTGGGTCGGTGAAATAAGAAAGTGAAATATCCTCTAACAGAAATCAAACCCTAACCCAAACCTTACAGATGCGAGCTCGTAAATGAATATGGGTGAAGGACAGGCGACCTGGGAAGGAGGACTAGTGGGACTTGAAAAGGCTGCATCTGAGACTGCAGAGAAGACAGGCTCTTCTTTCAACTCGGCGTCCCTAGAAGCTGGGACAATTGGGATGACCCAGAGGCTCAGACTTGCTGGCAGACAAAACCAACATCTGCATTTGAAACGGGTTCCTGGGCTCTTCAGGGAGGCTTGCGGCGGGATCTGCAGGCCGAGAGGTGCCCGCGGGACAGAATAGCATCCCAGAAAGCTAGGCTGGCCCAGACTGCGCACCCTCAGCCCCCAGGTCCGGGAGAAGCCCCCAAAGAAACCCCTTGCCAAAAGCGAGAGGGCGGGAGGGCGGGGACCCCCCAGGCCTGGCTATTTTATTTAAGGTCACCACCGAACGGGACTGGAATAAGCCCTCCTTGTTTACTTCTCGTGGAGCCTAAGCCCCCGGTCCGCTTGGGTGTCGTCCAGGACGCCAGGCGCGGCTGCTGACAATGGCTTTCAGACGACAGATGGCGGGCGGGCGGGGGCGCGGGGCAGGTGCGCCGGGCGCCGCGGGGCGCGGGATGCCTGGCTGCCGGGGTGAAAAGATCCGCAGCCCGCCGGGGGGCAAGCAGCGGCCGCCGAGTCCGGAACAAAGAGACGATTCTCCACGGCGAGCGAAGTCCCCCCGGGCTCGGCCACGCGCCAGCCGCGGAGAGCCGATCGTTATGCACACCGAGGGGGGCGCCGGGAGCCTCCTGCGTCCGCTAGGAGCTCAGGCCCGGTGCGGATCCGTGCACACGCTCGGCGCGCTCCCACCAGCCCCAGTGGCCAGGGAACAATGGTTTTCTTCACCCAACACACAGCAGACTCCCGAAAAAGAGACTGTTTTGTTTTGTGTTAATGGTACCCAGCGAGGCCCCCAGCTCGGTTACTGGGGCCCGTGGCAAGCATTTGATTTGGGTTCAATCCTTAAGCCATGGGAGCCTGGGACTCTCCGGCCGGACAGAGACAGGGAACCCTGAATAGAATGGGGAGGGCTGCAGCCTGCTAAGGGGAACCACGAATGCAGGGCTGACGAGCCTCCTTCCCAGGGATTGTGTTACGCTCAGCCCCTCAGCCCCTTGCCTTATGTTCCATCTTAAACCCGAAGCTGGCATGGCAGATGGCAGAAAGCAGTGCCCTCTGACCGTTCCCTCAAGACGGGGTAAGAAGGGACTTTCCTGGGGCTAGGAAGGCATTGTTAGGGGCTACGTGCCCCTTAGTCCTCTGGAGATAGTGAGCGGTCGCCTGGTCCTTCGCAGCTTCCTGCAGGACCCACCCAGACAGGACCAGTTTGTTGTTGAAGGACTAATGGCAGTGCCTATGACTGTGCTTCCGGGACTGGGTGTCTATCACTTGGAAGCGGATAGGTATGAGGTCATATGAAGGAAATCAGGGTCCCCTCTTGTGGTTCTTGGTAGCAAAATAATTTAAGAATAGACTCAAATGGAAGTTCAAGGACATTCTACTAGTGTTAAAAAAACAAAATAGACCAGCACCAGTCAAGCTTTAAATCTCAAGAACTGCCTGAGAAGAGAGAAGTGAAGGAAAAGAAGAGGCAAGCCCTGCTGTCTAAGCGGCACAGGGGTCAGACCCGGGGTGGCTGAGCATCCTCATGGCTGGAGCAAGACCTTCGGAGGCGGAGCAGGGAGGCCCAAATTAAACATGAGTTAATTTTGTGTGTTTTTGAAACAGGGTCTCCCTGCAGTCCCTGCTGGCCTAGAACTCACTATGTAGACTAGGCTGGCTTCTATCTCAGAGATCTGCCTGCCTCTGCCACCCAAGTGCTGGGATTAAAGGCCTGTGCCCCCACCCCTGGCCTTATTTTATTTTACTATTTTTGGTCTTTTTTTGAGACAGGGTCTCCCTGTAGCCCCAGCTGGCCTGGACCTTGTTATGTAGACCAGGCTGGCCTCTATCTCATAGAGATCTGCCTGCCTCTTCCTCCCAAGGGCAGGGGTTAAAGGTGTGTATCATCACACCCAGCTCGAGTTTGTCATTAATAAAAATTTTTTTAAGTTATTGATTTTTATATGTGAGTGTTTTGCCTGCATGTATGTAACTGCATTGTGTGTGTGCAATATTCATGGAAGTCATAAGAGGGCATCACATTCCCTGGAAGTGATGCTAAGGAGGGTAGTGTGCTGCCATGTGGGTGCTGGGAACCAAACTTGGGTCTTTTGCAAGGGCAACCAGTACTCTTAACCACCAAGGCATCTCTTGAACCCCAGGAGATTTTCCTTAATAGGCCTTTATTGCTACTCTAACAAAGGCACCACAGTGAACCCCTCTTCCAAACCTCCTTGTTGTGTTGACAAGGAAAAACTATAACAAAAGCAAGGAAGCTCTTATTTTGGAGAACATGCTTCTATGTAGTTGTCCTGAGTGAATTAAGGCAGAAACAGTGGTGGGCATGTTCATGTCTTTCCACAATGTTAGAATGCACTGGGATAACCATATATTCACAAGCTACGTGGGCTGTGAATGCACAAGATTTTTGGCTGTGATTTACCAAACAGTTTCGATTTCCATTGATAGTTGTCCATTGGCTATCACAAATTCTTTTTATTTTAATCTTAATTACTGATACTAGCTCTCAGATTACACATTCACTTCATCTAGTAATATACATATGTATGTATGTATGTAGGTGTGTATGCTTGTAGGCTACAGAAAAGCAACCAGAGGGTTAAAGAGGCCTTATTAGAGGCAGTGGCAGATATAGATGCAAAGCTTAGATAAGACCTTCACAAACCCAGTAACAGATCGACTAGAGGCACAGAGCCCAGCCGCAGGGTCCAGGGGAACCATGGAGGCTTAAAACCATCTCAAGTGGAAGCACAAGGTAGAGTCTGTTTGGATGGGCAGATAGGTGGATAGATGGGTGAGTGGATGGCAGTTTGACTGGATTGTAACAATCAGTGGCAACTTTGCAGAACTAAAGCCCAGGACAGTAGGGCATCCTCTACCTGCTGGTCTCTTGATTGGATGACAGGCTGGTAGGACCACCCTCATGATAGTATTAGGTGTCTTTTTTATGGAGTTCAGGTGAGGGTGTTTCACCCTGTGTTGGTCTGGTGTGTTTGGTAAGTTTTGGGGACTGGTGCTTCTGATACGATTTTAATACACCCATGAGCCGAGTCTTGGATCCAGAGCCGACTGCTGCTCAGGCCATCGTATCTTCAGCAACCCTTCCCCTATCACAGATATTGACAGCCACTCCTGAAAGCATTGTTCCTGAATCTCTCTAAGTAACAGACTTCCAGGTGCCCAGATTTCTCACTGGGGGAGTGAGTTTATATCAAAGGGGCATCAGTGGCCACGTATCCTGCTCCCCAGTCCCTTCCCTGTCTCCTGTCTGGGAATCAGAGAGCTTGTCTGCAGGCTCATGCTGTGAAGCATCCTTGTCCCCCTCCCCAAGAGAGCTAGACAAAGGGACCCTAACTCTACCACATGGGATCTAATCACTACCTGTAACACAGTATATACCCTGTGTGGCCCTAACCAATGCCTGTACACAGCACACTGTGTGTGAATATGTTACTAACAAAGTAACAAACAGGTCCCTCCAAAATATTTCAATATAATGTATTTTGGCCAAATAGAATTTTTCCAGAAATAAGTATTGGGAACGTCATTCAACAAAATTTATCTCACTATCATGTAAGAGGAGAAAGAACATGTGATCATATTAACAGGTTGTTCTGGCTTTATTGTGTTCCCCAAAAGTTCATGTGTTAGAACCTTAGTTTCCAGCATGGTAGTACAGTGTTGGGAGGGGGTCTTAGCAGATGTTTGGTCACGAGAGTCCACCTTTAGGAATGAGAGAATGACACAGGGGAAATCAGGGTACCTCTTTGGGGTTCTTAAGTCTTATTAGTGAAAGAATTTAAGAATGGACTCAAAGGAAGCTTGAGCTCAAAAGAAAAACTCTCGGGACAGGCAGGGTGTAAATCTCCTCAGCTCTCTGGAGGAAGAGGATGGAGGAGAGGAGGAAATTCGTCATGCCTTTTAAGCTGGCAGAAGGGCAGGCACATGGTGGACTGGCAGTCATGTGGTGGGGAGGCGAGCTTTAAAGAAAAAGTAAGGAGAGTCCAAAATGTTGGGGAAGCCCAAAGTGTTAGAGAAAGCATGCTTAGAAAAGAGTCAGAAGAAAAGGAGGGTTCCATTTTTCTAAGGAATTCAAAAAAAGTGGGCAGGCTTACAAAGCTGTGTGTCTGTGGTCCAGCAAGCTACTGCATCGGGGGTGGGGATTCCAGACAGGAAAATGTACATGATCTCATAAAGAACTAATTATTCTGCCTATCTCTTTAGCATGGCTTATAGCGAACCTGTTTTCCTAGGGGTGGTCCGTAGGTGATTGAGCGGCCCAACAGGAATGTCATGTCTCCGTCCAGGCTCTAAAGGGGCTTCTCTTGCTCCTGTAGTAGTAAGGTTCTTCTCTCTCCTGACAGTAGTGTGGTGGTCAAAGCAAGCAGAGCTTCTTTAGGTTTTTCTCTCTCTTGCCATTTTACCATGGGATTTCTTCCATCCATGTATTGTTTTAAAATTTTACTTATTTATGTAATTAAATGGATTACCTTAGTGTGTGTGCTATGGACGTGTCCCGGTGCACATGCCCATGCATACACATGTGGATGTCACACCAGGATGTCAGGGGTCCCCACCTTGTTACCTTCAGACAGTCTCTTCCCAAACCACCATTTCAGCTAGGCTGTCTGGCCAGTGAGCTCCCTGGTTCTGCCTGTTTCTACCCCTAGTGCTGAGGTTATAGGCAAGGACAGCCATACCTGCCTTTAAACTCAGGATGGAGTGCCAACTGGAGAAATAAGAATTAGACTAGATCAACATTTGCCCTGGTGCCCAGCACATGGGCAGAGTATCAGGTGACCTCCACGTTCCCTTTCCAAGCATCTTTCAGTCTTTGCGAATACTGTCTCAGTGTGGTGTTGACGGTTAGAAGTCATACTTTCTAGTGACTTGTCAGTCAACCTCCGTCATGACAGAGGAGGATTCAGATCTAGCCACCTGCTGGCAGTTGATTCTGAAGTTAAATGAAGCCCTTCATATATATGGTCTTTCTGAGAGAGGGTCTTCCTGTAGCCACACACAGCCAGGCAGGTACAGGTGCCAGGCTTTTGGGTTTCCAAGGCTCTAGAACCAAAAGCCAAAATAAAATTACTCCTGTCATAAGTTACTCAGTCTGTGGTATTTTGCTATAGCAGCACAAAAGAGATCTAGACATACATACTGCAAAGACTCAATTCAATTCCTTAGCTCTTTCTAAAAAAATACCTCATAATAAAAATAAGTAGAAGGAAAGGTACTCAAACACTTAAAAAGACTATGTGCCAAGATCCAATAGGAAAAAAAATCATTATAAAAAGTGGAGTACTGAAAGAATATCAGTTAAAATTAGAACGCTGACAGGGATTCTGCTCTTGCCATGGCTATCCAGCTTCACTCTGGAGGCTCTTTGGCTTTTTATTTTGTTTTTGAAACAAGGTCTTATGATGTAGCTAAGGCTGGCCTCAGACTTGCTAGGTAGCTGAGGATGACCTGGACCTCCTGATCCTCCTCCCTCTACCCCCCAAGAGCTAAGATCACAGTCCTGTATCACCATGCCTGGCTGGAGGTCTAACAAAGGCCACAGTACAGTCATACCAAACGATTGCTGTAGACATTAGACGGGGAAAAGAGAGACCTTATTTTGTTTGTTCATCTTATAATTAACTCAGAATATCCAAAAGATTTTAGGAAAAGAACCTTCTGGGATTAGTAAAACAGTTTGTAAGATGGCTTGTTATATGACATATATATATATATATATATATATATATATATATATATATATATATATATAGAGCCTCTCTGTTTTGGTCATAAGCACCTAGAAACAGAAGTGGAAAAAGATTTCTTTATAAGGCTGACAAAAATGTGCCTACAATATTTCAACAAGAGGAAAACACATCCTCTTTGTAGAAAATGATGAAATCCCACTGAAAGACATAATGTGTTCTTTTGTGGGTTATAATATCACAAATGAATTTTTTTCCCAGCACCTACATGCCAGTTAAAAATCATTTGTAACTCCAATTCCAGGGGATCCAATGTCCTCTTTTGGCCTCCCTGGACACCAGGCATGTAGGCAAAACACTCATACACATAAAATAAAAATAATTAATTAAAAAGAAAAATGACTACAATGATTATAAGAAATAACACCTAGAGATTGGCAAGAAGACTATATATAAATAAAGAGCAAATGAAGAGAATCTGTAACAGAGGTCAAAACAATACAAGATCACAGAAAGCAACATTATGATAATGCCCTAGGCTCAGGCAAAGGGAAAACTGAATCCAATTAGGCGTCTGTAACTGGATTCCTGATAACATGAACATTTGTTATGATTCAATATATTTATCATTCATCCAGGGGAATATGGGACACGTAATTGATTGCACAGGTCACGTACCAGGTAAAAAAATGAAAAATTGATACAGCCTCTTATACTGTATAAAATACATTCAGATTGATCAAAGGCAGCCATAAAGAACAGAGCAAGAGGCCTAAGGAGATAGCTCAGTCAGCAAAGCAATGCCTCATAAGAATGAGGACCCAAGTTCAAGTCCCAGCACCTACACAGAAAGCCAGACATGGTGGGGCACACTCGTAAGCACTTGTTTGTGATTCAGCAGTGAGGAGGTAGAGGAAGGTGCCTAGGGCTTGCTGGCTGCCAGCTTCACCGAATCAGTGAGCCCCAGGTCCCAGTGAGAGACCTTGTCTCAAAAAAACAAGGTGAACAGTGCCTGAGAAACGACACCTGATTGTGCTCTGGTCTTTACACATACTTGCACACACATGAGCACACACATGTACCCACGCAAAGTTTTTTTAAAAGACAAGAAATTTTGGCAAGAGAATCTAGGATACCCTTCACATAAACTAGAGTAGTTCTTTTTAAACAGGAAAAGCTAGGAAAGCTAGAGTAGTCTATTATAAATAGTATAAGGATTTAGTAAGGCTAAATATACTCCAGATAACAAGTTATGTCATTGTACTTGTAATAAAAATATATTTGCCAAATAGTTAAGATGTACAATATACTAAACTGATGAATAAAGATGACCCAATGAAGAAATAAAATGAACTGCGAGTCATGGCGGATGCCTGTAATCCTAGTACTTGGGAGGCAGATGCAGAAATATCAATAATTCAAGGTCAGTGCTGGAGAGATGCTTCAGTGGTTAAGGGCACTGACTGCTCTTGCAGAGGATCCAGGTTCAATTCCCAGCAATTGCACGGTGGCTAACAACTGTCTGTAACTCCAGTTCTAGGGAATCTGATGCCTTCTTCTGACCTCCACCAGCATTGTATGACATAGGTACATTTACACACATGCAGGCAATACACTCATACACATTAAAAAAAAAAAAAGAAAGAAAGAATTCAAGGTTGCTGGAAAGATGGCTCAGTGGTTAAGAACACTGGCTGCTCTTGCAGAGACCCAGGTTCAGTTCCCAGAACCCATATGGAGGCTATCAACCACCTGTAACTCCAGTTCTAGGGGATCTGATGCCCTCTCCTGCCTCCACAGGCATTACAACATGGGTGCACTTACATACCTGCAGGCAAAACATACACATAAAATAAAAATAAATAAAATTTAAAAACTAAAGTTTAAGGTCGCCAGACATGGTAGAGCACATCTTTAATCTCAGCACTCCTTAGAAAGTGGCAAGCAGAATCTTTGTGAGATTGAGGCCACCCTGGTCTACATAGTGAGTTCTGGGCCAGCTGGGGCTACAGCAAGACCCTGTCTCAAAGAACAAACAAACAAAACAACAATAACAACAACAAAACCCAAATAAACAACAATATCAAAAGAATTCAAGGACATCCTTGGCTATACAGGGAGTTGGAGGTCAGCCTGGGCTATGTGAGACTCTGCCCTAAAAACAAACAAAAAAATGGAACAACCAAACAACCAAACAAAACTAAAGAACAGAAAAGAAAGGAAGAATCCAACCACATCATGGCTGTCGGCAACAGTGCTGTTTGCAGAGGTCACATCAGCGTTCGTGTGTCTGACAACTGGAAGAAAGGGACACATCCCCCTCCAGTATAGGCACGGTAGGGTCGCTAAAAACGAACCTAGAAAAGACAGCAGTGGGCTGGGGATACGGCTCAGCAGGGCAAAGGGTTTGCAGTGCAAGCCTCATGACGTGAGTTCAGACCCCCGCAGCCTGTGTCTGTCCTCTGACTTCCACACTTGTGCTATAGTGCATGTTCACACACAAATGCGTGCACTCACACACAAACACAACGGAGCACTGAAAAACAAGAGACGGCAGTGGAGTTGGAGGGGTTTCTGAGAGGCGTTTTGGAAAGAGCAAAGCAGTCACCAGGACAGGATGTACAAAAAAAAAAAGATACTATTTTTGTGGAGCAAACCATATTAAAGCCCACATATGTATGAAATTGCTTTTCAAAAGGAAAGAAATCTGCTACACTTTTTCAAGTAAACAAATAAGAACAGAAAAGACGCCCATCTGATTTCTTGTTAACAATACGAGCTTGGTGTATTTCCGCCCGGCATCTGGACAGATGACAAAGCGGTCTGTGTCAGAGTTCATCTGCAAGCTGCACCCTCAGCTGCATCATCTTTCACCCAGCAGCACTGGAGGCCCCTGAGTTTCCTTGCTCTCTCTACTTATCTGGAAAAGTTAATCAGATAGGCTTCCTTAAAACATCCTTCTGCCCTCAATGCCTGCTTTTTTGGCTCTAGTGTTAGAATGAAAAGTTTTAGTGAAAATACGGATATAAACAACAAAAAACCCACAAACAAAAACAGTTTTCACCGTTAATAGAAAGTTGGTCATATATAAAATAACTAGAAGGTCGAAATAAAAACAAAAAGCGTGTAGAGGTGGTGAGAAGGCCGGAGAGATGGCTCAGTGGTTAAGAGCACATGTTGCTCTCCCAGAAGACCCAAGTTTAGTGCCCAGCATCCATATCAGGCAGCCAACAACCGCCTGTAACTCTAGTTCCAGGGGATCTGAAGGCTCTGACCTCGGCAGACACACACCTACATGCATATACACATAATTTAAAAATAAGTAAAAGCTTTTAAGAAGCGGGTTGGCAAGATGACACAGCAGGTAAAAGGTAAAAGGACTTGTTGCCAAGTCTGACAGCCTGAGTTCTATCCCCAGGACCCACATAGTGAAGGCAGAGAACTGACTCCTGCAAGTTGTCCTCTGACCTACACATACACACACTGTAAATTTTAAAAAGTGGTAAGATTTCTTTTGTCATGAGAGATGCCAATCTTCCCCATCCCATCCCACCTCAGCACCACACGGAGATTTCCTCTCCTATGGTATTTAAGGACCAGAGGTTACTGTAAAGGGAATGGTCTCTCATTGTCTTCTTCAAAGTCATTTGATGCTTGCTCATGTGTCACCATCCAAGCCCTGGTGATACAGGTGCCTCATCAGGGCAAACACTGATTTAGTAGAAGCCTGATCTCTCCAGTTGGCACACCAGCTTCGGGCAAAGTGTGGCATGTTCTCCCAGGGCAGACATCTAGCGACGTGTCCTTCTGCCATACCAGGCTGGCTCCTCCGGCAAAAGTTTCCTGTAGACATTTTGAAGAAGCAGCAAAATCAGGAGGTGACACCAGGATCTATTCTTGGCTGCTCACGGAAAGTAACTCCCTTTCTGCCCCTCACTTAGAAAGATGATCTCATTCGTAGACAAGTTAAAATAGGTGTTCAAAAGGCAGCATGGGATGGTAAAGAGCCTTGGAGAAGAAAAGTGGCCATTTCAAGGGCTTTGTCTTGTTTCTCAAGGTGGGGGAGTGATGTAAGAATAGAATTCTCTCGGAAGCAAGGCTTCCACATGGAAGAGCGCTGGCTGGTAATTATAAAGTGGTGGGTAATTGTGGTTTTCCAGGAAGTGCCAAAATTACAGGGCGAGTGTCAGTTCTAAGTTAGGTCCTCCTGAGAAAAACAATAAGGGGAATTCACACCTGGACACACCTGGGCCCCTCTTCTTAGGCTAAGGCAGTTTTGTTTAGTGTATCCTCTTTCCCTGGACCCCTGGTCATCTGATGTGAGGGGTAGAAGTGAATCACGTGCCCCTCTCTCCCTGACTCTCTCTGATGAGGTGATGTTGTTCACCAGTCTCTTCTCCCCCTTGTCTGTGGCTCTACCGAGATGAAGGGCGAGAAAGTCAACATGATGAGGTCATGGAGAATTGGCAGCCGTGAATAGTAGATGCTTGGTCTACGCTACTCTCTACACAAGGCCACCTTTCATTCCCTTGGAAAAACCCACCTCTGGGCCCTGTGGAGAAATGGTCGTCCCCAGGACTCCTGTTTACTTAGGGCTGGCCTGGGAGGCCAGGGCTGGCTGATACAAATGCCACCCTTTTACTAAGCCACACTGACCTCAAGCTGGCAGAGCGGAGAAATAAATTTGTGTGAGGGGCTCCTTCTGGGGAAGCTGTGGAATTTTCCCGCAGCCATTTTGACTGCTACAAGAACAGCTGTTTTGCTCACAGTTGTTTTGACATGGGGACATTTAGACTCAGCCTAAAACCCAACCGTACACGTCAGGCTTAAAAAAAAAAAAAAAAGTGTAGCAAGAACACAAATATCCTTATCCTGTTCTTGAGCCTCATCCCCGGTGAGGGCAAAAGTCAGGAGAGTGTGTTTTGCACATTGACTGATAGTTTTAAAAATCACAGGTCAAAATGTCAAGAAGGTGGCATCCAAGTGGCTCTGTCCCAATGTGCTGCCTGTCTTACACTCTATCCTAGTTTGCTTTCTGTTGCTCTGATAAACACCATGACCAAAACGCAAAATGGGGAGGAAGGAGTGTGTTTCATGTTACATTTCCAAGGCACAGTCCATCACCGAGGGAGGCCAGGGCCGGAGCTCAAGGCAAGAACCCGGAGGCAGGAACTGCAACAGAGACCACGGAGGAATGCTGCTTACTGGCTTGATTCCCTTGGCCGGCTCAGCTATTTTTCCCTGCACAGCCCAGGCCCATCTGCCCAGGGTGACACAACCCACAATGGGCTGGGCCTTCGACATCAATTTACAATTAAGAAAATGCCCCAAAG
This sequence comes from Eospalax fontanierii, assembly GCA_035773235.1. Classification (NCBI taxonomy): domain Eukaryota; kingdom Metazoa; phylum Chordata; class Mammalia; order Rodentia; family Spalacidae; genus Eospalax; species Eospalax fontanierii. The sequence goes on from CM069526.1 coordinate 115,195,656, forward strand.
ATAGGCCCACAGGCTGGTCTGATGGAAGAAATTCCTCAGTTGAGGTTCCTTTTCCCCAGTTGACTCTAGTTTGTGTCAAGTTGACAAAAACTAACCAGTACTCCATCCTCCATTGAGCTCCCCTCTCATATGGGCTGCTACGTTGCTTTCTATTGCAACCCCAGAGTCTCTCCTTAGAGGCAGGCTCCACTTCCCCTGAGTCTCTAAAGCTTGTGGCTGCCCAGTATGTGCTTGACTGATATATATAGGTTACATAGAGTTAGGACTGACTCCCCCACCTCCACGAAGAATAGAGATGATAAAGTTCATTTCCACTTCCAATCACATGTTTAAAATCCACTTAGTGTTGCAACCTAGTATATTTTACTCACACATTCTCTCTCGATGCAAAGATTTAGTGAAATGAAACTTGGATTTATTTTGTGTTACGATGCACTTTGGCGTCTTTGTATATATGTTTTATTAGCATGCATGCATTGTCTTGGTACAGTGGGGCACATTGTGACGTTTTCATGAGTGCTTGTCATTTACTTGAATGATATTTATCTCCTACTCTTCCCTCCTGCCCCTTCTTCTTTTCTTATAGTTCCCTTTCTACTTTCTTGTCTTCCCCCAACCCGGATTCCCATGTGGGAGAACACTGATGTTTGTCTTTCTGAGGCTAGCTTTTTTTTTTTTTTTTTCTGCTGAACAATGATACTTCCAGTTCTGTCCTTTTGTTTTCCCCTAAAAATGACATGATTTCATTCTTATATGATTGAAGAGTATTGCACTGGGTGTACTAGCACATTTTCTTTATTCATCAATTGACAGGAGCTAGGCTGATCTGATTACGTGGCTATTCTGAATTGTGTCACAATAAGCACGATGTCCAGGCATCTCTAAAGTAAGCTGACTTTGACGCATCTGGGTGTATTTCCCGGTGTGGCATGGCTGGACTGTGTGGTGATTCTATTTTTCCTGTTTGAGAACCCCTATACTGAGTTCCACAGTGGATGAACCAGCTGACTTTCCCACCAAGCAGTGGTTTAGGGCTCCTTTCCCCTGCACCCTTACCAGCATTTTCTTCCTTAATAAAAAAACTGGACTGGGATGAAGTGGACTCTCAATGCAGTCGTTATCTGCATTTCGGTGGCGGTTAGATACACATCACATATTGAATTTCATTTTGTGATTTTGTGTTTATCGACTCTTTGTACTTTTCTGAGAGGTATCCAGTTCATTTACGCACTTGCTGTTTGGTTTACCTGTTCTTTTTGTGTTCAAGTTGAGTTCTCTATGTATTCTGAATAGCAATCCCCTGCAGGCTCAGTGGCTGTCAAAGACTTTCTCCCATCCTCTAGGCTGTCTCTTCACTGTGTTGGTTGCTTCCTTTGCTATACACAATCTTTAATTTGATGCAATCCCATTGTGCCAGGTCTTGCTTGTTTTCCTAGTTATTTGAGTCTTATTCAGAAAGTTGTTGGCTCTGCTTATATCTTTAATATTTTCCTACATTTATTTATTTACTTAATATGTGTATATGTTTGGTTTGTTCTTGTTTTCCTAAGACATTGAAATGCATGATTAAGCTATTTGAGATCTCTCTCTCTAAGATTTTCCCATAATGCCAGGGTATAAACTCTAGGCATTAAGCATGCTAGGCTGACATCCCAGTCCTTGTTTCTTTGGAGGCAGAGTCTCATTGTATAGCTGAACCTGTGATGTAGCTCAGGGTAATTTTGAATTCTCAGTCCTCTGGCCTCCGTTTCTTGAGTGCAGAGGTTATAGATATGTGTCCTCATACTGAGCTCTAGTTGAAACATTAAAAAAAAAATGTGTGTGAATATTTTGCTTGCATGTATGTAAGTGCATCACATGTTTACAATGTCCACGGAGGCCAGAAGAGGGCCTTGGATCCCCTGGAACCTGGAGTTATGGACGGTTATTAACTGTCATGTGGGTGCTTGTAAATAAACCTGGTCCTCTGCAAGAACAGCCAATGCTGTTAACTGCTGCCAGCTCTCCATTTTTAAGTGGAACTGACTCATAGCTATGAACTTCCCTTTTAGAACCTCTTTGACATAACCTACTGATTCTGATAGGCGGTATTTATATTTTCATTTGTTCCAGGGATCTTTAAATTTCCCCTCCACTTTCTTTAATAGCTTGAATTAAATGGATTGCTCATTGCCCATCTCCATGTACATATACTGCTTCTGTTGCTTTTGATTTCCAATTTATTAGATGTACCACGTGATTTCATTTTCTGTATCATGTCTGTCTTGCATTGTAGCTTAAAATAGCATCTGTTTTGGAGGACATTCCATGAGCTGCTGAAAAGAACGTGCAATCATTGAATGGACTAGCTAAATAACTACAATTTCTGTAGACAGGCGTCCTATAAGATCCATGGTATAGCTTAAACTTTGAAGTGTCTGTGTTGATTTTGGGGGCTCTGACTGCTTTATCTATATGGACTGTTCTTTCATTCGTGTGTAGTGACCGTCTTTGTCTCTTCCGGCTAATTCTGACTTCATTTCTGCCTTATCATCGACGAGTACAGTTATTCCTTCTTGCTTCCAGATCACATTTGCTTGGAACATTATTTTCCATCCCTTTACTTTCAGTCTGTGTGTGTTCAACAAATGATGTGGATGTTTTGCAGACAGCAAACACTTTCATATTTGTTTTTTAGTGAAATCACCTGCCTGTGTCTTTTAAGTAAAGAATTCAGACCATTTACATTCAAGGATATAAATGAAAGTTATGAATCAGCTCTTCCATCTTGTTGTTTTCCTGGTGCTTGATGGTTTCTTAATTGCTTGGTTACTCTTCTAGTGAGATTTATCTCTTTCTGTGTCCTCGTGGTTGTGTTTATCTTCCTCTCCTGTGCATAGGATTCCTTTAAGCATCTTCTGCAAGGTTGGCTCAATGATCCTCATTCCTTCAGTTTAGGATCATCTCCCACAAGGTCCTTAGATCTAATTTGATTTGGAAGTGTAACTGTGATAGATACAGTAAACTAGTTTGACAGTTATTTTCTTTCAGGGATTGAGAGACTTAATCCATGATTTCTCGGCCTTCAGTGTTGCTGTTGAGAAATAGACGTTTTCCTAATGGGTTTGTGTTTGTAAGCAGGTTGGGCCTTCTGTCAGCTTTGTTTCCTAGTCTTGGTATTTTAACTATAGCACGGCATAGGGAGGTTCTCTTCTGGTTCACGTCCATATGGAATCCCAAACACCTCTTCTACCCGGGTGTCCATATTGTTGCCAAGATTTGGGATATTTTCTGTTATTATTTCGCTGGATAGAGTTTCTCTGTCTTCAGTCTGTGTCTAGGTGCCCTCTACACATCTGCTTTTTTATTGTGTTCCAGAGGCCTTGCATGTTTGGGTCACAATTTTTTCTTTATTACTGTGTCAATATTCAAATTCATCAACCTTGTTCTTCAAGCCCTGAAATTCTTTCATTCTCTTAGTCTAGTGATGGTGAGGATTTTTGTTGTGTTTAAAAATTTGACTTATCAAGCTTTTCATTCCCGGCATTTTTGTTTGGTTCTTCTCCAAAATCTCTGTCACTCTCTTGAGCTTCCTGTCTCTATCCTTTACTGTCTTTAGAGTTTGTTCAGTTATTAGTCCTCATTTTCTTGGAATTTGTTGATTTAAAAGAAATCATGCTTTTAAGCTTTTTATCTGGCATTTCATCTTCCTCTGTATCATTGCAGTTGTTCCTGAGAATGACAAAGTCAGTCTGGTTTGTCTTGTTTCTTGTATTTCTGTGTTGCCGTTCACGCATCTGTGAGTATCTCACTTCTCTGAAGCCTTGGTAGGTGATAACCTCCCCTTGCCATGTATCCTGGAATATTGGATTGCTTCAAAGCCTGCTGTTTCTTTGATGGTGGTTAGTGTACCTTGGAGGCTTGGGGAGCTGCTTTCATTGTAGGTCTTTCAAGAATGGGCACTTCTAGTAGGTCAGGCAGATATGCTAGGAATAGCGGGTATGCACGGTTCACCCTGTGATTGCTACTCTGGTCCTGTCCAGGTCCTATGGTCTGAAAGTGTGTAAGAGTGATCAGTGCAGCCCCTCATAGGTGGACTACTCATTGTCTTTTGTCAGTTTTCTCTGTTGTGGTAGGAGTGGGTGGATGTTCAAACCCCCATTATCTATGCCTACATGGACTCTGGTTGCTGATTTGAAGTTTTCAATCACCCCTGTTTTTTATAGTCAAAATACTCACAGAGGTTTGGACCGGGGCAGGTTGTAGGTAGAGCCAGATGCATTCGCTCTTAGCTGAGCTGGGAGTGCAGTTCAGTGTCAAAGCAGCTGCCTGATGTCATTGAAGTGTCGGGTGCAGTCCCCAGCCTCACACAGAAAGAGGGAGGAGTGGCTTCATTCAGCAATGACCCAGGTTCAGAAAATAAAACAATACAGACAGCAAGTACTGGCCATGGCATCCACAGCTCTAATAGCAGTGAGAGCGTCAGAAATAACGTACCAAAAACTTAAAAGCTGGCAAGATAAGCAAGAAAACTAATAATCAGGAGAGAAGAAAATGAGGAATATAAGTTAGAATATTCAGAAAGTGAAAAGGGAGAAAGCAGGAGGAGGAAGTGAAGAGAGAAATATAAAAAGAGACAGAGAAGGAAGAGAATATCAGAAAGAGAGGAACAGAGAAAGAGACATTGAAAATCAGGGAAAAAAGCCTGGTGTGGTGATTGAGGTATACCTTTAATCCCAGCTCGCAGAGGCAGAGGCAGAGAGAGATCGAGTCCAACCTGGTCTACATAAGGAGTTCTAGGACAGCTGGGGCTAGAGGGAAACCCTGTCTCAAAGAAAAGAAAAGAAAAGAAAAGAAAAGAAAAGAAAAAGAACAAAGAAAGCAATCATCATCACCATCACCATCACGGAGGTTAGGGTGATGGCTCAGTGATGATGATCTCATCAGACGAGAGATGCTGGCTCCCAGGCCTGATGATCTGAGTTTAACTCTTGGAAAATTAAGAACAAATTCACAAAAGTTGTCCCCTGACTTAAACACACAACACACACACACACACACACACACACACACACACACACACATTAAAAATTTTAAAAATAAAAATAACATAAAAAATGTCTTGGTGCCATAGTCAAGTGGGCCAGAGTGGATGCCTTCCTATTTATTTGTTTATCTTTAGGTATGGTCTTGTGTAGCCCAGGCTGATTCAAATTCTCTGTATCAGAGGATGACACTGAACTCCTTCCTGCCTAGACTTCCCAAGTACTAGGATTATAGGTGTTGCCGTGTCCAATTTATGCTGTGCCGAGGACTGAACTCAGGGCTTCATGCATTCTAGGAAGGCACTCAACAAACTGAACTCCATCCCCATCCTTCATCTTTTTCTGCCCGCTGGCAATCTGGAATCAGTAGGAGATGGAAGGAGTGGCTGTGTCTCCCCATGGGCTGGGCAAGGTGGCATGGCACTCTGATCCTTCTGCTGGAGTTTACTCTGTAGGACAGATTAGTTCAACATACTCCCTGAGCTGGGCTGGTACAGAAGTTGCTGGATGTCAGACTGCCCTGTGAAGTCTGTACAGGAGAGTGGGAAATAAAGTGTACTAGATGGAGGGACCTGCCTTCCGTTGGCCTCTACTACAGTGTCCCAAGGCCCAGACCTTGCACACAGTCATCTGCTTGGTACTTAAGTGACTTGTTGGTCTAGGTGGGGGACAGCCTACCTTTTGTGTCTCGGGAACAACACGATCCAACATAGAACATGAGGTGTGTTTCGGGGTGCATTTGGGAAAACAGAAGCCAAACAAGGTATTTCAATGGTGAGGAATTGATATAAGGGATTGCTGGCATGGCTGTTATAGAAGAAGGCAACATGACAGAAATCAGAGAAAATGTCAAGAGGTCAAAAATGTCCTGGCAGCAGCTGGTTTGGGATGTCCCACAAATTTACCTGGTGAGAAGACAGTGAGCTTAGTTAGATCTATCTATGTAACTCTCTGTGTATCTGTGCATCTGTGCATCTGTCTGTCTAGCTACTTATCTATCTGTATGCATGTAAGTACGTATTGTAAACTGGCGACAAATTCACTACGTAGCCCAAGGATGATTTTAAAAATTTATTTATTTATTTTTTATGTGTATGAATACCCACATACATGTAAGAGTACCCATGTCGTGCAATGTTCTCAGAGGCCTGAGGAAGGCACTGGATCCTCTGGGACTGGAGTTACCAGTAGTTATTAGCTGCTATGTGGTTGCTGGGAGCTAAAACCAGGTCCTCTGCAAGAACAGCCAGTGCCCTTAATAACTGCTAAACGCATCTCTCCAGCATCCCCTCCCATCCCCAGTGATTTTGAACTAATTCCCTTGCTTCTCCTTCCCAAGTTTTGGGACTACAGCCTTGTGACACAATATCCAGTTTATATGATGCTAGCGACCGAACCCAGGGCTTTGTGAAGGCTAGGCAAGCACTCTACATTCTCAGGCCCCTGTTTCATTCAGAGAAGGGTCTATGATAGTTGCATTTTCAGCTTTGAAGGAGTAAGTTTATTAACTGTACAACAAGCGGGAGGAAAAGAATAAAACAGGAACGGACTGGAGAGATGGCTCAGTAGTTAAGAGCACTGGTTGCTCTCACAGAGAATCCAGGTTCAACTTCCAGCACCCAACTGTCAGTAACTCCAATTCCAGGAGACCTGACGCCCCTTCTGGCCTCTTTGGGCATTGCACACAAGTGCACTTACATACATGCAGGTAAAACACTTATGCACATAAAACTTTAAAAATAATAAATCAAAAGAAAGAAAGAAAAAGTGATGACTCTTTCTTCAAATGAAACAACTTCCAACTGGATCTTTTTCTTTTTTTTTTTGAGGGTCTCACTATGTAATCCTGGTTGACTTGGAACTGGCTATGTAGACAAGGCTGTCTTTGAACTCACAGAAATCCTGCTGCCTCTGCCTCCTGAGTGCTGGGATTGAAGGGCTGAACCACTATGCCTGCATCTAACTGGATTTTATCTGGCCCTGCACAGTCAGCACCATGAGCTGCATGTTTACATGGGTTTCTCCCATCTCTCAGGTCACCTGGATATGATGAAGAGGCAGGCTCATCTGCATGGTAAACACAGAATAGGTCTGAGGAACCCCGAGCAGGGGAAATCGTCAGTGTTATATACAAGCTGCTAGCAAACCTCTGTATTTGTCAGCTAAGGCTTCAGTAACAAATACCACCAGTTAGGTGGCTTTAACGACTGAAGTTCATGGTCACAGTTGCTGTGGCCAGAATTCTCAGAAGAGTCTTGTAGATAATTTCCTCTGAGGCACCTGTCCTTGGCGTCTAGATGCTCGGATTTTCTCTGTCTTCATTAGTCTTTATTTATTTTACTTAAAATCTTTTCTTTCGTTTTTAAAAAGATTTTATTTATTCTTATTTTCTGCATGAGTATTTTACTTGCTTGTATGTAAGTGCACTTGTATGTGTGCAGGCCTGGTGCCTGAAAAGGTCAGAAGAGAGCATCAAATCCCCTGAAACTGGAGTTACTATGGCTGTTAGCCACCATGTGGGTGCTGGGATCTGAGTCCTCTGCAAGAGCAGTCAGTGCTGTTAACCACTGAGCCAGAGCTCCAGTTCCTCTTTTACTTTGTTTTTAGCTACTCACCTTTCTCCTTCATTTTATAAATGGCAGCTTTGTCTTCCCCTGCCCTTGTCCGGGAGAATTCTACTTCACTTCCTCTTTCTTCTGTTTCAAAAGCTCTTATCAGTCCACTAGTCAAGCTGAACATGAGCCTCCCCACATGACTTCATTTCACCTCTTTCTTGTATCAATCTTCTACATTGTCACTGCTGACTCCATGAATGATCCTTAATGTGAAATGCTGTATTTTATTTAACTGGCCTTTGATTGATAGGAATCTTGGAAAAATTTCCAATTTTTATTATAATAAACAACATTATGAAAAAAATAATAGAGTAACCCATCTGTGAACCCTGAAAGTTACAATTACAACTGACCTGACAAGATATGCCCACTGGCACAACAGTACCGTGAGTATATGAGAGGAGTCCATACTTCCTGATTGGACTTGAGGCCCAGTCCACAAGATGAAACCTGGCTCCATCATCAGGGCTGGACAGGTCACAGACCATAGGAGAGACCCTACTACTTCTGTTATTCGACCAAATGGACACAGTACTAAACCAGCTCATAATGGCTTATCGTTATACTCATAGATCAGTATATCTCTCAAGCCCCATTAGAGAAGCTTTTTTCTCAGTAGATGGCAATTAACACAGAAAATTACAACTGGCCAACATTCAGAGAATAAGAGACTAGAGGGTGTTCAGCCCTAAATGGGACATCTGTATTACATCCCTTCCTCCAAGGATCAGGAATCATTGTGGAAGAGGGGGCAGAAAGATTGTAAGAGCCAGAGGCAGTGGATGACTACAATGAAACAGTGTTTTCCGGACACAACAGGGCAGTTGCACATATGAGCTCATGGTGGTTGTGACAGCATGCACAAGACATGCACAAGATCAGGCCAGACAAAATCCCAGCACAGAAAGGGAGGGCAAGAAAGCCTTAACCCTTGTTAAGGAGGTATTGGCATCTGATAGCTGCTGGGGAAGGAGAGTCAGTTTTCTTTAAGGGAGTGGCCCCTAGCAGGTTGGCTATGCTCCAGGGGCTGGCCCTACACCCAAGAACCTTTGAGGAACACAAATTGGAACCAATGAACTTAAAAAACATAGAGGCCGGACGTGGTGGCACAAGCCTTTTAGTCCCAAGCCTTTAGTCCCAGCACTTAGGAGGCAGAGGCTGTTGGATCTCTCTGAGTTCAGGGTCAGCCTGGTCTACATAGTGAATTCCAGGCCAGTTAGGGCTACAGGGAGACCTTGTCTCAAAAAGACTAAAAATCCGAACCAAAACCAAACATACGAGGACGTGGGGAGGCGGGGTCAGGAGATGGGGATAGATCTCAGAGGAGATGGGGAAGGGTGAATATGATCAAAATATACTGTATGAAATCCTTGAAAAGTTAATTCAAATATTATTTTAAAATATACTTTATTTCCGAATACAATCATGCTATGAGGTTTGGAGCTTAGGAGCTTAGGATGTAAACAAATAAATTCTGGGAGAACAATTCAGCCTGTAGAGCTTCCCATTGTCCCAGTGGGAGCCATTATCTCTACTCTACTACTTAGAAACCATCCCTGTGCTCCAGACACACACACACACACACACACACACACACACGGAGGAGGGGTTGGGGAGGAATATCTAGTTTCCATCACTGTTTGGTATGAAAATGTCTTTGCAAAGATAGTCAGGATCAAAAGCTACCACATAAATGCACATAGAACTGTCTGCCAACAGATGCAGGCATAGAGTTCAGCTACAGCCATTAGAATAGAACAATGGCTCTCCATAGTGCTGGAGAACCTAGAAAGAATCTGGGTTCATCAGAACCCAGATAAGGTGGGCTCTAGTTGCTTATCAAGATACTGGGGACTGGAACCTAAGGCTCCTGTGTGAATGAAAGGCTATTTCTAAGACAGGACACAAAGAAAAAAGAAGAACGCCTGCCTCCAATACCTCGTCTCACGGAACTCAACAGGCGCCAAGGAAAGATAAAATTTTCAGAGGCCTACTCCCAGCATTGAAGAGGGAAGTGAAGGGAGACAGGGCTGAGAGGCTGACCTAATGACCAGCCGTCTAATGAATACTAATACATTGCTTTCCATAAATACCTCAGCATCTGTACATTACTTGCAAATTTTGCTTCCATATAATAAGATGCAACTATACTTTGTGAAAACAGAGGTGATCTCAATTGCCATCAAAATAAAAAAATGTGGAACTCCCTTGCATTATTGAAACCAACATCAAAATGAAGATACATACTTTCCACTACTGAATTCGTTCCTGGTCAAGATCATAGTATCTACCCCTGAATGATAAGAATTATTTCCTCAATTCAGTCATAGATCCACAAAATTATTCCATAACCTAAAGCAATCTAAATTTCATAACTAACTACTGAGAATAATTCTTACATAAAGTAAAAGAAGAAGAATGGGAGATCACTCCGCCACCCCCACTTCAGGAACTGCTACAGCCTTCACTTCCATAGAGGTGAGGCATGTATTCACCCATCCAGTGTCCTCACATAGCTGTAGTTCCTGACCAGTGGGCTAACTCAGCCTTTGTGCCTACATGGTCTGATTCCTCAGTAGCTCTGACTTCTTTCCACTTGTACTTTCCTGTGAACTTTTACTGTTGGACATGGGCTTACTAAGAGCCGATCTGGAATATTCTCCAGCTTCCAGTTATGACACTCCTTACGACCAGTGTGTAGCAAGAACCTGATTTTCCCTTATCCAGGGTTCAGTCATTCTGCCTACTTTGCTAACTATATTCTGTTTACTGTCAGTGGAACAGGATTCTCAAATGGCCAGATGGCAGTCCCATGTTTCATTTTGATGGAATCAGGGTGGAGACAATTCTCCTCTCTTGAAACTAAAGTCCCTAAATCAGTGTAAGTCTAAGTTGGTGTGGAACAAAATATCTGAGTAGGTTCTTCACTGGGAGAGAAGGAGCCACTCCCACGTCCAGCCCTTGATCCCCAGATCCAGACTGAGGGCTATAGGATTCCTGGTTACAGGAATGCTGCATCATACATTGGTTGCTGAGTCAAAGCCTGTACTACATCCTGTAGGGCACGGCCTGTTATTCAGGGTATTGTCTCCCTGCCAGAACTGCAGCAAGTCTTCCATTGGCCTTTTCCCTGCCCCATCAGGCCTGATGTTTCCAAGTGGTGCAGTATTCGGTATGATCAGGCAGTTCCAGGCACATGAAGGCACTGTAGACTTCTTTTGTTGCTACAGAAAGGCTAGACACCAGGGGTCGGTGTCAGGAGCTGTATGCCACTTCTGGCAATAAAAAGTCGACCCCCTTACCTCTGCCTTTAAGATCGCTCCTTCCCTTAGATGGATCCTCCTTTCTGGGTCTGGCCACTTCCCCGGCACTGACTAACCTCCCGCTGCCTGTCAGCAGCTCTGTGGTCTCCTCTCTCCTTTGCCTCTATCTGAAGTTCTTCCCAGCTTGTCCTGGCCTCCTCCTCCAGGCCAGTACCTCTGAGGCTCTGCTCATTCCAGCCAGGGAATGGACCTCTCTGCAAAGCCTCTGCAGCCCTGACCTGTCATTTCCTCCAGGAATTAGTTCCCGGAAGGCTCAAGGTGCCATTTGGGAAGCTCAAACATGTGGTCACATCGAAAGCCCCCACACCTGTGTGGCTCAGTAGGTAAAAGTGCTTGCCATACAAACTTGATGACCTTTGATCCCCAGAACTCAATAAAGGTAAAAGGAGAGAACCAACTCCATAAAGTTGTCCTCTGATTGTCACATGTGTTCATGGCATGCTCTCCATCTCTCTCTCCTCTCTCTTTTATACACTAATAATAATAATAATAATAATAATAATAATAATAATATATGACAACTGGGTGTGGTGTTGCAGGCCTTTATTCCCAGCACTAAGGAGGCAGAGGCAGGCAGATCTCTGTGAGATCAAGGCTAGCCTGGTCTATATAGCAAGTATCAGCTCTAGGACATCTGGGGCTACAGGGAGAACCTGTTTCAGAAAACCAGATAAATAAATAAAATAAACACAAAAGTTCCTCTTGTTCTAGAAAATGGAGTTGGCTATATGTCATGTGACATGAGGTGTCACATCTGGATCTGTCCTTCTGCACATGAGGCCACTTGCTTGCCTGGGACTCCATGGAGGGTACCTTTAATTAAAAAAGGGATGGCCAGATTCAGAGTGGCACCTGGTCCATAGAAGCGTGGTGCGTACTGGATTACAGTCACAATGGGTGTATCAGCTCAGCACTCATAAACCTCTAGGACACAAGCCAGGTTCCCAGATCCTGGGTCTGTAAGGAAAACTAAGGTTTGGCAAGGTAGTCACTGTGAGGTGGGGGTGAGTGCAGAAGATGCCCGAGCCTTATCGGGACTCTACTGTGCAGGATATTGCAGACACAGGCCTTAGACACCAAGAATCTTACTGAGGATGCATTTCCCTGCCAAAGATGCTTCCAAGGGGGAAAAGGATGGGTCAGGTCCATTAGCAGAAAAGGAAACCATACAGGAGGGAAGGGAGCTGGAAAGAAAAACGGAGCAATGTTTGAAAATAAAGCAAGAAAGTGTCCTCAGTTCTATATTCTGTCCAGTGAAGTTGTGTGACTAAGAGAGTGACAGAGAAAGGAAGCAGAGAGACTTGTAGGGACATTGAGACAAGCAATCCACAGAGGGTAGAGAGAGATGATGGATAGATGAATGGATGGACAGATGGGAAGATAGATAGATAGATAGATAGATAGATAGATAGTAGGCAGACAGGTGATAGATAATTGAATGATAAATGACGGCTACATGGATGTAGATAAAGAGAGATAAGAGAGAAAACTGAAGAAGCCCAACATATTTTTCAGCAGTATACGTGTTCTCTGCCCAATGTGTCTTTTCAGTTAACTGCAAGCAGCCAAGTCTGAGCTTGCCTCGTCTGCTAAGTGTTCACAGTTGGGAATGTATTGGTTAATTCCTCCTCAGGGTTTCGGAGGAGCAGTTCCCTTGTCTGGGAGAGGCGTCTGATCAGCTGTCCTTCCAATGGCAAAGCCTCACTCTTCCCCTTTCCTTCCTCCCAAAGACATATCTTGGCCCTCTTTGGGGCAGGTGCATGATTGTATAGACACTTCCTGCAAGCTGAAACATTCCCTTCTGGAGGGAGGATTGAGGCTCATGGTATACAGGAAGTAAGGGGAACTTATAAGATTTACAAGGCTCCTCCCCAGTGTTATATAAGAAATAACAGCTACTGGGGAGAGAAGACTCTACAATAGGCCCAGATGCCTGCAAATTGTTCAGGAAGCTCTGGGGACACAGCTTTCGCAAATCTTTTGTCTCTGGATCGCCCATGTCCTGTAACCCCATACTTCTGTAAGCAACCCCAGAGCACTGTTACTGGTTCACTAAGATAGATTTGGGTAGAATCATTTCCTTGATCTGCCATGGTACTCTTTCTGGGGTGAATAGATGTTCCTTTACATCTCCTCAGGACAAGTCACACAGAGAGGCATTGTAATTGGTGACTGAGTAAGGTTAAGTGCTGGTAGTCAAGGCTACACTCGGAAGACGAGTCAGAGGTCCTGCCCTCTGGGAGTTCACAGGAAGACCTCCCACTTTGGGATTATAAGCCCTGATTTCAGATTTAGCTTGTACTTCCAATGCCCATGTGATTTATGCCTCAATTTCCCTGCTGTATAATGAGGGCTGGCCTGCATCAGCATTCCGCCCGTGTTTCCCAGGTTCAGCAGTTAGTGCTGTGTGCTGCTCCGGGCCAACAGTACTTTGATGAATGAGACTGCAAGCTGCCGATGCCCATAGAAGCATCCGGGGAAAGCCACAGGCTATATGTGGCAGCCTGAAGCTGGCTGCCCACACTGGCTGCACTACACGGCCCTGTCCTGCTGGAAGCTTTCTGAGAAAGGCAGCCGTGGGTTTCTAGAGGCTGTCTCAGACAAGGATGAGCAAAACAGCATGGGCAAGGAGAATGCAGTCCTGGAGTATGAAGGACAAAGTACGGTCTGACCTGAGACATGTGGTCATATCTCTGTATACATGCTCCTGTGTATGCTGGTTTGTGTCAGCCACTTCAGCCAGACCTAGCAGGCTGGTGTCAAGTAGGCAGAGTCATCTAGACACAGCTACAGCCTGGCCATCCTCAGCAAATGAGCAAGTGGGTGTTCCGTTCATATGGTGCCTCATTCTGCTCTTTCCCATCTCTTCCCAGGTTTCCCCAAGATTCCCAAGGCAGTGGGTCTCAGGGAGACTCAGACTGTGCCATAGGGGCAGGTCTGCCTGTTTAGCTCTCAGAATGGTGATGCTTGGGTGAAAGAGACAGCTAGAGTAGACAGGATTAGTCCTTCTGTGTCTGCTTCTCTGGATTATAGTTGCTTCCTTCAAGAAAGAGAAATCTGGGCTGGAGAGATGACTCTTGTAGAGGACCTGGGTTCAGTTCCCAACACCCACATGGTCACTAACAATCTTCTCTAACTCTAGTTCCAAGGGATCCGATGCCTTCTTCTGGACTCTACAGACATTGCAAGACAGTTGTGCACTTACATACATGTAGACAAAACATTCATACACATAAAATATAAATAAATAAATAAAATTTGTAAAAAAAAAGAAAGAGAAATGATGAGGCTGAGGATGTAGCTCTGTTGGTGGAATATTTGCTTAGCAAGTAAGAAGTCTTGACTTTGATTCCAGTACCACATAAACCATACATGCTAGTGCATGCTTGTGAGTCTAGCACTTGAGAAGTGGAGGCAGGAAGATCAGAAGTTCAAAGTTATTTTTGGCTACATAGCAAATTGGAGATACATGAGGAGAAAGAAAGAAAGAAAGAGAAAGGAAGAGAAAGAAGGAAGGAAGGAAGGAAGGAAGGAAGGAAGGAAGAAAGGAAGGAAGGAAGGAAGGAAGGAAGGAAGGAAGGAAGGAAGGAAGGAAGGAAAAAAGAAAGAAAGAAAGAAAATCAAGCTAGGTACAGTGGATACCTCCCAACTACTTGGGAAGCAGGGCCAGAGAATGGATTGAGACCAGGAACTTGAGACAAGCCGTGACAGCATACCCAGGCTTTGTCTCAAAATAAAACAACAACAACAACAATAAAGAGGCCCAAAGAAAACTAAATGACAAATTAGCCATCTTTGAGGAGGGAGAGAAAGTTCCTCCGTAACTTAGACCAGAGTCAAGGCTGAGACACTCCTATGGAGATGGTGATCTCAGCCCTTGACAGTCACAGCATAGGGACTTTAGAGGCTAGTTGCATGGCCACATGCAGCTGCAGGAGGTCTGGCTGGAGTGTGCCCTGAGTCATCTCAAACAGCCAGAGTCAAGGGAGTCATGCCTGGGAGTGATGAGCACCTTGGTGGAGACCAGCGTCACTGTCGTGTCTGGAAGGTGAGTCAGGGGCCCTCAGAACAAAGCCTCCACATTCCCGAGGATGGCTCCCCCCCCCTTCCTCCTCCTCCTCCTCTTCCTCTTCTTCCTCCAAAGTGGCCTTGGTGGAATGATAACTTTGTGGTTCATACTTCTACAGCAAAATAGGCTCGTGCATGTCACAGTTACCTGGTATAACACAGCTTGCAAACCAACCCCCCTGGGCTTTCAGAGGGTGGCAAGTCCTCCCCACACTCTCCCCTCTGTGGCCATCCTTCAGATATTTATGGAATAACCAGTACATGTCAGGCCCTGTGACCTACCCGCAGTGGCCTACAAGACACAGCATCTCTGCTCTTTGAACCATGCGGTCCAGGGCAGGAGGACCCTAAACAGCGAGGCAAACCTTATTCTTGCAACTTGATACAAATTCTGAATTATTTGTGTTTGTGTGTGAGGGCTCTGTAGGCCTGTGACAGGAAAGTACAGGTGACCAGGGACTACAGTTAGATGTCCACCAGAGAGGAGAGGCCCCCACAGAGAGAGGCAAGGGGGTAAAAATTCCAGACTCTCAGAAACAGCACTCTGGTACAGGTAGACTGAGGGAACGGAGGGGAGCGGTGGGGGGGAGCATTGGTGCTTTGCTTTGAGACTAGGTCTTAAGTGAGGAGATGAAGCCCCAGGTCCTCGTATAACCGTCCTGACAGGAACAAAGTATTCTAGACAAATCCTCATGCCCCTCCTTTTGGCTATCAGTGTATAGAAATAAGGCACCCCAAAGGATAAAAATGTCCCCAGGAATCCCATACTGGGGGAAGGGAAAGGCTGAAGTGTAGTCAGAGAAGAAACCTGCCTCGCAGGTAAGACATGTCACTCAATCTGACAACCTCTCAGACCACCTTGTGGGACAGACCAGAGTCAAGACAATGATGGGTCAGTGGTAGATGGGACCATGCCTTGACCTGGACTGCTGAGTAATGCATATCTTTTGCTGTCTATTTAAATCCAAATCTTTGTCAGGACCCCCAGAGAGTTGGGGGTCACTAGACTTCTTTATTTGTTCTTCCCAATGTGGCCACATTGAATAACTCTCTCTGATGTTTACTGTTGTGGTTTTTAAAAACTGGTGTGTTAGGGGCTGAGCCTAGCTTGCTAGGGATTCCCAGCCCAGGCTGTGACCTTAACAACTCCGGAAATACCTACAGTCCACTAGGGAAGGAAAAGGCTGGGACTCTGGTGCCAGCCTGTTGGGGAACATGTCTCCCTGAAAGAAATTTCACAGAGCTCTGACCACCTTGTAAGAAGGAATGGAGCGGAGACCATGGCAGTGAGGGTGGAGGGTATACCCTGCCTGGGTCTGCTTAGTTATGAAACCTTTTGACTTCTGTTTAAACTACGTCAGGTCCCTGGGAAGATGGACTCTGGGGAGGCAGTCACTAGCACCTTTCTTTTCTTCCCAATGGGACCACATGGAATAGACTCCTTTCTCTGCTTTTCACTAGTACTTGTCTGTTTAATTGGCCTATTGAGGAGGAATAGCTGAGCTTAGCATGCTATGGCTGTCAGGGCCTAGGCTCTGACCCAATGACTGAGGCAACATAAAAGACAATGCATCAGCCACTTGGAACAGGGCATGGCCTATTATGGGCTCTTGGGTTTTAAACAATATTTTATTATCTTTTTTATTTAAGTGTTTGAGTGTTTTGCCTGCATGTATGTAAGTGCACCTGTGTGTGCAATGCCCACAGAAGCCAGAAGAGGGTGGAACTAGAGTTACAGACAGATGTTATCATGTGATGCTGGAAACCAAACCTAGGTATTCTGCAAGAGCAGCAAGTGATCTTAAGTGCTGAGCCCGCTCTCTAGCCTCCACTCTCGGTTTTTATATTAGGATCACAGCTAGAAGCCCTACAGCACACAGACATACAGACACATTTGTACACAGATAAATATGCTTAGACTGAGCACTGCTTTGTGAGCATACTGGTGCCAGAATCTGACTTAGCTACAACTACAGGGGCATCTCCAAGACAGGGTGGGTCTCGTGCGAGGCTAGAGGGCTCACATGGTACTGCTTTTACCTCACTGGACCTGCTCTCCTGTTATCTTTCAGCTAGATGGCAGCCAAGAAAATATAAAATTGTTCTGCAAATACTAGTGAACAGAGTTTTCAGATGGCATATGGAAGTCCCAAAGAGAGTAAGGGGACTGTATCAAAAGGCATAAAGCCTTGTGAGTGTGTGTGTGTGTGTGTGTGTGTGTGTGTGTGTGTGCAGGCATGGCACACCACAGCACAAATGTGTTGGTCAGAGGACAACTTTTGGGAGCTGGTTCTCACCTTCCACTTTATTGTGAGTCAGGGTCTCTCAGGCTTTCACATTTTCCCTGTGTACTCCAGGGTAGCTGGCCCAAGCTTCCAGGCCATTCTCATTCTCCTGCCTCCACCTATCTCATTGCAGGAGTGATGGGATTACAGGTTTGTGCTATTGCACACTTTTATTTTAATGTGGATTTCAGTGCTCTGAATTCATCAGGCTTGCATAGCAAACACTTTTACCCACTGAGCTATCTCCCTAGCCCATAAGGCCTCTTTTTGAGCATCCAGTCACTTCTGTTATCTACTGGCTGGCCTGGGATGGTATGTCACCCCCGGCACCTGCCCCTAGCCTTTGGCATTCCAGGTGTTTGGAGATGATTAAAGATGGGGCTGAATGCTCTGTTGGTCTTGCTCAGAGGCCAGAGGCGAAGATGTGGAATGCATGGGAACAGGAAGGAATGCAAGCTGAGCAGAAGGAGGGGGGCACCCTGAGGCCTTCCTAGATAGCATCTATGGACATGCTGCTTACCCTGATCTGACCATTACACCTCGTAAACACACATGAAATATCACCCAGTACTCCATCAATACGGGTGATTATCTGTTAATTTAAAGACAGGTGTTCTGAAATGGGAACAGGAGCTTTAAAAATGACTTCAGGTAGCTGGGTATGGTGGTGCACACCTTTAATCGTAGCACTCTGAAGATAGAGGCAGGCTGATCTTTGTGAGACTGAGGTCAGCTTGGACTACATATCAAGTTCCAGGCCAGCTGGTGCTACAGGGAGATCATGTCTCAAAGAAAAAAAAAGGAAGAAAAAAGAAATGGCTGAAGGGTGCAGAACCATCCAGATGGCCTATTCTGGGTATAAAAGGAGCCCACATCTGAGCACATCTGTCCAGCCCATTCTAAAGCATTCCTACCCCCTGCCAAGGCCAGTGGAGGGTGGGTGGAGTCCTGTGTGCTTAGTCACAGAAGCCTTTGTGGAAAGTGGGGGTAGGTGGAGGAAGAGCTGCCCTTGCCTCGTGGTTGACCTGGAAGACGGGAGGGTGCCACCTTAGGAAGGGCCCCTAGACACCATCTGTGCCACGCATCAAGAGTTCTGATTTCCGGGAAGAGGAGTTTGTAGATGGGTCTGGACGGTTGGTCTCTGCCTATTTTCCTTCTAGCTTGAACCTCTCCCAGCTCTGTGCTTCATGCACTGGGACTCTGGAGGTCAGGGGAGATTAAAGGAAGGGATCAGAGGCTAGAAGCTTTTGAAGAAAAGGTGAGCTCTGGATGGGCAGGTGTGAAGAGTTGAGGCCAGATGGTGGCAGGTGGCTGGGTTCTTTGAAGAACAATTAAGGAACATAAACGCTGACAGATGGGCAGGTGTCGGCTCCCTGTGAAAAGGATTTGCTCAGGTAAAATGAAGATTTATTTTTCCTGTTTCAGTTTGGACTGAGCACAAAGATTTCATCATTGTTTATAACTGCCTTTCAAGTCTTGCCTACAAAGGCAGTAGAATCTCTTCATGGCAGATTAGCCTGGGAAATGACTAGAGAAATAAAAGGGAGAAAGGGAAGGGGGCCAGGTAGACCTGAATCCCGTCTGCAAACCCTAAAGAGAAAACAGCTGAGACCTGCTTCTAGACTATTCATTGGTAGCATAAGCTGACTGGAACTGGCTGGAAGCTCTTTGGTGTCCTCAGCCCGTGCAGTGTGAATATTTGATGTAGGCACATGGATACTGTTAAGTATTGTCCAGGCCCCACAGGAGTTCCATATATATTGTCTTTCTAAAACGTGGTTCCGGGGTCTGAAACACAGCTGTCCCATGAGGTTTGTGGACAGGTCCCCACTACCTTTAGGGACAGTTGACAAAAAATTCTGGGAGGGTGCCGGTGGTAGATCAGTGAGGATGGTCAGGTTCAACACAGGGAAAGGCTGCATGCAGCTTCTGAGTGTTCACTTGGGGGACAGGGGAGCCACCTTGTGTACCCCCAAGCTGGTTTCATCTGACCCAGAATATGAAATCAACAAAGATGAAGAGAGGCCACCCTTCTGGGTAAGATGATTATTCACTTTGAGACAGTGCTAATAATTGAAACTTTCAGTTTGTTTTGAGACAAGATTCTGCTTCCTTTATAATCATGAATGGCCCTGAACTTGCAGTGATCCTCCTGACTCTGCCTCCTGAATGTGGGGACTATAGTGTACAACACCATGCCCAGCAAACACTTTTTATAAACCCCCTGTGGTTCTGGGGATTGAGGCCAAGGCTTCCATGTACTAGGCTAGAACCTTACTAGCTGAGCCCTATCTTTGGCCCATGGCAAAACATTAAAATTTTTATTTATTTGTTTATTTTATGTGTATGATTTCTTGCCTGCATGGATGTAAATGCACCACATGTATACAATGTCTGATGAGGCCAGAAGAGGATGTTGGATCCCTGAAACTGGAATTATGAAAGATTGTTAGATGCCATATGGGTACCCAGAATGGAACTTGGGTCCTCTGCAAGAGCAGCCAGTACGCTTAACCACCACGCCATCTTTCCAGCTCCAGCAAAACATTTTTATTGGTGCTTTTTGAAAACAGATCTGTTTAATTAAGTGCACTCACAAGGCTCTGCCCACTCCTTTAAAAATGCAGCTTCAAAGTCTGGGTGTGATTTCTGTCCCTTGTGCTCGTTTCTTCTCTCTGTCAGATGGGGTCACATCCTGCAGTCCTGCTGGCTAGTCATCTGAGCAAGGTTGGGGTGAGAGGAGGGAGCCAGGAGGCAGACCACAAGCAGTCGGCTTTCCCACCATCCCGCCTGCTCACCTGCTCCCAGGCTGCTCCTGAACTGAGAGCAGCCATTCATCAGAGCCATGGAGCTCCAGGGTCCCCGAGAGACTGTGTCAGGTAAGAGAGAGGTGGCTGGGAACATGGGAAAAGTCAGAAGGCTGTGAGGGCTTTGAGCTTTATATAACCAGAGGAGAAAGGGAAAGTAAGGAAAGAAATACCCCAAAAAGGAGAAACCAACCAATTTAAAGGGCAGAGCTTACTTCCTGCAGAGTTTAAGCAAAGTGACTTACATTTTCTTTATGGTGTCAGTTTAGATATGTTGCCAGTCCATGTTTCTTGTTTTTATTTTTTAAAACTTAATTTTCCCATTGCATTTATTTATTTATTTATTTATTGTGTGTGCATGCACACGAATGCCATGACACACATGTGGAAGTCAGAGGAATAAGTAGTAGGTTCTCTCCTTCTCTACTATGTGGGTCCTGGGGGCAGAACTCAGGTCATCAGACTTGGTGGCAAGTACTTCTACTCACTAAACCACCTCGATGATCCTTGTTTTCTTACTGAGTTCTTTATATATTATATATTCAAGTCTCTTGTCTCATTTTGTCTTGTCATTTTGTGTATGTATGTATGTATGTGTTGGCATGTGCATGCAGGTGTATAAGTATATACATGTGTGCTGAGGATAGCCTTAGCTGTCTTTTCTTAGGTGCCATCCTTGGTTGTTTTGAAAAGGGTTGTCTCACTGGGCTGGGATTTGCCAAGTAGGCTAGGCTGGCCGGCCAGTGAGCTCCAGGGAACCATCAGTCCCCTGTTCCTAGCACTGGAATCACAAGCACATACTTCAGCACATAGATTAAACTCAGGTCCCTGTGATTTCGGTAAGCACTTTACAAACAAACATCTTCCTTATCCCTTTGTCATTTTCCTAACTGCATTTTTTTAATTGAATTTCATACATTTTGATTGTATTTAGATCCCCTCCCCTATCTGAACCCGGTTCTCCCCCACCTAGTTTCATGGACTCTGTTATATACATTGTGTGTGTGTGTGTGTGTGTGTGTGTGTGTGTATGTGTGTGTTGAGGCCTATAGAGTCGAATTTGTGTCCCCAAATGTCCTTTGCTGTGGATTCATCCAATGGAGCCTGGTTGATCTACTGTTAAACCTTTAAAGAGACTGACCCACCTTTTCCTAGCAACCACTGGTTTCCAATAGTTTTCCAGATAGGGTTTCCAGATAAGTGGGGTTTCTTACTCACTTACCCACATCTTTGTTTGAATTTTGTCTGGTTTGAGTTTAATGGTTTCTTTTGAAAATAGAAGTATTTTCAGACTTGATGAAGTCTGACTTATCCTTTCTCTTTTACAGATATGCTTTTTGGTATTTATCTAGTATGTTCTGCCTACTCCAGGGTTATAGAAATTTAATCAAATTCTATTCTTTTAAATTTTTTTAAATTGAGTTTTTGTGTATTTCATATAGAACATCTTCATCAATTTTATACCTCTTCCCCACTGGCAGGTGCACATAGCACCCCCCACCCCACTGGATTTCATATATTCTGTCATTTGTGTTAAGGCCTATCATGTCAAGTTAGTGCCCCCAGACATATTTTCCATTCTTATACTTTCAAATTTGTTTTGCTTTTTTTCTGTAGTACTTAGAGTGAAAGTAATTCCATCCAAAGAAGTGTTTTCTTTTGTATATTTTTCAGACCCTAGAGTTTCTATTTTTTCTTTTGTATTTTAATTTCTTCTCTTTTATTACATTAGGAGAAGAAATGTCAGATCAGCCTTGAAAACCTATTTTTAATATTTTATTTATTATTTTTATTTTAAGTGTATGAGTGTTTTGCCTGCATCTGTGTAAGTGCACCCATGTCATGCAATGTCCAAAGAGGCCAGAAGAGGGCATCAATTTCCCTAGTAAACTGGAGTTACAGATGGTTGTTAGTCTTCATGTGGGTGCTGGGAATTATACCTGGTCCTCTACAAGCACAGCCAGTGCTTCCAGCCTCTGTATTTTCATTTCCTTTCCTCCTTTCTTCCTTCCTTTCTTTCTTTCCTCCTTCCTTCCTTCCTTCCTTCCTTCCTTCCTTCCTTCCTTCCTTCCTTCCTTTCTCTTTCTTTCTTTCTTCTTTCTTTCTTTCTTTCTTTCTTTCTTTCTTTCTTTCTTTCTTTCTTTCTTTCTTTCTTTCTTTCTTTCTTTCTTTCTTTCATCTCTCCTGAGACACAGTCTCACTATGTTCCCAGCTCCTGGAACTTACTATGTAGACCAGACTGACCTCAATTTCACAGAGCTCTGCCTGCCTCTACCTCCCAAGTGCTGGAATTAAAGGTGTGTTCCACCAGATCTGGCCTCATTCATGTACTTTTAAGAGCTAGTATAAAGTCCTTTTTGACTGATCTCTCCCCTTGTCATAGGTTGTATTTTCCTGCTTCCTTGTATACTTAGTAATTTTTTTTTTTGTTTAGAGATGTTCGGTATTATCACAGTTATCTATTTAAGTGGGTAACTTTTGCTTTTTTTTCTTTAAAGAATATTAAATTTTGTTCTGACATGCCCATAAGAAACTTTGGATCAGCTCAACTTTCTCAGAGTTTGCTGATAGACTTTGCTGAGGCAGGTCTGGAGAAGTCTTTGCTTTATGTCTGTTTCATTTAGTTTTGGAATAAGATGAAGCCCTTCTAGGGTCTCTCTGATGCCTGTGGGTATTGTATGGGATCTCTCCTCTGTCTGGATCTCTACAGTTTCACAGCCTCTATGAGCTTTGGGGACTTTTCAGGAGGTGAATTCCAAGCTCCTCTTTGCACAGCCTTGTGGAGTTTCCTAAACTTTACAGCTAGTTTAATAATATACTCCAGGAGACTCCTGTGCTGATTCCTGGCTCTTTCATCACCAGTTGTCTCTTTCCTGACACTCTGGTCATAAATACCGACTGCTTCAGCCCCCTGTAACCCCAGTCTCTTCCGGTTTGGCCTGGCTGGACCACACCACTATGACAGTGGCTCCTTGCAGAAGGCCGGTGAGCGTGGGGATCCATCCACGTCCTGAGTCTTTCTTATCACTCTTCCATACCCCTTGTTATTCAGTGTCTAGAAATAGTGTTTTTAATGCTTTGTCTAATTTTCTCATTATTTGTGGCAGGAGGACAAGTCTAGCATTAGATTCTCCACTGTAACCAGATGCATTCAAGAAGATCACATTTGAAGATATCCTTATTTTTATTTGATGTGTTTGAGTGTTTGTCTACATGTATGTATGTGTACCACATGTGTGCAGTGCTCACAAAGGCTAGAAGAGGGTGTCAGATCCTCTGAACGGGAATTAAAGATGGTTGCGAGCTGCCATGTGGGTGCTGGGAACTGAACCCCAGTCCTCTGGAAGAGCCAAGTGCTCTTAACCTTTGAGCCATCTCTCTAGCCCATAGTTAACATTTGTAGTGGCAGTGACTCTCAACTTTTTCTACAGCACTCCACAGCAAGGCATGTGGGAACTGGAAAGAACCTTGAGTCTGGAGATTTGACAGGGGTAGCAGAGGCCCAGGATGCTGGGGGAGGGACTTCAACAGGGAGACTGACAGCTCAGGCTGGGACAATGGGCTCTTCGGTATACAGGCTGGGACTAGCATGGGAAAAGGATTTGATAGTCTCAAAGAAGTCCTGCTTCTTTTGTGTTTATCAGTGTTTATTAAGTAATTTTACTGTTGTTGCTTTATTGAGATGGCTCTCTTAGAGCCCAGACTGGCCTCAAGGTCACTATGTAGCTGAGGTTGCCCTTGAACTCCTTACCCTTCTGCCTCTTCCTCTTTACATGGGCTCACAGGTGTGTGCCACCATGCCTGCTCAAATGCTTTTCTATTATTAAAGTGAGGACCCATCATGTGGTAAACCAAGGTTTCTTTGGAGATCTGGATCTCAGCCCTGGTTAGACAAGTGTTAGCAAGACAGTGTTATAAATTCTGATGCTTAGTCTGTAACTGAAAAATGTGTCTGTGGGGTGGACCTAGCTGTCTATATTTCAAAGCTCCTTGGGCCATTTCAGTGTGTGCTGAAGTTAAGGACCACAGCTCTGAGGTCTTCCATCACCAGCGTGGAACTGAATCCCCTACATGAGGGGCGTTTTCCCTGGGGACTGTAGAGGGGCTCTGCTCATCCTCTTTCTCCCTTTCCTGAAGTGTCTTCTCACCCTGCCCTCCATCTCAGAAGGAGGCCCAGGGGATGAGATGGCGGGGAGGCCAGGCACGAACTGCTATAGTGGGTAAGAAGGAGCGTGTAGATGCCATCAGCCCCAGGGCTGGGACTTCCCGTGGCCTCTACCCTTCCTCTTGCTCACATGCTTCCTTCTCTTGCTCCAGGCCCAAACATGTCTGGAGCTGGCCAGCTCAGTTGGTGACTGTCCCAGGTCTCCTGCCCCCACACTTCCGCCTTCCTTCAGGGTGATAAAAAGGCCCTGGAAGTCCCTTCCTATTTATCACAGATGAGTGGGCCTGTCTCCTGGGAACGGAGTGAACAGAGTCTCTGTGATGGAAAGTGCCACAGGTCAGAGCTCATGCCCCATTCTGGACTTGCAGTCTGATCCTGAATCAAATTGCTTCTCTACCTGTAAAGTCAGAGTGTCAAGTTTGGGGTTTCTACGTCTCTGACATGTGTGCAGGCAGCCTGTGCCCTTTTACGTAAGGCCCTGGTAGTTGGCTGCCCAGAGGTGTGTGAGGCCTGTGGGTGTTGGCTCTGTTCTCCACCCAGCCCTGCAAGGTTAGGTAGGTTAGAAGTGGAGGCAGCGTCAGGAGGTAAGAGAATGGTACTGGTAGGGATTCAGACGTATACCGAGTGCTGTGTGGAGGGGGCCTTCAGGCGGCCTCCACCTCCTTTCCCTTCTTTCTTTCTTTTTATTTATTTATTATTTTGTGTGTATGAGCATGTATACCTGCCGTGGCACACATGTGGAAGTCTGAGGACAACTCCGAAGTTGGTTCTCTCCTTCTACCATGTGGGGCCCAGGACTCAAACTCGGGTCTTAGGCTTGGCAGCAAGTATCTTAACCTGCTGAGCCATGTCAGTGGCTCACCCTCCCTCCTTCCCTCCCTCCCTTTCTCCCTTCCTTCCCTCCTTCCTTCCTCCCATAGTTCTCAGAGAAACATTATTCAAGATAGAATACAGATGTTAGTCTTCAATTTTTTTTTCTGAAAATCATACAGCCAGTGCTCAAAGTACTTATAAGAAAGATGCATCATTACAGACTCCCCACTATGTGCATAAAATGTACAGCTTATGAATATTTAAAATTGAGAAAACAGACTGGAAAAATGGCTCAATGTTAAGAGCACTGACTCTTGCAGAGGACCTGGGTTTGGTTCCCAGCACCCAAAAGGCAACTAACAACCATCCGTATCTCCATTTCTGGGGGATCCAACACCCTCTTCTGACTTCTGTGGGCATTGTCCAACACAGGTACACTTATATATATTCAGGGAATACATTCATATGCATAAAATCAAAATAATAAATGAATAAAATATTAAATAAATAAATAAAAATTGAGAAAATAATTTGGAATTAAACTGGTCCAAACAAAGCATCTTCAAACTTAAAATCCTTTCTTTTAAGGCTGTGAAAAATGACTCTTTCCAAAGACTTGTAGGGGATGTATACAGAGTGTTTGGTCTGAAAGATATCACTCAGCATGCCCCTGCTGCACAAGAGGGAAACGCTAGCCCTGTGTGAACTCAGGAGGATGTTGGAGGCTCTACTAGATTGAATGGGGTGAGGGTGGACAGACAGCCAGAGGACACAGGAGAGGCCTGTCTTTGGAGGAAGTCTGGGCTGTTGAGGGAAGTCAGTGCCATAGGCTATTTACTGACAGAACAGAGCCTGGGGACTCTGAGAGTCTTGGGGCAGCAGTGCATGTGGAGGGTGGTGCAAGGAGGGAGAGCCAGGTCCCCAGACTGAGCCCAGAGCGGTGCTCTGACAGGGCGTCACCAAAGCCAGCAGCAGAGGTATCCTCCCAGGGACACGAGCAGAAAGGACAGCAGTGTGGGACTTGGGTGGAGGGGCTTTCTGGAAACATGTCCGCAGCCTTGCTCCAGAGTTCCCATGGAAGCATCAGGAGAACAGACCCTGGGCATGCATGCCCAGATCCTGAGTTGGGAGGATGAGGGCTGAGAGAATGCTAAGTGGTTCATCCTTTACAACTAAAGGCTGCTGAGGCCTCCCAGTTCCTGCCCTGCAGCCCACAGACATTGCACAGGGCAGGGCTGATTAGGAGAGCAGGTGTGTAGGACCTGCCCCCCCCCCCCCCCCCCCGCATGTTTACAGAGCAGTTGAGAGGATCTATTTGGGAATGTTTGCATGAACTGTGGCCCACTTCCTATTGATCCCTCTGCTGACATCTGTTTGTTCACCAAGGTATTGCCCAAGGTGTGGGCTCAGGCCAAGACTGCCCCAAATTCTTTTATTTTTATTTATTTATTTTTTTACCTCGAGAGAGGGTCTCATGTAGCCCAGGCTGGCATCTAAGTCTTTATGTTGCTGAGGATGACCTTGAAGTCCTGATCCTCCTGCCTCCATCTCCTGAGGGTTAGGATTCTGGCGGGCACCACCATGCCCTGAGAGGACCATGTTCTTAAGCATGATAAATTAAGCTTATGACCAAATTTATGAGCAATGTAAATGATTTATTATTGCAGAATATTCCCTTGACACCTCATACAACTTCTATAAACAGAGCAATAATTAATGAGAGCTTCTCCAAGCACAGACTGAAAAGAGAGAAACCAGACAATCAATGTTCAAGCCGGCTTGGGAGGGTGTATGCTGCTCCATAGATTTGCCTAGTGTTTCATTCCGGCTGTTGGAGGGGAGGAGCAACTGGCCCTTTTCTGATCTTGAACCAGAAACACAGGTCCATTTCCAATGCTTCGCTTTCCCAGCATTCAGGCATTCACCTTTCAGGCTACAGAGTCCAAACTCTGGAGAGAGGTTTTCCCAGACTCTGTATGATGTTAACTGAAAGAATGAATACTCAGACTTTGCATTTGTAACCCATGAGGTGCTGAAAGACTGGGACTCTGTGTCGGTTTTATTTCACTGACTCTTCTGAGTCCATATTATTTCAATTCATCCTTTTAAAAAGGACACAGAAACTTTAGTTCGGTGTGCTCTTTTATTTCACTGACTCTTCTGAGTCCATATTATTTCAATTCATCCTTTTAAAAAGGACACAGAAACTTTAGTTCGGTGTGCTCTTTTGTATATAGTGGGAGTGTTGCACATGTGTGTGTGGATGCGTGTTCTTGTTTGTGGAGGTCAGAGGACAGCTTTAGGTGTCACTCCTCAGGTGCTGTCCACATTGTTTATTTTTGGATATAGGGTCTCTGTGTAGCTCCAGCTGGCCTGGGACTCACTATGTAGATCAGGATGGCCTTGATCTCACAGAGATCTGCATGCCTCTGCTTCCCAAGTGCTGGGATTAAAGGCGTGTGCCACCATGCCCAGCATCCCATTTTATTTTTTGAGATAGGGTCTCTCACTGGCCTGGAACTGACCAAGTGGCCTAGGCTGACTGTGCAGTGAGCCCCAGGGATGCACCTGTCTCCACCTCCCGAGCGCGACTTCAGTGTACTCTTTAGCACATGGTACAATCTGTCCAGGGGTCTCTTAGTAATAGATTCAGGATCAGTTTTCCAAGGAGAGGAAAGGAACTACACAGAATAAATGTCCTGCCAGGATGACAGTTCTCATTGGCTTAGACAAGTTGGGAGGTCCAGCTTAACTCCTGGATTTTGGATTAAAAACAATTTTCAAGTTTCCCCTCCAACATCAGTTAGCCAATTGAGGACCAGAAGGCTGGCCAGCACTGGATGGAGGAACGTGCTTCCAGAGCACATTTTAGAGTCTACCTGAGGAGAAGGGTAACCAAGCTGGGCCTTGGGTGTAGGTAGAATGTGGCCCCTAAAAGGTTAAAGGTTTGTGTGTTGGATACTTGGTCCTCAGTGTGGCCATGTCTGGGGGGTGGGACCTTTGAGTGATAGAGCTGGGGGTGGTAATGTTAGGTCATGGGCTTCACTGGCCTGGGAAGGGACTAAGCTGGTCTCGAAGAATGGATAATGTCCTGAGAGAGTAGGATGCTGTATAAAACAAAGCAAGCATGGCTCCTCCCAGTGTTCTTTCTCTCTGCCTTCCTGTGTTATCTTTTCTGCTCTTTGAGAGGAAGAGCTGAGTGAGTCAATGGGTCTCACTATGTGGTACTCACACTTCTGCTCACACTCACTCTGTTGTGGCACCGTCTCCTGTGAGGCCCTAACCAGACCTGAGCAAATGCTACATTGTGCTTTGAACCTTCAGAACTAGGAGCAACATAACTCTTTTCTTTATAAAATGTTTTGTTATAGACAGAAAACTGGCCAAGATAAGATGTTAAACTGTTGGCAGGACTACCTATATGTGGGGAACAGGTGGTCCAGCTTGCCTGCATCTCTCCAGCTGGTTTGTTCACTGAAGTGGTTTCTGACAGCCACTTCCCTTGGCCAGCACTGTTTGCGTAGGGTTCAGTGCCTTTCCAAACTGTGTTTCTTGCCCCTATCTGCTCAGCCATGGTAGCTGGGACCACTGGAGACTTGACAGTATCTCCAGTGTCTCCCTAACTTCAGAAGCCTGCCTGTGTGCCCCGCCGTGCTCGTCTCCCCATGTCACCCTTACCGTCGCCATCAGAGATCAAAGTTTGTGCTGACAGAGACACTTGCCTTGTCTGGAAGCCATGACATTGGAGGACAGACTCTGAATGAGAGAACCAAGAGGAGGGGAAGGGGGAGCCAGGGACATGCTCACGGCCCCCCAAGAGAAGCCTGCCCATAGGTGCTGGCGAGCTGAAAACCTCCAAAGGAGCTGCTGCTGTGTAAGGCCTGGGCCAAGCTCTGCTGGGTAGGAGTAGCCAGTGCATGCGTACAGCAGAGACCCAGAGCCCGCCATTCCTGTCCAATACAGGACTGTTCTGGGGGTTCTCGTCAGAGCCTCTTCTCAGCTGACTGAGCTTTGAGGGCTGTGCTCGCTGAGTCACTTTCTCGCTGCTCTTCTCCTGCAGGGTTCGGAACTGCAGGGCTTTGGGAAGGCTCCTCCCACCTTTCCCTGCACCTTCTTTCCTCACACAGCCATTTCCTGCCTCTGCATTTCTAACTCCATCTTGGCAAGTGTTTCTGGGAAGATCTGAATCAACATGGCATTGTGGGAAAAGCCACGTGTGGGATTTCAGCTTTGGCAGGGAGACAGGGAAAAGTAGTTCAAGGGCAGGGTAGACCAGCAGCGGCCTGCTCAGAGCCCTTGCCCACATAATCATGGTTTGAGCAAGAAGCAAAATGGGACAAAGTTTCAGGCCTCTTGGTGGTTGCATTTCACAGTCTCTGTAGAGTACAGGGATCCAGGGATCCAGGCCCGGAGCTCACCTTCCCATCCTTTGCCGGGTCTCCTTACAGGTGCAGCACGAAAGAAGATGCTGGTTTGGCTTGGGCCAACTTTCCTACACTCATTTTGTTGTTAATTACTTGTGCAAATAGCTCTCAAATGTCTGTTTCATCTTTAGAATATATGGCCTGTGAGTAAAGGATTCTGTTTGTCCTGATCAAAGTTCATTTCCAGGCCGGGCAATATCAATACTCAAGAGGCAGAAGCAGGCGGATCTCTGTAAGTTCTAGGCCAGCCTGGTCTATATAGTGAGGCCCTGTCTCAAAAACAAAACCAAAAAAATCAGACTTCATTCCCTAGAACCAGAAAGGGTATCTGAAACAAGCAAACCTGCTGGTTGATGAATAAGGGAGAAGTGAGTACAGACTGGACCACATTCTTAGTCTTCCAGTAGCCACAAAAACAAGCCAAGAAATAAAAGATATTCCCCAGACTTAGTATTTTAGCCCAAACAAACCTCTTGTGCTCCTTTCTAATGGACAGGGTCCCTGGGGCCCCTGACTTTGAGATGCCATTCCTGCATGATAGCTGCTTTTCTTTTCTCCCCTGTGGGAAGTTGTGTTTCTACAACCCCTGTAAACAGACTTCCCCGAGTGGCTAAAACCAGCTGTAGCCGTGTTGGGCAACATATTTAGGGTGTCTGAGATTGCACCTAAATCGAGGAAAGCCTGTGAGATTGCATTCCAGAGAGAACTCCTTCCCTGCCTTCTGTCATTGAAATAATGACAGGTCTCTTCCTGCCAGGTTCTTAAAGAACTTCCCCAGGGGGTAAAGTCCCTCAGAGGGTGGTTCAAGCGCAGCTCTAATGACATGCATTCATAACTTAAAAACCATCTTCTGTCAATTATCTCAGGCACTGGGCACGCTAGCAAGTCATTATTTGTCAATACTGGGAAGAAAAACAATAGACATACCTGAGAGTTAAGTTCAACTCAACACTTGCTACTTTCCCAGAGTGGAGGTTCAAGGCTGTTTGTTCTTGCATTCGTCAGATAGATTGTGAGCTGATAAGGCAGTAGCACATCCTTGATGGCTGGCTGGGCTCTAGTTAAAGTCCCAGGCTTCCTTTCTGTTGGTTATCCCGGGACACTGAGACAATCAAAGGGCAAACTGCCATATGATGAACATTTTTCAAGAGTCTCTACTTCTCAATTTCATTCACTTGTTCATCCCTTCTGTGTTCCAGAAAACATTATAGAGGAAAAAATGTCTCCAGGATCAAGGCAGGAAAGAGCATATTAATTCTATCCTTGATTGATTCAATAATCATTTATGATTATGGACACCACATGCCAGGAATTCTTATAAGAGCTGAGGATGTGCCTGAACGGAACATACAAGGCTTCTGTACTCACTGAACGTATGTTTAAGTGGACAGGGGAGCACATTAAATAGAAAAGGCAGTTCTCATAGTGAGTTCTAGGATGGTAGTGCAATAGGATCCTGTGATGGAGAGGATGGGCTCTCCTTGTGTAAAGACATAGGTTGCTTGACATAGCTTCATAGTCAGGAGAGAATTCATCAAGGAGATATCATCTGTGCTAGTTCCTGAAGAACCCCAGGTAGCCAGATGTAGGTGGCAGGGTGGAGCCTGCCAGGCAGGCAGGAGGCCAAGAGCCACAGGGAATGAGCAAAATATGTCTGAGGAACCGAAGGAAGGGTCAAGTGAGCAAACCATAGTGAAGTGGGGGTGCGGGGGGCTAGGTCAAAGAAGAAGGGGCTGATGGTGTGGTGAGAATAACCAAAGTGACGAGCCAACACCACCACGACAGACTCCATGCCATCTCAGCCCCAGGATGCCTAACCTAGATGCCGTCGTGTGAGGGACACTGAGTGCTGACAGGCTGCGAGGCCAGAAACGACTTCAGTCACATCCACCGTCTCACAAACACCTGTGTATGTAGAGTCCTTCATTGCCACCAAGCTTTGGTTGGCCTCATCCATCCATGTAACAGAACAGAAGTGTGGCATCGCAACTAGAGGTTTCTCACTCAGCAGTTCATGTTGTGTGGAAGGGAAGAGGTGGAGCCCTTTATACACCTCAGTGACACCCCTGACTTCCTCGTGAACGACCTTCCTAGGCAGTGGTGGACTACAGGTCAAATCAGAGTTAAAGTACTAACAACACATCGTCTCATTGGTCAAAGCAAGGCTCTGCAGAGTCTCCCAGCACCCCTAGTTGTTGTCCCTTGTGATTGCTTCTTCTACTTTCTGTTAACTGTAGTCAAAAGTCCCATTCAAGATTTCCACATCCCACCCAGTTAAGGAATCCTAGTGCCAACATCCTTGTCCAGGATCTCAGCCAACTTTGACTACAATGTTTCCATTAATAGGATGTCCCTTTCTGAAGAAGCAAGTTCTTCTATTTGATAATTTCAGTTTTAGAGAATTCAGCTGTTCATGTTCATCAAAATTACATTTGAGGGGCTGGAGAGATGGCTCGGGGATTAAGAACACTGGCTGCTCTTGCAGAGGACCTGGGTTCAATTCCCAGTGCCCACATGGCAGCTAGTTTCCATCTATAACTGCAGTTCCAGGGGATGTAAAGTCCTCTTCTGACCTCCATGGGCATTGCATGACATGGGTGAACTGCAGGCAACATATCTGTACACATAATAAAATAAGAATAATAAAATATATTTTAAAAAATTACATTTGAAGTCTTTCAATCTTCTCTTCCCCAGGAAGCACAGGTTTCTAACCTATTCTCCATAGTAAAGTTCTCAGATCCTTTGTAGCCCTGGGATGCTCATTTGCCAGAGATCTTTCTGATCTTTAATTCTGATCTTTAATCAGAAATGATTAAAAGCCTAAATAAAATCTGTTTAAGTCACAAAAGGGATTTCTTGGCTCAAGCAATTGAAAAGTTGGAATGATGCAGGCCCGCCTACAACGTCAGGGGCTGATTTCTTCCCGTCTTTGGCTCAGTCTTCCTTTGGGTAGGGTTTAACCTGTTCTCAGAGGCTCCAAACTCCATCATAGTTTAACTGTGGTTCTCTGTGACTGATCTGATCATATTCTTGCTGGCAGAGCAGGGAGGGGCATTGGCTGGATCAGGAATAGGTATTCTGGGCACCAAGTGCTGTTGTTCAGAAGTGAAGTATACCAGCCACCTGGAGGGGCAGAAATAAATAAAAGCTTTGGGGTTAAACAACAGTACTGTGATTCAACCACAGGTCTGAAAGCTACCAATATAACAATTAAGGTCAAATTGCTCCATTCAGGATTTCAATGAAAGCCCCCAAGCCTCCAGGCTGGACTCATCTTTTCCTTCTTCCCAGTTCTGCCAGGATGAACCAAGAGCTGTCCAAATATTAATGTGTATGGTGTCTTCGGAGGAAACACTGTGTGGTGTTTGGGTAGAAATAGAGCTCATACCTACTCCAGAGCTTTCCCAGCACTGAGGCCATCGAGGTCTACGGAGATTCATCTGCTGCTGCTGTTGCGGTCCTCACACCATCAGCATCTCACCATTTGGGATTGGGCCTCCTGTTAAGGGTGCTGCCTCTGACAGAGGTGGGGGCTCTCAGGTCCGGATAGAGATTGGCTTCCTGCCTTTCTCCCTCCTAAAGACTGGTGCCAAGGACTCAGTCATGGAATCTTCAGGTATAGCGACTGTACCAGGTGGTGCAGTCGTGTTAGAGGCCTTTGGGGATGGAGAATAATTGCTATTCTTATTCTCTGTTTAAAGATTCACTCGTGAATGTTCTGAATTCATCAAATGGCTCCTGCTCTTCTCTGTGCGCTTCTCTACATACTCATTTGCAGTTGCACCATCGTAAATTGAAACTTATTGACCCATATTTATCTAGTCATTTTCCCATTGATTAAAAATTAGTCTTCTGACATTTATGACATCCTAGATTACGGTCTATCTTATCAAATTTTCTCACATGCCTTAAATTCTTCGTGAAACAAACGTACCCGCAATAATCACTGTGACTCTAAAGCTGATTTTAAAACTCATTTAAAAGTTACTCTAGAAAGCACTAGTGCTCGAATTCATCTCTTGTCTTTACTCCTCTGTTCGTTCTACTGTCTCATGTAAGTTCTCCTCCTAGGGTTTCAGCCCGAAAGAAAAAAACAATTACTTAGAATGGCAAGATTATAGATGTGAGCTCTGGGTTTCTCAGCAGGCTTGGGAACTTGACTTTCACTCCAGACACTGAAGGTCAATTTGAGCCTCTTTAGTAATTTAGTTTCCTTGTTAATTCACTGGAATTGGTATAAATTAAAATTATTATTATTGTTGTTGTTTATTTGTGTGTGTATGTTAGTTCAGGTGTGTGCATGCTGTGGTCAGAGGACAATTTACATTCAGGAGTCAGATTTCTCCTTCCACGTTATTGAGTCAGGGTCTCTTATTTCTGCTTCTCTGCATTCTCCAGGTGAGCTGGCCCACAAACTTCCTAGAGATTCTCTTGTTGTCTCCTCCAACTTTCTCTGTAGGAGTGTTGGAATTAGAGATCTGAGGCACTGCATCCAGCTTTTTTTTTTTTTGGAACGAAGTTCCAGGGATCAAACTCAGGTGGTCAGGTTTGTGTGGCAAGTGCTTTTACCAGCTGAGACATATTGTTGGTCCTGGTGTAGATTTTAATTTTCTGAAGGGAGCGGCTCTTTCCAAAAATGGTGAATTCTCAGCTTTGCACCTTGACTCACCAAACCCTCTGCCCTGACATAGAGATTGTTTGACTTGGTTAGGGCCCATAACGGGCATGTCTTTGTGAGTAGTGTGGCCATCTGAAGGTTTCTCCTGCTAAGGGGTAAAAGGTTGTCTGGTTAGTGAGCATCAGCGCTGGGCCATTTCATCCCTTTACTATATACTGGAACTCACAGTTGGCTTCTTTGGTAGTGGTCACTGAGTGACCACTGGCAAATCTCAGGCTCTCTCTACCAGGCGCCTCAGGTCCCCGTTTGGGCACTCCAGGTATTCTTTTCCAGATTTTCTTAGTCATAACTTGTATGTTTTCAAAATTTATACTTGAAATCTGTCCTTATATTTACAATATGAACAGATACTTAATAGAAGAGATACAATACCCCTAAGTGTGTAAATGTGTGTGTGCACATGTGGTTATGCCTGCGTGTGGATGGAGGCTCTTCAGCTGTCTCTCTCTCTTCCACTGAATCATTACAAGGAGGCCCATTTTATTATCTCCACTCTCCTCCCTTCTCCTCTTCCTCGTCCTGCATTCCTCTTCTCTTCCTTTCCCTCCTCCTTTTTCCTCTCCCCCTCTTATTCTTCTCTCTTTCTTGCCCTCTTCTTCCTTCTCCTCCTTCTCTTCTTCTTCACAGTGCTAGGAATTAATACCTGTGTATTGTTGGAATTTTAAAAAACAATCATGAGCTTCCTTTGTAATAACAGATAAACTTTTAAGTACTTTGAATAATAAAAACTAATAAAAACTACCCACCATAAGGGCTGTTAAGACTTCTGCGCATTCTTCTAGCTTTTTCCTTCTCTAAGGCTTGTATTTCTTTTCGCATCATTAGAACCCTAACCCACACTTAATTCTTTCCTCCTACTTTTCATTTTAGCTTACATGATGTAGCAAGTACTTTCTCACATTATCAAGTGTTCTTGGGAAACACAGGACTCATAGCAGCTGCATGATACTCTATCATGAGAATGCCCATAATTTATTTAGCTCTCCTGTTGTTGGCAGAGAATGACTTTGACTTTGGAGAGAACATGAAAGATCACTTCCAGATGAGGAAACCACAGTCCAGGGAAGCCAGTCATTAGTCAGAGTATGGCCAGCTGGTTGGAGGGCTGGCTGGGACCGGACCTACTGTTCCCAAGGCCTGTGTCTCAGCTTCAGTTGCTGTCACACAATCCCTCAAGACTCTGCAGGGCATGTTTGAAAAGTAACTGTAGGGCATGGCCTACATTCTTTCTAAATTATATTTTGTAATTTGGGGGCACATCACTCTTGTCTGTTTAGATCATTTTTATCTTCTGTCACATAACCATTAGCTAATGAAGGATGGTGTAGCAAACATCAGAACTTGTGGCTTTTTCCTGTCAAGATGTAGGTCCTGAATCATTTCTGTGTGGAGTAAGGGAAGTGTCATCCTAGCTCTGATCAGATAATTCCAATAGTCACTGGCAATTACAGGGAAGGGTACTCATTAGCTGATCTCTGCCTGCATTTCTCAGGGATCCCCTGGGTTCTGACATTCTACCGTCAGCATTCCAGGATGCCTGGACTCTGCCCAAGGGCCTGGTGCTCACAGGATGGGAGAGGGGTAATTATTGGGTGGGGAAAAGGAGAGCAGGGAGCTAACACTTGTGGATGACACTACTCCTGGTGTGGGGTACCAGGGCACAGATGCCAAGCATGGCAGGAGAGGATGCTGGAGGACAGGACTGGGTGGATTTCAGGAAAGGAAGTGGATCAGGGAATCTCTCAGTCACTCAAGTTTGGGAACATTGTCTCACCCTGACGCTGTGTTATGAAACTTGAAGCAGATGCAAAGGAATTCGTGAAAACAGATTACTCTTGAGCGTTGGCGCAGTCTTATTTCTTTCTTTCACATTTTATGGAACACATGTTATCCACACTTTATAAATGAGTCTTTTGACATCAGTGTCTGTCATCACTAGAACCTCTTCTTGAGTCATCGAATATAGCTTTTTGTCCATGTCACGGTAGCCCCCACCTATGTGATTTGAAGCAGAACCTCTTTAAAATGTCTTTAAAAGATACTCTGGTTTATTCTGCATCAACATTGTTCTCATATTGCCTTTCAAAAAAAGTTTAATTCAGATGAATGTGCCTGGCAAGCACCAGGAAAGCACGATGGTTTCTATTTACGGTTGATGTTAATCCAGTGACCATATGGTAGTGTAAATTTCTAGTACACATTCCATTTGCATGAGGCTACGGCTCATTCTTGGACGGCTATAATTGTGTAATTTATCAATGTGAAAAATGGACTTTGAAATGTAATAATGCAGAGCTAATGTGGTGAGCGGCCTAAGGGAATACAGTCTGTTTAGAAAGGAGTTGTTTCCATGGGAACAAAATCCTGCGAGAAGAAGGCTCTGAAGCCTGGGCTGCTGAGTGATCTAGCACCCAGGTGACATGACTTGGTTGCACTTCCAGCTCTGACTCAAGTGACTGGTGCCATGAGCAGGTCTCTTCGTTTACTCAGGACTTAGTGCTCTCATCTTTAAGTTGAAAGAATCATGTTGGTCCTCTGCTTACTAGAGTGAATGATCATTGACTGCTACTTTAAAATAATTTTGGAATAATTTTGGATTCACAGAAAAGTTACAAAAGTAAGCAGCTTCACCTAATGTTAGCTTCTATTCAGTTTCCTTTATATCTTCATGTGTATATGTGCATCTGTTGGTGTATGGTGGTGCGTGTGGGGGGGTACATATGTGCATGTATGTGCCTGTGTGTGGAGTCCAGAGGTCAACCTTGAGTATTGTTCTTCAGGAGCCATCCAGCTTGGTTTTTGTTTGTTTGGGTTTATTTTTATTTTTGTGGTTTTGGTGATAGAGCTTCTCACTGGCCCCAAGCTCACTGATTTGGCTAGGCTGGCTGGCCAATGACCACCAAGGACAGCCTTTTCTTTGCTTTCCCAGCTCTGAAACATGCACTGCCACACCCAACTTTTAAAAAATATTTATTTTTATTTTATGTGTATGATTTGCCCGCCTGCATGCAAGTGCACCTGTGTCATGAAATGCTCACAGTGTTCAGAAGAGGGTGTCAGATCCCCTGGAACTAGAGTTCCTGAAAGAGCCGTTTCCCCAGTCCAGCTTTATATTATATAGAAAGTCTAGTATCTTTGTCAAAACCAAGAAATTAATGTAAGTGCAATCCTGTAAACTAGGGTCTTTATTTGAATTTAGCCAATTTTCCCAGTGGGATTCTTCTACCATTTCATAGCAACCCAGGATAACCTATCACATGTAGCTATCCAGTTTGCTTAGCCTGAGCTCATTTCTCGTTATTTAAAAAAAATGTTATTTTTATTTTATGTGTATGAGTGTATTGCCTGCATGTATGTAAGTGCACCTGTGTCATGCAATTCCCACAGAGACCAGAAGAGGGTGTCAAATCCCCTGGAACTGGAGTTATGAATGGTTGTTAGTCACTATGTGGGTGCTGGGAATTGAACCAGGGTCCTGTGTAAGAGCTCATGTTCTTAACCACTGAGCCATCTTTCCAGTCCCCTCACCATTTTTTCTTGATCGTGACCTCAGCAGTTTTAAAGAAGATAGGTCACTGGGGCCAGCAAGATGGCAAACCTGCCAACCTGAGTCAGAGCCCTGAAATCCATGTGAAGGAAGAAGAGAACTGACTCCCATGAGTTGACCACTGACCTCCACATGTACACTATGATATGTGGACACACTCTCAATAAATAAATAAACAAACAAATGAATAAATCAGTGAATAAATAAATAAATCCATAAATAAAATGGCTCAGTGGATAAAAGCATTTTCTGTGAAAATAAGAGGACCTAAATTCAAATCCCTGTCACCCACATTAAAAAATAAATTGTGCAGAGCCACTTGTGCCTATTACCAGAATGGTGCGGGGTAGAGATAGGTGCTTTCTGGGAATCTATCTGAAACAGCAAACTTCAAGCTCAGTGAGAGAACTTTTCTCAAAAAATAAGATGGAGAGTGATAGAAGAAGATATGTGATCTTCCTTGGGCTTCACATATGCACATATGGGGGGTCACCCAGACCACCCCCACACTTGAAAAAGAAAATGACTTAGTCAGTGATGTTGATATATAAAATAAAATTGGAGTCTAGAGTTGACAAATTTTCATTTTGCTAAGTAAAGTGTGTAAGGTCTCAGGGCTACAGATGACAAGTAGCCAGATGAAGGAGGAAGAGTTTTGGCTGATGGAACTGAGACGGTCCAGAGGTTTTCCTGGGACCAGGGTGGCATTTGTATCCAGAAGCATCCTGTCTCTTGGCTTGGTTTCTTTAAAAAAATTTATTTATATATATGAACATCATGCCTGCAGGTATGTAAGTGTCCCTGTGTTGTGAAATGCTTACGGAGGCCAGAAGATGATGTTGGATCCCCTGGCACTGGAGTTACAAATGGTTGTTAGCTACCATGTGGGTGCTGGGATTCAAACCTGGGTCTTCTGCAAGTGTAGCAAGTGCTCTTAACCAGTGAGCCATCTCTCCAGCCCTTTGGTTTGGATCTTTTGAGACAGTTGGGTCCTCCTCAGACCTGCTCTTACCACACAGTCACAAGATTACCGCCAGCAACCTACAAGGCCATGGCTATCTGTATATGCGCACACAGGCAGGGAGTGTCTGTGGAGTGCTGCTGATGCGCTGGCCTCCCGCTCATTTTCCCTGCTAAGTTCTCAGTGGGTCTGATTTAGCCTTCTGCCCTGTAGGTGAACCAGAGAGAGAAGATAGCCCCTTTTCTGTTCTGTGGTGAGCAGAGGTTGCAGAGCCATGAACAGCATCTTGTAACCATGATGGGAACAAATGGAGAGCTGAGGTCACAAGAACTTTAAGGATAGACAAGGGCCCAGGACCTGGGTGATGTCATTTAAGCACTGAATTAATCAGCCCTGAAACTGAGTGGATCATAGGACGTAATCCCCTTACATTTACTTGCAAGCAAAGTAAGGTATAGAGTGGCATTCCATCACCCCATTTCCTAGATGCAGGCTTCTTTGTTGAGCATCTATAGTTGATGGGCCAGTGCAGAGTGGAGTTCAGCCTTTTCTGGTTTAGACGTTGCATCAGAATCACTGGTGTAAACTCTGGTCTCACACAGACTTCTAGGAAACAGGAATGATACTCAAGTTTCGAACAACGTAGTACATTCATGCAGTAGCTCCACTGTTTCTGGTTGTCTCTTCTCATGAAAGCTGGAGGAAATCTGTGAGGACTGGGCAGTGATGGGCAGATGAAGGCGTCCGAAGAGTGATCCTGATTTGTGGATCACAGATACTCAAGCTTCTGCTCATCCAATGGAATAGTCCAGACTTGACTGGAAAAGGGCATCTTAGCCAGGAGAAGTTTCTCATGACAGTCACCTGGGTATCCTGGGCTGAGGTGAGCTCCACAGCTCCTTTCCTCTCAGGCCCACTTTACATGGGCATAAGGCGCAGGTGTGGAGACCACAAGCAGAGGAGCTCTCGCTCTCCTGCGGTTAGCCATCGGGAACAATGCTTTCAAGGACTGAGGGAATGGCTGTTTGAAGTGTCTGAAACACTGGTCTCTTCCCTCCTGGCGCCCTGTGCACTCTCTGCTTTGATGACGAGAGACTTTGGTTTATCCTCCTAGCTTTTTAAATTGAAAACAGTTTCTACTCCTTCCTTCCCTCCCACACACACTTTCTCACGAGTAGATACATACTTACACCAGCACTCCCAGACTTCTTGCACATCCACATATTTTGAGCATGTACATGAAACCATTTATAGGAGTTTAATCCATGAATCATAGACAGAAGAGTCTCATTAGAAAGGAGCAGTGGCCTCTTAAAGCTTGCAAATTACTCACAGTATTTGAAGGTAGAAAATGTAGCCGTCAGTGGAACTCAGATTCACTTTAACTTTGAAAACTCAGATATAGTGTCCAGCCCAAGAAGCAAAAATTTGATAGGCTAGTAGCACCTTAGTGATTGGCATAAACTATATTGTTAAAAATATTTGTAGGGTTGGCAAGATGACTCAGTTGGGAAAGGTATTTGCTGCCAAGTCTGATGATCTGAGTTCAATACCTGAGATTCACATAGTAGAGAGAATTGGCTCCCCAAGTTGCCCTCTGACGGCAACCCCCACACACATAAATAAAATAAATAAATGCAATAAAGTATTTAAAAAATATATTTGTTGAGGGGCTGAGGAGATAGGCCAGTCATTAAAGTGCTGGTCGCACAGCGTGAGGACCTGAGTTCGATCTCTATTACCCACATGAAAGGCTGGGCCTGGCCGCAAGCATATCTGTAATCCTAGCACTGGTAGAGTGCAGACAGGACTGCTGGGGTCTGCTGGCTGCCACTCTAGCTCCAGGTTCCGTGAGAGAT
Source organism: Eospalax fontanierii (assembly GCA_035773235.1). Classification (NCBI taxonomy): domain Eukaryota; kingdom Metazoa; phylum Chordata; class Mammalia; order Rodentia; family Spalacidae; genus Eospalax; species Eospalax fontanierii. The sequence continues at coordinate 115,236,228 of CM069526.1, forward strand.
GCTATCTCAAGGTAGACGAATGATAGAATAGGACTCAGGACATCGCCTCGGACCTCCACACACAGAAATGGACACTGCACTCGTACACTTGCATACATGTACACCACATACCAACACCACACACACACACACACACACAGACACAGACACAGACACACACACACACATACACACAGACACAGACACACACACAGACACACACACAGACACACACACAGACACATACACAGACACACATACAGACACACACACACAGACACAGACACACAGACACACACACATACACACAGACACACAGACACACACACAGACATAGACACAGACACACAGACACACACACACAGACAGACACAGACACAGACACACACACACACACAAAGACACAGACACACACACACAGAGACACACAGACACACACACACAGACACACACACAGACACACACACACACACACACACAGACACACACAGACACAGACACAGACACACAGACACAGACACACACACACACACACACACACACACAGCCTGGTATTGTGCAGCCATTTGTCATTCCAGAGCTGGGGAGGCAGAGACAGGAAAATCCCTGAGGCACACTAGCCAACTATCCTAGTCTAGTCAGCAAGTCCCAGGTCCCACTGAGATACCCTGTGTCAAAAACCAAGGTGGACATCTCTTGGTGAGCAGCACTTGGGTTGCTTTCTGGCCTCCACATACACATGGGCACAAACTGTTGAGAAACAAATGACATCCCCACCCCCACCCCCAGAGGGTTTCAGGATATAATTTTACAAAGAAGAGCTTTAGAGAAAATTGATTATTTCAGGATAAACAGCAAGTAAGTATTCTGAGACTGCCAAGTTGCTGACACAATTTTTAAATTTTTCCACAGTTAAACTTCAGCAGGGCCATGCACAATCTTGTGCAGACTGGTTGCTTTTCAGAGTTTTTTGCCTTTAGTTTAAAATGGACTCCATAGAGCCCTTAGGGCCTGGCCCCACATTGCCTTGCTGAGTATCTCACATGGTCCCTTTTGGTCTCAAATTAGCCTGACTGAAACTCTATCTCTATGTGGGTCAGGACTTCCTTTTTCCTTCAAAACTTCTTTTTTTCAGTCTAAAAACAAACAAAAAACCGCTCTCCAGTTTCCAGAAATTCCTCCACTTCTTATTTCCTGTTGGCTTATTCAGGAACTTTTTTTTTTTTTTTCCTTCTAATGAAGCTGCAAGATGATTTCTTGAAACTGTTGTAAGGTTAGGTAACATTGCTGATTTAAAGCGGTCTTCTCTGCTGAATTCTTGACTGTTGAGTCTTGTTTCTGGTAGGACAGAGGCTCCTTCTCAGCTACTCTCATCATCCTGAGGGTGAACCTGACTAGATTTGATTTGGTTGATTTTTCTTTTAGGAGTGTTTTGTTTGCATTTGTGAAGATGCATCTCGTGTGTGTGTGTGTGTGTGTGTGAGATGCCCAAGGAGACCAGAAGAAGGCATCATATTCCCTAGAACTGGAGCTACAGGTGGTTGTGAGCTGCTTTGTGGGTGCTGGGAATTGAACCCCGGGCCTTTGGAAGAACAGTAAGGGCTCTTAACCGCTGAGCCATCTTTCCAGCACCTTGAGTGGATTTTATATCACATTGGTCTCATCCTGAAGGAAGTTGTTCATGCATTTTGCTTCCCCTTCTGGCCCTAGACTCAACCACTGCCTACTCTACACCGTGGTTACCACTACCGATTTGATATGCAGACTCATTCCATTTCACCTAATCTCCTCTCAGATTCCAAGACATGGAACCAGGAGCTTATTTCTAGACTTTTGAATCATACAGGAAAAGTTCCTTCAACCAGTGGCCAGAAATTGGAGTTGCTGGTCTGATTCTGCCTTTGTTTCCCCACCTGGAGAACAAGGATCCCTGTGGGTAGGTATTTTGAAAGCCCTTTCAGCCTCTGCTTTGTTATCACATCTAAATGGATGTTGGCTATTCCATTTCCTTTTTAAAAAAAAAATATTTATTGCTTTTATTTTATGTGTACAAGTGTATTACCTGCATGTGTGTAAGGGCGTCTGTGCTGTGCAATGCTTGCAGAGGACAGAAGGGGACGTCAGATTCCCTGGAACTGGAGTTACAGACAGTTGTTAGCCACCATGTGGGTTCTGGGAATTGAACCCAGGTCCTCTGCAAGAGCCGTCAGGGCTCCTAGCTGCTGAGCCATCAATCCAGCCCCAGCTATTCCGTTTCTGAGTTGGGATGTGGAGAAGTCGATTCTAGAATTTATGGCTTCTTTTCTGTCCAGTAACTCTTTCTTCCTCCCCTCACATATATTCTTTCAGATTCCATCAAGGCCTGTCCTTGAGATGGGAGCATCTGGGTCCGCACTGCCATTCTCCGTCACTGTAGGCCTTTTTCTTCATCAATACTGGCTGCTATATTATTAACTGTTTTTCTTAGAATAAAGATTGCTGTGATGAAGTGTTATAGGGAGGCTGGACTAAAGCAGCTTCCCCATTGTTTCCTGGTGATCTTGGCTCTGAGTTTGCTCTATGCCATCTGGAAGGTGGGTCTGGACCCTGACATCTGGGCTGCAGAGCTATGGTGAGGATGAATTGAAGACCTGAAGATAGTGGCTGTACTTGTGATGGCCTGTCACTCACTAGACAGTGGACAGGGTCCCTTGGGAGTGGCTTCAGCACCTATGGAATTCTTGATGGGATCCAATGGGCTAAAAATACTGAAAAAGTAAAGTGAAAGGTTGGGCGTTTAGAGAGTCTTGCTTCTCGGCAGTCTATCAGGGCGCTGGGCACGGTGGGCGTCTTCGGAATATCGAGGCCATCCCTTTGTGCCTCCCTCATTCTCAAGTGAAAAAGAGGAAAAGAGAAAAAGAAAAGAAAAAAGAAAGCAAAGGAACTTTCCCGAACTTTCCCGTTCCTCCTTGGCCTGGCTGCAAATGCTGAAATTCCATCCTGTGTTTGTTGTCACCCACAGCCCGTTTCCATAGTTACCCAGATTCCAGGGACTGGCCCTGGGCCCACCACAACCCATCCCTCAAAGTCTCCCTGGCAGAAGAAAAGCATTCCTTCTCCCTGTGGCAACGTCAGAGCCAAGCGAACTGCTGTCCTCACAAAGCCCCCACCCCGGCCCTCCTCCAGGGTGACTTGCCTGCTCTAGGCAGTTCTGTTTGGCATCATTTTGAGGGTAAACACAATGTAATGATTGCCTCCATTTCTCTTCTCATTTGAGCTGAGGAATTAACTTTCTTGTACCAAACATTACACTCTTGGAAAACACTCCAGATGGTTCTCATTAAAATTCCAGTCCCCTTCTTTTGGCAATCCTTTTATTCCCATTCTTCTCAAACTGCTATCTCAGAAACAAACACCAGGTTGAGGAGCAAACTCCGATGAAGATGCCCTCTGGTGTGACCATGAGGAGGCTTCCAGGGCCTCTTCCTGACAAGGCCACCTGGCCCTCCTGGGCTGCTTGGGGGCATGTGCCATCTTTTGACATGCTTTCTGTTCACTGTCACCAGCTAGAGTCCAGATATACCTGGGGAACACATGAATTCAAGGGACAGACAGAGGGAGCAGAGGAGGGCGTTTGCCCTCAGGAGGGCCTAGACTTCGGAGAGACTGCCCACCCCAACCTGTGAACACTAGCCTTGGAAAGACACCGGCCGTGGGTGAGGTGGTGCTTCCTCTACGCAGCTGGGATGGGGGTGGGAGGAGGCTTCCCAGTGCCTTTTGGCCATAATTACAGCTGAGCAAGCCACAGGCTTTACTTCTACATTTGGAAAAATATGCTTATGTAGGAAAAGGATGTGAGTGTCCAGGGATATGTATTGAATGTGTTCTTATTTCCATCTTTACATTATGAAAAAAGTATAATGTAGAAAAATTGTAAGACGGGTACCATGAGCTTTCACATCCCTCTCCTTGATTCAGTGAACCCTATGTTTTGTCCTGGTTCATTTTACGCCAAGCTTCCCCTAGAAAAAAAGATGCACATGTATCTTTTCTTAGACATTGGGAAATTTGAATATTTCTTATTATAATATTTTGTATCTGTGTATTAATGTAGTTATGTAACTTATGAGTATATTCTTAACATTAAATAGTTCAATAGAAGAGTGTCTTGTAGACAAGCGAGGCCATGCACAGGGTCTCTGCCCACCGCCACAACTATCACAGGGCTTGTATCTTCTCTCTGTGTTTATACAAACATATTCATGTTCCGACAGAGATGGGGATTTATTTTATATGTGTTTTTAGACATGAATGAGATCAGACTGCACATGTTGTTTTCACTTGGAGAGACATGTATCTTACTCATCTGTGTAGCTGGGTCTCATTTGTTGATGACTCCAGAGCTCGTAGAATGACTCAGCTGTTCCCTCTTGATAGAAGATTCAGTCCTTCATTATCACTTCTCCATTCCTCACAGTGATGCGGTACATAATCCTGGGAATTGTTTCCTTGAGGATATGTGCCAGTGTTTCACCTTGACATCCACCTCAAGGTAGAATTGTCGATAGACTTGTGATATTTGGGTATGTAGTGCCAAACTACTTTAGAGTCTGGCCACTCCAAGACAGAGCCTCCAATACACAGAACCCATGCCCTCAGAAATATGGAGTTCTCTGTCAGTCTTTTAAAGTGTTGACATGATGATGAGTGAGAATAATAATACACTGTTGGTGTAATTTGCACTTCTCTGATTATTAGTAAAGTGTTTTAGTTTGGTTCCAGATGACAGAACCTCTCTAGTTAGTGAATGGAGAAAGGAATTTACTATCAGATATTGCTTGATTAAAAATATGTGAGATCAGGTGGAATGGAAGAGTCCAGGCTGAGTTTCTATGACTGACTCTCAGTGATGGACTAACTCACTGATAGAGCTTCTCTTTCTCACATGAGCCAGAAGCTGGGGACTTGGGAATGTGGGACCCAACCACAGACTTGGCAGTCTGGAAACCAGGAAGGCTCAACCATACCTGATCTCTACGAACTCAATGTCTGAGCTACATGATGAATGCCTACATCCTGTTCATGGCGCTGATACATCTGGAGACTGGATGTAGACAGTGCGGTTTTCAGTGTGCTGCAGACACAGACACAGATACTGACACAGACACATAGACACACACAGACACATAGACAGTCAGACAGACACACACATGATCCTGTAGACCCTGTTGGCCTGTGCGGTTATTAGAGCTTTAGAGTGATACCTAATCAAGCCATATGCAGAAGCTCAGTTCTAAGGAGGCTGGAAATAGTTTGCTTTGCCTTCTAAGCTCCAGGAGGCAGGAGGGAAGTGCAGGGCAGCGGGAACCATATTGCCATCTTTTTTCCCCTTGTGAATGACTCAATTATGCCTATTTTTCTATTGGGTCATATTATTCTTACCAAGTTTTTATGGTTTTCCTAGACAATTATTTTTGTTTATTATATATGCTATAATTACCTTCTATCCATTTAATCTTATATCTCTTGTCATGCAGACATTTTACATTTATTTATTTTTATATTTTCTACTTTCTCAGTTTTGTTAGCTCACTTAGGAAGGCATGTCCAACCTCAAAGTTTCTAAAGTATCGAACTATGTTTTTCACAATGCTTTTTCAAGTTCTAATTTTATTATATTATTATTAATTATTATGAATATGTACTTGTTTTTTATATTTTATTCATTTTTATTTTATGTACATGAGTGTATTGCCTGCATGTAAGTACACCCATGTTGTATAATGCCCAAGAGGTCAGAAGAGGAGGTTGGATCCCCTGAAACTGGAGTTACAGACAATTGTTAGTCACTATGTGGGTACTGGGAACTGAATCCAAGTCCTCTGCAAGAGCAGCCAGTGCTCTTAACCACTAAGCCATCTCTCCAGCCCCTGTGAATGTGTATTTGTGTGTGTGCTTGTGATGTATCCAAATGCATGTGTGCACAAATGCCACAGCTCTAGTGTGTAGAGGTCAGAGGACAACTGTCACGAATTGATTCTTTCCTTTCACAGTGGGTTCTGGGACTTGAACTCAGGTCATTAGGTTTGCCACATTTTCCTTCCAAGTCATTCTGCTGGCCCTCATAAATGCTTTTATAAATGTTTTACATTTAATTCTTGAAACTATCTCTAATGGTGTGGTGTAGGTAAATTGTGTGTGTATTTTCTAAATGGACGATCAATTATTTCAATTAGCCTAGGTGTTTTTATCCCCCACAAAACATAGTTTAAACTTGTAGACATTTAAAAATATAGGAGGGGGCGACTGGAGAGATAGTTCAGCAGTTAAGAGCATTAGCTGCTCTTGTAGAGATACCAGGGTTTGGTTCCCAGCACCTACATGTAAGCTTACAACTCCAGTTCTTGGGAATCCTAAGCTGTCTTCTGGCCTCCTCAGACACCAGGCACACACATGGTACATATAGACATGTGCAGGCAAACACTCACACAAAATAAGAACATTTTACTATATATGTAGAATAGCCCCTTCCCTTTTTTCTTTTCATACAGTCTAAAAGCAATTCACTTCTGATGACTTCATATTTTTGATTATCTAAAAACTATAAAATTGGGGTTTGGCATCACCCTCAATCAGAAACCTTGATAGGGTCCCATCTTCCATGACACTAAGGTTTAGTCCATTGACTAGACCCCTGTTTACTTATCCCCAGCCCCTAGCAGTTGCCTTTGCAATCTTACTCTCCTGCTCATTTGCCAGGAAGAGAGAGCCCGTTACATGACCTGGCTAACACATGCAGAGCACGGATGTACACATCTGTGCCAGCACTGCCTAGTGCCACGTTCAGGCAATCTGTGGTGCTTTCTCTACCTGCTGGTATTTGTCCATGCTGGCCCCATCTTTGCTGCAGTCTCTTTAATGGACCTGGTACATCCCACCAGTCATTGTGACAACCAAAAAATGTTCCCATGTTTTTCAATACACCATTTCTGTCCCTTAGTTAAAAGAAGGGAGAGGGGAGGGAAAAACTGATTGAGTCAGAATAAAACCCGAATGCCATCTTCTCAACTCTCTTCCAAACTCTACGTGTCCATGTCTGGACTCTCCAAGGCTCCCTCCTAACTCCCCTCAGCTACCAGAGGGCTACTGCTCTCCTGACTCTTCTCCATGGTACTCTGTGTCCACAGCCATCCATCCATCATCCATGCATGTATCCATCCAGTAGTCTATCTGTGCAGTATTTATTATTTATTGTCCACCAAGCACACCAACCAATTCTTACATTATGCCTTTTTACATGAGTTTCCATGAGCATCTTATCTGGCCTCACCCACTGTAATCTCTGGCAGAATCCCATTTGAGATCTACCATTGATTTCCCAGAGTGCTTTGCATAGATCTGTTGTTCATTCACTGCTAAATATTAGCAAGATGAAAGTTACTGAATACAGATCAAAGTTTTGACACATCTCAAATATTTACTCAAAAGGAGGGAGAACAGATTTTAAAACATGCTTTTCTGACTTTCACAATATTTGCGTTATTATCTGAAAAAAATTACTCAAGTGCCACCAATTTTTCAGAAGGCTAGATGTGACAATTTCCTCCCTTAACCAGTTTAATTTTGTCCATCCCTGGGAGTAACTTCTGTCAATAGTTTGTTGTCCTTCTTCCAGACTGTATAAAAACATGTTTATGTAAATTTATAGCTAGCTATGCCCATATATACATCTACTAAATTAGCACACACCCTGAGAGCTGTATAAAACATGAATTTGAGAAAATGAGTTTATGCACTAAATTCTTATGTTTAACTTAAATGTACATAGTTCTTTGTTTTATTAAAAAAATCTTATGTATATGAGCATTTTTGCCTGCATGTATGTAAATGTACCATGTGTGGTGCCCATGGAGGGCACAAGGCGATGGAGCCCTTGGAATTGAAGTTACGGGTGGTTGTTAACTGTCACATAGGTGATGGGAACCAAATCTAGGCCCTCTGCAAGAGCAACCAGTGCTCCTAACCACTGAGTCATCTCGCTAACCCCAAAACGCATATAGTTCTTTAAGCTACAAAAAAGTTCTGAATACATTTTTACTCCTCAATCCTGGAAGGCTCCAAGAAGTGGGCAGAGAGGCTCCTGGTCTCAGAGTCAGCAAAGTGGTGGACTAGAACCTGAACCCAGGTTGAGCAATAGCTGTAGCTCAGTGGTGGAGTGCTTGTCCAGGGCAGTGAAGGTGCTGTGCTCAAGCCCCAGCATGGGTCCCCAAGAAAGAACTTGAACCCAGGTCTCCTGGTCCTTATTCACTGCTGATTTTACCTTGTAATCCCTGAAGGTCATTTTGGAAATGTTTATTTATATAATGAAATTTTTCTTTGAAATGTAGAATGCCTTTAAAATGCTTACTGGGCCCTATTGATAAACAGTAGTTCATATTTACCATGGGGTCAAATGCTTCGCTTGCACTGGCTAGTTTAATATTACAAGAAGCCTATTAAGTAAGTAGTATTATCAACCTCATTTTTAAGGAGACCCAGGTTCAGAAAGGAAATAACCCACAAGGGCATGGGCATCTGGGGTGCTGCTTAGCTGGGTTTTGAACCTGGGTCTTTCTACCTCAAGGTCTGTGCACTTAGTCACAGTACCATATACATTGTTATGCATAAGGAATTTTAAGTTTTTGATTTATTTTTATTTTATGGGTGTTTTGTCTATGTGTATAAGTACACCTTGTGCATGCAATGCCTGAAGAGGCCACAAGAGGGAATCAGATTCCCCTGGAACTAGAGTTACAGAAAGTTGTTAGCTGCCATGTGGGTGCTGAGAATTGAACCCAGATCCTTTGCAAGAGCAGCCAGTGCTCTTCACCACTGAACCATCTCTTCAGTCTTGCATATGTAACTTTAAATAAATAATTACTATGTGACACAAAATGAGCTACGAAGTTGACATGAATTATATTTTAGAGAGGCTTACAATATGAAAGGAGAAAGAGAAGTCCAGTGTATTTAGATACATGCTTGAATAAGGGTCAGAGGTAAAAACAGGGCAAGCGAAAGAGAAGATAGGAACACATGAGAAATGGGCTGATTGACTGATTGAGAGAAAGATCCAGGGTTAAAGAGATAAAAGCGGAGTTTATAGGAAAAGAGGGACCAGAGCTCCAGCCTTGTAACCCCCCAAGCCTGGGGTCATTTTCCTGTACACTGGATACCTTGGTGTCTGCAGTCCTGGGCTAAGACAGCTGAGCCCCTTGCCTCCCCAGCTACAGTGCAGCCTGGTAAGAAAGGTGTAGGTGAAGAGGCAGGTCTGTCTCCTGACATCTGTACAGCCACGAGAGTAGAGACTGGATGCGAGGGACTGGGAATGTGAGAGCCTCGAAGATGAGACCTGAAAGGGCTTCACCTGGCAGGCCCACCCTCCTATCTGCCGGGGCAGGTGGGGTCTTAGTCAAGAGCAGCAGCCTCCCCCTTCCCTAAGAAGTCCTCTTGATTAGTGTGGGTACCAGTTAGAGTGGGCAGTGTTCTGTGAGCAGGGGAGAGGAGGAGAGATGCTGCTGGAGACTACGAAAGCTGGTGGAGAGGAAGCAGGGGACAGAGCTGCCAACAAAGAGGAGGCAAGAGCAGGGCATGGGTGGAGGAAAGCTTCTTCTGCCCTTGGGTGGTGGCATCACAGTAAAGGGGTCCGAGTCACCAGGTGAAGGCACCGGATAACTGGGATGGGTTCATACATCAGCCTCCCGTACTTCCTCTGGAGTCATTTGGTAGTTTTGGAATTCTCCACCTTGCTCTTTTCCCCCAGACCCAGCGAATCTGGTTTATGTGCATATTTGTACATAGGTACAGTCAGCTCTCGGCAAGAACAATGTTAGCTGAAACCAAAGGAAACTGTTATTGGCTGGCTAATTTGGAAATATACAAAGATGTTTTTGTATATTGTCCACCCAACTGGATAAACAAAAATAAAAACTCAGGTAGAATCTTTTCCATGCTAAAACATGGGCTGAGGAGTTGACACTGTCCCCAGCTCTCTTCACGTTTTTCATACCTTCTTTCGTCACAGGCTCTATTCTGCCACAGGGCAAGAGAAGGCAAGGTTACACTGTCATTGGCTACAAGCCAGGGGGAGTTGTGGCAATAACATGCCCTGGGGTGGGGTGACAGTCTTGCCTCAAGTGCTCCTAGCTGTCCACACACCTGTCTTGCTGGGCTTCCGGCATGTCAGTACCTGCCCCTCACCCCGTGGTCACTCAGGCAAGCCTTCCCCAGGCAATGACAGAGAGTTCAGTCTTGAGAGGAGCCAAAGCCACACCAGACACTGCAGCGGGCTTGCTGAGCCCTGGCTTGGCCTGCTGTTTCTCTTGGACCTGCCCACTTTACTGGAACTTTGCAGGTTGACACAATGCTTTGAGCTATCACTCCTTTAAGGTAATAACATTTACTCAGTTGAGTTAGTCTCTGTCCAACATAGAACCCTGAAAGATGGCCACAGTGGATTCAAGGACTAACTGCATAATTTGGGGAATCCATTGCAAAATGAAAATGTGGGCCCTTTGTTAAAAATTATTAAGGGAGATAGCGGCCAAGTGCATGCTTCTACAGGTACGCACTTGAGAAGCCAGCCCTGGTTGGGTCCCATCAGCTGGGTCCCTGCTGCCCTCCCAGGTGGCCTCTAGCAGTCTTGCTGGATTCCACACAGCTCACCAAAGGACTTTGGCAGCAAGGGGACTAGGAACCGAATTTGAACTTTTTAAAAGGAATTGAGCGCCCCCTGCTAGGAACAGAGGGGTATTGACATCCAAATTCGAAAAAAGTTTTTTGTTTTTTTTTTTCTTTGTATACAAAAACAGTGACAGTATGATTTTTGGAGGCAATTATGTTAATTTGGTAATTAAATAGGATACTTAATGTTTCATGTCTCCCAGCTTCCTAATAAAAATTCTCTCGGTTCTTTGTCTCCATTATAGAAACAAGGCAAACATTTGAAATTTTGAGAGTTTGGACGGAACTTTTTTTTCTGTCTTAGGTGGTAGTCACAGATTTTCCAGATGCACTACTGTGGTCTTTGGAGAGGACACAAATTCTGAGAGTTGACAGTCTAGGTGGGAAGCCATTTATTGTTTGAGTAACTTGGTACAAGTCTTTGAAACAAGTTAACTTGAACTTGGAATGGCATTTAATGTTAAGTCACTGTCTCCTGACCAAGACCAGTGACACCCAGCTAAAAAGGGAATGCGGGAGATCGTGAACACATGGAAGAGTCCCATCAGTCACAACTGTCTGTCACTGTACTGTGAGAAGTGGGTCTGAGCCTGACTGCAGATGACAGGCAGGTCCAGGAAGTTGTTTCCAGGGGACAGATATATCTGTAGCCTGTGTTTGGCCCAGAGAATTCAACCCTGGATTACAGGCAGAACTCATACTGCACGAGTCTCTCTTTTTATTTTATGTGTATTAGTGTATTGCCTGCATGTATGTAAGTGCATCCTTGTCATGCAGTGCTTGATGAGGTCAGAAGAAGGTGTTGGATCCCCTTGAACTGGGGGACACATGAAGGCTGAGAATCAAACCCAGGACCTCTGCAAGAGCAGTCAGTACTCTTAACCAGTGAGCCATCTCTCTAGCTGGCACATGAGTCTCTTTAGAGCCAAAGAACCACAGCCCAGGGTTCTTGCTTCATGAAACACACCCTCCTGTGGGCAACGCTCCTCCCTGTAAGAGCTATCTCAAGCCCTCCACTGCATCTCCATCACTGCCCACTGCAGAGCTCTTCGGTTTCCCACTGACATTCTTACCTGCTGATATCCACTTGCCAGAGTGAGAATTTTTTTTTTTTTAAATCATCAGGTAGCTCCCCCATCTCTGACCAAACCCCTTCAATGACTCAGGAAAATTAAAAGAAATGTAAATTTGTTATTTTTATGAGGATGAGTGTTTTTCCTGTATGTATGTGCCACATGCGTTCAATGCCTATAGAGGCCAAAAGAGGGCATCACATCCCTTGGAAATGGGGTTATGGATGGCTGTTAGTTGTGCTATCGGTCCTGGGAACCAAACCCAGGTCCTCGGCAAAAGCAGCCATCTTAACTGCTGAGCCATCTCTCCAGCCCAGCTCAGGAAAATCTTAACTAGGTCCTGGACTACCCGGCCACTGTGCTGGGTGTCAGTCCCGCTTCGCGCTGTACAGTCTTCCGTCTGTAATCAGTCCTCCCCTTCCAACTCTGCCTGGCCAGTCTGGCTCATCTGTCAGGTGTTGGTTTACACACCCATGGAGGGTGCAAGAAATGTCTCATTTTCTTTAAAGCAAATGAAATCTTTTTGGCTCTACTTTGCTACACTGCAGCAGAAATTAAATGGATGCTTTCTGGAGTCACCGGCCCCCTCCTTAGGGTAATAAGCATTTAAATGCTCATGAATGACCTGCAAAATAGGTCAAGCACTCTGCCCCCACACCCTCCCTCTCCCGACCTCAGTGAGCAGGATTAACTCTGCCTCACTCCCAAAAGCTTCCAGGCTTTAGACCCTCCTCCCTCTTACTTTTCTGATTCCCAAACAAGGGTCAGAGGTGTTTTTGAACATGCGTGCTTTCTGATGTGAATAGGAGACACAAAGGACTTGGCCACTGTCTTAGAGAATGTAAGAAATTCATAAGCAAAAATATAAAAATTATGTGCCACATAAACTACTAATCATAAGCTCTTCCCTTGATTATCCAATATAAACCAGGCTCTCCTATCACACGCTCCATGCCATGTTACAGTCAGTGCCCACATCCTTTCTGTCTGTGCACCCGTTCTCCAGGTGTATGTGTGTTAGCTGCCAAGGGCTCCCTAGCTTATGTCCACTGGAGTGCCATGTTCCCTGGCAATGCCTGATTACACTGTCTTGGGGAACTGGCCAGAGGGCAGAACCAATGTCTGACAATTCATAGCAGCATGTCTCTCCCCAAGAGGGAAAACCTTGAAGCCACCATGGTCCAGAGCTCCTACAGGATCAGGCTGAGGTTCTATCCTAGCTGAAAGCATTTCCGGCTCAGTTCTCCCTGCCCCACCTTGCTTCTCTCAGAGGCTTCTGCACCATAATTCATCAATTGCACAGGAAACCTGATGTTAGGCTCTGCTTCTAGGGACCCAAAGTCGGCCCACATCCTCTATTCTTCCTAGCAGGCTGCACGTTGAATCTATAGATGTGTACAGCTATTAGTTTAATACCTATTTCCCCTTTGAGAGCAGGGGCCATGTGCATTTTGTTCACTGCTGTATTCCTAGCACCAAGTGTGGTGCCTCCTCTAGAGAATACATGTGCCTCAGAAAAAACCAGGCCTAGTGTATGAAGACCAAGATGTGCCAAGACTGAGGAGGCAGAGATCCACTACTGCAGAGTGCAGTATACTGCCACAAGCATGCTTCCGGGTGGTGGCAAGATCAGATGGATTCCTGAAATCTGGTTAAGGAGGGGCATATTTAAAACTTAGGACAAAAGTGACTTCATCCTGGCTGGAGTGTACCTGGTTTATCTTAAGATAGTATCAGAGAGTCAGGGTCATCCTGGGAGCCAGGGTCTGGTTGTAAAGATCCATAGATGATTAATGGTTTTATCTATTTATGGTCTGCTGAGAGCCTTGCAGGAAACACCAGCTAGAGTTAGGTGCAGTCTTGGTGGCTATCACTCAAGATGGCTGTAATCATGTCAAGCTGAATCCATGCACACAACATGCTTTGAGTTAGAAACCCGAGTCTCCTGGCCTCTGGCAGCAGACACTTTTCCCTTTGGGCATTTGGACACATGGTTGAAGAAAGCTGTCCTACAGTCCCAGCTTGTCCTCTCTGGTACCCAACCTCATAGTCCAAAGCCCCAGCTAACAGAATCTGACTGGTTCAGCCTCGGTCACTGAATTCCTGATGCAATGAGCCATGGTTGTGATATGAAGCCACAAATTGGCCAATCAGGTCATTCCTGGGCATGGAACTATTCCTCAGATGAGGGCCAGAAGCAAAGCAGACAAACCCAAAACTGTCAGAGACATCATATCCTGTTTCAGTTGAAATCAAGACAACACTTTACTTTACTGGCATACCACTATTTGGGGGAAGAAGTGGGACTCATATACATTTGCCAGGTCGCTAGAGGCTAATGTGTTAGGTTCTATATTCCACCACCAAACTGCAGAAAAGACAGCCTTTAATGATAGGTCAAAGACTGTGGTCTTTTGGGAAGTTTTTGAAAAATTATCTTTTGGCATAAAACTTAATTCACAAACACTCTAATTTTCTATTAGATTATTTTTCTTTGGTGACTGAAGGGATGAGTATCATTGGGGTCTTAATTCTGAAGATGACCATTTCTAGGCAGGGCCCCCCAAAACAGAGGGTAGTTGAGTCTGAATATATGTGGGTCATGGAGATCTACTACAACTGTTTCTGGTTGAAATGCTAATCTTAACTCATTTGTTTTTGGATATACTTCTTCCTTCTAAAAGCTATATAAACACAAAGGCCAATAGGGCGAGAAGAGTTAATTCTAGGAGCTACATATGCATGAACGTGTTTGACAAACCACAAATTCTTTATTTTTAAGAAATTTTATTTATTTTTATTTTATGTATATGAATATTTTGCCTGCAATTATGTTAATGCACCCATGTTATACAATGCCTGGAGAGGCCAGATGAGAGCTCTGGATTCCCTGCAACTGGAGTTATGGATGGTTGTTAACTACAATGTGGGTGCTGGGAACCAAACCAAGTCCTTTGCAAGAGCAGCCAGTGCTCTTAACCACTGAGTCATCTGTCCATCCTTGAACCACAAATTCTTATATAAATATAGTACTGATTACTGACTCCATGGCACTTTAGTTTGAAGGAGCTCTGAGAAAAAAAGATATCATTACTGAACAAAACCAGTAGTCCATCCAACCAAACACCCTTCCCAGTGGCACAGAGGCATCAAAAATATGTGTAGGTCCTGGAGAGATGGCACAGTTCAGAGCACTGGCTGCTCTTACAGAGGACCTGGGTTCAATTCCCAGCACCCACATGGTGTCTTAACAACCATCTGTAACTCCAGTTACCAGGGAAATTGATGCCCTCTTCTGACGTCCATGGGCACTGCATGACAAGGGTGCACTTACAGGCAGGCAAAACACTCATGTACATTAAAAAAAAAAATTTCTGGGTGGGTGCATGTGCACATGTGCATGGAAGCCAGAGGTCATACTCAAGTGTCATTCCTCAGGAGTTTTTTGAGACAAGGTCTCTCAGGGGACTTAAAGATGGCTGATCAGCAAGCCTCCAGCCTTTCTCCATAGCACTGGAATTACAAGCACGTCCCATCATGCTTACATTTTTATGTACGTTCTGGGGATCAGGTCTTGACTGAGCTATGTCCTCAACCCCTCAGATAATTTAATCTGTAAATTTATGCCAAGTTTGAAAAAGCCCAGGATTCTTAGGAATCCCAAGAATCAGCAATGGGATATTACTTCAGGGTGCCTGCATCTACAGGCTCATCCCACTCAGAATGTTCCTCAGACAGGGAAAAGAAGCTAGCAATTCTCTGGCTTCCTCTTTGTCTTTCCCTTCATCTTTTCAACTACCTGTGCCAGAAGACATGTAAGTGGCAGAAAGTGCGAACTCTGACAGGGAAGTAAAAGAGGAGCTACTGGGACGTTCCCTCGGATGTCAGCAAGTGAATGATGGGCTGTGTGCATTCCCGAGAAACCCCAGTTTCTCCTGAGAGTGTCACACTGCACTGTGCCGTCAAGAAACTGAGCGGAAGTACAATTCTGAGTGTTGATTTATTACGCAAAGATCTGAATTCAGAGACTGAGAGGAAACACATTCTCTACCTAACTGTGAAAGCCCATCTGGAGAAGGACCTGGGCGTCAGTTCACCGCAGGGGGCACGTTCTCATGAAGGTACTGCAGGGCCAGGTCTGTCCACTTCATCTCCTGCTCCTTCACAGATTCTGTGGTTCCACCGTTGTCTTGTTCTGGCTCAGGAAGCTCATTCTGAAAGGCACGATCAGTATTCACCTTTTTTTTTTTGTATTTTTGAGATAGGATCTCATGTAGCCTAGGTTGGCCTCAAATTCAGTCACTTTGAATACTTGATCCTCCTGCTTTGGTCTCTTGAATGCTGAGCTCACAAATGTGCACCTGGCCTTGAATACTTATTCTTCAAACGTAAGAACATTTGGGAAGTAAAGCCTTTGAGTCCCTAGAAAAGGCAGCAAAATTAATATGTAGATTCTAATGAAACAGTCAAACGGATGTATGGAGCATTCCAGAAGCACTGGCTTCCCTTTCAGCAAGGAGCGCTGGGCATCGTGGTTCTGGCTTCCTATAAAAGGCAGTGTGGCAGAAGGGCTGAGGGCAGAGGGTTCTGGTGATATCCAGAGCTTAGGCTCCAGACTGTGCCATATGCCAGCTTACTTGGGAAAGGTCATTTAAACCCTTGGGGCCTTTGTTTCACAGACCAGTTAAGACTAAAAATTTAGATCCAGTGGTCAGCATAGTGTGGAGGCATCTAGCATTCCAGCACATTTTTTCTGAGAGAGTTTCACTGTTCAGCCTTGGCTGGCCTGGAACTCACTATGTAGCCCAGGCTGGCTTTGAATTCATAGAAATGGGCCTGCCTCTGCCTCCAGAGTACTGGGATTAAAGGCGGGTGCCACCAAGCCCAGCATATTGACTATTCTTATCAGTGGTTAGAACACGGAGTACAGCTAATGCTAAATCTTCTTGGAACTGTGCTTTAAAGACACACTAGATTTGCTGTCATATTGCTTAAACACAGCAAATGTATGAAGGAAAAACATGCTGCACCCCAAATGTGTCAGTTACAGTAAAGGTAGATTGCGTGAGGGACACTGGAAATGTAACACAGCAGGTGAGCGCTCCCTCTAGCGGTAACACAGCAAAGACTAACAGACCCTGCCAGCCCAATGCTGCACCTATTACCTCCCTATACCGTCTATGGAACTTATTACTACTGAACTTGCTTTGCTCCAAAGAGTCCACTGACACCAGGGTATTTTCTAGCAATCATCTGAAATCACACTTTGTTTTCGGGTTAGCAAACTGTTCCTTAATGTTTGGACTTAAGATTTCCCACTGAATTTTAAGTTATACTGTGTAGATATTTTTTCCCTTTAAAATTATATTCAGCTTATATTAAGTATTTATTTATAGTCTGTACAAATGTATTTGAATCTGGGCTGGTGAGATGGTTCTGTGGGTAGGGGTACTTGCCACGGAGACCGATGCCTGAGTTCTATCTCCAGGACCCACATGGTGGGAGAAGAGAACTGACTATCCCCTGTAGTCTCTGACCTCCACACACATGCCATGGCAGGCATGTGCGCATGTGCACAAACACATAAATACATGTAATAAAACCCAAATGTATTTGAATCATACGTTTTGCTTAAAAAAAAGTGACATTGAGATTCAAACATTATTTGTACAGACTGGAAAGAGCTATCATTCTCTAGTCAACTTAGAAATCTGATTTTAATAATTACTTAGAGGTGACAAAGAATAAACAGGCCCTTGGTTAATGAGGTACTTAATTCAGAAGCAGGAAACCACTTACTTTTGCTACATCTGTGGGGTGTGCTATGTTTTCTAAAATAATGTATCTTTCATTTGGTGACTATTATACCAATACATATACTGCACGTGCACTGATGGAACAAGAAGTATCAGGCACTGTCCACAATGGTACACTCCCAATGGCTGCAGCTCTTTGAGGCTACTCCCATTACAGGGTGGAGTCTATCTCCCTCGTCTTTCCCTTGGATTGGCCATGTGACTAAGTTTCAGGATTAACTGTGCAGTAAGAGCTAACTGATGCACATATTGCTTTAGAATTACAAATGGTACGGATGGGCAACAGGGTAGACTTTCTTCTTCCTTATTCCCTAGCACATAAATGTTCTTTGTTAGGTGTCTATGACATAACTAAGAGTTTGAATAAACATCTACATAAACAGAATTGGGGGATCACTTTATGTAAGATTTAACAATCTCCTTTCCAGGGACTTTTGCAGACACCAGGAAAGAAAAAAAAAAAGGGAAAGAAAAAGTATGCCAAGAGCTTATATGTTTAAATGTAAAGAAAAGCCAGGCATCCTCTGAGTGTGTCCCAGGAACCTAGCTTAAATACATGCTCTAGTGCGTCTAAAAACACCAAGAGACTGCCAAGCCAGCGCAGGGAACGAGGCACACACATGCCGCTGCTCCCCGCGCCTCCCTGTGTGGTACACTGAGCTCACACTGGGCTTCCCTCAGGCTTTGCCATGATGTACACAACATGGCTCAGAAAACCTGGGCTCCAGCTCTGGCATAACCCGTAACTAAGCTGGTCATGTTTGTTCTCTGAACCACAAAGCGATGGGCTAGCTGCTCCCTCAGGGGCTTCTAGATTCAGAGGATACCACAACTTGAATTTCTGAACCCCACCATTTCATCTTCCATCAGCCTTCACAAGGTTTGAGCACATGGTATCTCTGACCCACCATCCTCAGCTCATCATAACCCACCAGTGGTATCGCAACATCTTCATAAGGCAGCTTGTCTTCTCGCCAGGCATCATCAATCAAATCCAAGATCCTTCCATCTCTCTGGACTTCACTGTCCATTTTCCTGCAGCTTTGATCTTGTCAGATCTGTAAGCCAAAGAGGTCATTAACCTGAAGATGAGGGATGGTATAATCCAGTAGCAGGATTTACATACTTTTCAGCCTGAAACTGTTTTCTTTTTAAAAAACATCACACTGGGAAAGGGTCATCTTGTACCAGTCAGATGATACCATCAAACCACAGTTCCTCCCCCAGCTCTGCTATCAGATATATAGTGGACAGGCATAATTAAGTTGACAGGCCAGAGTCCCCGTGTGACAGGAGAGCAACACGTTTCTGAACAAAGCCGTGGAAGGCATTATATCTGAATGTAGCTTTCTTTTCTACCTTATACAAACACTGTGATTTTTCTGATTTGTGACTGCTTGCTAAGCCTCCTCTCCTGTTCCTCAAGCCTTTCTGGCAGCATTCTGACACATTTCCACCTGTTTTGGAAAACCTCAGAATCCTTAAGGCACAGGAACTAAGTGAACACACTAGGTCAACAGCAAGCTGGGATGTGTAGTTACCAGTCACAGGCCAGACACTAATCTTCAAGGCAGAAACGATGTGGGCAGCTGGACTCACGAAGGGAACAACTTCCTTTCTTAATTAGCAAGCAGGCTGGGCATGGAAAGGAATTTCAATAGCTCTACAAGAGCAGCAGAACTCCATCTGCTCAGGGCTCTGCTTCCCTTTGGGGTTCCTTTTCTCTTGTATTTTCAAATTTATATTTATTATTTTTAATGTATATGAATGCTTTGCCTAAATGCATGTAAGAACACTCATGTGTGCAATGCCTGTGGAGGCCAAAAGAGGGTGTCAGATCCCCTGGTACTAGAGTTCCAGACAGGTGTTAGCCATCATATGAGTGCTGGGAACTGAATCCCAATGTTCTGCATGAGAAGCCAGTGCTCTTAACCACTGAGCCAACTCTCTAGCCCTTTCTCTCTCTTTTAAAGACAGAGTCTCAAGTAGCCCATCCTGGTCCCCACCTCTCTCTGTAGCCCAAGATGGCCTTAAACTCCTGATCCTTCTGCCTCCAC
This sequence comes from Eospalax fontanierii, assembly GCA_035773235.1. NCBI lineage: Eukaryota > Metazoa > Chordata > Mammalia > Rodentia > Spalacidae > Eospalax > Eospalax fontanierii. The sequence goes on from CM069526.1 coordinate 115,255,854, forward strand.
CTTCTGAGTGCTGAGAGTATAAGTTCGTACCATGTCTGCTTTATAAGCTATTGGGAGTGAAATCCAGGGCTCTGTGCATGTTAGGTATGTACCTTACCAAACTGAGCTACATCCTCAGACCTCTTTTAAAAGTTTTTAGAATCACATTTATTTATTGTGTGTATGCATGTATATGCACACACGTGCAAAAGCACGTGAGCACGCACACACACACATACACACACCCATACACATACACACACATACACACACCCATACACATACACACATTACACACACACACACACACACACACACACACAAACATACGAGGAGCACAGAACAACTTTCAGGAGTCAGTTATCTTCTTCTACCATGTGGGTCCCAGGGACAGAACTCAGGTTGCCACTCCTGGAAGCGAAGCCTTTATCCCCTGAGCCATCTCACTGGCCCTCTTTCTTCTTAATCCTGAACTTTTTTCAGTGCCTGGTCCAAGTAAGTAGTCAGGATGCTTGCTTAGCTCCTTGACCTTGGCTCCTTCTTTATTTTTCCCCCAAGACTATTGCAATTTAGACCTAAAAGGCTAGTCATTTTGGAGGGTGCTTCTAGGTTTTCTGCTTCTAAGTTTAGGTCTCACCACAAGCATCACTCTATTGTGCTCCCTGCTTCAAATGGCAGTCCTTAGGGGATGGAGAGAGGGTCCTGTGAGCATTAGCTGCTCTTGCAGAGGACCCAGGTTCTGTTCCCAGCATCCACATGACAGCTAACAACCCTCTGCAACTTCAGTTCCAGGGGGATCTAATGCCCTCTCCTGGCCTCTGCAGGCATTGCACAACATGGGTGTATTTACATCCATATATAAGCAAAACACTCATAAACATTAAATAAATAAATAAATAAAATAAAACGGCAACTCTAAAGCCTGGAAACCACTACCACCAAAGGCTGTCAACACTCCTAGTTTCTGAGGTGAGGGAGACTTTGTAAAAACAATCTTTGGCAGAGAGGAGTCCAACTCTGTCATACAGCTGTGTGCTTATCTCCAGCAGCATAATAGCAAGCTAGGACTACAGTTTGGGGTGAGGAATGGTTTTTACTTCAAAAACAAAGCAAAAGGGGGTTGGAGAGATGACTTGGTGGTTAAGGTGCTTGATGTGCAAGTATAAGGCCCGAGTTCAGATGTGTAGCGCCATATAAACCCAGCCCGGAGATAGGAAGATCTCTAGAGGTTTGTGAGGTTCGTCAGTCTAACTGAATCGACGAGTTCCAGGTTCGGTGAGAGACCTTATCTTAGAAAATAAAGTGGAGAGTGATAGAGAAAGACATCCAGTGTGGACCCCTGGCTTCCACACTCACCTCCATGAACTGCCCCTAACCTCAGTACTCAGATAGGAAGCAAACGGTGCACAGCTACGTCCCCCATTAGGGGACCACGTTAGTATTTTACTTAGAGTTAATTCAGTCCTACTCAATGGGTAACTCAGAGCTACTTGAAGACTCAGAGCTACTGGTCTTATACACTCGTCCATCCTGTCAGTTCTAGTTACGCAGTTGGAATCTCTGTCCTATAAGAGCTCTTCTTTTTTTCTGGGCCACCCCTTTGCTGTGGCTGCGGTTTCTTAAGACTACCGGTCCTAATTTCCTCTGCTGTTGCAAATCTGCTCAGTTTTCTCTGATCACTCCAGCTTAGCAGGCTTTCTATCCTTGAAAGCTTGCTTCTTGTTCTGATTCTTCAAGCGAGGTAGGTGAGCTTTGTGACTGACGGCTAGGCTATGACAATCTTTATGTGCAAAAGTTGTACCAAAGATTCTCAATCTTTCCACAATTGGCCTCAGTATTTCGCAAGCCACACCTCACTCCAACCTGAGGTTATGCTTTCTGTCCTCTGCACTTAAAATTCCCTCTTCATCACTAAAGCTGGTTCTTCCTTCCAAACACAACACGGATGACAGGTCTTTAGGGACATCCCTCTTCCACGGTCAGGGTGTGCCACGTTTAAGGGAATAAAAAAGCAAGAAGCACCAAGACAGGCAATGCCCGGGCCAGGGCCACTGTCCAAACCCTAACCACTCATTATGGTCACTCCTAGCTTCCTGAACAATTTTTTTTACACATGGTATCTTTTCCTATTTTTTTTTTTTTTTCCTGCTAATACAAAGTCTTAGCTTTCAGGTCGCCTCCTTTAGGAGACGTCCTTCAGGTTCCAGGCTGAGCTTAGTGCCAAGAGCCCCTTCCTGCCCTCGTCCTCTACATCCCTGGACGCAGTGCATAACACCAGGTGGGGAGTTTGTTATACTGCCCAGAGATGTGTTTCCAGATAATGGATGCGCACGTTCCCCGAGGCAAATGCCACGTTTTACTCATTTTCATCGCAACTTATTTCTACGATCAAAACAGAGACGCTTCCCTAGAAATGGCCCTCGCAGGCCACCGTCGTTGGTCCCTAACTCGCAGAGTCGCTCACAGTCACTGCTTCCGGCTCTCGGGCTGGAGATACCAAGTAAGGAGCGCGGAAAGGGAGGTCTTGCATCGCCACGCGGGCTCTTTTCCACCCTGCACGGCGTGCAGCAAGGAAAAGCGAGCCCGAGGGTCAGGTGAGGGCACCGGCCCGGGCCTCTGGGAGCACTGGACGCCCGAGACCCACGGGCAGACGCCCGGCCACCCTCTAAAACCCGGGCTGCGAGCGCGCGAAACCCTTACCCACTGCAGGAGCGCCGGCTTCCTCCCGACCCCGCCCTCTGCGCACGTGACCCGGCGCGCTCCCAGACCCGGATGTGGGTGAGTCCATCTGCTCCCGGGGAGGGGGGCGTCTGGAAACGTCATTGTTTCTTTCCTTTAAAAGCCAGAGCCGGGCGCGAGATTGGCGGCCACGCGCGCGCGCTCCCGGCTCGAGAGTCCGCCCGCCGGCCCGGGGCCGCGCTCGGGGCCGCTGGGTAACCGCCTGAGCGCACCGAGGAGCGGCGGGCGTGTAGTGGAGCGGACGCGGCCCTGGCCGCCGTGGTGCCGCTGTCCTCCAGGCCGCATGGCTCGCGGCCGCTGCCCACCGCAGGCCGCCCGCCGCTGCCCGACCGGGGCCTCCCCGGAGCCGCGCCCGTCGGTCTGGCCGCCTCCGCCCTCCGCAGCTCGGTGCGGGCCGGCCAGGTGCTGTGCCTTCCCCGGTCGCGGGCGGTCCCGGGCTTCCACTCGGGCGGGGCCGACTGCTGCCGAATAAGCTCCGCGGGATGGGGCTTTAACGATGGCAGGTCCCAAGAAGCCGCTGGCCTCAGTGCTCACGAGCTCATGAGCGGACGGATTGCAATTTGGGGGAACCTTGCCCTCCATGCGTACAAATCAGGGATAGGAAATAAACTCGTAGAAAGTTTGAAAAGAGCAGTTTCCTGTTCAGGCAGACGCTTGAAGACAGCGAGTCTGCATTGCAAATGAGGTCTTTTGTCCTTTAGGAAATCTAGGTGTTAAGCTGAGTCTGTTGTCGAGAGACTTTTCATTTGCAGACTGGCTGTCCTGAGGCCAATTTAAAATGTTTTGTTTAAAAGTATTGTAGGGTAGATGCTCCTTAAATTTTATTTATGAGTGTTTGGCCTGCATGTAAGTGCAGAGGTCAGAAGAGGGCGTCAGATTCCAGGGAAGTGGATTTCCAGGTGATTCCGAGTGGCTACGTGGGTGCTGGGAACCGATCCCTGGTCCTTTGCATGTGCAGCTAGCTCCTGAGCCACCTCCCACCTTTGGGAATCTTTACACAGTCACATATTTTAGTTTTATTTTTGTATGAAGAAGTCAAGGATCATCGACTACAAATTAAAGATATTTACACTTAACGATTAAAAGCTGTAGCATGATAGTGTATTTTTCATATTTGGAGTGCATCTTAAGACTAATTTGTATCCTGTGCTTCTTGACTTTTTACTTTGTCATCAAAGATCAGTTAAATAAAAGACTGTAACTAAAATGTTAGAGATTTGTAAACACTCGAGACACATATCTGTAGACTGCCGTTTTAAAACCATGTAGAAATTGGTAATTGTGCTGTTGCTGTTCTCTCTCCTCTACCTTTGTTTAGGCTTCTGCTCCCGTGTATTTTGTAGTGGCAGATGGTGACAGCATCACTAGTCTACACTGTCATAGCTAAGGTGACCTCACCCCAGAAGCTGTGTTTGCTTTTGTTCAGTTTTACAGAACCACAGTACTATTTTCACATCAACACAAATCTATAAAAATCCACAATGTCAATAATCCGTTAGGGTTCAGGTCGCAGTTGCTCCAGACATGTGTTTGCAGTAGCTTGTTTGGACCAAAATCCTGCAGAGAACCATCTGCTGCATTTGACTTCAGTGCCTTCCTTTTACATTTTCTTATCTTCAGCAGTTCCCTGACCCTTACGTCCCTTTGCACTTCACCACTCTGAGTTTACCTGTTTATACTGTAGTTTTTAATATGTGCCTCTGCTTCCTTTTTGACCTCTCCTCCAGTGCCTAAATCTAGAATTACATCATCCAGTGTAGTAGTAGCCATCAGGCAGAGGTGTTATTTAAAATGAAATACAAGCTTGGTTCCCTGTTTTCATTAGCCTCTTTCAAAGTGCCCAGCAGTCACAGGCTGTCCAAAAGGGACTGCTTTTGAATAGTGCAGGTAAAAATGATTCTGTAATGGCAGAAAGTTCTGTTGAACTACAGTGATCTAGAAGCTTTGTTAGATTCTTCCTGATTTGTGATGGGAGGTCAAGAAAATGTCATGATGGTAGATTTCATATTATGAAAATGACTTTCTATTGCATTCATTATCAGGGACACGTGTAATGTTTGGTTCCCTTTTCAGATGTTACTCTTGATCTGCATAGTGGGTTCCAGTGGTGTAAGACCATTCCATCCTGCATGAAAGGGCCCAAGAAACTTCCACTTAATGTGATTAACAAGCCTGTCTCCATCACTGTATGCTGAAGTGGTTTTTAATTGTACCATTCAGTTGGTGCTGCTTAGTTGGAACTCTCTTAGGGGGAACTTTCCCTCACCAGCTGCTTTACTATCCTAAAATATAATCTGCATAGAAGAGGCAAGAAAATGCTTAATTCTTTTCCTTTATTTTCAGACTACAGTAATGAATTGGTGGCCTAGCAACCTCCAGAGGTAACCATGAGGGTTTTTACCTTTAAAAACAAGTATTTCATGAACTGATAAACTTTAATGTGTTTCAGTTTTTAACATGATGCAGTCATTCTTTTTTGATAACGAAACTGTTCTGTCTTTGGTCAGAGGGGACTCTTCAAAACCGATAGTTTTGATAATTTCCTGCTTCCAGTTTTCAATACTCTGTTTTTGTTTTTTTGAGATGGTCTCATGTAACCCAGGCTGGCCTTGATTTTGCTAGGTAGCCAAAGATGATCTTTAACTTGTGATCCTCCTGGGTCCAGTGCTCAGGTGCTAGGGTTATTTTGCCACTATGACCAGCTCAGGATTATTTTTTTGAATTTTGATATAAATCATTATCATGGTTCCTATCAAACAGATTTCCTAAAGCAAAATTTATCTGTAGAAGACTAGTAAATCCTGATTATTTCCTCTTCTTGAAGGTAATATTTCTTATAGTTCTTGGTTGGTTCTTCAGTAAATCAGCACCTAAAGCAAACACATGTGCATACACCACACATCTTTTCTCAGATAAAAATACTATTTACATGTACTATTTTGTATTTTACTTTTTTCACCATAGAAACTTGTAGTGATTGCTATCCCTTTTTACAGTTTCATAGTGCTCCCTTGGTAAACGATAAAAATTTGATAAAAATTTATGTTGTCTCCTACTTTATAAATAGTGCTGCAGTGACTATCTTTTATGCATATCTTATGTTTTTTTCCCAGTGTGTCTTAGTGATAGATTCCATGAAGTAGGATTGGTAGATCAAAGAGTAAATGCATATATGCATATTTTGTTGTTTTAAAATTTTTTGATTGATTAATTTTTATTTTTAAATAAAATATATTTTATTATTTTTGGTTTTTGTGTATGAGTGTATTGCTGGAATGTAAGTGCACCTGCATTGTGCCATGCCCACAGAGGTTAGAAGAGGGCATCGAATCCCCTGGAACTGGAGTTACGGATGGTTGTTAACTGCCATGTGGGTGCTTGTGTTTGAACCTGGGTCTTCTGCAAGAACAGCCAGTGCTCTTAACTGCTGAGCTGTCTCTCCAGCCCCTAAAAGCTCATTTTTAAGAGCTCATATTTTTTCAGTCTGTTATTATTATTATTTTGATTTTGGTTATAGTTTTGACAGCTTTTTGAAAAACTTTTCATTTGAAAATTTTCTCTATTTTATTTGCTACCCCTCTGGCCAAATTTGAAGAGGAGCTTTCTGGGAAATAAGAAACAGTACTGATTGTTTGTGTGAGTCCTAGTTTTATTAGTGGAGTCTATCTTTCACAGCCATAGAACTTTGTAGCAGAGCAATACTAAGGCAGGTAAGGTGCATCGTTATTTTTCCTCAGGGTGGTTTAAGGTTAGCCTGACCCCTCTTAGCATCACACAGTTACACATAGTTCTAGCCATAGTTTTAATTTTCTTTTTGTGTTTTGTTTTGTAACATGTCCTTAGGCATACACTGGATATTTTTCCTCACCTGTACAGTGAAGAGGTTAGATTAGAGGCCTAAAGTGCTTTCTCGCATGTAAATCCCAGTAGGCTAGAGATTTATTCTGATTGGACATACCTATTTATATTTTCCCCCCTAAGATTTAAAGTGTATTTTCTGCCCCCTGAACCTAATGGTACAAACCTGCTTTGCTTTTAATCATTCCTGACCAGACCTCGGTAATTGAGAACAGCCTCATTGAGAAGGTCTGTTGTGGTTAATAAGTTTTGCCTGATGTCCATCCCCCAGTGGTAGAAAGCCTTCCGAGTTCTTGAGCTCTATTTTCTACTTAACCGTATTAGTGTTTCATGCTAGGGCAAGGAGTGACAGATTCTCAACAGTTTTTAAATTTGTATTTAATATCATGAGCAAAGAATAACCAAATACATAATCACGTATCACATGCCACAGTCAAAGCAGAATGAGTGACAGTATATTCATGAGGCCAGGCTAGTTAGGAACTGAATCATTGCAGCTCTGGAAACCGAGGCAACCAAAGGTCCACAGGAAATCCCCATCCTTGCAGTTTGCAGGATCCTAGAGCATCAGAACCCATGGTGTTTGGAAGGTAACAAGCAGAGGACCTGTTAAAGAAATTTTTCCTATTATCACGTATTTTTTACAGAGGATGTTGCCAGTTCTTTAAACCAGACTCTCTTTAGTGTGATGTTGCTGCCACCTGGTGGCCGTGAGGTGATATGCTTCAGTTTAATTTTGGTCTCACCAAGAAGATGCTGTTAACTAAAAAATATGCTGATGTATTTTAAGATCTGAAAGATTCTGTGATATAACACCTGTTGGGACTGGGGAGTTACAATGCCTAGATTTGAATTTTAGGACAGTAACTTGTAGTTTATATCACAGTGAAGTTATTTTGCTCTCTAACCCTCAGTTTCCTTAAAGTAATAGTATCTATCTTTTATGAGGGTGGAGAAGATAAAGTATAAATCAGCTAGATAAGATGAACATTTGATGGATTTTAGCATCTGTTATTTTGTTAATTGTTAAATAGTGGTATCCAGAAACTTTGTCAAGGAATTATATATTATTAAGTAGATCACTGTTTAAGCATAACATGCCCTAAAGTGGCATAGTTTTAGTAGGAATAATTTTGAATAACTATAATACATTGTCCTAACAAATAATGTTTTCCTATACAGTAAGTATTGGTGGATGGCTGTCAGGAGCACACTATTTATAGTGAACAGTCAATGGTCTTTTAGAGAAAGATGAAATAAAAAACCTTGGCAATTACTGTTCATACCTTTAATTTTACAGATGGAAAACTGAAGTCTGAGGACACACAGCTGGTCATGCAGAGCAAAACAATTTTGTGGATTCCTTCTAGTGCTCTGTGAACTCTGCAGTACCTCCCACTTCAGGAATAGAACAAAGTGGAAGGGGCGGTCTGGGTGTGTTATTTTCACTCTTACTGTGGGTTGAAAGACAGTGGATGCCTCCACAAACATATGAACTTCTGTATACACACACACACACACACACACACACACACACAAGCACAGACACACACACATAAATAAAAATCTTAAAAATAGTGATATAGCCAGGTGTGGTGGCACACACTTTTAATCCCAGCACTTGACCCAAAGAGGTAGGTGGGTCTCTGTGAGATTCAGGCCAGCCTAGTCTACACAGTGAGTTCTCGGTGCACTGGGGCTACAGGAGACCCTGACTTAAAAAAAAAAATGAAGACATGGCATAGAGGAGCCAAGTTCAGTTCCCAGCACCCACCTCAGGCAACTCACAACCACCTATGACTCCAGCTCCAGGGGATCCAATACCTCTGGCTTCCTCAGGTACCTGCATTCATGTGAACATATGTACACACAGGCATATACATACACATTCTTTAAAAAGATAAAAAAAAAGTGGGCATAGGACAATGAGGTACTGCATCGATGTTACAGGGAGAGTGCAGGCAGCAGCTACGGTTTTGTTTTGCTTTTATCTGCAGTGTGTCTGGTCTCCCACATCTTGTGGCGGTCTGCTTCTGTGCTCTTCTTGAAGCACTACGTTTTCTCAGCATTGTTCACATGCTTTCATTCCCACGAAGTTGAAGTTGAAATGCTGGAACTTAAAACAGTGAATTTTCTCATGACTTTTTCCCTTTCTCTTCCTCTCCTCCTCCTCGTCCCCCTCCCTTTATCCCTCGCTGCCCTCCTCTTTGTCCTTCTTTCCATACTCAGTTGCCAAGGCAAAGGGGATTTGGCGATGGAGGCTTTGTTGGAAGGAATACAAAATCGAGGGCGTGGCAGGTAAGTTTGCTCTTCCCCTTCCCGGGGGAGCTTCTCACCGCAGTTTAGCAGCTTATCTGGGTTATGTTCTGATCACATTATGCGTTGAGTATAGGAGTAAAAGTGTTAGGAAAAGCTCAGCTGATCCATGGCTCATTTGTGGATGCATCTCTCCTGATAGTTTCCCTTGCTTAGTGTTGTGAGACTGGACTCTTACCTCCTTGAGTTTTCTACTCTTTTCAATTTGTGTCTGTGGGTTTTTTTTTTTTTGTGTGTGTGTGTGTGTGTGTGTGTATGTGTGTGTATGGGGGGGGGCTTACTATGTAGCCCTAGCTGGTGGCCTGGAACTCGTATGGATCAAACTAGCTTCAAATGCACAGAGACATTCCTCCGCCTGCCTCTGCCTCTTGAAGCTGGAACTAGCAGTGTGCACCACCACACCCTGTTGATGTTTCCACTCTGAAGAAACAAAAGTTTAGTGGTAAGAGGGTCTGTGAAGAACACATGCCTAGGGCTCTGTGGATATGGTGTCCATCTCTGTTTCATTACTGCAGCATCTCCAGCAGCTTGGAAGGACATCAATCAGTAGACCAGTAGGGAGGCTGCAGTGAGTTTCTAGTAAGAAGGCGGAAGAAATAGTCGAAGTAGATCTTGCTTATGGATGAATGTTTTGAAACAGCTTTTAAAACTGTGTTATGTTTTCCCTGTACCATAGTCTGCTTGCTGCCAGGCAGTTCATTTTGGCTAGACGAGACTGTGACACAGGCTTGCCTGGTTTCTTCGTGAAAGCATCCCTAACATATTCTAGAAGACCTGGTTCATAGTTGTGAAGTTCTCACTCCATAGGTCAGGTAGAAAACATCAGTGTTTGACCAGTGTCTCTTGCTTAAGGGTACTCTGTGGAGTCAGCAGCTTTAATATGTCAGTGCATCAAAGACAAAAGTCTAGAGACCCTGTTCTTGGCTTATGGTAATTTATTAGTTCTTTAGGTAGGTTTAGTCTACGATGTTTTTGGATGTGAAGGATGAAAAGTCACTTGGACATAAGCTCTGTTTTCCTCCTGTGTCTATAGGGGGTTTTTGACATCCTGTGAAGCAGAACTACAAGAGCTCATGAAACAGATTGACATAATGGTGGCTCATAAAAAATCAGAATGGGAAGGGCAGACGCATGCTCTGGAAACCTGCTTGGACATCCGTGACCGGGAACTTAAGACTCTGAGGAGTCAACTGGATATGAAGCACAAAGAGGTAAAGCAGTTGATTCACTACTAACAACAGCTGCTGCTGCTGCTGCTGCTGCTCCTCCTCCTCTTCCTCCTCCTCCTCTTCCTCCTCCTCCTTCTTTTTAAATTTCTACTTTTAAATTTACAGGGTTCTGTATGGCCATTTTCATGCAAGCATATATAATACATTTTGAGCTTTTCTCCATACCCCACTGCTCTTGAGACTGTCTTGGGAGTTTGACCTTATCTTTTATACTAAACATATTTCTTAAATGTTTGTTGAGAAGAAGCATTTGTGTACTGTTCTAGTTTGCTTTCAATTGCTGTGACAGAACACTGTGACCAAAACCAACTTGGAGAGGAAAGGATTTATTTGGCTTACATCTCCCACATCACAGTTTATCACAGAGGGAGCCCAAGGTAGGAACTCAGGGCAGGAACCTGGATGCAGGAGCTGAAGCACAGGCCATGAAGAAATGCTGCTTATTAGCTTGGTCTCTTGGCCCACGCTCAGCCTGCTTTCTTATACAACACAGAACAGCCTGCCCAGGGGTGGTACTGCCCACAGGGGGCTGAGCCCTCCCACATCACTCCACAATCAAGAGAATGCTTCACAGACACGGCCACAGACCAGTCCAGTGGAGGCAGTTTCCAATTAAGGCTCCGTCATCCCAGATGTGTCAAGTTGACAATAAAAGTTATCTAGCACATGTACCAAGTTAGTTCCTATTTTGATTTATTTATTTTGATGGTTCTTTTTAGAAGAAAAATTTATCATGAATGTATTTAAGAGTAATATTTATTTCTAGGACCTTTACCTTGGGTTCATATAATAATATAATTTCTTTTTAAAAGTTACATTTATTTATTTTTAAGTGTGTGTGTGTGGTGTGTGTGTGTATGGGGTGTGTGTGTGTGTGTGTGTGTGTGTGTGTGTGTGTGTGTTCAGAAGACAACTTTTGGGAGTTAGTTCTCTCCTTCTGCCAGTGAGTCCTGGCAGTTAGACTCAGGTCACTAGGCTTAGTGACAAAGGCCTTTAACCACTGAGCCATCTTGAAGGCCCCATACATTGTTTAAGAAAATATGAAAAGGGACTGACGTCGTTGGTAAAGTACTTTCTAGGAAGCCTGAGTCCTGAGTTGGACACCAGCACTCATGTAAAATGCCAGGGATGGTGATATACATCTGTAATCGGGGTTGGTAGGGATCATAGACAGGTGGATTCCTGGAACTCACTGACCAGCTCGTCCAGACAGTTGGAGAGCTACAAATTCAGTAAGAGACCCTCTCTCAAAAAATAAGGTAAAGAGTGATTGAGGAAAACACATGACATTGCTCCAGTGTCCATATGCATGCATACACATATATGCATGCATGCACATACATAAATGCATACAAAACACACATATGTACACAGAGACATGCATACAACACACACATATGCACACAAGATGTAAAAGGTTGTTACATAATTTTTATAAATTTTATCATATTATATGTCCATATTAACATGTACTGAGTTTAATGGGTTTGGTTTTGGCCTCACTTATATGACTAGTTAAAAATCAGAGTTGAGGGCTGGGAGTGTGGTTCAGTGGTAGAATGCTTGCCTAGTATGCTTGAAGCCCTAGGTTCAGTCTCCAGCACAGCCAAAAAAAAGCAAAATTGAGCTTTTGTTTTAGATTTAAAACAAAGTTAAGGTTGGGGAAGCATCTCACTGATAGACTCCTTGCTTGGCGTGTACAGGATCCTGGGTAGGTGTTCCAGCACTGCAAAAACAAGGAAAACCCATTAAAAGTTTACCTTTGTTTAACATTAAGGGAGAAGAAAAAATACAGGAAAATAAAACCATTTGCAGTTCCACCACTCATTGATATTGGACATTTGGCTTTAAGAATATTTACTAGTTTATCTCTCATAATTTATACAGTAAGCAGAGGTCCACTGAATATTGAAAGGAAAGCAGAAAGCATTTATAGGTACAAGCATTACCTCTAAGTTTCTGGTATGAATTAATCCAAGAAGAGCTATAGACAGATGCTCATCCTAGACCTCACTCTGATGGCCTTTCCTACAATGAGATCTTCTCTCATCAAGGTTATTACCAGTTGATTGCCTGCCAGGTACACTGCTGGGAGTGGCCACATGTTGACATTGTGATTTGGTTGATGATACTAAAGAGTAGTTTAGAAGTGTATCCTGTGACAAGGAAGGGTTAGGCTTGATGAGAATGCTTTTCTGCTTATCTAAAGAGTCTCCCTGGTGTTGACCATTTGCACTTTGGGTCAAAGCAGCTTATAGCACCTGCTATATCAAACTTAGATTTCTGCAGCTGCCGTTTATTTTAAAGCTTAGGGAGATGTTTTAAAAGTTCCTCTCAAAGTTACAGTTTATGCAAGATGGGGAGGGGACGAGACAGCAAGATGGGGAGGGGACAGCACACCCAGTGACAAGTCACACGCGTTTTCTTTAACAGTTTAGGTAGGTCCATGCTCCTTTTCTATAAAGTGGGCCTTTTTCTATGCACTTTCTATAAAGTGAGTGTTTTGCTTGCATGTATGTAAGTACACCTGTGCTTGCGATGCCTGGATGCCTGTGGAAGCCAAAAGAAGGCATCAGATCCCCTGGAACTAAAGTTACAGATGATTGTCAGTCTCCATGTGAGTGCTGGGAACTGAACCCAGGTCCTCTGCAAGAGCAGCCAGTGCTCTTAGCCTCTGAGCATCGCTCCAGCCCCAACTTCCACTTTTTTATTTCTTCTAGGGCAAAACAAAAGCTGCTATGCTTAGTAAGTTGAAGTGATAGTGGTTTCCTAGTTAAGAAAAGCATTGTATAAATTGATATCTCTAGTGTTTATTTTGTTAAAACCCAGTAAAGAGGCTCATATGTGTTAGTCTGAGAACATTTTATCAGTCTGAGGTGGAGTTTGAATTTATTCCTCTGGCATGGTTTGGGTGGCAGACGCATTCATTATTGCCATTACTTACTGCCTCAAAGAGAAACTGAATTGAATGAAAGATTCCAAGGTAAGAATTTTAGGAGTGCATGTTTGGCATAGGACATATAAGAAATGTAGAATTTCAGCTGTCTGGTTACTTTGCTGCTTCACTGAGTTGCTGGAAATGAAGTTTGTAGAAGTTATGCTCTTCTATCAAACATTAGTAATAGAGATCTGTTCCAGAGTTTGTGAAGTTGTGTTGCATTAAAACATCTACTTCTATGGACTGGGAAATGGCTTAGTGGGTAAAGTGCTTCCTGGATAAGCGTGTACAAAATCCGCAGAACCCAAATAAATGCCATTTGAGCATGGTGGCACTTCTGTAATAAAGGTAGAGACAAGGTGTGCTAGAGCAAGCTGGCTACCTAGACTGTCTGTATGGATGACTCTGGGTTCAGTTTGAGGTCCTGCCTTGGTAAGAAAGGTAGAGAGCAGTTGAGAAAGACTACTCCCTCATGTCATGCTTATCTAAAGAGTCTCCCTGGCCTCCACACACATGTGCACACACACAGGCATGTGCACCCCACACATTTACATTCCTACACATGAGAATATGGTCATGCACATCACACACATACACATGCAAAACCCCCACTTATTTCTCATATGTTCATGATTTCATATATTATAATCGCACAGATAATATTAACTAGAAAACAGGGCTTTACATTTTTGTTACTCTGTTTGAATGATACAGGCCAAGAGGAGTTAGTTCTGTGTGGAAGATGTGCTGCTCAAAGGACAGGTCCCCGGTGAGATAGAAAGCTTGCACTGGGACGTGATAGTATACCAAGCCCTTAATGAGAAAGTTTTGCTGTGTGAGAATGCCATTGGCAGTAAGCAGTGTGTTTCATGAGCTACATTCTACTTCAAGCTGCTTGTCTCCCTCTAGGTTGCTGTTTGTGGCCCACACAGCTCTCTGAAGGACACACTAGGAGCACTAGTGTGTGGATTTTACTTTGAAAGTTAGTGTGTTTTCTCATTAGTGTGTTAGGACTGAGTAGGTTTGAATGGACTTTCTGCTGTGGTTATCTTCTAACTCCCTGGAGGACAGGTTCTTTGGGTATTTCCCCCATTCAGAAGTAGTACTCATATTGTTCTTTTTTAATTTTTAAAAAACATTTTTTATATCTCTTTGTGTTTATTTTGTTTGTATGAGTGTTTTGCCTACATGTATATAGGTGCACCACATGCATATAATGCCCATGGAGGCCAGAAGTTACAGGAGTTACAGGAACTGGAGTTACTGATGGTTGTTAGTCCCCATGTAGATGCTGAGATTTGAACCCGGTCCTTTGCAAGAGCAGTCAGTGCTCTTAATCACTGAGCCATTTCTCCAGCCCTGATGTTTCTTCATTTTTAGTTTCAGCTGTTTAATGACCTGCTATCATGAAAGATGAAGGTTTTGCTGTCTTAGATATAATTACCATCCTTTCATCCTGCCAGAAATACATACCTAATTGCTAATTAGATTGGTATTCAGTATTTGCATCATTAAGAAGTGTAAATATTATAGCTGATCTAGGTTGGATAGTCACTTCTTGTACCATTTTGTTTTTCTGGGAGTTAATCACTGTCTTATTTTTTTAATTTGCTTTACTTAAATGTGTACAGCATTGATTCTAAATTCTCTGGCATGGTATGGGTCTTCTTTTAGTGTGTTAAGACCTAGGTGGAGTATGGTGGTGCATGCACTTAATCCTACTACTCTGGAGGCAGGGGCTGCTGGGTCTCCGAAAGTTCAAGGCCAACTTGGGCTACATAGTGAGTTCCAGACTAGCTGGGGCAACAGGGAGACCCTGTCTCAAAAAGGCAACAAACAAACAAAGACATATTGAATTTTCTGTCCATTTTCTTTGCTCTTTCCTCTGAAGCCTTCTTTTTGGAGCTAGCCATTCTCAGGTATGGATTGCTTACTTTGGAGGCCAGCTAGCGGTCTTTGGGGCTCCCTTTGCCATATCCTCAGGCTTCTATGCTTCTTCTTTGTCATCTTTCTTTCCTTTTTTTTGAGGTAGTGTTTTACTGGGTAGCCTAGGCTATCCAACTCTCCACCTTCAACTTCTCAAGTGCTGGAGCATGCTTCTGAGATCTAATTTGTCTTATAATAGCTTTATTTTCTGGCATGATTAAAAGTTTTATTGGCTATAAAATTCTGTTTTTAGTTCTACATGAGTCTTTAAGATTTTAAGATTCAGTAAGGGCAGATTAGCTAGTTTGAGTCAATGTGCCCACTGAAGACAAGTAGGGAGGTTAGCTTTTAAACAATGTACTCGAAGTGCAGTGCTAACAGGATCCTGAAGAATTCTCAGGCCAGGCTCACTAGGCCAGAAACTGAAGGAGATGAGACCAGAGTTTGGGGCCACTACCAGGTGGCACTAAGGAAGGCAGCTAAGAAGACAAATTGCCAAAGAGGATGTTTGGTAACTTCAAGAAGCTAAGGAAATGGAGCATTTGTTGCTCTAACATGGCTCCGAGCCTCTCCTCACTGTGGAAGAGACCATGAAAGACTTCTCTCAGAGTGCAGATGGACCAGAACCAGAACATGTCCTCTTAAAGTCAGCATACTGCTTCATATGCTTTCATTCTGGAACTCAGTCTAAGGTGATGTTGGATACTACTGTCTGTAGGCATCTCCAAAGTGCTAGGCATCCAGGAGTCCAGAGGAAATCAACACAGACATTCTCTAAAGGAAGAACAAGCAACAAAAATCAAGCATTTTAAGGTCTCAAATGATTTCTTCAAATAATTGTGGAAAAATGGTGGTACACACTAAAAAATAACCCACCTCAGAAGACAAGATGACAAATAGTAGAAGCAAGAAAGTAGAAGCAGGCCCGTAGCATTCTGCAGCTCAGGCTTTCTAGTAGAAATGCTCACTGAGACTGAGGATCTTATGAAAGAACTGAAAACTGTCAGAAAGTGAAATGATGGGAAATTTCCACTTGAAAGATACAGTGGCTGAAACCAGATCCTTAAAGCAGGGCTGGTGTTTGCTGCTAAGCCTGATGAGCTGAGTTCAGTCTTTGCGATGCATATGGTGGATGGAGAGAACTGACTCCTCATACACACTGTGGCAGAGGTCTCTCTCTCTCTCTCTCTCTCTCTCTCTCTCTCATACACACACACACACACACACTATAATAAAAAATTGAAAAAGAGTCTTCTTCAGGTATTAAGTAGTGCGGTGATTTGAATGAGAATGTCCCCCATGGGCTCCAGGTATTTGAATATTTGGCCTTAGCTGGTGGCATTGCTTGAAGGGGTCTAGGAGGTCGCCATGCTGGAGGAAGCTCATCGTGGAGGGTGGGCTTGAAGAGTTCATAGCCAAGTCCCATTTCCTGTTTTGCTTTCCCTGCTTCCTGTGCTGCTGGAAGATGTGAGCGCTCTGCTTTCTGCTGGGGCTCCCTCCAGCCATGCCTCCCTGCCATGGTGGACTCCTATCTCCCTGGAACCGTAAGCCCAATTAACTCTTTCTTCTATAGGTTGCCATGGTCATGCTGTTTTATCACAGAAAGTGGCTAATACAAGGAGAGATCCTAGGTGGAAGTTCAGAGCTGTGGAAAGAAATAAACAGGAATGGTGAATATGTAGGTAGATTTAAATGAATACTGACCATATACAGCAGCACTGGTCCTCTTAACCTAACATATTTAGTATTATGATGGCAGATTTAGGTCAAGTTGGAGATAAGTGGAATTAAATTACTTTGTAGTCTCAAGATTGTCTGGGAATTGGTAAAACTACTAACTAATAGTAGACTCGTTATGTCACAGATTTCTTGTTTCAGTCTGAGGAAGCCATTAGAATGTACTAGCCACTTGTGGTGGCACATGCTTTAATCCCAGAACTTGGGAGGCAGAGGCAAGTGGATCTTTGGGAGATCAAGGCAAGCTTGGTGTACACAGCAAGTTCCAGGCTAGCTGGAGCTATAGGAAGACCTTATCTCAAAACAACAACAAAACAAAGAAAAAAAAAACACAAAATAAAACCAACAAAAAAAGTATGTACTAATAGAAAGTCTCCAAGCAAATAGCAGGAGAAAAATGGAATCAGAAGAAGTAATCAGTGCCAAAGAAAGCGAACAGAGAGAAAAATGTACAGAGCTTAATAAGAATGAGTAGCATGCAAAGTCCAAATAGGTCTGTTAAGTCTAAACGCAGCAAATTTCTCAATTAAAAAGTAAAAATTGGATAACTAGGTGAAAATAATTAACCACAGTTATTGATGATTGTAAATGCCCAGAAGGGTGAAAGTAAAATGCTTGCCCTTCGGACACTTGAAGAGAAAGATGAGGTGACTGTATTCATATTAGAAAAAGGCTGCTTGAAGCAGAAGTAGAGAACATAACAAGGGAAAGAAGCACTTCATCATGACCATGTGCGAGTGTCAGGACGTGTAATTGTCATGGGTAAATTCTGTGCTCTGTGCCACATTCTTCCCTCTGATTTCATTTAAGCCTTAGACATGGCTCTCTGTGTGCCTGTGTGCGGCCAGCTTCTCACTGCACTTGCTTCTCTGGGGGCCTTGGGAAGCTGCTCACCTTAAATCTAATGTGGGGTAGTTAACACTGCCAGGGAATGTCTCAAGTGGGAGAAGAATGAATCACTAGGTAAAACCAGCTACCCATTTCTCAGAGAATGTTCTGAAATACTCCGTCTGCTTCCTTAGGAGTTCCCAGCCACACCTCCCCGGCTACTTGCTGCGGTAGTCTGCCAAGTAATAGACCTTGTATGGCTCTTCTTCCTTCCTCTCTCCTCATGTGCTTTCTGGGATCTCCTCTAGTTATCTACCCATAAGTCTGTAGCTCAGATTGCACTTTGGGGAAAACTCAAATAGGACAAAACAATGTAGTAAATAGTTTTAAAATAAAATTCTCTCTTTTCCTTTATATGTGTGCAAAAAGTATCAGAACTGTAAGATGAACTATAAGATGAAGCCACAGCCATACTTGGGAGTTATAACACATTTTTCTTAGTAACCAGTGGAAGACATCAGTAAGAATATAGATTTGAGCAGCAGCAGCAGCAGTAGCAAACTTGACCCAGTTTGTAAAAATAGAATGTTACCCAGCACAACTGCAGAGCATGCATTTCTTTTCCAGCACAAACAAACTGTTACCAAAATTGACCCTGTGCTGGGCCAGAAAGTAAATCTTGATGTAAACAATGGCTTGAAATCATAGATAAGATCTCTGAACATAGCAGAAATAGGTTAGAAAAAGATAACCTTGAAAAATCTGTGTTTGGAAATTAAGAAATAAAAGTTCTAAATAATTCAAAGAGGAAGTCACAATGGAAATGAAAAATAGTTTGAACTGAAAGATAATGAGAGGACTATACATCAGACCTGCAGGATGCAGATAAAATGTCTCAGGGCAAAATTTATAGTCGGAGAATGTGTTAGAAGAGGTGGTGATTCATCTCAAGCCATTAGGAGGAGAGCTTGCTAAATCCAAAGTATTTAGAAGAAGGAAATTTAAAAAATACCAAAATTCGAAAGTAAGAATTTGAAAATGATGTGCCATAGAAGACCGTAAAAGAAGGCAGATGTAACTCAGGGCTAGTAAGATGACTCAGCAGGTAGAGGCACCCACCGCCACACCTGATGACTCAAGTAGTGAAGGGAAAGGATTGATTCTAGAGGTTGTCCTCCGACCTCAACTCTGGGATTCTAATAATTCAGCTCTATTAGTCATTAATAACATAGCCTTAAAATATACAAAGCGAACATAGAGTCTGGGGAAAAATTAAATTTGTGGTGATTTTAGAAGAGTTTAATGCAACTCTTTTGCTAATCAATAGAACAAACACCCAAAAAAATCAGTTAAGGTGAAGATTTGATCAAAATCAATTTGACCTAATTAATCTAAATGGAACATTGATTCCAGTAGCTGCTGAAAACACGCTCTTTTAAAATGGCTGTGAAACAAAGACAAAACAGAAACCATTTGTGGTGGCACATGCCTTTAATTTCAGCCCTTGGGAGGTAGAGGCAGGCAGATCTGTTCAAGGACAGCCTGGTATACATAGCAAATTCCAGACCAACTGGGGATACAGGGAGACCCTGTCTCAAAAAAAAGACTGTAAAACATACATTTTTAGTACCATAAGGCAGTTTTCAACATTATTCAGAAGATTAAATTAAATTTTATGTTTTTGTATCAAAGTAGATATAAGTTAAAACTAAAGACAAAAGACAACTGGGAAATTTTCAAGTGCTTGGAAATTAAGCAATGCGCTTTCAAATAACCTTTAAGTCACAAAGAAGTAACAATGAAAATTAGAAAATATTTTGATTTTGAATGGTAATGAACTTGCTGTGTAATAAATATGTGAGGTTGGATGAATAATGCAGTGGTAGAACATGTGCTCTTAACTATGCAAAGGCCCGGCCAAACCAAAGCAAAGAACGACCTGTGGGATGCAGCTAACATGGGACCTAGAGAGAGTTTCATCTACATCTATAGATATGTAATAAAAACCTGAAAATCAGTTATCCAAGTATTTAAACCTGGGAAGTACTGGTGAGATGGCTCAGTGGGTAAGGAGCTTGCCACATGAACATGAGGGCCTTAGTTCAGTCCCTAGGAACCAAGTGGAAGCCAGGCATAGCTGTGTTTCAATTGCAGTCTCAGCGCTGGAGACAGGAGGGTCCCTGGGGCTCACTGCCAGCCAGCCTAGCTGAATAGTTCAGTGAGAAACTCTGCCTCAAAAAATAAGGCAGATAACAGTTGAGGAGGATGCCTGATATTGACCTTGGCCTTCACAGCCAGGTGCATACATGCATGAAAACCCCTCCCCTTCCCCGTATACCCCAAAGGATCACCGTCTCTAGATTCCTATTCTTCCTTTCCGTTCCCATGAAATAGTGTTTGTCAGGAAAATCACTGCTGGATACTTATTGGAGTTAAGGGCTGAGAAAAATGGTTTGATAGGATCACTTCCTTGTTCTGGGGAAAGTCAGATAAGTACATAGCAGGCATGAGTCACCATCACCTGCTGTTGTTAAGAGGACTTGTTTGTTTATTTATTTATTCATTTATTTAACAAAAAGCATTGAGAATAAACCAAACAGGGAATGTAAGTCTTTAACTAACTTTAAAATTTTAGAAGTTAATTTTTTCATTGTTATGTAGATTATTAACTTAGTTATTTGACTGCTTGAGAAAAGGGCTATTATCTCTCTCTCTCTCTCTCTCTCTTTCTCTCTCTCTCTCTCTCTCTCTCTCACACACACACACACACACACACACACACACACACACACTTACTTGAAAACTGGTTTGCAAGTGAGTACAATGATTATTTTCTGATTTTCAGTTTCAGGGCTGTTGTTTCAATGCTAATGCTGAAAAGTCCTACCCTTGTCTGCTTTTAGGTGGGAGTGCTGCATCAGCAGATAGAAGAACACGAAAGAACCAAGCAAGAAATGGCCATGGAGTATAAGCAGGAGTTGAAGAAGCTGCAGGAAGAAGTGAGGTTTTAGTTCTGTCCATGTTATGTAATTCTTTCTCTGTATCCTTGGACAGTTTTATTGAGAGCCAGTTTCTACCCAAAGCAGAAATCACATATCCTCCAAGAAGTATGTGGTAGAAATGTGTTTTTTCTGATCTTGAATCTAGGCAAAGAATTTTACCTAATTTGTTCGATACTATCTAAACCAGGGATTGCTGAGTACCACAGGCCTAGAGGAAAGAAAGAGTTACTGTTCACTTTTTATGTATGGTGGCCTGTGGGACCTATGAATGCAAGGCAATTATAATAACACTAAAAGTAAAAAAAAATTAATTTATTTTTTATTTATGTGTATGAATGTTTTACCTGAATAGATGTAAGTGCCCCATGAGTGCAGTGCCTGTGGAGGCCTGAAGAGGGCGTCAGATCCTCTAGAACTGGAAGTTATGGATGGTTGTTAGCCATCATATGGGTGCTGTGAATTGAACCTGGGCCCTATGAAAGAGAAGTCAGTGCTCTTAATCACTGAGCCATCTTTCCAGCCCAGAACTAATTTTTAAAAAATTTCTTTGATTAAATATTTCTTTGTTAGCATTAATAGTCCACACATGCATGCACACACACACACACACACACACACACACACACACACAGAGTTTTTGACACAGTGTTTCATGTATCCCAGGCTGGTCTTGAATTCTTTAGCTAAAGATGACCTTGACCTTGGTCCTCTTGCTTCTGATACCAGGTACTGATATTACAGGAATGTGCCACAATGCCTGGTTTATATGATGCTGGGGATCCAACCCAGGGTTCTGTGCTTACTAGGCTAGCACTCTATCAACTGAATTATATCTCTAGTTCTGTAATTTTTAGTTTTGTTTTGTATTTTGCTTTACAACTCTTAACAGACTGTCGACCTGATTTCAATAGCGTGGCTTAGCATTACTCTAGCTTTATTAATACTAATTTGTCTGACCACTGTTTACTAACTCTTAAGCTTTAAGTTAAACAACTGTCTCTACAGTTAGGCAGACTGAAGAGAAGCTATGAAAAGCTGCAGAAAAAGCAAATAAGAGAATCCAGAGGAAGTACCAAAAATCAAAGGGAGGATCGGTCTGAGATTGAAAGACTAACTGGAAAAATAGAGGTATGTTCACAGCAGCAGTCTAGTCATGATTGTCGCTTCATGTAGTTTGTAATGGAGCTGTGTCCTGAAACAAGTTTCCTGCCATCTCCAGGACTGCCACTGAGCTATTTCAGAGGGGGCGCTTGATGCACATCATCACCCGGTCCCTGTGGCTGATGCAGCTCTTAGCCATAAGTAAATTTCAGCAGGGTTGCTCAACCATTCGGAAATGTATGGAGTTTGTTTTCTTTTTGTTGTTGTTGTTGTTACAATGACGGAGTATGATGTTGTCATCACAGGGGTAGCAGACATGCATGGAAATATATCCTGGAAAAGACTGTAGTCTCAACATCTCATATAGTGAGAAACATTGACCATCAGGTATAGCAGTGTCTTGTCAGAAGACGCACTAATGTGTCTCCAGTCCCAACAGATCGGTGCTTAGTGAATGCAGAAAATTCTTGACTTTTCATGTAGAGAGTACTCTATATATCAGATGGTTTATTTTCAGTTCCTTTTTAGGTAGAGCAAGCTGATTTACAGAGGATTTGCTGCCACTGCTGATTCTGTTTTTACTCAGTAACCCTGTGATTATTGCATATATTGATAGGAGGCATCTATGGTGGAGCAGAACAAGGCTTCATTCACCCTTTGCACCTGGAATCTCTCCCTTTCACCTTTCTCTTCCCCTGAGTTCTTCAGTGTGTATAATAATCACCCAGAGGCCTTAGAGATTCAGAACCATTAGTTTAGCATGGGACCTAGGAATCTGCATTTTATCCAGATCCCCTAATGGATTTTGACATGAGAAACACTGTTCAACATCTTTGTGTGATTACTTATAATTTTGTAGTGTAGGTGACAGTATATCTTACCTAGTTTTGTAATTGCTGTGTTCATTGTATTTTACATCTCAGTATTTTTATGTAGTTAGAATTAGAGGATCACACAGACACTGCTTCCCCTCCAGTCCTCATTGACACCTTTTCCTACCCTGGATCCCTCTTGCTTCTCATTGCCACTTCCTTACCCCTCTCTCGTCTCCAGCTCAAAACCCCATCTTCAGTGTTCATCAGCCTGTGCTACCAACCAGTGAAAACAGAGCCACAACCCATCCTCTGGTCCTGGGCTCAGAGATGCCAGCACGTTATTATCTTCTATAATGCTTCTCTTATCACACTCTTTTAAAAATATTTTATTTTTACTTTCTGTACATGAGTGAGTATATTGCCTACACGTGTGTAAGTATACCTGTGTTGTGCAATGCCCATGGAGGTCAGAAGAGGGCATTGGATCTCCTGGAACTGGAATTATGGATGGTTGTTAGTTGCCCAGTGGGTGCTAGGAACCAAACCCAGGTCTTCTGCAAGAGTAGCCAGTGCTCTTAACCGCTGAGCTGTCTCTCCAGCCCCAAAGATTAAAAATATTTTATTTATTATCATAACTCCTGAGAGTTTCATCAACTGATATGGTGCTTAGCATACTCTAGCCTTCCAGTTTCTTGATATCCTTTCTTCCATAGATATTTTGATTTCTTCCCTGTCTCATCCATTTACTCTTATGGCAATTCTTTAGGTCTTGTCTTTACCAATACTTCAGGCCCCATAGAATCTAACTGTTAAGCATGTATTCCTCCTCCCTATCTCTTCAGCCTGACCCCTTTCGCTGCCTGATACTCAGTAATCATTAGCTGTCACTTAGGTGAATGAATTCTGTCATGTTTTCCCTGCTCCATATCTACTTTGTCTTGTCACTTCCTGGTCTTTATTTAGCTTGGAGTCCATGGTTGTGATTCTTTACATTCCCCTTCACCTTTCTCTCTTCAGTTTCCTTGCCCCATGCGGTTGAACATACTGTTTTGGCTGACTTTATGGTAAATTTATGGTCACTAACCTTAGATGACTCCCAACAAGACCCAGCATCATTCTATATTTCCTCTCATGTTCCCACTCTCCACAGTGACTCTTCTCCTCAGGCTTTTCAACACTTGTTCCCATATCATCTTCCTGGGGTGTCTTCTCTTCTGTTCACTAGTGTCTGCTACCTCTCTACATCTGTGCCCATGTGCCCTGCTTTCTTCTCCTGCTGGAAGAACTCGCTTTCCCTTCCCTACCCAAGACATTGCTCTAGCATTTTCCTTCTCTTTTCTGTGTTCCAGGCTCCATTTTCTCTAAAATACATGTTTATATCTCATAAAGCAGATTAAAAAAAAATAATTTGTTGTCTCTCACCCTCCAATTGAGTGGGGCCAGGTTTTGGTTTGTTTAATGTTGTACTTAAGTTAGTACCAGCATATATAACAGAATGACTGAATGGAATATGAGAAATCAGATTTCCAAGTGAACCTAAAGAAGACTCTAAAGTTGCGAGTCCTAGAGGACAGTGATAGATTGAGTATCTTTTCCCTTTGATTTGCCTCATTTTTATCAATGTTGGACTCACTTTCATGATCAAACAGTCTGAAGTTGCTGTTGGTCGCTATTAATTTTGAAATTGTAGCTCTGAGTTATAAATACATGTTACAATGTGATAGAGATCTTCTGTGTTGTTATTCAAGTGTTTACATTTCCTCTATTGAGATAATACATTTTTAATTTAATTTTTGCTACTTTTATATAATATAGTTTAATGCTATGTAGATCCTCCCCATCTGCACCTGCTCCCACTGCCCCCCACCCACTCAATTTAATGCACTCTCTTCCATGTATAATATGGCTTATAGAGTCGATTTGTATCCCCAAATGTCCTTCAATGTGAGTCCATCCACTGAGCCTACCACGAGTGCATCTGTAAAACATTTGACTCTTCCCCTCTCAGGAGGCATCAATAGCTCAAATTCCTCAGGTTGGATTCCTCAGGTAGGATTTCTTACCTACCTCCCCTGGAATTTTTGTCTAGATTGAGCTTGCATAGGACCAGTGCGTACCATCACCACTGCTGTGAGTTCATATGAACACCTGACCTCTGGAAGACTTTGCTTCTTTTTGGTCATCTACCCCTCCGGCTCTTAAACTCTTTCTAACCTCTTCTTCTGAAATGATCCCTGAACCCTGGGAGGCAGAGGTTTGAAATAGGTGTCCTATTCAGGGATAAGCATCCTGTGACCTTTTGTTCTCTGCACATTGGCTAATTGTGGGTTTCTGTGTTAATTACATCTGCTGCATAAGGAAACGTCTCTGGTGAGAGTTGAGAGATGCATTCATCCTAAATGTAGAGGTTGCATCACTTAGGGCTAAGCATCTCACAGACACATATACTCTGCTTTTGACTAGTTCTGGAACTCTGTAATAGTCTCCATCTATTGCAAAAAAGAAGCTTCTTAATGAGGGGTGAAAGGTACTATTGCCTGTAAATTAGACAATGCAAAGTAAGAAATTACTTAGATCTAGGGATGTAGCTAAAGTAGGGTTATCTCTAGAATCTGTGACCTCTCCAGCCATGTCTATTTGACTATGTTTACAGTACCACATATGACGAGTTCCCTCCCTTTGAGTGGGCCTTAAATTCAATTGGATAGCTGTGAATTATCCCCAGGTAAAACGTCGCTACTGTACCGACAGCAGTGGTCTGCTAGGCCAGGCGTTGCTTCTGAGGCTTTGTGTTAATAAAAATTTGACCATCAAATCAGAATATATTTTAGATTGTGAGAAGTGAGAATTGGGCTACCAAGTTCCTCATCTGGAAAAGTGCTTGAATCTGTTTGGATGGGTATCAGGAATTTGGATAGCAAGGGATGTATGTGGCCATACTTACTACATTTCAGTTAGTTTAGCATTCATTTTCTGAGCACTACACAGTGATAACAGCCCTAGGTGGCAGCAGATCTGTGAAGAAGCTCATGACCCTACTGTTCAGTGTGTTTCCCACTCTTCACCATTAGGGTGTTAAATTTAGAAAGACAGGTATTCTGTGGCACAGTGTGAGTGGAATTCAGTGTTACTCTGAAGCTCTGTCAGCTAAGTGAGTAATGAGGCTCCTGCTGAGCAGAAAGGTGACTGTATTGGGGAGGGGGAGAAATTAGAGCAAAGTGAATCTAGAAAGTGTGGCAGCCAGGAGAAGTACTTACATGTTAAGTGCCTTAATTGCCTCCTCAGGAATTTCGTCAGAAATCACTGGACTGGGAGAAGCAGCGCTTGATTTATCAGCAACAGGTATCTTCTCTGGAAGCACAAAGGAAGGCTCTGGCTGAACAATCAGAGATAATTCAGGTAAGCTTAAGCCATTTAGCATAACGAGTGGCCCATAGATTTTGACTGAATCTGACCTGCTGTCATGCAATTTCGAATGCCAGTCCATGGTTCTTTTCTCTGCCATGTGTAGACGGAATCTCTTCATATGTAGACAAGCTCAGGTTTCCTCCCGCCCCGATGCTCACCCTCTGTCAGCATGCAGGTCTAATACCCACTTGCTTTCATGTCTTCACTCGTAATCTTGGTCCCTGACCTTTCCTGGTCTCTGCCTCTGTCTTCTCTGTTTCCTTTTCTATTTCTTTCTTCCCTGTCATCAGTTTTTCTGGGTCTACTTCCGCCTGCGCTTTGCTCCATATCTGTGCCAACCTGGATACCTTGCCTGGGGTGCCTCATCTAGGACGCTCAGTCTTGTTTGGAGAGAATCACATTGCATTGTAGCATGTGTGTGCCTAACTAAAAGTACTGTTGTTGTGCCTACAGAAACTTACAGAAACTTACAAAAACTAGTGTGGCAAAAATAGACACCGAATTTAGAATGTGCCCTTTGGGGACATACTCAGCTCCTTCACTTTCTTTTGTTTAAAATCAAGAATGTGAAGGGAAATGAACAGAGAAGTGAGACGAGTATTTATGACCTCCACATGTGCTTGTGCATGTTATTTGTAGTGTGCTGATCCGTCAAGTCCAAGTGGAACTGGTAGTTCCACTCTCAGTTTCTAATGACAGAAAAGACTGGGGAAGGTCAGAGAGCCAGAGGAAAAATTGTTTTATTCTCTTTTAAACCTTCATTTTATTTGTTGTTTTAAGTATGGCTTTTTCTTTGTTCCCCTGAAATACCAGCTGTCTACTAAACAATTGTAAATGGTTTTGCTGTAACTCCACTCAGAATGTCAGGAAGGACCTATAAGCCCAAGAAAAAAAGACTATTTTGTAGACTGCAACAAGCTGTGCAGCCAAAGTGGGACAATGGAACCCTGATGTTTCTAGAACAGGGGATTTGGCCTGTATGAGAAAGCTCTGTACACACTTGAAAATAGCTACAACACACACTACATTCTAATTACAGCCTTTAGATTGGAAAAGAGCAAATTGAGTTTTTATTTTTTCAGTTCTCAATTATTTGTTCAGTCCTCAATTATTTGTTCATGGAGTGTTGTTTATTGATTGCAGAGTCTTTTTAAAGTCACTGTTAACAAATTACTATTGTGATTATCAACTCTATATAACTTCATGGTTAGTAAAAATGGGATTTTTAGTTACTGTTGTTTGACTAGAGTTAGAATAAGAAGACTTTAAAGAGCCATCGTGTGTTTTGCCTACTAAGGATATTTAAATTATTCTTTTGATAATTTTGTTTAAAATAAACATCTGATTAGTCAAAAATGTTACTCATAAATGTATTTCTCTTTCTCTTTTGATAAATTAAACAAGACTTAAAGCTTTCTATGACTCAGTATGTGTCTATCAATGCTATGTGATTATCTTTACTAAACATTTAATTAAACCTCTCAATGCCTATTACCTATCATTAATAGTTATCGGCTTGCCAGTCTCGTGTGTGTGTGTGTGTGTGTGTGTGATAAGTTTTTGTTTTTTTGAGACAGGGTCTCACTATGTAACCAGGGTGGCCTCAAACTCAGAGATTTGCCTGCCTCTGCCTCCCAAAGTATTGGATTAAAGGTGTGTGCCACCATACCTGGCCATGTTAAAAATTTATAACAAAAACTGTACCTAAGCCAGATGTGATGGTTCATACCTTTAATCCCAGTCCTTAAGAGGCAGAAGCAGACAGATTTCTGTGAGGACAAGGCCAGTTTGGTCTACATAGTAAGTTCCAGGCCAGCTGTGGCTACACGGAGACTCTATCTCAAAAAAAAAATTTTTTTTTCTAATTTTTTTTCCACTGAGGATTGAACGTAGGCCCTCACTCATGCTAGGCAAGCACTGTGCCAGCGATCTAAACATCTAAATTGGCTTGTAGTGTGCAGTCCATCAGTGTCAGCTGTACATGCATTGTTGGGCAGCTGTTCTTTAGGACTTTTCATCTTGGAAAACCAAAACTCTGTACCCACTCTGTTTTATTTTTGACTATTAGAATTTTAAAAAGCAAATTACAAGCATCATCTCATTTCCTAACAGGTAAGACTTTTAAAAAGAAACACCCTTCAATATGTCAGTATCACATTAACAGGATAAATAATAGCAATATAATTTAATATCTAATCTGTTCAACTTTCCCCACTTGTCTAAAAATCTGCTCTTTACAGTTGGCTGTTCGAGTCAGAATCCAGTGGAGCTTGACTCTTGAATTTGGTTGATATGTTTCACAGCAGAAACTTTGGGAGATTCGGTAGATACTTTAGAAAAAAATCTTGACATAATTTTTTTTCTTATATGTTTTTAACACCTAAAAACAGGTTTCAGAAATAGCTTCCCACTCTTCATACTCTGAATCATATATTTGCTTGGTTCTTTTAGTCAACTTCTAAAATTATGTTCATTTTCAAAAAATGAAAGCATACAAATAAAATGAGAATTAAATAGAATCATCTGTAGTCCTGCCCTGTAAGATTCACCATGCTATGTGGTAGAGTTTCTGTTCTTACATATAGTATCCAGTGTCCTCATGTCCCTTTGGTAAGAGTCAAACTAAATACTATATGTGGAGGGGAGTCGTTGTGAACTTTTTAAGTACCAAGAATAGTAAAGTGTTGATAATTTTGAAGTTAAGCAATGAGCACATCATCCTTCCTCTAGGTCTGTTTACATTTGAAAATTTCCATAAATATCATTTCACGAATATATGGAGTGCTTACTATATAACTAATAACTATATAAAGCTAAGTACTTATTACAGTATTTGTCATTTCACAACTGTTGAAATATGATGTTCCAGTATGTGTAGTCATGGTGGTTGCATAGTACTCTATTCTGTTATATGCATCGATCTGTATAACCAGTCCCTTCTTAAAGAACATTCTCTTTTAAGTTTTTACCTATATACCCATTTAGGACTGTTTGCTCTTTTATTTTTGTAAGGAATGGCCCTAGGGGCTAGAGTTGTGGCTCAGCTGTCACGAGCGTGTACTGGTCTTGCAAAGAACCCTAGTTTGTTCCTAGCACCCATTTTGGTGTGTGTGGGGGTGCAGCTCATAGCTGCCTGTAACTTCAGCTCAGGGGCTCCTCTGACCCCACAGGTCACCTGCACTCACAGCACAGCTTCCCCACGATCAAACAAATTAACAAATAAAAATTAAAAAGAAATGGCCCTAAAAGTGAGATTACTTCATCAGAGCAGTTGTATACGAGTAAGGATTTTACTGTATTTCCCAAGATGCTCTCCAAATGGACTGCTGGGGGCTTTCACCAGCTGAATGTCAGGATGTCCAGTGCTTCCCAACACTGGACACTGTTACTTCTTTTAACTTATCTCACTTTTAGTCTTGCTTGCCAGTCTGAGAGGTGAAAAATTTAGTATCTGATTGTTTAATTTTGTCATTAATTCTGAGTGAAGTTGAACTTTTTTTCATCTCTTTTCTCCATTTTAATTTTTTTGTCTGTGTCCTTCACTCCCTTTTTTTTTTTTAGGGTCTTTGTATTTTACTATGTTGAAAGATCAGAGTAAATAAGCCCTGTGCTGGTATGTGGTAGTTGTGTGCATATAGCCAATTTTAACAAGCAATTTTTATAGAAATGCAATTGTTTTATGAACAGTTATTTAGAATTGCTTAATTATGTCAACTTGGGGGGGGTGTATCTTTCATGTCATCCTCAACGTTTTATCTGGGCCAAGATTTCTTTTAATACTTTCTAATCTTTAAAAATATGTTTGTTTTATCTGATAATTAGTTTGGTATCAGTTATCCATTTGATAGGTAACTGGAGTTTTTCAAATGATTATTCATACAATTCATTGAGTTTTACTTTGAGCGCTTGACAGAAGATTGTACAATTCATATGGAATGTAAGTCAGTGGTACTGTGGTGGACAGCTGAGGTGTGGGACAGTTTGGGAGGGGCTGCGAGCGAGCTTGAATTCAGATCAAGGAAATGATGCTGTAGACAGGAATGTTGCTGTGAACAATATGGGCAGAAGCAGTAGGGGTTTTGATTTGCCAAGATGTCCTAGTGTGAAGGCCTGGTCACTGCAGGGTCAGGTCCCTTACCTCGCTCCTCATCAGGCACTTCAAGATGTGTCCATGCCAGGCACAGCCCTCAGCATCCCTGTAGGTGGCAGCCTGAAGAGCCTGCAAAACTGGAGCTCCCTGCTGAGTCTGCTGAACTGTAAACTTGCTTTCTGTCTCCCTAATGTAAATTGCCTCCTTAATACTTTTATCACTTTTACTGTCATTTGTGTAGTGGAGATAACCCCACCCCAGAGCCAAATGCTTAATAGGAGAAATTTCTGGTTTCTGGCAGTGGTTAAATCTATTTAGCTTTAAATACTTCTAAAGCCAGATAGTTAAGAGAAGTAATCATAATTTTATAAATGGTTTATGTGATTATTTCTGATTTTCTTATTATTGGCAAAGGTATTTTTAAGATTAGTACAGTGCTGGTGAAGATAAAATGAGTCACACATAATTTACATTAAAAAGGCAAAAAGAAAAATGTGGAATTTTAATAATGTTTTATTTAACCCAGTATAGCAAAATAATCTTCACTGTAACATTTATATTCTTTTTAAAAATTGAGTCTTTGACTCCCCAGTGTTTGTTTTTGCATTTAGAGCATTTCTCAAGTCAGATCAGTTCCAATCCAGTGTGCAGTAGGCACATGTGGCCACATGTTGTCATGTTGGACAGCACAGGTTTTCTAGCTTCTGTTCTGTGGCTGTGATAAAAGCAACTTGGGAAGGGATTTATTTGTCTTACACTTTCACTTCATAGTCCATCATCGAAGGAAGCCAAGGCAGGAACTCAAGGCAGGAAGCAGGAACTGAAGCAGAGAGAAGGAGGAAAGCTGCTTACTGACCTGCTTCCCTGGCTTGCTCTTCTACTTTCTTTATATAGCACAGGTCCTACTGCTCCTGTGGGCTGGGCCCTCCTAAGTCAGTTAGCGATCAAGAACGTGCCTCACGGGACTGGAGAGATGCCTCAGTGATTAAGAGCACTAGCTGCTCTTGTGGAGGACCTAGGTTCGAATTCCAGCTAATAACCATCAATAACTCCAGTTCCAGGGGATCTAGTGCCCTCTTCTGACCTCCGTGGGCATTGCATGACATGAGTGCCTCACAGACAGGCCACGGGCTGGTCTGCTGGAGATAGTTCCTCAGCTGAGGCTCCCTCTTTCCAGGTGACTCTAGTTTACGTCAAAACCAACACACAGACCTCGGGGTATTATTTCTAGTTAATGAAAATTTAGAATTTATATTTAGGATGATTATGCGTTAAAAACACTGTGTCTTTGCATGAGTGAAATAGTAAATAAAAAATTCCTGATTTTTCAAAACTAGCAGTTAAGGAAACAACTCTAGACCAGCTGGGTAAACGATTGCTTAAACTACAGCTCCATCTCCAGTGTTGCTTTCAGATCGCAGTTTGAGCTGAGTGTTGCTAGTCTTTGCATGTGTGGTATTTCATCATTATGCATTGTCTCTCCTCCCGAGGACCCATATGGGCAGGGGCTTCCAGCTAGGTTCTGTTAGCTCCGGGGTTGATGGTTAGCTCAGGTTCAGAAAATAACTGTGTCCGTTTCTCATCACTACTCTCAGACAGTCTCTGCATTTAATTACTGTGCAGAGGATTCTGTAAAATCTCCTCTTGGGAAAAAGAAGGCTATATTGTATTTGAAAGTCTGGAGACAGGTGCACTCTAAACATGTATCAGGGCTTTATTCACACTGTTGTAGGGGAACAATTTTTAAAAAAATGTCTCTATACTGGAATCTTGTACCTTAGACACATATTATTGTTGTCTTTGCCTCTCTTGTCCTACTCTTTCTTTGAGTAGGGATTTTCTTTTTTTTTTTTTTTTTTCTTTCTTTCTTTTTTTGAGACAAAGTCTCATTGTATAGTCCTAGTTGGCCTGTTATTGGCGGTGTAGAACAGGCTGGCCTCAAATTTACAGAGATTAACCTGGTTAGCCTGTGCCTCCAGAGTGCTTGGATTAAATGTGTGTGCCATATCTGGTCTCCTACTCTTTCTTTGCCTTATGGTCATATTTTAGCAGCTTTTTGTCACCATAGTATACAGTACAAGATTTCGATCCTGTACTATAAAAATAAAATCTTTAAATCTATATCATATAAATTCCACACAGACATTTCTGCTTGAATTCCTAAAGTAAAGTTGTGTGACTTTACCTTTAGAAATAGTTAAAATAAGGGAACTTACCCCTACAGACGATTTATGTCCATCTTGAGAATATAAATAAAGAACCCATCTGGATACTGAATTAAAACTTTTGCAAACCAGAAAGTGGGAAGCCAAGAACATTACAGCAACCACTCAGACCCAAAGGTTAGAATCTATATGACAGGCATGTTAGACAGTGGTTATGGTTAATATGACTTCATTTGAATGTACTTCAGTGGATAATGCCATTGAAAGGAGATAATTCGAGATGTTTTATATTTGGTTAAATCAGTTAGCTCAGAAAATATCCAAAAACTGCTGATAAAACAAATCCTCCTAGAAGTACCTTTTCTTCAATGAATAGAATACTACAATCTTCCCACC
Source organism: Eospalax fontanierii (assembly GCA_035773235.1). Classification (NCBI taxonomy): domain Eukaryota; kingdom Metazoa; phylum Chordata; class Mammalia; order Rodentia; family Spalacidae; genus Eospalax; species Eospalax fontanierii. Next base: position 115,288,381 of record CM069526.1, read on the forward strand.
TTTCCAAATTTAAACACATTTTGAGCTCATTTAGAATGATTGGAAGATGAGGTTTTCTAATGTATCTGACAAGGGTGTTAAAGGAGAATAATTAATTACATGCGGCATATGGAGTGGAAATGTATACTACAAATTTAAATCGAATCAGATCGCTGATTTTCAAGTTTTTGCTTTCTGAGTTTCCATAAGAAGTAAAATAATGCATTTGGGCTGGGGCTGTAGCTCATTGGTAGAGCACTTGCCAGTGTATGCAAGGCTTTAGGTCCCAAACATTGGGAGGTTTGGAGGGAAAGAGAGAGGGAGAGCAGAAGGGAAGGAGGAGAAACAGTATTGCATTGTAGTTGTATGCCCTTTTGTTGTGAGTAGGAGATAGCTCCAGGTTTCTTCTCTGTTGGCTCATAACTGGAATTAAACTTCCACCTGCAGGCAAAATAATGCATCTGCCTTCACTGGGTAAACAAGCATCTCTTTTCCTTCTGAATTCCTGTGCTGGGGCTTGAGGAGATGGCTTAAGGGTGAAGTGCTTGCTGTGCAAGTGTTTAGGACCAATGTTCGGATCTCTAGAACCCACAGAAAAGCCTAATGGGATAGAGCTGGAGAGATGGCTCAGCAGTTAAGAGCACTGGCTACTCTTGCAGAGGACCCAGGTTTGGTTCCCAGCACTCACATGGCAGCTAATAACCACCCATAATTCCAGTTCCAGGAGCTCTGATGCCCTCTTCTGATCTCTAAGGGCATTGCATATACATGGTATATGTACATACATTCAAGCAAAACACTCATACACATAAAATAAAAATTTATTTTTATTATTAATTTAAAAGTTAAGAAAAAAGAAATGCCCGGTGGGCATGATGTCCCACTTGTCACCATGGTACGAGGGAGGTGGAGATGGGATCCCCTGAGCAAACTAGCCAGACTAGCCAAAACCTCAAGCTCCTGGGACTGCCTCAGGAAATAGAGAATGATGAACATGTCAACTTCAGGTCTACACACACACACACACATGCACACATACTTGAACATGCATAACGTATGAACACACCACATTTACATACATACACACAGAAAAGCATCTCTGTATTATTCCTCAGTGCTTTCTTACTCCTTTGTTCTGTACTTCTATATATTTTTAAAAGATTTATTTGTGTGTGTGTGTGTGTGTGTGTGTGTGTGTGCACGTGCGCATGTGTGCATGCATACATGGCCTGCTGGTACCAGGGCCTGATGTGGATGCTGTGAACCAAATTCCAGTTCTTTGAAAGAGTAGCAAGCACTCTTAACCACTAACCATATATCTCCAGCTCCACTTCTTATAGTTTTAGTGATGGTATCATTTTTATAGAAGTAAACTTAGAGTTTTTATTTTCATTATTATTGACTATTCTTTTATCAGTTTTCTGTTACTTATTAATAGTCTTTGCATTGTGTTTCTAGGCTCAGCTTGTCAATAGGAAACAGAAATTAGAGTCTGTGGAGCTGTCAAGCCAGTCAGAAATTCAGCACCTAAGCAGTAAGCTTGAGCGGGCTAAGGATACCATCTGTGCCAATGAGTTGGAAATTGAGCGCCTTAACATGAGGGTCAATGACCTGGCTGGAACCAATATGACTATTCTGCAGGAGCAGCGGCAAAAGGAAGAAAAGCTGAGGGAATCCGAAAAGTTATTAGAGGTGTGTTGTCAAGGTGCTGGGTTGAGAGAACGCCTGTATGAGTGTTTGAGAGACTAACCTAGGACCAGGTCCCCAAATGCATGATTTCTTTCTTGCACAGAAGCTGGTAGTGTAGCTGTTGATAGCTGTATTAACATTGTACCTGTCATAAAGCTTACAGTTGGCCTCCCTGGCTGCTTTTTCTCATGAAATAGAAGCACTGTAATGCTATTTAACTTTTTTTGGAGTATTTTGCAGGCTCTGCAGGAAAAAAAAAGAGCTAAAGGAAAGTTATGATAATATCTGACTTTTTTTTCTGAGTGTTTTGCAGGCTTTGCAGGAAGAACAGAAAGAGTTGAAGGCAAATCTTCAATCTCAAGAAAATTTCATCCACGAGGCAAAAATACAGAAGGAGAAACTGCAAACAAAGTTAAAGGCAGTTGACACTCAGCACTCTGTAGAAACCATAAGGTCTGTTTAATCTTCAATATTATGCTTCTTGTCCATGGATTGTTTGGCATTAAATGCTGATTTTAGTATTAAATATTTATAATTTTGTGTTTGATCATCTTACTCAGTTTTAGTTTATGAATTATTTTCTTATTGTGTTATAAAATTTGCATGATTTATTTTTATTTCCCTTTGATTTAGGTCTCTAAGATTCTGATGATCAGAAAGTTGAAAACTCCTTATCCTGTGGTCTATGACCCTGTCTCCCAGAATGCCTCCCTACCCTGGTAGACTAGGTGGTAATTAGATGTACCTGCTTGTCATCAGAATAGCCTGTCACTGAGCTAGCCCTTTTGGAAGCATTCCTAAAATTTACTTAATTTTGTTTCTATTATTATTATTATTATTATTATTACTATTATTATTATTGACAGGATCTTATGTATCTCAGGCTTCCTTCAAATTCACTGTGTAGCTGAGGATGACCTTGAATTCCTGATCCTCCTTTACTCACCTTCCAAGTGCTTGAGTTACAGGCGTGTGCCTCCGCACCCAGTTCATATAGTCCTGGGGATCAGACTCAGGGCTCCCTGCTGCCTGGGGAGTCCTCCACCAGCAGAGCTGCGTTCCCAGCCCTGTTTTATTTATGTATCGGCTACTGATAGGGCAGGTTCATAGTAAAACATAATAGGAGTGAGCTGTGTTCCTCTAGTTTAAATTGGATGTGCTTTTATTCCTACCTGAACTGTCTGCTAACTTTTGAGTTTCTTTGATGTAGAAATGAAGTGTCAACAGCGATTTTGCCATTTTATGTGGTTTTTCTTCTTGAGAAACAGGCCAGGTCCTAGTAGAGAGCGGAGTAAATTGCCTCTGATCTGAACTCTCCCAGTTTTTTTTTTTTTTTTTTTTTTTTGTCATAAGGCAGAAGATAAACTGAAGTGTTTCAAAGAGCTTAACTACCAAAAACAGTTGGGAAAATAGAGTAGCTTTGCATTGCTTTTGCTTTCCAGGATTACAGACTTGTGCTTCTTATTTGCTCCCTTCAGGGCACTGGAGGACTCTCAGCGGGAACAGAAGTACAGCTCACAAGGGAAGGGCGTCCTAGACAGTGTGCTCTCCCAGCTGGATTTCAGCCACAGCAGTGAAGAACTCCTGCAGGCAGAGGTTACTCGGCTCGAAGGCAGGTAGATAATTAACATTTGAAAAGCTTGACATCAGGATTAAGTTTTGATCTTCATGTTGACTCAGAAAATTAATATAATAATGGAAGAATAGACGGTTTTTCTTTTTCCTCTAGCATACACAAATGACCTCACTTCTTATTTTGTTGAGAAAATGGAAGTAATTAAAAGAAAGTTTCCAGATTTTTCTGCTGGTAAATTCACTAGTCTGCATGTACCAGAGCCTGTAACACATTGCAGGGGATGTCTGTGCTCCTGAGAACTCCTGAGGCTTGTGACCTGTCTTGGCCAGTGTTTCCTCACTCTTCCACTCAAGCTCTTTCCGTCTGCAGAATCATTTTCACTGGCAGGAAATATGCTGTAATCTCTTCCATTTGGAAAGCAGTTACCACCCGCCACCCCTTAATCCTCTTACTTCCGTCAGTTACCCCTGCTTCCTGTAGCCCCCTTCAGTTCCGCTTTCGTCTCTACTATCTCAGGAATTGTCCTTGGAGAGGACATAGCTGGCACATACTGTTGCTTTGTTTTCTGCTGTGGTTTGGTTTAGATTTCCTTGACTATGAATTGAATGCTGACTTGAAAAAGAATTACATTTAAGGTGCTTAAGGGAGTAAGAATTGCGGCAACTTTAATCAAGTAAATGCTGATCCCCTTCTTGAGAAGGTGTTGACTATCCAGAGCTGGGTGGGAGGGGAAGGAGGTAGTCTGTAGTCAAGAGGTAATGAGATGAGAAGCTAGGCATAGAGCAAATAGTCCACGCCAGACCATAGACCATAAAGCTTACCAGTTTAGGAGCCAAAAGATAGTGTTATAGAAGACAGCCAGTGGGACGAGAGGCAGTTACCTCATTGATTCCAAAGTCTCAGAAGGGATTGGTTCTTGAGTAAGAGGAGTGGGTTAGAAACTCTTGAAAGTTTACCCCTGCAGCTTTGTGTAGTATGGGATGTGTAATGAAGTTTGGGGCTGTGGTGGCATTCTATGGTAACTCTTCCTCTCCTACAGCTAGAGAAAACATTTGTGAACCTGCTAGTGTCTTTCTAATTTTGAAACCAGTTAAGTTTTAAGCAGGGGTAAAGAGTAGAGGTAAACACAGAACTCAAATATCATCAAAAGTTTAAGTGGATTTTGCTGCAGCTGGTGATAAGGAAATTGGAAATATGTTTTAATTTGGGATGTGATGTTTAAGATACAGTAGGATGTTTCTTGGAGATCATGAAGATCAATTAGATAATCCCATTTTATAGTTTTCAGGGAATTTAGGTATTTATATATATGTGGTTACATTCTTGCCATACAGCTTGGAATCTGTGAGTGCAACATGTAAGCAGCTGAGCCAAGAACTGATGGAGAAATATGAAGAACTGAAGAAGATGGAAGGTCATAACAACGAGTACAGGACGGAGATTAAAAAGGTGCGACTTGTAGGCCTGCAGCCAGGCATGGATGTGTGTGCTGACTGAGCTGCCACTCGCCATTGTTAGTGAGAAGAATATAGCTGCTATTCAGGAGTGGACAGAAACCTGAGTGCAGTAGTGCTTTCTCTGTTGTGTCCGTGGGGTTGTCAGATGGTTATTTTCAAGGTAATTGAAGTCTTCTGGGAAGAAGGTTTTTTGGGGAAGTGGGTAAGAGAGGATAATGGGGGGGGGAATGTGATCAAAATATATGTATATATATCAGACTGTGAAAATAAATAACTTAAAAATAGAATCTAAGTCTGCCCACTTTGAACTTGAACTTTATTTTAAATATTTCATAAATATATAGTTTCTTTCTTTCAAAGTTATGTGAACTATCATTTGATAGGTTCTTACTGGAGACACATATACTTTCCTCTGTACTGTGATGTGATTAATGGTCTCACTGACTGCTGAGTTATGCAGAGATATTTTATCTCTGTTTACAGGGCCCTGTCACCAGGCATAGTGATACATCCCTGTAATCTTAGCTCATGCGAGTGCAGGCAGGAGAATCAGGAACTCAAAGCCAGCTTGGGTTACATTAGATTTTTGTCTCAAAACACCAAAACTAAATAAATAAAGGGCCATCTTATTTACTGGCATTTGCTTACTTATTTCAAGGCATGGTCTTGCTGTGTAGCCCAGGTTGGCCTCAAACTCATAACCCTGCTCTAGCCTCTGAGTGCTGTAAGTGTGCACCACTGCATTAGACTTGTGTTTTTATTACTTCTTCGAGATTACTTCTAGCCTTTTTCTTCCTCTTTTTTAGTGTGTGTGTGTGTATGTGTGTGCGTGTGTGTGTGTGTGTGTGTGTGTACACGTGCAGAGGTAGGCATCAGGTATCTTCTTTCTCCACCTTGTCTTTTTGAGACAGGGTCTTTCACTAAACTCAGTGCTCTCTGACCAGTGAGCTCTAGGGTTCTGCCTGTCCCCACTCACTGTGTGAAGATTACAGATGTTTGTGACCTAACCTGGCCTTTTTTGTGGTGCTGGGGATCTGAACTCAGGTTCTCTTGCTTGCACTGCTGATATTTTACCATCTAAGCTGTCACCTGGACCGGCCCTTTGTCCCTTTATTCATCTTCTCTTTCTGTTTGTTATTATCTTCTGAGAACCAGAAAACCAGATAAACTGATTTTTTTAAAAAAAGATTTGTGGCGACTGAAAGAATGAAGGTGACAGGGTGCTGCCTTCTGTAACTGTGTGAGCTTTAATTCTGGTCCACAGTGTTTGAATAACTCAGGCTCGTATGAAATCTAATGAATGACAATGTCTTAACACCAGACTTTCAACATAGTTATACAAGTTGGTAAATTGCTAATTTTCTGTAGACTTAATCTAGGAAAAATTTCATATCTTGAGGAATGAAAAGCATTTTATTAATTGATATAGTTTTCTTTAATTATAAATATTTTAAGTTTAGTTTTTTGACCATTTCATGCATTCATATATACAGTATCTTGTGATCGTGCTCTATCCTAATTATCATTATTCATATATACAGTATGTTGTGATCATGCTCTCTCCTAATTATCATTATTCATATATACAGTATGTTGTGATCATGCTCTCTCCTAGTTATCTCTTATCCCTCTTCCACTCTGACTGACTCCTTTATTGCCAACTAGTTCTCTTCCTACTTTCATTTTTTTCTTTTAGACTCACTGAGTTTAATCAGAGTTACATGTATAAACATTGCTAGGGGGTTATTTACTGGAGCATGAATAACTTACCACTGGCTACACTGCTAAAGAAAATGACTCCCCTTCCCTTGGCAACCATTAATAATGATATATCTTCCAATCTAACTTCCTTTTTCTAGGGCCTTGTATATGTTAGGCAAGTATATATGGTATATGCTACACCATTGAGCTACATCTCCAAACATTGTCTTGTGAGGCAAGGTTTTACTGTGAAGGTCCAGGCTCACCTGAATTTGCTAGGTTGGCTTTAATCTTGAATCCTCCTGTCTCTGCCTCCCAAGTGCTAAGATTACTGGTGTGCATCCATGCCTGAATTCATAATACTTTCTCTTAACTTTTGGTGTTTTCCTTTTTGCCTTTTTGTAGTTGAAAGAACAGATTTTGCAGGCTGAACAAACTTACAGTTCTGCACTAGAAGGAATGAAGATGGAAATCTCCCAGCTAACTCGGGAGTTACATCAGCGAGATATCACTATTGCTTCTGCCAAATGTTCTTCTTCAGACATGGAAAAGCAGCTGAAAGCAGAGATGCAGAAGGCAGAAGAGAAAGCCGTGGAGCATAAGGTAAGGGCCAATCAAAGCTCTTTACTTGATGTTTGTCTCTTTTTATTCATCACAATGCTTGTTTTTGATTGAATTTATTAAAGATAGAGTTTCCACAATATTTACTTCTGCTTTGGGCTGAGGATGTGCTGGATAGCGTGCAGTGCGGTGACGGGGGGAGTGTGCACGCAGGCAGAGGAAATGACTGCACCAGTGCTGTGTGGGCAAGGCGCCGGGAGAACTCTCGAGGAGTTCTGGATCCAGCCCGCTCCATGCAGAGCCCTCACAGAGGGTGATGTGCTGTGAAGTGGGTCCAGTGGGAATGAGCTACAAGAAGCGGGAGGAGTGTGTCAGGCAAGGGGAAGTCCACACAGAGGCCTGAGAGTGTGACATCCTGGCTCTACTGGAATCTAGAGCACAGATGGGCTGAAGTGGGAGTGACAAGGCTGGAAAGCGGAGCCCTGCTGCTGAATAGTGCTCCCCTCGGGGCAGAGGTGCTCCAGTGTGGTTGTGAGGTAAGGGACAAAGGCTGTAAGCAGGGGGAAGGTTTCTCCTGTCACAGGAAGATGAGCAAGGAAGGAAGAGACCATAGAGCCTCTGTGGCTGTAAGGTGGTGGTGGGAGGTCGAGGAAAAGGGTGAGTTCTGGAGATATTTGGCTAGAACAATTGGTTGGGTTTGTATTTGATTGGATGAGGATGACAGCAGACAAAGTGAAGGGAAAATGTCAAGACTTAAGCTTGGACAGCTAGGTGAAAAGTGATGGTCTGTAATGAAACAGAAAAGTAGAGTTTAAGTTTCTGGAGGATGATAAACTTCTGTGAAAGACACAGATGATAGGAAACTGCAGAGGGGATATTGGTTTGGCACATTTGATTTCTGGAAAAGTCTAAACTTTTGTATGGAAAAATTGATTAGTCAGCTCCTTAGAACGCCTGGAATTCAAGGACTGACCATTTAGCTGTGGAGTCTGCATGAAGCTGGCGTTTGAGGCCCCCGAGACACGCAAAGGTAATAATGAGAAAGAAGTAGAGCATGCAGAACAGTATGTGAATCAAACGTGGGACACTTCTCACTCTGGATTTAAAAGATCTTATACGGAGCTCTGAAGAAAACAGTGAGGGTGTTAAACAGACAGCTTCAGTGAGGAAAAAGGAAGCCACGGCAAGCAGGGATCTTTGCGAGTAGAGTAGTCACGCAGAGAAGCATAGAGCAAGGACCGGAAGTCAGCTGTTTCTGTATGAAAGAAGTACAAATCCATGTGATATTGAAGTAGAAGGAAGATCAGAGGAGGCTGAGCAGGGAGCACCAGGTCTTTGCTGCTCCAGCTCTGAGTCATCACTGGAGAGTAACGTCTAATTACCTGATGATAAATTTGACACATTCATTTTACAAATACATATAAGGATTGGGGAGATGACTTAATGGGTAAGAGTGCTTGCTCTGCAAACTGAGGACCTGAGTTCAAATCCCCAGCATCTGCGTAAAGAGCCAGGCATGGCTTTGTGTCTCTGTAACCCCGGTGTTGGGGTTGGAGGAAAATAGGTAGATCCTAAAAGCTTACAGGCCATTCTGGCTGAAAAGGTGAGCTTCCAATTCAGTGAGAGACCCTGCTCTAGGCAGTAAGGCATGGAGTGATAGAGGAAGACACCTGACATCCTTCTCTGGCCTCTGCCTGTGTACATGGGCTGGCATGCACACACACAGTCATGTGCATGCACTACATAGACACCACACAGATACACATACACAGTTTTTAAAATACCTGTATGTGAATGAAGAATGCAGTGTAGCCTAGTGAAAATTATTTGTTGAAAAATTTTGTAAGATGCATTTAATGTATTATATATATTTTTTCTGATTGTCCTTTTTCAGGAGATTTTGCATCAGCTAGAATCACTCAAGTTAGAAAATCACCGTCTCTCTGAAACAGTGATGAAGCTGGAATTGGGTTTACATGAGGTATACAAGTAGAAACTTAAGCTTTTTTTATACTCTTGAAGTCTTTAAAAAATAACTAAATATTGATCTTATAGAGTGAGTTACAATGAAACAAGTGGAAGATCCTTTGGAGTAGATACAGCCTCAGAAAAATGAAATCAGAATATACTACTATCAGAATGGAAAGTCATGAACAAAACAAGACCTTCCACTCCAGCAGTAGGCTATTTTTTATGGTATTGTACATGATAAAATGCAGACTGGACTGTGTGCTCAGCTAATGGTACAAGTCTTTGACATGGTGCTGACAGTATGTGTGCAGTGAGTCCAGATACTGGGTTGCTATTCTGTTACTATGCTCACAGTGCCTTTGATTATAATGTGTATCATCTTTTAAATAATTTGGTTTTTATTGTACTTCTGCAAGGCATAATTGATTTACTCAAGTATTTAGAATCTTTTATGTATAAAACAGTTTAGTAGGTGCACTAGAGAACACAGATGAAAAACATTGGTATTAAGTTAGTAGAACCACTGTGACATCAGAACATGACTAGCTCATGGTTTCAGACAGTGTGACGTTCTCTTAACGTCTCATTAGAAAATTATTAAAATTTCCACAGTGATACCTGTATTCTGACCGATCTTTTTTTGGTGTGAGTCAAATGTCTGAAGATTGAATTATTTTTTTCTGAAGTTCCAGGGAGTATTCTGCCTCTCAGAAAGATGTGTAGTCAGACAAGGCTCCCTGATTGCTCCCAGGTAGTTCCAATTTCATAGTCATGGAGGCTGAGATGGAAGAACGTGTACTTTATTTCAACTAGAAAAGTGGGGGACTGTTTTTATAATCTTTGAGATGAGTGAGATTTTGTAAGCATGAAGCTAGAAAGGATTTTACATCATAAAAGTATAAAATTTCCACATGGCAAAAGATTCCATTAAAAAGACCAGAAATAAAGGCCAGGTATGGTGGCTAGTTTTTATAATCCCAGCTGCTCACGAGTCCAAGGCCAACCTAAGCAACTTAGCAAGACCATGTCTCAGAATAAAAATACAACATAAAAAGGGCTGGGGACACAGCTTAGCGTGGACTGCGCTCAGCAAGCGGGGGCCTTGGGTTTGATACCTGGTCCTGGGGGGGGAGGTTAAATAAAAAGAAGGAAAGAGAAAAAGATGAAGAGACAAGGGAAAACAGTCTGTAAAACAGATACAAAGATAACATAAAATGGCATTTAAGAATTTCCTACAAATGTAATAGGAAAAAGATGCAATAGGAAAATGGACAGAGACGCGAGTAGACAGCTCACAGCAGGAGTATAAGTTCAAGTGCAGAAAGCTGGTCAGCTTCCCACTATTAGTCAGAAATTAAAAATGAGTTTTTTCTTGCTAATTGACTTACTAATGACCTTAAAGAGCTAATAAATGGCCACTGTTGGCAAATGTTTAGATCAGTGGGTTCTCCCATGCACTGTCAATGGGAAAGTAGTCAGATACAGTCTTGCAGGACAGTGAGTGGTAGATGTCAAACTTGTAAATACAGATAGCTCCAAGCATTCCTGGGTCATTTGCATTTCTCCCAAATTGTTCTTCAGAGTCCTTATCAGCTTGCATTTCCAAAGAGCCTGTCTTACAGGAGTAAATCTGCAGAAATGGTCACAGCAGGTTAGCACGTATTATATGCAGTATCCAAAATTTCAAAATAAACTGTTTATTTAAATGGTTGATTTATGACTGCCAATACTATAAAATATACTGTCATTTAATTAGCAGGTGGACACATTCATGTAATTTTTATCCCTTCCCAAATTCCTCTGACACCATAATGAAAGTTTTTATTTTTAAAAAAGGTGTGTAAACCCACAAGGATGGGCAAAGCTGGAGAGGAGACAAAGCTAAGCATTTCGAAACAATCCCCAAACAATTTTTATTATTTATCTGTGTGTGGTATGCTTACATGTATGTATGCATGTTTTCATGTGTGTGAGCACACAGATGTGCAGGTACATATGTGCGTGTGTGTGTTGATGTTGGGTGACTACTTCAGTCACTCTCCACCTTATATATTGAGGCAGGGTCTCTCACTTGAGCCCAGAACTTGCCAGTTTGGCTAGTCTAGGTCACTAGCTTGCTTTGGGCTTCCGCCATCTCTCCTCCCAAGCCCTGGGATCTCAGGCTTTCCACCACACCGACCTAGCATTTATGTGAGTGCTCGGGATCCAAACACTAGGACTCTTAGGTAGCAAACACTTTACCTATTGAGCCATCTCCTCAGTCCTCTAGTTAAACATTCTGTAAAGTGGGAAGTAGAAGGTGGGTGGAGGAGGGGCTGGGTGCTTGGTCACTAACCAGCTGGCAATAGATGGATGGGTGGATTGGTGCATGAGTGGGTAAATGGATGGGTGGGTAGATGACTGAATGAGCGTATGGAAAACAAATGACTTTGTATGCTCTGATAAAGTCAGTACGGTGGGTACTGCTGGTTCACACTACAGAATCTTTCAAAAATTCAGGGTTTGGCAGTGCTTGATTAGAGGTCCCTTTGTGATGCAGGGATTAACTGCTTAAGTTAGTAGCTGAGAGCTTTCAGGAGTGTCTGAGCCAGGCCCTGACTAGAGATTTTGTTTATTTGAACTTCTCCCATATCCCACTAGTGGGAGTGCTGTTCCTTTCTTACGCCATACGCAGTACAGACTGCTGCTTGAGTTTCATATTACCATTTACACATTTATTTATCTGTAAGTGTAAATAAAGTGATAACGTTGAAAAGTTTCTGAAATATGTGTGGAAAAGATAAGTGTTATCTTCCTTTCCACTTTAGAAAATGTTCTGTTTAATGATCTCAGCCATCAGACTGATAAAAATCTGGTCAGGAGTTTCTGTTTTCTTTCCTTTGAAAGTTACAGTATGAATATGTTGTATAACTACGTAAAATAATAATTATTAGGAAGTGCTTTTCGCATTTCCCCACCTAGGTAGGTGAAATTACCTTTCCAAATTAGTTGAATTGTTTTAATGACAGCCACTGCTCTGATAAAATATTTGCTACATTTTAAAAATGAATAGGAATTCACAGCATAGTTCAAGTGTTCTCTGAGATTCTGTCAGACATGGGCAACTTATTGAAGGTTGTGTTATTCGTGATACAGATATATTGTAACGTTTATAATTTGACAGGTACATTGTGTTTGTCAGAACACTGTTGACTAGCTTCCTTTCAGAAAAAAATTTCAAAGAAAAGTAAAGCTCTAAAAGATCACCATAATTTTGTGGAGTGCTGATTAAAACATGTTGTCATTAGAAAAAAAATAGACCCAATATTATCAATATTATCACAAAATACCTAGAATTGAAGAAAAATGAAATTGATAATCATTGAATTAAGACCAGTTCCGGTCATATCCTAGTCGGGGAGCACTGCCATTGTATAATGTCCAAATTCATGTACAACAGCAAACGCTAAAGTTAGGTAAATTCAGTTACATTGAGAGTGCTTACTTAAGAGTCCCTGTCAACCAGAGTTCCTTTAGACTTTTTTGTTTAAATTCTTTTCCTTGAATCGCCTTGATTTCCTTCCAAAAATCTGAGAGGGGAGGGACAGATGGTGTGGTCTTTACCCTTCTCCCAGAAGAAGAACTGCAGCTGCTATGTTCTTGTCTTTTTTCCAGTGTCTGATGCCCGTGGCTTTCCTCTGTTACTTCCTTCCTCCAGCCACTCATGTGCCTGGCACACAGGGAAGCCACCCTGCCTCTAAACTGTCCACTTCATTTACTCTAAGGAACAGATACTTTTCTCTTGTTGATCTTAAGAGACAAACCTTCACTTTTCTAAACTAAAGCCATAGTTAAAACTTAAAAAAAAGGAAACTTTAGACTAGCATTTTCATAGATGTTAATTATTCTCATACAACTGAGTGATTCTGATATTCTTTTTTATTAGGCAAAAGAGATTTCACTAGCAGACCTTCAGGAGAATTATATTGAGGCATTAAATAAATTAGTGTCTGAAAATCAACAACTACAGAAAGATTTGTTGGATACCAAATCTCAGCTGGAGCTTGCTACTCATATGTGCAAAACAAAAGATGACAGGATCTTTAAACCAACACACAGCAGCAGAACAACCGAGTTCAAGAATGCAGAGTTTAAGTAAAGTTTCTTCAAAGTCTCTTTGAAATGTGTATGGCTGCAATATAGTTTCCACTATTTTGAGAATTTCTGCCTTATAGAAATGTCATCACTACAGGGCTCTGTGTTGAATTCTGAAGTGCAGTGTGCACAAGTGGTTCAGGTGGTTTAGCCATTTGTTTCACTAAAACTTTAGTTCCCTGCACCCTGGATGCAGGTATAAACAACATCTTTTATCTTCTGAGCTTCTTCATGTTGCGTCCCACCCCAGTCCCATCTGTTAAATAATGAGAACTTGGCATTTTATAAAAAAGTGTCTGTTGTATTTTTTTATCAACTAAGTACAGGTTGTTAACCATAAAAAACCATTCAACCATTCAATGAGAAGTCATCTGACTTCAGTTTATTCTGTATGGCTTATGTATTTTCTGTATGGCTCGTGTATTTTCCTGTCAGAAGGCTTTGTGGGCACCTTCACTCTCACCAGCAGTCACATTATCTGCCTTCTCTGAGCACAGGGCTGCCCCTGTCCTGGCCCTGACCACTCTGATCACTGTGGCAGCTTGTTGTGGCCCCTTTGCTGTAGTGGAAGCCGAAATGAGTGAAAAACATTTGGCTCCAAGTGGCTACTCATTTTAAGCGACAGGACTGCACCGGGTGGCCTCTTAGTTCACGTTCAGATGCACCAACTTCTTTGAGCCTTTTATTGGAAAGAGGGAAGTTGCTACAGTTCTTCATTTTGTTTTCTAATCTGCTATCCAGGCCAATCCCTGGGCAGCACAGACGTGATGGAATAAAGACTGAGCAGTACAAAGCAGGTCGCCGCTCGCCACGAGGAGAAGCATTGGCTAGCATAGACTCCACGACCAGGGGCCCCAGCCCCCTAAGTTCTCACGTCAGCCCCAGCAGCTCCACCACCTCTCTGCCTTCCCACTTTCTGTGCCACACGCACTCCATGCCTCCAGTGCTAGATCTGAAGGGTGCCAACTCTTCTGACAGTCTGTCTGACTGTATGAATGACCAAGAAGAGTTTGTGTCTTCTTCGGTATGGAAACTTTATGATCTTACTAACTTACGAGTTTACTTAGTTTGCTTTTTATTTTTTACTTTAAGTGAAAAAGGCGAATTGTTTCCTTACTGGTCTCTGTTGGGACCCTGTATTTTCATACATTTCTGGTGTCTGGTTTTCCTTGTGAATGCCCATTCAGCCAAACTATCCTTGTTCTGAAATGCAGCATAAGCCATAAGTATACTTGGACTTGAGCCTGACTTGCAAACTCCCTCTGTTCTCTTCAGAGAGGATGGATTCTGAGCTGCTTTAAGGACTGGCTCTAGAAACCTGCTGAGTCCCAAGATGTGGATAGTGAGGAAGGGGAGGGGCTGGGGGGGGACTGGTGGGCAGGAGGTGGAGCCGTGCGTCCAAGGTGTGCAGAACATGACAGTCCTCATAGCAGAGGCTGCCTTTGACTCACTGTGGGTTGGTCTCCTATGCCCATCACTAGCCTTCCACATGGAAGCACTTGTCTCCAACCATTCATTTCCTGACATCAGCCTTGAGACATATACCCTTGTGAATGTTCAGTAATCTTGATATACATATATATATATATATATATATATATACTTAATGTGTTAACAAATCCATGGAAAGGTTTTCCTTTCATTTCAAAATAAGTCCATGTTTCATTTACATGTTGTTCTCAAATTAAAAAAAAATCAACAATCTAAAAAGTAATTTTCTTCCCAGTCTGGCAGCAAGCTTCCCTGAGCTGAGCTGGTGTGTTGTGTACAGACTTCTTGGCTAGTTAGTACCCTTGTATTTGCTTCGGAAATGTCTGAGTGTCTGGCTGTGGCATTCCATCAGTTAATACAGTTGAACCTGTTTCTTCAGTGCTCATGTATTCGCCAGTCCCCTAAACTTTACTGTGGCCCTTCTGTGCTCATGTGTGGACACACAAAGCAGAAGAGGACGTGAGCTGCTGACTTCCACATTCCTAGCTCTACATTACTGTCTCAGCACCCTGTGATGATGGCAGGGTCTGAGCTCTGTAGTATAAGAACCCCAACTCCAGCACAGTTCGTGGGGACTTGGGAGAGTCGTTTCACCCTTCTGAAACTCTGTTGCATAGATGGAGACAGGAGACTCTTCCAGGCTATGTGTATGTTGTATGTGTGTATTTCCCCTGGAGGCAGTGATCTGTGTCCTTGGTGTTTGGGGTGACTTTCAGAACATTCTGTGAGGACAGGCTGCATATGCTAGAGTTCCTGTGTTCCCTTCTAAAATCCAAGTTCTGAAACAGCACCAGAACTGAGTTTGAGATAAAGGACTGTCGCCTAGAATTTTAGGAAAGGGAAAAATGTCAATTTTTAACTAGAGTTTGATTTGTTTTCTCTTGATTTTCTTTTGTTCAATACTTTAAAACAAAAATAACATCCAGATTTTTGAAGTGAGCTTGAAATAGTAGGTATTAACTGTCTTTTCTGGGTGCTAGGCAGGCATTCTCATCTAACGTGGGCTACTCTTGAGACCAGTAACTGGCAGTCACTCATGCCTGCTTTGCCCTTTATACGCATGCTACCTGGGACAGAAAGGGAGAGATCTGTGGTATGATTTTTGCAGAACTTTTTTCCTTGTCATGAGGATGAAAACAATGACCTCTTCAGAGGGCAAATTCATCTTTTAATACTGCTAGTTATAAAGATCTATCAGGAATAGTGTTGGAGTGTTCGTTGCTACTTGCTAACAAGTCACAATTTGTTTTTCTCCCAGTGCTCTTTGCCGCTCTCTCCCCTGGGATCCATAGCTACCAGATTTTTGGAAGAAGAGGAGGTGAGGTCTCACCACATCCTGGAGCGCCTGGACGCCCACATCGAAGAGCTGAAAAGGGAGAGTGAGAAGACAGTGAGGCAGTTCACAGCCCTCGTTTAGCCCCGTGAGCCGCAGAAAGTAAACCCCAAGAGTCACTGTCCTCTAGGGGCGGCGTTTTAAAACAGGATTATACACTATAAAGATGATGCCTGTGAGAGGAGCAGGAAAGAAAATCAGAAAAACTGGTACTTAGGAATTTTCACTGGTTTGTTTGAAGGACCTCTTCCAGCCATGACTTGAGAATAAACCACTCTGCAGACTTTTCTCACATGGATATTTATTATTATAAAGCAATACTTTTCCTGCTGACTTTAATGTGAATTGCTGTGTACTAATTGAAATAAAGATTTTATGATTCAGTTGAAAATAAAGTATCTACAGGACCTCCCTTAAAGGAAGTATGTAGCAGCAGCTGAGTCATGCTCAGCTGGGCTCTTACACTGGTTTTGCCATGTTAAGTACAAAGTCTGGCTAGGAGTCTATGAAGAGGCCAAGATGAAATGCCCCGGGTCCTCCCCGAAAGTAGAAGAGAGGTTGGCAGAGCGTCGGAGTGGCTTCAGCGTGGCCCTCACAGGACATCCAGCACGCTTAGCATCTGCCTACCGAGGAGGGGATGGGGCGAGGCAGAGTCTGAGTGTCTGCTCTGGAGGAGTTTGAGGCCACAGACTCGACTAGAACCAAGGAGAACTTGGAGAGAAGAGAGCAAGACGCTGGGCTCGGGGCCCTGTAACGCCAGCAGTGAGGTCACAGGAGCGAGGCCCAACACAGGCAGGGGAGCATGCAGACGGGGACAGGAGAAGGCCGCGGAGTGTCTGAGCCAGCTCAAGGACTAGCTCCTGCCGTTCTCTCTAGTGGGCCTTTCCCATCAGCACACAAACATCCAAGAAAACAGGCCTTATGTCTGTCTCCTGCATATGTTTGCTTCTCTTCGCCAGACACTTCTAGAAATGGCTGTTTGCAGTGGTTTCCAGTTCGCCGCCTCTTCTCTTCTGAAACCTCTCTTCACTTCCCTCCCCACCCTGCCCTTGAGGTCACTGGAGACCGATGAGTCTCTGAGCATCATTCCATATAGAGTCTCTCCTCCCGTCCCGGTCATCTATGACAGAGATGCTGTCTCCCTGCTGTCTCCCTGGCCTCTCTACCTCATTCAAAATCCCTAGCTCCTCCTCCTTTAACTTCTGACAGAGGGCTCTAGATGAGTTTCCTCACTCAATGTATTCCTCTCTAAAACTTTCCATTCTCTTTACAAGCTCTTAAAACCATGTATAGGCCACGGTACTCTCTACAGTCAATCTCGGCTTCTCCCAGAAGTGCTGACTTCCTAGCTTTTGATGAGACATATTCACTTGAAAGTCTGATAAGCATCATATACTTAACATTTTCAACAGAGCACGCTTGACTGCCCACTGCTAAGATTCCACCTGAGGACACAGCTTCGTTTGCTAGTTCCTCAGTGTTATTCTTAATTCCTCACCCACATCCTCTATCCAGTTCATGGATCTCAGATCCACCTGCTGCTCTCCCCTGCTGTCACAGACCTGACTATTCCAGACGCTCCCCTGGAACACCCAACACCAATAATTCACAGAATTTCCAGAACTGGGCTTTTGTATGTTATGATGTCTCTGATCCATCCTTTGGAATTTTTCTAAAGAGGCTTCCTAACTGCACAGGAATAAAATCCAAGTGGTATCTGTGATCTGTGATCCCTCACAGCACTCACTGGGCTATTTTCCATGTGCTCCTTAAGCTGTCCTCTCGATTCTTGAGTCACCTGTGACTAAGGCTTTCTGCCTCTCCTGCCTGTGCTCTCACAGCTCCTTGGGCAAGCCTTCCCTAAGCCACACATCCCAAGCTATTTTCTTTAGCTACAACCCTGAAGGGTTGCCTCTCTCTCCACCCTCTGAAGTGATTTTGTTCTTGAATTCTGCCTCCTGAGGGGAGGGGCCTTGCCTGCCCGTTCCTGGCAGGGTCTTCGTCATCCTGCAGAAGCCCAGCATCTAGAAGGTGCTTAGATAGTCCCGCCCGTGATCGACGTCCTTCATGTGCACACATTGCCTCCCTCCTGCTACTGAGCATGCTCTCGTCCATGTCTCCTCTTCCCATGCTGTCACCGTCCGCCTCGTAACACCTGGATCACTTGGCTGCCTTATCATGGGTAGCAAATGCCACTATGCTCACTCGTGATTTCTGTCCCTGAGGATGGGCAGCACGCCGCTCAACAGCTAATACTTAGCAGACATTGTGGACAGATGAAGCCATGACCGTCTAGCCTTCATTTGTAGTTATCTGTAAAACGGTAGCATCTAATGGGTCAACAGGAATTACTGAAAATATGTCTATATTTTCAGGCCTCCAAAAATACTGTACTTATATAGATTATACTGAGGGAGTATCTGAATTCCAGACTATTCCAAAGTTTGGCTTAATATCTGTGGGCTACAGATTTCCATGCCATGTCTGAACCAGGTGGAACAAGGACAGACTGTAGTCCTTAGAAATATGTAAGGAATCATGAGGTGCTATAAAAGCTGACAGTTGTCCAAATTTGTCCGAACATTTGATCGTAGTTCTATCTTTCATCTTCAGTTTTCAAAAAATTGCCTAATATTTCTCCAAAGTAAGTTTGAGTTTGCTTCTTAGGACATTTACAAACCATCTCTGTAATGAGGCCTCCCACCACTGTAATGAGGCTCAAATGAGATAAAAAGATGATGGTCTAAAGTCTACTTTTTTGTTGTTGCTGTTGTTTTTTGAGACAAGGTTTCATGTAGCCCAGCTTATGCAGAAACAGCCTGTGTAGTCAAGAGTGGCCTTGAACTTGTGATCCTCCTGCCTCCACTTTGCGAGTTCTGGACTCACGGATTCTCACCACCGTAGCTGGGGATGAAGTCTACTTCCGGTTTTTACAGATATTTCATTCCTCTTTCTCTCAATTTCCAAGGAATTTGTGTCTAAATTCTTGGAGGCAGTGGGTATAATTGTTCCCAACAAGGAGATGTAAGTGATTTTGGAGGGTCCTAGAGCCTTTTCTGGCAGAGCCAAGAGGTAGAGTTCCTGATCCTAGCTCATCCCTTTTAGCTGGGTGAACCTGAGCAACTTTATTAACTTCTCCATGCTTCAGTTTTATCATCTGTAAAATAGGGGCCATAAAAAACAGTAAAACCTCGTAGTTTTGTGAGAATCAACTTAGTTAATACCTGCAAAGCACTTAGAATACTGCTTGGCACAGCATGTGCTATGAAAATATCTTAAGTAGAGAAAAAAGAATCTTGCAGCTTTCTGTTTCAGTGATGTCTCTTTAACTCCAGGTTCTCCTTTTCCTCTGGAGGAAGTGTGGGCAGTGTTTCCTGTTTGCAAATCACTGTTGACTCCAGTACTTAAAAGTTACAGGTGAGAAAAATAACAAAATAAGCTGTATACCTCCAAGGGCATCGGCTGATGTGCAGTCAGGACAGTCACCATCTTACAGTGTGCAAGCCGAGGGCATCGGCTGACATGCAGTCAGGACAGAGTCACCGTCTTACAGTGTGCAAGCCGAGGGCATCAGCTGACGTGCAGTCAGGACAGAGTCACCGTCTTACAGTGTGCAAGCCGAGGGCATCAGCTGATGTGTAGTCAGGACAGAGTCACAAAGGAAACTTGGAGGAATGATAGGCCGCCAGCCAGCCTTTAAAGCCACCCACCATAAAAACCCTTCCTCCAAGTGCAATTTTGATAGTTTGAACAACACAATTCACTCTTTTTCTCTGTGGGAACCTAGAATCCAGGGATTTTACTGCTGCTCCTTGACAATCATCTAATCAGGTTTACACTCTCGTAGAAAGAAAGCGCCTAATCAAGGCGATGGTTGAAACTGGTACCAAATGAAAAACATGCACATGTGTTTTTCTGGCAGGGAATCCATTGGATTCTTGAAGATATCCATGAGCCAAAAGCATTTGAGGACCACAGGTTGGGTCCTGGAGCTCCCATATGATGCTATCTTGTTTCCTGTGGAGAAGCTTAAAACTGCAGTCCAATCTTCCTTACTGGGATTAAGTTTTAAAGTACAGTAGATGAGTCATTCAAAATGAAAACTTTCCAGTAATAAACCTCCATATTTAAAAAATGGGCAAAGGAGCCAGGTGGGTGGTGCATGCCTGTAATCCCAGTGCTCAGGCTACGGAAGCAAGAAGATCATGAGCTTGAGGACAGCAAGACTCAGAAAAAAAATCAGCAAAATCTGAATAGACATTTTTCTAAAGATAGGCAAATGGCTAATAAAACACATGAGAAGATCTCATTATTAGTTACCTAAAACCCGCAGTGGGAGTCCCCTGCACACTCACTGTAGAAAGAGGGGCAATAACAAGTGCTGAGGATCTGCAGTGACAGTGGAAAACATGTTGCTGGTGGGAATGAAAAACGCTAAAGACGCTGAGCAATAGCCAGCTGTTCTTAAAACCTAAGAAGAGCATTGCTGTGTCACCTAGTGACACCTGCCCTAGATACATCAAGGAAGGGAAATCATGTTCATGCCAGAAGCTGCCCACACATAATCACAGTAGCAGTTTTCAAACTAACTCCACAGCAGAAACAACTCAAGTGTCCACAGTTGACTAGTGGATGACCAGTGTGGGCTGCCCATGCAGTGCAGTGTTATTTGGGGCTGAAAAGAAAGGGAGGTACTTATGCTGCAGCATGGGGAACATTGTGCTAAGTGAAGAGAGTCAGCCACAGAATACACAGAAAGCGTGAATCCTTTTTTCTGAAATGTCTAGATCAGACACATCCATAGAGACAGGAAATAGTGTTGCTGAGGACTGGACAGAGGTCGGGGGACAGAGGACAGACGGGGAGTAAAGACTGAATAAAGGTTAAGTATTTATTTTTAAACTTTATTTTTACATTTGTACTTTTTACTTTATGTATTTGAGTGTTTTGCTTACATCTATGTAAATGCAACCATATGTGCAATGCCCATGGAGGCCAGAAGAGGGTGTCAGATCCCCTGGAACTGGAATTACTTACAGTTGCTAGCTTCCACATGGGTGCTGGGAGCAGAACCTGGATCTAGCAGCCAGTGCTCTTAACCATAGAGCCATCTCTCCAGCCCCAGGAGTTTATTTTTTGAATTATGAATATATCCTAAAACTAATTGCAGTGACTGATCTGAATACAAGTAACATTAAATTTTTATACTTTAGATGGATTAACTTTATTTTTAAAATTTTCTGTTTCACAATTTCATACACGTGACTTACACAGATCATATTTTTCTGCATCATCCTCTCTTGAAACCTTTCCCCCTGTCTGAGCTCCCTCTTCTTTTCAACAAGACTCCTCCCACTTTCATGGCTTGTTTTTTGGGGCCCATTGCATTTTAATTAGGGTTACTTGCCTGAGCATGGATGGAGGGTTATTGAGTTGAGCAAGGGCAACCTACCAGAGGCTACAACACTGAGGTTTGTAACTCTTCCCCACCCCCAGCATTGACTGTAGCTCCCCAAGGAGAGGTGGGGCCTTGTGACTCCCTCCACAAAGGGGTGAATTTTAGGATACATGTATTTTACTTTTTGTTCTTTTGAGACAGGCTCTTACTCTATAGCCTAGTTGGCCTGGAACTCATTTTGTAGTCCAGGCTGGTCCTGAACAGTGCTAGGATTACAGACATGGATCAGTACAACTGTGAACTTTATCTTAATAAATCTGTAGCCCCCACCCTCTAACCCCAGACGCAAGGCCGCACTGAAAGAACACTCACGTTTATGTTCTGGAAGCATCACGGACGTGCTGTGGTGGTTGGATGCTTCCTGATTGGCTCACATTCAGGAGGAGCAGGGACACCCCTCTGTCGTAGTGGGTGCTCAAACTCTGGTACTGGTTACTTGCCGTGTGGCCCAGAGGGATTTGCCAGGTGCCTGCGCACACTGGGCAACCCTAGCTCTCTGCAGTGTCTGTGGTCTTGATGCTGCTGCTCCTAGAGTAGCAGTTTCTGGAGGGTGCACTGCAAAATCTGCCAAGCCGTTCCTTGGCTGTAGGGTGCTTGGCACTGACCTCGTGGGTAGAGGACGGCACTAGCTCAGAGGCCTGCAGACCACTCCTCAAAATGTGGGGTCCGTGCCCTCAGACTGCTTGGCAAGTGCCCCAATATTTCTCTAAGCTTGACTGGGCAAGGTAGAGAGAAAAACCAGGGCATGTATAGCTTTGCAGTAAAGTGCTTGCCTAACACACTAGGCCCTGGGTTGGATCCCTAGCAACACACACACATGAACACATGCACGATGTGCCAAAGCAGGATGGGAAACATGAGGATGTAGTCCCGGGGCCTGGCGAGCCTCTGCATGGAAGCAGGAGAACCCTGTCCCCCTCCCACTGGCTAGGTCCTCCTCCCCTCCTCTGCTTCCATGGTTGCTTCCCAAATGGACCGAGAGCTGGTGGCCTTAGTGCTTAGAGGTTCTTAGTCTTTGTGTGTTAAGGATTCCTCCTGCACTGTGGTAGAGCCTCAGGACTTCTCTGAATAATAGCTAAATGCCTAAAATAAAATGCATAGCATTAAAGGGAAAAGCAATTATGTTGACACGGAGCTATCAAAACGTAAGAAAAACAAATCTGCGATACACTATTATGTGTGCTTCTCTATTAACTCATTAAATAACAAGGCCGAGTGGCAGGTCCATCACCTACCCGGCCTTTGAAGCAGTGTTGCGTGAAAATGATGTTCAGCGATGTCTGCGACAATTCTAATGAGCTCAGAGAACATCTGTGATTTCTATTGGAATGAAAGCCCAGGTCCTGCAGCACCATTTTGGGTTATGGCTTAGAGACACAACGGAAGAAAGGCCAAATTTCAGCTGAGGCGTTTGAACAAAAGGATGCCAGTTCTTCCCGTTCAAGTTTGCGGGGCTCTGAATTGTGTGCTGGGTCCCTTGGGGTGCAATCTGTGGCCGGCAGGTTCAGATGACAGAAGTGTACTCATATTTCACCTCAGTCTGGTTCCCTGGGGACAGTCAGTCACTTGTTAGAGCAGTGTGGTAATTGTACTCAGTGCAAGCTTTCACTCTAAGAACAGTCTTCAAAAGGTCTGTGAGAACAAATCAACTTATCCAAGTAAGGGGACTTCTTAAGCAGCCAATTTGGGTGTT
Organism: Eospalax fontanierii; assembly: GCA_035773235.1. NCBI lineage: Eukaryota > Metazoa > Chordata > Mammalia > Rodentia > Spalacidae > Eospalax > Eospalax fontanierii. Next base: position 115,311,424 of record CM069526.1, read on the forward strand.
TGGGAGAACAGAATCAGAATGTCCTACCTTGTTACATGTGGACCCTAAGGTCAAAGCATTTGGGGCAGTCAAGTCAAACCTTGGCTTCAGAAACCCATCTCCTGGGTCTTCTTGGAAGAAAGTTAGGTCAGACACCTCAGTTCCTGTGGGTCAACCAGTGACATCTTGTGCAGGCTGCAGGTAACCAAAGATGATTCGGACCACATGGACATCTCTTCTGACAGAGCGGCAGAGGGTTCTTTGTCTGTTGTGAACAAGGGTGCATACCCTGACTGGAGGAGCTGGTGCTTCTGGGGCCCCAAGAGAGCTATGTATAGCCCCAAAGCATCCCGGTGGGGACTGGGGAGAGAGGGGTGTGGGAGGGGTTGGTATGGAGAGCCAAGGCAGAGCTTGGTGTAGATAGTGGTCCCCAACGTGCTTTTACAAACATCAGTCTCTGAATCTTTATGTGACATCTGTAAGCAAGGCTGACCATGTTATTTAACAATGCCTCAGATAGTTCTTCCTGTCTGCTTCCTGGTGTCCTTAGCTACCTGAGTCTCACCCCAAGCTAGCTCTACAGGGCATATTCTCTAGCAGGAAGCATAAAGTCCTCCAAATTAGTATTTCTTATTGTTTAAGGTTAGCATACAAGGCAATGAACTTCATCATGGTGTGTGTCTTTTTTTTTTAAACATTGGGTCTAAAAATAATTTGTTTAGATTAGAAGTATATCCATATTATTATTAAGAATTTTAAGAATAAATTAGAAAAAGAAAGAAGATGAATCTCGTTGAGTTTTTGTATGCAGTCTATGATGTTAAGTTTGTGAATGAATGTTGCAAAGAAAACAGCATTTTGAATCTCACTGATGTGGGCTATGAAGAGTTTAAAGATGTTGTTGCTAAAAATATCTAGACCAGGCAGACTGGAGAGATGGCTTTGTGGTTAAGAGCACTTAGGACTCTTCTGAGGACCTGGGTTCAGTTCCCAGCACCCACATGGCAGCTAACATTCATTCTTAAATCCAGTTCCAGGGAATCCTATGCCCTCTTCTGGCCTCTGTGGGCACTAGGCACATACATGGTACACTTACATACTTGCAGACAAAACATTCATACACACAAAGTTTAAAGAAAAATATAGACCAGGAATTGTGTATGATCATCTCAAATATAAATCGTAATATAAAAAAGCTAGGGTCATTCACAACAGTTCAGGATTTTTATTTAAAAATTTCCAAAGATTCTATTTCATACAAACTCGTGTCTTTCCTAATACTTTGTTTTGTCATCATAGTTACATATTACAGAGAAGATGTAATGAAATCTGTCTCATATCGTCTTAGTTCATGTTTTAACGATGTTTGAGAAGAGCTGAAGCAAGCTGTATTAGTTACTTTCCTGTTGCTGTGATAGAACGCCATGACCAGAAACAACTTAAGGAAGAGTTTATTTTGACTTAGAATTCTAGAGGGATGGAGTCTGTCACGTTGGGGAAGCGTGGTACAGCAGCAGGAGCAGGAAGCTGGCCTGTCATGTTTATCCACACACAGGAAGCAGGGAGACAGAACAGGAAGTGCCGTGGGACAATAGGCACTCAAAGTCCGTCCACCCCCCATACACTTCCAGCAAGCAAGGTGCCACATCCTAAAGGTTCCAGAACCTTCCCAAATAGAGCCACCAAGTAGGAACTAAGTGTTCAAATACATGATCCTGTGGGGAACATGTCTCGTTCAAAACACCACAGGAGATGAATTACAAAGGAACAAGGCTACTTATTTAGCTCATGCTTCTGGAGGCTGGAAGAGCACGGTGGGATGAGCACATCCCTCAAGGGCTTCCTGTGACTGCCATAGCAGGGCAGGGCAAGGGAAGAAGTGTCTGGGAAGGAAACCTGCCCGGGGCAGCCTGGCTTTAGAACCACCGCACTCAACTAATCCAGTCTCCTGAGCGCTTAAAATTTCCTTAGCTTCTTAAAAATTGACCAAAGATTATCATTGACCTCCCCTAATGATCTAATCACCTCTTAAGAGTGCATGTGTGTGTACATGGGTGTGGCAGTTAGAGGTTGATGCTGGGTGTCTTCCTCTATCACTCTTCACCTTGTTGAGACAGGGTCTCACTGAACCAAGAGCCTGCCATTTTGTATAGACTGGTTGGCCAATGAGCATTGCATATCCTCCTGTCTCAGCCTACCCAGCACTTGGGGTTATAGAGGCATACTGCTGTACCCATCTTTTTACCTGGGTGCTGGGAATCTGAACTCAGGTCTCCATCTGTTTGTGGGAAGCACTTTACACATTAAGCTATCCCCACCACACCCAATATGAGTTTCAAGGGGACAAACCATGTTTAAACTGTAGCACATGAAGATATCCTTCAGTTCTTTCCAGAAGATTTACCCCAGAGAGTTGTGTAAATGTTTCTTAGGCTTTTTACAGAAAACCCTCCCTCCAAGTGTACAGTCATCAGGAGACAGGACTGTGATGGCAAGATGATACCTTGGGTTCTGGTGTGGTAGGCCAGTCCATCTCTTCCTTTATGCCACAGCTAACATATTTCTGTGGTTGAAATCACTTTTGATTAATGGCTAGCCATATGAGAGCTACTCAGATGACAGTCCATCCATTTCTTAATTGGTCTTTCAAACACTATTAAATAGGCTCCTCATCTTGGAGGATGAGCTCCTCTGAAGACGCCAGCACAGGTGACAGGACACCAGCTCCTCTCTTCCTCCTAGAACCACCGACAAGTGTGCGTGGCAGACCTGGTGACAAGCCTGTGCTCTGAGCAGGTTGTGTCACCAATGCTGGAGGACAGCCCTAGGGCCCAGGATGAAGGATCCAGTGAAATGAGTCCAAGAGGATGGGAAGGCCTCAGAGCCAGCTGGCCACTTAACAGCTGTGTGCCCTGGGGCAGAGCCTTCATATGCAGAATGTGCTCTGTGATCCCAACTCCTCAAGGCTGTCACAGGCCTGTGAGATGCTGAATAGGGATGAGAACTGGAGAGCTGAGGATGGGGCCCTGCAGGTACCGTCAGTTGTAGAAATGACAGCTACAGGAATCATGCAGGGCAACACGCAGAGGGGCAGCTGGGATTGGCCTGGAAAGCCAGACCAGCCAAAGCGGGGAGGCGCAGTTGGGTTCTCCACAGAGATGTTTACAAGTTTCTCAGGAAAGGATGACCCATCCTATTTTAATCTAAATTCCCTGTTTTTAAATGTCTGTACCAATTAAACATTATGCAGGCTGAGCAGTAAGGTTCACATCCTCTGCCCAGATGGTCCAGACAATAAGGGTGCTGTGGAGTCATAAGCCACACCGCAAGCAAGGCCTCTAGGAAAGGGAGCAGGGACAGTGTGAGAGGCCCTTTTCTTTGCTTACAAGGTTCTGAAGGACACAGAAGCTACAGGATTTTGCCATTTGCCAAAGTTTTATTCCATCTTCTAAAGAAAATAGGGCTTATTCTGCAACACAGTGACCTCTTTCAAGAGCTAAAGCACCCACCCAGGGTGGCACATGCTTGAAATCCCACTACTTGGGAGGTTGAGGCAGGAGTTGAAGGTCAACCTGGGCTACGTAGAAAGGTTGTTTAAAACAACAACAACAAAAAAAAAAAGACAAAAACAAGGGACAGGAGAGATGATGACTCAGTGGTTAAGAGTACTGGCTGCTCTTGCAGAAGACACGGGTTCAAATCTCAGCACCCACATGATGGCTAACAACCATCTATTAACTCCAGTTCCAGGGGATCTGACACCCTCTTCTGTCCTCTGACACAGGTACACTTACATATATGCAAGAATAACATTCATACACATTAAATAAAAATATAAAATAACTCCCACACCCCTGCCAAAAAGTTAAGGGCTAGGTGATGGCTTATTATAGTGCATACTGTGCAAGTGTGAGCACCTGAGTTTGGGTCCCTGGCAACCACGTGTAAAACCAGGTTTATGGAACATGCCTGTAATCCCAGCATGGGCTAGGAAGAAACCAGATTCCTGGAACTAGGAGAGCTAGTCTAGATTCAACAAGGAACTGTGTCTCAAAAAATATATAAAGTGTATGCACACATATATGCAGGTGCACCTTCATACACGTGAACACACAGGAACACACACACACACACACACACACACACGTTATAAAACTTCTAGGGAATAAGCCACAAGAGCAAAGATTCTTCAAGATAGAGGCACAGATGCACCCTTTCCTTGGATTTAACAAATGCCAACGTTTCACTCTATGTGCTTCGAAACTTAGACAGAATAAAAGATTAACACAAACTTCTCTGTGGGCTTTTAAAGTTCTGCACTCCTTCTGTCTACAGAAACAATTCCTGCCATGAGGATGATGCTCACAATTCACAGCCACAAGCAACGTACACGGTCAGGTGTTATCAGAGACGACGCATAACACCGCACGTGAAACCTGCACCCAGCAAGTGAACCCTGCCAAACTCACTCCTAGGCCCTGGCCTTAGATTTGATTCAAACAGATTTGGTTTCTGTCCTTTTCCTAGAATGATGTATAGAATTGCTGGGTTTGTGTTTAACTTTTTAAAATACCAAGCTCTTTCTAAAATGGCTAAGCCATTTTTATGCCCACAACTAACATTTGAGGGCTCCAGTTTAATCCCGGCTTCACCAAAGCTTGTCAGTCACCAGTCTTTGAAAGTGTAGCCGTCGTAATGAATGTGCAGTGGAAAGTCATTGCATAGTTAGGATCTGAAATATTTCCAAAGGCCAATGAGTTTAAAGCTTGGTTCCCAGCTAGGGGTGCTGGGAAGAGTGTGTAATCTTAAGAGATGGTGACTAGAAGTTAGGTTATAGACATGCACTCTAGAAGGGTAAACTGAGACCACAGCCCCTTCTCTCTCTCTCTGCTTCCCAGCTGTTATGAATGAGCAGCATTGCTTCAACAGGTGCTCCAGGGACTGCCTCACCATAGCTGCAAAAGTATCTTAGCCTTGCTGAGGAAGAGGTGGCCGTAAGATGGGGAGGCAGAAGCAGTCAGTGGATGACTACCGGGAAACTGTTTCCTAGGTATCACAGGGCAGTGGCACATATGGGCTCAACAGTGGTTGTGACAACATGCAAAAGACCTGTGCAAGCTCAAGCCAGGCAAAATCCCAGCATGGAGTGGGAAGCAGGTATGAGGTCCCACCCCTCAGGAACTACTGACGATTGATAGCTGTCTGCAAAGGGAGAGTTCGTTTTCTTTAAAGGTATGGCCCTAGTAGACTGACCGTACTCCAGGGAGTGGCCCTGTCTCCAAGAGTACTTGAGCAACACAAACTTGACTCAATGGGCTGTAAATAAAGAGAGGATACAAAGTCGGGTGGGTAAGGAGGTACGGGGATCTGGGAAGAGAGGACGGGGAACAGGATAAAAATACATTGTAGGAAATTCTAAAGGAATTGATAAAACTATTATTTTTTTACAAAAGCAATAGAGCCGGGCTGGAGAGATGACTCAGTGGTTAAAAGCACTGGCTGCTCTTGCAGAGGACCCAGGTTCAGTTCCCAGCACCCACATGACAACTAACAACCGTCCTAACTCCAGTTCCAGGGGATCCGACACCCTCTTCTGATCTCATTGGGCGGGCAGTGCACAGTATGAGATCACTCACACATGCAGGCAATACACTCATACACGAAAAGTAAAATAACCAATCCACAACACCTTGAAACCTCTGACACCATGAGCCAATATAAACTTCTCCATTGTATGCTCTTTAGCCTGGGTATTTTGTCATAGTAATAGAAAGCAAACATGTTATGGTATTAATTTGCATTTCTCTAATGACTAAAGAGGCTGAACACATTTTTATAGGCTTATTAGCTATTTTCATGCTCTATTTTCTTTGATGAAATGTATATTTAAAACTTTGGTGCAGTTTTTAATTGGGTTGCTTGTTTTCTTATTAGGAAATCAGTAAGAGAGCTTTATATAGACAACACAACAATTCCACTACCAGGAACTTACAAATTAGAAATGAATACATATATCTATATATGTATATTGGTGCGAAGATTTCATTTGAATGTCTATAAAAGTATTCATAATAACCCAAACCCAGAGACATCTAAACATCCATCAACTGGTAAATTAAAACGCATGTTACATCTCTCCAGTGCAATACTATAGAGCAATATAAAGTAGCACAGTGCTGGTTAGTCTACAACACGAATAAACCTAAAAAGACGCCAAGTAACAGAAACTGAAAGTCAGACACTGCATGAATCCGTGGATTTACATACCTACAGGGGCAATTCTATAGATTAGTGGCTGCATATAGTAAGAGAGGGGTCTGAGGAAGGTCTGTCGGGTAAGTGACATGTGCTAAAACTGGATTGTGGCTATGGCTGTACAACCCTAGGAACTTATAAAAATTATAAAGGGTAGGCGTATATAAAGGGATAATTTACATCTCAAAAACCTTTTCAAAACAAACACATGAAATACCAACCATAAGGAAGTACTTTCAGAGAATAGGAATCCTTTTTAATTTTTGAAGTGGCTAGACTGACATTACAAGAAAAGAGTTTTACAGACAAGTATCCTTCATGAATGCAAATGCAAAAACCATTAAGGAAATATTATCAAATCCATCAACAAAGAAAAAGGACATGAACACAGCAGATTAGAAGCATGCCAGGGCATAAAGGAGAAGCTATATACCAATGAGAGAAATAGAGAAAGAGTCCGGGGAACCAAGAGGGAGGTGTCAGAGCAGGTAAAAAAGTGTGGAGAAACAGAAAGGAAATACAGAGGAAACAGGGAAGCCCACAGTTCTGACCTAACTCCCCCAGGGGTGGGGAACCCGGGGCCGCAATCATGAGGTTCATGGATTACAACAGTGAAGAGATGAAAGATTATGATCAAAACCTACAGGGCTGCTGGGACACAATGAAGAGACAAAACTTAACAATAATAGGTCTAGATAAAGGAATAGAAGTTACGCGGGAATGGAAAACCTATTTAGTGAAATAAGAGCAGAAAAAATCCCCACGGTGTGGGAAAGGGAGAGATATGCAGTTAAAGGAGGGTTTTTGAATCCCCCAAAGAGATGACCAGAAAAAAACCTCTGGGTGTGTTCTTTGGTTCCTGGCACGTGGTGAGCAGCTACAGTGGACACTGAGCTCACTGCTGACTCTGTGGAGTGGTGCTCACTGGAGGACTGCCAGGGGAAGATGACACACAGGATGCTTGGCCTTTCTGTCTTCACTAGTCATAGGTACCCAGCCCTGGGATCAAAGCGAGGGCATAGGCCTATGATTCTCTCCAAAGGCTTCCCATCTCCTACCTTACCTGTGCTTAGGAGTCTCTCTTTGTTGACAGATACTTCATAGGCCTGTGCAGCATCCAAAGCAGCCTTCATCAGGAGAATATCCTAGCTGATGGAAGCAAGGATGAACATGTTCTACAGTAAGACACAGAATGTCAGTGCAAGGAGATGTGTGAGGTTCAAGTGGTACCCAGTCCATCACCACCTGCTCCTGGAAGCCTCCACGCACAGTGGGGTCAATATCCTCAACTACGCGAAGGCCACTAAGAAGCAACAGGATGAGACCAACTTGCTATCTTCCACAGTGCTGAACTCATTAGCATTTGGGACTGACTGGTCCTGGCTCCTCTTCTGTTCCCTGAAGCCCACACCCCACTGGTCCTTTGATCAAAAGAGCCACCAGAGCAGCAGACCAGTAGAACTTGAAGGCTACAGAGGAGCCACCAACACCTTCCCTTGATGGAAGAGTGAACCATGATGGGGAGGGCCCTGCTGAACCTCACTGCAGAGTCAAAGTGAAGGCTTACTTCTCTCCTGCCACTAAGAGAAGACACAAGAAGCAGTCAGTGCATCCCTCAGCCAAGATCTGTGGTCCAGCCTCTATTCAGGAGGGACAAACATTAGCAGTAGCGTCCTGGCTACCTGCTCTGGAAGTAGGAGGCAAAGTGAGCTTGAGTTTGCACTCTGTTCCCAGCTACACTGGATGTGACTTGGAGAGTGCCAGCCCCTCCTGCCGGCCGCTGGAAAGAGACTTCATGATTCTACCTGGAAGTCAGTAGGGTTTTCTAGTTCCACAGCTAAGTGTTTTGGTAGATTTTTTTTTTTTTTTTGCTTTCAGCGTATTATATGTGTTTAAGCAACTGTTAGTATTAAGTATATAATTCCCTCCTTTAAAGATATTTTATTATTTTTATTTAATTTTGTGTATGTATTTAAGTGTATTTGTGTCATTCAATACCCTCAGAGATCAGAAGAGGGCATCAGGTGCCCTGGTACTGGAGGGACAGTTGCTAACCATCATGTGGGTGCTGAGAACTGAACCAGGGTCCTCTACAAGAGCAGCTAGTGCTCTTCATCACTGAGCCATTTGTCCAACTCCCCCCTCCTCTAAAAAAAATGAAAAGAACCACTCTGTACCATTTTATAGTTAACTTTTCAAAAGGACAGAGCAAAGGAAGAATAGAAAGCCTACAAGAGAGAAGTCACTTACAAAGGTAAATCATAGGTTCCTCAGTATAAATGCTAAAGGCCTACAAGCCTTGAAAGAAAATAACTGTCAGCTTAGATTACTTTATCCAGGAAAGTCATCCTTCAGAATTGGTTGAGAAATAAAGATCTCCAAAGAGACACTGAACTAAAGGAATTCTTGACAATTAGCCAGTATTATTTATAATTATTCCTGCACAGGTGAGGGAAAATAAAGGACACAATTTGGAGAGTTCAGGAAGAAGGTCTCACTAGAAGAGTAGATAACAAGTAAGAATTAGGAAAGAATCAAACATAGTCATTCAGTAAGCCAACGAAGTTCTAAGAAGAAGCTGAGTGTGGTGGCGCACGCCTTTGATCCCAGTATTGGGGGACTGGAGAGATGATTCAGAGGTTAAGAGCACTGGCTGCTCTTGCAGAGGCCCAGGGTTTGATTCCCTGCACCCACATGGTGGTTAACCTGGCCATCTGGAACTCTAGTACCAGGGGAATCCAATGCTGTCTTCTAATCTCTGTGGGTATTGTGTGACATAGTGCACGTACATACATGCAGGCAATACACTTGTACACATAAAATAAAATAAATAAGATGGGTTGTTTTTTTTTTTTTAAACCCAGTACTCAGGAGGCAGAGGCAGGCGGATCTTTATGAGTTCCAGGCTGTCCCGGTCTGGAGTCCTAGATCAGCCAGGGCTATATAGTGAGAAACAACAACAACAACGACAAAAAAAAAAAAAAACAACAACTGCCCCAAACCTCTAAAACCCCCAACAAACCAAAACCTAAAAACTAAAACAAACCTCTAAAAAGAATAAGGGAGAAAGAAAAGAACATCAGACTATTCTAAAAATTTAGAAGAAAGCCAGCAGAATCACAAGAGTTAGAATATGCTTTCCAATAATAACCCTAAATGAAAATGGTCTTAATTCTCCAACTGAAAGACATAGGAATTAAAAGAAAAGATTCTAATATTTGCTGTGTGCAAGAAACCTCACCCTAAAGACAGACTTTACAAACTGAAAGTGAAGGAGAGAAAATGACGTTCCGAGCAAATGGAATCTTCAAGCAAACGGGAGTAGCTCAGATCTCACAAAGCAGGATTCTAGCCTACATCAGTCAGAAGAGGCAAAGAGAGTCACTATACATTGATAAAGGGAAAACTCCATCAAGTGTGTGTGTGTGTGTGTGTGTTTATTGAATATATATTGAATGTTGGTGCACCTCATTTCATAAACATTACTGGATATAAAATATAATAACAGTAATTTCAATGCTCCTCTTGCAAAATAATCAGCAAGGAAACATCAGAGTTAAAGTATATCATAGGTCAAATGGACTTCATAGACACCTCTACATTAATCCATACAACAGCTGATGGAGGTATATATTCTTCACAGAACTTTTTCCAGATCAAATATATGCTATAAATCAAATTTTAACAAATTTAAAACTGCCCTAAACACATGAACTAATTTTTTAAAAATATATTTCATTCTTTCACAGTTTTATACATATATAATATACCTTGATCATAACTTCCTACTAATCCTTTTTTAGCCCCTTCCCATCACTGAAATCCTTCTTATCAACAAGTTTGCCTACTACTTTTAGTACCCCTACTAATAAAGATTCCACTGGAAATCTGTTAGATACAAAAAAGGAAGTCAACAAAATATCAGGAAACACAATCAACATACAAAAATCAGTGGCTTCAGGAGCTTGGGAGATAGTTCAGTCACTAAAGTGCTTTTCTCATAGGCATGAGGGTCTGAGTTTGCTCTCCTAAACACATATAAAAGTTGGGTGTGGTGGCATGTGCTTGTAACTCCAGCACTTGTTTGGCAGAGACAGGAGGATCCCCGTGGCTAGCTGGCCAGCCAGTCGCTTAATCAGCAAGCCCACGTCCCAATGAGACACCGTGTCTCAAAAAACATGGCTCCTGAGGAGAGATAGTTGAAGTTGACCTCTGATGTTTGCATGCATGCACACACACATCACTTATGTATACTACTCACATGAGCACACACATGTGCATACACAGAATCAATCAATAAGTAATCATGTGTAATAAATTGATTAAGAATGAAATCAAGACAATCCCATTAGCAATAACCTAAAAACAAAACTGAAAACGGCTAACTGGGAATAAACCTAACCACATGGAAGTGAACAACCTACCTCTGTGATGAAAAACTTTAAAAGGCTGGAGAAGCTGAAGATGAACTAGAAGATGGCGAAATCACCCCTGCTCATGGATCAGCAGAACTAATAATGCTAACATGGCCATATTACTAAAAGCAATCTGTAGATTCAAAATATTCCTTATCAAAGTGCCAGTGGCATTCTCCACAGGATAGAAAACAGTCCTTAAATGCCCAGGGAAGCACAAAGACCACGACTAGCCGAAGCGGTTCTGAGCAAAAAGAGCAGTGCGGGAAGCCTCACGATACTACAGAGCTGCAGCAACAAAACCAGCGTGATACCAGCATCAAAACAAGCACACAGATCCCTGAACTAGAACAGAGGGTGCAGAAATGAGCCCCCGCAGTCATAACCATTGGATTTGTGACAAAGAGGGAAAGGACCTGTTCAGCAAATGATGCTTTGAAAACAGAGTATCCACATTCAGATGACTGAAACTACATCTCTACCTTCCACCTGTCTGAAAAGCAGCCCAGACTAGATCAAAGATCCAGCCATAAGATGGAAACTTTGAGACTAGTAGAAGAAAACTCAGGGGAAACACGTCAAGATATAATCACGGGCACCAACTTACGGAATAGGACTGAAAGAGCTCAAGAAAAAGACAGAACAGACAAGTGACATGCCATCAAATGAGAAAGCTCTGTTCAGCAAAGGAAGCAGGAGAGTGAAGGCAGCTCAGAGGATGGAACAGACCTTCGCCAGGTATTCATCTGACAGACGATTAATAAACAGAATTTGCAAATAACTGAAAAGTAGCAACAAAAGCGAGCAATTCAGTCAACATACAAGAAAGGAACGAGATACTTTTCAAAGAAGTACAGCATCTGGAGAGGTGGCTCAGTGGTTAAGAGCACTGACTACTCTTGCAGAGGACCCTGGTTCAATCCTCAGCACCCACTTGATGGCCAACAGCCACCCAGTTCCAGTGGATCTGACACCTTTTCTGACCTCTGCAGGCATTGCACAACCAAAGTGCACCTACCTACGTGCAGGCAATGCACTCATACACATAAGATGCAACTAATAAAATAAAAAAAAAATAAATGAGAGTAAGTAAAGAAATAAAAAGTACAAATGTCCAGCATATAAAAGTATCTCTCCATTATATTACTTCTATATACAAGTATACTTATATGCTTAGAAGTATAGAAATGTACATATATTTAATATCTCTAGTCATTATGAAAATACAAAACCACATTGGTAGTCTAATTCATTCTAGTCAGAGGCTGTCATCAAGAGCACAAAAAACAATTTCAGTGAGGATGCAGAGAAAAAAGAATGCTATACAGTACCATAGGAATATAAATTAGGATATTGACTGTAGAAATCAGCATGGAATTCCCTCAGAAAACTAAAATATAGCTTGTTTACCGCACATCACAGACCAGTGGTATAATCCCGTCACTTGGGAAGCCGAGCTGCAGATTGTGAGTTTGAGGCTGGCCCAGGTACATAGACAGACCTTGTCTTAAAAAAAAAACACACACACACACAGAAAAGGGGGGCTCTGGAGAGGGTTCAGTGGGTAAAGCACTTGACATGCTAGGTTGAGGACTGGAGTGTGGGTCCACAGAACCCATGTAAAGCTGGGCATGGTCGTGTGCGTCTGTCATCCCAGTGCTCTTAAAGTGAGATGCAAGGCAGAGACAGGAGAAGCCCTGGCAGCTCATGAGCTAGCTAGATTGGTCTATAAAGTGGCAAAAACCAAGAGACCCTGCCTCAAACAAGATGGAAGGCAAGGACTGATGGCTGAGGTTGTCCTCTGATTGCCACACATCTGCTGTGGTACTCATGTCCCCACTCACACCTATGCACATACATCAATGTAAACACAAACCAACACACACACACACATACACACACACACGGAAACAAAACAACATGAAAAATCAGAAACAAAAAAACCAAGCCCAAATTAAAAATAAAAACAAAAATAATAGCAAAATACTAAAATGAAACTCTCACTTGATCTGGCTCTATAACATTCGTTAGGCATATCCCAGAGGGAATCAAAGCTATTCAATAGAGATGTCTACTCCCTCCATACTTAATTGTGGTTGTGATACTGTTTACAACAGCCACACTGTGGAGTCAGCCTCGATGTGCCTTGATTCATCAATGGGTGAATGGATAAAGAAATATAGCGTATATGCATCCGAGAGTATGACTTAGCCCTAAGGAGGGGCAAAACCACGTCATTGAAGGAAAGTGGGTAGAATTGGAGACAACAGGTTAAACAAAATAAAGTCAGACTCAGAAAAACAAATGTCATGTTTTCTTTTCTATGTGGAACCAACTGCACATAAAACTAACATTGAACATTTGGGGGTCATAAAGAAAGACTCAATTCAAATAACCAAACAATGCTTATTCCCTAACAAGAACAGAATTATACTAAACATTCATTTAAAAATATATTTCAAGAAATATCCCGCAAATTGAAAATTAAGCAATACATTTGAAATTAGAGAATAGTTTGAACTGAGTAATAATGAAATTACCAAAAATGAGAAGTTTTTCAGTCTATCCTGAAGTTTCACTTGGAGGGGAATTGTAGCCTTAAATTTATATTTTAGACAAGAAAAAAGGTTGGTGAATAATTTACATATCTGTCTTAAAAATTAGGAAAAGAGTGAGCAGATTAAATACAGAGAAACTAGAATGGAAGATATAAAAAAGCAGAAAGAGGAGTTAGAAGAATGTGCAGTAGAGAAACAAGGTCTAAAAGCCAGAGACTGAGAAGATCCACACAAAGATAAAACTGGCCAGGAGGATGAAGGAAAACAGAAAAGAAAGGCATAAATCAGCAATACCCAGAATCAAAACTGAGAGACTGGAGAGGCGGCTCAGCATTTAAGAGTAGTGGCTGCTCTCGCAGAGGAACCAGGTTCAGTTCCCAGCTCCCACATGGCAGCTCACAGCCATCTGTAACCACTCTACATCTGGGGATCCAATGCCCTCTTCTGGATTTTGAAGACACTGCATGACACAAGTGCACTTACATGTAAGTAGGCAAAACACTCATAGACATAAAATAAAAATTAGTAAAAATAAAAAATGATCACTACAGATACTAACAAAAAGGCAGAAACAAACCAATGGCAATTGACAGAAAAAATAAAATAAGTCCAATGGATGAATTCCTTTGAAACAAAGCATATCAGAATGGACACAGAGAGCTACAGACTCTGAAGGGTCTTCTGTAATTTAAAGAAATCAATCTTTAATTGAAAATCTTCCCATAAAGATTTTCATTCTTAGGTTCAGATGGCTTCACCAACAAAATGCTTCCAAACATTTAAGGAAGAAACAAGCCCACACCAGCTCCCCCATGGAATGGCAGAAGGAGAAGCAATTCTATAGTAATTTTAGAAGGTCAGCATAGCCTTGATCTGAATCTAAGAAAGGTATTTTAAAAATAAAGGAGGCTGGGTGTGATGGCACAGGCTGTTAATCCTAGCACTTGGGAGGTAGAGGCAGACAGACCTCTGTGAGATCGAGGCCATCCTGGTTTACATAGTGAGTTCCAGGTCAGCTGGGGCTACAGGGAGATCTTGTCTCAAAGGCCAAAACAAAAATAAATAAATACAGAGGAAAAAAATACCTGCAAGTGATTCTTTCTGGTGAACACAGATTAAAAATTCTAAGCAAATCACAACAAATCAAAATCTGCAATATAGGCCAAGCATTGTGATGCATGACTGATGTCCTAGCTCTTGAGTGGCAGAGGCGGGAGGACTGCTGCAAGTTCAAGTTCAGCCTAATGAGTTCCAGGCCAACTAAATCTACAAATCGAGGCCCTGCCTCAAAAGAAACAAAACAAAACAAAGCAAAGTCCTGTGATACATCAGAAAGGTAATCCACTGGGATAAGTTGAGCTTATTCTGGGCATACTATGTTTCACATAGTATCACCCTAATGGGTGGGATACTGAACACATGCTGAGATGGAGAACATGGAGAACAAACCCACTGTCTTCCTCCGGTTGACCCAGAACAATAACAAAAGGCAGTACAAATACACAGGAGAAAAAAAAGTTATTTGCAGGCAATGTGATTCTGTGTGCAGAAAGCCCACTAGGATCTCCTTATATGAACTGTTTAAAGTTGATATGGGAATTTAGGAGGCTCATTGGATACAAAGTAGATGTGGGACAATAAAAGCCTTTTTATAGACTAGAAACAAGCAATTAGAAAATGAACATGAAGATTGAGATCATTTACCACATCATCAAAACCACACCAGATATACAGTCAATAAAAGATACGCCAGGCTCTCTTGTAATCAGATTCCAGAGGAAGTAGATCTGTGCCCTCTAGAGTGTGAGATGGGAAAGAAGAATGGGGCCTGGATGGTTAGCAGCTGTCCAACCAGTGTCTAACACATCAGTGCCTACCGTTTACATTATTACAACTATAAATATTGACATATTGTGTACTATGATTATATTTACTTTGGGGTACAAATTTTCCTTATTGTGTTAGCATTAGTTTAGTTTTCTGCATTCTCTTCAGCAAGTAGTCCTCTGAACTCCTCAGTGACTCTCTAAAATCCCCCCCAGTAATATTCACCATATTAGAGAACCAGTTTATGGGCTCTTTTCAGTGCCCCTGTGATACCCTCCCAGTCTGCTCTGTCCTCTTGTCCCTAACTGTGAGCACTGAAGCTTTCTAGATGCCTCATCGCCTCCATCCCTGGCAATTCCTGGTTGTGCTCCTTTCTGGATTGGATAGAGTAGTCCATCAGAGAGATGGTTCAAATGAAGTAGCTTTTCTCTGAGGCTTTAAGTGTTTCTAAATGTTTTTATTATATTCTCAACCTTGATTGGATTTTAGTTGAGGCTGGATCTCCAGATTGGATATCTTTTTCCTGCAAAGTGTCAAAGGCAATAACCCCACTGTTTTCTTACTTCTGATGTGCGGAGAGGCATGAAGCAATTCCGATCCTGATCCTTCCCAGACAGTGTGTTCTCTTTCTTCCCTGAAAGAGCCATTTGTCATTAGTGTTCTGAAGTTCATCCTCGGGGACCTCTGAACCAGTCTACTTTCCTTGCTGTTCCCTGCCACCGCTTAATCACAGGAATGTTTGTCAGCATTGTTTGGAGACACTGTCTTACTATGTAGCCATGGCTGGTCTTAAACTTGTTTTTCTTCTGCCTCTGCCTCTGGAGGACTGGGATTACAGGAATGCTCAGCCATCATAGGAAACTGAATTGAATGATGTCATTCATCATCCAATCCTCAGATGTTTGTGGCATGGCTATCATTGACAGTGTTGGTACAGCTCTCATTTCCTTGTTGGAACTCCTGTAAATCAAATATTTTCTATCAGGTCTAGAGATCTTGGGAGGGGGGTTTCATTTGTGAGATTAGGGTAATAAAGTATTGGGTTGGTTATCTAAGGCTGGGGAACAAACCGTCCCCAAACTTGGCATCTTTGCAACTATAAACCATTATCATCTTCTTTTATTGAATTACTTTATTTTTATTTTATGTGTATGAGTATTTGCATGTATGTATGTATGCCACATGCATATATATAGTACCTGTGAAACCCAGAAGAGGGCATTGGATTCCTTGGAACTGGACTTACAGATGATTGTGAGCTATCATGTGGTGCTGGAAACTGAACCAAGGTCCTCTGCAAGAGCAGCAAATACTCTTAACTGCTGAGCCATCTCTGCAGTTCCCACCTTATGATGTTATGGGCCAGGAATTTAGGTATGGATAAAGTGCATGGCTTTGGCTTGGGGTGGTTCAGGAGGGATGCTGGAGCAGTGAACTCTAAGGAATAGGCTGCTTCTAAGATGTCTTAGGTAGCTACTAGCAGGGAGACTCAGCTCCTGACAGTGTGGGGCCTTTCCACAGGCTGCTTGAGGATCTTCACAACATGGCCGCCTGCTTGCCTAGGGAAAGTGATATGAGAATGAGAAGTGTATGCAGGCTAGTGTGTGTGTGTGTGTGTGTGTGTGTGTTGGGGGCTTACCAGAAGTGCTCAGTGGCATCTAGGTCCTGAGGTGCTGCTTGCAGGTATTATCCATGGATCTCTTTTCTTAAAGAGAGTGCTCAGTGTTCTCAGAGAAGGAGAGCCTAGTTTTTGTGTGGAAGATAGAAAGTAGGCGTGCAAATATGGGGAGCTGAGTGGCACCAGGGTCTGAGTGGCACCAGGGCCTGGGAGGTCTCACCCTCTAGCATGCAGATCACAATTTTTTAGCCAATCATTAGTTTTTTATCAGCAATCTTACTTACGTGGCTGGCTTGCAGGTTGAGCGGGAGATTACAGCTGGTTTCGAGGGGCGAATCAGGGCCCCTGTTACATGGTCATGGATGAGCAAAGCCAGTGGGAGTCCAGGAACGGAAGAGCTGCCTCATGGAGTCATCAGCTGGTCCCATCAGGATTCCAGGAGAGGCGCCGTGGCCATGGCTGGAGATGAGAGCCTTGTTTTGAACTAAAGTCTGAGATCACTGACTGCTATGATAAAAAATGTGTGTGTGTGTGTGTGTGTGTGTGTGTATGTGTGTGTGTGTGTCTACATGCTCATGTGTGTGTGCAGAGGTGCATACAGGTGTCCATGCGTGTGTGTGCCCAAGCATGTAAAAGCTGGAGGCTGATGTCTGGTGTCTTCCTCAGTTGCTCTCCACATTCTTTTTGAGACAGCATTTCTCACTGAGATCTGGTTCCCTGGTTGACTGGACTGTCTGGTCAATGAGGTCCAGGGATTCCTCTGTCTCTACCTCCCCAGTACTGGGGTTTTATACGTGGCCACCCACATGGGTGCTGGGGATCCAAACTCAGGACCTCTGGCTTACATGGAAAGCTCTTACCAACTGAGCAATCTCTCTAGCCTACAAGTGCTTTGATTTTACAAGAGACTAGTGACCTTATAGGTTTAAAAAAATGAAATTCTTTCTAAAAGTATTATACACTATTGGAGCTGGAGAGATGGCTCAGGAATTAAGAGCACTGGCTGCTCTTGCAGAAGACCCAGGTTAGAGCCTCAGCACCAACATGATGGCTAACAACCATCTATAAGTCTAGTTTCAGGGGAATCTGACGCCCTCCTCTGACTTCTGAGGGCATTGCAAGACACTGTGCACTTACATGCAGACAATACACTGATACACATAAAATAAAAACAATAAATAAAATATTAGAAAACATCCCATTTATTTATTGTGTGCATGTTTGTGTGTGTGCATGTGCATGTGGGACATGTGTGAGGTCAGAGGAATATGTGTAAGGTTAGTTCTCTCCTACTATGTGAGCCCCAGGGACTCATAGGCTTGGCCTCAAACCCTTCTACTTGCCAAGCCATCTTATTGGCCCAAGACCTTGAGGTTCTTTAGGCAGCACATCAATGTCATCATCCCAGAGCTAATGACAACTATGATGTGGTCACAATGCTGGCAGACATAGAGTACTTACTATGTCAGTTTCTGAACTGTTGACTCATTTAACCTGTCTGAGAAACTCACCTGGTGGGTTCAGTGATTCTCCCACCTCGCTGATGAGGAAAACTGGATCTCGTCAGGTCAGGTGGGAGCTGGCTAAGCTTGGGTTAGGCAGGATGACCAACTACAGGGTGTCTGCTCTTTATCTTCACATAATCCTGTTATCAAAGAGGGTCAGAGCCTGTGCTGGACAAGGAAGAGCCGAAACTCTTCCCTGAGTGAATCAATATTTATGGAGGGAAACCTGAGGCTTCAATCATCCGTTAATGGCTCCTGATCGCACTAGGCGGCTTTCATTCAGACAGACACCAGCAGCTAAGAGGCCATCTTCCTGGAAGATGCTCATTGGATTCTTTTCAAAATGGACTTTTAACACTCTTGCTGAGCTTTAAAAATGTCAAGTGAAGCTTTTACTGCCTGTTTGGATCTCCTCCCACAGCAGGTTAACGGGTTGGCTCCTGGTGTTCCTCCTGGAAGATGGAAACATCTGATCCTCATCGAGGGCCACACTCCTCTTGGGGTGGGGTCACAGAGGCTGAGGAGGAATGTGAGTGGGCTCCAAGTGCTTCCTAGGGCATAGCCTCCCCCATTAAAAAAATTAATTGTTGCTTTCTGTGTGTGCACACATACAGGTGTGCATACCATGACACGTGTGTGGAGGTCAAAGAACAACTTTTGGTAGTCAGTTCTCACCTTCTACCATGTAGGATCTGGGGATCATTCTTAGGTCATCGGGCTGCTTGGCAAGTGCTTTTATGCACTGAGCCACCTCGCTGGCCCTTCAGTTCATAGTTATAATGTATCAAAATGGTCGACATTAATTCAGGTTTCTTTGGTGTTTGTATACAAACACATCATCAAAGTGTTCACTGGGAAATTTGCAATCCCGGGGATCATTTTCCCTTAGGATTCTTTTTTCTTCTTTAGTTCTTGGAAGGATTGGGCGTTTTGTCCACGTAGATCACGCTGGCCTCAAATATGAGGCTTCTCCCGCATCTCTCCAATGCTGGCATTACATTATGTACCACTACACTAGACTAATTTCCTTCTAAATAAATATTTCACTTCACTTTTTCTCCTCATCATTGGCTTCCCATAGTGGGAGTAGGAGGAAGCAGTTGCCAGAGGCGCCGCTCTCCTCATGTCTACTCATCACTGATCATGCAGCACAATCATTCTTGACCATTCACGGTGGTGGCGGCTGTTTTGACCCGGTCCGGTGTCTCCACAGGCATCCCTGCCTGAGCGCCCCCTGCACAGCCAGAGTGACATGATGGCTGATTCCGTGAGTCACAGAGACAGTCATCCAGCAATCTCAGCACAAACTCAGGGAAGGTGGATCCTCCAAGAAAAGAGGCTCCCTTGGATCTATCGATCGGTTGCCCAAGCCCCGATTTGTTTCTTGGAGGTAAACACCCAGAGCCCAGTGGCGAGTTCTTTCCCCTGTAAACACACATTCCCCCACGAGGCAGAGGAGCTCATTGCTGTGCATCTGCTTTTTGACTTACTTGGGAACAAGAATGATTACATGGGATGTTGTAACTCAACAGCCTTCTTTGCTCGACAGCCATGTAAATAACACAATGATGAAATGACAAATCAATACTCACTTCAAATCACTGCTCGCTCACTCTACATGCAAGGCAGTGCTTAATCACAGAGACGCAGCAGCCACTGTGTTTGGCTTGAGCTTTCTGTTCTTTCTTTGGAGTGACATGCCAGAGTGCATGTATGTGCCCCCGGTCGGGATACTGGGTGGACCCCACCTGAAGCCCAGGGATGAGAAAACGCCTCCAAAGCAGCCAGGCCACTGCCATTTGACTGCTGGTTAGTCGTCAGGCCATGGGCTGAGTTGGTAGAAGGGAGTGCTGCCAACAGGGCTGAATAATCTCCTTTGCCCTCTTGATCTTAGCCTCAGTTTAGCTGCATGGGACTGGCAGACATGTGCACACCTCCCTTTGATTCAATGTCTATGGTAAGCAGTGACAGTGACACTCTTTCCTATTGAGCACATATGTGACCTCAGAGTCTTTCTGAACTCCAAGCAGCAATGACCGATGTCTAGGCAGCTAGTGAGAAAGGAAAAATCTTGTGTGTGTGTGTGTGTGTGTGTGTGTGTGCGTGTATGTGCATGTACATGCTTATCTGTATGTGCAGGTGTGCACGAATGTGTTTCCATGTGTATGTGAAGGCCAGATGTCAACACTGGGGGCCAGTCCTCAGGTGCTGTCAACGTTTTATGAGGCAAGGTCTCTCGTTGGGACCTGAGGCTTGCCTACTAGGCTAGGCTGGCTGACCAGTGAACTCCAGGGATCCATCCATTTCCAACTCTTCAATGCTGGGATTATAAGTGCATGACACGCACATACTGGTTTTTATGTGAATACTGAGGATCATGTCAAGTCCTCATGCTTGCCCAGCAAAGACTTTACCAACGGAGCCACCTCCCCAGCTCAAGAGAGATGAACTGCTATTGTGGTCTTGTCTACGTATCCCTCTCAGCCCCTCACTGCTGCCCTTTATCACCAGATCCACCAAGCACCTTGAAGCTCACCATCTCTTTCCCCTGAACTTGAAGTGTCTCTCTTTTCAGCATCAGTCCTAAAGATAACACCATCGAAAGAAACCATGGATGGTGCTGGGGAAATGGCTCAGCCTATAAGTGTTTGCCATCCAAGCAATGGGATCAGAGTCGAGTCCTAGAGCCAGCATAAAAGCCAGGCCGGTATAATGGCTGCTTGTAATCCCACCACTGGGGAGGCAGAGATGGGCTCCCCAGAGAAAGCTGCCTAGCTACAATCAGCTAATCAGCAAGTTCTGGTTTCAGCTGAGAGACCCTGCGTCAATAAAGAGGAGAGTGACTGAAAAAGACATCTGCTATCAACTTTGTGCCTCCACATACATGGACATACATGTACAGTGGCACACACATGTCTCCCACATGTGTTCATGCATACCACATGAACATGCTAAAAGAGAGAGGGAGAAAGAAAGAAAGAGAGAGAGAGATGGGAGAGAGAAGAAACCATGAGGTAGAACGGTCGGTCACTGGAACAGTGTTTTTAAAATATCTCTTCTCAAGGCAGTATTGCACACCCCAGCTTTGCCAATGGAAAATATTGAGCCTTTTGGTCCCAATTAGCAAAGCTTGCCATTTTTCAGCTTCTCCCTAAGATAACAGGTTCTCCTGGGGCCTCTGACACTTTCTTGCACTAAGGTTTGTTGGTTGAATTCTGCTTGGGTAGGTGAGGACGCAATTAGTAGGGGCCTTAACAGTATTTGTGTTACTTTGGGTCAAAACAGAAGCATGAAACTCAGGTTACAGATCTTTGATTAGAGCAAGAACCACAATTAGATACAGGAAAGGCAATTCTGCGGGTTGTTCTCAGTGAGGAGTCTCTGGGCATCTGCTGCTGAGCATCCCCCGACCATCGGGGGTGTAGTGGTCACCCTTTACCGGTCACATGGAAATCCTGCATCAAGTCACATTCACAGAGTAAATGCGAGTCCTCCTTTAAAGCCTTGTATTTTCGCTGTTGATCTAGGTAAAGGGGTCCCTCACTTTGAAGGTAAACTCCCACTTCTAGAGCCTTCACCTAATTTTTCCTGAATTCCTGACAGAGTCAGGGAGGTTGCTCAGGTCTTTCTTTTGGAAAGAACTTGCTAATTAGCTTCTACAGTATAATTAGCTGAGAACTCCTGGTAGAGGGCACCTTTGGGGACTGTCCTAGCCACGCTTCTTTAACTGTATTAAATGTGTGTGTGTGTGTGTGTGTGTGTTCATGTGTGCACACAGGTGTAGAGGCTGAGGACCTCAAGTGTTGTCCACCTTGTTTCTTGAGACAGGTCTCACCTTGGCCTGCAACTCCCCAAGTAGGCTAAGCTGGCTGGTCAGTAAGCCCCAGGGATCCTCCTGTGTCTTCCTCCCCAGCACTGGGACTGCCAGTATGAGCCACAACACCTTTTTTAAAAAATGTGGCTTCTGGGGGTCAAACTCAAGGCTTCCTACTTGCAGGAAGCTAGCTCTAGAACAGAGGCCAGGCTCTACCCAGGCAGCCCCTTCCAGGAGCTGAGCCTAGTGGGCTGGAGGGCCTGATCAGTCTTGCTCAGCTGGAGACTCCTCTAGGAGGCCCTTGCTCTGGACCATCCTATTGGCTTTTCACCTTGTTTGAAGGCTATCTATATGGTCTCACGTGGCATTTACTATGTGAAGCCCATTATAGTGATGCTTAAATAAAAACAGCTGACTCTTACTGTCTATAGATCTGAACTGCTGAAGAACTGTTCTTTCAGAATTCTCTTGAACAAGAGCTCACTCATTCCTTTATTGAAAACAGTCTATCTAACATGAAATGGGGAAGTAAAAGTCAGACTCTCATCAGAGCAGAATTTTACCCTTTCTGATCCTTACTGATTTAGAACAGCACACATACACAACTCTAAACAGATGTTATCAAATTTTCTCATTGTTTTCAATGATACAAGTGCTGTTTACAGTGCTTTGATATATAAAACATACATACACAAATTCAGACATTATCTTTTGGTCAAGGGCAAGGAAGGGACATGAGATATTAAGGAGGAGCACATGGCTCAGTGAGCTTGTCTACATTATAAAATAGCTGAGAAGATGAACCTTTTGGTTGCAAGATTAAATAGAAGTTTTTGTCCAGAAAATGTCCATTTTGTAAAAGTCTTTTCCACAGTCCTGCTTGCTGAGCTTTCATCTCACACAGGCACCACACTCCTGACCACTGCATTCCAAACTCTCAGCGCCGGCTCTGACTGGTGTGCCTGAACACGTGCTCAGTACCGTTGCCGGTCCGGGCTGGGATGACCACAGGAAAGCAGGTTTGGGGCCACTACCATGACCAACCTGATTTACAGGATGCAGCTTGTTTCCTTGTTAGAGAGACTGACTCCCGGCCCTTGTCACCATGCCCGTCTTACTGTGATGAGAAGGAGCTGTCCTTACACTTTGGAGTGAAGAGCTTGGTGCTTTGTCTCTAGAGAAAAGGAGAAGACGGTATTCTCTTGACTCCATGAAAATAAACTTTTGTTTCCCATCCAAGTATTAACCAAGTCTGATCCTGCTTAGTGTGAGATTAGATGGGCTCAGATGTTCAAGGTAGTATGGTTGTAGACTTAAAATCAGCTTTTGTTTGAAGACCTACTTTGCCCATCAGAGTAGGTGAGCCCAGAGACCGTGAGCTTTCTTGAAAGAGATTTCATGGAAATCTTTTCATTTTAACACAACCAGTGGAGTTGGTGCTCATGTGTGTGGCCAGTGTGAACAGTAAAGGCACAGGCAGGGCTCATCTCAGCCTAGGAGGGCAAACAGTAGCTCTGAGGGCGTGTGGGGGCCTGAACTTTCCCATTGGACCGGGAGGCAGATGAGTTCAGACTTGAGAAGCCTCCAGACAGACCAGATCTCATCATCGCAGATGAAGGGGTCACTAGTCACCCTTGAGTACCTTCCTTGGAAATTTGAGTGGCTAGGATGCAATTTCTGAGTTGAGGGTCCAAAGTTGGAGGAAACTTGAGGGAGAAGAGAGGCTTCATGGGGTCACTCACGTGTCCGTCCTGTCTCGGCTATTACTTCCCTGTGGTTCATCGGCTTAGCTCTCTGCATCCTTGTCCTTAGGCAACAGTGGGTCCCCCAGTAGAGCCTGTGGGCAAGTGGGTGCTCAGGGAGCAGGTGTTAACGCAGCAGGGCCCTTC
Organism: Eospalax fontanierii; assembly: GCA_035773235.1. Lineage (NCBI taxonomy): Eukaryota > Metazoa > Chordata > Mammalia > Rodentia > Spalacidae > Eospalax > Eospalax fontanierii. The sequence goes on from CM069526.1 coordinate 115,335,284, forward strand.
AGATGTTCCCTCACTGGCAAGCCCAGGCTGGAGCCTGCCAGTATCTGTTCACAGAGACACAGCTTCACAAACTCTGCGGAGTGGAAGGGACACTGGAGGTCATCCATTCCAGCCTCTGGGTGGGAATTTTCAAGCTGTTCTGATAATTCGAGAGCTCTTCCTTCGATTGTGTGGAGAACTGGAAGACCATTTGTTTTGACTTTCCCTTAATGAGTTGCTAAAGGGAATGGACCACACAGTCCACTGAGAACCCCCATCCCAAGGAGAAGCGCAGTGCATCTCATTTTTGTGAGGCTAGTGGTGAGAGACATGATAGGCCCAGATTTGGGAACACAAATTCCTTTTGTCCTTCACACTACAGCTTTGAGAATGGTCTCCATGGTTACAGCAGCTTCAGAGGTGTCTGGATTTTCATTTTTTCCCCTTTTGTCCCCTAAATGTCTAATTTATGAATAATCAATTTCAATAACCTGGAAAGTTTCTTGCATGTGTACGGATATCAAGAAATATATATTATACATCAAAATTAAAAAAAAAAGTAGGTTGACAGCCAAATTTTTGGCAAAATTCTTTTCCTCCACTATAAAAAGCAATTTGGATTGACTTTAAAATGTTCAAGTTAAACAAGATTCAATGAAAGAAACACTGCCTTCGTATTCTTCAAAGGCATGTGAGCCGCGGAGGGCTGGAGCTGACCTAATTATGTTTTCTTTAATGTGGAATAGCTATTTGCCTGACACCCCATTTGCATCTCACCATCACACTCAAATGGCAGGGACATTGATTTTTTTCCTAGACCTCTCTTTGAACATGAAAGTGTTTTTTCTTTTTTTTTTCTTCCCTCCCCTTTGTGAGAACAGTGATAAGGATGGATCGATAATTACATTGTTGGATAAAAATGAATATAAATTTTATTGAAAAACAACACCAGCAACAGTGTGGGGGACTGCATCTCCAATAGCCAGCAGCCCACACAACTCAGTGCACACGTTATGAGAAGTAATCACCTCTGAAGATTTCCAACTACTTATTCCAAATGAAAAGAAATTATAGACCTCAGAGAAACCAGCGCAGCGAACCCACATCGCCTTTGAAAACACTGCTCACAGCGAGCCTTGTGGCACTACCATTAACCCTGTGTTTGCTGTGGGCCAACCCGGGTAGTTCAAGAATTAACTGGTGTAGAGAGAACCCAGTCTTTCCAGAACACGAAGTAGACCACTGGGAAAACTCCTCTCCTTTTCAAGTCTTTTGAGAATTTCTCAGACTTTTTTGGCAACATGTCCTCCCCTGCCTCACAACAGGAAATAGTTCTTTATGTCTAGCCTAAATCCTTCATGCTTCAGTTAATCTATTTATGTCTCTTTTAATCTCAGCGGGCCATGAGCAGTTTGTCCTGGTGGGACAATGTAACATATGGGGAACTCAGGATATTCACAATTAGACAGAAAACAGTCCAGCTGCTTTGGTGGCACGTTTGAAGCAAGCTCAAAAGAAGTTAATTGCGGCCCTTTGCCCCACCACGCCCCATCCTCCTGCATCCTGGCACCAATCCTGGGACTTGTCTGGCAAAATGCTGAGTTTGATCAGTTTCAGTCTGTCACTGGCATAGCAATGCCTGTGATCAAAGCTACCCTGGCAAGGCCTATGTCCGGGGGTAAAGGATTTCCGGGCAGAACACTTCTCAATTCTTATCACATTTCACGTCTTTTCACCACGCCAGGCCAGGAAGTCCTCCAAGGCTCTTCTCACAGTCTGTACATGGCAATGCTGAACTCGGTGTACACACGAGGGAACGCTAAGGAACACGAGAAAGCACACAGTGAACTTGAACAAACTCGGAGCTTTGCAGGGCCTACCAACTTCGCACATCAGCCACCAGGGGGCGCCAGTGCCATTCGATCCGTAACTCGCCGACCAGGAGACAAAGATGGGGATTTGAATAAAAGCCTTCAAAACGCAACCCCAAAATTCCAGCCTGAGCAGTATGCGTGTAAAAATTCATGAAGACTGGATTTAGTTTCGTGTGTTTTCACTTCCGTGGAAAGAAATGCAGGCGTTTTTCTGACTGCGCCTACAGCTGTCTTGGCAAAGGGGCTGCCTGGTTAAGGGAGCGGGGCGGGGCTTGCGGATGACCTGACCTGCGGGAGCTGGGAGAGGCCGGGCCTGGGTCTCTGGCGCGGAGGACAGCTCCAGTTCTGCACGATGGTATCCTCTGTAAGCGCCAGAACGGATTAATTGTGCTGTTTTGAAAGAGATGGGTGTTGTCTCCCTCAGGGCTAACTGTGGCATCCCGCCTGCTTCCAGTGAGTGACAGGAATCACAGAAAGCACGTATTATTTTGTTAAAACATAGCACTTTCTTTTTTTTTTCCAGTCTATAAAGTCGAAGGGGTAAGAAATGGCTGTTTTCTCCTTGTACTATGCAAACTGCCTGTGGTGGATAGTGGTGAGGCGTTACTGAGGGGTGCTGAGGGGCCCAGCCTATCAGAGGGCACTGCACACAAGCCAAGGCATTTGTACGCCAGGGTATATGCCGATCATAAGCGAGGCCAGCTAGCCTGGTGGAAGGTAGATATCTGGTACAAGGTGCATGGCAGTGGTGACTCACGGAGACGGGCCCTGGGGGCCGACTGAAGTCCTAGGATTCAGGGTCTTCAGACAGGCCCAGGTGGGGAAGGCTCCTGTCCCCACTAGGCAGGCCACACACCCCAAGCCCCTTGTGTTCATCTCTGTAGCACAGGGCCAGCATTAATTGTTTAGGACAGAGTTAAATGTAGAGTGTATCCCAGGCTCCTGCCTACAGCAAAGCCTGAGGCCATGTGGAGAGGCTCTCAGGGACAGGTGAGGGGAGGGACCCTGTGATAGGCTGAGGTAGCAGGGTCCAGAACCCAGAAGTTTGGTGGAGACCTCCCTGGAGTGCTTGCATGCACTGGGATGGTAGTGCCCTCTTGGGGCCTCCTCAGGCCTTCCTTCCCTGCTTCAGCTGTTGTCATGGCAACAACCAGCCTCAGGTGCTGAGCAAGCAAGAGGCCCTCAACAATCTCTAAGAAAAGGTTGAACTCAGGACAAGGGTGGTCATCTCAGAGAAAGACAGGAGGAGAGATGGCCAAGAGATCTCGGCCCCGCTTTGCTGACAGAGACCCCGGGCACAGTGGTGTCCAGCTGTCATGCCCTGGCCCTGGCCCTGTTGCGGTTTCTCTGGGACTCATCCCTTTCCCAGAGTCCAAATCTCTGTTCAAGTTCACCAGCCGTGTTCTCAACAGGCTCCTGTGAAAATGAGGATGGGCCTAGACTCAGGCTCTGAGATGGCTGAGAGGGCATGTCTAGTCCCTGGGCTGAACTCTGGTAGGGGCACCTAGTCAGAAGCCCACCACCCTTAGGCTTGGGTTGCAGGATCAATGGTACCACTCCATCCCTGGTCCCCACCCAGGACACTGTGCACACTCTTGCTTTCTGCCCTTAGCACATCCCCGACTCACAGACTGGGAGATACCCAATCTCCAGTAGGTTGTAGGTCAGCTAGATTTTTCTATACCTCCTTTTTTTTTTTTTTTTTTTTTTTTTTACAGGGCTCCTGGAGGACAGGAAGTGGCTAACGAAGAGTCAGCCGGAGTGTGGAAGATGGGCAGGCCCGACATTCTCTGGGGTCCAGGAATTGTGGAGAAACACTATGCTTAGAAGGGGCTGTCTGATGAGACTGGGCCTCAGACCTCGTGTTCCCCTGGGGCAAAGAGGAAACAACTAAGCATCATGTGGAAAGATCCCCGCTTTCCTCCACCAACCTTACAACAACAGCACTAACACAGGAGCGGGCACCGGCGTGGATGTACAGTTCACAATACCTTGGATTTACATAGCACCTTTTTCTTCCAAAGGGCCCATGCCCGGTCCCTTCCGCTACAGCCACAGTGACTGAAGCCTTTGGCAGCACAAACATCTCAGTGCTTGTGGCAAGAGCGGAAGACTGAGGCAGAAGCCTAGAAGTGATTTCATGCAGGTTAGTGATGTTCCAGGCTGTCTGCACTCCACAGGAACCGTCCCTGTGCTGGGTTGGCCTTGGCCCTGGGAGGCTGTGAGCGTGGAGCCCTTCACTGGGCATTCACTTGGTATTTCAGGATGTAGGAGTAGAAATTGTGGTTGGCGTTCTCCAGCACCATGACGTAAACTTCTCGGCAGCCGGCTGTGCTGCAGCTGCCTTCCCAGTAGCCCTCCGCGTTCAGGGTCAGGGGCCACGTGTCCTGCCCTTTCACCAGGGCCTTGGCGACCCCATGCAGCTTCAGTTTGAACGGGACGTTGCGGTTGGCAGGAAGCACCCCGGACAGAGGCTCCAGCAGCTCATTGTCAGGCGCCCAGTTGCCGAAGCTCTCGGGGAACACGGGCCAGTTCACCTTGGTGTTGGCGCAGCACAGGAGGTAATTGAAGACGAAGGCGTAGTTGCCCGGCTCCTGCCTCTTCTTCACAAAAATCTTGAGGGCAAACTTGCCAGCACGGGGCAGCTGGACCTTCAGCTCCGTCCTCTTCTCCCCGTGCAGCTGGAAGATGTATCGCCGCTGCGTCTCCTCGGTGATGGGGCCGTCATCGCCGTGAAGAGACGCCAGCACGCTGATGCCCTCCTCCACGCCAAAGCTGATGGCGCAGCGCCCGTCGCTCGTGTGGATGATGGGGTCAGGATGCGAGGGCCTCAGGATGCCCATCTGCTCTGAGAACCAGCTGGGCCCCACGGGCTGGTGCAGCTCGGCGGGCAGCCGCACGCCCAGGTCCACGTAGCTGCACTTGAGCGTGTACTCCAGCACCGAGCTGTAGATGTCAGAGTTGCCTTTGGCGAAGATCTGCAGCTTGTGGGTGCCCATGGTTGGAGGGTACACGTCTAACTTCATCCCGTTCTTCCTGAGGCTCAGTAGCCCGTGTTCCTGCTTGCCATTGAGCATGAACATGAACAGTGTTGGGGCGCAGCTCTCAATGGTGACTGTGGCTTTCCCGTTCACTGCGGGGAGAAAGTTGGGGTCGGGTGAGATGGGTTCAAGACGTGCTGGTAAATGCTTAACAATCGGCCCCGGGGCGGGGCGAGGGACGGGGGGGGGGGAAGAGATCTGACCTACAGTGTGTAAATATTTCTATCAAGCTTGGTTTTTATCGACGTGATGTCACTGAACATGGTATATGGGCACCACTGGAAAGATTCTTTTGCTCTCTGTAGGTGATTATCCTTGAAGGAGCTGATATCTGGGGGTCGGCGGTGGGGGAAGAAGCCCCAAACCAGTCTACCGTCAGTCCTGTGTGTTCCTGTCCTTTACTGTCTCTTTTTTGTTTGTTTGTTTTTCCTTTTTGAGAAAGGGTCTCCTGGTAACTCCAGCTGGCCTGTGGCTCACTATGTAGTCCAGGTCAGCCTTGACCTTATAGAGATCCGCCTGCCTCTGCTTCCCAAGAGCTGAATGCTGGGATTAAAGGTGTACATCACTTTCTTTTGATTTACATTAGATGAAGAAAACTGCCTGGACCTTTGGCTTGATTCCAGAGTGGAGGTGGGAGGTGGGGCAAAGGGCAGAAAGAGAAGTGTCTCTTCCAACTCTCAATTCTTAAAAAAACCCTTTATCTTTATTAATTTATTTGTGTGTATATGTGTATATATCTTTGTGAGTGAATACTATGTTTGTGCAGGTGCCTGTGGAGGCCAGATTGCCGGAAGCTAGAGTTACAGGAGGCTGTAAGCCTCTTGACTTGGATGCTGGGAATTAAACTGAGGTACTCTGAGAGAGCACTGAGTGCTCTTAATCACTGAGCCATCTCTCCAGCCCTTGCAACTCTTTTTAAAAAATATTTATTAATTTTATTTTATGTGCATGAGTGTATTGCCTGCATGTATGTGAATGCACTTGTGTTGTGCAATGTCCACAAAGGTAAGAAGAAGGGGCCATTGGATCCCCTGGAACTGGAGTTATGGATGGTTGTTAGCCACCACGAGGGTGCTGAGAACTGAACCCGGGTCCTTTGCAAGAGCAGCCTGTGCTCTTAACCGCTGAATCATCCCTCCAGTCCTCCCTACAACTCTTAAGTCTTGCTTTCATGTCACTCTCCAGCAGCAGTTTATTATGGTGTCAACAGTTGTCGTATCCACACATTACCTTAACCGGCTGGAAGGGCGTCACCCCAGGAATCTGTACCTAGGAGTGGGAATGGGGCGCTTTCCTGTTCCCGTCCCCTTCCAAACCTGCTTCTCACTAGGGGTGCCATAGCTATGTTTCTGGAATTTGCCTTGGAAAGTTGGCACATGCGTTCCTCTCCTCTCTCCCACTTGCCCTGTAGTACTGCATCTTTCTGTCCTGATCATTGTTTTTCAGGGACAAGCGGTCAGTTCTTGGCTTTCACAGCTCATGAGGACTTACCTACCTGATCTTCCCTGGCTCCCCAGGACAGTGGCTTCTCAGAGCCTGGCTTTGTCTTCTGTCAAGAGCTGGTCACCCACCCCTGAAGTCAGCAACTTCTCCAGTCTTGTTTGTGGACGGAGACAGGCAAAGGAGAAGGTAATCTGACTGATGTTCATCATTAGCCCCCTATCTTACACATGGTGTGGACTCACCCTAAAGGCCTCACTGCAACCTATTTCAACCACTCAGGTGAGCTTGAGTTGCTGGAGGTCTCTTCCTCTGCCTTTGCTCTCTTCAGAGAATTATCATTGTGATGAATCATGTGAGCACTTTTCTAATTTCTGTTCTTGCCTGGGCTGTGGGCTCCTTGGGAAGGGCCTGGTGCCTGTCCCAGAGAACGCTTGGCAGAGATGTGCTGAGCGTCTGGGAAGCCAGAGGCGATGTGCTGGGGAAGCTGGAGGCTCTCCAGAGGTGGCTAGCATCTCTGTCTTCCCCATTCCTTCCTCCCCACCCGAGACTTAGTGACTCCCCTCTCCGCCTTGAGGCTCTTTCCTTCCCTTCCCACCTCTTCAGCTTCCTTCTTTTGCTTCTTTACCATCTCTGTTCTTAAGACAACTCAAAACCACCAAGAAATATCCATCCAATATGTGGCATGACTATAACTTTCAGATGACTAGAAATGAAGGAATCTGGTGTTTACATTTTTGTCTCTCGAAAAGACAAACTCAGCTCAGCGAGCATGTGTGATGTCGTTGTGGCCTGTTCAAAACTCAGATGGAGTCTTGCCTGTGGTTCAATGCCCCAGAGCAGAGACCACAAGTCTCCATCTGGGTTGGATGCAGGAAATGATTTGCAAAGTGAGCAGCCACAAGCTGTTACCTCAGCAGCCAGAACGGTCAGGTGTCTGCTATTTTACAGAGCCTCCGGAACTCTACATCCAAGTCAAGGAATTTACCACAAAGAGGTGGAAGGAGCAAGCTGGCTGGGGCTTACATGGGGGTTCCTGCCATTTTCCTGCCCTGCAGTGTGGGGTGGGATCAGAGCCATCCCTCAGGCCACCCTGGCTGATTAGCTCTGCCAGCTCAGAACTCTGTCCGGAAAGGATGGAGGTCCCCTAGTGGATGAGCTGGTGCTGACAGAAGCAGGGAAGTGGACTGACCAGCCTTTCTGAGTCCTGCTGTGTGCCAAGCCCAGGACCAGGCTTTGGGTCTGAAAGAGGGGGGTGAGACACTTCTCCAGAGAAAGACCATGCAGGCTCATAACTCCAGTTTTGCAGCTTCAGGTCTGGTCCCTCGAGCATGCAAACATCCAGTTCTCAAGGTCTACAGTGTGTGTGTATGTGTTTGTGTATGTGTGTGTGTGTGTGTGTGTGTGTGTGTTTAGTGTTGACCCAGACCAGCCATGGGAGACAGCTAAGCTTGGCAGTCTGTCCTTCTTGGTTTAGGCTAGTGGGAGTGGGTGCTTGTCACTGCCAACATGACATGAGATACCCTGCCTTGATGGCTCAGTGGCCTTGGTTGCTCGTCATCCCCTGGACTTCCACATACATATGTGTTCTCAAGTAGAGTTCTCGAGGCATGGAGCAGATTGCTTTGTCCCTGCAGGTGCCCTGGGCTGAGCACCTGCCTCGTGTTACCTGTCCTGATCATGGATGTCTCCGGGTAGGCACTCAGCATCCCCTTGTTGTAGAATTCACTCTTGTGGTACATGTTGTTCTCAAACTGCCTCAGAGACTGAGGTGGCTTCAGCAGTTGCCAGTTCTTGTTGTCTGGGAAGTGGTCCTCGATGAACAGGGACGGGTGGGTGAGGAAGTAGAATTCATTGTAGCTGGAATGCAAGCAGAAGCCATGGAATGAGGAAGCCTGATCACTCTCACCCACATCTGGCGAGGGGAGCGCTCCTCCGGGAGCTCTGGGGGAAGCTTCCTTTAGTCGACCCACCTAGAGGAGGGTCCTTTTTGACAGTAGGTTGCAAGGTGGTGCCATCTGCAGTCCTAACTTGGACACTAGAGACTTCTCTCCATTAACCATGTTCAGACCCTGGGGCCACAGCTAGATGGGAGGCCCCTTCTGAGACAGGGCCACGGTTTGAAATTGTGGCCTGCTTTCAGAACCTTAGGATGGCGGGGACAGAGTGCAGTAGGGAGAACGGCTCTCTCTATGTTCAGTACAAAAGGGAAATTTGAATGGATCAAAGGTACGACCTGCGGAGCAGTGTGGGCAGTGAGGGCTGGGGGAGGTGGAGGTCAGGTGCCTCCTTCTGCCTTCGTTGGAGCCTCCTTGTCCCTGTGGGTAGGGAGTAATGCAGTGGGGGAACTTCTGGGGCTCCTTAGGACTGGCCAGAGAGATTTAGAGATCAGTGATAGAAACCAAGAGAGGAACAGGGGATCTCAGACTGTGTTGGGGCCGGGGGTGGGGGAGCTGCTTTGATCTGCCTAAGGGGTCAGTATTCAGAGTAACAGAGGTATGTAGGGAGAGTGTGGCGTACCGGGATTTCAGCTGCACAATCAGAGAAGGCTCAGCTTCCTGAATATAAGGGACTCAGCTGCCAATGGGTATCATGATCCATGAGAGCGTCATGCTTGGCTGTAGGTTAAGGTCAGGGATGACCATGTCTTGAAGGATGGAAATGGTCCAGTCTGCACCACAGGAGCTCAGAGTGACTCAGCTCTACCCACAGGGCTGCCAGCTCTGGCCCTTCCTCCTCCCAGAGAACAGGAGCTTTGAAAGAGGCTCCAAGCCCTGCCCCTTCTCACAAGGGGCCTGGACCAGCCCTGGGGCCTCCAGGGTTTAGCTGGAGGAGAGATCTAGTCAGTGGAAGGACGAGGTGACAGGAAAGTCTAGCTCCTCACAGGTGGTCTAGAGCCGGTGTGGGGGAGAATCATGACAGGCTGCCCAGGTCTCCTTTCCCCGGGCTGGCCCTTCCTTTCCCCTACGTTTCCTTCAGCCTTGGCCTTTTCCACACACCACCGCCCAGACACTCACAGAGCTGAGCCTTGTACTTACAGGAAGGTGAATTTGGAGGTGGCGGTGTCCACCAGGCCACTGCCCCAGGTGCTGTCTAGTAGGTGCCATCTCCCCTCCAGGTACACAGCATTCCAGGCATGGTCAAACTCTCCAGAGAAGCTCTGCCCAGTCTGGTAGCCGAAACCCTTGGAGTAGCCTGGCACCGTCATGCACTGTACACCAGCAATCCTGGGGGTGGACATGGTTCTGAGAAGGGGCTCCTGCTGGTACTGGCCCCCCAACTCTGCCTACAGGGCCTGAGACTTCAGGCACTCTCACACTCAGCATACAGGGAGCCTTGCATGCCGGGGGTGGGGACGAGAAGAGGCAGTACTGGCAGGTCCTTCCTGTGCAGACTGGCTGCAGTCCACGTTGTCTACTCCTCCCCTGAGACTCTTCCGATCACTTCTGAAATGTTTCCCCAGAGCCTGCTTGACATGATCCACGAGCAGCTCTCCGGGAGGAGAAAAATGAGGGCCAGAGGGAGGACGGCCTCAAGAACACTGAAGCACGCAAGAGCGTGCAGAGCTGGGCAAACCAGGGCATCTCAGGGTGGCGCTGTTGGAGGGGGCAGGAGGGAGCTGGGCTCTGATACCTGGCTGTGCCCGCCCTAGCACATCTGCTTGGGGATGGGAGTAAGCAAACCGGTGTGTCCAGCGCTGACTCTGGAGGATGGGCTGGGTGCCAGTATCCCTGACTCTAAGCGAGGGTATCGTAAGTGGGGAACAGAAAGCACCCCGGAGTGTCAACATCACCACTGACTGCCTGTTTGGCCCACCATCCTGAAGTCTCCCCTGTCTATTATAGGAGGGGTGGAACCATTGACCAACTAACCTGGACTTTGTGATCATTTTCACAGCTCCCCTGTGCCCCCATCCCTGACTGCTCACAGCCAAGCAGTACCACAGTTTGTGTGCTTAGACTATGGGGAATGGTTGATGGTCACCTCAGGGGACCCCATAAAACCAGTCACGTGGAGCTGAACCCCCAAGGCCTGAACTGTAGGCACCATTCTAGGGCTGAAGCAAGACCTCCTGGAGGCCCTACCATGGCTATCCAGGAACAGATGGTGCCAGTCTGAGCCAGTGGAAGCTGCTGGCCCTGCTGTGAATGAGGAAGAAAGTTGCTGCTCCAGTACTCGTGGAAAACCAGTACAACAAACACACATGCCTATGAAGTCCTGGATGCTCAGAGTGCCTTCCGATGGAGCCCTTCTTCACCCACAAGGTGCCCAGTCCTCCACATGCTGCTGACTCTGAGCGCCCCTCTGACACTCACTTCTGACATCAGCAGGGCTTATTCAGTGGGGCACCCTCTGGGGGCTAGGATGTATCATGGCTCAGGTTTATCCACAGGGCCCTAGAGTAAGGGAGTAAAATGATCATGCATTTACTCTAGGGACAGGGAGAAGTGTGACAGTGAGTTTTTAAACTTCGGCAGAATGCTGGATTGAACATTACTGATTGACACCTACATATCATTTGTTGAGTCACTGAGGTGACTGTGGTACCACAAAAACGAAGATTGTCTTTTGTGGCCACCCGTTACCTCATGTGCAGATAACGTTGGCATGCTACCACAGCCACCTTGGCATTCCTCCACCTACAGAGTCATCTTGAGGTCACTCATGCTGAGATTCCTTAGGGGGTATGACAGTTGGTGGTCTCTGCCCTTCTGTCTCTAGTGTCACAAAAGGGGGTTCGGGCCACTGTTGCTTTCTGGGGAAGCCCATGAGTTTATATCAGCTGGTGAGAAAGATTTCAGGAACACTTGGGGGCTCTCTGATGACAGACATCAAAGGCACCTAGACCTTGATGGCAGGATCTGAGAAGGTCTGTTGAGGGGCAAGAAGCCACATTGGAACCCAGAGGAGGGGAGACGTGCAGTGCTCACTTGGAGGACGCCTAGGCTTCATTTCTCTGCAACACAGAATTCAGGGCAGTAGGCTGTACTGGGGATGTTGAGAGGGGTGGGTCTCAGGGTGGGGAGACCTGAATGTCTTTTCAGAGCACCCGGGATCAAGGAAGCGCATTTAGCATTCATGCTACCTCTTGGTGCTGGAGTAAGTTGGGCAGTCTGGATCTCCTCTGGGCCAGAGGAAGAAAAAAGATGACAGAGATGTCCACCTGTCCTGCTCCAAGCTGGAGTGGGCAGCCAGGGGGTATAGCCAGAAAATCAGGCTCTATTCTTGGTTCTAACAGTCACCTTGCTAGGCTCATCACGAGCAAGAAAAGGATGGTTGGCATTAAATGTTCTCCAGGGGGTGATTCTACTCTGACAGGCCGAGGAGAGCTGGAAGCGCCATGGGAAATGCCTGTGGCAGAACTAAGGTGAAAAATGAACTCAGCTATAAGTTTGAGCATTGCTGGTGTAGGACACGTGCATATTTTATTATCTGGTAGCCAGGTGTAAGATGAATTGGACAGAAGTCATAATGTAAAACGTGGCCAATAATCCACAGTTTTCATGTGAAATAAAGTAACCCGTATGTATAAAACAATGACTGTAGACTAGGAGTTTTGCATCCAACCTTTGGTCACCAGTCAGATCATAACCATATCAAAAGACCACTGACTGTATAAAGCGTGTGCCAAAGCACAGGAGCACAGCACGATATGACACACACCAAAGACACAATACGATCTATTGTTCCCCAAACAGCTCAGTGGCTGCCTGACGCACGCACGCTCTTGTTTGGAAGGTGGGTGGCCCTGCGAACTGTCAAGGAAACACAAGACTATAAGCAAAGCCCTGGGAACTAAGTGGTTCAGGAGCTGGGAGAATGTTGAAGGAGGTATCAAGAATGAGACATGTGTCTACCTGCTGGAGAGCTTGACCCAAACATGGTCCAAGGCCATCTGTGTAGCAGCCTCAGGCTGCAGAATCTGGCCTTTCCTTTTGCCAGTCCTGGCAGCCCCCATGCCAGCTCCTTAGCACAGGGCAGATGTCTACCTGAAGCTGTCAGCTAACATGCATGCAGGATGCCCTAAGCAAGCCTCCCTGGGGGCACCACCCTTATGGCTAGCTCAGTCCTTGTAATCAGGACAGCAACTCTCACTGTAAGGCCCATGAGAGCCTCGTGAGCTATGATCTCAGAGGCCCCCTCTCCAGAGGACCTGAAGGAAGCTCAACCCTGTCTCCAGCCAGGATCAGGGCTCAAGCACCCAACCAATGTTCTGAGGCTGCAAAGGACCACGTAGCTGTCCACCAGAGCTTGATGGAGATGGACTGAACAGAGATGCAGGCAAGAAGAAGGCAGAGATATTGCCTGGTGACCCTGGATGACCCCTGAATCTGCCATGGCGTCCATGAATTCATTTCCTTATCACTTACAAACAATCTGAGTGTGCCAGTTTAGTGTGGTGTGTCACCAGCTACTGACTAAGCAGGTGGTGGGTCACGACCATGATGGTCTTTCGATAGCAGAGATAGTCTAGATGCTGCCATGGGAACCATGTGAAATGGCTATGGCCTGTGAGCTGTCAGGCCCCAGTGGCTGGCTGTGTAGCTAAAAGGCTAGGTAGGCAGTTTCCGACCATGTGGGGATCTGGTTACTGAGCAAGCCAAGCAACTGCAGATACCCTAAAGGGATGGCAGGTGTCTGACCTGCTCTGCCTGATGTGATATGAATCTTCCTTTCCCCCACCCCAGACCAGAACCAGGTTTTTGGGTTTCATTTCCTCATTCCTGAACTTCCACAACCTTCCTGCCTTTACCCCAACACCCCACCTTTCCCGCCTTCTGTAACGGTCAGAGAGGCTTCCCTATATAAGCCCCTGCATTGGCTCTAATAACCGAACTACCCACCGATGTAGTCTCCCGGGAGGGAACTCCTCCCGCCGCACTCTGAGCCACCTGAGGTCCCGTTCCATCGTCCTCCATTCTCTGGCATGGCTGGAGCACAACAGCCATGCTGGAGATGGAGACGCACCCACACGACCATGGTGAATGAAATATGCTCTTCCTTTGTCATCTTGTTTAAAATGTGTGATTTCTGCACTGCAGCATAGCATAAGCTGTGACATTTCTCAGAATGTATTGTAGATATACATTGTATATATATTTAATTTCTTGAAAATTAACTATGTCTCTGTGTTTTTCTACACATTTCTGTTCCTCAGGACAATAATTCTCATTTCAAGGCCCATGAGAGCCTCGTGAAACTTGACCTCAGGGGCTTCTTCTACAAGAGGTAAAGGGGTCAGTGGTTCAAGCGAAGAAGGCTACCTGTCTTGGGGACACATAGCTAGCTAGTGCTAATGTGAAACTGGGGTACAGCAATCCCTTGGCACGGCCCAGGAGGTTTTGAGTTACACCAGCACATTGCCAGACCAAGATTTTGTTTTAGTCTATAAATCTGTCAGTATAGCACACTGACTGAAATTAAAAGATGATTTGTTTGTGTAGTGTTAGGGATGAACTTAGGGACTCATGAATGCTAGGCAACGACGAGATGATTTGTTGTAGTGATAGTGACAGAATTTACCTTTGCGTTTTCCTTTGGTCTATGTATAATGGAGTCTTTTTCTTAGGTAACAAAGTCAGATTTGGCAATCTTGGTTATTCAAGCCAGGTCTAGTAGTGTAGACCTTTAATCCTATCTACCTGGAAGGCTGAGGTAGGAGAACCCCAAGTTCAAGGCCTGCCTGAGTTATACAGTGAGCTGAATGAAGTTCAGCCTGGGTAACTCAGAAAGACTGTCAGAAAATAAAAAGTTAAAAGAAGGTTAGAGACGCAGCCTAGCAGTAGAGTACTTAGCGAGCATGCATAAAGTTCTGGGTTCAGTTCCAAGTACTGCATCTCCCAGGAGGTCTGGCTGACCTTTGCTCATGCTGACTGGCAGCGGCCGTCTGGGCATGCATGTCTTTGTCCTTGCTCTCTGTGGCAGCTAGAGGATGAATGGCAATTCGACTGACATATGATTGATGACAGCCAGCCTACTCAGCGTCAAAGTCTCAGACTGGCAATGAACTCCTGGTTAGCCAAAATCTCTGGAAAATCTGCGAGCTGCTGGTATGAGGCTGTGATTACAGGGGGAAAGAATTTAGTGGAGGCTGACTCAGTGGCAAGAGCCTGGGGAATTAACCTTGGCCTCTACAGGGAGATTAGGAGGAATCAATTAAGGCTGTGGGCAATGGAGGCCAAAGGAGAGGCTTAATGCCCAGTGATAGAAAGAAAGAAACTGGACCAGCAATTCCACAGGGCAGGAAATAGCCCCAACAAAACATTCCACGTCAGAAACTTGGGAGAGGAAATGAATGACACCAAGAAAATAACTGAAGTTCCCACCAAATTACTTCATTAAATCAGTCTTTAATGAGACCATTGCCAGGAAGCAGAATGCTTGGGCAGGAAATAATGGTGGCCGTCTGAGTACAACTCTTGTTAAGAGGCCACTCTTACCACCCGGTAGGCCTAAATCAGCAAGTGTTGATTGCGCGTCTTCAGTTATTAAGGAATCAGCTAATGGATTTACCACACTTTTGGCAGTTATTTTAGAGGTAAAGGGAATTAGGGAAGCTGCATACATGGAAGCGTTACTGATCTTTAAAGCAAAAGTTAAAGAAATCTGCAGAACTGTGAGCTATCGTTAAGCACCCTAGATAGTGCAAAGAATTTTGTGCATAGTCACTTCCAGCATGAAACTAACTTTAACTGATATAAAATGTTGGGGTGTATTTTAATGATCTGCTGCAGGGCAGGATGTGACTGTTGTTAAGCACCTGGACTAGGTCAGAAAGCTGACAGCTTCATTCAAGGCAAGTGTCAGTTTTCTGAAACTATGTGGGTGGGCCAGCACTGTCAGGAAGAAAGTTCCACAGAACAAAAAATGCTTCTATAGTTCAGCAATTCTAGCCAGGTGTGGTAACGCACACCTTTAGTCCCAGCGCTCGAGAGACAGAGGAAGAAGGGAATCTGTGAGATCGGGGCCATCCTGGTCTACATAGCAAGTCCAGGCTAGCTGACCAAAGTCAGAGGGCCGACCCCCAAATTATAATGCTTTCTTTCAGATAGTTTGACTGTTTTTTCACACAAACAACATAGTTCCCAATAGAGGAATAAAGAAGCTGAGGCTGGGAAAGGGAGGGATCTTACCTGATGGGAAGAAGGGATTCGGTGAGGAGGGAGGATAGGAGGAGACAATGAGGGACTATGATCAAAGTACATTATACATGTATGACATTGTGAAAGAATACGTAATTTTAGAAAAAGAAACACAAGACAAAAAAAAAAAAAAAAAACTAAAACCCTGACTATTTTCAAATTTACAAATTCAAATGGAAACAACCATATTGTGAAAGATGCCAGCCAGGCAGTGCACTGAGAACACTCTGGTGGTTGTTTTATTTATTTATTATTTTCATTTTATGTGTATGAGTGTATTGCTTGCATATATATAAGGGCATTGTGTTGTGCAGTGCCGAGAAAGTAAGAAGAGGGGATTGGCTCCCCCAAGAAGGGGCCATTGGATCCCCTGGAACTGGAGTTACGGACGGTTGTTAGCTGCTATGTGGGTGCTGGGAATCGAACCTGGGTCCTCTGCAAGAGCAACCAGTGCTCTTAGCCACTGAGCCAACTCTCCAGCATTAGTTACTGTTATTTAAAAGAACATACAAAGCAAGGTGTGGTGGTACACACCTTTAATCCCAGCACTATGGAGGCAGAGGCAGGCTGATAGTTGTGAGATCGAGGTCAGCCTGGTCTACACAAGGAGTTCCAGGCCAGCTGGGGCTACAAGGAGATCATGTCTCAACAAAACAAAAACAAAAACAAACAAACAAAAGCACACAAGTCTGTGAGGAATATCCTGTCATTTCTGGTTCTTCTGTAAATGCCTATGGAGGGCCTGGGTGGGGATTTTGAGCTTGGTGTTCATGGGGAGAGGTAGTGAGAGACATAAGGAAGAAAGGGGCACCGGACTAATGCCAAGGTACTGGCAAGCAGCAGATAAATGCCATTTTGTCTTCTCCACGTGGTAGGATTCTGAGCCCCTTAATTTTCTTTTTTCTTTTGTGCAGTTTATAAATTATATACAACAAGCAAGTTTTTGTTTTTTAATTTCAAAAGGTTATTAATGATCCTGCAAGATGGCTCAGAAGGAAAGGTGCTTGCCATAGAGTCTGAGAACCTGAATTGGATCTTCAAGACTCACGTGGTGGAAGGAGAGAATGAATTGCTACAAGTTGTCCTCTGACCTCTGCATGCATGCATGCACCCTTCCCAAATAAATGAGTAAAAAACAAATAAATGAAAGTAAATAAATACATGTAAGTTAAAAATCTAAAAGTTATTGGGACTGGAGAAATGGCTCAGCAGTTAAGAACACTGACTGCTCTTGCAGAGGAGTTGGGTTCAGTTCCCAGCACCCACGTGGCAGGTGCTAACTTAACTCCAATTCCAGGAGATCTGATACCCTCTTCTGACCTCTGTAGACATTGCATGACATGGGGTGCACTTTACATCCATGTAAATACACACCGGTACACATAAAATAAATAAATAAAAATTCAAAGTTATTAGCATACCTTGGTTTTGCACACCTGCAATGCTGGTACTTAGGAGGCCATCCTGGGTCACATAGTGAGTTCAAGGCCAGCCTGAACTATGTAGCTAGACTTTGTCTCAGAAGTGGGAGGAAAGTGGCATGGTGGTAAATCATTTCCTTACCATAGGGAAGGCCTGGATTTGGGGTCTGAGAGATGGGCTTGGAGTTAGGAAAAGGCAGAAGAGGGAGCTGGGCAGGAGGGCTGGGGTGACTCAGGGGCCACGTCCATGCCTATCCTTAGAAGTGGTACTGGGAGGTTGGGAGGCAGTGCAGCTCAGGCCAAGAATAAGGTACTATGGCCTAGACACTGCAGAACACTGAGGCATCACTCTTGCCTGCCTGTGGGCTGTTGTGGACTTGGTTTGAGGAATGCCACCTACAGTTGTGGTAGGCAGACACTGAGTGTCTGACGAGACATACTCAGAGACGTAGCAGCTGTTCTCTCATTTTCTGTAGGAGGAGAATTTTTAGTGGCCCTCCAGGACTGTCTGCTTGTTCTTAGAAGGGCCCTGCAGACCTCAGAAAGGCCACAGGAAGCCACAGAACTCCTCCAGCCTGAAGCCTGTCGAGAGCAATGGCAAACAGCATGGTCCATTCTTTCATTCAGACGAGGAGCTTGGCCATGGGTTTACCCCTAAAGCCTTGAAAACAGGGCCCAAAGACATAGAGAGCCACTACCTGGTTACTGAGCTTTCCAATCAACCAATCTGTCCAGGAGGACCTTTTGTATACTGCTTATCACCCCCAAGAGGCCCTTACACATGCCCATAGGACAGCCTTTCACAGTCTCTTGGCATCAGCAGCCGCTGTCCTCTATCTAGTTCCCAGGCCTGCGATTCTTTTAACCTTCAGCTCTGCACAGAGATGAGAGAAATGAGAAAAGGGGCCTTTTATAACCAAATTATCTCTGTGCATTCATCTGCCATTATGTTAATGCATCACGAAGCTGGGCAGATGGTCCAAAGTCAATTACGCTGACATTAAAAAGGGAGAAATTGACCTTTTCAGGACTCACTTGGATTCCTGAACAGAGTTTGCAAACTCAGGCTTCAGGCCTGGCATGGGGGCAAAGGCACACAGGGCTGTGGAAGAAAGAGAGGAACGCAGTCCAGTGACAGTCAGGGGACTCCAGCCCATAGCCAGATGCCTGTCATACCTGCACATCCTTTCAAAGAGACCCGCGTAGCCGTCACAGTTGGTCTTCTGGGTTCGTAGGATGTCAGTAGGTTTGAAGGCCTGGCGGTCCTTCTCCTGGGCAGCCTCCATGTCGTACTCTGGAGGGCAGAGGAGGGGACTGTGAGATACAGGGCCCCAGGTGCCTAAGGCTGGCTTAGAGAGGAGAGGCAAGTCACAACACCTGTAAGCACAGGCCCCAAGCCCGGTGTGCTCAGTAGGAAACAGAAGGATGAATGCAACCAGGACCCCATCTGAGTCAGATAGGGGACATGCCACCTTTTGTATAGGTGGCAAGAGAAAGAGTGAGACCAAGGCAGAGAGGGCCACCTGGCTCTCAGACCTCTATGGAGGGGCTGTGTGTGTGAGCAACTCTCGGGGCTAGGAGAGGAAGTTCTGCCCAGGGCTCTAGTCCTAATTCTGCCTCTTTAGGACCTAGCATTGCTGGGGATGCTGGGGGTGGGGAGGAGATGGGCCTTCAGGTTCAGACCTAGGGCAGGTAAGTTTGTTCTTTAAACTGCATCTGGAGGATGAGGGCTCTGAGCCTCAAGGCATCAGGGTGGGACATCCTGGCTGTTCTTCATGCCAAGGATCTCGGGGTCCTCCCCATCACCTTGAATTTATCATCTTCTCATTTACAGGTCTCAGCAAGGGGCGGCAAGCCCTTGGCAGCCCCCTCTGTGGTTTTCTAGGACCTGGTAAGAGTCCCAAGACTGTCTCATGGAGAGCAGTGGGCAGTGGCTCAGGCACAGCTCCTCTGAGGTGGCTCTGGGAACCCTGGGAGTCAGCTGAGAGCAGTGGCTGAGGTCACCCAGGAGGCAGCACGAAACAGGGAGGTGAAAGTCCACTGTTTCTGGCACTGGTTTTAATTCCTCAGGTGTTGCTGTGGCCTTCGGAGGGCTGTGCTCTCCTCAGTCTGTGGCTACCCTTCTTGGTCATGGCCTGTCCTGGTTTCTCATCTCTGTGCAGCAGGATAATTAGGAAGCTGGGATGGAAGACACTCAGGTGCTGGGTGGAAGCCCGGCTTCGGAGGGTGGGTTTTACCATACTTAGTTGGTCTTGGTGACTCGATCCTGGTCCCAGGAAGCCCTTCTCCCCTACTTGCCAACTCCTTCCTCACACCGGTGATGGAACAGAAGCAGGGGCCTGAAGGAAGCAGTGCCCATGGCTGCCAGTACTGCTCCCCGTGGGCTCACCTATATGGTGGCAGATCCAGGTCCAGATGGCACGGACCCTCTCCAGATCACTGTGGGCCTCCTGGAGCAGGTCACTCACCAGCTCGTCCAGGCCACTCTTGACTGTCACCTGGTGAGCAGAAAGACAGGCTGCATCAGGGCCTGGAGGGGGTCAGGGGCCCAAGCTGCTGTGACGGGCGCTAAGCGGGGGCATGGGGGAGGGGGGCAGAGGCGGGCTGAAGAGGAACTGCACCGAGGTTGGGGAGTCAGTCAGCCCAGGCCCTAGAGCCACCTCAGTTTTTCTCCCTCAATATGGGGCCAGCCATGTGGACCTTTGGGAGGCTGAAGCAGCCTGTGGTCATGGTCAGTGCTACCAAAACCAGCCTATGGATTTTAACATAATCCTAAAAACTTCTAATATACACTCTGAAGATGGAATCCATAGGAAGAGTGTGATTTGCAATGCTCTCTAATTTTGGTTTCTTAATAATCTCTCTCTCTTTCTCTCTCTTCCATGAGTGTGTGTGGGAACCAGACGTCAATGCTGAGTGCCTTTCTCAACTGCTCTTTATCTTAGTTTTGGAGGCAGGGTGTCTCACAGAGCCTGGCACTGGTTTTAATACTTCATACTGTTGCCATGGCCTTCAGAGGGCTGTGCTCTCCTCAGTCTGTGGCTACCTTTCTTGGACATGGCCTGTCCTGGGTTCTAATCTCTGTGCAGCAGGATGATTCAGAAGCTGGGATGGACGATACTCAGCTGCTGGGTGGAGGACCAGCTCTGGAGGGTGGGTTAGACTGGCTGGCCAATGAGCTCCATGGATCTACCTGCCCTGCCCTCTGAGGTCACAGACAGACACGTGCCACTACTCTTGGCTTTTATGAGAGTGCTAGGGACCCTCATGCTTACACAGTGAGCAGTTTACTGACAGAGCCATCTCCCTAGCCCAACAATATCTTTCTGCAAGGAACTCGTCGATTCGGGAATTTGCATTGATTTGCAAGGGGTTCCATCTAGACAAAGGAATTTTGAAAAAAGAACAAGTGTGAAAGACTCAGTTCCTAATGTCAAAACTTAGCATAAAACTAACCAAAGCAGATCTGTACTACTTATGGATGATGTAGAATGGAATAGAATTGAGAGTCCAGAAACCAGCCCACATATCTATGAATTGATTTTTTTGACACGGCTAAGTCCATTCAATGGAGGGAAGAGAGGTGTTTGCAGCAGACGGCACTGAAACAATTCGATTTCCAAATGCAGAAGAGTGACACGGGGCTTCTGCCTTACACCGCGTACAAAACCCAACTGGAAACATGGCAATGACCCAGACACTGGAGCTTACACCATAAAGCTCCTAGAGGAAAACACTGGGACAAATCATTGTGACCTTGGATCTGTCAGTGGATTTCTAGACATGATACTAAAGAGAGAAATAACAAAGAGAAAAGTAGGTAAATCAGAGCTGATGTGTCTAAATTCGTGTTTAATATTCACAACCTACACAGAACTTCTATAACTCAACCACAAAATGCTGAATTTAAAAACAGGCAAAAGACTTAAGAGACACTTCTCCAAGGAGACGTGTAAATGGCCAAAAAACACAGGAAAAAATGTTCAACATCATTAATCTGTAGAGAAATGTAAATAAAAACCATGATGAGATAGTACTTCAAACATGCTGAGATATCCATTAAAATATAAAATCAGATAGTAATAAGTGTTGACAAGAATGTGAAGAATTTAGACCCCTCATCTATTAGTGATGGGAGTGTAAAATGGTGCTCCAGACTTTAAAAGATTGAGCAATTTCACACTGAGGGAATGTGTTCTCAAGCTGAAGAAAGGGTGCAAATAGATGAATGAATGCTCAACAAGGTTTACTGCGATGCTACTCACAATAACATGAAACAATGGACACGTGCATCCACGGATACCCAGTGTGGTACATACACACAACGGAATAGTATTCAACCACGAAGAGAGGGAATTCAGTTCCCTGCACACCATCACATGGTGCGAAGTGAAATGAGTCAGGCCCAAATGACAGGGATCATTCGACTGCACTTGAATGAAAAATGGAGAGTAGTGGGCAAGTTCACAGACCGTGAGTAGACGTAACAGAAGGCTGGGAAGGGGTAATGGGAAGTCATTGCTTAATGAGAATAGTTTCTGTTCGGGATGATGAACAGATTTTGGAAATGGTGATGCAACGCTATAATTAATGCCAATGACTTGTACTTAAAAATAATTCAAATGGCAACTTTTTAGGTCACATATATTTTACAGTGATGACAATGACGATGATGTCAAGACAGCAGGTTAGCCTCTCATGGAGGCCCTCCAGGGGAATCAAGTTTGGGTTGTTGGAATGGAAGCATAATGCTGCTCAGCTTCCTAGAACCTAGACAACTGGTGCTCAGGGCCTGTCATGGTGCCCATGGCCACCACCTCCACCTTGAGGATACTTCCAAGCTTGCATTCAACCACTCAACCTGGAACTCTTAGTCCCAACTTTCAGTCACTCCCATCATACTGGGAGCCCCTGTGAGCGCCCAGCTCCTGCCCTGTGAGCGCCCAGCTCCTGCCCTTCCAGCTGTCTTCTGATCTACTTTCTTCTCTTCCAGCTCTCACTCCATGGTTTTTGTCTCTGTCCCTCTCCCAGAGCCTAGAACATCACTGGACACACTGTAGACCCACACGGCAGCCTAGAGTTCTGATTTCAGTCTAAGGCTTTGGTCCCTTAGTTCCTTCCTGGCTTGCCCTGGCATCCCACCACTCTGTAGCTGGCCTGTGGCTTCACCTAGGTTCCTGACTCTGAGCCTGGCCAGTAGTCTGCTCCACACCTTCTAGTGACTGTCACCAAATGCTTCACCCTCCTCAGACTCTGGACTGCATCCATCTCTCTGGTCAGGCTTCGGTCTCCTATGAGGCCAGATAGAATTTGCTGACCAAGAAATCCTCCTCTCTCTTGCTCAGTCATCTGTACTCCAGCTTTGGTTCAGACCTTGTACCTCTGCAGGGACAGTCCTTCCACAGAGTGTCTTCACCTTCTCCTTGATCCTTCTCTCTCCCAGCTCTTTCATCCTCATGTCCTGGCCACTCTGTGCCCTCCTGCTCTCTTACCTTAAAATATTCTCCCAACTTCTTCCTCAGTCTTCCAGGGAGCTCCCTTTCTCTGCCAGCCTCTGGAAGCTTCTTCCTATCCACCCCCAGGCCCTGGAGTTCTTCCCATTCATCCCCAGGCCCTGGAGTGAGTCTGGCTGAAGTTCTATCCCTTACCTGTTCCTCCCACCCGGCCATAGACACACCCAGCCTCAGAGGCCTGAAGGACAGAGCATCACTGTGCTCATGGTGGTTCTGACCATCTGCATCCATGGTCCTCCCCATCATCTCCCTCTCTTCCTCCCAGCTGGATGCTGGTAGAGCTCAGCAGCAGTGATACCTGAGGGAGGGACAGTGTGGGCTATCGTGGCAGTTCTAGGGTGTGTGGCCTCTGGTGGGAGCACCATGGGGGCCAGGGATGAAATGGCCTTGAATCCTGGGTGGGGTCTTCTGCCCTGGGCCTTCTGTTCTACTCATACTGCTGCAGTTTGAATGTGAAATGTCTCCCAGAGGTTCATGTGTCTAAATACTTGGTTCTTAGCTGCTAATACTGTTTAAAATATTTTTTGATTTTTTTTCATTTTTATTTTATGTGTGTGAGTGTTTTCCCTGTGTGTATCTAAGTGCACCTGTGTCATGTAGTGCCCATGGAGGCCAGAAGAAGATGTCAGATCCCCCGGAACTAGAGGGGACAGTTTTTAACCACTATGTGGATGCTGGCAACTGAACCCAGGTTCTATGCAAGAGCAGCCAGTGCTCTTAACTGCTGAGCCATCTCTCCCGCCCCTGTAGGGCTGTTTTGGAAAGTTGTGGAACTTTTAGAAGGTGGATTCTTGCTGGAGGAAGTAGGTCACTGGGGGACAGACCTTGAGGTTTTGTAGTTCAGCTCCACTTCCTGTCTGTTCTCTGCTTTCTGATTGGTGATGCAATGTGGCTGGCCACCTCCTGTGCCTGCTGCCACGTCTTTTCTACCACGATGTGCTGTGTTCCTGTAAAATGTAAGTCCTGATAGATGCCCTTTGTCCTTTAGCTTCCTTTTCATCAGGTGTTTGGTCACAGTCACAAGGAAAATAACTAATGCATGTAGAATTGGTTATCTACCTGGATGATATGGGATATATTCAGAAAGGCCCTGGAGGTAGGTTTTGTATACTGATTTGGGAACCTTTGGGGATCCTTGGCCAGGGTGGTCATTTCTCCTACCTGTGAAGCATAGGCATCCAGCTTTTCAAACTGCCGCAGGTCCAGAGGCAGGGATTTCAAGCTGGACTTGTCCCAGGGGTAGGCTGGAAACAGGGAAACTAGGTCAGCAGGGAGTCCCATAGAGGAGGACTGCTTAGCCCAAGCCTCCTAAAGTTCCATGACTACTCAACTTTAACAAAATTCCCAGAGCCAGAAAACACTCATTTTGAGAGCTGAACTTCCTTAGAAGGGTTTTTTTGATTAAAGTAGTTTAGGAACTATGATGACTTTTACAGTCTTTTTGGAGATCCACGGGGAATTTGAACCTATTTTACAAACCACAGAGAGTCAGGACTAAAGAAACTACCTTAAACTTGACTAATACCCTAGTGCCCATACAAATGAGTGACGGAATTTCCTTTTCCCTGAAATTAAGTAGTTTATTATTATTATTTTTTGTTTAGTCTTATTTTTAAGCTTTGGTGGGAAATATCTAGGCAGTACTGCTGGCCCCTGATGTAATCAGTAGGGTTCCATGGCCATGTGCTTGGTGTAAGGTGCCTCAGAGCATGCTGGGTTAAGAAAGTCTGGCAGGCAGTGTCCTGTGTGAGCGCAGGCATTCCACAAGCAGCAGCTAATTGGAGACCCCCTAGAACAAGGATGAAATAACATCTCTACTAAAGTGAACCATCCTAACCTTAGAAAGCATAGCCTCCTTATTGGTCATATATTCTTGTCTCTGTATTGTCGCTGTACCAGTAAAGCACCTGATGTCTAAAAAGGATGGATTACCGGAAACCTATGCCAGGAGGGCCTCTTTATGTTTAGGCAAAATGGTGCTGATAGATTTCCAGCATGAGCCAACACTAAATATCCAGAGGACTCTCAGTCAGCACGAAATGGTTGACAATAGGGGTCCAGGAACCCCCAAAGTAAGCAGTGATATATCTGTTATATAACTAATTTGGACATGGAAGCTACTTTTGTGTAATTTCCTATAACAAGTCCCTGGGATCAAGGACACATGCATTCCGGATCAGTGTCTGCCTGCCTAGTGACCTGTGTGCCTTCACCCAGGAAAATAAAGGATGATTCATCTGAAAAGAGAATAAAGCATGCTAGGAATGGCCTTCTGGATACCACAGGAGACCTTCTGTGGGAGATGGGACCTTGAGTTAAATCACAGAGGTAGAAATGAAGAAAGAAAACTGGAGACTGTTGTTGATTCAGGGTCAACATTCACTAGGCTTCTCCACTGGATACAGGAGTAGATACAGGAGCCCCAGTCAGTGCTGGAAGGTGGGTGTGGAACTCAGAGGGCATCATCCTGGCACCTGTGTACCCCTGGAGTTGAATTTGGGGTGCATTAATAACTTCAATGACCATGAGCCCAGCCTGTGTGGTCTAGAGGCAGCTGTATTCCAGTCACCATGTCAGAATGAGGATACACTGGTGAGTCCTGCTGAGCCTCCCACTTTGGACCAGCTCCTACCACTGTCTTCCAGGAGCCATCAGGTGAGAGTGGTTATAAAGTGGACTTCCACATCAAACAGCCTTCCACTCAATTCAGCTCTTCCCATTAGAGGAAGGATGGCATTTCTAAACTGGGATTAAAAACTCCATTTTATTAGTTCCTCCTTTCCTTGGTTTGTTTTACAATATTTGATATTTTGTATTAAAAAACTCACTATGATTTATGCCTCATTAAATATACATTCTGAGCAGATCATATAATATCCAGATTTGATTTTGTATAAATACATTTAAAACACTACTTGCATTGACTTAATTTTCTAATTTTAAAGGAAAACAATAGGAAGACATGTCGAGCTGAATGGAGACATAGCATTTGTCCTACCAAGCGGGAGAGGGAGGCCTAGAACACAATGCAGGAGTGAAGCAGGACGCCAGCCCAGACCATCTATGACCTGTTCCGTGTTTCTTCTTGTGCCTTAGCTTGCTTTTCCACCCTATAGATATTTGCCATCCTGCTTTTATTTATTTATTTAATTATATTTATTTATTTTTGTGGCATTGGGAATTGAACCCAGAACCTTGTATATGCTAGGCACGGAGTTACATTCCAAATCTTCTATTTAACGTTAACTTTTATTTTTTTTTTCCTTTTTGAGATGGTCTTTAAGCGATAAGGGGTGACCTTGAACTTTGAATCTTCTGCCTCTATCTGTTGAGTGCTGGGATTACTGAAGTGTACCACCATACCCACCCAGTTTATCTGGTGCTGAGGGTTGAACCCAGGGTTTTCATGCATGCTCAGCTCATTGACC
Source organism: Eospalax fontanierii (assembly GCA_035773235.1). Classification (NCBI taxonomy): domain Eukaryota; kingdom Metazoa; phylum Chordata; class Mammalia; order Rodentia; family Spalacidae; genus Eospalax; species Eospalax fontanierii. Next base: position 115,361,123 of record CM069526.1, read on the forward strand.
AGCTCAGCTACATCACCAGTCCCAAGTTATCACTGTGAATTCTGATTTTAGTGTTTCCTAGAGTGAATCAGAAGGGGTTAATCTTTAGCTTTGGGACAACATCTGACATGAGCTTCTCTTTCTCCACCTGTGTCCGTGGCAGACATTGCTAATCGATTATGACACTCTTTTCTTCATAGCCACAGTTGGCCCCCACTGTCTGTGTCCCAGGAAGTCAATGCCAATTGGCCGGAGACTGACCTTGAGGCTAACTCAAAGAGTTCCTGGGCCTGAGACTTACCGTGGGCATCTTTCCCTCCAGGCTGCCGGGGTCTTGTGTTTCCATTTTTGTCACCTTGTAAACCTACAATGTCCCAAAGGTCAGATAGAGACACTTCAGAAGAAATAGAAACGCAAGCACCGGAGGAGTCCCCAGGCCGCAGTCTTTGTTGCTGAACTCTTCTCCCGCTATTTCACAGCCCCCTTCCGCTATCCCTGCCTACCACCTCCCTACTGCGAGGATGTCCATGAATAGTCAGGTGGGGCACATGGGAGGCCAGCAACAGGGAATGACAGGAATGACAGGAGCTGTGGTCTTCCGGCCGAGTCAGAACTGCTCCAGCCTCAATGTTGCATATTCTCAATGTTGCATACTCTCAATGTTGCATACTCTCAATGTTGCATACTCTCAATGTTGCATACTCTCAATGTTGCATACTCTCAATGTTTGTTGCATACTCTCAATGTTGCATACTTTCAATGTTGCATACTCTCAATGTTGCATACTCTCAATGTTGCATACTCTCAATGTTTGTTGCATACTCTCAATGTTGCATACTCTCAATGTTACATACTCTCAATGTTGCATACTCTGCCACAGGCGCATCTGGAGCTTGGAGTCCGTCCTTCCTCCCCATTCACATGCTGTCTTGGAACAGAACTTAGGATGCTGAGAGTGCCAGCCAGATCACCCCAAGACAAGAACTGACCATGGGTGAAAATGAAAACACAGGTACAGAAAAATGCCTTCTGGGAGGTCATGTGGTTCTCCATGGGCAGCTGAACACTATGAATTCAGGGAGATCAAGGCGGAGTGGTCGCCGACAGTCATTAAAGCCCATGGGCCAGAAGTAAAGGAACTTTCCCCACTGATCTGAAGTCAGGCAGGAAGGTGTGGAATCATGTGCAGTTGGGGTGGGTACACCAAAGCAGGTGGTTTATACCTCCAAAGCCTTAAACTTAAGTTGTAAATATCACAATGGGAAGTTGTAAAGGTGCTTACCATCCCTAGAAACAGCTTCTTCTCTTCAGTTTCTCCTATCTCTTTTGTTTTCATTTCCATCTTCAGACGGAATGCTGGGGTTGAGGGTAGGGAACACTAACTGGGAACTTACCTTGCCTGGCCGGGGCTTTATTTTCACTACTTTATCTAACCTTACAACAATTTTACAAAGGAGTTTTACTTCTTTTTTTTTAATACGAAGAAATCAAATCAAAAAGATAGGTTAAATGAAACCAGACCTTGGACTTATATAACAGGACCTGGATGCCTTCCTGAGGTGCTGACGGCCAAGGACTATGAAGCTGGGTGGCCTTGGAGGACTCTGGTTTATTGAACGGACATGGGGAGGACTTGCACGGTCCTGCTTGCCATCTTCCCTCCTCGTGAGGCCTCCATTTAGGGAAGAGGCAGACACGTGCAGGCTGAGGATGGAGCAGGATGGATGGAGGGCCATCATGGTCCTTCTTGTCTGCATGCACCAACAGTAGCTGACTACTATGGCTGGTTTCAGCGTTGGACCTGGATTTGGATCAGTTTATTGGCTGGGCAATTTGGACAGTTCCTTCACCTTTCTGAGCCTCACTTTGCTGACATGAGAAACTTTGTATGCATAAAGTCCATGCAGGAAGGCCTTAGTACAGTGCATGCCACATTTCTGCAGTCCACAGATGGTATCTCAAAACACCAGCAACGACACCCCTGTGAGGAAATGCAACATTAGCTACCTGCTCTGTGTGAGTCAACCAGACCTAATTCCAGAGACGCAAGGGCAGGGGAAACTGGATACTGTGATTTGAATGTGGAATGTTCCCCATAGGCATATATTTGGACACTTGGTCCCCAGATAAGGGTGCTGTTTTGGAAAGTTGTGAACCATTAGAAAGCGAAACCTCTCTGGAGGAAGTGGGTCACTGGGTGGAAGCAGGTTTTAAGTCTTCTTGTTTGCTTCCTGCTTCATGTTCTACCAAGATTGAGGAGGGAAGGCATTCAGTATGAATACTTCTGCACCATGGAGTTACCTGCCACCACGCCTTTCCGTACATGATGGACTCAACACCCTCAAACCGTGAGTCGAAACAAGCCTTTCTTCCCCGAAGTTGCTTCTTGTTAGTCAATTGTTCACAGCAACGAGAAAAGTCACTAAAACAACGGGTGCGCATGGAACAGTCACATCTCTGCCTTTCCCCAGTTTGTGGGGTCAGGCCCCAGCTTCCTTTCCTCAGAAGACACCCAGGCTGGAATCGGACTCACTCAACTGTTCTCCATCCTCCCTACCAACCCTCTACCATGAGCAACCCTGTACGTACGTACGTTTAGCCAAAGAGAACTTCTTGAGCAATTGGGGCATGGCGTCTCGGGGGTGAACTTCCACGGTCAGTTGTGTACCTGCAAAAGAGGAAGTGACATCCTCAGCCAAATGCTTCTAGGACGGGCACACTGCCATATGACAGACATTCAAACGTCAAAGCACAATGTTTTAGAGCTTTCCTTTGAATAGATGAATAATTCTTGTTCTTTTTTTTTTTTTTTTTTAAACGAGCAACAAACCAAGCCATTTCTGGGTCCAGAAAAGATAGAACTAACACTCTGTACCTAATCTCCCATCTAATGCAACCATCACCCTAGATAGAATGCATAAAACTCTGGACTCTGGGAAGTCAGTGAAAGAAGAGGGTGAGAAGGAGGGCCAGAATTTATAAGACATTACCAAATGGGCACTGTTCTTCTTCATCTGGCATCACTTAGACATGGCTCCAAGGCATCCTCAAGCCTAGAAGTGCACAGTGGGTATGGAAGAACCTTCTATTTCCACTTGAAGGGTGAGAACTGGAAGCCCTAAGACTCAAAGGGAGCGAGAGGCACCAACACCATCTCTGTGCTTTCCCTTTATCCTGTAGTTTTTTGACTCAACCTCTATGGGATTATGTTGATAACAATGAGTTAGTACTTCTTGTCCCTTCCCCCTCCCCTCCCCCCCTCTCTCTTTCTCCCCCTTCTGCTGATTGGCCTCAAATTCAGACACAGTTGTAAGAAGTACATGGCACTGTGAGGAAGCCAAAGCTCTAGCCTTTGGCCAGAGGAGCGGGAAGTGGGTCAGGAAGGGGAAGGAGTTTAAGGGAACAATTCCATAAAGTCATAGATAAGCTCCCATGGTCACCTCTGAGCTGTGCATCACAGATCTCACCTTAAGCATCACAGCAGTCTTGAGTACTAAGACTGGGGAAGACCAGTGACCCCGCTCAGGACTGGCCACTGGGTGGTGCACATGCAGGACTGGTAGCTCTGCAGAGGCTACCAACCAAAACTACTCAGCAGAACTCTAGAAAAGGTCACTTTGAAAGGAAAAGATACCAACTGATGTCAGTCCTGCCATGACCCACATTTAATCCAGACAAAGATGTTCAAATGGCAAGGTAGCCATGCTCCAAAAAGTAAGGACAAACAATTTTGAAATAAACAGAAAGATACAAAAAAACAGCTAGTTGAAGGTTTTAGCACCGAAATAGGAAGCCACTTAAAACATTCTCCATGAGAGAAGAAAGAGCTCGAGAACTTGAGCACAGACCAATAGAGTCCAGTTTGAATGACTGGAGAAATGCCTTAGGATTTATTGGACAACAGTTAAAAAATCTAACATTTCTGTCATTGAACTCTCAGATGGACAAAAGGAATAATGTGGAGAGAAAAGTATCTGAAGAAAATCAACTACCAAAATTTGGTAAAAGGTGTACATTTATGGATTCAAGTTTAGTGAATCCCAAAAAGGATAAACAAAGCAAGATCCAAGTCTAGACAAGTTATAATCTTATTATGGAGGGCAGAGAGCAGGCAAAGAAAAATGAGGCATTATGTGTAGCATTGTGATGTCTCATCAGGAACTATGTGAGAGTGATGTGCCATCTTTTAAACATTCTGAAAAAATAAACTGTCAACACAAAAATCTCTGTCCAAAAATCTTCTTTCATTCAAGAATAAAATGAATACTTTTTCAGATACAGTTAAATCAAAAATTGCTAAACAACGGACCTACAAAGAGAAAGGAAATACCAGAGACAGAGAAATATTATAAAAAGGTAAAAAAGAGTTAATATACCAAGAAAGTATGATAATGTTAAATATATATTCACCTGAAATGAAGTTTTAAAATAAATGAAATAAAAACTCATGGAATTGAAAAGAAGAATAGATAAATATACATTATGGTTGGAGATTTTAACACTCATCTCTCTGTAATTAGTGGAATCCAAAAGAAAATCAGCAAAAATGTGATCAATCACCCAAAAGGACTTATTTGATATTTATAGACCATTTCACCCAATGATAGCAAAATACACATTTGATTCAAGTGTCCATAGAATATTAACTAAGATGCACTGTATTTGGGGTCATAAAAACTTTAAAAAACACATTTAAAATATTTATTTTATTTTTTAATTTTAAGTTCATGAGTGGATTGCTTGCATGTATGTAAGTGCACCCATGTCATACAATGCCCTTGGGGTCGGAAGAGAGCTTCAGATTCCCCTGGAATTGGGGAATGGCAGTTGTCAGCTGCCATGTGGGTGCTGGGAACTGAACCCCAGTCCTCTGCAAGAGCAGCCAGTGCTTCTTACTGCTGAGACATCTTTCTAGCTACCCATAAAACAACCTTTAAAAAGGTTAGAAGATCTAGAGTTACAAGAACTTATTCTCTGACCACAATGGAATTAAATTAGAAGTTAAAAACAGGAAGTAACTTAAAGCTTTCCAATTATTTGGAAATTAAGCAACACACCCCCATAAAATCATTCCAAAGGGAAAGTCCCAGAGGAAGTTAGAAAACATCTTGAGCTCAGCAAAAATGGAAATGCAGCCTATCAAAATGTGTGTGATGAAGCCAAAGCTGTGCTTTGAGGGAAGTCTGTAGTATTAATTTCTTACATCAGAACAAAGAGCGTAACCACTAATCTAAGCTTCTACTTTAATAAGGCAGAGAAATAACAGAAAATTAAGGCCAAGGCAAGCAGAGGGAATAAGAATAAATCAGTGAAATTAATGACATCAGCATTGGGCGTGGTGGTGCCTGCCTTTAATCCTAGCACTCAGGAGGCAGAGGCAGGTGAATCTCAGGAAGACTGAGGCCAGCCTGATCTACATATTGAATTCCAGGGTAACTGAGGCTACAGGGAGATCCTGTCTCTAGAAAAGCAAAGAAACAAACAAAAAACTAAGCAACCAACCAAACAACCAATCAAACAAACAGGGAATACAGAGACAGCTCAGCAGTTAGGAGTAGTTGTTGCTTTTGCAGAGGACCCAGGTTCATTTCTCAGCATGCACATGACAGTTAACAACTATCTATAATTCCAGTTCAAGGAAATTCAACACCCTCTTCTGGCCTCCATAAGCACTACAAACACAGTGCACATACATGCAGGCAAAATATTCATACACATACAATTCAAAAGTAATTAAATCTTCAAAAACAACAATGAGAATAAGCAATAAAATAAAAACTGGTTATTTGAAAAGGTATGTAAAGTTAATAACCTCCATTTCCAATGACCAAGGAAAACAAGAGTTACAATACAAATCAGGAGTCAAGAAACTAGTATCAGAATGAAAGGATATCATCACCAAGACCCCATATACATTAAAATAAAAAGGAAAACTATCAAAAGCTTTGTGCACTCGAATTCTGCAACTTGAATGAAAGTGACCAGTTCCTTGAAGGTCAGATTATCCCAAAGATTCATTTAAGAAAGAGATAATTTGAGCATTCTTATATTTTAAAATTAAACTTGTTTAAAACTTTCCAAACAAACCAAGACCCAGCTAGTTTTACTAGTAAATTCTAATAGATATTTAGAAAGAAATAACAATTCTTTAAGCACATCATTAGGAAAATAGAAACAGTGAACACTTCATAACTTGTTTGATGAAACCAGCATTAAAACTAGACAGAGACATCATTAAAGAAGAATATGATAGACTAATACCCTTTGTGAAGATAAACACAAAAATCTTCAACAATGAATTAGAAATTTAAATGCAACAATATAGGAGAAGAATAATAAGCCAGAAGCAAATGTGACTTAATCTGGGGATGCAACACTGGTTTACTGTCTGAAAATTAATAAATACAGGGGCTGAAGAGTTGGCTCAGTGGTTAGGAGCACTGGTTGCTCTTGCAGAGAACCCGGATTTGTTTCTCAACACTCACATGGCAGCTAACAACCATCTTAACTCCAGTTCCAGGGAATCCAACGCCCTCTTCCGACCTCATGGGGCATTGCAGGACATGAGTGCACTTAAAGCCATGCAGGCAATACATTCATACACATAGAATAAAAATAATAAAGCATTAAAAAGATGAATAAATACAGTTCACTATATTAATAGGAAACAGAAGAAAAACCACAGGATAATATAAACTGATTCAGGAAACGATTATTTGACAAAATTTAACATCCATTCCCGAGAAAGCTTTTTAAGAATAGAAAGGAATGTTCTTAATTCAAAAAAGATCATCTATAAAATGTAGATAACTAGCAGAGTAGCTAATAGTGGAACGGTGTGTGAAATCTGTCTGAGAATGGGAGTCATCACAGATGGCACTCAGATTGCTGTTCATAACATTGTATTTGAAGTACTACCCAATGCAATAGAATAAGAAAAAGATCTACAAGTCACACTGTTATTCACAGATCATATGTCTGTCTATGTAAAAATCCAAGTAATGCAAAAGAAAAACAGAATTAATGAACAAATTTGGCATTATTATAAGACACAAGATTAACACAGAATCAATTGCATTTCTCTATAGTAGCAATAAAAAATTGGAAAATGAATTTAAAACTACCATTTCCCATAGTACCAAAATGGAAACGGACCTAAATGTAAAATAAACTAACACATGTGGTAACATGCTCAATGAGGTAAATAAATCAAAGAGGACATACATAAATACCACAACATGTTATGCTCCTGAATTTGCAGACCCAATATTGTCAAGTTGCCATATCTCTTCAAATTAGTCTACAGATTTAAAGCTATTTCTGTCAAATTTCTTAGAGAAATTTTGTAGGTTTACCAAGATGATTCTGGGATTTAGATGGTAAGACACAGGAGGTAGAATGACCAAAAAGCTTAAAGAAAAACTAGAGTTCTTCCACATTCTGATTTTATGATGCATCAAGACTAATTTAATCACATCTGAAAGATGCTACCAAGTGGATTGATAGCATAGCTCGATGGAGCAGATACAGTCAAAAAGCAGACCCACATGAATATGGGAAATTAATTTTCCACAAAACCGCAAAGGAATTCCATTTGGCTAAAGGAAGGAAGAACAAATATTTCACCATAAAAGAGAGTTCAAGTGGAAAATAAGCACATGAAAATGTGTTCAGGATCAGCAACCATGATGAAGATGCAAACCAAACTATGAGATATCGTACCTGATAGAAGAACTATAATACACTTAAAAAAGATTTATTTTTATTTGTGTGAATCTGTGTTTGTGTATGTCATGTAAGTGCAGTGTCCACAGAGGCCTGAAGACGGCATTGGATTCCCCTGGAGCTTGAATTACAGGCAGTTTTGATACACTCAAGGTGAGTGCTGGGAAACGAATTCAGGTCCTCTGGAATATCAGCAGGTACTCTTAACCACTGAGCCATCTCTGTGGCACTTAATGTAATTTTTAAATGGTGATAATATAATGCTGATGTGGCTACAGAGAAATGGGATATCAAATTTTGTGATGGGATTGCAAAACAGAATAGCACCTCTGGAAATGGTTTGATCATTTCTTTTGTTGTTATTTTATTTTGTTTTCTGAGGCATGGTCTCAACATGTTGCTCAAGCTGGTCTCAGATTCATAGCTAATATGATCCTTCCTTAGCTTTCCCTGGAGCCAGAACTAGTACAAGTCAACACTCCTCCCTGGCAATTTCTTATAAAATAAGGCACAAAATAACCATACAACCCAAGAATTGTACCACTAGGCATTTAGCTTTGAGAAATGAAAACTCATGTTCTCAAAAAAAAGAAAACTTTACCTAAGTGTTTACACATAAGGTGGAAGCAACCTGAAATGTCTTTCAGTAAGTGAATACACAGACCATCTGTGGTCCCTTTATATTGAGAAATACTTCTAAACAATACAGTTGAACTCTTAGAAGTAGTGAAAAGTCAGTTTAAAATATTTTATTTATTATTTTTATGCATATTAGTGTATTGCCTGCATGTGTGTAAGTGTACCTGTGCTGTGCAATGCCCATGGAGGTCAGAAGAGGGCATTGGATCCCCTGGAACTGGAGTTACAGAAAGTTGTTAGTTGCCATGTGGGTGCTGGGAATTGAATCTGGGTCCTCTGGAAGAGCAGCCAGTGCTTTTAATCGCTGAGACATCTCTCCAGTTGAAATTTTCTTTTTAAAGATAGAGCTATGTTCTGCATGTGGTGGTAGTCACATGACTCTATGCATGTGTTAAAACTAAGAGCTACACACCACAAAAGTTCCATTTTACTGTGACTTTAAAGCAAAGCAAAAATAGGGGTCAGAGATGTCTCAGCAGGCAGAATCACTTGCCATTCAAACCTGATGACCTTGATCTCCAGAATCCACATCGGAAAGAATTGACTCCTAAAACTTGTCTTCCGGCTTCCACACATACACTATGGCATGCACATGTGTGTAGCACACACACACATCACATACACATAATAATAATAAATAGATAACAATATATAAACATTTAAAAATTTATAAAGATGAAAGCAAAAAATACTGCTGGGTGTTGTAGAGCAAGCCTTTACTCTCAGCACTCAGGAGGGCAGAGGCAGGAGGATCTCTGTGAATTCAAGGTCAGCCTGGTCTACATAGCGAGTCCCAAGCCAGCTAGGGCTATACAGTGAAAAAAATTAAAGCAGAAATATTAAATAGACACAACTCCAAGTAGAAATTAAAATAAAAGTTTGGAGTGGAGGGTATGGAAAATCATAAAGGCAAAAGTGAAGAATTCTCTCAGATCTAATTTCTATATTTAAATATCCAAAATCAAGGGGATAGTAGGCATGCTATTTGTAATCTGTTCTTTTTTGTTTGTTGTTTGTTTCTTTTCTTTTTTGACTGCATCTCATGTAGCTAGATGGTCTTGAACTCAGAATGTAGCCAAAGTAGTGAGGATGACCTTGAACTCCTGATGCTCTGCCCTTGCTGGGATCGCACCACCACACCCTGTTTATTTGTCATCTGTTTCTTAAATCTTTATATGTCACGAATACAGCAGTGTGTCCTCATTCTACATAGCCACATCATGCTCTGTTTACGGATGGTTTGTAAGCCATTTCTTTTTGTTGAATACTTTGCTCTTCCCAGATGTTTTGCTGTTATCAACACTGATGTGGTGAACATTTGGGTAGACACATCTTTAACACTTTTTCAGATCAGTTCCTATGAGTGATTGACCATAATAGGAATTTTGTAAGTCTTCTGTTTGATACTGGCCAACTTTCCCATGAACGATTTCATTGGTTTATGATTCCATCGACAGCGCTCTAGAGAATGTCATTTTGCTTATTTTTGCTTTCGTTGAATCTCAACATTGGTCACAATTTTGTCTTTCTTCCCAATGAAAGGTGTTTTTTGTCTCACCCCTTGATTGTGGGCAGACTTTAGGAGTTATAAAGGCCATTTAACATGTGGTTAAAAGTGATGTTATTATACAAGCTCTGAGCTTAGCCCTTGAGAGACTTTGTAATGCTCACTCTCGTTCTCAGGATCCCTACACAGTGTGGTGTGAATGTGCCAGGCTGTGCATGAGAGACCACGTGGAACAGAATGGAGCTGCTCAGGTGAGGCTATCTGAGCCCAGCTGGTCTCCAGCCAACCCACCAGCTGACAGCAAGGACATGCGCCAGCCCAGCCAAGAGTCCGGATCAGCTGGGTATGGCTCACACAATAAATGTCCAGCAGACCTGTGGACTTGGAGCTAGGACATGCAAGTGGCAGTGGAGTTGTGGTTTACACAGAAGCACGGCTGCTACGCTCACAGATACATCTGCGTTTACAAATCTTTAAAGTTTTTTTTTTTTAATCAAGGAATTATACCTTATTTTTAAAATTTTTAGTGTAGTGTTTCTTTCATGTATTTATTGGCCACTTAATTGACTATTTTCCTACTGATTTATTATGCTTCCTTGTTAATTTCCTAAGTTGATTTCCTTCTCTTAATCCTTTGCTACATATATTGCAATTATTTTTTTTTGTGGGAACAATATTGATTTTCTTGTGTAGCTTTTAAACTTGGTCTGCATGCCCAAAAGACTATAGAGTGTGTTCTCCCCAGACATTCATTTTTTAAAAAAGATTTTATTCATTTGCTTATTTATTTGTGCGTATGTGTTTGTGTCTGTGAAGTTACACACACCAGTACATATGTCTGTGCTGAGGCTAGAAGAGGGCATTGGTGTTTTATTCTACCACTTTCTACCTATTCCTTTAAGGCAAGATCTCTCTCTGAACCCGGGACTCAGTCTCAGGCTAGGTTGAGAGCCAGAGAACCCCAGAGATCCTCCCATCTCCCTCCCCTTCAAGGTTTGGGCTATCGGCATTTGTGGGAATGCCTGACTTGTTACTTGGGTTCTCTGCTAGTCCCTATGACTGTAGAGCAAACCCTCTTAACTGCTGAGCCATCTCTGCATCCCAACATTCCTTTCTGAAGTATAGTATCTGGCACATGCCTTGCTATCAAACATCAGCTTTGTGATCTTATGAGGAAGACACTGAGTATTTCAGATTTCAGGGTACGGGTCCATTCTAGTCAGAGGACTGGGCGCCATCACCGTCCACAGCAGCTTCTTCTGTTTCCTGAGCCTGTTCTACTTTGCTTCTTCACTCTCACCAGTCATCTCTTTCAGAGGAGTTTTTCAAAGCAGTAAGTGGCTATGAGATGCCATGTGAAAGCTGCTAGTCTCTTCCTCTTGTAAGTCACAACTCACAGCATTCGGAGAAGTCCTGAAACAATCTAGTCTATTTGACCCAGTACTGTTTTTGTCAAGCACAGTTTGGAGAATGCTGGGCTGGAATCATGATTTTGAAGGAGAATGATTTGTTGAAACAGGGTTGAACAACAAACCTCTTCCCAGAATTTCTCTTAACATCTAGGTACTTCCAGCCCCTCCCAATTCAGCCACGTCTCTGTCGAAAACGGGTGAGCTGAAAAACAAGATTGTTATGGTCCTTCCAGGGCTGGCAAGGAGGTCACCTCACACCTGGAGCATGGCTTATTCTAGAAGATCCTCCCATTACCATTTGAAACCTTTCTTTCCTCCCTGTAATTCTCCACATTCTCCTGCCCAGGACTTGGCTGCCTCTAGGCTGTGTTATTCTGTTGCTGTGCAGCCAAACCCTCAACCCCCACCCTGAGTCCTGCTGTCCTCTAACAGACATGAAGACAGCATCCAAGAGGCTTCTCTGGCCCCAGAAATGGAAGGGCCTGGAATGGTCACCCTGTCTCAAGGTGAGGAGAGAGAGAGAGAGAGAGAGAGAGAGAGAGAGAGAGAGAGAGAGATACGACTTTACTCTTAGATCAGAGAAAGCTCTGAAGTTAAGAAAAAGCACCAATCTGACCAGTCTCTCATCTCAGAGACTTATCAGCTAGAGAAAAATTCAAGTCAGAAATAAACTGCAAGGAAAACCAGATGCTCACCATACTGACCTTGACCACCAAACCCAGCGGAGGCTCTTCCTGGGACTTTGGGTGGTCTGTATGGATGGTGTCCCTCATCAAACCCACCCCCAACTCCTCAGCTGTCACACAAATAACACTTCTGAAATTGCAGCTTTGGCCTTTTTAGTAAAATCAATTTGGGATTTTTTTTTTTTTTCTTGTTAACCCTACAAAGTGGGTCCCAGTTTCTTTATCTAAACACTCCTGGCTGGTTTCCTTTCTCTCTCAGGAGCAGAGATGCACACAGTGTACTGTCTCTGTGAATGCCGTTCATGCTTGTCTCTTGCCAGGTCAGGCAATGTCTCTCACATGACATCCCTCCAAATTGCTCCAGGTTTCAATCAGGATTTGTCTAAAGGTTTAATTTACTCAGAATACCTAATGCGGGCATGGCAATCGGATTTCATGTTGTTCATTAACTCTGAATGATTGGAAGTGGCTGCTGGGAGTGCTGATCAATTAACAAATACTGCCAGTCATGCCTGTGTGCATGCATGTGAGTGTGCATGCATACAGAGGTAGACAGTCATGTGCAGGAGCCCCAGGATGCATTAGATACTCAGTGCCATTGACTTACGGTGTTTGAACTATCTCTATAGCAGGTTGATACATTTACAGCTGAGATTCTTTGCCTTGGAAATGCTTTTCTATGATAGCTCAGAGTAAGGAAAATCTTAGAGCATTTGTCATTTTAAAAACATTCAGGGGCTACAGAGAGGGCTCACTGGTTAAAGGCATTTCTGCTCTTTTAGAGAACCCAGGTTTGGTTCTCAGCAACCATATTTTTGGTGGCTAACAACCATCCTTGACTCCAGTTCCAGTGGATCTGTTGTCCTCTTCCGGTTTCTGAAGGTACCAGCATGCATGTGGTGCACTTACACATATGCAGGCAACTATTCATATACATAAAATAAAACACACAAAATCTTAACAAAAATAAAAGTATTCTTAAATAAAGCATGTGTGACTTGGTGTTCAACAGAGGCATGCTGTAATTCTGCACAGGGTAGAGCAGTCCGGGAGTGGCGAGCTAGGACATCCTGGGAACAAGCATGCTAGGTGGTGTACGAGGACTGTTCAGCTCTGTGGGACATCAACAGAGTTCCACCCTTCCTGGGTACTTCCTGGGTACTGCCACATACAGCACACAAGCAGCTGCCATGTTTATGAGACGACAAGCTAGCATCACAGCTCAGGGCTGAACCCATTTGGACACTTGCTGCAATGTGTGATTTTTTTTTTTCCCTCCTAACTGCTTATGACTTTCATTCTCAAAAACCCAGGGCCATTCACAATTCCTTCTGCAGGATGGAGCTCCATGGGAAGTTCCAGGTTGGGATATATGGCACTTTGATTATAGTGTGTGCATGAATGAAGAAGGCTACCCTACTCAGGATCAACATGTTTGTATGAGGCAAAGGTTGAGGACTTTAAAGGGCAGGAACTCCAAAGGACTCCAGCAATAACCTTCAGGGTCTGAAGACACAGGATCTCCTAATAGTCATTCTCCTGTCGTCTGATCCACACACCCACTATAGATACATCTTCTGAAGTCACTTCACATAAAGATCTAAGTTTCCAATGGGCTTTTGGTTACTTGGTGTGTAAAATCTACCACTGGACAATATGTTGTGGAAGAGGAGAAGGCTGAGCCATTCTGGTCAACAAGCTCTGGCTGAAACCTTGGCTTTTTCATCAGTGGTAGGGCAGGGACGTTGGATTCAAGGCAACCCCAATAGGATAGCCCTGCCCTGTATAGGGGAAGCAGTGTGATGCAGAAGTTAAGTTCACTGGCCTTGGGGGGCGGTCCACAGACCTGGGGTCAACTATCGTCTCTGACATGTTCTATCTAGCTGCATAACTTCAGGCAAGCTATTGAGAGCCCTCCGAGCCTCAATTTCTCCATCTGTTATGTGGGGAAATTTTTGTGAGATAACTTTCTATGGACCATGGTTGAGGTGCTTAGTTCAATGTCTGGTACACACCACGCATTATGCCTCTGCTCTATGCTGTGATGGTGACAGCAAGCTGTACTGGGGCTGAAAGGATTCACAGAACAAAGCCTGAGGACTTCAAGGTTGGCTGAATGGCTAGGCATCAGCATGCCAACAGTGATGCTTCTGCACTGTTTTCCAGAATGCCAGGTCTCAACAGAGCCACGTCGGAACTCCTGTTTCTCTCTCAGTCTGCGCCTCTCCTGCCTTCCCACTGTTTGCGCCCTAATCCCGACTCCCTCCTCTTTTCCTTCTGACTTAAATCCATGACATCTTGCCTGGATATCATGATGCCTCCCCCAGTGAGTCTTCTTGCTTCCAACCATTTGTAAGGAACTAAATCCTGAATAAACAACTGGGAGTCACTAAGGAATAACAAAGACAGTACACTTCCTCTTTCTTCTTGATCTGAGACAAAAACTTGGAAAACCTTTTCTCTTGCTGGCAAGGCCCGCTTTCTGGCTGACTGATCCAGACCAAATTAGATAAGACCAAAACCAGACCTGGACATCTCACTCAGCTTAGAGCTGTGACCTATGGGCTCTCCCTTCTTTGTTTACATTGATCAATCTAAAAGTAAGGGACAAGGACCTGCCCCATACTACCAAAAACACTTAAAAGGCCCAAGCCTTCCTGGGGGCTTTGGATATCTAGTTTTGGAGTCCCTTCTTCAAGTGTGGAGAGCTTTTCTTTCTGTGTGAGTGTGTGTATGGATGTGATTCTTTATCTTTCAATAAAATTTGTTTGCCTGTTGCTCTCAGATATGTCTGAGATATTTTCCTGCCTTTTAACTGGCAGAGAAAACAAATCCAACCACAGTCCCTAGATCGATAACAGGGCCACAACACTTCCCCTTCTGTTTGATCCCCACACATTGGTGGCATTATGTCTAAAACCATCTAATATCTTCTAACAGTACTCTGGTTAGAAGCCAGCATGCTAAGGGTAACCCTCAGGCCCTGTGAATCCTGCCCTGAGTCCTCTCTGACTTGTTTCCTACTTCGGACCCTGACCATGTCCCTCTTTCCCCTGGCCACAGCCATTGACTCCCCACACCCACCAGACACCCTCCTGCCCAGTTATTTTATACCATGGCTTTCCCAGCCAAAAGCTCTGACCCAGATGTCCTCACATCACCTCCTTCTCAGGCATTCTCCTTGTTCAGATGTTACCTTCTCTATGAGGTTTTGTTCTCTTATTCTTTTCTGGGGAGGGGAGATGGAATGGAATACTAGAACTGAAACCCAGAGCCTCCTGCATGCTAGGCAAGCACTCTATCACTGAGCTCCACCCCTGGCTGTCCCTGCTCTATTTTCAATTGTTTCTTGCCTTGCCCCACATAATGACCTTTCAGGATATTGGTACAGAATCTCTGGAACCTAAGAATGTTGCCTTACATAGCAAGGGAGACTTTGCAGATGTGACTTAACTGAAGAGCTCAGAGTGGAGCAATTATTCTGGGTTATCTGGCTGGGCCTTACATGCAGCTGTATATCACTTAATAAGAGGGAGACAGAGGCAGATTTGGCCACTTATAAGGAGAGAAGGCAATGTGATAATGGAAGCTGAGACTGGAATGACACAGCCACAAGCCAAAGAATGCTGGCAGCCTGCAGGTGCAGAAGGAGGCAAGGAATGGATTCCCAGAGCTTCTAAAAGCATCCAGCCCTGCTGACACTCGACTTTGGCCCAGTGAAGCTGACTTTAGGCTTCTGACTTCCAGAAGCTTAAGGCAAAAACTTTGTGTTGTTTTCAGCCACCAAGTTAGCAGAAAAGTAGCAAAGCAACCATTGGAAACTGATCTACAACCCTTGCTCCCTCATCCTGCCTGCTTTATGGCCTCGATGGACAGTATTTTACTTGTTAGTCAAGTTAGCTCCCCTTCCTTCCTCTCTAGGATGTCAGCATCACAGGTTAGGAGCCTTTGTTTTATCCCCTAAATGAGATAAATGGTTGTTTAGCCATTCTCTTTCTAGCAGAGCATCTCTGAGTCTTGTTTTGTGGTGAGTCTTTTGCAGCTAAGTCGATATCAGAGAAGCAGTGCGGCTGGGGTTGGGCTGGTCCTTGTATTTCAGGTAGGTCCCAGTAATGGCAGATCCGCTTAGTGGGCTCTGGGGTGTGTCTCGAGGTGGTTGCATTCCTAGGAATTCTGGTCACAAGTGAAACTGATGCAGACTGCAGAGGGCCGGCTCCCTCCTCCCGTGATCCTAGTTGACTGGGCCTTTTTGTGAAGGTCGATTGCCTTTTTGTGAAGGTCAATTGCATTGTAGAAAGCATTTCTCTGAGAGACCCTGGAACGCCCAGAGCCTTCCACTTCAAGAGGAAGAGGGGTGCCTGTGCCCCCAGATGCCATTGCCTAATTTCCTTGCAGGCTAGGACATCAGTGCTAAGATAAATGGCAGCAAACTTAGGAGAGCTCTCAGACATCTAACGAAGAGCAATTAACCACCCGGGTGTGGGAGATCTCTAACTAGGCTCACCTCCAGTGGTGGCCTTGGAACCCTTGTCTCTACCCCATTATGTTCTCAGACCCAGAAACTGCAGACTCAGCCTGGCGATGCCCGGGTCTGCCATTTCCAAGACCCTAGAGCCTGTCCTAAGAAAGTGAGGATTTTCAAAGAAGGGCCTAATCACTCCAGCTTGCAGCAGCACACTCAGCACTAAGTGGAATTCCTTAGCAGGGTCAGTTTCAAGAGAGGTCAAAGAACCTCTGTGACTCAGGGACATGGGAGGACTTGGATGCTGTAAGCCAGCAGGAGATCGGTTTCCAGGGAGCTGTGCAAGCCCAGCTGTGTGAAGGTTAACAGCTGAAACTTTGCTGGGGGTGGAGTGAAAGGGGTCAGAGTGCTGGCTCTGATGCTTGCTGACAACCATCCTAAGCCTTGTGTCCTCATCATGTAAAACGGGGTGTACCACCCAAGTAGGATTGCTGTGGAACTTAAGGGACACGAAAATAAGTGTGTAAATGGGTTTGCAGAGTGCCTGACACGTGGTTAGCACTCTTGAGTTGTTTTGTTTTTTTTTTTTTTATACAGTGCGGACAATGATGCTGATGGGCTTTATAGCCCAAGAGCTTCATTTCTGGATCGCAGGTGAAGAGCAGATCGTCCTGGACCACATAGCCTCTCAGTGCTTCCTCCGGGATGCTGGGAGACAAAAGGATGCTTCAACCTCAACTGCTCAGAGGGGAGCTGTTCCCCCTACTCTGATCTCCTCACTCTGGGCTCTCTGGCTGGGACAGCAGACCTAGACACATAGCCACAAGGGGAGTCACAGCTATTGACGGGTCACTTACCTTGGTTGTCATAGGAAGTGATGACCTGGGGTTGCCGAAGGGGCTGCTTCTCTGCCACATTTCCTGTTTAAGGAAGAGAGAAAGGGTTGCAGTGACCACTGGGACCGCGCTGCTATGTTCCCTGGGAAGGGAACAGGGGGAAATATGTGCATCCGCAAGAAATGTGGGCTGGTGGGAGCAAGCATATTTCAAGTCTGATCCAATGACGCACGGTCAGGTGCGTGCCACGCGGCGTGCACACTGTGAACCCGCAGACACGTACTCGGAAGTCCGCGGGTGTTGAAGCCGGTCCAGGCTGGCAGCACAGTGGTGATACTGCTACAGGGCCGCCGCTCCTGACTTTTTGTCAACATCCAAAACACTTTCTCACACACAGATGCTGGTTGATCTCCACACCTTTCTGTGGAGTGGGCTGGGAGGTTCCAATGTGGTAGCTGAACCCCGAGTTTTCCGACTCCTAGCTCAGCTCCCTGCTTCCTTATGAGGAACGCAGGTCATTGCAGTTGGAAGAATGTACGGTTTGATTCACTCCACCAAAATGCAGAGCATCACATTGTATGGGTTCTCAGCATGCACTAGGGATATTTCTATCCCTGGGACATAGCCGTGTCCCCAGTTGCTGAAGAGACACGCCTAGCTCTTTCTATGAGCCATCAAGGGGACCAACAGGCTTCCCGGCCTCACCCCCCAAATGTGAGCTTTTCTTCATTCCTTTTTATGGTTGCTGTGGACTGTTCTTATTGAGGTTGCCCCTGAACCTCTGTCTCAGGTGGTGGGAGAGGGTCTGGGGAATGGGCAGGACGATGGAAGAAGGAGGTTTTCCCCATTACCTCCCTGACCTGTCATCATCTCCCTGTGGCCTGCAGTGGATCAGCAACTGGAGTTGACTAGGACTGGGAACTAACACATCCCTGGGGTGCTGGCCTAAACAGTGTAGCCAAACAAATAGGCCAGTCAGTGCTTCCCATGCCTGGGCCCAAGTAGAAGCCAGTCAGGTGGGTGGCAGAGGCGCTGAGCTGGGCTAGACTTGGGATCCACCTAGCAGAGTCTTGCTTTGTAGAAGCCTGTGTGCTCCAGCCTTCTCCTATGAACAGGTCTAGCCAGCATCCAGGCCCCCAGGCCATGGCTAATTAGCTGAGACCTAACGGCTCCTGTCACTGTGTGCCAGCGTGGGATGATGTGGCATGCTGGGCTAGAGTTCCAGGGCAGACTCAGGCGAGGACAGGGAGCTGCCTTCTGTGGGCACAGCTAGTGGCACCTCCGTCAGGAGGAAACGGGATCTAGAAAGGGAATCCTCAAGGAGGGTGATTGGGTGGCACAGCTTCTGTGGGGTATTTATAGTCAGGGCTGCACAACTGGTTTCTCTTTAGCTGTAGGGCATTGGACACTGTGCTGCTAGGCAGACTTCGGCCAGGACACCAAGGAAAGCAGCCAATCACAGCAGGGGAAGCCCGTTGCTGGGCAAGCTACAGAGAAGGGTGGCTTAGCCCGAACACATGCTGCTTCCAAAGCTTTGGATTGTTCCAAGCTCCCCACCCTGCCTCTCGCCAACACCCGAGGCCAAGATGTGTGCAGGGTAGCAACAGGGACAAATGTGCCCCTCTGGATCGACGCCATGTTCAGTCAGTCACACTTGTGCACACTCTATCAGCACATGTCACTGGCCACTTCCTTCTGAGATGAAATTTCTCCAGCTGTCAGAGCTGGGTGGCCTGCTGGTTATGGGGACTGGGTGCCTTGGATACCAACAAGGCAGATATGAGAAAAGGCCAGTTTCAATACCAGTACCTGAATCTTGGTATCAGAAAGCATAGAAAGAAGCTATAATTCTAATTTCCTCATGTATGAACTCAAGCCATTTAAAAAAATACATGAAATCTCACTTGTATTTGTGGAATAACAGAGTTTGATGTTTTCTGGATTCAAGATTCTGCTCTGTCTAGCTCTGCATTTTTGCCAAATCTTTAGGTCTTGGGCAGTCTTGCAAGAAGTATTTAAATCATGCTCTATGGACTGAGACCTTATACTAAGAACCACTGAGTCTATTATAACTGTCTCACAATTAATTTGTAATAGTTACTGCATGACTTCGTGTTTTCCACTAACCTTCTATCCAACTGTGATCTTGGAAGATGTTAAAAGTAGAATGATTTCAGTATTTCCTGGAAAGCCCTACGATGATTGATTGTTAGATGATTCTTGCAAGGTAAGAGGAAGCTACAGTATTCAAGGATATTCTGTCTCTTCGTATCTACATGTGTTTACTCTGCCCACTAAACTACTCACACCCAAATCTAGCATGCATGCACGCTGCGTGGCCATTCCTGTGGCTAACAGGTTTCTGGAGTCAGATTCTAATTAAGCTATCAGCATAATTTTTCTAAATATGACGTCTGCCTCAGTAGTGCCGATGCTGGCATGTTTACCATCTGATAACCCCAGTAGCAAGGTTAAGGAAGACATTGTATGGGTCTGTGCCTATTAGCCAGGACACGGAAAGATGGGGTCCCTAGTGGAGTTATTCATTTTGGGGGCGACTCCTCCTATGAACAAGGTAAGGGACACAGGAAAGCTTGAAGAGAATCTACTTTGTAGATTCTAGAATCAAGATTGTAGTCAATTGAACAGGGTCCCATAGGACAGGGTTCATGATTGGTTTGTTCACTGTTTCATCTCCAATATTAAAACTTGTGCCTGGAACAAGTTGTTGAATGAATGAATGAATGAGTTTAGTTTAAGAACATTCCTTTCCCTTTTTGCCACCATCCAAAGGATGGCAGAACAGAGTGACTCACACTGACTCAACTGTAGTATTGTTTCCCCATTTGCGGAGGGTCAGTCATCTGATTCGATGGCTTGTGTGTTTGGGGTCTGGTGAAGCTCCCTAACAAGGCTCTAGGAGTGGAGGTCTGATTCCCATTAGGATTCTATGTGCCTATCACATGCATTGCTACTCGTGATTGTCCCAGAAGCTGTTCTGATGAGTCTCTGAGGGACACAGAACCACGGCCCACTAAAGCTGGCCCATCAACAGTGCTCAAGAGAGGTTCAGTGCCTACAGGAAAGAAAGATACCTGAACCAGTGAGAAGAGAGTTCAAAAACTGACCTCTTACTATATTCTAGAGTGCAGGCCAGTAGAGAGCTATAGAACCCTCAACTGGCCTCATCCCAGGCCTCAGGCAATGCTATTTCAAGGCAGGTCACTGTCTTTTCTGTTCAGAAAACATTCTGACAGCCTTTGTGATAAGAGCAGCCCTATGTCCTGTGCCTCCCATCACTCTACTGAGGCCATGTCCTCCCCTGCAGCTCAGCTAGTAAACAAGTGGGCACTCCGGTTTATGGCATTATTGTACAGCTGTAACCTCTAGGAGAGCAGGGGCCTTAATGCCAGGAAAAACTTTCCAGGATCCCAGAGGCCTAGAGGCCTAGCTGAGTCCAAGCAGCCACTTCTGCTCAATGATTAGATGTTAGGGCCAGTTTCCCAGTGAACACAACTCAACCCTTCCAGTTATTTTTCCAGACATTGGATTAGAGATATTGGAAAGAAAATAGAAAGAAAAAAAGATTTACCATGAAAGTCGCTTCCTTCCAGTTCCTGCCATTTCCGGATTCCGTTTCTGACACCTTGGAATCCTGCGAAATAAGGACTGGTGTGAGGTTCTCTGTGGATGGAGCCCCAGGGCAAGAGCCATGCACCGCGGCACCACTTTCAGACCCATCTGCATTAAAGCAAGGCTGGTGGAACCCAGTTTTCCCAGAATCCAACTGGGCTGTCCTTGAATGAGAAGCGTTTGAGGAAATGTATGCAATCCTCAAAGTCAAAAATGGTTTTGAAAAGTTGGCATGGTAGAATGGTAGTTTCCAACGGTGGTAGGATTGGCTGTCAAGATTTTCCAGGAGGAATTTTGCTCTACAGATTCCCAATTCCTGCTCCCACATCTCCAGCATGTAATTACAAAAGCATTATTTTCATAGACGTCACTATCCGTTTTGCCTGTCCATTTCTATATGTGGCGTATCCTATGCTTGGGGAATCTTGATATGAGGGGATGCAGATAAAGACTGCCTGTTCCTCTGGGAATGGAAAGAGTCAGCAGCCCACTTTCCCAGTCTCCCTTGAAATTAGACTATGGGTATGTGTGGCCCATCAGATGCTGGTGATGATGCAAGGCAGAAGGGAAGGAGAACCGGCTCTGGCAGTGGCTCGAAGCGGTAGCTGCGAGGTCGAGTTCCTGGCTTCAAATGGACATATATGCTGGCAGTGGGAGCCACTGCAATAAAAGCTGGTTCCCAGTGTGGGAAGAATGTCTAGTGCACCTTGATGGCCCCAGAGGTGTCTTCCTCAGACCAGCTCTGTAGCACTATTTATGGCAGTGTCCCCAGAAGCCCAGTCTCAAGTCTGGTTTTCCCACCTGTCATCCACTCAGAAGTCCCCAAGTCTTCTTCAACCCCATGTACCCTCCTCTCTTCCTGCAAAATCTTTCACAGTCAAGGTCTGCGGCCTACCACGTGGAACCCTCCATGATATACTAATAGAGTGGAAGGCACAGATAACCTAGACTGTTGCTAGACTTGAAGCTCTTCCAGACTCAGTGCAGGCAGCGCTGGGCTATCTCCTCCTTGGCCACAGGGATATGTGAACTCTCCTCTCCACAGTGTGCTTTGTGAGGAGTTCTGGTCTAAGGAAATAGTTGTAGAGAGCTAGGGTCCCAAACGAAAGGAGACAAAGTGCCTGCCAGGCATGCAGCCTAAATCCCTGGCAGCTCTTCTTGCTTTATGTCCCTCTGACTCCTTTCTGCTACAAGGCCACGGTGTCTGCCTTGTGACAGTGACTGAGCTTTGTTTTCTTCTCTCATGGGGCTCAGGTCTTCCTTTACAGAGGTGAGAAATGCTGCTCCTCAGAGGGGCAACTGGCTTGCAGAGGACGCAGGAAGAGATCTGGAAGCTACTAGCTGGCAGGGACTCTTAGAGATCCTGTGCATCTATGAGGGGCCTCTGAGCAAGCAGTTTGCTCAGTGTTTTCCTCTCTTAGTCTGTGTCCCAAGGAATGTGTATACAGGCTGGTGTAGACTGGCTGGTATATACTGGGGCTCCTGTACGTCATCGGTGGCCAGCAGACCTTGAAGATCACGTACGTACTTTCCTTTTTCTACACTGTGGTGCAGAATATGAATTCTGTTTATGAATACGGCAAACAGTTCCTCCACTACCCCAGCATGTTCAAGAAATCTTCACGGTGAAATTATTTGTAGAAAACTGTCAGTGCCTTTCAAGTAAGAGCACCTTTCTGCCTGAGTCAGGGCTGAAGTGTGAAGTACATTGGTCTGGAGTCACAGGGATTTTAAGGTTTGAGGTATTCCTTGGGACAGTTCTGATGCCTGGCATTTGCAAGGCTGCTGTATGTTCTTTGCCCTCTCCGGTGTCAGAAGTTTTAGGACGGATACCATCCAAAGGGACTGGAAAGTAGGAACGCTTGGATTGATCTGGAAGTGGGCCTCACCACACACCGGTAACATTGTCCTGGCCTGTGTTATTTGCGATGGGGGCAATCTCACTTCCAAGAAGCAGAGGCCCTCCTCTGTTTCCTAGGAAGACTTTGAGCGTACCTTTCCCATTTCTCTCAGGAGCAGCGCTGAGAACCAGAGAATCAACTAAACTCAACAGCTCCCCAACCCCCAATATCCCCTGCCCACAAACCAGAACTGCTGTGAATATTATCAGTCCTTTCTTTCTCTATCTGCCTCTCTTCCAGGTCCCCAGGAGCCACAGCACAGCTCCAGCCCGAATGGCTGGTGGGTCAAAGCTGTTTATAGAACCACCGCTCTGGCAGGACAGGTGGACAGTGGGTGTTCATTGTGCACAGGGGCTCTGGGGGAGAGAGGAGCCAAAGAGAGAACAGCAGGAGTTCCAGGAGCTCCGGGGCTGGAGGAAAGTGGGAAGCAGAAGACATTTTCCTCTGCATAGCATCACTCCTGAAGGAGAAAAGGGCCGTTAGCCTCGCGAACCCTCAAGCCAGCCTCAGAGGCTCCCTTAGAGACCAGCACCCCGAAGTCGCCACACTTCTCAGGGCCTTCTTGAAGCCCTATTTGTTTTAACCATTTACACTTTATTCACACTATATGTATGGAGAATATAGAGTCTGATCCTGCCTTCATAATCCCACTATAACTCATCTTGCTGGTTTTCACTTTCCTATCAAGTCTTCGAGCAAATCAAATTGAAGAAAAGTTGAAGAGGGGGCAGTAGATCAGATCCAGTCCCACCCAAGCCTGGGAGCCGTTTACCATTCCACAGCTTCTACCTGTTGGAGGCTGGAAGAGGAGATTAAGAAAGTGGAAACTGAGGTTGTAAGCTATCTCAAATCCGGACTCAGTACACAGACCCTCTGGGGTTCCCTGTGCTCCTCAGGGCGCTGAGGGGGAGAGCAAGCCTCTGCTACACGTGAATCAGCCTGAGGCCCTGGCCTCATCCTGTAGGACTTTTTCCAACGTGGTCTGCACCCTTCACGGGGCGGCTGGGAGGAAACGGGCTCCCGAGGAGACAGAAGCACCCACAGGCCTGCATGCGGAGTCAACCCGGGACAAGCACTGCGCTGCGCGTTGCCAAGGGACGCGGGTGCCGCCGCGCCCCGGCACGGCACAGGCAGCCCTTGGGGAGAGGGCTGGGCCGGCTGGCCTCTTTAGGGGGCATCTGAGGGTCTCCCGGCGGGCGGACCCTGGGGGGGCTGGGGAGGCCGAGTTGCCCCGAGGACCCAGGGGACCCGGGCCCGGCGCTCGTTACCTCCGCGGTTCTGCAGCAGCGCGCCCGGGTCCGCCTGCGGGTCCAAGTGCGTGCCGTGCGCCGCGCGCCGCTTTTCGGAGTGCACGATGAGCAGCATGTCGATGGACACGGCGTTGCCGTCCTTCTTCAGCTCCATGCTGTCGCCTCCCTCCGGGCCCGGGCGCCGCGGCTGTTCCCGAGGCTGCCTGCGCTGCAAATGGCCCGGTGTGCTCGGCCGCCTGGCGCGGGAGAGGGCGCGGGCGCGGGAGAGGGCGCTCCCCCGCCGCAGGAGCCCCAGGCGCGTTTCGCTGACTCTGCCAAAATCGCCATTAGGACCCGCCCGGGAGGGCGCTACCCTCCTGAAGTCTAAGTCACCTTTGAAAGGAAATCCCCGGCAGGGCCTTGACTTGCCCCCAGGCCGCAGTTTGCAAAGGCACCAGAGTCTGAACCTCCGTTTCCTCCGGCTGGAAGCTCTAGTCCTGGACCACAGGATTGTTCTCCTTCAGGCCAGGCTGCGTGCTGCCTCCTCATCTTCACCATGTCCTAAGAGAAGCCCCTAGCCAACGTTGAAACTGCATGGTGCGGTCAATACTGAGAGCTGGTTCAGAATAGAAAGACAAAGAGGGACTGAACTTTAAGCTGTGCAGAAATTGGTTGAGTTTTAGACTTGACCTCTTTAATCCCTTGAGTGGGTTTTGGAAGTTGAGAGCTCTCTCTATAGGTTAGGGTGTTATGGTGACCCCTCTTCCCCAGTTATGGCTGCTCCAGAACTTGGGTCAAGTCCACTGGGTATCAAGCTAACAATATTCTTTTCCCTGAAATGAGTCTTTAAAATCGTCATTCTTTCTGGAACACTGGCTCTTGCCTGAGGGGAAAGGTGAAGAAGGAAAGGAAGAGGCCAGGGGATAGGGAGCTGCCGCTGCTGTTGGGGAGCTGGACCTGAGAACCCTTTCTATTTTTAGCCAGACCTGGTCTGTCCAGCCAACAGCCACAAGGCATTTGGCTGTAAGTCTAAAGAGTGTTTACATGGGCTTCTGCCTGGTAGCCTTTAGCGCTATGATCCAACCTGGTAAGGGGCATTCTCCTAACTCGTGTTTCCATAGGTAGTAGATACCACCTGCTTAGAGGCCTGGTTCAGGGACCCTTCTCCACACGGCAGCTAACAGACCCTGGTTCATGAATAGCCTGTAACACCCAGGCTGTATTTCATTACCAGTCCACCACCTACTGTCCATGTGACCTTGCACCAGCCATTTCCCCTCCATTCTCTCACTGGGATCATTGGGGCAATAAAAATTCTCACAGGGCTGTTGTGAGAATGGCATGCATGCAAGGTGTCTGGCACACAGTAAGTGGTCTCCAAATGCTAGCTGTCATTCTTGACTCATTTTGAGGATGAGGGAAGAGAGTTATGTCAGGGATGGAGCTGGGGAGCAGAGCCACACTCTCAGATTTTGAAACTCTTCCACAGATGCCTATGGCTCACAGTTTGTCTGTGTAAAAACTGCTGCTCACTGGGTCATCACCACCTTCTCCCTCACTTGGTGTCTATCATTGGCTTCCAATAATGCTAAGCTGGAGTTGCTGGACAACGAAGTCTCTTGATGGACAGGTGGAGGTAGATGACTCTCAAGGTAGGTTTCTTCCTGCTAAAGTGAGTACAGTTTCCTGTTTATATGTGTGTCAACACACACACACACACACACACACATATACACACACACACACTGTTGAAAAACAAACTGTGGATGATTATACAAATCTTTTGGGTTTTGGAGGCGCACAGCTCCTGCCCAACGTTCCGACCTTCTCCCGCCAGTATGGCCCAAGTCCTTCAAGGGGCAGTGTTGTGGTTTGAATGTGAAGTGTTCCTTATAGGCTCATGTATTAGAACACTTGGTCATCAGCTGGTGGTGCTGTCTGAAGAGCCTTCAGGAGAGGAGACTTATGGAGGAAGTGGATCACTGAGGGGTGGGCCTGAAGGGTTACAGACCAGCTCTGCTTCCTGGTTGGCCACTGAGGTGTGAACAAGCTGTCTCAGGCTCCCACCACCAGGGACAGGAGCCATTCCTTCTGCCATGAACTCTGCTATGCTTTTGTCGTGAAACTGAGCCAAAATAAATGCTTTCACCTCCGAACTGCCCTGTCAGGCGTTTTGTATAAAATACAAAAACTACAAAAAGTAACTAACACAGGCAAATTGTCTTTTGCAACTCCTGCGCAGCCTCCCCCACCCCTGTTGCTGGAAGGGGCTCAGTGGTGGGAGGTACAGAGATGTGGTGGGGTCCTCTTGCTGACGGCTACATTCCCATCCCTGCACCCTCACTCCCATGCTGTAAAGTGTCGCTCCTGGGGATTCAGCTTGATGTTCTCCCAGCCCCCCACCCCCAGCCCCTCAGCTATATCTGGAGAGGAGTACCAGCCAGAGGTCCAGGAAGACTGTGTGTGTGCGTGTGTGCGTGTGTGTGTGTGTGTGTGTGTGTGTGGCCTTTGGAGCATGACTGACGTTTTGAATTCTTTGTTGTAGGAAGTTGTCCTATGCATTGTAAGATATTTAACAGCATCCTAGGCTCTCCTTCTAGACATCAGTAGCATCTCCTTCCCAATTGTGGTGGCCTAGAGTATATCCAGACATCAACAATGTTTCTAGAATGGCAGTGAGAACACTGCTTTGGAGCAAGCTCCAAAAATAGAGGTCACCTTCACTGCTCTGGATCCTGATGTTGCCTGGTACGTGGGCCTGTTCCCATCATGGCTATAATGTGATGGCCCAGCTCTCGGAGACTGTAGAACTGCTCCTTGTCTGGAGCCCAGGGAAAGACAGAAATGAGATGTTCTTTATGCTCTCCCGACTTGTCCTACTTAATCCCATTATTGGACTAGTTGACTCAGTTACATCCCTCTTGGACTGAGGGAGAGACCTCATGGAGAAACTGAGGTAGTGAGGACAGTAGGATATATCAGGGAGGAGCAGGAGAGAAGACCAAGCTACGGAGATAGCATTTTGACAGAGGTTCTATCCCATCTGCTCAGATCTGCCTCCATTTGAACCTCCAGGGAAAAGAACAGACTTCCTAGCTGGCACTTCACAACCTGGGCCAGCCTCCTGTAGATTCAAGTCTTCCTCTTCCTACACCATATATATCTATGCTGCAATCAAAGCCCTCTCTTCTAGGTCCCAGACACACCTGATCTTTTCACGGGCTTTCCCCCACAAGCTAGCCCCTCCCTCCTGTTACTATGCTTAGCGGGCCTCAAAGATCTTTATTCTAACCTAACTACTGAATTTGAACTCTTGTGCTAAATTCTGGCAAGCTAGGGGCTACCTCCGTTTTTGAGCAAACCCTTCATTATTTAGATCACAATGATATGGAAATTTCAGACTTGAAATAACAGGTAACACCTCAAATTTAGTATGTACTGCATAGCAATATCTTTGTAAAATGATGGGCCATATGTAGGCTAGAGGTCTCATAAGGGTATAAGTCAGCTGAAAAATTTCTAGTGCCTGGAGACATCGTTGTTGTTTGAGGTTGTAACAAAACACATACCTCACATGTTTCCAGTTATGGGGATGTAGTCAAGCCCATTATTTGTCAGCAACTACAGCACAGGTATTTATTTGTGCACAGTATATACTTAATAGTAATAAGTGACTTTGTTTCTAGTCTATACATTTATTGGACTGTACTCCTCCCTTCTTCTGGATTACTATACTTTCGTTGTTTTTTTAGAGTACACTCTTATTTTTTTAAAAAAGGGTTCCGTAAAATAAACCTGCCTTTGTTTGAAAATGCCATGATGATATCTTATATGTTATGTTATGTATGTTAGCTAAATTTTGAAAGCAACAATTTAAAAACCTTGCTTATATTATTTTCCCTTCGACTTGATATAATCTCCTGTTATTTTGTTCATCATGACTGTTCTATATGTACCTATATCTTTATATTTATGTATCTATCATGAATCTCTGTATTGATGTATCATGTATCTATCCATCTGTTTATTGATCTGTCATATAGATGACATAGTAGGCTATACCAAAGCTTCTTAAAGTGAGCTGTGATCCCACAAGTGTCTGAGTTGTAAAAAGATATGGCTATAATGAAAGGTTTTTAAATGCGTGTCAACCCAAACTGAACTCAAAATCCAATGTGTTATTAGTCTGAGTTCTTTCTGGAGAGCTCGTCTGTTGAGTATAATGCAGGATGGGCCTAGCTAGGACACCTGCCAGGAGGAATGGAGGAATGGCTCTCGTGGGTGCGGTGCTCCACACCGGTTGGTTGTGGAGCCAGTTTCTGCCCAGCACCTGGAGGGAACCTGATCCACCTGTGAACAAACTGTGATTGGCTGTGGTCGGGACCCCACCCCATAAGGCTATTGACTAACAAGATCTATAAGACTCTCTGTTCTTTCTTGAATAAATGAATTTGCAGCAGACCACCACTGCTGGCTTTCCGCTCAACTCCCGGGGTCTGTGTGTTGACTCTGCACCTACTCGCCCCCTCACCCTACGGCGGAGACCCTTCGGTCCCCCTCAGGCTGGCCCTGAGTGCTGGGACCCCCAACACTCGTCCTTGCCCCATGCAACATTACTGCAGCCTTGGTTCTGAACACACATGGGTACTTCACACTGTGAGTGCTGTTACACCACAAGACACCAATTACTGTGACCTGGAACACCTCACCTCCCATTCAAGACTGTTGTTTAAAATATTTAATTTATTATTTTTTATTTTGCATGTGTGATTGTATTGCCTGCATGTGTGTAAATGCACCCACGTGTCCTGCACTACAGGAGGAGGTCAAAAGAGGGCATAAGATCCCCTGGAAATGGAGTTACAGATGGTTGTTAGCAACCATGTGGATACTGGGAATTGAACCCAGGTCCTCTGCAAGAGCAGCTAGTGCTCTTAACCGCTGAGCCATCTCTTCAGCCCCAAGACTGTTGTATGTTATAGGCTACAGTGTTTCACTGTATATACAAAGTTTTATATACATTTAGAAATATAATGGCTTAGTTATAGAAAACAAAATCTCATAATATTTTCCTCTGTAATTCCTCAGGATGTGGGTATTAATTTAGTATATATTTTGAGTGTATTGTGTCAGAATTATTTGGTTTTAAAAATTGCTGCTTGAGTTGCTGACTTTTCATAAAAAATTGTTTAATGAATTTTGGGTTGAGATTAGGATAAACATTTCCCAACAATTTCTGAAATAACCTTAAATAATCTTTTGCTACTTTGTACTACATATTTAAGCAAAGTGATGCTCTCAGCATAGATGATTAGATTACAGAATCAAAACACTGAAGGTGGTCTCTATCCTGCACTATTAAATATTCAGCCGTAATCTAATGTTTTATGTAATAATAAATAGCATCCTTGTCATTAGTATGCAAATTTATTTTTATCTCCAATAATGACAAAATTATATGTATACCAAAGAATTGTTTGGAAGTAAATTTCTTCGTGTTTTATTACCAGTAGATGTTTGATGTGTATACTTATTGTATATATTTATATACCTGGGATTACATAAAAATTTCTTGGATGAGAAGGAGTCACAAGAGGGAAACGTTTAAGAAGCCCCGAGCTACATTCTGTGACATTTGTTCACACAACAATGAAATCACTTAATGATATATTTTTCTGACCACATTGCTCATGTTAAGCAATGTGTGGCTGTGGCTGTTTTGTCAACCTTTTCTCCTAAATTTGGCACGCAGCCATGTCCAGCTCTCATCCCTTTTCGTGAAGGTGGAACTTGTCAGCTGTCTGATGAGTTCCAGGTCCCGAGCTGGATCTGCTATCTTGGAGACGAGTCAGGGGAGAGGGGGCTTGCTCCTTGCTGCAGAGGTTCTTACCTGAGAGGAGTGTTT
Organism: Eospalax fontanierii; assembly: GCA_035773235.1. NCBI lineage: Eukaryota > Metazoa > Chordata > Mammalia > Rodentia > Spalacidae > Eospalax > Eospalax fontanierii. Next base: position 115,391,037 of record CM069526.1, read on the forward strand.
CCTCATGCCCTGCCCCATAGCTGTTTGTCCTTAGAAACTTCTGGTTCTGACACTTAAACTTCTCTTGGGTTCCCGGGAGGCAAGCTTCTCTCTTCTCCACAGAAGGGAGGATGAGCCTTGCAGGGTAGGCTTTAACAGGGAAACTGCAGGTGGGGCGTGCTTTTCTCCATGGACACAGCAAAGAACGGGCAACAAAGAGTGAGAGAACAGGAGCAACGGGCCAAGTCCTCAGAGCCAGGTGACTACTCAAAGTGAATGAGGTCACAGAATTCTTTCAGTAGTAGCAAGATAGGCTGCGCTGCCAAACTCATGCCCAGGACCAAACATTCAGAAAAATCTCCTCACCGTATAAGTGAGAAAATACAGCACCCAAATCCCACCATTTAGACACAATTCCTTTTAAAAGTGTTCTGCCATTTACTATTTCCTTCTGTTATTGTTGCAATATATAATAAATTGAGTAACGTACCTTAAAAATGTCAGAATGATACCATGTAGAGTTCATTATCATGCTGTTCCCCCTTTCAACATACATAATGAATGGTTCACTACAGCCTCTCAAAACCAATCTAAAAGGCTCATCAGTGACTATATCAATGGGCCGCCTCTATGATCTCTTTGCCCACGGTTAGAATTTGGGCTTGTTTCACGTTGTCCACTTTCATGAGCAATGGCACAATAAAGATCTGTGTGCTCACACCTTTGACCACACATCTGTGTATTTCCTTAGAACAGATTCCTGGAAGTGGAATTACTGACTCAAAAGGTTATGACTATTTTAAGGCTTGAGATATATACAATGTCAAATGACTTTCCAGAAAGATTGTGTCTATTTACAATCTCACCACTCCGGTCAACCTTCCGGTGCCCAACTGAGTACTGTCGTTAAGTGTATTCTCAGCATTAGTATAATTAATGCATGGTATGTCTTGTTAATTTTCATTTTATATTATCTCTCTGAGAACTGTGTGTGTGTGTGTTGTGTGTGCAGGTGTGCATGCATGAGTGTGCATGCATGCGGAGGCCAGAGGATAACCTCTGCTGGTGTTCCTCAGGCGCCACCCACTTTTGTTTTCTGTTTTTTTTTTTTTTTTTTTTTTTTTTTTTGAGCTAGAGTCTCTCACTGGCCTGGAACTCTCCCAGTGGGCTAGGCTAACTGGCAAGCAAGGCCAGGATCTGTCTCTTTCTGCCTCCTCGGCCCTGGGATTACAAGTTTGCAATTGTGCTTCCCTTTTTATGAGGGTTCTGGGGATAGAGGGCAGGTTCTTTGACTTTCAATGCTAGTGCTTTAACAGCTGAGCTATCTCCCCAGTCCAACCTTTAAAATATAAATTTGAGAGAGAGAGAGAAAGAGAGAGAGAGGCTTTCAAGTCTCACTTTCTTTTTTCCTACCATAATGGCACAGGCATTTAAAGGCTGGTTGGAAGGAGGAATGTTCTTCCATCTACCCCAGATCATTCTTAATTTGCAGCAAATTCTCTTGTGAAGTTCTTGTCACACTTCCAACCCCTTTAAACTCTTGAGGATCAGGTCACTGCCTCACTTATTCCTGAATCCTCCACTCTCCCTATACACTGTGCCTATGTGTGCTGTACACAGGAGGTGCTCAATACGTGTTTGAATCAAATTGGACCGAATGAATGTTTGCAGCCAGTCAGCCCTTCTCCCTTTAGTCTGGGAATATGGCTGAGCCTCCCGGAAGTTTTGTAGTAGTTGCTCTTCTGCATCTTTCTCACAGACCTCCAGGGCACAGAGGAGAAGGGGGTTAAATGAGGTTAGGAGGCTCTACAGGCACCTTCCTTGGCTGCTGGCAGAACCTTCTGGAGCATAGATTTGGGGAGAGCTTAGGTCTGGACCAGAACTGCTTAGCCCTGTGCAGACACCACCCCTCCCCCTGCTGCAGTTAAGAGCCAAATTGTGAGTTGTTCCGGCAAATACGATCCCCAGCCCGTCTTCTCAGCTTGCTGCCCCACAGGCCTCGGTTCAACCTTCTTGTGTGTGACCCTCTAATTATCTTTCCATATTTTTCTGTCCATAGTTCATTAAAACCCCATCTTCTTCCACATATTCATGTGAGAATGTGGGGGGCATTCCATTCCAGACTTCAAGCCCGTTAAATATTGGAGGTTTTCTACTCTATGGCAGTCTTGGCCCTCTCCTGGGGATGCAGATGATGAAAATCAATTTGTCTCTCACCACCATTTCCAAAATATCTTGGTCAGTGCCAAGTGAGGTATCCAGTGGCGCATGAAAGCCTGTGGAGAGATTGCCTCTTCAGCCTTGCCAAGCAGGCATCACCAGGTTATTGACATGTCCCTTGCATGATCCCTGTAATGCCTGCCTCTCCTTATCCACAGGAGATCTTATCTACCCCTGGTTCCTGCTTCAAAGTCAGTTCTGTGTCAGAATTCAACTTCTGTTCAGAGTCTGCATTCTTTTTTAATTGTTATTATTTGGTCTTTTTGAGACAGCATCTCTCTGCAGTCCCAGCTGGCCCGGAACTTGCTATGTAGACCAGGCTGACCTTGAACTCACAGAGATCCACCTGACTATGCCTCCTGAGTGCTGGGATTAAAGGTATACACCACCCTGCCTGGCTTAGATTCTTCATTCTTATTTAATGACTTACTTATTTAATTACTATAGCCCAAGGTAGACTGATGGATTTGTCCCCATTTTACTGACAGAGAAATGAAGGATCAAGAGATTGGTTCAGGAGATCAGGGTGATGACTCAGTTAAAGAAGTGTTTTCTACACAGGCATGAAGATCCAACTTTGGATCCCCAGAACTCATGTAGAAAAAGCTGGGCATCATGGTTTTTGCTATGATTCCAGAGCTGGGGAGGTAGAGGCAGGTGGATCCTAGGGTTCCCTAGCCACCCAGTCTAGTCAAATTGGTGAGCTTCAGGTTTACTGAGAGACGCTGTCTCAAACAATAAGATAGAAACTGAGGAAGACAGCTGGTCTATACAAGCATACACTCATGTACGTGCACCTGCACACACACATTAACACATTCAAAAACATTAACACACAACACACACACATAAACACACACACATACATACATACAACGTGGTTCCCATGATTTTTTCCCACGGCTTCTCGGGAGGCTTGGTTTTTCCACTAAGCCCAATGTTCTAGCTATTCTACATGTTTCAGTGAAAAGAGGAACAGGTGTCTCTTCCAGGGGCAGGCGACATTTGTAGTGCTCTGAGTGACAAGAGTTCCCTGAGAAAGAACATTTTCCCAAGTGGGGTGAAGTTGTCTAATGGGACAATGAGTCAGGGCACAGAGAAGGGCTTTGGAGAGTCTATACAGAGTCACAAATGAACCAGGAACAGCCGTTTGATCAACACTGTAGACCCCTCGGGCCCAGGTGGGAGGGTGTTGCTGGGGAACAACAGGTCCAGTGGCCTGAATCCCAGGGGGCATGAGGGTGCCAGCTTTTGGTGTCAGTGCAGACTCATGCTTGGCCCGTCCCTGGGGCAGAGCGTCTAATAGGAGCCGTGGGTATTTTTAGCCTCACGTGTGCAGGCGCGGGACAGGATGAGCTAGAGGAGAACAGCTAATAAGCCATGGTTCTTATTAGTTGAGAAGGATGGCATAAGGGGCAGAGAGGGAGCTTGCTGGAACTTTTCACAGGCCTCACTTTCAGAGAATTCTCTTTCCGTAATTCACAGAGAAAGATTGGGGTCAGAGTGATTATGCATAGCCCTGGCTGCAGAAACCGGAAAGTGGGGCATGCTCACCTCCCATAGTCCACCGGCCTCCCGTTCCCACAGGCCCTGCTCGGTCCTAGTTGGGAGGAGATGGGGCAGAACCTTGATCAGGAGTCATGGGTTGGGGGTAGGGGTCCATCAAAAGGCCACAGAGAAATTCCCTGTGTGGTCCTCACAACTATAAGTTTTAGGTGAGTGGTTGTATCTATGATCATGAGTTCACAGATGAGGAGATGGAGAGTCAAGGAGGTCCAGGGACTTGGTAAAGTTACCCAGTTGGGAAGTGGAAGAACTGATGAGTATGTTCCTAGCAGCCTAACTGCTTTCTCATAGTAACAGTCAGTTGTATGTGTGTCTAAGATGCTTATCCATTTATTTAGCCCACAAACCTTTCCCATGCCAACTCTGTGTCAAAGACTGTATGACTGGAATGGGCAGTGAGGGTGATACCATTCCTGCTGTCAAGGAGCTCTGGATTTACTGAGGGCCACACAGAGGTGTCAGCCCAGCTGAACCTCCATGTGGCTGGAATGCAAGCTTGCCCTGGGGAGAAGTGCAGTTGGCAGGTATCCAGACTTTGGTGTCGAGCGTGAGGACAGCAAAAGCTCTGCTGGTACAGTCAGTTCTCCTTCTCTGTAGCATCTTCGGAGAGAGGCTGGCAGGAAGCCAGAGAAAGGCAAGTGTGCTCTCCACCCATTCCCGCGCTCTGAGTTTTGTAATGCGTGGAGCCTGCTGCTGGCCTCAGTAGATGAGGGCTTGGGCAGAGCTACAGTGGAGGCTGCATTCAACACCCACTGTCACCAGTCACCATCACCCTTTGTTTGTAGTTTAACGGCAGTGGGAGACAAAGTGGGAGCACCGACTGGAGTAAACGTCTTGAAGGGAGTTCCTTGTAGCCTCGTGCCTTGGCCTCAAGCCAACTCGGCACGTACCTGTAGCCATATGTGCATTCACCCTCCCATCCATCTCCTTCCACACTGTTCCCACATATCCACCCCACCCGTACCACTCAGCTTGTATTCATCCAACCCTCCGTCTATGTAGACATCACTGCTCAACCCAACTGCTAGCCTCACCCTTCTGTCTATTCTACATAACACACTCCATCCATTCACCCACTCCTTAGCCATCCATCTGTCCTTCCCCATCTAATCACAACCCTTTCACTCCACCTGGAACCAGATGCTATGTTCTAGGCCTGTGTTGGGTGCAGAGGAAGCACAAAGATGAAAGAGCCTCCTATAGCTGACCTAGAAAATAGTGTGCAGAGCCACTTATGAAGGAAACACTCCTTAGAGGAACCTCTGAGGCTCATGGGGAGTCTGGCTGGAGTAAACCAGAGGGTCTGAATGAGGATCAGTTAGGATGCCTAGGACTCTTCTTTCTGGAAGGATTGAAATGGGGAGGAAGGACGAAAAGAAAGAAGGGAGGGAGGGAGGGAAGGAAGGAGTGGGGAGGGGGTATTAGCTATGATCTGAGCATTTGTGTTACCCCCACTCTGAATCATATTGAGATACCAGTTTCCAGTGTGATAGCAATAGCAGGAGCATTTGGGAGGTGAAACCAACCCAGACAATTTCCCTTCTCCCTTGCCTATGTAAGGACACATGAAGGAGGTGCCATCTATGAAGCAGGAAGTAGGTTTTGTAGACACCAAATTTTCTGGCATCTTGATCTTTGACTTCTCAACCTCCAGAACTCTGGGAAACTTTTTTCTTGTGCATAGGCCAGCCAGGTCGCCTATGGTGTTTCACTAGAGCTTCAAGAGCAGACTGACCCAGAAGGGAAGAAGCACGGCTTGAGGCCCACTCCACACCGGGGTTTATGCTGGATGTTTGCATTGGTCTTGATCAGCCCAACAAACTTCATGTAGCTACCTGTATTGAAGTCATGGAACTGGGGCTCAGAGAAGGTACCTGTTCAGCATGCCGAAAACATGAAGAACAGCGCTGGGCTGTTATGCTTGCTAATACAAGACATCAGTATGAGGGTTTCAGCAGATGGCTCTGGGGAAGTTGGAAAGCATGCTACTTGACTTCTATACTGAACTGCCAGCAGTGGATGTGGAGAGGAACTACAGTGTGTACTGGCTCAAGCAGCACCTTGTGAGAAGGTGCTCTAGAGCATGCATAGCTATTGGAGTCTGCAGTCAGGTTGTACCTGAACCACGTGGAGGTGGAGCACTCTGGGTGGCTGCATGAGATTCAGGGTTCAGCTGGAAGACTCCTGGGATGCTCTCCGGCTAGGATTTACCAGAGGATGGATGTTGGCCATATCTGAGGGAATTCACACAGCAAGCTCAGTGTCAAGCTTTGCTTTTCTGATCTGGGATCTCCTCCTGCGGGTAGGATGGAACTGAGAAGAGAAGCTTCACCTCCCACCTGCTAAGGCTTCAACCAGGGCTCTGTGAGTCCCAGACCTGAGTCCAGGGCACAATTTTTTTTTGCTGACACATTGTTCTTGAGCTCTGTCCACACCTGATATTCATTGGTTGACCCCACCAAACTGTGCCTGGTCATTCTAAAGACTCTCTAAGGGTCATGGATTGATAACCTCTGTCCCGAAGCTAGAGTATTTCCAAATGGTCAAGTCGGTGGCTCAAGCAATCAACGGCTTTAGTACCATCTCAGGCTGGAGCATGTAACTGGGATGAGGCAGAGCTGCGTCGTGCCAGACAGATGCCTTCCAACAGCTGCAGTGCTGGTCCCACTGTGGCTGGGGTGGGGTAATGCGAACCAGAGATTCTAGAATTACTTATGTCTCATTCACTCCAGGCCACTATCTACTCTTAAACACCGGGACTTCAATTCTTTGAGGTCAGTCTTTCTGACTACTGAAAAACCTATATAGTTTTCTCCCCCAGAGAGAAGAGTTCAGGGTGAAAGGAGTGAGGGGCCCAGGAAGCGATGGGTGCTTGGTCCGATGTGCGATGTTCCCTGGGTGGCTGGGAAGGGGGTCTGGGAACAAGGAAAGAAGCCGCTCCAGGGCTGGGTTACCTCAACTGTCCTTCCTCCCCAGCTCTCCCTTCGGCATGGCTGGGCACCCACCTGCCAGCTCAGCTGTCCTCCTTGCTCGCCATGTAATCCCTGCCAGGAAGAGAGGAGAGAAACATGAGCCGGGCCTGCTCCTACCGCATCCTGCCATCCCGTCCTCCCTCCAGCCAGGAGGGGTTGGCTAGGGTGGGGACGGGGAAGGACAGGGCTGGGGAAGAGCACCCAGGCTCAGCTGCTTCTGGCTGCTACAGGCCAGGCAGCCTGCAGGGTGCATGGCAACTACGGGACTCCGGCATCACCTTTGAAGCCCGCACACAGGGCCCACGCAGGCTTCAGCACTCTGCACACCTGCTAGGCTGAATCCGCCTATCTGCTCTCCTGCCTCCTAGGGGAGGGCCATCTCCATTGCTTCTTCTGATTCCCGGGGAGCCTCTGCTTGGGATTTTGTTTTGCATTTTAAAAGGCTATCTAGGAACTAAGGAGTTGGAGTTCCAGAATCCCCAACTGCAACCTCAGCCTCTTCAGGTAACCCAGGAGCAATCGTAACTGTTGCCTAGACAGAAGGCAGACGAAACAACAGAGCGTGTGCTCTGCACATACACAAGGCGTGTGTAGCACTGGCTTGTCCCTGAATCTGGGGCAGAACCACAGATGTGCAGCCATAGTTACCTACCTCACACCCTCAAGAGTATCTCTGGTGTGCACACAGAAAAAGCAGGAACCCAACCTGGCCATGTACAAGCAACTTCCTTGGGTGTCTCAGGTTTACCAGCATGACAGGGGTGCCAGGTGTTTGTGGGGAGCTGTCTAGAGGAGGAGCTGTCCATTTGTTTGTATTCTTTTTTTCTGGTCCAGGATGGGTATTGCTTTTCGTGTGTGTGTGTGTGTGTGTGTGTGTGTGTGCAACTACCTACACGAGTGTAACTAGGCCATCTGAGCTTCAGGGTATGTGGGATGCTGAAAGGGTCCTTTCACTCTTCTCAACTTATGTTTCCTCATGGAAAGCAGATGTGTTTATTGGCTTTGGCCTGATATGGCCCACTTCAAGGCACGCAGTAAACCAAGTGCCCTTTGACACCTCTTCCTTTCCTTCATCACTGAAGAGATTGCCTCAGGCTGCCTTGGGTCTGACCCTAAAAAGGAGGGAGGGGAAGTGAACAGTGGGCACAGAGCAGGCCACAGGAATGGCTGTGCTCACTTCTCAGTGGACACTGGAGTGTCCTATAGGGCTTGTCTACAGGGTTGCTATACAAGGCCACTCTGGTTCCATCATGATGGGTTAGGATAAATCAGGCAGGGTTTTAGGGGTACTCTGGGCAGCCTGGCTTCATCTCCTATCTTTTGTTATTGGGAAGTTTGGGATGGGCCATGGGTCCAGAATATCTTACCTACCATGACTATGTCTCAATGAGAACCTAGGACTGGTCTGCTGGTGCAGATGACTGCTGCCTCCAGGTGCTGCTCCAGGCCTGGCAATGTCTCCTGGGTGCAAGGTCCTGCCCCCCCCCCCCACTTCCAACCCACTCCGGGCAGCCTCTGGATAGCCATTGCGCAAGCAAGGCAGGGAGCTGGCCACTCACAGGGTTACCCGAGGCAGGCCCAAGCAGGGGCCAGGCCTTGAATCACTGATGACAGTGACTTGTTTGTGGCAGGACAGTTTGCACTCCCCAGGTGGTCGCTGACAAGCTGCCACCTAGGGAGGAGTCTTCCTGATGACATGGGCCTCTGGCCAAAGACTAATGGCCATCTGTTCCCAGCCACCAGCCCAGAGGTCTCCAGGGAGGGAGGAGACAGGGAAGGGACAGAGAGACAGATGCAGGGACAGAGAGAATCAGAGATAAGCAGAGAGACTCAGAGATATAAGGACAGAGACAGAGAGGCTCAGAGCAGAGAGACACAGATCCAGAGGCTCAGGAGAGGAAAAAAGAACCACAGTAAGCAGGGGAAGAAGAGAGAGGGAGCAAGGAAGAGAAAGAGAGAGAGAGAGAGAGAGAGAGAGAGAGAGAGAGAGAGAGAGAGAAAGACTGGCCACTGGCTTGTCTTCCCACCTCCAAACATTGCCAGCCATTGCTGCCTTCATGAGGCAAGGGCTGAACTTGACACACCTTCTTTCTCTCATACCAATGACAGTGGGAGCTCCAACAATGGGGGCGGAGTCAGGGGGAGAAAGGAAAGACAGCACTCTACAAAGAGGAGCAAGGGAAGAGCAGGATAGAGTCAGAGAATGAGGCAGGGAGGAGCAAAAGACAGAGACAGGAAAGATGAGACGTGGGGGGCAGTGAGGAAAGAGGCTGAGAGGCACAGCATGCCCGAGACAGGTGAGGAGCAGGGTGCGCGATGAGGGGGCAGCTGCGTCAAGGATTTGCCCTGTGCATGCCCCCCTGGTGGAAATGACCCTCTTGATCCCTTGGGCCTCAGCACTCTGAGGGAAGATGTACCCTGATCCTCTGCGTATGGCTCCAGGGTCCAGGTTCTAGGCAGTGATTGTTAGGTGCTGGTGGGCAGGAGAATCACCATGGGGCAATCCAGATGTCCAAGCCCTGTTCTAGAATCTGTCTCCGTGGTCCATCACAGTGGAGAGGCATGGCATTAAGGGGCAGGCATGGTGACCGGAGCTGGAAGCCATATCTTCAATTGCAAACATGAAGCGGAGAGCACTGACTAGAAGTGGGGTGAGGCCACGAACCCTCAAAGCCTTCCTCCGGGAAGGCTGTGCCCCCAATGGCTCTATGCTTCCAAACAGTGCCTGGGAATAAACCGTTCAAATATTTGAGCTTATGGGGGACAGGTCTCATTCAAACCACCACAAGCCTCTTCCCCGGAAACAACATGTATATCAGTCCCCTCCTGGTGGATTTAACCACGATGCATTAATGCCCTTGAGCCTCCGTATTGTTGCCCGGTCGTTCCCGAGTGGCCCGGGGACACAGGAGGTAGGTGTGGGGGTCGTTGGGGCTCCCACCGTTATGGGTGTGAGAGGAGCTGTGTGAGGCCCAGCTCTCATCTCGTGGGGAGGCAGCGATGGCTGATAGTATTAGGAGGTAACAAGGCAGCAGCCGAGCTTTCCAGTGAGCGGACATCTGAGGTCCGGGGACAGAGAGAGCGAGCAACTCTGCTAAGGCTCGTAAACAGAGCCTGCCGCAGTAGGCCGTTTTTTATTGGTAAGATGATGCTGAGTCTATTAGGCAATAAAATATAAATCAGTATTGCCACGCTCAAGTTATATTTAGGAGCACACAGACTTGGCAAAACGAAAACAAGAGGGCCAGTGGAATACGCGTGGCTTGCCTCAGAGTTAGCTGCCTTGGAGACGCATTCTGGAGAGAACCCTTGGCTTTCAGTGTGGGCGGCATGCTTCATGCTCCAGTCAGTGTTAGGATCCCCACACAGCACACTGTAGGCCTCTGTCTAGCTTCTATGATGGAGGTTCCAGGAACCGGAAGGACGGGTTACTGTGAATGCCTGGGGACTGTAGAATGAAGTTGCTCTTCAAGGAAGAGTTGGGGGCCTATAAAAATGTGTGAATCCAAGTCTACAGCCTGAGAACTCTTGGGCACTCTCGCCTGCTGCTGCTCATGCGACTCTGGCTGTGCTGAGGGAGAGAGGCAGCAGGAAGCCCACAGCCATGGAAAATCCCCGTCTAACAAGCTTCTGACTTCAGTGTGCAGAGAAAGTTGAGGCTGAGCCAATGTGAGCTGGCCAGAAGGGAGCAGCCAGGCAGCCTTCTCTTCCCAGGAACTGTGTCTAACTAGGAGGCAGGATTATGAGTTCATATGTGTCCTCCATGCTGAAGATAAGCCAAGAACACATTACAGAACTGCGTTGGGCCTAACAGACTTCCAATTTCTTAATCTCTTTCTGTTTGTGTGGGGTTCAGTTCACACTCATGATAAATCTGCATCTGCGTCTTGTTTCAGCTGTGCTCAGTGACTCTTCAGGTGTTCCGCTACTCCCATTTTTGTAGATTCCCATATGGGGAAGGCATTCTCTACTTTCTCCTCAGAGTGGCTTCTCCTTAACAAAGCATGTTATTGCCATATAGAAGCCACCACCTCCATCACCTCCAGTCATGACTCTGGGATCCTCCACCTCCACCTCCATTTTACAGCCTCCGCTACCTCTCCCTTCATTCTCCCACTTTCTTGTCTTTATCCTCACCACCTGTCCTCTATCATCTCTGCTACCACATCCCCACCACACCCTCCATCACCCTCCCCTGCACCAGGTCCACCACTTTCATCTCCATCCCTCCATTCCTATTTCTGTAACCTCCACAGCCCCTGTCTCCACGACCTCTAGACCTCTACCACGTCCACCATCCCTGCTATCATCATTTCCGCCTCCTCCTCCATCTCCATCTCCTCCGTTTCCACACCCGGCACCACTCCACCTCCACCGCCTCCCTCCTCGCCACCTCTCTAACCTGTGTCCCTGTCCTCTTTACCGCCTGCACTGTTTCCATCGCCATCATCCTCACATCTCTGTTTTTCTAACCCCATCAGCGCGACCGCTAATTCCATCACCTACACTATCTCCCTACCTTCCTCCCCATCACCTTCACCTCCACTCCTCCATTTCTATAGCCTGCATCACTTATAGTTACCCTAAGAACTCTTATCATCCCCACCACTTCCGTCACTGCCTTCTTCACCATCCTCGCCTGTACCACCTCCACCATCTTCCCCTCTGCCAACACCACTTTCCTATTCGAAAAATATGTCCTACATACCAGAGAAGCAGGCAATGAAAAGGATGTAGTGGTCTAGTCAAAGACACCCAGACTGTGGATTTGAGGTACCCCTGATTTCTCTTTGTCCGTCTGTTTTGGGGGTTCTGGTCCGATGCTGTATTTGGGTGATCTCCTGGCTTCACATTCTACCTATTCCTCTGGCCATGACACCTTCTAGTCCACACAATCCAGATGTCTGGCAGGGGGCTCTAGGGCCAGGTAACATTTCATTTGATTTGCATGCTATGGCTGCCCTAGGCTGTTGACAGATGCGTTTTGATTGATCAGCTTGTGCATAACGTGGACTATTAATATGATTGTTAATTTAGAAAGCAATTTGGTAACATTTAATAAAGTTGAAATATGCATACTCCACGAACGGTTCAGATCACATGCAACGTTGTTCGTTAGAGAGGTGCTTATAAGAATCAAAAACTGTAGAACAGCTATGCTAGGGTGTGATTCTATAAATCATGGGACTACTATGCAGCAGTTACCATGGACGAACTGGGTTTACAGGACCCATATTCATAAATATATGTAACACATAACTGAATCAGTAAACTAGGGTTAGAAGGATGAGTGCCTTATCATTTAAAAAACATTTTGAAAAATGAAAAGCTGAATTACATGTTATCTACAAATACATACACCTGTACAAAAGTTTAAGGAAATCAATCGAATACTTGCTACTTTGTAGCAGTGGTTTCTCCGAAATCATCAATACATTTGTAATATTTTGCTTTCTTCAGAAAAGATCTGAAGCAAACATTGAAGAATTGACCTTTGTTCACCCCCAGCAGTGAGCATGTGGGCATGTGTTATATTATCAACTGTGCTTTTCTGTGTGTTTGAAAATTTTCATAATGAAAATAATAAATGTACAAAGGGGAAAAAAGCCCTCGGTCCTGCCTCCATGGAAGTGTTCAAACGGAAGCTCAGCCCCGGGTCTTCAAGGCGCAGTGAGCTCACTGCACAGGGGTGAAACACTGACTCGGAAAATCAGAGGAAAGCGTTTGAGCTCTTGCCTTGGTTCTCATGGCTATGAAATGTCCCCGGTGATGGAGATGGGCTGCTGTGGCAATCTGTGGAGTGGGGTGCTGTCTGCTGTGTGTGAATGTGGACAATCCATGAGGATGATGACCTAGGCTGCTCAGATATGTCCCCTGGGGAACCTCCAGGGACAGAAAACTTGTCAAATGTATAAAACTTTAAGTGGACCATTGAAGTGCTTTTATTTTTATTTAGTACTTTGACAGTTTTATACATGTATACAATGCATTTGGTTGCTGGCTCTCCTGACTGACTTCTCTCTTTCCCACCCCTCACAGCCTCCCTTTCCCCCTTCACTCCTTTTCTCAGATTCATGTCTTGGTTTTGTCTTGTGATCTTTTAGGTTAGCCAGGGATATCTGTGTGAGCATTGGATTGGAACTCTCCACCACTGAAGCCTGCTGGGGGTTATGAGCGGGTACACAATTGAAGGCAGTGACTCCCCCTTTCCCTGACCCTGTCCATAGGAAATAGTTCATCCGTGAGGGGTAGGGACCCCCGAGTCTCTTCTCTGTTCTTGCCTGGCTATTGACAGGCCCATTCTTACGTAGACCAAGTGCAGGCATCCAGAGTTGTTGAAAGTTCATGGCAATGTCTGTGTACTGCCCAGAAGGTGGCATTTCACGGTGCTGCTCCCTGAATTCCGGGTAGTAGAATCTTTCCACTCCTTTATCTGCAATGTTTCCTGAACCCTGGAGAAGAGTACATAATATGTAAGGCTGAGCACCCAACTTATTCTCAGCACCCTGAACAGCCACAAGTCTCTGCCTTCATCATAGTTCACAGGAAAGGAAGGAGAAGGCCATTGTGAAAATGATTCTCTACCTCCTCAGGGCCCCAAGCCCCTTCTGTATACATCAATGGTACATGGATGAAATTGCTGCACGTAGGATTGGGCTCTGACCACACTGTCATCCAGTTGTTGCCATCTGCTCACTCCGCCACCTCTGAGTTCTTCTTGCTACTAAAAATGAGTAACGATTGGAACATCTGCCTGTTTTTTGTTTTTTTTTTTTTCCTGAGAAGTAGCTGAGATTTCACATATAAAATACCTAGTATGTGGTGCAGGGCAAGCAGCCAGAGAAGGCTGACTGCCACCGCCACCATTTTTCCGTTTGGGTTCAGAGCTGACTCGGTCGATGGGAACCCTTGGTTGCTCAGCTCCTAAGGTAGGGATGACTTGAAAATAAAGCTGAAGATAATGTGGCTGCTAAATTCCAGGTTGTGACTATAGCCAGTTTCTTCCTGGTTAGCTGTGCTAACTTTTGGAATTGTGTCTATGAAGAAGACAGTAAGGCAGACCATTGGGAATCAGGCAAAAGGTGGCTGTTTGCACTGCCAGACCCCTTCCTTGAACCATTCTCATCTTAGGGGCTCCCAGTCACTGCATAAGTGACTTCTGCTTGTGTTAGTTACCTTTTGGTTGCTGTGGACGAATACTTGAAAAAGAAACATCATGAAGGAAGGTTTACTTTTGCTCACAGTTTGAGGGTACAGTTCATCATGGTGGGGTAGGCATGGCGTGGTGGCCACAGAATGAGGCAGTCGAATATACATACATACATACATACATACATACATACATACATACATATACAGAGAGAGAGAGAGAGAGAACAGAGAGAGGTGAATACTGGTGCTCAGGCTCGTTTCTATTCAGTCAGGGACTCCATCCTATAAATATTCTATTTTTTTTTTCCTGTATTTGTGGGTGTTTAGCCTCCATGTAAGTACTGGGAATTGAACCTGGGTCCTCTGGAAGGAGAAGAAAGTGTTCTTAATCACAGAGCCATCTCTCCGGCCCATGACCCCAGCCTATGGAACAGTGTTGGCCTCATTCTCAGAGGGTCACCTTTCCTCAATCAAACCTCTCTAGAAATGCCCTCCAGACATGCCCAGAGAGATGGGTGATTCTAAACCCGATCACATTGGCGGCCAGGATTCTCCATCACACCATTCTTCCTTTGCTTTCTCCACAAACTGGCTCTCAGTCTTCCTCTCACTGTGTCTGCTCTGTCCTGGTTCCCCACATGCTCACTCTGTCTGTGGCCACAGTTCCTGCTCTGTGCTGGACATTTGGGCCTGGCCCAGGTCTCCATTGACCATTGCCAGGGCAATGTGGCAGCTTCTTCCCCTGTGTATTCTCCACAGGAGAGAGGGAGTGTTCAGAGACATAGCTCTAATCTTCCATGTCCTGGCTTACGTAGTTCTAACAGCTGCCCTCGACTTTTAAGATGAAGCTCCAATCTTTGGTATGACCTTAAAGGCCCTGCTCCTGTGTGATCTTGGGATTAAACTCAACCCCAGTCATATTCCCATTTACTCTTGAACAGATCTTTGGGAGTAAGATCACTGCCTTTCTCCGTGCTCAGAGTGTAATCCCGGGAATATGTTACCACCTATCTTATTCTTTGCCCCCATTAATTGCACTGGTTTCCATTTATCCCCCCCCAGAAATGCCCCTCCTCTGAGATCTTAGCACAGCTGAGATCTGCCCTGTAGTCGTCTGTCCCTTGGTCTCCTGAGGTGCTCCTGGACTTCCAGACTTCCATAAGACTTTGATTCCCAAAGTTTCACCCTCCTCCCTGGCCATCAGTCCCCACGTGACTGCTTCTCCTTGCTGGCTACACCGTATGGCAGTGGCCCTTGTGAATGGTTTTTGCCACGAGCTGCAGCCAGCCTAGGGGACAGAGCAAGGCACCAGCCAGCATCCCCAGAGATGGCCAGACCTTTGAGACTACCTTTTGTTCCAGTTTGCCTACATCTTAATGTCTCCTTCTCTGTTTTACTCATCTCCAGCAGGTGACCTCACCTATTCTGTCCACAGACTTCTTCACAGGGCTAGGACACTCTTTCTCCTATAAGGCAGCTCTTCCATCTGTTGGTTTCATTCTGTGGTGGGCATTTATTATTTTTTACTGACCTGCCATGTGGTAACGATTATTGTTTTGGTAAATGAGAACCTTACCAGTTTTTCGGCAGGGCTCTCTCACCTGCTTGATCAAGGTTTTATGGAGACTGATCAAGGTTTTAAAGAGATGGATCTTATGCATAGAGCCCAGTCTAAAATAATGAGCTAACTCATCCCATTGGGCCCAGTAATTGGTTCATGGTGAGTTACATGAGTTATTTAGAGTCAATGTGAGTCAGATTCTGACTTCTTTTCTGATATTAAGGTGAGATGTTCTTGATTTCTCACTGGAAATGTCTTGTTTTCTATAGACAGCGAGCTTGTGCCATCTTGTAGTAAGTCTGTCTTCAACCAAACCAAACCGAACCAAATCAAACAGAACAAATAAACTATAACATCCAGGGTAACTGAATCTAGAAATAGGGAGAAAGGATGGTACATCACAGTCAACTGGGATTTATTCTAGGAATGCAAGGTTAGTTCAGTCCAAAGAAAGCAACCAGCATCACATATTATATTAGGAGAAGGACAAAAACTCAAGATGCTCCTTACACAAAAAGAACAAAGGACAAAAATCCAACACTAAACACTCAACAAATTAGAAACACTAGGGTGCTTTTTCAGCCTGATAAAGCATATCCATAAAACTCCACAGTTAACATAAACTTAGTGATTAAAGACAGAAAGCGTTCCCCTAAGGTTTAAGAAAAGCATTTCTGTTCTCGCCACTTATCGACACCATAGTGAAAGCTGTCTTCAGGAAATGGGACTGAAAAAGAAAAAAAATGCATCCCTATTAGAAAGCAAGTAGCAGAATTATTTGAAGGTGATTTTATGTATGCAAAACTCTAAAGAATCTATGGAAAAATGACTTAATATAATAAACGAGTTAGTGACATAACAGAGTAACTATCAAAACATAAAAGCCAATCATATTTTTATAGCCACACAGTGAACATTTCACAAATGAAAGAAAATGATTGTATTCATAACAGCGTCCAAATGAATAAAAAATACTTGCATCTCCTTCTCTAACCTGGGCCCCCACGTCAGCCCCATTTCACGTGGTACTGCCTCTAAGGACAGTGCTTTGTCTCTCCAAGAAAGAGACCTGACTGAGGATGGCTTGGGCCTGGAACACTTACCAGGGTCATGGGACTCAGGAGAGCCTCTAAATCCCAGCACCTGCCATCTCTTGGGGGGGGGGGGTCAGTAAGAATAAACTTAACAATGAAAACCACAAACACTACAGAAATTAAAGGCCTTAAAATGGAAAGACATTCTGCATTCATGGGCTAAAAGATTTAATACTAAATCTCTAAAATTGTTCTATATATTCAATATAATCCATTTATCAAAATTCTAACTGCCTTTTTTGGGGGGTTAGAACTCTGTAAGCTAAGCCTAAAATTAATATGGAAACAGGAAATTTCAGGCAGCCTAAATAATCTTGAATAAACAGCAAAGTCGGAGAACTCATACTTTCCAAATTACAGACTTACCACACTGCTGCAGTTATCAATATTATATGGTCTGGGGTGAAAACAGATATACAGATCAGTGGAGTAGAATCGAGTGTTTAGAAATAAACTCACATTTATGCTTGATTGATATTTGACAAGTACCAACAAAATAAGATAGGAAAAGATGTTTTCAACAAATGGTGAAATACACACATGAAAAGAATGAATTTTGATATTTGCATATTGTAAACAAAAATGAACTAAAAATAGATGACACAAGTAAATGTGAGAATTTAAAGTCTAAAATGTCTAGATGGAAACATAGGTGGAAATCTCCATGACCTTGGGTTAGCAATTATTTCTCAAATATGGCAGCAAAACAACCAAAAGAAAGAAAAAGGTAGGTTGGGTCTTTTCAAAATAAGAATGTGCTGTCAAAGTCATCAACAAGAAAGTGAAAAGATGATTCACAAAATGAGAGAAAATGTTTTAAAACCATGTATTTCATAAAGGATGTCTAGGTAAAGTACGTAAAGAACTCATACAACTCAACAATAAAGACACAGCTCAATTAAATACTAGGCAGAGGACCTGAATACGTCTCTGCCCAAAATATCAATGGCCGCTGAGATGTTCAGCACTGGGAGTCATTAGAGGAATGCAAATCCAAGCCACAATGATTAGCTCTAATTAAAGGCAGACAGTAATGAATTCTTTCAAGGATCTGAAGAAATTGGAACCCTCATGCAGTTCTTCAAAAAGTTGAGCATATGACCCAGCAATTCCAAAAGAACTGAGAAATCTGTCCTCACATAAAAATGTATGAATAGCAACAATATTCATAATAGCACCAAATAAGAATAACGCCAAATGCCCGTCAATTTATGAGTGGGTAACCACAATTTGGTGTATCCATACAATGGATGGAGTATTATTTAAGGGTAAAATGGAATAGAGTATGGATGCCGCAACGTTAATGAACCGTGAAACATTATCCTAGGTCAAAGAATTCAGTCACAAAAGACCACACATAGAGCGATTCGATTTGCGTCAAATATCCAAAATGGGAGCAATCAAAGAGACAAAGTAGATTGGTGGTTTGGGCTGGAGAAATGAGGGAATGATTGCTAATCTGCACAAGTTTTCAGAGAGATGAGGAAAATATTTTTATTTAATTAGATGGTTATGATAGTTGCATGACCCTGTGAATATAATTTTAAAAACTAAAGAAATCTCCCATCAAGATGCAAATATATCGGACTTTAAAAAGATAAACACTGGTGAGTTTGTCTGAGAATGGGACCCACACCGAGGGGTCAGAGACGGGACGTGGAGGGAGCTAGAGACTCCTGTGTTACGTCTTAAATCCAAAATCCGGATGTGCCGGAAGTCAGGCAATACAGAACGTTTCTGTAAGGCAGCCAACCCTGTCTCTGCGTCTCAGGTCATGGAGGGAGGCTCAGGTGTTCTGTCACTCATCCCTTGGAACCCGGCCTTCCACAGGCATCTCTAACCTGGGGCTGCGCTGTTTCACCTTGCATTTCCACCTTCACCTATTGACCCCTTCTTGCTTCTTCCACTAGAAGACTAGTTCTCCCCTACTCTACTTCGTTCCTTTTTCTGCCCCTTGTCACTCCAATCTCCCAGAGTGGAGTCCACGCCTGACTGCTGTTTCTGTTTCCACTGCATCCCTCGACTTCTTAACCCCTCCCCATTTTGTCCTTGCCCCTCACTCCCCGGGCCCTCTACTGCCCCCCTGTGGCTAAATTCGGACAGCACTCTTGGTCGTCCCTGCCGTGAGGGGTCCCTTACCTAGGATTCTCAGGACTTGCAGCCTGGCTCCTAAGTGGAACCCTTTTGCCAGAGTTTTAGATTGCTCTCCTCTGTGCTCTCTCTTGGAAGTGCCCTGTGGACCCAGTTACTCACCTTGGAAATGCCTGTTTCTCTATGTAATCCAGCCATGTCACATTGGCTCTTTAGCATTCCCGGTGTCCGTCCCTTTTCTTTCCCTGTTGTTACCTGTGCCAGTCTGCTTAATGGGTGGATATGTCATGTCCATTGTTCTCCTCAAGCCCCAACTTGTAACTCTTAATTGCTCTTGGGTTTAAAACACAAATTCAAGCATAGCACTCTCTACTCGGGTTTATATGGGACCCAGCCAGCCAAAGCCCTTAATAGAGTCCCTTACTCCTCCAAGCTTTTGGTTGCCACAGACACTGTGTAGGCCCACACCTCTTTTACTCTCTACCTCTTCCCAAACCATTCCTACTCTTACTATAAGACTGGCCTGGGGAGATGGCTCAGTGGTCAAGAGCACCTGTTGCTCTAGAAGAGGACCCAGGTTCTATTCGCAGCACCCACATGATGGCTATCAACCAACTGTAATTCCAGTTCTAGGGGATTTGACCTCTTTGGCCATTGCATGACATGTGTGCACTTGCATACATGCAGGCAATACATTCACACACATTAAAAAAGACTGAATCAAGTGACATCTTCTTGGGATGCCTTTCTGAACACCTGACTCTGTATCTACCTCCTCCATCCAGGCCAGATCACAGCTTCATCTGCTTTCTGGTCTGCTCTACATGACACTTCAAATAGCACTTTTTTTCTTTTTCTAATTGAATTTTTGTGACTTTTATACAGTAAAGTTTGATGGCATTTAGACTCACTTCCCTGTCCCTCCACACCTCTCTCCACTGCCCAATTTAATGAACTCTCATATATATAATGTATAATATGCCTATAGAGTATTATTTGTGCCCTTCAATGTCCTTCAGTGTGGATCCATCCAAGAGTCCCAGCCCTGTAAGACACTGTCTTTCCCCTCCCAGCAGCCATCTATTGCCAAAAGTTCCTTAGGTTGGGTTGGGATTTCTTATCCACTTCCCCATGCTATGCTGGCATTTTGTCTGGTTTGAGCTTTCATAGGACTTGTGCATGCTGTCACCATTGCTGTGAGTGCATATGAATAAATGACCAGCTCTCTGGAACACTCTGCTTCCTTGTGGTCATCCACCCCCTCTGGCTCTTGCAATCTTCCTGCCTCCTCTTCTGCAATGATCCCTGAGCCTTGGCAGGGAGAGGTTTGAAATAGGTGTCCTACTCAGGGATGGGTACTGTGAGACCTCTTGTTCTTGCACATTGGCTAATTGTGGGTCTCTGTATTAATCACCATCTGCTGCATGAGGAAGCTTCTCTGGTGAGATTTAAGAGATACATTCACCCTAAATGTAGAGACTTCATTGGAGATGTGTCACTTAGGGTTAAGCATCTCAGAGACACTTACTTTCTGCACATGACTAGTTCTGGAATTCTGTAATAGTCTCCATTTGTTGCAAAAAGATGCTTCTTTGATGAGGAGTGAAAGGTGCACTTGTCTGTAAATGTGAGGATGCATATTTATAATAATAAAGTAAGAAATTAGATTGGTCTAAGTATGTATCAAAAGTAGGTTTTTCTCCAGGATCTATGACCTCTCCAGTCATGTGTATTTGGATATGTTTACATAACCACACATGAATTCTCCCCCATTGAGCAGGCCTTAATTCTAATTAGACAGCTGTTGATTATCCCCCAGGTAAAAGTGCCACTGCTGAAACAATAGCGATAGTTTGCTGGGCCAGTCATTGTTGTTTATTAGGTTTCACAGCTGGGTAGGACCGTTGATTGGTTTTTCTCCCCTGGTAGCTTGTGTGATACCTTGGGAGCTAGTCTTCAGGGAGAGTTCCCGGTCAGATCCAGCTCAATTGCTTCAAGTCCTGTAGCCAAAGTGTGGCCTGTCTTCAGCAATAGGGTCAAGTTCCGGGTAGTAATCAAGGGCTGTGGCAATAGCTTGTGTTATTTTGGGGAGTCTCTTGAACTACTCTAACTAGCAACTCAGAGGGAGTTTTCTCCTGTCTAGCACTGTGTTTTTTGCTATATAGCCTTCGGCTATACACATGTACTTGTATATATTATATGTGTGTTTTTCAGTAGGACTTTGAACTAATACATTTCCCTCTGGTTTTCCATACCATCTAAGCATTATTTATCTCTCCTCTCACTCCACTATTATTTTTACATAGCACTATTTAAGTGAGCATCGTACCCGCACTGTGTGCTTCTGGAGCGCTCTCTCTCTCTCTCTCTCTCTCTTTCTCTCTCCTCTCTCTCTCTCTGTAGCACAGAGCGCAGTACACATTGGCTGATCACCTCATGTTTATGGGTGAACAGAGTGAGCCAGAATGGTTAACACTCCCAGGCCACTCACTACATACCAGACACTGTTCTAAGACCTCTGCATATTGATTCTCACAAACCCTCCAATAGTATTTATGAAGTGGGCACCATAATTGGCTCCATTTTATAGGTGAGGACACTGAGGCACAGTGAGCCTGAGTAACTTGCCCAAGTTCATACATCTGGATTCAAGCCCAGCTCTAGGGGCCTGGTCACACTGGCCACACTGCACTGCCTCCACAGCTCCAGTGTCCTGAGGCTGGCTCATGTTCACACTTCTTTTCCACCCCTGAAATGTAGGTGGCCAATCACTTCCCCCACTTGTTCAGGACGCAGCTCAGGTTCTTCCTCTGTAGGAACCACGTAGAATCCACTGGTACCATGGCAAGTGAGCCCTCTGCACGTGCCATTCATCAATACAAAGAGTATTGTCTTCAAAGCTCATTCAAGTCTCCGTAGAGTTAGTGGCACAGGCCTATTAGATGTCGGTCAGTATGAAACACCATTAATATGCCTGTCTTTCAAAATGCCATTTGTGTGTGTGTGTGTGTGTGTGTGTGTGTGCATGTCTAGGTATATGCATGTGTATGTACATGTGCGAATGCATGTTTGGAGTACATATGTGTATGCACGTGTGTCGCAGGTTTGTGTTCATGCATGTATATGTGTGTATGCATGCTTGTATTTTCATGCTTGTGTGTGTTGTGTGTATCCATTCCTGTGTGTTTTGTGTATATGTCTGTTTTGCAGCTTGTGTGTGTATGCATCCTTGTATTTGTGTGTGTGTGTGCACGTGTGTATAGGGGAGAGCGTGATAGTTTGCTCAAAAGGAAAAGGAAACATATGCTTTACTATCTTTTATTTGGTATACTCAGAGTTCATGTGATGCCATTTATTTATCTTATTTGATATTTGCTATTTTCTGAAGTGTTTGGGACAGGTGAGCCTCATTTTGTTGAAGAGAAAAATGAATGTCAAAATGAAGTTACTCACCCATAGCTCATTAGGATCCAGGCTTGCCTGAGGCTTACATGCACTGGCCTGATGTGTCTAAACACCATGTGGTCACAGGGCAGACTCATGGCAGAACCTCATTCAGCTGATGGGTAAGCAGAAACAGCCCTGTCCCAAGAAGCCAGAGGCTCCACAGCAGGACAGGCTGTCCCCATCATGAAGCGGAGACTCTACAGAAGGACAGGCTATCTCCACCGTGATGTGAAGCCTCTGCAGAAGGGCAGAGCTGTCCGTGCCATGATGTGGAGCCTCCACCGTGGAACGGACTGCCCCCACCATGACGTGGAGCCTCCACATCAGGCCAAGCTGCTACCACTCAGTGAGGTGAGCTTTCCCGCCAGGCCTTCTCCTTCACCAGGATAGTTAGGCCTTTTCTCTTTTATGAATATACAGGTTGTTTGGGGCTGGTAATACTTCCCCATTCATATTTTGTAGTCCTAAGCCCCTAGTACCCTAGAATGTGGCTTTGTCTGGAGACAGTCTTTAAAGGGTTTTCAGCCAACGTGAGGTCACTAGGGTTGCCCAAATCCAATAGTTTAGCCTTGTCAACACCATCACGTGCATTCAAAACAGCCATCAAAGAAAGAGTCATGTCATTGTGTACTGAAGTCAGCCTTGGAGGAGTCTTTGCATCTGTGCACTCTCATAAGGTGCATCAAGGAGGAACAACTCTGAATAACCACTGCAGTTCTAGTAAGAGACTGTGTCCCCAAGTCTTTGGAGGTGACTCAGCTTGGCCCTCACTACTGCATGGGGTCTGGTAAAAGAAGTGAACTGTACCAAGACACAGTCTTCTGAACTTCAGGTGGAACATGTTGAGACTTATGACTTTAAGTTTTCCAGCTCAAAACTGCCATCATTTCCTGAGGGGGCAGTGTGAAATCTCTTGCTTTATGCTCTGTATGCTCGGGAGGCCCAGGGCCCCCACCAACCATTGAAAGGCAGAAGTACAAAGGCTCTTTGGTTCCTTTGTAGAATCCAGAGATAGTGGCTGGATAAGCTGAGAGCTCAAAGAGATCCAAAAGGGCTGGGAACTGCCAGCAGAGGGAGAGGTGGCTGAAGTTTTACAGGGACTTCAACGAGGGCCTTTGAAAGTTTCTGTTATTCCAGTCTTCTCAAAGCTCACTTCTGAAGCCCAGTATCTTTCAACTCTGGTGTCTTAACTCTCCCCTCCTGCCCCAGATGCTGAGCCCAGGGGAGCTTTACAGGACAGCGGCACTTGTTAGTGAAGCCACAGGACAGGTGGCACTCAGGACACCCAGGGGCGGGCCTGGGAGCAGGACAAGTCTCAAGGGCTGGAGAGGACCCAGGGGGCAGGTAGGGAGTAGACCCTCCTTTGGAACCCCTGAGGAGTCTAAGATTTTGAGAGAGCCTGGAAATCATGTGCTTTGAGGATGACACCATGACAGAGAAGCTGAGGGGGTGCAGACTGCAGAACTGGCAACTGCTGCTGCTGAAGGTGGAGCATGTCAGCGTGCTCTGTGGCACTTCGTAAACTGTGAAGTGAAGGACTGTTACCCTGTACCTCAAGTGATCCGTTAGCATGTGAGCCACAGGAACACCGGCCCAAGGACAGTGTTGATGGGATGGCTAGGAACTGGTGAAGGTCAGCTAAGGTAGGGATCTTAACCGAGGGGGCACCAGAGAATCCATAAGGCTCTGAAAATTCATACGAAAATACGTGCCTGTTTTTTGTAAGGTTGAGGGACATAGCTTTCATCAGGTTTTCAAATGATCTGACCCTGAGGAGGCCCTAATATGGGGTAAGTAGCACACTGGAGCTCGCTTCTGACTTCCAGGAGGCAGGACTATAAGGAGGCGCAAAGCAACAGAGTTTAGATAAAGAGTTTTTTTGAGCATGCAAACTCCTTGGAGTTTATCTGTCCCTATGGATGGGGTGAGAAGGATGAGGGAGCCAGGACTGATGCTGCTCTTGGTACAGTGTTGCCTCTCAACACCAGCAAGCCAGTTGATGTGGCAGGCATTTTACAGGCATGAGCTCAGTCAGCTCTCACAGTTACTCCGGAAGGTGTCATGGCCCCGTCTTACATTTGAAGTAACTGAGACCCAAAGAAGTTAGAAATGTGTACAGAGCCAACCAGAGCACACACAAATCTTCCGGGAGTAGCACTCTGCCTTGCCAGAGCCCTCCTGTGATCATGCTCTCTAAGGCAGCTCCAGGGATATCTCCAAGGATAACGGGGCCTCTTCCTCTCACTCTGCAGCCTGAGAACATCCTCTTGTGTATCAGAGGGTGTCTGCTGAGTGGCTCAGCCTCTGGAAGGAAGCCCTTCCAACGATGCCCCAGACTATGCTCCAGTCTAGTTATCGCCCATTACATCTGATAAATGGTCTAGTCAAGGTGTCAATTGCTTTCATTTAAGAGCAGGTCAGAAGAATCAGTCCTCCATCCTGTTATTCTCAGTGTCCTGAAGAATTGAGTTCGGAGTCAGCTGGTCACTCTGAGTACTTTTAAAATAAAGCATACAGCACTGAGAAATGAATCTTCAGTGTCTTGAGAGAAGTTCGGAGTGGATACCAGGAAGAGCAAATTCACACTAAGAGCTGCAAATCACATTGACTAGATATTCTAGCCCTGCGAGCCAACAGCAGAAGCTCCCAAAAGAAGGGATTTGTTTGAACAAGGAGCAGGAATGCAGAAAGTGGACTGGGGACACAAGGTTTGTCTCTTCTGACTTGTTACCTTTATGTCTGGAACATCATGATTTACTTATAACCTGTGTTATAGGAGGTACTTTTGTATAGTTCTTGATTAATCCCATTGACCATTATCTATTCAAGCAACTATTCAGCCTGAACCAAGGTATCTATTAGGAATAGTTCTGATGAAGTCTGTAGCTAATGTACTGGGCTTATTCCAGGCTAGACATCATTCTGAGTATTGCACCCATTTAGTGCTCAAAACAGCAGTGGGAGGAAGGGACTGCTATCCTCATTTTACAGTTGAGGCAACCGAGTTTGAGCAATATACTTGAGTACACTACACATGTTTACATGACATCTGATGTTACAGATACTTATTAAGAGCTTATCAAAGTGCCATACTATGGACCAAGCACCCATATTTCTGCCTTTTTTTTTTTTTTTTAAAGATAGGATCTCCCTGTAACCCCAGATGTTCTGGAAGTTGCTATGTAGGCTGGCCTTGAACTTATAGAAAACTGTCTGCATCTGTCTCCTGAGTGCTGGTATTAAAGGTGTGCAACACCACGCCCAGCTCACATTTCTGCTTTTAAACATTTTTAAAGATTATTAAACTGTAATGTTTCCCTACTCTGAAGTTTGCAGATTATATGGTAAATTAACAAAGCTATAGGTACACATTATGCATTGGAAGTAGACAGGGGTTTCGGAAGTTTCCAAGTACCAGAAATTAGAGACGAGGGGCTGGAGAGGCAGCTCAGTAGTTCAGAGCACTACTGTTCTTGTAGAGGACCAGAGTTCAATTCTTAGCACCCATGCTGGGCAGCTCATAACCACTTGTAACTCTAGCTCTGGGGGATCTAATGTCTCTTGGCTTCTGCAGACACTGAATTCACATGCACAAGCCCACACATAGACATATTTAAAAATAAAAATAAAATCTTAAAAAAGAAGTTAGAGGCAATATATCATCATCACAAATATGGGGCTATTATGTCTTTTGGTAGAGCAAAGAGGCCTTTGCTGGTTTACAACATCTGGCCTGTAATTAAACTTTAAAAATTATATTTTAATGTTTTGAATCTACATTCTCAAAGAAAGTAATTTTGCATCTAATTCTGTGAATGTGAAGGTTGCTAAGAGACTATTCATACATGTATACAGTTTCAGAACAGGAAAGAATCTGGGAGATTGTGTCAAGTATCCTTATTTCTCTGTTGAGGACACTGATGTTACTTGTTCAAGGTTAGACAGCAAGAATTTAATGTCTGTTAGGAACAACCCAGGTTTCTTATATAAGAGCAAGAACTAAATAATGAGAGAAGGAATATCATTCTTTTTTAAGGTTGAGAATTGTTATCAACCCAAACTCCATCTTATTATAAGTCATAGAAAACCAATCATAGCAGTTAAGTCAAAATGATAGAGATACCTATCATCTGTTCATCTAAGTGAAAGATGCAGGGTGCTGGCTTCAGACAAGGGGTTCCAGCAATGTAATTAGGACTCAATCTGTCTCTCACTCTGCCTCTTTCAAACTTTGCTTCCTTGCCAGGCAGATTCCCCTTATGTCACCAAAATGATCCCAGTAACTGCCCAAAGGCTCATATCTTCCTGGGTTCAACAGATAAAGGACCCTGACCTTCCTCCCCAACCCCAGTTCTATCTCATCCACTTTCTTAGGCTTAGTTGAAGTTCACCTGCATATATCTAAGGTAATGAGGGAGATACATTGGTGAGACCTGAGCTACTTGCTCATCCATGGATCAGGGGTGGAGTCAGATCTGCCATAGTCCACCTTGCCTCAGGCAAAATTAGTGCAGTTAACAGCAGAAATGGGTTGCATGGTGGCAGAACTGCAGACGTGTGCGACTTCATGAGACGTGTGCGGCTTCATGAGAAGGGATGGTTCTGACATTTTCCATATCATCTGGATTTTTGTCAGGGAAGGTGATGCGTGTTAAGTGAGACCAGGAGGAAGAGTTGAGAACATCTTATGAGGGGAAAGTAAAAGTCTAGAAGAAAGACCTCATATGTTACCCCCAATGGTTTTAGGTTCAAAAAAGGGATGCTTCTAGATTCTTCAAGCAGTTTTGCCTACATCCTAGCCTAGGAAACTCTGAGCTCACACGCTGGCTAAGACCATGGTCAGCTGACTGTGGCTCAGCCATGTGGCTCAGTGTCTTATCTTTGGCCCGTCCTGTTTTCCTTTCCTGAATAATGGGGGGCACACAGTTTTGTGGGCTAAGAGTTTGTGGTTCAGCTGCTAGGAACTCTGTCTAAACCCTCCTTTTCTCCCCTGCCTGGGACCAGGGACAGGGTCCAAATCACACTGTCCTCCATGTGATTTCTGAGTCTTTGTTAAGGTAATTCGATGTGGGGAAATGACCTCATTGCTTAAGCACAAGCTTCTTCATTAATCCCTTGCCTTCTTCCAATACTGCCCCAATTGCTTCCTCTGACTGTGATAAACACCATGACCAAAGCAGCCTGGGGAAGAAAGGGTTTATTTCAGCTTAGAAGTAGGAAGCCAAGTCAGGAGCCCGGGGCAGGATCTGAAGCAGAGACCATAGAAGAGTGCCGGGAGTTCTCCAGTTCAGGGAGACCCTGTTTCAAAAAGTCAAAAATAAATAAATAAATGAATAAATAAATAAATGCATATGGACATGCCCACAGGTCAGTCTGATGGAGGAAATTCTTCAATTGAGATTCCTTTTACCCAGTTGTGTCAAGATGACATCTAAACTAACCGGAACAAAGACCTACCTCATCTTTTTTTTTTTTTTTTTTTTTTTTTTGAGACTATTCATACTGACTTCCGACTTGTTCATTTCCAGGCCTTGGCTCAGTGCTGGGAATGTGGTCTAGACCACATTGCCTGACTGTTATCATGAGTCTTCTCGTTTCCATTCCTCTATAGACTTACCTCGATTGCTGAAATAATAGAAAACTCCTTCAGATTCAGCAGACATTGTAAAACAGGCAGTTCAGGGGTGAGGGGATCTGGGCCCAGCACAGTGAAGCCAGGCTTGGTTTCCCTATGGTGTGCTTGGCCTTTAGATCACCTATGGTACTTTGTCTTCAGGCAGAGCTCAGCTGTGCTTGCAAGATGGCCTCTAGCAGCAGCAGAGGCATGCCTCTATGTTAATTTTTAGCAAGAGGATAAGGACACCTTTCTTACACCCACAAGATGAAGGGATATCCCTCAGTCCAACTGAATCATCTTAGGTCTCATCCCCTCCTAGACCCCGAGCGTTGCCAGAGGGATGTCTGATGGTATTTTGTATCTCGCACTGGCAAGAGCTGTGCTTCTCTCAATAGCTTCAATGATCAGGCTCTTCCCTGGGTTTACAGCTGGTCCCCGGGGTCATGTGACCTGAAAGGGAGGAACGAGGGCTCAGAGGCTGGGTAGACTTTACAGTGTGTTTAATTAGACAGTTCATGTTTAATATGTGCTAATGTAAGTATTCTTCAGTAAAGGACAGCCTTACCAACATACTGCGGGTTAAGTAGACCATCACAGATCAAAATTATAGTGTAAACATTATGTGGAAAATTATTTAAATGGAGAAAATTCATAGCTTCATGCCAAACCTCTTATTTACAAGACTATTTATATTGATTTAAACTATGTTGAGAGGAAGCAATGACTGAAATAGCTAAGGTTTTATTTGGGGAACTGTGATCACCCAGACCGATACAGAGCTGTGGGTCGCACCCTGGTGCCGCCCAGCATCCATGCGAGTGCCCACATCTGCACAGACATGCTGAGGGGTCTCTGTGGGTTGCTTATCACACCCCACATATGTGGATTCTAGTCTGTTTTTATCCTTTGCCCTTTATTTCAGAGTCTGGGCATAGACATGTGGTCTTTGGCTCTGAATATTGATTCTGGTCTGTGTTTGCAGTAAGATAACTTGAGATTTAATTTCTAGAGGGCCATCTTTGCATCTTTAGTCCTTTCTGAAGAATGTTCCTGGGCCGAGGATATAGCTCAGCTCAGTTGGTAGGGTGCTTGCCTAGTGTGGATAAAGCTCTGGGTTTGATCCCCAGCATTGCATAAACCAGGCATGGTAGCATGCACCTGTAATCCTGGCACTCCGGAGGTAGAGGGAGGAAGATCAGAAGTTCGGGGTCATCCTTGGCTACACAGAGAGTCTGAAAAATAGAGAGAGTGCTCTGATTTGGTGGGGTAGAGAAGAGCTTGGTCAATAACTGCTACTGTCTTGGTGTTAACTGGTGCAGGGGATCACCCGCCTCTGGCTGCCTTAGCTTTTTTTTTTTTTTTTTTGCTATAGGGTGTGTAGAATACAAATCTGTATTCTAAAAGAAACTGGGAAACAGAAATGGTAAAAGAAAATAAATTTATTTAGAGTTTGGCCAAACTGGACATGAAAGACCTCTAGTTTTCTCTCTGCCTTTCTTGTTCTACAGTTTTGTAGCAAAGACAAAAGAGAAGCTAAGAAATGTGCATATGTCAGTTTAACTGTGAGAGAAGCTTTCAGAGCTGTGTGGAAAATCTTTTTCTGGGAGACAAATACCAAGATTTCAGCCTTTGCCTTCCCCCGACATGGGATTCTTGGGGAAGTTTTCATTCTTTGGGGGACACTGAATAGTCTGGCAACCAAAGAGAGGGACACAAGCTTCTCTCTTTAAACATTTCCTCTTCCACTAGGGCTGCCACAGAGGGTCACAGTCACCTTGCAGGACTCAATGAGGATTGTGGGCAGTGGATAAGAACATGAGTTTGGCAGAGTGGGCGTCAATGTTCTGATGGGTCAGCAGGGGCAGTGCTCTGCTGTGTACTGAGGATTTACTCTATGTTAAGCTCTGGGATGCCAACACTATCTGTGTATTTTGAGAAATTCTCAAAAACCCTAGAGTAGCCTTGACTTGCCCAAGGTCAAGAGCCAGCCTGTGAAGGGGGCCAGAGCTCCAAATCAGACCCATTTGATCCCAGTGTCTGATCTTTGAATAAACACTCTGTTCCTGGGATTGTAAGAAGCAGGAAATGGGAAGGACTTGGCTTAGTGGTCAACTACTGCTGATGGCAATGCTGCTGTTGCTACTGAAAACACAGGCTTGGATAATCCCTCAAAGGAAAGCCTGCCTGATACAGTCTAGAGCTGGCCCCGGTCTCCCTGAAAACTTGTTTATTGGCTTTGTGGTTGTCTGAAGAAAGAGCCATCTGTCCTCTCTCAATTTCTGAAGCCTCCAGAAGGTAGGCTCGAGTTACTGAGCATATACACCTGTTGCTCTGTGCCGGGAAGGCTGGAGAGCTCAGAAGAGTGAGCATACTTCTGACCTGGGCTGGGGTCAGCAGTGTTCTTGGCAAGCTCAGGTGCTAGCCTGCCAAGAGCTTCTAGCTGGGGCTGGTGGTGGCTGGGCTTCCATAGCCAGAGGCCTGTCAGAGGATGTGGGATGATCTGGGCCTTTCAGATTGCCTATCTTATCCTGACTCCTTTAATTTCCATATAACACTGGGCACAATGTTTCCTCAAGCTAGTTCTATATAATGGTGAGGATAGCTTCCAGTCCAGGTCAAGATCAGAAAGGGGAACATAGCAGCATCTATGAAAACAGTAGATGCTCCCGAGGACTGAGGACTTGGTAGGTTCAGGGAAGGAACTCCGGGGTCCCTGGTCACAGTCACTGCACCCCCGTGGAATGAAGCAATACTGAAGACACCATGTTAGGAACAGGCAAAATGAGTAAAAGAGAAGAGATGGTTTCTCTTACCACACACAGCAGGCATGGCAGGATTTGTTCTAACACATCTTAAGTGCAAATCCATCTACTCAGCCATGCAGAGTCAGAGATGGAGCGAGCATTTTTATCTCACTTCTCTTCAGCAAACTTAACATACTGTTCCTCTCTTCATTTCCAAACCCTACAGCAGTTTGTTGGCAGCAGAGAGGGGACAAAGACACAGACCCACAGCGTCTCCCTCAGCAACCTGAGGAGTTTCCTTAGACTATAAGGGACCTTGACTCAGGCCAAATGGGATTCGTGGTTTTGATGCTGAAAAGAATTTCAAGGCCAGCTGATATAAAGAGGTAGTGTTGGAGATTTTATTGAAGATATTTTAACATCAGGTTAAGTATGAAGGTTAAGAGACAGAGGGGCTCAGAAGAAAATGAGCTCCCCCCGCCCCATCCCAAGGGAGAGTCACAGAAAGTAAGACATCCCCCAGGCACGGGCACGAGTTCCTCAAGGGACAGCCACAATGAACTTTCTTCTAGACAAGACAGGAAAGCTGCAGTCATGAAGCTCAACCATGCGGTTGCTTAAATGAGCATGCTGACGAGCCAACACGGATGGGAAAAATGTACAAGATCCAGCCTCAAAGTGGAGCGATACAGGCAAACGATGCCTGCTGAGAGGGGGAGAATCAGGTTTCTCCAGGGACGAGCTCCCTGATAGATTATTCAATCCCAAGTGGATGCCCTAAACTCATCACATGTATGTGCTAGCACCTCTAAATGGATTCAGTAGGGTACATATATATATGCGTGTGTGTGACAACGTATAATTATTTTAAAATAATATATAATAATAATAATAATTAAAAAAGCAGTCTCAGAATTGAGAGTGGGGGAGGGTCTGGGTGGGTGAGAAGAGGAAGAATGAGGGGTAGAAATTATGTAAAGACACTACTCACATATGAAATTCTAAAAAATATTGAAATTGTATGAAAAAGTATAAGGAAACCTATTTTCTGGTTCACAGTAAATGTTTGCCTCCTTACTCATCATATTTCGTAAAAGCTACTGGCCCTTTTTATGTGAATCCCTGGAAAATGTGTGAAAAAACTAACTTAAACCCAGCTCAGACTGTGGCAGGCTGAGAGGTGAACTGAGGCCTGTGTTCATTGACTGTGCTGCCCTGTGCCCACAGAGCCAGCACCATCCTGATCCTGAAGGGTTTTTCCTCTGTGCTTGTCCTGACAAGAACAAATCCTGATGCCTACTTGTCTTGTCCCTAAACAAGTGATATTCTGGTCATGCCACAGGGCACAGGCGTGAGCACATTGGTTTCATCTGGGCTTGGGAACAGGAGTCTATCTTTCAAAATGGTGCTGTTGCAAGTGGCTTAGCACCGTTCTAGCTGTAGTGATGACAGTACCAGAAACATAGACAATGGTTGTATCTTTCCACAAGGTCACCATTTGTTGGATAACAATAAATTCCCAGGTTGCTGGAATGTCAATGGCAGCAATTTGTCACATAATCATGCCTCCCTTGGTAATCTGGTTGAGGCAATTGTAGGCTTTTTTTTTTTTTTAATTTCAATGTTAGTTACAAATATCGATTCTCATATCATACAGCACACAGTAAATATATCTGTATATCTGTCTCTGTATCTATGTATCTATTTGTGTGTGTGTGTGTGTGTGTTTATGTGAGTTACAAAATGAATATAAGCTAAGGAGGCTTAGGAGACTTTGAGACGTTTTAGAAGTGGGCTGATAGAAATGTAACAGAGCCTACATTTATTAAGACAATGGCCCAAACCAGCTCCCGGGAAGAAGCCGCTGTAGCTGAGATCAACTCACAAGAGAGTCAGGGTTGAGAGTGAAGAGTAGTCAACTGCAGTGACAAAAAGGCAGGGCCAGGGTCAGAGGAGGAATAGCAGGTCTAGGTGCAAACCGGCAAGCGGGTGCCCAGGCAGATGACGGTCAAGTAGGCTGTGTCAACAGTGGGGGGCTGAGTCACACTGAAGCCCCAGAGACACTCAGGAGTTCTCTGTTGTCAGTCCTTGATGTGCACACCAGATGTCAAGTGGCACATAGTGTTGGACTGTTGCTATTAGGTAGCCACAAATTTATGGGGTTCCAGGGAGGGAGTTATGCCCCGGTGTCATGAGACTTAATCTAACCCAAGGAAGGTTAGAGAAAGGGCACATGGAGACCAGGTATCAAGGTCCAACAGATCTGTTTTACTGATTAAAAACAGAGTCATCCAACACATTCTCACAGTCTTTGATACCTGTCCCGGAACAGAAGTGGTCGTGGTCACCGGCTATGGCAGGCGGTGCCAGTGCTGCAAGCGGGTCCCGAACTCACTCCTGGCGGGTTCTACAGCTGACCCAGTAGGTGGCGCTGCGGCTCCGGTAGGTCCAGCTTCGCTTCAACTGGCAGGGCTGGTCGGGCTGGTTCCGTGGCTCAGCGGGTGGCCTGGCGGGCAATCCAATGGCAGGTCCACAGGTCTGGCTCGTGAAACCCCTCGCGCCAGAGCTGTGCGGGCCTCAAGGCGTGATCCTTACCACAGTGACCCATCCTAGGCTGGACTGACGGGACTTCAGACAAGGGGAACGCAGTCTCGGGATTCTTGTGGATTAGCGTCCGCCATCTAGCCCTGAGCCTTAGGCTTTATAGGGAATTTGGCAGTGTGGCCCCACCAGCCAATCGGCTTCCAGATGACGTCCCTCTCTGTCCTGCTCCTTAGCACAGCTCTATGGCCTGTGTGACCAGAGGTCTGATACGGAAGAGAGCCCCTGGGCTCTAGGCGGGGGTCCATCTGTAAGATCTGATGCTAAGGAGCACTCTGTCCACTGGGCGTCTAGCCTGGGTTTTTCCAAGAAGAAAAAGAGGCATTTTTAAGTCTATCCTGGCTTTTCTAAGAAAGTGCTCTGGTCCTATCCCCTAGAGCTTGACCAGAGGCTTTCCAAGAAACTGAGGCGCTTCTGGGCTTTATCCGCCCAGCACTTGCTGGAGGCTTTGAACTTAGCTGGGAAAAGGAGAGTGCTCTGAGGGGCCTGCTTAGTTACAGGCTTCTAACTTATAGAATCCTAATTTATGAGATTATATTATGGGTTTACAAAGTCACTATATGCTAATTGTCTATTAC
This sequence comes from Eospalax fontanierii, assembly GCA_035773235.1. Lineage (NCBI taxonomy): Eukaryota > Metazoa > Chordata > Mammalia > Rodentia > Spalacidae > Eospalax > Eospalax fontanierii. The sequence goes on from CM069526.1 coordinate 115,424,659, forward strand.
TTATATGCTATATTGTCTATTATTCACTTTATACTTAGAACACTATGGCTTACATTGTTACAACTTACAAACTAGTAAACTTATAAGACTATGGATTTACAACTTATAGACCTAATTACTTAGCATGTGCTTCTTATACTTAAAATAATTATTTATCTAATACATAAAATTATACTTATAAACCTATGGGGCTTACATCATTACAGCTTACAAACTAATTATTTAGTACATGTTCCTTACACCCGGCATGTCCTAGAAATTCTTGGACTTGGTTTCCTGATATGGTGTTAATACACTCATGTGCCTCCATGATCTCAGTTTAGCCCAATACATTTAAAGGGCGGCACCCTTTCTAATGCTAGGAATAAGTCATGTTACCCGTCTGTGCTAGACAGTTGGTGGTGTTAGCAGGTCCACCTGTGAGCTCAGTCATTCCTGGTTCTCAAAATGGAGCCAAAAGCTGCTTATAAAATGGGGTCTGTCAGGGCAAGGCATACCCGAAAAGCTACTGTTGTACACAACATGGAGTAACTTAGAGTTAGGCATAACCTGATTTCAACACTAATGAAATTTGAGTTTTGTTTCATTTTAATTTTTGAGACAGATTCTCACTGTATTCTCAGCTGGCATAGAACTTGCTATATAGACCAGGTTGGCCCTGATCTCACAGAGATCCACCCACCTCTGCCTCCCCAATGCTTGGATCAAAGATGTGCGACATTATGCCCAGCACTAACTGAAACTTTTGAAAACCCATTTCATTGGGAGGACTAAAAGAACTGTACAGATCCCCAACAAGCACTGAATAACTAGACCTCAAAAATAGAGGAGCCCAGGCTTCCCAGGCCTTACAGCAGGCTGGAAGGCAGCCTCTCCTGCACTCTGCTCTCAGGATGGCTCAGCCATGGCTGTAGCTTGTCCATGCTTGACATGGCTCAAGATTCAAACTCTCAATACATCAATGACTATATTAAAGCAAGCAGACAGTAACAAGTGCTAGAAAGGATGTGAGACAACTGGCATTCTAATATGTTGCTTATGGGAATGTAAAATGTTATAGATACTTTGAAAAATTATTTGGTAGTTTACCAAAAAGTTTAACATGATTTACCATATGATCCAGAAATCCTCCTCCGTGGTAATATTTACTCAAGAGAAATGAAAACTGAATCCACATAAGAACTTGTATTTGGCCATTATGTATTAAGGACTTTCTCTGTGCCAAGCTCTGGGTTGCCAATGTTACCTGAATTTCCTTATCTACATCTCAAAAGCCCTGGGTTAACAGAATAGCTTAAGATCAAATAACCATTTCGTGGTGGGCTAGGGTTCCAGCCTTGCTGGTCTGACTCCCGTGTCTGTGCTCTGAGCAATCACTCTGCTCCTGGGATTGTAAGAGAGGAAAATGGGAAGGGGTACACAAGGTTCTGGTTCAGTCCATAGAAGCGTAATCCATGATAGTCACAGAATGGAAGCCGTGAAGATGTCCACTCAGCTGGTGAGTGTATAAACACACTATGGGACGGTCACACAGCAGGATGTTGTTTTGCAGCTTGAAACAATGAAGTACTGTACTGATAAGCATGTTTTAACAGAAGAAACTAAAAATCATGGCACATATTGCAATTCTATTTACATGAAATGTCCTGACAAGTCAAATTTATAGAGACAGAAATCACATTAGTGGATGTCTTGAGCACAAACGGTCTTTGAAAAAGGACACAGGGTTTTCTCTTTCAGGTGACAGAAATAATCTAAAATTAGACTGTGGTTATGGTTGCACATCTCCATAAATTTACAAAAAGTCAGTTTAGTTTTAAAATGTCCATGTTATTATAAACTATAGCTCAATGCAAGCACTAAAAACATGTGAGTTCTAGCAGGTGTGGCACCTTGCTTGACCGATGTACCAAGATAACCACAAGGGACTGTAGACAATCACAGTGTTTCTTTATCAGTAGCAAAAATGGAAAGAAGTGTGCTGAGCAGATGGGAACCTCAGACATCCCAACCACACAGAGAATCTAATTCTCCCTAAGGGTTTGTGGCTAGGTATTAAGCAACGTTAAGTATTCTTAGGGATTTCATGATAGGTCTTTCCTGGATGTACCTTCTAGTGTTTTCTTCCTCTTACGTAAGTTAAACTGTGGGGGTGGAGAGACGGCTCAGCAGTTAAGGGTGCTTACTGCTCTTGTGGAGGACCTGAGTTTGGTTCCCAGCATCCACACTGGGCCAATGACACCCACCTGTATAACTCCACAGGATTTGCCACCTCTGGCCTCCTTGGGCACCTGCACTCACCCTCCCTAACTACAGATATACGCATGCACATACTCCCACACACAGACATATATACACACACACACACACACATAATTACAAATAACTAAAAAAACTTAAAAACAAGCTAAGCTATTAGGACCATCTGTTAGGCTCCATGAATGAAAGTTGACAGACTCATCATCTGTAGCTAACTGCCTTGAGTGGGGAGCTGTCAGACAAGCAATCCTTTGTTGACCACATTGAACACTCCGTGATCAATCTGAGGAGCTCCACTCTAGTTGCACAATCACTAGGCCTATAGCTGTTGGTGACTCCTGCTCCAGGAAGCCCTGCTCCAGTCGTGACTGCTCTCTCTGTGCAACTTACATTTGCTTTGGAAGACTTGACTCTGGACAAGTTTCTATAAATGTTACATGATCCTGCTTCTGTTGCAACTATTCATACTAAAGAAGAAAGGGGAAGATACCTCCCCAGTGACTCAGCAAAAAATCTGTGATTAGTGCTTATGAGAGGCTTATAATTGTTCTTTATACAAGGCTTGTGGTTGGTGGGACTGTGAACCGTGCATAGACAAGGCTGCAACTGGTGGGATTATAATCTGACCACAAGCGTGCCATGCTCCTTTTCTGACTGTATGCCACTCTTTTTTAGATTAGTCTGGGAAGCCTCTCTCCTGGATGCTATTTTCCTGTGTCATAAGAATAAGGCCCACTGACAGCTTCTCCTGACAGTCTTTCTGCCTATTTCCAGTCTTTATCATAGGCAGAGAAGGCCAAACTTATTGCACAAAGAGCATAAGAGCCTGAGATTTCCAGTCCCTGCACTGACAGTAATGAAGAGAAGTAGGTGGCTAGGAGTTCTGAAAAGCCACTGAAGGCCAAGGGCCCAGTATCTGAAGCTACGAGCTGTAACACTAGGAAGCGGCTGGAGAGTTCTAGAGAGCAACCCAGGACAGATTCTGTGAGGTGCTAAGACGAAGAAGGATGACAGAGAAACTGAGATTACAGAAGTTGAGTGGCTGTGAAGAACCAAAAGTGGTAGACCAGGCTGCAAGGGTTGCAAGTTCTGGGCACAAGAACTGCCCGAGAGAGCTGCCAAGGGTTGAAGAGCTGAGGATCCTGACACCCACAGTTTGACAACTGTAACTCTAGGCGCTGGCTCTTAGACTTGAGAGTACTAGCCCAGTGCAACCAACCTCTTCCTTGAGTACCTAGAACAATAAGCCTTTATGAAGCTTGGGGCCATAAGCCAGTTCTCTAGGCTTAGAGCCATAAGGTTCTGGATGTGGAAGCCCAGCTTGCAAGTCTCTAGAACTCAGGGATGTCAGTGCTAAGAGAACAACAACTTTGTCTATGTGTTTTTTTTTCCTCTATCTTGATGAAACAAAAGAACCCTTAGTCAGCTGTTTGTGACACTAGGAACACAGGTAGCTGAGACCATCATCTTGGTTTCCTCAAATATAGAGTCCCTGGCTCCTGAGCTGTAAGCTACTATAGAGGTCTTGGGCATTATAGAAACCTTTCTAGCACCCAGACCTTATGACCAAGGTCTTCTTTCACAGGACTTTAGCTCCTGGGGCTGAGCTTGCATTCTGGCATGGAGACATCAGAGATTATTTCCAAGGACAGACATTGAGCCGTGGAGCTCATACAAGAGTGGCTTTGTTTACAAAAATAAAAAAGGTGTTTAGTGGCAGTCGGGCACAACAGGTATCTGCAGTTCGTATTCGAGGGGCGCACAGAACGGCCCCTTTGACTTCCTCCTCCTGCCTCTGTCTTTCCTTTTGCCCCTCCCTTCCTCCCTCTAGCAGTTTCTCTTTGGCTTGTTATGGTTTCTTGTGTTCTCTTCACCTCACAGCCAAGAAACTAAGACTAGAAGGCAAGAAAAGCTAGAAGAAAAATGTGTGGAGAGGACAGTACGGATGTCAACGAGTAGAGGAGAATGGGAGAAACTTCCAGAAAGCAAGCTGCGTCAGTGATAAGCTGCATCAGTGATAAGGTGCATCAGTGATAGGGTCCGAGAACAGAGCTTTGTAAACTTGGTGGGTTTTCAATACTGTGAAATATTTATTTTTTTTGAAATAAAGAGGTCAAAGGAGAATTCAAAATCATGTATAAGTCATGATCAGGAATACTGACATAAATAAGAAGGTGGAGGTGGAACTGTCCTTTTCTATAGTGAAAGAGGGAGTCACTTGCTTGACATATTTTTGCATGTATTTAGGCAGAAATTATTTCACATTGCTATTAGTTATATGTTACTTATAAAATGTTTAAATAGCTTAATAAAAGGCTAGGATCGGGTGGTCAGGAATGATGTGCTATAGACATGCAGAATTTTCACCCCAAAACATAAGCATTTCTCTCTAATTCAATTCTATGGCCCCCTCTTTGTTTGGATAATTAGTATTTATCTTTTATGGTTCATCTCAAGCATGAAATGGCCACATTTTCTAAGATTTCCAATGCATCATGGAATACTTTTGTGAAGCAGTGAAAATAAATTGCTAGAGAAATAAAATGGCAGAAGACAAACAGTGTATAAGCCTGAAGTTTCTTATCACCAGCTTCACAAACAAAGTTGTTTGGTCTAATTCTATGGAGCTTCCAAAAGCTTCTCTCGATCTCCGTGCTCATCTCTACTGTAGCAGATGGTGCTTATTGTCAGCTGGCAGTGGTCTGTGAAACACACACACACACACACACACACACACACACACACACACACACCAGGGGGCGGGGGCCCTGGAGAAGGTTTTGGAACTGCTGGCTTCTGAAGCCAGCCTCCGGTGATACAGCTGGTCTCATTCCCATGCTTTAATTTCCAGAGGACTCTGCACTCCAGCTCTCACCCTCCTACCCTAGTCTAGTCTCAGACAGTGGATCCCAAACTCTCTGTTCTCAGGAACCCTTTTAAACTCTTGTAATTTCTTGAGAATGCCAAAGAGCTTTTAAAAACTGCTAACATCACAATCAATATTTATTACATTAGAAATGAAGGCCAAAAATATTTTAAATTTACCTTTCAATTCATTTAAAAATAACCACAATGAATCATTACATGATAACATTTTTAAAAGATTTTATTTTAATTTTTATCTTACGTGTATGAGTGCCCCATGTTTTGCAATGCCTGCAGAGGTCAGAAGAGGGAGTTGGAGCCCCTGCAACGGGAGTTACAGACAATTGTTAGCCATTATGTGGGTGCTGCGACTCGAACCTGGGTCTTCTGCAAGAGGAGCCAGTGCTCTTAACTGCTAAGCCATCTCCCCACTTCCAACATATTTGTAATGAAAGTATTTTCTAAAGCAATAGCAAACCAGAGGAAGAGCGACAATCTTGTATGCATATTAAAATCTCTTTGGTATTTGATGTCTCTTCTTTTTATTTGTGGTGGGCACAGGGTTTACTGAGATGCACTTTCCACCTCCTCTTCCTAGCTGACTTGGAGGCACCTGGACTCTGCTTCTGCCTTTACATCTTGTCTGTCATGCTCTCACAGTCCAGATGATGACCTCTGAAGAATTTTGTATGCTAGCACCAGAAAAGAGTAAATAAAATAGGTGCATAAAATTAGCTTATTAGAAAAACAATCTGACCTCATGGTCTTTCAAAAGGATTTTGGAAACCCTGTCAAGGCCACCTAATTTAATAATACCTCTTTCATAATCACACGTAAGCATTTGGAGTGACTTGATTTCCCTGTTGGCTTGGAACTGAGTTTTCTTGTGGTTCTAGGGACTGAGCCCAAGGGCCTCACGTGTACTAGGCAAGCACTCAACCACTGAGCTGCATCCCCAGTGCCTGTCTGAGTTTTAACACTGAAAATCTTTTGTCCTTGGTGGACTTTGACTGCTGGTCACAGTAACACAGACACATATACTTTCATGTGAGTGAGCTTGGGCACCCTTGCGTCAATCTCTCCTTTCTCCACATCTTTGCTCCCCTTTCTCTAATCTGTCTTCCAGACCCTTCAATGAATGGGTCGAGGCAAGGTCTATTATGGAGATGTCTGGAGGGGACAGCAGGCTGCCCACCCAGTATCCCCTTCTGCTCTTCTTCTAAACTAATAGAAATCCTTTTTTGTTGGAGTGGCAATGTGTTTCAGGAAAAGAAAATGAAGTCTTGTGCAAATTAAACGGTCTTAAGGCACGGTTTTGAGCAACAGGATGTTTGAGAAATTTGTTGGATGGGACTTTTAGGAGTTCTCAGTTAAATCAGAGTAGAGGAAGGGGCTGAAGAGATGGCTCATTGGGTATTTCCTGTATAAGCATGGGGACCCTCGATTCCAGCACCTACATAAAAAACTGGGTGTGACCACGTGCACCTGTAATCCTAGTGTTGTGGGGGGCAGAGGTGACTGAAGATTGCTGGGCGCCAGCCTGGCTCTAGGCTCAGTGGGAGACTCTTTCTCAAAAGAACAAGACAGAGTGATAGAGTAAGGCACCTGATGTTCTCTGTATCCTGAGTGGGCACAGGTGCACACACTCAAACACATACATGCACATACACTCTATACACGTACATTACACATACACATGCCCCTAAAAAACAAGTAAAATTGAACAGAGGGTAGGAGCAGTGGTAGTAAGTAGCTTGGTGGTAGAGTGCTTGCCTAGCACGCACAGGGCCCTGGCTTCAGCCTTCAGTGTATATTCATAGCACACACACGTTTTGCCCTTCGCTCTTTTTCATCTCCCTTTACTTGGGATAGATGGAATTCCAAAGTCCTCTTAGAGACAGGAGGACCATAGCTAGACTTGTAAGGAGGTCCTGGATCCCCGATGGCTTTGTTGGGCTGCCCAAGAAATCTTATGTTACTTATTTCCACATTTCTTCTATAAGTAAAAGGATGGAAATACAATTTAAATACCCGTCATGTTTGAGGCACTGCTTTCTGTTTTTCTGTTGCCAAACACAATTTGTAGTCAATGTACGATGCATTTCCTTATTACAAAGAAAGCCTGTGTGTTAAAAATAGGAGGGGAGATAAACAAGGGCTCATGTGTGCTTGGTGTCTACCTGTACTTGGGACTCAGACATTCCCAGGAGCTTCTGTGGAGGAATGACTCTTTCACTATCGGCTAGATTAAGTGCTGATCATCTCTGCCCACAGTCACCAGACTGTTAGAACTGTCATCACTAAAGAGCTCAGAGAAACAGCACAAGAGGCCTCCAGAGAAGGCTGTCTTCCACAGTCTTTCTGGGAGTTTTTGCTTCATTGCACAGACAGACACCTGGAGTGACCTCCAGAGGGTCTTCTGGTGAGTTCAGTGAGTTCTCTCTCAGCAGCGTGTCAGAAATGGCCCCCTTAGATTGCCACTCATTGCAGGGTCCCGGTGATTAGTGATATTGGCTTAATAAACGTTCAGTAGATGGCAAGGGCATCCTGAAGGAGTGTTGGCAGCTTCTCCACTGGCACACGGGCAGCCTTCTTCACTCAGGTCCTGATACAACCTTCCCTATCCTGCCCCACTGTCTTCTTGCTTTGTTACAGAAAGTAGGCCTTTCAGTCTCCAGGCTGTGAAAAGCAGGAGTCTCTTCATGTCACCTTAGGGCTTCTTGGGGTCAGAAAGTCACTGTGCTGATCACATCTCTGCAGATGGGCAAAGTAGTCATCCCCGGGCACCATACTGTGCCCACATGCTGCCCTCCTCGCCCAGGAATCTGTGTAGCCAGGCAGTCGCCCCTCCCAGACCTTAGTCCAGCCTTTTCTTCTTGGTATAGTGAAAACAAATATTGGGGTTAGAATGGCTGTTAGAGTTAAAACAGGCAGGTCGGGACCCTGAGAAAAGTAAGAACCTGAGTCTGCGTAGAAGATAGACAGGCCGCCTAGACAATAAGGAGAAGGTGCTGGCAAACAAGTAAGCTGGTTTGGACAAGTTCTGACAGGCATCCCCTGACCCTTCCTCCCTTACCACACTGAGGAGCATGGGCAAGACATCCTTGTCTTTCCCCCTAGAAAACTTCTCAGCTTTATGGGTAGCTAGACTTTTACACACGTTCTTGCAGCCAATGCATCTAGTTGTAACAGACTGAACTGTGGGTAATGAAGGTTTCTAAGAAAGCCTCCCCTTATCCCAAGGGAACAGCCCCAGGGGTGAGCTAGGGAGGGAAGTGCGAGAACAGGCTTCTTAGTCTAGCTACTAGAGACAACCCTTTGCCCACCAGTCGCGGCCTGCTGAGTCGCCCTCCTCTCCGGAGGATGTACTTCGCATAGGTTTTCCCACCTGCTGAAATAAACCTTGACTACCTGTTTGCTTACCTGTGCCCCGTGTGAATTCTTTCCAGGAACAGAACAGAGACTACTGCTGTGGTTGGGGTTAGAGAGGATGCGGGAGGAGGCAGATCTCCTCATCTACAGAGATCATATCCTGCTCAGCACACTTGCTGCTGTGCTGGTTAAGTAAGTAGCACTCCAGGGTCTCTGAACAGAAGGGGTCTGCTTGCACCTCTTGTTTTCCCTTGTCCAGTTCCCTATTGCTTGTCCTGCAAGCATATGTGCTGCAGGTGAGGGCCATGGAGACGCGTGCCTTCTCTCCGGGGCTCCAGGTCAGCTGCCTCTTATGTGATCTCTATTTCTGCAGCACTCTTTCTCCCAGAACCTTTTACAAATCTTAGTGAGGTCTTGTTTTACTCTTTTTTGAGCATCCAGGCCTCTTCCATTGCCCCACCCCAGGCTCTACTAGGTTCCAGTACCCTAAAATCTATGCAAGAAACAAATTTTCCCTATTATTACATATGAAAAATTAGTACTTCTCAAGGCTCATCATGGGCACAGAACGAAGAATTTTCTATGTGGGCATGTGTGCAAATTTGGACACACATATGTGTACTTTTGTGTGCTCATATGTACATCAGGGAGAAAAGAAGAAGGCTGGCTGAGAATGGGGACATATAGCACAAGGCTGTGGGAAGGATGGGGCAGCAGGCTCTTGGAAAGAAGAGTCAATGAAGCTCCTGACTAGATGGCAAGAGGCTCTAGGTCATCCTGCCAGGACCTGCCCGAGCGGTAGGGGGTGAGAGGTGGGGGCATTGATGCCCTGTGCTCCAGGTGTCCCTGCAAAGTCAGAGGCCACTAATGGAAATAAGCACCGGGGCATGATTTTTCATGCCCTGATTCCAATCACAGACCTGTCATCCAAGAAGAATATTGAAGGGGAAGTCCCATTTCCTTTTAAACCAAATGTTCCCCACAGAAGCCAAAGCCTGTAGAAACAAAGCTGATTGGAAAGACTGAGCATACATTGTTCCGGTTCCCTGAGTAAGAGGTGGCAACACTCATTATTTACTGAGAGATGACTTTGCCAACAGAGGAGCCTGCCCATACACAGCGGTGACCTTTCTTGCTCTCTTGGACCAGAGTCTCGGTTCACAAGAGAACATGTGGTCCGTCTGGTCTTTGTGAGTAGACAGATGCGGGTCCTGGCTGGTGGTGGCCCTGTCATATGTGCTGACTGTGGTGAGGAAACTGGGTAGAGGCACTTCACAGCAGAGGCATGAAGTGGGGTCCCAGGGAGTGCCTGGGAGAAGAAGAGGCTCTGGACCAGTCTCAGAGAAAAACATATGGGCCAGTTCATGAATACTTCTTCTTCTGCAGGTCGTCCACAGATAGAAAACATATTAGAAAACAGTGAGACAAAGAAGGTTGCAGGGGTCACCATCTGAGCACTCCAGGAGGGGCCAGGCAGCCAAGGTCTCCTCTGATCTGTTACCTGTAACTTGTGGCCACTGCTGGCTCGTAGCCCACAGTTCTAAGGACTTGTGTGCACTAGTTCTAAGACTCTTCACAATAACCTGGGGATGCAGGGCTGGTAGAATCTTCATCTTATACTGGTAGAAACTGAGGCTCAGAGAAGTTAGGTAAGTCATAGTCAGTGCCCCTGAACTCTGCCATTTATGGCAGCCACAAACAACTTGTCTGAGACATCCCAGTCCAACCTGTGGTGCCCAGGCTGCACTGCATCTTAGAATAGTTATGAATAGGACAAAACACATTTGACGATGGCAATGCCATGTGTTGGTGTCAAAACGTTGGACGCCCCTGGTCTAAGAGGGTCATCTGAATAGACTCTTTCAGAGACCCAGGGATCTGATCCCACAGTATAGGTGAAATTTGTCCACCTGGTCATCTTTAGTATGTGAAGGTGGCTTGGGAATGTCTGGCTCACAGGGAATATGGGGAAGGCATTGCTGTGGGCAGTATTTCATCAGCATGACTTGGCCTTGCACCCACTTTCTGCAGCTGCTGTTGGCGCTTTCCCCTTCTGAGGTAAAAGTCATCATCCTCGTGACATCACCAGCAGGGAGTCCTGGTGATGGGAAGTTCCTGAAAATGTCTCAAGACTATTGGTTGAAGGTGTCTATACTAGGAAACCACAGTGCCTATCAAGCTTTGGGACAAGAACAATTTCCTGTGTGGTTCAGCCTATAGGGGGCACACTGGATTCAGTTCTCAACACTATATTTTAAAAGAATTATTTTTTGTTTTATTTTAAATATCTTTAAATTTTCTAATGAAACTTTTTATTTTTTGAGACTAGATCTCATGTATCCCAGGCTGGCCTTGAACTTGCTTTGTAGCCGATACTGGCCCTGAACTCACGGTTCTATTGCCTCTACCTCCAGAGTGCTCTATCACATGTAGTTAATTTCTTTTTTTGTGAATTAGAAGTACTGCATGCTCACCATAGAATATTCAAGAAATATACACAAAATGTAAAAGGATTATCATATAATACCAACAATTATACCTATGCACTGTTCACACTGAAGGGTATTTCTTTCCTGTTCTACATATGTGTGTGCACATGCACATGCATACATATGTGTGTGGGTGCTAATGCTGAATATCCAAACAGATTGTTCCTTTATTACTCAAACAGCAGTGCTTTGTGGCTGCATGGTGATTCATCCCTGTGTGGATGTGACATGTTTTATTTGCCTGCATTCTATTATTACATATGATTCCATTCTAAAGGCTCACACTTCAGAGAAGAGCTGTAAGAGCAAAACTTGGCCATATATGTGATCATTTCCCTTAGATGAATTTTTGGAAGTCAAGTTCTAGAAATGAAAACTAAGGACATTGTTAACTTCCTCAGCATGCTTGCCAAAACACCAGCCCCAACTTCAAGGGGCTTTGACACAACAGAACACATCCGGGGTGAGTGAGTGGCGGGTTTGGAAATCAGCTCCCTTGAGAAACTGCTGAGAGAGCGGGAGCTCTTTCATCTGAAAAGGGAGGGCCTGTGAGCCAAGCATCTGTCTTCATGTTTGAAGAGCTCTCCTGTGAGGAAGGGAGTGGATTTCTTATGGATGCCTCCATGTGGTGAACGAGCACTCCGGAGAGCTGGAGAGCTGCTAAGGGGAGCAGGATCGAGCTCAACATAAGGAACAAGTTTTTAATTTCAAGAAAAGAGCCAAGTTTAGTGTGGGACAGAGGGCTTGTCTCAACACTTCACGATGAAACTCTCGGGGTTTTTTCTTTTTTTGGATAGTGAGGCATACATTGCCCTCCAAAGCATATGGTTTTGGGCATGTGCTTTACTGAAAATATGCATGTACTTGGGGGTGTACAGGTCATATGACAGAATCCCATATTAAAAAAAAAAAGATCTAGGGAGGGCTGGGGAGATGTATCAGTGGATAAAGTGCTTGCTAGAAAATGTGAGGACAAGAGTTCCTGCATTAAAAAAAAATGCTGGGCAGGCTTGGTGGCCCACCTAGCTCTCCAGAGGCAAAGGCAGGGGATCCCCAGGGAGAGCTGGCTAGTGCAGGGGTCAGTGAGAGACCCTGACTTGAAAAATAGAGTGGGGAGCAATAGAGGAAGACAGGCAGTGTCAACCTCTGGCCTTCACATGCATACTCATATGTGTGTGCCTACATACATACACACACGCATTCATACCCACACGTATACGCATGCAAATAACAACAAAAGAAAGTAAGCAAAGGTCTGGGGATAGAGGAGTTTTCTAGAGATCTAAATATATTGCATTCCTATTAGATGCAGTCTTCGAAAATCTATTTCCCAGAACTTATGTTCTTTAATCTGTTTGCTTTTCTCTTCCAAATCCCCTTTCCCCCAATACACACACACACACGCGCGTGCCCACACACACACACACACACACACACACACCCCTTCATAAGCCTGTCTAATAAGCCCCAGTTTGAGGTCGACAGACAACTTGCTTCTTTTATCAGTGCTTGCAGAGCACCACATTCGTGTTCACTGTGTTGAGCTTTTGCAATTTCTAGTGCTTCTCAGAGCTGGCACTTTGATTTTCTTCACGTCTTCATCATTTTATAAAGTAGTAGAGCATCCTACAATAAGCTATTCAAGTGCTTAAGAGAAGCCACAAAATGAGGCTGACTGGACTGAGGTTGGAGCTCCCAAGGGCTGGCGGGAGGGGCTGCAGTGCTGATGTGGACATGATGGTGCAGACAGTTTGGACGTGCGGTCACCCAGACAGCACACTGTGGGTACGCTGTCCTGCGCAGGTAGGGTGCTAGAGTGCTGGGCAACCTAGGTAGATGTCCTGCTTGCTTAGCATGGCACAGTGTGAATGATGCACCTTTCAATGCTTTGTCTTCAGCAGTTTTGAGCAGGGTTTGCTGGCAAGTCAGCAAGCTGTGTAACTGTGTGGCCATGCAGCCACAAACACTCTCTGAAGGAGAGGCCATGGAGGCTTTTGTTTCCTCCAGCCAAAGCTGTTGGTTCCAAAACACTGCTAAGGCCATAGGCTGTGAGAACAGGATTCTAGGACATCTCAGAGTGAGTCCTGGCAGATCAAACTGCAGCTGTAGGAGAAAAGAGACACATGGTTTCCACTTCCACTAAATCTCAAGGGAGCAGGTCTCTGGGCTGCCTTTGTCTGTCTGTACCTTGTCTCCAGCGAAACGGGTCTGACTCTCTCCTTCCCCAACGCAACCTCCATCAGTGTCGTCTATGAAAACATTCCTCGGGTCTTTGCTTTGGTTGCCAAAGATAACTGTATTTCAGCACAGGACAAATACTTCTTCTATTTATCCACCATTTCAGGCACCACTGTACCAGGTTCTAGGCTAGATGGACACATCACCAGCTAACTTTTCTTTGGCCACCCCAAGCATCCCTCTTGCTAAAGCAGATGGTTCTAGTGGCCCATGAGGAAATGTTAAGGTTGTCACATCCCCAACACTTAGGCTGAACAGACTTGCCTGGGGCCCTGACTGTTGAGTTGAGGCTGGGATTGAGACTTAGGAAGCGGTATTCAGTCTAAATAGGCCCAGAGCAGGAAGTGTCCCAAAGGCACCTGGAAAGTAACATCTGTTCTAATAACTTCTGTATCCACCAGTCCTGGCACATTAGGCACCAATGAAAAGCTGTTGCAAGGATGACTGAAGCCCAGTCCTTAGATTGGGATTTCTGGGCTGGACTATAATAAGGTCCTGGGGAAAAGGAGCAGCTGCAGATTGCAGGAACAGGAAGTGGCTTAGAGGTTGGAATAGGACTGAATGACAGTGAAATACCAAGGTAGGTGGAGAGGAGGGTGAGATATCCTCCGAGTCCCGAGAGATATCCTCCGAGTCCCGAGTGAACCAGCTTGGACAAGACAGAAACTCAAAAGCACCTGTTTCCTTCTTACAACATAACTTCTGGAATGAGCGCGGGATGGAGGATTCAGGACAGCATTCTCCTTGCAAACGCTTTCATCACAGCTTCTGAAACAGCAGCCTCTGCTGGCTTCTCCCGTATGATTCTAGCTGTTTCTCTGACTTCCTTGCTGGTTCTCACTGTTCAGCATCAGAATGTCTCTGGCCCCTCCTGTGCTCTTTGTAATCACTCTAGCAGAGCTAACCCATTTCCATCGGGGACTCTCCACATCCCCTCTATACTTGAGAGCTTTGAAGCTGTCTCTGAGCTTGACCTTGACTGTCTCCCTGAGCTGCTCCTTTGCAATGCTGATGACTTCCTGTGGAACACCATTAGATGACTCAGTCACGACTTGTCTAATAGAAAATTACTTCTCTTTCCGCCCTCCCACGACGACTTTGTTTTTCCCACTGTTTGTCCATCTCAGTAAATAGGAGAACCCACCCAGTCAAGGCTGGACCAGGGTGAGGTCGTGAACTGCCAAGGGCACCATATATCAAGAGCCTCTTGGTGCTGCTGATATAGCTCAGTGGGTAGAGCCATGGCTTAGCATATAAGGGTCCCTCACTTGGAGGTATCCTGTCTGTACTTGTGTGACATCAAGCACAATAGCCTCATTAAATCCCAAGCCCTGGGTGGCTGGCTTGCCTCACTCTGTTCCCTTTTGTGTGTACCAGGTTGCTCAGTCAAGAACCTAGAAAGCATATTTGATTCCTTTCATTCTTCACTGCCTGCATACAATCCTTCAGGAAGTTATGTTGAATCTGCCTCTCACACACCCATCCCTTTCTACTGTTCCTCATTATCTGTCCCCGGACCACTCAGTAGGCTGTCCTGGTGCCATTCTTGGCCTCCTCCAACCTATTCTCTACAAAGCAGCCAGAAACTCAATTTTTATTTTTATGAAAGTAACACATGGACATAGTTTTAAAAAGACAAATCGTTCTACAAAGCTTATAATGAAAACAGCTGGCTCCTGCTCCAATCCTCCTCAGCCACAATTCACACTTCCCAGAGGTGAACATGTTCAGCAACGTGGGCAATTTCCACCATTCTTACACTGCTAACATTTGATTTTTAGGTTTTTAGTTATTTTCTACTGAATTGCAACCATAAGATGAGATTTATTCTCTTGTCATCCCGCCACCACACAGACAGCTCCCACTAACATCTTTCCAATACACTTATGCCAAAGTCAGATAAAGCCGCTGGTCCTGGTTCAGTTGCTTGCTGGTGTGAGATGGGAGGGGCTCCTCCTTCAGCATTTTTCCCCAGAACGGAAACATTCCTTCTTGGAGAGAGACTCAGGAAGTAAATAAAACTCAAAGAGGAAGTTACAAGATTCATCAGACTCTTCCACAAGGTTATACAAGCAGTAACCGTTGCTGGAGGGAGGCGATTTTCTGACTTGCCTCGCTGCCTGAAGTTTTTCAGGGGGCTCCAGGAATGCAGATTTGTCATCTCACCCATGCCTGGTGGGCTTTTGCTGATAAAGGGACATTTGGGTCATTGGTGCTCCTATGGGTCACCTTTATACTTCTTCTACTTACCCAATAAACTCCCTAGTTCACTGAACTAGTTTTGTGTGGAATTGCTTCTTTGCAAGTCTGTCATTGGTACTCTTTCGGGGGTGATCAGGTATTTGTTCACATCTCCCCAGGAAAAGTCACACAACAGGCCTGGGGCCAGGAAGGGCATAGCCCTTGTCTGTTGAGATGACCTTCAACTCCACCTCATCATTCCCCCATCTATAGTTTCCCACTGTTACAGTTCCAGGTTCGGCAGCAGAAGCCTGCTTCCTTCCTGGGTTTCTCTCCCTTCAGAGACACATTGTTCAGTTTTGGATCATCTTCCAATGTGGCCGTCCTTTATCTCTCCATTTCTGTATCACACTTCATTGTGTTTTATCTGCTATCATCTTCTCCAGTTATTTTTGTCTCTATACGATGACCTTGAGCTCCTGATCCTTCTGTCCTTACCTTCTGAGTACTGCTGATAGGGCAAAATTGACCTGGAAAAATGACAGGAACAGATTTATCCATCTGTTCACTATTGACGATTTCTGTCTAGAAATGTTAAGTATTTTCTTTTTATGTGGAACTATTTCCTTCCAATGTCTCCTGGTCAATTGGACAAGGACTTGTACACTCATTCATCCATCTCCTAAAACAGACAGAGCTCCTGATAATCAACCTTGGGTTACTCCTTTATCAGCAGACATCAGGGCCAAGGAGGCTGTACAAGTTATTTCTCTTCTACGGCATTGGGAGTAACCACAGGGACAAGTATTGGTGTGGGAGGATCCACCACTTCCTTTTTTTAGTATCAAAGCTTATCTAAGATTCTTTCTGATGGCCCGAACAAGACTGCAAAAAATACTGTTGTACTCCAAGGCCAGTTAGATTCTTTAGCATCTGTAATTCTCTAGAATTAAAGGGCAGTAGATCTTTTAACTACTGAAAGAGCAGAGCACTAGGCCCCTTCCTAGAGGAGGAATGCTATTTTTATGTGAGCCAATCCAGAATAGTCAGGGATACAGTACCAAAAACCAAGTATATTTCTAAGATCTGCCAGCAGCCATCAGAATCAGAGGCTCTTGGTCTAAAATATGGCCTTGGATAACCCAATTGCTTCACTTTACAGCATCTTTACTGACAGTCTTTTTGAGCCTATTGTTTGAGCTTTGGTGACTGAATTTAGTAACAAAGCGTGGCTCTTCTTATCTATGATAGCTCAAACTTCAGATGGTCATGTAGATGGAACCTTGTATACAAGCTTCTTTTTACTGTGGACTCCTCTATAGGTCTCTAGAGGAACCCTGACTGCTCTGCCTTAATTATGTCCCTTTTTATCAGAAGCAGCCAGAGTAGTTGTCATCCCTTTCCTAATGGCAGTTAAGACTGCTTTTTCTTGGTGGGCGTGTTAGGACTAGGAGAGGCTTCTAATTATGATAGGTTTGCTCCACCTTTCTGGTTTCACTTTTGAAACACGTAGGAAATGGGTGGAGCAGAGATAGAGCAGTGGCCCAAATTGAGAACCTTCTCCTCTTCTCCTGTTTTGGTAGGCTTTCCTTTGACCCACTGATTTGTCCTTATTCTTTACCTCATTTGCATACACCCAGATAGCGTCTACCTGGATCTTAACTCCTGGGCAAAGCCTTTTCTCAGATATGCTTAACTCTCCACCTGAGCCTGACTGAGTTTGGGGCCCAAATATTCTTTGTCTTTAGAGGCAGGCTCTCTCCTGCTCGTCAGTAGGAATCATGTTCTTTGGAGAAAGAGTTTGGAAGCCATCTCGGAAAACTCTGTTATCTTCAGCTGCAGACTCTCTCCTACTCCTGAGACAGACTCCTCAGCAGGTGACTTGCTCCTATTCTTTGGTGATGGACTGGCTCTTGGTTGGTATCTCGTGGTCACTGAGAGCTTAAGGCCACCACTTTCACCTTTGTAACTTCTGGGATGGCATCTTGTGGCCACCGAGAGCTTAGAGGTCTCACTTCCATGTGAAAACTCTTTGCTTCATTTTCTCTTTTGTGTCTGTCCATTGCATTTATTTCTTGAAGCGGTGAGACAAGAATTTGACAGAAAAGGAAGAAAATCCTGCTGCATCACTACGATTTCAGGCTTTACCACCACTCATTTTTAAAAACGTGGCACTGGAACTTGAAACTAGGGTTTTGTGCTTGCTAAGCAAGCACTATGCCAATTGAGCAATATCCTCAGCCGAAGTTTTGAAAAGATAAACTAGATAAGAGCTAAAAATGTTTATTCAGCAGTGTTAGGTGAACACTGACAATGTACTAAACACTGCTTTAGCATAAAGGGGACAAGGTTGACAAGTACTTGGCATAAAGGGGACAAGGTAGATAAGATGCCAGCTTTCATGAGGCTCCATCCATGTTGGGTGGTCATATGGTAAACATTGTCCTAAGAAATGGTTCATTAAGAAACATGCTTTAAGCTGATGATATGTACGAAAGAAGTAAGGCATGCTGAGGGGGAGCCAGAGTGCTGGGCGCGGAGCTGCCTGTGGCACTCAACAGAGTAAACACAGAAGGCTTCATGGGGAGGCGGCTTGTGAGAGAGACTTTATGAAGAACGAGGAGGGAGCTGTGAGCTGTGTTGAGGAAGAGCCTTTTCGAAGGCTCTTGTGCAAAGGCCAGCGCAGCCTGCTGGTGGCTGTGGAAATGAGATGAGGGAGAAGAGCAGGACGGTAGGAGAGGAATCTTGAGAAGGAGATGCTGAGAAGCCGTGGAAATTCTGGTTAGAACCTGAATTCTTTTCACCAAGTGAGATGTGAACCCAAGGGACTGTGGGCAGCAGAAGATGGAGTCCGATGTGATTGTTCACCGGGAAGCCCTGTCTGTGTGGCCGACAGATGACTACAGGAGAGCAAGGGGGAGAAACAGACATCTGTAGTAACCTAGGTGGGAGGTGATAGGGGCTTAGATGAGGCCAGTAGAAGCTGAGTTCATGAGAAGTGTGGTTGATGCTGCACATATTCCTAAGGTAGAGCCCATAGAATCTTCTTGGGGCTCCAAGGAAGCGTGACAGAAAAAGAAGGGTCCAGGATGACCTCATCTGCTTTGGCCTGAGCTTTTCGGCAAAGGCTGGCAGGGGGCATCTTCTGGAAGTTTGGGAAGAGATGGAAGATGTATAAGTGAGATTTATGAATACCCAGAAAAGGATGGCATGAAATCCAGGTCAAGGGCAGCAGGAACCAGAAGGGTTTTCTAGCTGTTTAAAATCCCTAATGACCATCTAGAGGCAGAATGTTTCAGGCAGAGGGAAGAGCTGGACAAATATCCTGGGCAGAAAAACTGTTTAGCTGAAGCCTAGTGTGTCTGGTGCAGTGGGTGCTGGGAGATTTCTAGACAATAGGTGGGAAGGTGGGCAGAAGCCAGGTCATGCAAGTTCTCCATGATGATATGAAGCTTCCGGTTTTCAGAGTAAATTTAACTCATCCTCGATATTTTCTCTCTCTCTCTCTCCCTCTCTCTCTCTCTGTGTGTGTGTGTGTTTGTGAACGTGTGTGTGTGTGTGTGTGAGAGAGAGAGAGAGAGAGAGAGAGAGAGAGAGAGAAAATGTACATGTGCATGTGTACATGGAGGCCAGAAGTTGACACAGGAGTTTATCTTCATTCTTCTTTACTTAATTTTTTGAGGCAGGATCTCTCCTTGAACCTAGAGCTCACCGATTAGCTACACTAGCTCACCTTCCAGCTCCAGTGATCTGCCTATCTATGGCCCTCCCATAGGGTTACAGACTTAGACACCAGACCCAACTTTTATATGGGTGCTTGGGATCCAAATTCAGGTGTCAGGCACTTTATCAACTGAGTCTTCTCCCCAGCCTAAGCAGTGAACCAAGAAGGATGAGTTCATTGCAAAAGGACAAGAGTGAGTCTCTGGTCAAGGATTCTGTCTTCCAAGAAAGGGAGAGTTTGCCACTAAAGACGGAAGTGGGTTGGTATCATCATGGAGAACTTGCATGGTCTGGTTTTTTCCCAGCCTTCCTACCTGTTCTCTAGTAATCTCCCAGCAGCCACTGCTCCAGACATACTAGCCTTCTGCAAGCCTTTTCCCTGATGAGGACTTTGCCCAGCTCCTCCCTCCCGTAAACTGAAATGCTCCGTCTCTGTCTTCCACAGGACTGCCTCCTTCTTACCACTCAGGTCTTGTTTTAAACGCCACCATCTCAAGAAGTCTCCCTGACCATGCAGATCATCAGCTTCCATCTTACCACCTAGTTTTGAGGTCCTTACAGCACTTTCCTCAAAAGGATGTGTTCTTATTTGTATATTTACTACAAGTGCAAACTGTAGAAGTATCTGACATATGTTAGAATCTGTCACTTTGGGATCAATTCTTTGCCTGACTTGTCTATTGGGGTGTTCTCAGACCTATAATTGTGTCTGGCACATAGAAGAGGTTTCAGATTGCTGAATAAACAACTATCACACAGACCTTCCCCTGTAAATGGGAATTCGCCTGTCCCTCCTCTAGGTCATTATTTGGCTTTAATATGAACTCATTTTCTGCCCAAATATATGTTAACTGTATGTTCATAACTTCTGGTCAGCTGGAAAAAAGGGACTTTCTGGAAGAGTTATTGGAGGTGGAAGACCTCTGCCAAGGCTTTCAAGACCAGTCACAGATGAGACACTTGACAGGCTTTGAGTTTGTTCCAAGAGTCTGCAGTCTCTTCCTCTCTGTCAAGGAAGAACCAGTCTAGGGATCCCTAAGGTTACTTCTATTTCCCTCCAGTCTCAGCTACATAAAAGCTTCTGCTGGGGAGCAATGGAAACCCTAATGTAGTCCTAATATGGAGATATTTCTCGCAAACTTCAGACTCTACTTACTTCTAGTTGAACAGATCTATGAAGGCCAAAGAGATTAAAATGTGGTACTTTTATTGGGTGGAGAATAATTCTTAGGGTGATGCTTGCATCTCCCTTGGATGTCTTTAGATTATTTGAAGAAGCATATCTCTACCTATCTCCTGAACACAGTTAGACTATGATTTGTAAAAAAAAAAAAAAACAAAAAACAAAACAACCAAACAAAAATAACACTGTGGGAAATTATTATTTTTAATATCATATTTGTTATTTTTATTTTATGTGTTTGAATGTATCCTGCATGTATGTAAGTGAAATCATGTCATGCAATACCCATCCATGGAAGTCAGAAGAGTGCATTGGATCCCCTGGAACTGGAGTTAAGGATGGTTATCAGCTGCCATGTGGGTATGGGAATTCAAACCTGGGTCCTCTGCAAGAGCAGTCAGTTCTTTTAACCATTGAGCCATCTTCCCAGCCCTAGGAAATTATAACAGCTTTAGTTTTCCTTCCTGGCTTATGAAATATATACATATATATAAAATTCTTATTATCTGTCCCATTTTTGTGACAAAATTCTCATTCAAAGCCAGCAAGATGGCTCAGTGGGTAAAGTGACTTGCCACCAAGCCTGAGGACATGAGTTTGATTCCCAGGACTCACATGGTAGGAGAGGGTCGACCTCATGAGCTGTCCTCTGACCTCAGGTAGGCTTTGTCAAACATTGTACATGTGTGCATTCAAAAGAAAGTAATCAAATTTTTTATTAAAGGTTTTTTTCTAAACCCATACGAAAGCATATTAAAGGAGAAAGGTTTTATTTCAGCTCACAGTTCCTGAGTACAGCCCTTCATAGAGGGAGTCATGGCAGGAGCAGGAGACAATGGGTCACATTGCACCACCAGTCAGGAAGCAGAGAATGGCGAGTGTTGATGTTCAACTAAGTCTCTCTCTCTCTCTCTGTTAGGGTGGATCTCCCACTTCAGTTTACCTAGTCAAGATAATCCCTCACAGACATGCCTGGAAATTAACCACGTCTAGATGATCGCTCACAGATGAAGCCTGAGGTTTGATTCTTAGGTGATTCTATATCCTGGCAGGTAGACAACACCAGCCAGCACATTTACCGCCTGATCCTTTCCATGTAAAGCTTGTTGATATCTGTTGCATCAGCCAAGATCTGATCAGGGCGTAGAACCACTAGTAGGGAATAAGAAAGTCGTTGGAATTAGATGGCATGCAGTGCAGGAGCTGGAAGGGACCCCTGTGGAAGCCTGATGTGCTAGTGTCTAGTAGTCGGTCTAAAGTTACTGTAGATCAACACAGTAACTGATGCCCAAATGTACTTTCTCAAACAAATTTATCCCTGACCACTCTCAACCAAATACAAAGAGAATTCTAGGAGACACTTCCCAGTCAGCAATGTTAACCCAGTTAACATTACTGATATTTTGAGTTTAGATCTTTCTCTTCTCACTGGTCTTGGTCCAAAATATGGCAGATACACATATCGGTGAGATACAGGTGTATGTTCACCATAGGCCTTGCTCTGTCGAAGGAAGAGCTGTCTTTCCCATCCTGAGAGCTTCCTGTGTTACCACAGGGGAATGTCACCCAAATTTGTCTTCAAGGCTCCTCTAGTTTTTCATCTATGAAGCCGGCTCTGTGTGATCTTGAAGGACCTCCCTGTATCTCTTCCAAGCTAGTGTCCTCTGCTTGAGCCAAGCCTGTGTCCTGAACCTCCCCCAAGAGAGAAAAGAGACATGTTCACGAGGGCAGTGTCCTCCCTTCCCTGGAATTTTAGTTCACTCAGACATGATGGCTCCCACAGCGTCATCAGATACTTCCGTGTCACTGTGACCCAAGCACTTGCCAGGAACAACTTAAGGGAGGAAATGTTTATTCTGGTTCATGGTTCTGGAGAGATTTCAGTCCTTTATAGTAGGGAAAGCATGGTGCATATTGAAGGAATTTGTCACGTGGTGTGGACAGGAAACAGAACTTGTAGGTTAGAAACAGGGGCATCATAACCTTCAGAATCTAGTCACTAGGGACCTATTTTGACCATCCAGGGTTTGCCTCGAAAGGTCTTCGCAGTCTTCAAAATAGTGCCACAAGCTGGGTACTGAGCATCCAAGACTGGAGCCAGCTGGGGACAGTTCATATTTAAGCCATGACAACAGCTCTCCTAACCTTTCCACTCTGTCACCTGCATCCCCCGCAGAGGGCTGTCATTTTCCACAGCTCCCAGCTGTCAGTACCCAGCTTGTGGCACTATTTTAAAGACTGTGAAGACCTTCGGAGGCAAACGCTGGGTGGTCAAAATAGGTCCTAGATTCTGAAGGTTATACGCGGGGTATACCTGGTATACACGGTATACATGTATAAGCAGACCTCATGTATTCCACCATACATGTTAAGTTCTACCCAGTCAAGCATTTGTACTCAGATGTCCTTTGGTGCAAATTCATCCACTGAAGTCTAGTCAGACTATCTAGAGATCACAAGTAAGGCCTACACTCGCTCACCCAGTAGTAATTAGTTTCCAGTAGTTCCCAGACTAGGGCCAGCCCATCACCACTTCTCTTGCCCCGCTCAGGGCCCGTCTCTGACGGAGTTGGCGTGGCCCCTGTTTGACGCCACCACATCCACAAGTTCACATGTGTAAACGTCTAAGTGGCCTGAAAGCCTCTGCTTCCCTGTGTTCATGCACCAGCCTTGACTCTTACAATCTTTCCACCCTCCCCTTCCTCAATGGTCCCTGAGCCACGAGTAGGAGAGGTTTAATATAGGAGTCCTATCCAGTCTCTTATTCTTTAAAAAATGGCCAGTGTGGCCTTCTGTGTGCATTGCACTCTGTGGTATAAGGAAGTCTCACTAGTGAAGGTTGAGGGATGCACTAGTTTTCTCTCTACCCCTGGTTCCACTATGTTCCATGAGCCTTAGGTGTAGAGAGGTTCAACTGTAGATGTGTCACCTAGGACTGGGTTTCTCTCAGATGTATATTCTCTGTGTCTGGGCAGTTGTGGGATTCTGCAGTAGCCTCCATCTGTTGCAGTTCTCTGATGAGTGGAGTATGGTATACCAGACTGTAAATATAAGGACCCATGTTTAACGTATAGAAAGAAATTTCCCTTGTTCAGAGATATGACAGAGCGAGTTCTCTCTGGGATCTATGATCTCTCCAGCCATGTGGATCTGGCTTTGTTTACAGTCCCATCCATGAGTTCACACCCACTGACAGGGCTTTAAGTTCAACTAGATAGCTGTCGATCAACCCCCAGATAACAGTGTCACTATGGCACCAATACTAGTAGTTTGCTGTGCTGGTTGTTATGATTATTAGGCTTTAGGGTTGGTTTGGACCATTGATGACTTTTCTCCCCCAGCAACTTGCATGTTATCATCCAGCACTCTGAGAGCTAAACCAGATAGAAAGTCTGCCAGGTCAGTTCCGGCTCTATTGCTGGGAACAGGCCTGTATTGCTCTCAGTCCTGTATCCGAAGTATGTCCTGTTCCCAGCAATAGGGTCTTATCTTCCAGTTCATCTCCCAGAATAATTAACTAATTAATTTGTGAGTGTAGTATGTGTGTGTGAGTATATGTATGCCCATGTGTGAGAAGGTGCTTGTGTTTTGTGCACACATGTGCAGAAGCCAAAGGTGAATGTTGTCCTGCTCTGTCACTCTCTACCCTTACTCCTTTGAGACAGAGTCTCTCACTGAAATGAGCTAGTCCGGGAGCCAGCAAGCTCCAGTGATCCTCCTGTCTCTCCCCCCAGAGTGCTGTGGTCACAGGCACTTGTGGCCATGCCTGTCTTTTTTTTTTATGTGGGTGCTGGGATTAGAACTCATGTCTTCATACTTTTATAGCAAGCATTGTTCCCCACTAACTCATCTCTCCAGTCCTTTTTATAGCGGGTTAGTCATAAATACCGTCTCTAATTTTCTACCTAATAAACATGTATTAGTCCTTCAAATTCCAACTCAAGTGCTATGCTCTCTGCAGGAGGCTTAGGTGCCCCAGGCCCCGAGCTTCCTTTCTGTCTTGTATTACCTTGTACATGTAAATTTATGACGCTCCTTTTCTATCTCAAGTCTCCCTGAGGAAGTAATGGACTTTGTTCCTGTCTCTGTCCCCAGTACCCAGAACGATATCTGTATCCAGCAGATATTCACAGTTGCAGAAAGACAGAAAAGCAAGAAGAGAGAAGAAGACATGTAAAATGCTTAGAGATAAAAGGAAAAGAGAGAGAAAATGATGGAAGGCCACCCTTGGTAATCCAGGACTGACTATGATTAGGAATGGCTCCAACCTCAGGGAGACACTGTCACCAGAGTCTCTGTCCTCTGGAGCCAGGGACAGCTCATGCCTGCTATTTACAGAAGGCGTTTGCTCCAGATCCAAGGCAGTGCCCCTCTTCTATAAACCAACATGCCTGCATGGCCCCTAGGTGCTTTATTTGGACTCTCTGGGCAAGCTTAGACTTGTTCATGCTCTGGAAGCTTCTGCAAATAGTGTGTGGATCCCAGAATGGAAGAGCCAGGGCATACTGGAGAGACAGGGCCTGGCAGAGGTTTCTGAGCTCTCTGTAGAGGGAGACAATCCAGGGTTTACCATACCCCTTGAAGCAGAGCAGAATCAACCTGGTTCGTCTCTACCATCCTTGGTCTCACAGCCAAGAATCGTTGGTTCCGTAAAACACCCACAGTGACTGTCTTTCTTTTTAAAGCCCTGTCTCAGGAGTACTTCAGGAAGCATATCTGCAGCCCTGGAGGAGCAAACAAAATAAAACGGAAACACCTGCACAGCCTCGAGGTGCCTAGGACTCCTCTGACTCTTCTAGGTCTACTCTGAGATCTCAGTGTACAAGGCCTTAAAGAGCCAGGGTTTCTTTGTGAGGTTGATCTTTCTCTTCAGCTGGTTAGCACCCGGGAGACCTCATTCCTTATTCTAGGGAGAAAGAGCAAGTGGTGAACAGTCACCTGGGCCTGAACGCACTGGGCCTCTCACTCCAGCCGTATGCTGATGGCTGTCAGTCTCCACCCTGGGGACTTTTAGGAGACAGGCTCTGACTATAAGTGGGGAGAGGTGTGAACTTCTTTTCTTTGGCTGAAATTTTGATGGAGCTGAATTCTTATGATTCAGGGTCTTATGCCACTTATTTAGTGTGCCAAGTTGCTTCTTTGGTGAAAAATCAGTAAGAATTGGCTACCACCGGAAATATTTGAACTGGGAAAACCAGAGACCACAAGCAGGTGAGAAGAGCAGGCAGAGGGGCGTAAGTGAGGATAAGTCTATGTGGGAGACACTCGAGTGCACTGGCCAGAAGCCTCCTACCCTTCCTAGGCCACGCCCGGAAAAGCTGAATGGGGTGGCGTGAGGCCTGGGCAAGCTATTGACAGGTTTCTTAAGAACTCTTTGATCTCTGAGGTCCTTTCTAGCGCTATAAACTTAAAATCAGACTATAGTCTCAGAAACTTAACTGCTAGTATTACTTAGAGCAAGTCATTTTATTTACACAGTTCTGTTTGCCTTCTTACAAAACGGCGAGTTTGTGTTTAGCGGCCCTACAAATGTGGCTCTTAGAGGAGAGGAAATGACTCTGCAGTGAACTATGAGCTCATTGGCAGTGAGACAGACAGGGGAATCCTCATTCAGTGCTCCTACAGGGAGATGCAGTCAGAAGCAGGAGCAGTGGGCGAAGATTCTTCTCTCTGTCTGCCTTCTCACTGTAGGGACACTATAACCACATCCTGTTTTACCTGGGGTCTGGGGAAGCGAACTCAGGTCCTTGTGCTTGTGCAGCATGCACTTTACCAACTTAGCCATCTTCCTGGACCCCTGGAAGTCACTTCTACGTCTGTGTTGTTTCCTGGAGCTGCCATAACAAAGTACCACAAAGTTGGCTTAAAACAACAGAAATGTATTCGCTGACAGATCTGGAGGTGGGAAGCTGGAAATCAGAGTGTTGGAACTGGATCCTTCTGGGAGTGCTGAGGGAGAACCTGCTCCTTTCCTCTCCTCACTCTGGCTGTTCTTAGCAGCCCTTGGTGTTCCTCAGCTTGGAGACACATCATGCCATTCTGCTTCTCTGCTCTGTATGTCAACTCTCTCCTTTCTCTTGCAGAAACATTGGATGATCTCATCCTGAGATCCTTAGTTTACTTGTATTTATATCTGAAGAGACCATA
Organism: Eospalax fontanierii; assembly: GCA_035773235.1. NCBI lineage: Eukaryota > Metazoa > Chordata > Mammalia > Rodentia > Spalacidae > Eospalax > Eospalax fontanierii. The sequence goes on from CM069526.1 coordinate 115,451,116, forward strand.
TTTCCAAAAAAAGGACCCATTCGTAGATACTGGAAGTTAAGAGGTGGACATATCTCTCTCAGGGGGCTCTATTCAACACTTCAGTCTGAATTCCACTATTTACAAAACAAACGTTTCTGACTTCTTACTTTATGTCAGTGTCTACCATGGGCTTGCTTTACTCAGTCCCCATCGCAGACACTGAATATCTCAGGACAACTGGGTTAGTGGAGGTGCGCAGAGGTATACTGAGGACATCACATACAGGACAGCTGGCCAAATACAGGCAAGCAATGAAAGCTTACAGAGCTGGGCAGAGCTAAGAGCCCAAGGGTCTGCGGGCCACAAAACTGGCCTCTTCTGACTTAAGAGTCCTCTCTGCCTGTTCCTCCCCTTGGCCTCGGTTGTCCTCTGTTTCTTGAGGTTTCATCTCGGTCACTCCTGCTCTGCTCATCTCCTCTTTTGTTCCTCCCCCTGTTGGGGAGAATGCAGTTTGTGTCAGCTGTTAGGCCTGGACTAAACCTTCACGTAGTGCTGAGCAGCACTGGCTTCTGCAGCAGGATAAATACAACCAGCCACGACATCTCTGGTGTTTCTGGGGGATCTGGAACCAATGACTGCTCAGCCCTCTTCTTATTCTGGGTTGGAGTACTAAGGATCCTATGAAATGCTGCTGTTCTGGTCCAGTCTTCCTTAGCACATGGAAAATGCTATCCTCATACATATCTTTAGGAACTCAGGGCATTTGCTTATAGAGATCAGGATCAAGCCAAAATGTAAATATATACCCAGCTGGGTGAACCTGGGAGAACTTACAACTGTCCCTAAGGGCTGGGGGTTCAGACATTTGTAAGTCGATATTGGTACTCTTGATTGCTGAACTAAGTTCTGGCCACAGTCCTTAAACAAACACTTCAGGCAGCCCCTACCAATCAATCGCTGTTGGCAGCAGGAATGAAATCCATTTGCCATCTTTGCATTAATCTTTTATCGGAGATTAATTTGTCTGATTAGTCAAAGATTTCCAACAATAATAAAGCTTTGCCTGGCAGAGACCAGAGTCTCCAAGGAACCAGCTACAGAGTGGAGAGTTTCATTATCTTGATGGGTCATGGAGGGAAGGAGCAAGAAGCCTGGAAATTTATAGGCTGGGTGTGACTGAACTGGTGATGGAGGGCCTATCTGCCTGGCCTCTCTGGGCTGGGAATGGCTGTCCTACCCTCCCCGCTATGCAGTGTCTAGCTGGTTGAAGAGAGTTCTTACCTTTTCTCTATCTCAGCACAAGCAGTTCTGACATATATATGATATAGCATATGTCTTTTGTCCATATCACCATATTTTATGTTCTGTTATGACTGTCAATTAATTATTAAATATTTGTACCCCTAGAAATTTCAGGACATTTTTCTGAGAGGTGACAAAAAGCGTTTAGGGGGAGGTGGCCCAGCTTCCTGATCTTTTAACCCCTGATGATAAGCTCTGAGAGTGCGTGCTTTGACCTTGGAAGGGTGGCCAGGCTGTTTCAGGTTAGATTGGAGTTGGCCCTGTATGTATCTCTCTTTTTATTTGTGCCTACATGTGCACATACATACATGTCTCTGTGTGTCTGTGTGTTGGGGGCCATCAGCCATGTCAGTGTGTATCAGAGAGACCATCGAGGCATTGAGGAGACTTCTAAGGAGAAGTAGTCAAGCAGAAGGTTCTGGAAGAAAACTTCTCAATTCAAGGGATCATGACCAGGATTTATGGTGGCTTATGTCTTGTGGACACAGGCAAGATCAAGGAGATTTTCCATGGAGACTTTGGTGGTCTTGGATGTGGGAGCAACCTTGCTTTGGCACCAGGTGACAGAGCTTTCCATAGGATGAGGAGGACCGAAAGTACTGTAGGCACCTAACAGTATGACTTCTTTTCATCGGGAATGCGGATGGCATGACCTCATTTTGGAGCCTCCAGTGCCTTGGATATTACTATGGTGCTGGAGGTCTTCTGTGGTGAGAGTGGCTGAACCTGGGCACTCAGATGCATGGAGAGAACCAAACACTTGGATCTGGGGAGGAAGGTGAGGAGAGCTAACAGCTGCTGCTATGTGACTAGTCATAAGACCTGCTCATAAATGCTTGAGAGACATCTGAGGACTCAGAGAAGAATCTGGGTGAGGGCAGAGCTCAGTCACACTTATCCAGAGTGAGGGTGATTTATTCTGGTGTCTTCTCCCAACACGGAACTTGCCCTCTTTTGAGCACAGAGACTTCCCTTAGCATAGGTCTTTCACAGAAATCTTCATGTGTTAACAAATATACATTTGTGGAGCGCAGTACTTATTCATGAATATCATCTCAGTGAAAACTTGCAGCCTCCTGGGAATAAGATATGTCCCTCCACATTTATAGAGACAGTCTGAAAAGAATCCAGACTCCAGGGCCAACAAGCCTGAGCCAGCAGTTATTACCTATGGAGTCACTTAATGTCTTGATTAAGAAAAGATGTTCAGAAGGCACCTGGCATTATTAGAATATGTGGAGATCAAGAGATGACAGAGAACTGAATAATCTGTGATTATACAGCTAGGTAGGAATGGGCCTGGGTTTGAGTACAAGCTCCTTTCAGTATGAATAGTTTTGTTTTTCTGACCTTGAAGTGCTGTGTTGCCGATGATGCTGAACTTCTGATTCTCCTGTCTGTACTTCCTGAGTGCTTGGATTATAGGCATGTGCTGTCACACCCGATTTATTCACTGCCGGGGACTAAACCTAGGACCTCCCACGTCAAGCAAGCCCTCTACCAACTGAGCCACATCCCTAGCCACAGAACACACTGCATTGGCCTCCCTATAATTCTGAGAGTTTGACAAGAAGCAGGGACAACAACCAAATGATTGTGGCAAGTGGGTAAGAGGTGACCGACCTGGGACCAGATGGGGAGGTGGGAGCCCGTGCTTCAGTGCCCAGCGGGCCTGACACCTGGTCTGATGGACATTCTGAAGTTCAGCGTTGTCCCAGATTGGAAGGATCTCTCTCTCTAAGTTCAAAAATTGTTCTCAACCTCACAGATTCAGAGCAAAGTGCCTGAGGTTGCTGATCTCAAGGGTAGAGGAAGGTCAAGATGCAGCTTTGAGGCAACCAGGAAAATGGCTTGCTAGTGTCTCCCTCTGGATTTGAAAAGCGTGAGTTATGTGCTTTATTCAAAATCAAGACTTCTACAGCTACCTGAGGAGAGGCGTGTGCTATGCTTTCAGTGGGAGCAGGGTCCACAGGCTCACTGCGGAGTCTTTAGAACAAGTGGAAGTTGTTTTCATCTTCAAAAATTACATGAAATGAGTTCAATAATTCAAAAAGTGCAATTGATTCTGGTTTATGAAGGCCAGGATTCTCCCCCCATCTGTTTCCGTCCCTCTGGTCTCTGGTATCGTGCCCCAGGGAGCCTATCACGTGCGTCTTCCGCCTAGGCTGTATTTCTCAATTATGCGTTTGTTCTTCGGTTTTCTAACTTTCCAGTAGATATTATCTACTGATGTTTTATTTCAAGGTTAGGATTTAGCTTTTACACACAAGCACACATGCACACACACATGCCCCCCCCACGCTCCCAACCCACTCTCTCAGCTCAGTCTGTTTACCTCACAAGATTGGATTAAATAAACATTCAGTGTTTACAAGAATATGGCTATAAATATAATAGACAACTAAGCAACCTACTGTTCTATGATTGTGTTTCCTTTCCTTAACAGCTTATGGCTTTTTGTTTCCGGGAGGGTTGGGAAGTGAGAATAATTGCCTCGTTTTTCTTTTGCTTTTACTCCATGTTACTCCGGTTCTTCACCAGCAGGTACTCTGTCAGAGTCACAGGTTCCTGGGTGCTGTCCCGGATTCCTCCGTCCTTCTGTGCTCTCTCTTCAGACCCTGCTTCTCCGTCACCTCAGAGTTCTCCATTCCCTGAATCCCACTCCTTCTTCTTTCTTAGGTAATTTCTTTGTTTGGTAACATGACTTCCTGAGAAAGAGCTTGAATGTCCACAATGTCTTTATTGCTCTTCCTCCAGTAAGAAGCTGTTATTTCAGTGGCATTTTTCCTTGCCATTTTGAAGGCATGGTGCATTCTTCTGTTAGAAATTTCTGCTGAGAGAGATCTGAAGTCATCGCCACACTCATCCCACTTTCGGTTACTTTTGTTTATTTCTCTCTGGAAACATTGTTCACTTTGAAACTGAAGTGTCCAGGAAAAGACATTACCCTGTATTAGACATCGTACCAGGCTGATTGACTGACAAGATCTCAATGGTTGTAGAGAGTTGGAATGTTACAGGTTCACAGTCAAATTATCTTGTGTTCTCTTTACCATCTGAAATGCCACATGTTGTCAGTCTTTGTGTGTGACTTAACATCCATGTACCTATTAGGAAATTCCATCTGGAATATACAAACAGACCTTCAATAGCAACCAACCCAAAGGCTAAGAATGTCATCAGGCAGCATTTGAGGCCGACAGCAGAGACGTTCTGCTTTGCTGTAACCCACAAATCTACCAATACATTTTAAATATCTTGATTTATGAATTTCTTTGTTATGTCAATATAAGAACCTCATGAAACTGTCGCCATGTTGGAACATGGTATTTGGGGTGACCTGAATCTGTGCTCCCATGGTCACTCACATGTGTCTTCAGAATACACGATCTCTTACTCCCTTAGAGATGAGAACTGTGCTTTGGGTGTTGACAACCTCCAGTTCTAAAATTCATAATCGTGTACTTTGGTGAAATTTTGTTGTTTTTTATTCATTTTTGGGCTGTGGATGAAACTTCTCCACCTGAAACTTACCTTCAGTCCTAAAATGGCCCTGCTTTCTTTCTTTGATAATCCCTCCTCCTCTCCCTTTATCTTTCTGGAACTTCTGGTGATAGAATTTAAACATCTTGAATTAATTATTTTACTTTGTTCTGAACTCCATGTTTTTTAGGAAAATTCTCCCTTCTGTGCAGTTTCCTTTATTTGATCTTTTTATTCTATTTTAAAATTTAGAATTTTTTTTGTAGATTTCATAAAACTAATGTCTCTTTTTCAAAAGTGATATTTTATGTATGAAATATTTTCTCTTTTCTAGATATTTCTTTATTATTTTTCGAGTCAGGGTCCCATATAGTCTAGTACGGCCTTGAATTTGCCATGTACCTGACAGAGAATGCCCTTGAATGTCTAGTCCTCCTGCCTCCGCCTTCCCAGTGGAATTCCTGGCATGCACGACCAAACCTGAGTTGTGTGGTGCTGCGGACTGAACCTAGGGCTTTGTGCATGCTGGGAAAATACTCCACCAACTGAGCTATATTCTCAGTCCCTACTCTTCTTATTTATTTTAAATTCTTGCCTGTGATTCTCCGATTCCTCTATATTTTTTTTTTTTTGTTGTTGTCATTCAGCCTGTCTAGCTCTTGGATCTGGCCTTGTTTTGATCCTCTGGGCAATCTCTGTCTAATTGCTCCTACTCAGTCAGTGGCTCAGAATCTTTGCTATAGGGAGGTTAGGAAGGCACTTGATATCTTTTAGAAGAAACTCATATTTTAAAATGTTTTTGCTTAGGACAGTTTTTTTTTTTTTCCAGAGAATATTTCTCCAGTTGCCTGCCTGGAGACCATTTCAGTAGGGAGGAGCCGGGACATTTGAAGGGAGGCTTCATTTTACTCCTGGTCATCCCTGGTCTTTTCTAGCCCAGAGCATGTCTAATTCCATTTTTCTCTAGTAAATCCTGCAGTGTTCTGTCTGGACAACATGAGAGCAGAGGTTCTATGTCTGTATCAGTCAGGACAGGCTTCTGTAACAAATACTGCAGAAGTCTCTGTGACTTTTCAAACCACTTATTCAGGGTTACAAGACAGTGTGTCCCTTATCCTAAGGCTTTAGTATGAGCAAGACTTGGAGTACCCATTCCTTCCTCTCCCCCAGTGGCTGAGTCCCATTTTATTGGTGTGTCCACACTGCCACCATGTAAACTCAGGGGCATCCTGAGCAGCAGGTTAAGCTGATCAAGTCAATCTCATTTCATGTTAACTGCAATTGGTTTAGGGATGGGCATGTTGCATAGTTCCAGTCAGTATGGTTTGGGAGTGTTCTGTTGGGAAATGCACAAGAGAAATAGTCCCTTGATACCTGTAACTTGGGCTGTCATCCTGGGACCGTAAAGGAAGGCAGACTCTGAGGGGAGAGGCCTACTTGCTGAGAATGGCAGAGAAGAAAAACTTTGCATCCTTGGTAATACCACGAAACCTCTGCGTCACCCCACTGCACAGCCACCCACTCAGAAACCATTGTTAATTGAAGTAATAAATTTTCCTTGTTGTTGAGACCCATGGATTTGCTTCTTGCTTCTGGAATCTTCCTGACTGGGTGAATGTCCTTAGGGTTAAGGACTAAGGCGCAACCCTAGCTCCAGAGCCTGTTCATATGATCGGAAACATTGGCAGGGGTCTGAGCAGGGTTCAGGCTTGGTATGGGGAGTGAGACCTGTCTTGATTTATATAGTCAGAACCAGGTAAGGGACATGAGTGTAAGGTAGTGTCTAATAGCTAGGACGTGCACTCCAGACTCCTGACTTTACTATTTACATAGTAGGTAAACTTGGTAAGTAAGCTACAGTGAAAACAGTCTTGCTAACTTCTTTCTAGGCTGTCGAGATTAGCAAGTGAGATAATGCTTGCTAGCAGCCTGGATCTGTAGCTGGCACAGAATAAGTGATCACAGTAACCAGAGACTGGATTCACTAAGTCCTGAGATAGGGCCACCTCAGGCTTACCGCATAAGGGACAGTGAGACTCAGAGCCAGGCTAGAACTACGCAGATGCCAATTAGAGTGAAGACAGTCTCCCGAAGGAAAATCACCAGTCTGTGGAAGTTATGGTCCTGCAAATTATGATGTTAGACCAGTAGTCATCAACATACATGTACATCTCAACATGAAGTATTTATTAAGCAGAGTTTTCTGGGTCCCATCTCCAAATTCTGATTCAGAAGGTCATGATAGATTTGCAAATTTTCATTTCTAACATGTTCCCAGGCAATGCTGGTCCTTCTAGTCTGGCGCTGCAATTTATTTGTTTTTATTTTCTGTGTGTGTGTGTGTGTTTTGTCTGCATGTATGTAAGCACACCTATGTGTGCAATGCCTGAGGAGGTCAGAGGACAGTGTCAGATCTCCTGAAACTGAAGTCACTGATGATTGTTAACAACCTATATGAACACTGAGAACTGAATCCAGGTTCTCTGCAAGAGCAGTCAATGCTCTTAACTGCGGGGCTATCCTCTCCAGTCTCTGGCTCTACAATTTGTGTTAAGATTGGTCACCAGGCTAGAAACTTTTAGAGGCAGAGGCTAGTAACAGGTCATTTTAAAATTAAGTAATTACTTAGTTAATCATTTAAGTATGCATATGTGTGTGTATATTGTATGCATGTGAATGTGCAGGTATATGCAGCTGTATATGCACATGTGGAGACCAGAGCAGGACGTTGAATGTTTTCCTCTAATACCCCCTATCTTACTACCTTAAGACAGGGTTATAGAACTGGGTGCTTGCCATCTTGGCTATAATGACTAGGCAGATAGCTCTCAGGATCTGCCCGTATCTGCCCCCCAGTGCTGGAATTACAGGCACGCGCACCCATACCTAACTTTTTGCGCGGGTACTGAAGATTCAGATTCAGGTCCTCATGCTCGTAGAGCAAATACTCTTATTCACTGAACCATCTCTCTAGTTCCCAGTAGGAAGCATCTAGATCATTGGTCCTTAGGTCATGCCCTGAAGTTGGATTCTGATTTCTTCTTCCTTTCTGGCTATGAGGTGAGCGTTTGATTTCTGCTGGACCTCCTGCCATGATGGTCCCTCTCATCACAGGCCAAAAGCAGCAACAAGGTCAACTGACCTTCAGTAGGCACCTTCAAAAATCTGGAGTCAAATAAACCTTTTCTCTTTATAAGTGAATTGTCTCAGTTATTTTGTTATAGCAATAGAAAGCTGAAGAGTACATCTAGAGACCATAGCTTTGGGACCATTGTGTTCAGGGAAGTGGAGGAGAGCAAGATCGTTAAGGAAAAATCATTTGAAGTTGTCTTCTCTAAATTTAAAACATTTTCTATTGCAAGGTGTTATTGTGGATGATGCACACATTCACAAAAGTAGAGAGGAATACAACATGAGCTCTCACACACCCGCTACTCAGCTTCGGTATACACTAGCTCCCTCCTTATCTTTGTCAGATCATGCCTTTCAGAGGTGTGCATTCTCCCCAACACAGGCTCAGAAGTGCACCTCATCCATTGTTCAGGCACATAGACAGATGCCGTGTCAGTTAGCTTTTTGTCAACTTGATGCAACTAGAGACATCTGGGAAGAGAGATCCTCAACTGAGGAATTTCTTCCACCAGATTGGCCTATGGGGCCTTTTCTGGATTAATAGTTGATGTAGGAGGGTCCACCCTACTATGAAAGGCGCCATCCGTAGGCAGATGGGCCTGGGTTGTATCAAAAAGTAACTGAGCAAGCCTGGGGGGAAGCAAACCTGTAAGCAGCCTTCCTCTGTGATTCCTGCTTCAGTCCCTGCCTCCAGGTTCCTGCCCTGGCTGGCCTTACTGATGGACTCCGACCTGGGGGTTGTAAAACGAAGCAAACCCTTTCTTCCTGAAGTTGAGTTTGGTTATGGTATCACAGCAAGGGAGAGCAAACTGAAACAGATGGCTAACTTGGATGATTATTAATATTCACTGTTATTCTTTTTATTTTTTTATTTTATGTGTATGAGTGTATTTATGTGTATGTGTGTAAGTGCATCTGTGTCGTGCAGTGCCTGTGGAGGTTAGAAGAAGGCATTGGATCCCATGGAACTGGAGTTACCGACAGACAGTTGTTAGCTGCCATGTTGGTGCTGGAAATAAAACCTGGTCTTCTGCAAGAGCAGCCAGGGCTCTTAATCACTGAGCCATCTCTCCAGCCCTTCACTCGTATTCTTGATATGTCTCTGTCATCCTCCAACATTATCCACTGCACCATAATATCCAATCTATCCAGCTATCCCTGGTTGACTGCTCAGCTGGACAGCTAGAGCCACATGTGGCCGTAAGTACCATATTCTCTATCTAACTCTGAGGACTGGCTTCCCTCCTAGGAAATCAATCTCTGGCCAGTCATTTATTTAGTCAGCTATACTGTGCTGAGTTCTGTTTTGGGTGCTAGGGAGGCTGCAGTGTAAGACTCTCTGGTAGGGTCTCAAGCTGGTAAACTGGTGGCCATAAGACAACAACCTAACTGGCCATGAAAACCATAAGTGGTGAGTGTCATGGGGACTTAGAGGAGCTGCTGCAAACCAAGATGGGGAGGAAGGACTTCAGTAGATGCCTGTCTGATGTCCTCATGGCTGGGAGGAAAAACCATGAGCCTCTTCAGCTTCTGGGATCTCTGTCTCTGACAAAGTCACCCTGACTTTTTCTAGCTCATAATTGCTTCCTGTAACCTGTGTGCATCCTCTTTGTTCAATTGCCTGGACTCAGTAGTCCATTTCCCCTCCATGTAGACCCCCCTCTCAGCTGTAGCCTCTCTTCTACAAGCTGATGCTTGGGAGAATTGTGTGGGGCCAGCAAGGGGGCAGGTGTGGTTACTAAGCACCGTCACAGTTCCTGCTCCTAAATTCCTCACTTACTACTTTGAGTCATTGGTGACAATACACCTCCACTTGATTTATGTACAGAACCTGGTGACTCTGGGCTGGCCTGCTCTGTATCCAGTGGACATGAGAGTAGGCCTATACAGATGCACATGCAGGCTGGGCTGATTCTAGGAAGACTCGCAGCCAGGAAACAGGTTTTCTCTCTGTCTAACAGAGGTGAGAGGCAGACAGACCCAGGTCTCACGGTACACAGCACATCACTGCATTCTTCTGAGATTCTGGGATGCTGGACTGAGTCTTCTTTTTTAAAAAGTATTATATTATTTCTATTTCATGTTTGTGAGTGTATTGCCTACGTGTATGTAAGTGCACCATGTCATGCAGTGCCAGAGGAGGTCAGAAGAGGAGGTCAGATACCCTGGAACTGGAGTTACGGAAGGTTTCTAGCTATCACGTGGGGACTGGGAATCAAACCCAGGTCCTCTGTAAAAGCAGCCAGTGCTCTTAACTGCAGAGCCATCGCTCCAGCCCCTGCGTCTTTTAAAGGTGGCTAGGACTAGTATCAGATAATGAGGGCTAGAAGCAAGCTCTCGGCTGACGCTTTTCCCTTCATAATGATGTCTGTTCTTCAGCTCTCTGATCACACTACAGGCCTTTTGTTCAAAAATCTGTCTTCCTGTGACCAGATACAACTAACCAATTTATCACTATCATTATATTTAATTAAATTGCTGTCTTCTGTTTAATATTTTCAATTAAGCTCCTAAAACCAGATCTTTCTTATAGATCTAAGTAGTTTCTTTCAAAGGCCTTGTCATGGGAGTCTTTTTTATTATTATTAATCCCCCACAATAAATAACATAAACTCCCATAATGCTCCACCATACACTTTCTCCCAATTCCTGTCTCTTTCCACATTTGTTATTGACTCAATTTATGCTCTTTTAAATTGGTTTCTGTCTGGGTGGCAATTCCTTAATTTACTGACTGATCAATTTGAATTTGTTTTATAAGATTCCATTAATTACTGTGTCCAATTCTCTCGGTGTGCCTGGAAGCACGGCCTCTTTAAGCGTTTCCTCCCTGGCTGTATATTTTCGTACATGGTGAGTGTAGGTTAGGCGGGCCACTGGTGTGCAGGGAGCTGCACCATTCAGATACCGCTAGTTTCTAGGTTTGGCTTGTTCCCTGGTGAATCCCCTATAAGTCCCGCAGGGAAGCAGATGTCACCTGAGAGGAAGCGGCGTTAGCTTCTGAGAAGAGCATGTTAGGGCTCATATGCCCCTCCTACGACGCGTCATTTGGGTTTCTTAGTCTGTACGGTGTGTGGTATATCCAGCCACTCCTGGGCTAGACCATCTACACAGACATGAACCTCTTCTTCCCATTGGTTACTAGTTTGGTACATCTGTGCTTTAGTACTTTAATCTGGATCCTTTGTGGCACTGTCTTCAGAGACCTATACAAGAACCTTGCAGCCTCCTCTGTCATTTGGAGAAACAGTGATGCCTTGGCAGCCTGATCACTTTACCCCCTTTCATTGGTAAATGATGTGGCTCTTTCCTCTGAATTAAAACACTCCTTCCTGGAGGCAGGAAGGATGTCATACAATTCGAGAAACTAGGGAAACTTCTATCTAAGACTCTGGAAGTTTAGAAAGTCAGGACTCATGAACACCCCTCTTTGAGGTTCTGAAAGCAATAAACAGCTGGTGGGGCTGGAGGAGACTTCAGCAGAGCGGCCTGCACATTGGGCAGGGAGCTCCAAAGATGGTGCGGCTTTCGTAAGGCATCACTATCCTGAGCCAGGCTGGGCCCTCAACTGATGCAGCTGCCTTTGAGTCACCCATGCTCCAGTAAGTAACTCTAATAAACTCACTGCCACATCTTCCCAGTGGTATCTGGCTCCTGCCATCCGTGCACATCCTTACACACTCGCAGACACAGATGCACACGTACACACGCATACACACGTTGTACACACACACTTCTTTTTTTTTGTTAGAGTGAACTTGTTTTCAGGCAAGACAAAATACTTTGTGTCTACTAAGAGTGATTTACTGAAGAGTAATACAGAACACATGGTAATGCTGTCCTTGGCCTCACTGCGTTATTTCCCGGAAAAGCCTTTGCTTAAGGAGAGTAAAGGCTCGACGCAAGGTCGGTGATCAGCATGAACGTCTAAGAGATGGACGTCTGAGCCGCAAAGCTGATTTAAGAGGGATGGCAGAAGATACAAGCCTACTTCCAAACAAGAGCTGAAACTGTCAATGCAATGTGAATTAAGAGGCTTCTTTATGACAAAAAAATATTAGGAGAACAAGAACGGAGGCAATGGAGAATCATTATCTTCAAAGAGAGCTGATCCACATCCACTGAACCCTTCAGAGCAAAGGTGACAGTAACCATCCATTCTCTGCTTGGACACCCTCAGTGATGGGGAGCTCTCTTCTTCCTCCCAGACAAGACTTCTCAGTTTATAGACATTCTGAGGAATTCTGTTGGCTTTCCTGACAAAGCCAGAATCAGACCAGAGCATCTAGCCAATATTTCCTTGGCAAACTTCATAGCCCACTCAAGTTCCAGTCCCTTATAGTTTGGACCAAAGTAACCACACCACCTAGTTTTAGTCATAGGTTTGGTTAAATTATTGTGCTACATCATGGCAATTATGGTTTGCTGTCCTGTGCACATCAGCCTTGAGAGTTCTGATGGCACCTTTAGACAAACCACAGCTTTCCAGTGTTCTTCTTAATGTGGCTCCCACATTTGACCTTGGGTTCTGAAGGTTGACTGTATACCAGGCTACCCTTTCCTGACCAGAGTGGTCACTATCTATTCCTTTCAAGGTTCCATTCATAGTTTCACTCAGATAATACCCTCAATGCATTCGGGTTATGGATTACAGAAAATCCATGATTAAGGATACTTGGGGTTGCCTGGACATCCAGTCTAGACAAATTGGTGAGCTCTGTATCCAGTGAGAGACCCTGTTTCAAAAACTAAGGTGGAGTGGAATTTGGTGGCACATGCCTTTAATCCCGGCACTCAGAAGGCAAAGGCATGTCACTCTGTGAGATGGAGGCCAACCTGGTCTACATAGTGAGTTCCAGGCCTGCTGGGGCTATAGGGAGACCCTGTTTCAAAAAGGCCAATAATGATAACAACAACAATAATAATAGTAATAATGTAGAGAGTGACTGAGGAAGACACCCAACATTGATACAAAAGAAAACCCCCCAACTGTTTTTCACGACAGTCTTGGAGAGGTCAAGTTGAAGCTATCCTTCACCTAACCACTGGTTAGGATGTAGCTGTCAGGTGGGCTTGGATCTAAGCGTCCTCCTTGCACTATCTGTTCAACTTCCTTAGGACTTTTTCTGTGGCCTATTTGGTATCATCTTTTAAAAGTGTGGTATAAGTACCAGCAACATCAGATTCATCAGGAAGCTCATTAGAAATGCACAATACTAAGCTCTATCCAACATCTTCGAATTGGAATCAGTATTTTAACACAGTCCTCAGGTGGCTGGTGTGCATCTTCAATCATGAGAAAGCACTTTCTTAGGACATAGTCGTTTTTTCACCTGTGTAGTCATTTTTTAAGGAAGAGCTATCGTGTGATATAAATCAAATACTACATATTCACCCATTTAGTGTTCTTAGTATGTCGGTAGAGTTCAACCATTACCACAATCAAATTCTGGACAATTTTTAATCTTCCTTAAACATTCTGTGCTGATTAGTAGTCAAGTCTCATTCATTTCCTGCCCCATCTCAGTGCTGAGCAGTCATTAATTTCCTTCTTCTCTATGTGTCCTTTCTGAACATTTCATGTAAATGGAATCAAGCACTGTGTGATTTTTTTATGTTTAACTTCTTTCACTTAGCACAACACTTTCTTTTAAAAAATTTCTTAAAATTATTTTTATAACTTCATCTATGTATGGAATGTATTTTGATCATATCCATACTCACTCCCTTTCCCTTCTAATCCACATCAGCCTCCCTGAAACACATCCCTTCTCAACTTCATCTCAACTTCATGCCCCCACTTTTAAAATAACCCACCAAGTCCAATTACTGCTGTCTGTATGTGCACAGCTATAGGGCCATCCACTGGAACATGGGCCATCCACCAGGGGTCACAACTCGGAAGAAAAGTGACTGTAGATTTTCTTTTCACTTCCCTGATATTATTCTGAAACACGAAAGTTTTAGATTTTGATGAAATCTTAGGGTTGGAGAGTTAAGAGCCCAGCAGCTAAGAGCACTTGCTGCTCCTGCAGAGGACACAGATTTCATTCCCAGCACCCACGTGAGGCAACTGTGTATAACTGTACTTTCAGGGGATCCAGTGCCTTCTTCTAGCTTCTGTGGGGCACCTGCACACACATGGTATACATACATGTACTCGGGCACTCATACATAGACTTAAAATAAAATTGCAGAAAGGGCTTTTACAAAATGGTCAGAATCTGGACTATCTTTACTTAACCTTACACCAAAAACTACTGTTTATTTTATATTACAAAAGAGCTCACTGAGCTATGTGGTCTTCTGACTTGGGCGCTTGACCTTGATCCCCTTAAACCTCACTTGGCCCTTCACCCAAGACAGTGAATAAGTGCTTGAATTAACATTTCAAAGCACTGAACACAGCATATTCATATCACTGAAAACAGTGAAAATGGAGAGGAGTGCTTGACCTTGTATATATGAGATATTTTAGGCCTAGGGATGAAAGGGGAAGATTGTCTGATAAGATAAGGTTAGACCCAAGCTTATAATTTCCTAAGTGATTCTGAAGAAGTGGTTTTGAATAAAAGTATCAATGAAGCCTGACTCTAGAGCATAGTTCCGGGAGATATCTGGAGGAACAAGTGCCCTGAGTCCATGTCCATTCTTAAAACTAAAGTTAAGAGTCGGGCTGTTTATTTAGGTATAACTGTAATGTGGCTTAGGAACCCTGAATCAAATAAATCTGTAAAATTTAATGAAATCTAATTTATTTACTTTTTTTTCCATCTACTTCTTATTTTTGGCATCCTAGCTAAGAATCTACTGCCAAACCTTAAATAGTATCTTTTCCTGTACTTTCTTCTAAGACTTTTGTGATTTGAAGAGGCTGCTTTTTCATTGATAGATTTGGCACATTTGCTAAACTCAATGGATCATAAAAGTGAAAGATTAATTCTGGACTCTCGGTTATATTTAATTACTCTCCATGTCTTGTCCTTAAGCTTGTACCTCAATGCTGTAGTAACACTGGAAAGCAGCAATGTGAGATTTCTCATTTTGTTCTTTTCCAAGACTGTCTTGACTATTCTGCATCTCTATAATTTCCACGTGAATTTTAAAATCTGCTCTTCAACTGCTGCCAAAAGGGAGTGGGGAGGTAGAATTTTGAGGAGGATCACAATGAACCTATAGGTTAATTTGAGTAGTTTTACACTCTTAATAATGTCAAGTTTTTAAAGACTTATTATTTTTATTTTATGTGTATGAATGTTTTGCTTGCATGTATGTGTGTGCACCATTGTGCATGCTTGGTTCCGGTGGAGAACAGAAGAGGCCATTGACTCCTCTGGAACTGGAGTTACAGATAGCTGATATATAGATGTGGGGAGCCCAACTCCAAATCCCCTACGAGAGTAGTTAGTGCTTTTAATCACCGAGCCATCTTTCCAGTCCTCAACATCAAGTCTTTTAAACAATGACTGTGCTATGTCTTTCTACTTTTTTTTCTGGCTCTTTTTGAGACAGCCTGGAACTCACTATATAGACCAGGCTGACCTTGATATCACAGATATTTCCTGCTGTAACTAAAGGCATGTATTACCATGCCTGGCTATTTTTCAGATACAATTTGTGGTTTTCAGATTATAAGTCATGCAAATGTCACATTTCTTTTGTCAAATGTATACCTAAGTATTTGTTCATTTGAACACTATTTGTGAATACAATTATTTTATTAATTGTTTACCACACTGCAAAAACATAGCTGAGTTTTGTGAATTGATCTTGTAACCTGCCATATTACTGAACTTGTTTATTAATTGTAATAGTATTCTGGTGGGTTCCCTGGGATTCCTACACATACAAACAGACTATCTGCAGGCAGAGTTTTACATCTTCTCCCAGTCTTGCTGACTTTTCTTTCTTTTACTTAATTGTTGCTAGGTGATGAGGAAAGTCGTCCTTATCTTGTTCCAGATCTTTGAGGAAAAGGTTTTCGTCCTTTGATACATTGAGCATAGCACTGGCTGTTATAAAGATTCCCTGTATCAGACTGAGAAAGTACCACTGTCTCTTTGTGTTTGTGAGCTTTTAAATTCAAGAAATGAGACATATCTGTCAAATTTCTTTTCTGCACTTATTTAAATAATCTTATGGTTTATCTTCTTTATTCTGTTAATATTGTACATTTTATTAATTAACTTTTCGATGTTAAAGCAACCTTGAAGTTTCGGGATATTTCCTGTAGAAATTTTATTTTTTCTTTGTGACGTCTTGGTCTGGTGATTTCAGGGTAAATAATAATATCATAAAATGAGTTGAAAATTATGTCTTCCTCTCCTAATTTTTGTAAAAATTTTTGGAAGATTT
Organism: Eospalax fontanierii; assembly: GCA_035773235.1. Lineage (NCBI taxonomy): Eukaryota > Metazoa > Chordata > Mammalia > Rodentia > Spalacidae > Eospalax > Eospalax fontanierii. The sequence goes on from CM069526.1 coordinate 115,467,349, forward strand.
TGCATCAGTTGTTCTTTTAAAGTTTAATAAAATTTACCAATGAATCCCTTTGTGTTTGAACTTCTGTCTGTGAAACATTTAAACAAAACTTCATTTATTACTTTTGTTTTATGTGTATGAATGCATTTTCTGCATGTGTGTAAGTACACCCATGCTGTGCAATGCCCACAGAGTCAGAAGAAGGCATTGGATTCCCCTGGAATGGTTGTCAGCCACCACGTGGGTGCTGGGAGTCGAACCTGGGTCTTCTGCAAGAACAGTCAGTACTCTTAAGTGCTGAGTCATCTCTCTAAACCCCAATGAGACATTTTAAAATCACTCATGTGATCTCTTTTTATTCAGATTCTTATTTCTTTTCCAGACAGTCTCAAAAATGTGTGTCTTTCCCCTATTGCCGAAAACAAGACATCCTTCAGACACAGGACTGGACAGGACAACTGGAACTGACCTGGAAGTCCCTGAAGACCAGCTCTCAAAGTTTTGGAGGACACTACTCAAGCTGCTAAGGAAGAAAAACCAATCAATGGTCCAACCCTAGCTTTAAAACCTAATAACAACGAAAATGTCTGGCACAATAATCTATATCCTTTATCTTAGGGGTAATCAACAATTACCTAATTGGACTTAAAGTACACTTAGTGAAAGGGAACTCATGTGTGGCACTGTACTCATAGCAAAGCACATGTGACTGGCGAGATCATAGATCTCAGAGGAAACCCTAGGTCTGTCACATCCCTAAACAAATGTAATTTCTTACTATATGCTAAATATGGACCCTTATATTTACAGACAAGTGTGCTTGTCACCATCATCAAAGAAGTTCCTTTTGCAAAAGATGGAGACTATTACTGAGTTTCACAGCAGGTCACACACAGAGAGCAAGTGTCTGTGAGATGCCCAACACTAACTGACACATGTACAGGAGAACCTCTACACCTAAGGCTCACAGAACATAGTGAAAGAAGGGTAGAGCAAATACTAACGATCTCTCATCAGCAAAACTTCCTCATGCAACAGAGGGCAAAGAACACAAAAAGCCACAATTGACCAAAGTGTAGAGAATAAGAGAGTGCAGAGTGTTGGGGCCTAGACAGAACTCCTATATTAAACCTCACCCATCCAGTGCTCAGGTACCATTGTGGAAGAGGGGACAGAAAGATTGTAAAAGTCAGGGGAAAATGTGCATGACCACAAGGAAACAGTCTTAGAGGCTCCTGGAGCCTTGCTCATATGAACTTACAACACTGGTGACTGACAGCATACACAAGGCTCGTGCAAACTCAATCAGACAGAAACCAGCATAGAACTGGAGAAATGGGCAGCAGTTCCCAACTTCGGTGAGGAACCATTGTCAGCTGATCAACGTTGTGTGAGTGAGAGTTGACGTTTAAAGAGGTGATGCTAGACAGGCTAAGCAGGTTCCAGTGGATGAACTCACATCAAAGGACATCTGGGTACATAAACTTGACTCCATAGGCCTTAACACATATGACAAAATGCATGAAGCCCTATGAGTGGGCTTTGGGAGGGGGTGTGGGAAGGAAAAGGGGACTAAATAGGATTAAGATGTATTGTATGCAATGCACAAAAATTCAATAAAAATATACATTGAAAAAAAGCGTGTCTTTGTAGGAATTTGTCGATGTTACTGAGTTATCGAATTTGTAATCCGTCTCGCTGTTGTGTGGTTAGGATGGTGGGTGTCTCTTTTACCATTCTCAGTTTAATAACTTGTGTCTACTTTTATCTCGAGATGTCTAGATAAAATTTGTCAATTTTACTAATCCTTTAAAAGAAACAGCTTTGACTTGGCTGATTTTTCTCTTGTTTTGAGACCTTTGGTTTTATTTATTTCAATTCTAATTTTTTCCTTAATTCTACTTGTTTAGGATGCAGTGTGTTGTTCTTTATCTAGGATATTGTTTTTCTAATCAGAAAGAATATTATCTGCTTCAAAAGTGCAAAAGTTAAAGAAAATATACACCTGGTATATAGTAACTTCAGCAAATGTCACACTCCTTTTCAAATTCACTCACTTTTGCTGTTACAGGTCAGTAAGTCTAGCCTGTTAATAGCAATTTTAATGTTGCTATTGTTGCCAAAGCACACTACTCACACTGCTCAACTGTGTAGCATCTGTAAATCTGGTAAAGTGTGATTGCAACTCTTATGTGCCTCTGCCAGATGGACATCTATAAGCTGATGCTTATTTGACACAGTGGTCCAGTTACAATCTACCCAGATGGGCACATGTCCTTGAAAAGTACCCTGCCTCCTTGGTGCTTTCTCTATCACTCCCCAGTCCCTTATCTCAATAGTGTGATGCCTGTCAATCTCCTGTGCCCTTTCAGGTGTGAAAGGTTGAATTATCAGCTCCAATCCCTCGTGGATTTCATATCCTCTCCATAGCCTGTGTACAAGTAGAATAGATGCTTGACACTCAACTTTGAAACTGGCCACATGATCTTTAGGTCAGTGCAGGTAGATGGATGCTAGAGGATCTTAAGAGACCTTGCATGTTTCTGCTCACTGTTTTGAACACCTTCCATGACCCTGAGAAGAGCATGCCTAAGATAGTCTGATCTGAGGAAGACAAGAAATATGTGAAACAAAACCAGGCCCACAGTTCCACAGTGTAAAGCAGGACCTTTCTTAGCTGTATAAATAGTTCTCTGAGAATAGATGATAGCTTCAGGCCAGAGTTTTGGACTGGTGAATTGCTGGACACCAGTGGCACAATAGCTGACCAGGGAATTAGTAAGACCCATATGAGAGCTGGGTCTGTGCTATTTTGCCCAGTGTGAGAAGGGATGGCGGAAGGTTGAGTTTGACCTGACAGGGAGGGTTCTGGGCTAATGATGATTCAGAACAGGTCTAATTCTGGCTCCGGCTCCAATAACCCAGGATGGTCCCTCTCTCTGCCTGACACGGAAGAAAGGGACCCAATGACACAGAAAGCAGTCTTCTCAGAGGGCTGGGAATACCTGGTAGGCAGCAGTCATATGTAAGATGCATTTCTTTACTGGACACCGATTTTGACAAAACACCAAAAGTTACTGTGAGGAAGTCACTGCAATAATTTGCAAGAATCCCAACTGGTTAGTGCCACTGAAGTGGTAAATGGTGCTTACAGGGGCTAATGTGGGTCATAAGGGATATGTGGTTGTGAAAACTCAGTATCAGTATCATGTATTTTTCCAACCTCTTCTTTTTCATTCAAGAAAACCAGGGAGGGCTTTGTTATCTACTCACAGAGGCTGATTCACTGTGAAGGAAGTGGGGCTTGAACTTCAGGCCCCTTGGTTGCCAAGGCCATTTTTGAGACATTAAGAGGAGCCCCCAGTATCATGTTGTCAAAATTCTGTGTTCTTGAAGAATTTGCAAAGATGAGGGACTAACTATAAATGTAAGACCACAGCTACTGTTCAACTCCTCTTTGTGTCCACCAATGTTAGAAGTTGAGGACTTAACTGGGGTGTACTAAGCATTCTTAAGTTGGAATGTGTTTGCTCTAGGGTCAATGATCTATATTACCATGGTTTATTATTCTCCAGGACAAATCATTGCTAGTGTTGTTGGTACAGGAATGGTTTTCAGAATAATCCTTTCTGCAAACTCATAACATGAATGCATCCAGGGTCCCCAGCTCTGGAAGCAGGGGCATGATGTGAAAAAAAATAAAACTTGAAAGGTGCAGGGTCTGAGGTACTCATTCTGGGGGAAAACGTTCTGATTATTAGGCATATGAACTTGTGAGCAATAGAGTTACTTCTTGCCACTGCCTTATCAAAACAGAAGTTCATTACACAGACACCTTCTTAGTAAGGCAGAACATGCAGACATAATTGCAGTAAAGGTTCCTTTTCCTTTTTTGCTGGGACACGTGGAAAGCAGAGTTGATTAGAATACTTATCCTACAGGCATGGGCCCATAGCAACATTTCAAACCACAATTATAATCGCAACCACTCAGATATGAAGGACGCTTGATAACCACTTCCCTAAATCTGACAACAGTCCCCAGAATGTGCATGATATTGCCAATGATGAGCACTGAAGCTAAAACTTTTCTAAACTATCAGTAATTTAAAACCAAAATCAACCAGCAGATCTACAGAAAAGATTGTATTTTTATCTATTTGCTCCAGAGAAAATATTGCAAAATCATTTGCCTATGGAGACTTAATCAAAGAGTACCTAGCAAAACAATACAGAGAAAAGCTATTAAGACGCGAGATGTACTATGAGGTGTCATTTTCCCAAATGATATTATCCTTTTGGATTTGGAAATACGTGTGAATTTATCTTTTTGTTATTTGTAATACTGATATTTGTCATTCAGTTTGTAACTTTTTTTGAGACCAGGTCTTACTGTGTAACCCTAGCTGAACGGAAACTTGCTATGTAGCCCATGCTGGCCTCAGACTCACTCATAGTCATCCCCCAGCTTCTGCCTCCCAAGTGCCAGGATTAAAGATTTGCACCACTATGCCTTATTGAACTTGTAATTTTCTAAAGTTTCCTTTTTAGACAAATGATTCTTTGAGAAATGCATACAGCATATGTGGATTATAGTCAGACTCTCCCACCCCTCCACCTCCGTGTTATACGCCTCCAGGATTCATGTCCTCTTTTATATTTTTTTTTTTCCAAAAAGACCTACTGAATCTAATTTGTGTCCTCCAAATACTTTTGAATGTGGGTTCATCATCTGGAGCCTGACAATCTACCAGGTGTCACATACTTAAAAGAGACTGTTGTTCCCTCCCCCGGCAGTTTCCAATTATCAATAGATCATCAGCTAGGCTGAGGCTTCTTGCCCTCCTCCTTATCCTTGCTGTGTTTTTGTCTGGCTTGGGCTTGCACAGGTCTTATGCATACGTCACTAGTGCTGTGGGTTCATATGTGTAACTGCCTTGTTGTGTTCAGACAACATGGTTCCCCTGTATTCATCCACTACCTCTGCTCTTACAAGCTTCCTGCCGCCTCTTCCACAAAAACCCCTGAGCCTTGAGAGGAGAGTGTGATATAAATGTTCCATTTAGGGCTGAGCACTCCATGGTCTCATTCTATGCATGTTTACTACCTGAGGGCCTTTCTATTACTTATCATCCTCTGCAAGAGAAGCTTCTCTGGTGATAGCTGAGAGATGTACAGTAAGTCATTAGGAGTCAGTTTAATACAATATCTATTTAGTAGAATAATAGTAGTAGGTTCTTCCTATAGCCTGTGACTTGTCTGTTTATAGATTCTTGGTCCTGATAATAGCACCAGGTATGCACTCCAACTTGTAAAGTGGGTCTTAAATCCAGTCATAGGTAGTTGGTTACTCCCATAACATTTTTGCCACCATTGAACCATCAGACATATATTGCTAGATCAATTGTTGTTATAGCTCACATGTTCACAGCTGAGTAAGATTGATGACTACTTTTCTTTTCCAATAGCATGTGTAGCTCTGTGAAAACCAGCCAGCAGAGATGAAACTTCAAGGTTAGCACCAGCTTCATTTCTCTTTAATCCTTCTATGACTCATACATGTAGTGTCTTCAGCAACAGGGCCTTATCATCAAGTTCTGGCTGGTAACCAAAAGCAATGGCAATCACCAGTATTGATTGAGGGTCTGTGGAATCACCCTGGTCAACAACTCCAAAAGAGGGAGTCCATTTTTGTCACTGAACTTTGTATTGGCTAGCCTGGGTGTCTGGTAGGGACACTGTTCCCTTGTTATAGGGTAACGCCATTTAAATTCTTTTGATATTGTACATTGTATGCATATATTTTAGGAAGCTTCTTAGGAGTAACTGTTTATATGACTTTTTTTCAAAAAGGCCTTTAGAGTTCATCATCCCTCCCTTTACTGTCTCTCTGCCCTGTCCTTCCATGACCCTCCCCTACTCCGTGGCCCCTTACCAGTATCCTGACCTGTATGGACTTTCCAGTCAAAACAAACATATGTAAAGATTCAAAACTAGCATCCACTTGTAAAAGAGAACATGCAACATTTGTCTTTCTGGGTCTGGGTTACCTCACTCAGGATGAGTGTGTCTGGTTCCATCCATTTACCTCTGATTTCATAGTTTTACTTTTTCAACAGCTGAATAATATTCCATTATATGGCTGTACCATACTTTCATTTGCCCATTCATCATGATGGACATCTAGGTTTTTTTCTTTCTCTGACTATTATGAATAGGGCAGCAATAACCATGGATGGAGAGGTATCTCTGTAGTAGGATATAGAGTCTTTTAGTAAGTGCCCAAGAGTGGTTTGGTTGGATCATGTAGTTGATCGGTTTTTAGCTTGAAATTTATTCTTTACTTTTTATTTTATGTATATGTGTGTATTGTGTGCATGTATGCAAGTGTACCCATGCCATGCAATGCTTGCAGAGGGCACTGGATCCCCTGGAACTGGATGGTTGTTACCCTCTGTTGCATAAATTTATTCTCCACACCTCAGCGGGTGGGATCTGGTTCATCCAGCTGGATAGAACGGAAGCTGATTTTCTATTTAGAAAGGTTTATTCATTTAGCGGTGTTTACAAAGCTGCCGGGCACCTGCAGCCTGCCAGGGACAAAGCTCCCGCCAGGGACAAAGCTACAAAGTCTCTGAAGTTGGTTACTGCAGGCCGGCCCTTGATGTTTGCGACTGCCACAGGCCCGGCTGGCGGGTCTCTTAGTTCATGTCACTCATGTGATCCATGAGATGGGGCTGTGGCACGTTGGCTCCCAGCTCCTGGCTTTCTGTGTGGGCCTGGGACGGGGCATTTTCCTTCCTGCGTGGGTACAGTCTCCCCACGTCCCACCAAATAGCCGCCATGTTGGTTCCGCCTCTTCCCAGCCTCCCCTGCGTTTCCCTTAAGCTATTGGCTACTCCGTTGTCAGTCAGGCTGAGGTCCATCCCTCATATCAGAGAGAAGACTGCTCTTTGCTTTTACGCCACACCCTCCATAGGGGTGGGATTCAAACCTGGGTCCTCTGCCAGAACAGCCAGTGCTGTTAACCTCTGAGCCATCTCTCCAGCCCCTATCTTAGCTTTTGGAGGATCCTCATTTCCATAGTGACTGCACGAGTTTTCACTTCAACCAGCAATGAGTGTCCCCTCTCCCCACATCCTTTCCAGCATTTGTCATTTCTTGTCTTGATCTTAGCTATTTAGACTTGGGTAAGATGATATCTCAAAGTAGTTTTAATTTTCATTTCTCTTATGGTTAAAGATGTCAAATTAAAAAAAAATTAGTTCTCAGTCATTTGCATTTCTTCTTTTGAGATCTTTGTTTTTTTTTTTTTTTAAATTGGGTTGTTTGTTCCTTTGATGTTTAGTTTTTTGAGTTCTTTGTATATTCTAGATACTAACCCTCTGTCAGATGTAAAGTCTGGTAAAGGTTTTTTCCAGTACTGCAGGTTGATGGTGTCCTTTGCAGTATAGAAGCTTTTTAGTTTCATGGATCTCATTTGTAAATTGTTGGTCTTTATGCCTGCACTACCACGGTCCTGTTCAGAAGTCCTTTCCTGTGCCTGTAAGTTCAAGTGTACGTACTTTCTCCTCTATCAGATTCAAGGTGTCAGGTTTTATGTGGCAGTCTTTGATTCAGCTGGGATTGAGGTTTTACAGGTCAAAAGATAGAGATCTAGCTTCATTCTTCCACATGAAGCTATCCAGTTTGACCAGCACCATTTGTTGAAGATGCTGCCTTTTCTCCAATGTGTATTTTGGCTCCTTTGTCAAAAATAAGGTAGCTGCAAGCGCATGGGCTTAAATCTGGGTCTTCAGCTCTGTTCCATTGGTCAATATATCGGATTTTATGCCAATACCAAGCTGTATTTAGTACTAGCTGTACAGTATAATGTACGTAACTGACGATATCTCCAGCCCTTCTTAGGACTGCCTTCATTGCATTCCATAGATTTGGGTGTGTTGTATTTTCATTTTCACTAAGTTCTAGGAATTTTAGACTTTCCTTTTTGATTTCTCCTTTCACTCAGTTTTCAGTGTGTAGTGTGTTGTTTATTTTCCGTGAGCTGGTGTTCTTTTCCCACTTCTATTGCTGTTGATCTACAACTCTATTCTTTTGTGCTCAGATAGAATGCAGGATGTGACTTTCTTAGATTTGTTGAGTTGCTTTTTATCCTGCTATGTGGTTGATTTTGGAGAAATTTCCATGAGCTTCTGAGAAGACAGTTCATTCTTTGGTGTTTGTGTGGAATATTCTGTAAATGTCCATTAGATACCTTTGACGTATGATGTCATTTGACTACAGGGTTTCTCTGTTTAGTTTTTGCTTGGATGATCTGTCTATTGGTGAGAGTGGAATACTCAAATCATCCATTATCATTGTGTTTTGAGTCAAAGTGTGATTTTAGCATCTGGGTGGGTTCAGTGCCTGCTGAGTGGGTATGTAGCCAAGTCAGATTTTTGATTAGGTGGATGGGGGTGATTCCAATTAACCAGTAGCCAAGAAAATATACAAATGTAACTCTTGACTGGGTCTTTCTGGGTTGATATACTGGCTAAATAGCCCTGGTTATTCTTGGAAGTATGGGGTTGGCTGCAAGAACAGGTGAGGTTCTATAAAACTGACCAAGATGGTTAGGCACAAAGGCTTTAAGCCTGGAAGTAGGCCTGGGAGAGTGTGACAGTGGGACAGTGGACAGAGAACATCAGGGCAGGGAACTCATGGGTCTGGTGGATACACTGGAGTATGAGACAGTCCTGGGATCTAGGCTGGTGGAGAGAATCCTGGGGTTGAGAAATTCACAGGTCTGACCTAAAGTTCCTTTACAAAATTATTTATTTATTATTTAGTCTGCATATGTGTTTGTGTGTGCATATATGGATGTGTGTGTGTGTGTGTGTGTGTGTCTGTGTGTGCATCTGCATGTATCACGATGTATATGTGGAGGTCAAAAGACAACTTTTGCTTTCTCTTTCCCCTTTGTAGGGTATCTGGTTAATTCTGTCAGGCTGCGGGGGCAACTCTCCTGTCTCTGCCTCCCATCTCACGGTGGAAATGCTGAGATTATAGGTGGTACCACTACAACATCCAGCTTTTTATATGGGTTCTGGGAATTGAACCTCATTCACCAAGCTGGCACAGGTAGTGCTTGAACCTGCTAAGCTAGCCCTCTAGTCAATTTTCTATGGTTTCTTTTCTCATTGTAGGTCAATATTCATTTTACTCCTAAACTGCTCCTATGGTTTGAATGTCTTCACCAAAGTTCATGTTGAAATGTCTTCACCATGACGAAGTAGTAAGGAGTGGAGCCCTTTAAAAGGTAATTAGGTCATAGAGGCCCTGCACTGAACAATTCTCTAATTTTTTCATGTATTGCTGGAGTCAGAGGTAACTGGATCATCTTGAGGGCAGTTTGTTGTGACATCCAGTTTGGCTCAGATCCTGTGTGTGGCCCCTCACTGTGTGATGTTCTGTATTGTTTCTGGACTCTTCAGAGGAGGCCCAACAGAAAGAGGTGCTCACCAGATTTTCCTATCACCCTCTAAAATATAAAAAGTTATGTCTTGAAAAAATTAATTACCCAGTCTATGATATTCTGTTACAGCAGCAGAAAGTAGTCCCAGACACTTCACATATGTAACATATCTATGAACAAGTATTTAAACATGTTCCCCTAAATCACATAGGTTTCAGTGCCTAAGAAACATGGTTTTGCCACCAGTTGGCCAAAGTCACACATCAATTTTCTCTGAGGGGTGGGCAATATCTTCCCCAGGAAACTCACATCAGCCCCAGAGCCCTCTCTTGATATCAGGGAAGGCCCACTTAGTTCCCATAGAGCCCTAACAGGGGAGTATCAGTCCTGGGTTTCCGGGTTACTGATTTGTATGTATGTGCTCATGTGTGTGCAGGTGCACATGTATGTGCATTTGCCCATGTGTGCGTGTGCTCACACATGTGAAGGACAGAGGAAAACCTTGGTGAAGCCATCCACCTTGTTTTTGAGATAGGGTCTCTCATTGACCTGAAGCTTGACAATAGGCTAGACTGGCTGGTCAGTGAGGCCCATGAATCTGTCTGTCTCTGTTTTGCAGGGCTGAGATTACAGGTGCATGCCACCATATTTGGCTTTATTTTATTTTATTTTTTAAATAGGGTTCTATAGATTGAATTCCGGTCTTCCTGCTTGGAAGAAAAACACTTTACTCACTGAGCCCTCTCCCCGGCCCAGGTGACTGATTTTCCAAAACAAGATGACCATAAAGATTTTTGTATAATCCACCTGTGCTTTAAAAGTTAATACATATGGTGTGGCCTGGAGAAAACTTTACTTTTAAAAAATAAGTAATCTAGGAACACCAGAAATTAATCAGTGATTACAGTTTCATGTCCTGGGTCTCATGGCGACTGCAGTCAGCCAAGACGAAACTGCTGGGATCTTGCTGACCTGACTCTCCAGCATCTCCTTTCCTGCATCTTTCTCTTCCCTGGCAATTGTGAAGATGATCCAAGGCTTAAAATATGATGGCCAGGAGGCTGTTCCAGGTCCAGGGTATCCCGAGGAGCAAGGGCAGCAGAGGGCATAACCACAAGAGGCCAGACTGTGTCCTCTGTGGCCTTGAAGGGCAGGAGCCTGTTAAAGGACAAGTAGGGGTTGCAAGAGTTAATGTGATAATGTCTGTTGATTATTTTAAGCCACATGAAGGAAAAATATATTATAAATAGCAAGGGCCATAAGAGATTCAAAGGGTGAGTGTACTGATAGCCTTTCCCTCTTCCTAAGATTTCTGTTTCAAAACAAGATTATTTTGGGAGTGCATCTATTTTAATTCAAAAGATTCTTCTTGAAACACGTTTCATGGCGAGAGAGCCTGTCTGCTTGTTTCCCTCTGGGTTTTTCCACGGAAAGGCAGAGCTCTAGTTTCACACACCTCGTGCCGGCCTCGAGCCTTTCAAAACCTTTCCGGGCACAACTCGGCCACTGTGCGCATTAGCAAAGGCCCAGCTTTGCGACAGCCTCAGCATCTTAATCCCCCAGAATCCTCTTTGTTTACCACTTGACAGCGGGTTTCATTTTTGAACAGGGTGCTGTGTAACTTCCAGCTTGACACAGATCCACATATGTAAACATGTGTGTGTGTGCATGGACACACAGCCAGAATGTATCCTGGTACTCTGTGTGTCTGTCTGTCTGTCTGTCTCTGTCTCTCTCCTCTCTCTCTCCAAACACACACACACACACACACACACGCACAGGCACAGAGACCAGGAGATGCTAAAGGGTTGGCAGAAAGCAAAAGCTTGAACTGGATGTAAATACTCTGTAATGAAAGACTTTTGAACTTTTTTGGAGAAAGCTTGGGATCTGGGCCATGATTGATCCTGGGTCTTGACAAGCTGGCATTTCTTCACCGGCACCACAGAACTTCCCCACATCCACAGCCTGAGCTACCACGCCAGATGCTGAAGTCAGGCAGCAGCTCAGATTCCTGGGGCTCCTGTTGCTGTCACCAGGATTAGCGCAGGGAACGGCCTGCTGAAGCGCAGGGCTAGAGTGGCCTTCTCCTCTTCCAGTCTGGCTGCAGTTATGTCTTTGCAAGCACTTATTTTTTAAAAACGAATTTTGCTGTCTTGCTCCTGCTCTCCCTCCTCCGTGTGTTTTTCCTCTCTGTCCAGCCTGTAGTCCACATGTGCAAAGCAGCCTGCTTGCATTCTAATTCTACCAAGCTTTGAGGAAATAAAGACATAGCTACCATCTTGGAGGTGTGCCCGAGGTGAATCCCAGACTGCAAAGGGAAGGGCAGGAGGGCCTGTTGCTCCCAGGACAACAAAAAAAATCCCATTGAACAGAGAGAGGAAGAGAATAAACCAGGTTCCACTCTCAGCATTAGGTAATGAAGATGCATTAAGATTTAACAGCGTTAATGCTATTGAATTATGAGCTTGATTAAGATAGGTGATCAGCTAGCCAAACACAGGCCTGGGAGACTCGTTGTTTCTGTGCTCAGCAAATGCAAATTGATGATTCTTCTCTCCTGTGGATCTGGTGACTTTGACAAGGTCTCGGCCATTCATTGCCCTAAATGCATGGCTGCAGTATTCTACTAATGATTCAGGGAGTATGTGCAGGTGGGATGAAAAAGGAGAAAGCCACATCACAAAGAAAGAGTTGGTGAAATGTGAAGAAGCCAGCGAAGGTGTGATGCAGGAAGGTGCTTTCAAACGTTGTAAGCAAGCTCCTCCACTGTACAGTCAATGCATGAATTCCCTTTTCATTATTTATTTTTGTTTTATGTGTGTATTATTTATTTTATGTTAAGTGTATAATGCATATAAGTGTTTTGTATGCATGTATGTAAGTGCACCATGTATGTGCAATGCCCCTAGAGGTCACATGAGGGTGTTGGATCCCCTGGCACTAGACTTATGGATGGTTGTTAGCCACCAGGTGGGTGCTGAGAACAAAACCTGGGTCATCTGAAAGAGCAGTCAGTGCTCTTAGACACTGAGTCACCTCTCTAGCCCCATTATAAATTTCTTTTATTTTTTGAGACAGGGTATGTAGCCCTCCATCGCCTGGAACTCACTATGCAGACCAGACTGGCCTTGAACTGAGATCTGCCTGCCTTTGCCTCCTGAGTGGTGGGATTCAAGGTTTCTGCCATGATGCCTGCTGGCTACATTATGAATTTCTTAAATAGGACTACTTAGGAAACACCTTAAAAGTTCCTTGATTGTTTAAACATAACATGTTACAATCTCTAGAAATTTTCTAAAATATTCCAACAAAAAACCCAAACCTAATAGTATCTGTATGTATGTTTTGAGTAAGAAACAGGTAAAACAGAATTGCAGTCCAGGTCTAGTACTGCAGGCCTGTAATCCCTGCTGCTCAGAAAGACCGAGGCAGGAGGATGAAGAGTTCAAGAACTTCCTGGGCTACAGAGCGTGTTCAAGGACAGGCTGGATAACATAGCAAGACTTTGTCTCTTAATAAGAAATTTAAAAAGGGCTGCAGAGATAGTTCAAGGCTAAGGGGTTTGGCGAGCATGTGCAAAGCCCTAGACTCAATCCCTAGTATCACCACCACCAGCACCACCACAAAACCATAACTGGGCTGTCCAGTTTGTGATTGTTGAGGCTGAGGGATGGGAAGATGAAAACTGCTTACGGTTCTGTCGGTTGGAAAATCTCCACAATATAAATCTCCTAACACTTGGAGACCATTCCCTGGAGACAATTAGGCAAACTGTGAATCGAGAGGCAACCATGAGACTCGAAACAAGACAATATAGAATGAAAACACGGAAGCTGAGTAAATGGATAGAGGATATAAGCAAGCTACTGGCGAAAAAAAAGGGCACATTTCATATAACTTGAAAAGCTCTTGGACCTCATTAAAATAATTAATTTAAGTAAAAGCAATTGGACTTTCTCTCTTTAAAAATGACCCCCAAGATTATACGTATTTTGGGCGGCATTATGTGTTATGTTGCCATATGTATATAGTGTTTAATGTTTAAATGAGGCTGTACAGATCTATCTTTTCAAACATCCATCATTTCTTTGTGGTAAAAATATTCAAAGTCCTTTTCTTGGGACTGGAGAGATGGTTCTGTGGTTAAGAGCACTGGTTGCTCTTGAAATGGACCTGGGTTCAGTTCTTAGCACTCACACAATGGTCAACAGCCTTCCATAACTCCAGTTCCAGGGACCTGATGCTCTCTTCTAACCACAGTGGGTATTGCATGACATGGTACACTTGCATACGTGCAGGCAAAACTGTCACACACGTAAAATAAAATAAGTAAACAAAAACGCTTTTAAAATCCTTCTGGGAACACACAGCAGATCTTCGCTGTCTATAGCTGCTCTACTGTGTCTTAGAACACAGAACTGACTTCCGTGTCATGTAGCTGCAACTACAGCCTGTTGACTGATGTCTCCCGGTCCTTATCCTCCACTGTCTCGCCTCCGGGGACTACTGTGCTATCCTCACTGCGAACAAGAGCAGCCTGTTTAGACAAGAGCATAAGTGAGATCATGTCGTGCTTGTCCTTCTGTGCGTGGATTTTTGGGTCCCTATTCTCTTTTCGGCTAATGAACAAAGACTTCAGAACTAGGAGTTCCTAATATCAGGGAGCACCAGGGTCCAGGTTTCCTCTGAACAGTTGCTGCGAGTGCAGACTGGGACAACTTTTTGGAAGGCAAATTAGCAATGTGATTTCAGCAACCTCAATTTTTTCCTATCCAGGGAGCCAGCGATTCCACTTCTAGGAATTTTGCCTAAAGAAAACCAGTGAAGATGAGCTTGGTGATTGGTGATTTATGCAGACGATGACTGTGCTGACATTATTCAGAGGACCGAACAACTGGAGATCACCCAAATGTCAACCAAAAACTACTGGTTAGGTAACTTCAGATAATGAGTGTGTTTATTCCGCAGTCATTTATCAAGATCCCTCTGTATGCCTGACACAGGGGACACAGAGGTGCATCAAACAATGTCCCTATCCTCAAGGGGTTGACAGGGTGTGAGGACATGGACAGATAACAGGTGACAAAGGCTATTTATATGATGGTGTAGACTGCAGATATTAAAAGCAAAGATTGCAAGAGATGGCTGTGCTTTAAAGTGAACACAGGATAAACAAATTGTACATATTGCCTTGTATAAAATTCATCTATAAAAATGGTACATACTGGGTTATATAAAAATGCATGCGTAAAAACATGAACAATTAGCACTAATGAGATAACGAGTAATTATTTTCACTTGAGGGTTTTCTCTAACTTTTAACTTTTAAAGTTTATCTAGTTAGGGATGGAGAGATGGCTCAGCAGTTAAGAGCACTGGCTGCTTTTGCAGAGGACTCAGGTGTGTTTCCCAGCACTCACATGGCAGCTAACAACCATCTGTAACTCGAGCTCCAGAGGATTCGATGCCCTCCTCTGGCCCCTGCTGGCCCGTAGCATACACTCAGGCAAAATACTTATTCACATAAAATAAAAATAAAAAATAAAAAAATTTCTCTAATCAAAAGATATAATTTCATGATTAGAGAAGATAACCCCCGTGAGAAGAGATTGCTGCATTAGTTAGTACTTACTGTATATGCTGTGGGATTTCTTAGAATTGTACACACAACTTTATAAGGTAGAATATACTTCCAAAATCTGAACAACATACAATGGTACATTACAAAAATCCCACCTCACTCTGCCTGACCCACTATGTTCTGTCTGTCGCCTTTGCCCACCTTCCTATCAAATTTAGGCGCTGTTGCTCCATTCTTTGTAAATTAATTCAGATAAGTAATAAAATACAGTCTTATATTTCTCCCTTTTTTGTGGCATTTTATACAGGCTGTTTAGAGCCTTCCTTTTCCCACTAAAATAAAGTTCCTCCCTTTTAGTTGTGAGGATTAAAGTGACTGCTCATTTAAAAAAAATTACTTTTATTTTATGTGTATGAGTGTATTTCCTGCATGTATGTTTAAGTGTGCCTGTGTTGTGCAGTGCCCATGGAGATCAGTAGAGTGTGTCAGGTCCCCTGGAACTGGAGTTACAGATGGTTGTTTGCCATGTGGGTGCTGGGAACTGAATCCAGGTCCTCCACAAGAGCAGTCAGTGCTCTTAACTGCTAAGTCATTTCTCCAACCTTATGACTGTTCATTTTTAATAATACGGAATAATATTCTACCGAATGCAGTTGCCGTAATTTAGTCCTGTTGCAAATGAGGATTTGTGAAATCTATTGGCTTCTAAAAAGATAAGATCTGCCTCAAATATGTACTTCATGATTTTCCCTCTGTTAGTTCAGATATTTACCAATTGGATGATGTATAACTGAAAGAAGTCACTGGTACTCACCCCATTTTATAAATGAAGAAAAGAAGTCTTGGTGAGATCCTGAATTGGTTAATGTCACACATCTGGTAAAGAATGGATCTGGACCCCAAAGGCAAGCCTGACATGGTCAGAGCCTGTTCTTTTTCTCATCTGAGCTACAGTGAGACATAACTATCCAGACATGATGGAAAAGTGAACAAAGAACTTAGAATTTTCCCAACATGGGAAAGTGCTAGTTTGTTATAACTTGAGATTGAAGAGGAAGCAATAGAGGCTCAGGATTTCCTGAGGCAGGAAAACTCATGGGTAAGGATTAGGGAGGGGATGATCAAAAGACCCAGTGGACTTTAGCAATGAGCCACATCTGCTGGAGTCAAGAATTCGACCTGGTTAGTGGTCTTTTCTTCAGCACAGACAGATGGCGGTGCTTTCCATCATCCTTCAGTGTGGGGTTTTCCTGGTCTGGTCTGGGGTCCAGCTTCTGAGGCCTAACCAGGTGAAAGATTTGGTGAGGAGAATGTGTTGCACTGGAGCTGCTGGCAAGGGTCCACAGGGAGTTCTAAGATATTGGCTCCATTAGTCTAGAAGCCACACTGCAATAGTATCTTTATTCCCTATACCAAATGCCGAGGGGCCTCTGAGATAAAGTTAGAGATGCTGAGTGGATGTCTAGATGGAAGCAGGCTAGTTTATGACACCTGCCATTTCCAACTGCGATGAGTGGGTGGGGCTGACTTACAAGGCATAGTTTCTAGATAAAGTATAGACATGCAGTAATATCTAAAGCTTAGATAACAAACATGTGACATTTTAG
The DNA here is from genome assembly GCA_035773235.1 of Eospalax fontanierii. NCBI lineage: Eukaryota > Metazoa > Chordata > Mammalia > Rodentia > Spalacidae > Eospalax > Eospalax fontanierii. The sequence continues at coordinate 115,483,975 of CM069526.1, forward strand.
TGTATTGTGTAATATTTTTATTTGCTAAACTCAGTTGCCAGAGCAGCTCAGCTCAGTCACTCTGGCCAGCATGAATTCCTCGAATGCAACTATTTATTTGTTCATCACAGGTGAGAATATTTAAGGGAGCTGGGTAGAGGGGTCCTGACAGCCCGTCAGACCACTCCATCTATAGCCCTGGGTTGTCTCTTTGGTTGTGATAACACGACTTTCACACAAATATTATTTATTTATGCATCCACCTACCTATGTCCAAATCATTTTTAGATTGAGGAAGTAAAATATGATTATAGAAAGAATAATTACAAATCGATATGTATACATTGAACACACAAATGTAAAAATATGCTTAATTTTTCTTGAATTCAATCAAGAAAATGTTAAAGTGCAATGGAGAGAACTACTAAACTGCATATAAATGTTTCTACTCATAAGAGGGGCAGTTAATTTCCTCAAAAATATCTAAACTTAAAGGACTAGTAAAATCAAGATAAATATAAAACACAAAATAGCAAGGAAATTATTCAAGATAAATATATCTATCAAATCTATCAAACTTTAGTTAAAAGACAGAATTATCAGGTTAAATTTAAAAATATTTTATTGATGAACTATGTCTTAATATATTTTGGGGGATATTCATACATATACTGCTTGTAAGAAGCATATTAAAGCCAAAGGCCATTAAAGACCACAAATAAAAGGATAGAAAAAAATTTATAAAATAACCAAAATAAGAATAATATAGATATATTAATAACAGTTTTATTTAACTGAGAAGGTCAGTATGCAATGATAAAGATCTTTAATTCAGTAGGAAGAAAGAATCATCATAAACTTGAATGTATCTAGTAACATGTCTTCAAAATACATCAAGCAAAATGTGATGGCCCAACAAGAAGAAACTGACAAATACATATCATACTGGGAATTTTTTTCTAATCTTCTTTGAGTAATTAAAAGCTCAAGCAGCAATAAATTCTTTTAAAAAATTTTAAAATTGATTTTTACGTGCATGAGTGTTTTACCTGTAGGTATGTAAGTGTGCCCTATGTGTACACCATGGATGTCAGAAGAAGGCATCGGATCCCACGTAACTGGAGTTACAGATATTTGTTAAACACCGTGTGAGAATTGGGAACTGAACCTGGGTTCTTCGCAAGAGCAGCCAGTGCTTTTAACTGGGGAGCTATCTCTCCAGTTCCAGGCAACAAATTCTTAAGGACATTTCAATAATATAATTAACAAACTTGATCCAACACATCTATGTACAGTATCTTGTATCTAGACATTGGCTGCATGCAATGCATTCTTCTCAAGCAAGCAATCATTATGCATGAAAAGGCTTCAAAATGTGGGTCACTGATAGCTCACTCTGTATATTCTACAGAATCAGCAGTATAGAAAGAGACTGCTTATAAGAAGTGAGAAACTGAAAAAATAAAAATAATTTTTAAACCTCGTGTATTTTGAGATTTGAAAACATACTTCTAAGTAACTCTTGGGTCAAAAGAGAAATTAAAATGGACATTTAAAATTCTTAGAATGGAGGAAAACTTCCATACCTGGAAAATAATGGGAGTCTCTTGAATCTGGTTTGGTTCATATGTTATTTCTAAAGTCAATTAGAGAGAGGAACTAAAACCACCCAAGCCCATATCTTCACATGACCAGAGAAAAAGACCACCATCAACAGAACTAACCATAAGTTAATAGATAAACACCATGTTCTGACAGAAAATGCAGAGCTGTGGGTAGGAGGCTAGAGAAGGGTTAGTAAGAGGTACAAGAAACTGATAAAGCAATGTTTTGATTGGAATTAATACACTTAGCAAAATATTTGGAGATTAGAAAAACTAGACCCAGATATTTAAAAAAAAAAAAAGACTAAAAACAGGAATGGAGAAGACATGAGAATGAACATAGTGAGAGTTGGCCAAACTCAGGAAATGCAAAGGAAGAAGCAATAGAGTTTCAGAAATGAAGAATGTTTTAAATGCGTTCAAGAAGAAACATATTGAAATGAAGATTTAAAACATAAAACAAGAAAGCCAGAAAAACAGCCCAAACTCAAAATAATCAATGGGAAACAATGAAGTAAAATTGTTCTGAGAGAAAATGATTGACATGAAACTTGGGCAAGGAGGGCTCAGCCTACATACAAGTGAAAGAAAGAAGAGAAAAGCACAACTATTTACAATTCTATCCAAGAAAAGATATCCCATAAATATGAGTAAAATCTTGATATTAAAAGGACCATCACGTCTGGAACTGTGATGGGTCTTATATTTTATCCTATTTGTAAGTTAACAAGTTAGCTTGCCACAGTTTTACAGATATCAGTGTAAAGCACAGGCATCCTAGGCCACAGAGGACAAAGTTATTAGTTAGAGCAATAGCAGTGTCCAAAGTATCGCTGGGTTATACTGGTTCCTCCAACCCCAGTATTTATAGGGTGATGAAAGAGGGCCAGATGATGTCTATGCACAGTATGTCACACAAAAGAATCCTGAGCATAGGGGATTCATGCCATTTATAACATGTCAAAGGCCTCTCTCCCCTTGCTCCATTATACTGGGCAGCAAGCATGTATTCCCTTTGCTCTGGAGGGTGATCCTAACTCTCTTTAGGACTGATTGTTGAACAGGTAGTCTAGTGCTCATTGTAATATATAGAGGAACATAAGCACCCCCATGGGGCACTGTCTTCCAACACATGTACTTAGAATATTGTTCCAGAATAATTAAATCTCAAATATGCAATTTATATTAATAAAGCTGTAGGCATTACAGACAAAGAAAAATCCTCAGGGTTTCCGGGCAAAACTATCAAATTACTTAAATGTTTAAGAAAATTAAGCTTTCATCCGTCTTCTCTAGAGCAAGATAGAAAGGAAGGCTGCAAAAGAATGACTTTATTTGTTAATGGAGTCATTGTAGATGTGTTTGGTTAAAATGGGCTGGAGATATGGCTCAGTAGTTAAGAGCACTGGCTGCACTTGCAGAGGACCTAAGTTCAATTCCCACCACTCACATGGTGATTAACAACCATCTGTAACTTCAGTTCCAGTGGATCCAATGCCTTCTTTGGCCTCTGTGGGAATTGTATGACACTGTTGCACTTACATACATGCAGACAAAATACACACATAAAATAAAACTTTTGAAAAGAGATGAGGTGATTCTGGATTAGAGTAAGTCCACCCTTAATCCAATATGACAGTGCGCTGAGATGCAGAGAGACTCAGAGACGCAGGAGGGGAGGACACCATGCCACAATGGAGGAAGACCTAAAGAAATGTGATTGCTAATCAAGCAATGGCAAGGATTACCAACAAAGTGCCCAGAAACCAGGGAGAGACAGTGAGACTGCACCCCAAAGGCTCCAGTGGGAGGGAGGCCTTGCCAGCAGCTTGGCTGCATGCCTCCAGCTTTCAGGAAAAAAATTGTTTCTTGAAGCCACACAATTTGTGGTACTTAGGATAGCCTTAGGCAATGAATCCAGATAGATGATTCTTCCACATAACGAAATATATAAGCCTCATATCCTCAGGCCAGAATTGGACTAGATGGCAAAATGCTGAATGTGTCCTCCCAAGGCGAAGAAGCCCACTGTCTTTAATATGACTCAGCATTGTCCTTGAGGCAGTGTAATTAGATGTGAATAAACATTTTAAGTCCCAAGAATTAAATAAGGAAGGGATTAAGACAAGTAAAACTCTATATATACTTACCACAAGACCCACCAATTATATAACTGGCCTTTTGCTCCAGGGAAAGGAAAAGTTTCACTCATCACATAAATTGGCACCTGGATGTTTATAGCAGCTAGAAACCACCCAGACACCCTTCCGTAGTTGAACTGCTAAATGTTGTATAGTGTATTACTCCAGTCGAATTATTCACACCAAAAGGAAATAAATTATGAATACACTCAAGAATGTGGATAGACCTTAAAGGTAATGTAATGGTATTTTGTTGAGCAAGAATGTCAGTTTTGAAGGTTGGATACTGTATGATTGATTCATGTGTGTATATACATACATACGTATATATATATATATATATATATATGTATAGATATATATATATATTTATGGGTTTTTTGTTTGTCTTTTTCATACATGATCTCTGTTTAACCTCAGCTAGCCTGGAATGTACTACATAGACCAGGGTGGCCTCCGTCTCACAGAGATTTGACTGCCCCCACCTCCCCAGTGCTGGAATTAAAGGCCTGTGGCGAGCCTGGAACTCATTATATAGGATCAGGCTGACCTTCTGCTAGCACATGCTGAAAGGATTTAACAATCTTCTTCTCTGGATAAAATGAAAAATGTCCTTCGTTTTCAAGCTCATATCAATGCTGTCAACTATGCCTTTAAAAAACTCTGTCACCATCTCATGAGTCCACAAATTAGTTGCTTCCCATCTTTTCCATAAAGTTATCTGTACTGTAGATGGTCCTCAGCATCTTCTGGAGAAGCCTCATGTACAGACAAGTGAATTTCTTCTCCATTTTTCCGAATGTACTGAATAATTTATACTTTAACACTGAGTCCTTAGTCAACTGCAATATAACTCAAGCCTGGAATTAAGTTGCTCTGACACACACATTTTCCACCGAAAAGCATGTGACAGCTCTGTTATGCTTTAAGACCATGCTTGAGGGCATTTTAAATAGAAAACTCCAAACGAAAGCCCCATAAGTGTGAAAACTGTCACACTCAATAGGTTATGAAAAAGGTCACTGTTAGGTATGAGAGAAGAAGTGAGAAGGCAAAACATGACATTGTGTGGCCTGAGCTGGCCACCATTCTGTGCGTGTCCATACATGGCCACAAATGAACCACAGTCATTGATTCTGGCATTTTGCCTTTTTCTGAGAGTATGCAGATACAAAGCGATAGCACCCACAAACAATGAGATTCAGTTGTAACTGAATCAGTACCTTAATGGTCTGTCAAATAAAAAACTCTTAAAAACAAGAAGCAAACCAAACTAGGTGGTTTTCTAAACAAGGTGCCAGGGTTCTTTTTTTTTTAACAGTATCAGTGGCACCAGAGAATGGGGAAGGGTGTGCCCTCCAATGAGACTGGTATTTGCTTGGTACTAGAAAAGATCAAGGTAATACAAGAAAACCATAACCAACAGTATTCAATAGGCAAAAACATAACATGAAATTAGCTTTATCTCAGGAATACACGGCTGACTTAATGGCAAGAAAGTGTGAAATTTGTTAGTTATAGATTAAGAGGGAATAGCTTATTATCATCACGAATGTGTTTTAAACAACCTCAAAGGCTGGGCATGGCAGTGCATGTTTTTATTTCTGGGACTCAGGAGGCAGAGGCAGGCAGGTCATCAAGGCCAGCCTGGTCTATAGAGCAAGTTCCAGGCCAGCTAGGGTTACAGGGAGATCCTGTCTTGAAAAAAAGAAAGAGAGAAAGGAAGAAAAGAAGGAAGAATGAAAGAGAGAGAGAGAGAAAGAGAGAGAGAGAGAGAGAGAGAGAGAGAGAGAGAGAGAGAGAGAGAGAGACTACAAAATCCATTTGCATGGATATCCAGAACACCTATTGGAAACACTGTATAGTTTGGTGAGATTTTAGAAACGCTGTATTTGAAATTAGAAGCAGAAAACGCAAGCCTCTAGTTACCCCTTTTATACAACATTTACAGAAGCTCTTTGCTCACATAAGACCAGGAAAAGAGACAAAAGATAAATAATTGTAAAGGAAGAAAATAAAATTATCATCTGTAAGTAATGTGATCATCTACATAGAAACATTAAAATTAACTTTATGGATGCTTCTTAGACACAAACTCAACATACAAAAATTAACTGCACTACTATTTACTGTAGAAAATACAATTTAAAATCCCATTTACAGTAGCCACAACAAAAATGCAAGATATAAAAGAATAACTCTAAGAGCAAATACTTCTGACCTTTCTAAAGAAATTATTAAACTTTATTAAGAGACATTGAAAGGGTCCTAAATAAACGAAGTAATACATCATGGTCCTAGACAGGAAAACTCAATATACTATAAATATAAATTTTCTCCACAGCATTCTATAAATCAAATTCTTTATAGCGTTTACTCTGGAATTTTCCAACCTGATTCTAAAATTTTCACGGAAGAATATTTATCCCAGACAAGAAGTATAAGCCAAAAATAGTCAAATGATTTTTTTTTTTGAAGAACAATTGGTGTTAAAACATCTTAGCAGATAACAAAGCTTCTTAGAAAGTTGTAGTAACAAAGACAATGTGTTCTTGGTAAAGGCTGAATGAATAATCCAGAGGAACACACAGCCTAGAAATGGACCCATATCTGTGTGTTTATACATGTATATACTATACATAATTATGTATATATGAAGTTAGTTTTATGAGAGAGGTGAAATTATTACCAATGAAAGGATAGACCACACAATTAATAATACAGAGCCAATCGTTATTTACATGGCAACAAAATAAAACTGAATTCCTACTTGTTAATACAAGCAAAAACTATTCTGGATAGATTTGAAATAAAAATGAAAAGCAGAACATTAAATATTCTAGGAGAAGATACAGATAAATGTTTATGGCCTTAGGATAGGGAAGAATTTCTTAAGCACAAAAGTCACAAAATGGGAAATATTGGTGAATTCAACTATATCATAATTAAAATCGTACAATTTTCAAAAGATTACGCAGAAGTGAAGGAAGCCAGAGGCGAAAAATTGCAATATGCTCAATAGTGGATTCATATCCAAACAATATAAATAACCAGTAAACCAAAAAACAATGGAAAATCTCGTAAAAATGAGTAAACAATATAAATAATTTTCAAAAGATAAAATTGAATAGACAATAAAAGTATGAAAAGATGCTCAACCTCACTAGTTAGTCAGGTCATCCAGTTATTCCATTGCTTAATGAATTACCTAAAAGTTGGTGGCTTTAAAAACAGGTATTAAAATAGTAAAGCATTTTTCACCGTTTAGTGGCTTAGAAAGTTGGACAAGACGTAGTGAGGACGGCTTATGTCTGTCCCACATGATTCTTGCTGGACGTAGAGGTACAACGTGGCTTCCCGGGTCCCCTCACCGGCCTTTGGCTTGATGCTTAGCAGTGGAGAGCCAGCTGGAACAACCTGGACATTATGCAAGTCTTTTGGCTGGACCCCTCTGTTCTCCGGGCCACTCTTTCTCCATGTGAGCCTTCCACAAGACCTTTCACTCCGTGTGGTCTTTCCAGCACTGTGCCTAGACATTGTACATGCTGACTCCAGACTCCTGGCAGGTTCTTGAGGCTGAGACTCAGCTCTGGCCCTGTGTCATAGGTACTGCATACTACTGGGCAAAAGCAGATCACAGGGACAGTCCAGATTCATGAAGAAGAATTTCTAGAAGGGCCAAGATGCTGACATGTATGACTAACCGAAGGTCACCAAATAAACAGTACCACATAGAAGAAATGTAAAATTACATTTTGATAAGATGAAAGCTCAGGCCCATCAGGTTGGCAAACACTAAAAATAGATACCAGGAATTAATGATGTGGACTCATCAGAACCTTCATGGATCATTGCTGTGAGAATGAACTGCTTCTGACACTTTGACAAAGGAGTTCATATAGGAGCAACATATCCCCTCTGACCCATTCAATTAGAAACTTGAAGAATTGAGAAACTCTTATACATATACCAGGAGGCTAGAAATAATCACAGCCACATTATTGATAGTAGTCAGCATGTCTATTAACAGAAAAATGGAGATGTTACTACAACGATAGAAATTAATGAACTATCTGGGCGTGGTGGTGCATACCTTTTAATTCCAGCACCCAGAAGGCAGAAACAGGTAGATCTCTGTGAGATGGAGGCCAGCCTGGTTTATACAGTGAGTTCCAGCTGGGACTACAGAAAGACCTTGTCTTAAAAAACTAACAACAAAAACAGAAAACTACTTGCACAGATTGGCAGAAATGAATCTCCAAATATAAGACTGAGTAAAGAAAGCAATTTATAGGATACAGACATCCAACATTATACTGTGAATATAAACATTATCATTATTGTTACTATCACACTACTCTTTGCTATAGTGAGGCTTGAACCTAGGGCCCCATACATGTAAGGGCAAATACTCTTATCACAGAACTATATCCCTAGACCTTTTTCACTTTGTCTTTTATTTTTAGAAAGGGTCTTACTAAATAACTTTGCAGACTTTGACTTTACTCTGTGGCCCAAAAGACCTTGAATTAGTGATCTCCTGTCTAGTCTCCTGAGCTGCATAAAATTTGAAAACAGGAAAACCAATAATATGATGAAGAGACAAAGTAGGTGTTGCCGAGCTCTGTCCTTCCTCTGCTAGGCAGCAAGAACAGCAAGGTCATCAAAATCAGAGTGTGTGGCCACCATTGATCCTGAAATCTTTCTTTGATAGCAGAGCTGGAGGACTGACTGGGAAGCCACAACTGGAGCTGAATCCATAACCTCTGGCTCTGGGGACTCAGGTGTGAAGTGAGATTCACACTGGACCACGAGATGTTACAGGGAGGTTGGACTTGAGTGAGAACTCACTCCACATCGTGTATGAGCACAGGATGCTTGGGCTCTAACTTATGGAGTCACTGAGTGAATCCAAGTCTTGACCAGGATTATGGCTTATCTGAATTGTTGTAGGGTGTAGCAGTTTGCCTGGGCTTCTAACTATGAATCAGCTCAACCATCTTCCTTTGGTGCTCAAATTGAAAAGAGCCTGGCTAAGGCTGTGTGGTGGTTTGGATGAGAAATGTCTCCCATAGGCTCACATATTCGAATATTTGGTCCCCACTTGGTGGCACTATTTTGGGAGGTTTAGGAGGTGCAGTGTTGCTGGAGGAAGCATGTCACTGGGGGAGGGGACTTTGTGAGATTATAGCCTTATCCCACTTGTGCTTCCTGTTTGTTGCTGAAGATGTGAGCTCTCAGCTTTTGGATTCTGTTTCCCTGCCGGCTGCTTGCTGCCATGCCTCCCTGTCATGATGGGCTTTTATCCCTCTGAAACTGTACATTCAAATAAACTCTTCCTTCTATAAGATGCATTAGTCATGATGTTTTATCACAGCAACAGAAAAGCAACTAATACAGGCTGCTTCTCCCCTAGAACAATGCTTCCTTAAACCCACCTTTTCTCCTGAATCTGTTTCATCAAAATTCCAATCTAGCATAGAAAGTTCTCCTTTTCTAGCCCCTTTAGCTCACACCCTTGCCTTCTGCAGAGTGTGAAGAAAGGTCTGCAGAAGAAGGGAGACAAGAGTCTGGACATGGTGGCTTCATTTTCAGAGCTCTGTGTGACCATGCTGATCTCCTAATATAAGCTGTGGACTTCTGGATGTTCTCTCCAGCCCAGCTACCCAGCCACACATGTATGCTGACTCACCAAGCTCAGAGTTCCAATGGGAAATAGCAAGAGTCCACTCTACAAGGGAGATTTGGTATATGAATATACTGAACCAAGATGTATAAACTTGGAGCAAAGTACTTTAATTCTGGAGAATCATCGTACTTGGGATCCAAGCAGCTCTTAGTCTTCCCTTCTTCCTCTCTGGGAGAGGGAGGGAGGGATGAAGGGAGAGAGAGAGAGGGAGGTGCCATTGCCTCCATGTGAGTAATCCCGTGTTCTATGGACCAGGTGGTAGGTGGTGCATCTATGGGTGGGCGGTGAGCTAGAGATTTATGAATGATCATGGCAATGACTGTAGGACATCTGAGAAAGTGCAGGAAGGAACCTCCCAAGCTTCTTTAGTAGAAGTAGTGGAGTAATGAAAGCAAGGTCAAGACCACTGGTGGGTGAGCTGGGTACAGATGAGAGTGAGCTGTATAAAATCCATGTGTGTTCAGGCCCTGCTGGCAAAATCCTGAACCTCCACTGGAAACAGGATCCAAATCGTAGATATCCCTCAAAGGGTAGAAGATAAGGGACTCACCACCAGGAGTTATTGTTTCCATATATACTGTTTAATGAGCTCTATGTGAGCTTTCCTACATAGATTATCCTCTCTTTCCAGGACAGAATTACCAAACCTTCATTCACTGTGTGTGTGTCTCTGGGTTGTCTTAGTTACTTTCTATTGCTGTGATTTAAAGCACTGATCAAACCAACTTGTGGAGGAAAAGGTTTTATTTGGCTCACAGCTTATGGTTCCTCATCAAGGAAAGTCGAGGTAGGAACTCTGGACAGAAACCTGGAGGAAGGAACCTGGAGCACAGACCATGGACGAATGCTGCTTACTGGCTTGCTCCCCTGACCTATGCTCAGCCTGCTTTCTTATAGAACCCAGGACCACCTGCCTAAGGGTGGACTGGGCCCTCTCACATCATTCAACAATCAAGAACCTGATCACAACCATCAAGACATGGTCACAGGCCAATCCAATGGAGGAAATTCCTCTTTTGAAGTTCCTTCTACCCAGGTGTGTAAGTTGTCAACTGAAGCTGCCTAGCACATCTGTATGTTTATGTGGGTGCTTGTGCATTTATGTATATGTACATGTGAAGGCCAGAGACCATGGATTCAGCTAGACTAACTGACCATCAAGTCCCTGGGATTCTCCTGTCTGTCCTTCCTCAGCAGTGGGGTCACATGCTCCTGGCTGTTTGTGGTTGTTGTTACATGGGAACTGGGGAATTGAACTTAGATCCTCACAGTTTGTGGCAAGCACTTTACTGGCTGAGTCATTTCCCCTGTCCCCACATTTTCCTTTTAATAGCTTCATCAGAGTATATGTACAAGCAGGTGCATCCTTGCAATATACAGCTGGATGTGGACACCTCTACACACCCATGCAGTGCCCTCCACTATCAAAATAGTGCCCACATTCATCATCCTCCTGAATTTCCTTGTTCTCCGTCACTTTTTCCTTCCTCTCTCCCAATGCTCCTTAATACCTCGCTGCTGCCCGTCGACTTTCTCTGAGCATTAAAAGGGGCAATCCCAGGACTGACATTGTTTCTTCCCCATCTCTCAGGAACATCCTGTCTGTGTTACCCAATGTCTTAAGTTCCATTGGTTGATGCATTTTGGTTTAGGTCTTTGGTTGGTACATCCACAGGGAGAACCTGGTTTTTGAATGGAAAATGAATTCCAACCAGTTCACCTTGAATTATTCTCTTAATTAGAAAACTGTGTGTTCTCTTCAGCTCTGAATGAATGTCTGTCTCACTGCTGTGGTTGATTGCCTCGAGTGGCCGTTGTATGAAAGAAGCTTTCACTCATCCTGACAAATATTTGTGAGAGTGTCCCGTGGGTCCAGTGTTCTCTCTCTCTGTACCCCCCCCCCCCCTTTCTGGTGTCAGGGATTCAGCTATGAGCCGACATGGCACTGTCCCTACCGTCAGGGCCACTACTGTCAAATGGAGTAGTAACAACGGAATGAGCCCACGTTTGTGGTAATCACAGTCCTGGGTTAGTTGCACAGACCGTGGAAGGTGCTTGCCCGGCCTCTTTCCACCTCACCTCCGCTCACTTGTCGGAAAGCTCGGTGGGAGCCCAGACGCAAGCCCACAGGCCCGTTTCAAGGGCACCTCCGTACTTCTCCGCTTCTTCGTCTCGGTCTTCCTTAGAGCCTCAGAAATCTGTGCACCTGCAAACAAGAGCAGCTTGGGTGTGTGCTCTGGAGGCGTGGTGGTGGGCCAGTTAGGGGCCTTGTCCGCAGTTAACCGGTGTGCACTCGCACATGCACATGCGCATGTGGAGGGAGATGGGAACTGTGATTAATGACTACTCTGTGCTGGGATAACAGCTCCGTGCGCCAGCTCGCGCTCCTCAGAGGCGCCTGCAGGATACCGCCCCGTTGCTTCCCCGCAGCCCTAGGTGTTCTGATGCCTCCTATTTGTAACTTGCTAGCTGTTCTTTAGGATCACTTTCTGAATAAAGTGCTTATACCCAAGTCCTTGTCTTAGGCTGTGTTTTCAGGGGGACCCAAAATACGCACACCCTTACCTGAATTTGCTACAAAAATTTCTGAGAAACTTTTAAAGAACTCATTTCATAGATGAGAAAACAGTTTTTTCCTGAGATGATAGGGTTAGAAAGTGACTGAACTAGGATTTGAAACCTGGTCATTGGCCTCCAAGCCACTGTTCATTCTAGGCCCATTATAGGCTCTCTAAAGACTATGCCACTAAAAATGGTGGTCTAGGAAGGCTGTAGTAAGTTTGCTGTGAGGCCTCCAGGAGCTACATATCAGTAAACCCAGTGGCAAAATGAAATAACCATAGCTATTTACTGGTGTGTGTGTGAGGACTTTGTGATGACCTACATCAGGTACTACCTGTATATCAAATGCTCGGGTTCTGAAGATGGTGGCTGCTTCAGTGACTAAGAGAGCTGAAAGGACCTCAACCAGGTGTGTGGAGAAAGGGAGGGTGATAGGAAGGAGAAATCTATGGAAAATGAGCACCACAGTGGTTTGGGACAAACATAAGATAAAATTCCAAGGGGTCTTTGACCATCCCAGAATCTCAAATCAGGAGCCAGTGTGTCTAGCCAAGACCCTCCCTTCCCTTGGATGGCCCCTCCCTGCTCCCAAGATTGAAGGGGATTAGGAATTTTTTAAAAGCAAAACAGAAAAGAGGAGATGACTCAGTTACTAAAGTGCTTGTTCCTCAAGTATGAGACCCCGAGTTTCTATCTCCAGCACCCACAGCAACAACGGGGCATGGCAGCCAGTCTGTAATCTCAGTGTTGGGGAGTCAGAGACAGGAGGTTCCCTGGAGCTCAATGGCCGACTAGTCTAACCAATCAGGAAGCTCCAGGTTCAGTGAGAGACCCAGTCTTGAAAAATAAGGTGGAGACCAACCAAGGAAGATACTACTGGCTTCCACATGCATGCACATACACATACTCCTGTATATGTATGCACATGTGTACATATATACAAACATGAGAAGCTGCAAGGAAGAGAAAGTCGAAGGACAAAAGGAACAAGAGACACTTAGAAAGCCAATCACCAGTGGGAGGTCAGACACTAGGAGATCTGGGCAGACAGAGGGTGGATAAGGAAAGACAGAACCAGAGTCTCCAGCACGGTGCTGGAGGGAAAGGGCCCCCAAGGTCCTCATGTGTTAAGGTACATGTGTTAAAGCCCAATCATCTAGTTCTTATTGCCTTTATCTGTAGCACTTGAGCTTGGTGCTGGAGAGATGGGATAAGCCAGGGCTCCTTGAACTGAACGGCACCTCCTCATCATTCCTGATTTGCTCAGGGCACTGATCCAACAAGGCTGCAGTACTCTAGGCTGAATCACCCAGCACGGCAGTCTTTGTGGACTTTCTTGCTCAGCAGTTCACAGGATAGGCAGGAGCTGCCTCCTGCTTTGAGGATCAGCTATAATTCCTGCTGCTTCAACTTCTGGGTGGCAGTGTCCACTACAGTGCAGGGACTGTACCAAGTAGGGAAAGGTCCTCCTTCCCACTTCCCACAACACAGGGCCTCGGGGAGTAGGGGGTTTCCTGCAAGCTATACAATGATCCTCTGGTCCCATCTCTACATAGCTCCACACTGTAAGCTCTCCTGTCTAGATATGCTGACTGTTTCTATGCTGGCACCAGAAAGGGCCTCACATTCAAGAACAACAGGTCCCTTGAGAATGAACTGTTTAAATGAGGACAGTCCAGCGGTGTCTATTACAGTCAAAATTTTATGTCATTGTTGCCTCCTCCAAATTCTTAAACGTTTCCATTACCTTAAACTCCTGTGTCCATTAATGGTCCCTCTCCATCTTCTCCTCTTTCCATCCCATGGTAAGTACTAATATGACTTTTTTTCTGTATTGATTCCCCTTTGGACAGGTCGTATAGAAGGAATTACACCGCATGTGACTTTGAGTCTGGTTCTTTTTGTTCAGCGTACTTATTTCCAGGTACACGGTGTACTATTCCTTTATGGCTAAATAATGTCGCCTTGTTTGGAAGAACTGCACTGCACTTATCCACCCATTCATAGACATGTAGGCTCCCGCTACCTTTTAGCTAATGTGAATAATGTTGCTGTAAGTATTTGCACACAAAGATTTGTTTGAGTACTTACTGCATTTTGGGGGGATATGCCAGTCTTTGTTACTCTTCCGTTGCTGTGATAAAAATACCCTGACAACAGCAACCGAAGCAAGAGAGGATTCGTTTTGGCTCTCATCCCAGGCTACAGTCCATCATGGCAGGGAAGTCCTGGCAGCAGGAGCTTGAGGCAGCTGGTCACATTGGGTCTGCAGTTACAAGCAGAGGGGTCGAATGCTGCTGCCTAGTTCTCTCTCTCTTATTTATTCAGTTCATGGCCCAGCCAGGAAATGGAACATCTACATTTAGGTAAGTCTTCCTATCTCACTTAACATAATCAAGAAAAATCATTCAAGCAAGCCCAGAGGTTAAGATAATCTAGAGAGTCCCTCACAGGTACATCTAGAAGCTTCTCAACTACATGTTTGTAGGTCCGGTGAAGTCAAATAAATTATCTCAACACATGTGAGCTGGAATTGCCGGGTCATGTGCTCATTAGCTGTTGGGCTTTTTGAAGGACCCACATGTTTGTTGTATGTAGTTCAGGGGTTTTTATACTTGAGTACCTCCTGACCCTGATGGAATTCCTCTGATATCAGGACAGCTTGGGTGTGAATGAGAGATGACTCCAGGTTCCAGCTCAGATAAGGCAACAACGGGTGAAGGATGGTGGTTGCTGTTGCTGTGGGTGGGGCTGCATTTATTGGCTCTGAAGTGCCTGTAACATGCCCATGTTTCCGGGAGGGCTAGTGTACTTGCTTGTAACCGTAGGAAAGGCCTGGGTTAGAAAGAGAGGAAGGTCTCAACTGCTCCAGCATCTTAGCTGAGGCTTAGCATGTCTCAGGCTCTGTTTTCAGCACATTCTGTGTTGGAATCATCCCAACAATATCACCCCACTATGAAAATCCTCAGTTTCCAGAAGAGGGAATTTCAGATGTTCCTTAGGCAATGAACTCATGAATTTTTATCATCCTTCTATGTCAGGCTGTGGTCCCAGGAGACTCTGCTCCTGATCTTTCCTTGAGGGCTGGCATGCGGGCCCAGTGGGTCCCCAGGGTGAATGCACTTACTGAGTGATTGCTTGACAGTGAGACGGGGTTTAGATAAGAGTAAAAATGGAGGAACTCTGACATTGAAAGGGTGATCGTCAAAAGATCAAGAGAGATTCTTACAGAGGCAGGAGGAGACCAGAGAGAAACAAGAGGAAGTCTTTTCAGGCCAGTCAGTCTCACTGCATGTGGGCATTCAACCGAAATTCCTGAATCTCCTATCCTGAATCCTGCTCTGTCATACATCTCTTGGACTGTTGCCAATTCCTCATACAGGCAAAAGACCAAAACCACAACAACAGCACGTTCATTTATTCCCCCTTGGAAAGAATTAATTACATTCATAAAAAGAAGATGGCAGGAACTTTAGGCAGCTCCCCCACAGAGCAGGCTAAGCCAGAACTGGAGAGAGGTCCAGCTTCCCTAGGCATAGGAGACACAGAAGAAAAGCACCTTATCCAGGGAGAAAATTGCATGAGGTCTCATTAATACCATTAAGATTCAGGGCTGACAAGTGAAGGCTGCTCAGTAATTGACTGTGGCTGTGCTGGGGAATCAGCCTCTGAAGCAGCCACATGCCTTCCTCCTCCTCCTGCCTCCTCCCCATCCACTCCCTCTGTGTTCCACTGCTGCCCGGGCACAATGTGGGTCTGGTGGCCAGCAGACTGGCGGAAACCCAGGTGCTCAGAAGGGAGGGCCTCTGCACGGCCCAGGCACGTAGTGTGCACAAAGGTCACAGGCAGATGGGTGTCTCTGTCTGCACGCTCTTTCTTCTGTTCTCAGCTGTGGGTGTCTGTGATGCTGGAGAACGGTGATTCTGTTCTGCCAGCCTGTCTGCCTGCCTGTAGGGCTCTATCTGGCCTGGAATAGTCTTCCTAAGCTGACTCTATATACAGGTCACCCCTGTTTACTCACTTCCCATGTGTCTGTTTAGTTTCCTTTACATTTATCCCATGTCTCTCCCTTGAATTGTCTTCTGTAGTCGGTGCCTGCCTCCACGTGGATCCCTCATGGGCTCTTAGGCCTTCCTGGACAAGTAGCAGACAAACTCCAGGTGCCCAAACTCTGTCCTCCTGACACTCCACATGCTGTAAACCCTCTACAGGCAGTGGGTTGAGGACCCTCACCTCCTATAGTTCTTAGGAGTTAAAAAGGTAGCCTAGGGACTGAAGAGATGGCTCAGCAGTTAAGAACACTGACTGCTCTTACTGAAGACCCAGGTTCAATTCCCAGTATCCAAATGATGGCTAACAAATATCCATAATTCTGGCTCCATGGGATTTGATGCCCTCTTCTGACCTCCATGAGCATTGCATGACATGAGTATACTCATATTCATGCAGGCAACACACTCAGACACATAAAATAAAAATAATAAATAAATAAAATATTTTTAAAAGTAGCCTAAAGACAGTAACAGCAGGCAGGACTAGAATCCAACATCGAAGGCATGAGAGTCTAGAGCCCCTTCTTCCCCACTGCTCAGTGTATTCTTCCTGTGGACCCACCTCATAGGGGTACTCAAGTGTCAGACAAATCTTGGGCTAGGACTTTATGGGTCAGTTTCCTAGTCCATTCTCATAAAGTGTGCTGGAGGTAGACATCTCTGACATATGAACTTTAATGAGCAAATAAAGGCTCAGAGAGGTAGAGTAACTTACTTGAGGATGCAGAGCGATATAGAATAGAATGTGGTTGGCTCAACTTTTCCAACATCATTTCAGTGCACTGTCGTGTAGGCATCTTGTGTCTGTGAGGCTAGTGTGTGTACATGTGTGTGGGGTTCTAAACATATGTGTTGCTGTTGTGTTTTAAGATCTGAATTGTCTTTTTAGACATTGCTCTTTGGGCAATGTGAAATGTTCCTGCTGTCTTTCTTGAAAGTGACAAAATAGTGTCCTTTAGCCCAAAGGATCTGCTAGGGGCAAAGTAAGGCCGTAGGATGCACATGGCCACTTGCTATAGTTACAACACACACACATGCACACACACACACACACACACACACACACACACAGATGGAGGGAAAGAGAGAGAAAGAGAGAAAGAGAGAAAGAGAGAGGCTGGCAAGGGGCTGGCCCAATTGGGCAAGGTTATGAACTTTCCTCTCTTATCCTCTTGTGCCCCGAGGCTTCAATCTGGACCAGTGAGTCAGGGGAGGAGAGGGTTGCATGCTCACAGACTCTGAGCTGCCCCTGAATCCCATGGAGAATCACCAGACGGCTTCTGTAGTGTTTTGGAGGATGCCACCGCTCATCTTGTTGCAGAACGGTCAGTGTGAGGAGCATGTCCCATATCATAGTCCCATCATCTCCTAGACAGGCAGTCATCCTCCCAGCTGTGTTGATGGAGGTGGCCTGGTCTAGGTCATGCTCAAGGTTGCAGGATGCTGAGCCCTATGACTTTCAAGTGTTGTTCTGGAGACTCTCAGCCTCGCCCAAAGGGGCCTCAGTCACTACTCCAAGCTAGAACTGGAGAAAGTGACTGGGTATCGGAGACCGAGGGTGGGGGTCTGTTCCCCTCCTCTGACCGCAGCATCCTGCTCTTATGTGAGCTACACATTGATCAGTTAGGCTGACATCCAGAATTTCCTGTGACATGGTTTGAATGCAAAATGCCTCCTACAGGCTCAAGTGTTTGGACACCTAGTTCCCAGCCAGTGTGCTGTTTGAAGAGGTTGTGAAGCTTGGGGAAATGTGGCCTAGTCAGCAGGAGAGGGCCACAAGTGGTGGACCATTGAAAATCGAATCTGATTTTAGCTTCTGCCTGAAGCTTGTGCTTCCTGCTCCACTAAAATGTGAGAAAGGCCTCCTGTAACAGCCTGAAGTTGTGCTGGCCATGTCACAGTGGACTGGTACTCCCTGGAGCTGGGAGCCCAAATAAGCCTCTTTTCCTCTGAGTCGCTTCTGTCAGATCTTTGGTCACAGGATAAGTGAGGTAACTAAGAGATCTTACATTCTTATTAGTGTTCTTAGAAAGAGCTCAGTTCCTTCCCCTCTAGCCACACTGTCATCGTGACCCTTAGGTGGGGACAGAGGAACACTAAGCCCCTGGAGTGTCTCCTAGTCTTATGGTGCAGGAGAAGCAGATATCAAGAGGGTTGGGAGGGATGGTCAAGGGCATGTGGGCAACTCTCATCTGATCCTGGATCTCAGCTCCATTCTGGGCTCCTTCTTCACCAGGGGTCTTAGCCTGGACAAGGGGCCTTTTGGGCAGGTGTGTGAGGTCAGCTGGTTCTGACCTCAGAGGAGGGGTGCTAGGTGGGTCCTGTTGCCTCTGAGAGCTGAATTATGGAGGACCTAGCAGGTACAAAAGTCAGGGTGGATGGGAAAGCTCTATCCTCCACTTGCCAGACAGTTTATTCTGGATCCCTGAGCTCTGGGTACCCAGGGTACAGCTCTGGGTATAGTTCCCAGGAGGACATGCTGAGCCATTCCTTCTAGTGGAGAATCTTGATGGCACAAGCATCCTCAGGTGGTCAGAGTTTCTCAGTTCCCAAAGGGTGCCTCGTGGGCTAAGCTGAAGAAGGGGTTGTATTTGGCCTGAGGACAGTCACAAGGCTGTGTTGTGGCTAACTTGGTCTCTGGGTCGGACTGAGCGCTCCTGCCCTGTCTGCTCTTCTGTGCCAGCTACTCAGGGCTGGGGCCTCCCTGCATAGCAGAGGCTTTCCACAGCCCTGCTCAGCTGCCTCTTCTGAGGCATAGCACAGTTACAGTTTCTTTTCAGCTCCTTCTGCCTGGCTGCTTGGTGGAGAGAAGATCCTGATGGGAACCACAGCTCTGTAGCTTCCCCACTGGGATACCTGCTGCAGCAGGAGCGTGAGTTGAATGCTTGCAGGGTCTTCTGAATTTCCAGGGAAGCAAGCCGATAGACTTAAACTTCCCCAAAGGGCAAGTGAAGGATGGTGCTGGGAGGACATTCCCCCGGTTTGGAGAAAGGCTTCCAGTTATGGCTCACGGGGTGATCCAAGCCTCATCCACAGAGCAGAAAGAAGTTTAGGATCCTGTTATGAAGCATGTGCCAGTGAGACTGAACATATGTGAGAAGGATGGGGTAATCACTGGGAACTTGCCCACTCCAGTTGGAGGCTCTCTGTCCGATATTTTATGGTAGTTCCAAGTATTCCTGGTCTGGTTGGCAGTTCATAATGAGCTTCTGTGCGTGTGTGCATGTGTGCGTGTGTGTGTGTGTGTGTGTGTGTGTGTGTGTGTGTGTGTGCTCATGCTTTCCTCTCACGTGTTTGAATAGAGAGTTGTGGGCTACCCAGGACTGTTGACTTGGAACCAGGAGGACCCGTAGGATGTAACCGTGTGGGGGCCGGAAAACAATGTGTTCTGACAGGTTAGGACAGAACTTGCTATTCAGAAGTAACTGACTTTGTAGTTGAACATATTATTGCCCAGGGCAGAATGAGGATTTTGCTAAGGAAAATAAGGAGCCTGGGCAATGGCAGGAGCTAGCATGGTTTGCCAAGGAGAACTCATCTACACCAAAGCCCCTTGAAGTTTAGTAAATAATAGTATAGTGAACTATGCAGTGTATCTAAAAAGGAATACTTCATAAAATAAACATGTAAAGACCTGACGTCAGACAGAAGACTGAGAGAGAAGAGGAATCAGGTATTATTCCAATGCTTTTAGTATAAAAGAGGGAGAATGGACAAAATCGGGAGGAAATGCGTGTCAACTATGTTTAAGCTAGGTGTATGAGATGTATGTGCATCTATGTGTGCAGACATATATGTGTGCATGCATGTATGTGCGGGTGTGACTGTGTGCCACGGATTCTGAGAAGACATGCTGGAGCTGTGGGTACAAGGGCCCCTGACGTGGCACAAAGTGAACTTCAGCCTAGCAGGCAAGCCACACAGCGCACAAGCTTGGGGGTCCCACAGACAATGTTAAGCTGCAACTCTGGGAGTTCTGAGGTCTGCCGAGCAGGGCGCTGGAGAGGAGCCAGGGAGAGGGTTGAGCCTCTGAGAGTTTCTGTGGAAGGACAGGGGATGGGAGGACCAAGAGAGGCCCCAGCAGGGCAGAAGGAGGGGCCTCGGGAGGGCGGGGATTCCTGAAACAAGGATGGGAGGCCTCCGTGGCCAGGTGTCAGCAGGGCCCAATGGTGCAGGCAGGCAGAAGAGAAGGGCACCTGTTAGCCTGTTGAGGGACGGTGTCTCTGCAGAGCACCACAGTCTGCGGGGTGACATGGGAGTGGGCGCTGGCATGAAGACCTGTGACAGTTAAGGGACGGACAGCCATGAGAGGGACCACTATGCAGGACTGAGAAGAATGTAACAGAATGGAGGGCCGTTAAGGACGCACAAGGAGCAGGACGGGGAGCGCCAGTGAGCGGGAACAGGCACCGCAGTGATGGGAGTAAGGTTGATGCAAGGCTTCGTCCCCAAGGCCCAGGAAAGCAGCTAGTGGGTGCCAGTCCTGAGCAGGAATCCACATGTGCATGTATGCTCTTCATCTGACTTTCCATGTGTCCCTGCCAGAAGACGGAGGCCAAAGTGCTAGGCTAGAGAAAATTCTATTCTAATGCTCTAATGAATAAAAAGAAAAAAAATCACACCTAAAAACACAACTTGTATGGGGCAGTCACCCCTGACCACAGCTGCTGTGACAATTACAGAAAATCTGTGGGCTGCTGTAGTGAAAAGGTCTAACCCAAGGCTGTGAGGATAGCTCCATTGGTAGTTTGATCTCCCAGTGCTCTGGAGGCAGAGGCAGGTGGAGCTCTGTGAGTTCAAGTCCATCCTGGTCTACATAGTGAGTTTCAGGCCAGCCAGGGCTACAGGGAGACCCTGTTTCAAAAACCAAAAACCGTAAAACAACAACAAAAACCTAGGGGTAGTGACATACATAGACTTGTGATTCTAATGCGGGGTGGATTAGACAGGTGGATTCCTAGAGTTCACTGACAGGCCGATCTAGCCCATTTGGCAAGTGAGAAACTCTGTCTTTAAAAACAGTGGACGAGAGACTGGAGAGATATCTCAGCAGTTGAGAGCACTGGCTGCTCTTGTAGCAGACCCAGTTTCAGTTCCCAGTCCCCACATGGTAGCTAACAACTAACAACTGTCCATAGGAAATCTGATGCCTTCTTCTGGCCTCTGTGGTGCATTTACATACATGTGGGCACAAAAATACACATAAAAGACAAATAAATAAATAGAAATTAAAAATAAAATAAAAATAAAAAACTGTGTGTGGCACCCGAGAATGACACCTGAAGCTGTCCTCTGGTGCATGCACAATGCTATACTTGCACCGCCCCACAAACACACACACACACACACACACACACACACACACACACACACATCACCCAAGTGCCAGCTGGAGCCTCCTTGCCCTTCTGTGTGAGAAGCATCCCACATCTGCAACATCCACAGCCTTTGTGTGCTGGTACCTGGCTACTTGTTGATCATGGCCTTCTCTGGCTGACCAACTCGTGTCATCTCTGCAACAACACGAAACATGCCTCTCCTTTGACCTCTCCAGAACCTTCCTACTCTACCTGCCTTCGTGAACAGCATGGGCTCCATGGCAGGGTCACTTGGAGAGACAGGCAGAGCTGACTTTGGGGTGAGATGATGATATCTGGGACCTGCTGCAGCCTCTTTTCTTACAGTGTCCACTGACTGCCCGACATCTCTCAGCCCTGACCCTGTCTGTGCTTTCCCTGACTCTGTTTTCTCCCCTCGCTCTCTCTTCCCTATCTCTAATTGAGTCTTTCTGGGCAGGACCCCCTTCCTCTGAAATCATGGCTCCTGCTGACATGTTTCAAAAAATTCTTCCAAAAAAGGATGGTATGTTCTACCAGAAGAATTTCACTGAATCAATTTTTCAGCAACCGCTTATTATTCATGCTCTGGGTTAGCTTTATTTTAAGCAGCACTCGAGTTCTGCACTGAACTCTGATCATGTCTGTCACCTTCTCTAGCACTCATGTGGCCTGGGTGACTCTGGGTAACATGGTCACATGATTGTGGCTCCTCTGCAGAGGTGACAGTAATGCTTATGTCGAGGAAAAGCGCTGGAGCAGGAGGAGCGGCAGGACTGTAGTCTTGGCTGCACTACTGTCAGTTGTGCACTGGGCGCAGTGCTTCTTCATGGGTTTTAAGTTACTCCTCTGCAAGGTAGCTTAGTCCAGGAGTCCTGACAGCCTGGTTCCATGCTGAAGAGCCTGGCTGTGTGCATCCCAGGTCCTGAGCCGGCCTGAGTAGCCTCTGCAGAGGACACTGACACTCTCCAGGTTTCACTTAGTCCCCTCAGCAGTGCCTGGCTAGTTCTACTGCAACACGTGTGAACGTTTTCTTTCTATTGCTCTTGTCACTCAAACCATGGATTCCCTAGTCAAAGGCAGCTGGTTCCATTTCCCCAGAGGTAGCATTGACAACCAAGCCCAGAGCCCCATGTGGTACATACTGTCTTGACACCCAAGGAGTATTATTTCCAATGGGGTCTCCTAAGGGATGACCCAAATACCACTATATTCTTCTTACTCCGAAGCAGGGGGAGTACCCAACTTATTAGACGGCTACAAACTGAGCGTCAGTTATCAGGAATGTCTGCAATGTCTGGGACCAAAAGTGTTACAGATGCCCGGATGTTTCAGATTTTGGAATAATTGCCTAGATTTTATTGGTTGGGGACCTTGAACACGAACACATAAGATCTAAAATCTTCTGAAACTTGACATTCTTTTGAGCATGGTGTCAGTTCTCAAAATGTTTCAGATTTCAGAGCAATTAAAAAAGTCTTTTTTAATTTTTGAGACTTTCATATATGAGTATTGTCCTTGCATTACTTCTGTCTCTTCCAGTCCCTTACCAATTCCTTTCAGGTCCCCTTGACTCCCTCTCAGTTTCTTGTCCTCTTCTTTGTTATTGTGATATGTACATACATTTATAAATATGCAGATATATAATGCACTGAGTCTATTTATTGGTGCATGTGTGTACCTATGTTCAGAGCTGTGAGATTGGGGTGTTCAAGCTGACCTTCTGCAGTGAGTTCAAAGGGGGCCCCATATATCCAATCCAAATCTCTGTTGCCTATTAATATTACCTTATTTGCCAAAAAAAGGGTTTTGCAGAAGTAATTACATTAAAGATATTTGTTTCTATTTTGTGTGTACGTGGTACATGCACACAAGCGTATGGATGTGCGAGCCCATGCAGCATATGCCTATGCATGCAGATGCCAGAGGAGGACACTGGATGTCTTTTTCTATGTTCTCCTGCCTTATTACCTTGGAGAAAGGTCTCTCACTGAAGCCGAGGCTTGCTGTTTCATTGAGGCTGCATGCTCCCAGGATCTTCCATCTTCACCCTCCTGAAAGATAAGGTTACAGACATGTGTAGCCATGCCTGGCTTTTCAAAAATATGGTCACCAGGAGTTCCAACTCAGCACCCCTATCCACTGAGCCATCTCTGTAACAGTCTACATTAAGGAGTTTGAAGCAAGGAAAATTCGTAGGGAAGAGAGGAGAAAACCACAGGAAGCTGGAGGCAGAAGCTAGAGCTCGGTAGTCCTGCTCACATCTTGTTTTCAGGCTTCTAGGCTTGAGAATGATGAGAACACATTTCTTCTTCTTCTTTTTTTTTTCCTGAAAGCTACTTAGTTTGTGGTAGTTTATTACGACAGCTACAGGAAGCCGGTACAACTCCCTGCGGGCTGTCTTTGTGTCAAGCATTGTACTGATGCTGATGAATCAAGATGTCTCTACCATGGAGAAGTTCAGAGTTGACAGATAACTCCAAGATGAGTCATTCCTCTGCTCAATAAAGATTTCCTGCACATCTGTATGCTGTAGTGATAGAGGACTGAGCAAGGTAGGCCAAGTCCCTGGCTTTCTGGTGCTTACAGTTAGAGACATTACACCATCAAATGTCTCATTGCAGAAATGACAGAAGCAGATAGCAGGACAGATGATGATTAATTCTGCTGGGTACCTGGACACAACATTCTGTTTTCAGAAGTGGCAGCAGCTAGACTCTGTATAGGGCTTTGAGGTTTACATGGTGTTGTCACAGGACGATTCTAACAACTGGAAAGTACATGGGGCCATGGGGGCTCCAGTTCACACGTGGGAGACTTGTGACGATCAGTGCCGATGGTCAGCTTGAGGAGATTAAGGAAGTCTAGGCATGTATGCTTGGGAAGGTCTGTGAGAGTACTTAGCTGGGAGGTAAAAATACCCTAATGTGGACAGCACCATCCCATGGGCCAGGGTCCAGGATGAGTAAAAAGGAGGGAAAAAGAGCTCAGCCTTCCCTTCTCTGTTTCCTGATCTACTAGGCTGTGAGCAAGCAGCCTCAAACTCCTGCTGCCATGCCGTCCTCGCCCTCGTGGACGGTGTGCTCTCAGTCTGCAAGCCGAAAGGGATCCCCATTCCCTTACATTGCTTCCTGTTGAGTCTTCCATCACAGCAATGGGGGAAAGAAACAGACACAAAACCTAAGTGAGGCTGAGAGGGAGAAGCCAAAGCCCCTTAGTCATTTAACATTTTGCAGTGTTTTTTGAGTGTGTCCTGTTCTGGACCTGCTGAACGTGAGTCCAGAAACATTTTCAATCTCTCTTCTGTTGGCCCTCACCTAAGTTGGCAGCCCTTCCAATCACTGCCCTGAGTGATGTAGGATAAGATCTGTGAGGACCCAGAATTAGTCTGTGTGGTGGACTGAATGCTGGCCCCTTCAAGACGTCCGTGTCCTGAAGCTTATGTGACTGTGCTACATTCTTGTTGAAAGGGACTTCACAGATGCAATCATGAAAGATCATAAGAAGGGGAGATTGTGCTAGAATATTCAGGTGAACTCACTGTGACCAAGAGGGTCTCCAGAAGAGGGACGTAGGAAGGCCATGTAGAGAAAATGGAAAGATATTGACTTTGAAAATGCAGAAAGAGGCCAAAGCCAAGAAGAATAGATAACCTGTAGAGGCTAGAAGTGGCAAGGACACAGGTCTCCCATAGCAAGGCCAGGATGAGTGTGGGCCGGCCTGCCTCTACTTGATATTAGGCTTCTGTACTAGTTACTTTTCTGCAAAAACGCAAGTTAGGGAAAAGAGTTTATTTGGCTTATAGTTCCAGAGGGGATACAACCTATCATGGTGCCAGGGGTGTGAGGCTGGCCTGACAGTCAAGAAGTAGACTGTTCATATCTCATCTGTACAGGAAGTAGAGAGAGCAAACAGGAAGTGGGTCAAGGCAATAAAACGTCAAAAATCTTCCCCAGTAACATACTTCCTCCAGCAAGGCTCCACCTCTTAAAGGTTCCATAATCTTGCCAAACAACACCAGCCACTAGGGACTAAGTGTTTAAATAGATGAGCATATGGGGAACATTTCTCATTCAAATCACAGTAGCATCTGACCTCCAGAGTGAGGTGATGATGAATCTGTGCTACTTTCCTTATTAGATCTGTGGTAATATGTTATTGAAAACAATAGAGAACTAAATCAAATGGTCTCTTTGCTCCTCATTAAAAGTATCTCTTTAAGGCTTGGACCTGTGACATCTTAGGAATCCAGGCCTTCACTCACCACCTCATTGATGTTCCTGCGTGAACTGGCTTTGTGCAGAGCACATGTCTTTGTCTCTGACATCATTACCCACTGGATTTTCCTGGCAAGGGCAATGGTACCCTCACCCTGTGCCACCTACAGAGATCATTCCAGCAGTTCAGCAATGGAAAAATTCATCTGAGCAGGAAAGAGGCAGGTCTGTGACATCTGGATTTTGAAACTCAAACCTAGCATAGCTTGCCTTAAAGAACCATGGTGGGAGAAGAAGCTGGCCGCTGTAGGAGGTGGAAGTTTCTTTGTGAGAGGAAGGTCTCCAGCAGTCCTGTGCAAACATAAAAGATGACTCCTAAGAGGAAACAGCACTGGGATCACCACATGCACTGCTATTGATAGTAATGACAATGATAATTATACCACCAAATAGAGAGCAGCGCACAGTACCTGTTGTGTTTATGATACGCCTCGCGCTGCTTTTAGCATTTTGCACATACTTTTAAATCTTCACAATAGCTTATAAAGTGTTTGCTTTCCTTATAACTGTTCTGGGGTGCAGAGAGGCTAAATGATCCCATGAAACACAGAATTAGAAGCCATGATTAGTCAAGTCTGCTATGAGAGTGCATTTTAATATGAGAGTAAGCACTTTAATTCATGCTATTACAGATCTCGTTCTTGGCTTTTGTTTTGGTGCCCAGAGCTGCAGACAAAATCCTCACTTCCATTCGTCAGGGAAGGAAGACGAAGTCAAGAGTCTGATCCAAAGAAAAGTCAGACGCTCCCGTTAAATGCCTTTGTGGTACATAACCACAGGATGCACAGTCATAGCAATGTTAGGGGACAGGTAAGTATGACCACAGAAAGGAATCGCATCTGTATGACTTTTCTGCTGCTGCGATAACACTGAAATGAAGCAACTTGAGGGGAAAGGATTTATTTGGCTCACACATCTCAATCACAGTTCAGCACTTACAGGAACTTGGGGCAAGAGCTGAAACAGACCATGGAGGAATGCTGCTTATTGGCTTGCTTCTCTGGGCCTGTGCTCAGCCTAATTTCTTATACAACCCAGGACCACTTGCCCAGAGGTAGCACCATCTGCAGTGGGCTGGGCCCTCCCACACCACTCAGCTCTCAAGAAAATGCTTCACAGACATTCCCACAAGCCATTCTGACAGAGGAAATTCACCATTTGAGGTTCCTTCTTTCCTTGTATGTCAGCTTGACAACTTAAGCTATCCAGTGTAACATACACAAAACAGTTACTATGTGCTCTCAAGGGAGGGTATTAATGCATGACTATTTACTCATTTAATCATAACGATGTAGGGGTTGTCATTGGCGAAGTTAAGGAACTTGCTTCAGGTTGCAAGTTCTAACGGTGGGAAGCCATGTCAGGGCAAAAGTTGTTCATACTCTGTCTGGGCTTGAGAGGCTCTCACAGGTCAATGAAAATAGCTTCCTCACCACTCCTTGTAGACTTTCATGAGGTGGAGCCATTCTAGGGCCTTCTGAGCTTGGAAGGTTCCTCTGCTTACTGTCTCAGTCTCTGCAGAACACTTGCTGTTTACCATCCTGCTGAATTCTCATGCCAAGACGATCCCGGGTGTCAGAGTCTTTAATTTCTAAAATAGATAAATTCATTGCTCAAAGGGCTCCGTAAAATTAAAAAGCCTGAGAGGTCTTTTTGCTGAAAGATGATATGCTCTGTGGCAAACGTGCTTTGACTTTACATCTTGAAGGTCCTGGAATCGGCTTCTGCTGTTGCTAGGTGATTCTTCTGAACACCTGTGTTCTCCATTTCCACATTCAGATACCCCAATACCAGCCCACAAGCTTCCCTTGGCCAGCTACCAAGCTCTGCCCATCAGTTCGCTCGACATGATCCCCTAATTAAATCTTCAGGATCTTTAATGATTACGAACGAACGAACATGTAATGGGACATGAAGACGGCTGGGAACCAGCTGTAGCCAGAGGGGGCAGTAAGGATTTGGATTCCATTTTGTCAAAGGCACAGCCTTGGGGCCCCTGAACACCCTGGGCCTTGAGATTGCATAGCCCCTTAGGTTAAGCCATCAGGGAGCATGACTCTGAAAAAAGGCTCTCTGGTCTCATGTTAAAATTGAGCTAAGAAAAACTTGTTTCATCTAAAAGATCAAGAGGGAAGTTCTTGCTTTGACTGAGGCAGGAGCCGGTGTAGGCACGAGGGCAGAGAGGGTGAAAAGACAGGGACTTTGACATGCCATCTGCGCAGCCCTGGTGACAGGCTCCAATTACATGCCTCAAAGTAAAAGGGGAGACAGAATAAAATTGGCAAAGAGGTATCGGCTGCCTCTCCTCTATGTCGAGTCTTTAACTTCTCCATCAGTCTGCAAGGGAAGGAGGTTGCTGGAGGGTCTTCTGAAGCCCCCAGCCACGAAACCCCAAATCAAAGAGAGCCCCAAGGAGATTTCCACTCACATTTTACCCACAACACTGAACTTTTAAGTCTCCACCGGCTTTTCCTTCTCCTCCCAGCAGTTCTTGGTCTGGGACTAAACAGTCTGGAAATTTTTGTAGCTCGCTGGGCAGAATGAGAGGTGAGAGATCGTGCCACCCATCCTTGGGCTATATATAGTACAGTGTCAAATGTACAAGACGAGCAGACACAACAGTGCCCCCGTGGGGAAGGACCTTGCCAACCTGATGATTAGCAAGTCCGTGAAGACAGGCCTGCCTGTAAATCCAGATCCTAAACTAAAGATAAGTGGCCCAGGGCGGGAGAGGCGAGATATGTTCATTTCTCGGGCGCTTCTGCAAGTGCAGTGAGTGCCTGTCCCTGAGGGTAGATACCATATGCAGACTGGGGATTTCTTTCCTTTTTTTTTTTTTTTTTTTTAAGATTTCTTTTCTTTCTTTTTTATTTATTTATTTGTTATCTATTTATCTATTAAGATTGTGTGTGTGTGTGTGTGTGTGTGTGTGTTGTATATGCACATGTGTGCAGGTACCTATCAGGACCTGGAGAGTTCAGAGGGCACTGGCTCCCCTTGGAGTCAGAGTTACAGGTGGTTGTAAGAGTCCCAGTGTCGGTGCTGAGAACCAAACTCAGGCCCTCTGGAAGAGCAGCAAGTGCTTTTAACCACTGATCCCACTGGGAATGTCTTACGCTCTCTGTGGAAATGGACCATTTTCTGGGGGAGATGTGTTGAGCAATATTTCATCCCCAAGAGTGTGTGGGTGAGGGGGGTTTGGGGTTGAATTATACCCACTCGCCTAATTCATATGCTAAAGTTCTCACTCCTAGCACCCTAAAATGTGACCATATTCACAGATCTTCACAAAGGTAATCACATTAAAATGAGGCCATTAAGGAGGATGCTAATCCATGATGTTTGTTGGAGGAGAGGTGTGGGACCAGGAAGACGGAGCAGATGATGCTGTGCTTGTCTTGCAAGCATGAGGACCTGAGTTTGAACCCCAGAGCCAATGTGGAGAAGCAGGCATGGTAGCACACACGTGCAATGCCAGCACTGGGGAGAGGAAGCAGGAAGATCCTGGGGGCTCTCTGGCCAACCAGCCTTGCCCAATAGTGGTTTCAGGACAAATGAGAGACTGAGTTTCACAAAACAAGGTGGAGAGTAACTGAGGAACAACACCCAAGGCTGACCCTCCAGGCTCCACATGCACTTTTCCCCTACACTTGCACCCAATCACTGGTGAATACACACATATACACACCCAGACACAGACACAAACACACAGACACACAAGACAGAAACAGGAAGGAGAAAGAGAGAGACACAGAGAGAGGTCGAGACAGTGAAGAGGAAATGCAGGTAGACTCGGACACGCCAGAGGGAAGACCGTGTGAAGGCACCAGGAGGAGAGCTGGAGCACACTCCTCCCTCACAGCCACCAGAAGAAACCAACCGGGACACACTCTGAGATGGCATAGTGCTGCATTCTTATTAATTTATACAAGCTAATCAATACGGGGGGCTTTCTTAGGCCAAAATAAAACAGAAATAACTCCACAAGCAACAACAAAAAGGAATCAGACAAAACAATAAAGAAAACACCAAACTCTCAAGCAAGCAAAAGTGCTACCTCCTCAAATTTAACCCCCTGGAAAAGAAGCAAGACGGCAGAAGTCTCACCATGTAGTTGCTTGAGCCCTGGCTGGTGACCTTTCTTACTGACCTCTCTTCAAGAGCAGAAAGCAAAGATAGTTTGCCAAACTAAATTAGAGAACAAGGGCAGTTTCTTCATTAAATTTTTAAAATAATCTTCAAGGCTCATTAACAGCCAGAGTCTGTCTGTAGTAGTTCAAGAATGGATTCTGGCGTTCCATGCTTGCCTTAGGACTCAGACAGGCTAAGACTGTATAATCCAAGAGGCAGGAAGCAATCAATTCCACAAGCATTTATTATATGTCTACAGAGGGTAATGCACAGTTTCTTTAATTCTCCAAATCCTGTCTAAAAGATGAAAAAGTTGTGTGTGTAGGTGGTGCTTGTACATGTGTGTGGATATATATGCGGACATGTATCTGCACATGTGTGGACAAGCATCTGGAGAGACCAGAGGCTAAGTGGGATGACTTCCTCAATCACTGTCTCTCACTGAAAGCAGAGATCACTGATTTGGCTATGGTGGCTGGCCAATAAACCCCAGGCATCCTCCCTGACTCTGTTACTGTAGGACTGGGATTACAGGTGTGCAGAGCCATCCCTGGCTTTTTTAAAAAATACAGGTACTGTGGAATCAAACTCATGTCCTCATACTTACAAACCAAACACTTTACTGATTGAGCCAGCTCGTAGCCCCTAATATGTGTTTTAATCTGTTTTGATATGTCACAGAGAATCTGGGGGTGGGGGGGCGAGTCACTTGCTCAAGCCCACACAGCTGGACAATGAAAAACCTTTCCTTCAAGGCATGTGTGCTTCCAGGACAGTAAACTCCTTCTGTGTCAAGCATTCCCCATTAGCTCTCTGAGCTCTTGCACCTGAGTGTCCCTCTCCCTGACCTCCAGCCTGATTTTAGATAAACGCTAATTCCAAAGCTGCCGAGTTTTTAGTGATCTACTGAAACCTGCTCTGGTTCTAAGTGGCACATCTGCTTTTAGTGAAGCCTCCTCTCACCCACTGCTGGTTTCTTGGGATCCCACCTCACGAGCCAGAAGGTATAGTAACACTGGCCGCAGTGTGGCCTCCTGCTTGTGCTTTGGATCGTAAGGGTCACCCAAGGTAAGTGTTAGTTTCTATGTAGAAAATACTCTGTTGGCATGTGAGGCCTTTCTGAGGAGATCAAGCTGTCAGACACCAGCAGCTTAGAAGCATATGGTGAAACTGCAGGCTCTAGCTTGCCTTGGTTTAATCAGCAAGTTTAGCCTCTTATTTCTAGTTTGTGTCAATTCCAAGTAGCTTCATGCATTCTCTTGTTCGTAATCATTAAAGAACAGTGAACCCTTTCTGTTGAAATTGCAGGGATAACCTTCAAGTTCAAACTGAATCTTCTCTTTCCAAAAGTTTTCCAAGGCAATCATTGCTGGCTCTCGCCTGAACTCCAGTCCCTTGGTGCCTTATCCTGACAGCAGTCCTTGCCTGGCTCACCCTACCACTTGGGTGTTCTCCATCATCTGCAGGCCCTGCCATGGGTCCCGTTCCTGTGCAGACTTCTGCTTCTCCAGACCTACTTGGCCATCGGTTCTGCTGCTCTGGCCTCTCACATATAGGTCGTGTTTGGTTTACCACAACCTAAGGATCAGGGCAAGTGAGCTCACCCGAGCCTGGCCAAGGTCCCGAGCCCCTCTCCTCTGACTCGAGTCCCCAAACTGACTTTCAGCCTACCTGGTTCTCACCACTTTTCAATTTAACCTTCAAATTATTCACTTAACAGAATAATTGTCATCCTTCCAAACTGTTTTGCCTATCCGTGACACCTCCATCTTTGGTTGTGTAGATAATAATAGTTTGGGGAACAAACCTGGCTGGACCACTTTATGGGCCCAAATTCCACAGGGTACTTCATCCCTGAGCCTCCAGTCAGCACATCCTTGGTGCTCACAAACTGTTGACTCTGCAAACATGGAGAGTGCTATTGCTTCCAGAATACTTGTGTATCCTCCCTCCCATGAGGACTTACCATGCGGCGGAATATTTGGGTATCCCCTCCTGTGAGGATTCATTCTGTGGCAGTGCGGAGGTTCTCAGACCTCTAGAGACAAAGGACCACCTAGCTGACTCTACCTCTAGAGTTTCCAAAGCAATATTCTGGGTCTGAGCATGACAGCTTGTATTTCTGGGAGCTTCCCAGTGGTACTGATCCTTCTAGGCCCAAGAGTCATAGTTTGAGAACCACTGTGATAGAATATGTTATAGGGTACGAATGTTCTGCCTAATTTGAATGTAGGCTAGTAGCTCAGGAAAACCAATGATCATATTTATGTTCTTAATTCATTAAATAGTCATTGACCACCTGCCTTGGAGACAGGGTTCACTAGAGGAACAGAAGAGAGAGACTATGTATATATAGAGAGAGGGTGGAGGAGAATTTAGTAGATTGGTTTACATGACAGACTGTAACCAGTCCAACAATGACTGTCTGAATGCAGGAGATGCAGGTGCTTTATGCTCAGTCCACACAACTAGACACCTCAGCAGTTCCATTGTGGTTTTGAAGGCCTGGGAGATGCCTGGGGAGGAGCTGGTATTCAGTCCATGTTGGAAAGTCAGGAAGTTAGAGTCTGACCTCATTGTATCTGGGCTGCCCATTGGAAGGTGCTGCAATCCCCAGAGCAGGTCTTTGCCTAGAGCTAATCCTCTCTGGAAATGCCCTCAAGACATCCCCAGAGGTGTATCTTCCAGGTGACTCTGGATTCTGTCAAGATGACAACCAAGATTAATCATCAGCAGAAAAAAAGGATGGGTCTAACCAGCTATGGTGACACATCAGGTCGTGAGCCACAGGACAAAAAGTACAGGCTGCTCCTGAAGCTCAGGCTGAGACCACAGTACTGTCAGTTGTAAGTATGAATTAAAAGGAGGCAGAAGGAGGCCCGTGAGGCATCCTGAAGGAGGAGGCACATCTGTGCTATATCTTGGAGCATTCCAGGACCAGGCGATGACTGCCAAGCGTGGTAGCACGTGTGGAGCGGAGCCCTCCTGGACTGAAACCATTTGGAGACCAGAAGATTGTGAGTGAATCCCAGATGTCCAGCCTTGAGCCACTTTACTGGACTTTAGTTTTGCTTAGGTGTGCCCGATTCTTCCCTTTGAAATAAGACAGTACTTGTTTTGGATTTTAGAAGAGCCCACAGTTAGGAGGCTTTTAAGAGACGGTGAACTTTCAAGTGTTTGAATTTTTTAAGGACTGTGGGACTTATAAGGCTGTACTGTCTTATGCTGTGATATTGTTAACATCATATCTTGGGGAGAAGAAATGGAAAGGTCATGGTTTAATAGTGATGTGTTTTGTGCATCAACTTGATAAAGGGTCAATTGTGCTGGATAGCTTTAGTGTCAAGTTGACACACCAGGGTAGAGGGAGACTCAACTGGAGAATTGCCTCCATGGGACTGGCCTGTGGCCATGTCTGGAGTATTTTCTGGATTGTTGAGTGATGTGGGAGGGCCCAGCCCATTGTGAGTGGTTCCATCCCTGGGCAGGATGTTGTCTATTGTATAAGAAAGCTGGCCTAGCATGGGCCAGGGGAACAAGCCAGTAAGCAGTGCTCCTCCATGGCCTGTGCTCCAGCTCCTGCCTCCAGGTTCCTGCTCTGAGTCCCTACCTTGGGCTCCCTGATGAACTGTGTGACTCGGGAGATGTAAGTGAAATAAACCCTTTCCTTCCCAAGTTGGTATTGGTCAGAGTGTAACACAGCAATTGAAAGAGTCCAAACTGGATTTTGGCAGAGGCCTTCCAAGTGATTCCAATGGTTATCTGTGCTGGTTAGGTTTTGGCAATTTGACACAAACTAGAGTCACCTGGGAAGAACTTCCCAAATCAGATTGGCCTGTGGCAATGACTGTAATGCATTTTTTCTTAAATTCTAATTGATGTAGAAGGGTCCAGTCCACTGTGGGCACTGCCATCCCTAGTTGGGTGACCCTGAGCAGTATAAGAAAGCTAGCTGAGCACACCATGGAAGCAAGCCAGCAAGCCTCATTTCTCCACAGTCTGTGCTTCAGTTTCTACCTTGAGTTCCTGCTTTGGCTTCCTTTAGTGATGGACTGGACTGTAAGCTGAAATAAACCCTTTCCCCTCAACTCAGTTGTGGTCAGCGTTAATCACAGCAACAGTATATTGTTCAAGTAAGAAAGTCATTCAACAGAAGAAGCAGACAGAGGCCAGACGGAAGTCATACAAGTCATATCAAGGCCTCTGGATTGGATCCTTTCACACTCAAAGCACAGAATCAGTCCTCAGGAAGTCCAGGACTTATTAATTGATCAAATAAGTGATAAAATGAATGAGAGTGGACAGTTATTGAAAGCACACATTTTCTTTTTCTTTTATGTGTATGAGTGTACTGCCTGCATGTAAGTGCACCCATGTCATGCAGTACCCACTGAGTACAGAAGATGGCTCTGGAGATCCTTGAACTGCAGTTATGGATGATTGTTAGCTGCCATGTGGGTGCTGGGATTCAAACTTGAGTCTTCTGCAAGAACAGCCCTTGTTCTTAACCACTGAGGCATTTCATCCCTTGAAAGCATACATTTTCAATGGATCTCTCTAATACAGAGAATGAATTCAACTACTACATATCTGGGTATGTTGTAGTTTGAGTTCGCTGTCTCTTTGTTGATCCAGGACTTTAAATCAGAGGTGAAGACTGGTAAGCTCGATTCCTATGATTTCCAAATATAATTATCAATATACACCTGCAGTAGAATCAAACCAATCAATGTTGGTTGGAAGGAAGCAGATGCTCTGAGCGGTTAAATGTTCTGGACAGTTGAAGGGGAGGTTGAACATATTCAAGGTATGACATGTTTGTGATTGGGGCTCTCCTTTATTGATTGATGAAGGACTGATGAGTGGATTGATTGATTTTTAAGGCCTCTGTCTGTGTTTCTCCTTGCTTGATGCCTCTGAAGACAGGGGTCAGAGGTGCAGAGATGTGCAGCCCTCTCAGATTCAGCACAGGCTCCATGCCATTATGCTCAGGATTGTTCAGATTCTTCCTGAGATTTGGGAACAGAGATGAAGATATTGGCCGAGCCTGACTGCTTATGAATTAGGTCTGGCTCTTCCTGTTTGTGTGACAAATTCTTCTGGCTGCTTCTTGATGGAGGATCTTTCCTTTATCCTTGACTATCTTCTGCCCTTCCAGAATGAGCTACAGCAGCCCTAAGCCTGAGGCTAGCTGCCCACAGCCATCCATTTCTGGTGCTGCCTGCCTGTCTTCCTGGATTGTTCACCACCCTACTTTTCTGTAGGGACTGCTGTTTTACTCAAAAGTTAATCACCTGCCCACTTATATTCGCCCAATGGAGGACTGAGTGAACCTATAGTAATCAGTTCACTCTGAATCTGCTACCAGGACCAGGATGGTTATCTGACCATCACAGTCTGACCATCCATCTGAAATTCTGATCCTGAGCTAACATCAGGCTGATAGAGGCTCCTCCCTTGAGAACATGGAGAACATTTAAAAAAAAAAAAAAAAGAGGACCATGAATGTAGAGTCTGAAGGGGCGAAACCATTATGTATGAAGAATGAAGTCTGAACTATCAAGCGGGAACAGAAGGACCTGTAAGCAGAAAGCTCTGGACAGAGGAGAGTCGGGGAGATGGAGCAGGTGCCAAGGAAAGCAGGGGCACCAGAGGACAGCATGCCTCACAGCTCCTTGCTCCTGGTTTGCGCACAGCCTGGTACCTCCTTCTCAGTCCACGGCATCTGATAAGTGCTCTGTGCCTCCCAGACCGGCTCTATTTTTGGAAGCAGGTGTATTCATTACTTTTTTGTGGCTGTGGTCCAAAACCTTAACAAGACAACTTAAAGGGAAGAATTAATTTTTACCTCGTAGATTCAGAAGTTTTAGGCCACAGTCATTCAGTTCTGTGTGGAAACATGCGGCAGAGGCTGTTCATTTCATGGTGGCTAGCAAGCAGAAAGAGACAAAGGAGGACAAGATTGGATATATACCTCCAACGACCTGCTTTCTCCTGTCTGGATCCTCCTCCTAAAGTTCCCCAAATCTCCCAAAGTAGTCCATCAACTAGGGACCAAATGTCCCATACGTGAGCCTATGGGGACATTTCATATTCACACCATAGCAGCTGGTTTAAGAGGTGTCTGTTCTTTGTAATGTCTTGACCCTCAGATCAGTATTTTAATTATGAGCTAGTTACTTTCATCTTAACTAAAGGAACAGGCACCAGTTGAAGGCTGAATTACTTTCTTTAATTAAGAGGGAGAACTGTTTCAATGGTCTGATGCCACAGACATGTGTGACCAGACTCCAGTCTGTTCTTTGCATCTCTTTGACCTTCAAGAGACCCTTTCCCAGTGGTTGCTTGATTGGGACTTACTGACTTTTGGGGGGGGATGGTTTTGTGGAAGTAAAGTTTGATTGATCTGGCCCTCCTGGCTCTAGTCTTTGGCCCAAGACAAGATTCTAGACAGAAAGGCCCAGCTTCTGAACTTGGGAATCATACACTCAGAAACATCTCACGCTCTGCCGTCTTGGCATTCTGGCATTTTCCTTTTGTAGTGGGCTCTGCAGATGAAGCAGCAAGCTACAGACAAACTTCCATTCTGGTCTTTTCCCAGCTGTCACACAAATTATTTCAAGATAGACCCAGACTCAGGTCTGTGGTCTGATTCATTTATTTAAGTTCTTTTTCAT
Source organism: Eospalax fontanierii (assembly GCA_035773235.1). Classification (NCBI taxonomy): domain Eukaryota; kingdom Metazoa; phylum Chordata; class Mammalia; order Rodentia; family Spalacidae; genus Eospalax; species Eospalax fontanierii. Next base: position 115,520,423 of record CM069526.1, read on the forward strand.
TATTTTGCTTTCCCTCTTTAAAAAAATTGGCATACACTAATACTTATACAAAATAACAGGCTCCATCTGTTACGTCCATGCACTGTGCTCTCGTTTCCCATCTCTTTCAACTCCTTCCCTTTTCTTATAATCTTCCCTTTACCTTCCTGTCTTTCCCACTCTGGAGTCTAAATATAATAGGAAGCACGGGGCACTTGTCTTTCTGCATCAGACTTCCTTCACTTAATATGAAGATTTCTAGTTCCACCCATTTTCCTGCAACAGACATGATTTTGCTCTTTACAACAATGAATAACGCTTCCTTTCTCCCACAAATCCTTGCCAAAATTTGTTTGTATTTCTTGATGATACTCATCTTGTCAGGGATGGGCTAGAATATCAATGTAGTTTTGAACATTTTTTCGTGTATTTATTGGCCATTTGTACTTCTTCGCTTGAAAAGTGCTCAGTTAATTTGCCCATTTGTTGATTGAATTATTCACTCTTCTGGTGTTCAATGTTTATGTATTCTGTATATTAGTCATCCATCAGATGCATTGCTGGCAAGGATTTTCTCGCGTTCTGTAGGCTGCCCCTTTTTCATCCTAGTTTCTTTGTGTGTGTGTGCAGAAGCTTTCTAATTTGGTGTAATCCTGTTTGTTAATTCTTGCTATGATTTCCTGACCTATTGGTGTCCTAATTTGAAAGTCACTACCTCTGCCTAGATCTTAAATTGTTACCTCTATGTTTTCTTATAGTAGCTTTAAATATTTTAAAGTCATACATTGTGATCTTTGACCTGTTTTGAGTTAGTATTTGTAGACAGTGAGAGACAAGGCTCTAGTTTCATTCTTCTATTTGTAGATATTCATTTTCTTTGTCCAATAAATAAAACTGCCACATACTGAACAGACTGTTTTTTTTTCCTCCAATATGTTTCTAGAATCTTCGTTAAGAATAAAATTGCTGTAGTTATATAAGGTTGTTTTTGAGTATTCTGTTGGTATGTAGATATGATTTGTGCTAGTATCAAGCTGCTGTTGTTTTAACCATTAATTGTTCTATAGTATAGTTTGAAATCAGGTATTGTGATGGCTTCAACATTTTCTTTTTTTCATCTTCAATATTGCTTTTGCTGCTGGGGTCTTCTGTGCAGGCAGATGGATTTTCGGATATTTTCCTCTCTCTGAGGATGACATTGGAGTTTTGGTGAGGATTGTTTGGTATCTGTAGCTCACTTTTGATGCTATGACCATTTTAACAGATTAATTCTGCTGATCTATGAACATGGGCGATCTTTCATTTTCCAGAATATTCTTCGTTTTTTTTCTCCCCTGCTTTAAAGCTTTCATGGTAAAGGTTTTTAATAGCATCTTTGGTTAAACTTATGTCAAAATATTTTTGTTTGGGGTTGTTTTTAGCTACTATGACTGGGTCAGTTCTTCTTTACCTCCAGGTCATTCACTGCTGTGTGTAGAAAAGCTACTGACTTTTATATGCTGATTTTGTATCCTGCTGTGTAGCTGAATTTAGGAAGCATCTTTAGGGTTTTCTAAGTAAAGAATCCTATCACCTACAAACAGGAAGAGTGTGCTCCTTCCTTTCCTATTTGTTTCCCTCTCTTTCTTGATTGCTCTGGCTATGATTTCAAACACTATATTGAAGGTGAGTGATACAAGTGGACACTCTTGCTTTGTTCCTGATTTTAAGGGGTATTTTTAGTTTTTTTCCACATTTATAATATTAGCTATGAGTTTGTGATATTCAGCCTTTATGACATTGATGTACGATTCTTTTATTCCCAGTTGTTTGTATTATGATGCAGGGATGTTGAATTTTGTCAAAGGCATTTTTCTTCATCTATTGAGATGATCACGTGATTTTTTTCTTTAATTATATTTACATGGCATATTACATTTATTGATTTGCTTGTGTTGAATCATCCTTGTCTTCCTGGTAAGAAACCAGCTTGATCATAGTGTATGATCTCTTAATGTTGTGTTTGAATTTGGTTCCTAACTGTTTTGTTAAGGATTTTTGTGTCTATGTTTATAAAATATATTGGTCTATAGTTTTCTTTTTTTAGTTTTGGTATTGGGGTACTACTGACTTCATAAAATGAGTTTGAGGGGGCTGGAGAGATGGCTCAGTAGTTAAGAGGTCAATTCCCAATATTCTCAAACATATAAAATAAAAATAATAAATAAAAAAAACAAAATGAGTTTGGAAGCATTGCTTCATTTTCTATTTTATAGAATAGCTTGAGAATCATTGGTTTCTATGGTCTTCAGGTTTTGTTTGTTGGAAGACTCTTTGTTATTACACAATCTCGCTGGTTCCTTTCTTTACCCCACACAGCTCCCTTTCCTTTCATGACATATATTCCATTACCTTCTCTTCCTTCTCTTGGTCCTCCCTCTACTCTTCTTTAGAACCCTTTCTATCCTCTCATAGTCCCTTTCTACTTTTATATCACATGCACATGTACATTCACACACGCACACACACACACAGGCACACTCACACACCTATTATGAAATTGCAAGAAATGAATGAGACTGGAGATCATTATAATGAGTGAAATAAGCTAGACTCAGAAAAACAATTATCTCCACGTTTTCCCTCAGTCATGGAACACAGATTTAAAGCTGTAGTGTATTTTTAATGAAGTTTCTCTGTTGATTTTTTGGGGGGTGGAATGATCTATATATTGATGAGTACAGGAAATCAAGATCATTATTGTGTTTGGGTGTATTTTCTCCTTTACACCCAGGGATGCTTGTTTTATAAAACTGGATGTACCAACACTTGGTACATATACATTTGCAATTCGTTTGTCTTTTTCTTTGCATGTGTATGTGTGTGGGCACAACATGTGTGCATATGTGTGTGTGCATGTAGAGGCCAGATGTTGATGTTCTGTGTCTTCTTCGATAACTTCCCACTTCATCTGGGTCCAGTTGAGGCAGGGTTTCTCACTTGAACCCAGAACTCACCTGTCCGCCAGCCATCAGTTTGCTCTGGGGATCCTTATCTCTGTCTGTTATGTGCTGGGATGCAAGTAGGCCACCGTGTCCATGGCATTTACATGGGTGCTAGGTATCCAGACTCCTCATGCTCTGGGCATGGTGGTGCACACCTTTAATCCTGGCACTGGGGAGATGGAGGCAGAGGCAGATCTGCCTCTGGTGGATCTCTGTGAGATGAAGGCCAGTCTGGTCTATATAGTAAGTACCAACCAGGCCAGCTGGGGCTACAGGGAGACCCTGTCTCAAAAACAAAACAAATAAACTCAAAACAAAATTCCCTCAAACTGGTCATGCCTGCAAGGCGAACACTTTACCAATGAGCCGTCCCCTTCACCTCTGTAATTTTCTGTTTCTTTAATCCGTGTGTATGACCTTCTTTGTTTCTTGGGACTAGTTTACTTGAAGCACGCTTTGTCAGATCTGAGTGAGCTACTTCTGCCTTCTCCTAGCGCCCGTTTGCTTAGAATGTGGTTTTCCATCTTTTCACTTTCAGTTTGTGTATATCGCTCCCTGTGAACTGTGTTTCTTACTGGCAGTAATCAGTTAGATGCTACATTTAAACCAGCCACCCAGTCTATGCCTTTTAATCAGCAAAGCAGGCCATTCACCTTCAGGGCTGTCACTACAGGATGTGAGCTAATTCCTGTCATGCTGTCGCTGTTCTAATGTTTGATTCTTCTTTGGGACTCCTTTGCTTGTCCTCTGTCCTAGCTGTTCTTTCCCATGTGTGTTCTCATGACTTGGCCCCCTTCCTTCCTCTTCTGTGTCTAGAATTCCTCTGTGGAGTATTTTCAGGGCTGGCTTAGTGGTCAGGAGTTCCTTCAGTCTATGGGGATCTTAGAAGATTTTAATTTTTCCTTTGGTTCTGATGACAACTTTGCTGTAATCTATCTTGGCGCTGTTTTCTTCCAGGACTTAAAGAACAGCGTTCCATGACCTCATAGCCTTCAGAGCTTCTGTTCAGAAATCTATTGCTGTAATGGATTTACCATTGTAAGTGAGCTGGCACTTCTCTCTCGAAGCTTTTGACATTTTTTTCCTTTGTTCTATTTTCTGGAATTTTAACTATAATATGACATAAGGAGTTTTTTCTTTTTGAGATTCTAAATGTCTTCTGTACTTGGATGTATGTCCTTTTCTTAAAATCTGGGGATTTTTCCTTTATCATTTTACCAAATAGATTTTCTAAACCTTTAATCTGTGCCTAGACATTCTCTTCTACACCAAAAATACATTAAGTTGGGTATTTTAATCAGGCCTCAGAGACTCAGATATACACAATTTCCTATTTTTAAATCATTTTATGAATGTTCTAATTGATCAACTCTATCCTCAAGACTCAGAATTCATTTTCCATGTGGTATATATTTAGACTGTTTTGAGATTTTAAACTGAAGTTTTTTATTTGACTTATTGGGATTTATTCAGTAGTTTTCCCGGTTGGGGGGTGGGGGCTCATTTATCTCTTAGAAAGCATTCTACTGGATTGTTTACACAGCATTACATCTACTTCCATATATGTGAAATTAGTTGCAGAGACTTGTGAACTTTTAGAGAAGTCATATTGCTTTGTAAAAAACTAATTTAATGTATTTATTTTTATGTGTACAAGTGTTGTGCCTGCCTGTACATAAGTGCAGCACATGTCTGAAATGCCCTCAGGTGGCATTACAGACAGTTGTTAGCCACCATGTGGGTGCTGGGAACTGAACCGTGGTCCTCTGCAAGAGCAGCCAGTGCTCCTACCACTGAGCCATTTCTGCATGTTGCTTTGTTTTCTCATAATTCTTTTATTCCTATGTTGGATTTGTGCATGTTTGAATGAATATCTCTTCTACTTTCATGTGAGAACCATTTTTAGGAAATACCCTTTTCTTGTCAATGTATTCTGGACTGAGAGATTGTTTTGAAGTGTTGACTATATTCCAGTTAGATCTGTAATATAGTTTTCATGTTCCTTCTTTGGTGGTGATTAGTGTATTTGGACACACTGCATAGTGTGCTAGAGCCTAGAGGTTCTTCATTCCCTGTCGGTGTTACAGAGTTGAGTGCTTTAGGCTCAGGCAGATACGATGTGGAGAGTGGAGTTTTATATGGAGTGTGCCCTCTGTGGTTACTATTCAAGTTGCTGACACTATCCAGAGGGTCTGGGAGTGATCTGTGCTGTAGCGTCTCACAGGCCTGGTGTCTGTCCACAGTATTTTTGCAGTTTCTCTCAGCTTTTATTCTAGGGATGAATGTCCAGGCATGGATCCTCAGCATCATCCTTCCCACTTATGCTTACTTGGATCTTGGTTGTTGGCTATTTTCCTAAAAAAAACTCTCTTATTTTTTTCAGTTAAAGTATTAGCTGATGTTTGAGTGAGATAGGTTGTGTGTAGAGCAAGATAAGCCATCCTTCTGTGGTCTGAGAATGTAGTTCAGTCAGAGCACCTATAGAACATACCTGAACGGTCACACCACAGCTGTGGTACATGTAGAGGGGAAAAAAAACCAACAGTAACAGTAATACATAAGAAGGAAGCACATGCAGAAATAAAATAAAACCAAGTACAAGCTATAACATCCATAAGACTAACAGCAGGAATGGTAGGTCATAAATAACATAGGCCAAAAAGTCTTAAAACGTCATAAAAAAGAAAGAACAGTGCTTACCACCAAGCATGAGTTCAATCCCCAGGACTCATGTGATGGAAAGAGAAAACTGACAGCTGCAAGTTGTCTTCTGACCTCCTCATGCATGCCTTTTCCCCACACTAAATACATAAATGTAATAAAATGACAAATTTTAGAGAGAAGAAAATGGGAAATATTCATAGAAAGAAAGAAGACTTAAAAAGTGAAAGTGAAGTGGGAGGTAAAATGAGAGAGAGAGAGATAGAGAGAGAGAGAGAGAGACTAAAATGATGTCAGCAAATTAAAAATCTTAATAGAGAACAACAATAAAAACAAAGAAAATGTTGTGTCATTGTAGGCAAGAGTGAATGTCCATGTCCACTGCCTCTGCAACCTGAACATTTTTCCATCTTCTCAGACTATGGCCTCCTGAGAGAGCAAGGACTGGGGTTCAGTTACCCTCTTATTTTTCTGGTCGCTTGTCAGTGGGTCAGTGGTAGTGGTCCAGTGGTCAGTGGATCAGTGGTAGTAGTTCAGTGGTCAGTGGATCAGTGGTAGTGGTCCAGTGGTCAGTGGATCAGTGGTAGTAGTCCAGTGGTCAGTGGATCAGTGGTAGTGGTCCAGTGGTCAGTGGATCAGTGGTAGTAGTCCAGTGGTCAGTGGGTCAGTGGTAGTGGTCCAGTGGTCAGCTAAAGCTGGTTAGAACAGCCTGGCTCCTGTGTTCTTTAAGGTAGCTTGGAACCTGAACTCCCCAGGCTGGAGGCTGCTAAGGCCAGATTAACTCCACGTATACCGACCCAGGCTGTCAGCTGAGCTCTGCTGCATGTCGGGGTCCCAAGTGCCCTGGTGAAGCCTCTATGGAGGGTGGCAGGGCAACAGACTATACTAGGTAAATGGGGTACAGCAAGCTGGACCGGGTGAGGAGGGGTACAGCAAGCCCTACACTTTCTTACCATGTGGGGTGTGGGGTTTGGAGCTTATGGTTTGTCCTTACCTGCACTTGCAGGCCTGCAGTCGCCTGACTTTCGTTACTGGTCACCTGAGCTACCACTCACTAAAGGAACAGCAAGCGAGTTCCACCCTCTTCTTGTCACCCGTCCCAAACTCTATTTTTCGATGAGTTTGCTTCAGTGGAGCGATGCCAGGGCCACCCTGGGCTACGAGGCAGGCACTGACTAGGACAGCATGGGAATATTTGTTGTGAATTCCAGGAGAAAGGAAAATATAGGGACTTCTGTTTCCCAGAGCCACATGCAGGGCTTGACCTTCTCAAGATGGCTCTCTGCCATAGCACCAGGTTTGTACACAGAAACGCACATCCCTTCTCGAGCACAGACCCTGCTGTGAGATCCCAGATCAGCAAAGCTGATGCTTTGGGTTCCTCAGGTGGCCATGCCAACTTTACCCGCCTGCCCTTCCTCCTTCTCTGCTAGCCTTCCTCCGGTGGCACTGGGGAGCTGCCTTGGGCTCAACGCTTTTTTTCTGCTTTCTGCTTCAGTAACCGGAACCTCTGGGTCTCTCCACCTCTGTCCCATACTGAACTTCAGTATATTTCTCAATAGAGAGTTGCCCTCTTTATTGAGAAGCTGTTTTCCATCTGATTTGATTCTGAGTCTCAGAAAAATCTAGAATGCAGTGTTTGTTTCTAGCATTTTATCTTGGCTCTTCCTGATTAGCTTAATTTCTTGCCAAAGGCTTTGTTGATATTTGTAAGCAAATATTTTTGTGTCCACGCTGTGCTAGGCATCATGTACTGTTCAGAAAGCTCTCCAACCAGAAGAGAGACAGGTGCAGAATCAGTCCTCCATGGGCAGGGGCACCTACTGTGGCCTAGCCATGGAGAGAACTTTCCTGAAGGAGAAGACATCTGAGTGGACTGACATCTGATGACAGATCAACCAAGTAAAGATTAAGGAAAAGTATTCTAGGCAGAGAGACAACCAGAGCTAAGATTAAGGAAAAGTATTCTAGGCAGAGAGACAACCAGAGCTAAGACCCAGGGACACTGGGTGGTGTCATCATGTATTCAGAGAGCTTCAGATGCTTGGGGAGGGTAGAATAAAGCTATTGTGACTGGAGTTGACAGTGGAGGGACCATCAAGTCTGAACCACAGGATCTGTATATAGAAGAAGTGGAATCTTAGCATTGCTATGGTTGATCCTGATTGTCATCTTTTGGGGATTTAGAATCATGTGAGAGACACCTCTGGGCAAGTCTATAAGGATGTTTCTAGAAAGCTTTAATTGAGAAGGGAAGACTCGTCTTGATGGGTGTCACCATCCCCTGGGCCGAGGTCCCAGACCGAATAAAAAGGAAAAAGCAAGTAGGTACCAGCATTCACGCCTCTGCTCCCTGACAGCGGGTGCACTGTGACTAGCAGCCCCGTGCTGGCGCCTCCGAGCCTTACTATCAGGATGACTGTAGCCCTTCTTAACAATGAGCCCAAATAACCTTTCCTTCCTTAAGCTACTTTTGTCAGGCATTTTGTCATAGCAATGAGAAAAAAGTAACTAATGCAAGCATCAAATGGGGAGCCACTGAAGGCTCAGAAATAGGGATATAATCAGATTTGCATACTCCTTGGCTGGTTGCTTTGTGGAAATGGATTTAGGGCAGGCAGCCCACAGATCACTTGTAACATGATATCCCATTGGTGGACATTATCTTTAGCTAGCCAGACTAGAATTTTCCTACAACAAGAAAAAGCACTGCAGACTTTGCCTGCTGATTTGGAATTCCCAAGCCAGCTTTAAAGTTCCTGGAGCTCTAATTAAGGCAACAAAAGTCTAACAGCAACCGGAGGAGCTCTTCCTTCTCTCCCTCTCTACAGTGCCAAAAGGCCCCTCGAACCTTTCTCTCTTCCAGTCAGCATCTTGTCCTACCTCAGAGCTGGCCCAGCTGTTAGAGGACCTGAGATTACAGAAGTCCAGGTGCCAACTACGGGGGCAGCTGATACTAGCTTAGAAGACCTTCTCCAAATGCCTGCTCCTTGGAAAGTGCTGCCAACCAAGTAGAGTGTTGTGTTAGGTAGGTATCAAAAGATGCCCCTCCAAGCTCTGTCCCCTAGTTATTAAATCAAAAGCTAATCAAGGTACTGCTGTGAGGGGACTTTGAAGAGGCAATTAAAGTTGCTAATTAGCTGGCTTTTAGATAGGGAGATGAGCCTGGGTTATCCAGGTGGGCCAGCTGTAATTACGGGAGAAAGCACGGCAGAAGAGACTGCATATAGGAGAGGGGCTTGATGTGCATTTGCTAGCCACCTACAAGGACTGGAAAAAGGTTTCTAGAAGCAAAGAACACCCAACTCTTAGTAAGGAAACAGAGACTTCAGCTACACAACCTCAAGGAATTCAAGTCTGCCAATAGTCTGAATGATCATGGATCAGTTTCTCACTTAGAGCCTCCAGGAAGGAACAAACCTTTCTTTTCTTCCTTCCCTTCCTCTGTCTCCTCTTCTCTTTCCCTCTCTCTCTCAAATCAAAGCAAATCAGAGGACGTGGGCTTCAAGTCTCACAAAGTAGAGTATCTTTGTTGCTCTTCTGAGGGAGATATGACTGGGGTAAGCACTGATGCCAGTTAAGAGACTTGAGCCCACATTTCTAACCAGCTGGTGTGTTTCCTAAGATACAAGCACCAAGTCACTCAGTGTGAGTGTGGTCCTGCACCAGCAGGGTGTGCATCACCAGGTGGCAAAACAAGACTTTGAGGTCTACCTCAGATCATCTGGATCAGAAAGCATTGGGGTGGGAAGGCAGAAGTTATTTTTATAAGCCCTCTAAGTGATTCTGATGCCCAGTCACCTTTGGGAACCACTGGGGAAACTCTAGCATCAGGAGTCTTGATCTTGTCCACATGGTAAGAACACATGGGACTATCTCAGAATTATAGCTGTCAAGACCATATGTAAAACCAGTTTATTCAATATTTCTGGGACATAATGTGTGTTGGCAGTTGTTCTTTGTGACTGGAATATACACTGAAAATTGCTATGCAAAAACCTGGTACATGTTTGAAGCTTGATGAGCGTTTCTTAACTAGAAGAACGACTAATAATATATCTCAAAGAATCTTTTGTTTTGATCTTTATTCTCTCGTCACATTAACCCCAAAGCTGGACCCTAAGAGCTCTGTGTGCTCTGTTCATGTTGTATGGGAGGTAGGGTACTGAGACTACGCATGTGCATATGCGTGGAGGTCATAGGTCAATGACGAGTGTTGTCCTTATCCACTCTCCACCTTTGGTTTTGAGACAGGGTCTCTCACTAAACCCAGAGCTTGCCAACACAGGTAGTTTGGCTGGCGAGTGAGCTGCAGGGATCCACCTGTCTCTCGCTACTTAGAGCTGGACTTGTGTTGCCACACCTGACTTTTTCACACTTTTTACACAGGTGCTCAGATCCCAGCTCAGGCACTTATCCTGCACAACAAGCATTTTGCCAGCTGACCATCTCCCCAGTTAATATCCAGGCTTTTGAGAGACTGCAGCCTGGTTCGTGGCCCCTATCCCACTCTGAGCACTATTTTTTGATCTATAATCTGGCCTACTTGTGTTTTTCAAAAATGATAAAATTTATGAATAGGTGGGAATCATAACAGTTATTTCTCTCCTGCCTTCCGCCCATGCCTTCCGCCTTGGCACTGGAATCTGAAAGCGCTCCTGTCTGAGATGTGGGGACTGCCTCATACTGCTCTCACCATTCCACTGCTGTGCCGAGCTGGCTCATCAGAGCTACTTTTCTTCTTCTGAGGATGCTTGTTGTATTAAGGTAAACTGACAGCCACTGTGTGAGGGTTCTTGTTTTTTTGAGTCCAAATAACCAGGCTTCTTCCATATGTGTATAATAGAGACCCATGTTAGATCACAGACTCTCTGACTGCCTCTGTCTCTCCTAGAAATCAGGTCACACACCCTCATGCAGTCTCTCACTGAAAGGACTGACAACCCCCAGCTGGGACTGGTGAGAGTGCACATGTCCCAGTGGGAAAAGAAGCCCAGTCCTTCCTCCTTCCTCCTTGCAACTTTAAGATAGGTTTATAGCCCATACCCCTTGGAGTATAAACTAGGCCAGACTGAAGCAAGTGGTGTGGAACTTCCTACCACCCTCTAAAAAACTATTAAATAAGGGATTTCCTTTATTTCTCAGGAACTGAAGAGCCTGTCTCCTCCTTTCAGGGAGGCTAACTCTCCTGATGCTTTTCACTTGCATCCTAATGTAGTTCCTCCCAGGCTTTGAAAAGAAGTTTTGCCTTTCTCTCCCTCCCTCTCTCTCTCTCTCTCTCTCATCATATCTCTCTCTCATATCATATCATATCATACCATATCATAATCTCTCCTAATTGCTCTCCCACTTCAGGGTCTGATCAGATCATCCCTCCCCATTACCTGTGATTGCATGATCTCAAGACTCTCTCTCTGAATAAAGCCCCTTATGAAGTGTAATTTCATGTCAACTGCCCTAGAACAGTTTCTAATTTATAACAAGACCAGACTGCAGTTCTTGGATCTGGTCGCCCATTGAAATACTAGAAAGGCTGATAACAATTTATAGAGTCAGTGTTTCTGTCTAGACCCACTAACTGGATACATGAGGTTGAAGCTCAAAGATCTGTGTTTCACTAAACTCTCCAGGTAATTATGATGCAGTCAGTCCGGTTTGAGAGTCACTTCATCCTGAAATACTCTCTTTACAAAGTGATGCTATTTCCAGAAAGCATATATTCCAGTTATAAAACATAAACTCAGATTAGTAAAAAAATTATATAAGTAATGTTGCATTACTGAAACAAATATTGCATCATTGAGAGTAAAAGTTAAAGAAGTGTAAGAACTTTGGGACAGTTACAATCTTATTTCCATTTCTTTCCCACTAACTTGACTCTATTCTCAATGTTTATCTTGAGCTTCTGATTTCATAACTCATCTCTCTTCCCCTTGTTGCTCTGGGACAGTCAGTTAGCACCATTCAAACTGCCATCCTTCCTTTCTTTCTTTCATTTTTTTTTGCAGTTCCTAGTCACAGTCAGTTAACTGCATCCGGCTTGATGAGGGGTGGTACATTGCAATTTTATCTTCCTTTTCCAGGATCTTTGTGGTCCTTGTTTGGTTTTATGGTGCTATGATAAAATATTAACCAAAACAAACTTTAGGAGGAAAACTTTTATTTCATTTTATAGATCCCAGGTCACAGTTGCTCACTGAGGGAAGTCAAGGCAGGAACCTGGAGACAGGAAATGAAGCAGAGGCCACGGAGGAATGCTGCTGACTGGCTTGCTTCTCCTGGATTGCTCAACTATTTTTCTTATACAATCCAGACCTACCTGCTCAGAGATGGCACCACTCACAGTGGGCTGTGCCCTCCTGTATCAATTAACAATTATGAAAATGCTTCATAGACATGTTCATAGGCCATTCCAACAGGGGAAATTCCTCTATTGAGGTTCCTTCTTCCCAGGTAGCTTTAGTTTGTTTGAAGTGGAAAAAAAACTAACCAGCACATTCTCCATTATTCCTTTTAGCATTACCTTATTCTTAAGTGGCAAAAGAAAAATATAAATACATCAGTAACGTAACATCACCAGGCCCACTCTGTAGTCCTCCTCTAGCGTCTGTTTTGTTTTAATTACCAGTACATGTGCTAATTAGCTTCAAAGTCTTTCAAAGTTACAGCTTGTGTTGATGCTAATTTGGAAAACAATGATAAGATTTATACACCAAATACTTTTCTCCTGATTTCCTTACCAACCATCTCCAAATCTGATCCCAAATTTCAATCCATGTTGGCTAGAAGGTAAACTTTAAGAATTTATTTGAACAGATGCTAACAAGGGCAGGCAGCATCCTTTCTTCCATTCTTGGGCATGGAGCTGCTCCCTGGGATATAAGGTCCTCAGGGCAGGACAACCCAGCCTTCTGCTTCTACTCCAGTAATTAAGAGTCTTTTCTATCCCTTCTCTAGGATGAGGAATACAGGTAGACTGAAGACTAGTAAGAAATCCATGCCCATCTCTGCCCAAAGAAAGCGTTAATCAGTAGACTTCTAGCTATAGTCTATTGGTTCTTCAAAAATACTAGCATATTCTTAAAGGGCATTCCTAAAGCTCCACGTATTCCAGATTCCTGACTTAGAGGGAATATGACATGGTGTAAGATTATTTACAAGTATGCTTGTGTGAACAACTGCAGACAGGTCTTCATTGAACAGGGGGTCTGGCCTTTCAGAGTGGAGGGGGTTAAGACAGGAACAGTCACCCAAAGCAGAGGCATTCTAGCCAGGCCTGTCTGAAACACCAGCCTTGGCTCCTCCATCACCCTCTCCCCTGGAGACACTGTGGGCATTGTCCTCATTTGGTGCCAGAAGAGGAGGTGGACGGAAGAAACCTGACCTTTAATGCCAGACACCCGCCTCACTGATGCAGGGCTGGATCCTCCTGCCAGACTTGGCTGGCCTCCCTCTCTGTTTGCAAGAGCATTAAGAAGATCGATTTCTGTTAGCCGGCCATAATGGGACACTGGAATGGCTGCAAAGGAGACACTTGGCTTGTGGACACCTTGCACTGGTGCCAGTTGCTGGGGCAATGGGGGCACAAAGCTCCATGCTTTTCTGCTTTCTCTCCCCTTCCTTCTCTATTTTCTCATTTCTATGCTCTATTGCCTCTCCAGTGCAGAAGGAACTCGGAGTCCCCCTTGATTTGGGATGCAGAGAACTTTCTCACTTTCTCATAAGACACTCCCTGTTGTCTTTGTCAGTGGTACGCCAAAAACTAAGCATCTACACCATCATAGAGTGAGGGGCAGCCAACATTTCTCTATCAAGACAGTCTTCAGGCTTGCGGGAGGGCACAAGTTTTTGTTATGGAATTTGTCTACTTCCAAGAAGGAGTAGAGCATGTGGTTATCACAAGAACAGAAGGGTGGATCCCAGAAGCTCGATTTGACTGTGATGCCACTTACACCCCTGGTCCCCTTGTAGCCTTCTGAGACAAGGGGAAGGGAATCTGACTTCCAGTAGGCTCTTGCCACCGAGGTACTTGGTCACTAAACCCTTCCTGGGAGGTTCACTCTAACCTTTCACTAAGGGAAGCCGTAGTTTTCTTCTATATCCCCTGAGGTCTGCTTGCCAGCCCCAGCCCCCATCAGCTGCCCATGTACTGGTAGAAGCAGCAGTGTGGGCAGAGAACAAATGCAGAGGTTTCCTGGCTCGCCTGCTCCATCTGAGGCTCCAAGATCCTTTTCTGTTGCTATCATGAGTGCCAGCATGGGGACAGGGCTCACTTACAGGTAGGCACTCTGTGGGATTCCATCCTGGAGGAGTAATCCCTCTTGGAGAGGTAAAGCCTGTTTACAAAACATGCTTGAGAAGAACCTTTGGCAGCCACCGAAGCTGCTCCCTTAGTTCAGGCAAAATGGTATCCAGAGAGGTCAAGTCCTCACAGAACGGGAAAGTAGGCCAGAGGCCCCAACCTTAGCGAGGAGCCACTAGCAGATCACCACTGGGTGAGGGAGGGTTGGTCTTTAAGGGAATGATGGCAGACAAGCTTAACAGCCTCTTTGGACTATTAAGTTCCAGATACTGCTTTTACTTGAACAAGCAAGGGCCAAGTACACTCTTCCTTGTTTACTTCCATCCCAGATATATCTCTCAGGATAAACAATCTCCGTGAATATCACACTGAAAATCACAGCCTAAAGAGGATTTTCACATAACTGCGTCCTCTCATTTCTCCAAACCCATGTCCTACACTGGCAGCTATTTTCTCTTCATTTAGGCTTTAGCCCACTGACCTCCTCTCTCCTTTAACATTTATTTTTGTATCTCCTAATGGGGCACAATATTCTCTAGGTGGATAAAGTTGTATCCCTAACACACCAACATTCATTACTTCATTGACCAGTACTTCGCTTTCTGCAGAGCCGTGGTTGGTATCCTCTGAAACTATCTTACTGTATTTGTTTGCTTGGGAGAGTGAGAGTCTGTCTCTTTAACTAGAATTTCACATCATGAGAAGAGGAAACTTGTCTCTTTCACTTGGCACTCTTCCCCCAGTGTCCAGCATGCAATTCAGTAAACATATGCTGAACCAATGGGTAACAACAGTAACAGCCTTGGCTCACCAGCTAGGGGTGATGATGCATGTCTCCCTCAGCAAGAGGGAAGGAAACGGCTCCCACCCGCATGCCTTGGGATGTCGTTGAGTTGACCCCTCCTCAGGGGGCTGATGGCAGTTTGCTCTTGTGCCCTTCCGCAGTGTCTCTCTGGGTGCCGATGGTCAGTCATCTTCCTCCCTTATTGCTAACTAACCGAGGGAAGCCGCAGGGTAAACCATTTCCTCTCCAGCTTAGCCCACAAACCTCAAGTTTGATTCTTAACCCAAGGCAGAAATTTATCAAATTGTATGACTGGGTCTGGGAGTTGGATTCACCTTCTCTCCTGGGAGGCCTTGTGTGATAATGCATTCTACCTCTGTTGGCCCCTGATAACACATTCCTAATTCTTGCCATAGCTGATTATCGAGGCTATTCTTATCCAATAGAAATACAATACAAACCACACGGAAATGGTGAAACAGGTGAAATTCATTTAACAATAAATTTAACTCCATTCAAATGTCATCATTTCACCATGCGGCCAACACAAAAATTATCAGGAACTGCGTAATATGATGGTGGTCCCATAAGAGTATATCTTCTAGTGACATAGTAAAATTAATTTCTATAAGTACATCCTATGATGTTTATGCAAGCATGAAATTAGCTAAGTATATCCCTAGAACATGCCCCATCGTTAACACATGACAGTTTTTTACATTTTTTTTGTTAAGTTCTTTAAAGCTGGTGTGTGGGGCTGGAGAGATGATTCAGTGGTTGAAAGCACTAACTGCTCTTGCAGAGGACCTGGGTTCTGTTCTTAGCGCCTACATAGTGGCTAACTGTCTGTAACTTTGAGTCCGGGGAATCTGATGCCCTCTTCTGGCCTCTGTGGACATTGTATGACATGGGTGCACTTAGATAAATAGGCAGACTAAACACTCATACACATTAAAAAAAATAAATTCAAGCTGCTGTGTGTTTTACAGCAATGGTATTTGTCGTATGAACTATGTTAAAGGGCTGATAACCACATGTTGTTCGTAGCTACCATATTGGGCACCTCAATTCTATAATCTCTGGTAGAAAACCTGGCTTTGTTGCCATGGCTTGACCATGAGGTCCAGGCCTGATTGGAAACCGAATAAATCAGGAGCATCTGCTGTTCTTGAGTGTGTGACATCTGGATTGGGTTTCTGATAGAGCTGAAGGGTAGAGATGGCGAGGGGTGTTGGAAATCTTGGAGGTCCTGGACTAAGAGTGTTTTTAAGGTCTTTGGACCTTTCTCTGACACTGGCAGGCACTGGGGAGGATGGGCAAATGAGACCCAGGCTGGAGTTCTTTGAGGAACCAGAACCGCCCGCCATAAGACCCAGTGGTGCCCATCCGTGGCTCACTTACTAATGATTAGAAGAGCAAACTATTTTTAATTCCAACTTTTCAACAGGAAGATTTCAAAAATTAAGAAGTGACAAACACAAGTTCAATGGTGTTCTTTCTTTCCCATTACTGAGTCCTTGGCAAAGGTGTGAAGAAAGGAGCGCGCTTCACAGTGACCTCTTTGAAGAGCACTTGTGGGTTTTGTGTTTTAAGTTCCCTTTGCTTCTCAAGCTCCAATTAGTTGTGTGATTACCTAACAGGATTTTGATCTGGACTATATCTCTTGTTTTAATGATGAACATTTCATACCTTAGAGTCTTTGTGAAAAGTAAGATAAATTGCCTCTGTTTCTTCCCCTTGATCAACCACACACGGGCTCCATAAAGAAAACGATCAGAATTGTTACTTACAGATGTCTCTTGCTCGACTGTTGAACAGCATGTTCACATTCACCTTGTTTCTCAAACTGGTAAACCAAGGCCTTGAGTAATTGCTGAACTTGTCCAGTTGACTCACTTTAAGAAATAAAAAAACCCAGGGAATTTGCTTAATGAAAATATGTGGTTGTGCTGAGTGTAGTGGCTGCTAAGATTTATTTGTCATGAGATCATGAGATTCAGTCTATGGAATGGTTGAATTTTGTAAGGAAGAGATTTTGCTTTTTTTTTTTGTCTTTTTGAGATAGGGTCTCCCTATAGCTCCAGCTGGCCTGGAACTCACTATGTAGATCAGGCTGGCCCTTGATCTCTCAGAGATCTGATTGTCTCTGCCTCTCTGCTGGGATTAAAGCTGTGCTCTACCATGCCTGGAGGGAACTTTACTTTTAAGTCTCAACAATGTATACATTTGTGTTCTGATTTTTATCGCTGTGACAAAATATCCAACAGGAACAACATAAACGAGTAATCGTTTATTTTAGTTCAGTGTTTCAGAAGTTCCAGTCCATGTTCTTGGTTCTGTGGCTTCTGGGGCCAAAGTGAGGCAGATCAGCATCTTGGGAGCATGGGACAGAAGGTGCTCACCTCATAGCAGCAAGGAAAGAGTGAGCGAGAAGGGGGGGAAGAGAAGGAGAGAGAGAGAGAGAGAGAGAGAGAGAGAGAGAGAAAGAGAGAGAGAGAATATAAGAATGCCTGCCCAAACTCACTTTCTCCCTTCTTCCCTCTGTTCCGTCTAGGGCGCCCGACTGCAGTATGGGACTGCCTGCACTTTTCCTATTAGTGAATCTTTGTAGATAGACTCACAGACTCAATCTGTAAGAAATATGCTTACTCCTCAATCCAATGAAATTCACAATCTAGATGAATTATCACAGCACTCAATAACTATTAATATCACTGCTGTTATTGTTGTTACTATTTTGCTTTATCAAGAGTCAAACTCTCGGCTTTGCTGTGCTAGGCGAGTACTCTACACTGGGTTTCATCCCCAGCTCTACAGATATTTTTGGATGAATGGATGAGTTGCATCATTTCATCCTTTAATTTTATTTGGATGTGAAATTAGTTTGAGAGTTTTAAAGTGTTTTAAGGGACCAGCGAGATGGCTCAGTGATTAAGAGCACTGTTTGCTCTTGCAGAGAATCAGGACTTGATTCCTAGCATGTATATGGTGGCTAGAAACTGCCCATAACTCTAGTTCCAGCGAATTCAATACCTTCTTCTGACCTCTGTGAGCACTGTACAATGTGGGTGCAATAACATGCATGCAGGCAATATACTCATACACATAAAACAAAAATAATAAATAAAAATGTTTCAAGCTCAGTATTTTAAAATAATTTCTTATACAGGTACAGGCGGACATTTCAAAACAGCAAGTTGCTTTAGAAAAATTCAGAGTAAATGAAATTGTAGACACATACACATGCACACACTCTTAGGCATGGACTGTGTCTTCTGCCATTTGTTCTATGAGTTGCCTTCTCAAGCTGTTTTGAAGGTCTACACGGGCACAGATAGCTCCATATCACTCCATATCTCACTCCTGCATACTGCTTGCATTATGGCTGGATTAGAGCAGAGCTAGTCGTTGCCTTAATTAATGGTGCCTAGGTTTTGCTGTTTTAAGACATGCTGTACTGAACACCTTTGTGTGTGGCCTCAAGTGCTTTGTTGTTATTTCTCTAGTTCAGTGCTAAGTAGTGAAACTGCAGCTCATGGAAATGTCCAATTTAAGTTTTCTTAAATTCTGCCAAAATGCTCTGCAGAGTGAAAGTACAATTCATACCTTTACTACCCGTCTGTCCATATCTTTGACTATGTTGAACATTATCAAGCTTTTGCTTTTACCAGCCTCTTGGGATTAAAATTATATCTATCTCATTTTAGAGATGTAAATATGATAAGTTATTATTGTAAATATATGCAAGGTAATGAGTATCGTATGCATAATTTGAATATTAATGATAACACAAATACCCACGTACTCGTGGCTCAGCTGCACAGTAATATTTCCCTAGGATCATCCTTTGGGTCCCTTCCCAGTTGTGTACCTGTAGCTCATTTACTTTTGCCCCAGCCAAGGAGTACACTGTGGTGTCTCTTTCTGTTCTGCAGTGATGGCTCTTGGAGTGGTTCCCCCAACCTTTTATCTAGCGTGATGATATGCTTATGATCTTTCTTGTGTACACATGTGCAGGGGCAATGATGCACAGTGTATGTAGCCATGAAATCATGAAATTGTTGGGTCCTGGGGTCCAGCAGAGACTCTGGTCCATCAAATGCCTTCCCACTTTTACCCACATTTCCCACGCTCCCTTTCAGTTGGCTGTGACTACATGGTGTAGTTCTCACTGACAGACATTACAGCTTTCCTTTGGGCTGCTTGCAATCAAGAGCCTACCTAAGACAGTGACTGTGTTTCTTCCATGATCTCTTCTCTCTTCCCACTACTCAAAACCCAAGATGGTGGATATCCATCTTCAACTTTGCAGAAAAAGTCTTGGAACGAACTGAGTCATTGAATGACTGTGCAGGTCAATATCCCAGTGATCCAGACTGTGAACTTCAGAACTGAGTTGCACAAGAAAAATAAACTATTTTACATTCGAGCCACTTTATTGTTCTTTTCCTTGCTAGCAGCTGTGCTCACTGCTCTCCGTGATTAAGGCAGCAGGAAGCACTAAGCTTCGCAGAGTGCTGCCCTCTTCCTTTCCAAAGCATTTGAACTAACACTCCCTTGGGCATCCTATGCCAGCTCTGACTTCGTGTACTACCAGCACTCCTGGCTTGATTATTTCTATCTGTTGGTAGGTGAGAAGTGTATCACGCTGTTGTTTGCATGTGCAAATATCTTTTCAGATATTGTTAGAACATTCATGAAGTGTGTATCTGAATCTGCTGCTCCCTTTTAATATTGTTCTTCTTTAACTGTGGTCAAACATGTATCAGACAAAATTTACATTGAAATTGGTTTTAGTGTGAAATCCAGTGTTATTGATTATGCTCACAGTGGTGTGCCATCACTGCTGTCTATTTCTAAAACCCTTTGTCAGAGCAGAACAGAAATTCTGAGCCCTTTGGGCTGTAGGCCCCCCCCGCCCCCAAGTATCTGGTAATCTCTCACCTAGTTGCTGCTTCTGTGAGTTTGCCAACTTGAAATATTTCTTATCAGTGGAATCACACAGTATTTGTTCATTCATATGTGGCTTAAAACTATGAAATGTGTCACACGTTCCTGTGACATCTTAGCCAGGGGCCATGTTAGTCTCTCCATAGTTCTAATTTTGGCAGGTAGCTGCTAAAGTATACGCTCTGGCAGTTTTTAAATAGGTATTTCTTAACGATTCCTAGAAATTCTTTATATATTGCCGATGATGATACTTCCTCTTTTTTTGGTAAAAAATAAGCAGGCTGTAAATATTTTCTCCCTGTGTGCGGTGGGACTGTATCTGCTGTGCCTTTTGTGAGCTTTTGCATTTTCCTCGATAGACATACCTGTATTCCCTTTGTGATCTGTGCTTTTTGTGTCTTATTTTGAAAAATCCTCTTACACACTAGGATTCATTAATGTTCCAGTATATATTCCTCAAACATATTTTAAAGTTTTACCTTTTTATTGTTTTTTTTTTCAACCCACCTGAAATGGATTACATTGATGTGTGACAGAAATTTGGTTATTTAAGGTTTTGTTTCTTTGTTTGTCTGTTTTGTTTTCTTTTTGAGACAGGGTCTCCTTGTAGCCCCAGCTGGCCTGGAACTCGCTACGTGGACCAGGCTGGTCTTCAGCCTCAGAGAGCTTTGTCTGCCTGTCCCTCCTGAGTGCTAGGATTAAAGGTGTGCACCACACACAGGACACAAGAGAGAAACTTAATTTTCGTTTTCAAACAGTCTCAGAAACATTTATTGAGTGGTTTATTTTTCCTTAATATTTTTTAATGCTTCCTTTGATATAGATTTTTCTACATACACTTTGGTCTTAAATCCCTATGTCAATTCTCTGTTGTTTTCATTACAGGAGTTATACTAAGTTTTGACCACTGATAAAGCAAGGCCCTCCACTTTGTCTTATTTCAAATTTTTCTTCTAATTCTTAAATTTTTTCCTTTGAACTTCATGGTTAAATTGCTAAATTCTTCAAAACTACTATGGATATACTTTATACTTAGACTGAATTTTGAATTAAAATTGTGGAGAATTGCTATGAAATCTTTCCCTTCTGAGCCCAGTTATGTCTCCTCAGTTATTTGAATACTCTTCAATAAGGTTTTATAATGTTTCCACATAGGCCTTTTAAAGCTATCTGAAGAAAGCTTTGCTCCAGAAATACTTTAACTTTATTTCAAGATACTTTAGAGTTTTATAAATTGCCATTAAAATGCTATATTATTAAAATGATTTGTCTTTGATGCTTACAAAAGCAATATATTCCTATATATTGACTTTGTAACCAGCAAATTTGTTGATGTCTTGTGTGTCTGATCTGTCCACCTCCTGGGTTTTCTCTCCACACTATGTCTCTTAAGATGGCGTCTTTTCTTTCACTCATGTCTTCCACTTCTTTTTTATGTCTTTAAATGACGCCTAGGATTTGCAGTAAAAGACTGAGAAAAAGACCAGGAAGAGCGTAGGCATTGCTCTCACCCACCTGTAAAGAGAACATTGCTGATGTACTATTCAAAGGGATATTTCCCTTGGTGTTTTGGTTGATGTCCTGTCCTAAGAAAATTTCTTTCTTTAATGTATTAATTTGTTATTTTTTAAATATATTTTGCGATACCGGCAATTGAACTTAGGGCCTCACACATGATAGGCAAGCACTCTACCACTGAGCTACTAGATTTCTCTAAAATTGAACCATCCTTTCACTTCAGAGACAAGTCTACTAAGGTTGTTTCAGCTTCCTGACGTGGTTAGGAGACACATCCTTCAGTGTTTGGACTAGGATTCACCAGCAAACCATTTAGAGTTAATGTTGTTTCCTTTTTTGGAGCAGGGTAGATTTAAATTGCTGATTCAAATTCTTTCATGGTAATCAGTCTACTCAACTATTCTCATTTGTGTGTGTGTGTGAATCAGATTTGATATGCTGAATTTTCTTCTCAAGAAAAATTACTACTTCATTCAAGTGGTCCATAGTATTTTCTAAAGGTTTAAAGGTTTACTACATGTATATTCCTTTTCATCCTTAATGTTTATTTTTGTCTTGTCTCATTGCATGCTCTGTCTCGCCCCCCTCCTTGAAAACTAGCTCAATCTGGATAGAAATACTTTCTCAGAAAATGAGGTGAGGAGCAGAAAGAGACACAGAATTTTATGGTGTGGCCCCATCTGGCCTTGAACTCCAAATCTTCCTGCCTCCTATCTGAGTGCCAAAATTACAGGTGTATAGCACTGTACATATTGTCAGAAGACTTGTCTTTTATTAGTTTTTCTTCTGTAGAGTGATCTTGGAAATACGAGGATCTTCTTAGCAATTTGTTTCTTATTCCTGTAATTTTATGTGTTTTTCCTTTTATTTTGCTTGTTTACACTGACTAATCTCAGCTTTCTTGTTTTGACTGGGCTTCTTCAGTGAGTTGCTCAGCTTCCTGTAGAAGCTGTGAACATTCACTCCAGTTGCCACTTTAGATGGATGCCGTAGTTTGGGGAGGTCCTGTTTTCATCACTATCTAATTTTAAGTCTTTTCGGTTCCCATTATGATGCCTATTTAGAGGCTATTTAAAATATGTTTCAAGGATTCTTTTGTTATTGATTTCTAATTGAATGGCTTGGAGGTCAAGTGATATTAGCTTAGCCATATGACCAATGATTTGGTCTCTGTTGATCTTTGCTTTGCGGCCTCCTAAGGAGTCAGTCCTTGCAATGTATAAATAATAAAATGAAACATATTAAAATTACTCTAATGACAGGTTTATCAGCTCCTACTTGAAAATTAGCCCATTTAAAAAAAAATATCATTTGAGGCTCTACCTTAGGTACACAGAAATTCAGATTCTTATGCCTTTCTCAAACAATTATTTCTTTTATTATGTAGGGATCCTTTTTATTATTCATAATGTTTTTTCCTTAATATTTATTCTGTTTGGTATTAATCTAGTGATACCAGCTTTTAAAAATAATATTTGCCTTGTTGTATTTTTCTCTTATGCCTTTCCTTTGAATATATGTGAGTCATTATGACTGTGGATATGTTTTCTTTTAGACAGTAGATAATAGATTTCTTGGTGGCCAATCTGGTGCTCGTTCTTTAGAACGATGAGCTTCCTGCATGGTACTTATCCTTACTGGGTAGTGCATTTGGACTCATCCCCATTGTTTTCTCCTGAGTTTTATGTCTACTCTGCCTCCTCCTCTTTTCTCCTTTCCTGTACTGGTTCACTTGCATTATTCTATTTTTTTTCTCCCAGTGTGTATTTGGGAATGGTCACTTTTAATACTTCAAGCATGATTGACATATGACATACCAAATTATTAAGTATTTCTACCTGGTTTCAGAATGGTACTACTGTTTTGAGAACTTCTGGCTTTTCAGCTCAAATGTTCTTATTTGCATTTCTCTTCCTGTTATAAACCCCAATCACTTACTCCGCTGGCTTAATGCTTCCTCGTTCGTGCTTCTCCTTCCTCTGATTTTGCTCTTCTTTGCTTATTTTCTTATTCCTCAAACGGTTGCTTTAATAGATCTCTTAGAGACAGTATCTTGGTGGTAAGTTTCCACAATCTTTCTTGAAAATGTCTTTTTTTCACTCTTAGTCTGAAATAAAAATTCAGCTAGATATAGGATTTTAGGATATACATAATATTAAAATGTAAAATTTTATATATAATTTTATTTTCTTTCTGAATTTGCATTCTGTGGCAGGAAAGCCTGTCATTTCTGCATATCGTTTAGTCAAGATTCAATTCATTCACATTTGTTATTGAACATATTTCTGAATTTCTTATAAAATTTTATTGTTTCAATGGTAACTTTCTTTTGGTTTATTTAATGCTTTTTTTTTTTTTTCAGTTCTCCCCTTAACACAAGGCTCATATTTTGTTTTTACCTTCTCCAATATTTTCAAAAGTATTTCTATATTTCTTTAAGGTGTATTTGTAGGAAGCTTTTGAAAACCATGTTTAAGTTTTAAAACATGTTTACCTATTGTTAAAACAATTTCAGTGTTTTATTGTAAGACACACAAGAGAAAAGGATTTCTCAGTCGTTCCTAAGTAAACCAAGGATTTCAGACCGTTTTGTATCCCTCTTCTCTTTGTCTGAATTCACATAATTTGGATAAATAGAGTTAGGTTTTAATAACTAAAATTTTAAAAATACACACATATGTATGTAGAGAGATCTATTTATGTCTATCATCTATCTATCTATCTTTGAGACTTTTCTCCATTTTTTTTCAGTTTAAAAGTATACAAAATTGATAACAAAAAACTCTGTATTTCTTCACACCAACAGCAACCTACTTGGAAAAGAAAGCAAGAAAAGAATCCCATTAACAATTGCTTAAAAAGACTAGAACACTTAGGAATAAATGCAGCTCTAGAGATGAAAGACCTATACCATAAAGATTATGAAATGTTAATAAAAGAAACTGAAGGAGACACTAATATATGGGGAAGTATCTTATATTCATAGATTGAAAGAATGAATAATGCTACAATATACATAATACCCAAAGTAATATATAGCCCCAGCATCCGCTCTGTCAAGATCCATTCCAAACTCATCAAGGAAACAGAGAAAAAAGAAAAAGGATTCTTAAATTTGTATGGAATCGCAAGAGATTCCCAAATAGCTGAAGCAATCTTTAGCAAAGCAGAAGGAGATCGGAGGCATCATACTTCCTGGTTTCAGGTTCTATGACAATTTATAGTCATGGAAACAGTATGGCATAGAACTGGCATATGCTTTGATTTATAAAAGCACACACAGATCAATGAACAGAATAGGAAGCATAGAACTAAGCCTAGGCATGTATGGTCCACACATTTTTGATACGGAAACAAAGAAGGCACTAATGTAATCTTTTCAATAAATGGTGTTGGGAATACTGGTTACACATATGTAACTGCATGGATTGCAGCTTTCTTTTACACCATCCTTAAAATCAAACTCCAAGCAAACTGAAGTCCTGACTATGGGAAATAATAGGGCAAAAGCTCCTTGGCCTTGGAAATAACTCTCAGGCAACTAAAGCAAAAAGAAGCAGTGGGACTATAGCAAGCTAGAGCTTTCCATAATAAAGGAACTAACAAAATGAAAAGACAGCCTATGGACCGGGAGAAAATACTCATAAATCAGGTAGCAATAAATGCTTACTATCCAAAATATGCAACTCAATAGCAAACAAAACAGAAAGAAACTCAGCTAAATAAGGAGGAAACGACTTGTCTTTTCTTCAGAGAAGACATAAAAATGACCAATGAAGGCCGGGAAAATGGCTCAGTTGAACAAGCATAAAAACCGGAGTTGACATTTGAACTGATAAAGAAACAGAAACAACAGAAAAAAAAAAAAAAACTGGGTGAAACAATGCGTATGTGTCATTCCGGCACTGGGGAGGCAGAGAGGAAGATCTGGGAAAGCCAGTCTAGCTGAGTCGGCGAGCTCCAGGCTCAGGGAGAAGCCTTGTCTCTTTCTTACATACACATGGAAAGGAAAGGCTGAGAGCATTTCCACACACATGTGCACACAGATGCACATGCACCCACGTGGACATGCACACACACATGCGCACACACACGAGCATCAAGTATGGGAAGGGATGCTCAGTAATCATTAGGGAGATGAAAATCAAATCCACGATGAGGCGAGATGTCACCTCACACATGCTGGAATGGGCACTGTCAAAAAGACAGGAAGGAAAGGAAGTTCTTCAAGCATTTAAAATTAAGCTACCATATTAACCAGAAACCCCTTCCTTTTCCTCAGAGGATGTGAAATCTGTACCTTACAGAGATGTCTGCAGTCCCATGTTCATGCAGTAATATTCATAATAGGTACGAGAGGAAAACAACTCATGTTCATCAGTTGATGAATAAATAATGAAATTATATATGTATATAATGATGTCATTATTCAGTCTTTAAAAGGGAGACTTTTATTTGTGACAAACATAAATAAACATGGAAAGTAACAATTAAAATAAACCAGACAGAAGATAAGAATACTGACTGATCTTGTTTATATATGGAACATTTTTCTTTTCACAATACAGATGCTTTATTTAACAATGGCAGGTCATCCCATGGACCAAGTGGTGGATCTCCAGGACCCAGCAGTCAAGTTTAGCACAACCTCTTTTTCTGGCTCAGATGGGGTAAGCACACCCTCCAGCATGGGGCCCTTCACATTGTGAATGATAAGAGCTATTGGTGTTTTCCATAATTTCCGCACACAGCTGTGTGCACTGTCTCTGTGAGCTGGTCCTGCCCAGCACTTTGGTCACCATGATCAGTTTGATGGACTGCACATGACTGGTGTCCACGATGGCGGTAGTGTGGTGTAGAGAACAGAACAAAATTGTTTAAATGCATAGAAACAGGGTAAAATGGTGGCTATGAGGGTCAAGGGGTAGGAGATTTAGGTCAAAGGGTACAGAACTGTAGTTCTATAGGATGAACAGAACAGATTTCAGTTTGCGAACAGATTTCTACTGATTTCATTGTTTGACACCAAACTTCATTTCTTTATCAGCTGTAACATCTCTAAATAATTTTTTTAGGTAATTGCAAATTTTCTGAGATATGAAAATGTAACTGAAAATGTTTGTTCTTTTCAACTGGCCATATACTTACTGTGACACAAATTTTATTCTTGAAATGCTATACCCAAACAAGACAGAACAACTCCAAATGCCCAAAGGCTGTGGCTCTTACTCCAGTTTCTTCTGAAGTTAGTGTTCTGAAACTAGTATTTGTGTTACTACTTTTCTATATAATTATGGCTTTTCTATATAATCTGTGTGTGTGTTATTGGAAAGGTATAAGGTTTCTTTAAGATATCTATATGAGGTCTAGTGAGTTGGCTCAGAGGGTAAAAGCACTTGCTACCAAGCCTGATAATCTGAGTGCCATCCCCAAGATCCCTGCGGTAGGAGGAAAGAGCCCACCCTGGCAAGCTGTCTTTTGACCTCCACACTGGAGCCATGGCACTCGCTTCCTCTCTCAATATAATAAATAAATGTAATGAAAATTTATAAAATATCTATATCCTTAAAATATTGCCTAGTTGTGACTGTCATGTTGTTATTCAGCTAAGAAAAATTATGTTCTTTTATAGCTATGCCACTTTCCATGGAGTTTGTACTAGTTCTTCTTTTAGGAACTCTCAACTATTTTAGGAATTGTTTGGGGGACACTTGAAGCACTTCACCTCCTTGCGAGCAGCCTGCACAATTTTATATATGTTGGTTTTCCATTTTCTGTCCCCCATTAATTTCCTATTCTCTGTTAATGCTTTTCTTTCCTTTCTACTTTGCATGCATTCTTGGGAAGAATCATTCGCTTTGCCCCGTCAATGTTCAGCAGTAACACACCCGCTCTTACTGGCATATCTATGCAGTGATTAATTCCATCTCTGCAGTTTTGTTTCCTTAAAACCTTTCTCTGTTTCTTTAACCTCCCTCCCTTGCTCACTCTGTTGTTTTTCCTGTTTAACTTGTTTTCTCACCTTTGGAATTGATGTCTTCCCAAGCAGTTCATGGAGCATCATTTCCAAAGGATCCTCCTCACCTGGGTCTTGCAGGAGCTGCTCCTATGTAGTGTTCTCATCTTTCCCCAGGCTGTCCTGACTTCTCCTTGAGGAAGGACTCACTGGTTTGGAGTATATTTTGGGAGGCAAGATGAGCAGGTTGACCTCAGATCATCTGCCTACTTGCTCGATGTTGGACTATGACTGAAGGGCTAGAAATATTCAGTTGTCGGCTGCCAATAGGTTTTAAGGAGAGGGGGGTGTTCTCTACTGAGGTAACATCTTTCTCCTCTTCCCTCCCATTTCTCAGGTGCTCTGACCCAACGTGTCACAGGACAAAACTAGTCAACAGGCTGCATAGTCTCTCTCATTGCTACTGTGCCCCCTCCGGTTGTAGACTGTTCTTTACCTCTAGAATGACCTGTGTCT
This sequence comes from Eospalax fontanierii, assembly GCA_035773235.1. Taxonomy (NCBI): domain Eukaryota; kingdom Metazoa; phylum Chordata; class Mammalia; order Rodentia; family Spalacidae; genus Eospalax; species Eospalax fontanierii. The sequence goes on from CM069526.1 coordinate 115,548,073, forward strand.
TCCTGAGCCAGTCCATCTGACCAGTTGTCTGTCACTCTCATTTTCAAGTTCTTCCTGGGAGTTAAAAGATACTGGGTAAGGGTTCAGAATGACCAGGAAAACTGCTCTTTGTTTGACTTGAAACCGAGGCAGCGGTGCTTGTGGTAGTGGCTGCTTATTCTACTTTCTCATGGGGAGAGGTCTCGGGTGTCTGAGTCAGATATTGATAGGACATTACAATATCCTAGTTACTTCTTTAGAGTAGGTTTTTCTTAAGAAAGCGTGATATATAGCAAACAATGTGTTTGACTGGTTTTCTTCTCAATCCTAGTTCACCTACCATGTAAGAGTTGTCAGTTCCTTATCACATCTGGCAATGACGTTGCCTGTCCATGTTTATACACTTTCTTAGGTAAACCTTCCTATTCACCTGTATTTGCTGGGAAGTTTTCCCTGAGAAATAAGCCACAGTTTGTTGGAAACCTCCGCCCTGTGGCCACTTTGGATGGGAACTCCCATGATACATTTTGGTCTTTACCTGTCTTCCTTGGCAGACTATAGGATCCTATGAGATCCTAAAGAAAGAGACTGGGTTCCAGGTGCCACTGGGTCCTCTGGCACTTTGCAAGCAACTGGCACAGAACTGCTGCTGAAAAACATTCAGAAAGAACAAAAGAGGTTATTTGTCTGTCACCCACTCAAATGAATCTTAAAGGGTCCACATGCCTCTCCAAAAAGAATTAATGAAGAACATGTCTGGTGGCTTAAGAATCTAATTAAAGGTATCTGGGATCATGGACTATGTAAGAAAACCACTAATTTATGAAGAGACTGTTTATAAAGGAAACAGTAAGGTATAGGAGCAATAATATCTTCTTACATACAAGTACACAGATGATCTTCTTACGGGTGGGTAATATTTGCCCCCTTCTCTGCTAATAAATCGAACAAATGAAACTGGCTTAACATATTATGAAAGGGATATAAATTAATAGGGAGTGGGAACTTCCTAAACATTCTTAATAGGGTAGCTTTGTGGTGAGTAGAATTACCAAGAAAACTTGGTAATAAAAAAAAAATTGTTTTTACTTTGCAACCTTTAAGACCCAAAACTGTTCAGCAGTAGGGAGTGAATCAGTTGGCTGCCCCGAGACTGGCTATTCAGAAAGGCCTCTGAGTCTTAGTAAAAGGGTTCAGTCACTCTCAGGTGCCTGAGAACTCTCAGCTGCTGGCCTTAGTGTCGAGCATCTGTCGCTCTGAAGGAGTGATTTAGTGATATCAAACAGCCCAGTGATTAATCAAGAAAACAAGTAAGCATTTGACACCAGAGAGGGGAAAAATAACCAGGCTGCAGGACTGGGGCAAAACATGTCCTCGGGCTTGGAATCTCACACCAGCAGTGTTAGTGGGAGTGTTTGTAAATCATAATCCATTGCAAGAGAAAGATCAATGTGCTCTACTGCAAAATTAGTGTTTACGGTGCTCAGGAAAAAAATCAGTCTCTTGAGTTATTAGGGAAATTAACAGGCAGCTACAAATGGAGGCTCTTCTTATTGGAGGAGCCACCAACACATTCTAGAAGTCATCGATGCTGTTTTCACAGTCCTTTGAGCTAGTATTCCTACCCCTACCCCAAACCAGCCTTCTCTTTTAACCCTCTCACCTGTCCCTACCTCGTCTTCCAGTCACAGAACACTTCCTTCACATAAGACCTGGCGTAGGCACCCCATAAACATGCAGAGAGGAGTGACTGGCACAGAGGTGAGCTCTGGAGCCCTGTCCCTCTGCCACGCGGGTATTTCTCCACCACGGTATCTCTAGAGGAGGATCCCGCACAGTTTTAAAACCTTGGACCGAATTTCACTGAGCAGCAGAATCGACTGGGGCGGTTTGCCTATAAGATCACACTGGATGGGGGGCGGGGAGTCCTTCCTGGTCCTCGTTGATTTAGACTCTTCAGATGTTAGGATAGGGGGTTGTTGTTTTCAGAAAACTTACTTGGCGATCCTGACACAACCTAAAAGACCAAGCAGGGTGCATGAGCTTAGTGGGCTCCAAGAAACTTCCAAGTGTGGCATTTCACAGTTAGATAATGCCCAGGTTTATCTTTAGCCTGATCTGGAAGGAACTTAGCAGTCGGAGATGTAGCAGGATGATGTGGATGAGAGGGACAGCGTGGAAGGCGTCTTAACTGGTGGGATTTGAGGGAAGTAGAGGGCAGGGATACTGCTCAGTTCATTTGGCTTTGCAAGCCTGCCTCCTATACTGCGTTCAGCAGGTGGATGTCATTTCCATCACGTCCACCTCCATCACTCTGTGCTTTCCTTGCTTTGCTGTTCTTCAGCCCTTCCCAAGCCTGACATGCCATTGCCTGTTTCTTTGTTGTCATCCCTCTACTGCTCGATAAGCTCCCTGTGCACGATGTCCCGAGTCTACTCCAGTGTCTGCGTAGTGCATTACAGGCACTCAGTAAATATGTGCTGGATAAGTGGGTGAGTGCAGAACTGCTTGTGGTGTGAGTGTGGAGACAGTGAAGAGTCAAGCATCCGAGCACTGCAGGCCCACACAGAGAGTAGGAGAAACTGGGTGGTTTTAGAGATCTTGTATGGCAATCTGGAGGCCATACCAGAGTGGCCTGTCTTTCTTCACCAGACAGTGAGGAGCCAGTAGGTTGCTATGCTGGGAAAAGATAAGATCAAGCTTAGCCTCTCAAAAATTAGGCTGGCAGCAGCACTCAGAGAGGTTACAGGGGACAGCCTGGTGGACATTCAGAGACCCTTCAGTTGTCCAGGGGAAGGCAGTGTGACCCAGAACTGAGACAAACTTATGGACTTGGGACAAGGGCATCAGGAGGACGATGTGGGAGAAGGGAGCTTTGCGGTGTGTACCTGGTATAGTGAACGGGAAGAGCCTGAAACCCACCCTTCCATTCACCCATCACCCATCTACCATCCATACATCGTCCATCATCCATCATCCATCCACAGTCCACCATGGGGATGGCTCCAGGTGGAAGAGCAGGTGAAGCTTCTATGGAGCTGACATGGGTTCGAGGAGGAGAGGCTCCCAGGGAAGAGCTTAGAGGACCCCTTTTTGGGGGAGCTAAAAGGTTGAAAGAAGAAAGAAGCAAGAAGGAGTAACACAGATAGGTGGAGAAATAAGATTGTGACAAGTGAGGCCAGCGTTGCAGAAGAACTACTAGTCACCAGTGTCAGAGGGTGCAGGGTGACATCACCGTGCTTCAGAGACCAGCACACAGATGGTGCTGCAGAGGCACAGGGGCCAGCTGACGTGGCATTGGAGAAAATGAGGAAGTGGAGGTCAGTGGCCTCCTCCTCACGTTCTGAGGCCGGATGGGTGGAGGATAGGGGAAGAGGCAGGCAGTCTGGGAAACAAAGGGCTGTCAGAATCAGGGGGTGTGACTGTGGCTGAGGTGGAGGAGATGGAGAAGCAGTCCCAATAAAGGACAGAGTGGGGAAGGAGTTCCCCAAAGAGAGTCTGCCCACTGTTAAGTCTGAAAAAAAAAGTTTGGGGAGAGGTCAGCCAGCCTGCCAGGCAAGTCACCCAAGGGCCTTCCTAACCGTTAAGGAAGTCAGGAGGCAAGAATATTTCTCCCATCCAACTTCTGACAAGCCTCAAGGCCGGTCCTTAATCTAGAACACTCTGCCCCTCTCAATAGACAGTAACAAAACGCTGCTGTGGGAACAGAAGCTTGGAGAATATCCTCCTACATCCAGAACTCTGTCCTGTGGCTACAGAAGCAAGTTCTTTCTTCCACCCCCAGGCCCGGTCCACAAGAAGGTGTCTTTCTCTGGCTCCTTACCCTGCATCACCCTACGCGGTCAAATTGCCTTTGCTGCTTCTTCATAGCTAGCTGTGTGAATCAAGGTCTTCCCACCAAGGCTGGTCCCACGCGGATGCTCAGAAGAAAGTGGGAAGAGAGGTGGAGACGTGCTAGGGATATGATAGGAAGCATGCAGATGTCCCGGGAACCCTAAAGCAGCGGCCATAGAAGCTCTTCCCCCGTTCATTAACTCAACAGACTCACACCATGGGTCAGGCACTGTTTATGCACTGGGGATTCCAAGTAAATAGATCAGACTCACAATAAACAAAACTGATTAATAAACTACTATTGAGAGGATGCACGCTTCATGGAGTAGAAAGAGTACCCTCGTCTCTGAGAGGATGAAGGAGGAAAGATTTCGTTATTTAAAGCTCCCATGGGTCTGGGTGGGCTGTAAGGCAAAGGGCCTCAACTGACTCCTTAGTTGAGCCCCCTCCCTCCTAGGCTGCGGAGCTGGGGTGGGCGGGTGCGGTTCTCCAAGATGACCACGAGGGGGCGCGCGGTCTCCTCCTAGCGCCTTCCCAGCCCTCCCGCACAGCCTTGCAAGCAAAAGTTTTTCTTAAACTAACAATGCCAGGGTAAGGAGGTGCTCGCGCCTGATTGGATGAGGGAATTTTGCAGGTTTGATTCCTTGATTGGACAGGAGGTGTTAGGGGTGGGGAGAGAGCTGATGGTGGGGGATCCCGCTCCCTCCCCCGTCAGTCTGGCCTGCTCTGTCCTCCCGTAGGCTCCGCTGTAGCTCGCAATGTGACACCAGGACGCACACGCTCTCGCGCGCTCTCCCAGGCTCGCTCTCCCTCGCCCTCTTTCACACACGCACGCACACACCCACCTCTCCCATAAACACACACACACACATGCACACCCACATCCACGCGCGCCCGCACCGCCCCACGCGCGCACACTCCCGCCCACGCCCACGCCGCGCTCCGGGGAGTCTGGTCCCGGCGAGAGCGCGAAAGGACACGGAGAAGCCACCCGCCGAGAGCGCAGCAGCGCCCCGGGACGCTCCGCGTCTCGGCTCGGGCTCGGCCTGGGGGCCGGCAGCCGGCGATGGCCCCGGATTGCCTGCTGCTGCTCCTCCTGGCATCCGCAGTGGCCGCGATGGAAGGTAACGTACCCTTCGCGGTGCAACTTGGCGGCTGCCGCCTCCGAGGATGCCTCGCGGCTCTCGGGGCTTCTCTGGCTGCCTCGCCTCGCCGGTATCTCGGAACCCGAGGGCTGAGGGGTCCGGGGAGCCGGGCAGGGGCGGCACCCGCCCGCGCGCAGCTGGTTCGCAGAGTCCCGCGGTTCGCGCGCCTCGGGCGCTCTCCCTGACAGCCGGATGCCCGGCATCCTCGGCTCCGAGAGCTCGGATCCCGCTGCATTGCAGTGCACACTCCTTAGCTCCGGGCAGAGCTGGACTTTGGGAGGGAAGGGGCGCCTCGGGCCATCGGGCTCCTGGAGTCAGGCACCCGGCGATGCCTTCCTATCCCGGGCTCGGATGCGCTTGCGAGTGGTCGCGCGCGCCATCTCATCTCCCCTTTTCAGCTGGCTCAGGTCGAAGGCTCCTGTCCTCCGGCCTCGGTAGGCTAGAGCTGCGCGCCAGGGACCGGAGAAGCTCTGCCTCGGTACCCCAAAAGTGGCCGCTAGAGAGAGGGGCCGAGTTCATTGACCGCACCCTGGGGCTGCGTCTTTCTCGGGTCACTAGGGGTGAGGTGGGCACCTTTCTCGCCTTTTGAGCTTGGGAGCAGGGGTGGCCTGGGGTGAGTGAGGGTCTTGCCTGAAGTCGCCCACGGTCTCCTGGAGGAGACAGGGAGGCTGCGAGCCAGCTGGCGGCGACGCGGTCCCTGCTGGCTCAGCGGCGGCCGTGCCTCCGGCTGGCGGCCCGCGAAGCTCGCTTGGCGGACCCCGCGCCCGGCGCACCGGGGAGCCCTGGCGCTCAGCGGCGCCCGCGAATCCCTGTGGGAAATCCCTGCCCCGCTCCCCGCCTCCCGCCCCCTTCCCCGCCCCCGTCCCCCCAGCGGAGCAGCCGCCACCTCAGACAGCGCGTCTCGGAAAGGGAGCGGAGTTAGCGGCACGGGCGAAGGGAGCAACTCCGGGGCGATGCGCCGCCCCCCGGTTCACAGCCCCACTTCCCGATGGACGTCCCGCGCGCGGTGGACTCCACCCGGGCACTCCGCGTGGAGGGGTCGCGGCTCCGGCTTTCCCGATGCGTTCCCACCTGGGTTGTGGGTTCTTGGGAAAATTACTCGCTCAGTGGAAACTCCCAGCCCATCCCTGCCCTTCTCCCAGAGAAGCTGGGATAGTCGTCGTCCATCCCCCTCCCCATCAACCCACCCCCGTCACAACTGAGACGTCTTAGCCATGCCAATACTATACACAGCCGGGGTGGGTTGTGCGGATGGTGGTGGTGCGCGCGGCAGCGGCGATTAATGCATAGAAAGCTCTCGCTTGCCGTCCCCCAAGGTGGCTTTTTGTTTGCCCTCGGCCCCCCGCTGCCCCGCGGCTGTTGCTCTTTGCGGGAGTGCCCGTACCTTTTGGAACGTGCAGGGTCTGGACTGGTGTGGAATGTGGTTCGCACCCCACGCAGCGTCGTTGAGTTTGACACATCCGAGGCACGTGTGGAAGCCGTTGAAACAGAAGGAATACCGAAGCAACAAAGCGGGATGAGAACGCTCGCCACGCGGGTTGACAGGCCGGACTTTGTAGGCTGAGGTGGATCCAGGAGGTCTGAGGCTGTTCTGGTTCAGGGCGGTTCACACCTCCAGAGAGTCAGGGATTCCGTGTCGAAGCAGATAAATGTCCACTTTAGGGAGTCTGCGTACATGAAGGGGACGACGTGTGTACAAGTGAAATAGTTTGCAGAGTAAATGCGTGGGAACGAACCGGGCATCAAGACACAGATTGCTTCTTAAACTAATTCTCCCTTCTTGGCCCGCGGTGCTGGCCTGTTTGAACGGAGCTGCTCATGGGTGCCCTTGTGCGTGCACCCACCCGATATACAGGGCCCTGTCACCCAGGCGTGCTGGCACGGTGCATTTCAGAGCTGTGACCCTTCCCTTCGTGGGGTGGGGGGGGGGGAAACTTTGCCAGTTGCTGGAGGGTTAAAAAAATACCACATTCAGCAGAATATTAGCAGCGCCTGGTCCCCCCTCAGCGCAGGGGTAGAACACACCATTCACTCCTTCCTTTTCTCCAGCGACAGCAGGCAGGTTCATTTTCTCCTGTTCACACACAGAGCTGCCTTCCCCCTTGCCGGGCTGGGTTGGGGCCAGCGTCATTCGGTTTGTGATGAGTACGGAATAATTATCGGAAGAGTGGATCAGTAAGCTGCCTACACAGGTAGCAGGCCCCTCCCCAAACTCTGCTTTGGAAGAGGCAGTGCTCTCCTTGCTGGTTTCAGCCACTTGTGTGTCTGTCTTCTCCTCTCTGGAGGTTTTGGGGGTGAATTTCAGGCAGGTCTTCAGTTAAGGCCCGGGCAGAGACAAAAGAGCAATGTCAGCCGTGGGCCAAGTGGGGCGATGTGGTCAGAGGGGAGGCAGGTCCTTGTGTGAACTATACCTGGGTGGAAGAAAGAAGGAAAGAAAGGGAAGGATCAGGAGAGAGAAGAAGAATGGGTGTGTCCTGGGCTCTGCAGCTCCCAGTTTAGGCAGAAGGACCTGAGGGCTGGCTGGGGGTGGAGGGACTCTAATTCACAGGCTATCAGCAGGAAGCTGGTTGGCCTTAGTGTAAGAAGCACCCGTCTGAAAAAAGAGCACCTCTTCCCCCTTCCTGCTTCCAGCCGGTGTGCTCTGTCTGCTCCGGGGGAGGAGGCAAGCAGTTCAGGGCAAAGGCTCACCAGGGCTTCCTGAGTCCATTTTCAAATGGGAGCAAGACAAGCTGCAGAGGCTTCTGGACCCAAGGCCAGGTCTCTTTCCTCAGCCTCCTGAGTAACAACTGATCCTCAAGCCTCTGCCTTTTCATCCCAGCTGAGGTGGAAGGAAGAAAGGAAGACCCAGAAAGGGCTGCGGGTGTATGTAGAGCAGAGGCAAGAACCTGGTCCTTAGAGTTTCCCCTTTGTTCCTACTCTTGGGGTAGGATTGAGAGACTTGGGTTGTTCCCATGATTCTCTCACAGCAGCAGAGACATGTTGGGTTTGCAGAAAATATCCACCTCCAAGTAGCGTATCCCTGGCCCAAGCATGTTGGCCTTTGGGGGAGTAGTACCCTGAATGGCTGGCTGCTCGTTGTCTCATCCCAGTCTGAGCCCTCTGTCCATGAGATGACTGTGCTCCTGCAGGTAGTCTCAGTGTGTGGGATAGCAGCCAACCAGAGCATCCCAGGAGACCTGCTCTTTGACATGGCCTAGAGTAAAGTGCTGGACTAGACAGCTTTCAATGTCCTTGTAGGTTTCTCATGGGCTGACAAGTAATGCTTCTTGTTAGTCATGACTGATGTGTAAACTGAGTTACCGTGCTTCGGTGCCATACCCCCCACATTGAGATGCTGTACTGCTGAATTATACTGTACTGGATAAAACCCCAAACTGAGCCCATGTGTCTTCAATAGGCCACTAAGCGAGGTTGTGATTAATCACTTCTGCATTCTTTGTGAATATTTGTCTGCTGCATATACATCTGTTTTGAATGTCTGTAAGTACAATGCAAGATTACAAGCAGTAGTAGGTGCCAAAGATTTAGAAATACGTCTGGGAAAGTGGGTTGGCTAAGTCAGTGGTAGAACACTTGCCTAACAGATGCATTGGCTCTGGGTTTGAGACTCAAGACCAGGAGGCAAAGCATTTGAGAAACAAAGGTAGATCTGAGAAAATTCAACTCATTAGCTGACTTTGATTTTCTGTGCATCATGGAAAGATCACTGACACTCAGTGTTTGTGGAAAGCTCTGGTCCAAGCCACTTTTGGAATGCTGATAAGACAGGACCAAGGACCTAACAATGATAACAGCTGTACAGCTGCAGCTAGTCCCAGTGGGGAAAAGGTTCAAACCTTCTAGGCTGGTGGAATAGAGCTGCCAGCAACTGGTGACGCCCTCAGTGTCGGGGAGGGCTTGCAGGCCATGCAGGATCCCGCTGTGGTCCATCCCATACCTTTTGTCAACCAAGACCCAGAACTCAGAGTTCTTTTCCCAAGCACAAATTATAAAGGTGTACTTCAGGGAAGCAATCTTTGACAAAACTTATCCAACCAAAAAAGAAGGGTAGTGTCAGGGTATTTGGGACAGCACCATGGCTCCCTTCCTCCCACCTTGTATGTAGATCCTCTGTTTAGCAGAAACTACCTGCTGTCTGGTTGCTTGGATGAATTTCATGAGCTTGGGGTGAAGGAAGGTGTTGTAGAGCCTGGAGTGGGGGGTCTGGACATCAGTATGGGGTTGCAATCAGCATGGAGTGGAAACCAATCACAGGATCATGAAGACAGAGCATGGTCTCTGGCTTTTTGTCTCCTGGAGAGAAAATCCCCAGGCTTCCTGAGCACAGTGACTTGCTCTGTTCAGTGGATTTGGGTCCACCCGTTCTAACCTTAGATGCTGGGACCAGTAGCATTGTGAAAATGTATTCCATACTAGGTTAAAAAGAAAGCTACTACACTACTTCAATTAAAGAGACACGTATTTTTTAATTTGAAAAGCCATTTACAGCTAATCTGTATGAGTTCTTTGTTACATGAAGACTCGGGAACACCATGTTTTAGCAGCATGGGGAAAGATAGAGACAATTTTGAAAGCTCAAAGGCGATTGTTGTTGCAGGCAGTGGTTCCCAGAGGTCCGAAAGCCTCTGTGTGCCTGGCAGCTTGCTGCAGGCTCTTGGCCCCAACTCCAAAGTTCAGCAGGTCTGGATGGGTTCTGGACATTTCCTTTTGTAGACTTTCCAGAAGATCCTGATGCAGGTGCTTTCTGGAAACACTGCCAGGATAATAGCTCTCCACTGGACTGCAGTGTGAGTGGGTCTCACACCTCAGTGTGTACTAACTGAATCAAAATGACCTGGGCATGGGTGTTTTTAGCAAGATGCCCCTTAAGAGGCAGGTAGTTCAGCACTAGTGGATTTGGAAATTGATGATAAGTGGTGTTCTAAATATCTATCCATCTATCTATCTATCTATCTATCATCATCATCTATCATGTTCAGTCTTTACAATATCCTATCAAGTAAGTATCATTTAATTTTTTTTGCTTTATTTATTTATTTTTTTGTTTTATGTGTATGAGTGTACTGCCTGCGTGTATGTAAGTGCACATATGTCTTGCAATGCCCATGGAGAACAGAAGAGGGCTTTGGATCCCTTGGACCTGGAGTTAGGATGGTTATTAGCCGTCTTGTGGGTGCTGGGATTCAAACCCAGGTCTTCTGCAAAGAGCAGCCAGTGCTCTTAACCACTGAGCAATCTCTCCCGTCTTGTTTTTTGTTTTTTAAAATATTTTATTCATTTTTTATGTGTGCAAATGTATTGCTGACATGTATGTAAGTGCACCTGTGTTGTGCAATGCCCATGGAGGTCAGAAGAGAGTGTTGGATCCCCTGGAACTGGATTTATGGACGGTTGTTGTCTGCCATATGGGTGCTATGAACTGAACGTGGGTGCTCGACAAGAACAGCCAGTGCTCTTAACTGCTCTCCAGGCCCAGATTTTTTTGTTTTTGGAGATAGGGCTCCTCATAGCACCAGCTAACCCGGAACCTTCTATGTAGACCAGGCTGGGCTTGATCTCACAGAGATCCACCTGCCTCTGCCTCCTGAGGGCATCTGTCACCACACCAAGCCAAAACTTAATTTATTTTTGGTTTATGTGTGTGTTTTGCATTCATGTATGTAAGTGTACCATGTGTGTGCAATGCCCATGAAGGTCAGAGGAAGATATCAGATCCCCTAGAGCTAGAGTTAAGGATGGTTGTTAGCTACCATATAGGTGCTAGGAACCAAACCCAAGTCTTCTGTAAGAGCAGCTGGTGCTCTTTACGGCTGAGCCATCTCTTCAGCCCAAGCAGGGATTATTTTTATTATCACTCTCTCTCATTTTTCATATGAGGAACCCGAAATGCCTGCCCTGCAGTTAAGTAATTGTTAAGGCCACCTGCCTAGTAAGTGGCCAAGCCAGGATTTGAACCCAAGCAACCAGATTCTAGAGACTGTGTTCTTACCCACACCACCTCACTCCACCTCTTTCATAGTGTTTACATGAAGGAGGTTCAGGATGCATCCAAGGATAGGAAGAGTTCTGGTGTTAGCTCAGCCAGTGGCTTTTGGGTACATCATCACCACTGGGGTCTCTAGGTCTCCATCATCCTGGAAAAGAGATGAGAAAAATGGCTTGATGCTGGAGATGAAGCACTAGTTTCCACAAAGCTCCCTTTGTGTCCCTTCCTCCTGTCTCCACCTATACACACATAGCTAGAGAGCCGGAGACCTGTCCCACAGAATGACTTCCCAGAAAGAATCAGCATGAAGACTGGCCTCTTTGCTCCTGTCCCTTCCCCCAAAGAAACGATCAATAGACAGATGTCTGAAAGGGAATAACCTGGGCACACCATGCATACTGAAGCAGTGGAGAGGTGTGTGAGACCCTTACCCATCACTACCTGACTGTGTAGAGCGCACCCCTCACCTGGATTCCAGGGGTCTGTGCTCCTTGGAAGAGTTCCCTTTATTTCTCCCTCTTCTGCACTAGCCACTTAAGAAACCTGAATATTTCTATTAGATTTCCATGTCTCCAAAGATGGTGGAGAAACAGAGCATTGGATGTGTGCCCTTCTAAGAAAATTACCGTAATAATAAAGTAATGCCTTGGGAGAGATTTCATATTTAAAAGAAAAATTTTGCATACAAAATTCCTCAGCTCTGTCTGGAGATTCCATTTCGGTTGCAGCAGTAGGTGGGCCCGTAGGTCAGAGTGTTCAACTGAGCTATAAATGGGGACTGACTGAGTGGCTAGCTCAGGGTCACCTGCTCCATCAAAAATCCCTGATGCCTGATGTCTTTGAACCACCTTGCTGGTTTGTTGATCACGTTTCTGAGCTTCGAACAGTGGAGCACACACCGTCCAGGGAAGCCTGAAGGGCAGTGGCTGGGTTATTTGAATATGGGAATCTACTTTCCATTGAAACCAGGGTCCTGGAAGCAGTCAGATGCATGATTCACACCCTACCTCCCTGTGCCTCAGTTTCCTCAGTATTGAGTCAGACTGGGAGGGAGCATCGTGCAGATGATTGCAGGGAATTGGAGTGGGGTGCACTCTAGGTTCAAAGCAATCGTAGAGGCAGTAGGGCAAGGAACGAGGATTGTGGATAGAGTTCCTCCTGGGGCAGGATGTCCCCTGAGGCATTGAGGGCAGTGCATGGATCTTCACAGGCCTTCGGGGTTCTGTAGTGGTCACCGCAGGCATCCAATTTCCAGGCATCCTAGACTAGCGGGAAGAGGGAAGCTGGCTAGTACAGACTGGGACTTGCCTCAACATCCTCTATGAGAAAGACTCTATTCTAGGGACCGCCACGGGACAGCAGCAGGTCTAGACCCGTGTTAGTAGGGCAGGCAGCAAGGGCCATGGTGCCCACTCGCATCATGTAGAATTATTTGGCAAGTGCCTCTCAGTGGCATTGGCTGTAGAGTTTGCCTGGAACTTTTGTTTTTGATTTATTTATTTTTCTTGTGTGTGTATAAATGTTAGGCATACATGTGTGTAAGTGTACCTCTGTTGTGCAGTTCCCATGAGGGACAGAAAAGGGCATTGGATCCCCTGGAACTGGAATTATGGACGGTTGTTAGCTGCCATGTGAGTGCTGGGATTCGAACCTGGGTCTTCTGCGAAAAAGAGCTGGTGCTCTTAACCACTTAGCCATCTTTCCAGCCCCACCTGGAACTTCTTTAATGAGCTTTCAACTCCCCAGCCTACAGAATGGATAATGTGTTCTTTTCTTTGCAATGCTGTGAGGAAAATAACTGACACACACGCAACCTAAAGCAAGGAAGATTTGTTTTGCTCATGGTTTCAGAGGATTCAGTCCCTTTTAGGGAAAGGCCCTTGAAGCAGCTCACATCCTGGTGGTGGGAGAGGAAGCAGAGAGAGGGAGAATACTGGTACTGAGCTCTCGTCCTCTCCGTCCTTTCCTCTCCTTTTCTTCTTTTATTATATCAAGCTCCCAGCCCATGGGCTGGTAACACCACATTCAGGGCATACCCCACCCCACAGCTAATGCTCTCTGGAAAGACAGACATACCCCTTTATCTCAACAGTCCTCTTGGTTATGGTAAATCATCGTTGACCGCGCATTTACCATCACAGGTGCATTTCATTCTGTCATGATATTCCCCTCCAGCAGCCTCTTCCTCACCTGCTCTGTTACTGTGCAGCAAGTGTGGATGGAGTGCCCTAAGCTGAAGATCTGAGACCCTTCGATACACTGTAATGACCCCGCAGCTGACTGGAACATTGAGATGACACACTTGCTAAAAAGAACAAAAGGGATGGGGGAGCAGGCCCTGTCACTATTTCTATTGCAGCCAGCACAGATGTTTCCCTGGGTCAGGTGAAATCTCCACAGCTGCGGACAACACCATTAACAGCTGCTTAAGGAGGCTGGCCACTCATTGAAGGCTCCCCCAGAGTTCTCTGTAGCAGAACTGGACCAATGTGAAAATGTCTAGATTTCCCAAGAATTACCAGGGCTCATTTCTGCCCACAGATTGCACCTGAGGCCCCGAGTCTCTCATCTCCTCCTCCCTGCCTCCTGGCAGCAAGTGACAAAATGACCAATTTGAATTTAACCTCCTTGTCCTGCTTCTCCATCCCCCAGAGGAGGTGATAATGAACAGAGAAATGGGCAGAGGTGGGTGGCCAGAAGGGGAGTAGATAAAAAAGGAACAGGGGCCCAAAGCTGTTGTTTAGCAGGAGCTTCCTAGTGCTCTCTGTATGGATTCTGGGGCCACTTGTGCTTGAGGGAGCCCGCGGCAGGTGTGGCTCTTCTGCAGTTTCAGCATGTTGGAAGCAGAACTGGATACAAGATTTGGGCAGGGGACAGACTGTCCAGGAACCAGTAGTGCTAGGGACCGTGGTCCCTTCCACTCATGACTGCTCAGGCCTTTGGGATCTAAGCGCCTGTCCTGGTGTACGGTGAGGGAGGTGAGGCTTGACGAGATTAACTGCTCCAGAGCTAGGCTCCAGACTGGTTTGTGGAACTCCTGAAGCCTCCCTTCCTAGTTCAGCCCCTTTCTACTTATCATTGCTTATGTGTGGTTTAAAAGAGGGGATACTTACTTCGAAACCACCAGCCACTTACTCCCTGTGTGCCATTCGAGGTGCCAGTTGGCCACATTTTCTGTGTCCATTCTTGGGTCTTTTCTCTTGTAGAGCTGTCCCAGCTGTTGTGCAGCTGGAAGGCAACCTTTGCCTCTCTGCATTTGTGGCTTCCCATTTGCCCGTCCCAAGGGCTCTGCCTTTCCTCCGGGGTCACCATTAATTTCTTTTGCCATATGTCCCTTGGCCGTCTTCTTCAGTGAGCCCAGGTGCTTACCTGCTTGCAGCGTGGCACCTGTGTCTGTCCTTGGTGCTGAGGAGGTAGGTAGTCAGGAGGAGTGGGCATCAGGACACTGTATCTTTCTCCTGAGGCTCTGTCCCTGGACCAACATGTCCGAGACAGGGCCTGAGGCAGTCATCCACTTCCGATGCTCCTCCTGCTCCTTTGGTGTCCCACTCAACTTGTTTCAGCCTGGGCCTGTCATTCCCTGAGTGCTAGACTGTTCCGTCTAGCCAGCAGCAGATTCCACAGGTCTAGAGAAAGGCACTGAACTGAACTTCACTCAGCTCTGATCCTAGGAGGTCACCGAGAGGAGAGAAACCCTTCAGCATCTTTAGACTCTGGACGGTGGTTTGTCCCTCTTGGGGCTGTGACTGTTGATAGGACCCAGCCAGAGAACGGAATAATTGCAGGCGGCTCCATGGACAGGCTCCATGGACAGCGGCAGCAGAGAGCGTGTCTTATCTGGAGCCACAGCTGGGCGCAGCAGTTAATTGTTCTGTTGCTTCCCTCCTGCCATTTTTCCAGCACATCAGCAGAAGACCTTTGCCCCTGTCTGTCTCTTTGACACTCTGAGGCAGGAGCTGGTCGGTGAACTAGGGGAAAGGGAAGGATCCCATTTCCAGGTGCTTTCTTGCTACTTCCTGCTCCCAAACTCTGCTGTTACTCTGGGCTGTCTGCTGTATTTATCGTCACAGGACCAGAAGCCAAGCCAGGATTTTCTCGACCTCTCTGAGGAGGCATGTATTGCGGAAGCCGAGGACAGGCTGGAGGGAAGGCATTGGAGGTGTCAGTATCATCAAAAAAATTCGTTAAGTTTCGGGGAAGTGCCAGAAAGTCCTTGCTCAGAATATACTTTGGGTGTCAGATCATTTCTTGGTACTCAGTGTGATTGTCTTCATACTACGTATGTGAGTTCCTTGCTGGTTCCTTAGTACCTTTAGGGCTCATGCAAGACCCTTCATCATCCGGTTCCTCTTTTCCTCCCCTCCTGATGTCCAGAGGTACCTTCTCCTGCTCCATCCACATAGACATGTACAGGAACACATACCCCAGGCACGGGCTTTGAATAAGCACTGTTCCTCATCCTCTCAGAGGATGCTTGACCTTGGGCTGTGGTATGCCTCTGGGGCTGTGAATGCTTGTGTTAAGTTCCTCACTGACTGTTTCTCCACTAAACCTACATTATTCCTCAAGATTCACCTCAGTGGGCTCCTCTTCCTGGAATCCTTCTTCCTTGCCCCAGGGTGGATTAGGGGGGCCTTTGGGTCCCATCACAACCTCCTCTGCCTCTTTCTGCATCTTCCACACTGCTCTGTGATTGTGTGTTATTTTCCTGGGTCTCTATCTCACCATCTATGAGTAGCTGCTGAGTGGGGCTCTCTCTCAGTTATCTTGATAGCCCCAGCACATGATACATAGGAAGGGTCAATAATGTGAGTTGACTTAATGAATAAAAGGAAAAGAAAGGCCAATAGATTACTTGAAACTGAATCATGTCTTATGTCCTGGTTTAAACATGTCTGCAATTTTTCAGCTTTCCCATAAAAATGTGAAACCTAATTCCTCTTCCCTGGAATACAGATAAGCCCAGGATTCACTAGAATAGTAACAGACACAGTATTCTATCCACTACTGGAAGGGATGCTGTGTAACTTGGGAGATGTGGTCATAAAAGACCACACTTTCTGCCTGCCCCCTCTCAGGATCCTTGCCCTTGTGACTCAGCTGCTATGTTGTACGGAAGCCCAAGAGATGGGGGGAGAAGCCACAGAGGTGTACTAGGTCCAGTTCCAGCTCACAGCCAGCATCTGCTGCTGAACAAGAGTGAGTCCTGAGATGGCTGCTGCTCTGCCATTCAAGCCACCACTACTCTCTCCGAGTGGAAAGGGGCAAGCCTTCCTCATGAGCCTTGTCCAGATGGTAGATTCAGGAACAAAATAAATGCCACTGTTGTTTAAAACCACTGAACTTGGGGTTGACTGGTGTGACAACTGGGAACTGGAATATTATAGGAGAAGCACTAGAAGAAAAATGGTAGAGAAAATTAGAAAAGGACAAAGGGGAAGACTTCGATAGGGAGGAGGTATTGATTTGCATTTACTCAACACTTAACAAAAATTTGCTAACATCCTATGGTGTGCCCCGCAGTGTGCTCCAACTGTAGGAGCAGGCTTGCTACTGGGGAAAATCAGTCACCAGGAGGATGAATAGGACACATATAATTTCAGGACAGCTGTAAAGGGAACAGACTAGCAATGTGATCGTGAGTGAGACCAGGCTTGGGCAG
The DNA here is from genome assembly GCA_035773235.1 of Eospalax fontanierii. NCBI lineage: Eukaryota > Metazoa > Chordata > Mammalia > Rodentia > Spalacidae > Eospalax > Eospalax fontanierii. The sequence goes on from CM069526.1 coordinate 115,564,679, forward strand.
ATTACAGTGGAGGCGGAAGGCTCTCTTTCTGTTTGAAGGGCAGCTTTAGCAAGCAGGCTTGCTTGTGCATGGGAGATAAGCTTTGGCTTGACTGAAATTCTGTCTAGTCCAGCTGAACCAAGATGGAAAAGGCTGCCTTATTTAGCAGGTGAAGTGCTCTGTCCACACAGTGTCACATGAGGCCTGAGCCCCTCCCGGACTAAAAGGGGCAAGTAGGGATGGGGAGGGGCTGGCAGAGCAAGCACCTTGTCTAGAGGCTTTCAATCTCAGGTGTGCTCACCTGGAACACGTTTATTGAGCATCTACCTCAAAAGTGCTGTACTAAAAATACAGGAAACAGATAAAGAAGACAGCCTTTCCTTCAAGGAGCTCACCAAATAGCAGACTGGTGGGGGAGACAGAGGCTCGCAAACTACAGGCTGTGAGAGGACATAGGAGGGATGAGGGCGGATATGTGGGTTGACTCCACATGCACCACTGGGAGAGACAGGAGAGGGTCATGCTTCTAACTGGAAGGTGTGTGTGTGTGTATGTGTGTGTGTGTGTGTGTGTGTGTGTGTGTGTGTGTGTGTATAAGAGACAGAGACAGATAGAGAGAGAGAAAATGTTTGTACAAGATAGAAAGGCAGTTTGTGTGTATGTGCATGTGAGAGTCAGACAGACAGTGTGTGTTAACATGTGTGAGCAATACAGATAGACAGCACCCATATGTGTGTGAGAGATGTGTGTGAGAGAAATACACAGTGTATGTGCATGTGAGCTAGAGACAGCGAGTGTGTGTGTGAGAGACACAGAGAGACAAAGAGAGAGAGGAGCAGAGAGAGACAAAGGAAGGGGGTGAGCTTTCTTGCAGGAGGGACAGTGTCATCAGAGGTGGGAGTGTAGGAATAAGGACCCAGGCTGGTGGCTGTCCCTTCTCTCTCTCATGAAGGTGGGCATTCAGAGTTTGCCACCAAAAGCTTTACCTACCAGCCATGTGCTTTGCTTGTAGTGACAGATGCTCAACTTAGGCTGAAGGAAAACAAAAAATAGGGGCCCTAGAGCATTTGGGACCGAGTCATGATTACGCCTAGGGACAGCATGCAGCCTCTGGACCCAGTCTGCCTTTCTTTACTCCTTAACTCCTGTCTGTACACGACAAGGTCCTGGCATAAAACAGCACTGTCAAAGGGAAGAGTTGAAGGTGGAACCAGTGAAGACAAAGATGGGGATGGAGCCAGGGCCGTGTGGTTGTGGGAGCTCATTACGTTCCCCAGGACTGTCAGAACCTGGCCAGAATGGAGCTTGGAAGAGGCTCCCTGAGAGCAGCTAGACAGGAATGTAGCTGTTGCCACATTCTAGGTTGCTACAACTAGGTACATAGTTGTCTAGAGTGCTGGATTATCTGAGCTCTTTCCGCCCCCACCTTCCTGTTAACACCTCGCATGTCATGAACTCAACAAGAATGCAGGTAGCAAGACTGGCCATGGCTCAGTTGGTAAAGTCCTTGTAGCACAAGCATGAGCCCTGAGTCCAGACTCCCAGCACCGTGTAGATGCAGCGGTGATCATTCATAACTCCAGTGCTGGAGAGGTGGAGACAGGTTAGTTCTAGGTTCAGTGAGAGGCCCTGCCTCAAAGAGTAAGGTGAAGAGCAGTTGAGGACGGTACACAATGCCTGATGTTGACCCCTGGCTTCTACATGTTCACACACACGCACACACACACACACACACACGCTTGGACACTCCCACAAAGAAGGCAGGGAGTACTGAAGCCTGGTTGATTCAGTCCATAGAAGTTGGCCTGAGGCACAGAAAAAGACCAGAAAAGTGTAGAGTGAATCTGTAAGAACTATTGGAGAGGCTCTCTTATAGTGACCATCTGGTCACGAGGCTGCTGGTAGTCTCAAACTCCTGAAACTTCAGCAGAAACATAACTTCTCATTTCCAGTACTCACTCTATCTAGCAGAAGTCCTCTGAGTCTTGACCTCCCTTGGATCCTCAGTTTCCACATAAACTAAGCTTTGTTACAGGAAGATGGAATACTGTCATCGGTCAGGCTTGCGTCGCATAACCACCCGTCCTAGAGCTGGTGGGGGCGGGAAGATTATCTATGAGTCACCTCCCCTCTTGACCTGAGATGAGGAAAGACAGATTCTTGGCAAAAAGTGTCAGCATGCTGTTACTGGTAGAAGCAGAAACGAGTGCGAGGCTGGTGGTCAGCATGCTGTTACTGGTAGAAGCAGAAACGAGTACGAGGCTGGTGGTCAGCATGCTGTTACTGGTAGAAGCAGAAATGAGTGCGAGGCTGGTGGCCATTCACGGTATTCCTGGGACAACAGAATTATGAAACATACTGAGAGATATCACACGTGCAATAAAGGGAAGGACATGGGACCTGGAGGCCAGAGGGAGGTGGCTGCCACTTTGATGTCCTGGCCAGAGATGTGGTGAAAGCTAAGGAAATGGAAGGTGATGGAAAAGTAAACTCCCAGCAAGGGAAGGCTAGAGGCAGCCAGACAGGCAGCTTCTTACTAGGTGAGGATGTTCATTCCCTCTGTTTCCAGACATCCTTCAGACTTAGAGATGAGTAGGTGGAGAGCAGTAGTGTTGGACTAAAGGCAAAGTGAACTTAAACCTTGGGTGTCTCTCCTTGACTCTGGAGGAAGAGCGTAGTAGATGAAGATGCCAGAGCATCTTAACTTAACTTTGACTGTAATCTGAATGCTCGATGGAGAGCGAGCATGAAGGAAAGGCAAATGCATAGGCCAGTGAGATGACGCATCTCCCTTCTTCCCCACCATCATCAATCATGACCTAGCCATAACCAGAATTTCCATTTTGCATCAGGGGATTTATTTATTCATAGGTTTCTACATTTTTTAAATTTCTACTTTTCATCTCCCGAGGTTTTAAAACTTGTGTAAGAAGGCGACATCAGAGTCCTTAACAGACCACTTCTTTGTCTTTGTCTGTGTGCACCTCATGTGTGTGGGTGTGTATGCCTGTGAGTGCAGAGGCCAGTGGATGCTAAATGTCCTGCTCTATCATGTTTCACCTTGCTCTCTTACGGCAGGATCTCTCAGTGAATGTGGAACTAAGCTGTTGGCCAGCAAGCCCCAGTGATCCTCCAGACTTTGTGCACTTGTAACTATGCCTATTTTTTTTTTTTTTTTACTTAAGTACAGAGGATTTGAACTCAGGTCCTCATGCTTGCACAGCAAGTGCTCTCACCCGCTGAGGCATTTATTCAGCTCAGACCACTTCTTTTGTACTTGTAGAGAGAGGTGTTTGAAGTCTGCTAAGGGTTCATCAGAGGAGAGTCTGTGTGCTCTTCCAAGTTTTCTGCTCTTGGTTCCAACTTTCCTTCCAGCCGAGCAGAAAAAGAACAGATTCTTTTTTAAACACAGTAGCACAATGCTGCTACTCTGCATGAAAACCTGTGGTTTTCCTTTTCCAATCAGGAGAAAGTAATTTTCCCTTCACTCACCTGACTAACTGTTCAGAGCATCCCCTCCCCACCCTAGTCTGATATCTTGCTGCTAAGTATTTGCCAATTCATTTGCATCTCAATGGTTCCTTAGCAACTATCTTGCCCTTGGGATTAGGTACAAAGCTGCTCCCTGACACAGACTGCTAGGGCTACATTGCCCTCTTTTATGGTACTGGAGTTACCAAACCAAGCCCTGCCCAGACACATGGCACATTTTCCCAGAGCATCTCAAGGGGTTTTGAATTAGAATGCTTTCACTCCCAGCCTTATCAGAGCATGCAGACTCCCAAGTGAGCTGTGGGTCCATATGTCCCAGGAAAATACATTGGTTCCCGAAATCTGCCCTGTGATGGATGTCCACAGAGAGTCACAATTCCAGCATGGGAAAGAGTCCTGTCTGTGGGCAGATGGGAACCAAGTCCAATATTTAGATCTGTGAGGGGAGGTGTGCAAACAGAGCAAACCAAAGAGTCTCTTGTGGGCTCTTGATGTTGCTGCCACCAAGTCTTCATGCCACGGCCACATGCTGCGTCCTGCAGACAGTGATACCTCACTTCAACTATGGAATGCTTTCAGAATAAATTCAATAAAGGTTTTATTGTGTGTGTGCATGCACAGATCTGTGCAGGTGCAAACATCTATGCATGTGTGGAGGGAGGGCGTTGGGTGTCCTCTATCACTCTCCACTTTATTCCCTTGAGACAGGGTCTCTCACGAACCCAGGGCTAGGCCAGGACCAGCAAGCCCTGGCAATGACAATCCTCCTTTCTCCAATCACTCCTCATAGAGCTGGGGTTTCAGATGTAAGCATAACCAAGCCTGGCTTTTTGCATAGGTGCTAGAGATTTGAACGCAGATCCTCATGTTTGCATAGCAAGCCTCTTACCCACGGATCCATCTTAGCCTCCAGACACACAGATTTTTTAGCATAGATTTGAGACTAGTCACTGGAAATCCTAGAGAATTTCACTGCTTACCTAACCAGAGCACCTGCATTGCTGTCCCAGGAACATGACAAATGTGTCTGCTACCAGGTTTCTTCTGCAGTTGCTAGTGTTTCCATCCCTAGGCTTGGTGATGTGAGATGCCCAAGAGGTGATGTTTGTGTGTATGTGTGTGTGTGTGTGTGTGTGTGTGTGTGTGTGGTGTGCGCGTGTGTCTGCTTGCGTGTGTGTTTATGCGATGATGTGGCCAGACAGCAGCACAGGATCACTTAAGAAATTAGACTATTCTACCCTGAGTAGGTAGTGCAGGGTTGTTTCTGTTTTTTGTTTTTTTTTAAACAACACCAGGCCTTGCCGCTGAGGCTCATGGGCATGGAGCAGCCTGGCAAATGGAAGCCACTATTCAGAAAAAGACAATAAGAACAACACGCGTTCTACAGCGGGACTGACCTTCGCGACTCCCACTTCATGTTGTTATGAAATATCTGGGAAAGACTGAAAGAACAATTACAGTATTGTCATAATGTATCAGCGTACAAAGCAAGTGTTCCCGAGGAGGCGCTGGCTCAGCTGAGCCTGACAAAACCGGGACTGGGCTCCAGAGCTTAATTTCTTCTCATTTGGAAGTTGTCTTCATTACTTAACACCCGTTGGAAACAATGAGTAGATGCGCTGTGTGCGCTTCTGCCACGGAGGGCTTCAGACTAGGACCGGGGAGGTGACAGGCTGGGTTTCTGTTCATCCTCTGGACCCCACCCAGTGTGCAGGCCTGGTTGTGGCCATCTTCATAGGTTTGCATGTTGTATACATGTAAAACGTATATGTATGTTGTATGAATGTAAATGTATAGTTACATTTCTGTTGCTGTGATAAAATTCTTCAACAAAAGCTTCCTAAGGGAGGAAGGGGTTTATTTCAGCTCACAAGTCAAGGTTCAGTCGTCATGGTGGGGAAGTCAAGGCAGCAGGAACTCAAAATAACTGACTACATTATGTCCACAGTCAGAAGTAGAGAGCAATGAAAGTGTCCTGCTGATCCTCTCCCTTTCTCAGTTACAGGGTCTCGGATGCCAGCAGGGAATGATCGGTAGGGTAGGTGTTCCAACCTGAGTTAATGTAATCAAGATAATTACTGCCCAGGACCACCCAGAAGCCCATCTCTCAGGCCATTCTAGACTCATCCAAGTTGACAGTTAGTTCTAATCATGACACCAGGTGTCCTCATGTCACTGCTAAACTGAGGGAGGATGAGGGGCCGGCTTTCCTCTGGAGGGGTGTCCTGTGACAAAGAACCACAGAGCCTGTGTGGCTGATCTTTCCTTCACATTGCAGTGAGCTTCGGGCTCCACCTCACCATGTAGACGGTGGTGACCCATGTGGGAATTCCAGTGCCCTGGGCTGAGGCTGTGTGTTGTTTTCTCTGTTTTGAATTCTTACAGATAAACCAGGGTCTATCAACTTTATTCTGATCAGTTTTTGCCTCCCTTCTCATTCCTTGTAGCCGTTTTTATGCTCCATGCTGTGAAATGTTAATGCTACACATATCCTGGACTCCAGTTCCCACACTGAGGCCTTTGGTAAGCCCTGAGACGCTCTAAAATCTAAGCTGTTTTTGTTCTCCACCCCTGTGGAGAATCGGGTTTCCTCCCTGCAGTGAATGTGCTGTCTAAATGAAATAAGCCTGGTGGTAGCTTAGTAGCCATCAAATGAGTTAGAGCAGCCTCTAAACCATCTATTTTCCATGTCACTTGGTGTGACATCAAAGAAAGTCCCCTGTAACTGACTCAGAAGGACCCTGCTGGCCAGATAGTAACCTGTTTACTGTTGGATGCTGGAGAGATCTCAGAGTCCAGAGGAAGGGCTGGAATGTGGGGCAAACTCAGATAGTCAGGTGGTGAGGACTGATGGTCAGGGTGAAAGTGTTTCAATGTTTAATTTTTTATTTGTATGTTATGTGTGTGTGCATGTGTGTGGGTATGTGCACATGAATGCAGTGCCTGCAGAGGCCAGCAGAGGGAGCTGGAGTTATAGGCAGTTGTGAACCACTTAATATGGGTCCTGGGTACCAAACTCAGGTCTTCTGCAAGAGCAGATAGAGATAACTTCTGAGTTATCTCACCAGTCCCTTGTTTCAGTATTTTAATACACTTGGCTGTGCCAGCATGTACTTGCTGAATATCAGTCCTGACTACAAGGATGTGAGGATAGTTTCTTGAGTCTGTGTCTGTTCTTTGAAAATAGCAGCTTTCTTGAGTTGATGTTCTCACTGGAACATTCCATGGGACTTGACCAATGAATGTGGACATGTAGCCCCAATATAAACACAATACAGAACATACCCATCACCCCCCAATTTTTTGGTTGCTCTCCTTCCTTTATTTCTAGTCACTGGCAACCACTGATTTGTTCCTCGGTCTGCTGTCTTGCTTCTCCCAGAAATTCATTTAAGTGGAGTCATACACCATGGTCCTCTTCTTGTTTCGTCCGGCTTCTTTCACTTAGCAAACATATCTGAGATTCTTCTATGTTGTGTGTATTGATCTTTCTTTTTTTTATTGCTGAGTAGTGTTCCATTGAATAGAAGTATTTAAGTTGCTTTATGCACTTGACAGTGGATAGACACTTGTTTCTAGTTTCTGGTTTTTGACTTTTTATCAACAAAGCTACTGTGAACTAATATGTGTCTTTATATAGACACAAAATGAAAAATAAATGTTCATTTCCATTGGGTAATTGCCTAAAGGTACAAACGCCGGATGGTATGGCAAATGTACACTTAACTTCATAGAAAACTGTCAATCTGAGCTCCAAAGTAACTGTGCCATTGTGCACACACAAGTGATGAACGGAATTCCCAGTTGTTTCACATTCTCTCCAACAATTGATATTGTCAGTCTTTTTGAATTTAGTCATGCTGGTGGGTGTGTGATGGCCTCTTGTTGTTGGTTTTCATCCTCATTTGCCTGATGACTGATGCTGTGGTTTCTATACACCTCTCAGCACTCAGGTGCTGTTTGATGAAATGGATGTTCAGATCTTTCGACCATGTTTTTCACCCAGTTGTCTGTTATGAGTCACTTTTCAGCTTAGATGGCTGTTTAGAAACTTCAGAATGAATTCCCCCCCATTTCCTGACTAGTTGTATTTCCCTTCATATTGAGGAGACTATAAATTGGTACCTGCTGGCTTTCTTTCATTCCTGGTGTGGGTCAGCCACGGTCTTGTCTCTACAAAGGTGGCTGTCAATCATTGGGGAAGATGCATATGCCTAGAAATGGGTCAGGACCTGGGGAAGTGGGCTTGTGTCATGGGAGTGTGTGGTCCTCGGCAGAAGCCCATAATGAAGATTACTTGGGATTGGGTGGCTGTGTCTATTCCCATGCGTCACATGTCACCTTCAGTTCCAACCTTAGCTCTGCCATAGGCCTGGATGTGGAGACATGTATCGTAGACAGCTGTACCTGCATGGTGGTGGATGACAAGAGCAGCTAGAAACAGCTGAAGATGTTTGCTCCAGGGTGTTGTTATTCCAGCTGCCTTTTGGTTTGGTCCTCCCTCCCTCCCTCCCTCCCTCCCTCCCTCCCTCCCTCCCTCTCCTCCCTCCCTCCCTCCCTCCGTCCCTCTCTCCCTTCCTCCCTCCTCCCCTCCCTCCCTTCCTTTCTTCCTTCTTCTCTCCTTCTCTCCTTCCCTTCCTTCATCCCTCCCTTCCATCTTCTTCCTTCTTTTCCTTTCCTTTCTTTCCCTTCCTTCTTATTTTCATGTGTGTGAAGTGCACGTATGTGTGTATGTGTGTTTGTATGTGTGAGGGGCACAGGGGTGAGTGTGCACACATGTGTTCATGTATGTGGAGGCTTGAGGTCAGTGTCTAGAATTTTGTTTGATTGTGCTCCAGGGTCTCTCCATTGAACCCGGAGCTCACTGATTGGCTAGTCTCCCTGGCCTTTTGCTAAAGGAATCCTGTCTCTGTCCACCGGGACTGGGATTACAGGCAAGCTGCCATACTTGCGTGGCATTTACATGGGTTCTGGGGATCTGAACTCTAGTCCTCTTGGATGCCTGCCAAGCACTTTAACAGCTGAGCCATCTCTCCAGTCCCCAGTGTCTGGCATTTCTTGAGTTTCTCTAGAGCCCAGCCCAGGCCAGGCACAGACAGGCATTTGGTAAAGTATGGATAGGTGCGTTATGTCCTTGTCACACTGTCCAGGATCATGCAGAGAGGAGGCTGATGTTCATACCACCATGGTGATAGAATCAGACCCTCTCTCAAATAAAAGCAACAACAGCAAATGGACTCTGAGATCTGCATGTGGAGATAAGACTGACAGACACGTTGCTGAGGGGAAAAGCCTGAAGATGGATCAGACCACGGACGTGCCACTGAAGGCAGCTTCTTCAAGGGAGCCTGTGGGGAAGCAGAGTGAGAAGGAGCAGGAGCAGAGGCTGCTGGAAGAGCAGGACCATCCACGTGCACGCTCAGTGGCAAAGCCTCAGGGCCTGATTGTGCTGGATGTCTGAGGACAAATCTCAGTGGGTGAGGTATCCAGAATGATACAGAATGAATGGGGTTGTGCTAATAGAAGAGGCAGGGCACACATAGTCCCTTCTCAGGCCTCTCTGGCTGAAGCAGAAATCTTCTGGGAAGAATAACTGGCAGAGAAGCCTGCTTCGGTGACATGTGTGCCTCCATCTTGGACTCTTGGCTGCAGAGAGTCTGAGAGCTGTTCTTGTGAGGGAAAGCTCAGCATGCTCCATGTATCCTGAGTCTGGATGCCATGGACCACAGGCTTCATCTGGGGCCATGTAAGAGGCTGCTTGCAAGGGTCCACACTAGCTTTACATAAACTTCTTTCTTGGTCTCCTATCAATTTGCATGGGCAAACCAGGGGTTTTCTATGAGAGCATATTTGAAATATGGACTCAGAATCTATCTCATAACCATTCAAATTAGATGCCTGGGTGAGGTGTACCAGGGTCAAGACTTCTTCATCAGAGAAATGCTTTAAATAATTAGTGAACCTAGGCTGAGCAATTTTAAAAAAAGAAACAGTCCCAGATAAGAAAAGACTAAGGAGATATGATACGCTAATATAACATAAGGTCCTTTACTAGATCTTGAGCTAGGAAAAAGTTTACTCTGGTTAATTCTTGGACAATTGACAGAATTGAAATGTGGTCTTCTAAAATGAAGATAGAGGATCCAATTAGATGAAATAATTATAACAAATCAATTTTTCCAAATTTTATAATTATATTGTGATCAAATAAGAGAATATCATTTTTCTGAAGAAAATCGTGTTTAGGAATCAATCAGCCAAAGACAATGATATATTCAGTATCCTCTTAGAATAGATGGGAAAAAGAATAAATAAGGAAATGTTTGTATATAGCATAATACCTTTAGTAAAATACACAAATGTAAATAGCATTATGATGTGTTGTACTTATTAAATTGAGGAGTATGTGGGGAGAAAGAATGGGCAAACAGTGTGACAAGATGCTGGCAATTGGGGAAGTCAGAGTAAAAGGTTTTGGAAGATCTAGTCATGTAACTTTCCTGTGTAATTGTTGTCATTTTTTAAAATAAAAAGTTTAAGAAAAAAATGGCTTGTTTAAAAGTTTGATCGATGTTGCCAGCTGCCCTCCAGAAAGGCTGAACCAATTTATATTCCCCAACATGATGAGAAGGTTGGCACAGCTGTTTGATGTAGCTATTTTTATTCTTCTATTTTGATGCCAGAGACTTTTTTTTTTTTTTTTGATGGGGTCATATATCAGCTTTGACCTGGGGACATTTTGTTGTTTCCCAATTTATTATGAATATTTCTAAAAGTACAAAAAAGCCAGTAGCCTCGTGCTACAAACATTGTAGCCCACCCCTCCCATTTCAGTTGTTTTTCTGTCATAGCATTCATCAGCACACGTAGGGGTGGAAACTGAGACACAGGAAGGTTAAGTAACTGCCAGCCCAGAGGTAAGTGATGGAGCTGCAGCCTATGTCTCTGGCACATGTCCTTCTACCTCCAAGATTGTCCTGAACTGCTTCTCAGCAGATAGAACAGGCTTGTTTCTTTTCCTACACATTAGTAGAGTGTTGGAGGCAGGTAGACCCTGATATGAATCCTTTTGTTGGCCTCGTACAGATGACTCTTAGTTACTGCCTTGGTTTATTCTCTTGATAACCAGGAACAGGGGCACAGGCATTGTACCATTGTTGTGACAGGTAAATGAGATGGTATGCTTGAAGTTTATGGCAGCGTTGTGACTGTCATTTCTTCTGTATATTACTTTTCATGTTAAGCAGAACCCCGGCTGCCTCCCCTGGGAAGGCTGGTCCCCAGATCGTTCCTCTGTGTGTTGATAACTTGACTGGTCTGTACTCTGCAGGTGGGTAGGTTTTTCTTTCTGGGATTGCTTATTATTTCTCTGCTATTAATAAATTTAGTACACACGTATGTAAAATTTCTAGTTTTCTCCTTTCTTTTCTCCCTCCCTCCCCCCTCCCTCCCTCCCTCCCTCCTTCTCTTCCTTCTTTCCTTCTTTCTTTTTAGCGTTTATGCATTGTTGCTTTGGACCAGAAGCTAACTGAAAAGAATGGGGCAAGAGATGGTTTGAGGTTACTTGTCTGCTTATGCAGGCCAGGTTCTCTAATCATAGGCAAAAATATATCCAGAATAACTAGGGTCCAGGTGATTCTCTACCAGCAAGTTCTCAATGACTGTGGTTTGGTTAATTATGCTTGTCAGGGATGCCTGCAGTATGTCCCCATCAGCCCTCAGCTGCCTACACTTTTCCTGGAGAGTTCCATGCGTCCTCCTTTCTCAGAATATTTGCACCTGCTATTTCCACTTCTGGTTAAAAAGAATAAAAATTAGATAAGCTTTGTGAAAGAGAAAGTATTTGTATTATGTAGGGTACTCTAGAGAAACAGAGACCATAAAATTATTTCTTACAAGGTGGTCTTTGTTGATGTTTTGTTTCAAGACATGGTCTCACTATGTAGTCCTAGCTGGCCTGGAACTGGCTACATAGAACAGACTGACTGGAATACGCAGAGATCTTCCTGCCTCTGCCTTCTAAGTGGGATCAAAGGTTTGTACCATCACACCCTGTATATAGAAGATTTATTGTGAAGGATTGGCTCCTAAATGATAAAAACAGAAAGACCCTAAGATCCTCAGGGTGAAATGGTGAACTGGGAACCCAGGAGGGCTGTTGGGATAGTCCAGGCTGCATTTGAAAGCCTGGGAACCTGAGACATTAGTTGCCGATGCTCTAGTTCAGGTTGAAAGGCAGGAGAGAAGTGGATGTCTCCATTCAAAGTCTGTTGCGGAAGAGGAATTCTTTCTTATGTGCGATAGAATCTACTATTTTTTTTTTCTCTCCAGGCCTTCAACATATGGGATGAGGACAACACACAGAAGGAAGGGAGCAATCTCCTTTGCTTTTTGACTCAGACTACTTATTTTAAGGCTAAGCTTATCCTCAAACAACAGTATAGAAAGATTTAGGATAATGTTTGGCCAAACATTTAGGTATCCATTTGTCCAGCTGTGTTGACATATATGATTAACCTTCACAGGGAAGTTAGGGAAAAATATCGGAATAAAGAATATATGGAAATAAATAATAAAGTGGTAAAATATGAGGAACTAATTGCTTAAAAGAATTGATCAATAAAGAAAACAATAGGCTAGGAGACAGATAAAGGCAGAGAGAAGGTGGTAACAATGAATAGCATGACCCCAACGAACCCCGCAGAAAGTAAAATCCAGAACCCCAAATGCTGAACAGGAAGAGTCAGGAGACAAAGCTCAGAGGAGAACATCCCCAAACCAGAAGTGATAAGGAGTGAAAGCTGGTATTGGAAGATACCAATGTCTTATCCTCTGTGGGAAAGGTTGGTGATGCTTGGTGATGGTTATACTGAGAGGCTGGAGCTGCTGTTTGTCACACCGCTGGATTCAGCTTTTCTCAGCTCCCTTTTCTCCAACCTATGTTTAGCTAGTTGTGAGGAAAAGCAAGTTTGGAGGGCAGCACTTCGGGGCTACGCAGAGTCAGCAGCAGCCAGGCTGCCCCTCGACTATTGTAAGAGTGTTGGTTAAATACAGAAAGAGGAAGTCAGTGTTGAAATGAGGGTGTGGGAGGGAGGTAGAAGGACCCCCATAAGGTCTCTCTGCTTCACCCCAGAGTTGAGGATGTGTCTTGGATGTAAAGACTGTCTCAGGTGACAAGCACCCCCCACCCCCACCCCCGACTTCACCTTCCCACAGGGAAGCCGGCCTTCAGGGCCCTTGACTCCTGGATCCTTATCTACCGTATAACCACATTATAGGCTTCAAGCTTCCCTCTGTGTTGCTATAAACAAAGGGTAACTCAGCCGGAGTCCCTGTCAACCACGCTGTAGGCTCTAGGCTGCTGCGTTGCTATGCACAAGGACAGGTGAGCACTGTCGGGATGGCGCAGACTCAGGGTAAATTTCATGTACCATCTTCCCCGGGCTTCCTGGATTCCTGGTTTCTTGCAGTTCTCGCAGTCAGCTGTCCTTCTCTCAGAGGTTGGCGTGGTTATAAGCAAAGCAGTATGGTGTGAGGGCTGGTGGTGGGTGCTAATCAACATACTCATTTTTTGTTTCCGTTGCAAAAGGGTTTATTCCCTCAAGCCAAGAACTTACCTGAACAATTTTCAGGAATGCCTGTGATTTTATTCAACGTGACATTTAAAGTGGCTGAGTGTAATCCTGTGCCATTCATGAACGGACCACACTAGTCTCTCCTTGGAGAGCTTTGCTCTCACCAAAATGCTTTCTTTTCCATTTTGCCTCATTTTCCAGAGACATAGATCCAAGTTACATCAGAGACCTTTCTATATCAAAATAGCCTGCTTTTGCTATTAAAGAATTTATGTCTGATCTCCTTGGAGGATATTTGTGTCCTTCTTGGAAGCGCTGGAGTGGTTTGTGGGAAGCAGACTCCATAGCAGACCGTAGCTTTGAGCGGACAGAAAGGAACCCAGACGGTTCCAGCAGGAGCAGACGCGACCACCAGTTTCCCAGCAAGACTTGTAGCCTTGCGTCAGCTCTGGGCTCACAGGGAAGCAGCCGTGGCCAGTTACCCAGTATCACTCACCTTCCTTGCTCCCTTTGCAGGCCCTGAGTTTAAAAGCTCCCTGGCTCTCTCCTGGACCTGTAATTCCTCAGACAATTGCTTTTGCTTGAAAGTTGGAAGTGACCTGGAATAAAGATTTTCTTGTCTCCCTATAGGAGAGAGTCGGCTTAGAGAGCTGTCCTTTTATCTGGTAGATCCTAGAAGTAGAGGATGAAGCCAGAGTTGGGGACATAGCTGATGGCATCAAGGTCTTAGTAGCTCACAGTTCCCGGCTCTGGGGTTTCTTGCTTACTGGAATGGACCATACAACCTCTTTAAGTTCTGGGACTTCTTAGGAAGGGAGGCCCGCCTTGTCTTGGGCTCTGCTCCCGTACCCTCAGAAGAACCCCAAAGGCTAAGCATTCTTATCTCCATTTTACAGATGGGGAAATTAAGGTCCAGTTTGGCCAAGGTCATGCCAGAACTCTTCTGGGACCTGGTCAGGGTTGCTTCTGTTATCTCCATGAATCAGTCCATAGTAGCGGACTTAGTATATAATTCAGAAAACTAGCACATTTCCAATTGAAAATCATACACATGAAGCCTCATGTTGACGTCCTCTTAGAAAACTGTCATTACAAAGACAATTTACTTCCTGGAGCCAGATGACTGTGATAGCATCACTTTCTAGAGCAAAAAGCCATGGCATCGTAAAGAGATACCTGTGATGACAGAGTGACAAAAAGAGGAACATGGGGAGCCAAGGGAAGAGACTGTAAATGGCGACCCATCTATGGGCACAGATGCTGAAGGTCTCCACGTCTGCTGGCGCCTCTCTTGCCCAGCCTGCTCATCTGCTCAGAGGGATGCTCACTGCCATTCGGAGCAAAGGCATGGGCTTTTTGTACGCATGGGCTTTGTGAGCTGTTGTACTTTGCAGACTTACAAACTAATAAAAACAAGTATGATTTCCCTCTGAGTTTTCTTTGAATAGTTACAAAAGAGCTCCCAATACTATCTTTTAAATACTGGCTCTTGCAAGTGACCAAACCTGGGTGACTCTCTGTGTGTCCAATAAGGAAGGCGAGGCTGTTGATGATAGAATGGAGATGACAACAGGCAGGGCGAGGCGAGGGTCTTATGCTGGGAGACATGGGAGTCCAAGGAAGGAGAGTATGGGACAGAAAGTAGATGGAGAAGACGCAGGCATTTGGTGTCTGGTGGGCTTAAAGGATCTAGGACTGCAGTTCCTGGGGGTAACACAAAGATGGACGTCTCTAACTGATGGCTGTGCTTTCCCTGTTGGAGTTTTATTATCATTGTTCTGTTTGTTAAATCTATGGCCAGTCATGTTCCTCAAAGATGTCTGTAGCACTACTCCCGTGCAGTGTGATCTCTGGGTAACGAGACTTCGCCAATATAGAGTCCAGTGCTCTCTTCTTTGAATCTGGCTGTCCTGGTGAATGGCCAGTAGCACGTGGCAAAGTGATCGGGACTTTAAAAGTGGGACGTGATCAGTACATAGTTTCTCCTGTATCTCTGGAGACTCTAGCTTTGAGCATGCTCTGGAAACCCAGGCACCATTTGTAAGGGGCGCAAACCAAATGATAGAGGCTGCTGTAGATGCTCCAGTTGAGAGTCCCAGGTGAGCTCCTAGCCAGCAGCCCAGCCACTGTCAACTATGAGTGAGCCATTTTGGCACCAAACTCAGTGGAGGCATCAGATGAGCATAGGCTCTGCCAGCATCTGATGGCTACCTCTTAAGTGGCCCAAGTGAGAACTGCCCAGCCAAGTCTAGCCAATCCGCAGAACTGTCAGAGTTAAGCTACTAAATTTGAGGGGGCAATTTATTACACTCAATGGAAGGCAGTTATACTAGCAATGAATTGAATTTGCCATAGAAGACAAAGCTAGATGGTTATGGCATTGGCGACTGCAGTGCTGGCCTGTGACTGAAGGCCGTCAGACCCAAGAAGAGATGGCCGGGGAAGGTCTGTCTGTTGGTAAATCCTGCTCCTGCAAAGGTAGACTGGCAATGTTCGGGATGGTATGCCAGTCAGCTTGGCTGCTGGTCTGCAGTTTGGCACTATCAGTACTAATCAACAGAACTACTACAGCTCTGATGGGATGGTTTTGAACCTGAGCGTGCAGAACTGTTCATTTCAGCTGGCTGGTTTTGGCCCAGCATCCCAGCAGTTGAGATTGGATAAGTATCCCTTGCATGGTTTTACTTAAGCTTTGATAACAACACCAGAGAAGGCAGAGCCCATGGTATCCCACAGGAGATGTTGTTTCTGGTGGTCTCTCTTGAGTGCCGTGATTCTGCCAGCTATGAATCCACCAATTTGTACTTGTCCTGGCCCAGAGATCTCCATCTGGTCTATAATTTCATCATGTTTTCCTGAAATCCAAATGCAACACGATCTAGTGGCTCTGGGAGATTTTCAAGAAGCAAAGGGAATAGATTCAGTGGGTCTTGTTCGTACTCTACTCGTGAGGCCTCCAGGAGATCCGTTTCCTCTCCATGTTAATATATTCCAGTCTCCATTTTTCCAGAGTGGTTTGGCTCATGCTATGGAATGTTCGTTATATTAATATATTTTTCTCTTTGAAAGATTATACTTGTCTGTTATTCATCCTCTGCCACTCCTGAGGGTGCTTTTCTTGGATCATCTACATTGTATTAGTCCGTAAAAGGTGACTGAAATAATTTTTGGATGTTGTACTAAGAACCAGTATATGTTTAGGAAGTGCTTCCTGTTACACACTTGACATCCAGCCCGCATCAGTCTAGCTGCATTATGGTCTCTTATTTTACTTTTTTTTAAAAAAAGTGTTTTTTCGCATATATTTATTATCCATAACCACAGGTTTCATGATGACATTTTCATGCCTATATATAGTGGATTTTGATCATATTCACCCTGCGTTGTCCTCTGGTCTCCCTCCCATTCCTGTTGATCTCCTCCTACTTTCATGTCTTTTTTGTGAAGCAGTGAATTTAATAAAGATCACTTACAGGAGGATGGACAACTTACCAGCGGCTACGCCACTGAAGAAAATGTCTCTCCATCCCCCAGCAACCTACTCCATGTCTTCCTCCTCTCACCATATGAGGACGGCAGGGCTGTTCCTCCACAGCACTGCTCTGCATAGAGTTGACAGTTTTTGCTGTGTCCTTCATCTGCCTTCTCTGGCTGTAGATAAATAACTCCTTGTTCCTTGTACGTTTCTTCACCGCTTGGTTTTCAGAGGTGTAATCAGTTTTATTTCATTCTCCACTATAAATGATTTTAAAGCCCCTTGGAAATATAAAGGTTGTCTAAATAATAAATCATCATTTTGGCAAATGATACTGAGACGTTTAGAGAGATAAAATTAATCACTCCCTTATAGCTATATAGCAGCTTCCCACTGGGAGTACAAAGTAGCTCATAGAACTCATAGTTAATTCTCCTCCTGTTGCTGGAGAAAGAGGGCGGGGTCGTTCACTTGTGTTGCTGAAGGGCCCGAGGTGTAAGTGCTTTCTCCCCCTCCTCCTACACTGTGAGGACAATCAGTTCTGACAGGAAAGACTTCAGTTCTACTTTTCCAGTACTGGACCTATGGGTGTGTACCTTCTTCTCCAGCTGGAGAGCATAATGCAGTGGGCCCCCTGGGCAGTGGTCTATGCCTTCTCCTGTCTGTGTAGAGACAGGGAAGCTGGAGAATGTTTTTCTTGGTGTGAATTCTTTGGAAAGCTATGGCTTTCCTCTGCATCTAGTACAAGTGCTAGGGACTCCACCGGGGTTGAAGGGGACTACATGTCCACAAACCTCAGTTCAAGAATTTTTATGAGCACTTGATGGGTGAGGAGACTGAGGCTTGTGGAAGAGAAGTGGCTTGCTTTAACTCACACAGCTGTTATGTGGGAGTGCCAGGAGCCGAGGCCAGGTGGAGGAGATCATCTGGGACTTTTCCTTCTCTATAATCTGAGCTGTCAGATTATGGTTATTGTGGTTTTGAGTGACAATAAACAAAAAGATACACTTGTGTGAACGCACATGCACATACGTGAACACAAATAATCTTCTTGGCCCGTGTAGTACAGTGTGATACTGACTTCAGACATGGCTAGAATCAGGATGCTGTTAGGATTCAGTTCCTGTCTTTTAACAATGTTCTTCTTCAGCATCTTGTTCCCTATCACTGCAAGCAGGTCCTTTGATCTGACTACAAAAAAAACCCAAAGAGATTCATTTCTTGGTAATTTCTGCAGCAATCCTGGAGGTCATTGTGATTGGTTCTAACCCAGGTGGCAGGTTCATTCTGAACTGGTTACGGTGTTCAGAGGGGTTCACTGATTACCTTAGATTGTTCCTTCTCCTGGGTTGCTGGGATGGGGTGGGACATTCTAAAGTCAGACTGGGAGTGAGGATGGGTGAGCCATCAAAGACAGACTACAAGGACAATTAAGGAAAGTAGACTGAGTGAGTTCTGACTGGAAGAAAGCAACTATCTGGACCCTTCCCAGCATCCTCCCTTTCACTGAGCTGCTCTGCTATGGGCAATCCGCTGTCCCAGCAGCTCTCTGATTGTGCTTCTTTTCCATGTGTCTGTTGTTCACGCTTCCCATCTGAATCCTCTGCGCTCTTCCTGCCTTCTCACACCCCTGTGAACCTAGGAAGCTTTCTTTCCTCAGGATCCCATAGAATGGGTTCCTGTTTTCCCTTATGTAGTTCCTCACTGAGAAAAGACATCTGCTTGGCACACGGGATGGTTTCCAAAGAGCTTATGTTCAAGTTGGAATAAATGTGAAAAATCAATTTCAGTGGCATGTGGGGACTTTGGTGAAGGGTTAGTGAAAATCATTGTGTCAGAGGAGGCAAAACCAACTGCATGAGTGGGAGCAAAAATGACCGTGGAGTCTCACTGTGCCCATGATGACTGTGACTGAACACAGTGCTGTAACGTGAAGCCTGGCATGGTCTTCCTAGTCTTCCAAGCGGGATTAAAGCAAATGGAGCATTTTAGGCTGGGATGTTGTCCTCTGGCTCTCTGTTCTGGTCAGCTAGAACCTTTTGGGATCCTAGTCCCTGGTTTAGGCCACTATACTTAACCATATGTGTTCATTTCCAGGGTCTGAGTCCATGTAGTCACTTTGCAGAAAACCTGAGCTGAATCACTTCCCTCTAGGATATGTGTGGTTAGAGGTCCTGCTAGCCGCGGAGATGACCTGGCGCCCTGACCAGTGCTGTGCCGTTCTGTGTGGTTGTCCTGGAGGTCCAGGATGGATGGAGAATGATCTCATGAACTGCTCAGGGATTGAGGTCATCTCTAACCCAAACAAGGCTGAAGGCTATGGAAAGAGTGTGGTGAGGCTTCCTGGTCCCGTGTGGACACTGAATCTGGACATGGCTACCTGGACTGGCTTACTGATGTGTCTCAAGTACAGCGAATTTCAAGTACAGCTAGGAAGATGCCATCTGCATTTCCTGTGTTCTCAGAGTCTCCTTCCTGGAGACCTTAGAGAAGTCTGAGAGCTGTGGGAGGCCGTGATGGTGGGGCCTTCTGTTTACCCTCTTTGGGGAGCACCTGCTAATTCCCAGGGCTCCCTTCTTCCTCCGAGTGGAAGAAGTATTGCTGTAGAAATGCACAGTTTCTCAGACATGATTTGAATAAAAGAAAAACTCTCATATGGAGTGAGCTATTTTTAAGAGATACTAGTTAAGGAATAAAATTCTGTGAAACACACAATTATTTAGCTGTCTTTGTTTAGCAACATTCTTCTAATTAGCTACCATGAGCATCTATTGAGATGCTGGGCAAGTACGGCCTGCTACAGGCTTGTCTGAAAAGGAAAAAAATATCCATATCCTTAACCAAAATCATGAGTGTCTTCCCACAAGGGAACTATCTTGGGAGTAGCAGCAGTTGGCTAAGGGGCTCTGTTTATCCTGGGAGCATGGGCGGTTGGGAAGGTTGCTTCTCTCAGACACCTCTAAAGGGTGCTTGCTGGTGGTCTCTTAGAACCCTGGTGGATCTAGGAGGGTTCCACTTTGTCACAGGGTTTTCTTCCCTTGCACACCCCCGCCCCCCAGTCCTTCTAGTAATATTTTTAAAATACCTCCTCATTTCTATTCAGGATAAATCACAAAGAACTATGTTCTTGTTATGGGTTGGATTGTGTCCCCTAAGAACACATATTCAAGTGTTCCCTCCAAGAACCTCAGCATGTGAGGTTATTTAGGAATAGAGTCCTTGCAAGTGAAGTCAAGATGAGATCATAGCAAACCCGGTTGGCGACCAATCCAGCATGGCATTTGTCCTTATAAAGGGGGACATTTGACCCAGGTGCTCACTTCTGGCGAATAGCGTGTGAGCACGAAGGCAGAGACTTGGGCCATTCATTCTTCAGCCATGATCCACCAGAGAGTGCCAGAAACCACTGGGAACAAGAAGAGCAAGACCTGGAGTGGATTTTCACTGGCCTCGGAAGAAGCTGTGATCCTAACACTGCGATTCTGCACTCATGCCTCCAGAGCATGGGTGCAATGCTATTACAGTGCTCTAATCGATTTACAGAACTTCACAGTTTGTTACTCTTCCAGGTATTTCCTTTATTGTAAAGGATATTTTTTCTGATCTCTTTTGTCTTTTAAAAACTACTTCTAGGGGTTGGAGAGATGGTTCAGTGGTTTAGAGAACTTACTGCTCTTCTAGAGGATCTGGGTTCAGTACCCAGTACCCACATAGTAGGTAACACTCATCTTTAATGCCTGTTCCAGGGGGATCTGGTGCCCTCTTCTGGCCTGCCTAGGCATCACACACACATGTGGTATACTTACATCCATGTAGGAAAAGCACATACACATAAAATAAAAATAAAATCTTTTAAAATATATGTATTTCTAAGTAAAAATTTAATTTTTCTTGAGACAGGCTTTCAGGTTACCCATGCAAGAACAGCCAGTGCTCTTAATTGCTGTGCCATCTCTGCAGCCCTGATCTAATCTTGCACTTCTGATCCTTCTGCTTCCACCTCTAAGTGCTGGGGTTACTGGAATGGGCCACTGCACTCTGTTTATGCAACGGTGGATATTGACTAGAGAGCCTTGTGCATACTAGGCAAAGCTTACTTCCAACCGAGGTGCATCCACAGCCTCCAAATTTTATTTTTATTGGATAAATGCACAGTGTCCTGAGAAGAGAGGGGTAGTTTTATAGAGGGCTTTGGGGGAATTTTGGCCCATCTCAAATGGAAATCAGGGCCCAAGAAAGTGTCAGATGGGGGAAGAGCAGGATAAAGGCAGCCTGGCTAAAATCAGTAAAATAGGCAATGTGGCGTTCAGGATAGAGTTTTAAATGGCCCTTCCTTCCCTCAGAAAGGAAATGGGTAAGAAAGTTTTCTGGGCATTCTGGGCAGGAATGAACATGCTTAGGTCCTCTTTACCTGGCTCTTGCCTGGCCCTGGGCCCCTGGAACATCCCTGTCCTCTGGACAGGTATCGGGAGGGCTACACAACTCTGGAGGATTTTTTTCCCCGAGACACTGAAATATTCCCAGGGTTTCCCTCTCTCTACAGAGAACAAGTATGTCCTGGTTAGGAAGGGGCTATGGAGCAGGTAGACAGAGTGCTGACTGATGTCTTCATCAGTCAGGTCAGGAAGGCAACAAAGGCTTTGGGGAAAGGATTTCCACTTCTTCACTTGCATCACCTCTTTTTCTATCTTGAAGTGGAGAGTACATTGTTACTCTTATGTAAACTTGACCATGCCGATGGATAACCTCCTTCATCTACCATTCAACCCGAGTACCCCCTGTAATCCCTTCTACTAGAGAAATTCCAGAGAGCACCTCCGTGTAATCACAATCTACTATCCTCCCTAGAGACATGGCTCCCCAGGGCTCTAAGAACATTTGCAGGGGTCACTCAGATCCCCTCAGGAGCTGAACAGGGTGGCTGGAGACCAGGAGAGGGCTGACAGGAGATGGTCCACACAGCTGGACACTGATCCCACCTTTACAGACCAGCGTCTTGACCTCGTAGTTGGGTTTATACCTCCCACCTTTTCTTATCCTCACTTTATCTTCCTTTCTCTGAGTTCACAAACTTGCTCAAGTTCTTCCACTACCTGAATGAATGACCAGCTTGCTCGTGCCTAGGAGATGTCTCTGATGCTTCTTCCTTCCCTTGAAATGTCTCCATCATGGTTCTCAACAGCTGCCTCATTTTCTGACCATTTCATTGGCTCTTGGTCCCCTCATTTTCCTAAATGTTGCTAATGTTCCTAAGGGGAAAACATGAACTTTCTGTTACTCAGCCATGTGCTTCACACAACTTTTTGGTACCACGTTTTCCCACTGATGGCAAAGAAATACATGCTCTTAAGATTTTTCTGATTTCCCAAAGAGGAGATTCCGGATTATTCCTTAGTCCAACCCATGGAGGGAGAACTTACTTGTTTGAATGTTGTTTTGATATGCATGAGAGAATTTGCGGCTATAGCCTGGAAAAAGAAAAGTATCAACTGAGGCTTGAGAAGTCATCCAAACATGTTCATATCTTGTGAGAGCAGCATTGGTCAGTGTTATGGATGGTAAGGTTGCCAGATAAGATGGGATGCCCAATGAAACTTGAATTCCAAAGAATAAGTAGTTTTTAATGTGTGTCCAAAATGTTAGTTGAACATACAATGAGACTGTGTGTGATGTTCGGAACAAATTTATACTGAAAATATTATGAGTTGTTCATCGGGAATTCAGGTGTAACTGAATTGTTGATTGTTGCATCTTACAACACAACAGTAATATGCAAGACAGAGTGGGGTCTGCTGTAGAGGGCTTTCATGAAAGGTCAATGAGATCTGCTATGAGACCAACCAAAGACCTGAGAGAAAGGAGTCAAAGCCAGACTAGGAGCAAAGCACTGCCAGTAAAACTGAGAAGAAGGCTGGGACAGGTAGCGAGCAATGAACTTGCCAAACCTTCCCCTGCAGTCATTGCACCGCACTGAGATCTGCTCATCTGGGACCCTGTTCTGTTCCAGCTCCAGCCTCCAGAGAATCACTGTGAGTTCCTGCTTAGCCACATGTATATGTCAACTGTGATATTTTATATCAAATACTTTCCCTTAACTCATTTAAAACCTTGAGTAAGGGTATTTTTAAAAGGAAACTACCAACAGAAACCAGTCATGTCGCATAATGAAAGCAACTACGGATGTAAAGACAATGAAACAGATGTTGTTAAACTTCTAACTTCTGGCTTGGACTCTCAAATCTGCTTCCCATTCCTTTAAGTGAATTAGCAAGTAATTGAGAAATACTGATGACATACTAGTCCCCACTGAAGAACCAGGAAGTTGAAAAGAGGACAGGTTTGTAGACCAACAATTCAACATTACATTCTGTGTCCTCCCATTCTTGGCTAATGCAATTCATTTTTTTAGGAAGTATTTTGTTTCGTCTTAGCAATAGACAATAATGCTGTGTTTTCATAAAGTCCCATATAAATGAATTCTCTTCTGCATGGAGAAGAGGAGACTGGAATATTTGTCACCAGGAAGCAGAGTTTAAACAGCACATTCCCAGCTTAATTCCCATCCTGTGTCTTGATCCCCAGTCTTGTGGCTCACACTCAGGCAGTGCCTGAATGCCATGAGCCCATCATGCGGAAGCCACCATGAGTGAGAGCACAGAGGCAAACCCACCCAGACTCTCTTGTCTCTCTAAACTAACCTGTGACCTCGCAATGAGAAAGGCAACACAGAAGAGAATAGGCTAGATTCATGTCATTATCACATTGACTTAGGTGAACTGTGTCCCCAATAGGCCAAGCCACAATTTTCCACGGGAACAGTGTACTGAAGGGTGGTTAGATTTTTACAGCATGATGGTTCAGGGTAGTACATTTTCCTTGAACATCTAAAATAGTCCAAGATTGTGCTGGGACTAAGAGACGAACAGAGCACTGTTTCAGGCTAAATGGAGTTCAGTTTCGTGGGAGAGTTGGGCAGAGAACAAATGATGGGACAGTGACAGTCAGTGTAAAGGGTGTCAGGACTGAAAAAGTGTTGTGGCATCCAGCTAAGGGGTCCAGATAGGCCTCTGGAGGAGCTGTCTGGGAAGCTGAATCAGGGAGGATGAGGAAGGGTTTACCAGGTGAAAATGAAGGACAGAGAATAGGACCAGAAGGCATATTAGCGCAGAGGACTGACCCTTGACGTGTGGGCTAAAGTGCTGCGGTTCATGTTTCTGCTGAAGCACCACGTGCTCTAAAGGAGGGATGGGAGTTAGTGGGTCAGAGGCAAGTACTGTAAGTGTGGGTTCTCAGCCTGCAGCTAGTGTCCATATCTAATTTGCATTTAAGAAAGTTGCTTTTAGAATGGAGAGATGACTCTGTGGGTAAAGTGCTTGTCATGCAAGCATGAGACCTTAGTTTGGATCCCCAGAATCCGTGTACAAATGTGGGTGTGACAGTTTACACCTGTAGTCTCAGTGCCAGGGAGGTGGTCACAAGCAGATCCCCGAAGTTCACTGCCCAGCCAGCCTAGCTAAATTGTGAGCTTCAAGTTTAGTGAGAAACCCTGTCTCAAAAGATAAAGGTTGATAGCGATGGAGAAAAGACACTAGATGTTAGTGTCTGGCCTCCGCACATGTGAATATATGTACCTGTATGCACATGTGTACACATACACACATATGCCACCACCACCACCAACAACAACAACTAAAAGAAAACTGCTTTGGCACCTCTGGTGGGTGATGGATGAGAGTCTCAGACTGCTTTTTGCTACTTTATAAGAATAGCCGAGGCTGGGAAATCTCCAAAAAGCTCCATGTAGCTCACAGTTTGGGAGGCCCAAGAGCATGACATTGGTAATCACTTAGCTTATGATCCGGGATCTCATTGCAGAAGTGCAGAGGAAGCCTGTGGGAAGGGAGAGGGAACCAAAGAGCCGACTCTCTTCATAACAACCCATTTTTGTGATAACTAACTCACTCTCATAGGACCTACATCAATCCCTTTATGACGGGGAAGCTGCCATGCTCTGATGACCTCCTAAGGTCCCCACCACCTCGCAGTACTGTTATATTGAGAATGGCATTTCTACGTGAGTTTTGGTAGAGACAAACTGCATTCACACCACAGCCATCACTGAAATAGGAAGGAGGCAGGGACTGGGTTACTGCACAGGCAGGAAATGAGAAAGCCTAGACCAGAGGGCTAACTAAACTCCCTAGAATGCAAGCTCAGTGACAAAGGGCTCATGATTTGCTTTGTTTAGACATATCTTAAGTGCCTAGGATAGAGCTTGGTAAATAGTAAGTGATCTCTTTTGCTACCTAAAAAGGCAGACGGATGGGGGAGGATTTGAGAGTTGAGCTTTGTAGCAATGAAATGTGTATTTGGTTGTCTTGTCTATCCCCTCTGGAAGATCTCCAGAGAAAAGGACATTTGCTTTCTTGCCATAGCAAACAAACTCTTGACTCCTGATGGCCTTTTGGAAAGTGCTGGTTGCTTGGACCTGGGATATCATCCCTGGGGTTGATCCTTGAGTCTGCTGCGGTGCCTCTTGTTAGTCAGTCCAATTTCTTGACTGGTCCTTAGTAAAGACAGAAAGGTCCTTTGCCTTCTGATGATGTTCAGAACATGTTACCTTCTAGAGTCTTCTCAGAGTGACCCCATGAGCCTTGTTACTACAGAAGCATCAGGAGTTCATTTCAGGCCTTAATTAGAGATTGGCTTATGATCTGTGAGTTGAGGACACCCTGGCTAAGGTCTCCTGGCTCTCGGAACAGCAATTGGATGTCCCCAGTAGAGGAGCAGGAAAAACTATTCTATCAAAATCCATGATTAATAGACATAATCTCCACCAGAGCATTAATTTCAGGCCTAATCAAAGCCTGTTGAATTATTTCAGTGTCATTCCTTGACAGAGAAGTCAGCCTGGGATTAGCATTTTGATTTAAAGTTCAACGGGTGGTATTTATCTTTATTTCTGTCACATACGAGTGATTGACTGTCTGTCCTGGAAAATAAAAACAAATGTTACTTCCCCAGTGAGGTGAACGGGGGTAATTTAGAGGTGTGCTCTCACGGTTGGCTGCTCGTGGTGTCGTGGGTTGGCAGCTTCTCTTTCTTGGCTTTCAAAAGGTGTCTAGGATTCAGGTTTCCAGTTCCATCAGCAGCCAGATGATTGCGGGAGAAGCCCTGCTAACATCAGAGCAGGTGCGTCACTCCTGATGGCAATGCCTTAGCTGAGTGTTTTCCTGAGGTGCGAGGCTGGCTTGCAGAGCTGGAGATGGTAGAGATTCTAGAGAAATGAGTTTCATTCTAGTGGGACTGGGGCCAGAACAGTAGAGACTTCTTCACCTTCCAGAGTGAGACACATAGATTCTGGATTCTAGCCCATGTGATGACCACTCTTCAACCCAATAAAGGGTTTGGGAATTAGGAAGGCATCCAATGCCTGTATGAGCCTAGGCTTCATTGACACTCATATTTCATCCAGGCACTGAGCTGGTACCTTATTTGCATGATCTCTAATCTTGACCACAGCCCTGCTCCGCAGTTTACAGATCAAGACCTGTGATTTGCTTAAGTTCAGAGCAAATGGCAGGAGCCAAGGTTGTAGCTCACAGCAAGCAGACACAGAAACCTATATTTATTTTTGCCCCAGGACCTGATTCATTAAGCCAGATTGAACAGGTATGGGTTGGGGCGAGGGAACAGGCAGGCTCTTGGGCCTCAGTGGTGCCTCTGTAAAGGGAAGGGTGTGGAGAAAGGAGGTGGGTAGGGAGTGGAAGTAGGAAATGGGATCTGAGACTTCTCTGACTCCCCAGAGCTCCATTTATTCTTGGTCCTATATCATCATCTCTACCTCCCTTCTGAGCTCTCTTGGCCATGTGTTGGAGGTTCCTGGCATGCATGTGGTTTTGGTCCAAACACTGAAATGAGAGGACTTTGCCAACAATCAGCAAGCCTCTTCGTGATGAGGTTTTCATAAAAGAATGCTTCATCCAGAAGTTTGAACCTCCCGTGGACGCTTCCTTGAAGACAGAAATTAACATGAAGGATGTCTGGACATGGAAAGGATTGGGCCTTCATCTTGGAGTGGTGTCCACTGAGTACATGCTGGGCATGGCCTTCCAATGCCTGTGGTCCAGGATACACAGTGAGCATCCCTCTAAGGCACAGTTAGAGTCCTTTACTCTAAGGTTGATTTGACAGCAATAGTCAACGGAAGGCATGATTTAAACACCCATTACACTCACTTTTCTCAATTAAAAAGTAAATTTTAATAATGGATTTCATCACTTTGTTTTTCATAAATCAGATGCATGCTTGGTTTTAAAAGGTTCATTTAAAGAATTACTTCATTTATCTTGTTTTAGTTTTACAACTGAAAAATAACAATCCTTTAGGAATTTTACTTATTAATACAAATTGAAGTAGATATTTGCAAATTAAGAGGAAAACCATCTCTAGTCTAACACATGATATATAATTTGGTAGAATTTTTAAAAGTTCATAATATCAGACAATTAAAGTGTAACAGAAATAGACATTCAAACTATTTTGTTTCCGTAAAATCACATATTTATGTATATTATAAATATTTATATTCAAAGAAAACACATTTTCACAAGAATCTGTGTATATGCTGTTTGTATTTCCATTATAACTCATGGCTTTAAAACTAAAAGTCAGAGTAACTTTAATCAAGATAAGAACTTAAAGTCTTTCTTGATGAAACTACTTTGACATTTATCTTCTTCTTCCTGTTAATTCATTGACCAGAAAAGAAACAAAAGCTCTCCCGACTTTCTAGTTCCCAAGAGATTAATCTGGAATAACTTTGTCTACAGAAAGAAGACATTGTTTCTCTACCTGTAGCAAAGGCTGCTGTTATTAAGAGCTTGCTTTATCATTTTACCATTCTAATAACTTTGAGTGGCTTGGGTGATATTTTAAAATTACATGTCAGCAAATATCCAACTCTAATGTGTTCACTCACTGTACTGAAAAAGGATGAGTGCTTGTTGTTCTGGAGCTGGTTGCTGAGCTGCCCCCTGCTCTGAAGACCAGCCCTGACCAGCTATGGAGTACTAGCAACCAGTAGAAGCAGTTCGTTTTCTCAAATACCCTGTGACTAAAAGGTATACTCTATATTCTATGATTTTCTCTTTACCCTTTAGTTTATTGTCTTGTTTTTTAAAAATCAGACTGATATTTTAAAACTGAGGTTAGGGTCTGGAGAGATGGCTCAGTGGTTAACAGAACTTGCTGCTCTTGCAGAGGACCCAGTGTTGGTTCCCAGCATCCACGTGGCAGCTAACAACTGTCCATAACTCCAGTTCTAGGCTATCACCCTTTTCTGGCCTGCATGGGCATTTTACACACATGGTGTACTTAACAAATATGTAGGGAAAACACTCATAATATTAAAACAACCTAAGGTTAATTTAAAATTAAATTGAATTTTTTATGTATGTCTGTATCCATATATTCATGTATGTATTTATTTATTTATTTATGGGAACTCATATCCCATTGTGTGCGTAGAGCTCAGAGGACAAATTGCAGGGGAGTTAGTTCTCTCTTTCCACCATGTGAGTCCTGGGGATCAAACTCAGGCTGTCAGGCTTGTTGGCAAGTGGTCTTTACCTGCTGAGCCAACTTGCTAGTGCTTAAAACCTGATTTACCTATAAAGAATCACTGACGTCATTGCCCTTGATTTACATGAATGCAGAAACTGTTTATGTAAACTTTAGGATGACTATCTGATAGTTTCTGCATAGAACAAGACACTTTGAGGACTGACCCTGTCAGTTCGGAAAGATAGCTGCAGAGGGGCAGGCACACCTTGCTGCAGCAGGGAAGGGTATGGCTGGTGAGACTGAATGCCTGCAGACTAGATGCTGACTCAGAGGAGAAAGACGTGCTAAGCCTAGGGCTTCTTTGGGCTCTGTTAGCTCTAGCATATGGATAAGAAAGAGAGTTTTCCAGTGGAACCAAGTCTCAAAGAAAGTTCTGCTCTAGCTCCCAAAGATTGCAAATTAGCTAAGTTATGTGGGCTGTTTGGTAGAATGTCCAACTGTTTCCATGTGAGGAAATTAAAAATAAGTTAGGGAACAGGATTAGCACCATTCATGCAGGTTTTTTTCTGAAGATGTATTCTGGACTAGATAAATGGCTGTTTCCCCCACTCCTGGCCCCATTACATAGCCATATAAGAAGAAGAAATGATGCCCTACTCTAAGAACAGGCAAGGCATGAATGCAAGAATATTGGGAGCGGAGAACAGAGGGGTTGCCCCAGTGGATTTGACTTCAGGTTTTCTAGAAAGCTTTAGGGGAGTGTTGATCTGGCCCCTCAGTATCATCTTGCCCTACAGTCAGGGTTTTTAT
The DNA here is from genome assembly GCA_035773235.1 of Eospalax fontanierii. Lineage (NCBI taxonomy): Eukaryota > Metazoa > Chordata > Mammalia > Rodentia > Spalacidae > Eospalax > Eospalax fontanierii. The sequence goes on from CM069526.1 coordinate 115,593,575, forward strand.
AGCATAGGAACAGTGCAGACCTCCTGGGGTATTGGTCTGGGCTCTGCATAGGAGCCAGAAACCAGGATCAGGGAGATGCAACAGAAAAAGAGTAAAAGATTTTTGGTGGCCAAAGTCAGGGTAGCTGGAAGAGGGAATTTAGTCTCTCCTCTCCTTAAAAGATGAGGAAACTGAGGTTCTGGGAAGTTTGCTGATTTGACTGGTCTCCTGCTATATTACAGGCCAAGAGGAAACCCTGGCCTTCTAATTTCCTGTCCCAGTTTTTGGTCCCCTCAGAGCATCCTGAACTTATTTTAGCTCTTGGGAACATATCCAGATGTCTTTTCTTCAGAGTCCTCTAGCAATTCTTACTAAAATTTTACCATCCTACCAGGGAATCCACTCTTCCTAGTACCTGTCGTCTGCTCTGCATACATTTAAACCCACAGACCCTCATGCTATGTTCAGAAGTCATGGAGAGTAATTGCTTAGCACCCTCCTTTCAAAAATCCTTTGCTTAATAGAACTATAAAATCAATCATACGGAGCCTTTCTTACTCTTTGAAAATTAATATCTGGAAAATTCATGGTTGTCGCTGCATCTAAGACAAATCATGCCTCCTAGTTTGATGATGAGCCCAAAGCAGCCTCTGGCACAAGGAGGCAGCACACCCCAATGACAGAAGCGCGGAAGGAACCCACTCTTCTGTATGCGTCTTTTAAGCTGAAAATCAAAGGTGCACTTTTTACTTGTAGGCAGATGCTAATCAAAAGAACATAATTCTAGTAGAAACAAAAATAACTAGGAGTGGTCCAGGACATGCCCAAGTGAATGATTTCTTTTCTACATAGATTGATCCATAAATATTTATCAACTAATATTCAAGTGAAGAGCACTAGTATTTTCTGTAGTGCCTACTAAGAGCCAGGCATTGTGTATGAAGGAATTTTCATGTCATTTCACTTGACTTTCTATAGGCTGCTTGGCAGTACTATTCCTATTTTATGGGTACAGGGAGGCTAATAGGCCAATCTGCAGATAAGGATGTGAAAATGACTGTTGATGTTGAGACCAGACTCTCTGGCCAGGCAGATATTTGTGCTCCACAGACACATCCTTACGATGCTTGTCACTGGATGGGACCTAGTTCTCTGAAGTTCATCCCAGGTAATCTGAACATCATCCAGTTTTCTAGATGGTTCCTTTGTTGTCTTTGGTTCTGGCTCTCTTACTGGGGGGAAGAGAGTAGTAAGCCTTGGGTAAAATCACAGGAGGAGGCAGAAGGCAAGTCCATAGAAATCTCCCTCTGTCACAGGGCACCCAGGAGGTCTCTGTGTGCTGAGATTCATCCTGAGGCCCAGAGGACCAGTCTGGTCAGCACCTCTGCCAGACTGCCCCTGAGGAGGAAGAAAATGGCAACATCTTAGGGGAGGGGCTGGCACAGAGCAGGGTTGGTACCAGGAATAGAGAGCAGACCTCAGAGCCCTACCTGGTGACTATTTTGCAACTTTCACGACCAGGTTCTTCTGCCAAAAGGAACTCAGCTACACAGATGGTGTGATCTGTTAGTGGGGGAGGAGCGGAAAGTACATCTACAGGATTCTACTGTAAACCCTGGGGATATGTGGATAGGACAGGATGGACAAGGATGGGGCCCCCTTAGGAATCCTGGGGCACCATCACTCTGTCAAGTTTAGGGTATGAATAGGGAGCTGGCATTTTGTTGTGGGACCATATCATTCCTCTGCCTCTTAGTAAGAAATCTTTCCTACATTCCCTCTACTGGAATCCCTTTTAGGGTCCAAATCACATTCCTCCTTAAGCACATCTCTTCCCAAGGAGCATGTGCCACTGATGTACACATGCCAAGCCTGACCCATCTCCTCATGGTGCCCAGGACAAAGCTTTGCCCGTAGCAGGCTGTGTTCGTGTTTGTGGTTGATCTAAAAAGCAGGTGTCACAGACTCATCTAACTTGATGCACATTGCCTCCTCCTTCTCTCCACCTCCACATTACTGTCCCCCACTGCATGTACTCTATTATTTGTCTTTTAAATAAAGACCTAGCAGTCTAATCTGTGTTTCCTAAAGGCTCTTCAGTGTGGGTCTATCCCTTGGAGTCTGTTTAATCTACCAGACATCACATCAGTCAGGAAAACGGATTCCATTCTCTTTCTGCCAGTATCTATCAAACCTCAAATTTTAAATGTTGACAAAAATTGCAATTATTTTTTTTACTGGCCAGGTAAAATGAAACTGATTCTCATATGCCATAACCACCTGAAATTAAAGCACCTCAAATAACCTGCATTTGCCCTAATCCTTAAGAATACTTTCTCAGTGGAGCTAGATGGTTAGATGACACCTGAGGTAGTTCAGTTGATAAAGTATTTTCAGAGGACCTGAGTTCAATGCCCAGAACCCATGTGAAAGAAATTGGATGTGGTGGTGTATTGTTCTAATCCCAGTGCTGGGGAGGCAGAGGTAGGCAGGAACCCACTGGTCAGGCAGACTTCCTATTTGATGGGCTCCAGGGCAGTGAGAAAAGCTATCTCAAGAGAAAGGTTGATGGCTCCTAAGGACTGACACCTGAGGCTGTCCTCTGGCCTCCACACCCACCCGAATGCACACACGCACCTGTGTGCCTGCCATATGCACGTGCATGTACACCCACACATACACAGGAGCGTCTCTATTTCCGAAGAGTGAACGTGATCACCCACTTCATAGGAAGGAAAGCTTTATGAAGTTGTTTGAGTCAGAACCATAACAATATCAATAAAATGCATTTTATGAAGTTGGTGAGGATGTCGCTGTCTGGGTGCCGTTTTACAGTGCACAGCAGCGGTACGTGCCATAAATGCAAGGTCCCTGACTGCTGCTTGGCCTGTCCTTTGGTGACAGATGTGATAGCCCTTCCCTTTAAGGGTCCCCTGTGAAGCTTGCAGCATAGCGTGAGATTTAGTGGCTCTGGCTGGGAATTGTCCAACTGCTCACTTCTAGAATGGCTTGTTATTCTAGTGACAATCTGCTGCCTATTCTATCTCTGTCTCTCAATTCAGGTCTCTCTCTCTCTCTCTCTCTCTCTCTCTCTCACACACACACACACACACATATATATCTCCCTTTCTCTTCCTCTCCTCTCCCTTTCTCTCTCTTCCTCCTTTCTTTTCTCCCTGTTCTAGTCTGCTTCCAATTGCTGTGCCAGAACACTCCGACCAATACAAACTTGGGGAAGGAAAGGGTTTATTTAATGACTTACATCTCCTGGGTCACAGTTTGCTACTAACGGAGCCCAAGGTAAGAACTCAGGGCGGGAACTTGGAGGCAGTGGCTGGAGCACAGGCCATGGAGGAACATCGCTTACCGACATGCTCCCCTGGTCTGTGGTCAACATGTTTTCTTATACAATTCAGAACCACCTGCCCAGGGGTGGCACCATCCACAGTGGGCTGGGCCCTTCAACATCACTCAGCAATCAAGAAAATATCTCACAGACATAGCTAAGGCCAGTTCAGTGGGGGAAGTTCCTCAGTTGAGACACCTTATATGCAGGTGTGTCGAGTTGACAACTAAAGCTACCCAGCACAGTCTTGTCTCTGTGTTTGTGAGACAGGATCTCCCTATACAGCCCAGGCTGTTCTTGAATTTCCCATCCCCCCGCTTCTACCTCCCAGTTGCTGGGATTGCAGACACACTGTGCTTCCAAGCGCCCTTACTGTACGCGATCTTAAGAAGCAGAGGGATTTGCACTGAGAGGTACTGTCTCATCTGGGGGCTCCTTCTGAGTCAGAGACTCTTTCCCAGGTCTGCCGCCCTCTCAGAACTGCCTTTTCTGACTCTGGCTACTTGTACCCCTTCCCTGACAAACCCCTGGAGGAGGCCAGGCGCTCACGGTGTGACTGTGTGACTGGAAGACTGTGCTCCTCTCCTGTCCAGGGTTTTCATGGTTTCTAGGAAAGCGCTGATGTCGGCATCAGACAGTGACTCAGACATCTTCAGAAGCCCCATTAGATGGTCAGGGCTTGCCCTGCCCTTATAGGAGCGCGCTTGCTGCAGTAGGAGCATGTCCCATCCGCTACTTAGTCTGCTGCCATATTTGTCCTTGAAGGCATGTCACATCAGTGTGGGATGTGCTGAGGTTGCTCACTACTGAGGAAAACTGAGTCTAGATATTTTGTCTTCTAGGAAACCTTCCGGGGGCTGGTCGGTAAGACAGGATGGCCCTTCTTGGTAGGAGAAGGGGTGGGTGGAGTTTCAGAGGTTCTCTGCTCCTTTTCCTGATTTGAAGGTGTCTATTCCAGTGCTGAAGTGAGCATCTGCTCACTCAGAACTTCTGACTGAGACTGTGCGGGGTAGAGGAGCAGACTCCATCAGCAGCTTGGCTACCCCTAAGTAATTCCTGAGGGACTTCTAGTTTCTTCCTCTGTGAAATGAATTTAACCAAACCTCCCTTTCAGGCTTAAGTGACGGGTTTGAGAGGCAGGCACAGAGAGGATCTGGTGTCATGTGGATTAGTGGGAAGTCTCTCATTTCTCTATTTGTGTGAGTTCTTTGGCTTTCTCATTGGTCCATGGGGACTCAGAGCTAGAGTGACGACAAGACCCCTTCATGGACTTCACTACAAAGCATCACAGTCATACTGCGATCAGCCTGTTGGCCATCTGCCACAGTTTGTAGGTTGGAATCCTCATGCCTAAAAGAGGTGACATTCCTGGTGGGACCTTTGGTAGGTGATTCAGCTGTAGGGGCAGAGCCTTCATGAAGGGGATGCTGCCTTGTAGAAGAGACCCAAGAGAACGCCCTTGCTTTATCCACCACGTGAGGCATAGTGAGAAGGTGCTGTCTTACCAGATTCTCAATCTGTTAAAACCTGGATTTCGGACTTCTAGCCTTCAAAACTGCGAGAGAAAATTCTGTTGTTTCTAAGTCCTGTTGTCTACATATCCAGACTATGCTATCATTCTATGGCTGCTTGAACAGACAAGACAGATGTGCCCCCTCCCCAAATCCTCCCCTCTGCTAGCCTCACTTCCCTCACCCTTCCAGGCCCTCCCCCTGTCTGGAGTCCTCTCCATGCAGACACCTTCTCTGTCTTTAGTCCTGTGCAGTTCCCGTGCCAGGAGACCCTTCCTGGGTCAGAGATGAGCAAGAGGAATCCCTTTAATTAAATAACCAAAAACCCTTTTGATTTCCCTTTGATTGGACAAACGCAGTCCCATTTCCTTAGATTAGTCTTCCACGGGCTTCTTTATCTACCTCAGCTGACTTTTGCCACTAGATCCGCAGTGCCTCATGTCTCATACTTTTCTCAAACATGTCTTTCCTATATCCACATCTTCAGCTGCTTCCTTTTCTGTCTGAAGTGCTTTTCTCATGGCCTCCATCTCTTCACGTGTCTTTAATGGCCTGGTTAAGACGGCTTCTTTTCTGTGAAGTCTGTCGGTACCCTCCTCTGTGTTATTTACAGAGCTGCTACTTTATATACAGTGCTGTTATTTTATATAACCGTAGGTTTTTAATGAAGTGAAGAGAAGCTGTAAAGTCTCATGTATTCATCTCTATATTTACATTTACAATGCTGTCATTTCTTCCTGTGTTTTCAAGTTACCTTCTGGTATCATTCATTTTTATCCTTAATGCCAGTTTTCAGTATTTTTGTACTGTAAGCAGGTTTGACAGCAATAGAGTCTCTTGGTCTTTAGTTGTCTAGGAATGCCTTAATTTTGCTCTCATTTTTATAGAACACCTTTGCTGGATACAGAGTTCTTGGTGGATAGATTTTTCATTTGTACTTCCAATGTCATCCCTTTGCCTTTGGGTTTTGTTTGTTTCAGAAGTCAGGTGTTCACCACAGCCATGTTCCTTTGTGTGTGTTGACTATTTTTCTTGCCTCAGTTAAATGTTCTCTTTAAGGGGCTGATTGTGGTGTGTCTACATGTGACTTTCTTTATTTTTAATTTCACAGGGTTTTTCAAGCTTCTAAGTGCTTATAGATTGATGTTTCCTGTCCATTTGAGCCCTTTCTCCTCCAGTAATTTATATGGTTATGTGGGATGTTAGCCAGTGAACTTCCGAGTCCCTTGAGTCTCTCCCCTCTATTCTCAGATCTGAAACACCTTCTGTGGTAAGATCAGATGATCTTACATCAGCAGATGCTGAACTCCTAGTGAGGTTTTCATTTCAGTTACTCTATTTTTCAACTCTAGAATTTCCATGTTGAATAAAGATGTAATCTCCAGCTCTTTAGGGAAGATGTTTGTTTATTCATTGTTGTCATGTTTTCCTTGATTATTCCCACGTGGTTTCCTGTACTTTTTAAATGTTTTGAAGGCCTTGCTGAATCTAGCACTGGAGAGGCCCAGTGGCAGTTTCTCCTGACTGCCTTCTTTCTTGAGCATGGGTCATAGTTCCCTGGTTTTGTTTGTGTTTTTTGTTGTTGTTGCTAGCAATGAGGTATCTTAGATCATATACTGTATCACCTCTGGGTTCTTTTCCCTTTCTGGTGTGCATATGTGTGTGTGCACGTGTGTGTGCATGTGAGCAATGTACATGTGGATGCCAGAGGTCTATTCTGTGTGTTGTCCTCAATTACTCTCCACCTTATTTTTTGAGACAGTGTTTCTTATCTGGAGATCACTGATTGGTTCAGTTGACTGGCCGGGTGATCTCTGGGTATCCACCTGTCTCTTCCATGTCAGTTCTAGAGATCCAAACTTAGGTCCTTATGTTTGTACAGCAAACACTCTACACATTGAGCCATCTCCCCAGGCCCCTGGTCTTTTTTTCTGTGTGTTCTGGGGGATTCAACTGATATTCTCCTTTACTGACTAAATCATTTCCTCAGCCTAATGAGTTCTCTTTTGCAAACCACCTCCTCTCTGTTGTGTGGCACACACTCAGGAAAATGGCGTGTTACCTGTACTTTAGAACTGGCTTTCCTCTTCCATCACAGTAGTGTGTCATTCTTTGTTTTTTACCTCCTCTCTGAAGCCAAGGGACAGAAGAGCCAGGCACCGCCAGCAGGTTTTGCTGGGCCAGTTCACCACATACCAGGGCTCCTGGTGCGTGTTAAGCTAGTAGTCATTTTTCTTTGCAAATCCAGACCCATTTCAGAAGTTGAGTGCTCTGTGTTGTGGCCCAGCAGAAGCCCATTACGAAGTGGTTCATTGCTTCCCATCGCCATCTGCCAGGGCAGGGCTCCGAGGCCCCATTTGGGAGAATGTTAGTGCAGCCCAGTGGAACCCAGGTTGCCCATAATGCTGCCTTCTCCCTACCTCCCGAGCCGCGCATTGCTCCCTCCGCGCACATCAGCTGGAGCGGCGCCCTGGTGCTCCCCTGCCAGCTCTGGGAACTTTATAGCCTGTATTTACTATTCATTATTGTTTCCAAAGTACATCTTATGTGATGTCTGTTCAGTGGTAAAATGGCCTCTCCCCTCTCTTTCACAGAGTTGCTTATTTCAAAACCTCCTAGCTAGGGGTGGAAAGTGGTTCTTTTCCTAAAAGTCTGTAGAGAGAGGGCTAGAAAGCAGGGAAGCTGGCTCACCTTTTCAGGAGGAGTTTTGGGAAGGAAAGGGGACCACCCACCGCTCTAGTGAGCCCCACCCCCTGTCCCTTTTCCAGGTTGAAACTGAAACCTGACTTCGGGGTATTTACCCAGCAAAGTCACCTGGATGAGGAATGGCCAGGAGGGTCATGTGATGGAAGTCAAGGCAAAAACAAAAGAACCCATTTATTATCCTGGCAGGAAATTTGTTCTTTGGATTCTGTAGCTGCAGACATAATGATTTCATTTCCTTTGGTGGCATGAGATGAATAGCCCTCACCCCTGGGCCTGTGTGCTCTGTGGCTTCCTCCGTTTCCCTCAGTGTGGTCAGCTCCAGTGTGTATTCCCTCCAGAGGGGTCAGAGGGTGGGTACCACTGGCTAACCAAGTGGGACCTTCCTTGCAAAGGCTCCAGGATAGCTGGAAGTGCTCCAGGTTAAAACATTTATCATGGAAAAAAACATCCCACACACACAGTCTGACGTGGGGCCTTTGGAATTTCCAGCAGCACTAGACAGAGGCTTGGTTGTTCTCCTGCTTCAGAAGTAGGTCCTCACCTGAGACCTGGAACTGTGCTTGAGAAGGCCCTGGAGGGAGTCAGTTAGGACTAGGATTGCCTCTGGCCTGCTGATCCTGTGACTTACTCCGGGCTCTCAACTTCCCCAGGGATCTGCCTGTCCTCACCTCCCCAGAACTGGGATTATCAGTGCATGACACTTGGCTTTTTTATGGGGGTTCCTGGGATTGAATTTAAGTCTTCATGCTTACGAGGCAGACAATTTACTGACAGCTATTTCCCCAGGCCAGTCAGCCTTGTTTAAAGGAGGCAATCAGGTGACAACTGAGTGTTGGTTTGCTCTGAGATGAGGAGGTCAAGAAGAAAGACAAAGTGGAAACCACAGATCTGAAGATGCTGTCCTGGGAGAGTTCTGGGGTGACCTGTGAGGGCCATTTCCACTTGACTCCAGAATTCTGGACTTCTCGGGAAGACATCCTGTAATGGGGAGTCAGATTGTCTGAATAAGGATCAGTGTTCTATTAAAGAAAAAGTCAGACTTAAACAATTTTCTCACTGTGGTTCAAGAGGAGGTGCACTTGGTACCCTGCCCGGAGTCAGCTTCTGGGTATGTGGTGGGGTGATACCTGCCCCTACCTTGGAACATACTGGGCTTATGATGACTGTTTATTCATGAACTTCCTTTCATATTCCAGAGAGCTGTGGAGGTGACTTATATGGAGGCTTTTAATTTTGTACTTTTATGCCTCAGTTTCCCAACTGTGTGTCTTCTCCATCCCAGTCACTCATTCATAGTGGGAAACAATGAATCTTTTATGCTCTAAGACATGTTCAGTCGAGTGAAATGAAATTAAAGTGGATTAAGTTGGCAGGACTAAGGGTTGTCTGCTCCTGGGGCCCTGAGGCCAGCATGAGGCTCCCAGCAGGGAGAGGCTGGTTCATTCAGGGAAGCAGAAGTCTTCTTGGAGGCATGGGTGTGTCTTAATAAAGCACTGCATCTCTGAAAAAGAAGTTAAATATGAATAACAGAGCAATTTTAATAAACATTTTACTTTTAATATGTTTATAGTGTTGTTAATTATTTCTCTAAGTAGAGAAAATAAAAATTGTAGCGTATTGAACAAAGATTGCTGATTAGGATAATAAAATGGAAATTTTAATCAAGACAGTAACTTTAAGTCAAAGGGAGTATTCTCCTAGGCTGCTGGAGCCTTCATCTTTATTAAACACCCCGTTTATCATCACTGCTCCATTCATTGGAAGCAATAGATTAATATTGACAATTTAAACTAGAAATAACTTTTCCTTGTCATTATGGTGTTGCAGATAATGGGGCTACAGATTTGGAGAGAACCAATTCAAGCGCAATGGGCCCAGGTACCCGCCACTCAAGAGGGGACTCTGCCAGGCAACTGCTCCATGAAACCAGGCAATATGCTCTCTCTCTCTCTCTCTGTCCATGTGTGTGTACATATTTATGTGTATATTTATGTACATGGTTATGTACATATTCATATATGGACACAAAGTATCTTTCTAGATCTTTCTCTACCTTATTTTTTGAGACAGGGCCTCTCCCTGAACTTGGAACTCACACATTTAGCAGGCAAGCCCCAGAATCCATTTGTCTTGTCTCCCCAGTGCTAGGATTACAGGCACATACCATCATGCCCAGCTTTTTATATGGATGCTGGGGACCCAAATTCAGGTCCTCATGCTTGTGCAGCAAATACTTCACTGACTGAGCCATCTCCCTCACCATCATGCAGGAAGCCTTTGGTGGCCCGAAGTTGTTTCTAGGTGGTGGAAGTGTGCCTAGAGTTCATGGGCCTCTATTTCTTGGACATAGTTTGAATATGTGTATTGTACTATGTGGATGCTGATACAGGCAGGTTTCAGGTGTGCCCTGTTGAGACCACACCTGTGTACAAGGCATAGTACATAAGTCCCCAAGGAACAGTTGGGAAAACAGCATGCTAGGAATTGAGACCAGGGCTCTCAGACTACGGTTCCCAGACCCACAGCATCAGCATAGACATCGGTGTTTAAGAGCACCTACGCTTAACCAGTGATTCTCAGTCAGTCTTCTCCAGCCTTACCTGGATCTTAACTGCCTGTGTGACTGTGTTTGCTGCAGAGGGCTGGGGTGAGAAGGCAAGCTGGGACAGGGAAGGAGGGAGAAGGAGGCAGATGCACCTCCTCTAGGATGTGCTCCGAGAAGCCCTCCTTATGGGAGAAAGCCATTGCCCATCCCTTGTTAGTTCTGTTGGGCCTAGTTGTGGGGTTATCCATCAGCAGACAGCCTGGGTGTCTGGCGTCTGAGTCCTTTGGCTTCACTGGGAAACTGCTTAGGATGGACTGTGCTTTGGAGTTCTGGGGAGGGCAAGACTACAGAATCCAGCCAGGAGCTGCCTCCTTTGTTGGTGTTTCACTCTTCGTTCTCCCTTCCTCCTCTTTGGAGCCCTTCCCCAATCCTCTGGGGCTCCTTAAATGTGCTACATGGTTTCTTAAAAAGGCCTCTTTCTTCTCTTTCATCATAAAATTGCCAAGGAACAATGGCTGTCATTTAAAACAGTAGCTTAAAGCCTTCCCCACCAGTTACTGCCATTGTCATCAGTGTTTCACATCAAAGCCGCCTGGGGCTCCCACAGAGGAGCTTGGCCTCAGTTCTTCTCTGTTCTGTACTGTGAGCCAGCCTGAAGGCACTGGTACACACCCAACCCCTCTGAGAACCAAAGGCCAGCCTTTACTGTGGCCCTTGAGGAGACAGGCTTTATCTGGACCTGGCGAGGGATGAAGCTGAAGGCCCCAGAGATGGAGCTTGCTCTCACCAAGTGCTCTCAGCCAGAGGTAGGGACACGGGAGTTTGGATAGACAGAGGCCTGTGTCCCAGGTGGGAGTGTCCAGAGCTGGCTTGGGGACCAACTTGGAAGTTCTAGTGCAGGAGACTCATGCCAACCCCAGAGATCTTTGGGAATGTATAGTTCATGAGTTGGAGCAGCGACAGTCCCCTTCCTACACTGGCTGTGATTGTTGACTCCTGGTCATAACCCTCACCTCATTCCCCAGGAGCCCTGTGACTGCTCAGAGGGCACCAGGGAGGTGCAGACAGTCTTCCCATGGAGCAGAGGCAGCTGTAACAGATCCTCTGCCTGTTGGGGCAGAGCCAGAAGAGTGTTTATCCACTTGCCCCCCCTGGGCAGCAATGCAGAGGCAGCTGCAAGGGAAATTGCATCACAATGGGAGTACGGGCCTTGGCCACCAGCCTGGACCAGGAGCAGCCTTGTCCCTCCATTCCCTGTTGGACCATTGCCCTGCTTCCTTCAGGGGTAAAGGTCTGAGTCTGTTTGGGAGGGGGAATGCTCGTTCCGGTTTTGCCCCAGTGTCTGGTTGCATCCAGCAGAGAGAGAAAAAATGTTTGTGGGCCCCAGGGCCTACAGGACATGTCTGAAGGAGAGAATGAATTCAGGCTTCAGGGAGAGAGAGACAAGCAGAGTGCGACCACCTGCTTCTTGTGGTACAGAGCCTCAGCGACAGGTGCCTGAGGTGGTTGGGTCTTGGGACGGATGGGCGGGCTTGCTCTGGGGTTTCCTCCACTGTCAAGTCCTCTTGGACTTTTCCTCCCATGGCTCCAGGCCCTTCATTGCCATCCTCTGTCTCCTTCCCTTGCTTCTGCCTGCTGACCTTTAGCTTCCTGCACCTCTTCTTTTCCTGGTCTCCCTGCCCTTCTTCCCAGCCCCGCCCCCTCCTCCCACTGAAACTCTGTTTCTTTTTGCAGTGGCCCTTTTCTCTTTGGGTTTGCTTTCATCAGAGGCACATGTGACTGTCTTACTGTCTGCAGCCTTGGTCCATCTTGGGCTATTGCCAGTTTACCTCAGGGCAGAGTCGTGCTTGCTTGCTCAGAGTGTGATGAGGAGTTCTCAGATCTGAGGGTTTTTTCTTTGTTTGTTTTGTTTTTATATGATAGTCTTTAAAAGAAAGTATAAATATCATATATCCTTTGTTACACATTTAATGAGTTACGTTGGCTGATAATCATCAAATGATGTGAAATCTTGACACTCTGGAAGAAAAATCATAATGTTTCTACCTTATGTAGTTCTGTCCCTGCTCTGAGTTGCACTCAGTCTTTTACTAAGCATATTCCAAGGCTGAATGGGCTCCCTCAGACCTTAAAGCACCTTAAAGCATCCTTGGCTTCAAGTCTGCCTTGAAATTCTGCCCAAAAGTGGTTTTGCAGTAGCACCCCAGGGCTACATTGCCTGTCCCATTCAGATTATGTGCCCTGCCTCTCTCCTGGCAGTCTCTGCACTTGACCCACCTCAGGGGTATATTTCTTCATGTTTTAAGTGGTCACTACAGGACAGACAGTGCCACCTGGTGCTGTCATCAGCTGGAGGCTCCTCCTACCCCTGTCTACCTAAATAGTCACCTTCTTCAGCTGCCCCACATTCTGGCCCTGTGCCTTGACCCTCAATCTGTAGCCATTGCACACCCCGCCACTCCCACCCTGGCGAGCAGTGTTTTCACAGATGGCTCTGTTAAATCTGGATGGGCTCCGAAGATGTTATTGGATTTCTGCAGCCCTCTTGTGCCAAGACCATATGGGGCTGCGGGAGAGGAGAGTGGAGGGTCAGCCACTCACTCCTGCCCACCCCAAGTCTCCTGTGGGCATCTTCTCCATCGTATTTTGGTCCTTTGTGGTGAGATGATGGGAACTTGAAGAAGAATTTTGTAGTTAGCTTCATCAGGATGGGACCTGAGGCCCCAGAAGTAATATTTGGAGAGACTAAAGCCTGATGACCAAGTGCTCACCACACTTCCCATTATCTATCCTGTCCCTGCTGGCTTCTAGTTCCTGTCTTCCTCTGTGCAAGTATCCCTCTTAGAAAGACAAGAAGTGTGTGTGTGTGTGTGTGTGTGTGTGTGTGTGTGTGTATGTGAGAGAGAGAGACAGACAAGAGGCAGAGAGGGATAGACAGAGAAAAAGAGAGAGACAGATATTGTCAGAGAGAGAGAGAGAGAAAGAGAGAGAGAGAGAGAGAGAGAGAGAGACTCATCTAGGCAGACTCTATTGATTAACATTGCACAAAGAATGACCAGCCCTGTCATTAGCTAACACAGGCAGGGCCACTGTCACACAGAAAAGCAGGGTGACAGTGAGGTGTGAGAACAGGAGGGTGCTGGATTGGGGCTGGGTATCTGGGACCAAGGCCTGACCTGCTTGCTAACTGCTGTGAGAGTATGGGCTACTTGCTTCAGCATGATGAGCTTCATGCTCCCATCCACACAGAGGACAGATGAGATCTCTGTCAACTTTGAATGTCTGTGACTGTCATATCTGAAGAAGAGAAGCTCCAGTGAGCTATGTGAGATATGGAATCTAGCCCTCCTTCGGACAGTCAGAGAGAGCCAAAGGAGTCCATGGTGCCTGGGAAGACTGCCTGGTGCCTGTCAAGGACTATGGGCTGCCTCTCATTGTGGAGCCAGGAATAGAGATAAATGGTGGAGAAATGCTCAGTTGATCTTGGATGATCTTGTCTGTGGAAGTAGGAGAGAAGGAGATACCAAAGATGGCCTCCAGATTTCTACGTTTACAGTTGATGGGTGGTTCCACTTGCTGAAATGGGGACAGTTTGGAAGATTGCTGTGTGTGGTGGTTAATATTGTCAATATGCCAGGATCTAAAATCACCCTTAGGTATTCCTATAGGGGATTATCTAGATTAGGTTAATTAAGGTCAATTAGTGGGAATTGCTACTGTAACTGTGTGTAGCAGCATTCCATGGACTGAGTTCCTGGATTGAATAAAATGGAGAAAATGAGCTGGGCATTAGTATTCATCGGTCTTTCCTTCCTGACTATGGATGCAATGTGATCTTTGCCTTAAGTTCCTGCAGGCCGTGACTTTTCTACTATGACTGGCTGTACCCTGGAAATGGGAGTCAGAAGAGACCCTTTCCTCTTAAGCTTCTTTTGTCAACTATTTTGTCACAGCTGCAGGAAGAGTAACTAGCACACCATGTTTGGGATTCGACTGTGCAGACTCTGAGATGCCCATGAGATTTTCAAGTGACTGTTGGGAAGGAGGTTTGCTACATGGGTATGTGATTTGAAGTCAGATGGACAGCTGGTAGACATAGCACTGGAAGTGCTATGGCCCAGACATATTCTTGACCTCTTTTCCTAAGGGTGGTGATAAGGTTTTGGTGATGAAAAGACAGCTTTAGTTTCCATTGCTGATAACTAGAGCAGAGAAAACATGAGACACAATTTCCATACAGGGAGGATGTCACATCCTTGGGCAGGTAGTGCTTGTTCCTCAGCCAGGGCCCAGACTTCAGCCATACATAAGGATCCCATGAGCCCATTCTCGACCTCAGAATCCTTCACTCCACATGGCTGTTACCAATGTGAGCCTTGGTATGTGAGCAGGCTCATGTGTTCCTTCCCTGCCCTGGGGATTAACCAGGCCTGCCAGGTAGGAAACTGTTGTTGGCTTTTCCAAGAGCCCTGAGATGATGCTGGTTGGACAAGCTGTAATTCTAGGTTTGTTAGAGTCATTGTATGACAGGAGTGTGTGGAGCCTGGTGCATGTGTGTGTGTGTGTGGTGTGTGTGTGTGCTCTGTAAGTGTATAACCAACAACTGGATGAGGTGATGACCGCAGGCCCCTGGAGAGGCATAGGATCCTTCCTGGTGACTTAGGGGGCTGCCTGAGCAGAGCCCTGTGAGAGAATGAGGTTTCCAAGAGGGGGATCTATCTGTGTCCCTGTCTTGATGCTCTAAGGTCTCACTCTGGATTAAAATCTATGGTGAACCTAGCCATGTAGTTTCCAGTCCATGAGGAACTGCTTTTACTGCCCTGCTCCTGGGTGGGATGCCATCTCCTGTGCGAGGAGCTGCAGGAGAGAAGCCCCATGGAGCTCTTGCTGGTTTTACTGTGGAGGGTTGGCAGCGTTCAGTGCACTGCGCAGGTGCTGTCAGTAGGGACCCGGGGGAGGGATTCCCGTTCGGCTTCAGTACTAAGAACAGCCTGACTTTTCTGAGCAATCATTCTGTTTATGTCCCGTGCACCCCGTAACCCATGTAACCGACTAGATTTTCTTTATCCATCGACTGCTAGAAAATTGAACTCCAAACGTGTGGTTTGGCCCTGGAAAATGAGTTGTTTTTAGCTTCACCATGGGCTCCAGTTTATGTCTTTACTCATGGTTGAGCGTTTTCTGTCTCAACTATTTTTCTTTATAGATATTTTCATAGCTTTTGTTCTTATTATAAAACAAATATAGAGTCTCTATAAAAAGTTAAGAAAATACAGAAAAGTGTAAAGAAAAAAATGAAGTCAATTATAACCCCCCACCTGTTCCTTGTGACAACCTGTTAAATTCTGTGTACAGCTTGTCTTTCTTATAATGTGTTGAGTACAGCTCACACATGTGGGTACACACATGTACACATGAAAATACACAATATTTGGAAAAAATCGAAAGCATTACCCATATTGTTTTATAACTTTCATCAAATGTAGCAATATACAGTACATAATTTTCCCGATGTGTTTAATATCTTGCAGTATTTTTCCATGACCCTTATAAGCTACCTTAAACCTTCCAGAGTAGAATGTGTTATAAATAAAATTAACTGTGAGATTTAAGACAAGACACTTCCCACAAAGACTGGGAATGCTGATTGGGGAGATACCTCCAGTAAAAATCCAAAGAAGAGGCTGGGCGATTCTGCAGACGCCAAAGCTCTGGAGTGGGGTGATGGAAGGTTACCGAGGATGGCTTGCCTCAGAGTTTTGAGAGGATTCCAAAGACAGTGGACATAAAGATGCCCATTGCTTTGCACAGTCAGACTGGAAGAAACTTGCCCATTGAACCTACAGAAGAATGTTGGGGGAACTGTGAGGTGATGAGGTTGCAGGACTGTGTGTTGCCTGAATCCCCACCACTCATTTGAGCAGCTGTGTCAGAAGCCACTGCAGAGCAACCAGATGGTTCCTGGGTGATGGATGGGGCTGGAGCTGAAGGAGCACACCGAGTATAAGGAGAGGGATCTTGGGTATCCCTTCTGCAGCTCCCTCTGCAGCTTCCTCTGTGTCTTGTACTGGTTTCTTTCCTGTAGTCATAGGAGGCGATGCACACTGCAGAGAAAAGGAAACAGAAGCTAGGAACTAGAGAAGTGTCTGTTTCCCTGGAGTAACTTCCATCACTGAGTCCTGATCTAGTGCCAGGTACTCTTCTGAGTGATTTTCATGTGTTCCTCATTGAATTTCAAAAACAACTCTGTGAGATGGTAAGCACCAACAGGTGGGACAGGTCTGAAGTAGACTGTATGAATAGGTGTGGTGGGGCAGGTAAGCTGGTCCTCCACCGCCCCTCGGCCTGTATCAGACCTCCTAGAGCAGGCCTTGCACTCCATGTGGGTGGTACAGGAACAGACAGAAAGCTAATGGCTCAGCTTTCCTAGCATCTTGTCTCTATCCCAAAGCTGAGTGTCAGGGGCACATATACCTGAGTAAATCTGAAAAGAGATTCTTCTAAACTGGAAGAAATGAAATTGCCTTTAACTTCACAGTTTGTTTTTGTCTGCCGTCAATAGACTCAGAGGCTGATGAGAAAAGAAATCTAATTTGAGACCTGTTTCATCCAGTCCTGTAGTCACCAATCATGCGTGGCCATCCAGTTCTTGAAACATGGTGAATGAGGCTGAGAGGTGTTGTCAGTGTAAATTCCACTGGGCTGCTGAAGATTTAGTGTAGAAAGAGAACAACATATCCCAGTAACTTCATATCAATTGTGTTTAAGTCGTGATATTTCAGATATACTGGGATAAGTAAAATAAATCATTTAAATTATTTTTACATTCTAAGACTTGTAATAATGAGGTTGCTAAAGAGTTTAGATTATTCATATAATACGTATGCTGTTTCTATTAGATAGCACTGCTTCAGATACGCGAGAGGGCTGTAAAATTAAGAAGGAAGATTGTGCGTTCTGCACTCTCACTCAATTATGTGAATTTTTGTTGCATAAAATGCATGCATAGAAGGAATGTGTCCTTCTGGAGGCGGTGTTTAGGCCAATTCTTTTGGTCGTAGTGTTGAGACCGCTCAGGTGGCTGGAGTCGAGTACCATGTAAAGGCTGGATAGCAGAGTCCTAGTTTGCTCTGTGGAAGTAGAAGAGTTTATGTCAGCCTAAAGTCTGTCATGGGGGAGGCTAGGGCAGGAGCTCAAGGCTCCTGGAGGTAAGGACTGGAGCAGAGACCATGGAGGAATGCTTCTGACTAGCTTGTTTCCCCTGGCTTGCTCAGCTACCTTTCATATACAGCCCAGATCCACCTGCCTAGGGATAGCACAGCCCAAAGTGGGCTGAGCTCTCCAACGTCAACCACCAATTAGGAAAAGGTCCTACGCCCTCCCTGCCTCCATCTCCACCCTTTCTTGTCTCAGTAGATTTTCCTTCCGGTGGCCTCCTGAGCTTGGTCCTCCCAACTTGTCCTAGCTCTGCCTCACGCCTGCCTTGCAGCCTGGGCTCCTGCTAGCTGCCTCACGTCAGAGCTGGTTCACATTCCTGGTACAGGCATTCTGGTTGATGTGCATACCGGACCATGCACAGGCTACTGACTGGCTAAGGATGTCAGCAGGGTGAGTGCCCACTGCTGTCCACGCAGCAGCTACCACATGTGGCTTCCCATTGGTGTATGCCTTTGCACAAGAGCAGGGAAGCTGGGCCCATGAGTGTGTTGACTGATCAAGAGTGGAAGTAACTAGCCATGGGGTAGAAACAAAGATTGGCAGTGTCCACCCAGCACCAGGCTGGGAGCCAGTACCTGTACTGGCTCCTAAGGTGAAATCTGCTATAAGTCCAAGGTGAAGGTGAAGCCAGAGTCCCACGGGAGATGATACCACAGAGCACTAAAGCTCTAAGAATTCCCTTGTACCCACTGGATAACATGAATCTGTGCATCTGGTCTGTTAGGATGGAGAGCAAGCCCGTGGCCGAGAACAGGTGTTCCAGAAAGCCATCCTGGCAAGCTGGTTTATACATCACCCTTTGTGAATGTTGCTAATGTGAGTCAAACTGTGGGTCTGGACTAGCCTGAGGTGATTTCATGGTGGGTACTACCTTGGCACTCTTCCTGGAAGCTATAGGGGCCTAGCTTGTGACATCTTTCCACCTAACTTTAAAAAACTACTTCTGGCTCTTCTGTGTCTCTCAGCGGCAAGCTTTATGGTCTTTTCAACATTATCACATGACTGTCCCCCCTCAGGAGGACCCTGTAGACTGGGACCTGTCACTGCAGACACCTGTGTTAGTGTAGGTTTCAGTGTGCCATTTTTCCTCTACCTGGAGAGGATGGATGGTGGTGGTTTGTGTGTATGTGTCTGTTTGAGTGCTGGAGGAGGCACGTGGGAGGGGGTTGCCATCACTGAGTAATTAAACTGGGAGAAAGTGTCTGATGTCCAGGTAATTACTGCTGAACATCTGCTAAATATGGGCTTTCATTGATGACTGGTGTTGTTAGGCACGCAAGTGATGGTGTGTTTGCACTCGACATGGCAAGGGATGATTTAAAATCTGTTTCCGTCGGCAGCCCACAGTGAGGCCCTCACGTAGATGAAGGAGCCTGGAGCTGATATAGCCAGAAAACTAAGAACCACTTCCAAGAAGGGCACAGGAGAGTCTCTCTGGAATAACAGCATGGGATGAGAGCCCAGAAAGAGACAGGGCCCCTGAGATCTGCTCCAGTCCCTCACTCTGCTGCTAAGGAAAATGAGAGTGTGGAGAGGCAGGGACATCAGAATAGAGTCAGCCTCAGAGCCAGAGCAAGAATCGGTGCATCCCTCTATAGTCAGGACAGCCCTCAGAAGATTCTCAAAGCCCAGCCTGCTTTGGTGGAATCCCCGCTGGGTGATGGGAGCCCCTGGTGGCTAGGGATCCTGTTGACTCTGCCCCTCAGCCAGTTATGAGGGGACGGCTCAGGCCAAGGTGTCAGTCCCCACAGGATGACTGGTGTGAGCCTAGATAGAGAGACAAAGGGCAGGAGGAGTTGGGGAGATGTACTCTCTGCTGTGAAAGGCCTTTCTCTTTTCCCATTGACTTTGGAAGAGGGAATCGCCCCAGCCGTCACTCCTTTCCTTGTGCCCCTTCTCATCAGTGGTAGCAGTTGTGAGCCGCTAACTATATTAGACTGTGACCCAGGGATGTGCAGCGCAGTGTCTTCTCTGCTTTCTCTGATTGCTCTCTGTTAGGTCTCTGTGACAGTCACCCGTCAGCAGAAAAGAGTTCCCAAATACAGCCTCAGAGTGGTGCTAACCAGGCGACTTCAGGGAAACTCACACTGGGAGCAGGACGGCATTTCCCTGTCCTGTCAAACTTGTTTAGCCTGCACTGAGCATGGTGCACATGCCTTTCAATCATTTTTATTTTATGTGTTTGAGTATTTTGCCTGATTGTAAGGACACCTACATAGTACAATAGAGGAAGAGCTCAGAAGAGGGCCCTGGAACTGGAGTTATATTTGGTTGTTAGCTACCATGTGGGTGCTGGAAACTGAACCTGGGTTCTCTTTAGGAGTAGCCAGTACTCTTAACTATCTCTCCAGCCCCTGGCACACACCTTTAATCCCAGCACTTGGGAGGCAGAGGCAGACTGATCTCTGTGAGTTCAAGGCCAGTCTACATAGCACATTCCAGGCCAGCTGGGACTATAGGGAGACCCTGTCTTAAAATACTAAAACAAGACACACACACACACACACACACACACACACACCCCAAACAAACAAACAAACAAACAAACATACCAAACCAAGATTGTGTAGCATGTCTGGACCAGATTTAGATCCTGTGGTAATAGATTTGAAATCTCTAGAGAGACCTATGGAGCCTGATATCCATAGGTCCTTGACAGACACACTGAGCCTTCTGCTGAAGTCTGCCATGACCAGTCTGAGGATAATAGAAATGGCCTCTTCCCTTGGAGCCCTGAGATATAGCCTTCTGTCCTGTGGAGCCTGCCAACGGCACCATTAGGACTTAGAATTCCCCCTGCCTAAGAGCAATCACTCATCCAATTAACAAGCATGTATCTTCTAATTCTTTTTCTTTTTAAAATAATGATTTTGGTTATACAATCACTGTGTTCATTTTTTTGTGGCTCCTCTTCCGTAAATTGTGTAAATTCCCACATGCCTACAAATTTATAGATCTGCAGTTAGAATTTGGCATCTTGCTTTTTTTCTCCTCATCATTTTACTGTTAATATTTTCTTTACTTTTCATAATCTCTATAATTTCCATTTTTGATGACTTTGTAATAGTCCATCTAGTGGCTAAATAATACTTAACTATTCCCCTGTTTTGTGAAACTGAAAATAAGGTTATCATCTAGTTAACCTTAAAAAACATACTATATTGTTTTCTTTGGTAAACTCTGAAAAATGGATTTAAAAAATACTTTCTATGCCTGTTGAAAATCATTGCATTATATGCATATTTAAATGACCAGAATTGTCTAAACACACACACACACACACACACACACACACACACACACACACGCACACACATTGGGAAAGAGACCCAGGAATCTGCCAACCCCTTAGCCCTCCATTCTTGGAGTGTCTTACCACACCAAGTGTGATCCATGATGGTGTTAAAATGCATGGTTTTGTGTTCTCTGGCATCTAAGCTTTCACCAACTGCTTCATTGGTCCCCAGCCAAACAAAGAGGCCATCTGTTCCTGAGCTGGTCAGATACATGCTGGTCTCCAGCACACTGTACCTTCCTCTGGAGTTTCAAGGGTCATTTTGACTCCCTATACCTTCAGACTTAACTCTGGTATAAGATACAACCTTGCCCCAACGCTTTCCGCAAAGGTTGTTTGGCACCATCAGTCTCACCCACCGTTGTTCTTCAGGTACACCTGGGCTCACTTGCAGGTTTCATAGGTGGAAAGAAACATCTCAAGGTTCACTGTTTAATTTGAATGTACTGTGTAACTTGCTGTTTGAGTTTCTCCGAGAAGCCCTTGATGGTTGCCTGCCTGTGGAAGTTGCAGCAAGTGGAGAAGGCAGTTGGATGGTCTGGTGTATTAGAACATCGTGAGAGGATAGGCCTAGGTCTACAGATGCCGGAATCTTAGGACTAAATCAAGTGAGTGTGGACAGGAAGAGAGTCCCTGTAGGATCCTAGGTCGTGGGGGCAACCCAGGGTCAGGAAAAACGAAGACATGTTCAATAGGATGATGCCAAAATCACTCGACATGTCCAGAGCTACAGTGTTTATGGAGAAAGCAGGTAAAGTGGGTCTGCTGTGGCCAAGACAGCCAGGAGGGAAAATATTGGTGGTTTACAGATAACCTTGGCCAACTTGACTCCTGATATAGTAAAGTGGAATCCACACTTGGGGACAGGAACTGGGAGTTCCTGTAGAGAGATTCTGAACCTCTAGGTCAAGACCATCCAGCTGAGACTGCTAAGTAATTCTACTTAGAGGAGGCCAGTGCATTTCAGAGTGAAAGTTTCTAGAAACAGAGGCTTCCTTGTGGAGGGTGGGAGATGTGTGAAGAGAAAAGGCTAGGATGGTGGAGTTGGGTAGGCAAACGGGAGAGACCAGGGCTGTGCTGAGCAGACTTGGGATGCAAGGGTACCTCACAAAGTCTACAGGCCTCGTGTTCCTGCTCTATGTCTCACCTGGCTATTCATTTTGGAGAGGTGAACTCATGAACTTAGCAGCCCCTAGGTAGACCTGGCTTTGGATTCTGCTTAGCAGGGATTTCTCGGAGCCTCCATCTCAGCCTCACTGTGCCCCGGCCTCAGTCATCTCTCAAGTCTCCCATCTGCTGGAGCATCACGATTGAGGCGCACTGTGTGAAGCAGGACGTCACAATGCTGGGGCTTGGTCTTCTCTGTTGTTTGGGAGCACATGGTCTGGCTCTGAGCACATGAGGCCTGTGGGTGAAGCTCTGGGCAGCCAGTTATGGGCTGAGGGCTGAGAGAAACACCTGGCCCACGGGCACAGGAGCATTTGGTACAGGTTTGGCGCCCTCAGAAGACTTATTTGAATTTTGCCCAAGGATTTGGGGTATGTGCTCCAAGGTTGTCCTCCTGAGATGGTGTGTCTTCCTGAGACCCTGTAATAGACTTAGTTTGCTTCAACCATAGTTTTTTTCCTCACCCCTTGGGATTCTGGTCAATTTGGTCATAAATTAATTTTTTTGGACAAGCTATTATTCTTCTGTTTCTTCATGTGAGCTAAAAAAAAACCCTTACTCAATTAGAATAAAACTTTAATTAAATCGAAGCACCAATTAAAATATATCATCAATTAAAATAAAGTACTAATTAAAGTGTTCCCAACAAGCAGGAGTGAATATGGCCTAGGGGCTAGAGGCAGCAGCCGTGGTCACAGAGTGGCTTGGAGGGCCAGTGAGACATGTTTCTGTGGCTATTGGGGTTTGGGGATCAAACCTGGAGAAAGGCTTTCAGCCATGGGAACAGAACGCCCCACTTGCTGAGTTCTCTGACCCCATGACACAGTTGAGACCCTCTTGCTCCTAGTTCCGGAACCATAAAGAGCCCACAGCATCGTCTGGCTGCAGGTGACGAGCAGGGCACACGCGAGTCTTCTTGTGTGTCTACTTAACAGTCATCTTGAATCAAAGCCACATTCGTAGGTGCTGCTTTGGTCCGATGGAACTCGGGGTTGTTATTGGTGATATGGCCTCTCTGAGAACCACTCCTCTGGATGTGGCTTTGCTCTATGGGCTCCTGGACACTGGATAGGCTGGATCCCCAGCTTCTTTTCCTTGGCATTCAAGGCTTCATGCCAGCTGGGCCTCCTACTTGCCTCCTCTCATCTCCCAGCAAGCCTCCGTGTACACAGCCGCTTGTTCCTCTCACCTATCTCCCAGCTAACTGGTAAACTGCAGGAAGTATAGATGTTTCTGACCCTGACCATCCTTCTGTCTAAGGCCCTATTAGGCCTATCTTAGGGCTCCTCTGTCCGCTGGCTTCAGACCAGAGCGGGCCTGCTTGCCTATATACACAGCTCCCTCAGTTTCTTGGGGGAGGTCAGGGTTTAAGTTAATAAGTAAGACTGATATCTAGCTTGCTATGTATAAACTTCCTGTTTGTTAAGGGTAGAAATTGACCTTTATTCTTTAGCACCTACCTCAAAACATTTTAAAATTAGTCATCAACTTGTCAACTTTAAATTGATGAATTTTATTCTTCTAAGGATGAATTCTATTTTGACAGAGAAAGGGGTTGTTGATGTGTGGAAGAGGCCTCGTGGTCACTGAATAGCATTCCCCTACCTGGGAGACTGAGGTCTGGGTTCCTGCTGACTGGCACGAGCGTCCTTTAAAAATGGCATTCTGAGGAGAGAGTTGATGAGCTTTTTAGAGGCCTAACAGTCTGGTGCACTGGGCTCGGGGACCTGCCTGCCTGCTGAAGAAGAGACTTCCTTCCTTCCTTCCTTCCTTCCTTCCTTCCTTCCTTCCTTCCTTCCTTCCTTCCTTCCTTCCTTCCTTCCCTTCCTCCCTTCCTCCTTCCCTCCTTCCCTCCCTCCCTCCCTCCCTCCCTCCTTAATTTCTTTCCTTTATTGAGACAAAGTGTCATGCTGACTTCAAACTCACTATGCTGCCAGGGATGAACTTCAAGCTCTTGATCTTCCCATTTCCATCTCCCAGGTGTTAGGATTACAGGTGTACACACCTGGTTTGTGCTGTGCTAGGACTCCAACTCAGGGTTTCACCCACACTAGGCAAGCATTCTACCCCCTGAGATACATCCTTATTCCTATTTTACTTTTTCACCCCAGGCCAGGAAGGAGAAGAAAAGGTGTGGTGTGGCCTACTCAGCATGACTCCTTCTTCTGTTTCTGGCTGAAACTGCAGCTGTTGCTATGTCCAGACCATGATATCCAGGGCTGCCGTAGGCAGGCATTCTGCTGTGGCCAGGGTCTTATATCCTAGGCTGCATCCCACCTGGCCCCCTACCATTCAGACACGTCAGAGTGGAAAGCTTGGCCCCATCATCTTGGCGGGCACATAGAGCTTTCATCAGGGAAGCTGTGTGAAGGATGTGGGACTCAGCAACGGGCAAGGGAGTTCCTGTTTTCCGGGATAACTCCTGGGAAATAATGCTTTTGGGAGAGCAGCTCAACCTGTCTGCTGTTCTTTATCTCAGAGATCATCTCAGAGATGTTATTGTTATGATGGCGTCATGATGACATCCGACATCCGGCACTCAGCCCTGGGGCATTTTATTGCCCCCACAGCCCTGTCTCAAGAGGCTGATGCAGCACTCTAATTTTATGTGGGATACTGTTCACCTCCTCTTTTAGTCCCCTGTGCTTTGGGTTCTGGATCATGCCCAGTGATCCTATACAGAGAGAAGGTGTCCAATGGCCCCAGACAGGGATGTATTTCGAGTGATGAGTGGAGTTCTTCACTTTAGAAATGGGTCTGTCCTGTTTTCTTCCTTGAAGCTTCCCTTTCTTGTATAAACATATATATTATGTATCTACCTACCTTCATACATTTACACACACACACACACACACACACACACACACACACACACACGGTGGGCATGTGAGCAGACATAACTTCATCAATTTCTCCTTCTGTCCTGACCATTTCTAAGCCCTGCCTTAGCCTCCGCTGACGAGTTCCTCTCTGCTCTCTTCTCTCCTCTCTTCTGTCTCCCCCTCTCTCCTGTCTACCTGTCCTCTCCATCCCCTCCCTCCTTCCTCTCTTTCTCTCTTTCTCTCCTCCCCTCTTTTACTCTCTCTACCCTCTCTTCAGTTACCTTTTTCTGCTAAGCCAGACTTGGAGTGAAAAGGAGAGCAGTAAACTCCAAAGGAGGGAATTCTTTTTCTCTGAAACACATTTTCCTGCTCTCTTACTTACAGAACTACACTATCTCAGCAGTAGGGAGCAGAATCCTAGGGGCTGTGCAAAGAGCAAAGTGATAAGTTAGAAGGAAACATGACCTGCTTCTTTCTTTGGTGCCATAGATGTCTTTGGAACATCCACTCTCTATTAGTCTGCTGCTCTGGTAAGACTGGAAGACAGCCCACAGGCCTGTGCCCAAGTAGCTCATACATTAACCGAGTATTCCTTCCAGACTAGGGGTGTCTGGATGGGTCTCTGGAAGGTCAGAAAACTGAGATATGACTTAAATCTCTAGGAAGAGTTTCTTATTTCCTCAGATTCGTGGAAGGGTTCACTAAGACTGGCTTTCAAAATACTTTTCTGTGCAAGAATGAGGATTCAGTCCCCAGAACCCACATAAAAAGCTGGACATGGTGGTGCACATTTGTAATCTCAATCTCTCCAGTCATTCAGCGTAGACTAATATGCCAACCCCAGGTCCTAGTGAGAGACTCTGTCTCAAAAATCAAGGTGGTGGCTGGAGAGACGGCTCAGCAGTTAGGAACACTGGCTGTTCTTGCAGAGAACCTGGGTTCAGTTCCCAGCACCTACATGGCAGCAAACAACCATCCATAACTCCATTTCTAGGATATCTGACAGCCTCTTCTGAGCTCTGTGGGCATTGCACAGCATGGGTGCTCTTATATACATGCAGGCAATATACTCATACACATAAAAATTTTAAAATAATAAATAAAATATTTTTAAAAATTAAGGTGGATAGCTTTTAAGATTGACGCCTGAGGTTGGCCTCTGATCTCTACATACAAAAACACACATGTGAACACACACCTGCACACACAAACACACAGATACAAGATCTGGAGAGATGTCTCAGCAGTTAAGAACATTGGCTGTTCTTGCAGAAGACCTGGGTTTGGTTTGTAGAACCCACATGATGGTTAACAACTGACTGTCCTTAACTGCAGTTCCAGGGGAATCCGATACCTTCTTCTGACCTCTGCAGGCATTGCAAGACATGGTTACACTTACATACATGCAGGTAATATAATCATACACAAAATAAAAATAATTAAATATTTTAAAAGAAGAAAAAAAACACACACAGAGATACTCCTTGACTTAGGTTGGACTGTTTCCAAGTAAAGCTACTATTAAGTTGAAAATACTAGCACAAATTTCACTTAATGCTGGGCCTGGATACACCTGCCATCTCAGTTTGCAGGAGACTGAGGCAGGGGGATCAGGAATTCTTAATCTGGATTCCAAAGTGAGTTTGAGGCCAACCTGGGCCCTGTCTAAAAAACCAACAGACAAGAACAGACAACATACCAGCAAGCAAACCTTGGCATTTATACACCTAACTTACTAAACATCATCACTTAGCCCAGTCTACCTTAAATGTGCTCAGAACACTTACATTAGCTACCATTGGGCAAAATCATCTCACTCAAAGGCCATTTTGTATTCAAAGGATATTTCATGCAATTCAATGAACACTGTACTGAAAATGGGAAAAACACCCAATAGCACAGATAAGCTTTCACACCACCAGGAAGTATCAGAGACATAAACTGAGATAATGTTAAATTAACCTAATATAAATTGGGGACTATTTGTACATCTCTTGGTCAAGCCTCACTCCCTCTCTCCCTCTCTGTGTGAGAGAAATATTTTTGAATATCAGTACCTCTAAAGCAAACTTTCCCAAGCATTACTTTCCCTTCCCATACACAGCCCAGTGAGCTGTTTTCTATTTCATTCTGCTTTTTGTTGTCTTTACACGCGCTCCTGTTTCATGAAAAATACTCATTGCAACCCACAAATGTGATTTCATGACTAGCAATGAGTCACTACTTTAGAAGTGTAGGTCTGGATGAACACAGAAGAATCACTGATCTGGGAATTCTCATCCATCGTCAGCAGGAGTGTAAATTAACTCATTCTTAATGAGAGCCTTTTAGCAAAATTCTACCAAATTTGCTAAAACATCTGCCCATTGACTGCCAGTGTTCTGTTTTGGGGAATTTATCTTATATATAGTCTAACACCTATGCAGAATGACCTTCAAGACAATTATTCACAGCATTGTTTAGAATAGCAAAAGATTGGCAACAGCCCAAATGTCTGTCATTATGGAACTGACTTAATAGCTCATGGAACATCTACACAATGGAATAATACTCAGAGGCTGTTAAAAAGAAATAAAAGATAGTCTCAGTGACCTGACTTAGAAAGACTGCCAGGAGATAGCAAGCCAAGTAAGATGCAGAGAGGAATATTGTTTGTTCCCTTTAGATATAAAAGGTCAGTAATTAGACTCAGAATTCATAGTTTATTGTTTGGGGTTCAACCACATAAATTTGCTCCTTTTAAAGGTCAAGATGGTTGACTATTGGCAATTCCATTGATGAATGTGTGAAGGAAGGCGTATTAGTTACTTTCTTCATTACTGTGATGGAATGCCTGATATGCCGTAAAAACAGGCAGTTTATTTTGACCCAGAGTTTCAGAGGTGTCAGTTCATCAGGTGAGTGGGGGTTGGGCAGAGCAACTCACTTATTGGTGGCAGCCAAATAGAGAAACGGGCCTATGAGAAGAGGGCAGGGAAAGACATATCTCTCAGGGACACGCCCACAGTGACCTAATTCCTCTAGCTAGGCCACATTTTTTATCTTTTACTACCTCCCCTAATGTCACTATATTAGGAATGAATTCAGGCATGAATCCATTTTTTTGATCAGAGCCCTCAAAATCTAATCCTCTTTGGAGCCATCCTCACAGACACGCCCAGAGGTATGCTTTTCTAATCTCCTAAGCATCTCTCAATCCAATCAAGTTAAGGAGATCAGCTGTCACAGAAAGGGAAGATGAGAAGTTAAGCCATCTGGAAAAGGTGCTTGAGAACAGCCTTTTCACTGGATCCTGCCTTTGAGCGGGTTGCTTGTAGGAGAAGAATGGGATTCATTTCAAGATAAAGCAGAGCCAAGGGCAGCCCTAAGGCAGCATGCAAGGTGAGCAGAGGATGCCTGACCTGGTCCCATGCCCACATCCCAGGGAAGAGCGGCCTGAAAGTCCTCAGGAGGCTGTGTGATGGGAAGAATCTCAGGGAGTCTGCCTAATGAGGTCAGGATGGCTGATTGACATCTCACTCATCGATGGGGATTGGAGAATCCCTCTCTGTCTCTCTCAGGCTCCTGTTCCCTGCTCCTGGACAGTTAAAGTTCAGTTTAGACTTCAAGACTTTGACCCAAATTTCATAGATGAAAAATGATGACTTACTGTTATGAAGGAACAGATGAGACCATTCGAGAGGGAGGGCTGAGGATGAGGGTGACTGAAGCCTAGATCCCTCTTCATTGGGTCCTGTGCAGAGAGTGACAAGGGCCGGAGGGGAGGTCAGGCTTGTCTCCATGGCATCTGAAGGTTGGAGTCTTCTCTTCTTGGGGTCCTTCCTCCGAGAGACTTCAGCTTGCCCTGGAAAGGCGTCAGGGTGAGAACTGGAACCAGTAGAAGATGTACCCCAAGCACAACACTCACTTGTGAGATACAGTTCAGAGGAATTTGAAGGCGAATTGGGCTGCAGTCAGGGCAGGAGTCTGGGGTTAGTTGAGTCATTGATCGATGAGTTAAGGTTTAATGAAAAGATACCAAATTGTCCTTAAGTGCTTATCTTTCTTTGCCTCTTGTTCTTAAATTATGTATCAGATTTTTGAATGTAGACATGATTAATGCTTAGGGTCTCCAGCTTGGCTGCTTTAACAAAGAGTTATATTTTAATTTAAGAAGAATAACTGTGAGGAGACTTATCTCTCATCAGTTAATCACTCGTGGATGGAACCCAGCTGTTTGGACCCTAAAGCCATAGATAGGCAAGAGCAGCCCCATCCACTGAGTGGGCATTACCCTGGTTACTGACAGAGTAAACTGCATCCAAACACTGCAACTATAACATACAAGGACGGTTACAGGGCTACCAAAGAGGAACAGGTAGAGAAGGAGAGATGGGGAGAGGACGTGCAGCACTTACGTCTGGGGTTCGGAGGATCTCCCTCTTCACCACACACCTCAGGGAGAGCCTTTGAGAGTGTGGTAGAGCTCTGGGATGGTTTGGGGAGTGAAATCCCCAGGATGGGCCTGACCTGCTGCTTCAGCACAGTCGCTGTTTATTGAGCGTCTACTGTGTGTCAGATTCTGGGATTACAAATAGGAGTAAGACACATTTCTGGCTTTAAGTTGTTTTCTAAATACTGGAAAAAAACAGACTGGTAAACGGTTGGCTGTGATACACTTGAGGTTTATGTAATAGTAGATGTTTGTACAAGGCACAAAAGGGACTTCCTGATGGGAAAATAATGATTCCGTGGAGTGTGCCTTGTGCTCATGCTGTGCCCACAGTCATCACATGCCAGTGAGAAGCCTCTCTGTGCACTTGGGGCCGCATGTCTGCAGGATTTGATAAGCACTTACCCCAGGGATAAGAAGCTGGGTTCATATTCTGCCTCTGCCTCTTACAAATTGGGCATCTTTAGGCGAGCCACGCAACACCTCTGTTTCTGGATTTTCTGCCACGGGGACTTTTTTCACGGGGTTGTTGAAATGGATTTAATATTATAGTGTCAGCTTTGATGATGATGATGATGATGAAGATAATAATGGAGGGGGATGAAGAGGAGGAAAAGATCACCTAGAAAGCAGAACCAAATGGGTGTTCTTACAGGAGAAAAGCCTGGTAGGTGATAGAAATTCCAATTCAGCCTGACTTAAACAAATGGAATTTATTAACAGTAGATCAAGAAAACCAAACAGTGCCTTGGATCTGGGTTCTCTGTTGGCCGCTCTCTCTGAGTTGGTGTCCCTCTCAGCAGATGCTCCACATGACCTCACTAAGGTAGCAGCTTGTGGCTCCTGGGACCAGACCATTGCAATGTAATTCAGTAGAAAATAGCAGTAAGTTTTTGTTTCTGCACTCCCAGAATGGTGACACCCTTGGATGGTGGTCTCAAGAGAATGAAGTTATGCCCAACACTGAGCCACTGGCTGAGGTCAAGTGAATGTAACACCTTGGTTTTCTGAGTGCTTGTAGTGATCTTTCTCTTGCCATCTAAAATACCCAAAGTTCTTAAAGCAAGAACTTTAAGACTCTAAAGCTGTTTATATGGAAATCATGCTAGATTTTAATGCTCTTTTGTTCCTGATCTTTTAGCTTTGTCTTAACCTATCCAAAAAAAGATACTGATTATTATTTTCTTAGCAACTTGCATGTCTTGTATCTTTCCAAAGCATTCAACCCACTGTAGCAGAAACAATAGCTCTGTCTTTTCAAATTCATACTTGTGTGGTTTATTAATATTTAACTGAGCATTTCTAATAAACACAGCTGGCAAACAGGTGTGAACACAAACACTGCACGCTCTGATAAGTGTTCTACCTAACTGATGGGGCACAAGTGACTGCAAGGGATTCTGGGGTCACAGCAAGGACTTGGCATAGGTTCTGGGCATTTTGTAGATTTTATAAGAAGAAGAGTAAAGCAGACAAATCACCTAAGTTCATTGAAGAAAATGTCCGCTGCTTGGGTTTGCTCTCGATGACTGGGATATTTGCAGTAGATGTTGGGAGAGTGAGCTGGGCTCGTGTGGGTGTGAAACAGGGAAGCTCTGGCCTTTCTGAGGAGAACCAACACTGCATGGCGATTTAAAGACTTTAGTCCACAGCCAGGCCTGATAAACAGGGTCTGTGAGCATCTGATCTGGGCAAAGATGATGCTCAGAACAGAGTCCATGAGGTCAGGGCAGAGATGCTAGAAAGCTGGGGCCCCTAGCCTGCCCACTTGAAGTGTATTTCATCAGGATATAGGTCTGAGGAAAGGATGCCATCTTCTGCCCTCATGTGTCAGGGCCCTAGCTCATAACTGAGCGTACCTTTGGAGTCAACATCAACTGAGGAGTATTTAGAAGGGACTGCCACCCACACAGAAAGCCCAGAAGGGTACTGGACCCCTTTTCTCAGGGACCCAAGAAAACAACATTCTAGTATATTCTGGATCGTGGACTGAGTCTGGCATCCTCAAAGACTGTCCCAGACAGTAAGCAGACATCATCAGTAATGTACTAGGACAATGTAGCCTCCAAAAGGTCCAGGCAAAAGCGGACTGGGTCCCAGAAGAATCAATCAAATGGGGACAGAAATATCTATATTATATACATAAAGTTGTGAAGATTAAATGAAGTGTGAGTCACTGAGTTCCAGAGTAAGTACTTAGTGTCAGCAGCCTCTTCCTCATGTCTTCCTGCCTTTTAGCAGTGTGTGAAGCTGAGGTTCACAGTGGTTAAGCAACTTGCCTTGTTTATACAGCACAGGAGTGGCAGAGCAGAGACCCCAGGCTTCCTCCTCTCTTCCTGACTCCATCTTGGCCCATTATACCAGTCAGGCTGCTGGGCTGTCTAATAGCTTGGGTTCCCCTGGGATGGGGAGCCTGTGAGCTCCTCACCATGGGTTACTGCACAGTGAGAAAGGCCTCAGTTTAATAATGTAACAGAGATTAGAAAAGTGCAGGCCAGAGGGAGGCCATAGAAATACCTAGTTACTAAAACAATATCAGATAATGACCTTTTAAACCAGCTTCAGCTCAGGGAAGCTGCGTGGAGCTGGGTAATGATTACAGCTCAGGGCCTAACGAGGAGGGCATCACTTATTTATAACACTGTTGTTTTCTTGCCTTTATTGCAAGCGCACCCCTGTGTCTAGGCAGGTGGATACTTTCTTATAATCGAAGCAATAAATGAGTCATTTGAGCTGGTTCTGTGGTCTGGAGGAGTGGCAGGATCGAGGAAGGGCAGGGTTGTGCGGGGTTTGCTCCCAGACACTGGTACTGGAGTAAGGAAAGGGGTTGGCAAGCTCTGAGGTGCCCAGATTTCTTTGTCAAGGTGAATCCAGTTTGGAGGGACACGTCAAGCAGATGTGGAATTGCTTGTCCATTACCTTGCCATTATTCTACTGATGACCACAGTTGTTAACTTATTGTTTATGATCATTATTACTGGCTTTATTTTCTCTTTCTTATGTGTGTGTGTATGTGTGGGTTCATGTGTATGTGGAAGTCAGTGTTAATGCTGGGTATCTTTCTCACTCTCTGCTTATTTACTGAGGCAGTGTCTCTCCCTGAACCCAGAGCTCACCACTAGTCTAGCAAGCCGGATTTCCCCAGAGGGACTCTGTGTCTCCACTTCCTGAACACTGGAATTACAGGCAGGCTACAATGTCACTCTACTTTTTAGGGGTGCTGGGGATCAGAACCCTGACCTTCAAGCTTGGGTGGCAGATACTTTATCTACTCAGTCGTCTCTCCAGCCCCTGCCTTTCTTTATTAAACACATTGTATTTTTATATTCATGGCTCCCTAAGTGATCTCAATCAATTTTGGTATTCTTTTTATGTATGTATGTAAGTATGTATTTGTGTATGTATGTATGTATGTATATATGTATGTATGTATGTATCTATCTATCTAGCTAGCTAGCTAGCTAGCTACTTATGTATGTATCTTAAATTGTTATTGTTACTGTGGTGTGTGCATGTGTGTGATGGCACACATGGAGGTCAGATGACAACTTTAAGGAGTCATTTCTGCCCTTCCATTCTGGGGAATTGAATACAGGTCACCAGGCTCTTGTGGCAAATGTCTTTGCCCTCAGGGTCATCTTGCAGGCCCCTTAGTCTTGGAACTATAAATGCTGTCTGGATGCTGATGACCTCTAAACTTATTTCCAGTCACTGCAGACACACGTTCCCTTTTGTCTCTGGCTCTCCGCCGGCACAGCTTGTCAGATATCTTCTTTAGCTAAAGCGTGTCTACGGTGGAACTGCTTCTCCTTCAGCCCCCACTGTACTGTGCCCGGTGCTGTGATCCACCAAGCCTTTCTAAGTCTGAAACAGGTCAACTCTAACACCTCCCTTTCTCTCATGGTTCTCGTCTAGTCCAGACAGGAGCATTGTTGGCTCCAAGTGCATTTTGCACCTGTCCATTTCTCACCACACTCACCTGGTCCCAAACCCCGGCATCTTTTGTAAAGAGGCAAAACTAACAGGTATCCCATCCCCAGACGCCTTACCCACCCTACGTTAAAGTTAGATCCCGTTCCCCTTCTTTGGTGATCTTTCTAGCACCTCCCTGGTGTGCTAAGAATTGGTAGCCATGTTCTCAGGTCCTCATGTGCTCTGATCCTTGCCACATCTGAAATTCAGCTGCCCCTGCCCTCTGCTGTCAGCATTCTTCCCAGGCCATGCTGGTTCTTTGACAAACCACGGTATTCCTGTCTCAATGCTGCG
The DNA here is from genome assembly GCA_035773235.1 of Eospalax fontanierii. Lineage (NCBI taxonomy): Eukaryota > Metazoa > Chordata > Mammalia > Rodentia > Spalacidae > Eospalax > Eospalax fontanierii. The sequence goes on from CM069526.1 coordinate 115,626,862, forward strand.
GCAATTGCTATTTCCTCTGCCTAGAATTGCTTCTCTCTTCACATCTTCTTGTGCCTGAATCCTTATCAGCCAGGCCACACTCATATCTGCTTTGCAGAGAGGCCTTCCAGCCCTCCGCCCCCGCTAGGATGAGACCCCTCGCTGCTTCTCATGCCATCACACCGCTTTGCCATGTGTATCACATACATAACATATACTGCCTGCCCTTGTTTCCAATTCACTGTCTGCATGTGCTGAGGTGTTACTTACCTGGTTCTGCCCTAAACAGAATATGGAGCTATGCCTGAGATGTAGTTGTCACCCAACAAATACTCACTGAGCGAATTCATGATGAAGTAATTTTTCCTAATTTTAATAACAATCTCATAAGTACAGTCCAGCGGCTCAGCTTTACAGCTGTCTTACCTGAGTCATCCAAGCTTGTGTGTGGCAGAATTGAAGTTCAAACACAGTCTTGTCTTGCCCCAATATTCATGAGTCCAAAACCATTCTACTTTCTCCAGACAAACTGCTGAAAGTTGTTTCTAAAAGCTGGTGAGACGTTCCTTTGGGGAAGTCTACTTTAGTTGGCTCGTGGTCATATCCCTTCAGGGAGTCACTGTGTGGACCCTGGGGTCTACACTAACCACCATCATCACCATCTCAGCGGTTCCAGGTGACAGGGCAAGTGTAAATGCAGATGTGAACTGATGATCCTTCACTCACGAGGCCCTGAGATACCCCAGAGCAGCTTTGGCACGTTAACCCAGATTTTCATAAGAACCTCAGAAAAAGAATTATTCAAGGGAGAGGTCTTTGGCTCATGGTGTCTTAGTTCTCTCTTCCATAGCTTCTTCTATTTCTTATAATTTGGACCTAGTTCAATTAATCAGACTGCAAAAGAGTCTGGGAACATTAAGCAGAATTTGCCATTTTCATGCAAAGCTGAAAGACATGGCCATTTCACATGTAACAATTAGACATTTTTATAGCCAACCTATCACATTACACACCACAGATTTCCAATAAATAAAGCAAAGCTAGAATGGGTGCTGCCAGTTGTGTGACAATCCAAGTAACAATATCATGGACAGAACAGTGCTTTCTTGACACCTAATTTACTCAATTACATGAGTGATCGTGTCACTCCCAGCTTAAGCTCCTTCAACACCTTTCCATAAATTAAAATAAAGAGTGAATTTCTTCATATTCCTGCCAACATCATGGCCTTATCACAAAGCACGGTAGGAGAACATTCCTTCTGCAGTAGATGGAGCATCCCATGAGGCAGGCTCCGTATCCTATGTCCCCTGTCTAGCACAGGGCCTGGCAACCCAAGAGGATGCAACAGAAGTAGAATGAATAGCTGCATGGTCAGTTTAAGATATTGTGGTAAGTAATGAAAAACTAAGCATCTCATGAGTCCAATATGGCTCATATTTCAGCCACAGCTTGCCAAGGGATCTTTTAATTATCTAACACAGTATCTGAAATTTTCTTCCCAGCATAAACTCTTAAATTAGGGCCACTAGCTTAGAATTATGGTAGTTTAACTGTCGTTGTATGACATTATTTCTGGGAAGACATGGACAAATCTCTACTAACTGCAGATAGAGAACAGACAACAGACCAAAGTAAGGATAACACTCAAACCCAACTTGGTGAATCAGTGGGTTTTACTGGGGTTGCTTACAGGAGTATGGATGAGAGGAACACAAATGACTCCCAGACAGCTACACAAAGCCCACCCCAGCACGGGTGACAGCTCACAAAAGCAGGAAACCTGGAGCGTACTGCACAACCTGCAGGCAGCTCAACAGGTTGGACAATGCCCTTTCTAGGAAGCTCGGCTGGTCTGAGCCTCTTCCAGGAAGCTCAGCTTGTCCAGCCCTGTCTCTTAGCAATCCTTACTACTTATACAAGCTTGGGATGGAGGGAGTCTAGTGAATTGGTCTGTTTCAGGGTCTTCCTGAAGCTATGGACTTGTTTACTTACTGAATTTTAATAGCTTCCCTGCAGGATGGAATGTGGAGCTTATTCAGGATGGAATGTTTTATCTGAGAGGAAACTGATGTAGAAACACTGTCCGTGCTGTGACAAGAGACTGAGATGACTCTACAAAGTGAAAAGATGAAGGAATGGGAGAGAGGGGAAAGGGTGACAGAGAGAACTGTAAGAAAGCATGTTCCAGTGTGGGGCACAGAACACATTCTCCCTTCTTTTGATTCTCTTTGGTCCTTGCTGCCCAAATGCCTTGTTTTTGCAACATAATTTAGGACCAGTAACTTAGACTGGCTTAGAATCAGATTTACATCCTTACCCCAAATAAGAGACCGCTCTTGTTGAGTATATTGGACATATTTGAGTCAAACATTTGGAAATTCATCCTGAATTTATTTGATTTCTGATACCTAGCAACAGTCTTTTTAGGGAGTCTCCATCTCAGGAGTGATAATGTAGGTATTTATTGAGGAAATGTGGGGGGGCTTGGTACATGCTGTCATTCATTTGTAAGCTTCTGTTCTGAACTGCATATTGTGTACCTCAGAAATGGTCTTCCCTTGAATCCTTTTGATTTGGTCCTAAACCCCAGTTGCTAGCCTTCTGCAGAAGCCAGATTTGCATAGTGACTCAGTTAACAGTATGGCCCTGCCCATGTGTTCTGGGTCAGCAGATGTGTATCCTGCATCAATGTGGGTTCAAGAGCAGAATGAATAAGGAAATGGTCTTCAGTACTGGCAGAGTAAGTCTCATGAGGAGATCTGGCCAGCCAGGCTAGTGGGGATGCAGAGAGGAGCATGGGGAAGACTCCTCTCCAGCAGGACTTTGACAGGACCTGCTTCCTTAGGTCAGTCCTAGGATAGAAACTTCGTCATCAGCTTGGTCAGTCATGATACCTCATCCAGGAAATGTGGCTGGGCCTGTGGCTGCAGAATGACAGCAGGAGCAAGCACAGGCAGCTCACAGTTGCTCTATAATATAATTGAGAAATTTGGACTTTCTTGTGGAATCTTCACTTTTTAAATATTAGCAAAATATTTTAATGTTTTATTTATTACTTTTATTTTATGTGCATGAGTGTTTTGCTTGCATGTATGTAAGTGCACTACATGTTTACTATGCCTATGAAGACCAGAAGGGGGTATTGGATTCCCTGGAACTGGAGTTACAGATGGGTGTTAGCCATCATGTGGGTGCTGCGAACTAAACCCAGGTCCTCTGGAAGAACAGATAATGCTCTTAACTGCTGAACCATCTCTCCAGCCTTTACCAGAGAATTTTCGAAAGTACTATACACTGTCACTCCCAAGAGATGGACAGCATTGAGTCATTAGACTCTTGGAGGCAGCAGGCTGGACTGGATAACCTAAGGAAGAGTCTTGTGTCTTGTGTGGACTGTCTCATGGGCACATTGATTCTCCACTCCTTACTAGAAATTACTCCAGCTGTCCAGGTATGTTCCTCTTTTTCATTGAGAATTTTCAGAAGGAACAATTTTAGGGTGGGGACTGTGCTCATGACAGCAGCTACCTGATAGCCTGTTGATTCTGTGGGGCTCTCCCTTTGAGGTCACTGCTTTGCTCTTCCCCTTTTCTATGTGGGCAGCAGGTGCAGCTTACGTTAGTACCCATATCTTCTTCAGGGCTCCTCATCCTGTCTGAGGTCAGACCGTGTATCTCCTAGGATCCTTGTGGTTGTGGACTTAGGTACTCAGTGGGCAAGCTTTTTGTATCACTTCTGGGGCATTGCCCAGATCTGGGCTCTTGGCACCCTTAGGAAGTCATCTCCAGAGGATGCAGTGTTGTTCTGATCGCTTTCCATTTGAACCAGCCAGGAACAGCTGACCTGCCCGCCTGTCTCTCACCAGGGCTTTATGTTGGCAAGTAGAGAGAGCAGAAGGCCAGCTGGGAGGGAGAGTTTGGGCAGATGGAGATGCTGTTGGCAGTGGAGACAGGTACATGTGGGCAGTACGGAGAAGATGAAGTCGAGCTCCCCTGCTGAAGGCAGGAGCATTTACAGATCTGCAGGGAGTGGGGAGATGCTGATAGCCTTTGGGGCCCCAAGGGAGCTCAGACAGCATGGTACTGGCCCTGGCCTCTGCATTAGTGGTCAGAGTTCTTCTAGCTTTAGTTTCCACATCTGCAAAATGTGGGTAACAACTGCCTCTCCGGGCAGTGATGAGCTAACGCTTGTGAGCAGGCTTGAACCACCGTAGATTACCGTACCTGAGTGAGATGATTGTTATGTTTTACCTGTTCTTACTCTACTTCTCAAGCATTTATTTTCCTTCCAGTTCATAAAGCCAAAAATTTATAGACAGACAAAGTGGAACAAGTCAGAGGAATGGCCACTAGGCTTCTTTTGAGCCTCTGTCATCTCACAGGGACTCTGCCCCCTCAGGAAGTTGCCCAGCTGCCCTCCCAAGCATCCTCTACATAGCCTCTAGAGGGAGCTTCCGAAACAGCACGTGCACCTTCCTCCAGGTCTTGCTTTATAACCTTGATTCTTGGCTTTGCTTTTCTGGAGCAGACTGGCACTCAGCCCTGGGCTGGGATGGAGAAGATGGTGGAGCACAGTTCTGCTCTCAGGCACCTGGCTTTGGGTGACTCAGCCCCTACAGGTGCAGTCTCCAGCCTCCTGCTCTATGCCCTGCCTGCTCTTCCTCTATGGTCTTCACCCATCTCTAGTACCCATTAGCTACTGCTGACCTCACACCACAACCCTTTCTGCCTGCTCTGCTCCTTGATGACCAGTAGTCTGTCTTCTCCCTCTACCTCTCTTGATTCGCCAGCTTCCTGCCATGATTCAGCCTTTGCTGAATTTGCAAGTGATGAAAAGCCAGCTCAAAATAGCTCATAAGAAAGGGAAGAATTTGACTAGTGAGGTGACTAAACAGGTAAAGAGCATTTGCCACCAAGTCTGAGGACCTGAGTTCAATTTCTGGGACCCACATGGTAGAAGGTGAGACCCAACTGACTCTCCAAGTTGTCCTCTGACTTCGAAGTTTGTGCATTTCTGCACACACCCAATGAATAAATGAATGGATAAATAAATAAGTGTAATTTAAAAATAGAAGAGGAATTTTAGATTCCCAAGGTGAGAAAAGACATGCCTTCTGCTATTGCTGGATCCAGGTGCTCAGGGAGCATGGGGACCTGGGCACTCTAATTTCTTGGCTCTATTCCGTTGTCAGTAAACTTTCTTCTTAGACCTAGAGATGAAAAAGACAGCTACCTAGATCTTCAGGCTTGAATTTCATATAGCTCACATGCCCCATAACATGGCTGGACAAAGCTCTAGGGAGAGGCTCAGTAGGCTGGTTTGGGTTATATAGGCACTGTTGGGTGGTGGAGTAGGATAGGGACAAGTGTTTGGAGCAGGTTGGGGATGGTCTGTATCTGACTGACTCATGGACTGAATGTGAGGAGGTATTTGCCAGATAAGAGTCAAGGGGTTCTTCCTGAAGAGAGGGCCTATGAGTGCCCAGCTGGCAGGGACAGCGGGTCCTAGCATCCCTTCCCTGTCTTCCACCCACTCCCAAGAGGGTGCATGCTTCCCATAGTCCTTGCTGTTCATATTGTAATGAGACGAAGTTTTGTTCATGTACTTGTGTCCCATTGAGCTCTGAATCCTACCATAGCCTGAACCTCATAAGGTTCAGACCTGTGAACCCACCAAAGATAAGTCTAGCCTCTGGCTCATGGGTAAATGGAATCATGTTGAACAGAAATGGAAGCCATGTGTCAGACCTAGGGGTTGTGGTGCTGCACCAGGCATGGACCCTTGCTGAGCTCACCATCCCAGATCCACCATCTGGAGTTATGCTCTTGAAGACTGGGAAGGCCATGCTATACATAGGATGTCTGAATGACTGGAATACAGCCTAGCAAAGGATAGCGGTGTGTGGCCCAACACTGTAGAAGAGAAATCAAGCCAACAGCCAGCCCCACAGCCTCTGTGGTGTGGTCAGCCCTGAAGCTGTCTTCCTCTCATGTTGAGCCTCTCTCCTTGCCTTCCTGTGACCAACAGACGCCTGACTGAGCCAGCACCCCATCACCCTTACTGACCTGTTTAGCATACTGAAGACACTGACCTTCACAAAGTCACTGACTCCAGAAACAGGCTCATCATCATATCCCAAGAAAATTGTTACTGATAGAATAGAACCTAGGTTTGTGAATAATTTTCTGGTTTTACAAAGTTACTTTTTTACAACAATTTCATCCCCAATCACTTACATATACTTAGAGGATGACTTCATGCAGTGAGCTTGGTGCTATGTGCTACTTGTAGTTTCTTATGCTAGGATGCAATTCCACTACCTGGAGAGGCTGTACCAGCCCTGTCTATGTCACCACTGAGGCAGAGTCAGGCAAAACTTGCTGTTCTTGACCTCAGCCACCTGAGTCCTGTCCTGTTGTACCCTTAGCATTAGCAGAGATGGCTGATTGGCTTCCAGGTGAAGCTGAGTGAATCTTCTGTAGTCCCAGGAGAGGGGCTAAAGAAGGGTGGCTGCTTTCACTCTACCTGCAGCCTGGGTCTCCTCTGTGAGACTGCCTTTTGCCAACCTTGCTGGCTGGCAGCTGCCTCGTGTATAAATTCTCCCTGGCACTGAGGGCAACTTTGGCCAGGCTGAAACTTCTTAGGAGAACTTTCTGAACCCTGTTTCATGTCTTCTAAAGGGTATATGCACATCAGGAATTAAAAACAAGTTTCAAGATGTTCTTTGAGCAATTTTTAAGGAAAATAGTGCGGGTAAAATGGGCTGTTCTGAATAATTCAATTACCTTTTCCAAATTTAAAATTATTCTTCCCTTAATGGAGAATGAGCCAGATGTGGGGCAGGGATAAATGCCAGAACATACTGAAGTTTTTAAAGAGCAAGGAGATGCTGCACATCCCAGAAATGAACACTATCTCTTTCTGTATGGCTAGAGACAAGCACAGAGGCCAGTTATTTGATCCCCTGCTAAAGGGAGGCGAGCTCCATACTGAGTCCAAGAGTGAGTCTGCAAGCTTGGGGGCTGGGCTCCTGGGAAGGAAGTCTCTCTGATGAGACTTTCTGGGGCTTCCAGAGAGCTGGTGAGATGAGAAGATTTGGTCTGCTCAGGATTATAGCAATAGGCAGTTTTCTCAGTCAGGAAACCAGGTGCTCAGAACTAAAGAGACCTTTGGAATCATGGAGGCTCTTGCTTTCTGAACTTTGGTGGTTTGCAGCCATCCACATTGATGAATTTTTGCCATGTGGATTTACAATCTGTGCAAGTGTTTATTCACTTAAATATTTTAAAATGTGTTCCATTGTAAAACAAAGTTTGTTACTGTAGTATGTGGGAAACCAAACATATGCTATAAAGGCAACTGTTAAACAAGTCAGTAATGAAAATTCAATAAATCTAAAATAATTTTTAAGTATCATGTATTTTGGACATCAGAGACACTCCATATACAAGCTAAGATCCTCTACATTAAAGCCATCAGAGGATGGAAAGGCAGTTGAAAGGGGTATGCACTTCTCCCCAGCGTTCAGTATGACATAATGTAGTATCCAGCTCACCCATGGTACCTGCTCCCTGCCTTACACCCAGGAAACCCCATGTCCATTCCTCTTTTGCAGAAGGTATCACTTGAGTAAGGCTAATAGATAAAGGAACATAGCTGAGGGTGACAGAGTGCAGCCCAGGCCTTGGACCTGCCTAAGAAACTGAAATTGTGAAATCATTGCTCAGCTTGCTAAACCAACATCTGTTCCAAATTGCAGCCAAAGTGATTCACCAAACTCAGCAGAGGGTGGGGGTGGCTCACGTTCCTGAGCTTTAGAAGAGAATTCAGTTCTGGCAAAGTTCTGGCAGAACTGAGATGGGTCTACAGAGTTCAGCAGAAGGATCTATATCGAAACCTCCCAGTAGGTCGTCAAAGCAGAAAAATCAAAGAGGTCAAGCCAGTCTTGAAGAAATTTCTAAGAGGGTCAGACATGATATAATGAGACCAGAAAAATAAGCGTAAGATGCTCCAGAGGCTGTTTCAGGTTTGAAGGATCAGCAGGGGCCTGCTCCGGGGATTCTGGGAGTCCCATCCCTTTATCTCTGTGCTGGGTTCTGTAGTTCACCGGGCCTTTCCTGAACCATGCTTCCTGCTTCTTTCTCAGAAAGTACCTTTGCTCACTAGGGAACGTTACGCTAGTCTGAACTGGCCTGTGTGCAGCTGAAAAGTGGTCACACTGAACCAAAGGGTGACAAGAACGTTGCTCTTTCCAGTTAAGAGCTGATTGGGAAAACTGAGGGTGCCGTGCTGACAGGCCTAGGCCACTTTGTACTGGGGCTTTGGTGGAGTGGTGTTCCTTCAAGACACCGTGTGACATTTCAGGAGCTCCTGGGAATGTGAGGATGCTTTCAGGGCTGGCCTGGCCACCCTGCAGAGGGAACCAGCTGGATGCTGCATGGGAGGGAAAGACTTTTTCTTCCTTTGTCCAAGCCTGTTATCATTAGTTTGAAGTGTTCATTGGGGCAATCTTGATGGGTGGTTGCTTGTGCCCAAGAAAGTGTCTCTTTTCTGAAGACTGTTAGAACCATCCACAAAGCCAAGAGATGTTCCCAAATGGTGCCAAGGGCATAGCTCTGAGGCCAGAACCACAGCGTTGACAGGTCTTAATCACTATAGAACCGAGAATCATCTTCTAAGATTCTCCCTGGGGCACCCAGCCAATGCTTGAACAGAGCAAGGCTTCCATTTTTAGAGACATGAGCTGTAGAGCAGGGCTGTGGGGCTGAGGGTCTGTAGCCATTCTAGGCTTGATGAGACAGACACTGATGAGAATCCCAACTATGTACTTACATGAATTGGGCTTCTGGATCCTCCTTTCAAGAGGGAAGGAATAGCTTACTTGTGAGAGGAAGGTATGAGAATTGCATGGCCAAGTGTTCTGGGGCTTGAATGCAGTTAAGGTGAGCAATATCGTGCCCCACCGGAGCAGTACCACTTTCACACTTGTCCTGGAAGGTCAGGAATTATGGAGGGGACTTGGTCAAAGTCACTGACCACTCAGAGATGATGGGTAGTTAATCCTTGGCTATCATGGTAGAACCATCTGTAAGCTATGGTCCTGAGTACTGGTATCAATATTGCTAAAACAGGAGATAGCATCTCCCAGCGTGGAGGAGGTTCCAAACTTAGTAAGAGAGTCAAGCATGAATATTTCATGTATGAATGGATATACTGATTGTGCAAAGTGTATGTGGTAGAATGCTATATAAAATGTGTATTTTGTGGGAGGGGGCATGATACATGTGTATATGGATAGAGGACTATTAGGGAGACTGTCAGAAAGGAGAACCTATCCGGAAGAAAAATGTCCCTAGGATGACTTGACACAAAGGTATTGTTATGGTTAATCTTAACTGTCAAGATGGTTGGATTTGCAATCACCTAGGAGACATGCTTCTGGGTATGTCTTTGAAGGTGTTTCCAGAGAAGTTTTGCTGAGTGTGGGTAGTACCATTCAATGAGCATGGGTCCCAGAAGGAACAAAAGGGAAAAAGGAAGGCCAGAGAGACAGCTCAGTTAGTAAAGAGCTTGCTGCACAAGCATGAAGATCTGAGTTTGGTCCTCAGCAAATTCTCTCTCTCTCTCTCTCTCTCTCTCTCTCTCTCTCTCTCTCTCCTCTCTCTCACACACACACACACTCAGTCCTGGCGTGGTGCCATACACTTGGAACCCTGGTGCTGAGAGGCAAAGACAGCCAATTTCTGGGCTCCCTGATCAGCCAGCTTAGTAGCTTAATTGTCCAGCCCCAGGTCCCAGTAAGAGACCCTGTCTCAAAAGATAGATGGCTCCTGAGAAATGATCACAGAGTTTGACCTTTGGCAACACACACATGTATACACATGCCCTTACACACACACACACACACACACACACACACACACACACACACACATATGCTCACTCAGGGGAAAAGGAGAAATCTGCCAGCTAAGGGCCAGCATTCCTCTCTCTGCTTCTTGGTTAGTTCAGATGTTAGCAAGCTCCTGCCACCACCTCAAGCCATCCCTGTCACTAGGCCTTTCCATTCTTGATGAATTATATCCTCAAATCATGAGCCAAAAGAAACCCTCTCTTGTTGAAGTTACTTCTATCAGGTATTTTGTCACAGCCACAGAGAAAGTAACTATTACAGGTGTCTAGGCTGATGCCCAGTGAGACGGACCTTATTACAGAGCAGCTTCACCTACATCCCACCTGGCAGCTCAGGCGGACCCATTTGCAGACACTGTTTTGTGTAGAGCTACATCCGAAGGGACTCTGTTCTGAAGGGACTGTTCTTTATGTATAAAAAAAAAGCAGCACCTGTGAGAAAGAATCCTGACCAAAGAGCTGCTAATTGGCTCTTGTCCCTCAGCAGAGAAGCCGATCTGCTTCACCTGATATCCTCACCAGCGTGGCAAATACATGTATAATTGAAAGGGAGAAGGAATGTGGACAAGCCAGCCCATCAGTGCAATCATGGATCTTTCGGTCCGTTGAATTCTGACTTTTTAAAGAGAGCTTGACTTGGCAGGCAGTAGGAGAAAATGTGTGAGTGACTGCTGCCACATTTGACCATGGCTTGGCGCACTTTCCAATCAGAAATGGCTCAGCAAATGGAAATAAAGGTTCACGGAGGGTTAATAAAGCTTTATTGCAAAAACCAAACAAAGAATTCATGGAATGAAATGATAACGGGGAGCTGTCCAACAATATTCTTTGGGATGCATCCAAGACTGTAATCAGAGGCAAGCTAATTCACTCCTAATTTCAGGAAAAAAAGGATGGGGAAAACTGAGTGATTAGAAAAGGAAATAGAAACACTAGAGGAATCATATAAACATAAATTAGATCCCAGAATACTGACACAATTAATCACAGCCAGGGGTGAGTCTGCCCCCTCCTACTAAGAAGAATTGAATATTTCATAAAGTATACAAAAGAGAGAGGAACCAAGAGGCACATAACCAGCCATAACTTAAAAAAGCACTTGTCAGAAATTAACAACCAAGATGCAGGAGGGAAATAACATCTTCATTAACTAGGAGGGATGAAAAATAATCTCAGAGAATCCAACAAATGCTCCTGTTCCTCAGAGCCCGATCACCTCCTGTTGAAATTACAGCCGTAACTATTAAAAATATATTCTTTTATTTTTTTCCTTTCTCAGAACCAGAGTGATTCATTGTATATGAAAAAGAGAAGAGAACAGAAGAAATAATTAAAGCTATTTAAAAAAAAAAAGTCTCAATTACAAAGCACCAGAGTCCAGATGGCTAGACCACAAATTCACCATGAAGGATCAGCTTGGGATGGGGGTGGGGGGTGGAATCTACTTTGTAGTGATAGAGCTGGAGATCTGAAAAATGTGATATAAGGACATGTCTTTCTTCCTAAAGTTAGGGGTCTTAGGATGGGAAAGAGACATCCAAAGTTCCACAAGTTCCTCTACTTTGTTCATCCCAATGTGTTGGCACCCCTGTTTCCAAAATGGTGAGACAAGCCACAGTCTGCTCAGAGAAGCAGAAACAGGAATATTGTCTCTGGAAAGCACAACTGAAGACAGGAAGGCAGGCTGTAGACCTTAGGTCTCAGGCTGGCGAAAGTTCTCATAAGAAACAGGGCTCCCAAATGCAGAGTTTGTACTGATCTCTGCTTCCCTGGTTCAAGACTCAGCCATCAGAATTCAGTCAGAGCATGGCACTGAGGTTTGGGGACTGAACAAAAGCTTGCTTCCTGCTCTCAGATTACACCTTCCTACATAGCCTGTGGTTATTGTAAAGCCTGTGGAGCAGTTCCCAGCAAAACGAGACAGGAACAAGTATCACCCTTCCTCCTCGGCAGTAAGAGGTGAAAAAGTATGGGGAATCTTCATAGGGACTTTTTTGGTGCTAGACACTGTACTAAATGTATCATCTCATGGCAACTCTATGAACCATCAATCATTTCTGTGCTTTAGAGTGGTGCTGGGTAGGTGACACGGGGAATGGGATGTAAGTCCATTCATTCTAGAGCTGTTTGCACTGCCCTAGGACACCTCACACCCCACCCTCCATCCTTCAGGCAGACCGCCAAGTGGAGATGCCAAAATATTAGGGTCCTGTTCCAGTATAAGTCCTTCCTGAATGATCTCCGTGAATCAAGGTTGGGAGAAGGCTGTGGCACCTTACAAGATGTTTGTTCAGAGAACAGCCACAATGTGGGGAGAGGCTGGGATTGAAGAGTTTCCTGTTGGGTAATGAACAGCTGGTAGAATTCAGAGTCCAGGAAGGATCACAATTCTATTAGTTCATTAAGCCTCAAAGAAGCCTTTTTGTATGCATATGCTTATTATACATAAATGAGCTCAAGCTTTCTTTTAACTCTTTGAAAATGTCTGCTTGAAGCCAAAGCTGCTCCAATATCATTCTCTGGAATTAAGGAGTTCATTTGATCAGAAGGTGGTCTGTTCTTGTGGGAGAGTATGTTGGATTCTAATTAATCAGGGTTCAAAGACTGAGGAGCATCAGGCACAGTTCTGTTAGTTAAACAAAATATCAAAAATCAGCACAAACAAGCAACAGGATACGATTTAATAATACTATTTCCTTTCAAAAGACCTTAATTTCCTTGCAATAATTTGAATGTTTGCCTTTTAAAAGGTTAAGGTACAGGGCATAGTGGAAAACTGGATAGAAAGCTTCTCAGTTTATTTTATTTCTTGGGTTGAACTGTGCTCAACTCATACCTGACACATGTGGGTACCAAAAAAGCACACTAGTGATGAACCAAAATTGAGCAACCTACCTGGTTAGATCTGGTCCCAGCACCCAGAGTCAGCTAATCAGCAAGCAATTGTGAAAGTCATATGGGAATGTAGGTGTGCTAGACTTGACATCAGTTCCCCAGAGGAAACAGAGTGCACACAGTGACTCCTGTCTCTAACTTGAAGCGGGTGGCTTTGGTTGGAGCTTCCAGGTAATGGGAGTATAGAGTTTGGCTTCGGACAGTGTGGAGTTTCCTCTGCTTTTCTAGATGGTAAAGGGTGAGCTTGCAAAAGAGGTAGATCTGTAAAAAGGTCTACACAGAACATCTAGAGATGGACATATAAGGTGAGAAACAATCCGGACAGGATTAGCAACGCACCAAAGAAAAGCTGAGTGAACTTGAAGACGATCAAAACAACCGAAAGCCAAACAGACACGTAGAAGAGGAGCAGAGCAGCAGTGAACTGTTGACAGATAACCACAAAATGATCTAAGTGTAATGGAGGAAAGCCAAATGCAGACAACATGTTGACTCTAAAAAATAACAACAAAGCAGTCTGAATAGAACGTCAGGAATTCGAGACAGACAGCCCTGTGAATGAGAAGCCATGGCCTCCCTCCCTGGGCAGTACCCAAGTCTCTTTCCTCCGTGGCTTCCAATGGTACCAGCTTCCCGAGTTTCTTTCAGAAACCCAAGTATCTTTTGCTAGGAGTCCCAGACTCAGGATAGCTACCCAGCAGATAGACCTCAAGGTCATTTCTTTTCAGTTTTGTAATTCTAGGCTTTGCTAATCAGGTTTCTTCTCTGGCTTCCAAGGAACTTCATGGACCATAAGACATTTGATACTATGAGAAAGAAAGGTTCTGTGGCTAAAAACGTTTTGGAAATCTTTGGGACTGTGAGACTAGACAGGCTTTGTTATTGATGTCATAGCAGATAGAATTCTGGTAAAAGAGAGCCAGAGACCCTCATCTCTGCTGCTCCCAAAAGGTGCACTTTTGGGAGATACTGCCTGCAGTTGGTGGTGATGGTGATAGAGGGCAGACTGGCCAGGTCTGCTCAGTAGTGGGCATAGAAAGACCCCAGCCTGGGCAATGCTGGGTACTCAGTTCTGAGCATGGTGAGTTGGTTAATTAAAACTAAAGGCTTCCAGGAGGAGGAGAAGACTCAGCAGCAGTCGAAGTTAGAGAAAAATAAAAGATGCAGTGTGAAGAGACGGGCTCTGCCCCTGGGGCTCAGGGAAAGCAGGAAGATTTGGGGGTCCATTTCCTCAAACAGAATAGTAGCAGAAGCCATGGGTTGGATAGCTCTTTGCTTCTTACCTGTGTAATCCTGTTCACATTTCTCAGCAGCAGCATCTGACCCAGGAAGTAGTAACTGGGTGTATGTAGTGTAGTGTGCATGTAGCGCTCTCTCTCTCTCTCTCTCTCTCTCTCTCTCTCTCTCTCTCTGTGTGTGTGTGTGTGTTTATGTGTATGTGTAGGGCACCTCAGGTGTTGTTCTCAGGTGTCTTAGAGACAGAGTCTCTGTTACTAACTGTTTTTGAATACTTACTGTGGTTCTGCATGATTGAAAGGAATTAGCTGATTTGCTTCTCACAAAAATCTTAGAAGATAAATACATAATCTATCCTTAGTCTTCACAGTTGAGAAAATTGAGGCACAGAGAAGTTATGTCATCTACCCAAGGCCCATACAGCTTACTTATGAGTGGGAGGTGCTATTTTCTGCCACGCCCGTTTGCCACCTTAAGATAAAATCAAAAGGTTCCATGACAACGTAAAAGTCGTCTATAAAATACTAAGGCCTTTTCTTCCTACAAATAATAAGAGATATTTCTTGAATAAATATTTTATAGTCTTAATAGTAAGTAATAGTTCTTGAACATTCAATATGTGCTGGGAAGTGTGTAAAACTTTCACACTTTTTGTGTGTATACAAGTGTATATGTAGGTGTTTCTCTGTGTGTGTATATGTGTGTGTGTGTGTGTGTGTGTGTGTGTGTCTGTTTGTGTGGGGGGGGCACCTCTGGTGTTGTTCTCAGGTGCCTTAGAGTCTCTCATTGGCCTGGTGCTCACTAATATACTAGGTGAGCTAACCAGCTAGCCCCAGAGATCCCTATCTTCCCAGGGTGGGGCTTACAAGTGAATACTTCCACACCCAGCTTCTTATGTGGAACTGGGGGTCGAACTCAGGTCCTCAAGCCTGCAAGGCAAGCACTTCACAGACTAAGTCATCTCCCCAGCTGCACTTATGCACATTTTATCTTAAGTTCACAGCAGCCTTGTTGGTGATTATCTTTTTTTTTTTTTTAATAGATTAGCTATATACCCAAAGTCACACAGTTAATAGTTGGAGGAGCCTGGGAAGAAACCAGGGACTGTTACATACTAGTCATTTTTCTTATTGCTGTGATAAAATACTTGACAAAGGCAGCTTCAGGAAGGAAGTATATATTCTGGCTCATGATTTCAGATGGTACAGTCCATCATGGTAGATGGCAGTGTGTTTTTGTAGGAAAGGCTCATAGCTGTGTCTGTACAAACGTGGGGAGGCTGGTTACATCTCATCCGCAGTCAGGAAGCAGGGGAGAACTCAGACTGGAACTGGGCCAGGGCTAGAGCCCATGAACCCACCCCTAGTGATCTACTTCCTCCAGCAAGGCTCCGCCTCCTAGTGGTTCCATAGCCTCCTCGAACAGTATCACCAGCTGGAGACCAAGGGTTCAAACATGTGAGCCTGTGGAGGGACACTTTCCATCCAGACCGTAACATCTATAAAGTGGTTAAACATTAGAATGAGGCTCCTTCATAAACAGTGAGATTGCCCAGTGGGGAGGGGTTTGGAAATAAGGTAGAATATAACCATAGATGCAGAATGGTGTGGTGATACACATGGAACTGTGGTTACCCACTGCTGCACAGACAGTCTTCCCAAATCATAACGGCTTAGCACAGTATCACTTTGCTATCTTCTGTACCTGGGTTGGCAAGGAAGTTCCTTTTCTGGTTCTGCCTCAGTGTTGGATTTAGCTAGAGGAGTGGAGGCTCTGCAGTGATCTCTCTCTTGTCTGGCAACTGTGCTGATTGTCAGCTGGGCATCCTGGTTCTCCACATGCCCTCTCATCTTCTAGTAGGCTCGGCTGGACTTCATATGTGAATTTTCTGAAAATCAGAATGTAATTCTTCTGGGCGGAGAATTTGACCTGTCATCTCTTAGAGGCACTTGGATTCCTGTTTGATTACTGCTCTAATATTGACAGAGTTCTCTTTTTTCAAAGAGCTCTAAATACTTCGTGGGTTTGGGCTCATTAATCTTCAACTTTTTCTGAACTTACAAAATGGATCACCCTGCAGAGTTAAAACAACAAAAGCTGGAGTTTCCGTTATCACTGCTCCCTAAACAACTCCTTTCCATTATGCAGATTTGTAATGAGTTGACTTGGCATCTCTTGAGCTGGCATCAAAGGTACAAATGAAAGCAAACAAGGCCTGCTCTCTACTTCGTGAATGCCACTCCCTTTGTGGCTGCCCTTTACCCCAAACCCAGTAGTAGATGGTTAACCTGGAGGGCCCCAGCGAATCCTGCCTTCTCTCTCCTTGCAGGTTGGAGATGTGAGGTGGTCACTGCATCCTTCAGTACAGGGCATCTTTTTCTCCACCTTCTTAGAGTGAGGTTCATATGAAGCGGGTCACGAGTTCAGCCAGCTTGCTATGGGGATTCTGTCTTTTCTTCCCTAGCTACTGGGACTACAGGCTTTAATGTGTTTGGGGATCATAATTAGTCCTCACCTTGCACAGTAAAGCACTTTACCCACAGAGCCCACTCCCCAGCACAAGATGCTTCTTATTTTTCATTTTTGAAAGTTTTTTGTGCTTATTCTTGCTTATTCAATTTTATGGTAAAATTATCTGAATCTCAAACAGATAAAAATATAAATAATAATGCATCTGAAGAAAGAAAATTAAAATGGGATATAAAACTTGGTCTTTCAGCCCCCAGCTTCTGCAATAGCCACCAGTATTCTCTACCAATGCAAGGGAGTCCTATCAGCTCTCTTCCGTCCTCCTCCTCTCTCACCAGGATAGCCATGGGCTCTGGTGTTTCTGATGCCAGAGCCCACTGAATACGTGTGTGTGTGTGTGTGTGTGTGTGTGTGCATGTGTGTTTGTAGACTAAACAAACTAGTAATCTAGATGTTTCTAAATTTTTTAAATATCTTATTTATATTTTTATTTTATGTGCATGAGTGTATTGCCTGCATATAGATAGGTACATTCATGTCATGCAGTGCCTGCGGAGGTCAAAAGAGGGTGTTGGATAGAACTGGAGATTCAGACTGTTGATAGCCGCCATGTGGGTGCTGGGAATCTAACCCCATCCTCTGGAAGAGCAGCCAGTGCTCCTAATGGCTAAGTCTCTCTCCAGCCCCTCTAAGTGTTTTTGTAAGTGCTATTATGCTTTGTATGTTCTGACTCAGGATTCCCTCTCCCTTTCAGCTCCCTCCACCAAGCCTTCCATATCATGCCTGGGAGACTCATCCATGTTGAGATTTGTTCCCTAATACATATTGCCACAGCTGTGTGGCATTTCGTTGTCTAAAAACATTATGGTTTGTTAATTTTCCTGTTGATAGGCATTTTGCTTTTACACGCTTTTCCACCATTATGAAGAACACTTCCACTAATATGCTTGTATGTATCTGTCCCTGTTGAACAGAAATGTCTAAGGATTCCTCTGGCTCTCTTGAGTTTGTTTCTAGGAACAGAGTTGCTAGTTCATAGGATATACGTTTATGCAGCTCCCAGACAGAGCCATAGTTCTTCGGAGTAGGTGCACCTGTTGGCTTTTCAGTTTAAACTTCAGTTTTCCACTTTCAGTGGGTTTAATTTACAGACTCAGGAAGGATTAAGATCTTTATGATGCTCACAATTCTTCACTGAGACTCCGGATCATGTATCCTTTTCTTACGATGTATACCTTCAAATACTTTGTCCTTTGTTGCTGTTATAAATGGAGCTTTCCTCTTTCATATCTCCCAATTTTTTAATTGTAATTATAGAAATCATTGCTTTCTACATGTTACTCTAGTCACCTGTCTTTTCACTGTTTAGAATACACTGCCAGTTGATTATCATGGATTTGCCAGGTGTGTGATCAGATTAGCTACTAATGCTGACTCGGTTTGCTTCCTCCTTTCCAACTCATGCAGCTCATTTCCTAGGCTAATTGCTTTGTCTGCTGCCCCACAACAATGTTCAGCAACAGTGTGGTAAATGGGACACTTTTTCCTTTTTCCTAATTTCTGTGTGAAAAATTCTAGGGTCTTTCCAATAAGCATTTTGGATAGAAAAGGATGCATTTCGCCAAGGCAGAAAGTATATTCTTATTTTATTGTGATTTTTAAAGAGTGGAATTTTAACATTATTAATGGTCTTTTTTTAAGAAATGTATGAGAGAGAGAGAGAAAGAGATGATAGATAGATAGATAGATAGATAGATAGATAGATAGATATCTGGGTGTATATGGGCACATGTCAGAAGACAACTTTATTGACTTGGCCCTCTCCTTCTACCTTTACATGAGTTTCAGGGATGGAATTCAGGTCACCAGACTTGCGTGGCAGCTGCCTTTACCTACTGAGCTATCTTTCCCACCTACTGTCTTTCATTGTCCATTGAGGTGCTTAGATAATACTTTGTATCTCCTAATTTGGTTATGGGTTCTCTAATATTGAACTCTCCTTGTCTTATAGTAAACCCCATTTGTCTTGCAGTGTGTTGTTGGATTTTTTCTTCCATTAATTTATGTTGGATTTTGCATTCCTGCTCAAGAAGCATTGATGTTCTCCATTCAGTTCAGTCCCGAGCGCTGGGGAGCTGGGCCACAGGCAGCCTGCCATCATAGCTGCATCGTACATGTTGAGCCACTTTTCGTCATAGTCCTATCATGAGGTAACAGGCTGTCTTGGGTAGTGTGTTCAGAAACCTTGGAAATGAGCATGAAGTCGCCTCTTGCCGGAACAAATACTATGCTGTCTTCAGTCATGCTTTGAGCAAGGTACGTGTTGCCGGGAGACCTGTGGTGTGACTTTCACTGTCCAGTCGGGTCTTCCCTCAACCTTATCTCTGCTCTTTTTGCTACTTTGACAGAAATGCTTTCCTATTTCTATGCAGGTTTTTTTTTTTTTTCAAAGTTGAATTTGTAAGGGAGATATTTGGATCTCAGAGTAGGAATATACTTTTCCACACAAAGGATGGTTTCTGTGGTATCTGAACTAGTCCTCATCACAGCCTTGAAAGTTGTGTATTGCTTACTGTCTTTGTCAGGGTTGTAGATGTGGCAGTTCCAACCATAGTCACCCACCAGCTGTCAGGTCTTGAGTTTCTTCCTAGAAATCCATCTTGGCTGACCTTGGCCCAACAAAGGAGCTGTTGTTTCTGGAAGATTCTTAGGCTGGCTACATATTTGTAAAGGGTGGAGGGTGACAGTAACAGGTTAACTCTGTATTAAGAAGAGGTCCCCAAGTCTATTTGCATGAAAAAGAGAATGAGAACCCTTTGCACAGGAGAAAGTAACTGCCCATCAATCACTCCCTAGGTGACCTCTCCAGAGAACAAAGGGAAGCTGTTTTTTTAAGTCAAGGGTTTGTAAGTTAGTGATTTCCAGTACAGGGGATCTCTCTTGTTAGGAGGCTTTTCTTTTTCTTTTCCTTTTTCTTCCTGATGGACAAATTAGGCTTCATTTCTATTTCTTTCTGGCGCTTGGCATCTATGAAAGTCTCTATTCTCTGGTCTTCTCATCCTCTTCCTGTTTATTCTCACTTTCCCCCATTGGCCACTGCTCCAGCCCTCCCTCTCTCCACGCTATCTCTTGGTGTGTAATTTGTTTGCAGTCGGGTTGTCTTTTTGATTTACTGGACCTCTTCTCTGCAGAATTATAATAAATGGATTGCTTTGCTGAGCCCTTGCTGGTTCAACACCGTTTGCTCAGACTGGGTCAGGCCCCTTGCAAACAGAGGATGCGGACAGCCTGCATAAAGGCACTTGCTCATGCACACAGTATCAGCTTTCTGCATCTTCTAGTCAAATATAATGAAAAATCTTAAGCCATCTATCTGACAACCAGTTACGTTATAAGAACAACATAAGAAGAGATGGCCTCAGTTCAGGCCACCCCCATCCCCAAATAGTACAGCCCTGGAATGGGAAGGGGAGGGGGAAGACTGATGGTCTCAAGGGCATAGAGATTGCCTTGATTACAGACTTAATTAGTTGTATAATTAGCAAGGGTAGACCACTAAAACCTTTTTTTGTGCTTGCATTTAGAATACTCATAAAGAGTGTAAACCTAGATTGTGTTAACTGAAAAAGGCAAGAACAAATCTGTTCATTCATGTTCCTTTCTGCCTCAAACAGACCAGTGTTTTTCCTTTGCACTGGGAAGAAAGTGGGAAAACAAGCCATCAATCCAAAGGAAGAGCCACCCAAAGAAGCCCAAAAGGCCAACGCTTGGCCTCCTCAGTGCACACACGCTTCCGTCTCATTCCTCAAAGTACCCACCCCCAGAGGGCCACTCTTGTTCAGAAGTGTCAGACCCTTGGGACCGTTTGGAATTTGGAACCATACTTTGCTTCCTTCTGATAAGTCCTTTCATCGCCCCTTTTCTTTCTTTAGTTCTCTCTCTCTCTCTGTTCTCTCTCTCTCTCCTCGACCTCAAAGCTATTCTACAAAAGTCTCATTGCCTGCATTTGGTGACAGTTCTTATTAACCCCTTCATTCATATGCTGGTGTACTTCTTCACGGCACTGGGTGCATTTGACCACTCCTTACAGGATGTCTGTCTGTCCCTCCAGATCGGAAGATGCTTATGAGTCTCCAGCCTGCTAAATTCTAGGCTTTCTCCAAAGCCCTGGCACAGTGCTCATAGAATGGCACAAACTGTGACTGAACTGAATGAGGGAAGAACGGGGTGGGAATGGCAGCAGGGTCTTTCTTGGGGGTGCCCTTCAATTTGCTTCCTCCTTCCCATCCTCACTGTACAGCTTCTTTATTCCACTGCACATGGCCTGTTCTTTCTCCCCACTTAGCAGGTTAAGCACGAGCTGCTTTCTTCCTACCTGAGCAGGAGGCTTGGGGAAGAGCAATGTGCTTCTTTCAGTTGGGATTCCCCTAGAACAGTGCTCATGGGGTTTACTAGACATCTGGTGCGCAGAGTGGGTAGCTTCATCCTGAAGTGCCTTAGCATGCAGAGACACCTGGTTGGGATCTTCACTTGTCCCCACTGCAATAAATATTCTAGGGAGTGTGGCCTTGGAAAGAGGAGTCAGGCTGGCAGCGAAGCCTTGGTGTCTTGAGAACACTACTTCCTTCTTGGGCCTCAGTTTCCTCATTTGAAGACACTCATCATAATGTGATTTGAACTTTCTGAAATTAAAGTGCAAAAACTAAAGCCCAGAGACCTTCCAGAAGGTCGTCTCAGCCATCTTCCTGTCTCCAGGAGGGTTAGCATCACTGTACCTGTCTCTGGATGCCCATTATCTTTGTACTTCTGTTCTTTCTCTCTGATCACTGCTTATAAAGCCTGGGATGGTGGGTTGGTTCTTTCCCTTGGTTCTGGCATATGAAAGAAAGTTCTGGGAGAACAATTGGGAGCTCTGTTTGGAGCCAGGACTCTGATGTGCAATACCAGGCAGTGACTGTCTCCAAATTCCTTTAGGGGACTTTCCAACTCTAGCTCCTTCGTCCAGTGTGTCATGGCTACATTAGTCACAGAAAGTAGGGTCTCCTCTCCATCCCCCTGTGGTCACCTCTGATCTGCAGAGGAACAGTGAAGAGCTGATTGCTTTGTTGCTGGAAAATGTCTCTTTTTGATGGTTTTCTTCCCTTAACTGGCATTTCTCTCTCTAGTTTCTCATTTTCTCTTCCTCTCTGGGAAGGAAGAATGGTGGCTATTATGTTAGAACCTCTTTTTGTTTGAGTTCAGTAAATCTGCAGCATCTGAGGATAGCGACAGCCTTCAGCCTCCAGCTTCTAGGAAAAGGCTCTTCTTTTTCTGTGCTCAGTCAAATCTTCTGCTTCAATAACTGTCCCAGTCTCTTCTGGAGGTGTGTAGCAGAAAAGGGTGCTGGGGGAGGGAGAGGCCTTTTCTTAGTGGTATAGCCCATGCTCCTGTAAACAACCCTAATATAACTCACTGGGTCATTAAAAAAAGAAAAGTAAAAGATGGACTAAGCTGGGACGAGGAGGGAGATCAGCAGGAGTGGTAGGAAAAAGAGAGAGAATGCGAACGTCATAATGAACCTGGGGATGGCTCAACAGGTAAAAGCACTTCCTATACAAACATGATATGAGTTCAGATTTCCAGAACACCAGAACTCATGTAAAAAAGATGGGTTTGGTTGTGCATTCTGTAACATCAGCAGTGTGGGGATCAGAGACAGGAGGAATTCTGGGGTTTGCTGACTGCCAGCCTAGTCCAAAGTTGATGAGTAACCCTGTCTTAAGGAAATAAGGCATGGTGTGATAGAGCAGGACATTTGGGGTCCTTTTCTAGCCTCTGCATGCTACTACAGGTGTGCGCACCTCCTCACACATGTGCACGTACACCACACATGCACACACATCACATAAGGACATACAAAACATATATACACATACACTTATATACACACATTTTTAAAAAAGAAAATATCATAATGAAACCCATTATGTATAATTAACATATACTAATACAAAATAAAAGGAGTTCTTTTAAAGAAATGAATGCCTCCTTACTGCAGCAGGGGCTGTGGGCTGCAGTCTTTTTCCAGGCCATCTTGTTATGTTTCCTATCCATTTCCTGAGTTACTGGGTGCCCTGTGAACGTGACATCTTGTCTAGGCACACAGAATCAGGTCCAGAGGAACACAGGGGTGGTCTTGGCACTCAGTGCAAGAGAATGTCGAATGTCGGAGTGCAAGTGCCTGTCCTTCTGACACCATTGAGGAGAGATGAGCCCGGGGGGCGAATAATCTCCAACTGTTACCAATGCATTTTTTCCACAAAGAAAATGAGAAAGCTCCAGCTTTGAAGTGGAAATTTCCAGGCTTGGATGGAGCTGAAAGGTAAAATGTGGTGCTAGGACCTTTTGTGTGCAGATAGAAGACCTGAAAACACGCACTTTCCCATTAAACATGCTCAAATATCTCTCTAGTACTCATGTAAGCAAGAGCGAATCCTCATTCATATGCTCGGAGAGGAAAAGCCACTCAAATGTTAAGCAGAGCAGCCTAAGTTTCTATTCAAGTTTAAACTGCCTGAGAAGGTGGGCTGGTAATAGAGAGAAGCATGCAGGCTTTCAGCCTTTCCAAGGGATGGGCAGGCTTGGGGAATTTGGTCCAATTGAAGTCCAAATTGAAAAGAGCATAAGACTACCTCCTCCTTCCTCTTGTACTGATAAAAATACATACCAAAGGCTAGACAAATGGCTCAGCCATTAAGAACACATACTGCTTTTGCAGAGGATCTGAGTTCAATTCCCAGTACACATGTCATGTGGTTCACAACTGCCTGTAAGTCCAACTCCAGGGGATCCGACGCCTTCTCTGGCCTTCCTGGGCAGCTGTACTCACATGAGCATATACTTACACATACATGTACATATAATTTAAAAATGAAATATAAATCTTAAAAAATAAATATGTACTGCTTTTTCCCACCATCTTTGTCGCTGATCAAGAAGGCTTGAGGCTGAGGAGTCCTCCAACATTTTTCTGTGTGCCTGGTAGCAGAGAGTTGTAGCAGGGATCACAGGGGAGATTAGTACTACAAGCATACCAGTAAAGAAGCAGGTCAGGAACTTCAGGATGCTGAAGACAAGGGGATACCTTCAGAGATGCCACACTTTAAACACTCCCCACTTGAGCTTCCCCTGCTGCAGTGGAGACTGAAACCCCAAGCTGTTCCTTCACTGATTTCAGCTCTGTGGAGTCTAAGACTAAAGAAGAGTCTTGTGTGGTCCCCAAGACCCTGGCCTGTAGTCCACTGAGCATACAGGTTGTTACCCCTTGAAACACCAAACCTGTGGAGGTTTCTAGCAAGTCTGCCCAGGTGGACTTGTCCTTTAAGCCTGACCGGGAACTGGTGAGCAAAGTCTCTGGGGAAGAAGTGATGGAATAGAGAAGTCTACTGTGTGAAGTTCAGGGTGAAGCGCTACAAGCTCCGTGGATCTTCAGTGAGGGGACTGGCACTTGACAGACAAGGAAACCACTAAGTCATCCTGCAAAAAGAAAGGTCATTGGTGATTCTGGGGTGGAAATAATGACAGTCACAACAACAGAATGTGTCCAATCATAAGATCTACTTTTATTAACACAGTCTGGTATTAGTGCCTCTGGATCCTCAGTAACCCTGCAAGGAAGGTTCTGTGATCACCCCCTGTACAGATGAGGTACTCTTATCCAGCATACCAAGTAATAGAGAAAAGGAGAGAGAGCCAGGCATGGAAAACAAACATCACAGTCAGAGGTGCAGGGCAAGGTCAAACCTGAAGCCAAGTCCCTGAGATGACTCCTACAGAGGGCATAGGGAAGCTGACTGCCCACCATAGTGTGGAGGTCAGGCAGTGTGTGACATTGCTTAGCATATCTTCCTGTCTAGTCACTATTGGGGCTGTGCCAGAGTAGAAGCCTGAGGCCACCCAGGTGATGAGAGGAAGGGGTACTTCAAGGAGACAACTGTACCTTGGAGAGTTTTGTTGTTTTTATTTTTGTTTCTTTGAGACAAGGTCTCATGTATCCCAGGCTGGCCTCAAACTCAGTGCATAGCTAAAGATGACTCGGGAGTTCACAAGAGTGGGAAGATCTCCTGGTCCTCTTTTAAAGATGAAGACAACAGTATTCCTCAATTCCTTCATGCGATCATATTTCAGTCAGGGAGCCCAGGGTACATCCCAGGCCTCTTGGAGTATTTAGTTCTTAAGAAGTCTTTTCTTCTTGATTGATTCACTATTCTGGGGGGTCTGGAAGGTTCTAACTCTTGGGATCCTTGAAGGCCTGTTCCAGGCCAGCCTTTTGCTAGCAGCAGGTCTACTGGCAGTGTCTGCCCTGGATATCTAGGAGAGGAGTGAATGTATTTGGGTAAAGATAAGGGTCTGAGCAGAGGCCACTCTACAGGGACAGCGGCTACAGCTGGCAGCGCCAGAAATTACACGCAGGTCCCTTTGAGGTTGTGCTGAAGCCACAGGTGAGCTGGATCTTCCGATACCTGGCCTGTTTTTCTCCCCGGGTGGCATTTCCTGTGGGCAAACACCCCTGACCACCCACCCTGAAGTACCCGTTCCCTGTCATCTCCATTGCAGTGTTGACTGATGCCCTGAATGGATGATGGATGAATAGTCACTTCTCCCTTTGGGGCCTTTGTGCCTCATTACAAACCCTCCTTCATCGTGGTTTAGAAACCATGGGATTGGCCACAAAAGGAAGACTGGGGCTGCTTTTGGCCACCAGCCCAAGTTGCTGTGTCTGCAGGCAATCTGCGGAGAGAAACATTTTTCTTCTTGGGCAGCTGAGGCCCAGTGCCATGATCAAGAAGGGAGCTTCAAAGCCCCTTCCACTGGCAATTTCTCTTCCCATCAGGAGCCCAAAGAGTATGTAGATCATGGCTCAGGGCTGGATATATTGGATATACTAGCCACTAACGCTCCACAGTTGGGATGAGCTGGGGAGGCTATGGGGTGGGAGATGATTGTGACTAGGTGGACAAGTGGCCGAGTTTGCCTGAGAGGGAGAGGAGTGACAAGATGTTGGCTGAGTAGTTTGTGATCCTAGCTAGCACCCATCCCCCTATCAATCACCATCTTAGGCCCAGCACCTGAGGACTCCAAGTGCTATTCTGAAAGTGGACCTCATAGACAGCTGCATTATCAGATGGGAAGAATCCACTCCATCATGAAGGTACTGTGTGCTGACAGCAGAGCCTGATGGGACTGTGCAGACTTCCAGCTCTCATCTCCACCGTCCCCTTCTTGCTGACCATGTCACGTAAAATCCCAGCCCATGTAACAATAAGATTTGGTATCTCTCTGTGCTTGGTGGTAGGCCAGCCTTGATACCCTCCACTGCCTGGCAAGCAATTGCAGAGTCTGCCCATGAGCAGGTGATGTGGGCCTCAGCACGATGTGCAGTTTGGAAGGGAGCTTGTGTTTTCTAGGCACCCATCTGTGATAGGAGAGCAATGTCTGCACAGGATCTGTTTGCTTATGACGGAAAAGACGGCTGCTCGGGAGATGTCTGCCCTCTTGGATGTGTCAGTTGGTTTCCAAGGTGGAGAAGTTCCAGGGCTTCTGATGATGTGGAATCGGCCTTCAGGGGTCCTGAAGCACCTTGAGACCCTCCTTCCTTGTTAGGAGGAAACTGTGACTTGCCAACTGCAGTATGTTCAGGCTCAGAGATCAGGATTTGCAGACACATCCCGAAGGCCCCCTGGTACCTGCAGCAAGGTGGGCAGGACATGGGTAGAGAGCACTGCGTGGGCTCACAGTGTATTCACAATGGGATGAGGAGGAAAAATATCTGGAACCTGTGGTGCAGGAAGTTCACCTTTACCATCATCCTCAGCTGCAGGGGCCTAGCGATTGTGAAATGTTTTCACTGTGTGTTCTAGGCAGTGTGAGGCTGGTCCAACCGAGGCTGGCTTGCAGTGTTCCTTAGTCCCTGTCAGTTTTTCCAGGTTCCTTCACTGGGAAGTTTGTTCAGTTCTTTAGAACATTTGTCCTTGCTATTCCCTCTGCCAAGAATGCCCTTCAATATTTCTTTGACTTGCATATTCCTGCTTATGTGGTAAGTCAAGCTAGTCAGCCTAATCAGGCTCCCCCTGCTCTTCTCTCTCCACAAGGCAGAATAAATATCTTATTATACCCTGGAACTTATTTCTTCCCTGTTTTATTTTATTTATTATTTTTATTTTATGTGTATGAGTGTATTGTCTGCATGTATGTAAACGTACTTGTGTTGTGCCAACAGAGGTCAGAAGATGCCGTCAGATCCCCTGGAACTGGAGTTACCTACAGTTGTTAGCTGTCATGTGGGTGCTGAGAATTGAACTTGAGTCCTCTGCAAAAGCAGCCAGTACTCTTAACCACTGAGTCTTCTCTCCGGCCCTAGTTTTTAAAGAATGAATTATATTTATTATGTATATGTGTATCCGTGCATGTTTGTAGACATACATGTGCGGTGTGTGGAGATCAGAGGACACCTGTGGGAGTCAGGCTTCTCATTCCAACTTGTGAGTCCTCCAGATCAAAGCCTGGTTGTTAGGCGGAGCAAGTACCTTTCCCAGCTAAGCCATCTTGCTGGCCCCTTCCCTGTTTCTAACCATCCCAGAATACTCTTAGACCTGGAGCTCCTTGAAAAAGGCTTCCTAGGTAGGGGACAAGAGAGGCTGTTTCAGAGTCATGTCTGTATCCGGTGAGTTTTTGAGGTGGTGGGAGACTGATGGACTCAGGTACTTGTTCTGTACCAGGAAGGACATAGGCTGGATGGGTCCTGGAGGCTGCTGGTATCTAAGCTGATAACACTCAGCTAGGAAATGGACTTCCGAGGTAGACATGACCTTGGTTGTATTATGACAGGATCTGGTTGCAGTAACAACTGTAGTTTCATTTTCTTGGGCCTCAGTTTCCCCTTCTATAGAAACATGATGATAAAAAAATCATGCCTCATAGGCTCCTATAGGTATCACATGAGGTGGTGAAGGTAAGGCCCACTGGCTTATTGTCATTTCATGGAGTGTCCAGAGAATCCAGAGCATAGGGCTGTTCTTGCTACTATAATCTTGCTACTGGAAGCAACTTTCCTGTAAGGTGCTCAGACATGGTGACTGAGATGGGGTGTGTCCTGATGAAAAGCTGAGGCTGCTGGGAGCAGGGATCTCACCCTTCACCTCCTTAGAGCTCCCTTGGGACCTAGCCCAGTGCACATGCTTACAACCTGCTTGATTCTTGTAAGTCGGTGAATAGAGATGATACCATGAGGTGGATCTGGGGCCAGGAATAGGTGGGATGAAAGCGGCAGTTAAGGGAGAAGCCCTTGGTGTGGTATGAGGGGTGCCTGTGCGTTAGACCTGGAGGCCTGAACATGTTTGGCTTGGCTCAGTTTCCCCATAAGCTCTCACCTGCTGGTTGGACAGCCCTTGGTGGCCTATATGGCAAGCACCGTGTATTGCTTGTGCCACCTAAACTAAAGCTACCGAGGAGGCGGGGAAGGGGAGGGAGTGAAGGAAGGACAATGTTCCAGACAAAGGAGGCCATGAGGTAAGGCTGGGATGGGAGAGAGGACTGATGGGAGCAGAGGACAGTTCTGAGGAGCAGAACACCGCAGTGAGGGAGGCCTGCTCAGAAAGCAGAGGCAGAGCAGAGCTGTGAAACTCTGACATGTCTCAGGTTCTGTAGGCCTCGTCTGTAAAGTGGGCACAGTGCCTGTTACTTCCTCTTAAAGGAGTTGGGGAGAATAAAGAAGGGTGGGTATGGCACATTAACAGTAGTGTCTGTCTTCTAGGAGTGGTGCAGTCGTGTTGGTGTCCGTGAGGAAGCAGAGGGAGAGAGAAGGCCTGGCGTGTCCGTAAGACGGA
Organism: Eospalax fontanierii; assembly: GCA_035773235.1. Taxonomy (NCBI): domain Eukaryota; kingdom Metazoa; phylum Chordata; class Mammalia; order Rodentia; family Spalacidae; genus Eospalax; species Eospalax fontanierii. The sequence continues at coordinate 115,655,220 of CM069526.1, forward strand.
CAATGGCTTTGGAAGGTGCAAGAGTGGAGATGTTAGAGGCTGGAGCAGGTGCAAGTCAGGAGAAAGGAAGCCTGGGGTCTGCACAGGGGTGATGCAATGGGCATGCAAATAAAAAGACTTAGTGGGAGGATTTGGAGAGGAATCACAGAGATGACAGAGAGAGCAATAGAGGGAAGTCAGGAGTCCAGGAGGGTGCTTAGGGTTTGGGTCTGAATAGCCCGCAGGAGGTAGTGCCATCCACTGAGGCAAGGGGAAGTCTCTGCCTCTGGAACCCCAAACCACGCACGCACCACAACCCTTGCCTCTATGTACTTAGTGACTATGAGCATGTGTGGCTGTAGTAATATATTCTGTGCATTTCAATATATGCCATAAAACAAAATTATAAAAAAATCAGATAAAGATGAAATAAACAATATTTTTAAATATCTTGCTATGATTAAAATGACTTCTTAATTTCATTAGCTGGTACAGGGAGGCAAAATATACACTCAGAGAGAGGCTCCTCATTAACGATAGTGGATGTATACCCATATTTCAAATAGTCTTCTTGATTATTTGATATTTTTTTGCCAATTTCCTGTCAGATCTGATTAGACTCTTCTGGCTTTAGCTCTTCGTGTAGCTGATGAAGAGCTATTACTAGGGGCAGAACAAGTGTCAGGAGCCTCAGGCTTTGGCTTTTATTTATGCTTATGGCATTTGAATCATTCAACTTGTGCCTCTTTTGTGGGAATCTTTGAAAGTTGCTTATTCCATTAAAAATTTTGTGTGTGTGTGGTGCTGAAGATTGAGCCCAGGGTCTGTCCATGCTAGTGAGCACTACTCCTGGGTTGCCCACTCCAGACTCTTTACTCCATTTTGTAAGACTTTGGTTTGACTTGTGCCAGTGAGCAGAATCTACATGTGCTCTTTACTAGGTGTCTGTGGATTGTAATATGTCACTCTGACATTGAACCTTGATAGGGCATCTGGTCACCTTTCTGCAGGTGACCCTCACAGGCTTCTTTCAAGGCACATGACCTTGTTCACAGCCCACTGTTAGGGCACAGGGTCCGTTTGTATAGCCAGTATTACTAAAGCTAATTTTTTTTTCTTTCATATTTTTGACATGATAAAAAGAAGTATGGAGCTGGGCAGTCAGCTTGGAGGGTAACAGTACCTGCTGCTCTTGCAGAACACCAGAGTTCTATTCTAAGTATTCACATTGGATAGCACACAACTGTCTGTAACTTCAGTTCAGGAGGCTCTGACGCTCTCTTCTGGTCTCCATGGGACCCTACATGCACATGCAATATTGACATGCAATATATGTACACATGCACATAAATAAAAAATAAATCTTAAATAAAAGAAATAGTGGTACTGGAGAGATGGCTCAGCAGTTAAGAACACTGGCTGCTCTTGCCGAGGACCTGGGTTTGGTTCCCAGCACCCATATGGTGGCTAACAACCATCCGTAACTCCAGTTCCAAGAGGTCCTATCTACCTCTTCTGACCTTCGTGGGCATTCCATGACATGAATGCACTTCCCATACACTCATACACATAAAATGAAAACTGAAAAATGAAAAATTAAAAAAAAGAAGCAGGAATAGAAGTGCAGGCATTCTACACTGAGCTCCAGCCAAAGCCAAGCCAGAATTGACATGTACGCTGTGGGAGGTATTAGGGAGGGTGAGGTAGGAGAGGCACTCTAGCGAGGCACCCTAGCAGCTCGGGTGCACTTGTTCAAGGGGGAAGTGTAGGGAAGAGCTGATGCTTTATGCTCATCATCTCTAGGCCTTTTTGATATCTCCAGATATAAGCTTCAGCTTGCCCCAAGACTTGGGTGTGTTGATGTGCACTTGCACCGAGGCTCATTTAGCTGCATTCCAAATCACTGAAAATGGAGGGCTGAGGAGATGGCTCAGTTAATGAAGTGCTTGTACTCGAAGTCGGATCCCCAGTACCCATGTAAAAGCCAGATGTAGGGCTGGAGAGATGGTTCATAGGTTAAGGGCTCTTACTGCTTTTACAAAGGGCCCAGTTCAGTCCCAGCACCCACATGGTGGCTTACAACCATCCATAACTCCAGTTCCAGGCAATTCTGATGCTCTCTTCTGGCCTCCATGGGCACTGCCATGTTGTGCACTCACATACATAGAGACAAAACACTCATACACGTAAAACAAAAATAAATCTGAAAAAAAAATCAGGTATCATTGCATGTACTTAGAAACCCAGCCCCAGAGAGGCAAAGGCATGAAGATGGTTGGGACTTACTTTGCTGGCCAGATAGTCTAATTCAGCTAGTGAGCACCAGGTTCAATGAGAGGTCCAAGCTCAGAAAATAAAGCGGAGTATGACATATGCTGTCCTCTGGCTTCTACATGCTCATGTACACGTTTATGTTCACCCGCACATGTTCACATGCACACACACACACACACACACACACACACACACGCACGCACGCACACATTAGCATGGGAGTATGCCTATGTTTTTCAAAAATCACCTTCTCAGAAGATCATGGGATTAGAGGTTCGGGGTCTCTTGTTGCTCACTCACAGCTGCTCCTCATCCCATCCTGTTGAGCTGTGTCATGCAGAGGCAGGGACCCTACACCCAAGCACCCTACAGGGATTGGAATCAGATAAAGATGAACCAGGCAGAGCTGGAGGAACAGAGGCTTGTGGAGTTGTTGTAAAATTGCTTAGTGTTTTAATCTGGTTCTTCTGTTGCTTTTAACCTGATGAACCTGATTATCAGATCCTGATGAATCCCTGGAAGACTGCTGGACCCTCTTCTTTCTCATGAGTTGAGCAGTTCTATGGAGACTCCACCTTAGCAGACAGTGAATGGAATGGGAAAGGCCTGGGAGGATTATGGGACTAATTGGTTGTTGCTGTAAACTTTGAGCATGCTGAGCTCCTGAGCAGAACAAGGTGGCACAGTTTTCATGGCAGGTGCAAGCACCTAGGAGAGGCAGTGGCTCAGGCCTTTGCATCACCCTGCCCAGCAAGTATGCTGACTTGGGTGGGTGAGGAGGCAGTGCTCTTGGCCCATCAGGAGCCCATTCTATGTAGAGCTTTCTTCCCTTGAGGGATCATTTTCTTCTGAGGCTGGATTCTGCCCTCTGATTATCGCAACACATTGCCTGCTTGGTTTTACTCCGTTTAACTCCCACACTCATTTTGTGCATGAATGAGTACAATGAAACCAGTTTAATTTGCTGTTAATTCCGTGTTTAAAAATTCTCTTCTGTTTAAGAGACATAGCCCCTTTCATCTCATCAAGGCAGTGTGTGAAAGAAAACAATTGCTGGCTTGGTGATGGTAGCATGGGCTTGGTCCAACCTGTGGTACATGGGATAGGAGGGGTTGTGATAGGTGAGCTCCAGGGAGGTGGGAGAAATGTCTTCAGCCACTGGGCCTTTGAACCTGCAGAGCTAGGGCTGGTTGATTTACTGGTTGGGGAGTTAATGAGTGGGGGAAATGCTCCTCTCTGAGGACAAGGCAGAGGGACTTCATACTCAAACCAAGGCTAGTCTCTTGTGGATCCCAAGTCCCTGTGAGTACAGAAGTGAATTCTGCAGCTGATCACAGAGTCAGGGAAGACCTCTGACTGTAATTTAGGTAAAACCAACCTTTAGATTGCTTCAAAGTGTCTAAACATAGTGTTTATACAATTTGCTGAAGCTCAGCTAGTCAAAGAGGTGTGGTTTTGACAAAACTGTTCTTTGAGTCAGTCCTGTTTCTCTCTCTCTCTTGTCTGTTTTAACTATGGGTCTTTGGGGATGTAGCCTTTGCACCATGTGGCAGAGTTCCCGGTCCCAGGCAAGGCTGCATCTGGAGAGATAAATAAGAGAGGAATCTTCAGAAGCTGTGGCATGTTACGCCCCGCCCCCCAACACTGTTCACCACAGACAGCTCTCAGGTCGGGTGGAGGTGGCAGCCGGATAAGCCTTCGGGACAGCCTGCTACCCTTCCATGGCCGCATCAGTGCTCCCTCCGCTGCACTGTAGGACCAGGTCTTCTTGGAAGTTGCAGGAGGAGCAGTGAGGAGATTGGGCTTTGTTAACATGCCCTTTCAGCTTTCAGGGGTGCTGACTGAAGGAGCCTCCAGAGACTTCACAAACCCGATACCTCATGCCTGTGGGTACACAGGTTCCTGGCTTCCTGGGTGATCATGGATGCTGCCCATTAGAACCACTATCTGCCTCACTTTCTATATCCCTCCCCAGATACCTTGCAAGACTATACGGTGATTCATCCATCTGTTGGGCACATTTGTAGGGAGTACCTGCCATGTTAAAGTGAGGGTGAATGTGAAGGTCTGGAAGGCTAATGCAAGGGGAGGAGCAGGAGGCAGCAGGTGGCCGAGGGCTTCAAAGGGGATAATGTGGCCGGTGGGCGGGCCACGAGGCTGCCTTCACATAAAGCTTCTAAGCTATGTGAAGAGAGTCAGAACAGTCCAAGACTGGCTTCTGGCTCCTGCCAGACACACCAGCCTGGCCTTGCTGTGACCATACTCAGTGCTGTCTGCATCCTATCCCTTTTCTTGGCAGGCAAGGCATTTGCCAGGTGGGCACTACCAAGAATTGTTCTTGTTCCCAGAAGCCTCACATCTCAGCTCTCCCTCCCCTCCTTTCTAAAGAGACTTGTACTGAAGATACTTTACCTAAATAACTGTGTTATTTATCTGTTAACTAATTTGACCACACAACCAATATTCCCTTGACACACATTTTTTTCTCTACTTCTACGGTCACCTTTGGATGCTGTGTCTTCAAATCTCCCACCCTTTTATTCCTCCCGCCTGAGCTTTCATAGAATTTAGGGCATGACTTAGCCCTCTTGCAAGAAGTCTTCTCTGTCTACCCCAGGCTTTCTCATCATTTCTGCTCATTGCCATAGAGTCCTGGTGGTCTATACCAGTTAGTTCCAAAGACTCCTGTGGCATCTGAAGTGATGAAGGAATTTTTCAGCACATACATAACCCCCAGGTGAAGAATCTCAGTACGCTGCCAGCTGGACTGTATGTCCCTATAATCACGGGAGTATGCTATTCTCACTGTGTGACCTTCCTAAGGTTGCTGTAAAAATTACCATAGATTTAGAAGCTTAAATGAATGCAGGTTTTTTTCTTTCACTATTGAGGAGGCCAGAAATACAAACGAAGGGGCTACCAGGATTGGTTCTTTCTAGAGGCTCTGAGGAGAGTCCATCCCATGCCTCTTTCCTAAGCTTCTCCTGTCTGCTGGTCATTGACATTTCTTAGTTTGCAGTTGTACAACTCCAATTCTGGTGTATTAGTAATTTTTCTTGTGGCTGTGACAAAATACCCAACAAAAGCAACCAAAGCAACGAAGGATTTATTTTGACTCACAGGTTGAGAGTACAGTCCATCATGGCCAGGAAGGCCTAGAGGCTGGAGAACGAGGAGACTGTTGCCACTGACCGGCTGTCAGGAAGTAGATGCTCAGTGCTCGCGGTCAGTTTGCTATCTCCTTTTTGTTCAGTCTGGCACCCATGTTATTGATGTGCCCTCCAGGTTCAGGGCGTCTTCCTTCTGTTAACCTTTCTAGAAGGATCCTCACAGACATACTCAGTGGTGTATTTCCATGATGATTCTAAATCTAATCAGGTCAACAATGATTATTAACTATCACACCTGCCCTTATCTACCCATGGCTTCCTCTCTACATCAGAGCTCTTACTTTCGATTCTAAGACCACCAGACTTTAGATTTTAGATCCACACTGAATCTTAAGATAATCTCATCTCAAGATCCTTAATTATATCTCAAAATCCTATTTCCAAATAAGGTTACTCTTACAAGTACAGGGAAGGAGGTCTTGGATTTACCTTCTTTTGAATGGTGAAAAAAAAATGTGTATTTAGAATTAGCCATCTGGACTCAATTTAGATGATCCTAATTTTGTTGGCAACATTCAAAACGTCATGATCAGGAGCCAATGAGCATGCACCTTCTTCCCTCTATGACGCCTGAGCAGGGTACTGATCTTGGCCACACCAGTGTCACAGAGTTTCTTCACAGCCTGTTTGATCTGATGCTGGTTGGTCTTGACATCCACAGTGAATGCAATGTAATGTTGTCTTGTGTCTTCTTTGTACCCCAATGGTCAGTGGGAACTTGATGATGGCATAGTGATCAAGCTTCTTTGGTGGCTGTGAATACCTCTCAGCACTACTTTTCTGGCTTTGGGAGGAGCAAGAACAGGAGCTTCCTTCTTTGCTTCTGGTGCCATCTTGGTGAACACAGTTCAACCCATTTCATTGGCCTTCCCTCCCCATCCCCACCATTTGGATGTGTAAATAGATCTCAGTCTGCTTCACTCAGAAGCCCCAGCTATTCCCCCATAACTATCTTTACTCCTGACCGTGACCTTAGCAGGTGCTGTGTATTCTGAGGACTCATATTCCATTCTTTAATCTCTGGCTGTTTTCTGATCTTTCCGGACCTGCTCTTTCTCACTGCATGAGGACTTTTAGATTAAGTTCCCCTTCAAGGTGATCAAGACCCTTGCTCCAGCTATTTCTCCTCGGTGGCCCTCTGGACTACAACAGCCAGTCAGAGCCTTGCCACTTCCCCGTGACTCTCAAGCAGTCCTTGGCCCGGTTTGACTGTACAGCTTGCTGTTCTCCCTTCTGAAACCTGCTTTGCCTGTTTACTGCTTTACTCTTCCACCACCTGGTTTTGCTGTCTTGCATTTTCTCTCCATAGATCTCCTTCATCATGCCTCTGATTGGTGGTTCCCACAGATGAGAGCCCGGGGCAAGGCCCTTCTGAACTCTCCCATGGTGATGCATTTCAATTGATGTGTCAAGTCTACAGACCCCTAGCTGATACCCATGCTAATTACACACATTCTTCTGTCAATTCATTAGTGGCAAATGAAGCTTGTGTTTGCCATCTTTCCCTTGCTGTCCTTTATACCCTTTAGGAAGGACTCAGACTCCTTTGAACCTCATTGAAATCAGTTAGCCCAAGAGTACAACATTATAGACCAAAATTAGGCCAGTCATCTTCTGTGGGCACACTTTGCTCAGATGGCTTGTGATTACAAAATTTATTTCATTTTGGTTTTGTTCATAGAGTATCCCTGGAGTCCTCATTGGGGACTGTTATTCTGGAGGTCACACAGGCTTTTATGGAAATTTATAGGTATCCTGATAGCTGTAAAGATACTTGGTTATTGTACAACAGAAGAATGAATTAGTTGATTGAAAATAACAAGAACTTTTAAATCTCATTTAATAGATTCTTTCAGCACATTTATGAAGCCCAGAGCCTTGGCCTATGTTGTATACATGCTGTGACCACAGCAACAGAGTTCAGTTAGTTGTAGGAAAGACCTTATGACACACAAAGCCTGAGAGACAAAATTTGTCAATGTAGATCATTATAAGCATTCCTATAGCAGTCAATGGGTCAATGGTAAACTAAGGCCACTTGGAGGGGTGTGATGTTCCTGGACTGGGCTGATGGACTCCTCTAGACCTGTGCTGCTTCTCAGCCAACATGACACTGTCATCTTAGATGTCTTGGTGAGTTCCCATTCAACAGATAGTATGTGATGTAATGAAATGTCCAGCTCATGTAATGAAATCTCCAGCAGTAAGGCCTCTAAGTATCTCTTAATGTTCATGTGAACATGATAATGCTTGTGCAGACATTGTCAAACTAAGAACTAGACAAGGGCTTTTTATAAAAAAGCATGTCTTAATTTTTATTCACCCATTTAGAGATAAAAGATAGCATTGGCAAGTGGTTAGTACAGAGTGAGGGTGCAGCAGAGGCGTTTCCTCTAAAACATCTCATTTCCTCTTCATGTTACCTTGGGAGACAACTACACTGCATCTGTGTATCAGATGCGAAACCTGTAGGTTGTCCAGGAGCACATTGCTATAACCCCACAGCTGAAGTTAAACTAGGGTTTTGTGTTTCCAGTTCCAACCAGTTTCTGTTATACCATGGCTGGCTAAATAGGGGGTCTCTTGAAAAGAGGCAGGTATGGTGTGTTTTCCTCTGCTAGTGCATAAAGCTTTTTATCATTGTTTTTCTAATGGAAGGGCAAGCAGGCAAAAGGTGCTTGGTGAAGCATAAAGAAAACATAGTTCAGTTGTCTCTGGCAATTTCAAGATGTAACACTGAGCTTTGCATGTTGTAGAGTGAGGTATGTGTCATTTTGCTGAGGTGTGAACTTAACTCACAGATACATGGCAGGCGGACACAGTTGCTACACTGTTTTCTGCCATATCATGATTACATTGGCGTGAATACATTAGAGTAACTCTCTGGAAGTATATGAAACTAAAGTTCTTTCATTCCAGAAAAATCTTCTGGCACTGGTGATAAAAATTAAGAAAAAGAGAAGAGAACAGACATCTTAGGAAAGGAGGACTTGTTTTATTCAATTTAAATTTTTTGATGATTTTTTTTTAACTTATGTGCATCAGTTTTCCACCTGCATCTGTGTAAGTACACATATGTTGTGCAGTGTCTGCAGAGGCTAGACGAGGGTGTCAGATCCCATGGAACTGAATTGAAAGACAGTTGTTAGCCACCATTTGGGTGTTGGGAACCAAAATCAGGTCCTCTGCAAGAACAGCAGCTCCTGCTCTTACCTGCTGAGCCATCTTTCCAGCCCCTGCTTTATTCAATTAAAAAAATTCATGGATGTCCGAAGACAGCCCATGGTAGACATTACCCACTGATTGTCCTAGAGCAGCGAGCCTAACTGTGTCCTGCCTAATATGCACCACACCCTTCAGTCTGCTAGAATATAGCTTTACTTCTCTAGGCTTCCACCTATCGTTATCAAGCTGCAGGGCTGGGAACCAGCTTTTCAGATAAACATTGAGATACTTGTGGCCAGGTGAGGGGCTCTTTCTTTTCTCCTTTGATAGATCCATCTCTGACTTAGTCTTGCTTGGACCCCATTGCCTGATCTTAGAAAGCTCATGGGGCAGTTAATGGCATTGCTTGTATCATCCTCTGGTCTGTGAACCATGCTGTCTTGGACTTGTAGTGTGGGAGCTTCTGCATGTGTATTCACAGTTTCTTGGACATGATGGTCCTATCATCACTACCAAATGCATGGAGCCGGCTTTCCCAAGCCTCTGCTGCTCCATTCTGCAGCCTTCCGAGCTCTGGCTGACAGAGAGATTGCCTTTGCAGTCTTGGGCTCAGTGCCCAGGGCTCCAGCCCCACTGCCCAGAGGCCCCATGGTCCCAGAGGATCCCACGCGGGCAGCTTGAAGGGAAGGGGATTTTTTTCCCTGTGCCTGTCACTCTGCTCTGCTTAGAGGGCAATGGGGCTTTTGTGAGTTCTCAAGTGAACCCACTGGCTCATTGTCTGGCTCAGCTTTCCACAGACCGCCCAGGCACGGTGAGGACAGGGGTGGGGCTGGGAAAGGCCGGATGTATTCCTGGCCAGGGCTGAAAACACCATTCATTCCAGAAGCACCCTATTAAGCAGCAACAACAGCGTAAAGAGAGAGGAGAGAAGAGGAGGGAGTGGGAAACAAGGGAGAAGAAGATTGGGGGAGGAGGTGTTACGAAGTGGGGGTCACGCACACCAGCCACATGGAGAGGACGGGTTTGTGGGGACCTCTGAGTCCTGCCTACTGGTTCTGGTTCTGAGAAGGACTCTTCACCTGGAGAGACAGTGGGCTGCTCTGTGAAGTTCATAAGGGAGATGACAGGGAAATAAAGAGAGCTTCTTAATGCCATGGGCTCCCTAGGCAGTCACTATGGCCCTGGGATCCATCAATAAAAGCGGAATGTACCCACCGGGGAGGTAACAACAACTGCCCCCCGCCCCAGATGCTTGGACCATGAAGAGTATGTTGAGCTCAGCCCAGGATCTGACCCATCAGAAGACAGTACAGACAGGGCAGTAGGGGCTCACGGGACAAGAGTGTGGTGACTGACTGGCAAGAAGTAATCTCAGGAGGTGCTGGCCCTTTCTGATCCCAAGAGCTGGCGAGGGAAAGAGGGAACATTAGGTTCTGGTGGGCCCTCTCTGGGGTATGACAAGAGTCAAAGAAAGAGAAGCCCAAGAAACCAGACTAATTTTATATTTTCGACCAACTAACCACAGTATAGACTGGGGAATGGTGAGCATCTTGTGTAAGCAGAGGTGAAATGCTCAGCTGGCGAGGGTGTTGTGCATCTCTCAGCTTTCACTAGAGAAGCTTCTTGCAGCAGATGGTGATTAACACAGAGCCCACAACTGGTCAGGTTGTTCAGGCCTAAATGGAACACCTTTCTCACACTTTCCTCCCAGGGTTCAGGGATCACTGCAGAAGAGGAGACAGAGAGATAGTGAGGAACAGAGGAGGTGGACGAGTAGAGGGAAACTGTTGTGTATATGAACCCACAGTGCACCTTGGGGTGCAGGAGTTGGTCAGGCCTCTTGAGGTTTTTAAACTGTGAGAAGTTCTGAAGTGAACTGCGGCATGGTTGAAAGGCAGGGACTAAGCAGAAGGAGCAGATGAGCTGTCCCAACTGGAAGACACACAGACCCAGAAGCCACTGGACTAAATCTTTCCTCAGTCCAAGAGGAAGAGGATTATGGAAGTCTTTTTTTTTTTTTTTTTTTTCTGAAGTATAACCATTTGGCTGCCAGGAAAAGATGGAGAATCTTGATGCTCCAGCCTCTCAAGAAAACCTTTATCCCATCAGTAGGGGAGCACCAGAGAGAGCAGCCGAATCTGTCTCTTGAGTCCTCGATGTGGGAGAGCTGGAAACCAGGCAGGCGGCCCTCTTGCCCACTGTTGGGACTTGAAGGGCTGACCTTCAAGCCTCCAGTCAGGCACAAGCCTCAAGTCCAGTGTAAAAAGACCACCCCTGGGGTATTGAAGAGAGGGCGGGCCAGCACGCTGTGTTCTGTTCACCTGACAAACAAAGGTACAGAAGGCCTTCTTCTAAAGCTCCCTTTAGCCTGCTTGTTCAGTGAGAGCAACTCCAGCAGACACCCACTCTAGCTGAGAGTGTGAAGCCAATGCCCAGGACATCCAGCCTCTGATGTGAAATCCGTCTGGGCCCTAAAGCCGCAAGTCCCTGCAGGAATGGGATAGCTGCTGGGTCTTCACCCTGCCCTGCCTTCCTGCTGTAGTGGACAGACCTGGTGCTCCCAGCCAGAGCAAGAGGGCAAGAAGACTCTGTGGTCCTTGGCCTGCCTGTCCCCAGCTGCGGAAATGTGTAGGGCACCCCTGAGGCCAGCAGGGGTGTTTTACCTGAGCCTTTAGGTCCCCCAGGAGACATTTTTTAACACAAAGGTGAGCACTGTGAGAGATTTGTGGAACTGGTGGATAGGACATTTATGTCATTGACATCATTTGGGAGCTTGGGGAAATGCTGGATGCCAGAAACCTGTCAATGCTATCGATCAGGAGACACAAACAGAAGTCTTCTTGGACCTTTTTTCCAGAGATCTTGGTGATAACAGAGAGGCCTTAGGAGCATGATTGACAGGAAGGACTGGACACGATTTTCATGACAAGAAGGGTTAGATTGACCAAATGTCCTTTCCTGAGGGTTGAAGCACCTGTGGAGTCACAAAGAATGGCAGTGGAGAGCCCTGGGAGCTGTCTTAATGACCCCCTGTGATGCACAGCTAGCTAGGACCTCACAGCCAAAAGTAAGCTATACTCCACTGGTTCAGCTCACGGTTATGTGACATAATAGACAAGGTTAGAGCTAGAACAGGCAGGCCTCTGTAAACAGTTCATACTTAACCCTGGGCCCAGAGAACAGTGAGGAACAGCAGAGAGACTGGAACCTGCACTGAGTGACAAGACTGTACAGTTGGGATGGGATGACTTTGTAGCCTGAGACATAGGGAGATCTCCTGGGGAAAGAGTGATGGCCTCCTGAAATTCTGGGAGTCTTGAGCCCGCTGGGTATGGTCCCTTAGCAGAGATGGCCTCTTGCCCTGGATGGGGCAGGGCTATGAGGATATAGAGGGTCAGTGGAGAGCTGTCAAACCCATGATTCCCAAGCCTTCAGGCAGCCTGAGCAGAAACCACATAGACTTTGATACAGAGTGCAATGCAAGTGGAGCTGGAATGGGGAGTGGCCGTGCCAGGGGGACTATAGCTCCAGGGAAGAGAAAGCTCAGGCTGGGTGATCGGGCGAGCTACCCACGAGAGGGGTAATGACTGGGCCTTAGAGAGCTGGAGGGGTTTGCTGGGGTGGAGTCAAAGCACGAAGAGGACATGGATGAGCTGAAGGACTACAGCGGGCCTGCCTGACACTCTGAGGCGTGGGGCCGCAGCCTTGAACTGGAGAGGGACGATAAGGCAGATGACAGAGGCCATCGTCAAGAAGGAGGGAGGTACTCAGGGGGTAGCAGTCGCCCTGTGACAGCACTGGCAATGGCAAACACACCAAGGGGGTGGTGGCCACCTGGCAGGAACCGCTTTAAGCAGTTCCCTCAGCTTTGATGGCTCCACCAGTTCCCACAGTAGCCTGTGGGATGTGCATAGGAGGGCCGCCTGGCTAGCTTCTGGCCTTCCTCCTCTGGCTGGCTGCCGCTCAGCTAGCACATCAACATCCTCTCAGCTCAGCCCGCCCACCCTGTGCCTAGGATCCCTTTGCTTGTGCTGCTGCTAGCACGTGCAAGGGCTGTAGGGTAGAGCCCTCAGCCAGTGCCATCTGAGAGCTACTGAACCACAGATCACTCATGACCGAGGGCCCTGGAGGGCCTGGCAGGGAGAAGCAGACAGCAGCAGTGTGTTGCTGCTGATTAACGGGCCGGGGCCACCATCCATCGCCGGCCTTCATTAGGGCTGAGAGAGGCATTCTGCATGGGCGTAGGGGCTCTCCTCCCCACTCCTCTCTGGGGTGATGGATGCCCTCTGGGTGTCTGCATCCTGCGTGGAATGAGAGCATTTCCTTCACGGTGCCCATAAGGAGGAGCGGGCGCAGCAGGCTGATTTTGCGTGGTCCTTCCCTGTGTGGCTTCAGTGAAAACTCATGGGTCTGTCAGGGTGGCCGGGGTAAACATTTCATCTCCCTTAGAACTCATGGGGCCTGAAGACTAGAAAATGCCAGGCTCCTATTTGTTAATAGATCTTTGACTTTCCTTTTAAAAATATGAGTAGGTAAACTGAACAGCAGTGGGCTTCTACCTAGACCTGTGCCATCAACAGGCTGGGGATTCATTTAAATTATGTCTCTCGGCCTGGCATCCCTGGGGTTTGTTTCCTCTTCCTACCCTTTGTGGTTCTTCCCCCAAGCCCTCAGACTGCTAGATTGGGCAGATGGGGTAAGGCTGGAAGCGAACGGAGTAAGTATTCTGAGTCGGGAGACAGGCAGGCCTAGAAGAAGCTTGGCAGCAGATCTGGTTCAGTGCACCTGATGCCCAGAACTATGTGAATGTTCAGTCTTCCCCAGCCTTTCGTGCCTGTGCCCACTGACATGATGTGGCCAGTTAAATTTCTACCTGCTGATATCTGATGCTAGACCCCATTGTATTCTCTGACTGTGACGCATTTTCAGAAATTACAGGAATGCACCTGATTTTGAAAAGGGTGTGTGATTATCTTAAAGAAGAGTGTGCAGATAAATTAAGAAAGGGAACTGGAATAGAAAGAAAGAGGACCAAAGGGCTGTGGGCCCTTTGGCGTATTTGTTCCTCAAATACAGTCCTTCCATTTTCTTCTTTCTGAGTTTGGTCTCCCTTGCCCACGGCTTCTTTGTAGGGCAGCAGCTATCAATATTAGATTCACAGGACCATATCTTCTCCATCAACAAGTCTCACGGAGGTGTCCTGTGGGTAGGGAGGCCAAGGGAAGGAGATTTAGTCAGATTAGTGGAGGTTATAGCAGGGCACGTGAGACTGTGCTGAGTCCTGGTTTTAGCCTTTCAGGAGAATGGTCCCCTGAGGGCAGGCCCTGTGCTGGCTTCCACCTAATATCAGGTGAGAATACTGCTAAGATTATTTTCTTGTGAAGAATGGCATTCAAAGGCCCATTACAGCAGGAAGATTGGCAGCTTGTATGTGGGAGGGAAGTCCAGGTGCTGGGCTGCTTTTGTGCTGAATCATTGTCTTGACTTTGGCCTCTTGGGAAACTCAGAGGGACAGTTCACCTGCTTTTCCATCCTGCTCCCAAAGCAAGGATGGTCTTGTTTTCAGTTGCTGTTCGGCCTCCCAGAACGGAACACCGGCTATAGGCACATGAGACAGTAGATAGGGGAGGAACCAGTTCCCCAGACTCCCTTGTTCCTAAACCTCTGATTCTTCAACTGTATTTTTCCAGCGTGAAGCTTTTGACCAAGGAGATTCATGCTATACTTAGCTATGGCTGTTTGGTGGATATGGCAGGCTGTGGTCCCTGTGTGGTATGGCGATTACTTCACCTCCCCACACATGCAATACACATGTCACCCCACCCAGAACATCTTACATGGATGGTCACCATCAGTTAATTTAGCAGCCTCTTCCTCCAGTCGTGAACAGTGGCTGTGGTCCCTGACATCTGACTGTGGAGACTATAGACAACTATTGCCCTTCTGACTGGGAACTGGGGAGTCCACTTCCAACAGGAGGAGGGCTGCAGAGCAGGGCAGCCTCAGAGTGCTATCATTGCATTGTGGCCATGTTCTTCTAGACCACAGGAAGAGACTGGAGCCCTTTTATTGTCAACCTCTTGTGCTTGGCATATACACCAAGGTTCCCAGACAGATACCAAATCTCCACAAAGACCCAGTGCTGTTCCTATGCTCAGTATATGCCATCCAGTGGGGTATGACCACATGATTCTTTGGATTCCTTCTTGGTAGACATTCCTGTTGCTTCAGAGCCAGGTAAGGCCACACAGGGTCCATTTTGTCTTTGGAAAGTGGCTAACAGGAAAAGCTGTGGCCCCATCCCAGATCCCTGTCACCAACAGTTTATGGGTGAGGTGAAGGCTACAAGAAACAGCCATGCCTGAGTTGTACAGGGAGTAGATAGAAAGTGTGACTGGAGAATTTTGTATGGTTTCTCAGTCAGCTAAGTCTACCAGGGTTGGTTTGGAGTCAGGGTTGAGTGGAGCTCGCACTTCAGAGTGAGCAGTTGTGTGGGAGACTCAGAAGCTGGCATGGTTTCCTCTGGTACAGGTAAGGAACTTTGTCGTGAGACACCCTGCTCTCCACCCAAAGACACGTAGACAATCTAGAACTTGCCAGTGGCTATAGTCAATGCTTTGTAAATATTTCATTGACTCCCTTCAAATGCCTCATGAAGTGGGCATTGTTATCTTTATTTGACAGATGAACATGGGCTTTAGGGGTCTGAAAATTTGGTGGAGGTCATACAACTAGACAGTTATAGGGCCAAGACTCACACTAAGGTCCGTCTGATTCAAGTTCAATGTGGCTGCCTTCTTATGTGAAATGTTACAGGGCTGGATGGGGAAGGGACCCAAGATGTAGTGCTAAATAGGCCATGCTACCTAATTAAGCCCCAAGTATCATCAGGGGCTTGGAAGAAATAAATGGCGTAGTCTAAAGTGATAACTGAGCGGAAGTTAATAAAGAGGGTGTTGTAGAGGAATTTCCTGGGAGTTGAAATTTTCCCTCCTGGAGGGATGAGAGAGAAGCCCCTGCAACTTACCAGGCTTAGGAACTTCACAGTCACAGGATTCACAAGGACAATCCCCAGGGTTATATAAACAGAAACAACTGTGCAAGAGAGACTCCAGCCAGCAGAGCTTCCTGCAAGGTTTTACAGTGCTGAGGCTGACTTTGAGTGACCCATTCTCCTGTAAGTAACCTCTTTCTGACACATGCTCCTGTAAGCAAACCCAGCGAACTCTCTGGCTCATCAAGCTAGATTTGGATGGAATCCTTTCTTGTGTCTGTCTCTCATGTGTAAACAGATGTTTGTTCACACGCCCCCAGGAAAAAAATCCCACAATGGATATTTATAAGGGTCTGCACAGAATCAAAGAAAGATAATAAAGTTGGTATGGCACTTGGGAACTAGCAACACTCCTGGCCATCCCTAGGCCTTGAAAGGCAAAGGAAGGGGGGCCATGTTACCAGACCACAGCTGATGGGGAGGACCACCACCCTCTGCAGGTCAGGAGGAGGAAGTCAGAAGGTGTATCTGGCCTGCCACTCCCCCTGTCCCTCACATTTCTGCTGAGGAGGTACTGCGCTGGTACAGCCTACAAAGCTGTTCCTTCTAGGATGGAGTAAGGTGGAGGGGCGTGGGGTGTGATCTGGAGGAACAAACTGAGACCATCTGTCCTTCACTTGCTAGAATGAAGGCCTTTGAAAGAGCTACCTGGGCCTCCTTCGTATCTGCATGCGACTGAAGTATTTGTTGGGAGAAATCCAACCACTTTATTTGGAGTATCCTGCTCTTTCTTTTAGAAGTTGAATTGTGTTCCCTGGGGGGAAAAAGATGTCAAAGACCTCCAATACCATGCAGTGTGACCTAAGTTAGATACTGGGTTATTCTAGATATTAGTTAAGATGAAATCATGGTAGAGTCTCATTGACTCCTACCCTAACATGACTGATATCCTTATAAAATGTCCATGTCATGTGATGCACACTGTGAAGGTGAACGGGACTTATGTACTTGTAAACCAAGGATCAACAAGGGCACCAGCGACCACTAGAAGAAGAAAGGAATGCCTCTGTCCTGCAGCGTTCAGAGGAAACACAGCCCTCCTGACATCTTACTGATGGATTTCTGGCCTGTAGACTTGGGAGACAATACCTTTGTGCTGTTTTCCGTCGGCCAGGTCATGGTGTTTTGTTACAGCAGTTCTTGGAAACACTTATCGTCAGCGCTATATTTTATTACTGAAAAGTTCCTGCAGGGTGCAAGTCTCTGTGTTGCTAAGTCACCATGAGATCAAGGTAGACCTGGGAATAAGGAGGCAGAAGGTCATCTTGGGCCAGAGGTGCCCTTTAATTGCTTGCTATGCTTCTCAGATAGGACCCCAAGAACTAAGAGCTATAAGAAGCCCTTTGAGTCAGGAAGGAGAGAGACCCTCACAAGTTACATACCACGTCTAAGGCTGGGCTGGGCAGAAAACCCGGTCCTTTAAAAGCATTTTGGCACTTTCCAGTACTTCATCTTGACCTTGTGCGCAGGCACGTGTGTGTTTTCCTGGGAGCAGAGCTGGAAGAACCCTTGGAGGGAGGGACATCAGAGCCATGTGGAGGCCTTCCTGTTTATCCTAAGCTATGCCTCATGCACAAACCAGCACTAGATCTGGAGCCTGTCCCAATCCCTTGAGGCACATTTCTGTGCTATGACCCATCTAAGCTGTGTCTTCTATTATTTACCATAATTAATTGCACTTTGGAACATAAAAGAGACAGAAGGAAAAAGGCGTGGCGGGGAGGACTGTGCCGATCTGTACATCCTTTTAAAAGAGTAAATTTCACAGTTTTTATTTCTCATTTAAATGCCTGTTCAGACTAATTCAGTCAGTCAGTCAGTCATTCAGCGGATGGGTTGGGTTGACTCATTCAGTTTACTCAAGCTTGTTTCTCTTCCTCACCACTGGCCATTACCACCCATCAATCAATGGAGGCATACATAATAATAGCTTCCATTTGCTTAGGGTTTACACTTGGCAAAGATTGTAAACAAGTCTGAGTCAAATGAGTCGTGTTCTTAAGAAAACAGAGCGTCTCTCTGGGCATGACCTCATTGGTCTGAGGGTGGTGCAGGAGGGAAGCCTCTGCTGGATGAGGCCTTTGACACCTTGCTGGGCCATGATTTACTCATTGGTGGTATAGTTGGGAATTGAATGTACGTCTCTAGGGTTTGCTGGCTGCTTACGGTGGAGGAGGCAGGCGTCTAACGGAGCTCTGCATGACAGAGTTTGCAACTGTACCCTCTTGAGGTACTCTGATTGTGCTGAGGACAATGACTCCCAACCCAATAACTTGCACCAGCCATTAAGACAGCGGGAATGACTCAGAGCATGGAGGACAGGGGACGTTACTCAGAGCATGGAGGCTGAGACGGAGAGGATGAAAATGCCTTTCCTGGAGGGTGGACAGCCTGAGCAAAGCCAGGAAGCCGGGGAAAAGGCTTTGCTTTGGGGAATCTGTTTGGAGGATGTGTCTGTCTGGATCAGAGGGGTTTTGGGAAGCCAGACATTTATAACAAGCTTCAAGTCAGTGGAGAGTCGAAAATCACAAGGATGGAAGTGAGATGTGATGAAAGAGGTGTTTCTAGAAGATAAGTTCAATTTGTGTCTCTGAATGTGGGCCTTGTAAGACAACATAATGATACAGAAGCTCACCTGTAAACAAGCATGCCTGTCCTAGCAGAGCTTGACTCTTGATGTTCTCTGTGCCCATGTTGCCATGTTCTAACGTTCATCGAGCTGTTTCCTGCTGTATATTTTGCGGCTTACATGGCACACCCACCCACCCTTCCACAATACTGTGGCACAAGCCTGAGAATGAGCTAGTGTCCCATTCTCAGTTTCAGGTAATGCTGCGTTGAACATCTTCATGAAATGGGGCCTTTCCCTGCTTTGCTTGTGGAATCATTTCCTTGGGACACACTACTGGAAGGGAAGTCACTGGGTAGTCAGAGGGCTTGAGAAAAGTCTTGGTGTGGTCATACAGCTTTCCCCAGAGTCAAATGATTGACAGTGGTAGCTGATAATAAGACACTACTCTGGAGGTGGTGCTGGGGTCCCAGTGTGCAGGGATGGAGTCTGGACACAGACGGGGATCAGGGAATAGAAAGAGGTATACAGAGGAGAAGGATGCTCCAAAGAAAGGAATAGTGGAGGTTAGTGAGTGACTTGGTAGGAAATTAAGGGAAAGGAAGACATCAAACGTAAATACTAGGGACCAGGGAGAGGACTCTGTTGGTAAAGTGCTTTCAGTGCAGACATGAGGACCTGAGTTAAGATTCCCAGCACCCACATAAAAAGCCAGGCATAGTGTACGTGTTTATGTAGTGGCAGCACTAGAGGAGTGGAGGTAAGTGGACCCCTGGAGCTGGCTGGTCAGTGAGCTCCAGGTTCAATGAGAGACCCTGTCTCAAAGAATAGGGATGGAGAGTGAGAAAGATATCAAGGTCAACTCTGACTTCTACATGTACCTGAATACACATTTGCACGTGCACCTTCACACACATGTGTAGAATACACAAACATATATGTACAACATATGCCACACACATACACAAACTTCTGAGTTTCAAAAGCACAGGTTTTATAAGGAAGGGCAATGGGAAAGTTTGAAGGGAGGTCAGTGTAGAGGAGGAAGAGGAAGAGGAGGAGGAGGAGAAAATCAGTGTAGGGAGATTGAGATGGGGTGGGCCCATGGGTGGAGGTAGAGAATGGGAGCCTACTTGGAGCAGTTTCCCATTCCAGTCTTCTGTAGTTGTACTGGGCCGAGGCTCTAGCTCTGCCTGAACATGAGCCCCTGAGCCTGGTTTGTTCACTTAGCATTTGGCAGTCAACCAACTCTATCCCCAGATCCAGAACTGGCAAAGATTCTTCCTTTTGGGGCCCAGGCTGGCATCTTGAGGCCAATTCAGAGAAGCAGAGACCAAATCAGAGGTGGTCAGTCTGTTCTACAACAGGCAGTTTGGGCATACTAGGATGCTGGGCTTAATCGTCTTTGGTGCTGGGACCTTATTGCCAAAGCTGAGAACTTTAGAATACTGTCCTTCCTTATAAAACCTGTGCTTTTGAAACTCAGAAGTATGTGTGTGTGTGTGTGGTATATGTTGTACATATATGTTTGTGTATTGCACACGTGTGTGAAGTGCACGTGCAAGTGTGTATTCAAGTGCATAGAGGGCTATGGAATATCAGAAGAACCAGGCAGTGTCCTCCAGGAGCTCCAACAGGGCTGGCTTGCCCAGTGAGCAGAACATGTGGTGGCTGGGTCTGAGGTAGCATGGAGATCTCTGGGAAAGGGAGGGAGTTTAGCTATGCTCACTTGTGATCTCTAGCACACTCTGGAATTGCAGCTGGGGTTGGGGGGTGCCTGCCAGTATAGGTTCCGTCTTAGGACTCTGTGTGTGTGTGTGTGTGTGTGTGTGTGTGTGTGTGTGTGATTTGTGAAGGGCAGGGCAGGAGGTATTACTGTGCTTTCAACAGTCAAGAGTGGAGTAAAGCAGGGAGCAAGCCTGCCACGCTGCCACACTCCACATTCGTACCCCACGATTCCACCTTCTTGCCACTCATTGAGGATAGACTTGCAGATCCGTCTGCATGGTTATTGAGTGCGTTTCTACTTCCTGCTTGGCTGCAAGCTCCTTGAGGGTTGGCCTGTCTGGATGCTCCCATTCTGTCTCCAGAGTCTGCACTGTGCCCTCCCCACACTGTTCAGCAAACCTTTGTTTAAAGGGTACTTGAATTCCTTTTTACCAGCTCTTCACAGCCTTCTCCCACGATGCCCTGCAAGGGAGGAAGCTGAGGCTCCTTGGGCCAGATCCGCTGGTGTCTGTGATGGGAGCCTGGCTTGCGAAATAGTCTATGTTTTGGCTTATGGGTTCAGGCTGTAGGAGCAATGCAGGGAAGTAATTGTGTGGTGGTACTGGCCGTCCTGTTTAGAAGGTCTGTGGACTCATCTTGTCAAACACACATGAGGCATTGCTGCAGGAATAACTAGAAGATACTGTTCCATCACTGTGCCTGTGCATTCTGTTTCCACCATGAAAGGACACTGCAAATCAACTGACTGTCTAATTAACGTCTCTCCAACAAAGAATGGCTGAGCTGAACAAAGGGGGGTATTTATCTCTTTTTTTTTTTTATCAGGACAGGTATCTAATGTCAATACATGCACAGGTGCCAACCAGACAAAGAGAAACTGCCGCAGAGCCAGGCATCAGCTGTCCCATCTTCTTCAGACGCAGCCCAGACCTGGGACCTGACCTCACCACCTGGACCCCCAGGAATATCCTCCTTATTGGTGGATGAGTCATGAGGCTTTCTGGGCTGAAGTCTCTACGGAAAAATGCCCTCCCCCCCAGAAAGTGAGGTCTTTCTTCATGACTCCTCATGACTCCTTTCTTGCCAGTCAACCCAACTCTTGTCAAGGACCCCTTCTGTCTCCTTTTCACCTCCTTTCTTGCTTGCTCTCTATCTCACTCTCCTTTTGGGATAACTCCCATGTCATTCCCCCAAACCTGACTTTGCCCCTCCCTTGTTGATCTGGGAGTCACTTTCCCATCTCTATCAGAAGGACAGATGGGATACTTTATTCTTCCTTCTCCAAAGCTGTCTTAATCTCATCAAGGAGATCCCAAGTCTCCCTGCTGAGACTTACTCTCAGTATGTAAGAGTAAGATCCATTTACTCTTCCCCTGAAACCCCACCTCCCCCCCAGCCTCATTGCCTTGAGTTTTCCAGACCACTTTCTCATGGGCTCATTTGGTACAGGACACCAGGCGTGACTTTGTTTCTTGCCTTTAAGTCACGGAGTTCATCCAGGGCACACTCTCATTCTTCGTTGCTGTATCCCCAAAATGTACCACAAACTCCCCAGTTTTCAACAATATAAGGAAGAAAGAAGGTATGAAATTTAATGCCATTACATTCTTAGTGATACTTTATTCTGTGGATACCAGAGCGTCAGATTCTCCTGGTGGATCAGGAACCCATAAGCTTAGAGAGAGAGATCAAGTTAATGCAATAGTGACACCACATGCTTTCCACCGCTTTGTCTCACTCAGCCTCCCTTTTCCCATAATCCTACTTACTAGAGATCAGTACCTCCCATTCTTCAAATGAGTGATAGAGAGAGGAGAGAGAGAGAGAGAGAGAGAGAGAGGAGAGAGAGAGAGAGAGTTGGCCCTTGGACCTTCTCCACACTGTGCATGTGGTCCCAGAGGGACAGAGCCCAGGAGGTAGTGGGCATGGCTCCCAGAGATCTGTCCCCCGCAGGCATCTTCGGATCT
This sequence comes from Eospalax fontanierii, assembly GCA_035773235.1. Classification (NCBI taxonomy): domain Eukaryota; kingdom Metazoa; phylum Chordata; class Mammalia; order Rodentia; family Spalacidae; genus Eospalax; species Eospalax fontanierii. Next base: position 115,677,126 of record CM069526.1, read on the forward strand.
GACAGCAACACATGCCCTTCCAGCTGGTCTGGTCCCTGTGCCACTGTTTGAGAGCAGAAGTGACGGTAAATATTTAATTGTGCTTCTACCATAACTTTCTGCCAGAACTCTCAATATGCTTTATAAATGCAAATGAGTGCTCGCTTCCTCTCCAGGGAGATATAAACCTCCCCAAATCACTTTTCTTCAGCCCCTACCAGAGTGGAAAGCCATAATCAGGAGCTCCCTATGCCAGAAGAGAAACTGTCCTTAATCATATGGAGTGGATGGTTCACGTGTCTGTGGTCTTCTGTCTCCATTTGGGGTGGGGATGTAAGGAGACAGATTCCTCTTGCTGTGACTTTTAGCCAGTAGACTGCATTGAAAACATTATTTATAAGCAGATTCAATTACAGCCTAAAGCAGGTGCCCATGACTATTATGGAGTCTGAGATTTTATTTATGGAATTAACAGAACAAAGGAGTCCCTGGAAGATTTGGGAATAAAGTTTTCATTTTTAGTCTTGATTCTAGACTCAGTTTACCCTGCTACCAACATCCCTGGCCACTTAAGTGCTCTTTCAGTGAGGTCTTGTGGTTGGGGCGAGGGAAATGCATTATTCCAGGGTAGTTCTGTTGCTTCTCAGCTGGAGGAACAAGTGTTTCCACTCCTTCCTTAACCCCAGGGATGCAAGAAACCTCCAGATATGCCTGGTTGGACTTGTGCTGAGAGTTGAGGTTTTCAGTGCCCGGTTGGAAAGCTGTGTGACTTTTCAGAAAGTAGTGCACCTCTCTGTGCTTTGGTTTCCTGCTCTGTCACATGGATGTGTTTGCTCCTGCTTCAGACCCACCTGGCAGAGATATTTTAATGATTGTAGAGATGAGTTTCTACAGTGTCTTCTGAGAAGTGTATTATGTAAATGTGGTGTGTCATTATGATCATTATTAGTGCTGCGAAGTGGAGAACAGGGGAGACAGGAGGCTCGCTGTACTCAGGGACCAGCCTTCCCAGCTGTCAGGGAGTCAGAGGGGAAAACAGGAAGTATGCTGCTTGCATTCCTCAGACAGCATCCGCATCAAATGCAGCACTCAACCCCAGCCTACTCCAAAGAGGGAGGAAGATGCAGCTCTCCCCTCCCCCAGGAACCTTCCAGCATGCACCCTCAGTCCACCAGGGTAGAAACAGGAGCTGATCGGCCTGGAGAGGGTTCAGTGGTTAACAGCACTCGCTGCTCCTGCAGAGGACCCAGGTTCAGTTCCCAGCATCCACATGGTGACCAACAGCCCTCCTTACCTCCAGTTCCAGGGGATCCAAGGCCCTCTTCAGGCCTCTGCAGGCATTGCAGACTTACATGTAGGCAAAACATTTAAACACATAAAATGAATTTTAAAAAGGAAAGAAAGACGGAAATTGTGGGTGAGCTACAGGCAGATTACATATTGTCGATTTTCAGGCGAAAGTGCTCCGTGGCCTTGTTGGTCCTGTCCCCACAGTTACTCACTGTTATGGGTTTCCCACAGGCACCCTGACACTAACTGACTCTTGCCTGTGATTCACGTAGTTTTCACTGGTGGACCCCTTCATCAGACCTACTCGGGCCCTCAGGCTCCCTGAAGTTCCTGCATTAGCTGGTAAAGCTACTCCCATGGCCCCACTTGCTTATATGCAGGATGTCCAGGGCCATGTGCACAGGACTGACCTCCATCCAAGGCAGTCAGCTTTCTGGATTGAGCATTGGGCAGTGAGTCTATGTATAGGGAACCTCACTTCTTAGCACAGACCCTCCTTGTCACTTGGGTATTTGGTACATGCGTGTGTATGTATAGTTGAACATACATACAGGATCGATGTTGGATGCCTTCCTTGATCACTCTCCATGTTGTTGGCATTGTTTTTAAATTTTTACAAAATATATTTATAGCTGTGTGAACATACAACTGCACACACATGGGGGTCAGAGGACAGCTTGTGGAAGTCAGTTCTGTCCTTCCACCATGTGGGTCCCGGTCTGGAAATGGAGCTCAGGTCACCCGCGTTGGAAGCAGGTCCCTTTCTCACTGCACCATCTTTCTAGCTCTCACTTGCTACCTTATTCATTTATTTTTTTGAGATAGTCTCTCACTGAGCCTGAGACTGGCTAGGCAACACCCCAGGGATTCCCATCTCTGCCTGCAAAGCGTTGGGATTTCAGACCTGTGCCTGACTTCTACATGGCTGCTGTGAATCGAAACTCAATTCCTCATGTTTGCTTAGCAAGCAAGCACTTTAGCCACTGAGCCATCTGCTCAGCCCTCATTTGTGACTCTGTTTCCTGCCTTCATATGCTTCCGTGGAGCAGCAGGTATGGAGTGACTGTTCACATGAGGTGGGAGAGGCCAGTGGGAGAAGAGAAGGACAAAAGTCAAGTCACATTAACTGCATCTCCCTGCCCCCGTGAGTTCAGCACCTACACAGCTGAAACAATGGGTTACATTGCTCCTCTCGTGTATGCTGGGGAACCTGGGTGAGTGGGACTCTTCCATCATCTTGTGTGGCTTGTCAAAGACATCCAGCTTCTGGGGACACTGTGATACACTCCTGTCATCACAGCTACTCAGGATGCTGAGGCATGGGGATTTCTGAGCCCAGGAGTTTGGGGCCAGCTTGGGCAACTTATGTCTTCAGTATATCCTCTGAACAGTTTAATAGCCATTAAAAACCCCATTGATCCATACCTTCTACTTTGTACAAAAAAATTAACTCAAAATGAATCTGAAAATATTAGGTGAAAAATCTTTGCACCCTTGAGCTAGGCAAAGAATTCTCAGCTATTCTCGCATATAGTAGTAGACTGTGAAAGAAAAAAAAATTGATAAATTGGGCTTCATCAAAATTAAAAAAAAAACTTGTGCTTTTGGAAAGACACGGTAAGAAAAATGAAAAGACAAGCTCCAGAATGAGAGAACGTATTTACTAAGTATATATCTGAAGAACTTCAACCCAGAATATACGAAGAACTCTCAGGAGACCCTGGGATGGTTGAACAGAGGTGACCCACACCTGCCTGTCTTCAACCAAGTGCCAGTATGGTAAAGTGGGTGCTGAAGGCAGTGATGGGTGCCCCATGGTACATGAAACCTAGGATGGTGGCAAAAAGGGGGGCCAAGAACAGCAGCAGCCCTGACCTTGACTGACTCCTTGGGAGACCCTTTGTGGGGGAATCAATAATGCAACAGCCACAGCAGAAACCCCTTTACTGGGGACACAAGCCATCCTAGCTATAGAAGGCAAGAGTGGGTCCGGGATTGCTGCCTAGAGTCTACACTTTATCTTTTCTTGGAGGAAGAACCTACAGTGCCTACCCCCCAAGCAGCCCTCTTTTGTGGCCCAGGATGCAGCAAGCAGTGCCCTTTTGAAGATGGAACTATTCTAGGAATCCACTTTGCCCCCAGGACAGAAACCTCTGCATAAGCCCTTCTTGGGGCCCCACTTGCACAAAGTGTGGAAGCTTCACAAACCCATCTGGACCCAGTGGTACAACTGTGACTACCGCACCCAAGCCACATGGTGCTCTGAGCTACAGGAAGTTCAGTATAGCAGGTGGTGGCAGCCACAAGACCTCAGGAGGCAAAGCCCCTGCCCTCTGGGACCTGGGCCTGTCTGCATCATGCTTCTCTGGCATTCACCAGCACACATCACTGCTGTCTCAAGTGCAGTCTAAGGACACATCCCCGCACACTCCATTTCTTGAGTGCTATCCCTGCTGTTATAGGAGACCACCAATGACAGTGGAGCTCGCTCCAGTCAGGCCAAAGGACACAGCTACCTTATACTGCATTCCTGACATCCTTCCCCGAGTGGCTGTTGTAGTAGATGCCCTACCCCATTGGTCTACATTGCACACCCACTTGGTTGTTACCACACAACTTGCCTTGGAGAATCTACAGAGACTATACTGTGGCACCTGCCTAGAACCAAATCCAACCCAGCCTACCAAGAAACTTGCTAAGATACATCTCTGCAGAAAAAAAATGTTTGCTATGAAGGTCGTCTTTAAATGGAAAGAGAAGCGTAATCCATCAGATGTGGAAATATCAACACAGCCACAATAAGCATGACGAAGCAAGGTGACAGGAGGCCTCCCAAGGAACACTCTGTGCTTTAGCAAAAGACCCTAAAGAAAAGGAGATTGATGAAGTGCCTGACATACAATTCAAAAGAATGGTTCTAAGGAAACTATGAGATACAAGAGGAGACAGACAGACAACTCAATAACATTTTATGGAAACAACTCACAACGTGAATGAAAACACAGCAAAAAGATAGAGATGGTTAAAAAGAACCAGATAGCAATGCTGGAACCGAAGAGCTCAGTAAATCAAATACAAAACAGAGTTAAGAGCCTCAGCAAGAGACTAAATCAGCAAGCAAGAAAGGCTTCTACACCCAAAGACAAGCCTTTTGTAATGTCCCAATCAGAGCTCTCCAAAAACAGCTTTGAGAATTGACTTTTGGAACACCATTAAACAAATTACTTTTTTGAATTATTAATGCTCAAGGAGTGAAGGGAAGGGAAAAGGCATAGAAATATAGTCAATGATGTAATAGAAAATGTCCATTACCTTGGGAAAGACGTGGACATTCAGGTGTAGGGGTTAAAGACATCAAATAGATTTGGTTTACAAAGATCTTCTCCATGGTATGCTAGACTCAAACTGTAAAAAGTACAAGACAGAAAATTCTGAAAACACAGCAGGAAACTAATATATCCCATTTAGTCTAGACTAACAGCAGAGTTTCCTGTCTGTAGAAATAGCATGGGCTAAGAGGGAATGAGATGGCGCATTCAAAGTTCGGGAAGAAAAAAAACAATCAGCCAGTCAAGAATATCATACTCCACAAAGTTAACCTCCAGTAATGAAGAAATAAAGATTTCTCCAAACAAGCAAGAACTTGTGGAATTCAAACCAACACCAGATTGAGTGCTCCTGCCAAAAATGTTAAAGAAGAGCTGACAATTATGGTGGAACCATATAAGACTCAGAATCTCTAGAGCAATATTGTGCAAAAAGAGCAAACCTCGGGGCATCACAGCACTTAGGAGAGCTTCCTGCTCTTTCAGAGAACCTGAGTTTGGTTCCCAGCACCAATATTGGACAGCTCACAACCATGTGTTACCCCAGTTCCAGAGGATCTAACACCCTTTTCTGGCCTCTATAGATACTCATGCATATGTGGAACACATTCACACACACACACACACACACACACACACACACACACACACACACACATAAACGCACACACAAAATTAAGAAAAGACTTAAAAAAACCAACATACCACAAGTGAGAGACTGTGCCTCAACACAAAGGTGGAAAACAATCAAAGACTCCTGATCACCTGAGATCAAACTCTGGCCTCAACATACACACAAGCTCACACACAGACACAGACACAGACACACACATACACTCGCACCCATGTGAACTCTCATACACATATACACACCACACACATACACATGGAAAAATTCTCAGCAACATTAATCATCACAGAAATGCAAATCAAAGCCATAATGAGATATCAGCTCATTCCATTTAGAATTGCTCTTAACAACAAACACTGGCAAGGATGAAGGAGCTCATGTACACTGCCAGGGAGAATGTAACTTAGTATAGGCACTGTAGGAAACAGCAGGGATATCGTTGACAAAAATGAACAGGGGGCTGCTGTAAGTTCAGCAACCTCACATCTGAAAATATATTAGAAGGGAATAGAATCATTGCATCAGAAGCATACCTGCACACCTACGTTTACTAAAGCACCTTGGCAATAGCCAACATGTAGAATCAACCAACCCATCCACTGATGGATGAATGGAACTGAAAAGAAAAGTAGCATATTCCATTTATATGATGGAATACTATTCGGTTGAGAAGGAAGGATAGTATGCTGTCCTTTGTGGGAACCTGAATGGAACTGGAGGACATCATGTTAAGTGAAGCATAGAAAGACAAATTCAGCATAACACATGGAAGGAGAGATTAGAATGGAAGATTATTAGAAGCTAGGAAGGTTAGAGGGCTAGAGCAAGGGTAGATAGTAGGTATCAAAATAGAGTTAGAGAGTAGAGAAGTTTCAAGGAAACACAACAGGGCAACTGTAGTCCCCACTAATTAATTTCAAATTCTGATTCAAAATGACAAGAGGAAAACTGTTGAAAGTGCTCAACACATACAAATAATATTTCAGGAGAAAGATATGTTATTACCCAGATTTGGCCATTGCATATTTATTTGTATATTAAGTTATTATAAAATATACCCAAAAATAGGTACAAATATTACATGTCAATTAAAAATAAAATTTTAAAAAAGAAATCTCAAAATTTAATAATAAGGAATTAAACAACCCAATTGAAAATGAGAAAATATTTGAACAGACACTTCACCAAAGAAGATGGGTGGGTTACAGATATTTGTGAGAAGAGGACCCCATCATTCATCAAAAGCAAATGAAAATCAGAACCAATGTGTACTACTATACATCTATTAAAGCAGCTACAGCTTCGAAGAACTGAAGCAAGGATTTGCCTTCAAGAGACAGTCCTGGTCTGTTTGCTCGGCGTTCATGCACCTAGCCAGACTGTGGCTACTGATGGAGCATCCTTCAGTCACTCATGGTCTTCTGTGAGGACCATTGTGTCCATGTGTTGGTGAAGATCTGGAGGAAGTAGAATTCTCATATCTCACATAATAGCCCCAAACTAGAAATAAATAACTGCATAAACAATTGCTAGAACATTCATAAAATGGAATTCCGCCTAGCAATAAGAAGGAATGAGGCTGAGCATGGTGGTGCATAGTTATACCTCCCAGCGCTCAGGAGCCTGAGGTAGGAGGATTGTGAGTTCAAGGCCAGCCTGGACTATACAGCAAGACCTTAGCCTGAAAAACTACACCCCCCCAAAAAAAAAATCCCCAAAGAATAAACTAATAGTATGCTCAAAACATGAGAAACATGAGTAAATCTTAAAACTGTTATACTGAAAGAAACCAGATACAGGCAGTATATAGCACATAATTCCATTTATATAAAATTGAAGAAAGTGGCATTTAGTTTATAATGACAATAGATCAGCCCTGGCCCGGAGACAGGGACAAGATGGGTTAGGAACAAGAGGGAAAGAAAGATAAAAAAGAGGAAAAGAAACTTTGGAGAGTGGTGATTATGCTGGACTAAAACGAGCATTCCTGTTCTGGACCTGCCCTTCATCAAATCTTCTAGGTCCTCATCAGGGTATCAAGGAAGGAGTTGGCATGTGTCTGGGCTCAGGGTTAAAGAGACTTGTGGGAAGGTAGAAATTTAGGAGAGCAACTGGAGTGTGGGAATTGATACCCAAAGGTATCAAAGGGATAGCTGAATGTGTGGAAGGAGGAAGGAGGGCAGAGAAGTGAGGCTGGAGAAGCCACTGTGCGCAGAAGAGCAAGGCACACAGAGGGCCCAGCAAGGCTGGACGAAGGGATGGAATTTGGCTACTGGGTCAGCAGCCCTGGAAAAGCCCTGGGTAAAGTGAGATGATGTGGGCAGAAGCTGGATTAGGGAGATAAAGTGGTGGGCCACAGATGTCCTCCCACACAGCCAGCAGGAGGCTAGAGAGAAGAGACTTCAGTCTGTGGTGGTCTCAGCAGACTTTTTCCCTCTTGGGTGTCCCTAAGCTGGGGTGCGAAGGTGCCCAAGACTTTTTCTTGCACCAGATACTGTCATGCAGAATTTCATGAAAGTGAAGATCACTGTCTGACCATCTTCTAATTCCTATACTTCTTTCTTTCTGATTCTCAGAAACACTAATGGACACGAGGACAGCCACCGCCGAGCTGGGCTGGACAGCCAATCCTGCCTCAGGGGTGAGTGTCAGACTGGCATCTTTCAGTTCTGCAAGCAGATCCTGGGTTCTTAGGATGGCTTGGAGGGTGGAACTTTCCAAGAGAGCAGTGCAGAGCAGAACACACAGCAAATGGCCTGATGCACTGCCCACTTGGAGGGCAGCAGACCTGGGCTGCTCTCTTATGTGATGGCCCAGTCTCTCAACCCAGTCCTTTTAGAGAGCTGGCCCCTGGGCAACACAGGCCTTGGATGTGTCAGAATGGAGCCGTTCGAGCGGGTGGCAGGGAGCACATTAGAGATGGGCAGTGTACATGGGGCTGCAGAGAGGACGAACATCATGAACAACATGGAGGTCAGACAGGCTGATAGCTTCCCTTGGAGCTTACCTTAGAGACACATTCTTGATTTGTTTGGTCAGTGTTCATGCACCTAGCCAGCCTCTGCAACTGCCATGATGAAAAGCCTTAAGTCACTCATGGTCTTCAGTGAGGACCAGTGTGTTCATGGATAAGCAGAAAGACATCTCTCTTTTGTGGCAATGGAGAAGACAAGGGGCAGATATGACTCAGAGCTGGGAATGTGAAATGAGAGGGAGACAAGAATCCTTCACAAACAAGGTATATATGAGCTGGATATGGGGAAAATGAATAGGCATTTGACAGGTAGTGAATGTTCCAAACAGGAGGAGTAGGTGGCTCAAAGATGGATCATGAAAAGACACAAGACAAGAAGAGCCTGTGTCTGGATCAGGGTGGGGCCTGGTGAGGACCAAGATGAGCTGGGGTATATTAGACTGTGGCTCAGTACTGAGGGTTCTTGTTTGGTTTCTTTGTTTGTTTTATCTCAAAGGAGATGGAGAGATCCTGGTCAGCAGAGTAAAAGGCTTAAACCAGCTGATAGGATTATGGAAAACTGTTGGGAGAAAGTCAGGCCTGAAAGAGCTTTTTCAGCTGCCTTGGCTGTGTAAGAAAAATCAAAGTAGAATGGGACACTTAGAGATCCCTTTAGAAGGAGTGAAGGGAGGAAGGTTGGCAATGGTGGACCGTGGTTGGAGGGAGGGAGAGGGTGAAGATGCTCACACCTCTAGCTGAATGTGGCTGGCTCTGGGGCTTCATGGTGAAGGGAGAGGGCAGGAGGAAGAGCTCGTGGGCTCTTCTTCCCATCCAGAAAGTGCAATCCCTGGGCTTCCTCACAAGCTCCAGACTTTCTTGGTCCTTGTGCTTGATAGCATGTATTCCACAAGGGATCTTCCACACAACAGGCAGGACTACAGTCTAACCTGGGGTAGGTTGGAGGTCGGGTGGTGCTTTCGCCTTGCACCGTCCCCTGCACTCCTTTCCGCTCTCACTTCCACACACTCTTGTATTTGCCCGACGCACTGAGGACGTGAGCACCTTGCCTTAGGGCAGGAGAGCAGGATCCAGATTGAGCTGAAGTTCCCCAGATAGGAAATGGGACCCAGCAGAGGCTTCTCACACTGGAAAGGTCCAATTGCCACCAGAAATTCTGTGGACAACTTGGGGAAAACGTCCCATTCCAAAAGGGGACTTTACACAATGCTGATGGGGCAGCAAATGTTCTGGGATGCCTGAATGTTAAAAGCTTGTTATCTTTACAAAATTACATTATTATTATTGGATGGGCTGCATGTCTTTATAAAGTATCTGTATGATTTGCAGCTACTTTTTCCCTTGACTTTTTTTTTTTTTTTGGTATACCACACCTGTCTTCTGTAAACTTTCCTTCTTTCCTGAGGAAGATGCTCCTTGGGGGAAACATTCAAAGTCAAGTGATACCCTTTAGAGATGACAGCTGGCTGGGATGCTCCCAGTCTGTCTTCCTCACTTGTTTCTAGTATGGCACAGCTTTCTTTCTCCAGCTTTTCTTAAGGGAATATGCAACTAGATAGTTCGTCTCCTGGAGCCCTAATAACTTGAACTTGTCTGACTTGTAGCAGCCAGTGAGACGATCAGGCTAGACCTTGGTCTGGGTGGAAAGAGAGGTCTTAAGGACTCAACTTCCAGCCTATGTTCCTTTTCCTTGTCATCCTGGAGTACATGTCCTTGTTTGATTTTTGGTCTTTTTGAGACAGGGACTCCATGCAACCACAACTGGCCTGGAACTCACTATGTAGACCAGGCTGGCCTTGAACGCACAGAGATCAGTCTGTTTCTGCTTCCAGGATGCTGAGATTAAAGGCATGCACCACCATGCCTGGCTCTCATGCCAGAGTAGAAGCCTCTAATCCTACCAACTCACCAGTGGCTCCTAACAGCTCAGGCTTCCATGGCTGACTGCCATTTCCTACACATGATGTTCGTGGGCATGTCAGTGTCAGGACAGCCCAAACAGAACTCTTCCCTTTCTCCGTTTTCCACTCACACATGTGGGCTCCAACCACCTTCGTACATTGTAAAGGTGGAGATCAGGAGTCACCCTTGACTTCTTTCATCTTCAGATCTCTGCTCACTTGGCCCATCCTTCCCTGCATCCCACCCATGTAGGACCCCAACCTGCCTCATCACAGGTCTTCTATTGTCAGGGAGGTTTTCACAATAGCACCTTATACCATTGCAAAATTTACATCTCTCTGTATTAGAACCAAACTCTTTCTAGGTCACCACCCCACACAGCCATATCATTATCTCCCGGGTGCAGAACTTGGTATGTTTTCTCACAATTGGAAATGGCACCCGGTTCGTGAGATGAGTTTTTGACTCTGGCTAGTGGTAATGACACCATTCTGAGAGAGAGAGGATGCTAAAGGGGGGGAAGAGGCAGATTCAGTTGCGGACACGTTGATCTGGAAGTGCCTCTGCAGGCGATGGACTCAGAAGGGCTCCTATCCATGAGATGCAGTTCGAGGTGTGGCTGCAGTCTCCTCAGAAGAGCTGAGAGCTCTGGCTGCATAAGTTGCACTAAAGAGTCAGACAAAGAAATGGCTGAGAGGTGAAGAGAAGCCAAGAGGGGTCCCTTCATAGACTCCAAGGGGAGGGTGGGTCGGGGAGGAAGGGGAGGCAAGATCGGCAAAGTCTGCTGGATATGGAGCATGCCAACCTCATCTAGCCCCAAGGATCCTGTTGGTGACCTACAATGCAGGGTTTCAGAGGGCACTGGGCTAAAGGGCAGGAAGCAGAGATTAAAGAGTCTGAGTCAGTAGGAGGTGAAGAGAGGGAGATGATGGCTTTTGAAGGGGAGAGAAGGCAGTGCGGGAGATGGAGGACCAGAAGCATGGGCACACATTTGCCTTTCAGGGGGAAGCATTTCCTTCCTTTTGAAATCCCAGGGTGTCTGTGGAGTAATGAGATGAGTGTGTTCTAGGTTGGGGGAGGAAGCTATGAAATAGAATTTATACCAAGTTCAATTTTTTCTGACTTTGGAGTTGAGATGTGGAGAGTGAGGAATCTAGGGTACTGGTTTTAGGAGGGTGGAGAGTGTTTATACAAACTGCTATTGAGAGCTGGAGGGAGACCTGGCAAGCTTACAAGGAATACGGCCAAGCTGTGGCTGAAGGAGTTGGTATTTGAGGACTTCTGCAGGTCTCTTTCACTGCCTAACTCGACCTAGAGGAAGCATGACAGTGGACACATCCAGAGTTAGATTGTTTTGGAAGAATGGTGGGAATGAATGGTTAAGACATTAGCTAGCATCTTAAGGTATCCACCCCAAAGGAGGGAGCAAGTGTGATACCTGGAGAGGCTGCTTTTTACCAAGTATGTTGTCTCTCTATAGTCTTATATAGAACAGTTGTGGGAGACATGTCTGAGACTGGAGTAGGACCTGAAGCAGAACTGTGACCCTAAGTCAGGGTTAGGATTTGAGACATAGCCCTTCTGGGTGATAAGTTCTGTACAGGGCTGGGCAGGGGTAGAAGGGTAAACTTCTGATTTGAGAAGTTTGGGCTGTTTGAGAAACTAGGAGGCTGGGATGGGTGATCTATATCTTCTTGAGATCCAGTAGAAAAGGCAGGGAACAGAAGCTTTGCATTGTCTCTGTATAGTCAGAAAGTCATCAGTATGTGGAGCTGGAGAAGGCTACTGGATGGTGTCATTATATGAGCCTAGAGGGAACTGGGTTGCATTTGTCCTGCCTAGAGGTTGTATCATTGCTCTGTGAGAGGGGAGGTAGCCTGCACATTGCAATGGAGTCTATCCACATTGTCTGGCCTCTGTTGTGGGGTCCACAGATAGTGCTCAAGAGACACTTCTGTCTACAGGGTTTGTTTGGGTACTTTTGCTATTGTGTTTGAGAACTACCTGATCTGAGGTTTGAGTCATCCACACACATCTAGCTCACAAGCCATTTTTGGTTATATTGCTAGAAAGTTGACCACGCATTACATGCCAAAATTAGAACATATTTATGTCCAAATTGAAAATACTGCTTTGCAATTCAGAACTTTGCCTTTAATATCAGGCTTCTTGGTTTAATCAAAATCACATGCTACCTGATGAATAGAAGGAAAAGGTAACAAATTCATTTATAACAGGACAAAGTCAGGATGATGCTGAGTTCCCACTGAAGGGCTGTGGCTATGCTGAAGACCCTCAGGAGGGCTCTCCAAGATCCCCTTCCTAGACTGAATCCATCTCTATCCTGCCTACCCTGAACATTGTAGGATCTCTGGACAGTGGAGCATTCAGAGAGGTTGGGGGTAATCGCTGCTCTGTTAAGTCAATGGCAGCCTTTATGACTGCATGTTCCCCCCATGTGCCCTGGTTCAAGATGCTGCCTGGCCTTTTCCATTCTTGCCTTTCTCTCTGATTTTGCATATGCCAGCTCTGTTCTCATCCCCTCTGATGCCTCCTGGATGTTCCTCCCACCGTGGCTCAGAGGGCACAGCACTGACTTCTCACAGATGGTTCACCACTCTGTGAGGAAAGCATCCGCTGATGCTTTCAAGGCCCACAGAATGAGTCTGCTCCAGTTCTGTAACCCTGGTGCCCAGTACCAGCCTAGCAGGACTCAGGCTTGCTCCAAGAAATGTTTATCAGCTGAATAGATGATACTTTTCTGCATCCCAGAGCCCTAGACTTAGGAGATTCCCTGGATAGGGTAGACCAACAAAGTGTTTGTTGTAAGCTTCTCCACACCCAACAGAATGTCGATAAAGGAGTAATTAGCAATCTCAGTTCTACCTCTGAAATGGGCCTGATGAGGGAGAGGGAACATCCAGAAGGTGTCCTTGGGCCCTGACTGTAGTAGATTAGAGGCAAGCCTGGTTCCCTCTGAGAGTCAGGCATATTCAATTTTCTTGCTGGAAATCTCAACCCAAAGTCCTTTTACTTTCAAGGAGCTGGGGCAGGGCTTACCTGCTATTGCACTTGGGCCACAAATGACCTTCCTGTGTGGAAGTTTCTGTGTCTGCGATGTGAATCTAAGAATGAATATCTGTGTAACTTCTCATCTTCAAAGATTGTGTTGTGGGCTTCCCGGCTCTGTGTGGGCCTGTGGTGCCTCTCAGAATCACCTTTACAGCCTGAGACATACAAGTTGACTATTTTAGCACTAGCCAGTCTTTACCTAGGAGCAGGGTTTGACAGAGAAAAATTAGAAAGGATCTATAATCAATCCTGATGAGCCTATAGTATGAGTGAGCTAGGCTCCTGTGTGCTCTGTGTATGCAGTGTATGTAGACTTGCATAGGAATGTGTATAAATGTGTATGTATATTTGTATGTATGTATTTGTATATATGTGTGTCTGTATGTGTGTGTGTGTGTATATATATATATATACACACATATACATCTGTGTGGAGATATACATTTATATGCATAAATATATGTCTGTATATTTATATTTTACATTTGTGTACATGTGTGTATGTATGTGGGTATATATATATGTGTACCTTTGGGGGGGTATATATTTATATGTATATATGTGTTATATGTGTCTCTATATGTGCATATGTTTATATATGTGTATATGTGTGTATACTACACCTATATGTACCTATGGGGGTATGTATTTATATGTATTAATATGTATTATATGTGTGTCTATATGTGCATATGTTTATATATGTGTATATGTGTGTATATCTACACCTATGTGTACCTGTGGGGGTATGTATTTATATGTGCATATGTTTATATATGTGTATATGTGTGTATATCTACACCTATGTGTACCTGTGGGGGTATGTATTTATATGTATTTATGTGTATATATGCATACATGTGTCTATATGTGTATATGTTTACATATGTGTATATGTGTATGTATGTATGTTTTCTATACACACATTTATATATACCTGTGGGTGGGCATACATTCATATGTATATGCATAAATGTCTGTGTATTTTATATTTGTGTATACATGTATGTGTGTCTGGGTATATTTTATATGTGTATTTCTAAAGATGTGTATAGATGTACATATCTATATATGTACATATTTGTGTGTGTGTGTGTACGTGTTTTCATTTCTGTGCATATAGCTATGTGTGTATATCTGAGAATATATGCCTATATGTGCATGTGTGTATATGTGAATGAGTATGAACAGATTGAGTTAAATGTTCCAATCTTACCCCCTGCCTCTCTGGACAGTTCTATGGTACGAGGCTTATTAAAGGGCTGAGCCTCTGGAGTAGGCTGCTGTGGAGGGAAAGATGCCATTTGAATGTCAGTGTCTGGCCTTTAACTCCTGGCATGAGCTGCAAGTATATGCAGGCCTTTACTCACAGCTACTATCCGGTTGTCCAAGTGTGGGCTGTCTGGGCCACGTGGCAGCCCTGGCTAAGGCCTTCATCCCATCAGATCCTCCAGACATTCTTGCTAGCTGGCTTCTATGGGAGTGAGGAAGGAGCACTCTGGAGGGAGACTTACTCTAATAACTGCTCACCTCTAAGCAAATCCATTCAGATTTTTCTGAACTAATGAGCAAGAAGTTTATGGAGCAGCAGCTAAGGCCCCAGAACTGGGCGCAAAATCTCTGCTCACATTCTGGCTTGGCTGCCCCTGTGTATGATTCGGGCTGAACTCTGTCCTCACAGCACATAGGAGACAAAGTCAGTAAAGACTTCCCTGGGCACATACTTAGTCAATGCTAACATAGCTTCAGCCCTTTGGAGCACTGCATTTTCTCTCTTCCTTTGATGACTCAATCCTGCTAATTAAGACAGAAACACTTGAGCTAAGTTAGGTAAATCCAAGTGAAATTTAGCTTCAGGCAAAGGGATTTTTGTGAATGGAACTTCTATATTTTATTTTGGAGACTTTCCAGGGTCAGAAGGGCAGAGGATACAGATGATTGTGCCTTCTCAGTCTAGTGCCACTGTCTGATGGCCTGAGCGCACGTGGCCTGGTGCCCCAGTACTGACCACTGTCCTCAGCCTGCACTTTGCCTTTATCAGAGCTTTTTGGTGACCAGTGAGTAAAAAGCACGAATTAGTCTTGGAGGAAGCAGCTTGGCTCGTGGCCTGGACGATCCAGGTGACTGCAGCTTGGGCTAGTCTGAGTCCTGGGAGTCAGCTGATCTCCCCTCATTTCTTTCTGTCTCCACATTTCTTTCTCTTCTGTCTCTTCCTACATCTTTCTCTTACCTTTTCTTTCATGGTATTGGTTCCGTGCTAGGGCTCCTCTTGGGTATAAGATGTCTGCCGTAGCTCCAGCCCTTAAACCACTGCTATCTATATGCTGGGAAGAACACACAGTTGCAGCTGGACCCTGAAACAGAAGCCCCAGAATGCACTCTATTTAGGCCTAACTGGCTTGGCTTCAATTCCGTGGGCACCCTGAACCAGAGTACTTATTGCCCACATAGAGTCTGTGTCTACCCTGTGTTGAGTATGCCCATTGGAAGGCCAAGGACTGCAAGGCAGGAGGAAATAACTCCCCAGAGAGAATCAGGATAGAGTTTCTAGAAAAGTGATTAGATAATAAGGAAAAGAGAACAAAATCTTAATGCTAAATAAACACATAAATAGGTCTACATAAACATGGTCTAGGTTTTGGCAAGGACTGGACTTCACATCCCCATTTTACTCGTGAAAAAACTGAAACACAGAACAGCTGATGACTGACCTTAAAAAGTACCAGAGCTGCTCTTTAACCTCCTGTAGGTGATCCCCTAGGGCACAACTAAGGAGATGCCTACTAACAGAGGTGGGTTGTAGAAGCCCAAGCTGAGCCACCATAACTCCTTGAATTCAGGCACAGTGTGTAAAAGGGTTTTTTTCTCACAGTGTGAACCAGGAATGTGAATGGAATCATTTCCTGAGCGGTTACCCAGGAATTAGTGTGGCTTTCTCAATAGAGAGAGGCCAGCCCCCCTGCTGGTGGCCTCTGACCCAGGATCCCTCCCTTCCCATCTCCGCTCCTCTTCCCTCTCTAGGTAAACTACTGAGCTAAGTCAGAGCTCCACACCCCAGGCCTCCCACCCACTCTTTATCTTTTTCTCTCTCTACCAAAAGGCCTGTAATTAGGAAACATTAGCAGGCTCAAAACAGCTTTCATACCTGAAACATCCTCCCTAATTGCACTCAGCAGAGCTCTTCCCTGGCTATTAATGTCACTTTTATGAAGCAATGAGGAGCAAAACACCCCGAGGCACTTAAAACATTTTTTATATAATATGCGTCTTTTAGGAATGGAAGTTTAAAATCACCTGCTTGACAGAGACGGTGATAGACAAAGGCACGTAGGGCTCAGGACCAGAGCCAGAAGGTGGGGCCTCCTCCAGGAGATAGACAGAGGTCCAGGTCTAGTAGAGTCAAGAGTCTGCTCTCACAAGGAAGGGGCCAAGGGGCACGGCTGAGGCAGGAAGGCTGGTGGGTGCTAGATGAATCCTCAGGGGAGGAGAGTTAGGTTGATGACTCGTGTGTGTGTGTGTGTGTGTGTGTGTGTGTGTGTGTGTGTGTGTGTGTGTGTGGTGTGTGTGATGAGTAAGGGAAAGAGACAGAAACAGAGACAGAGACAGGGAGGTTGAGGGAGCCGTTCTCCGAGTTTATGGACTAAACTCTGGGAGTTGTAGTTCTCCGGAATCTTAATGTCACATTGATTTCTTTTCTTGATCTTGGGAAATGCTTCACAGACTTATTCATTAGTAGATTAGGTCTGTCCCCAAACCTCAGAGGTCATCCAAGCCCACATCTCTCTTTTGGAGAAGCAGTGGTCCCAGAATGAAACAGTTCCACGAGGTGGTTCACTCATCATAGTCAGGTTCCAACTATGCTTGGAACAGATAGGCAGGTAGAAGGAGTCCTTCTCCTATACCAGACGTGGCTTGCCTATACCCTAATAGGCTTAATCCTCTCTCTAAAACCCTCCATTGGAAGGTTGTCCTAATCCTGAAATGTTTCTGCAAATTGTGTGAAGTCCGAGGTCCCACTAACAGCTTCTTGAATTGAGGGTGTTAGGAAAGAGGGGCTGTTAGGACAGTCAAAGAATGCAGGGTTCCTGACACTGGTAGCATGACAGAGCTGGGTGGATCAGTGCTGCCACTCTAAACTCAGAGCTACTCAGTTAAGTGACCTGGGTGAATGACATAGAATTAGAAAGAAAATGAGACTGAATTAAGAAACCCAGAGACTGGACTGGGGAGATGGCTCAGTCGGTAAAGTACTTGGCATACAAATATGAGGACGTGAGTTCAGATCTGCGGCACCCATGTAAAAAGCTGGACGTGTAGCAAGCGCCAGTAATCGCTGTACTGGGGAGGTGGAGGCAAGAGCATCCTTGGGGCTTGCTGGCCAGACAGTTTCGCTAAATCAAAGAGCTCCAGGTTC
This sequence comes from Eospalax fontanierii, assembly GCA_035773235.1. Taxonomy (NCBI): domain Eukaryota; kingdom Metazoa; phylum Chordata; class Mammalia; order Rodentia; family Spalacidae; genus Eospalax; species Eospalax fontanierii. Next base: position 115,694,711 of record CM069526.1, read on the forward strand.
AGCAAGAAAGAGACCCTGTCTCAATAGACAAGGCAGAGGACAATTGCAGAAAATAGCAAGCATTGACCTCTGACCTCCACACATATACACACACATACATACTTGCATCCACATGTGTACACAGACAACATCTACACACACATAACACACACAACACACACACTCAGACACATACAATCCCACATACTCAAAGAAACCTAGAAAAGTACACAAGAAGAAACAGATAATGGGAGGATTACTGTCATCAGAAAGATGTGGGCTCTGTGTCCGGCTCCAGCAAGGGTGAGCTTAAGCCACTGCACAAGAACAGAGCAGGCCCTGATGAAGCGCTACTTTCTGTTACCAAATTTGTAGAATAATTGGACCTAAACCCTTTGTATTTATAAAGGAACAACCTCAGGATTTGGAATCTAAGGTCTTGATGTTTTCTCCACTTTCTCCTGAGTTTTCACCATTCCTGGGCTCATATTCTGCATGTGTAACATGAGAGCTATAAGAGTTCGTTTATACACTGGCTGGGAGGATGAAATTTTGTTCACTGTTTTTGTAAACTGTGAAGCTCAGAGCAATGCTACTTGCCCTGACTAGTAGTAGTGGCAACTCTGAGTCTTGTTTGAGAGGCTTAGCTTGGGGGGCAATACAATCGGAACTAATTGAAGGAAGGTCCTTGGAGATACAAAGCAACATTCCAGCACTTTTAAGTTGTTTCTCAAATGAAGATGGGAGGACACATTGATAGTCACTAGTTAAGTATTGACCCTGGACCAGGCACTACACTGGACGTAACTTGTATCAACTCATTGACTCTTACCAGGACCCGGAAGATAGGTGACATTTCTCCCCTGTTAGAGCTGTCCCTAAAGCTCAGAGTCATTAGTCACAGTCACAGAACTGAGTAGGGTGTTACTGAGAATGACCCCGGGCCTGTCTAACCACAGAGTTTACTCCTGTACCACTCTCTGTGGAGGAGTGTGAAGAAGAGATCTTAGAGTCCACAGATGCTTAAGGAACAGAGGACAGGTAGACAATGAGGAGAGCACAATGTTCCCTAATACTCTACAAGGGAAAGGGGGGACTTGCAGCCACAGGTCAGGTAAATATTCAATGAGTCCTTTGAAGGCAAACTTGAAGGAGGCACCTGGAGCAGGTGATTTGAAATGGGCTTAGGGGCAAAATGTGGCAAATCACAGTTCTAGTATGAACTAGAAAGCCTCACTCACAGATCTGGTGAGTCAGAAATCCAGAAGAGAATACAGGTGGCCCCTGCAGATGGTAGGACCCAGGCAGTGATGGAGGGTCCAAGATGGGCTGGTTCCTATCCCCTAAGCCTTGGCAAACACTCAGGAATTCAGTGAGGACTTCCAGAAAGAAAGAGTTATAAGGGGACCCTAGCGAACTCCTCTGTCCCATTCAGTGATCTCAGTGTTAATTCCATTGAGCGAGCCCCTCCTGCATTCGAGCTGAGGGCTTCCAGGATGGTACTTCTTCATCTCTGTGTACTCAGTCCCACTCATCATGGATAGGCAAGTTCGGTTTATATCTTAGCGTCATGAAGGACAGAACAGTCAACATGAGGGCCATCACAGTCAAGATTCAGACTTATCTTGATCATTGAGAGATCTACTTTGAAACAACATGGTCAACAATAATGGCTTATTCATTATGCTAGAGGTGATGGGCCCTGTGTGTGGCTACATAGCCACATTTTCATGGGGCTGACCACAGAGTGGAAGCGGAGGAAAGGCCAGGCTGGTCTCAAGTGCTCAGAGCAGGTCAGGTGCAAGTGCTGGATGATACTGATGTCCCACTGTGCATGGGGTTGGCCTGAGCATACCTGCAGGAATGGGGTTAACCCAAGAGATGAATTTTAAGAGACACTGGAAAAGTGAAATGTGTTTGTAGGGACTGATGAATTATCTTGTCATTCAAGGAATGTTGGTGGACCTGGGAACCTTAGCCTAGAAGTGGTCCAAAGTCAAGTTCAGGAAACAAAGGAATGAGATAATTTTTCTTAATGGAGGCTGGAGTCCTTGGCCGGCTTCCTAACACCAAGCTCTAGAAGCATCAGGCCTAGGAAATAAAAATAGTCCTCCAAAGTAGGTTATACATGGTGGCCACATTCCCATCCAGTTAGAACACAGGGACAGACTGACAGAAGGAGGACCGTCATTCCCAGGCCAGACTGAGTCCACCAGTACTTTTGAGAATGGGAAGGGAGCCAAGAGCCCCTTCAGGGGAGGCCCAGCTCTTTCCTCCTGTGGCTGGCTCTGTTGTGTCCAGGACAGCTCCAGCTAGCCATAGCCAGCATGGCCCATGTATCCTGAGCTCACAGAATGAGATGCGTGTTTCCCCAGCCTGCAGCCCACTGCAGTCGCCCAGCTTCAGGCTGGCCTCCACTAGGCATTCAGAGCAGTCCCTCCAAGAAGGGAAATGCCACCAGTCTCTGCAGGGCTAACTCTATGCCCTTCCATCAATGGCACCAGGGGTTGAGCCAAGCTGTATTAGGCAGCTGGGGCCTGGGGCCTGCAGCTCCCGCCCCTGCCTTGTTGAACAAGGCCGTGTTGGGCAGCAGTGAGAACCACATTCAATCGACAGCTTAAGATAATCACATGTGTGAGGCACTGGGATAATGGTAGCTGAATACCCTGCCGCTGTTGCCATAGTGACTAGCCAAGCACTGGTTCCCCTCCTTTTTTTCCTTTCTTGTTTCCTGGACCTCCTTGTTATAGGGCTAGCTGGTGGGGTGGGGGATGAGTTTAGGAAATAGGGAAGAGGAGGGAAGGGGGAGGGTAGACCCAAGAGGGCTAGCCCATTATATTCTTTTTAAATCCCCCAGCTGGAGGTATTTTAAATCTCAACAGAGACAGAGAGAAACAGTGTCTTAATCCCCAGCTCCCGTGAATTATTTAAAAGGATCCTGTCAGAAGGATGAATTTGTCACTGTTGCAGTGTCAACAGCAGCAGCAGCTGTCATAATGGCTGAGGACCCCACTCCAGGCAGGGCCTGGTACACCATGCTGCTTCCCGGTGGAGGTTCCAGTGGCCTAGGCGGTGTAGGCCAGATGCTCCTCCTGAGGCACAGGCCTGCAGTGTCTGTGTCCCCCTGTTTGCTGGTAGACTGTGGGTGCGAAATGCATCCGGCTTCAGAGATGCCTGTCAGTGGGACCTCTGAGCCTTCTGCTACCGTGCTCCACAGAGTAGGGAGAAGAGATCACAGTCCATTTGACCTTGGATAGGTGGGCATGCCAGAGAGAGAGAGTCATGGCCAGTATTCCCAAGAGTACATACAGACAGGTTCACACACAAGTACACATGTGTGTACACATGTATGAACACGCTAAAAGTAGAAGGCTAACAGCCGAGCAGACAGGAGAGGGCTGTAAATCACACACTCCAATGAGGGAGAGACAAGCTCATCAAGGAAAAATAACTTCCCCTTGCTTGGAGGGGCTGAACAGGGCTATCCACAGGGCCTGTATCCACGCTGACTAGCTCCCCAGAGATTCTAACTCAGTGTTTAAATCCTATTTAAACCTCATAACCACCTTACAAAGTAGGTACTGTTAGCTTCTCTGTATTATAAAGGAGGAAACTGGCTTGGGGAGGTTTAATGACTTGCCTGTAGTCACCCGGGTGGGTCTAACTGAGCCCAGAGCTACTGCACTGTGATGTGGTTCTGGATTGGGCAGGGCTGCTAGGGTAGGGCCCACCTGCCCCTGGCTCTCTCCCTACCTCAGCTCCTCCCAGCCCTCCTGTCTCTTTGCTCTTACAACCACACTGGTCCCCTGGTTCTCTTGACAAATGCTAGGTCACTCGTTCTGGAAATTTGTTCTTCTTCTCTGTTGGACAGTGTTGTAATTTGTTTTTTATTTCTATAATAAACTACTCTGACCCAAAACCAACTTGGGTACCCAGATGACCCAGCAGAGGAGGCCCTAAATATGATTAAGCTGTATTGTATGAAATGCACAAAAACTGAAATATATATACATACACATATGTGTATATATGTGTGTGTGTGTATATATATATACATATATATATATGTGTGTGTGTGTATATATATATATGTATATATATATATATGTATATATATATATATATATATGTATATATATATATATATATATATATAAAAACTTGGGAAGGAAAGGGTTTATTTGGCTTGCATATCTTGATCACAGCTTATTATTGAGGAAGCCAGGACAAGACCTTAGAGGCAAAAACTGAAGCAGAGACCATGCAGGAATGTAGTTTACTGGCTTGTTCCTCTAGGCTGTGCTCAGCCTGCTCACAGTAGTCTGGGTCCTTGAACCTCACTCAACAGTCCAAAACATGCTCATGTAGACATGCTCCTAGGGTAGTCTGATAGAGACAATTCCCCAGTTGAGGTCTCCTCTTCCCAGACGTGTCAAGTTGACAACTGAAGTCAGCCATGGCAGGCAGTGCCTTTTCTCTCCAGGCTTTCTTTTTGAAGCACAAATACTTCCTTTCAAGACCAGGTGAACCCACTTGGGACCTTCTCTCTGCCCCGTGTGTTTCTACACCATCCAGTGGAGCTGACAGATACCTTTGAATCACCCATGTTCCCTCACTCTAGTCAACTTGGGTGCTGTGGTCTCTTTGGTTTGTAGTTGGTGACTATCCAGGGTGAATAGACATTTGTTCACACCTCCCCTGAAAAGCCAGGCAACAAAGTCCTATACCAGCAAACGCTGTTAGAGAGGACGTGAGGAGGAGACAAAGCGGCTACGCTGGGAAACACTGTATATGTGTTTCCATATTCTAATTATATCCCGCATTCTCTTGCTCTTATGCACTCCAAGGAGTGTGTTGTTGCCACAAATCAGTGGTTTAGAGAATTCATTGTTTTGTGTCACACTATTTGCAATATGGCAGTCCTTTCAAGATGTGGGCCTTTAAGACCTTTAAGAAACAGCACTCTGATGGGTCAGCAACACTTCCTTTTTAGCATTTTAGCATACCACGTGGGTGGTGGGGATACATGAGGGGCCATTTATGTCCTCCCGGCCCAGCACATCTGGGAGGTAAATTAAGCATATTGGGAGATGAGCTAGTGCTCAGGCCCTCAGGGGAGCCATGGGGGAAATGTTGTTTTGGTTGGTTGGTGTGCTAAATGATAGGTCCCTCTGGGCATGTAGAAGTTTATGCCCCAAGGACCACATTTTACATTTTCATTAGCCCTCTAGCTTGTGTAATCTTCCAGTTCTTTCAGGCTTAGCCTACTGTCTACACTGGAGCTTCTTCTTGGAATCCATGCTGATTGGTGTAAACCTGGATGGTGGCGGTTCTGGCCCATTTGTTGCCCTAAAGACTCTTTGGACTCCTGTGAGTTTGATGAAGTTGAGTGCCACTTGGGCTCTGGGAGGCTTCTTTCTCAGAGGGACAGACAGCCATTTCTGTGGATTGGGCAATGCCAGCAAGTTTCCATTATTGTCCCCCAGGACACAATAATAACAACTGTGACATAGCAGCTTCTTCCAGCAGCAGTCGATGCCCAATCACACACTACAGAACACACCCAAAGCCTCTGAGCTGTGTCCAGCTTTGTCTCCTGTGGTCTGAGCTCATGGCTGATGGGCCCACAGAGTGCCTGATTGAAAGAAGAGGGTCTACACTGAAGTCGGCTCAGAAGAAGCCTGGGAAATTCTCAGAGGAGAAGAGAGACTGTTGGCTACCTCCATGAGTCTGTAAGGAGGGAGTTGGCTTTTCAGTCCCTGCATTCTGCTGACTGCAGGGTAGGATAATTTATCTAGAATCAAGATGACTTTCACACCCCGTTGACCCAGCTGGAGGTGGATCTTGGGGTTAAGGCAGTGATGATGGTGATCATATTTATAAGAGTAATTATTGGTACGCCCTGGGTGGTAGTTAGCTGGAGACAGTGTACTACATGGATCAGGTCTGTGATCTTTGAAGGCCTCACCACACCCTGCAAGGTAAATAGTATTTTGCAGATGAGGAAGCTGAAGCCCAGGAAGTCCTCTGTGGTCACCTCCCAGCCTCATCTCCTTCCATTCTTTCTGATTCTTTGCTCTTTAAGCCTTGCTGGTCTCTGTTCTTGGCAAGCACCAGACTGTTGGATCTATGGGGTCTGTTCTTGGATCTGGAATGGCCCACTAGGCTGGCTGGTGGGTGTCATTCCTGAACATTTTTAGTTTCCTGAGCATTCTGAGTTTCCTTGGTTTCTTGGTTTGTAGGAGCCTTTCTGCTCCCTTCTGGAGGAAATGTTTCAATTTAGAGGACATAGCTATACAACAGATTTCATATTAGTCGTGTGTTTGTTCACTCTCTGGTTCACTGTTTTTGACTCTAAGGTCCATAGGGGTAGGAAATTTGTCTCTTTCTCTGCTGTGTCACTAATAACGCAAACATTGCTTGAGGAAGGTGTGGATTCTTCACTTCTTATTTAAGAAATGAGTCCACTGAGCTGGGCTTGGGACAAATAAGGAATCTTGTGAGGCTAACAGGTAGAAAAGCTGACTTCAATTATTTCTTTCTTGTGTATGTGGGATATATGTACTTGTGCATGTAGATTTGTGTGTATATATGTAGGTGCATGTGTATACACGTGTGTGAAGGCCAGCAGTCAACATCAGGTGTCTTCTTCAGTCTTCCACCTTATTTTTTGAGACAGGGTCTCTCACTGAATTTGGAAGCTCATCAGTTTGGCTGGGCTGGTCTTCCAGTGAGCTCTGGGGAGCCTCCCTAGCCCTGGAATTACAGGTGCACGGGACTATACCTGGATTTTTCATGGGTTTTGGGGATCTAAATTCAGATCCTCATTCTGTGCAACAAACACTTTGCAGACTGAGTCATCTCCCCAGCCCAAATGTCAATTATTTCCTACCATACCTTTAGTAAAAGTGCTCATAAGAGGTGCGCCTTCCCAGTTAAGCCTTGTGGACATGGTTCTTTGTGAAAGTCATTAGGCTGTAGCATCCTGGTGACCACTGAGAATTCTGGGGATGAGGGGCATTATAATATTCCAGGGAAGGGCCACCAATTCTAAGTCCGTCCAGAGCTCCATATGCTTTGTGCTCGAAACTGTCTTGAGAGAGAGAGTAGAACTAGCCCAGATCCTTAATGTTGTTGAATAGCGGCTCCTCATCTCTGACCAATTTAGCGTGATTTCTTAGCTAATCATCCCCCTCATTTGTCAGAATTGGCTTCCGATGACCTTTGCCTATTTCTAACTTAAAGCCATTCTTATAGGGTAAACAATGTTTAGAGTTTCTGGAGTTTGTTCTAGAAGGCAGGATAGAAGCGATGGGAAGAGCTCATGACAGTGGTCTTGAAAAGGGAGCAGTGCAGACACCTAAATAAGTTTTGATGTCACACACACACACACACACACACACACACACACACACACAACACATGCAGAAGCACACAATCAGCAATATGCACTGTCTAAATGTCAACAGGCATCTAGAACCAACTCCAGAGCAACAGACTAACTCTGACTTCCTATAGCAGGTCTAGTTAAACCTAGATGGTGGAGGGACCTAGAGATGTATTTCTAATATATCAAAGCCATAGTCTGAAAGCCTAAACAAGTACTTTCTAATGGGCATCCTTGTTTTCTTTATTATGCTTATCTCAAGGACAGAATGTCTATTGACCACAATAATATGCCCTTTAAAAGGCTGTTGTTGTTCTGTGTGATGTGCAAGGTAGTTCTGAGTCTTTTTCTCCCAGAGACAGATTTACCTGATGGCACATGCAATAAATTCCAGTGAAGGATCAGGGGCCAAGGTGGCAGAACAGACTAGGGCCTCACTCATTACCTCTGCTTTCTAGTTCTTTGTTGTTGTTGTTTTGTTTGTTTGTTTGTTTGTTTGGCTGGGCACTGGGCATATGGAGAGACATTAAACAGTCTCCACCCTCTATGGGCAAGTTCATGAGGGAGATGGATTTGTACTTTAGAAAATTTATAGGGTCAGAACAGTTAAGAAGAGTGACTGGGAGAGTCAGTGAGGGAAAGGAGAGGGGAAGAGAAGACTGTGTAGAGGAGCTGTGAGGGAGAGAACAGATAAAGGACCTAGTAGCTAATCTGCTATGATAAGGACCAGAAGAGAGGACAACTGAAAATTCTTCCTAAGCATCTGGCATTGGGCTCTGGGTGGACAAAGTGGTGCAAAGTCTGCGGAGAGCAAGGTGGTGAGTTCTGGGTGCCTGCAGATGTCCAGCTGGCTGCAGATTATATACGTCTGGATACTGAGAAGCTATCATGTACTCTGTGGTAACTGAAGCCTTGTCGTATGTGGACAAGATCATTCAGGATACAAAATGAGATGAAAATAGGGTTAAGGATCGCATCCAGAAGACTTGAGTATTTCTCTGGTCACACACACTCCCAGAAATGCCACTGCTTAGCTTAGAACTGGGGTTGTGATGCTGGTGCATGAGATGATTTTGCTCGTGAAATGAACTAATAAATTAGTCAAAACCTAATTCCCGGTCCTCAAGGAGTGCTCAGCCCAGCAGTAGAAACAAAAGACACATACAGTAAGTAATTCAAGAGTAGTTGAAAACAATGTATTACCACATGTTAAATTGTGTGGAATAAACTCGATCACACTCAAATCATTCAGAAAAACAATAGCCAGCCAGATTTAAGCTGAATGGCATCATAAGGAAGTTAAGGCCTGAAACTTCTGGAAGGAGGGACTGCAAAGAGAGCTCAGTCCTTCCACACATCCGCTACCTGACTTACCAGTTGTTAAATGTGCCTCAGTTTACTCAGATGTTAACAGAGCTTCTTCATCTTAAATCACATCCAGCCATGTCTGGTATTTGGCTTTGTATGTTAGGGAACAGATGGTTTTGAAAAAGGTGGGTCAAGTGAGGGCATTAGGGTTGGTCAGAACTTCAGCAACAATACCAAGGAGCTGAAATGGGCAAGGCCTCCATGCCCCAGTGAGGGAGGAAGTGCTCTTGGCTTGAACTCTTGACATCTTTTGCCTTATCTATTGTTGCTATGTTCTCACCAAACAACAACAATGAAATCCAAACAGACAAACAAAAGCAAACTGACTTAAACCAGGCCAGGCCATTCATCCAGGCATAGGTTACCACATCCTTAGTACTGTGGCCATGGGAATTCAAGGGAGACTAGTTCAGAGAAACTTGAACTAGAAGTTCAAGAAATGGCCAATAGGGTTGATGAATTATCTGTGTTGGACTTGAAGAACATTGTTGGCCTGATGGTTCCAGTTGGAAAATGAAGTTGTCTTGAGATGGGGTTCTGGGGCCAAGAGCCTTGTCCTGTCTTTGAACCACCTTCCTGTTCTCCCCAGGTCCTCAGTCCTAGTAACAGGGTTGTTTCCTTGACTACCTGTTCCTTCTCTAGATGCTGTTTTTATTTCAGTTTGAATAACCTTGATTAAAGGAATATTGGGCACATTTTTAGAACAGAGCTTCTTAAGTCTTTCTCTTTATAGCACCTCTTTAAATTAAAAATATTTATTGATTCTTTGAGAATTTCATACAACATATTTTGGCCACATTCAGACCGCCTTCCTCATCTTCACTCCTACTCTACTATCCTTCATGCAGTCTATTATTATTTTTCTTTTTAAAAGCCTGTTGAGTCTAATCTGTGCTCCCTGAATGTTCTTGGGTGTGGGTCTGTCCCTTGGAGTCTGCTCAACCCACCATGCTCCACGCCCCTATAGACAAGTGACTTTCTCTTTCTCATCAACTAATTAATTGCCAGTATATCTTCTTTTAGGGTTGGAGCTTCTGGACCACCTTTCCCATCCTCATTGTGTTTTTGTCTGGCTTGGGTTTGCACATGTTTTCTGCGTGCTGTCACAAACACTGTGGGTTCATATGTGCAGCTATCTTGTGGTGTCCAGACAACATGGTTTCCTTGTAGACATCTACTCCCTCTAGTGCTTACAGTCTTTCTACTGCTCTTCTGTAATGATCTCTGAGCCTTGGGAGGAGAAAGTGTGGTGTAGGTGTCTCATTTAGGGCTGAGTATTCCACAGTCTCTTGTTCTCTGCTCATTGACCAGCCATAGGCTTCTGTGTTTATTGCCATCTACTGCAAGAAGAAGCTTCCTGGTGAGATTAAAAGACATGAAGATTTATGGGTATAACAATAAGTCATTAGGAATCAGATTAGTAATATGTCCATTTAAGAGAATAATGGTAAAATGGGGTTGGTTACTCTTATAACATTTATGCCAAAATTGCACGGGGGACATATTTTGTCAGACCATTTCTTATGGTAGCTTCCAGGTTTCACAGCTGGGTAAGGTTGATGGTTACCTTTCTCTTCCAGTAGTACAAATAACACCTTCTAGCTAGCAAGTAGAGATGAAGCTCTGAGGTCAGTACCAACTTGATTTCTCCTTGCTTGTTCTACGACTTACATATATAGTGTCTTTAGAAGTAGGGTCTTACTGTTAATTTCTGGTGGGTAGCCAAGACCAATGGCAATAGCCAATAATTTTTTTTTTGCTCAGAAATTTTTATGCAACCCTGAATGTATAGTTCTATAAAATAGGTATACAAATCAAACATTTGCTGCTAATAAATCAAAAAGAAATTTATTTTAAGAAAAACCTTTAGAATACGTATAATTTTAGCATTTTATTTGAGACAAAATCAAATTTGCATACTGATGAGATGTACTTGTTTATTTTTTACATAAAGAATTAAATCTTGGCTGAATATTTGATATTCCAGGACATATAGAATCGTCAATGTTTTTCAGAACTGGCCAGTGTTTTGATAAATATGTAGCATAAAATGGCAGAAATATATTTAGGGAAATTCCAGAAATTATAGGAAATTCTGTTCTAATCCCAAGCCCAAATTTACTTAATGATTTTTTAATTTCGATTTTTATATTTTTTTGAGAATATTGTGCATGAATACTGTATGCACATCATTTAGCTTTTTACCTTACCCTTCCATCCACGACCTCTCAATTTCTTGACCTCTTCTTAATTATTACTGTTTTGTATATATATATATCATATATGTATAAACCACCTACTGAGTGCATCTGTAACTACCTGTATCTGTTGCCAAAAGAAGCTTCTTTAATGAGGGGTGAGAGATACACTTATCCGTGGGTTTAAGAGTAAGTGTTTAGAATACAGTTAGAAATTATACTGGTTTAGGGAAATGGCAGTAGTAGGTTCTCCTCTAGGTCTATGACCTCTCTAGTCACTGATATTTGGCTAGGTTTACAGTATCAGGAGTGATTTCCTTTCTACTGAGTGGGCCTAAAGTCCAACTAGACAGCTGTTGGTTATCCCAAAGATAAAAGTGCCACTATTGCAACATTAGGAATGTTTTGCTGGACTGGCCATTGTTGTGGTTCATAGACTTTAAAGCTGGGTGGGGCTACTGATTGCTTTTCTCCCTTCGCATCTTGCATAGCACCCTCTGATACCAGGAGAGCTAGTCCTCAAGGAGAAGACTTCCAGGTCAGTTCCAGCTTGATTCTTTCCTGTATCCAAAGCATGTGGTATCCTCTGCAGTAGGGCTTTACTACCAAGTTCTAGGAGGCAGCCAAGGGCAATGGCAATAGCCTATCTTGTTTTGGGAGGCTCTTCAATGATTTTTCAAATGAAACTCAGTAACTCAAACCTGAACTTTGAAAATCAAACATTCTAACACAATATAATTCAAATGTTGAGGAATGGTGATAGGAAAATATTGTCTTTATTTTCTGTGATTCAACCATTATATTTTTTAGATAAGAGGAGAAAACTTTGTCTGTACAGTAAAAACCACTATAATTTAGAACATACTACTGTCTCAAATCTAGGCCAACGAGTTTCAGAGAGTTTGTTGGCATTCCATGATGTGACACATGTGCAGTTCAAAGTACATGTGTTGTGGGTTCAGAACCAAGGCAGCAGCATTTCCCTGTGAGATAGTGTAAAAAACACTGCTGGAGGCTTGTTGGATTCGTTATTTGTTTGACTTTGTGTTAATTTTTGGTCATTGTTCATTTAGAAACCTTTTGTTCTACCAGTGTTGATGTTTGTGACCTCCACATTCATTTGTGCAGTCCCACATGAGGTTGTGAGCCACTGTTTAAGCATCTTAATTTAGAACGATAAAGGAGGAAGAAGGAAATTCTTACTACAGGGAATAGGGTGAACAGAATCCTGAAGCTGTTGTGGGCATGCTATTTATATATAATGGAGGCCATGCTGGCATTGTTGGGGAGTTAAGGTATCAGCTGGATAACAAAGTTTTCACCTATATTGGTGTGTTATTCATATGCCACAGATGCATTCATTTTAGGCATAGGAATTTAGGTGTTATTTTTAGTAAGTTTTACAAGTTTTTAATCACAATCCCATTCCAGAACATTTCCATCAACCCAAAACAAAGATTCTTAATGTTCATTTGCAGTCATTCCCTAGACACCTTGCCAGGCCCAGGCAAAAATACCTTCCTGTTTATAAATTCAGTTCTTCCTGTTTATAAATTTGGTTCTTCTGAACATAATGTGTTTATGGACTCCTGATATACATGGCCCTTCTGTACATACATACATATATATATATATATATATACATATATATATATACACATATATATATATGTATATTAGTACTTTATTCTCTTCTAGATTCAAATAATATTCCATTGTATGGACACATCATATTTGGTTGGTACATTCCCTACATAATGGTTATTAACAAAGGGCTCTGGTGCCACATTAAAGAGTTGAATTGAGAGTCCCGAGGAGGGGAGTGGGATAACCAAATTAACATGGAGTGAGATAGGAAGTTTGCTTCACAGATAAAATTGTTTAATAATGGTTGGTGAGAAATTCAGTGAAAGGTTCTTCATTCCATCATGGCTGTGTGAAGCTCCCCAGGTCCCTGTCAGCACGTTCTGCAAAGGTTTGATGCATTGAACCCAGGCTCATAAGATCCTCTGAAGCTTGGCCAGCTCTGGGGGTGATTATGGCTAGAGTTAAAAACTGTGAATATCCGATTTCCAATACATGAATGTATGTTGAGGAATAATCCTCCAAGTGGACTTGCTGAGTCAAACGCTGTGAGTGGTTGTGATTTTTGATAAGTAAAACTAAGATTTTCTTTGAAATAATATCAATTTGACTTTCATTCGGCTGTGTATCAGAATTCTTATCATCTGCACTATTTCTAACATAATGTTTTTAAACTTTTACTTTGGGGCCAAAAAAGTATCCAAACATGGCAGTTTTGCAATGATAACAGATTTTCAGTACCCTTTCATACAACTGAGAGGTATATCTGTGTCCAATGAGCAATTTGTTGATTACCTGTATGTATATTTTATTACTGATATATAAGCTCTCTTTTTATATTAAGGAAAATTAATGTGTTATTCACAAATTATAGATAAAGGGTTTTCTTCCTTAAGTTTTTTTTTTTCTGTTGTGCCCATTTATAAATTATAGAAAAGGAATGAAGTTGAATTTATCAGTATATGGCTTCTGGGCTTCATGTCACAATTAGTACAGAGAAATTGTCTCCATGGTTTCTTTTGGTATTTTATGGTTTCATTTTTAATATTTAAGTCTTTGATTCACTGGGTATTTATCCTGGAGTAATGGATGAAGGATGGATAAGCTATGCTTTTTCCAGGTGGATAACCACTATCAATAATTTTTTAAAATTGATTCACCTTTTTCTGATGAATATGATCTTAGCATAGTATGTTCAATGCTGGGAGAAGCCACTAGACTGAATTCTAAATGATGTCACAAGTTTATGCTTTCTGGTGTCCTCACAGCCACTCTCTTACCAAGACTTGGTGCTTTGCCTCTCTAATGTCTTGCCAATCTGATAAGCCAATCCCGGTGCTTTGCTGATGTTTAGTTGGAGAAGTTAATCACAGGGAGAAACACAGGAAGAGAGTCATCAAATGCCTACAAGTGGAGGCTAGGCAGCTGCCACTGAAAAGAGCTGCTTAGGGCACTGGGGCAAGCAGTGAGAAGACACCACAGGCTTGGGGTAAAAGACATTGGTCCTAATGAAGATACTGAACATCTAATCAGGCAGACTATCCAAGACTGCTAAAAACTTATGCTTTTTAAGGAAGGAAATAGGGAAGCAGCATTCCTAAAGGTCTGGGAAAATCTTGTAGGGGAGCCAGGACTGATGTGGCACTGATGTGAGGCATATGGCTCTTCCTCTCTGGTTAGTTCCTGATCCTAGGAAAGCTGCACTCAAATATCTTCCCAGTCTCTACAGGCCTGGTCCTACCCATCATCTATCTCACCTGGATAACTGATCCCCCGATGGATGGATCAAAAGGTCAACTCTCATGTATACAAGCCTCCCTCCACCCAGTCCCTACACTGAGATATCTTCCAAAAACTCAGCTTCAGCTGCTTTACCTTTTCCTCCCTAGAGCTCATCAATTTCTAGTTATACTCAGGGTGAAACCCAACATTCTTGACCTGTTCCCCCCTAGCCCCAGTCTTAGTCCACTGCTTCCAGCTTTGTATGACCCTTTGTCATGTAAGCTTCATTCTTTAATGACTGCAGCTTGCTTTTCCCCCACCACAGAGCTTTGCATATGTATGTCTTGGGCACAGATACACTGCTCTTTTTTTGTATCCAGAAGGTAAACACTTCTCCAGGCTAGCTCCTTTCCATCTATCCCCTGTCCACTTGGGGACTCTTTCCTAAGACTTTTCTGCGTATCAAGTGCATGTCCTTCTTAGCATTCCACAATTCTCCCCCCACCCAATACTTAACACAATTATAGTTATTTAGTTATTTTATTAATCACTTTCTAATTTCTGTTCTTCTCACTCAGTTATAAGCCTCATATTGCTGTATCTTCGGTGGTTAATGGAATGCCTGGCATAAAGCTGGTGTTTAATAAATATTTTTCTACTGATGAATGAATGAGGTATTGTTACAAAACAAGGAGACTGATGCCATGTATCATCAACAAATAACAATGTTTGTGCCTCTCTGCTGGGAATGCCACTCCATCCTCTTCCATTAACCCAAATCTTCTCTTTCATTGAGGCCCTCCCCATCCTAACAGCTGCTTGCTCTGGAAGACAACTGTTCCTCCTCTCGCCAGCTCTCATCACTTCCCTCCCCAACCCCTGAGCACCTGCTGACAGGAGAAGAATGGAAGGGAGATAGAAATTAATGCGAGACTCCATCATCGCTTTCCCCAAACCACAGGGAGCTATTTTCCTTTCTCTCCCTTTCTTTCAACTCTTTTCTTTTGAATATACAGCTCTATCCCCTCTAATTTGATTTGATTGCTCCCTTAGGAGCTGTCACAGAATCAATTAGATCTGTAGAATTTTACAACTTGAGGTCACCCAGTATGATTCCTCATTTTACAGATGAGAAAACTGAGGCCCAGAGAGGTTAATGTCTGAAACAATTACTTCTGATGGGTCTTACAGTGCTAATCAGTGTCATTTTCGAAGATGAATGTTCTCAGTACGGCAGCTCTGTGAGTGAAATCCTGTTCTGTTTATTTCAAGATGTTCAGTGGGGATGGTCTGGGCACTCAGGTGAGCCAGGCAGACAGATGTCCTGTCCTGCTTCCAAGGCACAGCTACACTCAACTTAGGTGGCCAGAGACTCTGGCTGTGACCAGACACCTCTGCCCTCAGTGGGTCATGTGTTCCACCTGCACACCAGCAAAGCTACATTTAAGCTGAGACCCAGCTGGAACAGTGGAGCGTGAGACCTGCTGGATTTAAACAATTGCAGAGCACTAAAAGAAATCTGTCCTTCCTTCCGAAGTCACATCAGGTCAAGCTGGAGAAATGTTTCAGAATAGGCCTGGGAAGTCAGGGAGGTCTGAAAGGGATTTGAAATACTGTCAGCAGTCTTTCCCTCATCTGTTTGCTTTCTGTGTTTCAAAAAAGCAGGCAAGCAGAGCAAACTTTAGCAAACACATTTAAATAGAACATAACAAAGTCTTCAAGAAGGAAAAAAAAATGGTTCCTCTACATCCAGAGAATCAATAAGAAATTTAGCAAAGCCCAGGTAGAGTTTGACAGCATGAATTTGTACTCTACATGAGCTGTAGAGCCTTTGCCTGGCTGGTGGCCTTGTCACCAGGCATGGGAACAGATATGTCCACATGTGTGTACAAAACCTACTGTGGTGCTATGTCCAGATGCTGAATGCCGTGTGTTGTGGTCCTTGAGGGGTTCACCAACCCCTGCAAAGGGGAGATGCTTCAGTATCAACATGTCCAAATTCTTACAGATGGCTTTGTAGTGATGGAGAAAGGCAGAGCACATGCCAGGACCGGGTATCCTGTCCAGCCTGGGGAGTAAGAGCTGCAGGTGCTTAGACAAAGACCAGAAGACATCCTAGGTCAAATGCCCAGCATGAGGATAGGGCTTTGAGGCAGAAAACACTTGTGGTTTGGGAAAGTTGAAGTCTTTGGCATTGCAAGTTGAGAAAGGAGGTGGCCATAAGAATAGTTGTGAGGAGCCAGAGCGGAAGCTTCATTAGTAGAGTCCTGCCCTAACATGTACAAAGCCCAGAGTTCAATACCCAGTGCTTCATAAACACGTATGTTGGTAGATCCCAGCATTTGTGAGGTAGATGTTGCTAGGTGCTTTATGGAAGAGCTGAGACTTTATCCAGGAAGCAAATTAGTAAGAACCCTCCATTCCCCAGGGTACAAGAATCCTGGAAGAAGCTGATCAGAGAATTTGGATTGAGACTGGAACTTGTACTCTGGGAGGGCTGAGAGAATCCAGAGTAGGGATTCGTAGACTACAGCTTAAATGCCTCAGTGTGATCATGAGTGAGGTCTCTTTCTAAGCCTGGGTGTGCAGGTCAGCTCTCTGGATGCCCTCCTTTGTTCCCACTGCACTTGACACTATGCCTCGCCTTATGTAGTCCAAGAAAAAAGGAACGATCCAGTAGCTCTCTGACCCCTGCCACAAGAGACTCCCTCCTATTACCTTTGGTGGAAATAAACCATTTAGAAGGTTTCAGACCATTGAAAACACTAACCCTACTGTACAGTTCCTCTTAGATGTACATTGTAGAACTGTGTGATGTCTTTTCATCCATGAATTGAGGTTAATTATACGCAGGTGTTGGGACTACTGAGAGACATGAAATAAACCCCACTTGCCATTCCCCACTTTTCTTCTAATATGTGGAGATCCTAAAATATGAGTTTTCTTTTCCAATATACATCAAAATTTTCTCTCCCTGAGTAAGAAACAGCCTTTACTTCTCTAAATACCATCCTCCAACATTGCTCTTCCATCAAACTGTAGTTTGAAATGGTCACACAATGGAGCTTAATTTACTTCATTAAAAGTCTCTCACAGCAGCCACTGCACAGTTTCGTAGACTAGCTCTTTCAAAGAGATTGATGTTCTAAAACAAAAGTTTCTGAGAATCTAAGTTTGTCGAGAAACTATGAAAAATGTTCTATTTGTGTGCTTTTCAGAAGGATAAAGGGGTTTTACCACAATAAAACATGGGAATTTCCAGTGTGGAATTGTCTTGTAATTGAGTTTATAATTCATTAGAGTAGAGGCTGTTGGCAGTGAGGAAGGCATTGGTTGCCCTCACATCAGGTTGACCTAATGAGCACAATAAAGGATGGTCACAGTATGAGAGTTCTGTTTGATGAGGGGATGCTTTCTAGAATTAAATCTGCTCTTATTGGGGGTATGCTATAGAGAACAATTGGCTCTGCATATAGAGAAATCTTTAAAATGAAGATGTAGTTAGATGCCCTCACTTCTAAAGTGATGAGTGGGATTGGTGAGCTCTTAAGGTCCCTTTGAAGCTCCTAGACACTCTTCTGTCCTGTCTTTTTGCCTTCTCACTCTCTGCTTTCTGTTTTTGCATGTATGTGCCTGTGGCCTGCTTGGGACAGTGGGAAGAAGTCAGTGGTTATGATGAAAACCTGAACACCATCCGCACTTACCAAGTGTGCAACGTCTTTGAACCCAACCAGAACAACTGGCTGCTCACCACCTTCATCAACCGACGGGGCGCCCATCGCATCTACACAGAGATGCGCTTCACTGTGAGGGACTGCAGTAGCCTCCCCAATGTCCCAGGGTCCTGCAAGGAGACCTTCAACTTGTACTATTATGAGACTGACTCTGTCATTGCTACCAAGAAGTCTGCCTTCTGGTCTGAAGCCCCCTACCTCAAAGTTGACACCATTGCTGCAGATGAGAGCTTCTCCCAGGTGGACTTCGGGGGAAGGTTGATGAAGGTCAACACAGAAGTCAGGAGCTTTGGGCCTCTTACTCGGAATGGTTTTTACCTCGCTTTCCAGGATTATGGAGCCTGTATGTCTCTCCTTTCTGTCCGTGTCTTCTTCAAAAAGTGTCCCAGCATTGTGCAAAATTTTGCAGTGTTCCCAGAAACCATGACAGGAGCAGAGAGCACATCTCTGGTGATTGCCCGAGGCACATGCATTCCCAATGCAGAGGAAGTTGACGTACCCATCAAACTCTACTGCAACGGGGACGGGGAGTGGATGGTACCAATTGGGCGTTGCACATGCAAGCCTGGCTATGAGCCAGAGAACAGCGTGGCCTGCAAAGGTAAGCCTGAGACTCTTTGAGCATCTGCTTCTTGCCCAGAGGGGTTTGGGTGGGGTCACATGCTTCTAGTTCTGGGGTTCCAGATCATCCAGGAAAAGAAAGCTGAGTGGCTCTCTTTTATAAAGCTCTGAAGAGCCTCTGTCCCCAAGGCTAGACCTGATAATTTTGCAGTTGTGATCAACAAAACTGTCTGTGTATTTCTTGGAGGGAGAGCTGTAAAAAATTCTGAACAATGCAAAATAATTTAATAATCACCGATATTTAGTTTTGGGAGACTCATATTTAGTTTTGGGGGACACATTCTCTCTAGTACACACACCCCTACATCTTTCATCAGCCTTATCTCTGAGGGGCATGAAGTGTTTGGGTTGCTATGCACAGTTCACTCAAGAGTAATTGAGAAGTGACTGAATTTGGAAAATATTTTAGTTCATTTTGGTCCAGCTCCCACAATACTGAACTTGGTACTGAATCCATGTAGCTCATTAACTTAAAACCCTCTGGCTTGGCTGTCTTTCTCCAAGGGCTCAATGCCAGGCCCTGAAAGGAGATGAAGCTACTAGAACGGGAGTGGGAAAGTTCCATGTGTGGTGTCTTTGCTGAAAAACACAGACTGATGCAAACTTGTAGTTTGGAGGTGTCAGGATATCACATACTCACAGTGGATCTCCAAACCCTATAGACCCCATATTTAACATGTGGCAATAAATATGCTGAAATGGCTCCTTGCTCAATCTGGTCTGGGTGTGAGTAGGAGGGCCTTTATTGTCTGCCATGTCTAAGTCATGATAGCCAAATTCAGAGTTGGGGAAGAGAGGACAGTTTTCATGATTAAATTTTGCTTTTGACTATCAGAAGTTTGGATTCTTTTAACAGAAAGGCTTCTTACTTGGGTCTGGAAATGATCACTTTGATTGTAACATAATAGAAGGGTTGCTCCTGTCTGTCTTTTGTAGTTGAGGACTAACTTGTCCCCTTCTCATAGCCTAAGCATCCTGACAGCCATCCCAGTCAATCCTCCACTGCCTGAATACCAGACCAGCCCCTGTCTCACCTTGCTCCCCAAACACCTGCCTGTGAAGTGCCTGGCATGAGATTTCAAATACCCATCAGCACGTGATCCCATGGACTCAGCTAATTGCTAGGGCTGGGGCCTTCACACAGCCTTTCAGAAGCCTGCTGGGAGCACAGAGCCGTCCCTTTGTGTCTTTATTGGATTTCTTGGTTCTGGTACCCATGATAGATGGTGTGGTAACAGAGGGAAAGAGAGAGCCAGATACAGTGATGAATCAACACAGACAGTTTTAAAACCAGCCCAGTCTGGTCCCACAGAGCTCCTCTTTGTCCCATAGGTTGGGTGGGGGTTGGGAGCAGGCACCTCCTTTGGCATTCTTCAGGGTCTGAGTTGGGACCAATACACCAGGCTGAGTTCTTAAAGGCACAGGTGCAGCAGCTGGTAGACAAGTTTGCAACCATGCATGGGTGATTTCTCTGGGCTTCAAAGGGCTGCCATACTGAACTTGCTGGCTGGGGCTCTCACATTTTTCTCATTATTTCCTGAGCAGAACGGCAGGAACCAGAGCATGCATTGATTGGTTCTGATTTAATTGGGACTCTGGGAAACAGGCTCTCTCGTTTCTTTGGGCTAATTGGAACTTTTCTCTTTTGGGGGGCTCTGCTGTTCACACTGCTTGTCAGTCACCTCCTGTGGTTGTCCTGGGAGAGACTGGGGACAAATATGTAAATGCATTCTTTCCATTCTTCCTGCCTGGCCCTGGCTCCCTCCTAGGCTTCCTTGGATGTACCTAATCTCCCACTACTGTGAACCTGGCTGGACTTTACATGTAAACCATTTATTGTAAACTCATTGGAGGGTGGAGGAATTGGGGCCTGGGATATCCTCACAGTCAGCCACACATTCTGGTGGGATTTCTGAGATGGAGAGTGGCAAATTAGGTGTTATTAGCAGAGCATGACTAAGCTCAGTGCCCTGGTAGGGCAAGAGAAGCCCCTAGCTCTTGTCTCAGAATTTGAATTTGCAGAACTGGAGAGACAACTCAGGAGCTAAGAGCACTGACCGCTCTTGCAGAATACCCAGGTTTGATTCCCAGAACCCACATGGCACAGGAACCCATCTATGACTCCAGTTACAAGGAGGTAACTGGATACAAGTGATACCCACTTAAGACCTCTGCAGGTGTTGCTTGACACAGGTGCACTTACATACATGCAGGCAATACACTCATACACATACAATAAAAATCAATAAAATATTTTTTAAAAGAATTTGAATTTACATATCCTCAATTGTTTGGGCTTGGTTGTTGGTATCAAGATCCTGGTGAGTAAGTCAGACCTCCTCACCCAAGACTTACAGGGGGCTGCCCTGGAGAAGTGAGGTAGCCCTTTCATGCAGACAGAAGGCTGCTACACTACATTCTTTGGTAGGTAAGTGGACAGTGAAGCCTGTGAAGAGGCTTGTGCCTGGTCTCCACGCTGTTTTGAAGGGAAGGTTTTCACCTACATTGTGTGCTCGTACTTGGCTGCCAGGTGGGCGCTGCATCTTTCGTAGTCGTTCTGGGTTGACTGCCTAGGACCCCCAGTACTCATGAGGCCAGGATAGGGGAAAGGGTGGCTGGCAGAGACTGCAGGTGAGAAGCAGCGAGAGTTGAACAGCTACTCTCCCCTGGCATAGCTTGGGGATTCTTGTTACCTGGATCTTGCCGGGGAAGTCTGGGTAGCCTGTGTGATTCTCACCATGGGCCAGTCTGATCTATTTTCTTCTCTGGATATTTTCATCTTGGAATTTGCATATGCAGAATCCATAAAGCGATTGCAAAAAGAATAACCTTTCTGCTTTCTGATTACATGTTACTACTTTTTTTCTGGAAGGACTGATGGTCTTTATCAGTAAGGAACTTGTTTTCACTTTCCATCTGCTAAATGTGTGGATCTGTCAAATTCATGGTGACTAGTTGCCGGGTTGTGCAGAGGCACCTGGAGACCAATTAGGGAGCCTAGCCAGCCAAGAGCAGTCCTGGCCTGGAGCTATTCCTGTTGTGGGGGTGGGGGGGATGAGAAGAGGACTAGGAGAGGCAGGCAGAGGAAGCTTCTGGGAGAACTTGAGTGTTGGCATGTGGCTCACATGCTTTCTAGAGGGTTCTGCGGCTGAGGGCCTAACCCTGAGTCATCCTTTCTGTGCACACAGGCTGGACCCATAGGCAGAATGGCATGGGCATGTTGACCCCACCACTGACTCTGACCCCATCATGTGTCAGTCAATACGAAGTTAATGCGTTACTTGGAAGGTGGCTCATCCATCTCAGCTTCCTGGGGATATTTTCCACCTTTGAGTATTCACTGGGGATATGACTTTGCCTCTCAGCAAACAGTCCTTGGAGCTTCCAGAAGGAGCTGCCTCATGAGCCTATCTCCTCAGCCATGGGGCACTGGGAATGGTGGGCGGTAAAGTGTGTGGTCCTGCTGACTGTCCTGTCCTGCCCATCTTTCTTTCCAGCTTGTCCCAGGTGGCTTTGACGCATGGCAGAAGGTATGCAATGAGCTCTGATGCCCAGAGAACAGCTGTAACCGGCATGGAGAAGGCACTAGGGGAAGGCTGTGCAGGGTCACCCTGAAGGTAGACTTGGTATCTGAGTTGATTTCATAGCCCCAGAGGAGTTTTGAGCAGGGAAGAGACGGGCAGGAGGCAGGCTGTCTCGGAGTTGCAGGAAGAACAGCCTTTTCCCTGCAGAGGTCCAGCAAGACCCCTGGCGCCACCCCCTGCGACCCTAGACCTCAGGACTCTCGTCTCCCTTATGCTTGCAGACCAGAGCTGGGACTGGGCATACCCGAGGACGCTTGCAACGTTTTCAGGGCTCTCGGGATCTGTAAGCGCCATTCCAACCCAGGATGCCAACAGGACCATGCAAGTCCTGGAGAACAGAGCGACTCTGCTCGGTGGGCCTCCTACCTCTCTGCTGAAGCAGGGAGGCAGGGCTGGCGATCCCTCTGGCACAGACCTGGGAATGTCTCTCTTCAGGCCACTTTCCTGCCATTTCCTGAGAGGTCTTCCTTCCTACAGTGGCTGTTTGCACAGCCATGCAAGGAGGGGACTTTCTTTCTTTGTTAACTTTCCTCCTTCATGTAAATTCCCTCGCGCCTAGAAACCCAGGGGACACCTCGAACCTTTCAACAGTTTGGGTGAGCCACCTTTGTCAGCTCCAGCAGTGGGTGAGCCACTCTCTAACCTAGGGGAGCTGAAACAAAAAATCTGCAGGCTCCGAAGTTGGAGAAAATGTGTCTAATTTAGTTCCTCTTGCAAAAAGAGGTTTCTAGGGCCCATTCCCATCCTCCCCAGGGCGGCTGGACTTGGGCCTCCTGCCAGATCCTTTGGAGGAGCTGTTCGAGAAGAGCAGGGCTCAAGAGAGCAGTGTGCATGCATGAACATATGTGTTCCTGTGTATGTGCTCACAAGTCAGGCCACTGTGCTTTTCAAGGCCTATGTTCCAGGGCACAGAGGAAGCCCACAGTTCCCCCTGTCCCATCAGTAGTTAGCTGGTGAGTGAGAGGAGGTCCATAGCCCAGATGGCCTCCTCTGGAGCCCCAGGGAGACCAGCTATTCTCAGGGACAAGAGAGGCCAAGGTCATTAACACCACAGTCCTGTAAGATGAGCTTCATAATAGGATTTCCCAGTAGGCTACTTCATTTAGAAACCACCAAACCTCTCCTGCTCCCTGCGGTGGCCCTGCCTAGCGTCCTCAGAGAGGAATCATAAGTAATTGGCTGGATGTAATGGACTGTGACTCCAGCATGAGCAATAGTGAGTGGAACTGGAAGGATGCCCTTCTGCCGCAGGGCCTCTAGCATGCTGGGCTCTGGAGGCAGCATAGGACAGGTCCAAATCTTCTCATGCTTTGCTTTGAGAATATTCTCATCCCACTGGTGTTGACCAGTCATGACTACCCTAGGTCAGTCCCACAAGTACTGAATGACACGAACACTTTGCAGGCATTAGCGCCGTCCTAGAAGGAAGTCCACATTTTGCATTAAGTTTGCTCATCCATGATGTGATAAATATGTGTTGTGGTGTGAGTAGTGGAAGCACACTGGGCTGGGAGTTCTGCAGGGGCCTGAATGCTGCTGTGGATGTCACTGTCATCCACTTGTGAGATCTTGCAGGGTGTGAAACTGCCTGAATGAGTGGCCTGGGTGAGATCTATTCTGAGCACCCCATTTGCCCCTTGGGAGCCAGCCAGGAAGCATATCTAGAAAGCAGGGTGGAGCCTTACAGCTAGTTACTGTCAGAGCTGGGATTAGAACTCAGTTCTGGAGATGCTACTGTCTGCTTCTGCTTTTGAGATTGGACTAGGCAGATGTTAGCCATCCTTAAATTGCAATGTATGTTTTCAGGAATATCAAACCTCTCAGCTGATGCCTCACAAATACTCTTATGCCTGTGTTGAAGCTGGTTTTGCTTGGGATTCCTGGGTCCCCTGGGCCGTGCTCTGCCCTTACATGACTCTGCACTATGCATCTTCTCAGGATTCTCTGTTGGTTGTCACCAACTTCTCAACTTGGTTGAGAGCAACCTTTTCTCTCCAGAGAGCTTTGACATGAAAATTGCTTCTAAATCATCTAAGTAGTACACAGTTTCTGGGGGTGACCCTTAGGTCACTGGGCAGGACTTGGTCTAAGGCTCTGTGTCAGAGAAAGGGTAGAGGGGAAGTAGTGGGTCCCAGGTATGACTTTCTGGTTCACATCAAGGATTTCTGCATGAGCCCTCGGGTGCTGTGTTCTAGTTCAGTCAGGCCTGTAACTAGATCTATCTCGATCTATTTGTGTTGTTATAATGGAACACTGCAGACAGAATGATTTATACTTCCTTACATAGAAGGAGAATTACTATGGTTTATGCTGAAGCACTGAGATGAAAAAAACAAAACAAAACCCTCTGCTTCTGCTGAGGTCTTTCAGTGATGGGGCCCAGGAAGCTCAGTGAGTCTGTGCTCTGCTCTCCCTGCTTCTGCGTTGACAGAGCCCTAATGCTCCTGGTTCTCAAGTCTTCTTCATTGCAGTGGGATGAAGACAGCAGAGAGGCTATAGTAGCGTTGTGGCAAAGGACATGTCTCAAACACCAGCAAGCCACCCAGACAGAACAAGCTGTCAGGGCTTTGAAAGGGACCATTGGCCTTTCCTTAGGGACAGCTGTCTACCTTCGGGGATCCTGTGTATATTCTCCTTGCTGGCTGAGCAAACCAAGTATGAACTGCCTAGTAAGACAGTCAAAACCCCACTTATTTGACCAGTTGGTGATATGGGGCAGGCAATTATTAAGAGATATGATTTAGCACAGAAGAGCGTGGCGTGTGCTTTGGGTTGTAGAAGCCATGAATATGACAGAGCATCCTGCCTCTTAGGTACACACTTAACCTGCCCCAGGCTAGGACCATGTACCTGCTGGTGTGCTTCCCTCATCTGCTATGCATGTAGGCTTGGGAGCTCCAGAGGAAATCAACTTGGCCACAATAGGCCCTAGAAAGGCAGAAGAAGGAGGCACCACAGAGAGCTTCTGGAAGCCTCTTGGAATTACAGATCAGAAACTCAGGGCCCAGCCAGATATGAAACCAGCCTTTCAATTTCTGCTTGATCTTGACCTCTAACTGGGGTAGCTCACTCACACCAGAGCTTCTAGCCACAGAATGCAGTTTTGGTCAGGGCTGAGTCACTCTGTCTTAGGGTGTAGTCCTAGGACCTGCTTCTATTATCTGAGGTCTCAGTGATTCTGGACTTATCCTTCATTGCAGTTTGGCTCCATTCTGGAAGACAAGTGGGCTGAGTGATCTCCACGATTATTCTGTCTTCAGATACTCACTGAGCACCTGTGGGGTTGAGCCTTCATGTTTACTTTCTCAAACCCAGCAATTGTACTTCCAAGCATCTATCTATTGTGTTCCTAACTCACAGAAAGTGACACAATGGCCAGAGGATGTTGGGGCCACAAGTGCCAGTGTTGGTTTGGAGAAAAGGGGTGGAGTAGAGTCTTGCCTGGCTAGTTCAGGGCTAGAAGGTTAGCAAGTCCTGCCCATCCCATCCCATCCCATCCCATCCATTTCCTCTACAGATGGAACCCTCACACTTCCCAAAAGAGCTTGGTCATCTTTGAGTCTTCCTTTATTGGGTTAGAACTTTTATGCAAATGTCTGCTTCTCCCATTTATCTGTTTTGGGGTATTAGAAAATACCCCAATGTGTAATATATATGAACAGTAAATTTCCTTCCATGTTGAGCCTCAGCAGTTTTACTTGCTGTTACATTTCTGATTTCTCTCACAGAGGAGACTCAGGCACTTGCTCACCCAGAATAGGGACACCCTCTTGACTCACTGTATTAGTTACTTTTCTGTTGCTATGATAACACCAAGGCCGACACAGCTTACAGAAGGAAGAGTTTAACTTATGGTTCCATCGGGATAAGAGTTGATCGAGGCAGGGAGGCATGGTAACAGAGACAGCCAGAGCACTCACATCTGTAAGAGCATGCAGGAAGGAAAGAGACTGGTACTGGAAGGAGGGCACGGCTTGAGCTCTCAAAGCCCACCCCTAGTGACATACTTCCTCTTGCAAGACCAACCTCCTGAAAGGTTCCATGACCTTCTCCAAACAATACCACCAGTTGACCAAGTGATCAGACGCTTGGAGCCTATGGGGGACGTTCTCATTCAAACCGCCGTACTCGTCCACGCAGGTGCGGTCTGGTACCTACTTTCCCCAGCTCCCGTCCCACTTAACAATGAAGGTTAATAGTAGTAGGTTGGTTCTAGTTGTTATTATTTCATTATATTTCATTTACTTAGCGGTCTTTCATTTATATACATTTAGATATTTCCCCCCACGCTTGTTATTTCCAAACAATATTGCAATAGATATCCTTGCACATTTATCTTTGAACTTATATGTGCATACATCGGTGAGATAAATTCATTAACTAATTTACTCAATGAATATTTATCGAGGGCTTTCTTTGTGCCAAGCACTTTTCTAACTAAGAATGCAGCAGATTCTCTGAAGTAAAATTGCTGAGTCAGAGTATATAAATTTTTAATTTTGATAGATATTCCCAAATTGTGCTCCCTCAAAAAGGCATTTTGCACCAAATTATTTTTTTTGCACCCACCAGCAGTGTATGAGAGTTCTTGTTCCCCTTACCTCTGCCAAGTTAATAAAATATCAATCATTTTTATCTTTGCCAATCTGGTAGATGAAAAATGGCATCGCACTCCAGTTTCAGTGTGCATTTGTCTTGCTGTGAGGGCTGTTGAACCCTGTAAAGCTCCATCAGTTGCTGAGGCTCCAGCTTGCTTCTAGGATGCAGCATGGAGCTATGCTTGTGTGATGCGTGTTTCCAGGTGGCCCCTCCTATCCTGGTCTCCTTTACTTTCCTCTGTCCTCTCCCTCTGACCTGCCTGGCTCCTTGTGTGTAGTATGCTCTCTGCCATCTCCAGCATCCCCTGCATTCTGATACAGGCCTCACACATTCCCTAGACTGTGGTAGGTGAAATGTCTGCAGAGGGGACAGGGAAGTGCGTGGCCTAGTGCTGGAGGACCGTGCCATGCCGGAGGACCGTGCCATTCTGGTGGTCCAGTTTCAGGAAAGTCAGCACCTGGTGTGGTCATTTTTCCTTTCCCCTTTTGCCTTTGAGCCTCTTCTGGGGTTCTTTCCTTTTCTCCGTAATGTTTTGAGCTCCAGTCCTTCCGGCTGAGCCCCTCCATCCCACTTTCTTCAACACTGCGGCTTACTTTTGGGTCCTCCTCTTCTGCTCACCCGGTGACACACCCTGACCTCCTCTTAAGTCATCAGCCTTTAGCTCTCTCCTTTTCTCCAGGTTCCTCCTCATTTCACCAGCCCACCCTCACCTGTCCTACAACCCCTTCCCTTCCCTGGCCACCCCAAATCCGACTCATCCCCACTCCTGAGCCTGTATCTGCCTCTAGGGTGGGCATGGCCTTCCCACTGTGCTAAAGCCCAGGTCCCGCCTGCCAGTAAGTATTGTCTCAGCCTGGGCGATGCTCAGTGCTGCCAGGGGCGTCCGTGAGTTTTCCTTCTCCAACTCTACAGCCGCTCTTCGTCTCCAGACCTCTCTGACTTACTTGGGTCTTCCTCTTACTTCCCCTCTCTCCTCCCTTCCTCCATCCTTCCCCTCCATCCCTTTCCTCTCTATTCTTCTCAGCACACTTCTTTTAAAATAAACAAATTCATTGTTTTAAAGTAAATACAATAAATGAAAAACCTCAGCATGGGGTCAGCAAGATGGCTCAGCAGGTGAAAAACACTTGCTGCACAGACCTAAGGACCTGAGTTTAGTCTCCAGATTCCATGAACAGAAGGAGAGAAACACACTCCAGAAAGCTGTCCTCTGCTCTCCACACATGTGCCATGGAATGCACGTGCCTGCGCTCTCTCTCTCTCTCTCTCTCTCTCTCTCTCTCTCTCTAGCACACATACACACACACACACACACAATGAAAAGGAATAAAATAGGACCCCACAATAAAGATAGTACATAAATGGTAGATGCTTGAAAAGCCTGCCGACTTGGCCCCTTCACTGGCCTAGGAAAGCAGCTTACTCACTTCAGAACCTCCCTACCTACATCATTGCCAGAGCCTAGTGGTGGTTGTGACCTCTACCTTGTGCTGAAGTGCTACCATGATACAACTACCAATTATAGAGCTGGTACTATGAGACAGGTACTCTGCTAGATTCTTTCTTGGCATTATCTCTTACATCTTTCAGGTGGCTCTATGAGGAACATGGGATCAGCACCTCATGTCTCAAAACACTGAGGCACAGAGAAACTTAGTCTCCCCTTAGGCCACACAGCACGTGCCTCTGAGGCCCTTCTGTGACTAGTGTTCCCTACTTCACCCTAGCTAGAGAAGAGCCAAGATTTACTTAGAGGAGGATTTGTGATCTGTGATGGGAGCTGGCTTCTAGTAGGAGCCTTCACTAAGGTGCTCAGAGAAAGGCAACCAGAATTTGGTCTGTACCTGGGGGCTTCATGGATAGTGATTTCTTTCCCTGTGGGCCAGGGATGGACCAGGAAGTCCATAGAGTGGCCACAGACACTGCTCAAGTGAACAGCACCTGCCACTTACCTATATCATCGTGCCCCACTCACAGCCTCTCCATCTCCTCCTAAGCTTTAATAGGCAGTGGCCATGTTCAGAGCCATCTGGTAAATGAAAACAAAACAAAATATATCCAAAGCAAAATGTATGAATGGTGATTGCAAACTGAAGAGGAAGCATGGCTCTTTCTTCACTGAGAGAATGCACATGGAAGCATCGCAGCCTCACTGAGCGTCAGGGACTCTTGAGGTGCCCCACCCAAGGCAGCCACGTTTGGAGTAGAAGATGGCAGAACCAGACGGAGACAGTAACTAGTGATGGCAGAGGCCTTGTTCATCTGTTGTCCAATACAGCGACACGTTGTGCACAAACACACAGAACAAAACCAACAGAACGCCTGCATGCCCATACGGTATGAAACCCTTTTCCTGGAAGTTGGTGATCATGTCTCAATTTGACAGAGGACATAAGGTCAGTGTGGTGTGTGTGTTTCAAGTGGAAGATGACAATCTGCTTTCTGTGCAAGATGGGTAGAGCTTCCTGTAGAAGTGTATGGCATATGCAAGAACTCTGCCAAATCATGAACTTGGCAAAAATTTTCCTGTTCTGGGAATTAGGTGATTTCGGGGCTCCCATTTGGTTTCCGGGTCTGTCACACACATGGGCACACTCATCTCAGTGTGGAGGCCACTGTGACTTAGAGCTTTTCTCCCATGACCAACTCTGTTTGTCTTCCCTGTTAGTATCTTTGGCCAAATTTGTCTCCCCTGTTTTCTTTTCATTTTCTCCATTTGTTCTGTTCTCCTGTCTGTCTTCTCTGCAGATCAATTTAAAAAGAGAGAGAGAAGAGAATACATCTCACTGGTAGAATTTTAATGAACGGATTTCTATTGTTGTGCATTGTTTTTATTTTATTTTATTTCTCCAGGAAACTGTTTAGATGTGAATTGCCATTTACAGACTTAATTCTTTACATAGTCAAAGATAGGAAATCAATGCCTATCATTGAAATCAATTGCAAATATTACAAGAGTGATTTCTGCTGTGAGAATCGTTAATATGTAAGCATACATTTTCATGGTAATATTAATTAAATTTATTCTTTTTAACTTTGAAAATGTCTCTGTAGAGTATTCAGGGGCTCCGTTCTTTGTTTTTCTGGCTTATACCTTGTTTTCTTCCGTTTCTTTAACTCCATCCTTGGCATCGCTTGGTTTATAAGAATTCTTTCAGTCTCTTTCAGTTTCTTTTGATTTCTTCCAAATCTTTCATTCCAGCCACAGTTAAGAACCAGTGGTCGAAGCTGTTTGTGGATGAATTTAACACACTTGGTTGGGATGACTGACCCACGCTTGCAGGTTGACAGTGCCCAACCCCCACCCTCAGCATCTCTGCCCAGGCTACCTTATTTAGGAGCATT
Organism: Eospalax fontanierii; assembly: GCA_035773235.1. Classification (NCBI taxonomy): domain Eukaryota; kingdom Metazoa; phylum Chordata; class Mammalia; order Rodentia; family Spalacidae; genus Eospalax; species Eospalax fontanierii. The sequence goes on from CM069526.1 coordinate 115,724,832, forward strand.
TTATCTTTGGGGGTTGTTCTTCCCAGATCCCTTTTTCCATTAAAGCATGCTGACTGACTCCCCCCCTCCCTTTTTTTTTATGGGACAAGATCTTGCTGTGTAACCCAGGATAGATTTAAACTTGCAGTTCACCTGCCTTAGCCTCCCGAGTTGAGTGCTCAGTACAAACAGGCATGAGTGGCCATTCCTAGGTGACTGCCACTTCCTGCCCCTTGGAGTCCACATGTAAGTGATCGGAGCCCTAACATGGTAATAACCGGGTCCCTGAGACTTGCTACATACAGCCGTGGGGGTGACTGCTTGGCTACCCAGAGACACTGACAAGGATTCCTTACACCACTTCCTCCTGGCCTGGGAAAGGGAAGGGAGGCAGAGGTGCTGTGCCCGGACATCACACAGGCTGGTGTCCTCCTCCTCGCCAGCCTCTCTTGACTGTCTGCAGGCCTTTTCTTCAAGGTCTCCTTTCCTGCCTGTAGCTGTGTGCTGGCCCCTCCTTTTGGGCCACAAAAGGCTCTGTAGACAGACATTGTATGCTGTTTGCCAACATGAGCGCCTGGGCACACAGAGGGGCGAGGGAGAGGCCTTCTGCTCTCTCCTTTCAGACAGACCTCTGCTTTGCCCCTTTCATTCCCTTTCTCTTTGAACACACATACAAAAATTAGAGAAAAGCAGTTGCTAATTAGAGCCAGAGAATGTGAGCCTGGAAGAGAGGCCAGCCCACTCTTCACAGCCAGTGCAGACAGGGGCAGGGAGGGGCCCCAAGGGGCCCTGGGAGGGATATTTTGACAAAATAAGCAGCAAATCTTCAGAACGGCAGAGAGGGGCTTTGTTTTATTCTCCCCAGTAAGAAGAGAGAACCAGAGTGATAGTTTCTTGTGGCCTCCCTCTGCCACCTCCACTTATTTCAGCTTTCTGGTCTTTTTCCCTCCCACAATCACTGGTTAACAATAGTCTCCTTTTGGGGCATGTTTAAGTGTATCTTTTAATTGATAACGTTTGTTCTGGCTGCTGGAGAGTGAGCAATCAGGGCCTTGTCCTCCCAGGCAGGGCTAGCAGCGCCCCCCGCCCCCCTGAAGCAGCTGAGGCCCCAGGAAGACTCAGCTTGGGAAAAGATTCTGGAAAAATCAAGACGTTCTTTCACATGTACACTTAGCCCTCACTGTCTCGTTGTTGGCTCAAACGAGTGTTGCTCGTTCCCGAGGTGTCACTAAGTTTACCCAGAGCAGCCAAGCTACACGGTGATGGAGTGCTGGCCAGTGTGTGACTGTGGGAGCAGCAGCCAGTTTCAGGACAGGGCCCTGCTGTCACCCCGTTGCCCTCACAGGAGGGTCACAGTCACAGCAAGGAGGACTGAATGATTCCCCTATGCTTCGGCCCCCTAGCCTGGCTCAGGGGGACCAACCTTGCAGAGCTGTGGACAGGAAAGTGAGTTGGTTTAGTGAGTTGGTTTCTAGGAACCCACCTTCTGTAAAGATGCTTTTTCTGTGAGAAGAAAGTAAAGAAATGGGTGATCCAAATATCTAAAGAATTTGTAGCAAGAGTCCTATGTGCTGAAAAAAAAGAGAGAGAAAGAAAGAAAGAAAAGGAAAAGGGGCTGCTAAGTGGCTCAGGGTGTAAAGGCACTTGCTGTCAAGCCTGCCGCCCTGCGTTTGATCCTCAGCACCCACATGCCATAGGGGGAAAACCAATTCCTGAAAGTTGTCCTCTGACCATCTCATACATCCTACAACATATATATACACCCACATAAATACACACATGCACAAAGTAAAATAATTTAAAATGTGAAACGATTTAAATGAATAATTTTCTGATTTCTTGTGAATGCCAACAGATGAAAATGTGGGTTATAGAGGCCTCACCACAAAACAGATTGGAACCAGCTAGTCAGGAGGGAAGGAAGGAAGAGAATATGGAAAGGGAGGATGATAACAGATTCATTCCTTCCACTGGGGTTCATTCAGGCAGCCACTACACAGGAGAAGGAATGAGCCTCGGGAATGTACTGGGGAAATCTGACTCAGATGTGAGTTCACAGGGAATGCTGGCTCATCTCTGGCACACTGACATGCCTCCCCAGACCCTAGGCAGTCTAGAAGTTAAGGGTCTGAGCACATGTGTCTCACAATGGACTGGTAAATGTGGTTGAGAAAACTGGGATTTTGAGCTGTGGGGAAAGCACGTGGTTGATCAGTCTTGGCTTCCTGCTTACAGCAGAGTTACTTCTGTGGCTCAGTGCTAGGTGACAATAAAGCCGCCAGAGCCGGTGTCTGCTGGGGAGACTGTGAGGATCTCATGTTGGCAGTTTCACCCATCTCTTGGCAAAGCACAAGGGTTTGAAAATGGACGTTGAGCTTACCAGCATTTTTATTATTAAACAAACCAAGAGGTAATGATTTTCTATCTATATCTGGTGCTGAATCTGTTGAACTATGAGAACTGTAAAAAAATGCAGTGAATCTGCAGAGATTAGAAAGGCCTGTGCAACATGATCTCTTTTAATCGTTAGAAAGACCCCATCTACTCATAAATGAGTGTATGTTTGCACACTGTACAATTCGAGACTGAATTCCCTTTAAAAATTTATTGTGACTTCACATTTAGTTGTGATACAGAAAGTTTGACTTCTTTTAGTGGAGAACTGTATTTTTAATTTTAAATCCATGTTTAGAACTAAGCTATTGCTCCTCCCATTGGCCCTTTATAGTCTTCCTTTCCTTTTTGTTTTGCTGTGCTTTCAATTGCTATGACAAAACACTCTGATCAGAGTAGTAGTGCAGAGTGCTATTCTACTATAGGGACATACAATACTTTACACGTGAGTGTGTGCACATTTGTGTGGGGGCCTAAAGTTGACACTGGGCATCTTTCTTGATTGCTTTCCACTTTATTTATTGAGGTAGGGTCTCTTGTTGAACCCGAAGCTTGCCAATTCCAGCTAGCTGAATAGCCAGCTTGCCTAAGGAATCCTGTCTCTGCCTCCTAGATGTTGTGATTGCTGGAGCTGCCCCATTGGCCTGGCTTTTATGTGGGTTTGAGGGATCCAAACTCCAGTCCTCATACTTACTTGACAAGTACTTTCTCCCTTGAGCCAAATCCCCACCCCTACACTGCTCATTTATAATGTATAGTATTTGTTTCTCCCCACATGAATGTAGGCAACATACCAGCAGTGATATTAGTGTGTGTGTGTGTGTGTGTGTGTGTGTGTGTGTGTGTGTGTGTGTAGGGACTCTGCTTGTAAACTGATGTACCCAGAATGATTAGTAAATATTTGAAGAGTGAAGAGGAGGTCCCCTAGGTCTCATGGCTGCAGAGAGAGAGGCACAGTGGCAGCTGGTGGAGTTCCAAGACCATCAGTGATCTCAGATGTGAGCCTGGCCTCCTGCCTCACATCCTCATCGGGCAAAACAGGTTTGCCGGGGGTAAACAAAATTCCCATCTCTTCCTACCCGCCTACCATATTGTTTGAGGCTAATAAGAACTTAAGCAATAAAGCCATTTCCCTCAGTCTTAAAGTATTTGCTCCTTGAAATTTAAGCCTTATCCCTTTCTCACCCTTATGCCTTTTGAAAGAAAGAAAGTGCTGTAATGCTCTGGGAAAATTATCTCAAATTGTAATCAGTCCTCCATCCTGGGTGTCAGAGCCACTGGGGGATGAGGTTGTGGGCAGGCCAGAAGCCAGACCAGGAGAAAGCTGTTCAGGAGGCAAAGCCTGCTAGAATGGAAGCTTTCAACTGGCCAAACAGTTCTCTGGTGCCAGAAAAAGAGCTTAACTCATAAAGGGTGAGGCCCAGGGAATCAGAAAAGCAAACTGCAAAGAGATGGAGAGACCAGAAGAAAAGAGGGCTGAGTAAATAAACCGGAGTGGGGGCTCCATGGCTTCCTGGTTTCTTCACTCTGACCCTCCCTGAGCTCCACTTTACTGTCCTCATAGGTGATGTCACTCTGCCCTAGGCTTCTCCAGTAGCAGGTAGACTAGATGCCTGACACTGTCCCCCTGGGCTCCACTCTGGAATTTCTTTATAGTGGAGGATCAGGGGCATTGGGTGGGGAGGGGGCTGATTAGTCACTTTCAGGGTGTGTTTGCACAGCAGGACAGTGTTGTTAAAAGGCAAGTTCATGTGAAGGGCAGGGGGTGGAATAGGAGGGCTACTGTCCTACCTGTGTCACTCAGGCTGCGGGGGGAGGGCGGGGGGGGTGGAAAGCCTTTGGAAAATCACCAATTCCTCTTCCTTGATGCAGGGAACTGCTCCTCTCATCTACTTTCCACTGTAAGTATTGCTCTATAGGGCCAATGGTTCCTGGAAGGCAGCCCTTTCTTTTGCATAACAAAGAAGAGCCAAGGTTCCTGGCCTGCTTACCTTCAGCTCAGTCTCATCTTCCCAGAAGAGCAAACTTTATTATGTCCCATTTCTGTTTTGTTTCCACCACTGGTTGGACCAAGTCAGCTAATTTTCACTTTTGATAAATGTGTTTCAGTTCAGTGGGAGGAGCTGCTAAGACCCAGGAAGATGAGAGAAATTCAACTTTGTAACATTTCTTAAATTATGCTTTCATGAAAATTCCCATAAACATTTGGAATAATTCACAGAAAAGAAAGACAAGCTGGGCTGGTTATATCTTCCTTTGTCTGTCGCTGAACAAGTGTCATCAGCTTAAACAGAGTTCATTCCATTATAGTTCAGAAACAAGGAACTGATAGTCTGAGCATTATCTCGCCCTAGTCTGGACCAGAACTGGTAGCTGCACTTGCTCTCAGAGCAACTTGGGATAGAGTGGGGACCTTCCTGGGGACAGTGACCTCCTCCCATCTACCGCCTTCTCTGTATTTCTGTATTCCTACCTTTTCCTTCCCTTCCAGAGTATCCTTGCTCTGCACCAACGGTGTGTACAGTCTTCCTGGCTGAACAGAGTGCCTGGGTTTTGGGTCTCTCTCTGAGGGGAAAAAAAAAAAAAAAAATATATATATATATATATATATATATATATATATGAGATAATTTCAAACTGAGGCCACAGAAATATTACAGTGTGATTTAACTTTGCATTCAACAAATAAATGCTCTTAACACAATAATGGCAGTATTGTATATTATAGTACAAGAAGAGCCTCAGAGTATTTATCAATTATTTTTACTTGCACTCATCTAGAGGCTGTCTAGGTGAATAATGGGGCAGAGTGTGAAGTTGTGGCTGGATTTCTCCTTTCAGTTTGGTGAATGTATTTCCCTGAGTGTGGATTTGAAGTCTCTCTTGGATGGGGAGGACTCCGGGGGAGGGGATGTTCCTCCCTACCTTGTCTGTGACAACCTGGCTTGGTCTTCGAGTCTGACTGCAGTGGGTCCACATTGCCCCAGCATGTCTCTATCAGACAAGTGATAGATCTTTAAGCTGGGGGTATTAGCAGTTATTTTCCTTCCTTGGGTTGGAACAAATGTGCTCCTGTAGGAGCCCCAGCCTCAGTAATCCTGTGGTCTAAGAGTACTTGGGATCATGTGGCTGTCCAGGCACCTGGGTCCACAACTCACTCTAAGAGCGGGCACACTCATGTTTTCTCTGGCTGTGTTCATTGGCTCCTTGCCTTCCTATGAAAGAGGCAGAGCAGTGAGTTCTGAATGGTGAAGGGCAGGACTGACCCACTGACTGGGTCAAAAGTGAATTCCTGAACTAGCCTGGAAAAGAAATCTCTGTGCTGTCTAGGGTGTGGCTCAGTGGTGGAGCTCTTGCCAAGCATGTCCGAGACCGTGGACTCCATCCCCAGCCCTTCAAAAGATTAAAAGCTCTCTGCTTCTGTATTACTGAGGAGCAACTGTGGTTCTGGCAGTATGAGGGAACAGGAGCAGAAGCTTTCTTTGTCTTCTGGTTAAAAAAAAAATCATCTGAGAAGAATTAAAATGCCCAAGGGTGGCAGGGACAGAGTGGCAGAGTGGGGTCATCAAGGAGTCTGGATTGAAAACATTGCAAACCCAGGGAAAAACTGGCAGTAGCCCCAGGTTCAGAGGCCTGGGCTAGGGCAGGTGCTTATTGTCTCATGGAGACACTGAGACTCATGGTTTGATCTGACAAAACCAGAGGAGGAAGACCAGAGGAGAAGGATGACCCAAAGGCCAGTGGAGCCAGTGACTCTGCTGGAGGGCAGGTCTTCAGAGAGTGCTCCATGGTGACTGGTCCTGGGGCCTGGTCCAGGGATGTGTGTCATCTCTGCCTTCATCCTCTTGCCTACTGCAGTGGCCTCTAATCAAATCCTCATCCATCCACCTGCAGATTCATCTTCCCAGGTCCCAGAATGAGCCACTCACCACCTATGACACCACTCTCCGAGTTGCCTTCTGCCTCTGTCTGGGGTTGAGCATGATTTAAGCCAAGCATTCAAGAGCACAGATACAGACACAGACACAGACACACACAGAGTGACAGAGAGAGAGAGCGAGAGAGCGAGAGAGACCAAACCCAGCTTGATTAAGAGTGTGACCTCTTACTAGTTGTATGACCTTGAGCAGGTTTTACCTCTCTGTGCCTTGCTGTCCTCAGCTGTAAAATGGGCGCAATGGTTGTGAACCCTAAAAAAATGAATGTGATTTCAGTACTGCTGACTCCCACAGAGCACTATGTAGTCCCTGCTCTGACTGACAGCTCCCAGGCAGAGCATCCTTCATTTCCACCCCTCAGCCCTGCCCTACTCCTGCGAGCAACAATAGTTCAAATTTCAAATCTCATCATCTCTTCAGGGCCTACCTAAAACTCCACATATCTTTTATAATGTGTGTCTGAAGAGGCAAAGGCAGAAGGATCAGAAGTTCAAGGTCATCCTCGGCTGCATCGAGTTAGAGGCCAGGCTGGGATGCTGAGACCCTGTCCTCCATTTATTCTGAACAAGCTTTGATTATCTTTCCCAATACCAGCTGGCCATAGCTGAATTTTCTCTTAGTGCCTGCTTCTCAGCAAGTGTCTATGTCGCCCTGTGTCCTCTTTGCTCCTCTGCCCCGAGGTCCCTAAAGCAGGGGATGGCTCTGGGGGAGTGGGTGGTCCCAGGATTCCATCTCTGGATCCACCGAGTATATCCCTGTTCTCCGAGGATGGGTCTTTGGCAATTGAAGGCCTTGTGCTCCCACCTAACCTCCCAGCCTCCCTGCCTCCTTCTCCTCCTCCCTTCTCCCCCCTTTCCCTGGTCACCACAGTGCTACTTGGGCTTCTCTGTTTCCTCCCCTCTCTCCTCTTCCTTTTTGATTCTCCTTGTTTCTTTGACCTCCCCCACCTCTCTCTTAATGAGAACTTTCACACATCATATTGATTTGGAGTTTTAAAAAAGCCAACATTGATTTTTCTGGGGGACTTTTCATGATCTTATTTTTAAATGTAGGAAGAAAGCTGTTTCAAAAGCCGTTGACTTTGTTCTATTGAGTTAGGGAGTCGATGCTGGAAACTCTTTTCCAGAGACTCAGAGAGCCCGGGGACCTCAAATGCCACATCTAATGAGCTGGGGGTCAGGACAGTCCTCCCTTTCAGAGGCCTGAGTTTGGTGGCAGAGAGCCTTGGGCAGGGAGAGGCCTCATCCTACAGGCCTGGATTTGAGGATGAGGCTGATGAGAGCTTGGGAGGAGAGTGAGCACAGTCTGCAGAGGAGTGAAGGGCGGGCTTGGGCAGGAGAGTGGGTGGGAATGGATCTGGAGACCACAGCTCCAACTGCTCTGCATCAGGAAACCTTTCCGGCACCATCTCCTCCACTCCTGCATGCTGCACTTAGCCCAGTACCTGTTCTGTATGCCTGGGCTGGGCTGGGCTGGCTGAGGGCTCTGACTACATCATCTTATTTAATCTTCCCAGGAACCTCCGGAGACAGGTCACTATGTGGAAATAAAGACACTGTAGAAATAAAGTTAGCAAAAGATGCTGTTTGTTTGATTTTCAAAAGCTATTGCTAGAAGACGGAAGAGAGCAGACTGAGGAAGGGAAAGACGTTTTCCCTACTGGAAGGTGTTTGTGTATTCGTGCATGTAGGCTTCATTAAATCTTTTGGCCTTGACATTGGGTGTACATAAATAATCCAACAGGATTAAGCGTTAGGTGAGGATGTTGGGTGAAGGGGAAATCAAGGCAGGGAGTAAATGATATGTGACTGAAGGTCCCGATGTCCATGGCGGGAGGTGGATACCAGGTGGGTTGATTGACTGGTCTGATCCGCCCGAGTCCCTACTCATGGATACTACAACTCAGAGTTGGAACTATGAGTTCGAAGACGCAGGGAGGCAGGCGGAACAATAGTCACACGGTTTATCTGACCGGTTCTTGGGCAGAGGCAGAGAGGAGGAACCAAGGGCACAGCTAGCTAGAAGCCCTGCAGCCTGGCAGTTCCCAGCCATGCGGGACGTCAGCTCCTCACCTGGCTCAATAAAGGCAGCACTGGGCAGGGCCCATTCATCAGAAAGTTGAAAGGCAATCAAACCCACCTGAGATGACAGGGAACTCTGGCCAGCTTGCCAGCCTTCTAACATGGTCAAAGATAAATCTAATTTTGTGGCAGGACAATTTATCTTGTTCCTTTCACTTAGCTGGTTTTCATCAGTGGGGGGAATTTCAGCTTAGGGATCACTTCTCCCAAAGTCACCCCATCTCTTTCTCTGCATGTTTGCAACACCCACTGTGGCTCAGGCATTTCTTCCTGAAACACCATAAACAACTTTTTAATACAATGCTGCTCTAGACTAGCAGTGCTGGGTAAGGCTTGTCATTCAACACCTGCCTGATTTCCTAACCACAGCCCAAGAGCAACAAAGAGCCTAACAGAAATGGCAGCTGGGGTGGAGAAATCTTTTACAACTTGTACCCACCCAGCCTAGCCACCTGGTCAGTGGGGTCTTGTGACCTTGACCTCTGCACTCTGAAACACAGACCCTGAAGACCGTTTACTTTGAGCGGAGACCCGTTTTATCTGAATTAAAGCCCCGACCATTTTTGGTTGGACTTTTCTGCTGCAGTAAAGCTGGGGCACACGTTCGAAGCTTCCTTGTAGGCACTGCAGCCGGGAGGATTGTCTCTGTGGCTCCAGCATCTGCAGGCTCACCTTGGTAGCACATCTGGGTGGAGGAGTAGAGGTGCTTGAAGCTGCTGCATGAGCTGAGACTTACGCTGAAGGAGGTACTTGGGCAGATTTTCAGCTTGTGCTTCAGGCTTGATAAGGCGCCTTAGCGATTGCTGAAGCAGGCAGCCAGCTGGGATGCGACAAGGAAGGGTGCTTCAGAGATTCCCAGCTCCCAGGCGCTGGGGAAGAAACGTAGCTTCCCTCCTGGCTTGGGCGGTGCAATCTGTAACCCTTACCCCTCCCTTCAGGTCCTCCTTTGTGGTAGATGTCCCCCAGGTATCTACCTGTTCATTCAGTTTCTTGCTGATTCTTGAATGGGCAAGACCCAGATGACCTTCAGGTGACTCTAGTGCCGGGCATAGTGGAAGAATTAGGAGGCACTCAAAGCAGATGGGTTGAGTGAATGAATGAATGTATGCATGCATGAATCAATGGGGGAGTGGTGTGGGAGCTGCCTAATAAGGAGAAAAGAGGCCACACTGCTGCCATCTGGCCTCAGAGTGAGTGAAACTGAACCTGCCTTCTTAGGTTTCCTCCTCGTCCATGATTCTTTCTCACGGAGGGTGGCTCTAGGGCTTTGGTCCAGACATCTAGAAGCCAGGCAAACTCTCAGGATTGCTGATCCCATGATATGGCTTATTGAGGCCTTGAAGAAAGAAAAAAAATCATGATCTTGAAAGTATTTTTCTTTGGGGAAATATATATTCTCAATTTATATTTAGAATGGTCTACAGTATCTTCTACCTTGTGATTTGACTGACAGAAGAAGTATATTTAAGCTATTTTTAACTTGAAATCTTAAGAAGAAATCTAGTGATTGGATCTGTGGAAGCTATTGTGTGCAATTTTATGACTTTGGTAAAGGAGTGTGGCTTAAAAGTGGGGGAAGCTAACTAGATTGATATGTTTCATTTCTTCCTATAACATTAGAGTTTTGATTCAAAGGAATCCATTGTCTTCAGAAAGGGGCAACTAAGGGTGTGTGTGTGTGTGTGTGTGTGTGTGTGTGTGTGTGTGTGTGTATATAAAGCCCACTTCATTCTCCATAAAGAGATTAAGATTATGTTCTTCATGAAAGAGTTTCTTTTACTGTACCTACTACCAATGAGCATTTGTGCAGGGCTTAGCAAGCTGTCCCTTCCCAGTCCCAGTCCCCCATGTTTTTCCCCAATAATCTTCTGAAGGAATTATTTCTGTGGTGATTTGGATCCTTCTCTTTTGGAAGAAAAAAAAGAAATGGAAAAAAGTAGAGTGACCTTGAGTCAGTGGGTGGCATTAGAACTTCCTGTTACCCAATCAACTCTCCATTACTTTCTTGATGCACAGATGTCAGTGATCCCATGTTGGCCCACTGGAGATCCTACCTGGAAGGACCATGCTTTCACTTCCCCTAGTTGCATAGCAACTGCCTCAGTGGTAGCATAAAACAGTAAATACCTTTCTTATGCATACAGATTCTCTGAAACAGGAAGTTGGATAGGAAAAACCAGAAAATTGCTTCTATTTCATTGTCTGAGACCTCAGTTATGAGGTCAGAATGGCTAGGAGATGGAATCTTCTAGAGGCTTCTTACATGGAATGATCAGAAGATGGTACTCAGTGAAGCCAATGCCCTGGAACCCTCGCTGGAGCCTTTTTTCCCAGGTGACTTGGGTTTCTTGACAGCAAGGTGGCTTCCTGGCAATTGGACTTCTTATGTGGTGCTTTGGGTTCTAAAGGAGCATGTTTCAGTGACAAAAGAAGAAAGATCATGACTTTTAAAACTTACTCTCAGATCTCATAAATCATCCGATGAACTCTAAACTTTCAGATTTTCCCATTTAGCTCTATGTCAGAGAAGAGGTGGTCCTTGACCTCTCTTGTTGGTAATAAAGACATAAGCATTTGTGCCTTTAAGTAAGGTGGATTTTTTTTTTTTTTTTTTTTTTTTTTTTGGTGCTGGCCTAGGCTTGAGGTTTAAGTGTTAGTTTGGGGGATTCTCTGCCTGATGCTTATAAACCATAACATTGTATTAGACTGAGAATGTCTCTGGGAGAGAAGCTAATGAGCCCAGTTCCTGGCAGTTCAAGTCACTTTATTCATAAGTTCCAAAAGTTCCCCTCCATTAAGGTTCCATCAATCAGGAAGGTAAGCTCAGGTAAGGATATCAGACAATGCATGTGACCCTTGTTGTGACAAACCACTGCTGATGTGCTGGGCTTTCCTGAAACACATGTTGACAGACAGCTGCTTCCATCTGGATAATCAAAGATGTCTCCAATTGACCTTTTCTCATTTCTGTACAGAACTTTTCTCACTAGCACTGCAGCCCATGCTAGATTAGTGTCATTGGGTCTTAAGAAGCCATTATTCTTAATCAGTTAGTATAGGTTATACTTTGCTGCAGTAACAAACATTCTTCCAAATGGTAGTGCCCTAAACAGAACAAGTCTGTTTACTCCTTATTCTGCATTTTCATTGTGGGCTTTCAGAGAATCAGTCCCATGTCAGTTCCATGTCCTCTGGCAGAGGGAGGGGAAGGTTTTGCATTAGAAATTCAATACAGTGTTTTAGAAGTAGCACACTGGCTTCAGTTCCTACCTGTATTAATCAACCTATTTCTGTGACAAAACATCTCAGCTAACTTATTAGAAGGGAAGGATTATTCTGGTTCAGTTTCATAGGTTTCAGTCCTTGGTTGGTCAAGACTACTGCTTGTGGCAGTGCATCATGGTGAGGAGGCTATAGTGAGCAAATCTGCTTACCTCATCTGGGGGCAGGAAGCAGAGAGAGAGAGAGAGACACGGATATGATCTTAATATCCTTTTCAAGGGCATGTCCTTAATAATTAACTTTCTTTAATTAGGTCTCATCTCTAAAAGGTTCTATCACCTCCACATAGGGCCATGACCAGCCTATAGCTTATATCTTATTAGGGGACACTTAAACTCTAAACCATAGGGGCTCGGAGATGGCTTAGTTGTTAATATGCTTGTCTTGTAGGCATGAGAATGTAAGTATGTAAGTCCAATTCCCAGAATTTATATATGACACGCACACATACACACACACACACAACAAACAAACAAAAACCAAATAGCCAAGCATGGTGGTACATGCTAGTAATCCAAGCACTGGAGAACAGATAGATCTCAGCAGCTCACTGACCAGGTATTCTAGTGGGTTTAAGGCCAGTTAATGATCCTGTCTCAAAAAAGAAAAATGAGACTGGGCATGATGGCACACACCTTTAATCCCATCACTCAAGAGGCCGAAGCAGGCAGATCTCTGTGAGATATCAGGCCAGCCTGTTACATAGGGAGTTCCAGGCCACCTAGGGTTATAGGGAGGCCCTGCCTCAAAAAACAAGCCAAAAGAAAGAAGAAGGAAGGAAGGAAGGAAGGAAAAAAGGAAGAAAGGAAGGAAGGAAGGAAGAAAAAGAAATCTGGTAGACAGTGCCTGAGGAACAACACTGGAGGCTTGTGCTCTCCATAGGTACATGCACACACATGCACAGATATGCACATACATGTGCACCTAGACACACATGAACATACATAAATAAGTAATAAGTAAATCCAAACCACAAAAGCATCTCATTGGCTAGAGTATAACAGTGACTCCATTCAATCCGAAAGTTGTATTTTAGCCAGGAAGTACAATTTCTTCATATGCGTAGAACATAGCTAGTAAAAAATGGCCAGTGGCATACGGAGCTAACATAATGGTCTTGTTGAATCAGTATCTTCAGCCTCACTTGAGAATGTTCTTTTTGTCTCCCAATCTCCTTCAAGCATCCATGCCTGCACACATCTGTGTGACACCCCCCGCCCCCCGCCCCACATCAGGCATTTAAAGAGCACCTGTCCTATAGTCAGGTGCGGCTCTTGTTGCTGAGAATAGGGGCCTGCAGAAATTCTCAGGAGAAAGTCACAGCAGCACTAGCATTGTTCAGAATCTACCCAATGTTTTAAGGTTTTATCTGGCTGCTTCATGAAGACAGATAGTATTCATGGATCTTCGTTAATAATAAGAAGTTGGTGGTTATGTATAAAAATAACTATCATTTAATTATTATTGAACTCTTATGATAAGATACTTGGATAAGAGTGGTAGGCTCTACGACATCACTCATAAATGAGTAAATTTAGTCTCTCAGGCATTAAGTTACTTGTCCAAGGTCACACAACTACCAAGTGGCTGAGTCAAAGTTGAAATCTAGGCTGAGTCCAAGTCTTTCTGTAGTGGCAGTGTGGTGTTTTGTTTGGCTGTGTAGCTCAGGCTAGCCTCAGAGTCTCTTGCCTCAGCTAGTGGGATTACAGGTGTGTGCCACCAGGCTCAGCTTTGCCTTACTCTCATCTTTAATACTAATGCAATTTTCCTCCCAAACCAAAGAGCTAGAGGGAATAAAGAAATGAGGATGATTTTGCTGTAGTACAGGGAGTGCTTAGAAAATGGGTAAGTGAATGACTTCTGATCATGCGGCTCCTTTTTAATAACTTAAGGAAAGGAGTTGAGAGGAAGGGAAAGAAAGAAGAGAGCAAAGAGGAAGAAGAGTAGGGGTTGGAGGAAGAGGAGAGGAATCTCAACTCAGAAGGGAAGGGCCACGGCACACTGGTGTGGTTCTTGGAGAAAGCAGGCCAGTACTGTGGCCCTGCAAAGGGAGTCTGCTAAGCAGTGGGCTGTTCCTCTATCCTGCTCATCAGCCCGGTCCCCCAGTCTGCTGGCTCTGTGCCTCTGCATGTCTCATTACTGCTGAAGAGGTTCTTCAGTCTACCACATCTGAATTGACTACAATTAAATACACAGATGCATTCCTCCTCACTCGGCTGCTGAAAAGGAAATATTTTTGAGAAACATGACAACTCAGTATCACAGCTCGAAGAAACTGGAGGAAGGAAGAGAAAGGACTATAAAGGAGACACTGAAGAGACATTTTAAAGGTCACTCTCTGATTTTGTGTGTGGCTCTCCAAAGCGATAGCTTGAGATTAAAAAACAAACTGTGAATATAACAATTACAGCTAGCTTCTGTCCTGTGCAGCTAAATAATGGTTTACATCGGAGTCAACAACAGGCAGCAGGGCCTGAAAGGGCCGGTGTTTTCTGCAGCCTGGCCTTGTGTGCCAGGGCCAATTTGTTTTCCACTGGTGCTCAGTCTTTATCAAAAGAACCATCTACAACCTTGCACTGTTCTTATCTGTGCTGGAGCCTTGGACTGTGTCCTATATATTGACATAAGGCTTGGTGTACCTCAGATTTTTCTAATAGCTTTAACAGCATCCCTACCCCATTGGTGTCTCTTAGTCTGTAAACTTGAGAATCAGATTGCTTTGTTTTGTGTTCACACCTTTATCAGTAAATGTGTATATGTTCTCTGTGTACGTGTGGGAGTGCATGTGTGCACTGCCATGCGTTTCCTAGTGACTTCTGGATTGAAAACTTTGGTCCTGGAGATAACGTGTCAGTGCCTAATTGCATTTGCTATTTAGCAATTAACCGCTTGCAGGTGCAACTAGTTGTGAGCACAGTTCTGCATGTGTGACTAATTGCAGGTGTGAAATATTCACCTCTTCAGTTCCCTTCATGGCTCAGTGGGGCTCAATGCTAATTCTCCTGCACCATCTGTGTTCAGACTCATCCACTGGCCAGAGCATCTCCTCAGGAGAGCATCCACATGGAGGAGGTGGGTACAGTCTTTCCGAGCACAAGGGGAACAGAGGTGAAGGAGAGCGATTCCAGAGAGATTTTGTAGGAAGTAAGAAGCCTAACCTGGAGGGCTTAATTCCCACCGGACTACCACACAAGGCAGAGCGAAAGCTGGGTCCCTGGGCCGTGCAACCTCTCATTCGGGCCTGGATCTCCTCACATGAAGCTTCTGACAGGGTGCTGGCTTTCTGAACATTCTGCAATGGCTCCCTGTCCTAGAACTCTCTCAGCAGTGACCCAAAACCTCACAGACAGAGCTGTTGTTAGATGGAAATCTGGGCAAGTATTAAAGGATCTTGTATAAATTCCCTCTGTTGTTTTGCTACCACACAATGGGACAGCCAACCCCCAGGTGACTGTTATACCTTTGGTTTTAGAAATTCAGATGCAAAGTGGGGTAACAACCTCCCAGTGTCTCTGGTGAGCCTTCTTGGGTTCCCCGAGGGTTGGGTAGATGTGACTTCAGTTGGGGACTTGCTTAGAGAAGGTCAAACAAATGATGGGTCCTGCAAAGGAGCAGGGTGACACGTGGGTGACCATAGGGAACTTCCTGTTTGTTAGACTTTCATCATAGAAATCACCAAAGGGATCAAAAGAACGGAGAATGGCTGAGGGAGGAACTCTTGACTCTGGCCTTCACTTCCTACACGCTTCTTCATATTAGTGTCAGGTGAAGGCCTGTGAGCAGCTTGGGGTGGCCCTCTCCTGGATGAGGATCCCCTTCCAGGTGACCAGTTGCCTCTAGCTGCGAGCTGCCTTGGTTAGGTTCTCTTCCTCTCCTATCAAGCCAAACCATCCTGTGAATCACATGAATAGTGATCAGAACAGGAGATTTCTGAGAGCCCTACCCTCAGCTGGAGCCTTGATAGGATTGGCTTCAGGAAAGGGAGGACACGTAGTGGAACAGGGTCCAAAGGAAGAACAAAGGCTGCATAGGGTTGGGGCACCGTGCCGGGGTGAGCAGGCCACAGAGCAGAGTATCATATGTCCCACAAAGTGTGAGGCTAATCACTACTTCCGGGTCCTAGAACAGAAAGGGGCCTCCCCGACCCACAGCGCTCAGAGCGCTTGCACTGGGCCATGCTTGCCACACTGAAGATCAGTGCAGATTCAGGCATGCGCATCAGTGGAGGGAGGCTACGGGGGGAGGGGAGGGAAACCTCAGAGGAAACAATCTCATGTACTGAGGGGGAGGGGCAGGAGAAGAAAATGTTGTAGGCAGCCATAGAGACGACGTGAGCATGAAGCTTCTGAGGCACAGTGGTGGGGTGGCAGCGGAGGTTGGCTCACATTTGACCTCATGGCTCGAGTAAGGAACATGGGTGTCCTCAACAGGGAGCTGTGGATGGGCAGAGCTTGGGTCAGTGGGGACCACCACACTGGTAGAACTCTTTTAGCTGATTTTATTATTATTATTATTATTATTATTATTACAATATTGAACTTAGCTCCCTGATGTGGATTCCTGAGCGCCTCCTCTGAGCCCCTTTTGGTAGACCACCCCACAAGATTTGACTTGATCCCTGGTCTCTTGGTCTGTCCCATGGAGGAGCTCATTGTAGCGCATACCACAATTAAAGATGTCTTTCTGCTGGCATCCAGGTGAGATGGCCTTTATGCCTTATTTCACCAGAGGTTTGAATCTCCTTGAAAACAAAGAATACCTTTCCTGTATTTGTTCTATCGCTCGCCACTTGTGCCTCAAGTTTCCCATCTATAATCCCATCTCATAGGCTGTAAAAAGAACTAAGATGAGTAAATCCTCTAGCAGATCGGATGACATAGAGCAAACCCTCACTAGTTATGTACTCAAGTCGCTCACTAGTGTTTTTTTTTTTTTTTTTTTTTTTATTATTTTGCTTGAGACAGGGTCCTGCTTATGTAGCCCAAGGTGGTCTTAAATCTACCATCCTCCTGCCTCAGCCTCCTAAGTGTTGTGATTAAAGCCATGCTATGTTCTACGCTCTCTGGCTTTGTATTGTTTTTGCCTCATTTTAATTTTATTGACACGTGTTTTAACCACAAACACCTGCTACTACCCAGACTGTTTTAGTCAATGTTGCCTGATGGCTTTAGGTACAAGGACCACATAATGGTGAGATCAGTACAGCGCAAGTCTGAGTCACTGGCTTCTCAGTGACTTTGGGGCCTGCTGGGAAATCCCTGGTCATGAGTCACACACAATCACAGCCCAGCAGAAAACCAGAGACTTGGACCCAGAGAATGGCTCTCAGACACACATCCGGCTCCTAACAGCTTATGCAAATGAAGAAGACCCATTGCCTGTCACCCATTGCTTTAGGGTATAAATTCAGGCTTAACACATCAGGTCAGGTCGGGGTGTGATAACTCAGATGCCAGCTCAGTGTTGTTCCACAGGCACAGGGAGGGAGGGACTGCCCTCCAGACCCTTAAAGAATGTGAATGCAAAGAGAATCTTTCATGATTATTCCATGAAACCCTTCTTTTCATTTGGGAAAAGCGAAAGCATATTCAGTAAATTTATCAAGGATGGGCCAACTCGGGTGCTTTATCTCTTAGATGGTGCTTCGTGAGCCATCCCTGTCAAATCTAATGCAGCCTAAGTGAGGCTTTCTTAATTGTCCTCATGAGTGAGGAAGCTTATGCATTGATATATGTGATGTTTGTGTATGTGACAGTGAACATCCCAGAAACACGGAGGAGGAGGTTCCTCATGCTAGTTTGACTATTGTTATCAGACACTGTACTTGGAAACGGCACAACAGTGTCAAGATTCCACATGCCCACCCGAAGAATGGAGGTCCGTCACAGAGAACTCTAATGTTCCAGTTAATTTTGAACTTTAGTCCAGCCCAGAGGCTCTAAGCTTTAAAACTCAAAATGTTCCCTAATATCAGTGTGGTATTTTACAACTTTTCCACTTCAGAATAGTCACACACACACACACACACACAGAGAGACATGCATACAATACATAAATATGTTGTTTCCATCACAGAAGCATCATTTCCTAAAAGAAGATCAGTTTAATACATATAACAAAGGTAAAGGACAATACTGTTTCAGAATTTAAACTTTTCAGAATTCAGCCTTTGTGAGAATCTCTGCGAAAGTTTAATCACTGTGAAGATCACACTGCATTACATTTAACTCGTGTGTACATGGCCTTCTTACTCTGTGCAGATCTATGTGTGAGGAAGTTGGGACTAGCCTGACCTTAGGATGAAGGGTCTTCTTTACACACCTGTTGAGTCAGGGGAGCCTCACACATGAGACACTGGGCACTCAGTACCCCTCAAGTGATGAGTGTAGTAGCAGGAAACATAATTTGCTAATGTTTATTGAGCGTGTAATGTATGCGTACAGTCTTAAGAACATTATGTGCATTCATTTATCTAATTGTCACAGATGTCTTGAGCTGAGTTGTATTTCCACAAAATTCCTTTGTTGATGTCCTAACTCTCAATGTAATGGTATTTAGAGACAGAGTTCCTAAAGAGATAAACATTAAATGAGGTCAAAAGGGTGGGGCCATCATACAATGGATTGAGGTCCATTTAAAAAGAAGAGACACCAGAGCTTGTAGTCCATGCATTCACACAGGAAAAAGATCATGTGAGGTCATGGCAAGAAGATGCTGTCTGTATGCCATGAGAGCCGCCTCACCAGAAGCCAACTCTGCTGCTAGCTTGATCTGGGTTTTCCAACTCTACAGCTGTGAGAAAAATCTATTTCTTTTGGTTAAGTCTGCCTTATTTGTGGTGTTTTGTTAAAGCAGCCTGAGCAAACTAATACAACAACTCAGTAGAGTATGCACTTCCACCAGCTGTATTGTACCTAGCTCAGCCATGTTCCAGTCTTAGCTAGTACTAATTGTCTTACACCGAGATCAAAGGGATATCCTAATTCTTACTCTTCAAATGAGGTCAGTAGCCCCATCCTTCCAAGCTGTACATGGCTCTGGCTTGTGGAATTCCTGCCAGCTCAGTGGGGCTGTAGGACAGACAATAAGTATAGTGTCTCGGACTGAGAGCTGGGCACAGACCAGAAGGGGACTCAAGTGATGCAAATGAGGTCTGCTAAACAAATTAATGAGCAGTACTGATGTTGACATCACTTTGTCTTCACCTTCATCTACAATTGTAGTCATAGTGCAGTCTAACAATATTTTCTCAAAGAAGAGCACTTAGACTAATCAAATGAGTAAACATGGGCAGGACTAATCACTGCTCAGTTCTATAAATTGTGTCTTGAAGTGTTAACCACTCTAATAAGAGCATCCACGGGAAATGAATGTGCCATTAGATTCAAGCAGGACCATCAGTACCAGAAGATACCCAGTCTTTCTCCTCCCCATTTATTATATCTTGAGTAGCCATGGTGACACATGGTGTAGATCTCTGGGTACCATATCAATGTGGTTTTTACTTATATTACTCACACTGATTTGTGGTTCAGTAATCTTTCCCAACTACAGATTCTCTTTTTATGAAATCCTGGTATCCTTGGATTTATTTCTGTATGCTTAGAGAATTTCTGTTTCAAGGCACTCACATTTGGAATCACTGCTGCTGGGGATCATTTAGAAAGAGAGAAACTGAAGGGTGGTAGAACAAGAGGAGCAGGTGGAAGGAAGCACAGATTTTCCACAATACAGACTTGGAGGAAGACTGGGAGTGCCTTCTTGTGTCTGTTGTAAGAAGAGGATTGAGCTGGGCTGGGTCTGCAATCAGAGTCCCAGAACAGGCAGTGCTGTGTTTTAAGGGGGTTGGGGGCCTGGACATCTGTGGAGCTGTTCTAAGTAAGTTAAAGATTTCAGCAAGCACATTAAACTTCCCAATGATGGCCTCACAGTGCACAGCAGCAGAGAGGGAGACGCGATCTAAGTGGCAGGTGAGGAGTCAGAAAAGCTCTAAAGATTTGATTGGAAGATAATACAGAGTTGAAAAGATGAATTAGTGTGGGCAATGCCCAGAGGAGGAAAATTATACCTGTCTACTGAAATTGTGGAGGGAGAAATTTTGAAAATTTGTTGGCAAAGCAGCCAGCAGGTGGAAATTACTAACATCAACATCATAGTTATTATATTAACATATGCAAAATGTTATTGATGTTCTTTATGTGTGTGACATTTCTGTTTTCAAAATGGCTTGTTTTTATTAAATTTAGACAGTTATATCAACATTTCAGAAATGGAAATATATACATGTGTATATATGTACTTGTACATGTACATACATAAATGTAGATGTGTATTAAATGGAGAAAGTTTAAAAATTACACACAATAACCTAGAAATTACCAATGTTAAATTTAAGTCAAGATCTCGCTAGATATTTATCTATAATCTATCCATATTTATCATAGCTAGAAAAATAGAAAGTCATAACTTTAAAAAAAGATTTGTTAGTAAGACTAACCTGTTGGTGCACACCTTTATTCCCAGCACTCGGGAGTCAGAAGCAGGCAGATCTCTGTGAAATCAAGGCCAGCCTGCTCTACATAGCAAGTCCAGACCACCTGGGGCTACAGGGAGACCCTGCCTCAGTCTCCTCAGTGCTGGGATCACCTTGTTATAAGATTAAGAAAAGATGTTATAGAACAATGAGACTATTATTTTGAACTTTCTTCCCTCCCTGCCTCCTTTGCTTCCCAGGGTCTCTCTGTGTTGTAGCTCAGGCTGGTCTTGAACTTGAGATCTTCCTATTTCCACCTCCTGAGTGCTGAGGTTACAGGCCTGTGCCACCATGCTGGGCCTAAATGTCATATCTCAATGATACCAATGAGCTCCTTGCTCAGATAATTGAGAAGGCAGGATTTTCATCTCTTCTGCTTCTTCACCTCCACCTCTCAGGATTCGCTAATTTAGAGAAATACAGGTTTTCAGTTTAAGGTTTATCTAAATGTCAGTGTGTTTAGCATTATTCCTGTATTTAAAAGGATGTAAATTCTTTCTTGCCCAATTTCTCTATACTGAAATCAATTTTACCAGTCTTATAGCTGACTGAATTTCATCATCAAATGACCCCTTCAGTTCCACAAAACTCCTCAGTTAACCATGACTCTATTCCTAAGAGCAGTTCCCAGGGAAGGTAGCTAGCTAACGAGAGGCTCCAGGCTGGCCTGTGTGTCTCCTTGGCAGTGACTCTTCTTTGCTGGCTGAGTAATTCTTTAAAGTTCGACTGCTGCACCAGCTTTTGCTTGGACTTTGATTTTTCCTTCTTTTTTTCTGATTATCTATCTATCTATCTATCACCTATCTGCGTGTGTGTGTGTGTGTGTGTGTGTGTGTGTGTGTGTGTATGTGTGTGTGTGTGTCCCACAGGTCGACATCATGTTTCCTCCTCAGTTACTGTCACTGAACCTGAAGCCCATCAATTCAGGCAGCCAGTCCTGGGGGCTTCTCTTGTCTCCACCACCCCAGTGCTGGGATTACAGGTGAAGCTCACCATGCCCTGGTTTTACATGGGTCCTGGGGAGCTCCTGGAGGGCCCTCATGCTTGTCTGGTAGGCACTTTACTGACTCAGCCATTCCCTACCCTGTCTTCCTTCTTTTTAAGCAGGACTTTCTCAATAGTTCTCTGAACCCCTTTTGCTTGTTTGTGGCTGGGACCTGTACTCTAGGGACCCAGCTGGCCTCCACACACTATTTCCTAGGCTGCTGACTTACTTTTCATGTATTTCCTCTGTGTCAATAGCTCAGTTCTACTAATTATATAGTCATTTCTACGTTATTAGTTTTATAATGTTGCCATTTTGATCTGTAATTTGTTTCCTTAACTTGGCAATCTCTCTTTTAAATTTTATTCTGTTGCTTTATTGTCTGGCTTTTGAGCTTTTGTGTTATTGAATTCTGAAAATAAGCCCTTATGGATAATTTTTTTTCTATTTTGGGGTTATATTTTCTTCCAGCCCAAGGTCTTTTTCTGCCCCTTTCAAGCTACATTTCCATATTTCTTCCTTATTTTATGCCCCCGGTAATGAGCTGGCTTCATTGCCCTGCCATTTCCGTCCTTACTGTGCACACTTAACCAGGCAAGTGATGCACAGATTCTCGTGGGCGCTGCTGGGGTCCCTTCTCCTTGACTCTCAACGCACTTTGCCCAGGGTCCATGTGTCAGTGTGTCATCACACCTGAGTCACAGCTCAGTTACGCAGGCATTCTTCCCACACAACTTTTTACGCCTAGGGAAGGGTGCAGCAGGCTCAGATGATAGTCCTTGTTCATTCTCTCTCTGTCGCTCTTTGTCTTTATTTCTGTCTGTCTGTCTGTCTGTCTCTCTCTCTTTGGTTTTGTTTTGTTTTATTTGTCTTTTTGAGACAGAGTCTCCTTGTAATCCCAGCTTGCCTGAAACTCCCTTTGTGTAGACCAGGCCAGCCTTGAACTCACAGAAAGAGATCTGCCTGCTTCTGCCTCCCAAGTGTTGGGATTAAAGGCCTGTGCCACCACACCTGGCTTCTCTCTGCATTTTTTAAATGCCCCCACCACAGCTGGTCTTCCTACAGTTTGAGCAGGGTTGGGGCAAAGCCTTCGTATTTGAATGATTTTTCTGGAACCAACACTCACTGGCCTGCCTCTCCCCCCCAGAGTCCTCTTCTTGCTGGGTGCCCTGCTGCGCACCCACATTCAACTTGAGGCCTTTCCCAGATTGATCGCTCTGCCTGATGTCCTCTCTTAAGGCAGACCTCAGCTCAAATGCCAAGTCCCTGGGGAGTCTCCCCGACCCTCCAACAAGGCTGAAGCTGGTTCTTCTTTGCCGTGCACCGCTCTGCTCCACAGTGGGTTTCTCTGCTGCTTTTCAGGATTTCTCCTCAGTTGGCGGTGAAATCCACGAGTCACTTATTTCCAGGGTTGCTTGTTTTAGGGATCTTTCCCCCAGGACTCAGCTTCTATTTTTTTTTTTTTTCTAGCTACATTTTAGAAACTTTAATCTCAGGTCACCTGCGAAGACAAACTGGCTTTCCTAGTTGATTTGTTCTAAAGGTTACTCTGTAAATGAGAGCCACGAAGGAACCTAAAAAGGAGCACTAGCCCTGTGCAAGCTGTTATATATGGGGGCGAGCAGATATAACAGGTTGTGAGGGAATGGGGGAGAAGGATATAGGGACTGGGCATTGTCCCAACACCCAAGGGGGTGCTCCGTTATGCTGCAGATGAAGATGAGGCCAGAATCCGTCCTCAGTGCCTGCCTCTTCCAGCCTCTCCCGTGTTTGAGGATATGCTGTGACTAATTAATTGGCTTTGTGTCTGTGTGCTAGTCATTCCATCCACGGGCAAAGGGTGCTCGTTTCAAGCTTCCCTCTAGTCCCAGGACAATGTTGGAAAGCTTCCCGGGGACAGCAAGTTTGTTGGTGCTCTTGTGTCCTGGAAAACAGGTTAAAACAAGACAAGCGTTCCACAGACACAGAGCATCTTCCACGTGCCAGGGCTGCCCTGAGCATTCCAATGCCCTCACCAAAGGATCTTTGCATCTTGGAGAGAGACTCCCAGGGCTTTGCAGTCAGGCCCCCTGGGGCTGCAGCTGTAGCAGTGGATCCCTAAAGGTAAGTGAGCCAGAGTGGGGTGCAAAGGGGCCGCAGTGTGGACTGGCCTCACCCCTTCACACTGTGTACTCTGAGGAAAGATCCAACTCATTTCTCCCTCAGGAAGGCAAGCCAGAGGTGGATTTTAGATTCCTGTTTTTGAGTCTGTTCCCCAGAATGCTTCAGTCTCCACCCTCCTGATCCAAGCCATACTGGTTGTGCCAGGGTGGCCTCTAGACCTGTAATTAGGCCTGTATGCTTCTAGCTCTGTCTGGATTTCAACTATGTTTGGGGCAAACTGGTGGACTCTTTACTCCTCCCCAGTGACTCTGGGTAGTCCTCATGGGAGAACTGCTTGTGTCCTTTCCTCACAGCGTTCACCCCCAGGTTGTTCCTCACTGACATGGAAATGTCAGCAGGAAGCCCTGCTTGGCTGGAAAAGGAATTCTCCCTTGTCTTGCCTCCTGCTGCTTGAAGGTGTGTGTTTCTTACTGTCTCTCCAAGCTGCTGCAGCACAGCCAGGAAGCTTTCCAGCCCCATCCTGATATTGGGAGAGCAAGATCTGGGGAAACAGATAGGTCCCTGGTGCCTCTGAGGGGACAGCTAAATCGTCAGGCCACACGCTGATGGGGGCTGCTGACCGCACAGGTATCTCTGGGTTATAAATGCTCAGTACCAGAGAACCTCCTAAGTCACATAGAGGACAACTTTATGATCCAGAAAGTAAAGAACTGGAACCATATCAGCTTGTGACAGGGAGCAATTGATTGCCTGCGGATGGGAGAGAGCTTGGCCCAGGAGCTCTCAACTCTGTAAACCGTGGAACTAGCATTGGCTCGAGTACAGTGGGGGCGGGACTTAGCACTTCCTGGTTCCTGGCTTCCCTTGCAGAGTGGGTTCAGTGACTGTCATCGCCTATTAATTGTTGCCCAATCTCCTTAGCATGATCCTGAGGGACTGGTGGAATCTTGGAATTTCTTCTTCTTTATTACTTTCCCAGTCTCATTCACATCTCCCTGTTCCAGCCACACTGGGATTCTGTTATGATGGTGCCCATTGTGGCTTCTGTGTAAGCTCTTGATTCCCATTGCCTTGAGGGCTATTCTGTGTTGGAATAGGAAGGATTACTGATTATCATTTCATCCTGAGGGCTGGGTGTGGTGTTTTGCCTCTAGTCATATTTGTTGAGCAGATGAATGGATGAATTAATAAATCAATGATATGAAAAAATGACATTGTGTGTGGGGTGATTTAGACCCTCTCACCACCCTGCTTCTCACCCCTGCTCTGCACAGCAGACCTCTGATGCTCCAGAGGGACCTCATCTCAGGTTGCACCCAGTCTCCTGTCTGTATGAACCCGCTCCTCAAAGTGCCTCCCACAAGAATCTCTACTCAATCCTTAGAGTGGCAAAATGCAGACCACATGAGCTCCATCGTCTTCCAGGTGTCTCATGGCTGTCAGCATTTCTCTCTATTGCATTTTTGCTGTATTGTGTCCTATTGCATTTTTAAACATTTTCTGAGATAATTGCGGTCTTATGAAGCTGTAAGTAATACAGAGTCCTGTGCTGTTCGCCTGGGAATATTGCGTATAATCACAGAATAGCTTCACATCTGGTAGCCCACACTTAGATATTTCAGCATTATGTGTGTGCGCGTGCACGTGTGTGTGTGTGTGTGTGTGTGTGTGTGTGTGTGTGTAATCCAGGGATCCACTTTTTGCATGAGGCAGAGTCTCTCACTGGGACTTGGTCTGGGACTTGATGATTAGGCTAGGTTGGCTGGCCAGCCCCAGGGATCTGCCTTTATTTACCTCCTCTTCAGGACTGGGATTTCAAGTATATGCCACAGCATCTGCTTTTTTTAAAATAAACATAGGTTTTTGGAAATAAAACTCAGGTTCTCATACTTGTGCTGCAAGTACTTTATCAACTGAGCCCCAGGTCTCTTCGTTTTTATCACTTCTGTATGACCACCATCACAGTGTGGCATCTCAAGCATCCTGTGACACATTCCTGTAGCCTTGGAGAATCTTCTCTTGTCTGGCCCCATCTCTAGAATTTTATCATTTCAAGGTGCTATATGGATGGAATCACACAGTATATAGCTTTTGGGGGATTGGTTTTTATTTCTTTTTTTTTTTTCACTCATTATTCTCTAAAGATCAACTTGCAGGAATGGATGTATATGCTCTATGCAATAATGGTTTATTCCTTTATTGCTGAGTATTCCATTAGATGTCCTAAAGTTTGTTTGATCATTCATTCACCTTTTAAAGGACATTTCATTTATTTATAGTTTGGGGAAATTATGAATAAAGCTACTGAGGACATCTGTGTAAGCATTTTTGTATGGCTATGTTTCCACTTTTGATAGATAACCGATAAGCACTTGAAAAGATGTCCAACATCATTAGCCATTAGGAAAATGCAAATTAAGAGCACAGTGAGGTCTCACTGCTCACTGTTCAGCATGTGTGAAATGAAAGTGGTAACAGCAAATGCAGAGGAGGATGGAGAGATGCTGATGGGGGATGAAGCACGGCAGGTCAGCCTCGCTAGAAAAGGGCGTCGCCCTTGCTTACACAACTAAAGCTCTGCTTGTTGCGTGACTCATCTTAATTGTATTCTAGAACAAGTTCAAAAAATTCAATTAAAAAGAAATGGGCTCGCAAGTTTGCTCAGTGGGTAAAGGCACTTTCTGTCAAGGCTGCTGACCTGAGTTTGATTCCTGGGACTCTCATGGTGGAAGGAGAGAACCCTCTCATGAAAGTTGTTTTCTAATGTCTACATGTACACTGTAGCATGCTCACATGTATGTGTATACACATAAATAAATAAATGCAAAAGAATTATGACATTTATTTTATTTATGTGCATACATGTATACCTGTATGTGTTCACAGGCTTCTGGAGGTCAGGGGACAACCAGAGATTTTTTTAAATGTATTTTTTATTGTACATTTCATACGCTAGATCCCAATCAAACTTGAACCCACTCCCTCACCTGCATCCCAACATATCCCCTACCACCGGATTTCATGCATTCTGTCATATATCTGACCAACCATTTGTACCCAGATGTCCCTGTGTGCAAGTTCATCCACTGGAGGCTAGTCAGCCTGTCTAGAGTCTCTCCCTTAAAGAAGATCAGCTCTCCTTCACCGCTCAATACTCAGTTGCAACAGTCCCTCTGACAAGGCCGGGGCCCGCCGCGCATTTTTCCAGTTCTACGCTGGGTCTGTCTGACTGAGTCAGCGTGGGCCTCGTGCATGCTGCCGTTATTGCTGCAAGCTCACACGAAAAGCTCCTAGAAGCCTGAAAGCCACTGTTGCCTTATGTTCACGCACTGACCCCGTTGTTACAACTGTTCCACTCCGTCTTCTGCAATGGTTCCTGAGCCATGGTGCAGAAGGTTTAATATAGAAGTCCTATCCAGGGATATGTACTCTGCAGTCTCTTAGTCTCTACGCCTTGGCTAGTTGTGGCCTTCTCTGTGCATCGTACTCTGTTGCATGAGGAAACTTTACCTGTGAGAGTTGAGAGATGCATTAGTAGTCTCTCTCCTCCCTATTCTGCTGCTCCATGAGCCTTAGGTGTAGAGGTTCCACTGTAGACATGTCACTTAGGGCTGAGCATCTCTCAGACATGTATTCTCTGTGTGTGACTGTAGAACTCTGTAATAGCCTCCATTTATTGCAAAAGGAGGCTTCTTTGATGAGTAGTGTACTGTATATTTGTCTATAAATATAAGGATTCATATTTAACATATAATAAGAAAGTTCATTTTTCTAAACATGACAAAGGTAAGGTTTTCTCTAAGATCTAGGACCTCTCCAGCCATGTATTTGGCTGTGTTAAAGTGCCACCCATGAATTCCTTCCCATTGAGAGGGCTTCAAGTCCAATTAGGTAGCTGTTGATAACTCTCTAGATCAAAGTGCCACTACTGCACCAATAGAGATAGTCTGCTGTGCCAGTCATCATAGTTATTTGGCTTTTTACCGGGATTGGACCATTGATTGATTTTTCTCCTTTAGCAACTTGCATAGTGTCCTCCAGATACTATGAGAGCAAGTCTTTAGGGAGGGGGCTTCCAGGTGAGAGGCTTTTGGAGGTCAGAGGACAATTACAGATATTTTAATTTTATTTTATGTGTATGAATGTTTTGCCTCATGTATGTCTGTGTACCATGTGTTTGCAGTGCCCATGGGGCCCAGAAGGGGGCATTAGATGCTCTGAAACTGGTTGTAAGTCACCACATCGGGGCTGGGAACCCAACCTAGGTCCTCTGGAAGAGCAGCCAGTGCTCTTAACCGCTGAGCTCCTCTCTATCCCCAGAGGACAGTTTGTAGGAGTTGGTTCTCTCCTTCCACCATGTGGGTCCTGGGGACCAAACTCAGGTTGTGAGGGTTGGCAACAAGTGCTCATACCCACTGAGCCATCTCATTCTCGCCAGTCCTAAAAGTTTTAAGTTTGATTATCAGCTAGACTAAAAACTTGCATGAATTTCTTCTCTTGTGAACCAATTTATATTCTTTACATTCTTATATTCTAGCATTAATGTTCTTTACATATTTTATGTTGACTTCAGTGTTACTACTGTCATATCTATTTGAATTTTTTAGCTTGAAACACTTGAAGTAAAACTCAACATTTCTATGTAATTAATTAATCAGTCATTTTCAACTTGTGTGCTTTTCTCTTTAGGTCACGTCTCTTAAAGTTTTCCTCACTTTCCAAAGAAATCCCTGTTTTATTATATGACTTTTATGGCACAATGTTTCATTTAGATATTTAACACAGCAGTTTGCATTTGGGCATGTGGTGTGCAGTCAGGATTTCACTTGTTTCTCTGAGCTAACTTGCGTTCGCCTTGTTCTCTGAGTAATTTGTCCCCCTTCTTCAATGGCATGCTTCCTTAGCCCCCAGATCACTCCGTGTCAGCAACACATCCAAAGCTGCCTCATTCCGCTTGCAAATGGCCTCTGCTCTTTCTCTGTCTCTAACGTTATCTTTCTTATTTTCCAGTGTGTGTCTTGGGTCTCCTTTGCCTGCCTTTGCCGGATGAGCCCATCTGCCTGTATGTGAAACCTCTATCGTTGGTTCTGTATGGTTTTATTACATTCTGTCTTTCATTTCTCTTCTGCTTCGTTTGTGGCGGCTTCTTGTTTTAGGAACCCCCGTGATTTACACATGGCCGCTCTCTAGGCTCCAGATCTCCCACCTTCTGCCCCAGTTGTCTTCATTTGCTCCACATTTGTTTTCTCTGCTACTGACTTGATATTCTGAATCTACAGAGCTCTCTCCTGCTTGCGTGGTGCCCTTTGTGTCTGTGATGACTCTTGGTTTCCTTATGACCTGTTTTCTAAACATGCCTTCCTTTGCATTGCAGCCTGTGGAATTCTCTTCCTTGTCACTGTTTGCTTCTCTGACTCAGAGACCATGATGATTCCATGCACTCCTATAAAACGTTCTTCAGCTTCTGAATGTGTCTTCTTGATTCTACAGTATCTTGTTTATAGAAGGGTGTTCTTCCACTGACACCCCCCATCCGCTTTATAGTTGGTGTCTTCCCTTTCACTCAGAATAGGATGGGCTTTGCTGAGACTCACCAAGCTTTCCTCACCCACTCTGCAGCCCAGTTCCTCGTGGTAGGAACCTTGAGTCTGGGGCGTGGCAGAGGGTGAGCCCTGTTATCTCTGTTTTCCTTTCCCAGCCAATCACTGCTGTTGGCACAGAGTTGGGATGCACATGTGCTGCCTGTGTCGACTTTCTCAATCCATCTCTAATGGGACAGCCCTTGTCCCATCTCTTCTTCATATATTGTGTTAAATCCTTGATGTATCTATCTATCTCTTGTCCCTATTTATCTTTGAACTTTTGGAAAGAACTGTTATTTGCCATGGCACCAAGAGTGTCTAATACATACTGCTTCCTAGATCTTTGTTTAAAAGAATTAAACTGGAATGTTATTGTCAAGGGGAGGATGGGATGGAGAGAGAGAGAAAGAGGGAGGGAGAGAGAGAGAGAGAGAAGCACTGGATTTTGAGGAGCTTGGAAGAAAGAGGAAGATAAGCCAGTGAGGAAGATGAGAAGGTAGGAGGTTGGAGACCAAAATAGGAAGTGGGGGGAACATGGGGGAGGAAAGTGAGGGGCAGGAGGCAGATAGGGTTGGGTGTGAAAGCTGGGACGGGAGGACAGGTCCCATGACATGATATCAACCTGAGAGGGGTGAAGACTCCCGTTTTGATGCCAGACAAGTGTCTGGCGAGTCAAAGGACTGGCAAAGGTCCAAGTGGGAGTAGTTAGCTGTGGATTCAAGATGGAAGAAAGAGCAGGGCAGGAAATCAGCATGCCAGAGGGTGTTTGGTTTGGGTTACTCTTGTTGCTGAAGTTAGAAAAGGAAGATTTGATCAGTTTTATGTCCCGAGGGAAGGGAAGTATGACTAGAAGAGCTGGGAAGATAGGACAGGAACGTCTGACAAACGAGTGAGCCTGACCAGAAGAGGATGAAGCCAGATGTGTGAGGGAAGGGGCAGTCTGAGAGCTGCTTGAGGCCCTCTGACTGTGACCAGCCATGTTGTGGGCAAGGAAGGTGTGGGGAACTGGTGGGCTGTGAAGAACTGTCTTGAGGTGGTGAAGCGAGACACTCTGGAGGCACATAAGGCATAGTTGAGGAGAAAGAGCCATCTACAGGGGTACGAAAGGCAAAGCTCTAAAGCCCTTCAGGCACAGGTCTGAAGGAGAAAGAAGAGAGGAGGGATGGAAGGCCCCTCCCTGGTGATCTCAAGGCCTTCCTAGGGTATAAGAACTCAGGATGCTCATGCACAGTAAACTGTGAAGATGGTCCTTGGTCCCTAGATGAGTACTCTCCAGGCACTGCATAGTGGTTCTCTCCCTGCCTCTGTGTCTACCCTCACCTGTCACTGGAACTTGGGGATTCACTTGAAACTCTCCATCTAGCTTAGCACTTCGAGTTGGTTAAGAAAGTTGATTGTGGGAACTCTGGCTCTGAGCTTCTGCTTTTGACAGACTTCTCCTTTTGAAGAGCAAGGTCTCACTTAATTAACAGATACATCAATCAATCAATACAGCACCTCTGAGGGCCTCCGAGGTGTCAGGTATTGACACCGTATAGGTGAAAGGATCATCCTGCTGGTAGAAGGGTACATGTAGATCAATGAGGGGAATTCACAAGAAGTCCTTTAAGGGAGAAAGTTTCATTCAAGGGACTCTCAGTCCATTAAAACGAGAGGCAGAGGGATAGATTAAGTGACCTCTAGAACCAAGCCCCCAGGAAGTACTTTCATTAGAAAGCAGGCCCTACAAATTGGCTTTTCCCTTCAGTATTCTTCATTGCTCTTTCAAACAAATAATTAACCATGCAAAAATAACACAGCATATTCTAGAACTCAATTCTTGTTACTGCTCTCCAGAGCACTTGAACCGTGCCCTGGGGTTGGCATTGTTACAAGAAACTCTCGACGAGAATAATGCAGGAGACTGTGCAATTGTGTGAGTTGGCCCTCCTTGCGTGGCTCTGTGTATGCACATCAATTACCCACATTCGGTATAATTTGTCTTTTTAAAATCACACCTTCTATTTCACCCCAAGAAGATAAATGGATCCTGCCTCGATCCCAGTTCCATTGATTTTTTTCCTGTGGTCCTATGGCGAAGCCATTATCAACACTAATCTCCAACCCTGCTAGGAGCCAGGAAGGCCTTGGCATACAGAGCAACAACCCAGCAACTTGCACCTTCTTTTTCTTTTCCCTGGATTTTATTCTGACACCCCTCCTCATCTCATTTTCAAATATGATTTGATTATCGTCCTGGGAGGCCTGTTCACTTGGCTCTAAGCAGACATATCCAGCCTGGAAGAGGACAGCCAAGGTGTCTCCTGACAGAGCCCTGACTTCCCTCAGGGCAGGGAGTCCCTGTGACTTTGAAGTTCCACTTACTGGCTTCTCTCTCCAGCAGGTTAGGCATGGGCAGCCAGGGATGGGAAGCTCACATCCCTCACGTGCAGCTCTCCACATGACTTTTCCAGTTGGGGGAGGAAGAAGAGGAGACATGTGGACGGAGCAGCGAAGTGGGGAGCCTGAAGGGGACTGTTAACAGTGAGCAGTGTTGAAGATACCTCCACAGTGACACTTAGGGCTTTCAGTGACAAATCCTCCCCTATGAGCACTCCATCTTTCTATTTGGTTGTTCGCTTATGTTTGTTTGCTTGTTCATTGAGACAGGTTTCCCTGTAGCCCCAACTGGCCTAGAACTCCCTATTTAGACCAGATTGGCCTTGTTCTCACAGAGAGCCCCCTGCCTCTGCCTCCTGAGTGCTGGGATTGAAGGCGTACATCACTACTCCTGGTATCTACCTTGCTTTTCTGAGACAAGGTTTCTTAGTAAAATTTGTTGCTCACTACCTCCCTAGCTCTGGGAGTGTAAGTGAACACCACCATGCATGGCTTTTCAAGTAAGTTCTGGGGATTGAAATCCAGTCCTCATGCTTGTGAGGTGAGCACTTTACTGACTGAGCCATCTCCTTAGCCCCTACATTCAGAATCATAAGTGATCACATGTCAGTGTAAAAAAGTTTTAGTTTGTTTTGAGACAACAAAACATTCCAATTAATTCAAATAGTTCCATCAGCAGAAAGGTCACATAGCAAAGCTTGCCATCACTGCTGATCCCATGTGGGTGGGTCTCCATCTCCAGCACGGCTGTTGTACTCCAGCCATGCCAGAGAATGGAGGACAACCAAACGGGAACTCAGGTGGCTCAGAGTGCAGCAGGAGGAGTTCCCTCCCGGGAGATTACGTCGGTGGGTAGTTCGGTTATTAGAGCCAATGCAGGGGTTTATATAGGGAGGACTTCCTGACCGTTACAGAAGGCGGGAGGAAGTTTAGGAACGAGGAAACGAAACCCAAAAACCTGGTTCTGGTCTGGGGTGGGGGAAAGGAAGATTCATATCTACAGTAGCTTCCTGGGGCCAGGTTATCATCAGGCAGAGCAGGTCAGACACCTGCCATCCCTTTAGGGTATCCAGAGTTGCTTGCCTTGCTCAGTACCCAGATCCCCACAATCCCATACCTGGCAACTTCCCAGGTCACATTCACTGGCTTCTGTGGAAACTTCCAGAGTCAGCATGTGCCTCAGGCATGTGCTCAGTTGCTTCCCAGGCTGCTGTGGCCTCTACCATCTCTTCTTCCTCCTCATCTTCCTCCTCCTCCTCCTCCTCCTCCTCCTCCTCCTCCTCCTCCTCCTCCTCTTCTTCCTCCTTTTCTTCATTCCTCCTTACATAATCGTATGATCCCATACCAGGACTCCAAAAGCAGCTTCATTTTAAAGGGTGCTATAAAACTCTAATGTGTGAATGCAATAATATTTAACTCAGGTGCTATGGGTAGTTACTGTGCTTATTTCTGATCCTTTTGCCACCCAAAACAATTCTGCACAGAATTGACAGCAGAGGCACAGATACCTGCATTCCAATGTTGGAAGCAGCATTACTCACACATAAATGAAATGTGGTATATAAATTCAATGGAATATTATTCAGCCACAAAAGGAATGAAATATTGCTATATACTGTGACAGAGATGGACCTTGCAAGCAAACACGATACTAAGTAAAAGAAGCCAGCCACAGTGGATGACACTGTGGGATTCTGCTATCAAGCAGGAGTCCAGAACAAGCAAATTCAGAGTGACAGAGGCAAAATACTGGTTACCCCGAGCAATGGGGGAAGAGGACTGCAGAGATATTGTTTAGTAGGTATGAATTTTTATATCGGGGATCATCAAAATGTTCCAGTTCATACATAGTGGTGATATAGTTATGCTGCATTGTGAATGGATCTAATGCCACTGAATTATACACTCACAAGTAGTTAAAAGGAGAAATATTATGTTATGTATATTTTACTACCACAAAATGACAATAAAAGATAGGAACATCCTGCTGAAACCCAAAGTAAAAAGTATGATGTGGTTCAACACTCTGCAGGAGTGCATGTAGATCCGGATGAGGCGTTTTCAGAAACAGGGATGTGAAAGAGAAGTGGATGCGCACTGTATATTTTGATGTCATTAAATTTTCTTCCAGAAGACTGTGCTAGGTAATGCTCCAACCTATGAGGTTCAAGGGTCAATAACCCTTTTGTATGAAACATTTTGATCTTTATTTATTTATATATGTTGCATATGTACATGTGGCTGAGTGTATGGTGTACACATTTGTGGAGGCCGTTTGATTGTTGTCCTCAATTGTATCTTCACTAGACCAGAGATACTTTGGTCCCAAGTCAGGACAGAAGCAGAGCAGGTCAGGAGCAGGTCTGACTCAGTTTATTAGCTGCTTTCTTCCTTAGAATGATGCTTGAAAGAAGTTTTCAGAGGTGCATGTACCTGGGCACAGTATACAGCTAGTAACCAGAATGCACTCCTTCCTGCTTGCTACAAAGGATGTGCATCATCAAATCTACTCCTTGGTGGATGCTAACCCCTCATTTCTGACATTCAAAGGAACCAGAGTAAGTGTGGGTCTTCTTTTTAAAATTTTTCCTTTTTTATTGAATTTTTGTTTTAATGAATTTGATGAAAATAAAAAAAATGTATATATATATATATATATATATACACACACACACACACACACACATAATGAGCAAGAGAGAGGCCTACAGAGTTAAATTTGTATCCCTAAATATCCTTCAGTTCCGTGTGGATCTGTCCACTGGAGCTTAGTTTACCTTGAAAGATACAAATTCTTCACCTTCTAGCAGCCATCAGTTCCTAAGACTTCCTCAGGTAAGGTTGGGGTTTCTTCCCCACTTCCCCTTGTCTATTTTTGTCTGAATTGAGATCACATGCATATTGTCACCATTATTGTGAGTCCATATGAATAACTGCCCAGCTGTCTGGAAAACTATGTTTCCTTGTGGCCATCCACCACCTCTGGCTCATACAGTCTTTCTACTTCCTCTTCCCTAATGACCCCCAAGCCTTAGGAGGGAGAAGTTTGAAACAAGTGTCCTGTTCAGGAATGAGCACTCTGCAACCTTCTGTTCTCTGTACAATGTCCAGTTGTGGTTCTTTATGTTAATCACCATGTGCAGCATAAGGAAGCTTCTCTGGTGAAAGTTGAGAAATGCATTAATCTATGGTTATAACAATAAGTCATTAGGACTAAATTTAATACTATATCTATTTAGCAGAAAACTAGTATTAGACTCTCCCCTATGTCCTGTGACGCGTCTAGCCTCAGTTTCTTAAGCCCTCATTTCTGACATTCTGAAGAACCAGAGCAAGTACAGTCTTTTTTAAAGACAATTTTTAAAATGTTTTAATTTTTGTGTATGAATGTTTTGCTTACATATATGAAAGTATACCAACTTCATGCAATGCCTGTAGAAGCCAGAAGAGGGCATCTGATTTCCTGGCACTACATTTACAGAAGATTGTTAGCCACTATGTAGCGGGCCAGTTCCTCTGGAAGAGCAGCCAGTGCTCTTAACCACTAAGCCATCTCTCCAGTCCCAGTATAGTCTTTCTTTTAGCAACTCTTGGGCCAGCCACTTACTAAGATAATACTTGAAATAAATGGTGAGTGGATCCAAGAACCAATGAATGAATGAATGACCTGTGAATACCACTCACTGACAGTCATATGATCCATTGGCTCCTACAGCAGTAAACAATTCTTTGGATGGTTAAGAGCCAGAGGATGTGGAAGAGAACTCTGAAAAGCTGTCCTCTAAATATTATATAACTGTGGGACTCATGAACTGGTAGCAGCTGTGGTTATGTGCAGAAGACTCACAAAAGTTCCATCATGGTTGTGAGAGGAGATCAGGAGACCCCACCCCTCCCTGAGTAGCTGCTGGCAGTTAATGACTGCTGGGGAGGAGAGAGTATTTTCTTCAGTGCTGTAGCCACTGGTTTGTTGCCTATGCTCCTGTAAATAACCTCCCCCCACCACACACACACACACACACGAGAGCAACTTAGTTAGACTTAAGAATAGAAACCAAACCAAACAAAAAAATGGGAAAACAGGAAGGAGACTTGGGAGGAAGGGGTTCATCGGGAGTGGGAGGGACATGAGAGAAGATATCACAGGTCGAAATGACCAAAGCACATTATATACGCTTATAAATTATCAAGGAATAATAAAGGTTAAAACATAGAAAAAAACCCCTCAGTTCTCTGGAAGGGACTTCTCAGTTCAGAAGATAGTAGGCGGATCCTTCTGGAATGCAGTGCCTCTCCCACTTACACACACACACACACACACACACACACACACACACACATTCTCTCCCTGTCTTTCTCAGTCAGTGCAGGAAGCACACCATCACCTGCCTGCCTGCCTCATTCCCCTTCCTGTACTGGGTTACAAAGCCAAGCCCCCCTCGAGCCCCCGTTTATAATGTGTGCCTGTCTTGTTTAAAGAGCACCTTCCCTTGGCCTGAGTCCAGAATTCCAGGCCCCGTGATCAATCTGAATGTCAGCTCAGTCATGGGCATTTTGGTCATTTCTTCCAGCTTTCTGTCACTTCCTGATTTGATATACATCCCATTAAAATTTCCCCTCCATTTTATGGATTAAAAAGTTGATCAGGTCAGGACAAAGGGCAGGTCCAGGTGATGCCACTCCATTTCTCAAGGCTGACAGTAAAGTTATTTCATAGAATTATCACTAATGAGATGGCTGGGGCCGTTCACATCCATGGCAAAATCACCGGGGATCCAGAGGCTTTGCTTAAATCAGGGAGACTGGAATTGTAGGGAGAGTTGAGGGAAAAATAAGGAAGCCTTGATTAGTAGCGAGGTGCTAAGTACTAGGAATAACTGGAATAACCTGCCAATTGAGAAGCATATGAGACAAAGCCTGAACCTGGGGTCTGGAACTGGAAGAGGAAAGAAACTGAATGCATTCAGACAGTAAATAGAGTTTGAAAAACATGGCCTTAGAGCTTTGTGTGTATTGATACTGCCCACTGTCCTGTGCAGACTTCCAGAATGATCTCATTCATGCCTCAGACATTGCTGTGAGACAGCTATGGTTATTACCCTTGGTCAAGGGGAGTGAGATACAGAGAGAGGTGAAATGATGGTCCTTGTGTTGTGCCTCCTGGATTTAAGCCCAAGCCGGATAGCCCCAGATTGGATGAAGACATCTTCCCTGTATTCTGCTGGTGCTGGGGCTCAGATCCGGGACCTTAAGGATGGTGGGCAGGCACTCTACAGCTGAGCTACATTCCCAGCCCAGAGTGTGCATGTACTCTATGGCCTTGGAAAGCTCAGCATCCATCATACCAGTCAGTGATTTTCAAAGAATGCGTCAAAAGGGGAGTTGCAAAATGCCATGGATCCAAGGCCCTAGAGCAGTCCCTCCGTAGCCAATAATTCCATGTATAATTTCCTCTCAACAAAGTGGGAGAGGTGGAAGTTGCTGCTATGAGAAGTTGTTGAGAAATCTACCAGGAAAGATGCCTCACCCTGTTCTGAATGCCTCCATGGCATTTTCTAGCAGAGCAGGAATGGCAAGGGACCAGCCGAGGAGGGAGACCTGGTCTAGGCAGGTTCAGCCCGTTACCTGGCCTCATGCTCCTCAGTTGCTTTGTCTGTGAAAGGCTGGCCTAAGAGGCTAGAATGGGGTTATTTTGTTGGAGTAAAAGTCCAGTATGCCTTGAGATAGGTGTGTCTGGATGTCAGCAAGGTAAATGCACCCCATGTCCTCAGACTTTTTACTGAACAGGTGTAGTCATGAGGACACAGTTGTCACTCCTGTCTTACCATGCTGCAAAGTCAGTGTGAGGGTTGCTTGCCAGAAGAGGCAGCCTAACCACACCCTTCTTGGCTGAAGAGTTTGAGCGAAGGAGCAGGTGGGAGGGTGGGAGCAGGTAGCCCTTTAATTGCAGCCACAATTAGTGTCACCTGGGATGTCTGAGGCCCTCTGATAGCTGGCTCAAGTCCAGAGTCTGATTCCGTGCTGAACACCGCTTAGTGGCTTGCTTTGCCTGGCTTTCATCTACCTTTCCTGTACAGTCCAGGCCTACCTGCCGAGGGATGATAAGTCCATAGTGATCTGGGCCCTCCTGCATTGATTGGCAATTAAGAATATATCCTACAGACCTCATTAAACTAAAAAGCTTCTGTACAGTAAAGGAAACAACCTAGGAAGTGAAGAGGAACCCCACAGAGTGGGAGAAAATCTTCACCAGCTACACATCTGACAGAGGATTAATATCCAGACTATAACAAGAACTCAGAAAACAAAGAATCAAGAAAACAAGTGACCCAAATAAAAGATGGGCTATGGATCTAAACAGAGAGTTCTCAAAAGAAGAAATAAAAATGGCTAAGAAACACTTTAACAAGTCTTCAACTTCCATAGTAATTAGGGAAATGCAAATTAAAGCCACTTTAAGATTTCATCTCACCCTAATCAAAATGACTAACATCAAGAGAAGAAATGAGGGGATGGAGAGATGGCTCAGCACTAAGAACACTGACTGCTCTTGCAGAAGACCTGGGTTCGGTTCCCAGCACCCACATGGACAGCTAACAACAGTTTGTAACTCCAGTTCCAGGGGATATGGCACTCTCTTCTGACCTCTCTGGGCACTGCATGACATGGATGCACTTACATACATGCAGGCAATACCCTCAGACACATAAAATAAAAAAAAATATATATATTAAAAAGAGAATACCAAATGCTGGCGAGGTTGTGGGAAAGGGGAGCGCTCACACACTGCTGGTGGAATGGCAAACCAGTACAACCACGGTGGAAAGCAGTGTAGAGAGTTCTTAAACAACTACAAGAAATCCACATATGACCTGGTTGTAGCATTCTTTGGCATATACCCAAAGGACCCATCCTACTGCAGAGATACTCGTGCAGCCACGTCTGTTGCTGATCTTTTCACAATAGCTAAGAAATGGAAATAATCTAAATCTCTCTCAACTGATAATGTCTCTCAGTGGTTAATGAAAATGTGGTACATTTACACAGTGGAGCTCTGCTGAGTGGTAAGGAAAGATGAAATTATGACATGGTTGCAGGTAAATGGATGGAACTGGAAACTGTTAAACTAAGTGAAGTAACTCAGACTCAGCAAAACAAGTGACCTATGTTGGCTCTCATCTGTGAATCTCAGCACCACATCCTTACATGCGAATATGTATATATACTGATATAGCCACAAGAAGGAAACGAGAAAGACACCGTGGAGGCCAAGGGACAAGGAGCAGCCTGAGGTGGGGACAATGAGAGACGGGTGTTACCAGGGGTCAAACTGGTAAAATGGGAATATTTAGCTGGGAAGGGGGGAGGGAACTGTGGGGATAAAGAGGAAGAAGGAGCTCAAGAAAAGGGGGATAATCGGAGACAGGTATCACCAAGCGTGAAATGGAGAAAATAGGGGACTTTAACTGGGGAGGGAGGAGGGAGGGCTACACCGGACAGAGAGGGGAGACAAGTAGTGCTTAAGTGGTGTGAAAAACCAGAGGGAAATGTTTTCGTTCAAAGCCTACTGAAAATTACACATGCAATATTTGCTTATGAATACATGTATATTGCTGAATGCTACATAACAAGAAACAATACCAGACAGGAGAAAACTTCCCTTCGAGTTGTTGGTCAGGGTAGTCCAAGTGACTTCCAAAATAACACAGGCTATTGCCACAGCCCTTGAGGGCCTCCCAGAACTTGAAGGGAAGACCTTATTCCTGCAAACTTGGGATACAGGACTTGGAGCCGTGGAGCTGGAACTGACCTGGAAGCCTCCTCCCTGAAAACCAGCTCTCATAGTTTTAGTGCTTACTATGCAGACTACTTATGGAGTAAAATCAATCACTAGTCCAACCCCAGCTTTAAAACCTAATAACCATAACAATGACCGGCACAGCAAGCTATAGAGGTACAGTATCTTTTATCTTGGGGGTGCTATCTAGCTGGACTCAACTTCACTCACCAGGAGGGAATTCATGTATGGTACTGTCAACATATTCAAATACTTATGGTTGGAGAAGGCATAGATCCCAGAGAAAACCATCTGTCATATCCGTAGACAAACATAGTTTCTTACTGTATGCTAAATATGAATCCTTATATTGTAAACAACTATACCTCTCACCACTTAGTAAGCAAACTTCTCTTTTAAACTGATGGAGACTATGACAGAGTTCCACCACTGGTCACACACAGAGAATAAGTGTCTGTGAGATGCCCACCCCTAAGTGACACACCAACAATGCAACCTCTATATCTGTGGCTCACGAACATAGTGGAACAGGGAGTAGAGAGAATACTAATGCACCTCTCAACTCCCACCAGTGAAGCTTCCTCATGCAACAGAAGGTTATTAACATAGAAGACCTCAACTGGCCAAAGTGTAGAGAATAAGAGACTGCAGAGTGTGTGTACCTGGACAGGACTCCTACATTAAAACTCACCCACCTAGGGCTCAGAGACCATTCTGGGAGAGGGGGCTTAAAGACTATAAGAGTCAGGGGTGGTGCATGACCACAAGGAAGCAGAGTCTTCCGGGTGTCTGGAAACTTGCTTGTATTAACTTACAGCAATGATGACAGCATTGCACAAGACCCAGGCAAACTCAGTCACACAAAAACCCAGCATAGAACTGGGGAAATGGCAGGAGGTCCCATCCTTCACAGAGGACATTGGCAGCTGATCACTGCTGGATGAGGAAGAGTTGGTCTTCTTTGTGGAAGTGATGCTAGATAGACTGAACAGGCTCCAGTGGATGAACTCACACTGAGGGACATCTGAGTACACAAACTTTACTCAATAGACCTTAACATGTATTACAGAATCCATGACATCTGGTGGGGGAGTGCTATCGGGGAGTGCAGATAAGGGAGGAGATCTAAATATGATTAAGATGTACTATGTAAAATACATAAAAATTCAATTATATACATATATATATTGAAAAACCATCAGCAGATTAATGGATAATGAAAATGCAGTACTTCTATTCAAAGGAATTTTACTGAACTATCAAGAATAATAAAATTATGACAATTCCAGAAAAAAAGAAAACGTCCTCTAGACATGCTCACAGGCCAGTCTAATGGGGGAAATTTCTAAACTGAGGTTTCCTCTTCCCAGGCATGTCTAGCTTTGTGTGAAGTTTACAAAAAGTAGCGTTAAGTGTCATCCTCAAAAAGGACGTCTACCTCTTTTGAGACAAGGTTTCTTCTTGACCTGGAGCTCACTGATTTGGCTAGGATGTTTTACCAGCAAGTCCCAGGTATCCACCTGTCTCAGCCTCCCCTGCACTGGAATTACAAGTGTAAGCCATCAAAATCAGCATTTTATCAGGAGTTTTAGGTACTGAACTCAAGTCATCATGTATACAAAAGTGTACAAAAGCACTTTATCAACTGAGCCATCTCCCAGGCTTATTAATGGAAGGAGTTCCCAGATCTAACATCCTGATATTTAGTGATGAGAACAATTACGATATTTTAAGTCAGTTTATCACTTGATTTAGTTTCCTTTAACTTCATTTTAATTATTCTTCTTTTCAATTTGTAAGAGCTAAGTACTATTTAGAACATTATTTAAATCTGTTCTTAAAAGAATACCTTTCTGATTATGCATTTAAAAAATTTTGTGCGAAAATAATATAGACTATTATTTGTTTTTAAAATTATGTAATAGACAAATGTACTAAAAAATACAATAAAGACAAAATTACTATCCAGCATTTAGAAGAAATCATTAGCACTTGGTACATAGCTCTCTGATGGAATGATAGCTAATTAGATAAATTAAAGCATTTTTGTAAAAGTAGAATCCTGCTCTATACATTTGAAAATTGAAAGCAATATGTTAAGTTTGATTAGAATTTAATAGGGAAAAATTAAAATAAAACTGCAAAAATTGCTGAAATTTAGAAATGTCTTTCTTGATTAGAAGTTCTGAAAAAAAAAAAAGCTTATAAAGTTTCTTTTTATAACGAAGCTCAGATTTACTCCCAGTTTTAAAATGTCACAGTCTCTTGATTTCCTGCTTCCTCCCTCCCCACCCCAGATTTCTTGTTACTGTATTTGTTTGACGAGGTTATATTTATTTGTATGTTCCGTTCTCTACCATAATGCCTAGGTGATTTGCGCCTTATCCGCTTAGTGACCATTGCCTATCCTTCCTCGGTGGTTTATCTATTCCAGAACACTGGTTCGGAGAGTTTGACGTGTGTAGGAATTACCTGAGTATCCTTGAAGTGAGGAATCTGATGCATTAGGTCTGAAGTCAGACCCGAGGATCTATGTTGTCAGTGCCGCTGCCCTGAGAATCGATAACATCTTGTGTTTCCTAGACCTTTTGGTTAATCAGTTTCCATCCTCAGTCTTCTGCTCCGCTCTCCACCTAGGAGCAAGTCATTGCAATGTTTTAGTCCTTGGATCTCCTTCCCTACTCCTGTACATGGGTAGGTAGCAGCTGCCTGGGCTGAGCACATACACATGGGTCCTATCAGTCCCTTGCTCACAATCCTTAGACATCACTTCAGTGTCCGGACTGGGTGTTGATCATAGGCTGTTGAATGTTGCTGTCGTGAGTGAAGTAAGCCTTGCTTTTACTGATTTTAGGTCACTTGACTTCCGACTTTTCCTACCTGGATGTCACAGGGACTTGTTTATCCTTGAGCTTTAATAATTTCCTCAGGATGCCTCTGGAGTGTCCTTTGACTTTTCTAAGGAGCCAGTTTCAAGTCTTTACTTCATGATACTCTTCTTCCATCTTTCTCTCAGAAGTTCCTCCTTTTTTGGCGGTCTGTACTCCAGAGGCTGATGATGCGTCATGTGCTATATGGGAATCGGTCCTATATTGAAGTTCTGGGGTTTTTTAAGGCTAGTTTGCTGCCTCCTTCACAGTTTCTTTTGGATTTTTCTTTCAGTTTAGGGGAATTAGGGACAGAAGCAGAGTTGAGAATTCCCTCTGACTATTCTATAGACTCCACACAATTCCTCTATGACAGCTTCTTATTTCGTGACATGGTCTCTCAGGACATCACATTCATCTTTATAAAGATCCAGTTGTGCTGAGAATCAGAGCAGATTCAGGTCAGCATTCAGTGTTCTTCTGTCTTCCACTATATTTTCTGCATGTTAATGAAGAGTGATTTTTTTTTTCTCCTTAATGCCTGTTTTGAAGGGTTTCAAGATTATAGGGGTTAGGAAAACTGTACCCAGATAGCCCATTCCACATTTTTTAAGTGGATAAAGCAATAGACTGAACTTGATTTGCATAGTCTTTTTTCTTAGTTATTCCTTGTTAGAAAGTGTCCCCTGGGGACTTCTCGGGGCCTACTTCTACCTGGTGGCCATTTCAACTGGGGGTTCCGTGTCCAAAATTGATGATGAGGAGGAAATATAGTGTTTAAATTAGAGACCACTACAGACAGCAGACTGAGCTCTGGGGATCATCAGTTCTCCAGGAGTAACCCTGGGCTTAGCCCACCGGGGGCTCTTTCCTCCTGGTTATCACCTTGGCAGGTTGGTATTGGTCCAAGCTGTCTGGCTTTGTCTACTGTCAGGTATCTGCTCAGTCAACCATGCTGCTTTCCTCAAAGGCTGACCCCAGGGATGCTGTATAAAATGGCATATACTAAAGTGACCTTTTACCCATGGTTGGCTTATGTGTGTGCTTTTGAGAGGTTCTCCATTGTCTGCCTCATTATAGAAAGGACATATATAATAAATAAAACTTTTAAAAGACTTAATAAAACAAAACAAAAATGCTGTGTTTCCTTTGTATATTTACCTACACCTGTCTGTCAGGAAAGCACTTCAGCACAGCTTGATTTTTTTCTAACTTTCTCTTCTGACTGCAGCCCCTATGGTTCAGTTTGTTGTATTTAATTTGCCTATTTCTTCCATTTCTTAATTAACCTGGGACACATACCAATAGGTGTGTGGCTCCCTGTCCCCATTGTCCTGACTCCTGCAGGTGGAGCAGGTCAGTCTTGTGAGGGTGCTCCAGGCAATTCCTTCAGAGGGGAATAACCGCCCACACAATCTTCTCAGCTTGTTTCTTTGTAAAAGGTGGTTT
The DNA here is from genome assembly GCA_035773235.1 of Eospalax fontanierii. Classification (NCBI taxonomy): domain Eukaryota; kingdom Metazoa; phylum Chordata; class Mammalia; order Rodentia; family Spalacidae; genus Eospalax; species Eospalax fontanierii. The sequence goes on from CM069526.1 coordinate 115,768,202, forward strand.
GATTGGCAGGCAGTGCGCTGGAGAAAGTCTCAAACTAAATAAGGGTGCTGACCTTGCTCTGGAGGCAAAAGCCACATCACCCATTATGCTATGGGCTGTTATTTGCATATTCATGGTTTACTGGAAATAGGTACCGTGATGGTTAATCATCAAGTTGATGAGATCTAGATTCACCTGGGAAATGGAATCTATGCCTGCATGTCTGTGGGGGATTATCTTAATTATGTTAATTAATATTTTGACTATGGGTGGGACTCTTCCTTGGGCAGGGGATCCTGGACTGTATAAATGGAGAGAGGAAGCCAAGAACTAGCAAGTATGTATCCACTGCTCTCTTCTTCCTAAGTATGGATTCACTGTGACCAGTTGCTTCAAGCTTCTGCTGCCTTGACTTCCCCATGATGATGGACTTTGAGCCAAAATAACCCTTGTTCTCTTAAGTTGCTTTGGTCAGTGTATTTTACCATAGGAAAAGAAACTAAACCAGGCAGGTGACCCAAACCTGCCTTCTCAAACTTTCAAGTCATGATGTCTTAATAGATGTGGCACCTGATCACTTGAGAATGAAAGCTTTTCCTCCAGAAAGAACTCCCAAATCATCCTGGCCTCATTTATGACTGGGCCAAACAGGATCAGAGAGGGGTTCATTCCTGTTGGTTAGAAATGGAAGCATAGAAGCTGTAGTCATTGCCCACTTTTCATAACTCCCTAACAAGAAAAATGGCAACTTTAGTGACCTGGCACCTTTAAGGGATATCAAGGGCTTGTTCAAGGAGCAAGGGTTGGCTCCTGGGCAGGGTCAGTGTATGGCCTACCCAGTGCCCACCTTATGGTGATGTTTACATGTCAATTTGGACAGTGTGGAATTAGTGACTGTCTGTTGGAGGTCAGAATAGGAGCATACTGCAGGCATGAAGAGGTGTGTCTTTACTGCATGCCCACGAATCCATATGTCAGGACACCGCTGAGAAAGCCAGAAGATGGCTTACACAGACACTCCGAGCAGAGAGTGAGGATCAGGAAGAGGAGTCAGTGCCTGGGTGGAGAATCCCGGTACCCAGCTGTGTTAGGAGAAGCCCTCTTTGTCTAGTTCATACTGCCTCCGCAACCACCATCCTCCCCTATGCACAGCCACTGCTCAGATCCACTTAGCTCTAGAAGGGTGCTTATCTTATTTCCAAACATCTCCTTTCCCCAAGAAACTGTCCCAGCTTTCCTTGGTAACCAGAAGCTAAACTTACACCCCCAGTGTTTCCTCTTGGGTGTGCATTTAGCACATTGTAAACACTAGAATATAACACTGACGCAATGCGTCTACACATCCAGCAAGAAAACTTATTCCTGCTTAAATGCTCTCTCTCTGTGATATATATGTGTAGTGTGTGTGTGGGTGTGTGTGCGTGTGTGCCCATGCACATGCGTGGAGGGCAGAGGAAGACTTTGGATGTAATGCTGGGTCACTATCTTATTCTTTTGAGACAGGGCTTCTCGCTGAACCTGGAACTAGGCTGGTGGCCAGGAAGTCCCAGAGGTCCTCCTGACTCCATCCCCCACAGTGCTAGGATCGCAGGTGCCTGTACAGCTATGACTGACTTTTTGTGAAGTGTTAGGGACTTGAACTCAGGTTCTCATGCTTGTACATCAAGCATTCTTACCCACTGAGCCATCTACCAGCTACTTTTTAAAGTTCTGATAGACTAAAATTATTCTGGGAGTTAACGATGGAATACTACATGTCAGGGTCAAATGTCTATTGGGTCGAAGAGGGGGTGCTACCCCAAATCTGGTTACTCTTTTCTGCTTCAGTATGGGGACTGGGGAGTGAAGCAAAGGTGGTGTGGAATAGAACCCCACTCTAGGAGAGAATCAGGAAGACCTGGAGCTCGTCCTCCTTTCCAAGGAGTGGAGGGCTAGCCTCTGTCCTTAGCTCTCCTAGGCTGAAGCACCTGCTACAGCTCTGACCTTTGAGAACAAAAGTTCCCAGATAAATTGCATCTTAAAACCGAATGTTCTACAGAGGCTGATCAATAGATTAGAACATCGGTGATTGTGGAGAGCTTAGAATGTTGCAGGTCCAGAATCTAATTATCATTTATCTTGGGCCATCTTTAGCCCCCAAATAGCCACTCCTTGCCCACCTCTGTTTCTGACTTAACATCCGGTGACTAACAGATAAAAACCTTTTGGAATGTATTAACTTAGCAGATGGCCAGCTCCCACCAACCAAAAGGCTGGGTGCCATCAGGCAGCGTCTGAGGCCTGTAGCTGAAATTTCTCTTTTGTTGTACCTGCCCAATTGTTCCCACCAATGTATGTGAGAAGTATCTTGATTTATGTCTTTCCTTTGTTCTGTTACTATAAAAACTTCACGAAACTGTTACCATGTTGGAACAGGGAGTGTGGGGAAGCCTGAATGTGTATGCCTGAGCCATGATCACCCATATTTGGCTCCAGAATATGCTATCACCTATCCCCTTTGAGGTGAGAATTGTGTTTTTGTGTTGACACCTTCAACCAAGTGAGTGGCTGGAAGGTGAAGGGAGAATGTGAGCCAGCAGATGCATCTCTACCCAGTGTTTATAGGGTGCCTGGATACAGAAGGCTCATTGAGGATGGTTAACTTGGTTCACATGGTCCTGGAGTTTAGCCCAGGCTCTGTAGCCCAACCTGCTTTGATTTGGAGAACTGCATAGCTTCCCAATGGGCAACCCCCTTGTTCTTTCATATAACAAGAATGATAACTGATGTCAGCATGGTGTTGAGTTTTGAGTCAACTCAGTATTTCTTAGGGAAAAGCTGTTTCTGGTAGGAAGATCACATGTTCTGGGTAGACTGAGAAACACCTATTTATAATTTAGAACACTGGCTACTGAGTATGTGCTGGTGGCAGGCACTGTGCTAAACACAGGGACAGCCTGTGATCTCATGGAAATTACAGGTTGTTGGCGGAGACATGCCTGTCCAGTCTCTCGCTCTTCCTAATGTTTTCCATTTTGAAACTGGCCTACCTGGTGGGGAACACAAATTATTCATAAAGCAGGTGCCTAGCAGGATGCTGTGGGGTGTCACTTAGAGCAAAGCCCTGCATTCTGCAGTGACAGCCCGCCTAGAGCCCTGCTTTCCCGCAGGTGTAAGTCACCCGCTCTTTTATGGGTTGTTATAACTATTTCTTCCAGGTTTTGCTTTCTGGTTTTATTTTCCTTTCTTCTCATTTAATAGACCTCAGGAGGGAGACAATTGCTGGTCAGAGTCAATCATGGATTTACACTGTGTCTTCAGGGGCCAAAGGACCCTGGGCTACAGGTGTGTGTGTGGGGTGGTGAGGGTAAGGCAGTATTAGGAGTTCCCACCCCCAGCCCTGCTCCTGGTTCGAAAGGCCATCCAGTAGCTTCCCTTTGCATTTTGCTCGTGGAGCCTAGTGGTACCCTTTGTGAGAAGAGGGCAGTCCTGTCTTCTGGTTCCTGTGCTGTGTTTGGTCAGGTGCCTGGTCTGTCCTTCATGTCGCTGGGCATCTTGGTCACTGGGAGCCTCAGACTCCCACTGACCCTGCGGTGCTGCTCACCACTGACCCTGGTGTATACTGGAAGGCAAGCTGTGCTCTGCCGATCATGAATAGGTGGTGCATGATTCCCAAAGTCCTGGTCTTTCAGCTTGACTGAACTTGAGAATGGAGGGGGAGCTTTTATTATTTTTTGATTGAATTATTTTTATTTTCTGTGTATGAGTGTTTTGTCCGCATGTATGTAAGTGCACCATGTGTGTGCAAACCAGTGGAAGCTGGAAGACGGTATCAGATCCTCTGGAGCTGGAGTTACAGACAGTTGTTAGCCATCATGTGGGTGCTGGGAACCAAACCTGAACCCTCTGGAAGAGCAGCCAGTGCTCTTAACTGCTGAGCCATCTCTCCAGCTTTGGAGCTTTTGTTTTTATTAGTATATATTGGTTGTTCAAAGATATGGCCTTCATAATAGCATTCTTATTCAGGTATATTATACACTTTTACCAACTTTCATTGCCTGCTCTTCCCTTGCTTTCCTCTTAAAGATGGCAGACGGAGTGCCTAGACTAGTGGTGCTCTAGTCTGAGAAGGGTTTTCTAAAGAGGTGATGCCTGTACTAAAGATAGAAAAATGAGCTATTCGAAGGAATGTAAACAGAACTCCAGGCAGAGTACGCAGCAGACACAAAGGCCCTGAGGCAGGTCAAAGACCCAACAGGTCCCGGGCTGGCTGCAGTGCAGGGAGAGTGGTGGGATAGTGTGTTAGTTACTTTCTTCATTGCTGTGACCAAACACCTGACAAGAAGCACCTTAGGGGAGGAAGGATTTAGTCTGGCTCAGGGTAGATGATCTATCATGGGAAGCCATGGCAGTTCTTGTGGCTATGAGCCGTGGCAGCAGAAGCATGGGGTTGCTTGCTCACAGCTAGGAAGACAGGAAGCAGAAAGCAGGTGTGTGCTGGGGCTCAGCTCATTTTCTCCTTTTTCCAATTTTATTCCGTCCATGGGATGGTGCCACGCATCCTAAGGTCATCGGATGCCACGTCCCTTACAGTGTTCTGTGTGGAAACTGTGCTGAAGAAGGGACGGTCTGATCACCCTGATCTATTCCTGGCCAATGTTCTGTTTTCAGTAAAACACAGATATGCAGAATGATAGTACCTGAAGTGGGTGGATGCAGTTTCACACATAGGGCTGGCTGGCAGATTGTTGGGCCCACACTTCCTCCTAGTTCACGACTTGCCAATCCAACAGGCTTTGCAGAGTAACCAGTGTGAGCTGAGTTCTAGCCATAGAACAGGGAATCAACAGCCTAAGTGAGGTAATGACACGCATGACCACACTTATCACCCCTCCGACCAGTGTGTGCTGAGAGCAGATGGCATCAGAGTCAGCCAGGAGAGGGCCCAGGCTGAAAAAGGCACTATGCTCCTTAGGTTTTTCTTTATTTATCTATTTGTTTTGGGTCCACTTGACACAAACTACTGGGAAGGAGAATGTCAGCTGAGGCATTTCCTCCTTCAGATTGGTCTGTGAGGCATTTTCTTAATTGCTGATTGATGCAGACTGGCCTACCCTGCTGGAAGCACCTCCATCCTGGCAGGTGGGCCTGGGCTGTATAAGAACAGTAGTTGAGTAAGCCAGAGGAAGCAAGCTAGTAAGCTGCGTTCCCTCATGGCCTCTGCCTCTGTTCCTGCCTCCAGGTTCCTACCTCGAGTTCTTGCCTTGCCTTTCCTCAGTGATGGCCTCTAAATCTGGGAGTTGTAAGAGGAAGTGAACCCTTTCCTCCCCAAGTTGGTTTTGGTTAATATTTCATCACAACAACTGAACTCAAACTAGAACAGGTACCCAGAGCTAGTGACAGGCAGAATCAAGCCTGCAGCAGGTTGCCTTGCCTTAGGGCCAAGCCAGCCAGCCAGTCAGATGCCCTGGCACGGGCCGCCATGGCCTAGGTTCTACATCCGCCTCTTCCCTAAGAAGATCAACAGCTTTCTCCTTCTTCAAGGTCAAATATGACTTTCATGGCTGCTCATCCATCCATCCATCCGACGTCCTTCCTTAACGGATTCTTGGCAGGCTATTCTCAGAGCACTGGCCAGAGGATTTACTTCCTCAGGAGGTTTCCATACGACCCTCCCACTGGCCTCTGCTTCAGCCCCACCTCCGCCCCCACCTCAGCATCCTGTAGGTCTCCAAGCGTTGGCTGGAGCTTGGGGAAAGGAGGAGGCAGAATTGGCAGACTTCTCAGAAGATTGTTTAAATTTAGGCCTTACCCTCCCAGAATGAAAATAAGATATTTTTATGTAAGTATTTGTTATTGAATTAAATATAAGTACAGGGCACTTCTCCTAATTTATAGCACAGTGTGGGTGCAGGGGGCCTGCGTCATCAAGCCTGCCTGCCCTGGCCCGGGAGCGTCTCTGCTTCCTCGCTTCTGTGCTCATCTGTCTTGGCTGTCTCTCCCAACTTTGTCAAATGTAACGTGAAAGAAAGGGAAATTGAAAGAAAACAAAAGAGAGATTTTCCAAGAAGCAAAATCAGATTTATCCTAAGGTAATTAAATGTGTAGGAAACCAAGAACAAAAGATCACAAATAGTGTGTGTGTGTGTTGAGCAGGAGAGAATAAATCATTATTTCCCAGGCAGCCAGAGCCCGCGGATGAATCTTAAATTCAGGCGCTGATGAGGCCGAGCAGGCGGAGGAAACCAAACCTGAGCTTTGTGGGGCTGAGGCTGGCAGGCTCAGGGGTTCCCAGTTCGGTGTCTGCTCTGGGGGCTCCTCAGCGGGGCTCTGAAGATGGAGGCACACCCTGCTAAGGATGGTAGACTCCCACCGCCTTCTCCCCGCAGATGTCTGCGCTCTCCTTCCTGCGGAGCCCGTCATCCCAGAGTGGTTCTCAGCGGCCTTGTCAAGGCTTCTGCCACCAGAGCATCATGCAGCACTGAGTTTTTTTCTCTCTCATCAGCTGGAGGTTGAACACCTTGGTGTCAAGGATGCTGTCTGCTGCAGGGCTCGGTCTACTGTGTCTCTTAATCAATGCTTATTAGATGAAATGGGGTTGGGGAGGAAAGAGACAGGAAGGGAGAGAGGAGCCCAGAAGGGATCCTAAAATACTCAGATGCTTAGAGGTCCTATTGCCATGTGATCTGTCACTGCCACCAATGTTAGAGGTTACACAGGTGCAAGTCTGGGGTTTCAGGTGGGTGTCCTGAGAGCCCCAGAGAGGACGAGAACTCATGAGAAGCAGTGAGGTAGGAGGTGGTACTCAACCTGGGCCTTAGTAGGTGGGCAGGTCTTTGATATAAGGGAGCAGAACAGCCACCTAAGAAGGTTCTCAAAAAGCTCTCACAACGAAGCGTGTTTACTCTCCAAGCAGGCCTGACCACCACCCCATCCCCATACACTGTGTCTAACCTAGTCTCATGGAGGCACAACTTCTTTGAGGTGGTCAGCAAAATCTTTTGCCTACTGTGTTGGGAATGTTGAATGAGGACTGATGTCCAGGGGTGTTTCCTGGAGGGAATGGCCTGTGTGTCTGGCCTGGCGCTACTCCTGCTTGGTGACCTTGCTGCCACTGTGACTCTGTTGGAGTATTCCCCAGCTCTGCCCTCCCTTTCTTCAAGGATAAGCTCCAGTGTTACCTTATCCTTCTTGACCCACTGTTATCCCGTTCCACTCCTTTGTGTGTTTGCATTTTGAGACAGGATTTTTTTATGTATCCTAGGCTGCCCTGAAACTCACTATGTAGACCAGGCTGACATGAACTTGTGATGATCCTCTTGTCTCTCCCTTCCAAGTGCTGGAATTACAAAGCATGTCTCACCACATCTGGCTCTACTCCCTGAAGGACCCCTGACCTCCATCCTTATTTTCCCAGTCCTCCCAGCTGCACAGCAACCTCAGACTCTGAACATATTCAGTAGACTTCTGACATCTGTTTACGGCAATGACCGCAACCTACTGGTGGGGAGACCATTCCTCGCTTGCCTCTTCTCATCTCTGAGCATCACGGGACATGGCCAGCATCTCATTCTCTTGGGAACACACATCCTGGTTTTGGAGTTGCTTCCCGGATGTAGGCCCCCTGTCTTCAGCAGACCTGTGGCTAACCTTCTTTGTGACAAGGGTGAGCAAGAACTGTGTTGCCTACTCATTTGCTCCTCACAGCTGGGTAGGATTGAGTTCTGCCAGCTGTTGAGGATACTGGGATAGGAATTCCAAGCTAAGGGGGCGCTGCAGGCAGAAAGAATGGGAGAATGGACACAGCACTGGGGAGGTCTGCCTGTGAGCACTGTGTCTTCAGTGACCTCCCAGCCAGCAGCTTCTCCTTCCACCAAGACGGATGATCACTTCCGTCTATCACAGGAGTTGGCTGTTCCAGCAGCAGGCAGATGGGCTGGGCGAGGTTCCTACTCACCTCCTCCAGAGGCCTGAAGCCCTGGCATGCATTCTTCCAGTTGGATTTTAAAGGTGCTCTAGTCTTCAAGGTATTCCTTGTTAACATAATCACCACTTTGGATAAGAAGACCTTCTGATTGTCAGTGTTTTCAGCCTTATTAATCTTTGAGAGACTCATCCTCTAGGCTTTAAAAGTAGCAAATGAGCCGGAGCTTATGAATGGCAGCCTTTGTTTGGCCTGGTCAACTACTGGGGTGTGGCCACAGCAGTTGGGGGCTGTGGAAACTGCCTCCTCCCAGGGACACTAGGGCAAGGCAGACACTAGCCTTTCAAGGTACTGCATTACAGTTATTCACCTTTCTGGTCAAAGACCTGTCAGTGCTGATCTTTTCTGATTAGATATAAAGCTTGTTGTAGAAAACATGGAAGATGCAGGAAATTCAAAAAGTGGAAGCTGCCCAGCAAGGCCACCGTCTGAGTGACGTGTGCCAGCCCTTTGCAGTGTTTCACTGTAGGGTTATGTGTGAATGGGATTGCATCGTAAGCACTTTTACATCCCTCATCCACTGAGTATTACATTGTGATCATTTTCCCTGTCATTAAATTTATTTGAAAGCATCATTTTTAATGGATGCATAATATTCAGTCTCGTGGCTGATCTGTAATTTATTTAGCCATTTCTCCCTTTCTTTCTAATTTGTGGGTATTACAGATATCTGCAAACATGGTCCGTGGTTCTTTGTGCTTACCTTTTCTGGGACTGATTCTTAAAGTCAAGTCAAAGAGGAGTTGGATGCCCACTGCCCAGTTGTGGTGCCCTGGTAAAGATTTCGTTGCTAGTGTAGATGAGTGTATCCCTCTTCCCACACTTTCATCCACCTTGAGCATTATTGTCTCTTAAACTCTGGTACCTTAGTGGAATGAGTCCCACTTGCTAGCTTATTAGTCATTTATTGTCTGTTCATTGGTCTTAGCCTAACCATCCAATGAGGTACTGGTATTTCTCTCAGTTGGTTATTTGCCATTTAATTTTTTATAATAACTTTATTGAGAAATAGTTCATATAGCATATAATTCACCCATTAAGGTGTACAATTAAGTAGTGTGTAATATAGGCACAGGTTGCACTACCATCATTAGAATCTACTTTAAAACAGTTTCATCCTTCCCAGAAGTAGCCCATACCCATTAACAGTCCCTCCTCACTTCACTTGAACTTCCCCAACCCCCAGAAGCTGCCAATCTCTGTTCTGTCTCCGTGGATTTGCCTACTCTGGGCATCTCATACAAATGGAATCATGCAATATTCAGTCTTTTGTAACTGGTTTCTCACTTAATGTTCTGTTTTCAAGCTGTCCCATGTTTTAGAACTTCAATCTTCCATTAAGCTTTCCTGTTCTCTCCCTCCCTCCCTCCCCCCAACCTCTCTCCACAGTGTGTATGATGTGTATGGGTTCATATGTGTGAATACGGGTAGGTGCAGAGGTCAGAGGACAGCGTCAGACGCTGTTCCTTGCATTCCACCCTTTTTGGAGACAGGCTGTCTTCTCACTTGCCGCTGCTAAACACCAGGCTAACTGGGACACAAGCTTTTGAGGATTCTCCTTTTCCCGCCTCTACTTCCCATCTCTCCATAGGAGCACTGGGATGACAGAGGTGTGTGCTGCAGTGTCTAGCTATTATGTGGAGTCTGGAGCTCCACACTCAAGATATCAGACTTGTATGGTGAGCTTTTTGCCCTCAGAGCCCACTCTCAGCCCCTCACATAATATTTAATAGCAGGAATTTTGGCTTTTTTGGTTCTGGCTGTTTTAAGCACTCCTTTTGAGATCTCAGCACCCCCCCCCACCTACCCCCTGCTGGGTTTTTATGCTTAGTGTGTCCTTCAGTTAAATTTACAATTATATTTTCTGCTGTGCTATAAAGAAAGGCCTAATGCTTTGTTAAAACATTAGAATAATTAAATCGCAAAGTCATGCATGGATATAGTCCTATTTCAAACAGCTTTAGCTTTGGCATTAACTCTTCTGTCCACCTGGCATGTGCGTTCGTAAACAGTAATAGGGTGAAAGTCTAATTCTATTTTTTCCCCAAGAGCCAATTGTCCTAGTACATTTACTTCCACTGCTTTCTTTGTAATTTATTAAGTTCTTAAATGTGCTTGGGTCTGTTTAGAGACTTCTGTTCAGTGCTCTTATCAGGGATCACACAAGGCTATGCTTTCTAAATGGAACAGCTGTAAAATAGGAGACAGTCTGCTGAGACAAGATACCTCTCTTTGTTTCTTAGGCTTTTTAGTTCCCTTGACCATTTGTTTTATCAGAAGCTCTTAGGATTCTTTTGCTTTATCTTCTTCTTGGCTTTTTTAACAACACCCTTCCTCCCTCACTAGTAGCCGATGATAATCTCATCGGCATGCGTTAAAAATTATATATTCATCTGAGAGTTGACTTCAGTCCATCTTCCAGTAACGTATCTCATTTTGTCAAACATCATTTTATTATGTTCTTAACTTTTTCCATTTCTGTGCCTAAATGTGGGACAACACCAATGCCCTTGGTTGCTTTTGATATCTTTTATTGCTGTTGTGAGCGGATTTTAAAACTGGTTATTTCTGGTATTTCAGAAAGCCCCTTCTCCCCAGTAATGGTCCACTTTTCTGAACTCTCTTTTCTAATTATAAGATATTTTCAAGCTGTTTCCTTTGCAGTTTCTGTTGCTCTAATCATACTGTCTGAAGCAATGATTATTTTTTTCTTCCTTTCTAATAGTTACTTCTCTCTCTAATTTCTGTTTCATTTTGTATTGCCTTGGACTGATCTTTCCGAATAAAGGAGAGCATTAGAGAGGGGAAAAAAACTCATTTTCTGCTGATTTTAATGAAACTGCCTTTAGTTGCCTCTCCATTAATAATAGTATACGTTTGAAGTCGAAAACAAGGGAAATATGTATATATTACTTGAACTGTGTGAAAAGGAATATATTCAGCATATTTTAAGGTAAACACATTGCTTCCTTATTTGCCAATTGACAGGAATGCAAATATTTATATTCACGGAACTGTAATTTCAGTTTTAGAACCAACGTGAGCTCATTATAGTTGATCATGGTGAATGTGGTATTGGTTCTACCTGCTTTTGTTTAGACGTACACGTCTATATTCACATGTAAATTTATCCTCTTCTTGAGTTATATTAAAACATTTTGGTATAATATTTTGTACTAACTAGAAAATGAATAAGATAAAGTTTTATATTCTTTAATGTACACAGCAGTTAATATATCATGGAGTAATATGTTTCTTAAATGTTTGAAAAAAATCTACCTGCAAAGCTCATGAGCCTTGGACTCTTTCTCAGATATAAGGTTTGGTAGATTATATTTTGCTTTCCTAATTGGTCTCGTGTGGTCTCTTATTTTTCTGTTACACTTTGAGATTTTACATTTCCCCAGAAAACGTCTCAGTTTGTTGCGATTTTCCCATTATTAGTCATGGGTATACAAAGATGTCTTTACACCGGAGGAACGTGCTCTCTGGGCGCCTCCTCTTTCTTGTTCCTCAGGTTCTGTGCCTCTCATTTTCATTTTTAGCAGTAATAATATAAAGGACTTTACGTTTAAATGGGTGTGACCACTCACCTCCAGCTCTCCCGTGCTCAAATTCTTCATTTTGATGTCATCATTCATGCCTGGGATGGAGTATGTTTTCTAATACTCTTTTCTTTTCTAAGATGATAACTGAAGTAATTTTAGAGTTCATCATCTCTGCAAATGTCTTTGTTACTCTACATTTGACAGTGTGTTGTTTGAGAACAAGATGTTTGACCACAACCGTTTCTCTGCAGAATGCAGCAGACACTGCCGGGTCTGTGTCTTCAGCTCTTGCCTTTGTTTGTGCAGTGATGATGTGAAGTTAGCCATTCGCTAGTTGTTTGGTTTCTTACTTTTACTTTGTGTTTGTTTATATGGATCTGTTTACACCTTTTTGTGTTCGGGCATACATGAGTTTGGAAGGCAGAGGTCAATGCCAGGTGTTTTCCTTAATTGCTTTCTACCTTATCTTTTGAAACAGGGTCTCTCACTGAAACTGGAGCTCACTGATTTGGTTAGATTTAGCCTGTCTCTGCCTCCCAAGCACTGGGATTACAGATGTTCATATTGGCTTTTTTTTTTTTTTAAAGACAGTCTTACTGCGTAGCCTGGTAATCTGGGACTCATTATGTAGTCCAGGTTAGCCTTGATTCACAGAAATCCACCTCCCTCTGCCTTCTGAGTGCTAGGAGTAAAAGGATTCACCATCATACCCAACTACATGCTTGCCTTTTAATATGGGTACTTGGGATTTGAACTCAAGTCTTTATGCTTAATTGAAAGTGCTTTACCTACTGTATTGTCATCCCTGTTCTTTGTTTTGCTTTTTCCTCTTACATGAATACTTACTGATTTTTAAGTCCTTAAAATAAAGCAATATTAGAGCATTCAACCACATATGAACTTGTTCTCTTTTTCTCTTACTCTGTGTGTGTATACATGAGCGCGTGAGAGATGGAGAAGAATAAAGAGAGGGAGGTTAGTATATTTGATTACTCGATTTAATAGGGTGACAAGCACTCTTGTTGTCTCAAATAGAAACTAGATTTCCCATACAGGAGAGTAGTTTTCCTCATCCTTGGTGCCCTTGACTGGCTGGGGAAATGTTTTGGTTTGGGGAAGTCTGTGGTAGGTGCCGCCCTGCACATTATAGCTTGTTTAATAGTGTCCCTAACCTCTACCCACTAAACGCCTGTAGCATTTGTCCCTTCAGGTTGTGAGAGCCAAAAAAAAAAAAAAAAAAAAAAGTCTCCAGACATTGCCAAGTGTTTCCCAGGGTGGGGAAAGTTCTAAGCATGATGTCCCCTGCTGAGACAGGACAACAGAGGAGGCTCTGAGGAGGGCTTTTGTATTTACAGCTGAGAAGCAGGCGCAGAATCTTTTCCCTATCTTCATAGTTCACCCTGATTCAGGCCAAAAAGAAAAGAAAGAACGAAAGAAAATAGGAAAGCATTTGTGTTTTTCAATTCACTCCCATGGCTTTATAATTGGTGGAAATCCCTCAAGGTTTCAGTATCGTACCAAGCTGTAGTCTACGTTGTGGCTTTTGAGTTTTTCCTTCCAGTTTTTACGGATGTTTTAGTGGGACTCTGGAAGAAACAGTGTCAGGCATTACTGTCCAGCCATTGTTTTATAGCAGTCTCCTTTGTTGTGAATTTTCTCACCCTTGCACTTTTATACTGAAAGTCTTTAAAAAATAATTCCTGTTTCTTCAGGGAACTGTTTTTAATATATCTGTTGATATTACTGGTGACTCTCACTGGCTCAGGCTGTAACTCAGAATGCCAGATAAAGTGCTTTATTCTGGGCCACCCTAAGAACAGCCCACCTGCATCCTTAAGTCCATGTGGTCAGCTCTTCTGAATGCCAGACTTTGTCAGATCCCTGCTCTCAGGGCCATGAAGGTGAGCTGTGCCTTTAGCATCTGGTCTGTACCTAGTTGATTCCAGAACTAGATGGACTTAAAGATCCTCTTTAGATGTGAGGAGATACTGTGGAGGTCCCCTGGGAAAGCCCTGTGGCTGCATGAGCAACTGGGGAAAAATGCAGGAACACCTCCTTTCAGTGTTGTGTATTGTAACAAGCAGAGCCCTAACATGGCTGCAGATATGAGAAATCTCACTTTTACTTCTGTTTTAATGCCAGAGAGGGAGAATTCCAATTAATCCACTCAAAGCACCCTCTTTGATACCTTTTCAAATTTGTTTTTTAGAAACAAGAGCAGACAGACTTTTCACCCAGTACAAGGAGTGTTTTGGTGTCCAGCCAGAGCAAAGCAGGTGTCTGGGGCTCCCTTTGGCCTCTCTGCACCCCATGCCAGGGGTCTGTCTAGCACTTTCTTCTTTCATGTTGGAGTGGGCCCACTTGTAGGAACAGGGGAGCTTTTCATGTACTCAGTTAATTTTTATTTTAATGCAAGTAATGAATTAAAAAATTAAATGAAGGGAATTTTTTTTTCTAAAATGAAAAAATCTCAGTGTCCTGTCACCGTCCCCATGCCGTCCCATTCTGTACGTGCACATAATCTCCAGCAGTTTAGACATTGTTAGCTCTTGGCTTCCCCAGATGGTGGCTAGGAATTTGGCCTCCTTCATGGACTTTCTTTTCTACTAGTTTGCTAGTGTCTTTTTCTATATCTATTTAAACATTTTCCTCTTCTATTCTTATAATACTCTGTTTTTAAATATGATTTTTTTACATTTGTGTATGTGTAATATAAAATGTCTATTCATTATCTTTGTCAAATGCATGTTTACAACTTTATCATTAAATCCATGATCGTGTTTAGATTATCATATTGATGCAGCTGTTTTCAAGGCTGCCCCACATAGAATCCCATGGCCTTTTTCTTTTCTGTATACTTTTTATGAAAGTTGGATTGAAAATTTCCTCTGTTTTCCCATTCATTTGATTTTCTGCCTCCTATCTGTTCAGGAATAACCAATGCCACCTTCCAAGTGCTAGGTGGTTCAGACAGTTCCCCAACTCTCTCCTGGTATTCTCTCTTTTCCTGCTCAGACCTCGCTCCCTTTCTTGGTATGTATTAGCATTCTAGGATTTGGGGGGTGGGTGCTGTCGTACCTGCCTTCCATTTGCCTCCTGAATCTCCTTCTTCATCTCTGTTGGCTTGCTCCCTTGTTTAGCTCGAGTGCACTCTTCAGAGGTTTTTTATTTGTAAGTGTGCTTGGCAGGCATTCATTCTGTATGCTCACCTGTCTGAGGAGACCATTATTCTACTCTTGTACTTCAACTGTGTAGGAACGGATTCTAAGTTAAAATCACTTTCCCCTGAAACTCAAAGACACGGATGTGGCTTGCACTCGTCAGCACTGCTGCTGGGATATCCAATCACATCTGATTTTTCTTCTTTTGTGTTTGGTTTGGCTTGACTTCTTGCCTGAGAGCTTTCAAGTTCTATCTTTTATCTTTAAAAATTTGAAATTTTATGCTTTTAAGAAAGTTGCCTGGGTACTGCACGGATATTTGGTCTGGTGTCTAATATCCTATTTCATTATAAAATTTATTTTACTCCTTTTGGGTAGCTTTTATCAATTCTCTGTTGTTTTTTTCTTGTTTCTTAAACCCCTTTTAAGCAGGGATGAGAACTCCTGGGTAGAATATCTAAGTTTTACAACCATCTCTTCCTAGTTTTCTATTTATATTATGTTTTGAGATGAGAGCTGGACTTTGAACTCACTGTGCAGCCAGCTGAGAATGACTTTGACCTCTTGATCCCTCTGCTTCTCCCTCCCAAGTATTAGGAGAACAGGCATGCCCCACCTTGTCCGGCTGTTTGTGTTACAGCTCTTTGTCCAACTTCATCTTCATCATATAACCATGGGACTGATTTGTGTTTGTATTTGCTGTTTTCTGTTTTCTAAGACATCTCTTTTCACAGCACCCTGTTCTTTTCTCATAAGTATAATACTTCCCTGTCTCTCAGGTAATAGTTGTTTTTGCTATTTCTTTCTGTTATCTGCTTTGCTCTTTTTTTGTCTAGATCTTCTTCCCTTTTGTAGGGTTGGCTATCTCTGACAGCAGGTTTAAAAATCTGAACATCTTGGCTGCTGACTGTAGCATGAAGACCTGGAAGGTCACGAGAGGCCTGTGTGAGGGGCTGGAGCTTATTAACAAGGGATGGATATCACTGCTACTGGGTGGTCAGATGGCAAGATGACCCATTCACTAAGTCAGTTAGAGTATCCAGAAATCTTCCTTTGGTTGACTTCTAACTGCTGAGATTTCTACAATGAGCGGATATTTTATATGTTCCGTTAAAAAAATTGGAGCAAGTTACCTCCTTATCTCCTATGTGTGCCTTACTTTAAACCATATTTTGGGGGATGGGTTGCAGTAGAAGACCATCTCAGCTTTTCTCTCACTCTCTGCCTAGAGACACAGGGCACTGTAGCTATTCCTCTGTCAGTGCCTACTCCACTGTCATGGGCTGAGTCTCCTGCCCCATGCTCTTTGCCCATGAGGAGTTTATTCCTTTTCTTCTGCACTGTCATTTTATGAGGTTCAGCCAAACGAAATGTGTCTGAGTCAGAGATCTGGGTATAGATGGCTTGTTCTTTAAGACTGAGACTCACACAGAGAGGCAAGGAAGGGAAAAACTTCCCTAACCACTCAAGGGTTGATAAAATTCACTGCTTCATTTGCAGCAATGTTTGTGTTGGGATAAGATGTCTTTTCTGCTAACATGACAGTCAGATCATTTGCTATACATTTGACTTAGAGACAGAGGAATAGACTTAGAGAACTCAAAGCCAAGGTCACCCTGATGACAGAATAGTGTATGCCCCTGAGAGAGGTCACCTTTCCTTGAGAGTCCAGGTCTTTCATTGTTACAGCCACTGGAGCCCCATCACCCATCAGTGCAGCCTGTGGGAGAATCACACCAGGCAGCTCCTCCAGTTCCTACGGTGATTCATTAGTTCTCCTTTTTCCTGACTGTAGACAATGTTTGCAGCCTCCTGGGACATATGTCTGAAAAATTGAGTGTAAGCTTTGGGAGGCTCTAAGAAAGGAATCTTCATTCCCTGAGAACCTACTGTGTACCAAGCACAGCATTAGGCATGCCACACACATTCATCCTTCTTCACAGTGGGATTTAATATCCTTCTAGGAAGTCAGAGACAGCAAGCCACCCTTAAGGATATCCACAGAAATATTCTTTAAAAATGAGAAACTGTAGTCTTCTAAATACATTGTTTGCAAATGGGCTGAGAGGGGGGAATCAGGAAATGAAGACCAATAAATCAGCTATTTCCTGTTGCATTGAGAAGATTCCATCCAAGTCCAGTGTGTTTCTGCCCCAGCTCCCCAAACACTCAATAATGCATCACAGATTCAGGGAATGTTGTTGCCAGAAGGGGCCTGAGAGGTTCTTGCAAAACACCTCCCCCTGTGCATCCTTGCTGCAGAGGAGCTATTTGCTGTACGCTCTCTCTCACACCATTAGTGTCAAACCTTCGTCAATATTTAAACATTCATTATTCAGAATTTCATTTCTCCTCTCTCTCTCTCTCTCTCTCTCTCTCTCTCTCTCTCTCTCTCTCAACTCAGAGAAAGAAAAACAAGGTTAGCAACTGTATCCCTCATCCCTGTATTTCTACAGAAAAGAAATGAGCCACTTCAAAGCTGAGCTGATTTACTGGATAAATATATATATATTTAGGCATTTGGGGACTTTAAATGTATATGATTTACTAGAGAAATAGGGGGCATCTTTCGGTATCCACTATGCAAAGATATATTAACACAATTTCAACTGTGTGGTTATATCTCTGATAAATCAGCCTGCCTCCTTCAGACCTTCATGGTCCACTGGAGATAAAATATGTACCTCCTATCTAGGGAGAGCAAGGGGTAGTGGGCTTAGAGGTCCAGCCAGGTCTGCTTGGGGACTATTAAGGGAGAAGCTCCTATGTGGTACCGAGGCTGCATCTGGGAGCTGTGTAAGAGGCTGTAGGCTTTGGGATATGCATCTGTAAACAGTCTATGCTAGTGAAAGACATGTGCTGTCAGCCCCAGGAAAGATTGGAGACTGAAAACCCATGCAGGAACATAGGAGGGTGGCTTTCAGGGAACTGAGAGCTAAGTCATCTTCTACTTTAGTGACTAGACTAGTTAAAGCCACAGAGACCCTGCCGAGGCTGCTATTGTGCCTCCTGGTAGCAGATGCTTTCTAAGGTCCCCAAATGGGGGCTTTTGAACGTGGGAGCAGATGAAGGCCCTGGTCCTGTAGCAGTCTTGCAATTATGACATCTTGTTGCCTGGGAGCTTGTTGGGATCTCTCTTAGACTAGGCCTCTGGATGTAGGACCCAGGTAGGACTCGTGATCAACGAGGAAGGGGGTAGTTGATGGAGAGGCTTCTGAGTGGATTTGGAGGATGCACAATCCCTGTGACGTCGCAGGCCGAGCAGCGGTTTCAGATGCTCAAACCGTGGGTGGACCCTCTTTCTGCTGCCAGCCGTCTCTGGACTTACTTTCTCTGATACTACATCCAGAACTCATTTTTCTAACTCCATGATGGTTTGGAGTCACATGACTTAGGCCTGGGGTCCTACAACCCACCTAAAGTGGGCACAGTTTATTCCAAACAACACTTCTCCCTCCTGAGCCTTTTTCTCCTCAGAGAGACTGTGTAGAAACCTTCCATCATCCCTGCTTTGGGCTCTGCAGTGTCTTTTGTCCACAGGGCTTTGTCTGCTGTCCCTTTCCACTGAGAAGGACTGGCTTTTCACCTACAGAGCTGGAATTTCACTGCCTAGTTCCACAAAGGGGAAGCTAGACTTGTACAGGGAAAGAAGAACATTCTCCTTATTCCAAGCCAGTATTTACAATAATTACATATGATGGCAAATGGAATTGGGAAAAGTGAATTACCTTTAATCAGGGGGTCTTCTATTCTTAAAGTACACCCTAGGGAGTGCATCCTTGGCTAATTGGAGATGGGGGACTGAAATCCAGCATGCAGTGTTTGGGCATGGAACCCTGCTAAGATCCTGTTCACCAGTGCAGCCCCTCTCATGCCTGCTCCCAGAACTCACTCTGGGACAGACTGGCAGATGGAGACCTGCTTTCCAGTGGCCTGTGCCTCCTGCCACCAAGGATGCCCTTCTAGGATGATGAATCATCAGCCACTCCACAGTCTCTGAGCTTGTGCAGAATTCAGATGGTCAGCCAGCACGGAGTTGTGGTTCAGATAGTAGTCTGGCAAGACTGGTAACTCGGAGGAAAAGAGGGCTTCCGGGTATAGAACTCCCTAAGGAGCAAAAAGTGCATTTATCAACCTCTCCATCATAGTTTGTTTCTTCATTTGTTTGTTTATTTAACATTAGTTGAATTGGACAGAGATAGCTACTTGATCGAGGAAGTGGTGGAACAGGCACACACCTGTCTAAACTGGTCAGGTTGGAGGGAGTAGTTTTTGCTGGGCCTGTGAGGTAATCTTTGCTGTTCGGCACCATCTGGATATTCTTGCAGTTTGCAGGTTGCTGTGCCGGGAGATGGAGCAAGGTGGGTGCCCACAGACTTGTACAACTCTGGAGTTACTGTCTCCAACAGTGGGCTGAGCCCTAGACTTCTACTAATCCAGCTACATGACAGTATAACTGGTTGGTATTCTGGTTCTTCTCTTCCTCTGAATTGTTGTCTGGACTTGAGATAGGTTCCCTAACATCTATGATCAATAGAGTTCTATGCCTACTGAGGAACTTGACAGAATTGTGGATTGTGCTGACATCATGCAACCAAGTGTGAAGCCATAAGTGATATCTGGGAAAGGCTACCGACTGGAGGGCCTGGGGTCCACACTTGCAAAGATGGTCAACAGGCTTGACAATAGTCATGGTATGGACATTTGGGCATCTTTCTGCTCTCCCGACTGATTGATTCACAGCTGAATCCTGGCCAAGTGGGCAGGGCCAGAGCGATGGGAAGATGCGTAAACCTCAGAGAAGATGGGTGGTTAGTCTGTAATTCTGTAATCAGACCTTCTCAAGACACGGGGAACATCCTGACTTGGGATGCTGCCACCCTCACGCCAAGTTCAGTAATAAGAGAATTACTATGTATAGAGGAGCCAGAGTAACTGCTTGGTCCTAGGAGCAAAATAGACATTTTGAGCACAGTGAATTGCTCTGAAACGAAATCTCCTAACTCCAGATGCACAGGGGAAATGAAAAGTCTGCTCTGTGTTTCAAGCCTCCACAAGACAGGAAGAAGGCTAGGATCAGACTTTGGCCTCTGGGGAGGATTTGATAGAATTCTCCATGGTCTTGGCCTTGAAACATGGAAAAGGTTCCAACCCTTAGGGAGCTGTCCCTTGAGGACAGATGTTTTGTGCAGCAAAGTTCTCGTTAGGAATTTAAGGGAGAAAAGGACTGGTTTTGCATGAACTGGGCTTTTAAAGGTCATTGGTGTTACTTTCCAACATGAAAATGTTGAGATTTACAAATCATGTAGACCTAGTCCATTTACTGAGGTCCCAGCAATGTAGGTGTCTTGCCTATAGGTGGGGATAATATCAATTCTCATCCATTCCGTGACCATTGGGTTTTCTGTTGAGTGGAAGTCATGGTAGGTCAGCTTTGCACACCTGGGCAAGAAGGAGCCTCAACTGGGGAATTTCTTCCATCAGAGTGGCCCATGGCATGTCGGTGAGGCATGTTCTTGGTTACGGAGGGATGTTGGAGGCCTCAGCCCACTCTGGGTACAGCCACCCTTGGGCAGGTGATCTTGGGTTCTGTAAGAAAACTGCTGACAACTGGCCAGAGGAACAATCCAGTAATCTTCTGTTCTGTGCTTCAGTTCCTGCCTCCTGGTTGCCCAGAGTTCTGCCTAATTTCTCTTAAAGATAGCCTATGCCTTGGAAGTGTAAGATGAAATAAACCATTTCTTCCCCAAGTTGGTTTTGGTCAGTGTTTTATTACAGTGACAGAAAGCAAACTAGGACAGTGGGTATTCTGGTAAAAAATTGTATTACGTCCATGTTCCACATTGGATAGCAGTACTGTTACTGTCAAGGAGGTACTAGACTGAAATATGGATTTCCTATTCAGTTCCTGGTGTGTGTGTGTGTGTGTGTGTGTGTGTGTGTGTGTGTGTGTGTGTGTAGTGCTATTTAATGCATGTTCCCTAATGGTACATTTCATTAAGACATGTTTTTCTGCCATTGGATGGTGCATAAAAATGTTATAAGAATTCTGTGTGTGTATGTGTGCGTGTGTGTGCGTATGTTTATGTGTGTACATGTAGGTATATGTTCCTGTACTTGTACCCACATTTGTGGAGACCAGGAGGTCAGCATCCAATGTTTTCCTCAACTGCTCTCCACCTTAAATTTTTAAGACAGAGCCTCTCTCTGATCTTCCCAATTTCTCTAGGCTGATTGGTTAGCAAGGTCTCGGGATCCTCCTGTCTCTGCCCCTCAGTGATTGGATTACAGTCATATACCGCTATGCACTCAGCTTTTTATGCGAGTGCTAAGGATCAAACTCAGATCCTTATGCTTGTGTAGCAAGCACTTTACTGACTGAGCCAACTCCCATCCCCAAGTCATAGGAATTCTGCATTGTTTTATAGCATTCCTCTAGTTAGGCCCCTGTCTGAACCCTTCCCAGAATAAGGTGATTTGCATCTTCAGAAACTATTCCTCACTTTGGTGGGTTAGCTTGACCCAGCTGTGCTACTGAGGAAATTCATCCATGGAGAAGTGGGATCTAGTCCCTCTACCCTTGAATCTAGGCTGATGTGTGACTACTTAGACCAGTAGTATGGGAAAAGTAACACTTTATCACTTCGGAGCTTTGCCTGTAAGTGTGCTGGTTCATACTGGGTCTCTTGTTATCCTGATCAGCGAAACTCTAAACCCCTGCTAGAGAAGTCCATGCAAGAGGCAAGGTGAGAGAGACAGGCTCAGTCTCCTAGTTGCTCTTCCAGTGCCAAGGTGTTGGGGAGCCAAATGAAGCAATCTTTGCTCACCTGGCCACTAACTGATTACTGTGGAATAATACTGCTCAGTGTGCTGAGGAGGATCACTTTGGCAATGGCCAGCCTTTACCTGAAGTCTTTATAGATCCTGAAAACATATTTGGAGACAAACTACCTGGGTTTGAATCTTAGCTCTGCCATTTTCTTGCTGTGTGATCTCAGGCAAATAGCTATCATCTCTGAACCTTAGGTCTAATATAGTAACAGCATTTACCACATATGAGTATTTTGAAGCATCCAGCATATGTAAAAGGCCTGGCATATACAAAAAAATCAAACTATCCTTTGGATTTCTTTCAGCTGCCCAGAATTCCTATAGGAGGGGATGTCTGGGGAGCAAAGCCCTTACTGCTGTGAGTATTGTGAGCACTTGTCTAGTCTGTGATATCAGAAGGGAATAGGTTCAGGATGGTACAGAATCCAGAGACTGGAGGGAAACTGTACATGGTGAACGGGACCCCCGTGCCAATCTGCAGGAGCACAGGACTAGCAATAAATTTACAAAGGAAACATCTGCACCTGCATGGGTGCTTGTGTGCCTGTGCAATGTGTGCATGTATCAGAGGAAAGAAGGGACTGCCCCTGAGGGCGTGCAGCTCAGTGCATCCTGGGGCACTCAAAAAATAATGTCACCACACTAGCAGGTCACTGCTCTGCCCAGCTCCAAAGATAATGCAAGGCACTCTGTATGCGAAAAGCATTCTTCTTCCTAGCGTGACAAGGAGGAGGAGGAGATAGAGGAAGTGGACTGGGAGAAATCTGCCTGAATCCTCATGATAACAATTTTACATCTATAATTCCTTCCTCTTCCTACCGCATCGGAATTTGATGGGGATTAGTGGCGTCCAGCTGCAGAATGCCTGGAGCCCCTTAGGAAAGGCTCAGCCGGGACTTTACTTAATGAATGCCTTCAGAGGGGATTTTCTTTTGTGACCAGAAAAAAAAAAATTCTCTGCTGGTAAGGGATGTATTCCACTGCCTGAGGCCCCCTTTCAGGGCTCCTGGCAACCAGGAGGGGAAGGATGCAGTCATTTCTAGAGTGCAGTGCTGAGTGTGTTCGTCAGGGACAGCTCCTGGACCTTCCAGCCTCTAGTCCTCCCAGAAATAAGGCGCTATCCACTGGAGTTCACTTGTCTAAACACTGGGATGCTGGGAAGTGTAATGCCTGCCTGGGCTTCCGTGGCTTGTAGAAAGGTCAGCTGTGATGCTGGGATTCCTGACCCACCTGGAAGCTGTTTCCTCAGATGGGGCACCTCAAATGTAAACATCACCCACTTCTCTTCTATTAAGAACCCAATGTATTACCTTAAATAGGTATTACATATTTCTGTACAGGCTGTTCTCTAGAAAGAGGAAGAAGAAGGTCCAGACTACTAAGTTCCAAGACAGAGGCTTGAAGCCTCAGATTTGAGGCCACAGGAAGAAGATTTATGGATAAAATGCAGGATGCCTGGTTAGATTTTCATTTCAGAGTGTGTCTGTCTCTGTCTTGGTCCATTTTAGCTCCTATAACACAAAAGCGTAGACTGAGTCAGTTGCAATAAATTGACATTTATTGGGTCACATATCTGGAGGCTTGGAGGCCTTGGATTGAGGGACTGATTGCATCTAGCCAGGGTCTTCTTGCTGTGTCTCAAGGAGAGAGACAGGAAGAGAGAGAGAGAGAGAGAGAGAGAGAGAGAGAGAGAGAGAGAGAGAGAGAGAGAGAGAAGAGAACAAACAGGTCCTTTAAAGGGATCCAACTCTCACAATAACACCAAAAATCATCCAGTCCTGAGGGCAGCATCCTTAGTGGTTTAAATACCTCCCCTCAGGCTCCATCTTCCAACATTTGCATTAGGGATTAAGTTTCAAGCACATGATATTGGGAATGCATGCAAATTTTGTGAATTTCAAATGGATTTTTCACAAAGGATGCATTTTTACTGTATGTCCCATGAAATATTTGTGATACATATACTAAACAGTCTAGCTGTGATTTGTCTGAAATTCCCATTTGTCTAGATATCCTGTAATTTTATTTGGTGAACTCCATATCCCTGTTGAGGAGGGCTTCCTTTCTGTAGCGATGGAGCAGGGTCTTGCTCACTAAGTGGAGTTTATTGAGTTTACAGGGCAACCTTCACTGGGATGATTGTTTCCTCTTGAGCAATTGACCATTATGGGTAGCCTTGGTGCCGCCCAGCTTGTGCTGTCCCAGTTTCTGGTCCACCCAAATAGCAAGTGCAGTCTCCAACTGACAGAGAAAAGTCTCATGCCTCTTCTTTAATCATTTGAATAGCTTTGCAAATCAAGCAGCAAATGCTAGACTGTTGCATTAGATTTTTAAGAGTCCACTTGTAGGATTTTATTTTCTTATATGCTACATTTATACCGAAAGGAATATAAAATATTTGAGCCACCTACATATAATTGGGTACTTTTGTCTTTCATCTTTTAAAGATTAGTAAATAAGGCTTATTTGAGGTTAGAATGTGGCTCTCCTTAATGCCAGTGGTCTATCTCAGAGTAAGAAGCCCCCTCCAGGAGGCATGTGTGTGGGTCCAGTGCTTCCCGAGGCTGAGGCTTGACACAAAGGCTTGTCAGCTTCGCTGTCCTCACTTCAGCATACCATCCCCTGAGTTTCCCCTCCAGGAGAGGCCCTCCCTGGTCACCCTTTATGGAAAGGCACCTGTCTCTGTCTCTGATTTATGAGAAGCCCTGAAGATGCTTTGTTCCAACTGCAGCCTTCCTTCCCCCAGGGAAGGTTCTGTCCCACTTCAGTATCACAGACACAATTTTAGGATGCCTTCTTCTGACAGAAGTCTTCCACATCCATAGAGCTTTGTTTGGATCATGCCTTGATGCCAGCGGGTCTTTCCCAACTCAGACTGTGCTCAGCAACTGGGGAGGAAGAAGCAGGGAGGGGTTGACATGCCTATTCTCCAACATGGACTATTAGGTCAGTCAGGCCAAGGTAGCAGATCACAGCATTGCTGGCTTCTCAGTGCTTGTTCCCAGCAGCCTCATCCATGGCGCCTCCCGAACTGTTCACTCGCTTGGGTTTGAATGTCAAGTCTGGGCTCATGAGAGAGCAATAGGACAGTCACTGATTGGCAGGTGGAGTTTGTATAATGAATGTCCAAGTAGTGAGTTCATCAAGAAACTGATTCTAATTAAAATGGAATTTGGCTCACTGTCAAATGACTAAGGAAGGAGGGAGAGAGGGAGGGAGAGAGGGAGAGGAAGGAGAGCAAGAGTGAGAGCCAAGAGCACAAGGGAGGGCCATCAGTACTACTGCAGTTCCTGAGATACCAAGAGGTAAGATATTTCTGTATCTATCACAGCAAGATGGTTTGTGGGGAGTCTGTCACTGTAACAAATAAAGGAGGCTGGACCGTCTCCCGAAGGATTTTCAAGTATGACCAAGCCATCCTTTACCAGAGAGGAGCAGCTTTCCCTGCATCTGCTGAGGGACTAGTCCCTATAGATACAGGCCAGCATCTGGCCTTCATCCTTCAGGGTTTAAGCACAAATTGTATAATTAGCAGGACCCAGTATACTAAAATGCAGAGGTTAAGAACACAGCTTCAGGGCTGGGAGATGGCTCAGCTGGCAAAGTGCTTGAGCACTGCAAACACAAAGAGCTGAGTTCGATTCCCAGACCTGATGTAATACATTCTGGCATTTGGTGTACTTATATTCCCAGTGCTGGGGAGTTAGGGGTGGGTGGAGTCCTGGGGCTTGCTGGTTAGCCAGCCTGGCCTAACTGGGAATTTCCAGGCCAATGAGAGGCTCTGCCTCAAAAAAGAAAGATGGATGGCCTCTGAGGAAGGACACCACAGATTTTCCTGTGGCTCACACCTCCCCCAACACACATACACACACGGCTATGCGTGCATGCAGCATCATGGTCAGATAGCACTAAGTTTGCGATCCTAGATCTGCTTCCCTAACACTTCTTTTTAGTACAGGGCACTTTCCTTCACCTCTCTACCACCATGAGTCTTTGGAAATAGAGATAATGTTTCTTGTTTCCAAGGGTGGTTGGGAGATCAAACAAGATAATGTAGGCAAAGGTCTCCACACAATGCCGATCCTTTTGTAAATGTTTGATAAATGGTACGGATTATTATTAGAAAACATATTAATTAGGTCTGTAATGTCTGAACACATTTGGATGTTTTTAAAGTAATGTCATTTAGGCTAAATTAAGCTCCCTATTTAATTTGACTATATTCTTAGCTCATGCATTACAGAACAGAAATGGTTTTTCCTTAAATGTATTTTTTCTCCCATAATTTGACCTTTTGCGTTTTTAATATTTTGGGGCATTAATAAAGAGAGGTGGTTGTTCGAGAGATGTCTGAAAGCTGAGGAGGGATTTCATGCTACTATTGCACAGTGGTGGTCAAAGAAGGGTGTGCAAAAACTTGAGGGGGGGTTCTTGTAACACGTGGAGATGCTGTTTGCTGGCTGCACTATGCTGATAATCGCATGGATGCGGCAACAGCCCTGGTGGGTGAGAAAACTTGCTTCTGTTTTCCTGGGACCCAGTACTGTAGTGACATCAAAGAGGTCTGATGCTCATCGTGTCCTCTGCTACAACTCATTCCAAAAAAAAGGGCAGTTATCATGTAAGGATGTCCTTGATGAACTGGTAAAAGTTAGCAGGTTTATGAAACCCTTGTGTGGGAGGATCTTCCTATTCTGTGTGATGAAAGGCTGAGTGCTGATGAAGGACCTCGCCTGCATCCTGCAGCACAGCTGTCTCAAGCAAAGCACTTGGTGACTGAGTTGCAAGCTGAACTAGCCCCTGCTTTCCACGGAACATTATGCGTGTGCATGTGTGTTACATGTACACCTGTGTACAGGTGTGCAAGTCTGTATGTCATCTGTGGAAGCACATCGGATGTCCTGTTCTATCACTCCCTGCAGCATTCCTTTGACGCAGAGTCTCTCTGAACCTGGAGCTAGGAATGGCGGCCAGCAAGCGGTGGTGACCTTCCTGTCTCTGCCTCCCACGGTGCTGGGATTATAGACATTCAAGGAGCCACTCCCGGGTGCTAGGGATTTGAACACAGGTCCTCATGTTTGCACAGCAAGAGCACTAACCCACTGAGCCATATAAGCCCAGGAACATTATTTTTGAAGGAACAATAAAGCATAAACTATGATGACTCATAGCTTTTTCATTAAAATTAAAAGGAAAATAATTGTATTTATAGCCAATAGTTAAATTTGAGATTTAAATTACAAATTGGAGTTTCAATAAACCTCACAGGTTCTTATTACTTAAGAGCTCATACTAACAAATTATGTTTGTGTATTTATTTTTTCTTTTACTCTTTTGGTTTTGGTGACAGGGTCTCATTTGCCCAGGCTGACCTTGAACTGTCGTATAGTCCAGCATGACTTTGAACTTCTGATCTGTTCCTTCCCAAGGGCTAGAATCCAAGTGTGTAGTACCACACCCAGTTTATACATAGCTTCATGCAATGCTAGACAGGCACTCTACCAACCGAGCCACATCCTAGTTCCCATAGTTTTAAGCATAACTCATTGTCTTGATATTTGCCAAATGACCTATACTTGATGTGACCAAATCAAACACAAGTAAAAGTTCCATTAAAACCCAAAACAGAGGAATGATTTTTTTTTAATGGAACATGAATGCAAAGTTTTCATTTGTTAGGATTAAGATTCCAGGTTTCAACTTAACCTATCAAACTTTGATGTACCATCAAAAGCATATCCTCCAGTATCTGAAGAGGCCATCCCCATGCCTTTCTGGTTTCCAGCTACATATCTATGAGATGGCTTTCCTTCCTGTAATTTAATCAAAATGGTGCATTCTATCAGGTTGAGTACAAAAGTACTCATGGGGGATCTAGCCATGTTCTGCTGACTCAGTAGTAAAGAATGCCACAAACTGTAAAACAATATGTCTTCTCACTGCTTTTGAAGATAGCTATTTTCATTAAAATGTGTTTGTATTATAGTGTCATGAGTTAATGATTGGAGTTTTCAAACATTTTCAGGAGGAAAAATAGCTTCTTGAAGATAACTTCAAAGTTTTGTGGGTGTCCCCATTGACATGGACATGGCTGGGCAGGTGGCACATGTTTGAGGATTAGTTAATGAATGGGATGTTAGCTGTCTGTCTACACAAAATGGGATCTGATGGCTTGCAAGGTTATCTGAAATTTCTGGGTTATGATCGCAGTCTCTTCTACACAGGTATAGCTCCATCTAGCTCTGCCTCTTGGTATATGTGTTGTTGGGTGACTACTTTCTAGTCTAAGCACTAATCCCTTAGGTGAGAAATGTTAATTCTATGAAACCCGGCAGGACCATTAATTCTGAAACCTTGGGACAGACCTAACAGTCTGTGTCTTGAAGTTCTCCAGGGGTTTCTGATATTTCCTGAAATCTGAGAATCTCCTCTAATGTGGAGAATACTTTGAGTCTATGGGGTTGTTGACATACCGTGTGAGACTGAGCTATACAAATACTTAGTACCAGGACCTAAACTTTTAGGAAGTGGTGTGTGCCATATTTTAAAGGGAAGGAAACTTATGCTATTTTATGTCTTATGCAACGATTTCCTTACCCACAGCAACAATTCTTGCACATATTCTGTGGCCTTAAGCTCAGTGTAACGAGTCTGGATGAACTGGACAACTGGAGAGGCTCACAAAGCCGTGGAAAGGCAGTGTATGGGCAGATCCTCAAGACTTTCTTTCTTCTCCTTTTGTGAAAGTCTGTTGACCTTTACTTCTGAAGCCTCACCGTACCCACCCTAGAATGGAACAGCACACAACAACCCAGTGAACGCCAAAAGAAGGTCTTGATGGGGGTTGGAGAGCAAGGAAGAAAAGTGACAGTTTTGAGAGAGGTCGAGAGAGGAGGAATGCTGGGCAAATTAGAGCAACTAACCTTTGCAGATGGCAGCTGGGGAGACAGAAGGTGAGAAACTGTCATTCCAAATCTCTACTTTGACAAAGAGAATGAATCAGCGCCTTGGCAGACAGGTGCCTGAGCTTCCTGGTTGTCACGTTCGCCAGCCTGGCTTATCAGAAGACCCATTCCGGTGACCCTATTAAAGGTCCATTGGCATTTGCAAGTCTTCTTGCTAATTGGAAAAGCATCAGACTGCACAGCCAGCAAAAGCCATTGAAGGTTCAGGGCCTTTATAGGGCTGGTGGGCCCATTAACTACTTCCCTGCCTGTTTGTCTTAGCATCAAACGCCTGCTCAGGGGCAGAGTGCATGTCTTCAGAGCCTTCATTCATTCATTCACTTCCCTGTTCATCTTTCCTTTCTTTAACAAACATTTATTTCTATAAATGTTTTGGTGATCAAAACTGGAGGGTGTGTGCACGGGAGATGGCTCAGCCAGTAAAGCACTTGCCATGCAAATAAAAGAACCTGAGTATCCAAGTAAAAAAAAGCTGTGTATGGCAGTATGTGCCTGTAATCCCACCTCTGGGGTGGCAGAACCAGAAGGATCCCTGGGGCTTATTGGCCATCCAGTCTAACCAAGTCAGTGAGCTTGAGGGTCAATGACAGATCTTGTCTCAAAAAACAGGGTGGAGAGTCATGTGGGTGGACACCAGATGTCAACCTCTAGCCTCCACATGCACATGCACACACACGCACATGCACCTGCACACATGAGTGTATACACACAAACACGAACACCCACCACAGGAGGCTGCACTGGCTAATGGTGGAAAATGCAGTGCTTTTCATCACTCTGCAATGCAAGGGGTAGCTCCCTCTGCCCCGAACCAGAGGCATTCAACTCCCAATGTCAAGTGTCAGAGTTGAAAAGTCCTACTGTAATGGAGGATACTTGGGGGTCACATAGGCAGACGTTGATCTCTATAGGCAAGATGGGCAAAGACAAACTAAACAGAGTGGAGCGATGGCTGGAGACACACTGAAATCACTGAGGGACCAAAGCCAGGGTGTAAGGAGGACGAGGAAGCCTGCTCCTCCCCTTTAACTTCATAGTCAATGCATTCCATTTGGAGCTTACGTTCATGGGCAGTTGGGTTTCCATTGCTTGTGTCCACTGTGATATAAATCATTGTCAGATAGAAAATTAAAGGCACTAATAGAGGGTATATGCAAGCCATCATGGACACGTGCTGGAGCGGTTTTCTGTTAAACCGTGTGTGCTTTTGCTTTATTTACTGATTTTAGAACCTAGTCTTTGAATTAGGTGTGACTCATCTGTGAGAACACTGAAAATATCATGACCATCCAAGTCATGTTATTATGTAAATGAAGTCACCTGACTCCATCTCCAAGTGTCAAGGACATAATGAAGGACAATCCTTTAAATAAACACACTTATGTTTATTAAAAAACATTACATTTTTCATATTTTGTCCCATGTGTGTTTATGTATGATGTGTGTGTGTGTGTGTGTGTGTGTGTGTGTGTGTGACCTATGCAGTGATTAAAGGATAACCTTAGGCACTCTTCACCTTCTACTTTGTTTGAGGCAAGTTGCTTTTGTTTGTTGCTGTATATGCCAGGCTAGCTGGCCTTGAGCTTTCAGGAATTCTTGTGTGTCTGCCTCCCATCTCACTGTATGAGCACTGGGATTACAGATGTGTGCTATTGTATCTGGCTTTATGCGGATAATGGGAATCTGAACACATGTCATTACTCTTGCGTGGAAGGCAGTTTACCCACTGAGCTATCTTTCCAGCCCACAGTTTTCATATTTTTAATAGCATAATTCAAATGTGAAACCATCAGTCCTACCTAAGAGTCCTTCTGTCTTTGATTTTCTGGGGCTTTGTTGTCTTAATTTTGAGATGACCAAAAGGAAGAGAAATAAGCCAGACCAGTGGGGTCATCTCAGTTTCTGATATTTACTCCAAACTGGAGCCTAACCATCTTCCAACATCTATTTTTTCTTTGTAAATCAAAAGCAGCACAAATGGACCCAGAGATGTTATTTCCTAATAACAAATCTCTGTAACCTCCTTCCTATCACTCTATTAATGACTTAGTGCCTGGGAGGTTTCCTACCTGAAATTTAGGAGTGGCTCGAGCAAGCTGTCTTTTTTTCCAAATCGTTTCTGATCATAGCTTGAAGATTGATTAGACCTGTTCTCCTATTTCTCCCCACCTGAGGCATCTTTGAGAGCCACACGCTGAAAAGATGGCAACAGGAGGGACCTACAGAATTCATAAGTAGCTTGACTGTGTGGGCTTTGATGAGGCAATATGGAAAATGATTGCATTAAGCATTGCTATTTATTTACTTGACTTTGTACAGGACAATCAATTTTCCCATATTCTGGGCCTCCTGTCAGGAAGTTAAACGGCAGAGAAGGCAGGCTGGATGCATTACCTCATTGCTTTAAGAGATGCTGTCACTTCCCAAATCACTTCTGAATGTTTATAATAAGAGCATCCTTCATTCCATCCACCGAGAGGGAGGAAATTCTCTTGTGGAGGACAGAACACCAGGAAAGGTTGAGACTGACCAGGAAGAGCTGAACTAGTTTTTCCTTGAACTGTATGAAAATGCTGTTTCTATAGGTCAAATACCGGTAGTTTCAAATGGGCAGCCTGAGTGCTGGACACATGCCATTTGCTTGGATGATGTTAATCTGTCTCAGGAAGGCAGGGATTCAATTGATTATCTAGAAGGAAAATTTCAGATCCTTGCACAGAGACCTGGTCAGTGTTCAGATCTGGTCACAGAGGACATTATGCTGAGGTTATTATGCAAGCAGATGAGGGTTAGAGAATGAACTGGGCCCACTGAGCGCAGCAAGCAGTGCACGCTTCTCTGGTGTATGTTAAACAAGGATTTTCAAGAATTCTTCAGAATTTATCATAATGGTGAACACCTTCTTCCAAATGGCCTCTGATTTAGGATAAGCTCTGGAAATCAAATCTCTAGGCCAAAGGAAAAGACTAATTAAAAAAAGAGAGAATAAGAACATTTGATTTTTATTTAGAAAAAGGGTGTTTCTCAGTCCTAGGGTTTCAATTTAAGTGTAGAGTCTGCAGCTCTGAGCTAAGGCAAGACATCCCTACAGATCAGTTGTGTTTCTCATAAAACAACTATAAAAACATGAAGTTGGGGTAATGGTTGACTGTATGTGTCAATGTGGCAAGGTACACTATCCAGATATTTGGTCAAATACTATTCTAGATATTTCCGTAAAGATATATTTCAGGTAATATTAACATTAAATCAGTAGACTTTGACTGAGGAAAATTACCTCACAATGTGGGTGGAACTTATCTAATAGGTTCAAAGTCTTAACTTATAAAAACCATAATACTGGACTACGGAGATGGCTCAAAGTGAGGCACTTGTCATGTAGGCATGAGGACATGAGTTCCATACTCAGAACCCACATAAAAAAGCTGGGCATAGTGGCACATTGGGAAGGCAGAGACAGACAGATGCCTAGGGCTTACTGGACATCCATCCTAGGCCACTGAAAGATCCTGTTTTGAGGTGAACAGCATCCGAGGAAAGATACCCAAGCTTGTCTTCTGGCCTCCACACACATGTGCAACTATGTGTGTTTGTACCTGCACGTAGCCACACACTCACAGACACAAACACAGACTCAGACACACGAGAGAGGGAGACAGAGAAAGAGAGAGAGACAGAGACAGAGAGACAGAGACAACAGAGAGAACTGATCTCCACAGAAGAAAACGAATTCTGCCAGCAGTGCCTTCAGCTTGAACTTCAACTCTCTCCTGGGTCTTCAACCTGAAGACCTTCCTTGTAGACTTTGGAATAACCAACAAACACAATTTGAGAAAGGGAAGGAAGGAGAGTGGGGAGGAGGGAGCAAGCGAGAGAGAGAGGTTTTGTTTCTTTGGAACCCTGCTTTGAATGGTATACGTCTATAAAATAATTTTAGAGTTACCCCAACCACCATTCAAGCCACAGTGCATCACTCTAGATCTGACGTCACGCACAGTTCCTTGACCTCAAAGAAGCCACTCTCACTGCTGCGCCCAACATTCCTAGATTTGTTGTAGAGGACTGGGGCTTGACATGGAACTGGAACAGAAGTGGACAGAACAAAAGATGGGCAAAAGATGGAATGTAGTTTCATAGGGACCTGGGAAGCCAGACGTAGGAGAGATTCAGAATTCCAATATGTGCATGGAAAGGATATAGCATCTGAGCCCCTCACCTCACCGTACCCTCCGTGGCTTTGAAGACATTGGGCCTCGGCGAGGGAGAGGAACAGCTACCTGGAGTGTGGTATGGTGCCTCCATTGTTGTTGGATCAGTAACACTACTTATCCAGGGATATCTCAGCCCTCTTGTGGTATGAGCTTGCATGGATGTTAGCCCAGAAGATCTTCACAGATTTATAGTAAGAGATTTACATCATATACATATTTATCATTCTTTTTTCCAGACACAACACAATTTCCACGAACGTTGCATATTCATTCCTCATAAACTCAGATTTATTATAGGATGCGATTTCTCTCTCCGCCTGCGTTTTATCCGTTCCGTGTGTTCTCCTGACATTAGAGGTTGTTCTCCCAAAGGCCTGCGTTTGTCTGTATGCTTCTCTTTCCCCTTCGCCTCCTTCTGCTTTCATTTTAGTCTAAATAAGTTCAAATTTTAGCCTGAAATTAACAGATGCATACTGTCAAAAGTTTGAGAAGTTAAACATAATAAACAAGTGGGAAAACAATGCCCATAATTCTGTTAATATTTTGGTTTATTTATTTTAACTTGTAGGCTCTTTATCTACTTTATGATCATTTTGTACCTAACATTCTAAGCACTGTGATATGGAAAAAAGTCCAGAACCTTCTTTATAATGGCAGACCATTTGGCTGTCTACCTTTGGGTATAATACCATTTGCTGAACAATTTCTGTAATGTTGGACATTTGGTTTGTATCTGTTTTTCTGAAAACGATTATGCATAACACTTCAAAGAACATATTGTACCTAAATCTCGGTCTGCCTTTTGGGTTTTGTATTTGGGAAGATGCTCAATCACAGAACTGGCTCACATCTCAAGGACTCCCATGGGCCAGGCTTTCCGCTGAGTACTTTCCCTATGCTTGCCTGATTGTTTCTGATTGTAGACCCATGGAACTGGTACCATCATTCCCATTTTTTCTGATAGGAGCACTGAGGTGCAGATTAGTGACTCACACTTGTCCATTAAAGCTACTCAGTGAGTGGCCAAGCTCACTTTGAACTGGAGCAATCTGTTCCCAACACAGTGGTGATGGTCGAAGGCCTGGGCATCATCCAAGTTCTTTGTTTAGATTGTCAAGCTGATTTATTTAAAAAGTCCTGATAATTCCCTGTCTTGAGCAAGCCTCTTTTGGTGTACTGGTTTGTCCGCAGGACTGTTAGATGGATAAGGCTGTGCGTGTCAATGCCCAACAGAAGCCTGGCACTGTGCCCATAGAAGATGTCCACGCTCACATCCATAGTGCACACCCTCCACTGCTCAGGTCTGAAGAGGGGTAGCTGCCCTTTCATCTGTGGTACAGGTTCCTCTGCAGGTGGATCTGAAGAGAAGCTTGTCTTCTACCCTGCTTACTCTGGCAGCTCATTGGTCAGACCACTTACTTTCATAAAGAAGCTTCTACTTCTGAGCCCAGGCTGCCAGTTTATTATGGTTCCAGTAAACTCAAACATCCACAGGGGAAGCTGAATTCCTCTCTGCAAATCCAGTGGCTCACAGAGCTGGCTGCCTCTATTAGGCATGTAAGAAGTGGGCTCCTTCTGCGGCAGGGGACCTGTTCACCCTCCTCGACCTCCTTCACTTCCTAGACTGCAATCTCCCCATGTGCCTTATTTAAGGGATGGCCATGCTAGGCTGTTTCAGAAAGCAGCCTCCTCAGCAGCTGTTTCAATTCTGGGAGAACCCATTCATTATAGGCAGAGCTTATGCAATGCTCTCTGCTTTACCCACAAAGTTAGATTTCCCCACAAAGGGCCAGAGCTGACTTCCCCCAGGACATTCTGAGCACACAGAGGCCTATCCACTCCCAGGCTCGGGAGAGCAGCAGCAAATCCAGCACTGGGAGAAAGAAGTTGAATTTGTCTTTCTTTTTCTATTCTGGTCTCATTAGATTTCCAATAGATTTCATGCTTTCTAATGCATTTGCCACACAAATATGCTTGGGGTTTCTTGGAGCCCTCACAGAAACAGATGAAACAGGCAGGGAGGGAGGAGTGGCTTCTAGGTATAGGCTGTGCCCAGAAAGGAGGGATGCTTGCCAGCAGGAAACCTGAAGGCTAGAGGAAGCAAGGCAGGATGCTATCCCCAAGGGCCACCACTCTGAGAGAAGATTCCTGCTAAGGTGCCTGATATTCAGAATCACCTGCCCTTCATCGGCGGTACATAGTGCCTGTCCAAGAATGTAGAGAGAAGCCCATTTGTTTATCTAGAGCGCAGGGATTACGAGTTTCCTTTGGACCTGTTCAGTGGCCCCTTGATAAAACAGCATCTGTGTTCAGACCCCACGAACCTCATGGTCACATTCATTTTGCTGTCTCTGATATTAGGAGTAAGTGAGGAGCAGGTGAGGAGAGGGCTAGCTTGGGCTCCAAGCTTCAGTATTGCAAAGTGGAGCTTCAAGTACCATGTGCTGCTCAGGATAACTTCAGAGAGTGTCCATCCTCTCAGAAGCCCCTGCGGGAGGACTGTTTATAAGAAAGGAGCTTGAAGAGGGAGAACACAAAGCCCGGGCTAGATGAAAGCAGTGGTAAACACCTCCATGCGAGGTAGGAGGTGACTTTGAGTGTTCAGCGCTCAACACTGAGGCCCGCCTTGCTCAGGATCACCCCACTCCCACCCCCAGCAAGGCTGCCTGTCTTCTTTTTATTTTCCTTCTTCTCTTTCTATTCTCTTCTTTTTGGAAGAGTTTCAGGTGCACCTCAACAATGAGTTCCAATTATCAAGACCCAAGGCTCCTAAGGCATCACTCCCAAGGCATACATGTTCCTTAGATCCCCAGATGACTCCGTGAAAGGGCTCATGTATTACCTCTGGCTCCTTTCTCCAGCTCGTCAGAGAGTAGCTTCCTGGGACTTTTGGTTGCTTTTTCCCAAAGGTTCTCTGCGTGTGGTGACCACATTGTCCAATCTCACAGTCAGACTCCCTGACATATGTGCACTGTGTAATGTTTGCGTTTGTCTGCAGCATGAACGTACCAAAGCACCCCTTTGTTGCTTTCACAGAAAAATCCCAGAAAACGGAGGCTGCAAGGTTGAGTCACCACCTGCCCAGGCACTGTGGGAGCCTTTGTCTCTAGGTTAGCAGCTTCTTTTCAGCCCTCTTCTCTTAGTGAGTTTATTTTTCTCTCTCAACTGGAAAATCACATTTGATCAGCTGTAGAGAGCAATCACATACCGAAACATTGGATTTGGCCCAGGAGGCAGCCCCTCCAAAGCTGGTGGTTCTCTGAGGTGAGGCCAGACGTCCGGGAGGGCATATGGGCCAAGAGAGAACGTCAGGTGAACAACAAACACACAGATTGGAAGACAGAGGAGTGAGTGTGGGAAAAGCCAGACAGTTAGAGCACTGGTCCCCTTGTGTGGTCCCCTGCTCTTAACTATACTGGATGAATGTGGCAGAAGATGAACGAGGTACCCTTGTCACAGCTCTGATGTCTGACCTCTCTTCTAAACGGGCCACGCTGTGAATGGGAATGGTGGCATGTCCGGCAGACCCTCTCCTCCTTTCTCTCCTCTCTCCTTTACTGCCAATGAGATTCTATGCTCTGGACAGGAGGGCCAGGCCCCAGTACGGGCTGTGTCCTAGCTTATCTTTACCACTATTCCGGATCCTGTGGAATATCCTGGGCTCTCCCTCCTGCAGGGTGTTCATGCCATCTCCACAGCATCTCTGCCTATATTAGCCTCTTGGGGCAGTCCAGTCTACCCTCCTGAAGGTCTTCTCACCCACTGTACTCATCCCACCACTTATGGGTAAATCCAGGACCTGCAAAAACATTTCATCTGTGACAGCTGCCCACCAGTCTCTAGTATTAGAAACTCGGAATGTTCCAACACTGGCTGCCTCTGTTCTACCCTACCCACCTGCCCCACGTGCCTGGGGCCCAGCCACAGCACCCCATGCTCCACAGAGCTCTGGTCCTGGCAGATATGTGGGGTCTGCAGAGAGGGGTTCTGTTCAGATTGATGCACAATAAAAAGTGCATTCCTCCCTGCAGGACTTCTCAGACCTTGCAATAGTCCGGTGTGCTACTAAGTTTCCAGTACAGTTTAATAGAGAGATGGTGGTGCCACAGGGGTCAGCAAGGCTGGCTTCCAACAGAGTTTAGTAGGACATACTTCCTGGACTTGTTTGATCACAGGAAGCCTTTCCCCCAGAATACCCAGTGACACCTCAGCAGAATGCGATGGGAGGAAGAGGTTCACGGGAAGCAATTATTCTCTTCACTCAGGTTCACTTCAAAATGGAACACGTGGATACCATCAGCCAGCATTTTTCATGGACCTCATGCATGCGATCCATCAGACTCATCCCTGGGGTACAGCAGATTTCTCTTTCCTGATTCTATTCTATGATAAGAAAACAGAAGACTTAGGTCCAGCCTCTCTAGCAGGCTTACTTTGGAGGTAGGAGAAATTTCATTAAGGAAGGAGTTGCTTCTGAGTAGAACATCATCATTTACTGCTTCATGGCTGCTAAGCTGACATTTAGAATTCAGGTGTCACCGGGAGTTCCTGAGTACCGCCTTCTCCAGGATATTGTGACATGGGTCACTTTTCTCCTGTAAGGCTGCTCGCTGGCAGCTCTCCCCGTTACAAGCACGTCTTCCAATTTGCCATTACTTGAAGAATAGACTCCCACCTGCTTGAAACAACTCAACAGTGGGTCAGATGTTAGGGACAGAGGCTTTGACCTATTTTAGGTATGGTGAGTAAGTTCTTAGTAATAAGTTTGACGAAGGTGATAACAGTGTAGACATAACTTCCCATGATCTTAAATGCCTGGAGGTTCCAGATAGGCCTCTAGATGCTCCAAGGGGTGGAGATGTTGACTCTGGTCCTGTCTCTGCCACCACATGACCTTGGTCATGTCACTGTGGCCTTAGTGTGCCCATGCATGAGATGGGAGTCTGTGTGACCACTAATTCCCAGAGGTAGTGCCATGGGCTTTCAACTGGCCCTGCCTATTAGCAAAGGGAGCCAGAGGCAAGCTATGTGAAGGGGAAGGCACGAGCATGCTCGCCTTCAGTAGTGAAATCAGCTCATGTGCAGGAAAATGCACCTTTAAAATAGCTTCAGTATTTTCACAAATCATGCAACCATCACCACGACGTCATTTGTAAGTACTTCATCACTCCATGATGAAACCCAACTTATTTGCCTACTACTCATCATCCCAGTGCCTTTACTTCCTGGCAACCATCGGTTCACCATCTGTCCCTATGGATTTGCCTACTCTAAACATTTCTTAAAGATGAAGCCACATATACATGACCTGGCTTTGCTCACTTAAAACATTTTAAGGTTATCAAGATTATAGCATGCGTCTATAGCAAGGAACTTCATTCCTTTCTATGACTAGGTAATATTCTGTTGTATGGAAATATTACATCTTATCTATCTGTTTATCAGTGAATGCATATGTCTTCCTTTTGACTCCTACAAACAATGCTGGTGTTAATACTTGTATGCAAGATTTTATACAGACATACATTTTCAGTTTTCTCAGGTTTATACGTTGGATTGGGTTTCTGGACTATATGCTAACTCTGTGCTCAACTCTGGAAGTATTAAAGTCTTTTTCAAGGTGTCTGCATCATTTTATATTCCCACCAACAATGTACATTTCTTCACATCCTTGCTGCAGTTTATTATTATCTATCTTCTTTCCCATTCTTTCCTATTCTAGTCTCCCTCCTAAATATGAAGTAGTATCTCATAGAGGTTTTGATTTGCATTTCCCTAATGATGTTGAACGTCTTTTCATGTGCTGATTGGAGCCATTGGGATATCTTCAAAGAGGTTTATTCTACATTTCTGCCCATTTTTAAATCGGGCTATTTGTCTTTTTATTGTTGAGTTGTAATAATTCTTTACATACTCAGAGTAGTATTCTCTTATCAGATATATAATTTACAAATAATTTTTCCCATCCTGTGGTTTGTCTTTTTACTTCCTTGATAGTGTCCTTTGAAGCATGAAAGTTTTTGATTTCGATAAAATCCAATTTACCTATTATTTCTTTTTGTTGCTATGCTTTGGAGTCGTATCTGAGAAACTCATTACCCAATCCAAGGACTTGAAGATTTATGCCTATGTTTTTCTTCAAAGAATTTTGTAGTTTTAGCTTTTTAAATTTAGGTCTTTTCATCTATTCTGAGTCAATCTTCATAGTGCGCTCTCGTAA
Source organism: Eospalax fontanierii (assembly GCA_035773235.1). Classification (NCBI taxonomy): domain Eukaryota; kingdom Metazoa; phylum Chordata; class Mammalia; order Rodentia; family Spalacidae; genus Eospalax; species Eospalax fontanierii. The sequence continues at coordinate 115,807,080 of CM069526.1, forward strand.
AATAATCAATTCAATTAAAAACAGAACAAGACCTTAGAGTTGGTCCAAAGAAAACCTTCTTTTGGGTCACGAGCTTTGCAAATTCTGAGCTGAGCTGTCGGTTCCTCTTCTGTCAGACTGCTGACCTTGTCAGTGAGGGAGGAGTCCCTGGAAGCCAAGGAAAGAAGCAGCATTCCGGTAGCTGTGGAGGCCAATGGAGCTGCCCTGGGATGGGAGAATATGCTGGGTCCAGTGCAGAAAACCAGAGGGACAAGATGTGCTTCCAGAGAGGCTAATCCTTGTCAGAGTAGACCCAAGACTGTTCCTGCATTCTGGGTGCTTCAAGCCTGGCGTGCTCTAGCTATATTGTCAGAGCCCATGGACCAGATGTTAGGAGATCTAGGTCCCCTTGCTAGTACTAGTAGCAGCCAAGTGACCCCTGACTACTCAGTGAACCACGCTGAGACCCCTGTTCTTGCTCTGGATCGATCCTGGTAGTAAAGATGTTAACACTGTTTGAATCCCGCTGACAGGTGATACCTCCACTGTGTTAGAGGGGCTGTAGCATGACAGTGTCAGTGGGCAGTGTGTGGTAAAGAAACTGAGGAGCGCTAAGGCAAACCCAGGCAGATCTCTTTGCCATAAGACCTCTTGAGACTTATAGATAAGGAGGCTGAATCTGTGGGAGAGGGATGCATGGGCTGTGGTGTTTCCCAAGTTTGTTTAACCTTGGAAGAGCCATTATAAATGTGACTACTGTCGGTTTGAAACTGAAGTAAGTGGCTGTGATACACCTGGATGCGTTTTTGCCTGTGGGAGATCTGATACGGGACAGGAGCCATGTTATCTGACCTCATTTGCCAACTCCTCTATAGGTCATGACCCCCAAAGTAAGCTTTGCCCTCTGATGGTATTCATGAAGCTGGTCAGGTCATGGAGTCTGACTCTGGTTAGCCCATCTTCCGTCTTTGCCTGGACTTAAAGTCAGAACTGCCTGCTCTTCTGTTAGATAGCAGTGAAAGACTGAATTTCTGTAGGTTTCTGGAACCCACCTGACCTACTTCAGACCAATGATGCATCAATCCTAGGAGAGGTGGAAAGCTAGAGTGTGTCTGAACTTTCACACCAGCATCATTTACAGTAGATTGAAACAGGCCACTGTGAGGCTTCATGCTACTGTTTAAGAAAGAGTCCTGGGGCCGAGAGGTAAAGAAGCATCTACCAAGGATACTGTGCAAAATGGCTGTCTTCTCATCAGGCCAAGCTATTTGCTTACAGTTGTCTGGACTTTAGGACAAGGGTGATAGAGCTAACAAGGGAGGGAAAATTAGACACATTAGCAGTGTCATGAATTGATGTGCTCTTTATTCATCAATCATTTTATGATATACCTGCTGTTCTTTAGATGCGATTTGCCCTTTGAAGGTTCATGTGCTAGAAGTGTGGTCTCCAGGGTGGCAGGGCTGAGGGTGATGGAACCTTTAAGAGATGGAGCCTAGCAGGAGGTACCTAGGTCATGGGAACATCACCCTGAGAATGGAATGTTGTGTCTTGTGGGAGTATTCTAGCCCTCAGGAGACTAATTAGTGCCCAGAAGAGTGAGTTGGGACACACGAGCCTGGCATCTCCCCTAAATCTTGCACGCACATCCCACTTGCCATCCTCATACATCTTCCTGTCATGTGATACCATCCACCATGTTGCAACACAGCTAGAAGGGCGCACAGCAGAAGCTGATGCTGCACTGGCTTGTAGCTTTTAAACCATTTTCAACAATTAATAGAATTACTGGCAGAACTATTCAAGGGATCCAGGCTCCAAATATTAATTTCCTTTGTGCTACAATACAAAGCTAGAGCCAATACTGTCTTCTGTTTGATTATCAGAACTGTGAGCCAAATAATCCTCTTTCCTTTAGACATTATTCAGCATCAGGCACTCTGCTGTAGTAATACCAAATGGACTGTTCCCATAGGCCTTTTGCATAACTCCTTAGTTTTGCATTTCTAGACAAAATTTTTATATTATTTACATCCTTAAAGCATGGATTGAGGTTGTATAGTGAACGGCAGGATTCCAGATACATTTAGAGCATGGGAGAGGCTGGAAGGTGAACAAGACCATCGGATTATAAATTCTGAGTGTGCAGACTAAGAGTGACGCTCAGAGCTAGGTGTGCATTACATGAAGTCACTGGCCAGGGTGTGTCCAGTGGCTGGTATGTCTAGTCTATGTTCTTCTTCCCCAACCTGGATGCTGTAGAGGAAAGTGTTGGGCATAATGTAAGGCGGGCCTAGCCAGGCCACCTGCTAGGAGGAATAGAGGAATGGCTCCTGTGGGTGTGGTGCTCTGCTCTGGCTAGTTGTGAGACCAGCATCTGGAAAGTACCTGTCTACCTGGGGACAAACTTACTATTGGCTGTATTTGGGACCCCACCCCATAAGGTCATTGGCTATCCAGACCTATAAGAGCTTGTGCACCTATTCAATAAATGAGTTTGCAGTTCCACGCACTTGGGCTGCTTCCCATCCAACTCCCGGAGTCTGTGGCTTGACTCTGCGTCTACTTACCCCCAACCCCTTGGGCTGGCCCCCTAAAGTCCACTCGGGCTGGCCCCGAGTCATCAGACACGACGGTAACAGACACGACTATAGGAATGAGCAAAACACCTTTGAATGCGCTCCTCCTCAAAGACCAAGGACACCACCCAGCCAGCCTTCCTTTGCTGGTCTGACTTGATTCTGACATAGCTCATGGCTTTCACATGGTCTTCAATAATACAGTAGCATTGCTGGTAGAACTGCGAAGGGAATCTTGGTTCCGAATGTTCATTTCCTTTCTACTAGATGCAAAAGTGAGACAAACTCTGTTCCTATGATTGCTGCAATCTTTTTGGTGGGTGCAACTAGGCTCGGGAAATCACAGTACTAACAGAGCCATTCAATATCATAGAAACTCAGATACATACTCGGAGTTCAGAGGAGGGGAAGATCATTTCCAAATAGTCTGAGAGAGACACGAAGAAGTCTTCTAAGAATAAAATGACTTCTTGAATATGCTGAGGATTTATGTGGCTTCTTCCAAGAGTTCACAAAGGAAGCAACAGCTTCATGGTGAGGTGCTGTGTTGGACTCCAATGTGAAGAGTCCTCTGCTCTGGGCTCTGGGGTTTGAAAATTTAAGGCAGTCTGACACCTTCTTCTGTTCCAATACCATTTCCTTGGAGGTTCTGGGGGGCCTCCATTTAGTGCTTTAGTTTGGTAATGAGTGGAAAAGCTCATAGCTCTAAATGCCATCTATATGCTAATGACTCCAAAATTTACATCTTGGTCCCAGCCCTGAGCTCTAGAGTCATATATTCACCTGCAGACCTGACAGCTCCCCTGGATGGCTGATAGGTGGCTCACACTCAGTACGGCCCACACACAACTCTGGATTTTCTCTGCCACATCTTTTCCCTTGATTGATCTCCACTTTTCCCCATCTTAAGAAATAGCACACCACCGATCCAGTTTTTCACTCAGGAAGAGTCAGGTCATTCTTGATTCCAATTGTCAACAGCTTCCTTCCTCGCTTCCAATCCAGACTTCAAGTGCTGGGGCTCTGTCTCCAAGGAGCACAAGAAATAAAGCAGTCCTCTCTCATGACAAAAACAAATTCCTCACCATTCCTCTATTTTGACTGGTTCCTCATCTGCCCAACCAGTGGCCACATCAACCTCCCTGTTCTTCCTGAGCACACCACTGTCCTGCCCGCCCCAGGAGGGTTACGCTTGTCATTGCTTGCTGCCACAAGGCATGTCCTTTATTTATTTAATTAATTTATCTGTGTGTGTGTGTGTGTGTGTGTGTGTGTGTGTGTGTGTGGTCTGTGTGATGGATGTACATATGTCAGGGAGAGGTGTACTACACTTGCTCATGCATGACCACAGAGACCAGAGGAGTGTCTTGCTCTCTCATTCTCTGCTTTATTCTTTTGAGATAGGGTCTCTCACTGGACCTAGAGCTAGGCTGGGGGCCAGGAAAGTCCTAGCAATCCTCCTACCCACACCCCCAGAGCTGGGGTTACAGCTCATATGAGCACAGCTGACTTTTTACATGTGCTCTAGGGATGTGAATTCAGGTCTCCATGCTGACTCAGCAAGCTCTTCCTCCCACTCAGCCGTTCCCCCAAGGCCTAGGCCAGTTCTTCAAGTGACTGCTTTTGACCTTCCCTGACCTTACAATCTAAAGGACTATCCCTTCACCATTCTTGTAACCTCACTTGGCCCTGATTTCTTTCTTTAAAAGAAAGTATTTTTTTTGAGACAGGGTTTCACTATGTAGCCCTAGCAGGTCTGGAACTCACTATGTAGACCAGGCTGACCCCCAAACTCACAGAGATCTGCCTGCTTCTGCCTCCTGAGTTCTGGGATTAAAGGCCTGCCCCACCACACTTGACTTTCCTTTAAACCTTTTATTGCATTCTTAAAAATTTTGTACCTGCCTGTATGTGCATGCCAAGGCACATTTGTGGCGGTCAGAGGACAATTTCTCGGAGCTGGTTCTCCTCTTTTTCATGAGTCATGGGACTCAAACTCAGGTCATCAGGCTTGCTGGCAAGTGCATTTCCCTACTGAGCAATCTCTCTGGCCCTGCCCTGTTTTATTTTCAAGAAAGCAAATTGGTATGTGAAACTTTCCTGTTCACTTATTTGCACGTTGGCTATCGTCTTTCTTCTCACCCCTCCCAGCCCTAGGAACCTCATGAAATTCCTGGTTCCTCCTCTGCCTTCCATCCGGTTTTCTATGGTATCTTCTATAGTTTTCATCTAGTGGAAGATCAAAAAAAGTTTTAAACATATTCATAATGAATAATTTCAAGCATGCACAGAAGTAAAGAACCCACTTCGCTCCCTGCATCCAGCCTCAGCTATTATTAACCTAAGGCCAATCCATTTCTGGCTCGTCCTTATGTTGAAGCAAATCCAATACATCATATCATTTCATCAGTAAATATTTCAGAGTGTATCTCTAAAAGATAAGGGCTCTTTAGAGAAAATCACCACAAGGCCATTATCACATCTAAGCAAATTTATAGCCCTCCCTGACTGCCATCAGATATGCAGACAGTCTTCAGGATTCCCTAAATGTCTCATTTTTCTTTTCAGTTTGTTTGCATCTGGTTCCTAAAAAGGTCCTTAAATTGAAATTGGCTTGCTGTATCTCTTCAGTATCTTTTAATCCATAGTTCTCTGGGACTCTCTTGATTTTCCTTGAAATCTATCCATCAAGCCCATTGAATAACCAGGCTATTTGTCCCAAAAAACTGTCTCCTGGTCTGAGTTGCTAGCTGTTTTCTAGCAGCTTTGTCTAGCATGTTCCTTGATCTTCCTCATTCTTTGTATTTAGGAAGTTAGATACTTGGCAGGATACAGGCTGTTTCTTTGGAAAGAATACTTCAGCCTCATTTTCTTTTGCACAACCACATCGCACTTGAATGTCTGTCTGGGATGCTGAGGAAATGAATCGCATCGCCCAGAATCCAGGGCTCTATCAGCATTTGCAAAGTGTGAACATTCAAATGATGCATTCCTTCCAGATAGTAACCCGGATATGTTTACATTTTTGGGAAGGGGGTCTTTTTGAGACAGAGTCTCCCTGTAGCCCCAGCTTGACTGGAACTCGAACTCGCTGTGTAGACCAGGCTGGCCTTGAACTCACAGAGATCCACCTGCCTCTGCCTCCCGAGGCTGGGATTAAAGGCTTGCACCACTATACCTAGCTAATTTATTCATGTATTTCTTTGTGTGTGCATGTGTGGTCTTTGTGCATGTATATGCATGTGCAGGCAGAGGCCAGAGGTCAACATTGGACTGACCTATTTTTTGAGGCAGGATCTCTTACTGACCGTGGAGTTAACTACTTTTGCTAAATTGATTGGTCAGCAAGCACTGAGCCATATCTCAAGTTCTTAAATGGAAATATTTTTATAAGAAGAAACTTACTCTCACTGGGAGGTGGGTAGTGCACAAAAGAAAAACAGATACACGCATGATCCCATCTCTTGATCACTTTTCAAGGTAATGAGTCAGTCCCTCCATCCTCTAGCGGAACTGTGAAGACACTTGTTTCCAGTGTCATTGTGAGTTCACGGACTGAAATACACATGACGCGTTTCAAGGGGTAGAGACATTTGTTGAGTGGATAGCTAAGTGGACAAAGACAAGTGTAGAACTTTCACAGACTTCTAGTTTTTTTTTTTTTTCTTCTCCACATTTGCTATGCAAATCCATTGCATGATTTTATTCTAGGGTTAATTCTATTCCTTAAATATTTCCTTAATACTCTAGGGTTTTATTGAGTAAATACAACCCAGTCCTGCTGTTAGGAATACTCTTACCCATCTGCTACTGAGCACAACATTTTGAATTAGATCTTGACTTAATTCATTAATGAAAGTCACTAATGTATTTTCCTCCTGGACAGACACTGGTCATCTGGGCAGACACTCATTGATCTAGAGTCAGTGGTTCTGATGTAGGTGCCCCAGGGCCTTGTTTTTTATTATTTAGGTATGTGTAAGTGTGTGTGTGTGTGTGTGTGTGTGTGTGTGTATGTGTATCTATGTGTGTAGTGTAGGTATCTATGTGTGTGTGGGTGCCAGTTTATACATGCACATGTTGTGCATGTGGAGGCCAGAGGTTGATGTTGAATGTATTCCTTGATCATGCTCTATTTTGAGAAGGGGTCTCACTGAATCTGGTACTCACTGATTCAGCTAGATTGACTGGCCAGCAAGCCTTAGCTCTCAGCTTTTATGTGGGTGCTAGGGATCCAAAATTAGATCCTCAGGCCTGTGTGGCAAGCACTAAGCCATCATCTCGCCCCCAGTTTTTGAGACAGGATCTCGTACTATATTCCAGACTGAATGGAACTCACCATATAGCCCAGGCTGAACTTCAAGCCCATGACAGTCATCTGCCTCAGTCTCCTCCCAAGTGCTTGGGATTAGAGGCATGAGCCACCATGCTTGGCTTATGCAGTGGCCTTGGGCAATAACTATCCCCTCTGAGCCTCGGTTTCTCCATCTTAACAGACAGACTCTTTCCATGTTCTTACATGTTGGAGTGCTCTTCCTCCTTCCTTCTTACTGCATGAAGCTTGTATGTAAAGGCCATGTGAGCTATGTCAGAGGGGCGGAACAGGGCAGGACACAAGGCGGGAGGAGTGGGATCATAACACACCCCACCGGGCATAGTCCAGACAGCTGTTCTAAATGAGCCACGGCAAACATTCTGGTCATTCTTTGTGTGTTTTCCTTAGCAGCTTTTTGGGATTCAGAGGCAACCACAAGGGCTTACCAGGTTGGGAAAGATTCCTGGGCGTGTCTTGTGGTCTCTGAAGGAAGAAAGACCAGGATCTGGGTACAGGAAGTGACGTAGAGGTCTGGACCCACAAAGTGGCCTGATGCCTTGTGGCATCCTGTAGGGATCTGGTGCTTCCTCTTGGGTCTGTAGCACCCCCAGCCTCCCACCTGCTGCCCCTGCCCTTCCTGGAGGCCGAGGAAGCCTGGCCAGAGCCCTGGCAGCACTCCTGTCCTGGAATTCAGACATCTAGACTGCCAGAATCTGCTGGAATTTTCCTTTTGTCTGCCAGGGTTAGATTGCCGGGGAATCAATACCAGCTCTCTGGGAGCTTCCTGACGAGCAGGCCTGCCGCTGAGCTGCTGTCTGTGTTCTGCCCTCCAGTTGTACAGTCCCGATGTCCCCGTTTCTGTCAGCACGTGTCTCCAGCCCCCGGGGAGAAAATCCGTTTATCTGATACTCACATGAACCTGATGCAGTACTGAGAGAGGATAGAGTGTCTTTCTCTCCTCCCTCTTGCTTCTCTCCTGACTGTGGCTAAAGCTGAGGGAGTTGTGTGCTTTCTCTGGGACAGGGGCTTAGTTAACAATGGGGTGTGGCAGACGTCATCCCTTGCTCCTCACAGACTGGAGAGGTAGGTAGGATGGGAGAGGCAGCTCACAGGAAGCCACTGTCCTGCCTCCTCCCCAGCGGCCTCCCAGCCCTGCTGTCAGCTAATTCTTGCTGAGTGTGAACTGTGGGCAGGTCTGCCCACATTGACAGGAGGATGCTGTAGGCTCTGTACCTGCAGGCCTTCATATGATAGATAGCGTCAGACCTCTCTTCTTGGAACCTGCAGATACTATAGCCCTCTTTCCTACTTGAAGAAGCTGAGGGTGGAAAATCAGTCAGTTGTCACATAAGTGGTTGGAAGAGGCAAGTTGTGAGAGGCAGGTGTCTGGTATCCTTTGAGACAAAATGGAGAATGCTGGGTCAGGTAGTTCTACATATGCAAGCAAAGCAATCTGAGACCCTTACCTCACACTGCATACAAATATCCACTCAGAAAGGATCAGATCAAAGTAGAAGACATATAAAACTTCTCTGAAAGCTTCGAGAAGGGTCAGTAATTAAAGTACTTGCCATCCAAGTCTGGCAACCTGAGTGTGATACCTAGATTCCCCAAAAAGGTGGAAGGAGAGACCTGAGTCCACAAAGTTGTCCTCTGACCTCTGCATGTAACTGTGGCATGAATACTCCCCCTACAAATAACTTTTCAAAAATATAAAACTTCTATGAAAAAGTTGTGACTTTAGAAATAGTAATTTCTTAGACATGACTCCAAAAGTACAACACATTAAGAAAATTTGATAAATTGGATTCAATCAAAATGGAAATTTTGGTCTTTAAGAAAACTAGAAGATATGGTCCAGACCTGGGAGAATCTGTTGGCACATAATATATCTCATAAGGAACTTACATTTAAAATAGATGAAGACACTTAAAATGCAAGAACAAGAACTCAAACAACTCAGCTTAAAAATGAGCAAAATATTTGAGTAGACATTTCTGCAGAGTTGTACAAATGATGAATGTGTCCACGGAAAGATACCCAACATCATTAGTCAGTAGGGAAAAGTGAATCAAAACCACAGTGACACGCTTCACTACAATGGACACAATTTCTGAATTCAAAAATTTGAAAGTCTTGTATAATACTGGTGTGCATGTGGGGCTGCACAGCCCCCTTGGAAAGCAATTTTGCAGTTTCTTAAGCTAAACCACATGATCCAGCAATTCCACTGCTACTTACTACTCAAGAGATTGGAAACACTTATCCAAGAAGTGATTTGTATGCAACTATTCACAGCAGTATTATTCATAATAGGCCCAAAGTGGAGATAGTGCAGACATTCACCAAGTAGTAAATGAATAGGTAGAATGTGGTATGTCCATCCAATAGAATATTATTCATCAACAAAAAAGGAATGAAGCTTTGATGTATAACCATGCTTCGGCTAAGCCTTAACTATATAATATGTGAGAGAAACAGCTATAAAAAGTAATATGAATAACTACATGAAATATCCAGAAAAGGTAACTTTATGGAAACCAAAGTTATGTCAGGGTTTCTTGGGGATGAGGGTGGGAATGGGCGGTACAGATGGGCATAAGGACCTTTTGGGGTGACTGAGGTGTTCTTAACATGTTATTACAATGATGGTTGTACAACTCTATAAACTTGCTGAAAAACATCAATCTATACACTTATATTAAATTTTATGTTATGCTGATTATACCTCCGTAAAGCAAAGGAAACCCAGATCCTCTGATGGCTGTGCCCTGCTTTCTGGGGTACATCACTGGGCCGTGAAATGACAGGGCTTAGACTTGGTGGGAAATGGCCTCAGAGTGAGGAGTGCAGCACGAGAAACTGGTGCAAGGCAAAGGTGAGATGAAGGAACGTGTGAGTGACCTGGCGGGATGCGAGCATCCGGAAAGGGTGCTGGATGGCGACACACACACGCCTGTGGCCTTCAAGATGGGTCAAAGAGACTGTGGAGGTCACTCTGAGGGTTGCACTACATAGTGGAAGGAAGAGACTTGGATGGAGATAGAGTCCTTCTATGGATGGACGCATGTGTCTGACTTTGCTGGACTTCAAGAATTGAGAACACCCCCACCCCACCCTCACATCCCCCCAAAGTCCGGTCCTCGCCATCAGTTTAGCCATTTACTCTTTGTTTTGAGATAGGGTCTCCCTGTAACCCCAGCTGGCCTGGAACTCACTGTGTTGACCAAGCTGGCCTTGATCTCACAAAGATCCTCTTGCCTCTGCCTCCTGAGTGCTAGGCCTAAATACATGTGCCACAATGCCCAGCTTGTCATTTACTTGTGAGTACTGACCAGCCCCTTAGAACTCTGAGGCCAGCTTTGGAGCCTTTTATGTGGAAGATGCTAATGGAAAGCATTCGTAGCACCAATTCCTTTAATCCTCTCAACATCTTTGAAATAGCTGCTATTATTATCACTCCATTTTGCAGATGATAGAACTGAGGCCCAGAGGGTAAAGTCAGTTATCCAGGGTCTGCAAAGCAATTAGCAACAAGGCCTGGATTGCAGCCCAAGCACTCACTTTTCTAGGTTCCTTCCAAGAGTGCATCTGAATGGCTTAGTGTGAGAAGGTTGGAGGTTTCAAGACAAGCTTAGTCACTGTGCCCAGCAGCTAGGTGGGGGGTGGGAGGTGGGGTGGGGTGATTGAAAGTGTAAGAAAAGCTGACATGCTCTGTGACAGAGGTGTCTCAGGAGCCCAAGGGGTTGGAAGCTGCCTGTCTCCTTGAGGGGATGGAGCTCAGACGGAGTCAGGCTGGGCATGTCATCCCAAACTCATCTCCTGGCCCATGTGGTAGAAAGACCAGCCACATATCTAGCTCTTATACCTTTGACATGCAACAGTAGATGCTTGGGGTATACAGTCCTGTCCACCTTCGAGGCCCCTCTGTCTTGAGCCCTGCAAACTTAGTGTCCTCTCTAGTCACAGCCACCTGGGCAGGCACTTCTGGTAGGGCCGTCTGGAAGGCCACTGGAGCGATGGACAAGTGGACAGGCATTGCCAGTACCACCTGTGTGAGAGGAAGGCAAAGCAGGCTGGGAGCTGGCATGGGCTGTCCCCACCGAAAGCTGGCCATGCATCCTTCTTAGGGATTGCAACAGCAAGAGATGGGCCTAACAGTTCCCAGGAAGGAAGGGTCTTGATAAGCATGAGAAACTTACCTTCTTGGTGTGGCTTCAAAGGGGGCACAAGTCTGTGTCCCAGCAGGGGGATTGATGAAAGTTCAAGACCAGCCTGCCCAGTCTACCTGGTTAGTTTCGGGCCAGCTAGGGCTACATAGTGAGACCAAACAAACACCAGTCAAATTCAATGTGTACTTTCTGAGAACCTAGGGTTTGCTGGATCGTGGGCACAGGCTTTCTTGGATTCCGGCAGGCTCGCTGCCTTATTTACTCTCCTTTTCTCTGGTTCCTGTACCACAGAGAAGATTTTTCTGGTAAGAGATTTTGTGATCGGACACCAGATTGTTTTAGCATCCAGCACCCAGTACCTCAGTACAGAATCCCAGGTAGTAACAGAGCTGGGAGTGGGCATGAAATCATAAATGTAAACAAAAAAATACACAAACGTGCTTGTGAGTTACTTACCGCAGCCTCTTATTAGAGAATCAGTGCCCAGGAGGCCAGAATTAGTTGGTCATAGAACTCTAATTCCACAGAATCATGGTACCTTCTAGACCTGTGCCTCAACCCAAATAGCATTCATGCTTCCATACAAAGGAGACCAATGGCTCTATCCAAAGGAGTACTTTGCCCTCCATCTATAGTACTGTATCTCCACCCAAGGAGGAACTCATGCCCCCATTCACAGAAGGACCATGCCTCCATTGTAACAAGACGTATGTGTCCATCCACAGAAGGCCTATATCTCCATCAGAGGAAGAACTCATAGAGCTACCCACAGAAGGACCATGTCTGCACTGTAGTGAGACCCATGCCTCCATCCTCAATAGGACCATGTGACTGGGGTTGTTGTATAGCTCTCTCCATGTCACTGCTAGCACAAATTCCCTCACCCCATTGGAATAATTGCTCTGAAAGGCTCTTCTCAGATAGTCCCATAGAAGAGGAAACTCAGTCGGTGCTCTGCCTCCTAGAGCCCAGCTATTCTTTCCTGTGGGGTTGTGGAGAGCTGGGCAGGGGACCTCGCAGCACAGTTCTGAGCTCCCTCAGGGCCATTCTCCTTCCTTCTCCCTTCAGCTTGATTATTATTCCAATGGCCTCGTTATGGAAATTACAGAATAATGGTTGTGCAATTTGTGCCTGTGTGGCTGTGTGTACGCTAATTACTGTTCCCTGTACCACTCTCAGAGGCACTACGGTGGAATCCAAAGACGCGGCCCACTCATCATTGCCACTTGCCTCCCCTCCCACCTCTTGTCCTTTGCCTTTTTCCAAGGTATGGGGCCAGTCTATAGTGCCTGCATAGAAATAGCAACTCTAAGTCCTTCTGCATATGTCCAAAGCAATCTAGGACACAAAAGAGGATGGAGGGGTGCCCAGGCTGGAAAAGTTAGTGTAACAAGGCATCTGGGAAGTGGGGACATTGTTATAACTGAGATCCTGTTCATTTGAGGTGGCCTTAGGGCACTGTTGAGGGGTTGAGGGGCAGGCTAAGGTCTCACAGTATCCCATAGGAATCCTCACAATGGCAACTCCACCTGCCTAGCTGGGACTTTTCTCCAGAGCCCAGAAATTCCTTGCAAGATAGGGAAACGGGCGGGGGGCGGGGGTCAGGAGAGAGGAGGTTCATGGGAGTGGATGGTGTCTTTGTAAAACCTGCTGGGGATGTGATAGTGTTTGGAGGGTGAAGTCTTCGGCTAAGAGAAAACCTTGAGGAGGAGGTAGAGTGGCCCGAGCCAGGGGTCAGAAGAGAAGGGCAGGTCCAGGAGAGAAGATGGAGGGGCAGGAAGAGAAAAGAACAGCACCCTGTCCTGATCAAAGCCGAACTCCTGCAGCTCACTTCAAGGTTAATCAGACTTGTGTGGGAGGAAATGCTTCCTAGAGCAAGTTAAGCTGGCTTGATAATCAAAGGTGAGTTGTTTTCATCAAATTACCTCTGGGGAAATGTGGGTTGGGGCAGAGGCAGAGCCCACAGGGGTTCCTGTCTGTACAGTCTGAGGAGAATATAGTCCTTGGCAAGGGAAGAAGGCTGCAAGAAAGGCTCAGAAAGCAGGCGTCTAGTAACGGGATAACTCAGCATCTTTAGGATTTAAACAATGAATGGCTGGAGGTCATGGTTAGAAGTTCTTAAGACACTGTCCCAAAACTTAAACCATGCTCAGGTTACTGAAAACTCTCTGTGTGTTGGTTTCCACATTTGTCAAATGGTGTACTGATAGCGCCTGCTTCACAGGCTAGTGGGAGACTCAGATACCATAGTGGAGTGGCTCTGAGCACAGTGCTCACCCAGCGCCTGTTCTGGCCCAGAGTGGTTATTTGCTGTATTTCTTTGCATGACTGCTGTGTTGCCCTCATAACTAAGTGCTATGATTTCTGTACAGCATCTGGCTTGTCACCTCTGAGTATTCAGTGCTGACTTGCTTTATCCAGCCTCTTCTAGTTCAGGCAGGCATCTTTCATTCCAAATCTCCAGCCATCACCATCTGGAGGGAGGGGAAAGGAGTCCAGTGAACCCTAGAATGGGGGACTCTGGTGAACCCTAGAATGGAGGACTCTGTGGTATTTTCAATCCTACTACCTCCAAATTCTCAGAAAGTGTGGCACAAGTTCAGGGGAAGTTTTTATGGGCTATTTTAGAAGAAAACCTGTTAAGTCTCTTGGGGTGAGGGAGAGAGAAAAAGGGAATTTTTATAGAAATACTCTAGGTTATTTCAAGTTGAATTGGATTTTTCATAAAGACTTAAGGACTTGCCAAACTTCCAGTGTTGTGGATCAAACCCAGAGCCTCAGACATGCTAGGCAATAGTGCTCCACTGAGCTGCAACCCCAGCCCCTTTATAAACTGTTGAAAGGAAGACAGCAAAGCACAGGCAAGGCTGACTGGCATTCTGGGTTGAGTCAGTAACCAGAAGCCCCCACATTACGGTCATGCCACTTCTAGTGCTGAAGTCAGGGACAGACAGAAAGTACCTGGTAGTGTCTGAAAACCTTCCCTTTGTAGGAAATACTGCCTTTGCTTCTCTCCCCATCCATGTCTTTCAGGGAGTTTGTCATGGGTGGACTTTCACCCTGGCATTCTGGGAAATGTAGTTTTTAGGCTTCCAGTCCAAGAACCTGAGAAGCAGCATATGCAATCACAGGAACACTTTTCTAGCAGACCACTCAGGGGAGGATGAAAGCCCTCTCAGACTCACAGGCAATGGCTGTGTGTGCTGAGGCAGAGTAGATCAGGAGGATAGGAGACACAGAAGGGTGAAGAAGGATGGCCATTTTACTCGGTACAGAGAGGCAGAGTTGCACCGCTCCTGGAAGAAGGCAGTAGGCGCCTGTGTATGCATCTGCATGAGGCAGATAGAGCAGCATCAGGTGCGGGGAGATACCGGCAGAAGACCCGGGCCGGAGACATGTGATGCAGGCTCTCCTCGGCATGTGTGACTGGCAGAGGAGTCTGCACCCAGGAGCTTAAAGGTCGTCCTGCATGACCTCCCAAATACTCCTACAGAGACGGGGAGAAATAAGAGCGCTAAGGGAACTACAAGTTCACCGTGTCAGACATGAGGCCCAAAGAGCCACTGTGCATAAAAGGACAACCTTAGTAACAAAGACCAAAACAGCCACTCCAGGGTAGACATTGGGCAGACAGTAGAAGCACAGCAAAGGTAACCTGGGTAGAGCCTCTTCTGCAGGAGTTTAATGAAAGACACCAAATGGTGATGGTGGTGATGACGAGACTCAAATGCCAGTTGTACAAATTACATGAATCACCACAGTGCATTCTCACCAGCTGTCTGAATTTGGTACTACTGTTATGCCCAATTTATAGGTGGGGAGCCTGTGGCTTCCAAAGGTTAGGGATTTTCCCATGGTTACCACCAAACTAGTGAGAGAGTCTACACCTACTTCCCCCAGTTCCCTCCAACTCCATGTCCTGCACTGCTCTAAGGGTACTTTCGGATGAGATATGTGTGAAGAAAATCTTAGGTCATAACAGTCGTACAATAAGAAACAGTCTCTTTTTCTAAAGTCAGCTCTTAAAATGTCTTGTGTGTGCCCAATTTTTTGCTCATTCCACACGAATCCATGAGCCCTGCCTGGGCCCTGGCTGGAAAGATGCACAGGGTACTTTCAGAAGTCTGACAGGGCACCTGGCAGGTAAGCAGACAGTTGTATCCTATTCGTTGAGACACACAGAGGCCTGAGGCTGGCACAGAACACAACGGGCTTCAGGGAGGAGTCCAGAGCAGCTTCAGCTGGTGGGTTTGAGCTCCCCCAAGTAACCTATTGAGTGGGCAGAAGAACCGGAGAGCCGTGTCCAGGCATGTTCTCAGAGATTTAGTCCACTGTTTGCCCTGAACCCTCAGCAGTTCTGGGGAAGCTCTGGGAGAAGCTGCAAAGAGCAATGAAAAGCCAGGTCAGAGTTCCGGTCTCTGCTGTTGAGCGTGAGAGGAGTCATTATGGTATTGGACAACAGAGGGCCTCTTTGGAATCGCAGTACGAAATCTCTCCGGCAGGTATAGAGGGGCAAGCTGTAGTTGGGAAAACTAGAGAGCTAGTGGCAATTCTGACGGAGTCTGGGGCAGAAAGTGGGGGTTTATACCACAGCTCAGAATGTAAGAGGCAGGACGTGGTCGTAGTTGGATGTGGAAGGAGGGACTCTTAGGGAGGCCACAGGCTTTGGGACAGTTGTCCTGGGACGTCCAAATAGAGGCTGAAAACATAGGAGAGCCAGGTGTGGTAGCACACACATGTAATCCTAGCTCTCAGAAGGTGGAGAAAGGAGGCTCAGGGAGTTCTGGGTCAACCTGGATTGATCTAGGTCAAAATGAGACTGTCTCAAAAACAATCAAGAAAAGAAAGGAAAGGAGAAAGAGAAACGACTGGACAGTGGGTGAAACAGTCAGGGCAGGGAGTGGCAAGCAGTGCGGGCTAGTAGGGCGGGGAGTCAGTCCCGGAGGGGAAGAGCACCTTCCAGGGAGGACAGCTGGCGGCAGGAGGGCTCCCACATGCTGCTCCACACTTCTCCAACTGGGGGTTTAATTAGGTGTGTAGTAGTCAGGTTAATTAAAAGCCTACATGTTAAAAGCAACAATAACACAGAGAAAATGAGTCCCCGGAGTGCTACGCCCTCTATTCCAACTGCACAGGGAGCCCAGCGCTGACCCGACACCATCCCAGGATCTCCCCTTCCCCAGTAGGTGCCAAAGGCAACACCCCGTGTGTGCCTATGCCTGCAGCTCTCTAGGACAGGCAGGTTCCCCTGGGTTTGCTTCTCCCTCTGCCTGCTTTTTCATCAAGGATATTTTTTTCATTTGCGAAATATGCCAAGAAAATGAAATAAATGTAATGAGAGAGAGAGAGAAAGAGAGAGAGAGAGAAATGTCTTTAATTTGAATAGCTTTTTCCCATGTGAAAAAGCGACCATTCATTGCAAAATATTTATCTTCATTATACTTGGTATCATTATTGATGGAGAAGCCCTGCAGACTAATGGGAAACTCTCTCTAGGAGGCCTGACTCCTGATGAGCTGAGTTTCCAGTTTGCCTTTGCTGTGCAGGGTGGGCCTACCCTTGGCTTCCTGGGTGCCCAAGCTCACCCAGTTCCACAGCCCAGAGAAGATGGTGGTCATACCTCAATTAGTGTCTCATGCTGGAAGGGGTTTCTCAGTGGCAGGAATTGTATTGGCTAGCCTTTGTATCACATTATAATCTTGTTTAATCAAAGTATGTGCTGATTAACTGTATGATGCATGGTTGACAGCAAGTAAGCATGTGTTCAAGGGGCAGTAGATTTGGAAGTCTAGACTACACATTCATTCCACCTTAGAAACAAGTGTGGCCCAGAGAGGGTGAGTCACACTGGATGCTGCAATGTCCACCTGCAGTTCCACTCGTCATCTGTGGAGGTGCCTGGCCACTCTGCCCCCCTCCTGAGAGTTGACAGGATGTAACTTCGAATGTGCACTCTCGTTACTTGCAGTGAAAGCTTTAGAGAAATCGCAGTATCTTTATGATGATGGATGTTGGAGGTGCTCACATAGGCAGTCTTGGGAGCTATAATTAACATCAACTTCAAGCTTTGTATGCGCTTGCCAATGCACAGCAAGGTGAGGGAACTGTTTTTGCTCCTCTTCGCCCCATTTCCCAGACATGCCCAAGGCTCAGAGAAGTTGCACTGGGGCCTGCTGGGTAGCGGGGGCGGAGCTACTGGGTCTAGAGCTCAGCAGGTCTTCGGAATTGACCTTGAGAGTGAATTCGGTGGCCCCACTGCTGCCGTGTGTGACAGTCTGAGGCCACCTGCTTTCACAGAGCCAGCCTGCAGCTCTGGGTGTGGGCTGAGCTGTGTTCTCCCCTGGCCGAGCCTGCTGATAAACACAGCCGAGACACTGAGAACTTGGCTCCGACTTTGAGGAATTCCTGGAGGGAGACCGAGTGTGTCTTCGAAAGCTCATTACTGGTCTTGGAACTTTATAGCCACACCTCATAAATTGGTACAGTGTGACATTTGGTTGTGCGCTGAGAGGAGATGCCAGGGGTGATTTAGAACTCCTGCCTGTGAATTTCCGGCCTGTGTCAACACACGGAAAGCTACAGGAGGGAGGGTGTCCTCGTGAGCCGGCTCCCTTCCCCGCTTTCAGAGCGCTGCTTTCCTGTCCAGGTTGACTGCCCTGAGATGCACAGATGCTGGAGCAAGGGCTTGCTCACTGGGCCTGCCCCTGATGGAATCTGCCAGCCTAGGCGAAGATGCCGTCAGGAAGGTCAGATGTGGGTGGCCGCTCTTGCGCTGGGATCCACGTGCCTCTGCATCTTCCAGTGCTGCTGGGCACACGCCCGCAGCCTCCAGCATCTGGCCCTCCCTGCTTCTGTTTTCCCGGGTGACTGGTGTCTCCTGCTACAGGTCCATCTCAGTGTGTTATTAACACCTCCCTCCGTCTCAAACCACTTCCCTTCCCCCCGGGAGTGCTGTGGGTTGGAAATGATGGTCTTTAATCATTTCTTAAGTGACCAGCCCTGAAATCATTTCTTAGAGCCATACACACAAATTAAATCATAAATTCACAGTGGGCCCTGAGAAGGTCTGAAGTGTAGCCCTGATCAAGAGCAGAGAGCAACTCTCCAGGAGAAAGGAATCTTCTGAGCCCAGAGGGAAGGCCAGCCTGAGAGGGTGGAGCTCCTTGGCTGTCGTCTGCAGAAGGGCTGTGCCAGGCGGTAGAGCCTGTGATCTGTTGGTTCTGCTTTGGATTAAGGAGGTGCAGTGCATGCAGACAGGCTGGGGCTATGGGAGAACCCATCTCAGAGGTAGGAAACCCAAGGCTGAGCCTCCACTCCATCCAGAACCAAACAGCCCCACAGGGTCTTTGCCTGACATCTGGGAAGTCAGAATCAGGAGGATAAGAAAGCATTGACCTCCAGGACCAGTCAGGACCTGGGGTGGGTGTGTCCTGGCACACTCCATATCTTTACTCACCTCTAGACTCCATCCAACATTCTTCTTTCTTCAAGACTTTCCAACCTGTTTCGAACACCAGGTGTCTCTCCACATACAAACAAAATTTTTGTCAGGTTCATGATGGCCTACTATAAGAACATTAGCAAGTTGGTGAACATCTTTGACCTGTTCCACCACTATGCCTTTGACATGGTGTTTCCTCTGCCTGGATGTCTTTCTTCATTTTATTACCAAGTGAAGTCCTATTCATGCTTCAAAACCCCACATGAGCTATCACCTGTTCCAGGGCGCTTCCTTCTCTCCTGTTTACTAGAGAAGACTGCTCATCCTCCTGCCTCAGCTTCCCAAATGCTGGGATCCTTTTCATGAGCACCATTCCTGGCTCTCACAATTTATTTAGTTTTCAGTGTGCTTTGTTTATGAAAGCCACTCAGCTTCTGAATTGAGAAGCCGAGTTTCTTCTGAAAAATGAAGAAAAGAAAACCCGTGTCTTCATTATTTTGGACGTCTACAAAGAGGATAAGTTTCAGAGCTGGCTGATGGAGGAGTGTGTCAAAACCCTTTAGCTCCTTGAAAAATTCCATTAGAAAGTCAAAGTGTTGGTATTGCAATTATCATCTGATTCCTAGATGGCAAAAGCGCATCCAGAGATGTACTTGGTTTGATGAACCAATACATTTCCAGCCTCTACTGATGAATCGGGGAATCGAATACCTGTCATGTTGAAAGAATTGACATGTCTTGGAGAATTGCTTGTGTTCCTCTGATGAAATTCTGGATTCTTATCAAGAATGAAGAGACGGGCATGTTACACGGGAGCAATATTGTTTTATGGCCCTTTATCCTGATTATTAACAAATGATTATTACGTGGAGAAACTGTAGAGGGGGATTCAGTAGTGCAGTTTCATAGGGTTATAATGATTATTAGCCTGGCCGTGATGAAATCACGCCTAAATGCAATGGCTTCCTTGGCATTCTCTGTTCTGTGTCCTCAAATGAAGGGACTACAGACTGGCTTCTTTGGGCACTGCTGTTCCTTCTAGAAGTTATCTGGGAAATGGGCATAAACTGGGACATGGTTCCTCTGGGTACTTGGACTGAGGTGTCAGAGAGGAATTGTTACTGTGTCATTTGCCATGCAAACAACAAATGTCTCTCAAAGCTGAGCTGGCATCCACTAGAAGTGGGCACAGAGTGTATCTGTGAACACTCCTTTCCTCTCCTCCGCCCCACTACATGAGAGTCTGCTGGAAGAGGCAGTCAGTAACACTAACAAACCAACACTCACACTGTCTCCCCCACTCTGTGGCCTGGAATCCAGTGGAAAGATGGATTTCCATTTCAGAACAGGCCTCTGTAGATTGCCTGGTGACCACATCCATATATCAAGATTTCATGCCTGGTCAGGAATTCTTGCCACAGGGCCTCCGAGGGGAGCAGGGCCAGCATATGACATAGGCCATAGGGGCTCGGTGTGTGTGTGTGCATGTGTGTGTGCATGTTTGTGTCTGTATGTGCATGCGTGTGTCTGTGTATCTCTGTGTGTGTGTCTGCAGTGTCTCTGTGTGTGTCTGTGTGTGTGTATGTGTTTGTGTTTCTGTGTGTGTGTACGTGTGTCTTGTGTGCCTCTGTGTGTGTGTGTGTGTGTGTCTGCATGTGCATGTGTGTGTGTGTCTGCATGTGTGTGTGTCTGCATGTGTGTGTGTGTGTGTTTTCCATCTGCAGGTTAGGAAAGTAGGATAGGATGCCCTTGGTGAGCAGGAAAAAGCTGCCTCTATCTCCGAGTCTCTCATCTGACCCCAGATGAGCTTGAACCTGCATGTTTTTGAGTCTTTATCCACATATCCATCAGTATGGAATGCCCATGGCCCCCATGAATGTCTTTCCGTAGTAATTCACTAGAAGGGCCATAAACTTGGGCACCAGGCAGATCTGGCTTTGAATTCTGCTTCTGTGATGGTTAGTCTTGTCAACTTGACAGGTTTAGAATCACCTAGGAAACAAACCTCTGGGCACATCTGTGGGAGGTTTGACTGAGGTGGGAAGACCAACCCTGAATGTTTGTGGTACCATCCTGTAGACTGGGGACCCTAGGAGCAAAGTAAGCAAAGCTCCCTCCCTGCTTCCTGATTGTGGACGTAGTGAGGTGACCAGCCACCTCACACTCCTGCAGTCATGCCTTCCCCATCACGAGGGGCTGCACCCCATGAACTGTGGGACAAAAGGAATCCTTCCTCATTTAAGTTGCTTCTTGCCAGGTATCTTAGCTTTCTATGCTGTGATAGAACACTGTGACCAAAACCAACTTGGGAAAGAAGGGACTGATTTCACCTTGCTCTTCCAAGTGAGGGAACAGTCACTGAGGAAAACCAAGGCAGGCACTTAAGCAGGGCAGGAACCTGGAGGTGGGAACTGGAGCATGGACCATGGAAGAACTGCTTGCTGGCTTGCTCCTATAGCCTGTGCTTAGCCTACTTTCTTATACAACTCAGGACCGCCTGCCCAGGAGTGGTACCACTCTCATTGGGATGAGCCCTCCCATCTCACTCAACAGTCAAGGAAATGCCTCATAGACATTCCACAGGCCAATCTGATAGAAGAATTTCCCCAACTGAGGTTTTCTCTTTCCAGGTGTGTCAGCTTGACAATCGAAGCCAACTAGCACACAAGATATTTGGTCACAACAACTAAACAAGTTGTAGCTTCCATCAGATATTAGCTGGGAATATTGAACAATTCTAACCTCTGTGAGCCTCATTGTTATTGTCAGAGAAATGGGACTGCACTCTTTCTTAATAGAGCCTAGCTTAAAGAACTAATATGTTAGTATAATATTTGCATATGTTCAGAAACAGAGAAAAGCAAAATAACTGTGGTTTTAAAAATAGAGGTATGTCTGGGGCTGGAGAAATGGCTCCATGGATAAGAACACTTGCTGTTCTTCCAGTGGACCCAGGTTCCATTCCCAGCACCTATATGGCAGCTAACAACTATGCATAACACCAGTTCCAGGGAATCTGATACCTAATTCCGGCTTCTGTGGGCATTTCACACACATGGTGCACTTATATACATGCAGGCAAAATGTGCATATGTAAAATAAAAATGATGAATAAAATATTAAGAAAAAAATAGAGGTGTGGATTCCGACAACACACACACACACACACACACACACACACATCCATAGTCATAGTTAGAGGGAAAAGGAGAGATCATAAGGTGTTTTCCTTCTCTCTTGCACGTGAAACAAACCCATATGTCTCAGATGTGTTCTATCTTATTGCTGTGACATCTTTAACACACAGTTTCTGCTTCACAGATCAAGATGGCTGCGTGGGTTCTAGCCATCATGTCTACTCTCCAACCAGCAGGGTCAAATGAGAGCTGGTTTTCGATCTTGAAGATCATTCTCTGAAATCACATAGGATGGGACTCCTGCTTAGAGTCCTAATTCTTAGGAATTCAAGCAATCCACATGCGTTACTGAACCTTGATGGAAGTGTCCTGCATGGTGGGACAAGAATGACTTGAAAAGATAGAAAATATTAGCAAGACAATGATATTTGGTCGCTTTCTACCTTTTTTTTTTTAACCTGTCCATGTTCATGAGAGTTCATGGGCGTCCGTGTCAGTGTGGCTGCATGTGTGCTATGCTGTGCACGTGGAGGTCACTGTAAAACCTCAGGTGTTGGTCTTCACCTTTCACTTTATTTGAGACAAGATCTCTTTGTTATTCAGCACTGTGAACTCCAGGCTAGCTGGCTGCAACCTTCCAGGAAGTCTTCTGTCTCTGCCTCCATCTTGCTGGAGGAATACTGGGATAAATGATGTGTGCTTCTGGGTCTGGCTTTTACATGGATTCTAGGAACTCAAACGCATATCCTCATCCTTAAGTGACATGGGCTTTACCTACTGAGCCATCCTCCAAGCCCTCCCTCCACCTTTATTGTTCCCAATAGGATCTCTCACTAAACTTGAAGCTAGACTGGCTGGTTAATGAGCTTCAGGAATCAGCCTGTTCCTTAGCACTGGGATCACAGCCTCAGCCACCACACCTGGCTTCTTATGTGGAGTCTAGGGGTCTGAACTTAAGTACTTTACCTACTCATCCTTTCCTCAGTTCCATTGTTACTATTAATAAAGCAACTGTTACTAACATCAGGATGAGTTTATAGACAATTTTGACAGATGGTCATTGGCTGAGGATAAGTCCTGCACCCTAGCATCCCATCCCACCCTGTGTCCTAGAGGAAATGGCAGTTTTTCATATGAGTCCTTTGCTAGTCTGGTTTGAAAAGCTGGACAAGGGAGAGAAGGTCCCTTCCTCCGCAGCTGAGGGCCCAGTGTTGTGTTCACGTGTGGCTGGGTGCCAGTCACACTTTCAGCCCTGGTCTTGTGCCCTGCTGTTTGCTTTGGGCAGATTCCAGCTTCCTCTGCTCTATGGCCTGCTGTTAGTCTGCACCTTTGCTCCTTTCCGCCTTGGTACACAGGTGCCTTCAGCTGAGCAGCTACCCTAGTGCATGGTGAGACCTAAGCGGCAAGTGCATCCTTAACACCTCTGATCTTTGTGCAGGTGCCTCCCTTAATCACGTTTAACTGGTGCCCCCGAAGGCAGTGCTGATGATAATGTTCATCCAGGAAGCTGCAGACAAGGACACTGGCACACTGGAAACTGCCTTTAGCACCTGGGAACAAACAGTCAGCCTGGGAGCCTGGCTATTTCACCCTTCTGGTCTTGCTCATTCCCCTTAGGACACTCGCTCAGTTGGGGTGGTCTGCCGTCCCCATGGTTCCTTTCACAGCCTCCAGGCTAAGCCAAGAGCTGGTCCCACTGCACTGCTCAGAAGGAGGGTGCCCCAACCATTCAACACCTGTGAGCCTCATTTCTCTGCTCACAGATGCCTTCAGGGTTGGCAAGGTCCAGAGCAAAAGTCAAGGGTCATGCAAAATGGCTTTGGCCAAATTTCCCTGTTCTCACCCTTCCGTTCAAGACTCAGGCAAGTGTGGCTTGTTATATGAACGCTTGCTTGGAGAATCTTTGGGGTGGATATAACCTAATTATTTCAACACTGATCATGGCTCATGGCCATTCCACTTTCTCAGAATGACTCTGGGACTTAAAGTTCTCCATTCATCATTCCTGTGGTTAAGGAACTGAGACCCTGCCAAACAGAGGCTCCCCTGAGGTGTGGCAGAGCCAGCCAGACTTGACTTTTATTCCTGGACAGGCTTCTCTTCCGTGGCATTCTGCTGAGGGGGTTCACGGCCATGTCTGCTCTGCCATACAGGCAAGGGAGTGCATCACAGGCAGGCAAGCTCCCTGTCCCTTATCTGTCCAGACAGCTCTAGAGACACAGCGTGAGTATCGCAGCCTCAAAGCTTTTGCTCTGTCATTACCAGAAAGTAAAAATCATTTATTTGTGTGCCCGTCTCCACTGAATGCTGTGTAATATCATTGGCAGATTTATGTATTTATGGTTTGGTGACCTGGGGAGAAGCTACAGACTCCATGGTGCCCGTTTGTACTCCTGGGCTTCTGTAAAGGTCACAGCAAAATTATTTTATCAAGTACACCATAGAAGGGGAAATCTTAATGTTATATTATACATATGCAGCACTTGACCTTCTCTGGAGATGAGACACCTCTTGGCACACTTACTTCTACATAATACCCTCTCCCAGACGCACACAGAGAGAATAATTAGGTGCCTGGCTTCCCAGTGGGCCAGAAGGCTGTGCTGTAGGGCTGACCTGGAAGGTGAGGAGGAGAATGCTTAGAGCAGGTCAAGAGGAGGCAAGGGTGAGTGCTTGGGACCATCCTGATGACACTAAGACCATCGTGATGACAGGGTCCCATGGACAGGAGGAGTGGATCCTGGCACTGTGCGGCACTTTCTACCTCTCCAGATGATTGTGTATCTCAGACCAAGTCACCACTTCTCTGGATGGGCCTCTTTTTCCCAGCTGCCTTTGAGGCACAGTGGCTGCCTGAGTGCTGTGTTAAAAGATCCTAAGCTTTGCTCTGCATTGCTTAGGAATGAGTGTGGTGATTGACTAGTGATGTCTGCCATGGCAGTCTGGAGAAATGACATTTTACTTTACTGTGTGTTGGCTAATCCAGTCTAGGTCTTTTCTGTCAAAGGGCTTTTCCCACACTGTCTGCTTGTGATTTGTGAGCTCACCAAAGCCTCAGGGTGAGGAAGCCTGGAAAGGAAGGATCGACAACAACCTTCTTAAAGAGATAGCTCTTATTTGCCTTGTCAGGGTTTGGAGGAGAAATGAGATTTGTACGATGCACCCAAGCATAGTTGCTTTTCCCTCCCCTCCCCTGCCCTCCCTCCTCCTCTGTTCTCCTCTTTCCCACCCTCCCCTCCCCGTCCTCCCCTCCCAGTCCTCCCCTCCCCGTCTTACCTCCTCCCTTTTTCCTCTTCTCTCTTATCTTAATTTTCTTTTCTTTCTCCCTCTTTCCTCTTTCTTTCTTTTCATTTTGTTTCAAAGCAGGGTCTTGCTATGCAGCCACGGCTGGACCAAAACTCACTAAGTAGACCAAGCTGACCTTGAACTCTGGTAATTCCCCTTCTGCTTCCCCAAAGACTCTCTCTCTCTCTCTCTCTCTCTCTCTCTCTCTCTCTCTCTCTCTCTCTCTGTATGTGTGTGTGAGTGTGTGTGTGTTCTTGCTTTAAGACGGTGGCTCAGACTGGCCTCAAAGTCCCTACTGAGGATGACTTTAAACCTCTGAGCCTCCTGCCTCACCTTGAGTACCAGCTCTGATCTTGGTTTTGTTTTCATGTTGACTCTGTGAAGGCAGAGGGGAGAAAACAGGGTGTGTTGTTCCTGAAATAGCTCACCACCTGTTGACCTTCCTGTGCCCAAGGGCTGGGCAGGAGCAAGCAGTAATGTCCAGCCCTTAGAGACACACTGAGCACTCACCTTCATTTATCTGAAGAACTTGGTTAGACATTATTTTTTAATGGGATCCATCAAGGTGTGTGTCAGGGGAAGTGTTTAAAAACATGGCTTTTCTCCGAGGGTAAACACTTCAGTTTGAAAACACAGGAAGCTGCCTGATGGCCAGCATATGCCCACTTGTCTACAGCGGGCACAGAGCCACCAGATTGATGGCATTTTTAGAACACTACAGCTAGTATCTGCTGTGGGGGGAGTAGATCGTCTGTATAGGGGACATTCAGGGATCCTCCTGTCCTCACTGGTACAGTGGGAGCCTAGGCCTGGTGGGCTCCCTGAGGATATTCAACCAGGGCCTCTTAGGATGGCCGAACTGACCTTGTCCTCACCTTCCTTTCTTTTGCATCCTAGGGACCCATGAAGCATCTCACTGGTGGCTGGGAGAGAAGCAGGGAAGGGATGACACCCTCTTAAAAGAGGCATCTGCTCTCTTGTGGGGTGTGAGCCCCTCTCTGCTCAGCCTAGGCTCACTGTGCACTGGCCCCTCTTTGGTTGCCCAGCTGTGGCCTTACCTTCTTAGGGAGATCTTTCTATAATTAAAAATCTTTTTTGTTTACTATTTTTATTTTATGTGTATGAGTGTATTGCCTACCTGTATGTAAGTGCATCTGTGTCGTGCAATGCTCGAGAAGGTCAGAAGTGGACATCATATCCCCTTGGACTGGAGTTACAGGTGGTTGTTAGCCAACATGTGGATGCTGGGATTTGAATCTGGGGCCTCTGCAAGAGCAGCCAGTGCTCTTAACTGCTGAGCCATCTTTCCAGTCCCCAGAAGGGAGAGAGAGAGGACCCTGCTGCTGCAGGATTACTAGAATTGTAGATGTACCATACTATGTGGCTTTATGTGGATTCCAGGGATCTGAATTCCAGTCCTCAGGCTTGCATAGCCAATGCTTTACCTAATGAGCTATCTTTCCAACCCTCAAAGTTGCCTTGATCCTTCCATAGAGCCCATGCTTAAGAATTCCTGCTTCTGACTGCACCTCCACCGAGCCTCTCACAGTCTGGATTCCCTGTGTACACTGGGCTTCTCCGGCAGTGTGAAGGCCATGCTATGTGATACCTACCTTGGGACACACAAGAAGGTCTCCCAAGTGTGCACAGAATTAATGGTGCATACGAAGGAAAAGGGCTCATCCATGTATAAAGAACTTTTGGGGAACACTGGCAGTGACTGAAGAGGTAAAGTTGGGGACATGGAGATGCAGCAGTGCATGGGACATCTGTGTTAAATAAGGCCTTCCTGTGCCAACCCTCAGGCCACCTTACACCCCACTTCCCAACCTACCTTGTCCTGTGTACACTGCTCCTTTCTAGTGCAGCTCTCTGACCTTCTGCTATTAGAGAAAGCATTTGGGTGTACAAAAAAGCAGTATATGTGACTGCATAAAAGTGGGAAAATATACATGAGAAAATCTGAGAAACCTACCCCAGTGTCACTAGTGTAAAACTCGGAGTCATTATACTAATATTGGGGAGTATTATATGTTCCCATTTCTCGTGGTGGTTTTTCCATTCAACAATAAATAACCAGTATTTGTACATGTCACAACCTCACAGTAGGGAGTCAATTATATAAATTATGGTGTGCCCGTATATGGATTTTTTTAGGTCGTGACTATTTTAAAAAGTTTTATTTCATTTATTTAATTTTACTCATCAGATAGTAACTGTGCATCTTTATGGGATGCAACATGATGTTTTGACAGTGTTATGGGTTTTTAAAAACATTTTAAATTAATTTTTTGAATACATTTTGATCATTTTAGACCTGAGTCTCCATCTGCACCTCTCTTGCTGTCCCCAGCTGATTCCATGTACTCTGTCAAATATACTAAGGCCTGTTGAATCAAATTGGTGTCTCCAAATGCCCTTTGCGATAGATCCATGCACTGGAACCCGGTTAACCTGTCTAGCTAACCTATCCTTCAACTGACTCTCCGGTTAAACTTACTCTGCCAGTAGCTCCTCAGCTAAGGTTTGGGTTTCCTCCCCACTTCTGCACTCGTATGCTGGAAAATTGTCTGGCTTGAGACGATGTGGGTCTTGTGCATGCTGTCACCATTGATATGAGTTCATATGAGTAACTGCCCAATTGTCTGGAAGACTGAGTCCTTGTAAGCATTCACCACCTCAGCTCTCACAATCTCTCTACCCATCCCCTCTTTCACAATAATCCCTGAGCCTTGGGAGGAAGAGGTTTCATACAGGTGTCCCATTCAGGGATGAGCACTCTGCAGTCTCTTATTCTCTGTACTTTGGCCAGTTGTGTCTCTATGGGTTAATTACCGGTTGTTATATGAGAACTTCTCTGGTGAGAGTTGAGAGATGCATTAATAGTCTGTCTACCCCCTGTTCCCTTATGTGCCTGAGCTCTAGGTGTAGAGGTTGCATTGTAGATGTGCCGTGTAGGGCTGGGAACCTGACAGACACTTATTCTCTGCATCTGACCAGATGTGAAGCATTGGAATAGTCTCCATCTCCATGTGGCCTAGTCCCAGAGCAGAAAGATGATGACTGAGTGGCCATTGCTAACTCTTTGTTCTTGCTATGATAAGTAATGAGTTGTTTTTGCATCCATCACATGTGATTAACTCTTTAAGATGAATTCCAGAAAAGGAGGAGCTTAAACACATTTCTTAGACTCTTTGCCTTTCTTGGTCCCACTTCCCCAGCCTGCTGAGCTCTCATGGCTCCTGGGAGAGAGCAAGCCACCTCACAGAGAGATACCAGTCCAGCTAGTGTATTGCCAGGGATCTGCTTTGTCCCATCCTACCTCCTGTTGACCCTTCATGATTGTGAGAACCCAGCAGAATTCAGGCCAGGGCCTCCCCCTGCCTCCCCTGCCTAGTGCCTGCCTGGTGGCCACTCCCTTGTTGACGGTATCAAAGCCTCCTGCCCCACGCCAGGATACCCATGTCTTGTGTGCAGACTCCAGGGTCCCCATGAGAACCGATCTAGATGTTAATGCTGCTTCTCCAAGGTCTGCTCTGGGGACAAGAAAGGCCTGCCTCTTGCCTCCTAGAGGTTTATGTCGCATGTTCCCCTTTCTCTTCCATTTGGAGGCAGACTGGGCCAATGAATACTTTCAGTGGAACCCCACTTGCTGACTGGCCTGAGAAAGGCCTCAGTTTCCCTCTGCCAGAAGTGTACAGCCCTTCCCAGCGCATCCCTTCCTCTCCTTGCTTTCTCTTCCCTTCTGCCCCTGGCTCCCTGGGTGCTCCCTTGTCTCTCTCTGCCCTTTCTCTCCCCTTCTGGGCTGTGTTGGACTAAAGCCAAACTGACCCATGGGGCCCTCTGTGGCTTTCTAGGTCAGGAAGGTCTGTTGGGTGCAGGAAACTCCATACATTCAGGGGCAGTCGTCCCTGTCAGAGGTCTTTCCCTGTGACATCCTAGAGTTCTGAAGGTCTTCTAGCCATTCTGAGGATGCCTGAGTGGGAAAATGGCCCACCCTTCTCAATACAGGGCCCCTCTAGCTCTGTGTGTCAGCTGACTAAAGGACAGGGCTGGGGAGAAGTCACAGTCAGCTGCGAGAGGAGCCAGTTTTCAAGTGAGTCCCACCTTAACATCTCCTTGGACCCTTTTCTGCTGTGACCTCTGGCTCATCAAAGGCACAGGAACAGTGAGCCTGCTGCTAGACTGCTGGGGTTTTAAAAGACGGATTCAAGAAGATACTTCTTGCCAATTTCAGGCTCACCCATCCCTTTCAAGCACCTCAGGGTAAAGCTTAGAAGTGGGTGTTACCGCTTCTTACCAGCTTGATGACCTCTGCTTGCCCACATATACTCTTTGCCTGAGCTAGGCTCACTGACAATGCAATAGTCCTGGAATCTCTGCTGGATTCCTTCTGTAGAGATGCTGCTTTCTCCACCTCACTGGCGCATCTCACGTCTGCCAGTCAGCATGACTCTCACTGACTACATTTTTCTGCCAATTAGTAGGGCTCTTATTTACTGTTTACATTCTTAGCCAATCAACATGGCTCTTATAAACTCTTTGTGTTTTTGCTTAGACATTACTTTTCTGAGACTTTCTCTGTCTGGGCTAGGTTCCTTCTGGGGCTTCCCACACCAACAGATTACATCCTTTAGAATAACAGCTAGTTGACAGTGTCTTCCTTCATAGGGTGTTAGCTGGATATGGAAACAGCTTCCTGTCTCATGCACTGGTGTGTCACTGGTGCCCAGAACAACTCCAAGTATGTAATGGTAGTTAGTAAGTGATTCAAAGAACCAACTGACGAAAGCAGTCAGTAAGTCCTGCTCCTTGCTGAAAGTAGCTTGCTACTGTTTGTGAAGGAGCTAGTATGTTGCAGGAATGTTATAAATATCATACAGCTGTCCACACTGCGTGGACCCTGTGCCCTTCATTACACCTGGCCTTCAGATGGTGAAGTAGTTTGCTATATTCACACTCCAACAACAGGCAGTTCTTGAGACTCAAGGTTCCAGCAGGTAGTCTCAAGCAGCAGTTCTGTTCCCACAAAATATATCAGCATGGGCTAAAGGGCTTGGCAAAGCTCAGGTGTGGTCCTCTACCCCAGATTTCTCAAAGTAGCAGATCTGGATGAGGGTCCAAGATCCTGTGTAGCTGCAGTTCCAGGTGCTGTTGATGTTGCCTGCTTTGTTTTGTTCCATTCTAAGACACATTCCATAAACTGAGTGACTTAAATGACAATTTATTTCTCAGGGCAGGATGTCCAAGATCAAGGTGCTCACAGATGCAGCATCTGGCGAGGACCGTCCTGGTTTGGGGATGGTCACTTCTTGGCAGAGCAGACACAAAGCACGCTGTCTCATGTCAGTAAGAACACTAAGAGGCTCCACCCTCATTACCTAATCTCCTCTCAGTCCTCAGTCCTCAGTCCACTTCTAAATGCCAACATGTGATTTACGGAGCACAGACATTCAGTTCACTACTGCTTTGGACACCCTAGTTTGAGAATGACTGTCCTAGACCATTAGAAAGCACCCACGCTCCAACCACTGACTTTGGTCCAACATGGAGTTGCTTTTGAGAGACAATGATGTGCTTGGCATCTCTGAGGTCTCCAGGGACTGTCCTTCCGCCTCGAGACCTTGCCTTTCTGTTGTCACTGTTGGGCCCTGACTTGTGATTCCCTCCGTCGCACTGAAGCAACGCCCCCGCCAACCACACCGACCCTGCCTCTCCAGCATCTTCCCTGCTAATGAGTTCCCGGCTTCCTGCTGCCATCGCTGTGTGAGCAGCTTAATAGCACTGTAACTTACAGTCTCGTCTGTGTCATGATGCCTGCAGAATTCATCAATTTCAGCAAGTGTCACCATGAATGATATGAGTGTATGACACAGCTAAGTGTCCCAACTGCACAGGCCATTACAGCTGGCACTGGGCCCAGGGAGACAAGTGAGGGAGATCTGTTTGGCCTCACGTGCCTAGGGTGATGTAGACTCGGAAGTGCCCTGGCCCACCTCCCACCACGGCCCCCATAAACACTCTTAGTCCTGCTTACTTCTGCAGCTACTCAAAGTTTCCTAGGCAAGTGGACCTCTCGATTCTTGTACACTTTTTTCCTTCTGACTCATGCTCTCACCTTTGTGTTAGCTTTAACCTATCCTCTGAAGGCCTGTGTAAATGCTGACTCCTCTGGGCAGCCTCCCGCAGTGTCCAGTCACTCTTCTATTCCTCTGGAGACACTACATCAGGCTACCTCTGCTTCTGCTGTGGAACTTTATCTAGCACACAGCCCGCACTCCTTACTTCACAGGATTACAGCCTGTATCTGTCCTTTTTTGTCCTCCACAAAAAATATTTTTAAATGTGGTGAATGACATTTCCTTTCATTACCAAAGTTATATACACATACAATTCAAAATACTGAGAAAATACTGAAAGTAATAATTACCAGCAGTGGTTTGTCTCCTGTTTTCTTTTTAGTGAGAATGGTATGTCTATTTAACAAAGTTCATTTTCTACACAGTTTTAGAGCATGCTTTTAAAAGATTTCTTCAACACATAATGTTAATGGCTGTGTAGTAGTCTGCTATAGGAATATCCCATAATTTACTTAGTCAATACTCTCTTATTAGACTTTTAAATCCATTTCTTCCCTCTTTCCTCTGCTCTTTCCTTCAGTCCCTTCTTATCATCCTTCCTTTTACCATCTTAGAAATAACACTAATGAACATCCATGAACAAAAGACTTTTCCACATCTGCCTGCTTTTTCCTCGGAATTTTTTACCTTTGGATCAAGGTTTTGAGATGTTTTGAAACTCTTCATTAAATAACCCTCCTGGGTTATTAACCTGAAATCTGCAAGATCCATACATACTCTATAGGCCTCACCTCCCTCCAATACCAGGATTGTAATAGTTGCTGTTACTATTGTCACAGCTTTCATCTTTGGGGCCTTCTTCCAGTAGGTTTCCAACTAACATCTAGTTTAACCAACCGTACAATGTGGAAGGCTCATGCCATGCATAGGCGAAAGGAAAGCTCAAACGTGACAGAATCAGACTTCAGAGAGCTTTTAAACTACTATAGTGGATGATGGATGGATGGATGGATGGTGGATGGATGAGAGGAAAAGTGAGTGGGTGAGTGGATAGGTTGGTAGATTGATGGATGGGTAGATGGATGGATGGATGAGAGAAGGGATGAATGAATGAACAAACAGATGGATGCTGAGCACTATCTCTACTCAGGTTCTTGGCATTGCCATTAATATAAGGGGATCAGGGAGCTCCCACGATGTCTTTCATCCCCATGGAATGTTCTAGTGCTGTTGAAAGGCCCATTCTGGAAAAAACAAAGATTGCATTTTGGAGCAGACAGAAGAATCCCAGTCCAAGAACGGGAGTGCCATCATCTGCCAGGGAGCCTCTTGCTTGGAGTTTCTGAGTCAATCAACCAAGGTGTAAGCCCCCTGGGGGAACATTCAACTGAGGGGCGACTGTATATATCAAAGCCAATGCAAGGTCACAAGAGCTTTGAAGGAAGCTGGTGTGAATGGTTCTTCACCTCCACACCTGGGCTACGGTTTTGAGCAGTAGCAGAACGTGGGGACAAGGCATGGAGATAAAGGAGTTCTAGGAGGCTGCTCTTTGGACTGTAAACCTTTCTCTTCCTGAGCAGGAGCATGCTCTGCCCCTCTTACTGTCACCCCACGAGGCAGGCAGGCCTCCCCAAGCCAGCTGCTGAGTGCACCTGCCTTAAGAAAGAGGCACCGCTTCTTAAGCAGGGGATGAATATTCATTAGTATGAACCTTTGCAAACTCATTTGGGGAAAAAAATTAGATCAAGAGAAGTAATCAGATTATTAAAAAGAAGAGTGCAAGGACAGAAGACAGTGGTAGAGGCGGAATGGCGTTTGAGATGCAAGGAGACAGTCTCTTCCTGCGGAGTAGCTCTGACCCCCTGGACCATGCGCCAGGAATAGTTATGCTCGTCTACATTTCTGCTGCTGCATAAAAATGTTTTCCTAGGCCTTCATGGAGGGAGGAGGGCGTGGAGGTAATGGGCACCCTCCACCTTTGGAAATTATCAAATAATATTTTGAGGTTTTCATCTTATCT
Organism: Eospalax fontanierii; assembly: GCA_035773235.1. Classification (NCBI taxonomy): domain Eukaryota; kingdom Metazoa; phylum Chordata; class Mammalia; order Rodentia; family Spalacidae; genus Eospalax; species Eospalax fontanierii. Next base: position 115,840,088 of record CM069526.1, read on the forward strand.
TCCTTAGATATCAAGAAAAATTGCAAGAGCTAAAGAGGCTCCGGTGAGTGCTGAGTGACAGGTTAAAGGGCTCCAATAAAGATTAGATGGTCCACTATCTCCTGAGGAAATTGCATAAAAGTGGTTATTCCCTCTTGCTTCTATTAATTTCCTCTTCCTGGCTTCTCGGAGATGCTTCATAGCCTGATGCTGCAGACGGGGACGAGAGGCGCTTTCCATTATCTCAATCACCGCACTGTTTATGAGACACTTAATCTGTTTCTTTATAAAGTAATAGTACTGTAGGTGATGGATTTGGTGTCACGGGAAGGCTTCATGCAGGGACAGGAGGAGAGGGGCGTTCTCAAGAGCATTGTAAGCAGCAGGTAATTTGTTACATCTTTGAGGCGCTGAGAAGTTGGGGGGGTGCGTTTCAAGGTGACCTTCTGGTTTCCAGTTAGAGATGACATGTACTGGCCCCGTGTTGCTTGAAGGGGGAGAGAAATGTGTGTTTTGCCTGGAGGGTGGAAAGTGTGGACTTGCTTAGGGATAGAGCACTCAGGTCTCAGCTCTTCTCTCTGTGAAGCTGGGGGCGGGGAAAGGGATGGAGAGTGTGCTCCCCCTGCACCCAGTGGCGGGGGTTTTGCCAGCTTGGCAATGAAGGGAAGTACCTCCCCACTTTCTTAAAGAAACAAGGCAGCTGTAGTCTGCTCCCATGTCAGAAGTATAGCCTGTGACAAGTGTCCTGCTGATCACTGTTTTCCAGGAATACTTAAAGGACGAGTGGCCCATCTCTTCCCTCAGCTGCCCGGAATCCTGATGAACTCCTCTGATCTCCTCAGTTCTTCCACCTCTTTGCTTCTCGCTTTGTCAGCTTCTCTCCTTCAGAATCTTTTGTTGTCCTTGTTTGAGACCTTGAACTTCTGATCCTACTGCCTGATCTCTCAAGTGCTGAGATTATGCAGTGCTGGGGATGAACCCAAGTCTTTGTGCATGCTAAGCAAGGATCCTACCAGTTTAGTCGCATTTCCAGCTCCTGCCCCTCTCTGAGTCTTGATGCTTCTTTGTGGCTGTCCTCTTCTAAGGCTGGATCTCCCCATGGTGTGCGTGCTGGCTGACTAGCTGCCTCTGTACAAACAGGCAGAGCACTGCATCAGAAGCAGTGTTCTGTTGTCTGCCTCCCCCAGCAGGAAGGGAGCCATTAAAGCCTGTACTGCCATTTGCACACAACTCTATTCTTCCAACATGGCACCAGCTTGTGGTAGATACTCAGCAAACACTGGCTGAATGAGGACCCCATCGAGATAGTGATAATCTGATCCTAGTTCTCTATCAAGATAGGAAACGCCTCAGTTTTGAAATATAAAACAAGAACCTGTGTTACTTACTTCAAAAATGCTCAGGCCTAAATGGACACCTATATCACACCCTCTCATAAGGGTCAGGGGTCACTGCAGAAGAGGAGACAGAAAGATTGTAAGAACCAGGAGTGGTAGATTAATACGAGGAAACCACGCTGGTCAGATACAACAGTGCAGTTGCACATATGAATCCATAGTGCTTGTGATAGCATGTACTATATCTATGCAAGCCCGAGACAGACAAAAAAAAATGCAGCGTGGGTGAGGGGTGGGCAAGAAGCCCCAGCCATGACTGAGGAACTATTGGCAATTGATAGCTACTAGGAGAGAAGGAGTCTGCTTTCTTTAAGGCTGTGATGCTGGCCAGGTTGACTAGGCTCCAGTGGATGAACTCACCCCCAAGACCATTTACGGAACATAGATTATCCTCCTTAGGCCTTAGAAAAATCATGATGGAGAAGTCAGGACATGGGAGTAAGGTGGAGTATAGATGGGAGGGGATCTTAATATGATCAAAATACATTATATGAAATTCCCAAAGAAACAATAAAAAGATTTTTTTTAAAGAAAGAAAAAATGCTTGAAAATGCTGAAATGTATTTGATTAATTCAACTACACACACACACACGCACACACACACACACACACACACGCACACACAAGATAAGGTCTCCTTGTAGCTCCAGCTGGCCTAGAACTCACTATGAAAACCAGGATGGTTTAAATCTCACAGAGATCTGCCCGCTTCTGCCTCTTGAGTACTGGAATTAAAGTTGTGCAATACTACACCTGACTGAGACTATATTTTTAAAAATTTTTGTGTGTGTCTATGTATAATGTATGATGTATATGTGTATGATATGTGTGTGCATGCACATATACATTCATGGGGACTGGCCCATATGTGCTGCGGTGCTCCTGTGGAGGTCAGAAAGCCGCCTGGGACTTTCTACTGCAGTTGAGACAGGATCATCTGTTGTTTTTCCACTGTATATGCGAAGCGAGCTGCTTGTGAGATTCTGGGGATTCTCCCATCTCACTGTCAGAACACTGGCCTTGTGTTCTGGGGATCCAAACTCAGCTCCTCACACTTCAGCAGCAGACTCTTTGCCCACTGAGCCATCTCTCTAGCCCTTTTTTGCAATTTAAATCACAGAGCTTTGGATGGATGAGTGCTCTCTAGCCTGCCACATCCCACTGTGCCTTTCTCTGGTTCTCCCAACTGCTTTGCAAATTGCAAGAACTTACCTGGCTTCGAAGGCCCTTTGCATTCATTTCTTCTGGTGTATATATTCTTTACCAGAATTGACTCAAAGTCTCCATTTATCACCTCAATTAAAGCTGCTTTTTTTTTTCTCAAGGGGAAGAATGTTTTTCTTATTTATTTTTCTTAGTAAAATAACAACAGTATTAACATCTATTTCTGATTAGGGGTGTCTGATACAAGTTGAGTTTAAAAGGCTTTTTGGACTAGCCTGCCACTTTAACTGTTATTTAAAGCATAAACTGTGAGGAAATGCAAGTGTATTTGCAAGTTACAACCTAAATGTTTAGTTAGTGAATTTATAGAGACAGCTTCTTTGCAAATTAGAAGATGCCTAGCCACAAATGAAATCTGAGAATCTTGAAATTATAGATAAAATATATCTTATAGACATGATTCACCAATTATCCAGACAGAAATAATCTAGGAAGAAACACATTTTTCCATTTGTTTCTAGGACTTACATGCCTTCTTTGGGGCTTCAAACTTATATTCTCACCCCGAATTCTAAATTATTTTAAAGAAAACTTGACTTTCAAAGTAGAGTGTGTAGATTGGGTTGAGAGGAGCTAGCTTCATCACCTACTTGAATTTATTGAATTCTAGTGGCCTGTCAGTTGTGAGAAGTTTATATCTTTTTAAAATTTCATTTATTTATTTTAATTTTATGTGTGTGAGTGTTATGCCTGCATGTACGTAACTGCACTCATGTCCTCCAGTGCCCATGGAGGACAAAAGAGGGTTTTGAATCCTCAGAACTGGGGTTATGGATGGTTGTTAGCCTCCATGTGGGTACTGGGAGTCGAACCTGGGTCTTTTGCAAAAACAGCCGGTCTTCTTAACTGCTGAGCCCTCTCTCCAGTCCCATACAGATCATTTATAGAGGAGCATATTGAGGCTTTGAGGGGTGGGGAGAACTCACAGAAATTCACACAGCAGAAGCGGGTGGTATGGTTACTTCCCAGTTCTCATTTTCTGGGGGAGGACAGAGTCTGACTTCTCCTGAGATCTCTCTCCTCCACCTCCCTCTAAGCTTCCCTCTAAAGTCCAGTTTGTCTGGGGAGAGGTCTCGGTAGGTAAAGTGCTTGCTGCCCAAGCATGAGACCTTGAGTTCAGATCAGTAGGATCTACGTGACAACAAGAATAAGATGGCACACATATGTAACCCCGGTACTGTGGGTGAAGGTCAGAGGAGGAGGATCCCTGGAATTCATAGACCAGCCAGCACAGCCAAACTGGCCAACTTCAGACCTTGTTTCAGAAAATAAAGTGGAGAATGATTGAGGGAGATACCCATCCTTAACCTCAGGCCTCTAAATATATTAGTGCACAAGTGCATATGCATATATCTGCATGCACACCTGCACATGCACACATCTAGGAACATGGACAAAACACAGATAGTACACACAATAAATGAATGAATGAATGAATGAATGAATGAATAATTTGGTTTTTGCCCCCCGCCTCCAGTTCTTCTCCTTGGAATTCGGAGACTCGATCACCTGCAGCTGAGGCCTCCCATTTCTGCATCAGAAATCTCAGAAAAAGACATTTTCAAATCCGCCTGCCACTTGTGGATATCAGGATGGTTGTTTATGCTGTTAACTTATTAAATGTAAGATGAAGAGGCTTTTAAGTGCTGGGAAGAAAGTGAAAACACTTTGTTCTTCTTGGACTGGTACATTAAGAAAATTACAGTGTGGCAGAACTGAATCTGAATGCATGAGTAGTCGCCATGTCCCCTCCCCTTTCCAGGGAAGCGTCCTGCTTCATACAGGCAGCTCAGACCGTGTTTGTCAGAGCTCCTAGGATGCAAAACCCTGATGGGGGAGAACTGCTAGAGACTCACAGTGCAAAGGGCGGAATGCTTCTCTGGGAGGGAGATGGAGGGAGGAGAGGAAGAGGCAAGACGAAGTGAGAAACTGTCTGGGCTCAGAAAGGTGTATCAGTAAGCCACATTCTAAGATGCTCTAAGCATGCTTTGATTGATTCTTTAGTGAAAAATTCAGACTCGTTCTTTCTTTGCTACAGAAATTTTCTTTTGTTTTCGTTTGAATGTGTTGACATGGGTCAGTGAGTGGCCTATTTTTACATGGGGTACAACTGCAATTACTATTTGCCCAACAACTGTGAAATAACCCTGGACCCACTGTGTTCCCTGGGACGTGAGTCCCAGGAGATGCTCTGCAAAGGAGGGCTTTTGACTGAATAAAAAGAGCCCAGCATTCAAGACCCTACTTCTTAAAGTTCTGAGACATTGTACAATAAAAAAATTGAACTTAATTAGGTCCATATTTTCAATATAACCAAACAAAAAATGCTTCTGTAAGGAATAGGCATTGAAAATTCAGCAGAATTTGCATGCCACAGAACACAGTGGGTTCACATCATTCCAGAATATTCCATTTTGCAGAGGTTGCCTCGTGTCCAAACTGAACTCTGACCCAGTGCACACCCAGTGTAATTTGCTAGTTTCCTCCCTTCCAGTGAGCAGTGAAATGAGGAAACTTTCCCAGCACAGGAAACCGCTCTTCCTTCTGGTCTTAATAGAAAAGTGGTGGATGTTTTTCAAATAGCCTATATGGATTTCATCATGATCATTTCTCCCACTGAGTGATCCTGGAAACTTTTTTAACCTCTCCATGTCCCAATTTCCTCATTAACAAAATGGAGATAATAATAGCCACCCCATAGAGTAATGCATGTTAAACACTCAACAAGGCAAGTTAACAGATGGTGGCTACTGCTATTATTAAAGAACTCTCCACACTTTCCAGGAGGGAACAATATATTTGAGCAGATGAGCTTCATATAAGTAGACGCCATTATAGCAGTTTTGTTCAGGCAACAATCACATTGTATGGTAATAGTGCAGCCACACTGATCCAGTTCCCCTTGAAAACAGGCTGGGGCCCCTGGGGACAGGGTCTCAGAAGGGGCATAGTAAATGCCTGTTGAATGAATTAGTGTGATGTACAGGAAATCCAGACATCTTGATTGGACAGCCAGTTTTACCCAAACCCAAAGGAGGGACCAAACAGGGCAAGTTTAAGGGAGACAGGAAGTCAGAGTCCGAGGTGGTAAGGAAGGGCCTTGGGGAAGTAAGGCAGATAAAATTATTGTTTGGGGGACCCAGCAAAGAGAGGAACACATGTCTAGACTCACTGTAGATGAGATACGGTCACAGCTTGAGGAGCAGTTTGGAGGGAGCATTGCAGGCATGACGTTCAACAGCCTAATTCTCCAAGGAACTAGAAGAGGGATTCCTAAAAGAGGACATCTTGGGTGGGCATTAAGCTGTGTTCCCAACCTTCCCCATTGCTGTGTGTGAGGCAGGTGTTACCATGTACATAACGTATTCTCTGGTGAACTGCCTAAAAGTCTATATTTTTTTTCAGGCTCATCCTTGAAAGCATATCAAAGTGCAATTACAGGAGAATGATGTTAAAGCAGTGACATTGAAATCACTTTGATTTCTCTTTAAGGAATCACTCATGAATTTCAGTTCGTTACTATCATTCGTAGTACGTGCTTGTGAACACATCTCAGTGTTCATCATGTCTGCTGCAACATGACATTTAAGAAACAGAAATGTGGTCCATTGCCAAAAAAGACCTCTACCCACCTGGAGCTATAGTCTAGAATCCTTCAGTAAATGGCTCAGGGAAAGGTCCTGACTGTTAAGGTAGAAGAAGGCAGGAGAAAGGTGCACCCTTTATAGAGCATTTGTGTGCCAGGTACTGGCACACGTTAAAGTCATCTTCTTAATTAGATCCCTTGACACGAAGGGAAAATGAAGAATCATTTTTCACGTTGTTCAAGTGAGAGGAGCCATTGGTACCAGGAAGGTATATCCACTAAGGCTGTCTGAAGAGCTGAAAATATCAAGCAAGGCTTCCTTCATCTGAAATGCTCACTTTACATACAATCTTCATCTTCCATTTCCAGGGAAAGGTTTTTGGTAGCCATTCTTTCATTAACTCTCACATAATCTGTTTGTGTTGCAGCCTGTCCTGCGGGGACCTTCAAGGCCAGCCAGGAAGCCGAGGGCTGCTCCCACTGCCCCTCCAACAGCCGATCCCCTTCGGAGGCATCTCCCATATGCACCTGCCGGACTGGCTACTACCGAGCAGACTTTGATCCCCCAGAAGTGGCTTGCACTAGTAAGTGTCTAGTAGGGGCTTTGGGCTAGGGAATTTGGTCCCCTGACTGTACAAGTGGTCAACTTCGAGTAGGAGAGAGGTCACCCTTTTGAGGAAGTACAAAGCATGACGCTGGCCATGGTGCTGAAACAGATGGTGCTCTCTGTTCTCAGTAGCAAGCTGCTAGTCAAGATTATATTCTTTCATGTCCCCTCCTTCCAGATATGAGGACCTTCTCATCCCCTCAGGACAATGTCTGTCTACCATTTCTGGTGGAAATGAGAATCTGGAGGGTTCTTTAATTTAAAAATCCAGGTCTACTAGTACATTGCTATAACTTTTAACTCCCAGTTAGCTCCATCAAGTTGCCTCCCCTGGTCCCTACAATTGAAAATTTCTCTTCAGTGTATTTTCTCTGTGTCTGATTCCCTTGGGGTTCTCATAATTTTATTAATTGTCTATTTAGTTTGAGATTGTTTTAGGCTGCCAAATGAAAGTCCTTGTGTATCAGGGCCATATATTCATCTCTCTGTGTCCTTCATAAGTATCCAGCATTTGAGCTCCTACCAAATGACAAAACCAGAAATCTGACTACAGTGTCTATCTCGGCAGCATAAATTCTAAGGACTGTGGTTAATGTATCAGCTGTATCCACTCTCCCATTATCAGATATAGAAAGAAAAGTGCCCATCTTTCTAAAAGCTAAGGAATAGCTCTAATGTCTGGGCAGGGAGTGGGAAAGGATGATTTCTGGCCAGTCTTCTCTCCCATAGCGACGTGAGGCTGGGTCTACTACTTTCCCTGAGCAGTCCTTTAGAGAACTTTTCTCCTCTTCTAAGTAGTGAAGCCCTGAAGCACAGCTGATTTCTCCATTCAGTATTCCCATTGCATTCTGGAATCAATATTACAGGTTAGCCTCTAATCATGCTAGAACTTTCTTCTGCATTGGATGTTTTGGTGTGACTCATTGTGAGCAGAGACCTTCCTTTACACCTTCTTAGACCAATCCCTTTTCACCCCAGTGAAGAAGGCCACAGAGTGATATTTCATAACACATTTTCTGTTCGATGGCCAGAAAAAAAAACTGGATTCTGAGTAGCATAATTTCTCCATCATGGCCTTGTAGCATATGTAACCTTTGCTGGGTGCAGAGAAGAAATGAAAGCATCTTCTAGATCAAGGTCCTGAGCTCAATCGATGCTTATAGATTTGTGCTGAGGAAAATCTCATCTTCTTGTAAACTGATTTTCCCAAGCCTTCCTTCTCTGGTGGGTGGAGATGAATAGAAATGATTCCATTCCGTCTGCCTAGAGTCCCCCTCTTCCTGTGGTGGTGTCTTCGCTGATTTCAGAGGTTCCCCATCGGGACAGTCTCCCATAAGCCTCAAAATCACTGCTTAATGTACTTCTTTAGAAGCTGTTAAGGTTTCTAAATCGCTGCCCCCTGGGAACTCAGACTGAGCACCACCCCCCACCACACAGGTACACTACAGCCAAAACACCTGCCCAGATTCCCACAGCTTCCCTACTAAAGACACACACTTCCTTTGCATCTGCTCACAACTCTTCCCTCTGGCCAGGCTCCCTCTGCATCAATCCACTCATGTGGAAAGAAACCTGGGTCCTCCAGTTTGCCAGTGAAGAGACATATTCTGTAAGTTCACCTAGGCTCTATGTGAATTTATCAGGAAGGCAAACCAGTGACCAGGGGCTCAGAATGCCTGTGTCACTCTGTCCTTGCTGTAGCTCCTCTCCCACTCATTTTTCAAGGCTTATCTTCCAGTTCTCTTACCTGGGGGATTTGAATCTACAGGATCAATTGTTCGGAAAAATAGGAACACCCCAATGCATCCAGTTTGCTTACGGAAGATTCCACATTACACCTATTCTAAGTCCATCACTAAATTAAACTACACAGGTTTTTTCTTCCTGCTGCTGGTCCAGACAGCTCTTGGGTTAAGCATGCCGTCCTTACTGGTATGGTTCCACTGAACTCTCCCCTTCTTACCTAGAGGGGGAGGGAAATGCACTTGCCCATGCATGCTACCATGGCTGTCACACCTTTACATATCCCTCTATTTCACACCTGCAGACATAGAGGGCAGGCTCAGACAAGAAATTACCAAAAATCAAAGCCACACCTGACCGTGGTAGGCAGGCCTGAGAGCAGTTCCTGAACACCTTGTCCAGTTTCATCCAGGAGGGGCATGAGCTTGCTGAGGAAACCCAGAGGGCAGGACTTGGGTACAACACAGTGCTAGGCAAAACAAGGGTAAATAAAGCTATTATTTTATTGAGCCTCATTATATATCTGATTTATTGTGTGCCAGGAAAGTACTGTATGAAAAAGTCAATTTGTTGGCTTTTATATTCTCATTAGGGTTTCCTTTAAAAGCATTCTAATTGGAGGTGCCATCTGTTCTCTTAAAAAGGCACCCGCATCTCCACAGTAAATAATTTTTCAGATATAAGGAGTATATCTAGAACTGTTGAGGAAAGGTATAGCCCTACACTGTGGCCTTGTGGGTCCCAGCTGGCTCAGCAGATCTAGCAGGACAAGTGTGCAAGGGCCTGAGCACAGCTTGAGCGGCTGCTTGGCCTGGGTCTGAGAGTGCTGGTTCACCTTGTTAAGGCAAGGCATCCATCCACCCCGTCAAGAACTAACTACAGGCTGCCTTAGCACCAGAGGTAAAGGAGAACCCTGTCTTTTAAATGTATGGGGAAAGCAAACACCTGCAATGGTCTGGTTGTGTGAGCCAGGGGACAGAGCAGACTGAGGAGAGACCAAGAGCTCCAGCCTCCAATAGGTCTAGCTCCTGCCATTGACCTCAAATGAGATTATATCAGCAGTCCACTCATTCCTTTCGAAATTAAAAAAAAAATTAATTTATTATTTTTATTTTTTGTGTATGAGTGCACTGTCTACATTTGTGTAAATGCACCTGTGCTTGCAATACCCACAGAGTCCAGAAGAAGGCATCAGATCCCCTGGAACTGGGGTTATGGAAGGTTGTTAGCTATCGTGTGTATGTGTGTGTGTGTGTGTGTGTGTGTGTGTGTGTGTGTGTGTGCGCGTGCGTGCTGGGAATCGAATACAGGTCCTCTGCAAAAGCAGTCAGTGCTCTATATTGCTGGACCATCTCTACAGCCCCCTTTTTGAACATTCTACAAAGAATCTTGCAACTGTAAAATGTGCCCCTTAAAAGTTTACCAAACCAATAGTATACTAAGAATTACCATTATATTTGCAATACTAAAAATTGAACCTAGGACCTCCTACACACTAGACAAGCACACAACCACTCAGAAAATCTTCAGGTCCTGATTCTTTTTTTTCCCTTTCCAACTTAGGTCTCATTAAGTTCTCAAAGCAGGCCTGAGATGATCCTTCTGCTTAAGCCTCCCAAAGGAGTTTGGATGACAAACCTATGCCATCAGTCCTGGCCACAATCAATACTTTTAATGCATCTTGTTGATCTTTTGGAGTCAGCACATATATATTCACTATATTTTCATAATGTTAAAAATGTTCATTTAAGCCTGGTGGGGATAGCTCAGTCAGTAAGATGTTGGCAACCTGAGTTCAATCCCCAGAACCCATATAACAAACTAGATGTGGTAGTGTGTGCTTGTTATAATCCCATTCCTGAGGAGGCAGAGACAATGCTTGCTGGCTTAATCTGTTTGGTGAGTTTTGTAGCCTCTACATTCATACACACACACACACACACACACACACACACACACACACTCACATATATTTATTTGCTCAAACACGAACATACATACACATAATAACTCTAAACATTAACAGTAGGAAATTTGTAGTTCTGTTTGGGACATTTCTTTATTTTCTTTTTAATCTAGTAGGAAAACTGCAGACTCTCTTGACCTCCTAGGGGCCCTGCAGTCCCTTTGAATCTCACCAATGGAATCAGTTGAGGTCTGGTTCACTCCAAGGCAGAAACAAAGGGGTTTGTGAGGACTCGGGTGACCTCAGCGACAGTGGGACAGTTAGCTGTGCGGGGTTTGTGAGGACTCGGGTGACCTCAGCGACAGTGGGACAGTTAGCTGTGCGGGGTTTGTGAGGACTCGGGGGACCTCAGCGACAGTGGGACAGTTAGCTGTGCGGGGTTTGTGAGGACTCGGGGGACCTCAGCAGACAGTGGGACAGTTAGCTGTGCGGGGTTTGTGAGGACTCGGGGGACCTCAGCGACAGTGGGACAGTTAGCTGTGCGGCACTGCATAGTCTATGGTCACATGACTGCTCCTGGTCTGAGTTCTCCTCTACCTCCCCATCCCCCTTCTCGCTTCCTCTTCCTCGCCCCTCCCCCTTCCTCTTCCTCCTCCCTTTCCCCCTTCTCTTTCCCCTGCTCCTCCTCTCCCTCTTCCCACTACTCAATCCACTCCTCTTTCTCCTCTGCCTAAGCCTACAGTTCTATCACGGCGACGGAGTTCCTGCCTAATGGCTCTTTTGGCCGGCCCTGACCCGATACTGGCTCATTCCACCAGTACCCTCCTGCCCCAGACTTCATTCAAATTGGGATGACAAATAAAGGAGGGCTATCCGTCCCTGCCAACAAAACTCCAAAGTTATGAGGATTTCTCCCCACCAACAATCAAGCAGTCCTGCCTCAGCCTCACCAGATACTTATCCTCTGATCCAACTAGGGTCTCACACCATCTATCTAAAGAAAGTATCTGATCCTACAGGTTGAGGGGGTTTATTCCCCACCTTTTGATACTAGTCACAACTAGTCACAAGCCCCAGGTTGTTGAACCTGTGCTCCTCACTGGGCAGGGATCCCACAAGCACCAAGTTAAGTTTGACTAGTGTACCTGAGCAGTTCACAGGACCGAGGGAAACAGTATGGGATCCCTACCTCATCATAAAGACTATCACAAGGGGGATAGATAAAGGAATGTATGCACAGAGTGTGAAGGACGCCCTGGAACTGCTCTGCCCTGGGGCCTGTGGAGCTATCTAGAAGGTCTCTGAACCCAGTGTTGGGGTGGGGAGGAAACCTCATTATATATGCTTGATTCTTTACATCCTTGGCCATTGGTGATCTGTTTAACTTTCAGTCCCTCTCCCTTCCCCAAGATTGAGTGGTTGGGCAGTTCAGCCTCTCCTAATCCTGCTTTAGTGACCAGCCTCTCTCCTAAAAGTACTTGTCTTTAGTTTTCCAAATGGTACTGATCACTGTAACATTCGAAGGACTTTAAGAATTGTATACTGGGGAAGAGGTAGAGAACAAAGACCAAATACTTGTTCACAATATTTCAGTTTCTTCCTGCTTTTCCCAGGTGAACTTCCTCATGACCCTGTAATTCTGGGAGCCCTGGGGTCTCTAAGCTGCCCTAATATTGAGACAGTCTCAAGGAAGCACAGAGAATCACCAGTTGCACATTGTGGGTGGAGCACCAGCTTTGGTAGTTCATTTGAGTCTTTCCGTACCCTCGCCTTCTCCTTGACCTTGGCCTCATTCCCTAGCTTTCTTTCATCTCCCTTTCATTCTCACAGACTCATAATAATGTACGCCTTTCTAAGTTGTTACTAGGATTAAACAAAATTGTATTATAGCATCTTTGGCTCAGTGCCTGACTCACAGTAAACTCAGTTGATGTTAGAACTTGCTTTGGTTATATCCCTGGAACGTGTGAAGAATACAGCAGATAGTGAAACTTATAGCAAGAGAAGATGTTGAAGATATGGAAATAAAAGTGACATGGTTAGAACAGGAGAAGTTCAAGTTTCACTCCAGCCCTGAGCATCCCCAAAGAACCCATTAGCTGGCCACAAGCCATACAGTCACCTTGGCCTGTAGATCCTGGTAAAAATGGATGAGCAGTCAGTCTCCTGTACCCAATCATGCTTCAGGAGAAAGAGGAAGGCATAGACAGAACATTAGAGAACCTGTCCAGCAGTTATACCTGCTGGGACAGTTAGAGCTAAAAGCCAAGCAAGAGCAATGTACCTAGACTGGCCATCAGCTATTTTTTTTTTTCAAACAAGATCGCACCTGCCTAGGCTGGCCTCGAACTCCCTATGCCTTGAATTCCTGATTCTCCTGCCTCTGCTTCCAAGCTGCTGAGACTGCAAACATGCACCACTTCTCCAGGCTGAGCCTTCAGTTCTGAGGGAGAAAGGACTCACTGTCTCTTTGACGTGATACAGGAAGGTCAAAAGGCAAGGGGAGCTTGGCGGGGTCAGCCAAAGGGGGCCAGGCAGGAAGGCAAGAGCAAGCACAAGGCAGAGTGAAACCAAGCACCACCATGCGCAGCTTTGGTTTTAAATAATTTCTAGTTTACTGGGGAATGAAATGGAAAGGAGGAATTTATGAAGCAAGCAAAAATAGATAATTATGCCTTATAAAATTGCTGTCTGTGAAAAACTATGCAGAAGGACTGGTGTGAAAATAATTACCTTGTTACATTTCTGACCGCAAAAATCCTTTTTCTGTCACCCTCATGGGAGAAATTTTGATGGATCACAGAGGCAAGCTGGAGCTTCTCCTGTTTCTTTTATTTCTTCTTCAAAAATACTGGGGTGTCCCTCAGCAGCTTTGCTGGAAAAAATGGCATGACCAAGGGACTCCAAGGTGACTGTGTCCCAAACCCCCTCATCAAAAAAGGCACAATGGCCGTCCCCCTGGAGGATGTCCATGCTTGACCTCTCTCAAGACCTACAGAGAGACAGGGAAGTGATGCTGCAGAAGCAGAGGCTTTGAGTCGGCTTCCAGTGCTGGGAACCGAGATAGGTTCTGTGGGCTTTGGTACAGGATCTTCACTGGAAAACTGGCTAAGGTGAAATTATATTAGAAGGTTGGAGGAATTAAATGATAGACTGTTAGCAAAGCTCCAGGATGAAAACATAGGCCTGGCTGAGGTCTATGGCAGGGTCTCAATGACAGCTGAGACTTGGGAGCTCTGAGAGCGATGGTGGGGACGATTATAGCAATGATAGTGATCTACTGCTGTTCCCATATTTAAAGGCTAAGAACCTTCCCTTCTTCCTAATCTCCTTTTCTCCTATGAATTCCTGTTTCATCTTTAAGTGCTTCCTGAAGTGGTGCCTGGCCTCACACCCCATGAGCCCCACACCTCGTGAGCCGGGTAGAGGGTTTGTGCACCTAGATCCAAACCGAAGGGAGTGTGAGCTACAAGTTGCAAGCTATTCATAACTGTCAGTGCTGTTTCCAGAAGGGTCAGCAATGCCTGTGTAAATGTGCTTTCACACTTCTGTAATCTACAATTTCTTCTCACAGTTGTTTGACCTAAATGGGTCTAGCCCTTAGCAGACCCGTAGAGTTTGAACTTTGAAGCTAATAGCCAGGCACGCACAGTGACTTTCAATTTCCGTGTTTTGTTCTCAGAGCACTTGGAGTCGTCTGGAGATAGCAAACATCTGGAGCAGCCCCTGCAGGGCCCACCACCCTAACTCCTCCCTCACACTCCCTTCTCCCTCCAGAAACCCCAAGAGCAGATTTTCCTACTTTTATTTTCTGAGTATTTTAATGACAGAAACTCATATGTGGTGCAGGGTGGTTCCTTTCCATTGCAAGCTCTATAGACCCCCCCCCCACTCTTGATGCTGGGTGACCATTCATTTCCCATTGAGGATCAATGCTCAATAGGTCAGTGGATTCCATGCTTGAGGACAGTTGTTCCATCTTTCCATAATCACCTCCTTTAGGCTGAATATTGTTTTCATTTATTCCTTCCTCTCCCCCTCCCTCTCCCTCTCTCTCTCCTGTGGTGTCTTGTGGTATATGCACATGACTGTGAGGCTGTTCATGCCTGTGTATATATATCCAGAGTCCAGGGCAGGATGCCGGTCCACTAGGTGTCCTCCTCTGTCACTTTCTGCCTTATTGTCTTGAGATAAGGTCTATCACTGAACTGGACAGTGCTTGGCTTTTCAGCTGGGCTGGCTGGCCGGCAAGCTGTTTGGATCTACCTGTCCCTGTTCTCTCCCTTGCCCTAGGTTTACAGGCTTTTGCAGCCATACCTGGCTTTTTGATGTGGGTGCTGAGGATTCAAACTCAGGTTGTCATGCTTGCAAAACGAGCGCTCTTTCCCACCGAGCTATCTCCCCAGCCTCTTTACTGTGTTTTGGAGATAGAGTTTCTCATGGAATGTGGAACTCACTGTTTCAGCTAGACTGACCTATCAGCACGCCCCCAGGATCCACAGACACACACACCATGCCCTGCTTTCCATGTGGGTGCTAGAGATGTGAATTTAGATCCTCCTGCTTGTGCAGAAAGCACTTTACTCACTGAGCCATTGCCCCAGCCCTCCATGAAAAACTCAAAATACGGCATCTGGAATGAAACTCACAGCCCTCACTTTAGGCAGAGCTCAGTACAAAAGCAATGGACTTTCTCCTGTGACTGGGACACCCACTATTGAGTGTTTATTTTGGTCTTAGCCTCTGGTCCTAGGGCTCCTATAAGACCATCCACTCTCTGAGCCATCCCGTTAGAAACAGCTCATTTGTGACTCCTTTATTGCACACTTATGAGCATGAGCTCACAGGTCTTGCCCTGTGGATGCAGGTGCAATGTTCTCCTGTGGATGGATCTTTCTGAATACTGACTTTTGTAATCTCCAATGAATGGTTTAGAATAATTGTTAAGCATGTGAGATCTGGACATGGTGCCCTGGTTCAAGACTTGCTGTGTCACTTCCTTAGTATATTGATTACTTTCCTCGTTGCTGTGATCAAATACCCGACAAGAAGCAGCCTAAGGGAGAAAGGGTTTGTTTTAGCTCGCAGTCAGAGGGTGCATTCCACCATGGCAGGGAAGGCATGACTACAGGAGCTTTGGGTGTTTGGTCACGTTGCATCCACAGTCAAGAAGCAGAGAGAAATGAATGCTGGTGCTTGGCTTTGTTTCTCCTCAGGACCCCAGCCCATAGAAATGGAGCTGCCTAAGTTTAGGGTGGATCTTCCCACTCTAACCCCGTCTAGAAACGACCTCAAAGACATGCCAAGAGGTTTGTTTCCATGATGTTTCCTGTCAAGTTGATAATATTAACCATCCTATCACATACAGGGGATAGGTAACAAGGATCCTCTGTGCCTCTGTTCCCAGAAAACAGGATGCTGTGTGTGTCTGTCTCACTGCATTGTGGAAACTAAATGGAATAATGCTATTTAAACAACCATATGAATCATTTAATAAGAGCATGCTATCGTATTACTGTTATCGGAGTAACCTTCTTTCCTTTATGCTTTTCTCAAAGCGCCTCCAGTCCAAGCAGTATTATGATCATTGTGCATTGTTTGATACACAAGCCTTTGCATCCCTTTCCAGTCACCTTTGTGGAAATCTAGATTTAGTCACTGTATATTAATATATTTTTTAGAAAGAGAAGCACCTCTGGCTGTCCTGACTTGTACTAGAACACACACTGGGCCTCTTTCTTTCTTTGGAACTCAAGCACTGATTTAATTTAATAGTGAAGCTCCAGAGGTGGGAGGGGTTGACTACGGTTATTCAGCCATCGCACTCTCCTCCTGCTTTCAAACCACCTGTCCACCCAGGATGCTAAGATCCTTTCTTGACAAGAATGTTCTTTTTCAGTCTCAGGCGGTGACCTGATGTCACACGTACAGGTGCGGGTCCCAGGAAGAACAGATCAGGTATGAACACTGGAACATAATGGCAGCTATAGCTGAAGATTCCTAAATGTCTACTTCACTTCACCTCAGAGAGGAGGACAGTGGAGATGGTGAGGTTCTTCCTCTTCTGTCCTCAGCCAGACTCCACCTCCCAACGAGGTGGATGCTTCGCTTCTCACACTCTGAATATCCTGTGCTGGCTGTACAGCACAGGGCTCTCACCTGTGCACTGGATTAGACGCTCTGGATGTGCAGGTCTGATTTTGTTCTCCCAGTCTATGACCTGACACAGTAGATGTCCATCCCCGTTTAGTGGTAAGAGTCCTGCTGTTGGTGTGGTGTAGACCAGGCTTGACTCTGACTCCACATTTCTCCCTTGTTGAGCAGTCTTGAGGAGGTTATCTTATGCCTCCTTATCTTTGTTTCTTTTCATAAAAATATGAGCATATTGTTTGTTATTATGCTTGCCATAAAATGCATGCAAAATACCTAACTTAGTGGTAGACATATGCCAAGTGCTCAGTCAATTGGCTTTGTTTAATTTTTTATGAGTAACAGTTAAGAGATGAGTCTTGTTTCTCTACATTATGCAACATGGATTAAGAAAATAATAAATGGGAACTGGAGAGATTGCTCAGTGGTTGGGAGCACTGGCTGCTCTTACACAAGACAGGGTTTGGGGTCCAGCACCCATATGGTGGCTAATCATCTGTAACTTCAGTTCCAGGGGATCCTATACCCTCTTCTGCCCTCTGCTGGCATTGTACACACACTACTAAGGCAAAACACTCATACACATAAAATAAAAAATAATAATATTTTGAAAGAAAATAATAAATGTGTAGGAGGAGGTAGGTATTTTAGGTCAAATGTTTCTAGAGAGCTGTCCATTTGGGCCAAGCTCTGACATCATCATTTCTCTCCCTCCTCCTCTTGCCGTTCCAAATCTGTGTGCTCCATGTTGATCCTCGGGTCCTTATAGATAGTCCAAGGTGGGCTTCTGGTTTTCCACCTCCTTTTCCTATTTAGGATGGTTCATTATTTCAGCACCAGATTTTAATCCAATTCAGCCAGACACTAAGCCCATGTTTCAGAGTGTAGTCTGAAATATAGCTCCTCATAGACCTCTGACCAGTGTCCACTGCTGGTAAGTTTTCTTGGTCACTATTGCCAATCAGACTCATATTGACCCCTGTTACTGATCACTGACCCTGTCATCAGCTCCATTAAATTGACTGGGGCTCTCACTCAACCCTTAGCTTTTACCAATACTCTTCTCAAAGTCTGTCTTGACATATGAACTGGCTGCTTTAACATCTCTTGGGACTGGTATACTTCCAGTCTTACCATACTAAAGGGCTCTACAAGCCTTTCACTCCCTGATAGCAGCCATGACTGTGAGCTTCCACATTTCCTGGTTTGATGACACGTGTGGATGCTGCGTGGAGGGGAGAGAGAGACACAAGCATCACCTATGGCTTCCCTTGGTGTGACAAAGGCTGAGGCCTCAATTTCTTTGACTTTCACCAGAGATTTAGGGGAAGCCGCTTTCAACTTACTGCAAGGGAGATGTTGAATGTCGTGGGGGGAAAATGAAGGTTGCTGAATGAGTCATCTCCCCCAAATTATAAAGGTGCCGGTGAGGGTCGCCAGGGTTTCTAAATCAAGTGGAAGTTTGGGTGGAATAGCTAGAGATGGCGCCTGTAGTCAGTTTGGACATCTTAATGTTCAAAATTATGTGTAGCATTGATAAGGAAACTATCATTTTGCAGTGATTAATTTTGAACCTGTGTGTGTGGTTTGGGGAGTAGCTTTTCCCACCACGGTTGGAAAGTGCCATTTGAAGTTACACCCCTGAGAGCTGTTGCTACAGAGCTGGGAGTGGACTTAAACTTCCCATTGTAATCAATAATGACATTGAACTATAAATACTTAACAATGATGACTCTGAGGAGAAAGAGCAAGCTGCAATCTAAACCAACACGTAGGAGGCCCAGGATTCTCTCAGCCTATTCCCAGGACTCAGCAGTGGCCCAGTGTTGAAGTCATACCAAGAAGGCTTGTTTCACGGAGGCTGTGGACCGAGTGAACACAGCAGCTACTCTGCCCTCTCTCCACATGCTGAAGCGCAGTAGGCCTGAGTAGCAATCACGCTGGGGTACTGTGCCTTTCATATGAGGATTTAGCTCTGCACGAGATACCCAAAGGGTCCTTTTGAGCAGTTCCCCTGGGTCACCCCCGCTCACCACGGAAGTAGCAAAAATGATGCTCAGCCATGTGGTCTAGAACGGCAGCCATGTGGTCTAGAAGAGAGAGGCCTCCTGGAAACCGTGTGGTGAGATGTGAATGGATGCTGGCTGACCCTGACGGGCCACATATATACGGAAAGGGGGACAGTTAGTGGAAATAGGGGTCATGGTAAGCTGGAAGCCTTGACCACCATCCAGCCCTGCAGGCATTCATTGGGTGGCGACGTGGAGTCACTTACTTACCAAGTGCGATGTACCATGTGGCAACAGCTAATCAGATCAGGAAGAAGAGCAGCACCTCCTGACAATAATGGCGGGGACTGTAAAGCATCTACATCCTCAGGTAATGTGCTAAGCCCCTCACTTGGATTTTTTTCAGTCTCACTAAACAGGAGGCAAGTGCTTCTGTCTCTCCCAATTTCTACATGCAGAAACTGAGGCATTGGACAGCTAAGCTATTTGCCTAAACTCACATCACAGCAAGTAGCAGAGTCTGTGTTTCCTGCTAGACCTCCCTGGGTTTTGGACTCTATACCCATAGTGACAGCTGCTTTGTCTCAGAAAGGAAGACCATTGCCTCTGAGGTGATCCAGTGCCAAAATAACTGGATGGTGATGATGAAGGCTCACATTTCGTTGGTTTGGACGTGTATGAGCTTTGCACAAGAAGACTGGGAAAGGCGCCTTCCCTGACCCTGGGCAGAGAGAAGAAAAAGACTGGATGGTACCAGCAGTCTCTACCCAGTTCTGTCATTTCTTGCGGGTGAGCACAGGTTGATCCTGATGTTTCATTAACATAAATGATAATCTGGTGACACAAAATGTGCAAACATACCTTGGAGAGCGCATTCCTACCACAAATAGTATTGCTGAGTTACTGGGTGCTGATAGTTTGGAAGCCAATGTATGTTACCAGAGTGCTTTCCCAAAGGACTTGACCAATACACACCCACTCCACTCGAGCTGTGTGCATTTCACTCCCCCATGTAGCCCAAGTGGATGCTAGCAAGACTTTTAATCCGTGCTGATTTAACTCTCCTCCTAGTCTCTTTGATTAGCATTCTCCTGGTATAACTGAGTGGGTGTTGTTTAATACTTTTGTTCATCAGTTTGTTTTGTCTGTCTTCAGGGAATTGCCTATGCATAAACCTTGCCCTTTCTGTGTTTATTTTTGAGCCAGGGTCTCCCTGTAGCTCCAGCTGGCCTAGAACTCACTATGTAGACCAGGATGGCCTTGATCTCAAGGAAATCCACCTGCCTCTGTCTCCCAAGTCCTGGGACTAAAGGCGAGTGCTACCACATCCAGTGTCTTTTTTATTTTTAAGCTGACTTCTCAAAACCCATTAATTACATGTAGCATCCTGCCCTCTAGTCTTCCACTTATCCATAAATCTATTTATGGGTACATTTTCTGCCATATCTAAGTATTCAAAATTTTTAACTCAAATCAGATCATCTATTTCTTATTGGCTTTGGGAATTTGTGTTTTGACTTTTTGTGTTTTGACATGGCCTTTCTACTGTAGGGTATAAAAATACTCACTCCTATTCTCATTCTCTGTAATGAGTTTTTGTTTAACTCCTTCCTTGTATCTGGAATTTATTCTTATGTGGGATGTAATATAGATATTAATATTTATCTTATTGAAAAATGGCATTCTACCAGTTCCACCTGAGCTATCCACATTTTAGCAAGTATAGACTAAACATCTGCACCTAATTGTCCTTATTCTTTCCCATCAATTGTTTGGCCTGTTCTGGCACCAGTTGTAAAAGCTTCTAAATATGGTAGCTTTATGGTAGATCTCAATGGTTGACAAACCAAGTCTCTGGATAGTATTCATTTTAAAAAATGTCTTGTCCTTTACTAAAAATTGTTTCTTTTGAAGATGAGCCTTAGAGCTGATTTGGCATGTTTCATTAAGCAATCCTATTTAATGGGGATTGGGACAGCACTGGGTATATGGATTACTTTTTTGAGGTGACTGTCTTCTTTATGATGTTGAGGCTTTTCATCTTAGGACATGGAATTCAAGTTTTCTTTTATGCCCTTCAGTAAGGTTTTATAGTTTTCTTCATACACTTATTACAAAGGCCTTGTGAGATTTGATCCTAGGTATTTTATTGGTTTCGTGGCTTATTGTGAATAGATACTTTTTTCATTACCTTTTCAAAAAGGCTATCAAGACTAACTGATGACACAGTAATAAGAAGAGTATTGAGCCTCCCTTCACTGTAGAACTCCTACAGAGGCTGACTACCTGGGTGGGACAGCAGAGAGGCATTGCCTCCAGAAACACATTGACTTCCAAGGTCATTCCATTCTAAGAATTAGTCTGTATAGATCATGTCTGAATCAGGATTTGGTTGGTCTTAAGTGAGCTACGGCTTCTGAGAAGATTATTTACCTTTTTCGGTTTTTTAAAAAATTCTCTGACCTTGAATTGTCTTCAGAACCTGGGTATTTCCTGTGCACCAAGTGATAGGCAGGCCCTGTCTCTTTTAGAACTGTATGAAACTGAAACAATGTTTGGAAGAGTCTTCCATGTATTATTCTCAGGGAAAAAAAAAAAGAATGCGTTATGCATGGCTATATAACCCTAGTCTTTTTCCAACAGTTGTGGGACCCATGGCCGTTTGAAAAGATGGAGAACAACTTGAAATTCTTGTGTTTTCTAGTAGTGAGAGTTTGGGTAATTTCTGGTGAGCTATGGAAGTTGTGGGCTTTTCTGTGGTGGCACCCCTCTCTGAAGATGGTGAGGACTCCTGATCCTGTAGCTGCTCTGAAGCCTCATTCCTGAGGCCCCATTCTCATTGTCCCACTTTGGTTTTCTGTTGCTGTGATAAACACCTTGACAAAAAGTAACTTGAGGAGGAAAGAGTGAGTTTATCTTACAATTCACAGTCAGTCATCCAGGCAGGATGGTGGGAGGCAGAAACCATGGAGGAGTGATGCTGATTGGCTTGTTTCTCCTGGTTTGCTCATCTATCTTTCTTATTCAGCCCAGGTCCACTGCCTAGTGATGGCACCACCCACAGTGGGTTGAGCCCTCCTAAGTCAATTATCAGTTATGAAAGTGTCTCACAAATATGGCCACAGGCTATTCAGATGAAGGAAATTCCTCAGTTAAGGTTCTCTCTTCCCAGATGAATTTAGCTTATATTAAGTTGACAAAAACTAACTAGCACATCCACCTGCCACCAAACTCTCCCTCTGCATGCAGCAGAAACTTGTCCAATCTGATCCATGTTATTATCTTCGTCATTTGTGTATATATGTATGTGTGTGCTTATGTCTGTGCACATGCATGTAGGTGTGTGGATTTATGTGCACATATGTACATGTGGTGGCTGGAGACCTGTGACGCTGGGTATCTATCTCAGTTACTATCCATCTCATTTTTTTTAAACATATCTCTTACTGAACCTAAAGCTCATGGATTTGGCTAGGACAGCTAGTCAGTGAGCTCTGGGGATATTCCAGAGATCCTGCTGCTGTCTTCTTGGCACTGGGAGGGAGTACTGCTGTGCCTTGTTTTTATTTGGGTGCCGAAGATCCAAACCTACTTCCTCGTGCTTATGCAGGAAGCACTTTATCAGTGGAGACATCTCCCCAGCCCCTACTATTTTCTTTTCATTTAAAAGATGCTTTAGATAGCAATGGTACATTTTGGTTGGTAGAATGTTTATCTACCATGCAAAAAACCCTAGGTTTGATCCTTGGCACTGCATAAAACAAGATATAGTGGACCATGCCTGCAGTCCCAGCACTTGGAAGGTAGAATATGGAGGATTCATAAATTCAAGGACTTCCTCAGCTACATAGTGAGTTTGAGGCCAGCTTGGACTCGTGAGACCTTGTCTTTATAATATAATATAATATAATATAATATAATATAATATAATATAATACAGAAAATAGAGAAGAAAATGTACTTGAGCAGTTCATACCCCTGCCTCATTGGTGCCCAATCTCTGAGAACTCACAGTAGGCTGTGTTCTTTGGGAGAGCCTCCTGGGTTCTGCTCTCCTGGTAAGTGATTCTGTAGGAGCTAAGATACTTCATCTACAAGGTTTCCAGCAACTGTCCTTTTCATGTCTTGGTCCAGAACTTCTGAGGGCTTAAGATGCATAGTACTGTTGCATTTGTTCCTATTTCCCGTCTTGATCCCAGACTCCACACTTGGACTTACATGGTGACAGTAACTGAGGTCTAGATGGCATCTGTTCATGGTGAGTAATTCTGGGTAATTCAGATCCTGAGTGTATCAGTTAGAAGCAACAGGCCAGAACAAGGAGTTTTGGGGAGGCCCTGGCCAAGTAAGGTCTATCTTTCTGTTGAAATGAAGTGTGTCCCAGAGTCTTTTGATGAGTTCAAGAAAATTCAAGGTGAGAGTGTTGTTTCCAGTCATAGGAAACATCATGGAGCTGGTCCTGCTAAGGTGTGGCTTAGGATACTGATCCTTTAGCAGAACAACAGGGACAATGGCGCCTGGGGTGCCATGACTACAGCCTGGAGAGGGAGCCCTCACTGTAGGCCTGGGGAATCTTGTAAAGAAAACCTGTCCCAGGTTTCCCATTCTTCCTAATTCATATGGCTTTGGGTGTGTTTTCATTATATGGATGTATGCTTGGTCTCTGTTTCCCATTTAGAAGCTGAGGGGTGAACCGCATTCCTGGGTAATGTACTAGGCGGTTCTTACATTTATAACCTGTGCCAAGATAGGTTGAGAACTTCAGTGCCTGCTCTGCCATTTCACTACTTTTAAAAAAGCAGTGTTTGCTCCAAGTAGCACATTGTCTGCTCCTCTCCAGGCTCAGGAGTAGACCTCCATCAGCTTTATCAGCAACTTTATACACATTGTCTGATTCTCTCCAGGCTCAGGGGTAGACCTCCATAAAGTTATCAGGCAACTTTATGCATGGTCATTGTGCAGGCACTCACCTTCCCTGAAAAATTCTGAACTCTTTGGTATAGACAGAAGAGAACGTTTCATAGTCTCACATACTAGCCCCAGCCCTAGCTCCAGCTCCAGCTCCAAGCACAGGCACAGGCACAGCACAGAACAGTGCATATGTTTTGGTAGCCATGGGTGAGCTGATCACTTAAGAAGCATTAAATAATTTATGTAAGTGGAGAATCTGGAAGTTTTGCCTCAGTTTTCTGAGTCTGGGGCATATTCACTAGTCCACAAGTTTTGGGAGACCTCATTTTGAGGCTAGGGAAGAGCTCTTGATTGACATGTCTTTAACATGACCTGACCAATAGCTCCCCTTGACTTGGAGACTCCGAGGAGTTTGCCATCAAAGGATCCCTCTCTGTGTCCTCATCTGAATCTTCTGTCCCTCTCTTGCATAGACAGTTACCCAATTCTGGCCCAGTACACTCAACTGAGTCTTGCTGCTTCGAGACTACAGGCCCTTGCCAGTCCTGAATGGTTTTTCTTAGTCCCTAAGAAACCTGGCCTTCCAGTTTCAGTGCAGCCTAGAGAGAGGGACTGCCTTTTCCCAGAAAGTGAAACCCACTCCCTTTCTCCCAGACACAATTAGCTCCATTAAGGAAGGGGAAACAAGGAGTGCTCTATACAAACACTACTGGTATTTGGTAAGATGTGCCATACCCGGCCATTTGATGCTCCTGAAATCCCTTTCAGCAGGTTTCCTCCTTGTTTTGACTAATCATTTCTTTCCTATTACTAACTGTTATGATTAGGAGAATTGCCTGAGTACAGACCCAATGTGTCTGAGACCCTAATGAACAGCACGTGCAGACTGGCTCACACAGCCCTAGGACCATGGTAGGTTCTGCTGCTCCTATGGAGAGCCATTGAGATGAAATTAGAGGAGATTTCTATCTGTTTGTGAAACCGCACCCAGCCTCCGGGGGGCTGTTGTTGTATCCCACCTGTGTCTTACACCTTAGGGGCCAGAGCTGCAAGCAAGTGTTGCTGCCACCACCTCTCATCACCCTCATGATTTGACTTGTGTTATTTCTGTTTCCTCATATTCACGCCAAGGATAATAGACCCTACCTTCCAAGGTGTTAAGAAGATCAGTTTCATTAAGTGATACACAAAAATGCCCAGGACAGTTCTTTGCATGTAGTGTTTATTAAGAGAAAATTCTGAATTCAATACAAAACTCCACTGAATGGAAACCAATGCTATCTCTCTGCTCTTTCAACCAGTCCCTGCAGAAATCTGCCCCAGGAGCAGACCCAATATTATTCCACCAAATCAGAGCCAACTCCAAGAGAAGTCACTGGGACTAGGAGTCCTTTTGGTCACCATGTCCCAGCTGGCTGGGAGGCAAGGGTACTGATGCCACATGTGCGAACCTGTGTAGCAGGCCACTTTGACCTGTCTTTGATCACACATAAAGCTTTGTTCCTCTCCGAGCCCGTTTTTTCATCAAGAAAATGCAGATGGTAAAGACTCAGAGTTGTGGAGTGAAATGATGATGATGCCTGAGGAAAGGTTATCCCCAGAGACACGAAAACAATATCGACAGTCCTCCTCTGTCTAGCCTTTCATAGCAGCCACCCTGACCCATGCCACGACCAGCCTCACCTGGATGACAACTGTGGCCTCCTGATTGGTCTGTCTGCTTCCACTTTTTCCACTTTCATCTTCTTGTATCTTGTCCTCGCAGGGCAGCTAGAGCAATACTTTAAAAGTCTGATCCCAGGGCTGGAGAGATGGCTCAGTGGATAAGAGAACTTACTGTGCAGGCACAAGGACTGGAATTCAGAGCCCAGCAGCTATGGTAAAAAGGCAGGCCTGGCTGTATGTAACTCTAATGCCAGTGCTCTGGAGGACAGAAAAAGGAGGCTTACTGGGACTTGCTGGCCACCGATTTAGTTCAAGGTTCAGGGAGGGACCTTGTCTTAAATTAAGAAGGTGGAGAGTTTTAGAGTAGACATACAGACACACACACACACACACACACACACACACACACACAGAGAGAGAAGGGGGGCAGGGAGAGAGAGGGAGAGAGAGAGAATCAGAATACACATCATTCCTCAGAACCCTCTTAGAGTAAAATCTTACTGAGACTGAAATCCCTGCTGGTTGTGCCCATGACTGATATAAACTGATTATCTTCCTCCACTGGAACCTTTTATGATCATCTCTCTCCCCTTCTTCCCCCATCTCTTTCTCTCTTTTCTTTCCCCTCTTATTGTGTACAGCACCATTGATTTTCCTTAACTAGGCAACCACATTCCCTTCTTTTGACCTTTGTGGGAACCTGGCCTATGGGAACATTCCCTCTACATTCTACTCAATTGCTCCCGACTCACTATACACAGGTGTCTGTCCAGATGACCTCTTCTCCAGGAAAACTCACTTCACCATCCAGACATGCTGTCTCCCTTCCTCCTGCTCTTTATCATCAGAGCCCGGTCACTTCTTATAACATATGCTTATCTACTTGCACATCAGGACATTCTCGGATGCCTCCCCTAGAAAATAAACTCCTCAAGGGCCAAGTTCTGCCCGTGTCATTGTATTTGAATAAATTATTGCAACATAGTGAAATTATTGCAACTATAGCTTAGAGAAGCTATAGTAACTGACAGACACCGTTCCAACCCTTCACTTCCATTTGTGGTCCTATACAATGCCTCTAAGCAAGTCTCAAAATCTTTTGGTTTTATCAGGGAGACTGCAAAATTTGGCTCATCTTAATCTGAAGATGTTGGATTTCCCATCACTCATGAACTGACTAAGGGCTTCATTTCAAATTGACTGCAAGTGTATGAAATTATTCCTAGGACAATTGTACCTACATGGCTGTCAGGAAAAGTGATCCTATATGATATCCCCAGGTTTCAATGTCCTCTCTTCTTTGAGGTTAGGAGCCTGACAAGATGCCTGACCTTGCAAAAGGATGGTCACCAATCAGCCTTCTGTGCAGCCCTCTCAATACAACTCCCTCTCTGGAAGGGCACCCGTGAACGTCTTCCTCCTCTACATGGGCAAAACACTGCTCCTGTTCCTGGTGCTCCTCACTCACAAGTTGCACAGTCCTTGGTTTGTTTTTACTCAATGTCTCCAAGCCCTTTCTAAGCTTCTGCTATTGAGAGGTGGACTCCTGGCATCCTCTAGTGATTCTCCTTTCTACCCATTTTGCATTATCCCTTTCTACAACATCCTTGATAGCTTATGCTCAGTTTCCCGTTGTGGCCTTAAGAATCCCTCTCTGTCCTATGACAAAATATGACTATCGCTGCTGTCAGTGGCCCCTGTTTTTATGGTGCCTGATACAGACTCTTTTTTGCTGGGAGCCTTAGTAAAGGGGAGCTTGTGAGCTCAAGTCCTTCTCCAAGGTCCTGAACATCCTTCCATTTCCTCCAAGACACTGGTGATTCCAGTCTGACCTCCTCTTGGAATTTGTACTTGATGTGATTATAATGGGATGGGAATTACCTTATTTGAGATACGGGTGGAGGAGAGAAGAAGAAGTGAATTTAGGTCAGGGAGTGTCAGAGCTGCAAATGGCAGCTAGAAAGAGTAAAGAAAGGTTCTGTTTTGTGCTGTATTTTATTTTGTTTGGATATTGCTCTCAAATACTCAGTTACCATAGAGGAAAATCAAGGGAACTCAGCTGCATTCATGTTTATTTGATTATGCCACTACATCTCTGGCAGTCACGTGATCTCATCCTCTTTCAGGGTATGTCACCCTCCAGCCCAGCCTGCTTTAGTCCCTGTGTGCTATATTTAGTACAAAGATGCAGCAGCCAGGCTGATTACATTTCCTGCATACTTTGGACCTATAGAAAACCTCTACATTCCCTATTTTCTTTCTTCCACTGACCCCTTAATCTTACCCATTTCCTCACAGACACTCAAAGACTTTTCTTCTTCTCTACGAAACTTCCCAATCACTCAGATGTGGTTCCTTTAATTAGCTGTGTCACAGTGAGCAATAGGGAAAGAGATGCCAGGACAGAATCCAGTTTGGAGAACTAATCCTGGACCACACTGCGCATGTCACCTAACAAGTTCCCAGGCACTCAGACGGCGTTCTCTCCCGTTCTCACCCCTCTCCTAAAGCCATCCTTTCACACCCCCGTCTATCCCACCTCTTAGCCTTCAGTCTACATTGAAGCACACAGTCAGTTTTTTCTAAATTACACTCTTGACTCTTCTTAGCCACGAGAGTATCATATGTTTTGGACTCTTTTGATTGGCACTGCTCAGGAATCCTGAGTATTAAATATCTTTCATGACTCATTCCCAAACCCTATCTCAACCCTTTCTACTAAAGGGAGACGGAAGGGAGGGTACAGCTTTCTATGGGAATAAAGAGGGGTTTCCTTGCTTGTGGTCAAGGAGTATAATAGAAGAACACCTCTCAGAACACCAGGAAGCACAGGCAAAGTACATGCAAAGATCACAAGCCCAGAAAGTAAGACTATCTAGACTCATTCTAGAGACACAGCCCCATGCTTAGCAGTAAGATTCTAGTCCTTCTTTGTGTGCTTTCTGGAACTAAGAAGCCTGAATTTACAGAACAGGACAGAGAGAATCTCTAAAGTGTATCTCTCTAAAAGAAGCCCCCACATGAGGACAAGACCCCCATATGATATCTGAAAATATTGATCCAACTTTTCACAAATATCTGTAATACTTTGTGTCTGCATCATTTACTTTTGACCATATGAATTCATATCTCCTGGGTGTGGGATTTTGCACCTGAGTTCCTCAACATTACTCCATATCATCATGGCTTTTAAAGTTCTCAGCATAATTCTGGAATCAGAGTCTGTGTTGCATAGTTGCTGTATGAGCTGAACCTTACATATATGGTTGGGTCAAGGTTCCGGATGCCCCAATAATGACAATTAATAACAGTGGCTGGCATCTCGCAGTTCTTCCATGCTCCAGCCACAGCTCCATAATCTCAGTATACTATCTCATTAAATACTCAGAACTACCATTATCAGGTGAGGAAATCAAGGTTTACAGATTCACTTTCTCACAGTTGGTCAAGGGGCTTTCTGTAAAGAATCGGGGATCTCATTAGTTGACTTCAGAGGATGAGGAACCCATTCTTGATGTGAACTTTCATGTGCACCCTTGAAACCACATTCACTTTTCTGCTAAAAAAACCTTGTGGCTTTCGGCAGATTTTCCCAGGAGTCATGCACAGAATGGGTGGGGCCTTCTCTGGTCTTCTGCAGGGAGTACCATCCCAGGATGCATGTCGGGTGCCTAGGACAGCATCACGTCACCATTAGTGTCATGTTAGCCAGCCTCCATGGAGAGGCATTTAAAGACGCAGATCTGTCCACAGCTGCGCAGATTACTGAAACCTGGTTTCTGTGCTGCATCTACAAGACTGGAGTTCATTTCAAAATTTGAACACCAGGAGGTTAGCCTTATAAAGATTCCTGATAAAGGAACAGGGTTGGGGGCTCACCTGCCTTCAGCAGATTTTCCCTTTGCTCAAGAGTACTCTTATTTCCTACTTAATGCCTACAAACAGACTCACTTGCTTTCTGCTACCCACCTTGTCTTTCCACTCTTGAAAAAAGTCATCTGTCCAAAATCACATTAAGAGACAGGGAGATTCTATCTCAAGATTAGAACACTTGAGCTGGCCCTGTAGCTCTAGAAGAATTCTGTTTAACCCTTTGAGTTCCTTATGATGGCCATATTCCATGTGGCTCTTGGGTACCTACTGCAAGACACTGGAGATCCATCTTCATAACTCAGGATCCACCACACTCCCTCCTCATCCAAGCAGAAAATCGCAGCTCAACACTTTTCCCATTCTTTAAAAGGACTGAATTTCCCTAGTCTTTTACACAGAATGTGTTCATCAGTAGAAACCGTGGCAACAGATCAGACAGGCTTCAAAAAGCCTGTCTGTATGTAATTAAGAAAAATGAGAGAGCAGCCTTGAGAGCAGCGGGCTCAGACAAGGAGACTGTGGTGCTGAGCCTAGCCAGGCATTCAGTGGGGACGTTTGCTGTTGGAGGCAGCAGATCTTCCTTTCTTCTGATCTCTCTCTCTACTCCCCATTGCAACATTTAGGAGTCCTTCCTGGGGATGTTGCTGGGAGCTTAAATTCCGCATAAAAGTCCCTGCAAAGAATAGGGCCCCAGACTCAGAAGTAACACCTACATGGGTAGAAAGTGGTCCTAGCACCTTCTCCCCCTGGAGATTTATGCACAAGGGGAGACTCACTGTGACTGATCTCATTCTTCATTCAGTCACAAGAGAGGTTAGACAGCCTACCTGCAGGAATGGGCCTGTCTCATCAGGATGCCAGAGCTCAGACCCCTGAAGTTATCATTATTTTATCACCCAGCCTCGAGTCGCTAGCTTGCCAGGTTCAGAGAAGACCTCATGGGAATAAATGGTAGTTCAGCATTGTTCCCAGCATGAGCCCCAGGGCTCCTTGCTCACAGCACTTATTTCTTATCTGAAATCATCCCATCTGTCCCTGCATTTCCTTCTGTCCTCAGCTTTCTCTCTGTGAGAGCAGAAGCGTCTCTCTCTTGCTTCTTACTTTTCTCTGCCTCCCAAGTGCTTAGAAGTATTCAGAGACTATTTGTTACAAGAATGAAGAATGAGTGAGTGAATGAATGAATAATGAATATATTCCCAGTCATTGTTGAGATCCAGCTGTGGGTCATTTCCGTTAATATGCGCTGGTACCCACTCTGTGAGGCGACTAAGACATGCTCTATAAATAAGGAGACTGAGGAAGGACGCTCAGCAGACAAGTTGGGTTTGCCTTGATCTCTGTACTCCACTCTCAGGAAAGGCCCTCTGTGCCCGTTAAAGGCTCCTTGGAAGAAAATGATCCTATTTATTTACCCCTGGACTCGAAAGCCATGGTCTCCACCTGTCCCATTTACCACTATGAGAAGCTCAAGTGAATAAGAAGGGACCAGCTGTTGTTTCATGTGAAAAATAAATGTCCTAAATAAATATGAGACGGAAGTCTTCTTGAAGACCCTTCGCTTTCTTTTCTGAGCAGCTGGGAGCATCATGGGATAGAATCCACCAAGGTATGTCTTCCCAGACTGCAGGTAAGGCAGGGCTCCCAGAACCAACTCTTCACTTCCTACTTTATCTCATCAAAGCCTTTGAGGCTTAGGGACACAAGAAGTGGGCCCTCACTGCCACTTCTGTGTCGAAGCCTGTCTGAGGTCCCCTTATGTATCTATCAAAAGCTATTTCATCTCACTAGAGAGAGGTAGACATGTGGGACTTTCAGCCATATACACAGAGGGAAAAAGGAAAGATAAGTGAAAAGGCTTTCCACAGGAAAATTGCTCCGCGGTCTTAGGAGTCACAGTCAAAGCGGGCACTTCCTTAACGGGAGGCCACGGTGCAGTGAGGATGGCGCAGAGGGGAAGACCTTCACCACACAATCTGGTTGGGTTCTGGAAATTAGTTTTTGGAAGTCCAGGAATGGAGTGTATAACTGATGGACATTGGAGAATGTTCATTAAGGAATGGGTCCTCTGTTTCCAAGATTGAGCAGAAATTTTAGAAGTAGGCAAAAGGGAAAAGCACCCCCGACACAGAGAGAAAATAAAACCACTGTGAAGACTCTCAGGAGTGTGAAGAGAGTTTAGTGCACATGGAATTTCAGAAACAGCCCAACAGCCTTCCCTGTGAGGGGTGAGAGGAGCATGTCTGAGATGAGACACACAGTAGAAGACCCGAGGGGACCTGCGTGACATGGGAAGTAATGTGAGGATTCTTGGGCCCGGAAAGCAGGGGTTTTAGGCAGGAGACCACTACGATCCCATGTGCATTTTAGAGCTTACTTTAGTAGAAGAGAGTGGAGGGAATGCCGGAGAATTAAGGGGCCTT
The DNA here is from genome assembly GCA_035773235.1 of Eospalax fontanierii. Classification (NCBI taxonomy): domain Eukaryota; kingdom Metazoa; phylum Chordata; class Mammalia; order Rodentia; family Spalacidae; genus Eospalax; species Eospalax fontanierii. The sequence continues at coordinate 115,871,559 of CM069526.1, forward strand.
GCAACAAGGCAGGGAAACTGATGGAGCCTGGAGTTGTTCTGAGCCTGAGGAGAAAAGAAATGAGGAAGTGCCTGACAGCTATGCTGGTGGCTCATGTGTTGGACAGTACAGAAGATGAGACTTCTAGGGCCTGGATGCTAAGCAGACAGGGTGTCCAGGAAAACAAGGATGGAGTTGTCAAGCAGTAGGTCAAAGGGAACATAGGCCTGGTGAAGGAGTTGGGAGTGGCTGGGCTGCAGGCGGCTGAGCAGGGGGAGCAGGGGCAAGTTCTTCTTTAGAAAAGCATGGCTGGAGAAATGTAGAGTAATGCCAGGTGGAAGGACTTGGTTTGAGTATAGCAAAGACTTACACAAGTTTAAGTTCAGAAGGTGAATTCAGAGGAAGTCAAGGAAGGGGTTGAAGCTCAAGAAGAGGAGATCACTGGGAGGAGAGCAGTCTCCAAAGAATTCAAGGGACAGATGGTCGCTTTTTGATCAAGACCCGCCTTCGCGGATCTACTGATGGCTGCTTTCTGAACGATAGCCCTGGGACCCCCTGAGGATGCTGTTAGGGAACATCTTTTTAAAAGATCTGCTCCAAACCTAGCAGAGAGCATACACTCAATGTATTTATTATGAAAGTGCAGGAATGGCTTGTGGCTGAGGCAAGGCTGTTTGCTGTAGAAGTGGGACAAGCAACAATAGCGTTGCTCACCGGAAACTTGTGGGCTAAGTCTCACTGGCCTGAATTAAACAAAGATGTCCAAGACAGGCCTGGACCAACATGAGTGTTAACAAATTGTACAGTGTGTGTGCAAGGCTGTCCTGGCCCAGCAAGAGCCCATTTGTGACAGTACCAACTGCTCTTTCAGTCCTAGCTGTATGTTGACTTGAAGAGAGATTGATATTTATCCCTGGACAGATGGGTAGAGAATTCTTGAAGACTGCTTGCAAGACTTCAGTAAAGATACCTCTTGAATTCTGCCTTGTCACAAGCATGCACAGATGCTGTGCTTTAGCTCAGGCCTAATGGGCTTTATATAGTACAGTACTGATTTTCTTTCATGTTTTAATAGAATCCGATTTAATATTTGCTTTCTGCTCTAGCTGCTTGCTGTTGACTGATTCAACACAGAATCCTTCCCTGGTGCCCCCGACCTTGTTGTTATTCCCTCATTTTGTGTGTTGGCATTTGATTCCTGTCTCCAGCATGAACCACTTTACACATGTCTACGTTCAGCTGGTGACGGTCACGTGTGTGAATTCTGAATGCATTACTATCTGGAGTGGCTGCTCCAGCCGACCTACTGTTCAGAAGGGGGGCTTCCGGGCAGGATTCATTTCCATCCGTTAGATGCTAACAATATGCAAAGCTCAGGCTGGAGAACTTGAGGCCATTATCAATCCTGTTCTTGGAAAGGAGGTTGTCCAGCATAATCTGAAAATGCTGGGCACTGTCGCCATTCATTCTACAACATTTCGCTTTCCAACAAGGTACTAGTTTTTCAGAGACATGCTGCAAGGCATTCCACGTTTTCAAATCATGAATAGCCATGAACAGAACTGTTCGGTGGGAATAGGCTGCCATCTTTGACTGGCAGTGTGCCTGCCTGGTTTGTAAGAAGCACAGTGTTCAGAGCCAGGCTCAGGTTAAGAATGCAAACATTGGAATCAGGCAGGTGTGGGATGGCAGTGTGCCTGCCTGGTTTGTAAGAAGCACAGTGTTCAGAGCCAGGCTCAGGTTAAGAATGCAAACATTGGAATCAGGCAGGTATGGGCATCCATTCTGACTTTGGTGCTTTATAGACTGTGTGCTCTACACCTAGGTTCCTCTGTAAATACTAAATACTGGATTACTGCATCTTCCTGTTAGGGTTCCTGGGAGGGAAGAGCTTATAGATAAAGTAATGCATGTAAATCAGCTAGACACACCACTGTGCTTTTCTTGAGTGACTGAGTCAAAAATGGTGGCTGTGTGAACCTCTCCTGCCCAATATTGCCTCTCGTCTATAGAAACTAAGCTTTGTCAACATTCACAACTGCCCTGGTAGTCTTTCTTATAAAGAAACACCCCTGCCACTGTGCACACTCTACATGCATGCTAAACCCCATGAAACTGTGTGTAGTATTCTAGGATTCTTATATCCCTCTACCTTTGAGCTCTGTTCTAAAGAAGAAAAGATAATAAATTCAGTAACTATCCTATACACATAAATCTGGCTGGAGGATAGGGTTTGCTCCTGAGAACAAAATACTTGAACTTGTACTTGTCTTTCCTTTGGGACATGTGATAAAAAGAAAGAAAGCTTCGAAGGGGGGGAACTGATAAAAAAGAGGGTTGCAGGGGTTGAAGGGTTGAAGACAGGTTGTCATCTTTGTCCACCATCTTTTCCCACAAGATGGATTGGAGAACGCAGCTTCGGCACTGAGGAATGAGATGTGTGAGGTAGGCTAGGCAGGCCCCAGAGGCAACCTAGAAAGCTGCTGAGCAAAGAGGTGTCTGCTCAGCCTCACTAGGCCATTCTTTGTCTTCCCGCAGGTGTCCCATCAGGTCCCAGAAATGTCATCTCCATCGTCAATGAGACATCCATCATTCTGGAGTGGCACCCTCCAAGGGAGACCGGTGGGCGGGATGACGTGACCTACAATATCATCTGCAAGAAGTGCCGAGCTGACCGCCGGAGCTGTTCCCGCTGTGACGACAATGTGGAGTTTGTTCCCAGGCAGCTGGGCCTGACCGAGTGCCGTGTCTCCATCAGCAGCCTGTGGGCCCACACGCCCTATACCTTTGACATCCAAGCCATCAATGGAGTCTCCAGCAAGAGTCCCTTCCCCCCACAGCATGTCTCTGTCAACATTACCACAAATCAGGCTGGTGAGTCTGGCGGTTCCTACACTCCTCCCCTGTCAGTGTAACTGAGGCTTCTTCCATCTCTGTGGGAACACAGCTAAAGCTCCACCTATCCTGCCAGCCTGCCTTCAGGCATCCTCACAGGAGTAAAGATGTTGGGTGATGGGCATTTGTAACCAGGGAAGAAGCTGATGTCATCTTTCACCTTCAAGAGTGATTTAGTAGTAGGATATTTTATTGTGCCCAACATCAAACCAAAGATATGTATCTAATCTGGAGCAGGACTGGATGGATACTCTGCATTCATCCAGGTCTTAACAAGTACAGCTAGAAACATGGGTGGAGGGATAGATAGATAGATGGGCACATGGATGGACAGATGAATGAATGGATGGGTGAATGGTAGTTGCATGTACAGTTGGAAAGATAGATGGACAGGTATCTAGATGGATGAATGGAATGAATGGCAGAGCTATTGCAAGTCCGTGGAACAACAACAATGGGTCTTTAACAGAGAGTCCAATGAACTTGTACAGAAATCATATATTAGTTACTTTTCTGTTGCTGTGATATAACACCATGACCAAGGCAACTTAGAGAAAAAAGAGCTTATTAGACTTACAGTTTCAGAAGGATAAGAGCCCATCCTGGTGGGAAGAAAGACAGCAGAGGCAGCTGGAGCAGAAAGCCAAGTGCTCACATCTTCAGTCATGCACAGAAAGCAGAGAGAGACAGACTGGCAGTGGGATGAAGCCATATACTCTTGAATTCCACCCCCAGTGACACACTTCCTGCAGCATTCCCACACCTCCTAAAGGGTCCATGACCCTCCCCACACAACACCATCAACTGACCAAGTGTTCAAATACTTAGGGCCTACGAGGGGACAGCCTCATTCAAACCACCACAGTAGGCTATTTTTCAATCAAACCCCTATTTCTCAAGAGTACATGCTGCCCAGATGCATGCTACAGTCCTATAGAGACCTAGGATAGGTGGTGAGAGAGGACTCCTGGGAACCTATGCATCTCTGGCATGCACGTTTTATTTCTCAGAATTTGTTTATTTTTGTCCCTTCTCATCTTTTCCCATTATTGCTTTCTATACCTCTTGCAGCAATCCATTTCTTTTTATATCCGTTTAGCCAGTCCCTTCACCCCACTAACTCATTTATTTACTAATTCATTATTAAGAGACGGTTATTTAGCATCCACTCTATACAGTGCTGTGAATTGGATGCTGAGAGAGATACAGTGATGCTTGGACACAATTGTTCATCCCATGAAACTCATTAATGGAAGAATTTACGGGACATAGATATAAAGTACAGAGCTGCAAGGTGCTGTTTCTAAACATCGTATTCTGTAAGCCTGCAGTAAATACTGAGGGAGTTAGAAAGAGCATCTCCTCCCCATGTCAGTATGCAAAGCTCAAAGGGGAAGAAGCATCACAGCTGAAGGCAATGGGGGTCATCGACGTGGACCGTGATCTTATTTGGAATTATAGATTTTTCCCAATCAGGGATTCTAGATGGATAGTCTGTTAATAGAATGGCAGAAACCAAACATCTTTCTCTGCTCTCTTTCTCTGTGTATCTCCTCCGTCTTTGGCCTCTTTTTCACGCCATTCACTTCTACTCTGAAACTCCCCATCCTCAGACTTATTCTGCCTCTTTTAATACCAGGCATCTTTGACAGCAAATGATTCTCGGGTTTAAGCTGTCAGAGTTAAGAAGAAAAAAAGGTGTTATGGGAGAGCACGCCTGTCCAGATGGCTGTGTTGTCACCGTGTGTGCACGTGCGCCTGTGTGTGTTCATGTGGTGTTTGTATGTATGTGCGTGGTCACGTGTTTACATGCATATGTGTATAGTGAGAAAATAGAGTGGAAGTGTAGATGCCTCCAGCTGGTGACCACAGCCCGGTGCCATGAAGACAAAGGTTGTGACAGTCTATCTTACCCAAATGGAATGGTAATTTTTGCATAATGTTGAGCCTGTAACATGGGCAGTCTTTGTTAGCAAGTATTTCCCTTGGACACTTTAAGGCAGAAAACTGGCTGAAATATTTTAGTGTCCCAGCTTCTGGGAATAACAATCCTGCCAGGCTGTCATGTTACGCTGGGCTTGGCTGTCTTTTCTCTCTCTCTAAGCATGTGCGAATAAACCTGCCACTTAGATCAGTTTGCTTTATTTCTTCCCCTCCCTTCTCTTACCCTGCTATTCCCGAACCTGCCCATCTGCTTGTCTTACCATCTGCACCTTCCTGGGCTTCAGTGGAGCGGAGGCACCAGGACTCTGAAGAGGGGCCATGCATTACCAGCGTTCAAAATATTTCTTTTTTTCCCCACCCGGTTTCTCCTGTGCAGAGACATTTCTCATGCCCTTTGCTCCCTTTTACAGACCCTTTACTCTTTATCTTTCCTTGTTTTATATTCCGTTATAACCTTCTCATCCATAATTCTTCTTTGATAGTTCTGGAATTTGGGTGTCATAGAGTTTATAATCACCAAGAGAAGGATGCAATCGCTTCTTGGTGGCACATGGTTAGTATAGAGCAAATGTTAAATTGGCGAGTGGCTCTGATCTGGGAGCTCTGGTCTGTCACACCAAGTCGCTAAATATGCACATAAATGCAGATTATCTTCAGCTAACAGTGTTATTAGGAAGGAACCATCAAAATGAACATTTGAGCCCCATCTCTGCAAGAACAGTTGAGAGATACCAAAAGAAGCTATGTATTTTACCAGGATGAACTGAGTGGGCTGTGTGTCATTAAAATCATAATGTATCTAACCTTCCCAGGGTACCTTGGGGGTCCAGGTCAGCTTCCCCTCCTCCAGCCTCCTGGTTCAGTGTGATCTGTATAAGTGCCTATGGCCAACCACTATCCTGGGTAGACGGCAGGTTAAAAAAAGAATTTGACCAAGAGCAGCCGTGGAATCAATCATTAAATCAACTTGTAAGGGATCCCTGAGCCTGGAGCTACCTGACCTCTGAGATGTTTGGGCACCATGGGGTGGGTCCTCATGGAGGGTTAGCTGAGTAAGGATTATAATAGACACCTCGTGTGTCTGTTTCTTTCATGCTCACAAATAATTTTGGAACATATGGGTTCATTTGATCCTCATAATTACCCATCGGTGGGTACTCTGTGCCTGTTTTTTTCAGGTAAGGAAGCAGAAGCTTGCATGGATTTGGAGACTGTAAGGAGATCAGGGTGTGCAAAGCAGGGTCTCACCCTTTGGTTTCTGCCTTCCTACATCCTGTCCTAAAAGTAGACAATCCCTCTGTGCTCTTATTTCATAGTTCCTAGCAATAGATTTTTTAAGTCTCCAAGGAATGAGATTCCATAATCATCCTGTGAATCGCTGGGCACAGAGCCTGTAGTCCTTCACTTGGACACGACCTTGATTGGGGGAACACCTGAGATTCAGAGTCTCCATCTTCTCTTACAACGCTGGTCATGACATTCAGGGATCTTGTATCTCTTGGATGACATTGGGAGAGGGCTGTCACCAAGCTTCAGGTAGTGGCAAAAGAATTCTGCCACTTCTGAGCTCCTCTAGTGTGCCTACCCTTTGCGAGTTCTCTGCAGAGATATGGCTCACACAAAGAAACCAGGTTTGGGATGCTTTTGGAATTTGTTCAACATCTCACCACCAGCAAATAATGTTCCTAAATTTCAAACTCAGATTTGTGGCCATTTTATCCTCAGACCTATCAAAAATCGCATTATGGTGGGCCATGTAACTTATAAGCTCTCTCTAAGCTATTGCCACATTGCTGGGCCACTTTAGCTGTCAAAAAAATGTCCATCATCTTTGGTCAGGGTTGGTCATGAATTATGCAAGCTCAGACTTATGTGAGGTCTTCAGGGATGCATCCTTGCACTGAATGCAGCTGCTGTGCGTTTAAAATAGACCAGGTCAGGCGGAACTCTCTCTGTTCCAGTGGCCAAGCGATCTGCAGAGAGGTTGTTATCACCACTAACTCCCACAGTCAGTCTTTGGCACTGGCCTCAGATCCAGTCCGATGGCTGGATCATCTGGCTGTCAGAGAGAATTAAGTGAATGATAGACTTCACTCCTCTCTCCTGCCAGTTAGGCATCAGAGTTGGGGAAAGGAGCTTCTGCAATCATGGGAGTGGGGGAGATGAATCATACCAGTGCATGAGTGCGATTATCCGAGTCATGAAAACACCCTGAAGGCCAGAAGGCCAGGGAGGTAACAGAGAGAAACCAGGCAGTAGGGATTGGTAGGGACTGCATGGAACTGCAGGATACAGGTACAACCACCATTCTGCCCCAGCAAGTATTGCCATGCCTGGCACTGTCTGAATTTTATAAGCTGAAAATCCAGATTTAAAATGTTGACAACTGATTAGAAAATTTTAAAGCACTTGAGAGTCAAACAGATCCAGTTCTGGATTTGGCCTGACTGCAGTTTGTATCCTCTCATTCGGAGGGCTAATCTGATTGACCCAAACCTCAACTTGAGCTGCTGTGCCACTCAACCTCTCCTCTTGGTCCATGGAGACAGTCCAGGGGCTGAATCCCCTCTTCATTCCTCATGACTCATGTGAATCCATTTAACTGCCAAGATCCTCATTTCTCATGTGAGAACTGAAAACCGTGGTACCTGCTTTCTAGTACTGGAGTGACAAGCAGACGAGACAGAGGATGTGAAATCCCTGTATGCCTCATTCTGGCCTGGAGATTAGCCTCATTTCTAACACTATGTCCTGAGCCAGAGAGCAAATTGCTAGACTTTTTCTCCCTCATCTCCTTCCTTCCCAAGGCTTCTGGGTCTCTTTGTTTGGGATTGATGCTATCTGCAACCATTTGCTCATGCTGTGCTGATTGGAGTAAGCATTGACAAGAGGGGACCAAATCTTTATCAATGAACTAATTACTCAGACCTCCTATACTTTGCTCAGGATCATTTTGCCTCTCAGGTAGCCTCTGCCTTCCTTTATATTTGGAACAGCATCACTGGCCCCCTTACTAGTATGATTCCATCAGTATGACTTACAGGTGACATTTATATTATGCACACTTCACACATGGCCTACTGTGACCAGTCTATTCATCAGGCCCACAACACAGATACAATTTCTTACCTAATGTTATCAAAAATAACTCTGCTGCTTCTGTTAATCACCAAAAGCTCCTACAATTTGTCCATTTTAAGGCATTTTTTGAAGTTCTTAGACAATTAAAGTCACTCAGATGCACTACTTTTCCCACAAAAGAATTACCTAGAACATCAATGCCTCTGAATTCATCACCTAATTTGCATTATTCCTTGGTTAAATATAGTATTTGCATGCATAAAGAATAATCTTTGAATATGAAAAGGAATTTATGATATTGCAATATATTGAGCTCTTTGGAGGAAAGATATTATGTAAATCTCAAAATTAAATATTAAAACAATATTACACGCTGCCTGTAAAAATGTAGAGTGTTAAGAGCCCATATGCTGGAACCAGTTCATTTTTAAAGGTTGGTCTCATTGGAAATTAGTGGGTAAAATTTGCTCTAGAGTGGAGAAAAGATTGAGTCAGAACTTTAAAAAGACTGGAATGATTTTAAAGAAAACTTCAAAAGAAGTAAATAAAGTGAAAAAGAAAACTTAAATGAAATTTTCACTGTTCTTAATTCAATTTCACAGTTCATTTCATTGCTGTCTTCTCGTTGGTAATTCCAGAAAGGTTTGTACTGTTTCCTAAGCCCTGCCATTGAGAAGAAATTTACAGGTGACCTCAGAAAGGCCAGGCCCTCAGCAGACACTGATGTGTTGGTGGCAGAGCTGAGGAGGTCAGCATGTGGTGCTGATGGCCTCTGGGGTTGTGAGGTCAGCATGTGGTGCTGATGGCCACTGGGTTGTGGTTTCCCTTTGCAGCCTTGGGGGTTTTTCACTGCATAGAGAACTCTGAGGAGAACCAGGCCCTCTCACCCACCATCAGCTTCCTGGGGGAAGAACTACAGAGTACTTGGCACAAAGAGCCTTGGGAAATATGTGCCAGGTGTCTTTATTCCCCACAGACAGGAATTAGTATGTGTCTGGCTGGAGCGTGATGATTAGCCTGGGTAGTCTGCAGGAGAAATCTTAAGATCCCTTCCAGATCTGTCAGATGACCAGGCATCTTCCTCCTTTATGACTTCTATGAAAACTTTGGTAATGATGTTTAAGACGGGACTCTGAGCCCCTATTCCCTTGAAGGAACACAAAGAAACTCAGCTACCCTCCCAGGGGATTGGTTGTGGCTTTTTTCAACATTTGCACTTTGGAAATACACCCACTCAACACAGTCTTTGTGACAGCTTACCAAATGCTGGCTCAACACTTGCCTGCTTCTTAGGAATTCCCATTCATTCACTTTCTCCATCAACATGTACTGAGACCTTCTGTCCTCCGTATTGCTCTAGACTCTAGGAACACAGCAGCAAACTGTCATAAATCCACGCCTTCTCAGCGCCCATTGAGACCAGACCGAGTTGCCCAGAACATGAACTGGGAATTCTGCTGTAAAGTAACTTGAGAGTCCAAGCCACTCACCTGGGTCTTTGTACCACTCTTTTCTTGAGACTTAGGATGTAGCCACATCTATGTGCAGGACAGCATTACAGTTTCTGGTAGCAGTTGCTCTACGGTGACTGTATTGGGTAGGGTATTTTATTGTTTGCCAGCTGACCAACCTGAACTTCTGGGGTCAGGTGACACCTGTTAGGCCACAAGGCTGGGAACTCTTTCAGGTCTGCTACAGTGACTAAGAGCTGAGAGCTCGAGGAGAGCTGAGAATGGTCCCACCCTGCACCATCTCTGGGATGAATTGAGTGCCACTAGGGCCCTGCGGACTTATTCTTCAGCTTATTCCATCTTGGGCCAGGTGCTCTAGAGTATGGCTTGTGAGGGGATGATGGTGCTGCTGGCAACGGGACTGTGGGAAGTTCTTGGAAGAGCACGTGTGCCTGTTACAACCCTCAGCTGAGAGAGAACACTAGTTGGATAATGACATTGTTGTCATTGGCCTTGTGGTCTTGGCAGAGACTGGGAGGGAGGAAAGGGCTTCTGTCCACTCAACATTCCAAGCAGGTCAGCTCCATGAGTCAACTATAACCTCCAGAAGTGTATGTCCTAAATCCATCATATTGACTCTTGAACCCTTGTGTCTAGCTAGATATCTGAAACATAGAAAATATTCCACAAATGGAATGAACTAATAGAGTAAAAAAAAAAAATTAAATGAATGAAGGCCTTGGTATTCTCAAATTAATTTCAGGCATCAGCAAATGATTCAGCTTCAGTTCTCTCTGTGGTCTCTCCATTAGGCATCTCTCTGTGTGGGACTAGATTGGAATTTTAGCCCCTAACTCCTCCAGCTGTTGGTGAGGCCTGTGAGGTACCATATCCCCACAAGAAGTGGCCCAGTGAAAGCCCTTCTGTCGCGATTTGGCCTGCCCTGCTTGCTGGCAGGGGTCCAGTTGCTAGAGCAAGTGCAGTCCTGGGTAGCGGGACGGCATTCCGGCACTGTGTCTGTCCACCTGTGCGCCAGCTCCGTGCCTGTCATTTTCACAGTACCCTCCGTGTTAAACAGGCAGGAGCACCAGGGGTTTTTGAATGCAGCAATTAACAAAACAGTAATCAAGCTAAGTGTTTAATTTCAGAAAATTAACATCTTCTCTGAGCAGATGCGAAAGATGGGGAAAAGGCACATCGAATGTTCTGGGTGAATAAAGGCATTGCTGGACCACTAATATTTTCCAGGAAGAGGGGGGTCTGCCAGTACCCCAGGCTTTGGGATCAGTTTCCTCTTCAGAGCTTAACTGTAGGATGGTAGCTATTATGGTGAACCCTAGCATTTTAAGGCATGCTTTTCTTTCTTTTTCTTTTCCCTTTTTGCTTTCTTTTTTTCAGGAGCATAGGAACAGAGCAAAGGCCCAGTCACAATCCTTGTGAGCATCTGTGCACCACAGAAAAGTCTCAGTGTGGCACTGTACTGCCAAACGATGCTGTATGGGCAGCTGTGTCTCTCTCTCTTTCTCTCTCTCAGTCTCTCATTCTCCCTCCCTCTCTCCCTCTGTTATGTTTTTGCTCCTCCTGATAAGTTCCCTCAGGAAAAGGACCATATCTCCTATAAGCGACTCCTGGACCTCAGCACTTTGTCCTCTGCCACAGTGTGCTGGGTGGCCCTAGATCACACCTACAGTCAGAAGCTTTCTCATAAAGCAATGATACCATCCTTTGCAGGATAAAGTTCGAATGTTGGGAATGGATTTGCAAGGAGCTAGGTAGAGACAGGGACAGTAAGATCCTCTTAGTGTCTAATTCCTCCTCTGGTAGATGAGAATTATTACCCAAGACCGAAGAAGGGGAGAGCAAGGAAAATGTCTCCATGTGAGGAATGCCATGAAGTTTGAGATGCAGTCAGGTAGGCTTGGGGTTCTGTGACGAGGTTCTGCAGCTAACCAGGGGAACAAGAGCTCTCAGGGGTTGCACTGAGTCTGCCACTGCCTGAAGGAGCCCCAGAAACTGTGTACTCACAGGGCTACAGGTCCTCAGGAGGGTACTGGCAATCCGGCTTAATGAGCAGCTTTCCTTGAGAGGTCTTATAAGCATCTGACATGGAGAACAAAGAAAGCGAAGCAGGAAAATGAGAATGGTTGGCAGGTACCTAGGAGACATCCCAAGAGCTCCCACAAGCCTTCAGGGGCCACATCCAGAGAAGATGGCTTCGGTGCTGTGCGTAGCAATTTATGGAGGATTTCCGTGCCTGTTCAAAATATTATTTATGCAGTTTGATATTCAGGCTTCAATTTTCTCTGTGAAGTGGGAAATAAGGTTGCTTGCCAAGAGTGAAGGGGGTGGTACTGGGGCTGAATGTTAGAGGAGAATGGGACAAATCAGATGAGCTACTGCAGAGGACTGGAGATGGGTTAACTACAGAGACTGGGGGTTTCCAAAACATGTTGAGAGCTCATTTGAGGCTGGAAATCCCGTGTTTACAAAGACCACACCCGAGCCCTTTTGTCTGGCCTTGCCAACAGTGTGCAGCTCCTGGGTATCAGAGTCTACAGGCCGTGCACGGATCTAACTCTGGTTGAGTTTGGGCAATTGTATGGTGTGAAGAGAAAGACAACCCAGCCTGAGGGTATGAGGAGTGTGTGAATTACAGTGTTGGAAAGATGGAGCCTGCACTGGGTAACGGGGAATATGAATCAGAGGCTACTGTGATGAGTAGACATGGAACCAACCAGGCCGGATAAAGCCAACAAGAATTGCATGGGTGCATCCAGGATTGTGGTAAGGAAGCAGAATATTCAACCCGCAATTTTGAAAGTGGACTAATTTCAGGTGAGGTGAAGTCCAAGTGCATCAATGGACTGGGCAGACAGGGGAGAGCTGTGGAATTGAAGGAAATGAAAATGAGGTATTCAAAAAGACATTAGAATCACCCTCTGGAGGACAAGGCTGACTGGAGAAGATAGAAACAGGAAGGGTGTGCATAGCCAACTCAAGACCCAGACTGTGATGGTCTAGACACACGAAATATCTACAGAGGGTGCAGGACATGGTGAGAAGTAATGTGAAAGAGATGTTGGGAGGCTGGGAGGAAATACCCCACTTCCTGCCCCTGGGTGTGCCAGGCATAAACTCAGGAGCTACCACCACTTGAGAGAGCAGCAGTACAGAGATGCTGCCAGGGAAAGCTTTCTTTCCTTGACAGGAGTATAGAGAACTGCTGTCAGAGGAAGTGGTGGAACTGGCGGCTGTCCTGATTCGTGAGCAGCCACTTTGGGCAGAGGGGTGTCCATTGGGAATGCATTTCATTTCATGGCAGGAAGGAGAAATCAGGGTCATAGAGAAGAGGTCAGAACTTAGCAGGGATGGCAGGTGGTATGTGGGGAGGAGCTTATGGTGAGTGTTTCAGGATGGAAACTGGCCTGCACCAGAGCCTGGTGGGCTACTCTCAGAAAGGGCTCTGAGCCTTTAGGCCAGAAGACCTGGACCCCCAGTCCTGGGGTAGTGATGGAGGAGTCCCAGCCATGTGGAGGCTCTGCTGAATACACCTAGGTGAGAGCTAGGGAGAAACCAAGATACGCAATGCACTGTGGTGTGTCTTTTGCTGCCTCCAGAGCCCCAACCTCACCCATGTGCTGGATTCCGTGGAACTTTCTGTGATCAGATATTGGACCAAAGGTACCAACGTGCTTGCCTTATGCCAGGAAAGGCTGACAGGCCCACAGGAAACAGGATGAACATTGCACCTTAGGTGACCCAATAGGTCCTGATGATCTCATCCTCAGCTGTCTAGATGCCTGCCTAGGACAGGTCTCTTTTGACAAGTACCCCCCTCAGCCTCGCGCCCCATACCATACACCTCCACAGCCTCCCACGGCTCCCGAGTCACATAGCTCAGGTTTGCTGTCATTTACACAGTAAATTTTTATTTTCAGGGGCTTCTTCGGTTACCTCAGTAGGGAGGAGGGGCTGTGGGAAAATGCCAGCCTGGTGGGGTGAGGGGACTAGGAGCGGAATTACATGGCAGGGCCATTGACCTCTGTGTTTTCTGGAACAATGTTCTCTGCCCTTTCCCTTGGGGCAGGGGGGCAGTTCCTGATCTCTCTGAAAACATAAGGGATCTTGAAGGCAGTGAGTGATTGAGCCTTACTGCCCCACTCCAGTACCAGGCATCATCCTCGAGGAACTGTAGAACTGTTGAGCACCTGAGTGTAGAGCTGGGAAAGAGGGCTGGTATCCATCCTGGAAATGAGCCCAGCTATTTCTGGCTCTGCATTAACTTGGTGGGGACTTAAGGAAGTCACTTTCCCTCTCTTGCCCTCGGCACTCTAATCTCTAAATTCTAGGACTTGACAGAAAATTGAATGACCTGCATGTCCTCTCAGAGCTTAACATTTCTGATTTCTAGATGTCTAGATAATCATCCTAAACCTAAGCATGAGTCAAGCTCACAGGTCTGGAAGGGATCCCTAAACCCAGAATACTGGGCCCGCCCCTCTCCCCAGTTTATAGTTCAGGAAGCCTGTGGTAGGGATCAAGTTTCATCACTTCTCACCAATCCCAGCATGATGCTGGAACCTCACTGTGAGAACTCGCAGAGTTAAGTGGATGGTTCCAGTGACTATCCCCATGTTTGTGAGAGGTGATATCAGAAATGAGGGTCCTGCATTAAACCTGTTTTCAGAGAAGACCCCATACACACACACACACACGCACACACAACCTTGGTTTGGAGCCAAATCTTTAACGGGTAGATCAATAAAGGAAGAGCCTATGGCTCCCAGCCTCACTTTCTCTCATGGTTCTGCTAATGTCCCACAACACAAGGAACTGAGGCTGTATACCCAAGGAGAGCTCTGACCCCAGATGACTCTGTATTAGGGAGGGAATTTAAAGGAAGTGTTAGGGTTATCTCAAGGCAAAAAAAGCAAAACAAGAAGCCAGTGTTCACAACAGGGAAAAACAATGAGAGAAATAATTAATTCTGCTTTTATATTCATATCCAGTCTCCAAACTAATTGCTTATTTGTTTAATCTACTTTGACCAGAAGTGTTACTGCAAAAGTATTTAACAAGTCAGGCTTCCTAATGTACAATTCAAGCATATTTGTGCAGTGGAATGAGTTTTCGTCAACAGAGGGATAACCTGTTCTCTAGGCAGGGCCTTCTTAGCAGAGTTACTTTCTAGAATAGAAATGTCACCGGAAATACAAGTCATCTGTGTGCAAATCATTCTTTGCCATCAGTCCCAGTGGGCCTGAAGTCTTTAGCTGACATTTCAATAAAGCTTTGGGCTTTTTCCTATGGATGTATTTTACGTGAGGGAAAAGACAGCCAGCCACTCCCCTCAGGCCTCTGAATCCAGTCACTCATACCATCTAGGAACAGACATAATTTAACCAGAGGCTCCAAGGGAAACTCTAAAGACTTCACAAGTGAGATAGTGTTGGACCTAGCCTCCAGGGTGTCTTCATCTATGCAGTGCAGAAGTATTCCTGTCTCCACTCTCTTGGGACCCCTACACTTAGACCAACTCCATGTTCCCCCAGAGATCCACAGCCTTTTCCCTCCCCTTCCCCATCCCTTTCTCCTCTAAAGGCTAATATTCATGTTTGGTAAAATAAACCATTTTCTGACCTCCTTTTCCTCTATACTCTTTAGAGCAGATCCTTAGTCATTCTAGTAAGAGCAAAATTTTGTCCAACATCTAATACATGGTTAATGATACTGGTTAAATGTGAAGAGGCTCAAATCATACTTCCTGTCCCAAAGAGCTTATTGCAGTGATGCAGAACAGAGCAGCTGGAAAGTTAAATAACGGTGTACTGATTCCCAAGCTGGGATCACTCCCCAGTGACATAAACAATGAGAGCTTTGAGTTGGGCAAGGGCCAGAGAGGGCAATGTGGAGCTCTCTTTGTGCCTCTAAAGGTTAGCAGGGGCACGAAGTGAGGCCACAGACACGAGAAGCAAGTTCCTGAGCCTGGAGTAACCAATGTGTCCCACAGTTTTAAATGCTGAGGAGAAAGTTAGGACTGTTTCCAGTGGGGAGTCACTAAAAAACTGTGGCTATCAGAGCACTGTGGGTAAAGTCAGGCTTCAGCAAGAATGGTCTAGCAACACTGTAGTTTGACATGAAACGGTCCAGGAGGTCAACGTACGTGCTGGACAGTGAGGTGAGATCTGAGATGGGTTTGAAAGGCCGTGGAAAGGCAACAGTGGAGCCTCAGGAACACCGGGACCAGCCACTGGATGGGTGGGGCGTGGCTCATGCCCTCCTGTGTTATCCTGTCCATGGGGACAAGGCACCCATGCCTTTCTAAATTGCATCCTGGAAAAGCTACGTTGTTTACAGATGACCCAAGAAAACCAGCCTTGTCCAGTGCGTGTGTCCCTCCCTCTGGAGAGACCAGCTCTGTTTGCCTTCCCTGTCTTTAAGCCTGTTCTTGCCTATCACTTCCATTCTGACTTGGGTGACATGTTTATTTATTCCCTCAAAGGTATTTCTCAAATAAATGCCCAAGGCTGCCACTGGATTAGATTGTGTTTCTCACATTTACCCTGGGGAGCTATGACCAGGGATTGATTTGCATGTGTGAGCAGCAGTGGTCCCAGAAGGAGAGTTTCTGATGGATGCCAAGTGCCCAGCCTGCCAGGAAGGAGCAGTAGACCACACATGGCACTGCCTCAGAACACTTGGAAAATTCATAATGTAAGGATTAACATTCCTGTTGTATGGTTGAAAAATATGAGTCTCAGTGAAGTTAAGGCCTTGAGTTAACCTTAGCTCAAGTTCACATAGTAAGCAGATGGCTAAGCTGGAATAAGAGCCTGCCTCTCGGCAGCATCTGTAGGGCTCTGAACACAGCACTTCTTTCTGCTATTTCTACTCCATTGGTCTGAGGCACCGGGCTCCTTACTATTCCTTACCTCACCTGTTTCTTCACAGTTGTGATCTGTGGTAGGGGTGGCAAGCTGTGAGTCCACGGATGGTTCGGCTGGGAAATGCTGTTCTAGAGAGAGCAGGGAAGGTTGATACTGCCACACGATGCAGCAATTTCAGTCCTAGTGTTACCCCCGAGAGAAATGTAAGCATATGTCACACAGAGAAAATGGCATATAAGTACTCATGGAAACATAATTCTTTTGTGTGCATGTGTGTGCGCATGCTTATATGTGTTTGTGTGCTTATACATATATAGGTGCACATGTCATGTGTGGGTGTATGTAACAGTCAGAAGACAACTTCAGGTACTTTTCCTTAGGAGTCATCCACTTTGTTTTTAGAGATTGGCCTGGAGCTTTCTAAGTAAGCTAGGCTGGTGGCCAGCCAGTCCCAGGACCCTCATACTTGTAAACCAAGTGCCTTACTGACAGTCATCTCCCAGACCCAACATTATTGTATTTTATTATTTTTATTTTTGACATTTTTGCAGACATATAGACTGTATTGTGAACATGTTCGTGTTCCATTACTCTCTTAGCCCTCTCCCACTCCTGTAACTCCCTTCTCCTTCTCCCCAATGAATCCACTTCCCACCCATGTGTGTGTGTGTGTGTATGTGTGTGTGTGTGTGTGTATGTGTGTGTGTGTGTAGGTCTTGTGTAGTCACACATGCTGTATTTTCATGATTGTGACAGCCTCACCATACCCAGAAAACAGCATCTCATAGCACCTCTCTCCATCCTCCAGCTCTTGCAATCTTCCTGGTCCTCTTCCCTGCAGTTTGCTGAGCCCCAGTTAGGGCTAGGCACTCAACAGTCACATATTCTCAGCATTTGGGTCAGTTATAAGTCTCTTCATTAACTGTTGCTCTCTGCAAAGAGAAGCTTCCCTGGTGGACTGAGTAGCACTGGCCTGTGAGAATAAGCAGAAATGTTTAGGAGGCAGTTTGGCTACATGAACATTTAGCAAAACATCACTAGAACTTCCTTCCTAGGGCCTAAGGCCTCTTCACATAAGCCTCTGACCAAGTTTACAGTAATAAGGATATTCTGTTCTGTGGAGCAGACCTCAAGTCCAATTGGAAAGTGGTTGGTTACTCCCCAAATATTCTTGCCTATACTGCACCAGTGGGCACGTATTGCCTGGCAGGTCAGAACTGTAGCACAAAGGGTCTGCATATGGGAAAGACTGTTGGTAGATTTTCTCCTCTTGCAGCCCGCATACGCATACACTTTCTGGCAATCTGAACTTCAGCCAGCAGGGAGGAACTTAGCACTCTCAGTCATAACCTTGATTTTCAAAGAAAACTGCTTTGCCACATCCACCATGGATTAATTTGAGGGTGGGAGATGGTTTCCTCTCTCTAAGAATAAATTCAGATATGAACTCCTTCAGGCTGAAGAGACAACTCACCTTCCAGGGGACTTGGAGAACTTTCTCCTAACTGAGTGAGTGAGAGAGAACTCAGCTGTTGCCTATACCATCCTGAGCTAGGAGAGATAGCCTGGGAGCCAGCAGAGACACTGGCCTTAGAACATGGCCATCCCTGGTGGGGTTTCCACCCATACAAGCAACTCAGTTTCCCTCTTAGATAAGATTTATTGAATCCCCAAATCCAAGTGTCTTATTTTGCATAACCTCTTCAAACATTTTTGTTCAACAGAACAACTTACTTTTGAATGGATTTGTAGTTTGCTGTTAGTTTTCTTTAAAATTATGCATAAATACTTTTAATTTCTTAAAAAAGTATATTAACATAGTAAACTGTTATAGCATTTATTAGATCCCAAAGTGGATTATGGTTAAAACTGTTGAAAGAATTATTTTGACTAAAAAATCAATTAAGAGATTATAGAGTATTTTCTAATAAGCAAAGATAATGCACTAGAAGGTAGTGATTATCTTAGGAAAAAAATATTTATTTTTATATTTTGAAATCTGAGATGATTAATTGTTGAGGGAAAGTCTCCCTATTGAATAAGGAAAACAAAATGAGTAAGAAGAAACCTTTGAATGTGATTGAATCTGTAACTAAATGAAAGGATCAAGGAATGTACAGTCGAGGTAGCACCATCAAGGCTTTTGCACATCAGAACTCAGGGTCCAGATTTGGAAAGATGGATGTTTGAGATAGATTTGTGCCATCATCCCAGACTCTCCTGAGTCTTGTGGAGGCATCATAACCTCCACGGGATCCTTTCATAGCAATGGAGCCCTGGCTGCTCTTCTGATACTAATGGTAGTGAACAGTGACCAATGACCAGTTTAGGCTGGCACCATCCTGTGCCATGACCTGAGAGCTAGGGGCCATCCTGCCTCCTCAGTGTATCCACAGCCCGTTTGTCAGAACAGGCAAGAACATTCCATGCACTTTTTCTCCTGCATGTGATGTACTATCTTGGATCTATGTGCTACTAACGCAATTTGGAAGTAAAAATCTCCCAAAAATCTTCAGTAGCAGAAACAGAGACAAAGGACTTTTCTCCCGTGGCTTGTCCTTGTTTCTTTTCCATCTCTAGCCCCTCGATCACCGAAGTAAGTCTTATGTTCTTGACATCTTTAAACAGCCTCTTATTGGTGGTCGACTCCTCTAGTGGACACTCCTGGCTCTAACTCTGCTTGAACCGTGGTTGGTTTTTTTTCCTGAGGACAAATGAGATGCACTGCTTTGCTTCCTTCTCTCTTTATGATCCTGTTGGACTAGCCTCTATTTTTCTCAGAGTGACTGCAGGGCAATTTTGGTTCTGTTTAGATTTACTGAGTACCTCCATTTTAGACAAAAAAAAATCTTTGTTGAACGAACATTCAGTATCTTCTTTCCAAATAGCCCCTAAGCCAATTCTTTCTTCTTACCTTTTCTCCAAAATGGCTTCTGTATTTTTCCTTTGTGATTTGAATAAGCCTGTGAACTCTTCCTTGTCATTTCTGTCTCTCAGTAGATTGTTTCATTTGGTAAAAAGCTTTGTATGTTTACAAAACAGATTCTATTAAACATTCAGTGAAACTATTTCTTCTTTCAAGGATTATGGACAAAACACCACTGACCAGGACTGACTCTATTGAAATCAGTGTTTTGGGGAGTCACAGAGGTTACCTCTTGGAATTAATCCTCCCATCCCTTTTAATCTGCCTTAGTTTTTACTAGAAGTCAGTGCTTGAATGAATGACTGAACTCATTTTTTTTTCTGTTTGTCTGATGGTTTCATAGCACATAAAACATTAGATTTAGGGGTGATATTTGCCCTTGGAGAAGGAAACATCAAGTCCATCACTGTAGGTGATTGCTAGTGGCAGAACCTGAATGAAGCAGTGTCTAACTTTCTCACAGGGCAAGAAATGCTGTGTTGCTTTCTCCCACATGCTAAATCCCAATCCCAATTAAAACATAAGACATTTAGAGTACCCTATGTGAGGGTACAGCTTTCCATAGGGCTTGTGACCATCATGTCCTCACTATAAATCTGAGAAATGTTCCCAGGGATGACCACTATCCTGACTTTCTCTTGGACCCATGAGCTGTTAATTGACTGCTGGGAAAGTCTGTGCTATCTTCAGAAATGAGGGCATTCATGATTTTCACTGTTGATTACTTCTGGGACTCCTTACCCTGTGATTGTGTCTTTACAATCTGACCCTTGTTAAACTGCAAGGACCTTGAAGCCAAGGCTATGAATCTCTTACCCCTGTTCCCAGTGGTTAGAGCAGGCATGGCATAGTATTTGGCACATATGTGGACTTTTGAATGATGGGTTTTTGAAGAAGAAAGACAAAGGGAAGAAGAACCAAGCCCAGGAATATCCTCAGTCTGTTAAGTTGATCTTCTCAAGATTAGTACAGTTTAATAGCATAAAGCAATGGTATTTATTGTGATACTTTTATGCATGTATGTAACATACTTGGATTATATTTATTCCCTTATTAACTCTCTTATATCCTCTCTCTTCCTCCTCCTGGTCCTTTCTTCTTCCCCCACAGTATCCCTTTGACTTTCATGACTCCTCTACTTCTGGCTACACACATGAGAGAAAAGTAAATGGTACTTGTCTTTCCAAATACCGCTGTTTTTCTTAACAAGATGATCACCACTTCCATCTATTTTCCTGCAAACGATGTGATTCTGTTCCCCCTGTGACTGAATAGTACTCCACGGTGTATGTATACCACATTTTTAATCCAGTCACCTCTGATTGGCATATAGTCTAATTCTATAATGCAACTATTGTGAATTCTGTCATCATAAGCATGTATCTGTGCCCTTTACTCTGATTCCTTTCATGTACATCCAGGTCTTTTGATACCTCTGGTATTCTTCTCTTTACTCAAGATTTCTTTGCTATTTGGGGTCTTTTATGTATCTGTATGGGTTTTAGGATTTATTCTCTGTGAAGAATATTAATGGAATTTTGATAGGGATTACACTGAATTTATAAGTCACTTTCAGAAATATATCTATGTTACCAATAATTCTGATGATCCATGAGCATGGGAGATATTTCCATCTTTTGATGTCTTCTTCAGCTTCTTGAGGATTTTATATTTTTTATTGTAGAGTGTTTTTTTTTTAATTTTTTTGGTTGAACTTATTCCCAGATTTTTTGAGGTTATTATTAATGGGGTTGTTTTCTTGATTTCTTTCTCAATGAGTTCATTATTGATGTTTAGAAGAAGCTACTGTTTTTTTGTATGTTGATTTTGTATTCTGCACTTTACTAAAATTTTTAAGCCAAATCTAAAAGTCTTCTGGTGGGACCTTTCACATATTTTAATTTGATGTCTTTTCCTATTTCTGCCCTGATTTCTTCAATGACTTATTGATGTGTCAAAAGTGTTTTGTTCAATCTCCCTGTATTCATGTAGGCTTTCCTTTTTTCTTGCTGATTATTTCTAGTTTTGCCCCCCTGTGAACTGGTAAGATACAAAAATTATTTCAAAATATCTTTAAAATGACCCATTTTGGAGAAAGTTCCATGAACCGCAGAGAAGAGTGTGCATTCCGCAGCTTTTGGACAGGCTATTCTGTAAGTGTCTACTGAGTTCCTTTGATCTACAAGGCAGTTAATCTTTTGTTTTTTTCATTGATTTTTGATCTGATGGCCTCTCTGCTGGTGAGAGTAGAACACTGAAGTCACCACTGGGTGAGTCAGTCTTTTTGTCACTGTAAAAAATGCCTGAGAAAAATAACTTATAGGAGGAAAGATTTATTCTGGCTCACAGTCCAAAGTTTTAAGTCAACAGTTGGCTTGGCTTCCTTCATTGTCATGATTTTGTGGTAAAGCAGGTCATCACAGAAGCAGGAGAGCATTGCAGAACAAAGCTGCTCACCTCAGATGGCCAAGAAGCAGAAAAGCAAAGAGGGGACACGTTCAATATATCCCACTCAGAGATACTTCCCCAGTGACCTGCATCCTCGAACCAGGTCCCACTCCCTACTTGCCATCATATTTTAATAATGTACCAGGCCTTCTTCAGTAGGTTGCTCAAAGCCCTTCTGGTCTAATCACATATCAGTAGCAACTCCAGCGTAGAACAAACTTCAAACTCATGCACATTAAAGAGACATTTAATAGCCAAAGTACAACATCCATTATTACTACATTCGCCTTTTTGTCTTTTTATGTCCGGTAATGCTACTGTTCTCTGTTTAGGTATACTGATATTTGATGTGTATGCATTTTCAATCTTTATATCCTCTTACTATATTGTTTCTCTTATCAGTATGTATGACATTTATCTGCTCTAGTTTTGGCTTGAGAGCTGCGTTTTGGGTTTGGGAATAACTCTTCTACTTGCTTTCAGGTTCTACTTTCTGACTTGCTGAGATTATCATTTTCTACCATTTTACTTCCTGTCTGTGTATTTCTTTGCCACTAATGTGAGTTTCCTGTAGGCAATAAAAAGTTGGTTCTTCTTTTATCATCCAATAAGCCAGTCCTCTCTGTCTTTTTACTGCATAAATACAGCCATTTGCATTCAGGATTATCTGGACTTAGTGATATTTATTCTTTTCTGTTGCATTAGTTACTTTTCTGCTGCTATGACAAACACCATGACCAAAGCAACTTATAGAAAAAAGAGTTTATTTGAATTACAATTCCAGAGGGATGAGTCTATCATACTGGGGGAGGTATGGCAGCAGGAGTCTCCTGGAGCAGAAAGACAAGAGCTCATGTCTTCAAGCATATATAGGAAACAAGGAGAGAGTGAGAAAGACTGGAAATGGGACATGGCTATGTATTTCCTCCAGCAAGGCTGCATCTCCTAAATGTCTGCAAACAGTGACACCAACCAGGGATAAGTTTTCAAATACTTGGAGCCAATGAGGGACATTCTCATTCGAAGCCCCACACCTGTGCTTTTGGGTTGTGTTTCTCTTCCTCTTCTGCGTAGGGGGCTTATGAGTATCTTCTGCAATGCTCACTTAGCATTCTTAATTGTTCTGGCTTATGCTTGTCTTTGAAGCTCTCCATTTCTCCTTTCATTTCTGAAGAAATTTGCTAGACAAAGTAACCTTGGTGGGGAGTTATTTTCTTTCAGGACTTGAAATCACCATTCCATTTTCTCTTGGCCTTGAGAGTTTCTGCTGAGGAATCTGCTGTTATTGTATGAGACCTGCTTTTGTAAGTGAGTTGTTTATTTCTCACAACTTTTGGTATTCTCTGGACTGTAACCTTGGCATGATTACCACATATATTTCACATGGAAGGGTTCTTTTCTGGTCATATCTGTTTTAAGTTCAAAATACCTTTGAAACCTTGATGTCTATGTTTTTCCTAAGATTTTACAAGTCTTTTGCTATTGTTTCACCAAATATGCTTTCTGTGTCTTTACTGTGTATGTGAGCACCCTTCATCCACACTGAAACTTTGTAAAGTTATCATTTAATCATGCCTCAAAGTTTATGAATCTTTGTATTTATTATGTTATTCTTTAAGTCTTTAAATCTTGTTTTCTGTTTGATCCAGTCTGGTGGTGAGACTTTTGGTTTAACCTTTTATTTGGCTTACTGAGCTTCTCAGTTCCAAGCTTTCTGTCTGGCTCTTTAGGGTCCTTCCTCTTCCGTGCTTGGCTTCTTCACATCCCATGTCTCCCTTGCTTCATTTAACTGTTTGTTTGTATCCTCTTTGAGCTCCTTGGTCATTTTGATCATAACTTTCTTGAATTCTTTGTCCCATATTCCATCCACTTTGGTAGCTTTGCATACAGTTACTCTGTTGTTGTCAGAGTCATGTTGCTCTTTTTGCATATTTATTGAATATTTATGTTGAAATGTGCACAGTTGAAGCCGAGTTGTTGGTTGGGAGTTTTGATCTCATCTAGTCTTTAAACTGTAGTATTCGTCAAGTTTCAAGTTGAGATTGAAGTGCAATTTCTAGTAGCTGGGCTGGGTCTGTAGCATAGTAACAAAACACTCACCTGACATACTCAAGGCCCTGTGTCACTTCCAGTACCACTCAGAAAGAAGAAAGCGAACTGGTAACAACCAAAACATATAACAAGCCAACGATGGAAATATAATAATAGTCAATTAAAGACAATTATCATTACAACCCCAATAAGCGTAGTAGAGAGAGGAATAAGGAAAATATAAAAAGGACCAAGATACTAGTTAATAAACAGAAAGACTTCAAAATGGAAAATGGCAAAAATGGACACTATAAAAGAGGAAAATGAGAAAAACAAAGAGAAGGAGAAAGGATCCAGTTAAAGTTTTCTGTTGTTACTTTGTTGTTGTCATCGTTGTTGTTCTTTTAAGGATGAGGAGAAAAGAGAGGAAAAAGGATTAGAAATTTTTTGAGGCAGGGTTTTATGTATCCCAGGCTGGCCTTGAACTCACTCTGTAGGCAAGGATGGCTTTGAACCCCTGGTCTTCCTGCTCCTCCCCCTCCTACGAGGTGGGATTGCAGGCACCACCACACCCCGTTCATGTGATGCTAGAGACTAAAGTCAGGGCTCTGTCTATTTAAGGTAATCTTTCTACCAACTGAACTACAGCTACAGCATTAAATTAAATATTAAAAGGAGAAGAAATGGTGTGGGGGGGGGGGGGGGGTCTACGAGTAGATTTCAGTCTAAGCAGGCATTACCAGAAAAGTTTTCATAGAAAACAGAACCAAACAAACAGAAAATCTGCAGGTTTCCTTGCTGCGTAGGCCAATGTGCAGGCTTTGGAGAAAGTATAGGCAGCGTTCCTTCTGCCTTCCTCTTCGTTGCTTTGTGTTGCTCACTCTCAACCGGAAGGAGGGGTGTGTGGACCGTTGTAATCCCTGGCCACTGGAAGGCAAGACCTCCACCTGCCAGATTTAAGAGATTTCATGTTCTGTGTGCACTCGGGTGGCTTCCCTGATGCTGACTGCCCTGCTGCAGATCCCCGTGGATGTTCGCTGGACAGGAAAATGCTGGGTGGTTGCAACCACCTGCACTGAAGCAGGGACGGCGTGGGTGCGCTGCGCCTCCCCTCAACTCCTCCAGTGTTTCAAAACCTAGCTCCCAGTGACTCGCATACGTGCCCCCGCCCCAGTTCTCACACCTTCCTTCCGACATTGATGGTCCTAAATGGAAAATAGCCTCTGCTCCCTTTTGTGTTTCAGCCCGGTATGACTTCACTTCATGGAACTGTCACCAATTTTATTGTTGTTTATTTTTTAAGACAAGGTTTCCCCATGTAGTCCAGACTGATCAGAAACTCACTATTGTAGGCCCAGGCTAGCCTCAAATGTGCATCCATCTGACTGCTTCACACCAGGCTCTTAGCACTTTTGAGTCAAAGTCTTTTCTCTCCAGGCCGACACTTGCTATATCAGCTTCTGTCGTTTGTTTCTAGTTGCCAGATACAAGAGACTGAATGAAACTTTGGCTGTCATACTATAAGCCCATGCAAGACCTTATCAAGATGACTTTCCAACATCATGAAGTAAAGAAAGTCTCCTCTGTGCCTTTAAGCCGCGCAGATTCCAGGCTCACCTGCCTGTGTAGGCTGCTCCTCCGCCCAGTCCTGAGGTCTCTGCTGTATTTTCAGATTTACCTTTCTTCCACCTCCCTTCTGCCCTCTGCTGCACCGCAATCACACTTGGTGCTGAAATGCTCATTCCTTCCTCTGTCCTGCTCTCTAAAGTCTCTGACTTCCTCTCCAAATCTGCTTACAAGTATACTTCAGTGTCTTCTTACCCAAAGGTAAGGTAAACTCAAAGGGTAGCTGCTCCTCTGTGCTTGATTCCTTCCCCCAGAGAAGGTGATGGTCATGCATCTTCTAACTGTCATCTTGCAGCCCTCTAAATTTTATTTATTGTCATCTCCTTTGAAAAAAGAGTATCATAAAGCCTAGGCTGGCCTTGAAATCACTATGTAACTGAGGATGACCTTGAATCTTTGATCCTGCTGTCTCCACCTTCCAAGTACTGGCCTTACAGATGTGCACCACCATTCTTGATTGTCCATGGTACTAGGGATTGACCCCAGCACTTTGTGTGTGCTCAGCAAGTTGACCCACATTCCCGGGTCTGAGTCCTCCCATTTTTATAGACATTTTACGAATTACTGACATTTCACCTCTGGAGACAGAAGGATCCTGGAAACTGTGTGTCACTGTCACAATCAGTAACACGTAGATTGTGCCTCCACAGGGCCTACAAGGGCAGACTGAATAGCGGGTGTGATAAGGGAAGGCTCTGTCATCAGGATCCCTTCAACCACCTTCTTGGTGGATCTTTGGGATGCCCAGACCTGGAGCGACCCTGAAAAACTGTGTCACTTTCTCTGAACCACCTTCACTCTCTCACATAGCTCTGCCCAAGACATGCAAGATCTTGAGCAAGATAAACATGTGCCATCCACATGTTTAACCACAGAGGCTGTTGCTAAATCAGGGGCTCCATTCCCAGATTCATTTTCTCTGACTTAGCAGCAGGATTTAACATATTCATTCCCCCTGGGAGTGAATGCTTCCACTTGGTTTCCAGGCAATCACACTCTCCTGCCTTTCTGTCTACCTCATTGGCCTTTCTTTTTTCAGGCCCCTTTGCTGTTTTCTCCTCGTTTCCTGCATCTTAAAACATTCTGTTCCACTTGTTCGCTTGATGATCTACCAGTTCCACTGCTTTCTGTTTCACTGAAATACTGATGGATTCAACTGCACGTCTGTCTTTCTACCCAGTGACTATTTGGAACACCTCGTGCAGCTCAAAAGTAGCAGGTCCAAACTGGAACACTTGGTCTTTCCACTTAAATGGCCTGCATTGATGATTCTTCTCATCTCAACCCACAGCCCCACTCCTGAGTTCTTCAAAATAAAAACCCTGCAGTCATTGTTAATGACATCTTTGGTTTCTTCTATATCTCACATCTGTGGAGACACCCTAAACACAGGTGTTTGTTGACATAGGATATGGTTATAGCCTCATAAAACCATCATTAAGTTGAAAAATATAGTAAGTCAAAGGTACATCATTACATGACTTCTCCTGGGGAGACAAATATCTATTCATCCTAGGTAGAGCACCCATGAAAACCCCAATGATCTCCAGATCTAATTTAGTGAACCAGTGAGTTATTGGGGTTACTTTCAGGAACTTAGGTGACTCAAAGGCAGCTGTATCACCACAGCTTAGGTGACAACTGATGAAAGCGACAATCCCTGGATCTCCCTGTGCAGCCTACAGTCGGCACCAGGGAGAAAGTCTCATCTCTCCAACAATTGTCATTACTTATATAAAAATGCGAAGAGACCTTGAGAACCTTGTCACTTTCTGAGCTTGCCGAGTCTTAGGAGCTTTCCTTCCTTCCACCTTCCAGAGGAATATTTTATTGGGAATAAATAGCTGCAACCACAGCCCTCCGTATAACTAACATTAAGTTTAGTTAACTTAAATGGGCCAAATCATCTAACACAAAACCTAGTTTATAACAATATGTCAGATATCATGCATAACTTAATGAATTTATTGAATAGCTGTATTCGAAAACCAGCATAACACACACATATAAAAATGACCTGGCAATATCATACCTGTAGAATGATGACCACACTGTAATTTTGCATGAATGTGGCTCCTTGTGGCTACCTAGCATGAAGAAAGTAGCACCCCAAATTAAATACCAATAGGCTGGGACAGAATCAAAATTCAAACTTTTAAAAACAGTTTCTACTGAAAGAGAATTTAATTTGAACCATAGTAAAGTCACAAAAGCTCAGTCAAAAATCATTTAGACGGAGTCTACTTATATATACAGACTCTGACCACCTCCATTGTTAGAGCCTGGTCTCACAATGACATCATGTTAGGGCCTTCTTCTTCTACATTACCCACATGTTCTGTTTGCAACACAACAGATGACACTGTTAGCACACAAGTCAGACGGTCATTACCTCTTGGCATCCCTCCTGTCACACCCCTGTTCACTCCAAGTGGAAGTCTAAGTCCTTCCTCATAGAGACTTCCTCTCTGTCTAACTCCACCGACTCTGATGCTTCCAGGTCAGACTCTGCCCTGGCTGTTCCTTCTCAAGTGTTTCCACCTCCTTTAGTCTGCAGTCCTGCACCTGCTTCTCGGCTTCTAGCCCGTGCTGACCACAGGCTGGCCACATACTTCCACACCACAATATCCCCTTCACTCTGCTCTCTTTTTCCTGTTTGACTATCTTTTTGCATATTGCGATTTGTTTATTAAGTCTAGATTCTGAATCTCTCCGGTAGAAAGTAAGTTGTATGTGGGCAAGAACTTACGTTATGTTGCTCACCAATTTATCTCTCAGACTTAGAACCCCGCCAAGCACGGTAATGCAGGCCTTTGATCCCAGCACTTGGGAGGCAGAGATAGGCAGATCTCTGTGAGACCAAGGCCAGCCTTCTCTGCATAGTGAATTCCAGGTCAGCTGGGGCCCTGGGAAACACTGTCTAAAAAAAAAAAAGCCTAGAACAGCAACTACATAGTACATGCACAGTTAACTATTTGTTTAATGAATTAATGATGCTGGGCTACAACACCAAGTTGGGAGAAAGAAAATTCATTAGAAGATTGAAATGGGTTAAAAATTATTTCAATTTATTAGATCAATAGGTCAAATTTAATATCATAAAGGAAGAGGCATACATATAGATCCACACACAAACTAAGAGAGAATGCCTTGGGACAACCTAGAGGGTATATGTGACTATGACTTCAGAATTGAATAGCAAGGGCATGCTTTTGATCCAAAGGCTAAGAGCCACATTAATAGACACACAAAGAACCCAAAACATGGTAGATATTAGGTTTATGCTTAACTTGTAGTATAAACAGTGGAGGAGAATTTGACTGATGTTTCTGTCTCATGCCTGCAGACATTTAGATAATATGGGCCCCATTTGGTAAAAGCTACCATAGATAGCAGCCTGTCCTGCTCTGGCAGAAATGTTTGTAATATCTGGTCATTCGTTTTAGCAGGAAAAACTCAATCTGACTTGTTTCCTCAGCTGCTTGATAAGCTATTCTGTGTAGCAAGGAGCATCTTTTTCTACCTTATGGGAGACATGAGACCAATGGGAAGAAGACAGACTTGAGATAAGAACAGGAAAGATATGTAAGCACTCAGAGTTACAGAAGCATGGGGCAGCTGGTCCCAAAGCCAGTAACCTTCTGTCTCTGGGTACAGAAGGAACTTGGTAGCAAATATCTGATAGAGACGTTGTAAGGGGATTCAAGAGTATATTGGTTTAGGTCCTCCATGAAGCAGACACTAAATAGGCTTAAATGTCTAAGAAATGTATTGAAGAAATGAGATAGGCACCAGAAGGTACTGATTTGGGTTATCAGAACACAATGAAGTTCTGATCCCTGCAAAGGAGAGAGGGAGTGAAAGAAGTCTGGATAAGAAAAGTGTTATGCACCTGTGTTGTTATTAAGAAGCTTTGGAAAGGTCACTGGGGGAATCTCTGATCCAAGGTTGCCCATCAGAAGAGCCTCATGTTTTGCAGGGATGAGCTGACCGGCCAGTCATTGGCTGGAAGCAACCTGCAGGAGGCAAGCCTCCATGTGAACACAGTGGCACAGCAACTGAGGCCATTATTCAGTTACAACCCAAGTGTGGGAACTGAGAGATGTGCTTCCATTGCCAACACATGGTTTCCACTGGACTCTCTGCAAACTGACCTTCGAAGTCCCAGGGGATATTCTGATTTTGAAGATGGCATCGTACCACTTCCCATGCTTCTCACTCTGCATGGCGCCCTGACTAGGAGCATCTTTCTAGTGTATACTCTGCATCCCCTCCCCCAGCACAGAGTGTATAGAGCAGGTGCTCACTGTGTCCAGTGAGTGCTAGGCCAGTCAATGCCTTCCCCCTCTTGTGACCTGCTAGCTGTGCTCTATAATTCCAGGTCTTGGAGGGAATCTATTAACTTAAATTGAGGATAGTAAATGTCATTCAGCCACGATCCCCAGAGAAACCCTTGTAAAGTGGAGTTCGAGTGAAGAAACGACCTTCATCACTGCAGAAGTGCCAGGACTAAACGAAACAGCCCCTGAGCAGAGCTCAGATTGAACCTCATCCATTACTCGCCTCTTCCCTTAGAAAGACAGTCCTCATTTATTATTTCCAGACTGTTTTCATTTTACTTACACTGTGTGAAAAATGTTGAATTGGGAAATAAATATTATTTCCAAACAGAAATTTCATAATCATCTTTGCTGATCTTGGAATTATTATCCTGTTTCCAAATGTTTGCCTTGTGTATCATTTCTTCATTTGTATTTGTGTGCTCCTTGTTGCAAATGTTCTTATTTGGAAGACTCTGACAGCATCTCTGTTGTTGGTCTGTGTTCATGTCTTCTTGAAGGATGCCTCCCCCTTTCCATTGAAAGTACATTAAAGCCTTACATGCAGCACCAAAAAGAAATATTTTCTGGAATGTTCCTTTCTCTTGCACACCAATTCTGTGCTGACCAGTTCTTCCCTTGCTGTTTTCTCTTGCCCCAAGGTTCTGCTTTCTGCAATAGCTCAGCCCGTTACTGCAAGACTGCTATTCCTTCAGCACGTTGCACTCTAAAAGTGCTCCATTGTCTGTCTGTTCCATCTGTCTTTTCCTTCTATTTTTCCAATCCTCTTTTGTTTTGTACCAGTCTTTAAAAAATTGTGTGTGTGTGTGTGTGTGTGTGTGTGTGTGTGTCTGCTTGCCTGCATGTGTGCATGATGCATATGTGCACGGGCACTTGTGCCACAGTGTGCATGTGCAAGTCAAAGGGCAACTTTATAGTCAGTTCTCTCCTTCTACTTTTTCAAGTGTGCTGGGGATTGAACTCAGGATACTCGGTTTGCACAGCAAGCACTTTAACCCACAGAATCTCAGTCATTTATTCCTTTCTCTGCCATGAAAAATTACACATCAATCTTCCTGGCCTCTCTGCACACATGCTTTCCTTAGCAAAATGATCACCTTTTTTTCCTTCCTGTTATCTCAACTCCATTCAGGCTGCAAAACCCACAGGAAGTTCTGCAGGTCCAACTCATCAGAAAGAAAAGACAGACCTCAAAGCCAATCACCTCCATTTATCTATGGACAATGGCACTTCTCATATACTGACCATTTATTTCTTCAATTACCCTGTCTCTTTCTCTCTCCACAGCCCCCTCCACTGTTCCCATCATGCACCAGGTCAGTGCCACCATGAGGAGCATCACTTTATCATGGCCTCAGCCAGAGCAGCCCAATGGCATCATCCTTGACTATGAGATCCGGTACTATGAGAAGGTGAGCCAGCTCTGCCTGCCAGCTTGTAAGACCCAAGCCAACATCCATCCATGGATGTGGCCGGTGGATGGTGTAAGGAGACAGACTAGAGGAAGAAGAATCAGGTGATGGAGTCTAGGAGCTCCCTGGGGAGTTAGCAGAGTCTGTCTTGCCCAGGCTATCTCTGCACTAACATGAGAATGAGACCCCACTACCCTGTAGTCCAGACAGTTCATTGGACCAGACTGGGCAGATCAGTCAGCTTCCCACAGCTATGTTTACTGTAGGAATGTAGATACTACTAAACCACCAGGTGCCCCTGAGCCTTCAGAGGGTTTTGTAGTCTTGTAAATGAATTGTTTTCAAAATTGTTGATCCCATGCCTCCAATTTAAGTTTATTTTTATAAATTATATGCATGCAACATTGCACTAATATAGAGGTCAAAAAACATATAATTGGAAATTGAAAATGGTGAGATAAAAAATGAATTAAAATAGAAATTTATGTGCTGCGTTCCCTGACTACTCTTTAGCAGCTGTTGCTGGGGGCAACACAGGGTGTTTGATACCAAGAAAAGGGAAAAGAATTGTGCCCCATGGAGCTGGTTCTTGGCCTGTCTCCGTCAGTGTGGGAGGTGGGAAGTGGAGCCACTATGGTGAACTGCAACATTTGCAAAAATCCCAGAAAAATACAGTGCTTTCTGTCCTAATCTGATACATTATTTTTAAATGCACCAGATGCATTTGTCAATTTATTTAATGAGTACTGATTGAGCTACTGTGGTAGGTGCTATTTTAAGGTATATTAGTTATATATAAAGAGTTCTGCCCTCAGGAGGCTTGCTTTCCAAAAGAAGGAGACAGACATTGAACAATGAGCATGATGGATTTAGGACCTAAATCTATCCATATAGGTTGTTTTAAAAATGAATTTATATATATATATATATATATATATATATATATATATGTATAAGCCTGCAGGAAGCAAACCTCCATGTGTGTATATATATACACACACATATATACATATGGAAATATATATATATACATATATACATATACATATACATATACATATATACATATATATATATATATATATATATATATATATATGGAAAGAGGACTCCAATGGTAAATGTGCTTGTCACTCAAGCTTGATGATTTATTTGGATGTGATCCCTGGAACCCAGGTAACAGTGGAATGAGAGAACCTTCAGGTTGTCCTCTGCTCCCCTCCATTTTGGCACAGTCCCTACCACACACGAAGAAGAAGAAGGAGGAGGAGGAGGAGGAGGAAATTTTAGCCAGGCATGGAGGCGCAGACCTTTAATATAACACTCAGGAGGCGGAGACAAGTCTCTGGGAGACTATCTCTGGGAGATAGAGGTCAGTGTGGTCGCCATAGTGAGTTTCAGGCCAGCTGGGGCTACAGGGAGACCATGTCTCAAAAAGGCAAAAAGAAAAGAAAATTTAAAAACTTTAATGGGGGAGGAGCAAGTTACAGAATTAAATAGAATGATAATAGTCAGCCACTTGGAGAAGATGAGATCTCAGTCAACACTTGAAGAAAGTAAAATTGGCATGAAGCAATTATCTCATCAAGGAAGGAATGTTATCCCAAGCAACGCTCCACCCCCTACCCAAGTCTATTATAGCTGTGACTCAAGGAAGTTAGGTAAGATTCCTGGAGTGATGTGAGCTGTGAGGTATTAGCAGACAGGTGAGAGGAAATAAACATGTTTGGCCATAATGAATCAAGTTTTACTACTGAAAATGCAGGGAGCCACAGAGACTGGAGAACGGGACCCGGCATGACTTATATTCTGAACATCATTCATGCTGCTCCATTACAAATAGGTCTGTTAAATCCATAATCATCTGACAGGATGACAGACAATTGAATTGGGGTACCAACCATGAGCCATTGGAATGTATCTGACTTCCAGATTTACAGTATATCCTAAAGGTAGAGTCAAACAGGTTCTAAATAGAATGGGATATGGGAGAGTTTGGAGTAAGTTGTTAGAAAGAGGTTGGCACTGTTGACTGAGGGAGGGATCCCTGTAAATGTTAGATACTTGGGGTGATGGAGGAAGCATAAGTTCTGGTCTGTGACTGAAGTGCCTCTAAGACAGTCAAGTAGAGGTGTGGAATAGAAAACCCAGTGCACATTTGGAATTAGGAGATGGGATATGTTGAAGAAGCCCATGTGAGTTGTTGGGATGTAGATGGTAGGAAAACCCTGCATTTAGGTGAGGTCCTCTTCTGGGTAGATGAAAATAAGAAGATCAAGGATTGGAGACCGCAGCCCTATGCAGAGAGGTGAGATGAGCAGGGGATAGCACTGCATCGAGAAGCAAAGCCCTAATCTCCAGTGCCCTGCACAACCACCCGGGCAAGCCAGTGTGGTCAAATGACTTACCCATTCCGGGTACCAGCTTACGTATTTGTGAAATGGTTGCAATTTGCCTCCTTTAAAGTAGAGGTGCGGACAGATGTCTAGTCTAGGCTGTGATGAGGTGTGCCCCTCAGTATTTTGAAAGCACCTGCCAGTGTCTATAAAAGAGCTTTTATAGACAATTGAAAATTCAGTGATTTGGGATAATTTAAACCATTTGGTTCATAAACACACATTATATCCAATTCACTTTAAACTTAGAGATCTAACTTGCCAACATGTTGTGAACCAATTCATTTGAATCCATTGATGTTATCTTGTACCCAGGTTGACCTAACAGTCCCACTGAGTACTGTATGCCCCGTGATATCATAGTCATTGGCAAGGGTCTTTCCATCCCACATTACCACACAGGCAGTCTTGAGACTGTTGAAATAACACTTTGTCTTAGAATAATAGTAATTTTTCCAGTTTGGTGACTGGGCTTGCTGAATATGCATCATGCTTCCTCTTATGTTCTGATGTGGGATAGCCTCAATATTATCATCATTTCTTTGAAAACAAAAACATGCATAAAGAAATTAAAAGCAAACACTTGCCAACTGTCATACAACTGGAAAGTGAGACCAGCTCTTCTGCCCCGCAGCAGGTGCAGTGTTGGCAAAGGGCTGACTGTGTTGGGGGACACCTGCTTTTCTTCCTCTACCTCACCTGTTGTGCCCAAAGCAGTTACTTCAGTAAACAACTGGAATAAGGTCAAGGGCTTGACTTCAGCTGTGACCAAAGCCAGGTGGCTCATGCCTATGTGCCTTGGCTTTCTGCTTCCCTGCCCAGACCAGTCCAAGTGCTGCCATTTCCTTTCCATTCAAGCCTCCTCCCTTGAAGCAGTGTAATTGACCTTATCTTCTTAGACGATGAAGGAGGCTAGAGTCTCCCATTCTAACCTATCTCCTCACTTCCATTAATTCATACCAATTATTAACAGACACACACATAGCACTCAATGCTTGAGGCCACTGTGCAACCAGTGGAGCATACTATTGTCCCTCTTCCAGAGGATGGACTACTTTCCCTGGAAACACAGAAAATTCATAGCCAAATCATTGGTCACCCTTATGCATATGCCTGTAAGACCTCTCCTTTGCTTACAAAGTACTCCACTGTGAAATCCATTACATTGGCTTGACCATTTCCAATATAACTTAAGAAAAAGACATTAGCCTATGAGGGCATTTTGAAATGATAACTAAAATGGTAATTCATCATATATAGAGTACCTATTATATTCCAGACATACACAGATATATTAGCTCTGATCCTTAAAAGAAATATACTCAGAACCAGTTATAACCAATTTATAGATGATGGAACTAAATCATATAAAGGTTAAATGACCTGGCCATGACCACACAGGTCATAGCTAGGGAGCCACAGAACCAAATTGCAGACATTTTTATTATATTTCAATGCTGGAAATTTCTGGGAGTATATGTAATCACCATTGATACTCAGGATCTCTGCATTAATGTGACTCCTGAAATGAAATACTAGATCTTAGTATTAAACCCAAAGACTTATAAGCAGAATAACTCGTAAGCCTGTTCCACAAACACAGAGAGAATTCAACCCAGTAGATATCTTGGATTCAGTCCAAAGAAGCAAAAGTCCCCATTCCCCCATCTTGTGCCACCTCTCCTCCCCATGGGCGTCCCATTCCTGTCACCTGAACCAAGAATAATTGTACCAGGAGAGCAGCCATAGCCAGTATGTCAGGAGACAGGCCTGGCTGAGTGCAAAAGCATTTTATAAAATAGGTGGCTGGCCCACTGGTGATAGCTTTGTAACCTCTGACAGTTCCCCGTGGGTTTCCTGCCTAACTCTATCCTCCCAGTCTGTGCTAGGGACACCTTTCGAAATCAGTTCTGTGAATAGAATCAGTGAGATCCTGGCTTTCCCCCAGCAGCTCATTAATAGAGAGCTCAGATGCCAGAGCGCTGAGGACACTCCCAAGCCTCTGCCATGCTCATCGCCTTCTCCATCTCAACATATTCCCATTCATCATTCTCGCTCGTTTACTGTCTTGTAGCACTTTTCACTCCTGGTGTCAGCATGTGTAGGCAAAGCATAGGAGGAGCATCTACATCTGCTCTCAGCTGTCTTAATGATGAAGTGTTTAGATCTCGCTGGCACTTCATAATAACTGTCTAGGCTAGGGCCAATTGAATTAGGTTTGGGGATTTCTGTTCCTTCAAATTTCAGTGTCACTTTCTTATAGAAATACTTGCAGATCTTTGCACTTTCTTGTGTCAGCCGATTGCGAGTGTGCAGTTGTTCGTTTACTCATCACTGAGTTGTGGTGAACCAAGGCCGTGCAGAGCTGGGGTGCTGGGGATGGAGAGACAATAGAGGCGCAGCCACTGTATCTTCCATCATCTCCACATACTTATAATCAGACCAGTCATAAGCAACCTTGCTCATCGCTATCATTCATTTGTCTGGAATTGATTAATGACTTGGTGGAGAATAAGAACTGATACCCATTTTAATCACTGAACTTCTTCAAAGACTGTGTGGACTGTAAAGTGATTATAGGTTAATGCTGGGTCCTCACCATTTAAATGCCAATATATCAAAACACTTTTTCCCCCAGTAAGAGCTACCCAATCAGGGCTTCACTTATCTCAAGTAGTATGTGGTGCTATCTGATTCCAGCCAAACTGGAGAATTCGGGCTGCTGTCTGTATTTTATAGAAATGGTGTTTTCTTCTTATTTGCAAGATGATGAGGTGATTTTCATAGTTTCCTGTCTCAGGTCTCTAGTGTGTCAAAATAGAAGCTCTGGATTGCATCCCTTTTACAGAGAACAGCCTTCTTCCCACTCTGTCCCTGACCGAAGTGGAGAGGGGCACGGGGGTCCCGCCTGTGTTCAAGTAGATGCATTGGTGCTTGGAGAAGTCCTTTTCCAGACAGCTTCTACCAGGGACCAGAAGAAAACCCCTCTATTAGCGGAGGAAAGGCCTTCTTGAAAATTTTAATTGTCAATTAAAGCTAGCTTTGAACTTGTGTTCCCTTTAACTGCTTTAAAACCGTTCATTGACCACTCCTGGGCTACCTACACTCCAGATAAGCTAATTCCTTGCACACTCCCAGGCCCCTCTGGGCCTTCTCTTGGCGTGTTTCATTCTGTCCTCTCTCTCCAGTTATCATTGTGGCTAATGGCTTTTGTCTTCCCGATTCTACTTCTACAGCCTTCTCCCTGATTCCCCTGAAAGGGATCTCCTCAAATCTAGCTTGCTTGTTTCCCTTTCTTAGATTCCTCCATCCTGCCCCCAGGTTCCCTCTGCCACGTTATTCAATACTTCTGCCATCTGTGCATCTTTCAATCTACTCCACAAGGCATTGTCTCCCCAGAAGAGAGCGGCCATGCCATTGGATCCGCAGCCCACATCATGTAGCGGACAAGCAATCATGTCATTGATATAACATGAATATAACTAGTTGAATAAATGGATGAGAGAATCAAGCCAGCTTTCTCTTTTACAAAGCATGGTTTTAGATATTTTAGGAAAATGGGGATTTCTTCTTGTACTTCTTTTTTCCTGGACTGCATTCCCATGTTTTGTTTTGTTTTTCCCCGGGATTTGACTGATGGTTTGGTTTACAGAATCTCTACCCAGGTAGCCTTTCTCTAATTTGTTAAATTGCTTCTCAAACCATTGTGCCCAGAACGCATTGCAGTTGCCCACATCTGTACAGGAGGTCAGGAGATGACCTGTTTCTAGCCACACAGCCTCTGCATTTCACTGAAGTCATCTTGTTCCAGGATTCATGATGCACACAGAGGAAAGCCCATACTCTTTTTGATCCTGTACTTTTTGAGGTAGCCCAGAATCTTAGCAGAGAAAAGATATACTCTTATAGAACTAGAGATCAGGCTGGTGTGTAAGAGGCTGCGCATGAGCCCTAAACTTCAAAAGTACTAATGAAGAGCCTGTGGGCTAGAAAAATGAGATAGACCTTCTTAGTGTGGGAGATGTGAAGTAAAATGTGCTGGAGAGAATACAGGGAGCCCTGAAAAGAGGCACCTAAGTCTGGTAAAATAGCCTTGAACAAAACTCTGGTGGTCAGGTTGCAATCCCTGGAGGGAAAGCAAACACAGAGAATGTGTGATGCTGAACCCGACTTCACTATGAAGGACTTGGACACCTAGATTTGGAAGCTTGGTCTTCATTTGGTGACAGTTTTAGAAAAGACAGGGATCTTTTGAGAAAAGAACTTGGCACTGGCTGAAGGTCAGATGGGTGGAAAACATCAGAAAAGATGAGAAATTACAAAAGTCTGGTCACCAATTCATCATTAACTAAGATCAGAGGCAGAGGGAGGAGGCAACACTTTAAAAGCACTAATGGTGGAAGCCAGGATGAAAACATTACTACAAGCAAATCTGTGTGCATCAGAGGCTACATGGGGATAAGTCAGTAGAAACTGCAGAGGACTAGGCATCAAGAGGTAGAGAGAGGCGGGCGGAGAGGTGGGGCTGACCCCTGGAGTTGATGGAAGGGTTAAGGATACCAAGAAGAAACATACTATCCCTGGAACTGGTAGTGGGGACTTGAAACATCAACATCCAGATAAATCCAAGGAGAAGACTGAATTTACCCTGCTTCCTGCAGAAACAGGTACAGAGGCTGTGCAGAATGACCTCAGCTACATCAACAGATGAGAAGCAAAGCCTTTTACTAAACACTTGAGGGAAATACAGGAGTGATGTTGAACAGTTGCTGTTCAGAGTGGCTGGGGAGACCTTCAGCAGGGAGAGGATGAAGTACAAGTCAGCAGAAGCAAAGAGTGGCAGACAAAAAGCACACAGAGACCTCTGAGTTTGTTTCTGTCAGGGCTGGAGATGTGACAGGACTTGCAAAGCTGGGGGACTGTATCTCTGAACCCAGAAGAGGGCTGGGACATAGAGAGAAAATGGCCATGAATCCCTGTCAGGCCCCAGAAGCTCAGCTGTTTCCTCAGACTCCTCTTTAGAGTGTAGCCACCCATGACTCAGAGCTGAATCTGCATTCCCTTGGACCAGGCAGACTGTCTCCGTTTAGAGAGACAACTTCTAGCAAGTAGGACCAAGCACCAATGAGACTGTGCTTAGGCAATGCTGGCTCAGTTACAGTGCTCATGAACTAACTGGTGACTCCTTTCTTTTTCCTTTCCTTGTCTTTTCTCTAGGAGCACAATGAATTCAACTCCTCCATGGCCAGGAGCCAGACCAACACAGCACGCATTGATGGGCTGCGACCCGGCATGGTGTATGTGGTCCAGGTGCGCGCCCGCACGGTGGCTGGCTATGGCAAGTTCAGCGGCAAGATGTGCTTCCAGACTCTGACAGATGGTACGTGGGGGGCGGGGCGAGCATTGGGAGTGAAATGATACAGTCAGTAGGGAAGGAGAAGCAACCCTGAGGAAGCTTCCATCACACACTAGTGCTCACTAGACTAGTGGAGTTCCCTCCATAGGGCCGTGTAGACTCTGTTGGTACATGCCAGTCCTCCAAAGTCTGGTCTCTTTCTCTCCCAGCATCTTATTGGACTTGCCTTGGAAGAGCTCTGCAGTCTATGTGGTCCTGCATTTGTACAGTAGTGAAACCCACACATCTATCAGGTGCCTCCTTGTCTCTATAGGAGGTCCACATGCCTGTACTGCTTCCTCCTCACCTCCCCCTAACTCTGTGCTTAGGCTCTGGTGTTGAGCTCACCTTCTATGGGAAAAACAGAGGAGATGATTTTCAGGGCATGGCATGCACCTGGAACCTCAGAATATTGCAGCCCCTTCACCTGTGACCTGCACTATTGTTTGAGAGAGAGAGAGAAAGAGAGACCATTTTGAATGCCAGAAAGTCTATCCCTCTGCGTCACTTTTCTCATTGTGAAATAGTTGAGAATACTTAGAGAAAGAAGAGTTTGTCTGGGCTCACAGTTTGAAGGCACAGCCCGCCATGGTAAAGGCACAGTGACAAGAACATGAGGCAGCTGGTCACATTACACCTGCAGTCAGGAAGGAGACAGACAGACAGACAGAGAGACAGAGGAGTGCTAGTGCCCAATTCCTTTTCTTTTTAAAAAGTTTATCTTTTATTAGTTTATTTTATGTGTATGAATGTATTCCCTGCATGCGTGCAAGTGCATTAATGTCATGCAGTGCCTGTGGAGGACAGAAGAGGTCATTGGATTCCCTGGAACTGGAGTTACCGAAGGTTGTTAGCCCCCATGTGGGTTCTGGGAATTGAACCTGGGTCCTCTGCGAGAACAGCCAGTGCTCTTAACAGCTGAGGCATCTTTCCAGCCCCAGTTCTTTTTATTCAGTCCAGAACCCTAGCCCATGGAATGATATAACTCACTTTTAGGATGGGTTTTCCCATCTCGGTTAAGCCAAACTAGAAAGTCTTTCATAGACACACT
This sequence comes from Eospalax fontanierii, assembly GCA_035773235.1. Classification (NCBI taxonomy): domain Eukaryota; kingdom Metazoa; phylum Chordata; class Mammalia; order Rodentia; family Spalacidae; genus Eospalax; species Eospalax fontanierii. The sequence continues at coordinate 115,911,421 of CM069526.1, forward strand.
CAGAGGTTGGTCTCCTATAAATCCTTTTAAGTTGGCAATCAGTATTAACTATTACATCCCCCACCAACTTCTCTTTAAGAACTTACTTGTTCTGTGTTTTAATCTTGCTTCCTAGTCCCCTAAGAGCACCTCTTGGTTCTGAAGATCTAATTTCCCTACAACCTTGACATTGTACACGGATGTGACTGTTTCACAATACACACACCCTTCCCTTAGCCAGCCATTTACCAGATTATGCATGGCTTCAACCATCTGCCTACCTACCTGTCTATATTGACTCATTCATGGGCTGTTTTCACATAACTTTCCAGGTTTTGGCCTATTTCTATACCTCACCAACTGAAAATTTTCATTTTCTCATGATGGTTAATGTATATACTTAAAAAGTTTTTGTTCATATAACATTGTATTTTAGGCCAGTGTGCTTAGACCAGGTGCTTTATAGAGCTTGAGGTTTTATATTGACTCACATTATATTCCAAAGCAATTTTTACACTAATTGGAAACATTTAAAAAATCAAATTATTTTATATAAAACTTCCCTATGACACACTTGGATGATGTACAGTGAGCTGTTTGGCCCCTGCGGGACTGGAGTTTGGAGTCTGGGTTGAGTTTACCTCAGGTGAATTTTCTCTCATGTTTCGAGGCTGCTGAGATGGAGCAGAAAGTTGAGCCCGTTCATTGAGATTAATAACGCTGCTGGGATGGAAAGAATGCAGGCCATCTGCTTCTCCCTTAAGGAGTCTGTCCCCCTTTTTGCACCTCACTTACCATCTAGATTTATAGGCACTTTGGCATCAGAAGGTACACAGGATTAAAAGCCCCAAACTCCAAATGCTCTGAGCACTGGTCTCTTGGCAATTCTGTTAGACAAATCAAGAAGTAACAAATTTCTCCCAAGAAGGCTATTCTTTTTATATTTGGCAGTTAAGTTTTTGCAGACCCAAGAGAGGTTAGATGTAAGAGAGTTCTGGTAAGTGGCCAAATTTGGGAGAATTCATCTTAATGACAGGACTCACACATTGGTAATGAAGCTCACTGGAGCTGCAGGCTGGTTCACAGCACAGTGATGAGTCTGAAGATTGACCAGTGATGGGGTCATTGAGGCAAGGAGGACCTGTGGATCTCTCTCAAGTCAATGGCCACACTCTGTGAGGGTGACTTCCACATGAGGCCATCATTTCCCTTAGTTATGGAATGCTAAGCTTTGACTTGTTTTTTTCCCATTATTATCATTAAGATATTCAAGTTTCACGTTGTTCTATGAGGTTTGATTTATGAGAAAATTATCAAGGACTCCTCACTGTGGTTCCCTGTGCTTTTTTTTCTGCCAACTTTCTTTTTTTAAAACTATAAGTTAAAAAAAGCTCTCAAGTGATGGAAACAAATAGTCTGCCTTCTGTTTTTGTAACTAATTTCCCTAGTATATAAAGCGAGGGAACCTCAAGAGTCAATAGCAGCGTAGGTAAATAATTTAGTTGATAAAGTATTTGCCTTGGAAGCATGAGAACCCAAGTTCCAGACCCAGATGCCATGTTTTAAAATAAATGGGCACATTGGTAAACAGCTGTCATCCCAGCATTAGGAAAGTAGGTACAGGTGGATCCCTGGAGCTAGCTGGCAAGCCAACCTAACCTAATTGGTGAGCCCCAGGTCCTAGTGAGAGACCTTGCCTCTGGGAAGATGGCTCAGTTAGTAAAGTACTTGCTGTCCAAAGCAAGTGCTCAGTTCAGATTCTTAGTACCCTCATAAAAAGCCAGGCAGAGCAACTTGTGTCTGCAATCACAGTACCAGGGAGGCAGAGACGGGTAGATTTCTGGGGCTTGCTGGTCAGTCAGTCCAGCTGAATCAGTGGTGATCTCTGGACTCAAGATAAAGACTTCTCCCTCTCAAAAAGGGTGAGAAGTGATTGAAGAAGACACCCAGTGTTGACCTCTGACCTCCATGTGCATGTGCACATACACAGGAACATGTGCACACATATCCAACACAAACTAAAGTGTATTGCTCTGAGGAAGGACACCCAAAGTTGTCTTTTGGCCTCGACACACATGCACACAGATAGGCACACACCAATAGCCTTGTCTTTAAGCATTTCCTCTCTTCCTAGATGACTGAAAAGTGGTTCCCAAACACTGAGGAACATAAGAACCCTCTGAGGTTTTGATGAAGCATGTAAATACCCTGATATTCACCAGAAGACCTGAGAAGGGGCTCAAAGATTCTTATGTTTAACAACCATGCCCAGGAAATCCTGGTAAATTTCACAGGGAACCTCACTTTAACACATTTTGTCACTGCGGTTGCCAGATAAAATATAGGAAGATCAGTTTAATTTAAATTCCAGATAAATAACATTTAAGGATAAATATCTCCGATGCAATATTTGATGCATATTTATACTAAAATATCATTCATTATTTATCTGAAATTCAGACTGAACAGATAGTCTTCTGTGTTTGTTTGCTATATCTGACAATCCTAATCATAATAAAACATAAATAATTTGACCTTCCATGTACCTGGGTCAGAAGCACTGAGTAATGGCTTCTGAACGCCAGCCTTGGGATAACTACCACAATTCTAAGAATGGCAGGCCAGGTCAGGTGGCTTGTGCAGATTAAAAAAAAAGAAAAGAAGAAGAACTAGAATTGAGGTATGCCTGTGATAGGTCAGACACTATGAAATGTGCACATGGTTTGATCTTTCTTTTTCAATAGACGGGAGGTCTGAGGATCAGAGGGGCTAAATCATTCCCCTAAGATCACAAAGAATACACAGGGAACACCAGGCTTTCCACCTCTACAACTGATGGGTATCCCATTCCCCTGGCAACACAGCATGGTTTTAACACTTGGCAGAAACCTTGATCCCTTTCTTCTCGAGTAGGAGCTCAGAGTGCCAGGCGATTTTGCAGGCGTCTCTTCATCCTCCACAGCTCCTGGTGCAGCGCTGGCTGACTTCAGATAAACTTTAAAAATCTGTTCAATGAATCTGTTGACAAGCTGCATTTCAACAGCTTCCTGTTTGAGAAGGTGTTTCAGCAGTGGCTTTCATTCCCCCTCCACTGGACTTACCCTTAGCATAGGCGACAGGACTAGGAGAGACCTTCAGAGCCAGGGGCAGAGGTTGGGAGTCATTTTCACCCCAGGGTCCCAGATTCCATCTCTGCTGTTTTGTTTTTTATTGTTATTGTCATCTTGTGGTGTTGGTGACTCAACATTTATTCTCTGTCCTGTCGGGCTTCTATTATAGCTTTGAAACTGGGGTCCAGATGCATGTATATATCTGATGTCTTTGGTGTCATGCCCTGTGCCCAGCTGTGTGCCAAGGGCACATGATGAGAAGTCTAATGCCACTCTCTCACCTAGATGACTACAAGTCGGAGCTGAGAGAGCAGCTGCCCCTGATTGCGGGCTCCGCAGCAGCGGGAGTCGTTTTCGTCGTGTCTCTGGTGGCCATTTCCATAGTCTGTAGCAGGTGAGCCCTCCACTTTGATTTTTCTTGAACCCATGAAACCCCTCTGTCCCCTCTAACATGTGGGACCTTCCTAGTCTGGACAAGTTCTTCATTCCAGTTCAATCCACCATCAGCCTAGAAATTTTGAGGTTATTTATTTTCTTTGTGCCTGGGATACAAGAAAACAAAAAGCTGCTGTGGGAGCCAGGCAGGTCTATAAGTAAACAGCATCCATCCTCCAACCTCATTTTAGTCAGGACATTTAGCCCCCTCATGCACACGGACTTTCCAGAGTGACAGTTACAAAATTGCATTTGACCCACTGGAGCATCACAGCCATACACAGAATGTCTTCTGGTTAGAGAGCTCAGGCCCTTGGTAGCAGGCAAAAGGCAGGCAGAAGAAGAGGCAAGCAGGAAATTGGGAACTCTGAGCTCTGCACACAGCCTGGCCTGAAGGCCTTGTGAAATTTTAATACCGTTTGCAGCTGCCTTGGGTGGTTAGCCCAGATACTGCCTGCGAAATCCCGCAGTCAGCTCCCATTGAGTTCTACAGTATTACCTTGTACTGAGGGGAGTCCTTCTTGTTTCCACTACCTTTTGGATAGGACCCACGGCCTTGACTGGTAGCTGCAAGACTTTGACTTGAAGACAGACAGACCCCTCTGTCCCAGGGAATAAGTGATGGTCAGCCAGAATGTTGGCCAGGGCAGGAACGAAACCCTTAAAATGGGGATTCTCCAGCTCTCAATCCCAGGAGACACCCATGGTGACCTCTGTGTCTGGGTGTGAGGCCTCGCTGTGGCCTTGCTGAGAGAACCCCTCTTGTTTGTATCCGCAGGAAAAGAGCTTACAGCAAAGAGGCTGTGTACAGCGATAAACTCCAGCATTACAGTACAGGCCGAGGTGAGTAGAAACAGCATTCCTGCTGCCTGGCCCCTGATGGGCCACTGCATTCCACATCAGGCTGGCTAGTGAATACAGAAGTCCTTAGAGGCAGACAAGCAAGGGGCTGGTACAGCAAGTATCCGACCAACCCCCACAAACCTAAGTGGTCACTCTCTGCAAATCCCTAGAGACCACAGGCTGTCCAGCCTATCTTCTTCATGCCCTTTGTGGGCAGTTACTGGACTCCTGACGGGTAGATTACCTTTTGTACTGATAAGCCATATAAGAGACAGAGAAAGATTGGGTTTAGCAAGTCAATGAATCCTGAAATCACACTCAGTGGGAAAAGATGGAGGTTTCTCTATTAACATCTTCTGCCTTATCTATCCAATTGAGCAGGCCGGGGAATGTGTTAACCAAATTCACAGATAAGCCATAGAACATGAATGCAGGGAATTTAAAAGATAGCAGAGCCCAGGAGGCTAAAGTGCTGGGCTATCTCCCAAGTGTTTTCTTTTAAATAGTACCCTTAAAAGTTTCTCACCCTCATTATACTCTCTCTCCCTCTCTCGCGCGCTCTCATTTTCTCTTAAGTTTATGTATAAAAATTTTGTAACTCAAATTTCTCTTTGCCAATATACACATAATTCAAGATCAGAATTGTTGTTCCTCCTTCTGTAGGATTACAGCATTGCTGTAAACAATTCCAATTCCAAAACAATTCCCATGAGGTTAGGTAGGCCACCTCACAAAGCCTTAGAGCAGCCATACTCTGTTTCTAAATGACTGCTTCTGAACGCTGCACATGCCCTCAGAAATCTGTCCCAGCATGCTGGGCTCTCTTCTGTATGCCGCACCTCACCTGGCCCTCCCCCTGTTCTAAAGATAGAAAGCTGAAGATCTTTCTATCCTAGACACCCAGCAACGAGCATGACAAGCAGACCCCCAGAGAAGCATGGGTTCACATTCATTGGCCTGGTTCTTCCAGGAGTGAAAATGGCCTCCAAGGCTAAAGGCCATAGACCAAACTGCTTCCCATCTCTAGGGTTACCTAAGATAGGAAGTGATGCTCTTGTTCACAGAAGCAGCCATTCCATAAAGGAACTTCTGTTCCAGGCTGGAGAGTCATAGCCTGGGCTGCTCAAGAGACACTCTGCAGATACAGCTTTTTATTCAAGGTGAAGCACAGCTGAGGTTTTGTAGAGGATCAAACCTTGACAGGTAGGCTGCTACACAGAGTAGCCATTTCTGAGAGGAGCCAGGAGTGCTCAGGTGCATGGCTATGCTCCCACACCAGCTCTTCCAGACAGAGCCTTCGGTGTATTTGACTTTTAGATGATGTGCACCGCCTCCATGCCCGCAGTTACCCAGAGGGCTTTCTGCTCTCCCAGTTACGCCTCCTCTACCTCAGACTTCTGGAATTGCCTCTTCACCTGCTCTGGGCCAACTCTTGCTGTGATGAGCCAATAGATGTCTGTTTCAGGTTTGGCATTCTGTGACCCCTTTGGATGACACATTTATAGATGCTTATATTAACTTGAAAGCAGAGTCAGACCCACAGGGATACATGATTGGTTCAAAAGAAGGAATCTCATTTTGAAGTCTAGAGACATCTAATGGTGCCCTAGGGTGACTCAGCCAAGAGCTCTCTTTTAAAAGGCTGATTCTGGTTATTCTCCCAAGGTGAGACCCAGTTGTTTCCAAGGCATTCAGGGTAGCATGATGCGTTTTGACAGCTTCAGCCTGAGATTCAGTTGTTCTGCCATTGAGTGGCTCTGTGAAGCTACCAGGTCTACAAGTATGTCTCTAAAATGCTCATGGCTCTTTTGAGGGAGATTCAATCACCTCTAAAGCCACAGAAAATTTTGTCTGGTTCCTTCTCTGTAAAAACAAAACTGGTCTCCAGTCTCCAACTGCAGGGTCCCCATTGCTACCAGTGACCATGGCTAGACTCACGCTGCTGGGGAACGGCATAGCCACCATCCCTAGGTGGCTACAGAGTTCTTCGTGGAGCTCCAGTTTACTTCTTAAACTACCTTGGAAGTACGACCCTTTTCTAAATGTCCCTTTCCTCTGTGTGCATCTGTTCCCTTTTTATCCAAGCCCTGGCACCAAGCTCCCCTTCCACCTGAGTTCTCTAAGCTCAGTCTCACGCACTGAATTACATCTGTGAGTTTTTCTCATGTGAACATCTGACTGAAGCTATTACTGTTGGAGAATCTTGGTCAAAGGACCATGGAACTGGAGGGAAGGCCCAGCACACTAGGCTGGAAGAGGAAACTAAAGCAATGGTGAAAGAAAGGAGGGCAGATAGAGGTGGAAGTGATGGGCCACCAAAGGTTTCCTCTGGGCCCACATTGAGAACTTTAATCTCGTAGCTTGCCTCAACTTGTCTAACCTCCATAACCACTCAAGGAGACTCAGGGTGGTAATCCAGGAAAGAAAAATGACTCCTGGTTCATACAGCTTGTAGGTTGCGGAGATGAACTATGTACCCTCCAAGTCTGGCTACAGACCTCATATTCCCTCCACATGACAGAGGCCCAAGGTTGCCTGGTTCTGAAAGCAACAACTGCGAGGCTAATCCCAGATGGTCTGGTTGGTGGTTTCCTAGTGTCTTGCTCCCAGCACTGCCTCCATTCCAGGAGGCGGAAAGTGAAAATCGTGCCTGATTGTGAATGCAGATTCCCATGCGTGGCCCACCACATGCATGCCCCTCTGTGGGACGTGGACATCTTTGGGAGCCCTCAGGGCTTCCTGGGAGCTGTCGCTCCTCTGGGAGTGACAGAAGGCCTGTAGCAGTTGTTCACCGGTTCCAGGAGAGACTCCACCTCCCCTGGCTTCTCCATAGGCAGGATATGGGGTACTGCAGAGAGGTTGGTGTCCCTTGTCTGCTCAGATTCTTCTTTGAAAGTGATGCAGAGGTTGCCAGGGACACAAGAGAAATGTTTGCAAAGGTCTCACCTTCTGTAACCAGTCAAGGTGTCAGAGCTGGTTCCTGGAAAGCATGATGCTGTCTCTAGGCACCGATTCACATTTCACCTTTGACCCCGGAGCTTTGTGAACAGGGCTATAAAAGGGGATTTGGATTGAGTGAATGGTGCTTCCTGGAAGGTGGGCTGGGAAGAAAATGTGCTGGATATGGTGTCAGATTATCTGATGAGGAGCCTGCAAGCCCAGGGATCATGTCCAAGGGTGGAAAGGAATATGGGCTTCACATGCCCAGGAATGGGTAAACAGTGTGTGATCGTGGCTTCTTGGTTCAGTTCTCAGAAAGTGCTAGCAACTGCTTATTACCACCAGAACAGGATGATCCAGGTAGGGCAGTTCAGGAACCTAACTTTAGGAATTTATGGTTCATTCTACTTTAGGGGCATGCAAACTATACAACTTAGATTACCAGTGTTTTATAATGTGTGATGTATTCCTAATTTCTGGGCTGTATGGGGTGTGTGAGATTGGGGAGAAAGGGAGATGAGAGCCTGTGCAGAGGCTGAGGGCCTTTGAAGAGCAGCCCTAACAACATCACCTCTAGGCTGGGCATGGTGGTGCACGCCTTTGATCCCAGCACTTAGAAGCAGGTGGATCTCTATGAGTTTCAGGCCAGTCTGTTCTACATAGTGAGTCCCAGGACAGACAAGGGTGCATAGCAAGACCCTGAGTCGAAAAGAAGAAAAGAAAATCACCTGTGTTGAGGCAATTGTAGATTAAAAAAAATAAGTAAGCAGAGTGACTATTGTCATGTTTTGAGACCAAGTGGGTGTAAGATCAAAGATATGAGATTGGAAAACACTCTAATCTTCAAGCAGAATGAGAGAGCAGAGAAGACAAGAGTGTGAGCTTGGGCCCAACCAAGTGTTGGAAGACTGGAACACACGGTCTGGTCTGGCATTTGAACTTGAATTTAGTGATCATTTGGAACCAATAACAATTCATCAAGAAAAAACGATGGGGCTCCTTCCCTTCAACTTCAGTTAGTCAGAAACTTCAGGAAGAACTAGAATAGTCAATTTTTATTTGGGCAAAAATGTCTTATGATCTCTTAAGGGAAGGCATTGCTAAGTAGACTCAGACTTTGTCTTCACTTGAAAAGAAAGTGAGTTAGCCATGCTGTCACTTAGGAGGAAAGTCCCTGGCTGCGTTCTTCTAGTACCTCCCTCATCCTCTTCAGTCTCTTGTTTGTTTAATTGTTTTTTAGCTTCCTGAGTCAGATGCAAGCTCAAGGATGCTGATGAAGTTTGTAGGTAACAGTTGGAGAGCAGAACTAACACCATAAAAGACAGAATCAAAATTCAGAGCTACCCAACAGCTTTGAATGCTAATTTGAAATCTGCAAGACAAAATTTAGCGGGGTAAATCTGGAGCCTAGTGTTTAGGTTAAAACAAGAATGAAACAATACAAATGAGGAGAGATCCCACTTACTCTTTATTTGTGTGAAAAAGAGTAACTATCTAGTTGACATGCTTAATAGCAGTACTACTCCTGATGAAGAACACAAGTACATGCTCTACACGTATCTTCTCTGCTGGTTAAACACAGATCATGGCCGCTATCCTGGAGACCCCATTTTAAGAAGGACACGTTCCTTAAAGCACCTGTTTAGAGGACAGCAAGCAGCTGCAGGGTGTGGCAAACAAAGACTGAGTCCTGTGCCCTGACAGCAAAATCACAGGGATCACCAACCAAGAGGTTCCACTGCAGTCAGGGCCAGGCTTCTTAGCCTTTAATAAAGGAGAAAGAAGTTTTACTTTAGGTGAAAAGATGGGGTGAAGTTACACCCAGAAACACATCCTGTCCCATGGACATACCCTGCATTCTGTATTCTGTGTGCTGGATGCATTCAGAACTTCAAGGACAGCCCCCAAGGAAATCACCTGCGTACCAAAAATGCAGGGCAAGCGAATGGACCCTGGAAGGAAGAAACTGACTGATGCATTAAGACTATATCCTAAGTAAGGGAAGACCTGTGGGCATATAAAGTAAGGTTCCATAGTACAGAAAAGCAGCCAGAGTTACAATTGGTGTTTATTAAATGTCAAATAAATTTAAAGACCCAGATTCACCCATGTATCTGCTGCTGGCCCTCAGCCAGAGCCTCTGCATCTGTTAACCATCCCAGGATCACTGGCCATTTCCAGTCAATTCCCAGCAGGGCTTCAGCAGTCTACCAACCAGTCTTGCTTGGACACACCTGCCTACCCTGGTCACTGATATCCAGGAAGCATGGAGGTGTTAAGTATCTTTCCTGGAATATTTTTCTCAACAGGAGGCAGTTTATGATCTGCTTTTCTTCCTCAGGAGACAAATAGTCAGTCCTAATTGTAGCTTTAGAGGAAATCTGTAAAAACATGGAACACCAAGCAGAAAGTGGCAGGAGGACCCTTCCTTAGATTCATTACTTTCCATTCAGCCCTCTTGCCCCCCCATCCGAACCCCTGTTCCTGCCTTCCTCCTCTCCACTAGGATGACCATTCACCACCTCTGTTATCTCATGGAAAGTGTAGCCATTGATTATCCTGTTTTGGATCCTTAGAGGTAGATGGAACATGCTTTCTACTGCCCAACAACCTCTACTTGTAGATTTACACACACACACACACACACACATACACACACACACACACACACACACACACACACACACACACTATCCAGATGCCAAACTGCCCAAACTGCAACTTTCCACCTCAGCCCCACCCAGTACCCATATGCCTCCCAATCCCACCAGTTCTCTTCCAGCTTCTCCTAGACTGAGTTTTTGACCAACATCTAGACACCAGCATATTTCATTTGTACATCCCAACTTAAAACTCCAGGGCCCAACTCCCCCTACAGTAGAGATTCTTCCCGAAGTCCATTACCTGGTTATTAGCAAAATACAATTCTACAAGTTTTGGCATTGATTTGAATTCATTTTGTCCCTATCTAGTGCCCATCCCTAATTGCTTACCAAGAGCAATCAATTCCTTGCTTTTCCTCTTCTGCTGTTCTCCTTCCAGCACTTTGGTTGAAAGTTCTGTCAGTTTACACTTCACCTAATTGTTATTTTAAATATTTTATGATTTTTATTTTATGTGTATGCGTGTCCTGCCTGTATGTATGTAAGTGGACCCATGTTATCCAATGCTCACAGAGGTCAGAAGAGGGCATTGGATTTCCTGGAACTGGAGTTATGGACAGTTGTTAGCTGCCATGTGGGTGCTGGGATTCGAACCCGGGTCCTCTGCAAGGGCAGCCAGTGCTCTTAAGTATTGAGCCATCTCGCCAGCCCCCATTTTACCTAATTGCCACAACGGCCTCATGACCATTTCCCTAGCCATAGTCTCTTTCCCAGCAAAATGAGTTCTCCAATGCCCTGTTCTTGGTGTGGTATGTTCCTCCCTGCTGATTAGCAGTTGTCTGCTCTCTGTGCCTCCTGGCGGAAGTCCTCACAGCTTTGTTTGATAATCAGGCCTCCAGTGCCGGGGCATCACCATTGTTCCCCCTGCTTCGAGTCGGTCTCCCTCTTCCTGCACGTTCATTGTCAAGCGTCTCTGAATTGTGCCCGTGGAATTCCAGACTTCTCTGCTGTATAGCAGCATGTACTCTTCCCCTTCCAAATTCAGTCTAAGTCCCGGAGCTTCTGAGATTGGCGCCCATCACCTTCTGCCTTCTGTGGTCTCTGCAGCACTCTCAGCTCATTCCAGCTCAGGCTCCCTATCCAGCACTGTCCAGCACTGCTCTCTTTCATGTCCTATTTCATATCTTGGCCACATGAAGAACCTCATGAGCACTGCTTTCCTGTAACTCCCACGGTTGTCACCTCAGCTCTGGTTGGGTGCCTGGCAATGCTGGGGAAAGGAAAGATGCTTTTGTTCTGAGGCAGAGGATGAGAGAAAGTTCCTCCCGAGGACTGCACAGATCCCTAAATAGCTCCCCTCTTGTGTTTAAGTACTGGACCAAATTGGATGAGTCACAAAGGTGACAAAGCCTGTCTTCGGCCCAGAATGAGGTCCAAGCAGGCACACTTCACCATCTCCCCATGATTCCGTCAGAGCCTGCTGGGATGCAAGAAGATCGATGACTGAAAACAACCTAATTCACTCATTCTCTGAAGCCGTCCTGTGGGGTTCTAACAGTCTTCCCCAGCCAGAGGCCAGCTGACTACTGCCGAAACCACCCCGAAGCCCTGGGATCAGCTGTCACCACTGGCCTGAAAGTGTCCTTGGTACTCATTTTGCACTCAAGATATACAGAAGCTTGCGTAAGGGGCAGAGAATCCGCTCTTCTCAGCTGTGAGTCTCTGCACGTCACTTACTGTGTAGAACTGGCCCTTTCCCAGAACCCTGTTTTGGGAACACTGCACCACTGGCACTTATAAAAGTCTCCATGACTTTACAAATCCCCCACATAGGATGTCCTGCATCCCCAGAGCCCACTTCAGCAACTTCTCTTTTAAGAGTATCTGCTGATGCAGGGCAGGAATTCCTTTTATTTCCAGAACTATCTAATGCTTTGAAAGTAGACACAGGACAGTTGCTAAGTCGTTCTCTGAGCCAATGCTCATGTTACTATGTCCTTTAAGACTCTAGGCAATCCAGACTGTGATGTCAGCCATCACAGTTAGTACACATGGGTTTTGAGGTGAAAAAAATGAACATGCTTACTAATTAGATCTTCATAAGAAATTTCTAAACTAGGAGGTCATAGAGCTGATGGTTTTCTGTTTCAAAGTACTAACAGTCAGAACTTTAAGTCCATATATGCCTCTTTTGTGCCAAAGATTCACAACCTATGATTAAAAGTGGAAACGCAAATATTATAAATATTTTAACAATTTTATTAATAACAGTGATGTGAGGTGCCACACGAGTTGTTATAAAATGTCATGTATTATAGGGATCTATTACATCTGATATTATCATTACTGCCTCTAACAATATTTCCCCAACACTCACAATCTGAGAACGTCTTCTGAGCCCAGTCTCTCAGTGTTTGGCTGTGCCTGACTCTGCCGCTGACTTGATTCCTTGTTCACTGTCTGGTGATTCATTGCACTAAATACCATTTTCCTGATAATTAAAAACTGCTCACTGGCAAGTGGGAGCAGGAACAGGCTGATGCAGGATTTATGCAGAAACACAAAATGAGCCAAAAGACAAATGACCTGTTCTGCCTAGCGAAAGGCATTTTTTCCCCCTCTCATCATCTTCTGGGACCCGAGAAAGGCTGGCTGGAGCACAGGAGCACAGTCTGGGGAGATGTGTCATTTTGTGAGGAGGTATTTTCAGGGGAGGCATTGCATTTATGTGCTTGGTTAAACCCTCTACTGATTTAGAACACATGGACCGCTGTCCCCAACTGGAGGACCTGGGCGGGGCTGACTTCTGCCTACCCTACCTCACTGTGGGTAGAGGGAAAGTACTCAGTTTGAGCACTTCTTAGACCCCAACTGCACCGTTTCAGTTCCTTTCTCAGTGTAATGATGCCTTTACTCAATTTCAAAGAAGACAGGGACTGACTCCTTCTGGTGCAGAGAAGCAGGAATTAGGTCCTTGACTAAGTGGACAGTGCATTGGATCCCAGTCTTGGCCTCCTTGACTTCTGAGGAAAGACTTCAGTGGCAACCAAAGCCCTCAGCCATAACGTCACAAACATGTACACATGTACACACACACACACACACACACACACACACACACACACCTCGGTTCTGCAGGGTAGCAGACCTCTCTTTGGGAGTTAGATGCACCTATCATCAGAGTGTCAATGTTCCCCGATTTGAGTGCACTTTGTGGCACATTACTGGCCTACAGAATAGAGACTCTATCAAGAGATGAGCCTTCTCCCTTCTGGGAATAGTTCCTTCCTCAAACTGACTGGGGCCAATATCCATAAAGCTCATTAACTCAGAATCCTTTCCCATTCATCCTCATATATGTCTTTACCTGCAACCCATTCATTACAGCCCATTCTAGATTGTTTAATTAGTTTCCATGGAAGAGCTCCTGTAGGACAGTTTAGCATACATCTTTAAAAGCCCTTGATCTAAAATAACAAGGTAGTTATTTTTAAAGTCATTAATATAACCCTAAGCGACTTACATCCCCCAACTGCCCACCATGCCTCACGTCCTCTTCTACCTCCCCAAACACTTCATAGAAAGATTTGTGAATGGCAGTGATGCGTCTGCTAGTAAGGGAGTCCTCACAGTACATGGGGCACTATGTTGGGGCTACCACTTGTGATAGGGTCTTTTTTTCCTCACAGATACCCTAGGAGGAAAGTCAGTTATTTCCCCAATGGAGAAACTGTTCTAAGAGATGAATAGAAATTCGCTGTATTCTGCAGGGCTAGTAAGAAGGCTTTGGGGTTCTAATGTCACCTGTGAGTCCCACACCAGGGCTGCACAGAATGTGGGGAAGTCACAGCTTGTTGACACTGCCCCAGTATGTCCTTTTTCCACTGAGCATGTCTGTGCTGCCTCCTCCATCTCCGTCGTCCTCCCACGTACACTGGCTGACTTCCACCTGTGCTGTGCTCCTCGGTCCGACTGCTTTCTCGGGCTCTGGAGCCTCCCTTTCACCTGCACTGCAGGCCACGCAGTGCCTGAATCCTAGTTGATGGGAATCACTATGGAAAGACCTAAACTTCCTTCACCCTAGGGCAGACCAGCTCAGAAGCTGTGGGCACTCATCCCAACTCACAGAGTGTCTTGAAGGAGATACAGCCAGTTTTAATGGCCCACAATGATCAGTGGCTTACAGACAACACCTCATACCTGCCACCTCCTTCAACCTGTTCAGTTTCCTTTATCCCCTCCTGTAGTTCTTGACACTCCCCAGAGAAGCCACTTGTTTTTCACAGTGTTGCCTCCATGGCAGTTTCTAGGCGACCCCTAAGCAGGCTAGCACAGTCTGGAGGTGCTGCCCCAGGCTTCTCACACAGGCTCAGTCTGTAACCTGCAGTTCGCAGGCTGCCATCAGCCACATGTGACTGAGAGCAGCTATGAAAGCAGCCTAAGACAAAACCAGAAACGTACTTAAAGATTGATATTTCCTTTTTGCAGGATTTTTGTAACTTGATTTCACAGTTCTTGGGTATGAAGTTTGCATATGAAAATGCCATTTTGCAATGTCAGAAGGTTGGAGATGATAGAAGTGAGGGGCTTCTGTACTAGTTCTGTTCAAATTTTAGTTGATGTATTCCAAAACCAGTCATGCTCAGCTTTACTAGAAGTATTCATGTGTGTCTGTCTGTGCGTGTGTGTGTGTGTGTGTGTGTGTGTGTGTGAATGCAGGTGCATGTGTAGAAGCCAGAGGTGCACCTCAGATTTTCTCATGAGCTATCTACATTTTCCGTAAGATTTATTTTCTTTTTAATTGTGTGCACATGCATGTGTCTGTATATGGATATGTGCACACATGAGTGCAGGTGCCCGCGGAGTCCAGAGGAAGGCATTGGGTCACTCAGGCTGGAGTTACACGTGCTTGTAAGCCACCCAACTCGGGTGCTGAGAACTGAAATCAAGTCCTCTACAAAAGCAGTACACACTCAACAGCTAAACCGTCTCTTTAGCCCTCATTTTATGAGACAAGATTTTATGAGATGGGACCCTGTAGAGTTTGATTTCCCCTATTCTTCCTTCTTTGGATTAGGTGCTGGCACTTTCCTGAATTGGGAGGTGATCTAGACACCAAGAGAGTCCTCAGATGTTTTTTGGATAGAAAGTGTCCTAAGTAGAGCATGTCTGAGGGGTGGGAAGTTGACCGGGAATGAGCTGTGGGGACGGGTGAGACGTTAAGATGAGACTTCTGGAACTCAAAGCCCAGCCTCAGCTTGGAGTCCCCTCTACCAGACGGGGAGCAGCACGACTTGCAGAGTCACCCGTCCCTGTTGCCCTAGCTCCTTCATGGGTGACATCACAGCAGGTAGCAGGGATGTGGCACCAGACTGCTCTCCTGTCTTTTGGAGGCCCCACCTTTCAGTACCCCACCACTGTGAAAACAATTTCTACACCTTGCTTAATAACACATCAAACACGTTGAAAAATTATGCTTCAAAGGAATCTATTTGTTTCTTGTGTTCCGTTTGCTTTTTTGTCCCCTGTCCTCTACTTTTTGAATGTATTTTTCTGCAATGACAATTCTCTATTTTGTCCCCAAGCACACCTATCTGTCTTACCACTGTATACATCAGTGACAAAGTCTATATTCCTTTATGTATTTCTCATCTACCATTTTATTCGTTTTTCATACTTCAGTGTGTCTGAAGCCATGGGGGTTCAATTACCATTTTTCTCTCATTCCACCCCATTTTTCCTGTGTAGACGTTGCTCTTTCTTGTATTAGTATTTTCAAAGCTCTCCTCTTTACATTTTGTATTCTGGAATACCGTCATGGCACTTTGATCTTGAGGCTTTTCTAATACTGATTTCTTCCCTTTTTAAAAAAACCTGTCCTCATCCCTCTTGCGGCTGTGGACCACAGCAGTCAGTTATAACCTTAACAGTGGCCTCCACTCAGGAAAGTTGTCAAGTTGATAAATATTGATATCTACCCTACCATTTTACCACCACTTTTCTGCTAATGCATTTGGTTGGCATCAATCAGCTCCTTTGCCTTCTGTGAG
The DNA here is from genome assembly GCA_035773235.1 of Eospalax fontanierii. Taxonomy (NCBI): domain Eukaryota; kingdom Metazoa; phylum Chordata; class Mammalia; order Rodentia; family Spalacidae; genus Eospalax; species Eospalax fontanierii. Next base: position 115,927,381 of record CM069526.1, read on the forward strand.
TGCCTGGTGTGGGAACTGGTCCCGATCTGTCACTTATAAGTAATCTGTTCCACATTTCATCAAGAGCACGGAAAGAGAAGAAAATATGGAGGAGATGTAGAGGGCAGAGAACCAAGCTAGAGTGGTCCAGGGGGAAGGGAAGTGGGGAGGCCCAGCAAGAAGAGGCGGGGCAGAGGAAGTCTGCGGCAGCCTGGCGAGTAAGAGGGTCCCTTCCGGGAATACCCTTAATGCTGGAGACATCAGCAGTGCTTAAAGGTGACCCTGTCTTCTTTGGGATGTTAACCCTGCTTATCTCCTCCAATAAGGCTCCCCAGGGATGAAGATCTACATTGACCCCTTCACTTATGAGGACCCCAACGAGGCTGTCCGGGAGTTTGCCAAGGAGATTGATGTATCTTTTGTGAAAATTGAAGAGGTCATCGGAGCAGGTATGGCCCTTTCCTACCCTCGTCTCTGTCCTCTTGGTGTCCAAACCTCTTGTTCCCACCATTCTAGGTGTCTTTCTTTATCTTCAGAAGATGATTCTTGGTTGTCTACAAGTGTGCATCCAGGACACAGGGAGACTATCACACAGAATCTTCTGGGGACCTTGATCACAGTGGCTAAGCTGTAGTGACATAGAAGTCAGCTGTAGTTTTCAAAGATTCAGGAGTAGCTCTGGAAACTAAATGCAGACAAGGACAGAGAGAGAGAGAGAGAGGGTACTTGGCCATGAAGATTGAAATAAAAGTAGTAAGAAGTTGACCTAGTGTCCCGCTCACTGAAAATGGCATCTCAAGCCTTAGGTCAAATCTTCTCCCCACACTTTGAGTTCTTTTTTTCCTGTGCCCATAATTTCAGCCAGACTCTGCCTCAGAACAGAGTAGAAACCCAACCTAGAGTACAGTTATCCATTGAGGTACCTAGGAAGTCACACCGAAAGGCTGATCTGGAGTATTTATCTTTCTTTAATGGATTGTATCATCAATCTGGTAACGGACTCAGCCCAATTAATGTAAGATAAGTGAGATATCTTAACGTGAGATAAAACATCCCCAGATATTACTTTGCAATAATCTCTTTACTGTCTCTTGAGAATCTTCTTAAAAGCTGTCTGATCGGGTCCGTGTCCTACTTCTGTTCTCTTCCACAGCATCCTTTGTCTTTTCATCTTTGGGTCTCATTGCTATTGCACAAGCCATCTTCACTAATACACAGCAATGTTCTTCTTCACTCCTGGCTCTGGAGTTCTTGATTCATATCGCTGTTTGGACAGCCATGGAGTGGCATCTCCCAGTAATCTTTTAACTCAATAAAACATGTTTAGTCAAAGACTTACAGGTAGCCACTTCATATATTATCTTTAGGGGAATGTCACCAGTCTTCCACTCACTCTCTCTCTTTATGCACTGGGGGGTCAAAAGCTATGGATTTGGAAGTCACATTCCCTCTTAAGAGGGTTCCCTTTGAAAGAACTGCATCCTTTCCTCTCCTTTGGCTTCACTGTAAAAGGCCCTGAGACTTTCCCTCTCCAGATATACCACCCCCAGCTACCAAACCCTCAAGAGTTTCAGAATCTTATTCACAAGGAACTCTAAGTATTTCCCCTCGACTGTCATTAAATATGTTACCGAACCACAACTTTCACTTCTGTGCAGATAATTTGCTCTTCCTCCTTAGAGGCTGACATATTTAAGGATCATGTGTTGGAAGGCTGGATGCCAGATGAATTGGATGGCTTTTAGGTGCTCTGATTTCTCCAGGAAACTTGAGAGTGTTGAGGAGGCGGGCCTGCAGTCCTGTGCTCTGTTTGCCCATGTTATTAATTGTTGTTATGGCTCTCAGTGATTTTAATGTTGTTATTTATGTCATGTGCTTAGAGTGATGTGTTCTGGACTGCATTTTATCCCAGACAGCACACATCAACACCCTTCCTGCCTTTGTCAGGGGAGGAGTAAAGAGGCTTCTCACTTTATGATCCTGCCAGAGAACTACAATTTGGGGTGAGCTCACCAACTGCCGGATGCCCATAAAGGGACAATTGATGGTCCCGCTTCATCCTTCACCTTCCATTTGTGTGAAGCATTCCGTTCAGAGGAGATTCAGTGCGCTCAGTGCGGCTCTCACGGTATTCAAGAGAGATGCGTTTAACAATTTCTGTGATGCTCGGCAGCATGGTATAAAGACCTCTGCCCGGTTCCTGCTGACCACCCTCTACCAAGGCCTATCTCCCCGTGATTCAGAACCATCCCAGAGCTGGTCCCTGTGGATATGAACTCACTGTGCATAACTGGATGCAATTTTAACTCAAGACACTCCCGGTTGGGAATCAATCTTGCTCCAGTTCCTTTCTCCTCCGTCAACACACTCCCTTCCCCTACACGCTGCCTCGCTGAGACTGGCTCCACCTTGTGCTAAAGAAAGTCCATGTGTTAGTCAAGTCAAACAAAAAATAAACTAACAATTATGCAATAAAACTGACAATGTTTCTCTCAGCCACCTGGAAGAATTGGAGGAGAGGGGATACTGTGTTGCAGTATGGTTTTTAAAAATGAGAAACGGGGACTGGAGAGATGGCTCAGTGGTTAAGAGCACTGACTGCTCTTGCAGAGGACAAGGGTTTGATTCCCAGCACCCACAGCAGCTATGAACTGTCTGTAACTCCAGTTCCCGGGGATCCATTGCCCTCTTCTGACCTCTGCAGGCAATGCACAACACAGGTGCACTTACACACATGCAGGTAATACACTTGTACACAAAAAAGTAATACATGTTTTAAAAATCAAAAACAAACGTACAAACCATGAAAAGAAAAATCAGTAGGTAACGGACTTTCCTTCCTTCCATACTCCCGTTCCCTCAGTACGCTTTAATAAATATTTCCTGACCACTGAACCGAGCTCCAGAGAAGAATAAATAGCTCTTCCCCTCCAAAGTCTGGCAGGCTTACTGGGAAAGGAGCAGGGCAGTCACAGTTAACTATTTCACACCATCCACACTGCAGGCATGTATGAGCCCCTGTGCCGCCCCATGCTCTAGGGGAGCTAGGGCCTTAGGAGGGCTCCTTTATTTGTTACTTTCCTCATTGTTAAGAGCAGATGATTGACAGGAATCTTAAGTAAGGAAGGGTTTATGTTGGCTAACAACTTAAAAAGGATACAGCCTGTCATGGTGGGGAAAACATAAGGGCAGGTGTGTAAGGGACCTGGTCAGGAAGCAAGAGGTGGCTAGGAAATGGAAGTTGGTTGTTAAAGGCCGGCCTCCAAGTGACCCACTTCTCCCTCCAGCAAGGCTCTACCAGAGAAAGGTCCCATAACCTCTTAAAGCAGTACCACGAACTAGGGAATCCAGTATTTAAGCACAGGAACCTATGGGGAACGTTTCACACTCAAACCACAATAGCTCCACAAAGGAAATAATCTTTGGGCTAAGCCTGTGAGGCTGAAACCTAGTAGAGAAAGGCTGAAACAAGTTAGAGAGACTGGGTGACGACCCAGTGACAGAAGAGGCATGCCAGGTGATTCGAGGAGGAAAATGAACATCACCTTCCCGCTGAGGCCTGCTGGAGCCAGCCCGTACTATCTCACAGCAGCCAACTGTGTATATCTCTTCCCAGTCCCGTGTGTGGTACCCCTGGTAGCCTGACATTGGCCAGAGTAGGGGTACTTACTCCATGGGAACTGGCAAATGCTACAAGTCACAGGCATTTGTTTTTCTCTTTGCTTCTCTGTTTTCTGGAGAGCTAGTAGTTGGATACTCACCAACACACCCCTCTAGAGTGTGCAAAACTGCCTTCTAGCCTGTGCAAGATTACTTCAAATAAGTTGCTGAGGCCTATGCCTGCTAAATATGGAGCCAAAGAAGAGGGTTATGTTTGTTGCACGAAGAGTTAAGTTTAGGGCTCAGGAAAATGCTCATTCATTAGCATTGCGTCTGGGCCCGTGGCTATCGGAGATACTGAGAAGGATTTTCCATGGGGACATCTGGAAAATCAGGCTGGCATAGAGAGACATCAGTTGCAGTATGGATTTTCCCTGTGGAAAACAGGGTTGTGAGCAAGTCAGGTAACAAGATGGAGTTCAGGGAGTGGATTGTGATAACTGTTGTGGACGGAGGTGGAGGGAAAGAGTAGGTAAGTCCTCGAAGACCTGGAGACCAGTTGTGGAGCCCAGTGTGATAAATGGATGACTATGGGACTTGGTGACTGGAGTTGATGGGACAGGATGGAGGCAATACCCAGAAAAGAGGGCATTGGGTTAAGTACCATGAAGGCAGAGTGAGCTTGCCTAGCACCTAGACTACGAGAGTGATGGTTGTGCATGTGAGTGAAGGCCAATGAGGTAGAATTTGGAAACTACAAGACTGAAGAATTGCATTACCTGCAAAGTGTCTTCTAAGTTGTTCAGGATGTTGAACAAAGGCATAAGAACATCCAGTATGAGCCAGGTGTGTCACTACTCCAGAAAATGAGTGATTAATCATATATGCGGTTATTTGTTTAACATCCGTCTTTCCTCGTGGGGCGCAGAGCTACAGGGAGGGAGAGAACGTATGTGGATTTTTTCACGTTGGACCTGACCTAATGTGTGGCACTCTGTCATCCGTTTCAGTGTTTGTCATAGATGCTGATGAAAATAGGACCTTGAGGGAAAACATAGCAAGGATAAAAGTTTGTAGAGCAAGGCAGAGTGTGAGAGAAAAGAGAGGCTAGAGGGTTGGAATGAAATCACACATTGCTTGGTGCTCTGTAAGTGCCTCTGTGGAATGAAGGAAAGCCAACCCTTAGCTTCCCCCTGTGGATAACGGGGTCAACTGAAGTCTCTGTAGAGGAGGCAACACGCCTGCCTGGCATCTTCAGAGAATATCAGCTCATGAATACCATGGGTGTGATTTAAAGGAGTTGCCTCTTAGTTCAGCTCCAGTTCCTTGGTTACTTTGGATCAATAGGCTTACTCGGAGTATAAACCAGGGCTGTCACATGTGCACTTACAGCCTAAGCAACACTCCTGCGGTCAGTGTGCAACCCGTGTAACTGTATGCAGCAGCCTGAGCATATGGCTGTTAAGTTCATGAAGGGGTATCATCAGAGTTGTTATCTGTGGGAGGACATGCCGATTGCATCTTAATAAATATACATTGTCTTCCTCTACTCTGGCAGCTACCAACACAGCCTTTCCACCATGGATGGTCATGAGGGAGAAGGCTGCTGGCAGGGAAAGGGCTGGGTGAGGACAGGTAAGGGCGAAGGAACGGGGCCTATATTCAGAGGGACATGTGCTCACTATGTGCGATGGGTTTCTGTGGTGCCAGTTTGACAGAAAGGTCTCCTGCTAACCTGACACTCCTGAGGTCATTCCAAGTAAGGACGGGCAACATGAGAATAGCAGGAAGAGTTCTAGAAGAGGAAACCGTGTAAGCATCTCCAGAAATCAGAATAAAAGGAAGCAGCATGCACTGAGCGTCCACAGTGTGCCTCGCACCATCCTGCATGGTCCACACCTACTGTCTCATTTAATCCTTGTAATAGCCCTGGGAGTGAGAGTTTATGTTGATGTGTGTATGTTTTTTTTAAAAAACTAGTGAAGAAATCGGCATTCAGAGAGTGGCTTACTGTAGGCTGTGCTGCCCTTGAGTTAATGATGCAGCTAAAATTTAAACCCAGATACAGCTGATCTAGATCTGGTAAATGAAACCCCTACACTCGCTGCCACTTTAGTTGCTGTGGAAAAGAGCAGCTAAATATACAGTCATTGCTTCTGACGGTAAACACTACAAGCAGTTGGAATATCCAGGCCGTTTTGCTGGGAATTACAATACTGCCTTCGAATACATTATCCCCATATGGCAGTGTTGTAAAGACCATCCCACAGTCCCTGGAGAAAACATGTTCTTCATAGAACACACTGATCCTATCCTCTGCTTGCCTTCCAAGTGTTGTCCTTAAGAAAGACAATAGGGGCCAAGATATTTTTATTTATGTGTGATAATTTTTGTTATAAAAAGATCATTATGTATGTATAATACATGTAAACCCATGCATGTATACATATATAAACATCTGTGATACAGAGGTAGGCAGCTGTCTAACAAGCACAAAGAGTTATAAGAAGAAAGAAGTCCATTTTGCCTTTCCATCTGGGTATTAGATTTTGTGGGCACTATGGCCATCACTTGTTGTTATAACCCAGGCAATGGACATGCAAGGAACTCTGCTGAAAGGATGAAGATGACTGCTCTGCAAGCAATGTTGTCCTCTATGCAGGGTCAGGCCATGATGGAATAGGAGCCATGGTTTAACTCTCTTTTTTGTTGTTGTTGTAACCTACTTATCTTGCACAGGCTAGTGTGCTAAAACTTCCTTGAAATCATTCTTTAAAACCCAGTATAAATTTATTCTTTAAAAGTTCCATATCAGGAATAAGCCTGAATTAGTAACTAGGAGTTCTGCTTTCCTTTTTTTCCCCCTACGGCAGTTTGTGACTTCAAAATGCTGCTAAAAAAGAGTGCAATTGTATGTGTAGATCCCCACTGCACACGGCCGGTAGCAACGACTTGCACTCCTGCTGGCAGGTTGGATGTTTCATTTTCAAAAACTGAAAATTCTTCCCTTCTGATTTTATATATAATAGTCGAGGCATTTAACACTACTGAAACAGTATTTCTCTCTTCCTCATTTTGTCAAGGAAGGTAGGAAAGAGACATTGGCAAGGCTGGAGCTTGTAAGGAATAATTTCAGCATCTGTCTAGGAAGATTATCATAGGAACTGGCTAGAATGCACTGGGCTGACAGCCTTGAGGGCAGTGCTTCTCAAACTTGAGCCAGGCACCAGATTCATATATAAATATGCTAAAATCAAGATTCCAAGGCTCCACCTCTCATCTAAGAGATCAAGTGAAACTAGGGGACTCTGCGTATTCTAGTGAGTTCCAGATGCTGATGCTAGGCCAGATCTGCACTGAGAGCCATTAATGAATGCCCTTGGCCTCCAGATTGGCCTGGTACTGGAGCCAAGATCTGATAGAATAGATTTGCAGCTATGGGAGAGGACTCAGGTCAGTTGCAGAGATGCATGCCAATCAAATTCAGACTAAAATCAGGCTAGCTGTACTTACTGTTGATAAGACTTTCTACCAAAAGTATCTACTGCAACCACTATCCAGCAGAACCAGTCCCAAGAATTGTGATATGTTGAAATCTTTTATTAAAGAATGAAAAAAAATCATGATTATGCTGTGGAGCACATATGACAAGGAAGGTTTTCAGATTTCAGATCCTGCAAAACAAGGCACCATCAATTCTGTTCTAACCGTAAGAAAATTATCAGAAAGCAAAAATAAGGAGGAGTGCTGTTTGTTGATTGGTCTGTCTTTCTGTCTGTTTGTTTTTGAGACAGGCTCTAACTGTATAACCCAGACCAGCTTCAAACCTGTGATCCTCATGCCTCCACCTCTTCAGTGCTGTGACACCCAACCAAATATTGTTCTTAAAGCTAATATATGAACCTAGAGCCATGGAATACAGGTGATAACAATGTCTTAGATTGTAAATGTCAAGAACTTGGCTTTGTTTGCTATTAACAATGTTGATACGACCAGCTTCCTATGAGGCTATTGAGATGCTAAGGGGCCAGAGACCCCAGATTTTATCATTCCAGGCTTACCTGGGGACATCTCCCATGCCTAGGTTCCTGGAAAAGGGACTTATGCATGGCTCCTGGCACCTGTCATGGATCCATCACCTGTAAGTCTCACAAGGCTTTGGGTACCTGCATCACTTTCCAAGCACACTCTTCATTATCCCATCACCTTATTTCTTCTGTATTTTAAAAGTCACCACCTATGTGCATCTTTGACAGTTAGTCATTCACAGAACCGTTTCTCAACACCCAGTTAAGAAGGTAAAGCAGTTCGCTGCTTCTCTTTATTAAACAGTAGTGAGAAAATTGAGTCCTGGAGAGGTAAGGGTTCACAAGCCACGGTTCACAAACTCCCGAATAGACTGGAGCTGTTTTGGAGCACAGTTCCCCACTTATTACCAGTCCCCAACATCCAACTGAACTTGGGGCCCTTATTTACAAGGCCCCTCTGAGGGAAATGTAGGTACTAAGTAACTTCATTTGCAGTTAGAGTTGAAAACTTCCTGACTTGAAGAATATGAAGTCTTGTTTCTTTTGACCAGGCCAGGCTAGAACTAATGTTCCAGAATCTCCATTCTTTTTTTTTAAAAAAAATATTTTTTTATTTATGTGTGTTAGTTTATTGCCTGTGTGTGTGTAAGGGCACCCATGTTGTGTAATGCCTACAAAGGCAGAAGAAGATGTCAGATTCCCCAGCACAGGAGTTACGGATGGTTGTTAGCTGCCATGTGGGTGCTGGGAATCTAACCCTGGTCCTCTGCAACAGCAGTCAGTGCTCTTAACCACTGAGCTATCTCTCCAGCCGCCACAATCTCCATTCTTTACACCACTGCAGGTCAGATCTCTTAGCACTGGATTCACCATCTACAAAATCTACCTCATCTTACTCAAGGAGAGCACGCTTTTACTTTCTAACATTAAAGAATATGATTAAATCCTGCAGAAGATAAAACTTGGAGCTAAACTCTCAGATGCATTGCACTTGAAGACCAGTCAACCATAAAGATCAAATAGTGAAATAATATTTGTCAGTAATCAGAAAAGTAGTTTCATCTGCAATATCCTAGAGAGAGACAATTTTTCTTTTTTTCTTAATTTTTTATCGAATCACTGTGTGTTTTATACAGAGCATCTCGGTCTACCTTAATCATCGTTACACCTCCTTCCCCACTGGCAGCATCCCTTAGTTCCCACCTGGAATTCATGTATTCTTTCAGCTATTGCAAGTTAGTGTCCCCAAATGTTCTTCAGTGCAAGTTCATTTACTGGGGTCTAGTCAGCCTGTCCAGAACCCCTCACATTAAGAAGATCAGCTCATCCTCACCCAACAGTAATCAGCTGCCAGTACTTCTTCAGCAAAGACTGAGGTCTGCTGCCAGTTCTCCCAGTTCCGTGGTGGGTTTTTGTCTGCTTGAGTTTGCATGGGTCTTGAGCATGATGACATCATTACTATAGGTTCGTAGAAGTGGGGTCCCCGGAGCTTGTAGGATTCTATTTCCATAGGGTTACAGATATCTTTACTGGCTCTTACAATCTTCCACAATGGTTCCTGAGCCCTTGGTGAGTGAAACTTAATACAGGAGTCCTATCCATGGACCCACATTCTAATGACCCCTAATCTCCATGCTTTAGCCATTTGCAACCCTTTTTGTTATTAACCCTCTGTCGCATGAGGGAGCTTCATTAATAAGAGTTGAGAGATTCATTAGTGTCCTCTTCACCCCTTGTTCTATGTTGCATGAGCCTTAGGTGTAGAGGTTGCATTGTAGATGTGCTGCTTAGGCGTGAGCAATTCACAGTCAATGTCTATATGTGATCAGCTGTGATACTCTGTAGTAGTCTCCATCTGGTGCAAGAGAAGCTTCTTTGATGTGTGGTGATTGGGACACTTGACTGTAAATACAAGGATACATATATCGCACTTAGTAGAAAGCTACACTATCCTAGGGATGTGACAACTCTGGACACTGACATATTTAAAAGCTGCCTGCAATATTGGCTACATAATTTCTAGTGTCTGGCAGAAAACGAAAATGCAAGACTCCTCACTCAAAAATGATGAAGAATTTCAAGATGGTGAGAGCAGAACATTAAACTGAAAGGAGACTTCTGTGAACATGGTACCTGTACAGCTGCTCTGCTCAGAGTCCCAGCTACGACAACGACCACTTCAGCCGTGTGTATTTGGCTATGATGACAGTACCACACATGAGCCTCCTCCCATTGAGTGGGCTCTAAGACTTATTAGGTAGCTGTTGACTGCCCCCTGCCAAAAAGAGCCACTGCTGCACCAGTGTCGTGTGCTGTGCCAGTCCTCAGGGTAGTTATTTGGTCATGAAGCTGATGTTGGGCCATCGATTGATATTCTCCCTTAGCTGTTTGCATAGTGCTCTCCAGAACTACAAGAGCTAGCCTTCAGGGGAAGTGGTTTCCACGTCAGCTCCAGCTCCATTGCTCCAGATTTGGGAGAGAGACAATTTTTCAATGCCATGCCTTCCTTGTTTCCTTGCTTGCTTGCTTGCTCTTCCTTCCTTCTTTACTTCTTTCTCTCCACTCATCAATAAAGCCCACATTGTGTGTCTAATCCTGTGCAGTTCACATGGCAGACTGCATGCAAGCTCTCCTTTCTGAAATATTCTAACGTGTAGAGATAATTCCCCAGACTCCAAGACTTTGGGCGGCTCACTAATCACTTTTCAAGATCCATGTGGGTTAGACCACAGTTCTCAGACTTGGCTATACCTCAGGCACACCCAGGCAGCCGGGACTCTGAGCAGAGCAGCTGTGCAGTGCTGTGCTCTCACCATCTTGAAATTCTTCATCATTTTTGAGTGAGGAGTCTTGCATTTTCATTTTCTGCCAGACACTAGAAATTATGTAGCCAATATTGCAGGCAGCTTTTAAATATGTCAATGTCCAGGCTACACTCAGAACAATTACTCAGACTCTCCAGGTGAGAACCAGGTCTCAGCACTATATAACGTCCCTGAGTGATTGCAAGGCTGGCCAACTTTCAGAATCACTGATGTAAGAACAGAATTTCTCCACTGGATTGTTTATGTGTATGTTTGTGGGGCACTGGGTTTATCTGGAGCATTCTTCCAAACTGTACACACTGATGGATACAAATTGATAAATATTCTGATTCGACCTAATTGCCAGTCAAGCGTCTTAGATGATGGCATCTATTTATGAAACTGTTTGGAGCTGGGTGGTAGCACATACTTGTAATCTCAGCACTCAGGAAATCTCAGCACTAGTTTGGGGCTAGTCTAAGCTATGGCCTGATACCCTGTCTTAGAAAGAATGAATGGAAGAGAGGGAGGGAGAGAAGGAAAGATGGAGAGAAGAAGCTGTCTCATTTCTGTGTTTTACCGGGGTACTGGAGGGCTGTGATCAGTACTAAGCATGAACTGCTTGAATGCTCACAGTTGGTCCCTGGATCATAACTTCCTATCCAGGAGCAAGAAATGGTAAAATAAATAAGTAAATATAGAGCCTGGAGAGATAGCTCAGTGGTTAAGAGTACTGGATACTCTTGCAGAGGATCTGGGTTCAGTTGCCAGCACCCACATGGCATCTAACAACTGCCCATAACTTGTCCAGCATGATGGTGCATGCCTTTAATCCCAGCACTTGGGAGGCAGAGGCAGGTGGCTATCTGTGAGTTCAAGGCCAGCCTGGAATACATAGTGAGTTCCAGGCCAGCTGGGGCTATAGGGAGACCCTGTTTCAGAAAGACCAGTAAATAAATAAATAAATAAATCTGCCCATAACTCCAGTTTCAGGGAATCAGATGCCTTTTTCTGACTTCCTTGGACATTGTATGACATGGGTGCACTTACATATATGCAGGTAATAAACTCTTACATGCAAAGTAAACATAAATAGAATATTTTTAAAATAAAAATAAATAGATAAAAACAAATTTTTAAAAATTGGTGAGCAGAGCCAGAGCCCTGGCTTGGAAAGCACACTTCTTGGTTTCTCCTTGTTAATATCCTTATTAGTAAACGGGTATAATGCCAGGTTGCAGCAGTTTGAATAGGATGAGGCATTAAAGGGCCTCCTAGCTCATAGCATCTTGTCAATAAATAAATATTTGTGTGCTATATCCTTCCAGGAGAAATATTAGTGTATCCCTCCCCTGAACACTCAACCATACCTTCGTCCTGAAGGAAAATAGAACACATCATGACAATAAGAAGTACTAACCAATATTATTCAGTTAGTATATTTATCAAACACATTATTTGTATTTATAATTATTGAATATTAGGTTAACTTGTCAGAAGGATGGGTTCCATACATGCATGTTACAAATACATGCATACACATGTAGAGACACACAGATACATACTCATGTATACACATATATATACACACACACACATATATATATATATATAAGTGAATATATATATATATATGTATATATGAGAGGCCACTGCTCAATATTTATCTTTACATTTTTGCATTTTAACTACTTAATTATGCTTACTACAACAATTTGATATAAAATTAAAGTAAATTTGCTAATCTCTATTTCCATGTTCTGTCCCAATCCTTCTAGTATAACTATTTTTAAAATGATTTGATATTTGATACATTTGGTACATATTTTTCATAATTTTTCTTTCATACACATCCCATATGAGCAAGTATTGCACATGATAACTTCTTCCTTGCCTTCTCTCTCTTTTTTTTTTTTCCAATCATTTTGTTGTTGTTTTGACAAGGTCTCCCTAATCACAGCCTGCCTGGAAGTCACTACGTCAGCCAGGCTGGCCTTGATCTCACAGAGATTCGTCTGCCTCTGCCTCCCAAACCAGGATTAAAGGTATATGCCACCGCACCTGGGGCTTGCCTTCTCTTCTTTACTTGACACTCTGTGAGCATCTTTGACATCAACACATATCATTCATCTTCATCTACTGGTTTCCATGTTCAAAGGCATTCCTGAGATGGGTGTGGTGTTTTCTGACCATTCCTTGCCACAGGCATTGTCCTGGTTTTCTTTCTGTTACTGACCAAAAGTAACTTGGGAGGGAAAGGATTTATTTCAGCTTAAAGCTCCTAAGTCACAGTCCATAACAGAGGGAAGTCAGGACAGGAACTCAAAGCAGGAATCTAGAGGCAGGAGCTGAAGTGAAGATGGTGGAGGAACACTGCTTACTGGTTGCTTCCCCTGGCTTGCCCAGCTGCCTGCTTATACTGCCCAGGACTGCCATCCACAGTGGATTGGGTCCTCCTGTGTCAACCAGCAATCAAGAAATTGTCCCACAGAGACGCCCACAGGCTAATCTGATGGGGGAAATTCCTCAGTTGACGTTTCCTCTTCCCAGGTGTGTGTCTCATTTGTGTCAAGTTGACAGATTCTAACCAGCACAGGCATTCATTGTCTTTCTACTGCTTAGGCAAGCATTCATGCATGTGGAGAGAAATGTATGTACACGTTTGTGTGTATGCACATGTGTATGCACGCACTTGAGGAGGCCAGATGTCAGTGTTGGATGTCTTCTTCAATCACCGTCCACCTTGTTTTTGAGACAGGGTCTCTCACTGAATCTAGAACTAACTTACTGATTCAGTAGCATTAGCTGGCCAGTGAGTTGCAGAGATCCTACTGCCACTGTCTCCCTAGTGCTAAGATTACATGTTTGTGCCACCATGGTAGGCTTTTTTATGTAGGTGCTAGGGATCTGAACTCAGGTCTTCGTGCTTTAGTGCAGGCACTTTACCAACTGAGCCATCTTGTCAGCCCCTAAAGCCATTACTTTATATACAAATATAGACACTGATACCCTCACTTCTGGATCAAACAGTGACAAAGCCTCCACAGTTTATGACCAGAGAGTAGGCAAGGCAAAGGTCAAATGAATAACAACACATATGACACACTGACTTTTATTGGCATGCCGGCCACAGACCAGACACTGTGGTGGCTGCGCAGGCTCTGAATGTGAAAAAGAGTTTTTCATTCTGACCTCAAGCAATTCACCAAACAGCATATAATTCAGTGTCAAAGCCAACACTACAAATGATACTTATCTTAATGTTAGATCTGAGTTGAAATCTTCCTAATGGTGCTTAAGCCAGCCTCTCCTCTGGCCACATACATACTCTGTCACGGTCAGTAGACTTCAGGGCAGTTTTGCATTAAAGCACTTCCATCTACAGCAGAAAACAAAAGGAACTCCCAACTAAATCACAGAAGCATGTTAACATGTCTTTCTAATGTGGCCAGTTACTTATCTGATCGCTCCTGGTTTACTTCATCATTTTCTTCCAGAAGCATAAAGTGGAAAAAAAAGTCCGCCCAGCAGAAACTCCAGTTTCTCATGACAGGCCTTTGACATGGGTTTCAGTGAAGCACTCACAAGTAGATACTTAACTACTTCCCATGAAAGAACTAGAAGTTATAAAACCAAGTGAAAGCATCAAAGAACTTTTGAAAGCACATTAAGTAGGATTCAACAGACAGATTTTTTTCTAGGCAGTTATGAAATGGTGCCATCAAAATTGTTTTTCACTCTTGAAGATTTTACTGCAAAAATGTTGAAATGCTGCGGTGCCCGTGGAGTAGAGTCTGAGCCCACTTAGAGCAATGTTCTGCTGTTCAGCCACTGGGCTTTGAGCTACAGAACCCTCTGGGTCTGCTCCAGCTTTCCTGCAAAGGCCTAGCTCCTCCAGGCAGCCCACAGCCAATGGCTGAGCCTGGCAGGGATGTCAGGGCCTGGCTATTTCTGGAACAAGACACTTTGCTCCCTGTTAGGCTGGCTGAGCCTTTGTCAGATCTAACTGGGATCTAGTCACTGTGATCTGGGGCTCTCCCTGCCCACCACGGCTTCCTTTTATCTTTCACAGAGGAACTTCTTCCTCTCCTAACTTTACAGTGTCTGCATTCTGGAGGATGTAATAGACACCAGTGCATTCACAGCAAAGTAGGAGCATCAAGAGCATTTCATCTCACTCAGAGGACTAAAGTGCCTGACGTATCTCACCTGTCCCCTGGACATTTGTGCACCAGGCTCTGCTGAAAATGAATTATGATTCTGCCAAAGTGAAGCTGACCATTTCCTTCTAATTATTCAGCTGGGATACACATGAAAACTTAAATGAAGGACAGGAAACAAACTCATATGTGGTCTGAAATTCCACTTTAGCTACTCAAAACTATTTCTAATAAGAAGGTAAAGAATGTATTTTAGTATTCCTTTTGTGTTTTGTATGAGCTGATTACAGCCCAGACATCACAGTTACAATGAAAGAATCCGATTTCCACTTCTTCCTCTTTAATCACAATTCTACCTTAAGCACCATTGTTCTTGATAAGATGCCTCCCCTTGTGGTGCTACAGATTGAGAAGGAAGAAGATCTTAATTTCATTCTTGCTGTTGCAGGAGAGTTTGGAGAGGTGTACAAGGGGCGTTTGAAACTGCCAGGCAAGAGGGAAATCTACGTGGCCATCAAGACATTGAAGGCTGGGTATTCCGAGAAGCAGCGTCGGGATTTTCTGAGTGAGGCCAGCATCATGGGCCAGTTTGACCATCCCAACATCATTCGCCTGGAGGGTGTCGTCACCAAGAGTCGGCCTGTCATGATCATTACAGAGTTCATGGAGAATGGTGCTTTGGATTCTTTCCTCAGGGTAAGAGCAACTGAGGGTCATGGATGGTCTTAGTTCCAACATCTGCAACAGTGTAACATAACACTTGCACTGTGGGATACAGAGGAATGGTGGCTGGGGAGAAGTGTTTTGGGAGAATGACCTAGCTTCAGGACTGGCCTGATCACATTTGGGCAGGTTTTGGAGACCTTGGCAATGTTAGTAGAGATTTGTTGTTAAAAGGGAAGAACAAAGCAGAGCTGAGGACTCTTCAGAAAGGAGATGTGGGAGACAGCCTAATAAATGCTTATTGGAAGAATAAGATGGGAGCGCAAAGAATGGTTGCTGGCATCTGCATGGATCTCTGAGACTGACGAGACTCTCGGTGGCTCCTTGACCCACTGTGATTTATGCAGACGCCAGTGGCTACTGCTTCCTTCCTCCAGCACAGACACCCTCCCAGCCAGCTCTCTTCATTGACAGAATAGAAAGAAAATGGCTTGCCCTCTTCTAAAATATCCATGGGCCTCCTGCCATCCACAGAGGCATTTCTGGGTAGGAAAATTAAAGGCTGTCAGAAGCATCCAGAAGTCTTTTCTGGTATTCATGCAGAATTGTGACTCCCAGCCAACCTCCAGCAGAGGTGAGGAATACCTGAATGCCTTTTGGTTGGGAGACCTATGAAAGATCATTGTTAAAATATGTCCCAGTGAGGCCAAGCTCACAATGAGGCCATTTTCTTATAGGAATTTATCACAGAGCTAAAAAGAGGAGAGATGTCTGGTGAGTGGACAGTAGCCAAACCTAGGCTGGAAATAGGACCTGACCAAGTGACTCAGTGGGGACAGCTAATGAGTCTGAGAGAAGAGGGTCTGAAACAGCATCCCACAATGGCCCAAGCCTTCTAAGTGAGGACTTTGGGGCAATGCCCAGGAGTAGGGTAGGCTATGCATGTCACCGCCCCCTGCCCACTTCCAGTCAGTAGCAGTGGCTACTGATCAAAGGACTATTCATTTGGAATGACTGCCCTGGCCAGGGCTGTACTGAAGGCTGGAGCTTTACAGATGGAAAAATATGGCTTTAATGTTTTATAACAAATCACCCTGAGAACTTACTGGCAAGCACAGCAACAAGGTTTATTATGCTCACAAACCTGCAGTTGAGGTAGAGTGTGAGGTGGGGCGACTCTGTTCCTTGTGGAGTCAGATGAAGAAGCTCAAGCCTGGGGCCTGTGTGAAGTCTTCCATTGTGTGTGTGGAGGTCACATGTGTATCAGCTGTACCTTCCCCAATGGCCTGCTCAAACTTCAGAACAAGTAGGGTCCCAGGAAGAAGTGAAAGCTGCAGCATTTGTGTGTCTTAGAGGTCATACGTCACTTTCACCATGGTGACAGGGCCACCAGGCCTCAAGAAAAGGGAGTAGTCCCTATATGTCATTGAGGGGACCCAGTATCTCCTTCTGCTTAAGAAATAGAAGATCTCAGGAGGCTGAGGACACTTCAGTCGATAAAGTACTTTCTGTGCAAGCATGAGCACCTGAGTTAAAATCCCGAGCACCAGGATAAAAGCTGGGTGCAGCAACCTGACTGTAACCTGAGTACTGGGCTTGGTTAGTGGAGAAAGACAGGTTGATTCAAAGGGCTCTCTGAGCATCTGGTTAAGCTCTAGATTCAATGAGAGACCCTGTCTCAAAAAATAAGGTGGAAAATGATAAAGGGAGCCACTTAATGTTGACTTCTGGCCTACACATGTACACACGCATACACACACACAGACTTACCCAGACACACACAGACTCACACACACATACACACAAACAACGGAAGGTCTTACTTATCTTGCATGTTACAACCCACCATAGATACAGTCTCACCCATGAACCTGTGTGCCCAATGCTGCTAGTTGCCGCTTGCCCGATATTTGTATGAGTGGAGAACAGAGATGTCACAGAGAGGGACTTACATGTTCCTTACAGAGGAGGTATCAAAGAGAGGGAGTACTTCTCTGAGATTAGAGAGTGAGGAATTTGCCAGACCACTGGGGAAGCAGACAGTAGACTGTTGGACCAGTGGCTCGGTATATGCACAAGTCAAAGTAAGCACAGGCTGTCTGGCAACCTACAGCAGCCGCACAGCCTCTCCAGCTCCTGGAAATAAAGTGAGTGTGGCAGTGGGACTTCATCGGGAGCATCACTGACACACTCCTAGAGCTGCCTTTGCAGGGTAGTGCTCCTTTGTTGCTTAGGCTGAGTGGTTAGGCAGTAGGAAGTTTGATTGGGGAGAAATTTACCATAAGTTGGGGGACACTGACCCATTCTTCCTTGAGAGCATGGTCGACCTGTGTTTTGAAACTCTAATACCTAGCACAGTGAGACCCTGGTAAATGCTGGCTGAACAAAAATCATGAACAATTATTTCTGGACCAAAACATTAGGAAAGGCAGGAGGGTTCTTCTAGTAGTTTTGTGTGTCTATCGCCTCTCATTCAGTGTCTTTGTAGCTGCAAGGCATGCTCTGTACTTTCCCAGAGATCATCATTTACGAACGGAGATCTCGTGGAGACAATCAAATAAACATGAATTGAAGGTGGTATTAGAGGAAGAAGAAGAATTTTCTGGACTAGCCTCAAAACACACCCAGAAGTCACTTATTTCCTAGCTGTCTCCTTATTCTACTTTAGAAAACGGCACCACGTGATTTGAAGGCTGTGATCAGAGTCCTTCCCCGGGACACACACAATTAGGGCAGGGAGATTCATTCTGCAGGAGCCACACCATGGCTCCTCCCAAAGCCTTTTCCATCTGGGGCGCAGGAAACAGAGGCATGTCAAATGGACACTGGCATTTTCCATGATGAGGCCCCGGTGCACAGTGGGAGAAAACCTAGGGACAATTGAGGAGTGCAGGCCAGCAGGAGAGGGTGCGGCAGGAAGGGCTGGTAAGAGAAGGCAGCGCCAGGAGCAGAAGGGAAATGAAGCGTTTCTGACTGCTCGCACCTCATGGAGGCAGGTAATCTATAAATCTAATTTCAGCCTTACTCCTGAACCCTGGAGCATAGCAACATTAATTGATGTATCTGCTACTTGATAAAATTGAAAAAATAGGTCATCAGTTCAGTTCTACAGGGTCCATCTTCTGGGAAGGAGGATAATTTTAGGAGCACCGTTCAAAGAAAGGAAAGGGGTTACTCTTCAACTTGTACAACTGTTTCCTTTCTTCCAACTCCTGGACTTAACAGCTTTGGGAGTGGTCACCACTCTGGCCCTGGGTCGCAGCCTCAGAGAGCTTTGCCTTCTTTTCATCCACCATTTGTTCCAGTCTCGTTTCAGAACTTGGGGATTCTGTCTTCTAGAAGAATTGGACACACTCAAGAGGTGGCTTCTCATGACCACTTTTTTAAAGGACAGAACTCTGGAGTGCATAGATAATCGAATATTTCCTCCTTGGCACTCACATCTAATGGCACCCTTCTCTATTCTTCAGATCCCGGGGCTCAGATCCATGTCTGATGCCCTATTTAAGGAAGTCAGCATGCTCTAAAGTAGGACCTTGTATTTGCTGTCAGTTCATTCACAGATGATCATAAGTGGAAGACTCTTGGAAGTCACTGAGTAATGTCAAATGGGACACATTTCTTCAGAGAAGCTCATTCGGTGGACCGAAGCTAGAAGCTAGAAGTCAGGGAAAGGACATCAGACTGGAGGTCCTGACATCAGGCGCTGCGGTGGCTCCTGCCATGAGTCACCCTGTGGCCTGAAGCAAGTCCGTTAACTCAATTTTCCAATCTATAAACTAAAGGCATTGAGCTGGATGAGCTTAAAAGTTCTCTTTTGGTTAAAAAAAAATCTATGATTCATTCTCTTCAGACAAATCAAATAAGGGTTTCATTTCCTGAAGTGGATTTGTCAATGAAAGTTGAAATACCTAAATCCTTCCTGTCTGATATAAGGGCCGGCAAGTGGCTCAGTGAATTTGCAGAAAAGAAATCTCAGCAGGAAGCCCTTCAGAAGGAGAAGACAGCTTAAATCATCCACCCAGGCCAGTGTTTCTTCTCTGTACTGTGTCTGGTTCCATATGCTCAGCACAAACCCAGGTTGCTCCCCAAACCCATTGAGGAATCTGGTGTTGGGTGTTCTCTCTTGCTTAGTTCCGTGTTTGGTGTTCTCATCTTTACAAGTTCTTCTTGGGAAGTCACACCAATGGACTGAGCAAAAAGCAGTTGAGCATGTCCGGAGGAGCATAATATGTGCATATCTTTATATTTCACCAAGATAGCAAATTCCATGGTCAGGAGAGTGTGTGCTTCCCTTGTAGGTCCTAACGAGTACATGTTGCCCATTGTAGAGTCAGCATATTCCAGGGGACTGGACACTAGACAGGAGTTCAAGACTAGATAAAAGCAGCATCACTAGTCATAGGTGGTGAAGCCTCTACTAGGCCTTCTCCACATGGCCGTCAAGACAGCCATAACTGGAGAGATGGAATGTCAGCAGAGAAGCTATTTGCCACTTGGGATTCAGATTTCTGTTATAACTCAAACCCACACAGAGTGCTTTAAAGTTGATCTACATAGACTCTCTGGACTTCCTTGTCTGTGAAAATGTTACAATATGCCTGCCTTGCCTACTGCCAAGGGCCAATCAGAGGGCTCTAACTATATTCTGTAAAGTATGCCGTGCCATTCAAAAACTGATGTTTGTTAATTGATTCAGATTTCAAGCCTGTATTATCAAATCTCAGTCATTCTGTCCTACAACTGAGTAGGTGTCAGGGGGCTATTACAGGTATAGACCTATAATATGTGTGAGTTCAGAATACCTGTTGGACTGGGCTCTCCAAGGGCAATGGCCCTAAGATGTCCTCTACACACTCAGAAAACCATTAGATACCTGGATCCAAGGAGGTCCAAGAAGAAGCTGACTGGGAAGATAAAATGGCCTGGCTAATGGTGCAGTGATCATGACCACTATCTTGCTTGTATGGAGCCTGAGTGGACCCTTTATATACATGGTATCTCATTTAGCCCCAGCACAGCCCAGGAAGAACAGATACCATGCTCATGTTTCAGCTGTGGAAATCACTGCCTTGGAAGTTGGATCACTTGTTCAAGCCAGTGAATGGCAGAGCCTGGGTCTAAACTGTGCCTATTTGGCTCTAGACACCAAACTTTTAATGGCTTCTGGCCTCTGTTCACCTCAGAAACCATAAGGATGCCTGGTCTAACTTTTAAAACAAGATAACAAGGTAACCCTAGGAAGTCTGCGACGACTTAAAGTAAAAGTATAAATACATGCTCTTATATATTTGTCAGCATCATTCTCAACATTGTTTAGAACACCATCATTGCCCTCCCCAGAATGCCTATTTTTCACTATGTTGTTGCCTGTCCTTACAGAGAGGAAATAACAAACGGAATTGAAAAAAATACAGCCTTCGTGACTTGTAGCTCAGATGCATTTTTTTTTATAGTCTGCAGAAGGTGCATGAGAACTTTCTGAGGGCTGAGCCCCCAGAGACCAGCACAGGTGCTCCAGGAAGGCCAGCTGGCTTCAAGAGAAGGAGTTGACGGAGGTTCATTAGGGAGAAGAAAGATTGGCCTCAACCCGCCAGCACATCCATCCTTCACAGATGGGCAACCTGTGCTCAAAACCAGTCAGAATTTCCAAAAGCAGAGCTGTACTTCCTTTTTTGAGCTTGTTAGAAGAAAATGCTCTAGGTAAAGCATTCAGGGAAGGTTGGGAGGGAGTTAAGGATTGAGTTAGCTTGGAGCAGTGGAGCTGGAACTGACCTGAAAGCCTCCTCCCTGAAGACTAGCTCTCATATTTCTGGAGGATATGCAAACTGCTAAGGGGGAAAATTGGCCAATAGTCCAGTCCCGCCTTTAAAGCCTAATAACCCCAGTAATGACTGGCACAATAAAGGATAGCGGTGCAGTAGTGGCACTTTTATCTTGGGGATGATCAACAGCTTTCTTGGACTTAAAGCCCTCTCAAAGGGAAGGAACTCACATGTGGCACTCAAAGCAAAGTACACATGGCTGGAGAGGTCATAGATCTCAGAGAAAACTATCTCTGTCATAACCCTAAACATAATTTCTTACTGTATGCTAAATATGGATCCTTATATTTACAGATAAATACACCTCTCACCACTCATCAAAGAAGCTTCTTTTTGCAGCAGATGGAGACTATTACATAGTTCCACAGCTAATCACACACAGATAATAAGTGTCTGAGAGACGCTCAGCCATAAACGACTCATCTACAATGGAACCTCTACACCTAAGGCTCATGGAACACAGCAGAACAGGGAGTAGAGAGAATAATAATGCATCTCTCAACTCTCACCAGTGAAACTTCCTCATGCAACAGTGTGGTGCACACAGAAGGCCACAACTGGCCAAAGTGTGGAGGACAAGAGACAACAGAGTATGTGATCTCTGGACTCTGTATGTTAAACCCCACCCACTCGTGGCTCAGGGACCATTGTGGAAGAGGGGGCAAAAAGATTGTAAGTGCCAGGGTTAGTGAATGATTATAAGGAAGCCTCTGGGAACCCGTTCATATGAACTTACAGCAATGGTGACAGCATGTACAAGACCCATGCAAACTCAACCAGACAAAAACCCAGCACAGAACTGGAGAAATGGGCAGCAGGCCCCAGCCTTAACCAAAGAGGTTTTGGCATTTGATTACTGCTGGATGAGGGAAAGTTGGTCTTCTTTAAGGGAGTGACTCTAAATAGACTGGCTAGAGTGTAGTGGATAAACCTGCACCAAGGGACATCTAGATACACAGACTTGAATGGATAAGCCTTAACATATATGAAAGAATGCATGAAATCCACTGAGGGGACTATGGGGAATCTAAAGATGATTAATATGT
This sequence comes from Eospalax fontanierii, assembly GCA_035773235.1. Taxonomy (NCBI): domain Eukaryota; kingdom Metazoa; phylum Chordata; class Mammalia; order Rodentia; family Spalacidae; genus Eospalax; species Eospalax fontanierii. Next base: position 115,949,486 of record CM069526.1, read on the forward strand.
TTTGCCTGAAATGCACAAAAATTTAATATATTGGGAACAAAGATTTGAGTTAGGAGCAGCATGGCACATGGAGTATGTCATTCCCAGAGTGTTTATGATCTCCCCTCTACAAGGTTTTAAGAAGAAAGGAATATCAGTATGTTTTGCTTCTTCAATTGGTCAGAGACATAATCCCCAAAAGTTGGAACTAGGCTTGTAATCTTGCATATGGAATAGCCTCTAACACTTATTGGCATGATTGTTAGACTTCTCAATCTTTGAATTTTTTTTCTAACAAAGAGTGTATTCTTACAGTAAGTCTTCTCTGCTTCCCTTTGTTTGCATAGAAAACTGCTTTTGCAAGAGCAAATGCAAAAATGACGTCCATCCATATTTAAATGAGATATTACATGCGTGTATTGTGTAACATCTTGTATGTAGTAGATGCTCAATAAAGAGGGGCTCCTCGCACTGCTTTTTGTGTATTTCACGTGAGGACTTTGGAGGCACAGGGTGTGGCTTGCCTCATGCTTGTGTTCAGCAATTGTGTTCAGCAACAACTAGACTAGACACCAGGTGTCCCACCTCACCTCCAATCTCAGCATTCTAGTGTTAAGACTCTGCTCTATTCACAAGATGGAGCATGTGACCCTTAGCCCAGCAACTGGGCTGAACTAAATGGGAAAACAAGTTCCCAGCAGCATGACCCTGGGTCATTGGTTTAACCACCATCTGCAGAGGCAAGACTCAGGAGTTGGAGGTGACAGAAAGAAGTCGCATTCCATTTCTCGAAAAGCTTGTCTAGGGCTGGAGAGATGAATCAGCGCTTAAGAGCATTGGCTGCTTTTTTAGAGGACCTGGGTTCAGTTCCCAGCACCCACATGGTGACTGGCACCCATCCTTAACTCAGTTGCAGGGAATCCTACACCCTCTTCTAGCCTCTCCAGGTATGGCATAATGCATGTGATGCATTTACAAACATGCAGGCAAAACACTCATTCACACAAAATAAGCAAATAAATATAAAATATTAAATATCGTATTTTTTATTTTATGTATATGAATGCATTGCCTTCAGATATGTATGTAAATGCACCTGTGTGTGCAATGCCTGTAGAGGTCAGAAGAAGGCATCACATCTCCTGGAACTGGGGGTTATGGGTGGTTGATAGCTATCAATGTGGGTGCTGGGACTCTAACCTGGGTCCTCTGCAAGAGCAACTAGTTCTCTTAACCACTGAGTCATCTCTCCAGCCCCATAAATAACTTTAAGAGAAAAGTCTGTCTAATGGAGAAGACTTGAGACACTGAGCCTACCACTGACTGGTGAGAGAGCAGTACTGCCACATGGCATGACAAGGGGCACTTGCAGAGTCCCATGTTGCAGACAGTGTATGCTTTTGACCACACTGATCCCTGTGAAGTGGACGGAGTTATCCACAGTAAACCTGACAGCCCAGAAATATCCGAAGAAGGAGGCTGAGTGGTTGAGCTTTGAAAACAGGAAGAGACGTACCAGTCGTTCATTTAACTGATGCTTGTTGAGGTTTGTTTTCTAGACCTCTTTTCTGTTAAAGATTTTAGTACTGAAAATACTGTCGAGGCCACAGGAGATGGGGGGTTCTTGTGCTCAAAGAGTTAGTCAAGCTACGGAGACAGAGAAACATAAATACACGTCCACAGAAGTTCAAGTTCAGAAGACTGATAAGGCAATGCACCGGAAGACAGTAGTCAGAGAATGCTAATTACATTCCAGGGAGGGAGAAGTCTTAAGATGTCCTCTCTGAGGAAGAGACATTTAATCAGAAAACAAAGGGCAGATAGGTACAGATCAAGGGAAAAAGAAGCAAGGAATGGTGCCTGTGAGGACCCCAAGGCAGATAGAACTTGCCTTGAAAAGAACCAAGAGTCTCCAGTTCCTGTGGCTTTATGTAGCAGGAAAGTGTGAGTCCCAGGCCTTGGGGAGGCAGCAGCTGATCCCTGGGGTCTCCTGATCTGTGCTGAAGAGTTTGGAGATTTTTCCTTAACGCAATGGGAGGTTATTAGAGAGCTTGAGCCAGGGACTGGCATGGCCTGATTTATGTCTTGAAAAGATGGCTCTGGCTGCCATGGAGAGAATGGATTATAGGAGGCAGGTGCAGGAGGCTGTTGCAGGTGATGGAGGGCGGTGGCTTGGTTGGAATGGTGGCAATGGAGGGGGAGAAGAGTGGAGAGGTTTGAGATGAAACTGACAGGCTTGGCAAGAAGAGGGCAGAACATCCAAGGGAAGGCACGAAGGGGAGGGAGAGGCAGGGAGGGGCAGTGGGGAGCTGAATTCAGGGTGCTGACAGAAGGCTGACCGGCCATCAGCCATGTTCTCCAGGCTCCTGTTCCACAACTGAAGCCCAGCTTAATCCTGATTTCTCCTTTTGTCTTGTGACAGCAAAATGACGGGCAGTTCACAGTGATCCAGCTTGTGGGGATGCTGAGGGGCATCGCGGCCGGCATGAAGTACCTATCTGAGATGAATTATGTGCACCGGGACCTGGCTGCTAGGAACATTCTGGTTAACAGCAACCTGGTGTGCAAGGTGTCCGACTTTGGCCTCTCCCGCTACCTCCAGGATGACACCTCAGACCCCACCTACACCAGCTCCTTGGTGAGTCATTGGTCTTCTCGGGGAAGAGTGGCATGAGTCAGAGGTGGCCACAGGTATCTGAGGATCCATGGCTGAGCTTACTTCCCTACTTGAGGAACCAGATGCAAGGTGTACTGTTGTGGTCCGAGACGCGGGAATGACCAACGCAGACACCAAAGACAGTTGAAGTGAGGAACTGAATAAAAAAACAAATACCAATTAGTTGGGGCTGCAGTCCCATATCCAATATGGGGACTGCCGCGCCCCACATGGCCTGCATCTCCTTCCTGTAGCAGAAAACCGCAAGCTATCTGACCTTTAACTCGATTGGGTGTCTAGGGGAAAGTACAGCAGAGACAGCCGCTGATTGGCTGCCATCTTGGCTGACCACCGTTTCCTTGTTCTTGGTGTCCTCAGAAGAGAAAACAATTATTACAAGAGTCAGGTGTTTCTCTTAACATGAAACCTAAGGTTCCAAGTAGATGAAACTTAGGCCTTGTGAAACTCGGTCTCTAAGATGGCATCTGTTAATAAGATGGCAGCCGATCTGTTCTTGCTGCTTTCTTCATATACCAGTCATTCAGGAGAAACAATAGCAGTGAATAGGCCAAAGCTTCCAGGAAAGGGCTGGTATCTACTCAGAAGCCAGAGTGTTCGTTAGCCAGTGGGAAGAGCACCTTTGGAAGAGGCGGGTTCAGAGACTCCAAATAGGTAGACAGACATCTTTCAGTGGAAAGCAGCTCCAGACAAAGTTGATGCTTTCAGTCCCCAGATGAGCTGGGCAGTGTGTCACCAGAATCTGGTTTCTCCTTCTCCCTTTCCCTCTGACTTGCTTCCAGAGGGCTTTAAGTGCCAGCTACATGCTGAGTGCTCTCAGATCTGATTTCCCCTCAGCCTCCCCCTCCACATCCTAAGCAACTGTAACCATCTGTATCCCACTGCCATTCCACTTAGAACTTTAACAGATCCAAGTGAAAGTTCTGGCTTCCTTCTCCAATATTCCCTCCCATCTCTCCATCTCCATGACTGTCATTACTTAACCAGAGTCTGCAGTGTAGGCGTCACTACTGATGTCTTCCTGTGCCTCAAATTCCAGTTTGATCATCAGTGACTTCTACGGGGTCCTAGCAAATCCACTCCTCCTTTCTCCTCCACTGCCACCTGCCATTACAAGACAGCCATCTCTTCTGCCTAGATCGCTACAGTGGCTGGTGTCTACTTACATTCATGACCAGCAACATCCTTCCCTGCCTGACTGTCTCTCTGCTTTAAACCTCAAAAAAATGCATTTTACAAATTTGTAAAGAGCACTGGCTGTTCTGCAGAAGACCCAAGTTCAAATCCAAGCACCCACATGGCAATTAGCAACCATCTGTAACTCCAGTTCCAGGAGATCTGATGTTCTGTCCTCTGAGGACCCTGCACAACATGGGTGCACTTACATATATGGAGATATAACACTCATACACATAAAATAAATTTTAAAATTAAAAAAATAAAACAAAACAGAGAAGTAAAAGCAAAAGAAGAACTAGTGATTGGCAATTCACCCTGGACAAGAGTCTGCAAACTTTTGTTTAAAAGGCTGTTTGTTTAGCATTTTAGGTTTTGGCCAAGAGGCAAAGTCAAGGATATTACATAGAGAATTGTGTAACTATTTGCAATGTTATTCTTTGAAAAATGATAAACATCATTCTGAGCTCATGGCTATAAAAATGGGACCAGCCAGATTTGACATCAGGTTAAAGTGTTCCAGCCCCTATCAGGAAGTATTATTTTCAGCAGTTAGATGTGTTTTCTTTCACATTTTTCTCTTTTTAGTTAAAAACAACCACTTCATGATGTTAATTCTATAAAATGGAGATCATCCTGTGTTAGTTTGTCTGCATTCTTGTGTATCTCTTGGACTTTCTTACGGCCGGATTAACTTTCCAAAACATAGTGAATATTCATACTCTTTCAGGAATGTGTCCATTTTCACATTGCTCACTGGAGATGATGATCAATCTATAAAAGTGTGCTAATAATCCAGGGCTGGAGAGCTGGCACATTCATTGAACATTAAATGCTCAGGTTCACAACCAAAACGACACAGATAATAATAATCCAACAATGAGAAATGGACACCTCTTTTTTTCTTTTTTTTTTTAAATTGTATATGTGCAAGTGTTACACCTGCATGTGGGTAAGTGCCCCATATTGTGCAATGCCCACAGACAACGGAAGAGGGCATTGGATTCCCTAGAACTGGAGTTATAGACAGTTGTTCACCACTGCGTGGGTGTTAGGATTTGAACCCCCATCTTCTCCAAGAACAGCCAGTGCTCTTCACCGCTGAGCCAGCTCTCTAGCCCAGACACCTCATTTTGTTTTAATTTTGCATTTTCATACAATCATCAGAATTCATATTTCCTCCTCTTGTGTGTGTGTGTGCATGTGTGTGTGTATGTATCTCTCTGGTTTTTCATTGTTTTTGTTGCTGTTACTGTGTACATTAGGAATGTTGCCGCTCTGCAGTTTATGATACAGTTAGACGTGCCATATGTTCCTCTTCCAATTCTGTATGCTATCCTTTGGCTTACAAAATAGTTGAGAATTCAAGTAGTCAAAAATACCTATGTTTTCTTAAGATTTTAGTCATATTTTAAAAGTTCTCCTCACTCAAAATTCGTAAATGTTTTTCGGTTTTCTGTTCTATTTTATTGTGTGGATGTTTGTTCTATATGTCAACACTTAGTGCATCTGAAATTTAGTTATTCTTCCCAATAGTTTATTTCAAAACACTTTCATGCATGCACAAAACTTTAAGGAATTTGATGGAGAATAGCCATAGACCCACCTCTTAGATTCCGGAACTAGTATCTCCTTACATTTACTTCATCATAACTCCTTCTGATCCTCTGCTCATCCATCACCCCATCCTTTATTCATTATGCTTTTTTTTTTTTTAGGAATTTTTAATATAAAATGACATGCATTTTAAGCATACATTTAGGATTTTAACAAATGTACATAGCCACATCACTCAAACTCCCAAGATAAAGAATCTAGCCACCATCCCAGGAGACTCCTTCAGGAAGCACCTGGCCCCAGTCACCTCTCACCCAGCCACACACACTCAGATACACCACTGCTCTGATTTTTTTCAAATATGTGTTTTTATGTATGTATGTATGATATACATAGATAGATAGATAGATGATAGATAGAGAGAGAGAGAGAGAGAGAGAGATAGATAGATAGATAGATCTTCACAGTAAACTTAGAACTTTCTAGAAATGGGCCCATACAGGACAGGCTCATTGATGATTGGCGTCTGGTTGTTTTCTCTTAGTATTGTGTTGGAGAGAATCATTCTTCTTCTTGTGTTCAGAAGGAGTTTATTCCTGATGAACTTATTGTTTACTTTTCCATTATCTTATTGACAGTTGTCAGAAGTATTCTGGAATTTATTTTTAAATATGGAAAGTTTCTTCTTACTCTGCCAAGGTGAACAGTTATGCCACCTTATTAAATAATCTATTGTTACAAATTTCTATCATTCTTAATATTAAGTTCATTATATCATGTTTCATTCCAAATTCTGTTCTGTTGATCTTTTTAATCAGTGTCTCATCATATTGCTCTAGTTGTAATCACTTTAGCAACCATAGCAATTTTAGTGAAAGTCTCACAGTTTGGGTGAAACAAGTTATTTTCACTCTTCTTTAAAAGTTATTCTGGCTAAACTTAAATCTCTTCTTTCAAGAGATAAGGTAATTTAAGGTAATTTAAAACCACCTTTTCTAGTTTCAACGCATACAGGAATAGATCTATATTCACATTCAGTTTTTGAATGGAATTCTGTTCTGCCTTTGGAAAGACTAACACTTTAATCTTCTCGGATCCCCTAAGTAGTTATATGAACCAAATATACAAATTGCATACACCTCACAGTGAAAGTTTCTTAGGTAAAAGCTTTCCACATCATTTTCCATGCACATTAGTTAGAACATCTGTTGTGATTTTATTAATGTTTCTTCTAGATAATACAGATGATGGTCTTTGGACCTCAGAGTCTTCGGGAGTGCCAGTCTTACGTTCACTGGACTTGCTGTATTGTGCCATTTCCTCTGATTTGCTTTTTTTCCAAAATAGAAACAAAGAGCATATTTGCTGATTAAACAGATTATGCTTCTAAACTATAAATAATTTACTGAAACGATAAACATTTATGGAGCATTTTTTACATACCAGTGCTGCATCTCACAAGTCCGTCATCACGATCGAAAAGAGACATTACTGCTTCATACTGCACGCAGTTTAGTAAGGACATGGGGCATTAATCAGACACACATTGAATGACAGCACTGCCATGGGCTGTGAGAGCATGAATAAAACAATAAGCAACACGATGGCCCGATGGTGTCTAGGGGATTGAGGGGAACTTCCAGAGAAGGAGATGGTCCTCCAGCAGATCTGAAGTATAAGTCAGTTTTAGTCATCTTGGAATGCCAAAATAAAATGTCCCTGACTGAACGACTTAAAAGGAAACATTTATTTCTCCTGGTCCTGGAGGCTGGAGAGTCTCAGATCGAGGCAACAGCCTAGTCAGATTCTTGGAAAGGACCCACTTTCTAATCATGTCCTCACATGGTCTCTCTTTGGTGCATTCATTAGAGAGGGAGACAAAGAGACGACCTGTCAGTTCCTCGGTTTATAAGACCCTTAATCCATCAGGGGGTCTGCACCTTCATGGCCTGATTCTAATAATAATTATTTCCCAAAAGCCTGCCTCCAGACACCATCTCACCGGGATTTAGAGTTTCAAAATATTACTTTGGAGACAGATGAATAGTATATAGCATTCTTCAGCCCAAAGGATCCTGTCAGGTTAGCCTATATAAGCACAGAAACAGCACTTGCAAGGGTGGCAAGAGCGACAATGAAACAGGTCAGAGGAGAGACTCCCGTTCTTGGTGTTTGGAAAATGATGTATTAAAAAAAGAGGTCGACAACAGTTGTGTCATGTAGGCGTCTCAGACACCCATGATAGAATTTATACTCTTGTAACAGTGGAAACCATTCAAAGGGAACATCTGTGTATGTTTGTGTGTACACACACACGTGTGCATACAGACCAAAGGTGATAGGTCTTCAGGCTAGAAAAATAACCCGGTTTACTTCCCCAGTGGCATGTGCTTCCGGATCTCTCCCCTTCTGCTCGTTACATAAAAACTGCAACCCAAGGTTCCCCAACTTCCCTAACTTTCTTTATATTTTCTTACACACACACACACACACACTCACACACACACACACACACACACACACACACGCCATCATTTGGCAGGCACAACAAATGTAGATATGCTAAGCAATTAGCTCCCAAATATGGGGGAGCCACCAGCCTAGTGGGAGATCAAGAAGTAGATTGGGGGTGATGGGAGCTGTTGGGAAGAAGGGTCACATGTGGAAAATATGAAAGCCAGAGGAACCGGGCAATGTAGAACTGGAATAGAGGTATTGATGTGAGCGGTGACAACAGGTAAATAAATACAGATTGGGAGTGCCTGGAAGCACTGACATCCATGTGGCAAGGAAGCACCTGGCTCTCAGGTCTTGATTTCTATCTGTCCCACTTCAAGTGGCCAGGAGTCACTAGAGACAGAACGCCTTCAAGGACCGTGACAGAGAAAGTAAGATGAGTCAGCATTTATTCTTTATGACAGAAAGTGAAAAAAAATAATGATGAGTATGTGTCCCTCCAAAAAATCAACTATGTCCTGTTTGAAGTGCCTTCTAGTGTCTAAATATGAAATAATATGAACCTTAAAATATAGGATGATAATGACAAATTATAACTCACTTAATAAGGTAAGATGAGGCTACTGAATCCACACTCATAGGAATGCAAATAGAGATGGGGGATTCTTTCCTGTACTGGAAAGAACATTATTAGACTATTATTAGAAATATTAAATTGATGGCAAACACCAATTTAATAGTTAATTCAGTTGAGATCATGGATGCTAGAACTTGGGGAGAACCTGGAGAGAAGCACAAGATTTTATATAGCTTCAAACTGTTTTCTTCCACAATATTTACTCAAGGGCTAGGGAGATGTCTCAGTTGATAAAGTGCTCGCTGCACAACATGAGGTCCTAAGGCTGGCTTTTTCTGCTGTTGCATACTTTAGTGCTGGTTTCCAAGTAACCCTCAATTATACTTTCTAATTCTTGGCTGAAGTGTTTGACCCTTTAATTTATCAAAGGATATTTTTCTTTACTTCACTGAACCTGGCTATAATAGCCACTTTAAAATCTTTTGCCAATATTTTTAACATCTAAATTGACTTGGGATTGGCACCTTTTCATTGTCTTTTTCCATCAGAAAGAGCACATTTTTATTTGTACATCTAGAGTTTGGGACTATCTACATTATGATGATTATGCTGTCGAAACTCCGGATTCTGTCACACTGATCCAGAATGTGGGTAGATTTGACTTAGTAGGAAATGAACTTAGTTATACTCAAAACTTCAAGCTACATCTGCAGCAGACACAACCCAGCTCTCAGTGGGTCTCAGCGCAGGCAGAGCAGAGCGCAAGGTAAGCCAGAGAATAAGGGCCCCTATGCGCCAACCCGAAAGTTGGCAGGATTTTCTTCTGGAAGTGTGTATGTGTGTGTGTGTGTGTGTGTGTGTGTGTGTGTGTGTGTGTGTGTGTTGCTCATGAGCATGTGTATGCATGTTTGCACATATGTGGTTACATATGTGTGTGGGTTGTTAGCACTCACATGGAGGCTAACAATCATCATCCATAACTCCAGTTCCAGAGGATCCAACGCCCTCTTCTGGCCTCCTTCGGTACTGAATGCCATGATACATCATGCAGGCAAAACACTCAGACACATAAAAAATAACAATAAGTAAATTCTTTTGAAAAGTGTTGACCATGTTCCGGAGACTTCAGAGAAATCTCTCCCCTCCTCTGCCCTCCTTCCCCTCTCTCCTTTCTCTGTCCTCTTTCTTCCTTCCTCTTTCCTCTTCCATTTTCTTACACGTATCATTACTTGCTGGGGGGGGGGTCTTATTATTAGAAGCATACGGCCCCCATACCAAAAGTGGAGCTTGCTACTTTCTGCCCTTAATTTCAGTGCTATAAGACAGTCTCAAGTCTTCTCTCCCCCCAGCTCATTCTATCTCATGCAGCTCTTTAAAGACCCTTTTAACATCATCATCTTCTAATACACCTGGTGTTACTTTCTAAGTGAAGACCTCATCAACAGCTACTAAGGCGTTCCAGTCTTTCCTCCCAGGCCCTCATCCTTCATTTCCCAGTCTGGCAGAGTTCCCCACCCTGCTTCTTTTCTCCAGGTGTTTGTTCTCTGCTTTAAATTGCTCTTTCTGGCCTCAGGAGCATTTCCTTCCCAATAGGTTCCCACAATAATGAACAGATAAAATTTGTTCCTTTGTGTTTCCTTATGATTGCAATAAATTCACTAAACTAGGAAGGAGTTCTGAGCTGCTGCTAACATTCCTGCCTGTTATGAGGGACAGAAAAATGAAAATGGGCTGAGCTCTGAACACCTGTGCAGTTCACACATGTTCCTTTTTTTGACAGATCTGTTTGTGAATATGGCAATGTGTGTTCCAGCAAACATCCCTGTGCTGTTACAGGCCAGTTCTCACTGCTTGACCTCACAGGTCATAGTCTCATGATAATTGAGTCTGTCTAATGTTATCAAGATGGAAAAGGGTCCACACATCCCAGCAAAGATGCACGTCCACGATAAATCCTGCATTTCAAGGCTCCTACACTTCCCCAGATCTGATCATCATCTGACACTGGTGCACAGACCCCCAACAGGATCCCAGAAACTTCTGGGTGGAGGCGTGATGCTGGAATCAAAATTTCTGTTCCTCTAAGAATGGCTTTCTTTCTCTTCTGATCCATTGGAAGAGGCGCAGCCTGTCATCTGTTAAACTCAGTCTTCTTAGTATTCAGCCAGCTTTCTTCTGCTAAAGTAGGGTCAACATTCCCAGCCTGCCAAGTCCTCCCTGGGCTGCCCCTCTGGGAACTCTCCAACCTTACTCCTGCCTTCCACAAGTCCTGCTGTCGGGAGGCCTCCCTGTTTTATCATGAATTGCACAAAGTCTTCAAAGGGCTTCTGCTCTCTCTCAGCCTCTTCCCCTTTGGCTCCCTTCGCTGCTCCTTCCTCTGTCTCAAGCTGTGGCTCCACCCACACCCTGTGTTCCTGCCACATCTAAAGCTTGCTTCCTTCCAGCCTGCTGTTTCCTTCTCCTGCTCCTGGCCCTCCATCTTCTCAAGTCGGGTAGCGTGCTCTGCCCTGCCTCTGTCCTCATCTGTGAACCTCCAGTAGAACTGCTCCTCCAGCAGCTGTCCCTCCCAGCAGGAGGCAGACACTGTCTTCTTAGCTGTTCGTCAACTGTTCTTGTCCTTCCTTGATCCTCATCTCTTTGCTAGTACTTCCTTGGATGCCTCCTGGCTGGTGGCTGTCCCTCATTTCCCCACACCGGCTCCCTGGACAGCTCAAGTGATACCTGCTCCAGCATACACCCATCTGCATCAGACTCTCCCTTGCACTGGGAGCGTGGAGCATAGGAGTCCATCCTCCCAACGGGACAAAGGACCCTGGTGCCATGGCCACCCCTTATGTGCTCTGCAAATGTCCTTGCTCCCCTGTGGTGAATTTTAGTCAGCCTCATCTCCCCATGCTGGTTAGTTTTTGTCAACACAAACTAGAGGTATGTGGTAAGAGGGAACCTCAGTTCTTGCCTCTTGTCTCTGAGGCATGTTCTTGATTACTACATGATTTGGGAAAGTCCAGCCTGTGTATGCAGCGCACCCATGAGAAGGTGGACCTGGATTGTATAAGACAGCAGGCTGGGGGTGGAGAGTTGGCTCAGCAGTTAAGAATATTGGCTGTTCTTGTAGAGGACCTGGGTTCGATTCTCAGCACCTACATGGCACTAACAACCGTCTGTAACTCCAGTTCCTGGAGATCCGATGCCCTTTTCTGACCTCCACAACGTGCGTGCACTTACACACACACACACACAGGCAATACACTCATGCACATAAAGGAGAAATAATAAATAAAATATTTTTTTTAAAAAGAAAGCAGACTGAGCACAGGAGCAGATGAGCAAGCCAGTAAGCAGTGTTCCTCTGTGGTCTGCACTTCAGTTCCTGCCTCCAGGTTCTTGCTCTGCTGGAGTTCCTGCCTGACTTCCCTCAAAGATGGACTTTGCTTTGGAAGTATAAAATGAAATGAACCCTTTCCTCCTCAGGGTGGTTTTGAATGGTGTTTTATACAGCAATAGAAAGCTAATACATGCTTATGTTATCCATTATCCTATGAATTATCGTCTCAGGTTCAGCCTCCATCTTTACAGTTGTGTTGATTGCTATGACAAAATGACTGAGACTGGGGCAGCTGAGATGGCTCGGCAGGCAATGCCACTAAGCCTCAATAGCTGAATTTTACCTCTGGAACTCACATATGGAAGGAAAGAACTGACCCCTACAAGCTGCCCTCTGCCCTCCAGCCATGTACGTGTGCACGTACACAGACACACATAAATAAACAAATAAATAATAAAATAACTCAGACAATCAACTTACAGAGTGAAAGATTTGTTTAAATAACAACTTCAGGCATTCTGGTCTGTGGTCCTTTGGCCCCATCACTATGGGCTTGCAGTGAGTTCAAGCTTCATGTTGGAGACCATGAAACAGAATGAGACCACTCACCTCATGGCATCAGGGAAACAAAGAGAAAATAAGAGGGATTTTATAACAAAACCCCTCCCCCCAAAACCTTTTAGGTTCTGAATCTATGAGTTTGTTCATCCATGAGGTGAGAGACTTCATGATCCAATTTCCTCCCGAAGGCCTCATCTCTGAATCTGCACTGGGAGCCAAGCCTTCAACACATGAGCTTTGGGAGACATTTAAGATTCAATATACTGCAACCAAATTTCAAGGAGAGATTGCACCCCAGTCACAACCAATTCCATGCTGAGTTTAGAATATTTCCTTTCCCAAAAACATTGGTTTCAGTCCATTGTACTGGGCTGTTCAGTTGAGTTCTGTGTGAGATAGGAGGGTGATAAAAGACTCTTTCTGGAACTTCCCCACTCTCATATGGAAAAATAACCAAGATGGTAGAAAGAATGCAGGATTTGGATCATGCTATACTGTATGAACTTGGCCTGCATCTCCTTACACATAGTACAGGATTTGCAAGATTTTGTTAGGTTTAGAAGAAGTCACATGATAACATTGTAACAACCGCTAACACAAGCCCTGTTCTGACCACAGCTTATACCATTACTGGGAACGTCAGCATAAGTACTTTGCAGTCCCTAATCCCTCCCCCATGGCCAGACATGCTGATGTGCATTGTCAAGGCTAACAGTTACAAAGATCTAGTACAGCCTCAAAAGGTCCAGGAGAAGCTTATACAAAGGAAAACAGAAAGCTCTTGTGATGGGATCAGCATGGAGAATTTTGAAGAAAAGTTAAGAGAAAGCAGAGAAAAGGCAACTAAAACTGTGTCCACAGACACCTTGTTTCTCACTCTTTGCCATGCACCTAATCCCGTGGAGAGTTTATGCAGATGCAGGTTTCTGGGCTCCCTCCAGGAGGTCTTGCTTCCAGCCTGGAGCCAGAGTTTGCCTCAACCTAAGCTCTCATATGTGTCTAACTTTCTTGGATCACTTTTCCAGGGCTGCTGCATTAAATATGATTCAGCTCACATTTTCCTTCACAAACTTGCAATACCTTAGTTTAAAAAGATAAAAGTAAATTTGGTACCAGGTCATTACTGGGGGAGGGGGGCAGAATTAGTTTTAGTCATCTCCAAATATGTCCTGCCTTAAACCCAGGGATGTATAAAGGCTGGGGCATCACTTGAAACCTCAATATCTCTGCAGGGCTATGGGCACTTGTGCTTGTAATGAATCTTCCCCATCACTCACCCAACCATCACTGACATCTGAGGAGGCAAGGATGGTACAGGCTCTCACCCCAAATTAGTGTCTGTCTCATCTTGGAACCTTTTTCTGATCCTGTCACATTTACTTACCTACCATCTAAACTCCTGCTCTCCATCAAAAGTTCTTTGAAGAAACACAAGATAAATGCTCATTAAATTAAACCAGGGATCTTGGGGATGGACAGGAAGGAGTTGGGAACAGATCAATAAAGATCATTTCCAATCTTGAGAGTAATCTATAGCATAGCTTCATTTTTCCTGTCATGTATCTATCAGGAGAAAACCTCCTCCTCTGTCTCTCCAATAAGCTGGTACTGAATTCAAGGATTTTCCTTACATGGCACTTAGTGGGTCTTATAATTTCTACGTATATCTGTGCTTAAGGAAAGAAGGTAGTTCTCATGGTTTGGGTCTTGAATGTCTCCCGAGGCTGATGGGCTAAAGGTTTGGTCTCGATCTGATGAAGCTGTTGAAATTTTAGGAAGTAGGACTACTTGAAGGACATTGGGTCCCTGGGCATGCCCCTGAAAGAAGATATTGGGCCCCTGGGCCCCTTTCTGTCTTGCCTTCACTTCCATGCCAGTATCTCTCCTATGATGTGAAGCCTTGCCAACGCCCAGAGCAACAGAACCAAGCAACCAATGAGCAGAAACCTCTGAAACTATAAAACAAATCTCTCCTGCTCTGAAATTGTTTATCTCAGGCATTTTGTCACAGTCACAGGAAGCTGACTAGCACAGTAATTAAGGGCACCACTCTCCGATGGAAAGTTCTTCTCTGTCCAGGAAACCTGCTTGGGAATCTTTCAGAATGGGGATTCAAAAAATCAAAGGGTTCCAAAGCCTTAGCCATGGGAGCCTTTTCTCTTTTTTCTGTCAGGCCCAGATCCACACTGCCACCCTCTTCCTCCGAAACAGGGGATGGGGACAGTTCTAGGAACAGGCATTTCCTTATCTAGGCTGCCCAGACTTTAATATTCCACCAGGGGCCAAGAGTGCTATGCAGAGTCCTCCTGGAAGTTAAGTGACTGAGGTTAGGGGAAATCTGTCAGAAAGATAAAGAAACTTGGTTAACTTTCTTCACAAAACCTGGAGTGGGTGGCTTCCCCTCAGTACTATACTTGTATTGACACAAATACATACAGGTATATATGCAGATACATGAACAGATATGCATTTGCACTGACAGAGTGTCTGATGGTACAGGTTTACACGCATGCATAGATTCACAAAACACAGTCAGAAACACACACAGTAGAATGCAGAACAACACAAAAAGGAATATTCACATGCTCCAGAGACTTGCCCTCCCCAACCCCCGCATGACAAGTAGCTCTTGGAAAAAAACTAAAACCTGAGCTTTCTTTCATTATCTCTAAGAAATGAGTTTCCCGATTTTTAGCAGTCTGTTTTAGAGGGTTATTTTTTTCTCATAATATACTTAATACTTAAAAGGCACAGAGAAAGCAGAAAATTGTCTCAAAGATAATCCTTCCTGTACACTGTTTAGGAGAAATCCCCATCTGTCTGCACCTTGTTGCAGCTCTCTCTTTTTCTGAGTTATTTATTTTATTTATTTATTTATTGTTTTAGGTGTATGAGTGTTTACCTGCATGCATGTAAGTGTACCCATGTCATGCAATGCTCGTGGAGGCCAGAAGAGGGAGTTAGATCCCCTCAAACTGAAGTTAAGCACAGTTGATAGCTAATGTGTGGGTGCTGGAAACTGAACCCAGGTCCTCTGGAAGATCAGCCAGTGCTCTTAATCACTGAGCCATCTCTCTAGCCCCTGTTGCATCTCTTAAAGAAATTGCTACTAGCAAGGTGTCGTGGTATATACCCATAATCCCCATATTGGCAAGACTGGGGAGACTGTGGCAGGATTGGAAGCTCAAGGCCAACTTGGGTAACAGAGAAAGATGCTACGCCACAAAGAGAAAAAAGAAGAGGAAGGAAAAGGAGGAGGAGGAGGAGGAGGAGCAGAAGGAGGAGGACGAGCAGGAGGAGGAGGAGGAGAAGCAGGAGGAGGAGGAGGAGAAGCAGGAGGAGGAGGAGGAGGAGGAGGAAGAGGAACAGGAGCAGGAGAAGCTGCAACTTCGGTACAGTGGATGTGTTCCTCAATTACAGATCTCAGGCCCTGATCCCCACCCTTTGGGAAGAGCAAGGTTTGTGGCTTTGTGCCCAGTGGTCCTGGTCTAGCTTTACTTCTTTCAGTTGCCTGGTACTTTTACATCTAAATCATGCTCTTCCTCTCTTTCTGATCTGTGGCATCTCTCATGAGGCCACTTTCAGAGTGTGATTTCTAGCCCTTCTTTCAATTATGTGGCCTGGGAAGAAGCTCAGTCTCCTGGGTGAGTGGGAAAATTGAGAGGATGACGACAAGTGAAGAAAAGACTGGGGGACCCTTTAATTGTATCCAGAATCAGCCTGAGTCCTGGTCCCCTGGAAATTCTTCTCTGGTATTAATTAAGCAGGGGGAAGAATAATTCAAATGTCACTCTACCCGAGGCTCTACCACTCAAATAATTCTTCTTTGGGAGGTGTCCCCTTTTCCTGCCTCTGATTTCTCCCTGGGTGACTCTATCAGCAAGTGCTCATTTAGGGATAGCAGGGCCTCACTGGGGTGCCCTTTTGAGAAAGACTCAGCATAGTTATCCTTAGCAGGCTGTGTATTATTAGCCTGTATAGGATAAGTATGGAATTTCAGCACCCGAGCCAGCCAGCCCAGGGACTGGTCAAGTTTCTCAGTCAGCGCTTCTCTCTGGTCTGGGCCAGTGGTGTGTGGCATGTGCAGTCTGGTGTGCAAAACTAGACCCTTGCATGCCTATCAGTACAGGTGAGCAGCAGCCTCTACTAGTTACGTCCCAAGCAACACAGGTTAAGCACCTAACTTGTGCAAAGCCTGACAGGCAACAGAGTTCTGCAACATTTCCTTACCAACAGTTCCCTTCTGAGCAAAAGAGATAGATTGGAGAGAAAATTCAGTCATAAAGTACTTGCTTTGAGACCATGAGGACATGAGTTTGATCCCCAGAACCCATGTAAAATACCCAAGCATGCAGGCACACATCTGGAATCCCAGTGCTGGGGAGGTGCAGACAGGAGGGTCTCTGGGGCCTGCTTTCCAGTCAGTCTAATTCATCGGTGAGCTTGAGGTCAATGACAGACCCTGTCTCAAAAGCAGAGAATGGTGTTCCTGACCATGACACTAAAGGCTGTCCTCTGGCCTCCACACACATAAACATGCACATGCATTAGCACACACATGAGTACCTGCACACATGTACACACATGTACACACATATACACATGTATTTAAAGATAGACAGTAAGGGGCTGGAGAGATGACTTAGTGGTTAATAGCACTGACTGCTCTTGCAGAGGACCTGGGTTTGATTCCCAGCACCTACACAGTGGCTAATAACAGTATATAACTCCAGTTCCAGGGGATCCAATGCCCACTTCTGACCTCTAAGGGTGCATAACATGGGTGCACTTACATACATTCAAGTATTACATAGACAAAAAAAATTAAAATGAATTTTTAAAAAAACAAAAAATAAACAGTGATTAATTATACAAGCAGTCATATAGTTATAATGGTTTGGTATGATCATGAGGACTATCAAGCCTGTGTCAGTGGACCCTGAGAGAGGAACTCCTGAGCCAAGATACAAGGAGAGAAGGAGTTAACTGGGGCAGCATTCAGGGGTGGACAAACAGCCTCTTGCTTAGCAAGGACAGAGTGCAGGAGTGGCGATGTGGGGAGCCATTGTGCAAGCACTGGCGGGAGAAACAGCCGCCCTGTCGAAAGAGCCAAAGAGGACACTGGGAGAAACGAATGGAGAGATGCAAGTGAGACCACTGTGTGAACATCCCACAGTGGGCCGCAGTGGAGTGGCTCCTACCATCGGACTCGAGAGGCTGCTAAGGTAGGAAAATCTGGGTGTGGGACCCCAGAGGCTGGTTTGAAAGTACTGGGCTTGGGGAATGAGTGGAGGAGGAAGTGTGAGGAAGCACTCCCAGAAGGCAGGAACCTGCACTTCCTCAGCCAAGGTCCTGTAGAGACCCAGGCAACCAAGCAATGGGCCAGTCAATCCAGGATCATTTATTTCTTGCAGGAGGTAAGATCCTTTACTAGAGAAGGAAATGAGACATCATGTTTAGCATGGTGATTGGCAGTAGTATGCATCTATCACTTACTGTGGCCTACTCTTCTTTGCCCAGTTGGATGTTTGGAGCCATGAGCTTAGGAAAAGAGATCGCATTCAGTTGAGAAAAGAGAAACATGCAGTCGATCCCAGAGCAGAACTGAGCACATGAAAGGTTCAGTTACTGTCTCAGATGCCCATGTAGATGGTGGGGACAAGCTAATGAGAGTTCAGACTGAGGATTCTGTAGAAAGGGAAGGTGGTCTGGTCAGGAAAGGATGGGAAGCGGGTGTGTGTGTGTGTGCATTCCCTTGGTGGTCAAACAGGACACTCCTTAGCCAGGGATCCTTTTATCAGAATTATGCACCTTTCAAAAAGATACACAGAAGTCCTTATCACCCCACCATACACACACTCACCTATAGTATGTCCTTATTTGGAAACTGGGTTAAGGTTAAGGTAAGATCACATTGGATTAGAGTGGATCCATAATCTAGTCACTAGTGTCCTTATAAGAAAAAAAAAGAAATTTTGTCAGATACACACAGGGAGAGGACAACTAGGTGACAAGGAGCAGATACTGGAGTGACTTATCTGTAAGTCAAAGAGTATCAGGCATTGCCAAGAAACACCAGAGACTAGGAGAGCCTGGTTTCAGAGGGAGGTGGGCCCTACTGAAACCTTCATCTCAGGTTTCCAGTCTTCAGAACTGAGCCACACAATTTGAAAAACTGTTAGAGCAACCTTGCCAACCAATACAGGCTCTAGGCAAAGAACTCCACCCTGGAGAGGTGTGCCAGTGGGTGAACAGGATGAAGAAGGAGGGGAGGAGCTTGAATACTTATCCAGAATTTACCCTGGAAGAGCAGGGGGTGAGGCTGTTCCAGCTTCACTTCTGTTGCTGTGATAAATTACTCTAACATAAACGGTTCAGGAGAGAAAACAGTTTGTTTTAAGCTTACAATTACAGGTTGCTATTGATCACAGTGGGAAAGTCAAGGCAGGAATTTCCAGCAGATAGTCACATCACATCCGCAGTCCAGAGCTGAGAGAAGTGAAGGCATGCGTGCATATTTGCTTGCTTCATTGTGTTCAGCTTGATTTTTTTCCCATCTTACTCAGGTCAGAACACCCTCGCCACCCCCCCACCCGACCCCTGGTCATCCTACTCTCACCCCACCCTCTGCCTAGGGAATGATGCTGCCTACAGTGGACCAGGCCTTTCCATATCAATGAAATCAATTAAAACTTTGCCCCACACTCATACCCACAGACCAACTCAGTGTGGACAATCCCTCACTGAGAGTCTCTTACCAATTGATTCTAGGTCATGTCACAGTGATAATTAAAGCTTGCCATCACAGGGACACTCAGCATCCCTCACAGCTTCAGATTTAAAGGTAAAATTATATAAAAAGACAAAAAAATTAATAAAACCAACCCTACACCCACTAACGTTCAAACTCTTGTTTATGTTCACTGTTCACTGGGGTGGAAAGAAAACCTTTAAGAAGCACAGGCTTCAAAGAGCTGTGACCCAACATGATAAATAACAGGGGCTTCTCACATTTGGAAAGCCCTGCCCGGCCTGGGGATCAGAAGAAATCTTTGCAAACCTGTCCAGCTCTTTGAGAAGCCAGAGAGTGCAAGAAATAGGAGAGAAGATTCTGATAAAAAGTCCTGAATGTGAAGATGCTGATGTGGAAGATGGACTCTTTGTCCTAACCATGTAGCTTAAGAGGCCTTCAGAACCTCCTGGGAGGTGGGAGGTTTCCCAGAGCAGCGCCCTCTTAATAAGAAAGGGTTGAAAGTCCCACAAATCTGTAAGGCAGTGTTTATCCAGGAAAAGGAAACCAGGCCCTTTGGATCGATTTAGCTTTCTGAAAGCAGAGGCAAGAACAGTTTTCTAAAGAGCTTGGTAGTTCAAAACGAGTACTATCAAGGCTGAGCATATTTCCCTTCTTCTGGGAAAACCGAATTCAAAAACCTGAAGGCAGCACGGACTCGGAGCCAGCAGAGTTTACAGGCTGAGAGAAAAGAGAGAGTCAGGGTATAAAGAGAGAGGAGAAACCAGGAGGGCTGATCAAAGGCGGCTCTGCCATCTCCACAGTACCCTAGCCACAGGGGGAAGATGCTAGGAAGATTTTAGAGGTGAAGACTTCATTTTAATCCTCCCAGAAAGCATTGGAGTAAACCCTCTCCTGTGAGAAGCCAGGGAGTGCAAGAAACAGGAGAGAAGATTCCAGTAAAAAGATCCTCATAGACTTCAACTAATACTGCTCACTTAGAGAAGACATGCCATCTGGGTGTTTGATGAAAAGAAGAAAAAAGGCATAGAGACAAGTTCAAAGACATGGATTCTGTCTACGTGCAAGCTGCTCGCCTCTCCTTATAGCCGGCTCTTGCCTTTAAAGGAGGCGGATATTTTTTTCCCAGTCAGCAATGACTCTTTTCAAAGTACCCTGTAAAGTTACTTTATTCGCTTGTAGCCAGGGGGCCAAAGATTTTGGACAAAGGAGGGGAGACGCACAGGTGACAGGGACCAGGCCGCCTCCTATTCATGAACACTCTGAGGATTTTCTAATAAAATATGAAGCCAAGGTCCTCGGATGCTTGAGATCTGTGCCCCACAGATCCACACCTTGCTGTATCATGCAAGAGGAGAGGACACCATCTTTCCAGTCCGCACAAATCTTTCTGTCCAGGAGAGGTGCATATTTGGGCATAAACTATAGGCTTCTGGCCCACACCTTAGCCAGGAGAAGTCCTAGGGCCCTGAACATGAGCCTGACCACTTTGGAGAACTTCACTTTGGGGAAGAAATTTGGCCCACTCCAGGGATCGTTGAAGATGGTCAGAGCCCCAGGAGTCAAGCAATGTGGAGTCCACGTGCCTGAAGCCAAAATCTTCAATAAGTAGAATTGAATGGCTTTGTAGTAGGACACTGTATACTGACAAATAAGAAAGGAATGTGTGTAATCAGAAAAAGGGCAGGGGGAGGGTAAGAGTGAGAGTCCCCTAGTTTTACTGAAAGAAAGCTTATGTTCTTCTTGAATTACTTTCCTCCTAGTTCACACGCTGCAGTTCTATTACCCTTAAATAATAATTACTTATGAAGTTCTTATTCTATAATAATTCCAGTATTAGAAAATTATTTTAGTAAGTGAATAAGGCTCAGTCATTTACAACACTTCATTCAATCTTTGGCATTGTTTATTTGAATTGGCATTTGATACCTATTACCCCTGTCATTATCTTCCGTGATGAATACACTAAACTTATTTTTCCTCGTTCTATTTTTTTATTTTTGTGTTTTCATAACATTTCGAATCATGTATCATAACAAATCCCAACAATGCTAATGAAAAACAGTTCACTACAGAAGACCCAAGAATAGACAACTCTGAAGCGGGTTAGGGGTCCCTCAGAACTTCTAAGAAAAAAGCTGGATACTGAGCCAGAAAACACGGTTTGAGCTCTGCGTCTCCCACTGTTAACTTGAAATAAGTTACCCTGCCTCTCTGAGTCTCTACTCCATTATCAGTCAGAAGGAAATAAAATATTATGCCTGGTGTATATCACATGATTATTTTGAAGACCAAAGGAGAAGCAAGATTGAATGCTTTCATAAATCTCTAAAGTCTATAAACAGGCTTTAAGAGTTATTGTACAAGCTGATGAAGTAAGATCATTAGTAAATGATTTATGATCTTAAATACTTTTACTTGATTTGGGTAAAAATCAATTCCAACAATATATGATATGCTAAACATAATTAGTCATGAATGGGTTTATTTCCTTTCAGCCAATCATGAAAGAAATGATGATCCTAATATAAATTCTCCCAGACTGCAATGTAAACCCTGGCTCTGATACTAACATGTTATATGATAATCTGGATGGGGTATTTACTTTTTGAATCTTAATTTTCTAATCTGTAAAATGGAAATAGAGCCTATTTATAACTGCCAAAATTATATGATGTTATGATGTTAATTATGTAAAGTGCTCGGTAGAGAAGTTGGTGCCCAGTGGGTACTGGGTAGCTGTTCATTGCACTCACCTTCTCTGACGTGCCTTATACAAGGAATGTTGATACAGCTTCTTCACCAGTGTTTGTCTGCAGCCAAAACTCATTCAATACAGAATTGGTAAATGAGGGCAGGATGTCAAGTCAGTGCAGGGTTGTCATGTTGTCTTTGTCCAGTGTGTTTATGTCCAGAAGTACATGGATGGATGCTTTCTCACAGTCAAAGAGAACACCTATGCATAACGAGAAGACCTTAAGAGCTGAACACTGATGGAGAGCAATATTTTTAGTACAGAGTGGTGAAGTTAGAGGTTTCCAAACCACGTTGTTGACTATTCTGTTATGTGGTAAATCAGAAGAAACTGAATACGTTCGTTTGTGTGGCATTTTAATTTTTGACAAACATCTACATCC
The DNA here is from genome assembly GCA_035773235.1 of Eospalax fontanierii. Classification (NCBI taxonomy): domain Eukaryota; kingdom Metazoa; phylum Chordata; class Mammalia; order Rodentia; family Spalacidae; genus Eospalax; species Eospalax fontanierii. The sequence goes on from CM069526.1 coordinate 115,971,680, forward strand.
TGGATCAGATGGTTAATATGAATGAAATGGTTCCCTATGAGACATTCATAGCCTCCAGGACTGTGTTCCCAAGGAGGGGCACAAATCCAGGAGCTTAAGACTACAAAGAATCTCCAGAATGATATGTTTGGTGCCGGATGCAGGCTGTAATGTTCCCTGTACGGCTACTGTTAAGATCACGTGCATGTGTCTTCATCAGAATTTGAATGGCCTCTCTCCAATGTATGTTGTCCCCACAGCTTTTGTTATTTTATTGTGCTGTTTTGCTGGATATAAAGTTTTTATAACATGTGTGTAAGACATTCTAGCAAAAATGCTTGCACTAGGAAATCAGAGTCCTTTCAGTCACCCTCAAGAAGGATTGAACTCCATCGAGGCATGATATGTAATTGTACCATTTGAGGCAAAGGAAGCTATTATATTTCAACAAGACAAACTAAAACAATTAGTTTAAAACATCTACCCAAATAAAAAGAAAGGGGAAAATAACTCCCCTTGTATATGAATCTGCCCACCTGTGAGATGTACCAGTGTTCTCTCTGTGTGCTTTGCAGAATGGCTCATGGTAGTGCTGTGGTGGTTGAGATCTGCCCAGGACCCAGACCCCTAGCCTGCCTCAACCACAACGCTCCCCTTTTATTTACAGTCAGTAGTGCATCTTCAACAGTTTCCTTCCAAACAGCACTTGATGAGTCCATTAATGAAGTTGCCGTTTCTGTCTCTTGTCATAATCTCTCTAGGCTTAGAAGAGACTCTACAATCTGTGCTCAGTGTTGGCTTTTAAAGATGATTCCAGAGATAAATTTTTCTTCCTTTTAAGAGTTCCAAAACTAGAAGATATTCTACATTACATTTTATTTACTGTCTACATTTGAAGTCATTGTGGAATTGTCTTGGGGTTCTCCTCATTGACTTCTTTACAAAAACAATGGCAAAAGGACATGTTACTGTTTGGTGAAAGAATTCCTTAAGATATTTGATCAGTTGACAAGGGAATTTTTAGATAACTTTTGTTTGGATCCAATTTTTAAAAAACATAATGAGGATGTCTACAGCATGGGTCAAAGTTTTAATTTCATTGAAACTACTCTCTACAGGAATAGGAAACATGGCTTCTAGAAGCTGCGGTCTAGTGAGGATTGCTTTTAATTTCCCTGTGTCTTTAGCCTCCTCAAATCTGGAATATTTCCACTGTGTTTCTTTGTCTTTTATGACACTGACATTTTTAAAAGCATACACTCACCTTTTCTTAATGAAGCATTCCTCCTTAGGGATTTTTCTTGTGTCCTTCATAATTACATCCAGGTTCTACATTCTTGACCATGATTCCTCCTCAGCAATGCTGTGTCTTTCTTCACCTGCTGAATCTGAAGACATGTGAGATCCATCTGCCCCTCCCTGTTGTTATTAACATTGACTACTTGTTCAAGGTTTTGTCCAATTCTTCAATGTGTAGTTGCATACTGTATATATTGCATTTTTCCCTGTGATGAGAAGATACTGTGAGGTCACACAAATCTGCTTCTTATCAATTTCTCCCCCAGTTTTAGTGTTCATTGATGAGTCTCATCACAGCCAATCTATTGTCATGGTGGAATAAATTAAAAAAAAAATTTAAACTCCAGCCACCATATACCAGTCAGCACTTTGTGGTCGACAAGGGGACATTTGGATGGTTCAACATTCCAATCGCTCCTTTTTCTCCTTGGAAAGTCAACCTATCAATATTCGGAAGGTTTTTTTGGAAAGTCTTGGAAACAGCTTTGGCCAAAACCATGAAGCTTCACATCTGTCCCAGGTTGCTCCTGGTCTTCTCTGTGGCTTTTCAGACCTGAACTTATTCCATCACTCTCCACTCTGGCCTCACCTTTCATGTGAAGAGTCTGTCAGTCAGTGACTTACTTGGGGAATGAAAACGAGAGGATGAAGTGACAAACTTCCCCCTGCCTCACAGTGCTGTGCCTTCCTTTGTATTTCTCTGTTTTCATTCTTACGCTGCTCCAGGGCTAGGATATCAGGCCCCTTCGCCCTCATCTTACCCATTCTTTGCGACAGGCCATAAAACACAGCCTTTGAAAGCCCATAGAGTTGAAAATGTTGTAGACCTTGGAATGTTCTCCGAGGATCTGATAAAGGATAAAAGAACCTTCAGGATTAACAAAGTCAGATGGGAAAGTGCCTGCTTACTACATGCACAAGCCATAGAGCTGGAGACCTTCCCAGAGCAGTTTATGGATTATGGTTAAGGACTATCTGCTGAGCATTGGGGCTCTATGATACACTGAATATAGGTTATTGAGTCTTGAGAGACTCTCGATCTGGAGGAGATGGAAATAATTTAAGGACTCACAGTTCACTAGCTCCAGATAAATTGAGTTCTGAGCACTCTGAAAAGAGCCAGTGTTTTAGTGTCATCAAAATGTGTTGCTACGGTACACAGTGTAGACAGAGCTTTCAGACAATGGCATGGTTAGGGAGGCCACATGCCTGGTAAGCCCCCAAGAGCTGCAGGTAGAGTAAAGCCAGGGTTGGAAGAGCAGAAACCAAAAGGTCTCTTCTTTCTACTGCTGTGCCTTTGGGTCATCCATGTAGTAACCCCTGGACCCATTTGTGGCCCACAGAGGACATGTTGTCCCTATAGTTCAGTGTGATTCTTTCCTTTCCTAGCATATAAGTGTATATGCATACATTTATTTATATACTTTTACAGTCTCTAAAGTGGTTCCATATTATATATAATGCTCAGTTTGTGGGCATTCTTTGTAACAACCACGTATCTTAAATGTGGACTTTTCCTCATTAAGTCTGTAAAAGTTAGGTCTGGAAATGTGGAAACAGCTCCAGGAGTTTGTTTCTCAAGAAATGATAACATGGAAAACAGATTCTCAAGGCAGATGAGAAAATAGAAAATGTGGAAGAGTCAAGCCAGACTACTAGTGTCAGTGGAGCTGAGGCACCAGGGCTCACCAACACCCTGGGAAGAGCCTTGGAGAGTTCAGCTCCTGGTCCTGCCTCTCTGTGTCCACAACACTACACTAACAATGTGTTCGCAGAATCATAACTTTCCCTCCCCAATCCTATGCAAGAGCTCATCAAAAACCTATACCAACCTCCACATGTTCTTGCCCAGCTTTCTTCTCTCCCCAAAGCTGGCCTGGCTTCCTCTTCTACCACAGTATCCTTGTGCTTCTGTATTCTGCTCAGCAAATGTCTGTGGAATCAAGAGATTAAAGAGTGGCAGACATGTCATTAGAGATTTGAGAAGCCAAATAGAATGTCCAGTATAGAACAGGGCAATATGGCTGCCCTAAAGGCCTATGGATCCTTCCCAATGGAAGAAAGAGACACTGTGGTTTCTGCTCTCCTGACCCTGAACTTGACCCTTTCCCTGTGGCTCTCAGTGGCTGTTAGAACCAGTCCCATTCATCAGACTTTTCATCATCAAAAATCTACACTCCCTCTCCCACATCTCCGAGGAAAAGAATCCCAGAGGAGGCAGAAAAAGGAAGATTAGTAGTTCAACTTGGTAGATAAGTTCCTGTGAAGAAAGAATCCCAAGAAGTCTCAAAAAACTCAGTTTTTAAGCCATTACAGTTTTATTTGTAAGAATGTTTAAAATCATCAAACTTAAAAATACATTTAAAGTAAAAAATAAAACCGACTTCCCTGAAACTCCCAGAAGTTGTTATCACCAGTAGTTTTGGTACGCTTCTTACCTGGTGTATGTGTGTGTGTGTGTGTGTGTTTTACAGTCTTTTAAAATTTTTTTTAAGTTTATTTATTCTTATTTTATGCATATGAGTGTTTGGCCTGCATTTCTGTAAGTCCACCATGTGCGTGCAATACCCACAGAGGCCAGAAGAGGGAATCGGATCCCCTCTGACAGGAGTTACAGACAGTTGTTAGGCTCCCATGTGGATACTTAGAACTGAACCCAAGACCTCTGCAAGAGGTGCCAGTGCTCTCAGCCAGTGAGCCGTCTCTCCAGCCCTGTGTTTTAGAGTCTCTTAGATGGTATCATCCCACGCATGCTGATGGGTTTGCAGGCACTTTTGTTGCTTACCCATGTGTCATGAATATAACTTTTTCCCATCTTGGTCCCTTGCTTCTGCCTTTGGAGACAACTTCCTGCTCTATCTGTGGGCTTGTTTCTCAGCTTCTTTTGGATGGATGACCTATAGGAGCTGTTTTCCAGCTCTTCTAGGTGGTCCTCTAGGTGGCTTCTGATAGATTCTTTCAAATAGTGCTTTAGAGAAAATGCTTATATAGATACCTCTACACATTCCTATCACTATTTCTGTGAAATATTCTAGGAAGACCTACTGGAGGATGGGGAGAAATGGTGAAATGTTGTCTTCTGGACATGACATGCCCCTTGCCCTCATGACCTCACAACATCTATAATTACCTTCACTAAGTTCCAGCATGGATGGTGGAGGAGCACATGAAGCCCTAGCCATAGCTGAGGAGCTATAGACAGTTGATAACTGCTAGGAGGAGGGAAGTCATTTTTCTTCAGGAGGATAGCCACTAGTAAGTTGCCGAGATCCAGCAAGTAACCCCACACTCATGCGCATGCAAACCCCTATAATTAAATTCACTGATCGAAATAAATTACATAGATGTATGAGTCAAAGAATAAACACCTACTACACATTTAAATTTTAAAAAATAATTTCAAGTAGAAAGACTATTTCCAAGAATAATGCAAACGGCACCTATATAACGCTTAGCCCTGTCTCTGGCTGTGGTACTGTGAACCTCAGGCAGGGTGTACTGCTGAGCAAGAGCTCGCCCCTCAGCCACATCCCCAGCGTTTGCTTGTTACTAAGCTGCCCGAGCTGGCCTTGAATTTGAGATATTCCTGTTTCAGTCACCTGAGTGTTAAGGATTACCCATGGTCCATTTCTTTATTATTTACCTTAGAATTTTTTCTCTCTCTTTCTCCCTCCCTCCCTCCTGCCCTCCCTTCCTTCCTTCCTTCCTTCCTTCCTTCCTTCCTTCCTTCCTTCCTTCTTTTCTTCCTTCCTTTCCTTCCCTTTCTTTCTCTTAGTACTTCTGTACTTCTCACTTCTCACATGCTAGGCAAGTGCTGTACCTCTGAGCTATATTCTAGCCCTTTTCTGAACTCCTCCAAGGTACGCATACAGTGTGACTCTTTGATCTTAGCTATTGCCTTATATATTTCCATAAGCTATCTTACATCAGGCTGGTATAGTTCTCATCTTCAATAATTTAACACAGGTAGAATACTTTTATCTAATCTGCTATCTGCCTTTTAATTCGAACTGACCCTAAAAATGTCTCCCTAAGCACTTTCTTCCCCACTAGTTCTGGGATCAGATTCTTTACTTAGTTCACACATGCTGTGGCATGCATGTGTAAGTCAGAGGACAACTTTCCTTCAGGAACTGGTTTTCTCCAGGGTGATCAGGTTTGGCAGCAAGCGCCTTTACCAGCTGAGCTATCTCACAACCCTTATCTGTATATTTTTAATGGAACCTCCTTCGTTTGTGTTGGCCTGCTATTACCCCAGGATTGTTCCAGGATATGTTTTATGCAGTACAGAGATGACAGTGTATCCTCAGAGTGACACAACTGGAGACGCATGATGTCAGTCTACACCTCCTGGTGATGCTAAGACTTTGCAGATTCATTTTCCAAAACTTTTGCCAACTTAAAGGCTTGCCACAGCTGAGATATGCCCATTGCTACCTTCCTTTCCACATACAGCACACTGTGCTTGTTAATGCTTTATGAGAGAGAGAAAGAGATGCGGAAGGGAAGGAGGGAGGGAGGGAGGGAGGGAGGGAGGGAGGGAGGGAGGGAGGGAAGGAGGAAGGAAGGAAAGAAGGAAGGAAGGAAAATGAATTGATTTTGGAGAGAGTTGAGATGGCAGTCTTGAGAATTTAATACAGAAGACACAGCTGTTTCTTCCTTTGGGAGAGAAAAGATGCTGCTTGCCTTCCACACACAGAAACACAGGTCTCCATTTATCCTCCTCTCTTTCTCATTATCCAGTGGGAGGAAATCTCAGTATAGGATTTGGTGGGAAAGCTGATTTCAGAGCCCTACCACCTTTCTTCAGGTGTGGACCCCAGGTGACCCCCTTCCTATAGTCTGTCAAAACGACTCAGAATACCTGGTTCACACCACTGGTGTGGAAGATAAGCAGGAAGAAGCTGGTCTCCCTCTGCAGCCTTTGAGTACGACTCCTTGCACCTCTCCCCATTGCTCACTGCCAGCAGAGGAAGAAGGCAGAGGCCCAGAGAACAGAGGTCCTGCCGGGAGCCAGGTGGAGCAGCCTCCCGGCACACTTGCTCACTCCACCAGCATTAGCTAACAGCTCCTCATACACCCCTCGGAGATAATTGAGCATTATTATCCCCATTGGCAGGTGGAGACAGTAAGACAGAGTGGTTAAGTGACTTGGTTATGACTGCCTGGTTTGTTTGAGGGAGAAGCCTTGCCAAGAAGAGGGCACAGTTCAGGAGGCCAGAAGAGCTTAAGCTGTTTAATGTGACTGTTTTAAAACAGCTTTTGGGGGTGGAAATGAGGAAGGAGACAGAGGTGTGGCTGGAGATATTGGGAGGGCCTCAGAAATTACCATGTAAAGAAAGAATAGACCTAGATTATCTGTTAAAATCTGTCATCATAAAGTTCTATCAGGTGCTTACATTACATGAGGAGTGAAAATATTGAAGGCCTCAGTGACCTCCATGAGGACAATAGCTCCAATCCACAATTTTGAACAGGACGGGGCAGAAGTCTCCAAGATGGCACAGCAGAAGCCAGCCTCCACCTGAGATCACTTGTCCTCTCCGGAGACAGGGAAGCCTGTCTTGGCAGCCTCAGCCTCTTCTCACGATCGGGAGCCCTGCCAGCTGCACAGCCATAGGAGGGGCACCCTGTGATAGACAGCAGAAAGACCCAATGTTGTCTGTGCACAGAGGTAGAAATGGAATAGAATGAGAGAAGAGAGATGAAGGTGTCATTGGGTAAACACAGAGGACAGAGGTGACAGGGTCACTATGGTCTCCTGACAAGGGCAGGAGACCCCAAGGTGTGTAGACGTCACTGGTACAGCCAATGCACTGTCTGAATGAAGGAGGGGAAACTGTGAGTACTTAGGCTGGACCTGGGGGCCAAGGTGGACAGCAGCAAGCAAAGGACAAGCATGAGCTCCAGGAGAAAGCCCAATTCTTGCTGTGTTCAGAGAAATACTGGAGGACATACTGGATATGGCCCAAGAAGAGAAGGGTAGACAGCAGGTGAACTTTGAACCTCCTTTCAACCTCCTTTCCTGTTCCCTTCTCCCTGGTCTCCATACCAACCAGTCGTCTAAGGAGCTTGGAGACTTGTGGTCTCTGGCTCCTAAAGAAGGACAAGAAAGACATTCTTGCTCCCATTGTAGAACAACCAACCCATCCCTGGACACTAGACTCCTGATGAGTGACCCCATCCTCCTGGGTTATCAGCCAACAGTCCATTTGTGAAGGCAAAATTCATCGAGAATCTAGAGCCTTGTAGCCAGCTGACCCTCTCTAAAGATGGCTCTTGAGGAGCACTGATAGCAGAGCCCAGCTTTGGGGACCTGTGCAGAATAGAGCCTGCCAGGGCCATTCCTGAGCCTATCACGCTGTTGCCTTCCATGGACAGTGCCCCCTTCAGGGCAGAATCCCTCTTCTCTCCTCTGCTGCCCCTGGTCAGCCTGAAGGTCACCACCTGTATGCTTGTCAAATGAATGAAGGCAGATCACAAATCAGTTATCTTTCCATTCTTTCTTTTCAATTGTAAATTCAGGAAGTGCCTCATGATGAAAAATAATAATGATACGAGCAGCGGGGGCGGGGGCTGTTTGGGTGTGAGAAGGAAAAGACAGCTGTTTCCCCTGTCGGTAGAGTACAGAGAAACCAAGGGATGTTTGGTTTCAGATGACTTTTTTTTTTCCAGTTGCAAACGTCACCAAGTGGCCTTTCTATTCTTCATACATGAAATACACACTATCATCCGCATATTTTTAGTTAATTTATGTCCAAATAGGCCTTTCTCGGGCTGCTGGGAAATGATGTTTGGGCCGCAATTACCTTTCGCAGCATCTTGTGGAAGGGTTTCTGCACGCACAAAGCTCAGGGGAGAGGCAGGCAGGAGCCCACCAACTGTAAATCTTCCATTTGTAGTTATTCAAATCACATATTTTATTACTTGTACCAAATACATTGTGTCATTCATTGTGTAGGAACAGCTAATGTTTCAAGAAAAGCTTTGAAAAACATTCTATTTAGAAACAATTTCGTCTGCAGTCACTGAGGTTGGGTATCTTTTCCAGGGTTGTCTTTTCTCCCAGACCTTCCCAGGGTTGTGTGTCCTTTGCAAGACAAAAGAGACCACCTTTCCCAGAAGCTCACCTGTCCCGCAGCCTGCCTCTCTCTCACAATGTCCTCCTTCTCTATATGTTTCGTCATAATCTTCAGCAGGATAATAAAATACACTGTCACCAACAAGGTCTTGGCTTCTGGAAAGAAATGCATAGCAGGGCTAGATGAACTCTTTCCACAGGTGGAGAGACTGTTTTCATGCAAATTCCTGGCATCCTGGGGAACTCAGAGCAGCCTCTTTGTTATAAAGGCTCAGCTGCAATGCAACAGCCACAAGCTGTTTGTACTGGCTGTTGGGAGTTGGGAAGGCTTAGAGATAGAAACTTCCTTTAAGTCTTGGCTAATGCAGGTCTTATCTAGAAAGAAATCACTCTACTGATTAGGTTAGGGAAAATGGGTCAGTGCACTCTCCGAGTGCCTTTAAAGCCAGACATTAATTCTGACATACCCATCTCATTTAGCACGTATGACTCCCTTCAGACCTTTTCATGGAGGGTTGCTGACAGTGACTGAGGAACAAAAAGGGGGATTGTCACATGGATATGCCCCGAAGGCAGGGCCATCTGTGCCCCCAACTTGTCTACATGGGGCTGCATTGAGCCACTTTCATGGGTGGCTGCCTCACCCAGGCTGGCCAACTGCAGTCAGGATGCTCACTGCCCCAGGGCCGTCTCCAATCTGCCTACTCCAGAATGACTCTTGACACGCAATGCAAACTTCCTCTTAGTTCATCCCTTCCTTTTTCAGAATTTTAAGACCTTGAGTAGTTGTTCACTGTTGGAAAATACTTGCCTACCTACTGAAACAGGGAGAGAGAGAGCGTCCCCTAGTGGGTTCTTAGTCTCATTCGTAAAAAAATTTAAGAATGGACCCAGACGGAAGCTTTAAGACAATTTTATTGGAATTTAAAGAAAAATCCTCAGGGTGGGTGAGCTGGGGATCTCAGCAGCTGCCTTAGGGAGGAGAATAGAGGGAGAAGGAAAGAAAGCCATGAAGCCATGCCGGTTTAGAGTCTGCATGGCGATCAGACATGTGATGGACTGTTGTAATGGGTTGAGATAACAAGCCAACACCACGTGGATGGAATAGCAAGGTATTTTATTTCGAACCAGCCAGAGCCACTTATAGCTAACCCTAATCATACTTAGAAAGAAGCTTTTATAGGGTCTCGGCAGCAGGGACTGGTTACAATTTGCAACATTCAATAAGAATGAAGCATTTCACAGTTTTCCCTGTATGCATTCCTAACAAAAACAGACCAAGGGGTCAGCGATTTGCACATGCCCCTCCCAGATAGAACATCACATGGGGTGTGGTGGGGCCAGTTTTTGAAGAGATACACTCACATCCCCATTTCCCACAGTGTCATTCCCCTGGGATATCACAAGAAGGGAGTCCATCAGAAGGGCAAACATAGAATTTAACCTATGAGAAGTAGTTTCTCACTTACTCAGATCGGCAGGTCATCCATCGAGGTACCTGTAGACCTTGAAACGGAGACATAAACAATTTACAAAGGTTAAAGTTTAATATTAGGGGCTACTCGTAGAAGGTGAGGTTTTTGAGGGTGTGGCCATCTGATGTTCAGAACTGTTCAGCATTTTGAGGGGTCCTTTTACCCTAAACTGCCTAGTTCATTTATACCTCCCATTCTTATCACATTACCCTCTGAAGAGGTAATCCTAATTACCAATAGGGAATTGGGCACTGACCACTCTGGCTTCTTCAAGGTTGAATAGGGATGTAAGTTGTGGTAATTTGGAGTACCCCTTCTAAAAGACCCCTGAATTGCATAACTTTTAGCTGTAGGGAGAAAAGACAGTTCTTGACTGGTGCCCGGGAGATGAACCAAAATAGTCAGAACAGGGAAAATTTCAAATGTCTAATTCAAAGTCCATTAGAATTTTTGAACTTGAGAGTCTTGAAGTCAGGATTTATTTTCAGGCACCTTGATAGCTTGCTGGAGTAACTAAAATCAGGGCTCCCTCCCAAATAGCTTCTAGACAGGAAGAGAAAAGAAATTAGTTATCACTTAATTTTATGGTTAGAACAATGGTGGGCTTGCCTTTCTTGGCCGCAGGTATGCACTGCAGTGTTGAAGTAGGCCAAGATTTGAAGTCATACATCTGAGTAGCATTTTCTTGTTAAGAACAAAATCATTAGTGCTTATATTCACTTAAACCTAATGTCTGGGAAGTATAATTCCTTGTACTCTTAAGGAAGTACACTAGTCACTTTAATTTTTTAGTTATACTTTCCTTTTGGGTGTTTAAAATCATACAATTGGCTTGGAAGGAAGCTTTAGAGAAAAAGTAGAGAAATACAGATGCTGGGGCAGCCCAAAGCATTAGAGAAAGCACAGGATATGAAGAAGAAAAAGGAGAGAAGGAAAGATTTCTGAATTGTCTGAGTTCTCCAGAAAATCGGACAGACTTAGGGAGATTCATGTCTGTTGCCAGGTCCAGAAGCACTGCCCCGCTAGGGGTGATCCTAGGAGCAAATGATTGACTAGCGAAGCTGGAAAGGTGGGTTTTCTCAGCAGATTCACTGGAGGTTGTTTAGTCCATCTCAGTTTATTTTCTTGGGCTATTTGTCAGTTTAACACTACAGCCAACTGCCACTCACCTGCTGCAGACATTGCTCACCAGGCTGATACCTCCTTGTACAGCCCCAGATGGCTTACTCCAGAGCTTCTCCAGATTGACTTCCCATTGGAATCTCCTGGGGGAAGATTTTTTTAGTGCCATTAAATGTTTTAATTTATTTAGAATCTCCAGGAATGATAACTAAGCATAAATAAGTGGTGATTTTTGTCATTGTTGTTGTCTTTGTTTTGGGTTTATTTTTTATTTTTTATTTTTTTGATGGTGGTGGTGGTGATGGTGTAATGGTAGATTTTGTTTTTGAGACAGAGACTCATGTATCCCAGGCTAGCCTAGCTTGGTAGCCAAACATGACCTTGAACTTGTACTTCTCCTGCCTCTACTCCTTGAGTGCTTAGATGGCAGGCACAGATTACCATGCTCAGTTTATGAGTGCTGGGAATCAAATTCAGGGTTTCATCCATGCTAGGTAAGTACTCTACCAACTGAACTATATCCCCAGCCCATGGATAGGCTTCAGCATGCTTCAGGCGATAATGATGGATGATCATTAGTCAAAGTCCCTCACTAATTCCTAGGTATAGCCAAAGAAGTCTTCTCAACCCAGCTCCTAACAATGATTGGAGCTGGTAATCAGGATAAAAGCTTACATTGTTCATGACTCATATCAAGGTGATATGATAAGCCAATGATTCTCAGTCTGGCAACCATATGGAAAATTTACCTATCTCAGAACTGGTAAACGGGAGTGTGGGTAGGGTCTAGTTTTGGTGAGATATCTTCTAGATCAGTAAAAGGAGCATCTATGAAAGCATTTCTCTGCTGGCTAAGGGACTGAATAGCTCTAACTGACATCTTCTAGCTCCTTTGGCCATAACTCCTCCCTTCCTCATCAGGTGTGTGTTAGCATGAGACCCTGAGGATTGCTGGGTTAGAACTGATCCCCTATGGATACCTTCTCTTAATACATAACATTCTACACACACGTACACCTACATTCACACAATCTTACGTTTGTCTTGAAATCTGAGTTAAGACATGACCATTTTAAGCAGAGGTTTTCAAATATTAAGAATGTATTGACAGCATAGCCACCCCATGCAAAGCTGTATATGGAAGATCGGTATGTAAAATCTTATGGAGAGGGCTCCGAGATAGCTCAGTCAGAAAAGTGCTCAGTGCACAAGTATGAGGACCAGAATACAGATCCTCAAAAACCCATGTAAAAGCTGGGTGGATGTGGTAATCCTGTATTCCCAGCACCGAGAAGGCAAAGACTGAGAATCCCTGGAGGCAAGCAGTCTCGCCAGACTAGCCTAATCAGTGAGCTCTGGGTTCAACTTACAGACCCTGACATCATAAATAAAACCAAAAAGAAAGACATCTTCTAGGGAACTCATTGTCCTAATAATACTGAGGAGCCTGTTTCTCCTTTGCCACTCTCCTGTTCCCTGACTGTGGCCCTCTGGCAGCTCTGGAGAAACTCATTGTTCTGATTAGTCTAGTTTGTGAGCTTAGTTGGACTGTGAGACGCCTTCTAGATGACTAAAGGAAACATTTATGAGAGCATTTCCAGAGATAATGAAGCCAGAGAGGCTCTGACCTACTCAATGGATTCATCTCTTGATCAATTTATAATATGATATCATTGTTAGAAGTGGTGAAAAGCAAGTGGTAGAGCCTAGTCGGAGGAAGCATGTCACTGGGAGCTGTATCTCGCCTGGCCCCTTCCTGTATGCCTCTTTTCTAGGCTTCCTGTCTGCTTTCATGCCCTCCCCACCATGATGGATCAGTACTTCTAAAACTGTGAGCCAAAATAAATGATTCCTCCATGAACTTGTTTCTGTCAGGTATTTGATCACAGTGAGGATGAATGTGACAAATAAATCCTTGCCTACAGGACACAAACCTGTGCCCTCAGCCTCCCTGGAAGAAGTGGGTCAGGGTATTGTACAAAGCCTGGGTCAGAGGCAGTAATCTCTTCAGTTCTTTCTATGCCCTGGCAGATAGATGCAGATTCCTTCCCGTTGAGCTCAGTCATTCTACCACCACACTGAGTTCTTCTCTCCTGTTCTCTGCCAACTAACCCAGCAAACCACTTCTCCAGGCCTCTTCCTCATGCCCACACTGGGGAGCAAGGGACTCTTAGAGCAGACTCAGATGGCCTTGGCTTCTGGTTGTGATTTCTTCTTTGAGCAATAAGCCCCTTCCTGGCTAGTGACACCCTGCCTGCCCCCACCTCCTTCACTTTGATCCCCTCACAGGGCTGGTCAGCATCTTCTTGCTTAATATATTTCCTATCACATGACTGTGTGATAATCATGTGATCATCACTTAATTACCTCTGGGCTTCAGAAGGCAATGCAGCCCATGTGATGCTCCAAGTGACAGAGGGAAGTTTAAAACCCTCAGGAAGGTCCCACCCCATGCACCCTTAACTTTGTGTTTGTCTTTGTTCTGCCTTAGAGGTCAGTGCCCCCCTGTTCTTCAGACAGTAGAATAGCTGGCCATGACAAGCTGTCACCTGCCTGTCCTGGGTGGCTCTTCTAGAAGGCCTAGCCCCTGCTGAGATGGAGGAGTGGTGGTGACAGGCCAAGCTCCTATTCACTGAGGCCCAACAGCACAAGGGGGTGGGAGGGCTTGAGGCTCCTTGCCAGTGGACCTGGCGCTGCCACTTTACATGCAAAAGGGAGCAGCTCAGCAGCTGCCACTGACGGCCCCTGGGGTCCGCTCTAGACTTGGCAGGGAGGACACTTCCAGACTCCCAAATCACCTCTTTGAAATTCACAACTACACTTTCATCTCTCGCCCCTCCCCAACAAACACACACAAAAGATAAGCAAGCCCAAGTCTCCTTTACTCACAGACATTCCCTGCCAAGGCTTCTCCCATCCCTCACTCTCACACACATACTGATAAGTTCTCATGTGGAATATCTCTCTCTCTCTCTCTCTCTCTCTCTCTCCTCTCTCTCACATACACACATACTGAATTCCTGCTCTCTCTCTCCTATTTCTGTGTGCATATTAGAGTGGGGGAAGGCGTATGTGAAGCCAGGGACAGCCTTAGGTGTCATTTCTCAGATACAGTACACTCTGGTTTTATTGAGGCAGGATCTGTCACTAGCCTGGAAACTCATCAACTAATCTAGATTGGCTGGTTGGTGAGGAGCATTTGAGTGGAGGACATGTCCTATCACAAATCTCCAGCTCTGGGATTACGAATGCAAGCCACCATACTAGCTTTCTCTACATGAGTTCTGGGGATCAAACACGGGTCCTCATGCTTGCAAGACAAGCACTTTATTTTACTGAGCCCATTTCCTAACCCAACTTAAGTACTTTGGAAACACAAAAGCCCTTTTCCTCTGGGGGAGTCCAGGCTATCTCCAGGTACGGCAACACCCCTCTTCTAAAGGTGACATACGACAAGGATCTCTGACACTGTCTGCTGACCACCATGTGTTTGGCGGTTCCTGGTTCATCGGATAAATTTTCCACCTCTCTTCTGAACCATGAGTACCATATTGCTAAAGGCAGTAAATGCATTCATGTTCTGGGGAACAGTGAGAACTGAGCATCCCTCGCAGGGCAGCCCAAACCTGCTCCAGGCATTTGTCACATTTGAACGAAGGACATCTCCTATCACAAAAGCCTGTCCGCATCCCCTAGGGAAATCAGGTCTATCTTCTTCACAGAAAGTTGGACCTGCGCCTGGGGACGACCAGGCTGAGTTGCATTCCTCCTGGCTCCAGATAGGAAACCAGATAAAAATGCGCCTTTCCATTAGTAGCTTCTTCCCTCACCCCTCACAGTAGTCATTTATACTTTTTAAGGCATTTTTGCCAAAGCACACCCTATGTTTTTGGTGATTTGAACAGAGCATAATGATGATCAGTGTAAAAATAGCCTCCTTGAGCTGAGGTACAAAACCAGGCAGGGAAGAAGGGCTGGAGCCGCAGCCCCTTGCACAGCCTCCGTTGCTCAGCAGCCCTGAGTTTTAAGGATTACACAGTGACTCGGACTCTAGGCCTAGCACAGAGCTGTGAGGTGAATGAGATCCAGCGTTTGGCATGACAACAAAATAAGAGGGTCCCATTTGTTCTAGAGAACGCTGCGTTTTGGTGGCAACCTTGGCACAAGTCTCACTTCAGCAATTAGAGCTACATCTGCGCAAGACCGACACATCTGTCCCCTGCTTTCTACTCTACCCTTAACCCTCTCCGCCTCCTCCTCAGGAAGCACAGACTTCAGTCAGGCTGGATTGCAGTGGATGACCGCCTGCTGTCTGTCTCAACTTCCCTTCTGTTAACCTGGTTAACTTGTGCTTATTTCCTAAAGCTGAGCACAGTTAAGCTAGTAGTTAACACACAGATAGTGCTTGATCTCTGTGTTAGGTCTGTGTGGATAGTACCCACTTAAGACTCTTGATGACATGACTGTGCGGGTGCTGGTGTCCTGGCTCAGAGAGACTGAGTACTTGCCCTAGTCACGCAAGTAGGAAAGGCCAGTACTGCTGTCCAAACTGAGCCAGGTGCTCCCAAGTTGTTAACTATCAAAGGACACTAGTCCTCTGACAGCTCCTGGCCACTTGTCCTGATCCTGACTGATAACTGGGGTACGCCTCTGGCTCACCCCAATCCTGACCCTCCTTACTTTCCAATTGTATTAACGGTATTTTGAGTCTCTATTTTCTGCCCAGCCCCCGCACTGCCCCTTGCAGTTTGATAGCAGTGGCTATCTTCTCTAGGTGTCTTCTTTGGGACCCCAGGGTCTTTGAACAAAGGGCCTGGCATAAAGCAGTGCCATTTGCTTGGGTGCTGTCAAAGTGATGGATTTCAACTCTGATGTAAAGAGCTCTGGCCCTGGTCTGGCATCCAAACTAAAGGATCCAGCAAAGAGCTGAATTAGCAGCTTCCAGTGTGGGACTCTAGCCCAAGGAGAAGGAGGAAAGCCACCTAAGATCAGAACTTTAGAAAGAGGATCTCCAGTCTCCCAGATTCTGATCTTTACTGAAGGGCAGGTGGAATGACTAGAATGTGACAGGCCAGGGCCCATCACAATCCAGCACAGCACAGGACTGTTGGCAGACTGCCAAGCTTGGAAAACTGTTCCTCAGAAATGGAGTTTAACAGGAAAGGGGCAGAGGGGTGGCTGGTGTGACTTTACAGCAGGAGTGTCCTCAGAGGCGGTCCCTATACCTCCTCTTCCTTTGGGTTCATTGTATTTCCTCTTGAGCCAAGTTTCATGGCTTTTATATTGATACCGCACAAAGACAACCACAGCTTGCATTTTGGGTAGTCAGTCTGACACGGCTCTAGATGGTATTTAGATGGATATGTGCTCCTCTTCCACCTAGTGCACCAAAACTGAAGGTAGCATGAACGCAGGGAATCAGGGTGCATGCAGTGATGAAGTCTCAGTACCTGCTATCCCCTCATGTGTAATGTGCCCCTGAGACCAACATAGGCCATGCTGGTTCCCCGGAGCTCCTGTAAGTGGGGCTAGGACTGTTTCTTATCCACGAGTCAAGGATTATCCTGGCTCTCCTAATCCGAACACTGAGGTAGTGGGGGTGGGAGAACATGCGCGTCTGCTTCTTTTGACTTGTTTGAACTGAACTGACCTGGTTTCTCCTTCCAGGGAGGGAAGATCCCTGTGAGATGGACGGCTCCAGAAGCCATCGCCTACCGCAAGTTCACTTCAGCCAGTGATGTCTGGAGCTATGGAATTGTCATGTGGGAAGTCATGTCATTTGGAGAAAGACCCTACTGGGATATGTCCAATCAAGATGTAAGTACTGCAGCATCTGTTGCCTTAAACACCCATCCAATTATCCCTCGTGCCATGGGTATTAAAACCTCTAATCTGACTTGAACTAATAACTTCATAAACCTGAACTTGAGTGTCAGAATAGGGTACAAGGACAGTTTTTGGCGTGGAAGTTTGAATACTACCAATCACAGAGTCATGAGCCACGAATAGACCAGACCCAAACAAAGCAAGCATTTCTGCCATGATTCCCAGCCAGTGCATCCTATTCCCCTTCCACATGTGTGACACAGACTAGGGAGAGGTGCTGGTCTGAAGGGCGGGGTCTGGGTCCTAGGCCACTCCACCTCTGACAGCTGTGCTCCCTCAAGCAAGTTTCAGTTTTTGTGGGGGACCTCTTCAGTTTTAAAGAGAAGACTTTAAGAAGCCCTTCTTCCCTGAGAACCCAGTCTTCTGTGATCGTGTGCTGATAAAAGCAAAGGGGAAGCTGGGAAAATTTCCCAAAGCTGGTCAGCTTCAGACGGGCCACAGGAGCAAGGCCCTGCCTGTAAAGAGGTCATCAAGATCCCTCCAACTGTTTCTGCACAGACAGGGTTAGAATGGAAAGGAGAGGTCATCAGAGATGCAGTAGGTAGAGAAACTTGAAGTGTTCTGGATTGGAAATCTGCTGCATAGTGAAGAATGAGGAAATCTTTTAGGATGGCTTGATCTGATTTGCCTGCATTTCAACACTGACTTTGACTGGGCCTGATCTGGTCCATTCCTCTGTGTTTTCTTTCCCTACTCTCCTGTTGAGAGGTTTACAGCTTGCAAATTCTGCATACCTGTGTGTTCTCCTCACTCTTTCCATCTTCTTGGGGCTATCGTTCCCAGTCTACAAGCTGTGTTCAGTCTAGATCTGATTCCTTCAGACCCTACAGTCACACTGTAAGTGCCTCTCTGTGCCTGGGTGGCCTCTGAGGCACCAAGAAGCATATGAAAACTGCCTTCATCCACCTCCGAGGCATTCAAGTTTAGAGTCATGCATTTGCTCAGAAGACTGAGAAAGACAATGGCTTCCGAGGGAGACTGTGGGACGGACGAGGAGCTGGGGTACTTGTGGATCACACTCTGTGCTGCTGTGTGCAGAGTGGCCAGCCCAGAGCAGGTTAAAATGTCTGTATCCTTAACCAGGCCCCAGTGCCAGCCATGGGTGATGCCTAGGTCTTCAATTATTTGTGATTAGCCATGCCTCTCCTCCACTTCAGAAGTGTGTCCAATCAGTAAGTGGCTGAGCTGACAGTAACTAGGCTGCTTTTATGAAATCGGCTGCACACAGGTTCCATCTATACTGTCTGAGTGAGAAACGCTATCCAGACAAAGCAGACCCATCTTGTACTACCCAGAGACCTTAATCAGATTAAGAACAATTCAGCACACATAGAATGGATTACAAAACCAACAGGTGAGATTTGACATTTAAGTTGTTCTCAGTCAATGTGCTCACCTGTGCTGTAAACAAATAGAATTTCTGACAGTGAATTTCCAGAATACCCAAATCATTCATTCCACACAGTCATTGCCTACTAATGGTGACTAAGCATTGCATATGTTAGCTCTATTCTGGAGGGGTTTACAGTCCAGTGGCATACACTGAGGGCACTTGGAACATTTAGGGGGAGGAAGGAAGCTTTCCAGGTATTTGAGCTTGGACTTGGAAGGACTATGAACATCTATAAGGCACAAGCTTTTACTCATTTTGCTGTATTTCTTCAAAATAAAACCCTAAGTACAATTCTGATCCTTTTAGAAGCAGGAGGTGATGTCATACCCATTCAGAAAGCCCCTGAGACCTGGCCTGGGAGACAGCCAGGAGGGGCCAGCAGCTGGGCTGCAGTCACACTCATCAGAAAGCACTGAGGTGGCGTGGCGAAGGATTTTACAGATGACAATTGAAAGGCTTTAAGGAAGAGAATTGCAGAGGCAAGTCGGAGTGCTGGTAATTGGGCTTCCAGAGCCCAGGAAGGTCTTTGAACATGTACAGAGAGTTTGTCAGCCAGAGAGAGCAACTTGGAAGTTGTGCTGCTTGGATCTGATTGACAGAGATAATGAGAGTGGCCGTGTCTGTGGAGAAGAGCTGTGGTTTCGTTGAAACATCAGAGCTCAACTTAACCCACTCTGCCCTGGTTCCTCCACTGCTCTCTGTGCCTCCACTTCACTCTCCCACGTAGGTGCAGGGTTGAGTAGGCATCGCCTGCCTCCAACTCACTAATGGGAAATACGCTTCGGGGAAGAGCCAAAAACGTGTCCAAGAATGTGAGTGAGGGACCTGTATGATCCAGTCAATTCATCCAATACCTGAGAATGCCTGGGGCTAGACCACAGGCCCCTGGTCTTCACCCAACACCCACAATTTCTGGGTTCAGGAGAGCAAAGGGAGCCTTTCTCCTATCTCATTACGCCGACCTTTTTAGTTAGGCCCTAGGATGTTTACTTGCACTGGACTTGGGGGAGGGCTTCAAAGTCATTATTGCAAACCACACAGTGAGCTGAGGCTAAGTTGCCTAGACTGCCTCTCTAGCCTACCCCACACCTCAGTCCCCCTATCCACAATGCCATTTTTTAAAATAAAGGGTTTATTTAGCTTATGGTTCCATGAAATGCCTTTTGATCTGACTCTAATCTTCACTCTTAATATCCATAAGCTTCACCCTTCTGTAGATCAAGGAAGAGACCTAGAATTCCTCACAGCTGTTGCCCCGTGCAGGATACCCTGTGCCCCAGCCTTGGGCAAATCTTCTCACGCACATACACGTGTCACTTGTGTTTATAGTGGTCAGATAGCCAGACTAAAAGTGTTCTCCGCACCTTCCCTCCGCTTTCCACGTCTCCTAGGAGGGAGGTGTTAGAGAGAATGAGCTCAAGGTCCTAATAGAGGTCGAAAGCTATTTTTTTATATAATGATACTTTAATAGAACTGTAAGTTGGATACACTCTGAGAATTCAGAAAAGCCCTAGATATTTAAACAGAAAATAAAACCCTCCAAAATTAAATCCCTTCAAAAATGAAGGTGAATAGATAAGTACTGTGCATGTCCTGATTGATTACCTTGCTATTTTTTGTTTGAAAGAGAGGGTTCTATGAGTCAGCTTTCCATTGATATAACAAAATCCTCAAGAGAAACAATTTTAAAAGAAAAAGACTTATTTTGGCTCAAGGTTTCACATGTCTCACACATGACTGACTGAATCATTGCTTTTAGGACTATTGTGAGGTGGAATATCCTGGAGATAAGACATGTGGCTGAAGTAACTATTCATCCCTTGGCAGGGCCAGGAAGCAAAAAGGAATGGATAATGGGTCCAGGAACCCAATAACCCCTTCAAGGACATGTCTCCCATGACTTTCTTCCTCCAGCTAGGTCCCATGGCCTGAAGGTTGTCCCCCTTCCAATAGCACCATAGGCTGGTGTTCAAGCCTTGAGCTTGGATATCTCATGTCCAAATCTCAAGGAAAGAGTTGCAGTTTTAATGTGCTATGTCCCTCATAAACTCATGCGTTTGAACACTTGGTCCCCAGCTGGTGCTATTGAGTGAGGTTATGAAACCTTTAGGAGGTGGAGCCTCAAAGGAGGAAGTAGGTCACAGTCATTTTTAGGATTATAGCCCTCCTCCCTTCTAGCCCAAGCTCTCTGCTTCCTGGGTGGCACCGTGTAACAAGCAGCAGCTGTGTGCTCCTGCCATCATAGACCCTGCCCTCTGCATGATGGACTCTAACCCTGTGAACTCTGAGCCAAAATAGATCCTCCCTGCTTTAAGCTGCCTGTGTCAGGCATTTGCTCGTAGCAATGGGAGAAGCAGTCTAAAGGGTGAAGACTTTAGGACCTTCAGGGCATCCAGAGTATTAGCTTGGATACCAGCCACAGAATCATCTAGAAGAAATTACTAATGGAGTGAAGCCCTACTTTGCAAACATGAACATGGGGATGGGGTGTCTCGTAGTTATCCTATACTAAAAGCTGGGACATGGGATGTGCCCCCACTAAGTCCCTACTAAGTACTTGGTGCTTTCAGATGCTCTCGCTTGACATTCAAATGGCCAGTAGTGGTCCCAACTTGCCAAGAGTCTGTCTGCTCGAGAAGATACAGCAATAGTAACCCCCTTCGTGTGATGAGGATTCTGTCTGCTACACATCTGTGTGTTGCTCAGCACACACCACCTCACTTTATCATCTCTTTTTTAACCACCTTCCTGTGCAGTTTCAAGTCAATTGACCCTCCCCAGGTTTCATAGTTCCTAAGAAATAGAAGCAGAATTTGCACTCAGGCTCTCACCACTCACACCTCCATAGCACTCACAAACACAGTCACTGTACTCCTGGTTGACCTGCTGGGAAAAAAGGATCTAGTGACATTTTGATATCCGCTTCAAAAGAAAATAAGCACAGCACACAAACACAGGAAATGCAAAAACAAACGCCAGGGCAGTTTTCAACAGAACCCGAGGAGAGGCAGATGGAGGAGACAACAAAGAGATGTGGTTCTGTCGCTTCAGGCCAGAGCTCAGAGCAGAAGGCTGGGTGCAGGCATGGGTCCCAGCCTCCTCACGTCTTGGGAGCAGTGCCAGTTGTGCACATCATACTGAGCCGCTGCTCTAAGACAGAGAGGAGAGTCACTTGCTGTGGGGGAAAGTTAGTTTAGATGGTAGTGTCAGCAGCTTAGGAGAACACCAATACCATCAGCTGTCCTGCTCATGAAGACTTTGGGGTCCCCTCACCCCATGAGAAGTGAGACCTGGACTCTGGTCCCCTCCTGTGGGCCTCACCTAGCTTGGCCTCAGGTGACCTAGAGAGAGTTCCTAGGAGCACTCAGTGGGCAATCCCACTTATGTCCACTTGTCTCCATGATGAATGGAGACTCTGTGCCCCTCAGCCTGGTTGCTTGGAAGGAGCTGACAAATGGCATAGGCCAATGAGCCATGTTGATGGGAACAGTGCCCAGCTATGGGGTTTCAGCCCATGAAGACACCTGCAGTTCCAGCTCACAGCCTTGGGAGCCTAGGCTGAGATTTCAGTGGAAGCCCCCCACCCACTCCGGAGCCCTAAGGAAAGTGGCTTTTGAAGTATTGAAGACTCAGAATCAGTTGCCCAGTGACTATCTCCAGCCTGTCTCTCACCGCGTATCTCTGGGAAAAATTGCTTCCTGCTTATATAGGGCCAACATGTTCTCCTAAGGAGATAGACAGGAATTTGATTGACAGTAGTTTGGAGGAGATAAAAATTTGTCAGTGCCACATGCTGCTCAAAAAGTTGAACCAGCTGCTGGCTGTTTTGCACAGTGGTGATACTGGTATGGGCTGTGTGTTCCATTTTCACCATATTAAATGGGAACAATAATGCACCTTGATTGTCTCTTAGAAGCCTCAGATCATAGGACCTTGAGCTTTGGTCCATGTCCTATGTCCTAGCCATAGAAACTGTAAAAATATAAACTGATTAAGAATAGTCACTTTCTGAACAATTTATAAGGAAAGAATAGTCAGATATAAATTAATCTGATTTTTTGTAAATTGAAGTAAAAACACCAGAAAAACCACCGAACTCCAATTATTTCCTTTGTTGTTTAAGGCACTTTACCTGTTTATTGTAATATAAAATCAATGCATGATTATTATAGACAATATAAAATACAAACAAGGAAAAAGAAAAACATAAAGAACGTTTGTGTTTCTACCTACCTAGAGGCAACTGCCATTTATTCCACGATGAATAATCTTCCAAGGTCTTTTTCAGTGCTTATGTAATTGCTAGGCTCTGTTTTGTTTTGTTATGATTTTTTTTATAAAAGCAAGGTTATGCTATACCTGGAGTTATATATTCTGCTCTTTTGCCTGATATTATAATGTAAGCTTATTTCCATTTCAATGACTACACCACTTAAAGGCCGCATTCGACTCCCGCCTTTTAATTGTATTGTGAGTGTACCATAATAAATTCATATGTTTAGCACTTGGGTCATTCATGATTACTTTTTTTTTTCTGATACAAAAAGCATGGAGTAGGCATAATTGAATTAAATGAATTAGGAATTAAGAAGTATAGTGTGAAATACACAAAGCTTTACAGAGTTATCCCCTGAAGTCTGTGAAAACCACTAAAACTTGATTGGAGGAATGAGCACTGTGAGACCGCCTTGTTTTGTGGGCTGTTGTTGTTGCACTGATTTACCTTGGAGTAGGAGTGAGGCCTAGCAATGCTGATCCACCACCTCTCTACCTTTCCCTTAAGACTGAGAGAATGAGGCCACATAAGGCTTTGGGAGCATCTTTTATAAATTACCAGCTCCCCTGGTTTCCAATGTAACATCTTTTATTACTCTACATTGCCTGCGTTAGAAAGGCAGAATGGACCCTGTATCTCCTGTTCTCTTTGTTTTGATTTAGAGACAGGGTCTTCTTATATAACTCAGGCTTGCCTGCAACTCTGAATCATTCTACCTCAGCCTCTAAGGTGCTGTAAGCACAGGTGTGCAGCACCATACATAGTTCCTGTGTCCTGTGCGTCTGTGTGAATGCCTATGTGTGTGAGTTTGCAAATGGGTATGTGAATTTTGTGTGTGTGGTGTGTAGTATGTGTGTGTGTGTGTGCATGTGTGTGTGTGTGCAGCACCATACACAGCTCCTGTGTCCTTTGTGTGTGTGTGAATGCCTGTGTGTGAGTTTGGAAATGGGTATGTGAATTTTGTGTGTGTGGTGTGTAGTATGTGTGTGAGTGTGTGTGCATGTGTGTGTGTGTGCAGGTATATGCAGATGTGCTCCTGTATGGAGGTCAGATGTTGGTCATACAGGAATGTCTTCCTCTTGTCACTCTTCACCAACATCTATCATTGAACATGGAGCTTGCCATTTTTCGAGGTTGGTCAGTGAGCCTCCAGAGTCCCCATCTCTGCCTTACCTCTTCCAGTGCTTGGGTTATAGGTGTGTGCCACCACACCCAGCTTTTTGAATGAATATTAGTGATCTGAACTCAGTTCCACGTGCTTAGGCAACAAGCTCTTTACCCACTGAGCCATCTCTCCAGCCTGCCCCATGTCCTCTTAAAGGAAGAAGACATCAAGAATCATATTTAACAATCTTATTTATTTTTAATTTATGTGCACATGTGTCTGCCTGCTTGTCTGTATGGATTCCACACTTGCCCATTCTTGTTCTTAATCATTTACAGAGATCCAGTGTGTGCCAAGCCCTGCACCAGATTTGGGGGCACAAAGGGTCAATAAGATAAGGTCCCTGCTTTCCAGCTGGAGAAATGAAGATCTCTGAAAATATGCCTGGCGGGAGGTGTGTGTTGACGATGAGGGCCCTGAGCCAGGCCGGCTGGAAGGGACTCCATCTTGGGGCTAATCTGTGAATGACTGACTGGTGGCTCATTCTCAAGTCACATTTATTCCTTGTGTGCCACTACAGGTCATCAATGCCATTGAACAGGACTACCGGCTGCCCCCTCCTATGGACTGTCCAGCTGCCCTGCATCAGCTCATGCTGGACTGTTGGCAGAAGGACCGGAACAGCCGGCCCCGTTTTGCAGAGATTGTCAACACCCTGGACAAGATGATCCGGAACCCGGCTAGTCTCAAGACTGTGGCAACCATCACCGCCGTGTAAGTCTAGTGCAGTGGGGTGACGCCTAGCTACAGTTGGTCTCATGGCCAAGGGCATCACTGGCAGCCTATGTTCTGATGAGAACGGGGTTAGGGTGGCATGGGAGAAATGGAAGAAATATCCAGACTCAGACTTTCTTTGCAATCTTCCCCCTCTCTGAAATGTTCTCTGCCTCTGCTGTGGGCTATGGGCAGATATCCAGACACCTGGTCAGGCCTCTGCTGCCTTTTGGCTTCCAAGGGATTAGACACTGGGCTCTGTATTATTTGGGCTGTATTTGGTCTCACTGGTGTGATACACCATTTCTGGGCATTCCTGTTTCCAGGAGACACATTTCTGTTAACTGCAAAAGTCCTCTAGGCCGGTGTAGCTGCAGACATGGAACTTTGGCCAACAATGTGCTAAGTAAAGGCCCCAGTTGTTATAGGACAAAGAAAAATGAAGTAAATCTATTTCCTGTGAATGAATGCACAGACAGCTCTCAGCTATGATGTCTGCAGTGTGTTACTTAGCTATTGTTTACATTAATTCATTTGTTAACTTCTCTTGTTCAACAAAATTTAGTAGGTGGCTAGTGGCCAATCACTGTGCCCAGTGCTGGTAGTATTCAGTGAGTAAGACTGTCTCTGTCATCACAGAATTTAAGATCATCTAGAAGCAGCAAACATTAATCAGATACAGTTGCTGGGCATGCAGTTGAGAAGGATGAGAATGAGGCTGGTGAGGTGGGCATGGGCAAGACTGCTCAGAGCCTTTAAGCCCTACTGAGCATTTTGCCTTAGAACACTGAGCACCTGCTGAAGGGTTTGACATACATCAGGGTCAAGGCGAGGGTTTTGGGTGTCTCATTTCTGCATTTTGGAAGGATTATCTGACTATAGTGAAGACCTTACAAAGGAGAACTTTTCAAGAATCATCAAAGAAAAGGTAACTCCTTAAATAGGATAGTGGCTATGCAAAGATCGGGGAAAGATGGGATGTGAAATCATTATGATGTCAAGATGGCACCCAGGCTTCCAGTGGCTGGTTGTTGTATTCCATTTATTTCAAATAGCAGGAAGAAGAAAAATGTGACCAACAGATTTGGGGAGGTTGTGGTAAACTGTGCCTATATTTAAGGACCACATCTTTATACAGTACGTTACCTAGGTATGATAAAGGAGTTGTAGGTTTCCCTGCGCTTCAACTGAATACTATGTCAATAAGTCAGTGTTGTTAGATGACTTGTGACAATGCTCAGAGACAGGGGACTGACCCTCAGCTTTGGTGGAACTTCCAATCTAGGATTCTGTAAAGAGAGGAAGGACAGCCCACAGCTCCATCTGACCAGGAGTGTCACTGTCCACGAACTCTGCATCAGCTTGGAGTGAACCTCTGTCCTTGTCTCTGCAACTGTGGGGTCACCTGTTCCTCTCTGTCTTGCCAGGCCTTCCCAACCCCTGCTTGACCGCTCCATCCCAGATTTCACTGCCTTTACCACCGTGGATGACTGGCTCAGTGCCATCAAAATGGTCCAGTACAGGGATAGCTTCCTCACTGCCGGCTTCACCTCCCTCCAGCTGGTCGCCCAGATGACATCAGAGTAAGTGATGAGACTGTCCCCTCTGTCAAGTGTACAACTTAGTTTCAAGGCCCTTTCCCTGCTAGGGAAGATGGCATGGGTCAGAACTTCTGTATAGAACCAGGCCTGGGGGCCAGGCCTTAGAAAGATGAAGATGAGTGATGGATGAGGACTGGAGAGTGGTGGAAGACATCTCTTCTGGGCCCCAAATGAGAGCTCTTCAAAGTCATAGCCATATGTCATTTGCCTAATCATCAAGAGTCTCTCCCCAACATTTAAGTTTGTAAACTCAATTCATCAAAAAGAGCATCCAGATGGAAAGGAAGAACACAGCAGCCAGCACTTTCTACAACATCACAGGCAAGGCATCTCACTGGTTCAGCAGCCCCTGCGCTATGTGGGTGTCGTCCTCACACTTTGACAGCGCTTATAAAATATGCACACATTTCCATCCCCCCCACATTATTTACCAGTCTTCTGCTCCTGCAGGAGTCTAGAGGAATATACAAAATAGAATTATTCAAATAAGATGAGAGCTAGAAAGGGTCTTAAAGATCCATGTGGTCCATCATTTCCCCCAGAATGGTCCAAGCAGCACCAGCTGTGGGAAATGTTAATAGGTTCTCCTTGGAAAAAAGGTCCCATGGTCAAATAAATTTGGGAAATACTGCACACTTTATCACCCTCGTGGAGATTCACAGCTCATATTAGCATTATAAAGGCCATGAGAAATCCTGAAATAAAGAAACCAATTTCAAATTATTAAATACCATAGAACCATATTTTTGAGGGACAGATTTTTATGGAATTGCAGTTTGGGAAATATTTATCTACTTCCAATCTTTCTATTCAGTGGATTCTGAAATGCTGTGACATAGGTACTCACATGAGACTAGGTGGGCAACAAGCCTGCTTTCTGACTGCTGGTTCAATGGTTCAACATGTCTCTGCCTTCTCTTTCTCCAGGGCCACAAGTCTTCTCAGTCTTTACTGGTTACTGGAATATTCTGGGGACCTTTAAGAAGTACTGATGCCTGGGAATGTGGCTCAGTTGATAGAGTGCTTGGTTAGCGTGCATGAAGTATTGTGTTCAATCCCCAGCACAGCATAAGCCGGGTGTGATGGAACATACCTCTAATACCAGCACATGGGCGGTGGAGGCAGGAGGATCAGAAGTTCAAAGTCAAGACTCGCCTTGGCTACATAAGACTTTGCTTTCAAAAAAAAACAAAAAACAAAAAGTACTAATGCCTGATTCCCACCCCTAGACTTCTGACTAATTGGTGTGTGGTGAGACCTGGGCTTGGGAAATTTTAATGCTCCCCAGGCAATTCTCATACGGACCAGTTCAGTAACTACTGGAATGTTCATGATCAGGTTTAGCTTTTGCTTTCTGTGTGCATAGAAGTTTAAATAATTCTAAGCAGGAAATCAGTTCCTTCCTACAACACACACACACACACACACACACACACACACACCTATAGGCAGAGGATCTCACATATTTCCTGGACTACAGTATGTACTGACTGATGCATTAACGTGGTTGTTGATGGCCTGGGATACATACACTTCTCCTAAGGTGGAGGAGCCATCAGTCCACTAGGCAGTAACAAACACTAACTAACTGATCACTTGTTATGTCTCAGGCACATTGCTGGGCTTTGGGATCCTCTCCTGGCCAGGCCATTTGCTACATCTAGGAGATATAGGCAGAGATCTATTCCTAGCCTTTGAGCCCCAAAGCAGAGACACAGCTTCCAGATACTGACTGCTTCTAGTCTATCTTCTGGAGTTGGGTTCTATGACTGAGAGTATATCCTAGCCATATATAGACATAGTTATAGACTCTGCATTTTCTCCAGAGGGATAATTTGAATGTGTATCTCACCTTGAATCCACTAAACAGGAGAATTTTTTTAAATTTTATTATTCCTATTTTATTTGTATGAATGTATTGCCCGTATTTGTGTAAGTGCACTTGTATCATGCAATGCCTGAGGAGATCAGAAGAAATCCAGTTCCCCTGGAACTGGAGTTATGAATGGTTGTTAACTGCCATGTGGGTGCTGAGAATCTAACCTAGGTCCTCTGCAAGAGTGCTCTTAACTGCTAAGCCAACTCTCCAGCCCCTGCAGCACATTATGTTTTTATAAGGTCCATATCCTGGCGATGCTTGAAAAGGACAACCCTATGTTTTGAATGATTGCCAACTAGACAGCAAAGAACTAAAAAGAACCAGCCTTCCCATCTTGCACAGCTCAAAGTGATACCCCTAGATGCTCAGAGGGCCATAGAGAAGCAGGTGTTTGTGGAGTCAGGGCTACGCCTGCCTGCCCACTTTTATCTGCCCTCATGTGGGGGTTTTGTCACATTTCCCCCTCCCATCTCCATGTCTGAAGGAATCAGATGAAGATCAGGTGAAGTAGTTCCCTCAGTCTCTGAATAGTCACAAGAAAGAGAATGAGGGGAAGACCAAAAGGAAAGTCAAACTGGAAATTAACAGATTTAGCTCAACGTAAAACACATCCATACACTACTGGAGCAATTCAGTTTGCTTCTTGAGAGATGAAAGAGGGAAAAAGAAATTGAGCAACTCAATAAAATAGATTGTGGGGCAATTTGTGGATTCAAAATTCAAGCATCCTTTCCCACAGCATTTGCTACGATGCTCCAGGCAATTTGCCTGTCTCAAGCAGCTGCAGCCCCTGAGAGACTGACTACCCACTAAAACGGAGTAGAGGCAGAACAGCCAAGGCTTTGTGTTTACAGACCCAGCCCAGAGTCTACCAGGGCATGCAGGGTACACGATGACCACCTATGCTGAGGCTGGGGGAGACCTGGAAGAAAAACAAGCCAGACCCACAGAAGAGTTTGAGAGGAAGCCTGCTGGTGGACTGAGAGCCAGGCAATCTCGCATTTGAATCCCACCTCTGGCACTGCTTACCTGCTATGTGATCTTCAGCATATCAGTTAACTTCTCTGAATGCTGTTTGCCTTGTATGTGAATGTACATAGAAGAAAATGCCCCTATCATTGGTTTGTAGCAAGACAAATGGAATAATGCGTATTAAGCACTTGGCCCATTTCCTGCCCATAGAGAAAATGGATGCCGTGAAACTATTATTACGTTTGACTTTGTAGCCTTCTCCCGATGTTTAAGAAATGCTTCTCTGCATTTAGATGAGATAGTACGCAGCACACAGGATGCATTTGAGCAGTGTTTTGTATTGTCCTCAATTAAGGAAAGATGCATGGACCTCCCCAGGATCAAATTTAAGCTGTTCATTTGTTCATACTAATTCTCACAGTTCACATACACATCTAATCTGAAACTCTATCCCCAACATTTTCTCTGGATTCTTGCTTGGGCAGATATTTTAAAGTTATTTTGAGATCACCCTTCTTAAAAATGCATGACATTAAAATTCAAAGAGTCAGTGATTTGAAGCTCAGTAAAGGCATCAGAAGACCAGGCAAGCCCCACATCTTTACAGTCTCAGTGGGTGTTCACTAATTTACTCAGAAAGTTCCACAGAATAACTAAAAGCCCTGTGGAGTGGACACTCAAAGTATCAAATAAATAGCAGAGGAAATTTCCAGTCCACCTGAAGGTCATCAGTCCACCTGAAGGTCATGGACAGACTGCTCCAGGACCCACAGGTGAGGAGAAGGGCACAGCACATGTAGACCGATCGGAAGGGCCTTGGGGTAAGGACCAGGGCATGGAGAACATGAGTTTAGGCAAGTGAATAATATAACTGGGTGCAGGAGAGATGGCTCAGTCAGTAAAGTGCTTGCTAGGCAAGCATGGGGACCTGACTTCAAGTCCCAGAACCCACATAAAAAGCACTATAATCCCAGGACTAGGGAGATGGAGACATGCAGATTCTAGGGTTCACCAGCCAGTCTAGCATACTTGGCAGCCCAGGTCAGTAAGAGAGTCAGTCTCAAAAACAGCAATAACAATGGCAACAGGAACAACAAAAATCAAGGTGGGTGATGACTGAGGGAGGATACTCAAGGCTGGCATCTGACCTCCACACACATCTGCACATATGGGCATGTACATGTATACACAGACACTCACCCACATATTTATACACATGCAAAAATGAATAAAAGGATAAACAATGAAAGAAAATATATAATTGGGATTTTGCCAAAATTTAGTGTTAAATTAGGCCACTTAGATTTTAAGCACATTTGTGTGCTTATCCTGCTATTTTTTAAATTTTCTCATTGAATTTGTGTGATGATCATACAATGTAATTTGATGGTATGTAGATTCCCCTCCTCTGTCTATTCAAGGATCATGCCTTTGGTAATAAGTTTGGATCTGAACAAAGCTTCTCTGATACTAACCGATAACTAACGTGGCTCCCTTTGGGGTCTTCTCCCTCCTAGGGACCTCCTGAGGATAGGGGTCACTCTGGCAGGTCATCAGAAGAAGATCCTGAACAGCATCCATTCTATGAGGGTCCAGATGAGTCAGTCACCAACAGCAATGGCATGAGAACTCTTGTTTCCATGGGGGAGGAGAGAAAGGAAAAGGACCAGGGTCAAGGGGGAGCCAGAGGATGACCGCTGTGGAATGTGCTGGGAAGATCTGCTCCTTGGCTGGGACACGTGTGAAGGAAGAACTTTCTTGGTGACAGAAGCTCGGAGATGCCCTGGGAACCAAATACATAACAGTAAAGATGGAGAAAGGTGGCGTCTGACGGAAGCCAAGGCGAAACTGCACGCCTCCGGGAGCCAGGGTGAACTCAGTTCCCATCCCCAGGGGCTGGAGCCGTCCTTCTGATGGAAGAAGGGAAGGAGGTGGGGGAAGAAGGAGAAGCTGTGGTGCCGGTGCCGTTCTTCCTCACCAATGACGTTCTTTTCTTTTCTCCTTTGGTACTCCTCCCTGAGAGTCCCTCCTCCCTCCCCCGACATCCATTCCCCTTTGCTCATGACTCCTGTAGGGAAGTTTCTTGAAATAAAACCCAGCTCCTGAGTCTCCAGATGTCGTTCTGTCAGTTGCCAAAGGACTTTGCTGACCACTACTGCATGGGGATCCAACCAATTCAATTAATGTCTTCATATTGAAGAAGAGATGTACCTTCAATTGAAAACCTTGTTTTTCTTTTGTTTGCATTTTCTGCAAAAAGGAAAAAAGAAACCACAAATTGGAAAAAAAAAAATAGAAAAACCTGTTTCCGTGTGCAAGCGCACACGTGTGTATGTCTGCGTTATAAAACAACTGTTCTTGTTCGTAACAGATGCAAACAAGAAAAAGAACTGGGAAGGTTTTGCCCCTGGGAAGTTTCCAAAGGGGCTCGAATATATTGTTGGCTTGGCTTTCTGGTTGGCCCAATGACCGCTTGGCTCATGGGAAGAGAAAAATGGGAGGGAAATAAAATGAAAGGAAACTTTAAAAACACTCCGAAGAGTTTGCAAATTCAGACAGGAAACAGGTGAGTGATTTGAATTGGATGCAGTGTGGGCCTTTCTAGAATGATACTGACTGATGAGTTATTCTTGATAACATCTGAAGAGAAGGAGAAGGAAAGTATTTCTGGAGAATGCTCTTCCACATCCCTGGAATCAGCTATTTTAGAGGCGGCAAAGGAGAACTCTCCTTGCCTTACCTGTGGACCGGCTTCAGCCGCATGGCATCCGAGGAATGTTTCAGCTGTGTCTGTGTTTCTCTTTACATTCCTTGTTGTACCTCATTGTTCATTGTTTGATTCACTTTTGTAAATTCACCTAACATTTAAATATTTTTAATTTCTCCTTTTACCTTAATCTCCTTGCTAATTTTATCTGTCTAATTAAAAAGAACAGAAGCATGTCTGGGTTTACTTACGACGTTGTCAGAATGTGTGTGTCCCTGGACCCAGATGGGTTTTTCCCAGGTTACCAGGATCCTATGATACCTGTCCTTCTCTGTAATGCGATCTGACCTTTCTGCCTCCTGAGAAGTAGAATATATTAGATGGAATTAAAGGAGAAGTGAAGTGGAGCCGTCAGTGAGAAGGGAAGAGTCACCAGCAAGTAAACACAACCCAACCGCTGCTCTTGGTATGTCTGTGAACATGCAGCTGGCGAGATGTGAGTCTCAATCAGAGCTAATGTAATGTGTATGTCAGGCAGTGTGAGCCCTTTTCCCTCTCAGCCTAGGAAACTGACTTGGGAGTGTCCTAGTTTGATTTCTGTTAGGGTGATAAAATACCATGACAAAAAGCATTGTAAGGAAGAAACGGTTTATTTGGCCCATAAATTCCATGTTACCGTTCATCAGTGCAGAGAAGTCAAGGTACAAGACCTTGGAGCAGCTAGTCACATCACATTCACAGTCAAGAGCAGAGAGGAATAGATGCACGTAGATCCAGCCCCTCTCTCTAGTCTTTACAGTCTGGGACCCAAAGCCAGGGAAGGGGGTTGTTCACAGGGCCTGAGTCTTCCCACATCCACCTGATTAAGGTAATCAAGACAATTCCCCACAGGCACACCCACAGGGCCATCAGATCCCGACAGTTCCTGAGATGCTCTTCCCAGGTGATTCTAGCTTGTGTCAAGTTCAAGTTCCTTTTCATATAATATAGATAGTTTGTTCTTTGAGAATTTCATATATGTATGCAATGTATTTGGATCATATCTACTCCTCACACCCCCTGCTCCTGAACAAACCTCATACCCCGTTTTCAACTTGTTTTTTCTATTTTTGATAACCCATTGAGTTTCATTATTGCTCCTTATATGCACATGAATGTAATGCCATTCACTTGGCATTTAGGCAACCTACAGGGGCCACACATTAAAGACAACCATCACAGGGAAGTTACCAACCCAGGATTGCTCTAGCAGGAAGCGCCTTCAAAGAGGCTCACGGCCTGAACGTGCAACTGCAACTCAGGTGAGCTCACCTAAAAGCACCACCGTGAACTTGACCCCTGAAGAACGGAGATGGAGAAAATTCTCATGTGGCCTACAAACAGCTCCAGTCTAGCCAGGCCAGTAGAAGATTATCAGTCCCATGCACAGTTTACTAATTACTCCCAAGACCTCAGTCTATGAAGTGTCTTATAAACCTAGGATATTTGACTAATTTACTCTCAGTTTTCCACAGGAATGAGTTTGAATTTGTCACCAAATACCTCAGGCAGCATCTTCAACCCAAAGTCCTTTCTGTAATTTTACCAATGTCATCCCAGTTTCTTGCCATGGTCAAAGCAGGGTCAAGATGAAAGTTGTGTCAATCCCTTGAATTTGGTGCCACCATGAGATCCAAAGAAGGACAGAGAACAAGAACTCAAATCATACAGAGGAAAACATGAAAACCAAGCAAAGCCCAGGCCAAGAGACACAATTCTCAGTGGGACAGGCTTAACAGTCCCACCCTGCCATGAAGATGCCCTCGATGGTGTCAGATTCAAGGCTGCCCCATCTCTACCCCTGGATCAACACAGAACGAGAAGCTGGAAGGGGACTAAGTATCCCATGCAAGCAGACTGTCCATGCAAGGCTTGTTTTTTAAGTGCTTTATATGTCTAAGCTGTCCTCCATACTGTCAACATCTGAAGTCAGCAGATTCTGCTTTGTTCCCAACTCAGAAACTGAGGGACAAAGACCCTTCCCAGATCACATAGCATCTTGGGCATTTGACCCTAGTTCCCGACCACTCTCCCAGTGGCTGAGCTATTAGACATGAATCGATAACACCCGCGGAGATGATGAAACCACAGATCACAGACCCTGCCTTTCAGTTTCTCTGCCCAGTTGGTGCTGAGGCTGCTGGCCCAGGAGATGGCACTGTGAGAACTCTGCACTGTGCTAACCTTCCTTAGAATTCAGAGCATCAGATGTACAGCTCCTGGCTTAGGAAATGTGTCAGTCATTGAGGTTCTTGAGACTCCCCGAAAGAGGGGAATGATCCCTCACATTCCTGAACACTGGCAGGCTCTGGTCTCCTGCACAGAGCTGTCTGTGTACCTGGGCACCTTTGGATAGCGCGCTATCCTCACAGCTTTAAAATGGGAGGATGCTGACTGGCACCTCGACCCCAGCCCTCTGATTTCAGTTATACAAACCACCAACCATTATTATCCAGCAGGGACCGTTTGGGGTGAGGGCGTGCAGGTGATGGAACCTAGTGTAAGCACTCTACCATTGAGCCAGGCTTTCAGTTCAAGTTCCTTTTCATATAATAAATATACACTTTGTTCTTTGAGAATTTCATATATGTATGCAGTGCATTTAGATTGTATCTACTCTTCACACCCCCTGCTCCTGGGCAAACCTCATACTCCCTTTTCAACTTGTTTTTTCTAATTTTGGTAACCCACTGAGTTTAATTATTGCTCCTTATAGGCACATGAACGTAATGCCATTCACTTGACACTTAGGCAACCTACAGGGGCCACACATTAAAGACAAATGGTTCTCTCCCAGCACCCTTCAGCTGTCAGTGGCTCCTCATAAGGGGTGGGACCTTATGATCCCCTCCCTGATCCATGCTGGAACGTTGCCTGGCTTGACTTTATGCAGGTCTTGTGCTGGCAACATAGCTATTGTAAGTTCACGAGTGGCCATTTCATATCCAGAATTTACTATTTATTATATTTTATCTTGTAAATCTATTTTTAATATTTTATTAATTATTTTTATTTTATGTGTATGAATGTACTGCCTGCCCGTATGTAAGTGCACCTATGTCATTCAGTGCCCACAGAGACCAGAAGAGAGAGTCAGATTCCCTGGAAATGGAGTTATGGATGTTGTTAGCTGCCATGAGGGTGCTAGGAATTGAATCTGGGTCCTCTGCAAGAGCACCTAGTGCTCTTAAGGGCTGAGCCATCTCTCTAGGCCTGAAAATCTACTTAAAATTTTTTTGGTGTGATCATCATACACAAGTATAATCATTTCATCATTTCACCCCCGCCAGTCTCCTTCTAAGTCCTCCCTCATCCCCCCACTCCTTCTCAATTTCCTGTCAATTTCCTGGCTCAGAGAGAGGAGACTGCGGGGGTCAGCAGGGTGGAGTCCACCACTGACAGGTAGGAAGGGTTTAGTTCATGCTTCTGGGTCAGGATTTACAGGAATGGAGACTGTGCGGAGAAGCCCTAGAGATGACACCCACCTCCCAATGTACTCTGCCTTTTCAACACACAAAGGAAGAAAGAAGACTTAGGAAGAGGACAGAGAGAGTAATTAAGTAACAAAGATGGGAAAATAGGATTCCAGGAATAAGGGGTGGGTTAGGGCAGGATCAGTGAGGTAGAAGGCAAAAGGGAGAAACCACAAGTTCAGTTAAAAGGCAGGCAGTGCAACATTCAGGAGGCAGAGGCAGGAGAATCTCTGTGAGATTGAAGCCAGTGTGATCTACATACAGTGCTCCAGGCTACCCGGGGCTATAGGGAGACCCTGCCCCTCTCCCCCCAAAAAACAAAACCACATCATTTAAAAAATGATAATGGCTCTTTCACCAACTGACTAAGAATACATTAAGCTCCTGACAAGTGAAATAAGGAGAAGGCATGGCTGTGATGGAGGATTAGCAGCACACAGGCACCATCCAGCATTCTCCAAGGGTGCCTGACACCCAGAGAGATCAGATGGTTCATGCCCAGGTGAGCTCTATATTCACCTTGCCATGCCATTCACACAGGCATCATAGGGTCTTTTTCAAAAGCAGACAGGCTTCTATCTTCTAAGACATCAGGGAGGCTGAAGGCAGGGGCAGTGATAAAATGAAGGTGACAGAATGGTTGTCACACAGTTGGGGAAGAGATCTGATCACACTGAAAAGTCATTCCAGTTGATTGAGGCCTGCCGTGTCTGTTCACTAAGTCTCACGAAACCAGCAACTTCCATATGAGAACAGGTATACGGTGGTGTGAGAAGAGACTCAGCCCCTGGCAGTGCACAGGCTTTGTTGGGTAGGGTCCTGTGTTCTACCTCTCCAGACCTGAGCAAGGGTAGGTAGATAAACAGATGCTTGCACCACACACCTAGGAGAAGAGATAGATCCCTTACTCCCCTGCATCCGTCCTAGGCCGGCTTTGTCATCAAGCGCCCTTGATGGATTCTAAGCTGCTGAGAGTCACAGCTTAGCATATCACATCACTCAGCCGGTACTTCCTGGTGTTTCCTCAGATGAGTGCAACACAGGACAGGTCTTCCTTGTCTCTGTGCTCATTCTCGGCACACTGCCTGGCTTATGGAAGGTGCTGGAATGTTTGGTGACTAAAGTAAGTTTCAACTGAAAAAGTTTAGTAAGTCATTATTTCACCTGAAGAAGGCCCTGACCTTAGACTGCATGCTTTAAAATAAATTAATCCCTCGATATTTCATTGGGATCTTTCTCAATTACTCTTAACTGCTATCAGTCGTAGCCTACCCTAAATTTAGTTTTGTGAAGTTTAAAATACTCCCTTTCAACCTTGTCTGGATCTTTAACACGATGCCATAGTCTTCCCCAGAGCCCCAGCCCAGGGTACAGCAGCTTCCCACTGAATGTCAGTCACTGCACAAAGGCCTTGAGAGGCAGACACTAATTTCACTCATTCCTGGTACAACAGAGGCAGGAACTGAGGGCAGCCTATCCCAGCGAAACCTGGGGATTGTATCCTGAACCCCTGACCACGGGAACTGTGTTCTCCCAAGATGACATCTGGCTGTTCAGGGAGGACAAGCACAGCCTCTCTGTAGCTCAGGCTACCTCCCGCCCTCCCAGCTACAGTAGTGGAAGATAACCTTGAACTCAAGATGCTCCTGATCCTAACTCCCAAGTGCTTGTATTACAAGTGTGTACTACCATGCCCAGTATACATAATTCTGGGGATCAAACCCAGGGTCTCATGCATGCTAGACAAGCACTCTACTCATTGAATCACATCCCCAGACCTATACACTAATGCTTTCTTCCTTCAAAGAGTCATTTAACCTTCCTGAAGGCATCCTCACTCAGAATTCTATAGCCTCCTATTCAACAGAAGGTAACAAGTTTAAAATAAAAAAAAAACAAAACAAAACAAATTACAGGTAAACAAACTTCTAAGCACTCCAGCCCATTCTATTCTGTTCTCCTAGAAAAGAAGCTCTCTTCCTCTCCTATTTAGATTTCTTCTTCCCATCCTATCGAGGTTATTTACCTGTACTGGAGCAACTGCTTTGCTCTGCAAATGGGTTTCAGAATACAAGTTCCAGGCATACTCCTTATGGCAGAACTCAACTTTATAAGTAACTTGATCAGAGATATGAACAGAGTCATGGGAGCACAGAAACAGAACTACCATTGTCCCAGGAAGTCAAAGAAGGTATTCCCAGGGGATCTGCTCAACTGGAACTGGAGGGAAGGGGCTGCCAATCTAGGGTGTGGTGAAAACAGTGGAGGGAACATCTGGTGCTCGCTCAGGTTTCAGAAGTCAAAAGCCATGTCTGTGGGATCACATGTCATTCTTTGAGGCTGAGGAAGAAAGGACTGGTTGTGAGTGGTTGGAGGGGTGGGCAGGGTCTGTACTATAAAGGGCCTTATATGATAAGACAAGGAATCTGGATACCATACTGAGGGATGAAAAGTGGGTTGAAGCAAGAGAATTTCACTGTATACAAATCAATGTCCACAGATGGAGAATGGAAGGGCAAGAACAGAACACAACTCACAGAGACTAGTGGGAAGGCTCATAATCAGGGCAGATGACCACAGCAATCTGGATGGAGGGTGCAGGTAGTGGTAGGGATGGAGAAAGACAGAACCATCCAAGAAATGCAAGGAAGGCCAGGTGAGCAGAACACAGAAGGGATTTTAGCTGCCAGGAGTTACTGAGGAGCCAAGGTGACCCCCTCACACCTCATTTGGGTGCCTGGGTGGATTTGATGTGTTATCTGTTGACAGGAAATACTAAGGAAGGAAGAAACCTGAGCAAGGAAGAGTCAGTATCAGTCTGAGTTGTCTTGGGCCATTGGGTACGAAACTCCACAATTCAGCAAATTTGGGCAGGCAGTACAGTTTGGGGGCCAACCTTTTCCAAGGCAGTGAGTTATAGAAGCAGAAGAATTTTCACATAGGAATATGAAAGTAGAGAGAGATCTGAGTCCGCATGGAACTGCAAGGCACAGCCCATTTAACCAGGAGTGTAGAGAGGAAATCAGGAGCTGGTGGTGCACACGTGTCAGGGAAGGAACAGCCATCCCTACGCTCGGTGCTGCCAAGAGGGCCCACTCTGAAATAAGCATTGGAAAAGGGCCAGCGGAGCCAGGAGTGCTGGTGCACATCTGTCATCTCAGTGCCTGGGAGGTGGGGGCAAAAGGTTAAGGAATTCAGTGTCATCCTTGGCTACATTTTAGGTCAACTCAGGCTATATGAGATCCTATGCCTTAAAACAAAACAAATGCCTGTAATCTCAGCCCTTGGGAGGCTGAGGCAGAAAGATGATTGTCCCAAGTTCCAGGCAATGGAGAGAAGCTAAGAAGTCCTGTCTCAAGAGTAGCGTGTGTGTGTGTGTGTGTGTGTGTGTGTGTGTGTATGAGAGAGAGAGAAAGAGAGAGAGAGAGAGAGAGAGAAAGAGGGAGAGAGAGAGGTTATCCATAGGAAGGCACAGACTTGATAAGGGCAGATTTGGCACACAGGTGGTGGCTAAAGATGCTGGCTGAATCGTGAGAATGAACGTCATATGCTTTCACAATGATTGTTTCTGGAAAAGAAAAATCTGAGTGTAGCTGGAGGAGGCTCCCGTCCGCTGTTGCTGTTTTGCTACTTCTTAATGGGAAAGGCTTGGGCATGTTTAAAAGCTAATGAAAGAGAATGGGTGCGGAGAGCAGCAGAGGAGGCAGATAATTGAGAGGGTCAGGCCCCGAGAAGGCAGGGAGTGCAGGTGGAGGGATGCGTGGCTCCAAGAGCAGCAGTTCTAATTTGGTCTGGAGGATGAACGAAATGAGGAATGACATGAGTTCCTAGCAGAACTCAAGCTCACCTTCCAATTTCCTCACAATCTAATCACTTAGCTCTGCTGGCCTCCTGTGTGGATGCACGGTGATTGAACTCCCAGTCCTGCTTGAGTGATGAGGCAGGCACACCACTCCTGATGAAATGGGTGAGTGGGCAGAGAAAGCATCACAAGGTCAGAGCCCCACCATGACTGCCTACCAACCCATGGGGTGAAGTCCAAGTTCCTGTCTGTGGCTACCTCTCCAGTCAAACTTCTCACAAGGCAACCTCTGTTGCCTGCCCACACCCTTCCCATCCTGTGCTTGCTATTGCAAGACTTCCAGGATTAGAGTTCCCTCCAACTCCCCAACCTATGACCCCATAGGGCCTGTTCCAATGCCATGCATCTTGTGAAGTTTCCCTGTGTGCAGTCAGGCACCTCTTGTCTCCAACACAATTGTCTTTACTTCCATCGCACTCAACCTAGTTGGTTCACCTAGCCAGTGACTCCTTGAAAGCAGGGATTGAACCAGGTTCAATTTTTGGTATCTCTGGCATGTAGTTTATAGGAAGGATGTCATAGCCAGGTCAAGAAAGCTCCAAATGGCGCAGTGGCCTAGGAGATTTAGAGTCTTCCAGGAACAGGGCCAAAGAGAGCCCCAGTTACAGAAAATGGCAGGTGTGCTAAGAGGTCCAATAAAGGGAAGAATGTAAGAAAGATTCCCATGTATAATGGTAACCAATGGGTCATGAATGTCATAGGACATTCATGAATATCCTAATGAATGCAAGGACCTGATAACAGGAGTAACTAGAAAGTTATGGGTTGAGATATCTACCTATCAGAGTTAGAGTCTGAAGACTTTCAGGCAAAACCCAGCCTAGTACCTCAGTGTCCCTGGAACTAGGGCAAGGGGATGGGACGTTGAATCCAGTAAAGGCAAAGCAGGGCCCGACTCCCTAATGAACAAATATGCACAAGGCTGTTGCTGGGCTCCAGGGGCATGCCAGCGTACTGAGTAGAAACTGTAAAGTCATGGTGTTAACTCAGCATTGCCCTCAAAGCAGAGTCACAGCCTGGCAGGGCAAGCTGAAGCCTGTTTGGAGGCCGGAGCTTCAGTCTTAGGAACAGACAGGCAGCCAGCAAGTCTCTCTGACTTTAACACACCAAAGAGACAAGTGAAGAGAGAAAGCAGCCTGGCCACCAGCAATAGGTCAGGACAACAGAGAGATTTTGACTTTCCAGGCAAATGTAGTGTCTCCTAGCCTCCTTGAGCTTGTTTACTCCGGCACTCACGAACGAAAGAAACAGCCATACAGATGTAGTTGGGAGGCTGGATTGTTTCCAAGAAGCTCTTTAGTATAGAAGTCCAGGTGTGTACCACAAACACCCCCTGTTCAGTTGCAGTAGCATCTGCTAACCACAGAGATACCTGTAAGTGAGCTTGGGGCTTATCTGCCTACATCAGGTACTTTGCGGGTAAATGAAGGCCTTAGACAGTGTCATGTTTCTAAGTCATATGGAAGGAGGGGTCGATTCACCTGTTGCTAAATTGCCATGGCTCTGTGTTGAAGCAGTTGCCATGTTCCCCACATGTGCTAGGTAAGGTCTGGATTCAAGAAGCTGAGCATACGAGTGCCTGACTCCGAAGGCCGGTAGAGTTTAGCACGCAAGCTGGACTTCCCCTGTTTGATCGCAAACATCTTGGGGATATCTGACCACAGTCAAAAGATGCCCAGAGGAGATAAGCTGATTAGTTCTCTCATACCAAGCTTGGGTATAAGGGTGTCAGCTGGAAGTGTTCTGCATTTAGAATTTAATGGAAGTCTTTTTGGCAGCTAATGAGAGGAGGTGCTCCTGGGGTAGAAAGTGAAATCACAGCTTCTTCAGAAGATCTCAAAAATAATAATCACAAATTCAATAATAGACTTGATAGCTAGCAATTGTAATTTTTGGTGTGCTTACTACAAAACCAAGCAAAACAATGACTCATAAGCTGGTATTACAATATCAGTCTTGGAAATGAATTAGCTAATGTGGTTTAGAGACACTCGAGTAGTGTGTTCAAATCCAGATTGCGCTGAAAAGATATATTTAAAGCCAGGTTATTGTCTGAAGTGTTGGAAATACGCTTGTTGAGTCACCAAGCTGGATGCTGTCTAGTAATATCCTACCCACCAGTCGTGTCCTGGCATGCAGCACAGGAGATTCATGTACTCTGTGAGATGATAGGCCTGAAAATGGGGGTAGTATTATCTGCTAGGGTGAAGCAAAGGGACAAACCATATATTAACAATATAAAATCACATAACTCAGACCCTAGTTCTTGTAGCATGTTCAAAACCAGACAGGTAGTATTCATTAGCTCACTCCGCTCCTACAGGCTTGGGAATATGACCTAAAAATAGAAAGTGAATCGATGCCTGAGGTTTGTTGTAAAAGTTTCACTGCCTTCTGATAAAGGTCAGTCTTCAACCTTTGTGGATTTGGGGGTTTTGTGTACTTCACAGCCGCGTGTATCTGTCATCTCAGTCATTTCTTCCCTCCACCCTGCAAGCTTCATCTCATGTCAGGGTGGATTCCCAGACTACTTGTCATCGTGGACCAATGGTTGGATTCTAGAAAATTTTTCTCAGTATGTTGCATTGACACATGGGTTGCTCATTCAAACAGGCCGGTAGCCTTTCTTCCTGGTAGTAAATGAAATCTTTAGATTAAAGTGCAATTTCTGGGTCTGTCAGTCAATGAGAATAGCTTTCTTGAGCTAAATAACGATTCAGGGAGTTTCTTTGAATGCAAAATCATCCTCCAGGGGACAACCTGCTGAGTTTCCACAGTGTGTTGAGTGAATCACTGAATGGCAAGAGGACTTTTTAAGATGCATGCATCCAAATTTTTAAAAGCTGTGTAAGTTATACATTTACTATAAGGCACACTAAAGAAAAATACATCTAACACAAAAATATGTGCATTATCTAGCAGAAACTGTATTCTGTCAAAAGAAGTTTTTTTCTGAGAACAGTATGTCTTGTCCTTAAGGAAAATAGTAACTAAACAGTAGTATAACTAATATGTTAATGCGACAAATTGATGTGGAGGAAATTGAAAAGTGCAAGTTTGGGAACCTGCAAATCCCTCCAACTCCCCACTTTCAGCGGCAGCCCCGGGTACACGCCTACTCATCCCTACCGAGGCCCTTTCCTCTTACCTGTGCCCTGCCCATCTCTAGAGCCTCAGCTCCACTTGATGCAATCGCAAAGTCTTCAGCTTCTCCTTTGTGATGCTTCAGTGTCCCGTGTGTCTCATCATTGTGGGGTTCAGCTCCATTTTATGGGAGTCTGCTTGTGCATCGTTATCATAGAACCTTCCCTAAGATCCAGGTCATGCCGTATTCCTGTTGAATCTGCAGCCTGGGGACACAGTCATCACACTTGAGTCTGTTGAGCAGATAAACTAATAATTGAATCAGTGTCCGTTTTCCATCACTCACCTCCAACCTCACAAACCCAAGGACCCGCTTTCTCACTGATTACATGAATTCTAGGCAAGCACTCTACTGTGGAGCTACATCCCTAGCCCACCCTGGTTCTTTTTGAAGTCACTCTTCCCTAGGCTCAAGATTGAGTCGAGCTTATTCAGTTCTCTAGGCCCCTGCGTACTAGGCTCGCTCACTCTGTGCTCTTGCTTAACAGA
The DNA here is from genome assembly GCA_035773235.1 of Eospalax fontanierii. Taxonomy (NCBI): domain Eukaryota; kingdom Metazoa; phylum Chordata; class Mammalia; order Rodentia; family Spalacidae; genus Eospalax; species Eospalax fontanierii. The sequence goes on from CM069526.1 coordinate 116,014,236, forward strand.
AGTGCTGTAGCTGAGCAGGGCACCTGGTAGTGGGTCTTCCCAGGATGGAGCAGATGGCACCAACTATGTACTCATTATTACCAGTGGGAGGAGGACTTCTTTGCCTAACGGTGACCTCCAGCCTTACAATCTGATGTTTTCTAAATGCGGCATTTACTGCAACTTTGAAAGATATTCTCTCTGACATCCAATTTAACAATTAACAGGTTTTTTTTTTTTATTGTTTTTGTTCCCACCATGGGATTTAGCTCCTGCTGGGATGTTTCACAGAAAGGGCAGTTTGCCAAGCATTAACTTGTTTGGCCCAGGGGGCATTACTGTACAGCTGATTTCATTTGACTGAACATCATTCCTTTGGTCTTATTTGCAAACTGTCATATGGTGCTAAGGGTTTGTTAACTGTTTGCGGTTCTGAGTTCTGTGGCTAGCATGAAATCCAGCAAGTAAAAGAACAACAAAACTGAGCAAATCTTTTCGATATTCCAGCGCAGCAGGGAATGACAACAATTTTCTGTAAAAAAGCTAAGATGGTAAATAATTTAGATCATATGAGTTCTTTTGCAACTATTCATCTCTTTCCATTGTACCATAAGAATACTCACAGGCAATATTTGGATGAATAGGTATGGCCATGTTCCAATAAAACTTTATTTACAAAAACAGGTGGGTAGCAGTTTGCTGAGTCTTGGTCTAACCATAGTAAGAGCTCTTATTCAAAGGGGTTAATGACTGACATCAGAAAAGTTGTGGGAAAAATTAGGAATCCAAAATATTAATGAAAATGTCACAAAATCTAAATATTGATAAAAGAGGCTAGCTTCAGTTGTCAACATGGGAAGAAGGAACTTCAACTGGGGAATTCCTCTAGTAGACTTGCCTGTGGGCATGTCTGTGAGGCCTTTCCTTGATTGTTGAGAGTATATGGGTGGTGCCAGCCCTGGGCAGGTGGTCCTGAGTTGCATAAGAAAGCAGATTGAGCCAAGGCCAGAGGAGCAAGCTAGGAAGCCTCTAGGGTCTGTGCTTCAGTTCCTGCCCTGAGTTCCTGCCTCAAAGCCTTCCCCTGATAATGGACTGTGAGCTGTAAGCCAAATAAACCCTTTTCTTCCCTAGATGGTTTTGGTCAGTGTTTTATCACAGCAATAGAAATCGAACTAGAATATTTAGCATTAAATCTGAATCCAGGAGCCAACTATCTGTTTCAGGGAATCCTCACTTAGTAGCAGGTCCTAGAGACTTTTACTGTGTTCTAACATTGCTAATTAACATAGAAAGGTAAAAACAAAGCCTACAAAATATTCTGAGTGTTGAAAAATGGAAGGCATTAAACAGATGGGGCCCCGAACTAGGCACCAAGAAAGAGAAGAACCAGCACCTTCAATCTGTCACCACATTCCCTTCGCTGGAGGCCAAACGGGGAAACAGAAGTGAGGGTGTCAGCAGTGCATGGCTTGAGGAGCTTCTCCAAGCAAAGTATTTATTCTTCTGTTTGTTCATTCTTTTATAATGAATGGCTCTTTAGAGAATCCCTATGAATGCCAGGCCACCTTTGTTCTAACAGAACTCACAATGTATTAAGACAGAAAATTGGCAAATTAAATATAGTATGAGGCCAGTCATGTGCAGCAAAACTGGAATCACAGTACTTGGGAGGTAGATGCAGGAAGATCAGGAGTTCAAGGACATCTTCAGCTATATTGTGGGTTTGAGACCAGCCCTGGCTACATGAGATCTTGTTTCAATATCTCCCGACCCTTCAAATGGTATGCGAAGTAACCCTCCATCCTCTTTCGGGTCAATGAGGATTAGGTCTTTTGGCTAGGGACCTGGCAAGAGGCAGAGTAGTTTTCCAGGCAGCCCTCACTCCCACAACATTCAGGAGCATTTGCTCTGCCTAGGGAGAAACTGGCTCAGGTTGGCCTCCCACTGCCAGCACTCCTGACTCACAAAGACCTCGATGCTGGCCTTGATGGGAATACTTGTCCATTACACTGTCCCATTCACCTCTGTGGCTTCTTCAGAGCCCCAGAATTTCCCTCAGGGCTGAGATAAGATCTGCTACAGTCTGCCCACGATGAAAGAGCTATCCCTTTTGTAGCCCATGAAAAGAAGCAAGCGGCTGCACACATGTAATTAGAAGAAACGGGAGCAGTGAGGGGAAACTGGTTAAGTAAGCCCCAGATGACTTTTTCACAACGAAGGGACAAATCTCAGAGAGAAGACGCTAAGTAAAATCAGAGCAGCACTGGGTTCTCTTTGCTGTAACACCTAGTTTCAGAAGGGATGGCAAGGTTACCTCGCTGCCCAGAGTTCCAGCCCCACGAGGCCAGAAGGTTGGTGATATCAGGACTTAGGGTGCAATGACTCCCCCTGGGCACAGTTGCACTTCTAAGATGCTAACGCTTCTCATGATCAAATTGTTTTCTCAGTCCTGCTCCTCCTGCCGGCAGAATCCAAGGCCTTGGTCCTTGGCAACCACCTCCACAAGGCCCCTCCTCTACATGGATGGCCAGCTGCTGCTCACGCAGCCTCACCCCCACTTCAGACCTCTCTCCTTCCCCTCTTCATTGCTCAGTGAGACGCTTTTCAGCTGTCAGTCCCATTTCTAGATTTCTATGGCAACCACAACCCCCAGACTCATTGCCTTCTCCCCACCCCCCTTTTGCCAGTAAGATTTCCAAGGAGGCTGCTGACAGGCTGGGCTTCCAGTAATTTCCGTCATGAAACAAACAGCTGAAGAGAGAAAGTAGAGGCCATGCAGAGGGCTGAGCTGAGGGAAGTCACCAGGTGACAGAGATGTAAGTAAGAACTGTATGGTGCACAATTGAAAAAAAAAAAAAAAAAGGGCCCAGGGGTACAGTAGGTGGCAGCCTGCAAAGTCAAATCCTCTGGATCCTGCAGGGCTGAGTAATGGGTGGGAAGCACAGGGAGAAGCCACTGCAAGCACTGACTGGTGGCCATCAGAGTCACACGGCAGGAAATCAGCAAGCTGGGCTCAGGCTCCAATGGGAGGTGTGCCGCTGGGCTGCTGTGACACCGACCTAAGTATCCAGGGCACTAGCCGCAGCCCACAGGGGAAATTATCCCAAATATCCTCATTATCAAGGCAAGTGCCTCTGAAACCATCAGCACTTAACTGCCGGAAGTGCTCTTTCCCTGGAAGACAGGATCATTTCACCAACACTAATGGCCACGTACATCATCCCAGGCCATTGCAAGTCAGAGGCTCCTCTGGGTACCACTGCCTGCCAGATGGGTGTCAGGCAGAGGGCAGGTGTGGGGAAGCGAAGGCCAAGAGCAGGGCACTCTGTTGGAGGCAAGGTGAGGCAAGTGACTTTACCCTGGAGGGAGAAGGCACGGAGGAGGCAGGGATGAGGGTACATTTGAATGGCCTTATTGCGTGCAGTTATTATAAATAAAAGAAATATGTTTGGGGCTGCTAATGACCTTCAAATTAGCAGCTTTTCCAGAAAACACTTATGTATTTTTAATTCCAAACGTTGCCGAGTGTCAGTTGGAGCAGCTATGAAAGCAGCAGGGCAGCTGGGTGGTTTTAATAAGAAGAAACCCGGATCATTATTTTTGAAACTGTCAGCTTTTACACTGCTTAATGGATTCACTTTCTATCATCTCTCCCCCCCACCTCTGTGGTCTTTGAAGATTCCAAGGCATTCTCTGTAGGGAAGAGGAACAGAGGCCTACCCTGTCCTATGGAAGAACCTGGGACTCCAGTTCCCACCTCCTCTATAAAAGCATGACAGTCATCACCAGGGAGGTGGCACAAAGGGCTTTAAAGGAGCATTGGAGAGATGAGAATTTCTGCCCGAGATACAGGATGCCAGCTGACGGAACTTGAGGCTAGTCTGCTCTGGATTCCAAGTTACAGAAAGAAAAATCACTGATCTCAGAATAATGGAAAAAAAGAAACTGGGTGAGGGCTGGGAAGAGAGATAGAGACAGAGAGACAGAGAGAAGGTGACAGGCAGGTGGATGGAGAAACACAGTGAGAGTGTGACTAGGGAGGATGAGCAAGCCATTGAAGGATCACAAGTTCCAGAGCAGCCTGGGCAACAAAATAAGACCGGTCTCCATGACAGACAAGGTTTTCAGAAGGATGAAAGGAATGGGCACTCTCAGCCCCTACTCCAGATGCACTAGATCAACAACTCAGGGAGAAGTCCCCATCTAGGGGACTTCTGATGATTTATAGGCCTTCCTGATGATCCTGATGCTCACCAAAGTGTAGGGACCACTGACACCCCAAATGCAGAAGGAAGAAGAGGAAAGGGTGACAAAGGGGAAGGAGAAAATAGAACCGTGGGGAGGAGTCTTCTTTCTCCACGTGCACTCCTGTGGCTTCAGTCATCTCTCGGTGTCTCTTCCGTGGACCCACAGACACTTAGCATCTGGAGCCACTCTCTAGCAACAGGTTTATGAGCAGATCTGACCTCTGCATGTTCACGGACTCCCAGATAACCCATGCTTCTTCCAACACCGGGGATGGTGTAACATTTTTTCACTTGACTGTGAACGGGCTGTGTCCTGCTTTGTTCCTGTGGATTCACAAACAGCCCTTTTCATTAGACACACCATTTACAGCTTCAGCTATTAGAAAGTCTCATCTCCCAGGCAAAGAGGGCTCCAGTTTGATCATGGCACTCAGTATCTAAGGAACAGTTGTCCCTGTGTTCAAGATAACAAACACAAACCATCATTAAGTCCAGCCTAAACGCTATTTCTAGTCACTTAGAATCCATCAGTAAATAAAGCACAGGTCCGTGTCCTCAACAGGATCTTGCAAAGGAAGACAGACAACTAGCAATAAACATAACACCTAAATTGTCACATATCTTTGAAAGTGAAAGTCTGTGGAAAAAAGAAAAGTTAGAGAGTAGAAAAAGAGTGGTTTGGAATTTTAATTGAAGCGACCAGGAAGGTGGCATAGAAGCTGATATTTGTAGAATGCAAGGGACTAGCTAGCCAGGATGAAAGACTTTCAGGCAAAAAAGACTGGAACTACAGCTTACTGTATCTAATAAAACAGTCTGGTATGTTTAAAGACCAGCAAGTATACTTTCTACGAACCCTCTCATTTAAGTCTCAGTCTGCTCCAATGTACTAGGCATCATTGTTAGCATCTCACAAGCATAAAAACAGGTTTAGGAAGGCTGCATGCAAGGTTGACTAGATAGCAGGTGGCAAAATTGGAATTCCAATCCTGATGAAGCTTATTTTAAAACATCTATTGTTTTCTGAAATCCACCTTGCCTCTCAGTGTGTAAATTCTTGAATTTTTATTTCTCTTTTGTCAGAGGGCTCTTCTCTTCCCACTCCACTTTCTTCTTTCTTTTAAATATTTAACTTACTAAGAAGTGTTACTAAGTAGTATTTGATATGAGGGTGCTGATAGAGTCCAGGCATGAAGACAAGGTGATGCTCACAGTCAGACTACACATCAAGGCAGACTCCACGCACTATAGCTCTAACCCAAAATGGGATGGGAGACATATCTCTTCCAAAGAGAAATGACTCACAGTGGGAAAAGGCAAAACTAACGGCCATGAGAGGATGCAAGTCCCAGACAGGAACAGAAGAGTCTAGGAAAAACAGACATATTTAAATAATTAAAAATCTCCTGGCCTGGAGGATATCATAAGATTCGCCCAGAAATAGTCCAATGGCAAAGAACTGGGGCAATCTGGTACCCATCGCCAAGGGATTCAATAGCCAAAATATGTTGTGTGTATACCATGAAGTACTGTGTGCTTCAGGTAAAGCACTACTAGTTTTCCGTATGAAACAGTCATGCATTTGAATATCAAAGGACTGAGAGAGCACAAGAAGAGAAGATCGGGTATATAATATGACCATTTCTACAGGGTCACATATAAACCAAGTGTTTACACTGAACATAACAGAATGGTGCCTGTGGTTGGGGGGGGGATGCGGGTGCAGCCCGTTCCTCACTTCATTTGCTGCCTTTAAACGGAATTCATATGTGTGTGTATCTGTTTGTGGACACTGGGGATGCTTCATTACTCTGCCAGCTCTTATTCCAGGACAGCACTATCTTAATTATTGCAGCTTCACTGCACATTTTAATAAGTGTAACACAAGCCATCCATTCTTATATCAGTTTCATAATTCTCATAAATGTTTTCACCTGTATACTTTTCTAGGTGAATTATGAGATACCAAAATATTGGTATAGCTCTAAGTATTAAATCCATGTGATAAGAAATGAACATCTATACTAAACTCATCTTCTCATTTACCAATATGACATTTCTCTCCGGTTCAAGCAGTTTTGTATAGTTTCCTGCAAAATGTTGCACCTTTATTATAAATGCTGTGTATTTATCGACAAAAATTCCTATAACTTATATTTTGCCATAATCAATGCACTCTTCTTTTTTCACTATTCTTTTTATTTTTTTTAAAATATGTGTTTCATAACTGTCCAACTTGCTGAGCATTATTATTATTAAGTAGTTATTTGATGAATTTATTACTTTATATTTTTAGGCACGTGAAACAGCTTACTTACAAAGAGAGTGTTAATTTCAGGTTGTCAATGATTTTTATTTAATTTTCGTGCCTTATTGTGTTTTCTAGAACTTCTAGAAAAATATTCAATAGTAGTATTGGCAGACATATTTATCACTGTAGTATAAATGTGCATTTATTGCATCACAATGAGTATGGTTGCTGATGCAGTATAGGTATTTAAACAAAGGAATATCTTACATTTTTATAAGAATTATAATTTAAGATAGATTCTTGACTTTTTCCAATGAATTTTAACTTTCATAGCAAAGATAATATATTAGACCAGGTTTGAACTCCTGAATTCACCCTTGCTTTGTGTGGCATGTCTTGCTGATAAATCTGATACATTAGAATTTGACATGAGATTTATGTTTCTTTGTTGATGAGTTGGACATGTTAGAATTTGGCATCAGATTCCTGCTTCTCTACCAACCAGCATTAGTGTAGGGATTTCCTGTTTGTTAATTTGTGCTAGCTTTAGTATTTTATTATTAATCGCCCTAGTCTTTTAGTAGTGATTTTAATTAAAGTGTAATACATATAGGAAATTTTGTCCACAGGATGCATCAATGGCTCAATGAATTTTCATACAACAAACTCAGGCATGAGGTCACCACTCGGACTGCGAAGTCAGAAAGCCACTGGCACCAGGCTCCCCTCTAGCCATTATGGCCCTCAGATTGTTTTGAATTCTTTCTAATTTTATTTCAGTAGAATAAGAGAGTTATGCGTTAGTTTATCCTTGATTTTTTTTCTCAAATCATGTTTCTGAAGTTCATCACATTCTTATAATAGTCATCCATTCATTTAATAACAATGTTCTTTCATGGGAATGTACTGCAACTTGTTTATTTTATCTATTTTTGTAGTACATTTGTGGTGTTTCCAGTTTTGGATTACTATTCATAGTAATATATAATTGCAAAATGGATATTCTCACACATGTCTTTGGTGTATATGTCTTTATAGATACATGTATGTATTTCTATTGTTACATACCTAGGAATGAAACTGCTGAATCTTGGCACATTTGTCTAACTGATTTAATAGGTGATTAACAATCCTTTTCTAAAGTGGTGAAATATGAGATAAAGTTTCTCCCTAAGGGAGAATAACTGTTGATTAGTCTTCTATATACAAGATACTATTGGGGCTAAGATGACTGAGTCCTCAAATAATTCTATTTTCATTTGACAAGTGAGACTTAGTGACCACTTCCCAACTTGCTAATTACTGAATCTAAGCTGACTCAGCACAACATGAGAATATCAATCCCAGGACCTAACAAAGCTTAACAGATTAGTCACTTGCTTTGGATAAGCTCTAGTTGAGATGCTTTCAAAAGAGATGTACCTGAACACTAAAAATCCACAGCCACAGTCCCAGGAAGACTTATTTAGAGAGCAGAGTTTTAATTTTGTTGCGGTGTATCAGTTGTCTCTGCTTGCAGAAGTGTGATCACGGTATAGTGAAAGCCATTGAAATTTGGGCTTCTAACATAATTTTTCTATATACTGAAGGGTCTGGGCATCAGAGAACAAAGAGAGTCATGCTAAAATCTAGCTCTTATGAAAGACATATTACCATAAGGCGTGGCTAACTAACACATATACCACTGGGAAATTATGAAACTACTAGAAGAAAACATAGAGGAATACCTCAGTAATTATGAAGTTTCGTGGGACTAAAGAGAGTCTCAGTAGTTAAGAGCACTGGCTGCTCTTGCAGAGAACCCAGGTTCAGTTCCCAGTACCCACTTGATGGCTAACAACTGACTTTTATCCAGGTCCAGGGGATCCAATGCCCTCTTTCAACTTCTGAGGGCATTGTATGATATGGTTGCACTTACATACACTCAGGCAATATATTCATAAACATAAATTAAAAATAAATAAATTTCTTTTTTAAAAAAGAAGTTTCTGTTTGGCAAAGAAATAATCAACAGACTGAAGAGAGAAATTATGATATAAGAGAAAACGTTTTCAAAGCTATTCGACTGGCAAATGTTTAATATCCAGAATCTATAAGGAACTAAGGAGATTCAACAACAACAGAGTGCAACTAAAGATGAATAGGTGGTCTGGATAGATATTTCTCCAAAAAAGAAATTTGAATAGCCAGGAAATATTTGAAAACCTGTTCAATGTCATTAACTACCAGGCAAATGCAAATCAAAATCACTGTGAGAGATGATCTCACATCTCACAGAATGAACACATTCTGAATTTTACAAAAGGACAAATGCTGGTGATAAAGAAAAGGGACCCCTCACATACTATTGTTGGGTGCATTGGTAAGTGAATTAGTATAACCACTATGTAGAACAGTACATCTGTTTCCAAAAACCTACAAACAAAGCTGAGAAATGGCTCAGTCACTAAAGTGCTTGCCTCAAACATGACTTGAGTTCACATTCCCAACACATGTGAAGTGCAGCATATGACAGTCCTGGGGCTAGCAAAGTGAAGACAGGAGCCCTAGAGCTCTCTGGCTCCTAGTCTTGTTGCATTAGCGAACTCAAGGTTAAGCGAAGTATAGAAGAAGACACCAGACCTCAACCTCTGATCTCCAGGTGTATGTGCACACACACAGACACATGCGCCACATACACCATCACACACATCCCCAACTGAAAATAGATCTATTGTGTGAGCTTGACATTCAATTTACTGACATATATCGAAAAGAAATTTAACCAGCACATCAGAGAGATAACTGCACCCATTTTTATTGCAATACTATCCACAAAAGCAAGGATCTGGACTCAATGTAATGGATTCCTAATGGATAAATGGATGGAAAATATATATAATTGAATATTATTCAGCCATTCAACAGAATTGAATCCTATCACTTACAGCAAAATAATTTGAAGTAGAGGACATTTTCTTCTCGCATGGAAACTACAAACTTGTTCTGAACTCATAGCAGTGATTACTAGAGCTGGAAAGGCATGGAAGGAATGTGGACTGAGGAAGAATGGATAATGAGTGTCCAAACAGAGTTAAACAAAAGGAGTTAGTTCTAGAGTTCCACATCACAGAGGGGTTACTAGTTCACAATGTCCTGCTATATCTATTATGAATACCTGGAAGAGATTTTAGATCTTACAAACATAAAACAATGGTAAAGAGATAGAGATGAGAGCTTCTCCATTGCGTTGTTCATTGTACACACATATTTATACTGTACTCCACAAATATCAAATATAAATAATTAAAAAATAGGATTGAAAACTAGTGTGAGCACTGAAATCTTACTCATTCACTAGTGGTTAAACACAAGGGAGTTTAGGCAATTCTGAGGGCATGCCAAATGCTCATTGGGTCCTTGTCTATGAATCTTTTCTGAACAGATGAATAACTTCTTTCACTTTAAAAGCAGTCATGGTTCATACATGTGGAACATCAATAAGATAATTTCCCCTTATATGTGGTTTTACTTTCTGTGATCTAAATATCATATGTGGAAATTTCAAAAATAAATATCTGTTAGGTTTTTAATTCTGTGGTACCCTGACTCCATGTTGCAAGCTCACACTGTCCTGCTCCATCCTGTTTCCAGGTATCCATCCTTTATATGCTGCCTGCCAGTCAACAATTAGTAGCCATCTTGGTTAACAGATTGAGTGTTGCATGGTGCTGTGAATACGGGAGAGATGTTGCTACCAATTCAAACATACCAAGGGGAAGCCATAAGTGTTTCCTTTATGTATCACTTCACATCATCACAAGAAGAAATGCCTCACAATAAGATAATTTAAGACAGCAAGACAACAGCCTTATTCACATAATTTTATTATAGTATATTGTCATAATTGTTCTAGTTTATTATTAGTTACTGTTGTTACTCTTTTACTGTGCCTAATTTACAACTTAAACTTTATCATATTTGAGCATATATATGAAAAAAACATAGTGTCGGATACAGTATTCAGTACTGACCATGACTGCAGATGTCCACAGGGGCCTTGGAACATACCTCTCTCTTTCGATAAAAGAGGGATTCTGTATTATTTACTCATTCAACAGTGGAAGTCCCAACAGGACATTTAATTGATCTAAAAATTTCCATTCCCCAGCCCACTCTTAACCCTTCTTGTACTCCAGTAACCAATTCCAGCCAGTCAGCAGGACAATAACTCGTGCACTTGTGTCCAGCACTGCCTTCATGGTCCAAGACACTCCTCTTCCAAAGTTTTCTGCATGCTGAGCTAGGTGCACATTGCCTTTAGTGTCCATTCCTAATCATCTTCCCATATGGAAGTGGCTGAGGGTGGGAAGGGGGGACAGGAGAACTGAGGGAGCTGGAGAAGCTGCTGCACACCGGCAGACAGGGGCTCATTCACTTCCCATTCGGGATGGCACAGCAGCTGCACTCAGCACAACCAAATGAATTCAAATTGTTCTCAGCTAAACTAACATCATAGTGAGTAGTGACATCCCATAGGTAACGTCATCTATTTCACCGTTGGGAACTCTGGGACTCTGTTGCCTCAACCACATTGACTTGTAGCTGGGGCCAGGGTATCTATGGCTTCTGGCTGGCTTGGGCTTGGCTCACATTGTGCTAGCCTCTTTTTAGGCTGCACTTTAATGTGCAGAATCACTCCTCATTACTAACACCACCCTCCCCCCACACACACTCATCTTCAGTGGATTTCCACATACAGACAAGGTGGAAGGCATGACAGCTAACATTGATCTAGATTTCTGTGGGCAAGTTTCTCATTCTGCAGTGGGTCACATGCATCCTTGTTGTGAATACAATCCAGACTTTAAGTCCTAATCAGTGATTCATTTATGGTTTCCAAGGGAGTTTTTCTGGCTTAGGGAATGGTTCTTATACTAGTGAATACCCAATACCCACTGTAAACAATAAGCAAAACTAAAACAGAACCTTTCCCTCAAAGGGACAGACTGCAGAAGGGGTTGAGCCATAAAGATGGGGCAGTTGTTCCAATTCCTCCTTAACAAGCATTAGAAATCCATGTTCTCTTCAGTTCCCAAGTCAATCAGCTAAAGATCTGTCAATATTTCTAGTTTCTGTAGATTTTGGTCACAAACTTCCATCATTTTCATGCTCAGTGTAGATGTAAGTTTTTGCAACAGTTATTTATGAAGGTGTTTCAGGCCTTTTCTCTCAGGCCAGAAAATATCTTTAGTTTACTTAAAGCCATGGGGTGAACATGACACTGACCATAAGATTGGTAATGAAATCCCCACAGCTAAGAAGTTGTAAAATTCAAAGGTCATAGCATATAAGCAGCTGTCTTTGAGCCTATTTCCTGTCATGTGACCTGAAGCCACCTCCCCAGCACCTTCCCACTAAAGGGCAACAAAGTGAAGAACAGTTTATTGCCTGATTAAGCACACATTTGGTCCACCAATATGCTTGCGTTCCTTGAATCCCATTAATCAAGTGACTTGGTCCTTATACTTTCTCGTCCAGAAAAATCACATCCCTGCCACCAGCATCTCTCCCTACTGCTAAAAGTGTCCAAACTGAATGGTCAGTGACATCTTAAGGGAGAAGGGATAGTAGAACACAGGCTATAAGGAGAAAGTGGGAATAATGGAGAGGAAGATTTAGCTGGGGAGAGGAATGGGAGGGAAGGGTGCAGGACAGGGTGGGGGGGGTGACTAATACCAAGGATGTTTCAAAAAGGCACGTGGAACTGTACTATCTTATAAGCATGTAAACATGTGTGCCCGTGTGCATAAACACACACTTTTATATCTCTTTTATAAAGGAGTTATAGAAGAGTTCACTGGTCTTACACTACACAGAGCATAAGTCCTTTCTAGAGCCATAGGTTGCCAAGTAACAAGCCCAATGCCAGATGTGGGATACCTTCCCCAGACAATATAGGTTATTACCATTGCTCTTGGTTGCCCACCATAACCTGATGGTAGGAACATATTGCTGAAGACATGATACACTTTGGTCACAGGAAATGGAGAAACAAAACTGGTACTGACCAGGAACCTTCCTCCCTGCTAGCTTTCATACTACCAGAGATGGCCAAGCAGACTGCTGAGGGAAAAAAGTCATCAACAGTCTTAACCATGTGAACCGTGTGAGCTACAATAAGAAGCAACAACTGTTGTGGCAGATATGCCCATGGGTGCAGCAATGCCATAAAAGCTATGTGAAGGTAACCAATTGTTCTCTGATTGGATTTAACAGCACTCTAGAGGAGAAAACAAATGCCTACAAGTACCCTACAAGTCTGGCCAAGAACCCATACTTTGGGAGCTCATAGGCCTTGTTCACAGGAATTAGCCTACTACTGTTATTTGCTAAATAGAAATAATCTCAAACTGTCCTGTAAATTATTCTCTCTATTCCCATAAATTAGTTCAGCTCTCAGACCATATCAAAGAAATTTCTTTGTATAGCGGATAGTGTTTAACAAAGGAACTGACAACAGGTCCAAGTATAGAAAATAAGTACCTATGGTGTGCTCAGTAATAAATGGAAAAACTATATCATGCCTCTCTCCTCAAGACTCAGGAACCAGCAAGGAAGTGGGGGCAAAAGAATTTGTAAGATACAGAGGTCAGGCAAGATTGGTGAAAAAGTGTGTTCTGCCTGTGATGGGACCTCTGTACTCGGGGTTCACAGTAACTGTAGTTAATCTGTACAAAATCAAGCCAGTCAACATTCCAACATGGACTGAAGGAAAATCAGCCTAACAAATGACTGAAGGAACTGACCTTTCACCCACCCAGCCTCCCCACTTCAGGCGGGAGATACATCCATTGCGGAACACTTGGCCCCTAGCAAATGACATCTGGTTTCTTACCAGCCTTCTTATAAATCTAGTTCCTTATCAAACCCTTTATCAAGAGACCCCATCTCTCCTTTCATGATCCCGAGGAGGAGCATGACACCACCCCCCTCTGGGGATTCCCAAAAGGTATGAATGCTTTCTGGGATTTTCTGATTCTACCTGTAAATCTCAGACCTCCCCCAACCCAGATGCACAGTCTCCATTCCCTTGGAAAGTTGTTTGCCCCTCATCGGTAATAAGGCTGTTTGTATCTGTTGGGGTTGGAGTCCATTTCTATCTTTTTAGCATGTTGACTTCTCACCATGAATTCTAACTAACATGGATGGGAAGGGGCTCAGAAGCTTCCAACCCTAGATGAGGAGCTATTGACATTTATGGCTTCTAAGGAGGGAAAGTCTTCTTTGAGAATGTGGCCTCTGGTAGGTCTACCATGCTCTAGTAAGCATGTGGGGCTCCACTCATGCCCCATGCCCACGAGTTCATGGGCAGCACAAATCAGATTCCCTGCGTTATTGAAAGCAAAGAGGACACAGTGTTGAGAGGAAGGCAGGAGTGGGTAGTGGGAAGAGTCTGGGAGAGGAATTGAGGCGAACAGAATAAGAACACATTGTATGCCTGCATGAAATTTTTAAAAACTACATTTTTATCTTAAAAGAGTTTTTCTATCTTTGAAAACTTAGTCTATCATGCTTTCATGGTAGAAGACACAAGATTCCCAGTAGGAGATAGACAGTTTCTAACAGCAATAACAGCAGCCAGTGTCATCTTGGAGCCCAGTTACTTAAGCCCTGATTCCCACATGACAGCATGAGGAAGGCTGACTGGCCAAAACGTGCGTATTTTGTGTGTGGCCTTATGGGACAGGAACCTGGAACGTCATCAGAAACACTCATCCTGCCCTTTGCTCCAGGAGACATTATCTTTATTATGCAGGACAGTCAGCATGCCTGCCACTAGTTCCAAAGGTGATGCTCTCCCTCTACCAAGGCTATTCAACGCAGCCCCCCACCAAGTTATTCTCCCTCATCCCCTTCCACCACCCTCTTTCTTCTTCCCAGATGGCCTCCTCCTGGACTCATGTCCCTCCTTCCTTTCCCTCCTTCCTCCTTCCCTCTCTCCCTCCTTCTTTCTTTCCTGTGCGTGTGGTGGTTAGGCGGGTTGTATGCCAATATTCTTAAAGAGACAGTCCAGAATAAAGCTCCAACATAGAGTGGTCCAGAAATATACAGAAACACAAGAAATCTATGGAGACTTGTCTGTTAACATGGGTAAATATTTGAATCAACTCATCCAATAAAAATTGAAAAAAAGAAAATACTTGAACAGATGTTTTACCAAAGAAGAAACACAAAAATACATAAACATACAAAAAGATACTTGGCATGATTCATCATTATGAAAATTCAAGATAAAATAAAAAAGAGTGATTACTGCATGTGGTATACAGTCCTGGCAAGGATATATAGTCATACAACCAGCACAGTAGTCAGTAGAGAATGACTAAGACCTCATGACGTTCCCCTTATGCTTTCTAATGACCACTTGCTCCTACTCTGGTCCTCTGGAAATCACCGACCAGGCTTGCTTTCTATAGCTTTGCATTTCCTAGAACCTATAAAAGTAGAGTCTAAAGAATATTGCCATTTGATTTCTTTCATTTAAAATGATGTTTTACGATTCATCCATACATATATCAATCATTCAATTCTTTTCTATCCCTGAGATTCCATCATAAGAATGAACAACTACTTCTTTATCTAGTCACCAATTAATGTACATTTGGGCTGTTTCCAAGATTTACTATTGTGAATACACATGCTATAAACATTCAGGTACAAGTCTTTTGTTAACATGTTTCCATTTCTTTTAAATAAGCAGTTTGGAGTGACCTCTTGAACTGTATATTAAGTTCATGCTTAAATTTACTAAAAATAACAAACCAAGATATAAAGCAATGGAAATAAAAACAACTGCATGCATTAAAATAAAAACAGACATACAGGCAAAAGGAGAAGCATAGAATATACACTATCAATGAATTTTTACAAGGCCAAGAAGCAGACATACCAGGGAAAGAAAAACTTGTATCCACATTCAAAAGAATGAAACTGGACTCCTACGTCATAAAACAAAATCAACCCAAGCTATAGAAAAGGCTCAAGCACACGGCTTGTAAACATAAACCTTTTTGAAGAAAATAGAGAGGAAAAGCTCTTTGGTTAGCTTTACCAAGCAGCAAACACAAATCAAGCCAGAGAAACTGCATCGATCCCAAAGCTCTTAACAGCAAAGAAAAGTCCCTGTATTCTACAACAGGTCTTCTTGACAGGTATCTTCATCTATGATGGCTTCCCATTTTATTTTCTTATCATTCACAGAGAAAAAAGTTGTTCATCTTTATTAAACTAAATTCATTCCTTAAATTGTATTTTTAATACTTTCTGATTCCTTTGAATTTCATACAATATATTTTGAGCCTATTCAAATTCATACATAAGTACAGTCATACAATGTATTTTGAACATATTCAAGTTCATACATAAGTACAGTCACACAATGTGTTTTGATCACGCTCCTTCCCCATCTCCTCCCAGACTTCCCAGATATCCTGCCTCCTCCCACCTGCCTACCTCCATCACTCCAAGCCTACTATTATTTTTTAAGGCCCATCAAGCCTAATATGGGTTCCTCAAATGCTGTTGAGTGTGGGACCATTCCCTGGAGCCTGGTCAACCTACTTAGATTCAAACTGTCTTCCCTGGGGAAGTTTTAAGTTGTCAAGAGATCCTTAGCTGGGGCTGGGGTTTCTTCCCCAGCTCCCTGATGCATGCTGGTATTTTGTCTGGTATGGGCTTGCACAGGTCTTGTGCATGATATCACAAGGTCTGTGGGTTCATATTGATAACTACCCTGTGGTGTTCAGACAACATGGTTTTCTTGTATTCATCCACCACCTCTAGATCATACAATCTTTCTGTTCCCCCTTTCTACCGTGATCCTTGAGCCATGGGAGGAGAGGGTGTGATAGAGCTATCCTGTTAGGGCTGAGTCTCTTATTCTCTGCACATTGACCAGTTTACGGCCTCTGTGTTAATCACCACCTGCTGCAAGAAGCTTCTCTGGTGAGAGTAGAGAGATGCATTAACCTATGAGTATAATGATATGTCATTAAGAGCCAGCTGAATACTATGTCCACTTGGCAAGATCATAGTAATAAGTTCTCCCCTATGGCCTGTGACCTGTCTAGCTACAGGTCCTTGCCCTAGTAACAGTGCCAGGTGTGGACTCCAAATTTCATTTCATGATTCGTGTTCTTTTGTTCTTCCTTAACAATATCTTTTTCTAAACAAAAGTAAAAATGTGTTTCATTATTTTCTTTGGTAAGTTGTATAGCTTTGTTGTTTATATTTATGTCTTTGGTTCCTATTGTGTTGTTATTATATATGACACAAGGTATTGGCTAAGGCATATTTATTGATTTATTAAATTTCCCATGTGAATATCCAGCTGGTCCATCAGTATTTCCCAAGAAGTGTGTCCTTACCCATTGAATTCCATCAATACCATCACTGAAAGGCTATTGATAAAAATGTGTGGCTCTGTTTCTGCTATTTCTATTGTGTTCTGTTTATGAGAATATCTGATCACTCACAAATATTGCATTGCCTTGATCAGTACAGCTTTGTTATCTTAAAGTGAGGGATCAGTAGTCCTTCATGTTCTTGTGAAAATGTCTAGACTATACCAATTCCTTTACTTTTCCATATAGATTTTAGAATCAGCTTTCTGATCTCTAAAATGGCCTGCTGGTATTTTCAATAGGACTGTATTGAATTTATAGATCAGTAAGACATATCTCTCCATTTATTTAGGGCTTCCTGGATAGCACTCATTATTGTTTTATAGTTGTAGCATGCAAATCTTGAGGTGCATTTTGTTAGTATGCAGTGTTTCTGATGTGATCCTAAGTGGAGCTTTTGAATTTATATATCTCCAAATGTTTGTCTATAATATACAGAAATACAATTTATCTTTATATCAATTTTCCATACTCATTTGTTAATTCTAGTAGCTTTCTGTACACCTCTTGGGGCTTCTACCATAGCAAATTAAAAACAACTTTATTCTTTCTTATTCTTTGATAAATGTTTTAGGAAATTTCCCATTGATGCTAACAGGCCTTTGCAGTTCTGTGGTTTATGGTGATATGCAAGTCTTTGTGTCTTTATAAATTTTCTGTGCTCTGTCCATTACTAAGAAGAGAGATATGAAATTTATAATCCATGCAGATATAGATTTACTTATATCTTTTTATAGTTCTGTCAAGTTTATTGATACTATTATGTGGAATAAATATTGGAGGGTATGTTCTTCTAATTCATTGATACCTTAAACACATGAAATGGATCTGTTGCATCTAAGACAGTGTTTTTACCTTGATTAATGAAGCATTCTATATCATTTTCCATCTTATTTTTCTTAATTTATTTGTGTCTCTATATTTAAAATGCATTTCTTGTAGGCAGCAAATAGTTGACCTTTTTCAGGTTGAAAATTCAGCTTTGTGGTAGATATGATTAAATACTTTTCATTTAATTTACTCACTGAACAACATTATTATAAAAGTAACTTTAAAGCACTATTGGGAGACACAAATTAAGTTTTTAATAATGCATAGGCTATTGTATTATTGGGTTAGAAATTTCAATATTATAAAAAAGACAGTTATTTTTAGTTTAATATCTAATTTATTTCTTATAAAATAAAAGCTATTTTCAAGTACATAAGCTGAAATAAGTTTTTCATATTTTTAAATACATATGTTGACATAAAAACAGTCAGTGCCATACAACTCTACATGCATTCAATCCTGTTCTATTTGAAAATAACCATACTAGAATATCTAATAAAATTGAAAAGTAAAAATACTGACAGGATATTACTCGTATAAATATTAGAACATACTACAAATTTATAGTAACTAAAATGTGCTATTGACATATAACTGGAAATCTTATCAATGGAACAAAAAGAGATAAGAAATAAACCAATTCTGCATTCAAAATTTAAAATTTTATATATGAGAAAGATAGCATTTGGTATCAGTATCAAAAAGATGGATTTTGATTGCAGAGTGGGCTGATACAAGGAAACTTCGTTTTCCAAACACAACAGGGTAGTTACACATAAGAACCCACAGAGCTTGTGACAGTATGCACACGACCTGTGCAAACACAAGTCAAACAAAAACCCAGCACAGACCGGGAAGGTTGGTTGGCAAGAAACCCCAACCCTGGCTGAGGAGTTATTGTCCATTGATAGCTACTCAGAAAGAGAGAGTCAGTTTTCTTTAAGGGTGTGAGGATGTGTAGGTTGACCAGGTTCCAAGGCTTGGACTTACATCCAACTGCATTTGGGAAACACAAATTAGACTTCACAGACCTTAAAAAAATCATTATAGAGGACATGAAGTGAGAGTGTGTGTGCAGGGAGCTGGGGTGGATCTGAGTGTTGTTGGAGGAGGGGCTCTGAACATGATCAAAATACATTTTATGAAATTCCTAAAGATCATCAAAAATATTATTAACAAAATCAAACTAAAAGTTTATCTGAATGTTTTCTTCACATTTGGTAATGAAATAACATTAACATAAAATGTATACATACTAAGCAAAGACATGATATAAATTTTAACATAACCCTCAAAAGTTAAGGCCTTTATATACAGAACACAAAATCAAAAATGTCAAATGGTAATGACGATTTTAAAACAAATATATATATATATAAGAAATCAAGTCAACTGATCTTTGAGAAAGGTGCAAAAATACTTAGTGCAGGAAAGATGATGTTCACAAAAAGACTGGGAGGATTAGACTTCCATATGCCAAAAAGCAAAGAAAGAGAAAATAGGCAGACCTTATACTGACCATAATTTCCTTTGATAACTGATAGACAAGCAGATACACATCCATGTATGGAGTACTGTGCAGTGATAAATGGAATAAGTTATTAAGCCACAGGAAGCCATAGATGAATCTTAAGTACATATTGTTAAGTGAAAAAAGCCAGGCTGAAAGTCCTGCATATCATGTTGTTCCCTTTATATGAACTTCTGCCCAGGAAAGAAAGATTAGAAATGATGAATGTATCAGTTACAACTGGAAGTTCAGATTAGGGATACAAGGCTGAAAGTTAAGGTTGAAGAAAGTTTAGGGTGATGAGTCTACTTTATATAATTCCATGATGGTGGCTCTATGACACTGTACACAAATCAAAACGCTTAGAATTTTTACACTGCAAACACTGTGTGAATTTTTTAAATTGCTAATGACTCTGGAAGTTGATATTCCAGAATAGAAAATGAAATGTGACAAAAGTATGTAATTGCATTGTAAAGAAATGGGATAAAACCTTACTGAAGAGGATGGGCGACGATGGTGTCTAAGTAACTCGACCTAAAATCGAAAGCCTTTGACTTTAAGCACTGTACTCTTCTTAGTAACATTGTTTCCCATGTGTACTAGTGAGAGGTTCTTAAAATACTGTACGGGGATACTCTAATCAAATAACTAATTAAATAAATATAGATCCTGGAGGTTAGGTTGCTCATTAGAGTGGGATTTTACAGGTAAGCAAGAAAGAAAATGAAAGGATTCGTGTGGCACTGAATTACAGTTGATAGCATCTCTACAAACTTATGTTTAACTTAATAAAGATCCAGATCATAACATGCAGAAATACTTATAGATAAGAGTATACACATCGGTTAGCATACAACATAGACACACACACATGTGTGCATATGTATGTGTGCCTATGGCATCTTGCTGTGACAGATAATGAAGAAATGTTTATAAACAAGCAAACCTATACTGTCAAGGGTATGCCAAAGAGACACAGAAGTCAACTGAAAGAGTTTCCAGTATATACATCTACACTAAATTCTTATTCTATAGAGAGTTTTATTAGCTAGAACAACAAAATAAGTAGTATTAGATTATAAGCAAAAACATATCATAAATATTTATGAGTCCATACTGACATAAATAAATCATTAAATAAACAAACATGTATAAATGGGGAACAATAGACAAGTTAGCTATATAGAAGAATTCCCAATATACTCCACTCAAAACAGAGGAGCTAAATTCCCTATTCCTTAAGTGTGGGCTACATGTAGTGATTTTCTTCCATAGAGTAAACTGAAGGGCAAATAGAGTAATTGTATAGCAGGTAAACCTGGCTACATCTGTTAGATATTCAAGATTAACAGCACTAGTAATAATATATCATGTTTATAGCGACATCGTGACATGACATAACACCAAGAAAATAGCACTTTACCTCTGTCCTTTTATGAGTCTGGTCATAGGAAACACGTCAGACAAGCTCTACTTGAAGGACATTATATAAAGAATCTGATCATCATTCCTTAGTCAAAATATCTTAGTTTGTTTCTTTGTTGCTCTGATAAACACCATGACCAAAGGCAGCTTAGGGAGGAAGGGTTTATTTCATCTCTACAGCTTGCTGTCTATCATGGAGGGAATCTAAGACAGGAACCTGAAGGCATCAACTAAAGCAGAGACTATGGAGGAACACTACTTACTGGCTTACGTTCCCTGGTGTCTTGTAAATTTTCCTAGGTGGGACACAGTGTTTGGCCCAGCCCCTCTAGTTACAAATCAGCTGAGCAAAACAGTTAGAAGAATTAGAAGAATTAGAGTTTATTGGGATTACTTACAAAGTATTTGTAACCAGGGGGAGGGACAGCAATTTCATATGGGGGACAGGTATTTTGGAGTGTGGTGTACCTCAGGAGCATGCCACCAACATGGTGATTAGCGGCCACCACCAAGATGGTGACTCCCGCAGCAGCTCCCCACTGCACAGTCAGGATGCTGCTGCCGCCATCTGCACCACCTCCACCACCTGACCCATTGGTCCTCCGCCCCAGTTTCATGGACCCCCCTGTAGGCTGTTTGCTGGCCGCCTCCTAGCACATCACTTTCTCTCCCAGAGCTCCTTAAGGACCCCCTATGTCATCCTCCTCAAGTCACTGATTGGTTGGAAATGGGTTCAATCTATTGGCTCCATTCTTGTCAATAAGATCCTAGAGGCCTGTCTGGCCACTGAAGGCTACATCTGGACCCAGGTGTGTCTAGTCAGTGTTGTTCCATTGTCCAACCATCAAGACAGAGAGAAATTCCATATAAATTCACTCTACACCTGGCTTGCTTAGCTAATTTTCTTATACAGTCCAGCCTACCTGCCCATGGACAACACTGCCTACAGTGGGCTAGGTCCTTCTGCATGAGTTAGATCAAGATAATGCCCCCACAGACATGCCCACAGGGCTGTTTGATGGAGGAAATTCCTCAGTTGGGGTTCCCACTCCTCAAGTGACTCTAATTTGTGTCAACTAACCAGCACAATATGTAATCAAAAAAGGAAGTCTAAGAAACTGTCACATCAAGAGTAATCTACTAAGACATGACTAAATGTAAAGTGATAGGATCATGGGACAGAAAAGTTAATAGGTAGAAACTAAAGAACTCTGAACAAAGTAGATTGCAGTTAGTAATATGTAAAAAGTGGCCATCAATAAGGCCAAAGTCATATAAGATGCTACTAGTAGAGGGAACAATTGGGGTAGAGATTGGAGCTTGTATTATACTCATTTTTTTCCTAAATTAAAAAACATTCTAATTTGAAAAATCTTTTGAAGATTTAGGATGGAAAATTTCATAATAGTGAAATTTCAAAATATTGAAAATAAATGCTTTTAACACACTGATAGCTTAATATCTTTAACAATAAAATAATTCCTATAAAACATTAAAAGTATCAATGTTGATAGAGATGAAGTTCAGGAATGGCAAGTTAACATAAATATAATTGCAAAGGACTTTGGAACATAAAACCTTGATCAATATTATTTATAATATGAAAATTATAAATTGGACTACCTGTGACAACATTTTTCACTGATTTTGTGATTCAAGTCTGATAGCATACTTTGTCAGGGATTATGAAAGACAGAACCCTTTCTTTGTGAAACATAGATACAAACAGTGGATGAAGACTTGCTCATACATATATATAAATTATAAATTATATATATGTATATATATATAAAATTAGGCTAGCATCCTTTATATTTGGGAATATTTTCTATCGAAATACTAATTTATATGTACAAAGGTATTCATACAGGAAAAAAAATCATTACACTATCATTTGTATAATATTAATTCTTTTTTAAAAGCTACCTGTTATTAGGGGGCTTGTTAAAAATTGCATACGTGTAAAATAGAAAGCAGAATACAATGTAGCCATTAAAAAGAATTAGGGTATCCCTAGGGTTCTTATGCAGCAATTGCCAAGATGTAATATCAAGGGAACATAGAACAAAAGACAAGTTCAGAATATTGTGTACTTAATAATTTTTATTAGTATATGCAACAGGAATTGAATAAAAAAATGTATCCCAAGAAGAACTGGGTAATTTTAAAAGCACAATCAGAAAACAAAAAGTGTTCTTAGTAATCAAATATGACTACAGAAATACAAAACTAAATAGCACTCTGAATAGTAACATCACAGCTGAAGCCAGGGTTAGTCCTCTGACAAGTAAAGTTATAGTCTTAGAATATAAAGCAAAAATAAAACTGTAATTGAAAGGAAAGAAGTTGAAAGGTAGATGCAGCAGGTCTGACTTCCACATAGATGAGATTTAAAGGGAAAAATGGAGAAACAAAATGGAGAGAGGGTAGCAAACTCCCAAGGAAACAGGCAAAACTGGTCGGCACTAAGAACAGATGCTTCTGACTGAGAGGCGCCCCGGAAGGGGAAATCATAAACACTATCCCTGAGAGAAGGCTTAGTGGAGGCTCTGAACTCCAGCAAGGAAGAGCAAACTCTACAACTTCCCAGAAAGAACCAGAATCAAGTGTGCCCAGACTTATGTGCGTCAATGATTTCCAGAGTGCAAAGGAGAGACGGTTTCAAAATTCTAAGAGATGATTTGATGTAGAAAGTCTGAGCCAGCCGAAAGGTCAGCCAATGTGAGGAAGTCAAGACAACCTAGAAAATAAACATTTATTCTAAAATGCTCAAGAGTATGTTCCGGATACTCCAAAAAGGAGAGAAAAGAAAGCAGAAGACACGGACTATCAGGACGAGGGAACCACTGCGCAGCCCTAGCATACAGAAAAATCGATAAACGAGCCAGAGCACAGAGCAAAGAGCTCTCTGCAGAGAAAAGGGGATTTCATTCAGTCAACAGTCTGAAGAGGATACTTAATGATCATCTATTAGTCAAATGTGAAACGGAATGGAAGAGATCTAGGAAAAATAGAACGCTGCCCAAGAAAAACATGGTCCTATCATTAAAAACAAATTAGAAATGACGCATGGTGATGACCTGGAGGAGGCGAACTGCAAGGGAGCAGCGAAGACAGAGAATGTGGCATTTTCCTTGGAAGCAATTCTCATTAGTGACAAAAGGGAAGGTGTGTCTTTGAGGGGGAAAAAATCCCACAGGAAGGGCCTGAAGAGACAGCTCAGTGGTAAAATGAGCCTACTGGTCTTGCTGAGGATTGGAGTTCAGTTCCTAGAACCCACGTGGCAGCTCACAACCATTTGTAACACGGGTTCCAGGGGATCCAACGGCCTGATCTGACTTCTGCAAGTCACTGCATGCACACAGTGTACATTCATAAACACACACACACACACACACACACACACACACACACACACACAATACTTAAATAAGAATTTTTAAAACCGCAATATGAGGATCTCCCATTTATAATATCTATATATTCATAATAAATTAAGTGCTACTCATTTTTGTTATCAGCTTCTGAATAATTGCTAACAGGACTAAACAGTTACAGAATTAAAATAAATGGTACAAATTTTGATCATGTGAAAAGTGCAAGAACGAAACCAGTTTTCATTTCTCCTCTCTATGCCGTGGGTATAGACAATGTCTAATGTTGAGAGGAAAACAACAGGAATTTGAGTATCTTATTAAGGATAAGAGCTTTTTGCTATTGTTGTTGTTTTAGAAACAAGGTGGAGTTTATTATAAGGTAAAGTGGGGCACTCTCAAGGGTACGAGTGGGCAATGGCCAAAGGGACCTTTGTGCTGACATGTGTTTTAGGCAGCCTTTATATTATTTCTAAAGTCTCACAAACAAATAGCTTTCCTGAGGAATGTTCTTCTGTCTAGATGATTGACAGAGTCAGTATTTTGATCAGAAATCATATAACAGGGCACATTAAAAGGAAATAAGAATGGGGCTGGAGAGGTGGCTGAATGGTTAAAAGTACTAGCTGCTCTTACAGAGGACCTGGGTTCTCTTCCCCACACCCACACTGTGGCTAACAAATGTCTCTCCAGTTTCAGGGGATTTGATGCCCTATTCTGACCTCTACAGGCATTGTACACATGGGACACTTACATATCTGCAGGCAATGCACTCATACACATAAGATAAAAATAATAAATAAAATACTTTTTAAAATAATTAAGAAGAGAATAGAAATTTACCTATAAAAATAGCCACACTTTAGCAGGGGGAAATGACCTTCCCTTGGTGGTCATCATAGCTACCTGCTACCTCCACCATCCACACTTTCTCTAATCTGTAGCTATTTTTTGAACATACATTTAAATTTTTTCATTGTAAATTTTTATTGAATTTTTGTATATTTCATACAGAACATCTTGATCATTTTTAGACCCCTTCCCCCACTCTCCTAATCCCCTGTGCATTGAATTTCATGCAATTTGCCGTATGTGCTAAAGGCCATGTCCTCAGACGTCCTCAGTGCAAGTTCATCCACAGAGCTCTAGTCAGCCCATCTAGAGTCCCTCTCTTTAAGAAGATCAGCTCGTCCTCACCCAGTAGTAATCAACTACCATTAATTCTTTGGCTAAGGTTCAGCCCCGCTGCTCAGTTCCACAGGGCTATGCTGTGTTTTTGTCTGCTTTAGTTTACATGGATCTTATACACGCTTGACACCATTGCTGTAGGTTCATATGAGTAAAGTCCAGGAGTCTGTAAGACTCTATTTCCATATGGTCATGCACCTTCTCTGGCTCTTACGACCTTTCCACATACACCTTCCCCAATTCTGCAAGGGTCCCTGAGCCCCAGGCGGGTGAAGTTTGATGTAGGAGTCCTGTCCAAGGACACCCATTCTGCAGACACTTATTCTCTATGCTTTGGCCATTTGTATCCTTTTGTGTGCATGTCCCTCTGTCCTCTGTTGCAAGAGGAAGCTTCATTGATGAGAGTTGAGAGATGGATTAGTATTCTCTCTATCCCTTGTTCCAGTGTGTTCCATGAGATTCAGGTGTAGAGATTCCATTGTAGATGTGTCACTTAGGGTCTGGCAATTCACAGACAATCTCTGTTTGTAACCAGTTGTGGAACTCTGTAATAGTCTCCATCTGTTGCAAAAGAAGCTTCTTTGGTGAGTGGTGACTGAGATACTTGTCTGAATACAAGGATCCATATTTAGCATATAGCAAGAAATTACATTTGTCTAAGGATGTGACAGCCTTAGGATTTTCTGTAAGATCTATGACCTCTCCAACCATTTGTATTTTGCTATGTTTATTGTCCCACACATGAGTTTCCTCCCATTGAGTGGGTCTTAAGTCCGATTACGTAGCTGTTGATTACCCCCAAGATAAAAGTGCCACTACTGCTTCAATACAGTTTGCTGTGTTGGCCCTTAAGGTGGTTATTAGACCTTAAGGCTAAGGTTGGACTCCATCAATTGATGTTCTCCTTTAGCAGCTTGCATAGTGTTTTCCAAAACTATGACAGCTTCTCTTCAGGGGATGTGGTTTCCATGTTAACTTCAGTTCCATTGCTCCAAAGTATGTTCTGTCTTCAGCAATAGGCTCTTACCTTCAAGTTCCTGGAGGCAATCCAGGGCTGTGGCAATAGTCCGGATAAATTTTGGACTACTCTGGCTAATCACTGGAAGGGAGGTTCTCCTGTGTGGTACTGCCTTCACTTATACACATGGACTATGTAGAGATGTCATAATGTGTAGCAATGTGTAATTTTCAGTAAGTTTTTGAACTAATACATTTCCCTCTGGGTTTTCACACCAGCTAGGCATTATTTATCTCTTTCCTCTCTCTCTCTCCCCCAACCCTCCCTCCTCCCTCCCCATTTCACTCTTGATAGTACCTGTTCTCTCTCAGTCTCCTTCTTTCCCTTTATCTCCCTGGTTCCTTTCCATTTTCCTGGCTCCTGCAGTTATGTCAGGGTATATACTCACATACAAGGATCTAGACCTAGGACCACAAATGAGGGAGAACATATGCCATTTGTTTTTTCTAAGTCTGTGTTACTTCATTTAGTGTAATCTGTTTCCAGATCCATCCATTTACCTGCAAATGTCATGATTTTGTCTTTCTTTGCTGCAGAGTAGAACTCTATTGTGTAAATGTACCACATTTTCATTACCCATTAGTCAGCTGAGGGACACTTAGGTGGCTTCCGTTTCTTAGCTATTGTGGAAAGAGCCGCAACAATCATGGATGTACAAGTATCTCTGAAATCGGATGAGTCTTTTGGGCATATGCCAAGGAGTGGTGTAACTGGATCAAATGGTAGGTTCACTTTTAGTGTTTTAGGAGTTCTCCACACTGCTTTCCATAGGGGTTGCTCTAGTTTACAATCGAACCAGCAGTGAACAAGCAGTCCCTTTCCCTTCATCCTCTCCAGCATTTGGTGTCATTTGTTCTCTTGACCTCAGCCAGTCTGACAGGGGTAAGATGAAATCTTAAAGTGATTTTAATTTGCATTTCTCTAATTACTAAGGATTTTGAACACTTTTTAAGGTGTTTCTTAGCCATCTTTATTTCTTCTTTTGAGAAGTCTCTCTCTTCAGACCCAATCCTTTAATTGGGTCATTTATTTTCTTGATTGTTTTTTGTCGTTTGAGTTCTTTTTAAAAATTATTTTTATTTTCATATGTATGAGTGGATTGTCTGCATGTTTGTAAGTGCATCCATGTTGTGTATGTCTGCAGAATTCAGAAGAACGCATCAGATCCCCCCAGTGGAACTGGAGTTTACAGATGCTTGTTAGCTGCCAAGTGGGTCCTGGGAATTGAACACAGGTCTTCTTCAAGAACAGCCAGTGCTCTTAACCACTGATCTATCTCTCCAATCCCAGGTTTTTGAGTTCTTTATATATTTTGAATATTAAACTTCTGCCAAAGGTGTCACTGGTGATGATTTTCTCCAACTCTGTGAGTTTTCTCTTCATTTCCTTGGTTCTTTCTTTTGCTATACAGAAGCTTTTTAGTTTAATGAGGTTCCATCTGTTGATTGTTGACCTTCATTCCTGAGCAACTGATGTCCAATTTTGAAAGTCCTTTCCTACACCTATTTCTTGCCTGTATTTTCTTCTAATAGTTTAAGAGTTTCAGACTTTGTATTAAGGCCTGTGATGCATCTGGAGTGAATTTTGTACAAGATAGTTTCATTCTTCTACAGGTGGAGATCCAGTTTTGCAAGCACCGTTTGTTGAAGATGCTATTTTTCCTCCAGTAGGTGATCTTGCATCTTTGTCAAATATCAGGTGGCTGAAATGGTATGTACTCATGTCTGGGTCTTCAATTATGCTCTATTGATCAATGTGCCTGTTTCTGAGTATGTACCATGCTGTTTAACTATAGCTCTGTAGTACAGTTTGAGATCTGGTGTGGTAATCTCCCCAGTGTTCTTTGTTCTCAAGATTTCTTTGACTATCCTGGTCTTTTGTGATTCTATTTTAATTTCAGAATTTATTTTTAATTCTATGAAGAATGTCATTGAGGTTTTGATTGGTATTGCATTGAATCTATATATTTCTTTTGGTAGGATGGTCATTTTTGCATTATTAATTCTTCTAATGCATCAGCATGGGAGGTCCTTCCATCTCCTGGTGTCTTCCTCAATCTCTTTCTTCAAAGATTTAAATTTTTCATTGTAGAGATCTTTACTGTCTCTGGTCAGGTTTATCCCTAGATCATTTTTTTGAGGCTGTAGTGAATGGGAAGGTTTCCATGCACTCTTTCTCCAATTGCTTATTATTGGTGTATAGAAAGATTACTGATTTTTGTAGATTGCTTTTGTAATCTGCCACTTTGCTGAAAGTGTTAATCATTTTTAAGAGTTTTCTGGTGGGTTTGGGGCAGGGATCTCTTATGTATAATATCATATCATCTGCAAATAGGAACAGTTTGACCTCTCCTTTTACAGTTAGTAATCCTTTAAACTCCTTCTCTCATCTTATTGTCCTAGTAATACGAGTTTTCAATAGCAAGAGTTCAAGCACCATATCAAACAGTAGTGGAGTTAATGGACTGCCTTGCCTGATTCCTGATTTTAATGGGAATGCTTTCATTTTTTTGCCATTTAGAGTGATGTTGGCCATGGGTTTGCTATTTGTAGCTTTAATTAGATTGAGGTATGTTCCTTCCAGTATAATTGCCTCTAGGACTTTTAACATGAATGCATGTTGAATTTTGTCAAAGTTTGTTTCCTGCATCTATTGGGATGACCATGTCATTTTTGGCTTTGAGTCCATTTATATGATTTATGACTTTTATTGACTTGTGAATATTGAACCATCCTTGCATCTCCAGAATAAAGCCGACATGATCATGGAGGATGATCTTTTTAATGCGTGTCTGTATGGCATTTGCAAGTATTTTCTTGAGAATTTTTGCATCTCTGTTCATTAAACTTATGGGTCTGTAGCTTCCTTTAATGGTTGTGGCTTTCCCTAGTTTTGGTATTAGACTGATACTGGCTCCATAGAAGAAGTTTTAGAGTTCTCCCTGTTTCTTTCGAATATAAAATTTAAGTAGTATTGACTGTAGATCTTCTTTAAATGCCTGGTGGAATTCTGCTATGAATCCATCTAGGCCTGGGTTTTTCTTAGTCTGGAGGTTTAGCTTTGGTGGCTCCCATGATTTTAAGTATTCATCCATTTCTTTTAGGTTTTCAAATTTAACAGAGTATAGGTTTTTAAAGTATTCTCTTATAATGTTCTGAACCTTTTTGGTGTGTATTGTGATTTTTTTAAAAAAACTAAAACTAATGCCATCTTATTGGAACATACAAAAGCAAAGTATCTAATGTAGTACTCATAGAATTGCTGACGACAGGAGAAGTTTTGAGTGGCTTCTGTGTTTGATGTGAAGGGGGTGTATCTCAAGTGTCACCTGTTATGATTGCACTGTACAATGTGAAATTGCACAACAACGTATGTTTATGTAATAAAACATAAGGTAAAATATGTTATTAAGTAAACGATCATGAAACAATTAGAAAATAAAGCTGTGAATAGATTAGAACTGTTATAGCCCCTCCATCTAGAAAAATCAGGTCATACATTTATGATCTTCTCCTGGTCTTACAACAACTCATTTTGGCCCAGAAATTTCCTCTATTCATCCTCAAGTAAAAGAGACCTAAACCATGCATTTTCTTTTGAGACACGGTCTTAGGCAGTCCAGGCTGGCCTTGAATTCCCTATGAAGCTGAGGATGACATTCAATTTCTGGTCCTCCTGCCTCTACCTCTTGAGTGACTACAGGTATGCACCACCATGCTCAGTTTTACATGGTGCTGGGTACTGGACCCAGGGCTTGGTACATGCCAGGCAAGCACTCTATCAACTGAGGTAAATCTCTACCCAGACTTAAGTAACCTCTAGGGTATTTTTAGCTCCAACTTTCTAATATGCTGATTTGAATTTCTGGGTGAACACTCATTTCTGACAGGTTAGGTTTGAGTTTAGGGCAGCATAGATGGCTGTAGAGTGCACAGTTTTGTCAATAGTGGCTGCAGAAAGGTACATAGAACTCACACGGTTAGTATTACAGAAGGTCACAAGAAGCACAATGAAAAAGGAGTGTGAAAATGGACCCAGAACCTAGAATTGAGTTCCTTGAATAAGAGATATTAACAGCAGTAGGTGCAGCATCCTGTTTGGAGAAAGATCTTATTCTGAGAAATAGTGGGAGAGAATACTTCTGTTCACTCAGCCTGAAGAGAAGCAGGAGCCATTGCTATGGGATGAGAGTTCTAGTAAGTGTTGTCCTTGCAGGAACACTGAGAACAGAACAGAAGCTTGGGTGTGCTGTCCTCATGTGTCAGTTCCCGAGATTGCTGCAGCAAAGCAGCATGAACTGTGTGGCTTATGGAAAAAGAGTTTGTCTCTTGAAGTTCTAGAGGCTGAAATGTGAGCTGAGGGTGTGATAGACTTCCCTCTGAGGCAGTGAGGCAGAGTGCCCCGTGCCTTTCCTAGTTTCCAGGGGTTTGTCTTTTGTCTTTTTGTATTATACAGAATTCAACCTGATCTCTGCCTTCGTGTTCCCATCGTGCTTCCAGTGTGCATGTCTCTGTGTCCAGACTCACCCACTTTATAATCATGACAGTTATATTGGGTTGAAAGCCCACCCAGCTCCACTATGATCTCATTTTAACTAATTATATCTGCAAGGGCTCTGTTTCCTAATAAGGCCACATTCTGAGATATCAAGGGTTAGTACTTTCAACATTGGAATTTGGGGGAACAGGATTCAATCAAAATTAAGCCAGAAGCCAGAAATCTGCTCACTGTGCAGCATAGGAACTTTTTGGGGAAAGAGTTTTGGGGCCAGCTGGGAAGTATGCCTTCCACCTTGTAAGCTGACCTGCAGATGATGATATAAAGCAGGTGACTCAAGAGTTAGAATAGGTAAATACAGCTGGAGAGGCTGGTAATGGAGCGCATAGCAGAAGACAGGAATCAACTGAAAGAGGACAGGTAGCTGCTGTTGGAGACATCGGAGTCCCCGTTCTGCTTACTTATCAATATAACCAAACTACAGTTTAAAATCTCCTCATAATTTACATTTATTTTCCTCACTCGGAGTTCTGTGAGTTGATGGAGGAAGCAGCCTCTCTTTCTCAGACTAGGAGCCCAGCTCCCATCTCCGTCAAGGGCTCTCGGTTCTGGTACCACCTACTGCCTAGAGCATGCTCTTTGTTTGATGGATAGTGGGCAGCAAGAGGCACAGTGATCAGGACAAACCACAAGCAAGCTGAAACATCTCCTCTGCTCATGCAACATGGGACAGCACGTCAATGGTTAGAAAGGGTCTCCTGGTCCAAATCCAATGTCCAGGCAGAGGACATGCATGGGAAGCAATCTAGTCTTTCAACAATAAAAATAGATAATCATTTTCAGGAACATGGTAAAGAGATGGAAATAATGTTCAAGCTATAAAACTCTGGTGTTTTCTTCTTCTTTTTAATAACAGAATTAACCCATGCTTACTTTCAAATATTCAGAAGATAAAAAGAGGCAAAAAGTAAAAATAACCCCCCAAATCCAAAGATTTCTAGCTTTCAGCCCGTTCTTTGGCTTTTCTCTGACAGTGACCCCATAACCAGCACTACCCTGTAACGGTTAAGTTATTCCCTCCAGGCCAGAAAAATTGAGGCATGCTTATTAGATTTCAGAAAAAGATCGTTTCTGTGCTTTTGAATCAGAAGTTACAAAATAAAAAGATTCAATTCAGTGAAATGCGAGAACACAACCAGCTACATGGAACTCGGAATGAAGACATGAAATATCCTACATTTAGGTGAGGAAAAGAAACTGCACAAGATGGAGAGATGAAAACTTAATAACACTTCATGTGAGAAAGAGCTGAGGCTTCCAACTTACCATAAATAAAACAAGAGCCAATCACGAGAGTGCTTTCACAGATGTACCCAAGCTAAGGCTGCAACGTGTACTATATTAGATATGTACCTCCATGTGTGTTCATTATTTTAAATGCAGAACACATTTCTGGGAGCTATGCAAGAAGCTGCTATCAGTGGTTATATCAATGTGGGAAGGGGGGCTGGGGAGGGATTCTTTACTCTTCATTTTATGTCTCTGTGTATATGAATTGTTTTACCATGAGTCTATATTATTTTTATACTGTAAACATTGTTTAAATTGAAAGAAGATGTATAAGAAGCGATAGAAATACTGTTGGGGCTGGATAAAACTGTCGTCAGTTTTGGGTGTGCTGTTTTATCGTTTTTTATTACAATAACGCAATGTGACCACACGAGGGAACGTTCAAGACGTACCTGCAGAGCTGTAGTCACAGCAAATGCACAGATCTGTAACTGGTTTTATCTTTTGACTATAGGCTCGTAGGTGCTGAAATTAAACTACTTGGGCTCTAGCTCTATGATCATTTGACATAATTCACCCTCCCTAGGCCTCCAGCACCACATTTGAAATTACAACAGAGGCAGTGTTAACCACTTCGTGGAACTGCTCTGGTGACTCAAAGAAGGAATCATTAATATGCATTGAGAAGAGTCCAGGGTACAGTTAGTGCTCTCTTTGAATGTTAGATATTTCCTAACTTGCATTCAAGTTCTTATTAGCATTTCCCTAGGTATCTATATAGTTCATCATTTCTGTGATAATGCATAACGTTTCATAACATGGATATACAATAATTTAATGAATCATTCTTGCTTGACATAAAGGTTATATTTAAATGTGTATGTAATAGTTACTTTTCTAATTGCCACGAGAAAGTATCTGAAATAAATAACTTAAAGCTAGAAGGATTTACTTTGGCTCAAGATTTCAGGTTTAGACCATGGTAACTTATCTCCATGTTTCTGGGCCTATTGTGGAGCAAACCATCATAACAGTGGGAGTGAAGAGGAGGAGTCTGTTCTCCTAGCACACAGGACAGAGTAGAGGAAGAGAGCAGAGATCAGGTATATAAACTCAGGAACTACTGCTCCCCTTAGTGACCTGATTCATCTAGTCAGGCACTTCCCAAAGTCTCTACCACTTTCAAAAATAACAACACCAGCTGGGGACCAAGCATCTAACACATGAACCTATGGGGAGCATTGCATATTCTGACCATAACAGTGCACGTGAATTACTGTGAAGATGTTTTAAAACAGATCTTCTTTGCTTTAATTTGTGTGTAAATCACCCAGGGATCCTGTAAGAATGTGAGTTCCAATTCAGAAACTCTAGGGTGGTATCTAAGAATCTGTGATTCTAGAAGTTTCCATGCGATGCTTATGCGACAGGTCATGCACCACATCTTAACTTATATAAACATAGACTGAAAACAGAAGCATTAAGAGAGGCTTAGGAACAGTCGTGGGAGAAACAAGGAGTAATTCTCCCAGCTAAGATGAGAGGTTGCATCTCTTAATGCCTTCAGATCTTTGGCAGACTGTCACATGAAAGAGAAGCTTGATTCCTGAGAACTTCAGAATCCAGACTAATGAACAGATATTCCAGGGAGTCAACTTTTCCCTCCCTAGAAGGAAATTTTTCTCACAGGTTCTAGTGTTTTTGTTTGCTGGTTGGGTTTGTTCTCCACAGCTCTCAAAGTCTGCGAGTTGCCACCACTGGCTTGGCCAGTCACCACAATGCCTAACTAGTCCCCTTCAGCAAGGCAAAGAGAATGTGGAATTAAATGCTCCCAAAACAGCAGCTTGAAGAGAATTTTCTAAGAAAGTACATCAAGAGGAAACAGCCTTCTAAATGTCATCAAGGAGAAGCCCTGGAGCTCCCGTGGCATCCTTCATCACATCTGGGGTCTTGTTGGGTGTTCTTCTGTCCTGAGAGAGTGTAATGAGATCCTCGTCTGGTGCTGGACCATGCTGGCCAGGAGCTCTTCTGAGCACCAGACTCTTCTAGTCTGCCTGCAGCCGCAGCCACACTGCTTTCTAACTCCAGTTTCTTGGCTCTTGGTCTCTCTATGAACTTGCAGCATGTCGACTGCCAAGGCAGCAGACTTCACTGACAGATTTTTGCTCACCACGCGGCCAGGAAGGATCTGGGCTTGTCCTTCAATGGGATGTAGACATCCTGTCCTCCTGCTGGCAGAAATCAGTGGCACCTAAGTTCGTTCCTCTCCTGAAGCGGCGGGCCTGGCTCTCCACTCCGCAGAGCAGGAACAGCTGTGGATCTGTGGGAAAGGAAGAAATCTGATTTCCTGTCCCAGTTCTGCTTGGAAACTGAGTGTTACCACAGTCCTTAGGTGGCTTCTGAAGGGCAAAGGAAAGTAGGCAGGCACATGAGGGAACATAATGGGGCTTCTACGACAGCACAGACTCTCAGGGGCCATATTCCTGAAGCCAGGAGGGGAGCTGGAATCTCCTGGGCTGGGCTACAGAAGAAAGCCTATGGCGGTGAGATACTGCAGTAGGACCAGCAGTCCTGAGTGACAGTTCTCTTCCCAGTTCCAGAACAATCTCTCTCATTCTCAACCCAGCACGAAGCCTACCGGGCAGAGCTTTCTCTGGTTGTCTTTTATTTTTTTCTATAAAAGAAACTCAGTACATGACTGAACTGATGTTCTGAAATCAAATGTGGGCAGTGAAATTCCCAGAGTCCAGTTTTCCATTTGAGACATTAACTGGACATTCTGTGTCCTTTTCTGCCACTAGATGCCTAGAGTTTTACAGATGGCACGGTCCTATAAGACCTCCTCGCTTCCAGTGCCAGTTACCAGTCTCAGGTAACTGTATTTCTGGCTGTAAATTCTGAGATTTCAGACTTATTGCACAGTTTCAGTAATTTACTAGGATGGCTTACAGAATGCAGTGCATTTACGAACACGGCAGCTATCCAAACTCATTGTTTAGGGTTTTAAGGTCACATTATGTAGGCATAGTTGATTGAATTATTGGCCACTGGTTATTCTGCCAGTCTCCATCTGTTTCCCCCTTCTTTTGAGGACGTGGAGACGGGGCTAAATGCTCTAACCCTTTAAACCTGATTTGACCGTTCTGGTAACTGAACCCCTTTCTTAGAGCTGTCTAGAGTCTCTCATCCCGTGCCAAGTCATCCAAACGTAAAAGACATGCATACCATATGAGATCCCAAAGGTTTTAGGAACTGGGTTTCAGGAAATGGAAGAAACATCAACTATTTATCTGTGATTGTATCGCAAAGGTGAGTGAGATATTTTCAGAATTAGAAGCCAAGATTCTGTCCTTTTATGTTATCCAAAGTGCTATAATGAGAAAACAGATGGTGTTAGGAATGTGCAGAGGCCACACTAATTGATTCACAGGTGTTCTTGGGAAGGACAGAAAAAACAAGAAAGCAGGGGGAGCCTTCTACTATTCTGCCTTGCCCTGTAGGGCTTCAGTGACCTCTCTATCTCACATGTGCTCACCTGGTAGTGAGTCTCTCAGAACATTTGTCTTGTGTCCCCCGTGACGGGTACCTTGCATCACACAGAGCCTGTTCTCAATAATCGCATGGGGGATGGCCAAGTCTTGGGAAGAGGGGAAAGGTAAGCAAAGCATAAAAGGGAGAGAGAGGAACAGCAAGGTGGAACTCTCCAGACCAGGCTCTGGCACATGGTAAGGGCCATTCCTTGTGTCTGTAAACTGGCTTCAAGTGGGGGAATTTCTTCATCACTGTGGGAAATGGTTGCCCTTCTCTCTTAGTCAAAGCATAAGGCAGCATGGAAAGTCAAGCTTGAAGTCAATCAATGGAAGCTGTTTCTTGATCAGACACTCTCTTCCTCTGGCTGCTATGGTCAACATTCCTGTAACCCTAAGCTCAGGACTACTCACCTTCACAATGAGTGATGAGTATTGCTTAATGAGCGAGAAGCGAGAAGCATAAGAACAGAATGAGGAGATATGAAAACCTCTTCAGTTCATTTCTGCCGGGTGATGGAGAAAGACTTGAGGAGGAAAGAAAAGCCAGAGAAGAGTGATCCCCAACTGACATCTAATTATTCAGCCGAGCTTGCTGCTGAGCATGCTGCCTGCCGGCAGGTGGAACTCTGACCTGAGTCTTGGTGATGGTTACACAGGGGTCACTGATAGAAAGGTAAGAGACAGGCACACAATAGCCCATTTCATTTCTCTCCTGCTTGGATGCTGAGTCCCTCCTCAAGCCCCTTCCTCTTGGCCTTCCTTTGATTATCTTACAAACACTCTTGCTAGACAATTTAAATGCTTAATTTGGATAAAAGGAGAGAGGGTGTGAATATGATAGTTTGCATGTGAATTTGATTAGTACTGAGTTGGATAGGCTGCATAAGTCCCCACTCAGTTACATAAACAGAGTAAACTCTGGGTTGAGAATGGAGAAAGAGGCGTCAGCTTCATCCTTCTGCTCTCTGCCTGGGACTTAGCCCCATTATAGAGTGCTAACTTCATATTAATGTTTTCCTTAACAGAAAGTTCACACAGTTCATATGGCTGTTATGATAGGTTTAGAGGCATTATCAAAACATCCTCAAGGATTGGACAGCATGAAAGGAAAGGTCATGTACACAGTGTGTCCCTTCTGAAAGGGACCCAGTGGGTGAAAGTTAGTGATGAACCATGGGTTGGCCATGAGATTGGCCTGCCCTAGGCTCTAGAAAAGAGTTTGTTTAAGGTCTAAGCATCAGGCAATTGAAGATAACCAAGTGGGCCAATAATAATATGCTGCCTTCCTTCTGATAAAAACAAAACCTGCTCACTCAAGTTTGCAAATGGATTATATTTAATGGATATCATTTGTTGACACTTTACTGTGTTCCGGGATCCCACTCTAAGTGTTTTATGTACATTATCTCAATTAATTGACCAATAATCCTCTGATGTAAGTATAATAGTGTCCACTTTATAAGTGAGGGAACTAAGGAATAGAGATATGAAGTATAGTGTGTAACCAAGTCTATCTTTGTCCAAGCCTTCAGCAGGCAAGCAAGGAATAGTTTAGTAGCTTGGCACTCAGTTTGGTTTGGGTTATGCACACACTTCTCCCCCTTATGAAAATGCACTTGGCGGCTAGTTTCTTTCCATGCATGTATTATGCCTGTACACCCATCTCTTAACAATGCACCTAGCAACCTCAGAACTCCCTGGACAATTACAGGTAACTGCATCAAGGTAGACTTACTTCCTTCTCTGATCAACAGTGTAAGTTTCCCAGTCTCTACTAACAATAGAATTTAGATCGCTTCTATTTAAGTGTATTTCCAATATACCTAAGTATAAAGAACAGAAGACCCCACGCACCCTGAACAAGTTTTGAGCACCCGCACAGTAAGGCAGAACTATGTCCTCTAGTAAACTTTTGGGGGGAATTCCGTATTTACTATATCATACCTATACATAATTGGGTGTGCACACGATTAATCAGTTGTATTGTGGGAAGGGACATGCACAGTCCGAAAAACAAATGCATGACTTAATCTGTCAATCAAAATAGAGAACCAACCAGACTACAATCTAGTAACCAGCTCCTCCTCCTCTTGAACCTCATCAAATGAAGCCCCGAATGAGAATCAGGGTCCTTGAGTTCTCTCACTCAAGTGGCCCACTGTCAGTCTATACAGTGTTCCCCTCTCTAATCTGCACTTCCCTCCAAAGAGTTACCTTGTTTGTTTTACAAACCTGTGTGAGCCCTCATTTTCAGTTCTTTAGATACAAGAAACAAACCTAGAAACATCTGACCTAGTCCCCAACCCACCAGTAAAAACACACCCTTGTAACCACTCTTCCTCTACCAGCCTCCTACGGAGGATCAGTGGAAGAATTCCGCTTATATCCTCCCCTAAGCCTCCATTTCCTTTGGGAACTTCCTAATGGCCTTGCCACCTCTCTTGGGTTGCTTTAGGTGACCCAATTTCCTCTTTCACTCTGAGGCTCAAAAAAACCTTGTAATGTAGCTCCATATCACCAGGACACAGGCCTGGAACAGACTTTACTCAGTACTCAGAATATCCACCTTTACATCCTTCCCTACAGTCAGGATTGTCTCATTTGCTTTTAATCTTGTAGGTTCCCTGAAAATGTTTATAACGTGGTACTAGGCAGTCAATTATAAAACAGAGTCAACTTCCTGAGCTCCTTCCTTGAGCTCTTCTTACTGGCTAGTCCGAAACCTGTGGTAGAACCCTCAAAATATAACTTATAATCCTAAAGTATAGGATTAGGTCTCTTAGCCTAAAATATAGTTCCTTTTGGACTGCCAGAAAGGTAAATGACCCCCGGACCCAAGCTGGTCTATGCCTGAATGATTGTCAGCCTTACACGTCAGAAAAAGACAAGCTCAACATCCAGATGCAGGGCACAGGACAAGTCCATTAGCTCCACGGAGTCAGTACAGGCAGCAAGGGGACAGGAGGAACTCTTTTCATTTCTCCTGGAAGCTGGAACAGCAGGATAAAGTGAAGAGGAAGCAGTGAATCCATCTTCCAACAGCTGGGATAGTGGGCCCTGAAGGTAGAGAAAATAAACATCTGTCAGTAGGTATGGCATCCCAAGGTGTAGACTGGACAGGCATGTAACGGGAGGCTAGCGCATAGGGTTTCCAGATTAGAGCAGAGGGGCCCCTAGCAGCGATGCACTGTGCTCAGAGGCAGTCATGGCTGGCTGCAGGGAAGGGATAAAACGTACAGCTGCAGGTCAGCAGGGAGGAGGGGACAAAGACCGAGAACAAGATAAAGTCTGAGTGGTGGGAAGGCCCTGGACACAGACAGGGCAGGACATTTGGAGGACTTGATATCAACCAGGGCCTTCCATGATTCAGAAATAAAGAGAATCCGCAGTTAGGCTTTTAACAGCTGGTGAGGGGAGATGGCCATGGAGCCAAATGATAAGCAGATCCCTGAGCCTGTTAAGGGGGAGCGCCTCTATTTTGTAATTGAGAACACTTGAGACAGAACTATACTTAACTGACAGACTCTAAGTCAGCAAGCCACAGATCCCAGTTCTTTCCAGAGCTGCTGCTTTAAGCTGGCCATCATCCCCAAGACTGGCAGGACTGTGTCCGTCTGTAAGGGTTAAGTAGCCAGCTACCGAGAAAGGCTGTGAGACCTAGGATCCAAGCCGATGGCCCATCTCACCACTCTCCTTCTGTCTGGTGTGATATCAACTGAAGATCAGCCATCTGTGGAAATCCAATAGACATATAACATGGACATGTCAAGTAAATCAATCTCCAATTGACCTGGACCAGCCGTCTCTGCTCCTGTCTGAGTGTGTGTCACTCAGGTGCTGGCTGACAGAACACGCCACAATGCCATGACTTTCCAACAGTCCATCCGGAGCTCTACACTGTCACACTATCTGTGACAGA
The DNA here is from genome assembly GCA_035773235.1 of Eospalax fontanierii. Classification (NCBI taxonomy): domain Eukaryota; kingdom Metazoa; phylum Chordata; class Mammalia; order Rodentia; family Spalacidae; genus Eospalax; species Eospalax fontanierii. Next base: position 116,053,743 of record CM069526.1, read on the forward strand.
CTCTTCCCACTGAGTAGAGCAGGTTTGGGGGATATGCATGGCCTGGCGGCAGTGAGAGCCCTTCCAAGGGAACCTCCAGACCATAGGCCATGCCAAGCCATGCCAGTCTTTACCAAGATAGGGACACTTGCCTTATTGCCAAGAGAAACAACACAAAACTTGCTCCTCAGGATCTGGCACAGATCTGGATATATTGTCCTTCCCAAGGGTCCCTAATGGCTTCCTTGGGCAGGAAGCTGGGATTCTGAACTCCCAGCATTGGTCCTGAGGCTGCCCTTTGCCCATCTGGCTTTGGGCTAATTACAACCAGGTCAACCAAGAGACAAAAAGCTCCCCTACTCTTTGCCTGACATAAGTTGTGAGCACTGGCTTGCTCATGTTCTCTGTCCCCCTCAGTCCCTTCCCTAGAGACTGGCTCCTGCAGCAACAATCCAAGGAAATGAGATGGACTCTGGAAGGCAAGGCCTTCTTCATAGCTACCTAAGCAGAGCAAGGATGTGGGACTGAGGAGGGGTCCCAGCAGATGCACCTGAAATCTCTTAACTTCCCCTTGTTTTTAAAACACTGCAGGGAACGTACTTACAGAGTTGTATGCCAATAAGATGATAGTCAGGAAGTCTTTTCTGCTTTCTATTTTCTGTTCTCCCCTTTAGATACGAAGACTGCATTTCATGGCCTCCTGTTTGTGGAATGAGGTTAACCAATGAGAAACCGCATGTGCCCCACTTTGAGGCTGAGTGTTTAATTCTTGGTCTGAGATCTTCCAGACTCAGGTTTTCCTTTTCCTTTCATCTGTGACTGGCATCGTCTGATATGGTAACTGCTTCATCAGCTTGGGTCTGTAAGTCACTGTGGTGACTGTTATCCTTCCTGGGAGCCTGTCTCCTAACTGACTTTTGTTGACTTTTGGCTTAAAAAAAGTGTTGAGTGAGGGAGATTAAAATCCTTGTTATCTCAGACCACTGAGAAGGCTGGAGTTGTTACTGCTCCACAACCTCACTTGGGCAACACAGAGGCTGAGGTGGTCATGATCTCTGGAGGAAGTGTGATTGATTAACCACAGCTAGTTGTGGTCACAAACAAGGCCATTCACAGAGTCCTGGCTATCCTACTTGCATGATGCCTACTAAAAGAGCCAAAGCAATTCTGTTTTGAGCCCTGTCCTGTGTATGTCATTCATACATTCCTAGCATTCCCAACTCCCCAGTGACACCAGGCCTATTTTGACTGTCATCTACAGTGCTTTTGGCCCAGAGGGACTTATCAGTAGAGCAGCCTTCAAAATTCTGGCATTTTCCCCTTGCCATCTATTCCTTAAGGCAATGGAAACAGAAGTCTTTTTAAGCCTTTTCCAGGGAAACAGCAAGAGGATGATGGGCCTTTGAATTTTTTCTCCCCATTTCCTAAGTGCTCTCTGGTGTCACATAGCGTGGCCCGTTGTCAGCAGAGATTTTCATTAATGCAAGTATCAAATTGTTGGGATCCAGCTGCAGGTCTAAGCAGATAGTCTATCTGATAAAGTCTGTCATAGCACTGATTCTGACTTATTTAAGGTTATATTGTACCCTCATTACTTAAACACTCTCAAAATTTATGCTCCCTACATTTCCCTGGACAATGGACCTGGAATTATTTCTAGGCTAACTTTCACATCCATATCCTGATTACTCATTTTAGCCTCTCGGCCATGTAGAGTCCAAATATGGATCATTCTGAAAACAGCAATGAGATGGGGACAGAGAGAAAGTGCCACTTCTGTAGGACAGTGGGGTTTGGAGAGGCAAGGTTCTTGAGGCACCAGTGGTCGCAGAAATCCCACCCCAGGGTCTCAGATCCTGCCCACTCACGCTCCTGATTGAGAAGGTTCTGAATTAATTAGCATCACCACTCACAAAGCAGCAAACAAAGTTCCTGAAATTTCTCAGGGAATATCAGCCCAACAGCCAAAAGCAATAAAAGTTTTGTATGGTATGGAGAAAGTTTGGTTGGTCACTTGCTTCAGGCCATTGGCTGCTCTCAGAAGGGTCCCTCCTCCCCTCCTTCCATGCCCTTTTGTGGTGTGAATGGTGTGCATGGCAGCAGGTGTGAGTCCAGCACCGCACCCCCCGCCCCGAGTTAGTGTCATCTCAGGTGAGCACTGCATGGAACTCTACCAGCTGCTCCTTGTGCGCTTACGCATTCCATTTGGGCTATGACCAATTCCACACACTCCAAGGGCCTGCTGCCTACAACTAATTTCTGGAACCAATTTCTGTATCCGCTGAGATTCTGTTGCAACAACGGAAACCATTTTTCTGACTGATTTTTAAGCGGGGGCAGAAATAACAAACCCCAGGGATGGGGAATCTGTATGCAATTAATAGAGACTCCTGAGGTAGCTCAGGGGATTTAGATTTGAAAAGCTGGCCTTAGGAGTCTCAGGAACAAGGCCACTATATTCAGGTCACCTATGTTACCTTCTCAGATGATACAGGTCAATCTTTCCCCTCCCATTCTCTACCATTTGATAATCCTCAATGCTAATATGTGATGCGTCCAACTTGGGCTATGTGTCCAGTTCTGACAAGAGTCAGGGTCTATTACGAGCAGAATATAAACAAATGGATGTCTATGTAGAAAACCCTTTGCCACTCCACCCATCCCAAGCTCCTTTCTCCTGGGCTCTCTTCCCACCAAACCCATGATGGGGAGAGTGGTGGGCATGTCCACCTGGCAATAAGCAATCACTTTGTCTAGAGTGGAAGTTTGCATCTCCAAGACTGTAGTCATTGGGACGATTTGGGCCACCATCCCTGGTCAGAAGGAATTCTTCTGAGCTGTTCTTTATCAGACCTTAGAGTCTCCTGCTGTATCTTACAGAGCATGTTCCTTGGGCACTGCAGGGGACAGGAAGGGAGAATGTCTTCCCCCTAGAAGCAGAGCAGCACATCAGGACCTCTGCTTTCTACTCACACTGGGGGATCTTCTGAAGGAATGATTCTGTTCTGTTTCTACTCTGTGGAATAAACACAGCCCTGGATGAGCACTTGGTAAGAGGGAGGCTTCACCCAGGGAACCCTTCAGCACTTTGCCTACAGGAGCCTCTCCTGGGAGGGCCGAACCATTTTTGTACTCACTGATAGTATCACGTTTCCTCTCTGGAAGTGTGAACTCTCACATCGCTGGCAATATGCATCCTCCCAGACACTGAGCAGGAAGAACTGGTCTCCAGGGAGCACTATACTTTGGAGGACAAATACTCAGAAGGCTCCATAGCTCAGCCTGGAAGAGGTTTTAAGAAGCTATCCTGACAGCCCCAGGAAGCTGTCTGTGACAAGCTGCACTTTCAGAGATCTTTTGTGAGGATAGTAGCTTTATTTCATCAAAATGCCCATCTTACCAAAAAACAAGGTCTGCCCACCCCCACCAGCCTTGTTTAGAGCTATCATGAACTTTTGGAAATAGTACTGACCAGAAATAGGACCCTCTCCAGGGATCTGCCAATGAGCCAGGAGGGGCAGTGACCTCATTCTTAGTGAGGTCTCCTAGTGCCTAGTGTCATTGCTCCTCCGCATCTACTCCCATTCCGACCACTGCTGATGTTTTCAAAACCATCCTCTTTAGATCCTCCTCAACCCAACCTTCATCCATTTCCTCGAGAGAGGTGGCCACTTCTTTGTGCCCTATCTGTCCTGTTTTTCCTTTAAGTCACCTTTGTTTAGTCACTTGCCTTCTTATCCCCCTTATAGATTTTCCAATAGTCTCAAAGCTTTGGCTTTCTCTGGCCCTAATCACCAGGTCTTCTCACTCTGTCTCTGGTGCCAAAGAATAGCAAGTTGGGAGAAGAGTTATACAATGTATCGTTCCTCTTTCAGTAAATTCTAAATTTGTTAAAGCCAAGGATCAAAATGAGTTGGGAGAAAATATATCGGATGACTGAAAGAAAGAAGCACAATGGCTTGGCTTTCAGTACTCACTCTATAACCTTGCTTTCTGGCAATGAGTTTTATTACCTATAAACTAAGCACACCTTCTTCACAGGCTGGTACGAACTTTAACTGAGTAAAAATGGGAAGCATCTGATAGTGCCCAGAACATAGACGGTATCTATGTCAAATACAAGCAGTTAAAGAGCTGGGTAAATGAGAATTCCAGCATGCATCTAAATGAAACATGAAAAACGAGCAGCATGGGATTTTAAAGAGACACTGTGAGGCCATGAATTTGATTTTTAAAAACTTTATTTATTTTTTTATATCTTTATTTTTTATGTCTATGAGTGTGTTGCCTACATGTAAATAATCACACCCATATCGTGCAGTGCCCGCAGAGGTCAGAAGAGGGTGCCAGATCCCCTGGAAGTGGAGTTAGGACAGTTGTTAGTTGCCATGTGGGTGCTGGGAATCAACCCGGGTCCTCTGCAAGAGTAGATAGTGCTCTTAGCCACTGAGTCATCTCTCCATCCCATGCCTTCAACTTTTAACCAGACCTCCTTTTCCCCAGCAAAAGCCAGTATCCTAACACTGAGAAGACCCTGTAATGACTGCCTCAGAGACAACAGTAGCTTATTCTGCATAACAAATGACTTACATTTACTGAAGTCAGCTTCAGAATGCAATATGCATATCTAGGCATACTCTATGAGATAGCAGTTCTACAGAAATATGCCCATCGGTTACCTAAAATCGTGTACAAAACTACAGCAACTCTAAAATTTGACAATACACAGATGACCATTGACAGAAGAAGAAATAATGTAACTTGGTGTATTTGTTGTGCATGAATGAGAAAGAATGATTTATACCACATGTTAGACATAGATGAATCCCGTCACCACAGAATTGAGTGAAAGGAGCCAAGCACAAAGGGCACATGCCCTGTAATTCCATTCATATAAAATTTGAAAGCAAGCGAGTTCCAGCTATACCGTTGAAAGTCGGGATATTGGTCACTCTCGGAGGGAGGATTGTTGACAGGAAGAGGGGACACGAGTGGGCAGCTTCTAAGTCACTGCCAGCATTGTACGTCTTTATTTAGGAACAAGTTACATGCATATGTCTAGATTGTGAGGCATTTTTGATTTGTGCTCTGCTATGGATGGGTTTCATATTTAAAATTCTACTAAAATGTTGCTATAAATACACACACAGGTGGTTTATGGCAAGGCTTTTAACCAGTGGTCATGCAGAATGTCCATGTGAGAGGCAATATTACAGTTTAATTTAGTTACATATTGAATGCAGAATTCATTCCTCATGATGACACAGTAACTCACTGGTTGAAGCCAACCAACACTTTTGAGTTCAGTTCTAGCTGTGGAATTCCTTGAAATTTTCCTTTGGTTATGGGGTTTGGGTCCTTGCAAAATATTTTATCAAAGCAACTAGACAGTTATGGTCCCCTAAGTCTACTTCATGAATCTAGAGAAGACAGTCCGTTTCTCCCCTAAATTTTAGACCCATCATCCCATTGAATGTGACTTCAGAGTTCATGCCAACTTTCTTTTAGATAAGCTGCAGACTTAAGTACCTCAATCTAAGAAAGTACTACATGAGTTCCATCTCCTCTAATTGAAAATGCAAGAAAAGATAACTTAAGACATAGACATGGAAGCATGTATTGATCTTGTCATCAACTGTTTATACCAAAGACAGAAATCAGACCTGGTCCAAGTTGTACAACCTCAGTATTGACCCAAGCCTGTTTTAACTTTCTTTCAAAGACTTCAAATGCAAAAACTAAGACTGCAGGGAACGACCTTCTTCCCAAAATCACCACATAAAGAAAAATCTCTGCCCTAGACCTCTGCTGATAGTTTTAGATGATTTAAATTTTGCTTGTTGGCTGAAACAAACAAACAAAAATGATAGCCAGTGTCTATAGCATGAAGCTGTACAGCATTCCCAGGGGGGGGTTCCACAGGGTAATATCTGTCACTAAGAACAGATAACCATCGGCTATGTTCCTGGGTATGTTGGTCCATAAAATAGGTATATAAATCAACTGATAGTAAATCATAAAGATATTTATTTTAAGACAATCTTTAAATTGTATATACACGTAGTATTACTATTTATTGAAGGATGAAAGCAAATTTGTATACTGAGATAGATGTGCTTTTTAAATTTAATATAAAGAGTTAAATATTGACTGAATAGTTGATATTGGAGGACATAGAACATCTTCAGAATTTTTCGATTTCATTGATATTTTGATTTTATAACTGTCAATGCTGAGAACACTGCTTCACATATATACATACTACAAAATGTCTTTAGTATGTTTAAGGCCATTTCAGAAGTTGTTGGAAATTCTGTCCTAATCTTCACCCAAAATTCATTGAACAGCATTTTTAATGAAACTTGAGTTCTCAACTCAAACAGTAATTTTCGAAGTCAAATATCCTAGCTCAATATAATCCAAAGAAAAACTAATTTGTCACTTACATGCTGAAGAATGATGGTAGGAAAATATTAAAAGTCTTTGTTTTTCATAATCAAACAACTGTGTTTCTGTAACAATAGAAAGCTTTGTATGTACAATAAAAACACTACAATTCATAATATACAATCATCTCACATCTGAGCTCAGCTATTTCAGGCAGCGTTCACTTGTACTATGTGATATGATGATGAACACAGTGAGAAGTGTACATACATGTTGTATATCCAGAGCCAAAACTATAGTGGTTACCTGACGCAGCATGGGTAAGTGCTGTCAGAAACACCTTAGATTCGAAACATGTTTTATTTTGAGTTAAGTTTTGATTGTTAACTGTTAATAATAAACCTTTTATTATTGACAAAGTTTTAATGACTCCCCCCAACATACATTCAGTTATACAACTCCATAAAGGGTCACAGCCCACAGTTTGAGAAGCCAGGCTCTAGATCAGAGGAGTTCTAGACATGTCTGAGGCAACAACTTTCCAAATTCTTTGGAATCTACCTCCAGTCATCAGGCACTGATACATTTTCCTAAAACTTCTAAGGTGCTCAGTACTTTCAAGAACAGCAGGAACTAGTGCAGTATTTAGTGGGATGTAATGATTAATAACTCTACAAGTGGAGAACAGTCAGGCAAGTGTACCGTAGCCCCTGCTAGGTGAAAATGGTCCGTCGTATAGCAATAAGGCATTTGCTATACAAAGAGTTGTATAGCAGTTTGCAGAGGGTTATGCCCATTTTTATCATGGAAGCGTCCACAACTATAACAACAGCTGTACCAGGTATCAGCATCTGACTAAGTTATAGAAGTCTATAGTCATCCTCCAAGATCCATTCACCTCTGTACAAACCAAGTAGGCAAGTTTAAACAGGACATACACAGACCCACTACCTCTGCATCCTTTGATCTCTATGCTTTCTTCTGAGTTATAGTTTTGCTGTTGGCTTATTAACCCATAAAGGAAGGAGAGTTCCAGAAGGTTCTATTAGGAGTTTCTGACTGTAAAGCCCTTATTTCTTAGCTCTGGGAGTAAATGTGGGGGCTCTACTAGTTGCTGAGTAGTCTGTTCTAATTATGCATTAAAGAACTTGCAAATAAGCATAACAAGGATCAATAAACCCAATGGGATTACTGTGTGCAGCACTGGGCCTAATTTATCTTCAAATCTTCATAAGCATCCACTTTGCAGTGGACTACTATGGTATTTTGGATCTGTAATGATTAATGCTGAATCAAGGCCAGTATCTAGCAATTCCTGAAAACTCTGGCCATCACTCATTCTCCCATGTGCAGTCACCCTGGCAAATAACTTTAGATTCTCTGAAGTAGATACAGAGAAATTCCTAGTGGCAGCATTGCAAGGACTGAGCTTAGCAGAACCCGAGGCCTCTGAACCTGTGACCTGGAGTCTGCCTCAAAAGTAGGTAGGAGAACAGGACTTTCCATTTTAGAATCTCAGTCCAGTTCTCTGACCAATAGACTAGTTCTTTTTCTCTTATGTAAGTTAAGTAAAATTTTAGCCATTGTGCCAATTTCTTTCCTGAAGACATTGCAGTCAACAAGCCACTGTCAATGATTTCTGACGATTAGAACTTTTGATGACCACTTTATTTCTGCTGTTCATTGTAATAATCATGGCCACCTTATCTTGGAAGTTTGGTGTTGTCATTTGTCTTCTGTTACTTTAGAATTCCACCAGTTACACTGAAATCAGGAACTTTTCACAGTGGGAGCATCCCCAGGCCCGTGGATGATCACAACAGAGATAGTCACAATTCCTGGTGCACTATTCATTGATGTGCCTCTCAATACAGTCATTAAAGAAGTGCAGAGAACAATTATAATCAAAGAAGAGGATGAGAGAGAGAGAGAGAGAGAGAGAGAGTCAAGGGACATGGGAGAAGTTGCTGGGTTACTGTGAGGAATGGAAATAATGCAAAGGCAATAGTCATGCATGAAATTCTTAAAAGAATGTTTTTTTTTTTTAATGTGAAGGGGCTAGAGAGATGGCTCAGTGGTTAAGAGCAGTGGCTGCCTTTGCTGGGGACCCAGGTTCAGTTCCCAACACTCACGTAGTAGTTAACAACCATCTGTAACTTCAATTCCAAGAAAATCCAATGCTGTCTTCTGACCTCTATGAGTCTTGCATGACACAGGTGAATTTACATACATGTAGGCAAAACACTCATATCTATATCTATCTATAAATACATATGTACATATAGAGAAAAGAATTTAAAAATAAAAAATGTATAGGCTGAGTCTTCTTGTCAGCCTTGGTGGGATGGAGTTTGGAAGTTGCACAGATAAATATAGTTCCTCGTTCTTATTTTTCTAAGCATTTTTACTCTTTCTTCTATATTATATCATGCCAGTGAAGTTTGAATCTGTCAATATCACTGAGCTTAGGATTCAGTCAAGTAACCAAGCAACCATGTCAATAAATTCAGTCTGATCCATTGCTGTAGAGACTCCTCCATGGTCTGCCACTCTACAAATCGTTCCTAGACTATTTTACAGGTGTGTGATTATGTATATTGGCAAAATTTCACCACTCTTCTGGAATATGAATCATTTCCCCTCTAAGAGAGACTTTGCACGTGATCCCTAGAATGTGGGTAGTCTAACTCTAGTGACACATCTCCAACTGATGCGTATGTAGAACTTGAGGCATTAGATCAGGAAGGATGGTGCTGAAAGCGCAAAAAGAATTCGGAGGCTGGTGCCAACCATCTACTGCTACTGCAAGGGAAAATGATAGAACATGGACGAACAAAAGAAATGCCGACTTTCCTCTCCTCTTCTTAATGCTTGATATCATGATAGAGGCATTAGCTATACAAATGACTATGTAACAGTTCCAAGGGCTTGTACTAGTTTTTATCTTAGGAGATTCCACAACTGGCAGAATTTAATAGGAAGTCAGCTTCAAAGGAAGTGTTGTCTCAGCCCCAGCACACAAAGCAGAGCTGGAAGCATGCTTTTGGAGGATGGAACTGATCCTGGCTTACTTCTTCATCCACTCACCTTCTTCTGAAAAAGAAAATGCTACATACGTTTTAAGCCTTTCCCATTTTCAGTCCATTCCAGTGAAGTAAATCATGACCCATCTCTAGCTCCAGAGGTGGGACAGGAATGTTTTGAGCTAGTCAGAATATCATATCACACCGGACACAATAAGGAAGGAATAAAAAGGTAAAAACAACAGAAATCATTCGGAGTGAACGAGATACACAGAAATTTTCTTACGAGTTCTGAGACAAGGGCAGAAAGAGACTGGAGACTGCTCCTGAAAACATGGAGGCTAACCTATAGCACGTAGACATCAAGTCAGTCCGTGAAAGAGAACAGAGCTGAGACAGACAGCCTGGGTCTAGGTGACAGGGTATGACCCCCAGTTGAGATAAAACCATCATAATCCCAGAACATCTGCATTTTGTCAACACATACTCAGCTTCTAATGAGTTACTGTGCACTGTTGCCTTTGGTATCTACTCAATGCACTGCTCCAGAGGACTCTTGATAGCAGTAGGACTTGTTATAAGACGCCTGTCAGCTATTTCTGTCAGAGACTATTCACAATTTCCCTACCTCATCGATACATTTATTGCCAATGATCATTTTAAGCTTACGATCAAAGACTAGAACGAAAACCAATTCTCCACAGTAGGATCAAATTCGGTAGCTGTATTTCACTAGCATGAGAAAAGCAGTTAGTAAACTTGTCACAGTCTCCTGTCCTTCAAGTGGACATTTGAGATGGAAGCGCACTCAGGAGGCAGAATCAGAGGATTGTGAATTCCAGGGAACTCACACCTCTACGAATCCATACAAAGTAGAATGAAAAGGGCACAGCAACAGAGACAGGCCGCCTGCGGCTGAACTTTGAATTACCTCTGAGCTTCTTGACAGTCAAAAGGAAAGAGAAGTAATCAAACTAGCATCACCCTCACATCTGATGAAATGAAGCCTGTAGGCTTGTTAGGAGACGGGCTCCAATGTCAAGTCAGTGTCAACTACGTGGCAAGCGCTTTCCATATATTATATCATCCACTCTTCTATCTGGGGGGAACAGGTTTCCATTTTGGAACAAGAAGCAAAGTTCACTAAAATGAAATATCTTACTCCAAAGTCCCAGGGCTAGATAATGGTGTGAAGCCAAGATTTGAGCTCAGATTTACCTATTTCTAAAGTGAATTGCCTCTCTGTATCAGCCAGTTTCTCTTTATTATAACAAAATACCAAAAGCAATTAATTTTTTTAAAAGGATTTATTTTAGCTAATGGTTCTAGAAATTCTGGTCCAAAATCAGGCACGCATCACTTTGGGCATCTGACAAGGCATCTTGTGGCAGACACAAGTGGCAGAAAAAAATGATACATATCATAAATTGGAAGCAGAGAGGGACTGAAAACACACCCCAAATCCTCTCCTCAGTTAATTCCATCTCTCAAAGGTTTACCCACTTCCCAATAGCAGAACCATGGGAACCAATCCTTTATCAAATGGGCTTTGGGGGAACATTCAACACCTAAACTATAACACTCCTAGAGTAAAGGTTGTCTGTAGATCATGAGAAGTCAGCACATGCATATTTAATGCCCAAGATGATCCAAGATGTCACCTACACGATCACCATCTGCTTTCCCAACAATCCCCATTTCACATAGAGAAAAGCCACATAGAATATTTTTCTTGGTATTAAATAAAAGGGAGTTCAATTTAAGGAAGCATCTCAAATAAAACAGTTTCAGTACTTGGTGGACAATACATTACATTTTAACTCCACAAAAAAACAAGAGTATTTTTCCAGATGGATAGTTCTTACATAAATGAAATATCATCATTTCCTAGCTCTGCGATGGCAAGGGTGTGAAGCGCTAGGAAATCTAGCCTAAGAATTTCATGGTTCTGTTGACCTTGCTAAGTAAGAGGACAGAGCTTAGGGGATCCAAGAAAATGGGGAGCCAACATGCTGCTCTGATTCTCGAATCACCCATGTCTCAAGCGAGCCTAGTGGATGGGCTGAGCCTCCGCCTATTTATGCCGGATTCTCCAGCCTGCAAGTAGAGTGATCTTTCTAAAATGCAAATTTGAGCATGACATTCTGCTGCTTGAAAGCCCTTATTAAAGGCTGCACATTGCCTTCGGGAAAAAGTCCAAGATTTGAAATTCCTTCCTTTATGACTAAGCCCTCATGCCATGGCCTCATCTATTAGCCTTCCTTTTCTTCCCAAATGCTCTTCTAGTCATAGTGAGCTACTTTTAGCCCCCCAGTGAATCCTCCTCCACTTTCTGGCTAGTCTCCATGCTGCTTCTCCTCCAGTCTCGTCCCTCTCACTGTCCCTCTCCTTGCCCTTCCCTGCCATCTCTGCCTGGCTGAAACTGACTCACAATTCAGGCACCAAATCTGGGTCTTACTTTTCCTGTAAATCTCTGATTCCCCAGTCTGGAGTGAGGCTCTCTCCTATTCTGGCATTCCTATTGTCCCACCCTGGAACATAAGACTCACGGGGTTCTCTGCTGAGGCCTTAAAGCAGATACCAGGTATAAGACCCTTAGCGGACAAACCAGCTCATGAAAGAATAAGCCAAGTGCCAGATGTTTCACTGAAAGAAGTTGTCATCCATTTCAGTGCCTGGTTATATGAGTACAGAGGATGATTTATCGAAGTTTGAATATTAAGGTAAATTCTGCACCAGACTAGATGGATTAAATTGTAGATAAAAATGAGCGTAGTAGGGTGACCTCAAAATAGGTTCATTAACAAAAAGTGTCACCAGATCTGGCTGGACCAGCAGCTTCTGAGCCCCGGGAGTCTGGGAAGCAACAGCCTGTGTTTCTGTTCAGCAGAGAGGTGAGGAGAGTGCTAATCATAGCTGCACCACACTGAGTCAGGGATAAGATCTCTTAATGTTCAACTTTAGTTTGAACTTGGTTTTGCTCCATGGTAGCAAGTCTTGCCAGCTGATTAGCAAACAGCATTCAGGGTGGCTAGGTGACTGTTATACACCTGACACACAGGACTCAGCCAACCGTAGGGATGCATACCAATCCCTCAAGTCCCGATCCTCCAAATGCTAGAGGAAGCAAGAAGGTGCAGTTGTTGGGAAGAGCCCTGAGGTAACCACCAAAGGCTGGCCACTGTTCTAGTGGCCTCTACTCTGGGCTCCTGTTACTTTGGGACAAATCATCACTTCCCGGAGCCCCAATTTCTAATCTGTAAAATGGGGATAGATACCTTCTCTGCCTACCTCAGGGGTTGTGGTGAGGATCAAATAAGATAATGGCTGTTAGACAGCTTTGAACACTGTAAAGTGCCTTGGAAATTTGAAAGTGTGATTAAGAGACAGCCACTGTCCCCACACTCACTTCAAAGGGGAGAAACAGGGTGGTGAAGGCTGACATGCTCTGCTTTTGAAGTGCACAAGAGTGGCTCTCAGCAGAGGAAAAACAACGTTGCTGCTTAAAAGGCAACTTTCAAAACAACCATTTTCCCTCTGAGGGGAGAATAGAGTTAGGAGTACTTCAAAGGCTAGGGAAAATTTCCAGAAAAAAAATGACGTTCTTAATCCAACTTTTAGTCAAGTCACAGTTATTTCAGAACTCTTCATTTATTTTAAAAGAAAATTTAATGCTTTTAAAAATTAAAAACTATTAAAAGGGACAAAGATTCATTTTTCCTTGATCCTTCAGCTCCCACTGAAGGTGAATGTCAGGAGCCTGGCCTCATCTGTTCCTTCCTTGATTAAACATTCTTTCCGTCCTGATAAATTTCTTACCAAGAATAAGTCACCAAGAATAGCATCTTCTCTTACCCATCTCTGACACCCAGCTGTCAACCACTGTGAGGTTATTTATTCGGTGTTCCTTTCTCCTTTCTTTAAATATGGCAGCCTGCAAAAGATAAATTTCAAAATCCAAGGCAGAATCACAATATCTTACTTCACACTTCTAAGCAAAGTGAGACTTATTTTTATTATTATTTGTGCATGTGTGTATGCTTGAGTGCATGCGTGTGTGTGTGTGTGTGTGTGTGTGTGTGTGTGGGTGTGTGTGTGTGTGTCTTGGTTTCTCTGGTTTTTTTTTTGGCTTTGATTTGCTTTTAAGATATGATTTCTTTTTCTACAAGATGTATTTATTTATTTTATGTGTATGTGTGTTCATCAGTGTGTGTAAAGGCATCACATGTATGCAATGCCCACATGGGTCAGAAGAGGCCCTGGGACTGGAGTTACAGGCAACTGTAAGCCACCTGATGATGAGTGCTGGGAACTGAACCCAGGCCCTCTGCAAGGGCAGCAAGGGCCCTTACCCACTGAACCATCTCTGTAGTCACAACATCTTCATTTTTGTTTTATTTTTGTTTTGTTGAGACAAGGTCTCTCACTGACTTGAAATTCACTGAATAAATTAGACTAATCAGCCAGGGAGCCCCAGTGCCTACCTCATCAATAAGGGGATTCCAAGTGCATACCACCATAACCTACATTTCTTAGGTAGGTCTTGGACTCAAACAAACTTGGGCCCGTATGCAAGGCACGTACTTTACCTGCCAGGTCATTTTCTCAGCCTTTATAGTTGTTTTGAGAGGATCTAATTCTGTAGTACCAGCTGACTACAATTCCCTATGTGGGCCATGTTGGTCTCAAACTCATAGCAATTCTGCCTCCGCGTCCCCAGTGAGTACTGAGAGTACAGTCTGAGTCACCTTCTCTAGCAGGACTCTTTTTTGAAACAACTAAGTGCATAAATAGATAAAGTCTAGACCCTAGGCCATGAGTAGCAATGCAGGAGTGTCTAGCCATGACCCTCAGGAGATCAGCCCACTGGAACTTAGACAAACCTATTTTGTAATGTGACTGTATTCTCCCAGCATCCTGTCCTTCCTTTCCTCCAAAGCATCATGAAGGGACTGAAGTTCCCAAGGTCCAGAGAGCCTCATCTCTGCCTTGAGAGCCTCTCCAGGTTCCTCTGGCCATCACACAGTGAGGTTCCTGAGAGATATGTCTTATTTTTTTTCATAGATTGTATCTAGCTCTATAGAATGTGATCAGATCAGATGGTTCCCAGACAAAGTCCAAAGCTCGGTAGAATGTTCGCATTTTCTGCTCTCAGGAACCATGCCCAACCAGATAGCCACAAGGAGCTGGGTGGAGAGGCTCAGAATGGAGAGAGGTGACCCACAGAGAAGGAGCTCTTTTCTCCCACATCCCCCCCACCAGCTCTGGCCTCAGAGTATATTTTTGCAAAGAGCTTTGAAGGCACAAGTGAAAGAAATCTCAGTGGTCTGAAGCCAGAGAAAGGCAGCTGCCAAGGGAAGATTAGTCCCAAGGAACAGAGAAAGAGCACCCGCAAGCAGGGTGACATCATAGGGAAGAAGAGGCGCCCGAGCCCCAGCGCCACCACAGTTCTAAGTGACCCATTTAATTAAAGTTGTGCCTCTTGCTGGCATGAGAGCAATGGAAGTGTCAGTTTGCTTGTCAGGCGCTTTTTTGCCTGGAGCACAGATCAGAGCACCAGTGGCTGTGTGCCAGCCTAGTCTCTAGCACAGATGGGAAGGTCAGGGGTAATTACCTTGCCTTGGCCAGTCGCCTTCCTGGGTAAAATTACAGAAAACTAGGAGAGAGTGTCTCCACCTGATTCTTATTCTGCCTCATTTCCAGGAAGGGTTCAGGACAATCATATGTAACTTTCTGATTTGGGCAGGAAAGCTATCCAGAACCTTCCCCTTCTGAGGGTTGCTTTGTACAAGTCTGATGTGGAGATCAGCCTAGCCATAGGGATGCTCTGGCCCATTCCCCAAAAGTGTAACTGGCTCATCTAACTGAACTCTGCAGGACACACATGAAGAGTTTACTCAATCCCTGCCATCAGCTGTGGGCTGTCAGGGCTTCCCTGACCCTGTTTCAAGGGTATCATGGGCAATCCTGGGCTGCCTGGTCTCACCTCCGGTCTAGACTGCAGGCTGAGATTTCCCCTTCCTCACTAGGGATCAGGGTCTGGAAAGACAGGATGTGACCTGTCGACTCACTTGTCTCCATATTTCACTCCTGGCGTCGATTCATTATCTTCCCATTCCAGGGAGATACTAAAAGTTACTTCCGTGTTTTGAGGTCACGTTGTGTCCTGGGTGTCCAATCTTCTTTAGTTCCGGCTGGGATGCCCTTTGAAAAGCTCTTTCCTCCAGTCTGGAGAGGTTCTGTGCTGACCCCTCCTTCTCACCTTTAGCCACCCAGGCTGTAGGCATTCCAGCTCTGTGAGGCAACCCAGAACAAGTCGTGTCACCGTGAAAGTGCACAAGAGATAGGGATCGGCATGCTTGGTCAAGGGTGCGGGTTCTAGGAGTTTGGTGCTGACAGGCATGAAAGGTCGCTACGGAGAAATGTGGCCCTGTATAAAGAGAATGTTCAAGCGCCAGCATGTGCCTGGAAAAGAGTGAAGATGACCTTGACCTCGCATACTTTTTGGTGATGGTAATGATAATAATGAGAAGAAAAATAATGGAGGCTTAACCTGCTCTATGCCAATTATTTCTAAGTAGTTTCCCAAAGAGAAGGAAAACTGATCTTTCTGAGGCACTTTTGTGAGTATCGCGGAGGAAAGAATAGAAGGACCAGGTTGGGAGCTTCAGCGTCCTTCCCATTTCTTCTCTAAACCCACTGACTTTGTGTGAAACCTATGTGAGCAGACTCCAGCTCTTGGTTAATCCTTGCCTCAGTTTCTGGTGGAAGAGGCCCAGGCAGCCAAGAAGCTCAGAGAAAGGAGAAGCAAATCCATGGTAGACCAAGGAACTATCTTGGGGGTGAAGAAAGCCTCAGCAATCAAATAACAAGGCCCAGTACTGGAGCTGTTCTTAGGTCAAGGTGTGCTTGGTTCTCTCCAACCATCCTCAGGCCACAGAGACAAAGCTGGGCCTCTTTCTTCTCACCTCTGCTGCACCTCCAGGTCCCCATGAGGACAGCTGCTTCCTCTAGGTCTCCTGGTTTCTTCACTTGACCTGGGGCCAGTTTACGCCCACACAGCAGCTAGGAAATCTGTCCTAAATGGGTATTTATCAGGCTGTGCCACTTGCAGTCAAGGCTGGGAGGCACCTGAGCTCTTAGTTCTGTTTTCCTTTACCCTACTCCAGACACGTGACTCTTCTCCAGCTTCTTTTTGTGTCTTTCTCCTCTCTTCCTTTCCTGCCTGTGCTGTTTTCTACAAGCAGCCCCTGTCCCGCTATTTTTCACAGAGCTCTTCTTTCTTGTCCTTGAGGGCTCAGCCTGAAATCTCCTTCCCAGAGAGGAATTCCTTGACCTCTGAAATTAACAGATCCTGGATCTCTGTTCTTTCACCTGCAGTTCTCACAGGCTCTGGTGTTTCCTGTCCTGGAGAACTGGGGGACAAAGGGAGGCTGATGGCTGCAGGTAATGTTTTCCTCATCTTTTATCCACTGCCTTGCAGGTCTCGGCTCTTGGGAGGGCCCGTCGAAATTAGAGCATGGAGGGAGAGGCAGGCTGGAGATTTTCCCCTCTCTGATTCAGGTAGTATCTCCAATAGCTTTTGAGGCAATTGGAAACCTTTGAAGGGTTTTAAGCAGAAAGAGGCATCCTCCACTACACGTTTTTAAAACATCACAGTGATTGCTCTGTGCAAAATGTATTGGATTTGGAGAAAGGATTTAGGAGGCAATCCCTGTGAGAAATGATAATGGCTTGGACCAGAGTGATTGCAACTCAGAGGGAGAGAAGTGGGCAGATTAAAGCTGTCTTTGAAGGAAGGATTAAGGGAACTTGGTGATTGTTTAGATGAGATGCTTGAGGGAGAAGAAGGGTTAGAAATGACTTCCCTGTTTCTGGCTTGGGCAACTTTGTAGTCAGAAATGTCATTTATTATGATGATACAAACTCAGATGAGACAAATATTGTTCAAGGGGGGAAGTTTGTATGTATTTCTGTGACCATTTTCCCTTCATCCTGTAGTATCTTTTATCTACCATATCATCCATCATCAATGTATCTTATTATCTATATTCTATCATGTCTTGAAGTTTGGGTTATGTTATATATGCTATGTTATGAGTTTATGTTTCAACTGTTTGTTTTATATAAATGGAGTATTTATTTTCATTTTGTATATTGGCTTTATATTCTCTCTTGCCAAGTTCATAAATTAGATTTTGTAGATTTTTTTTCTTAGTGTGTGTATTTTTTAAAGATTTTTCTATGTAAACATTACACTAGAAATAATGACAGTTTTACTTACTTATTCATAATCTGTGTGACTTTACTTCTGTAACTTACTATGGCTAGAACCTCTGTTCTGTGAGATATGAACATTTAATTACTCCAGCCCAAGAGCCAACAACAGACTGAAGTAACAATTTTACCAGAGTCCAACTTGGCAAACCAATGAGTTTATTGGGATTACTTATAGGTGAGGGTTGGTTACAGGAGTAGGGGCAACTCAAAGGCAGCTGCATCATGGAAGAGCCCACCCCAGCTTGAGTGGTAAGCCAGGAAAGCAGCTCTCTGCATGACTTGCAGCAGCTTGATAGCCTTAGGTAGAGGCCTTGTGACTAGTTCTAGTTTCAGGGACTTCCTGAGTCTTGTGAGTTTTTTACTTCCTGAGTTACAGGAGCCTCCTATCTTCTTCCTGGAGGGAATGTTTCAAGTCAATGGAAACTGTTACAAAGCAACATCTGGTGCCATGATGAAAAGTGAAAAGAGAGAATAACCTAATCCTATCTGTGGAAGTGAACTCAGTCCTTTGTTATAAAATGTGGGGTTAGCTCTCGGACTAGAAAGGGCAGATTTTTAAAATATCAGATTGAGATGATCTCTTCCTATTTATTCCTGAGAGTTTCATCAATGGATATTCAGTTTTGTCAGTTTTTCTATGTTTATTGAAATAATCACATTTTCTTATGATTATTTTAAAAAGATCACTTTATTGGTATAGGCAAAGGATGCTAAGGGAAGGAGAATCGGTTTTCTCCAGTGACCAGCTCCCTGAGAGGTTATCTAATTCCAAGTGAGCAGCCATAAATACAGGTAAGCATGAGCACCATTAAATGGACTCAGGACATTATATAGATATAGACATAGATAGATAGATTAGGTATAGATATAGATGTAGATAGATATTATAATCAAAAAGAGGACAAGAAATTGAGAGGGAGTTGGAGGACATGGGATGAGTTGGAGGAAGCCTGCGAAGGGTGGAAATAATGCATAGACAATACTCATGGATGAAAGTCTCAAAATGCTTATATTTTTATATGATGAGTTTGAAGATAAGTATGCATCCATGAGGCCACAGATAAGCCATAGACATATCTATCCCTTTCAAAAGCTTCCTTATACACCGCTTATTTATTATTACTATTATTTTAAAATAAGAACATTTAGCATAAGATTTGTCGAGACCACGGCATCTACTACCACATGCTCTGCTTTTACAAGTTTGTTTTAGGTCCATAATGTAATTTGTGTCTTAGTTCAGCTTCTACATCTGACTAGAATGTCCTCCAAATTCATCTTGTGGCAAATGACAAGATGTGCATCTTTTTAAGCTAAGTACTTTTTATTAGTATTCCATTCCATGTGTCACAGTTTAAATCTGTTCATCCAATGATGCACATTGTTTCTAATGCCATCGCTAATGTGGACAATGATGAATATGAAGGAGCAGATATCTCCTCAAGGTGCTGATTTCAGTTCTGTATTCTTGGCCTAAATCTCAGACAAGCAGTGTTTTTACATAGTGGCGAGATTCCCTTTGCTGTTTTATTGAAGAATTCATATCTATCTTCAATATCTATCTTCAGGTCTTCTTTTTCTTATGGTGTATGTGATGCTTATAGCTGATGTAATCTTCTGAGGGGAGGTCACACCTGAATATTCCAAAGATTCAACAAGGAGTTTTCATCCTGACAGGTGATACGAGCTCTCATACACGTCAGCTCTCCTGACACTGTGGGACCTGTGGCTGTGGGAGCTGTGATATTTCTGTTCAGCCTTCATTCTGCAGCATTTGCTCCTTGCTGGATGTTGGAGGTGTACACATAGCCATCCCTGCAGGACACTAAACAGCTGTGAATGCTGTGTCTGCTTCCCAGCTCAGTGAGACAGTGCTCCCCTTGGGATCTACTTCTCTGGATCAGCAGAAAGCATCCCAGACAGAAAGCCAAATGAACCTGGAACCATCTACCTCAGTGTCCCTTTCTCAAGAATTTTGCAGCTTTATTCTGCCTGTTTCCCAATACCTATGAACAGCCACATGTATTTATTTAATTTATATAACATGATGATAATGATGATGATGATTGTGATAATGTTGATGATGATGATGATGATTGTGATGATGTTGATGATGATGATGGTGATGCATATGGCCCTACTTTTTTCTAAGCTCTCAGTTGGTCTATGTAATCTAGAAAGGTATCTTCCAATTCAGGAAAGTTTCTAAATTTTGACATAGCTAAATACCTTCTTTCCGTTTTTCTTTTGAGAATTCATATTACTTAGATTTTTAGGTCTTAGAGACCTAAATTGATATTTTCCCAATTGATACATGACATATCTTTGGTTCTGCATCTATTTTTTATTCTTTGACTTTCTGAATGATACTGTCTATTTCATCGTCTAAGCTTTCCAGTGATTTCTTCACTTTTATCACCTTTTTTAATATTCACGGTTATAGTCTTGCTCTCTGAATGCTAATCTTGATAACTTCTTTTCTTTGGTTTCATGGAGATATTACCTATCAATAATATAATGATCACCTTTAAAGCTTTCCTTTTCTTACGTAGGACCTGACTCTTGACCTGGGTCACTGTTAACCCAGAGTTGTCCTTTTCTGCTATGTGGTAAGTTAGAAGACATCTTCGCTTTGGGGGAATGCCTTACTGTCTATTCAAGGTTTAGGATACTTTATTTCAAACCTCTGCAACCCAAGACTCAGAGATCATTGTGGAAGAGGAGGCAGAAAGATTGTAAGAGCCAGAGGTGGTGGATGACTACAAGAAAACAGAGTTTTGCAGACAGCGGGGCAGTAGCTCATATGAACTCACAACAATGGTGACAGCATGCACAAGTCCTATGCAAGCTCAAACCAGCCTAGACATGGGGAAGTATAAGAAATCCCAAACCAAACTAAGGAACTTTGGGCAATTAATGGCTACTGGGAACGAGAAAGAGAGTGTCTTATAGGGATAGGACTCTTGGTGGGCCCAGTGGATGGACCTACACTGAAGGACATTTGAGGACACAAAACAGACTCTACATGCTGCATTATAGATATATATGCATATATACATATATATATATATGTATATATGAAAGTTCATTAAATTGGGCATAAGGCAATGGTGGGAGACACAGAGAGAGGAGGGGATCTAAATGTCACCAAACTATATTATATGAAATATCACAAAAATTCAATAGAAAGTGCTAAAGGGAAAAAAAGAAACTAAGAGTGGCCTAGAAGTGCTATGCAGGTGGCAAGGCTTCCACACTGTGGATGTCCAAGTAGCCTGGGTATGAACTGCCAGCATGGACAGCTGGATGACCTGTTTCTTTGGGAATCCTCAATTCCACTATCTTTATCTGTCTGTTAGACTGGGAAGATGCTCCTGAGAAGATTTTCCTCATTTTCCTGGAAAGTCATGCCTGGCTACCTGGATCTTAGCTGCAAAAGTGAAAAGATGTCTCTGCGTATAATCTTGCCTGCAATACCTTCTTTTGTTGTGGAAGCCTTGACCTTGCATAAGTCTGCTGTTCCCCAGGGTGATGGCCTCTTTTCTCCTCTCCACAATCTTGTTGAGAGTAAAGAAGCAGCAGTAGTAATGTCTAATAAGACATTGCTAGAGTAGGGGGAGTGGGTCTCCAGAATCGCGTACATTCTAATCTGAGCCCATTTCATTCCACTCCTAGGAAAATGGGACTATTTAAAAAATTGAGGTTGGAAACTAGTTTACTTTCCAGCTCTCTCACTGCAGCCTCCCGATTTCAGCTTCCTTTACACTGGCAAGTAGTGTATGTAAACTGAGCACACCTAGAATCCCAGCTACTTGGGAGGCTGAGGCAGGAAAATCACAAGTGTGAGGTTTTCTGGGCAACATAATGAATTCAAGAGTAGCTTAGGCAACTTTGAGAGACCCTGTCTCAAAATGAAAATAATAAAGGGATACAAATGAAGCTTAGCAGTAGAGTGCTTGCTTAACTTCCTTAGCATGCATGAACGTTTAGTATGTACAGAAAAAAGGACAAATGTATGTTTACATGTGTGACACAGCCTACATAATTCTGTTGCTGTTGTTCCCCTCACCATCTTTTATCCTGGGGCTCCGAAGGTTTAGACATTTATTTATTTATTTATTTATTTATTTATTGTGTTTTTGAAACAGGGTCTCCCTGTAGCCCAAGCTAGCCTGAAACTCACTATGTTGACAAGGCTGGCCTCGATTTCACAGAGATCTGCCTGCCTCTGCCTCCCGAGTGTTGAGATTAAAGGTGTGTGACACCATGCCTAGCTAGATCTTGATTTTTTACTTCCATTTTATAGCATTTTGGAGAAGACCTCTCTCCGTACTTTTTCAATGAATAGATAAAATGATAGTTGGGTAGTTGGATATGCAGAGCTTGTAGCTCAAAGTCACCAAAGCAAAGCAAGCCTGGAGAGGTCAGACTTTCCAAACTATAGAGTGCTGAGATGAATATAAATCTTGTCTCCAAACTTCAGAGCAGAAGATGAAGAGTGGAAGCTTTTACCTGAAAACATAAGAACCTTGGGAAACTCCTTGTCATGAGAATTGAGTGCCAGCTACTCATATAAACACAGTTGTTTTCCCAGAGGTTCAGAAAAACCTTGAGAAGCAGAGCCATGGCTGATCACATAAGAAAACACGTGTGTGTAGACTCGTGCCAAAGCCCACCTTTCTACCTTACTGCTGTTTGGCTAGTGTACTCACTCCAGCTCTAAGCCTGATGCTCCAGTGGCTTTGGGCCAGAGCTACCTCAGCTAAGACCCAGGAAACAGTTCTTTTTCCATCATTATGATTGGTTTGTGAAAAATATATTCCCATATAGAAGTAGGTTTATTTGAGGCCCCATTTTCTTAGCTAGAGCCCCTATTCTGTTCTACTGGGAAATCAATTACCCTAGCCATCAGCTATTTCCAAAAAAATTTGAGAATAGATATTTTCTCTGAGTCTTTGTTAAGTAAATAAACACCCTTCTAACAATATGCAATCCTCAGAAGACCAGGGCAAGCCTCAGTATAAGTGGATTGACTGCCTTATCCAGGGCAGCCGCCACCTGATTCAGAAGGTAGGGTTCTCCTACGCTGTGTCCTGGACACTCCTGTGCCATTTCAGTCTATCCACTTCCTGGGAGCATCCCATGGACATAAGCCTGAAAAACCCTCGTTTTCTGAAGCTACCTAAAACCCTAAAAGTTTGGATATAGGCAGACCACCTCCTCCATCTTACCCTTTCCAGTCAGCCTCTGGGAACACCCATAAGTATAGACAGGGGCTGGAGAGAGGGCTTTATCAGGTGGCAATTTCTTCTGCAGGTTGAGAGATTTCATTTTGATCCTCTTCAGCATTGCATTATGGTGCATCAACGTCGTGATCATTTTCCAGCCACAGACGGAATTATTTCCACCAGCAACTTTGCTTTCTGATCTCCTCATCCTCATGTGTCTGCCTACTGACAAACCAGAGCTGTCAGAGCCACCTGTCACTGCAGAGGGGGGAAAAAATACCTATTTGACAACTGTATCATCTTCTAGCACATTCTCTATACCTGATGTCTGCATTCCAACCCATGTTTTTGACACTTCTGTTATTTCAAAGGGACTCGTGAAATTCTTCAAAAAAGAACCTCAAACTCAATTAATTTAAATTCATTTTCATTCAGAATGTGCTAGATGACATATTTAAGAGAAAGTGTGTGTGCTATGGGAGGACCTTCTTGGAAAGAAACAACTTCTCTCATCAGAAGCAAACACAGAGGCCTCCAAGGAGTGCAGCAAGTCAGGACAACAGAAGGTGACTCTCGGTGTGACTGGGGCTGCTGTGGTGGAGGACACCTGCTTCAAATCCCGGTGCTAACCGTGCACTTCTGGAAGAGACTTGTTCAAGTGAAAGAAACACACCTTCTCCGGGACTGGGATACGGCTCAGGGAACAAAGCATTAGCTATGCAAGCATGAGAACCCGAGTCTGGACATAACTAGCTAACGTGGTGATGTACATCTGCAATCCCAGTATTTGTAGGATCCCCAGTCTAGCCAACTGGTGAGTTCTGGCTTCAGTGAGAGACCCTGTCTCAAAAGCAAGGTGACCAGCAATAGAAGAAAATGCCTGACCTCAATTTCTGGCCTTCACAGGCATGTACATGGGTGTGTGCACCCACATTCATATATTCGTACACATGCCTCTCCCTCTCTCTTTCTCATATACACATACACACAGAGAGAGAAAATAGATAAAAATAGAAAACACACTTTATTGCCCATGAAATCACATTACACAATGATAATAATTTACCCCTCCCACAGTGTCGCACATGTCTCCTGACAACATGCCATAGACATATCTGGTCTGTAGGATTCCCCTACAGCCGTAGTAAAGCTAAGCTTGCATGCTCTGTCCTGTGGTTCCTGGTTGAAGCTGTTTCTCTTTGTTTTGATTTTTATCTTACTCAATACCAACCAAACTAAAAAGAAATATTGTTTGCACAAGGGGCCTCAGTCAACATGGAAATGCTTGTTTTCAAAGTTGAATGGTAACTCCTTGGCTTCAGATGTGCAATGGCAGCCTACATTGCACCCGCCACCCACAGGTTCTCATAGAAGTGCTCATCACATCAGGAAAAACAAGAATAAATCAGTGCCAGCACTTAAATAGAAGCAAGAGTGTCATCAACGAAACAGAAATGATAAAAAATTTATGGACAATAGAACACTGACATGATGGGATTGTTGCAACTCAAAACTCTCCAGGGAGAAAGCTATGGCAGCGTAAGGGCGGGGTTTCCCGTGGGAACCCCAGAGCATCTCCCAACTTGTGTTTGGCTGTGAGTGGTAATCAGGATCATTAGCTGGAAGACTGTCTGCAGCAGTGGTTTCCAATTGTTTTGAAATACACAGTATTTTTGAAAATGTATTTACAATTTATGTAAATTTATTTACTCATAAATTATATAAACGCACTAGGCTGACTAGCAAATATCTCAATGCACATAAATTATGACATTAATCATTAATGAACATGAGTAAAATTTTATCAGCCAAATAGTCTACATGATAGTTGTGAGCTTTAGGCACCAAATTTTCATCAAATCTTAAGAAATCATCATTATTCCCATCACATGATGCCAGAGAAAAGCTAGAAGTGTCAGACTGGTTAGCACTGGTGTTTACTAGCATTAGTATTTTCAATCTTTGATTAATATTTTCTATGCCAGAATTTTAATCATTTAACCACTTTGCAAAGATTAGACATTTTTAATGGAATGTATTATCAATAAACCCCCTTACAGAAGAACATACGAATAATGATTCATCACAGGACAAAGAAGCAAACAGCAGATTATAGAACTTGTGCTCTTATCTCAGGAATGAGAATTCATATATTAAAATTTTCATAGGCTTAAGCCTGTGAAAGAAATTAATGGCTTTCATATTTCAAAGAAAATACATGTACATAATTGTTCTAAGATGCTTTGATGTGTGATGAAGTTGAGTAACCCTTAGGGAGAGTAGTATTTCCAGGGTGTTATCCTCTGCACTAGCTGGTGTTGAACTTTCCTGAAGTTCAAAGAATCTGGTTGAAGCATCTAATTCTAGCTAGAGCCTTGATGTCCACAGTGTAGTTATTTTTAAAAGTGGACAGGAGGACAGGGCATCGTTATCCTCACCAGCAGAGCAACACACACACACACACACACACACACACACACACACACTGGAGAAGTGTCACTAAAACACAAAATAAAATGCAGATGATAAGGCCTGGACCCAAATCATTCATCAGACACTAATGCGAACCGTGACCTTGTTTGTCTGTGCTCACTATCGGCCTTTTCCCTGAAACCTTATACACAGTGGCAAAGGGCCCCTTACAGCCATTCTTACCAAACGGTCTTGTCCTTAATTCATAAATGTAGGAAATAAGCCAAAATCACCCAGCTTTTAAGATAAATGAACAATATGAAAGAAGAGGGAGTAAATGAACTAAAACAATACAATAAATTAAAAAGACCAATAAATATAAGCAGAGAAATGAAAGCAATTTAAAATTTCCACCTCATTCTTAAATTCTTAGTTTCATTTGAGAAAGAATTCAAAAGATGCAATCAGAGATGGGAAACTGATTAAACATTTGAAATTTGAAAACTTCAAATTTGAAATTTGAAGTCATAAATAACAGAGCAGAAAAATAAACATAAATAAAGACCAAACTAGTAGAGAACATAAGGAAGTATTCCATAGCATGAGAAAAAAGCAAAAGAAATGTTTGTGTAAATATTTTTAAAAGTAAAGGAGGAAAGAAAATTTTTTACAATATGTTTAATATAGATTCCAGTGGGAGAGAACAAAGTCAATGAAGATGGAGATGTGATCAAAGAAAAATGGTGGCACCTAGCCAGACAAAATGGTTTTCCTCTCTTATCTGCACTAAACACAGCTATAACCCCCAGAAATGGAGCAGAAATGGCCAGAGAATGCCAAAAGGTAGCAAGAAAAAATGTGAACCTGTTTGGGGCTTCAAGACTAGATCAATAACACAGAGACAGGGTGCCTCGAATTCCCATATCCAAAAGCCAACAGCTGCCAAAGCCAGCATTCCCAGCCTCTAACTTGGCAATGGAGGATAGCCTAGAGATTATGTCTTCTGGATCAAACAGAAGTGCCTCTACCCAACACAGTCCGTAAGGCCAACTATTGAGAATACCCCCTAAGAATATACAGCCAAGAAGACATTCTTTCCTCGCCACACATTAGAGCCATGGAGAGACAGAGGTGCAAGCAATCACAACAGGCAGCCTGATCTGGGAAGCTATGTAGTCTCATGACTCATCTCTTCGAGAGATACTCTTGGTTAAGAGAACCAGAGACTCAGCTAAAGCAAGAAGCCTTGTTCCAGAATCTCCTTTGTACCCATGGCCTCTAGACTCCCATGAGCTTCCCAGGGCACCCTAAGGATATTTGTGAAGAACACCCTTAGGGAACCTTTCCCACTCCTCTCTCATTGAGACCAATCTGATGGCAGAGGCAGTAAGGGCAGAGTGAAAGGGGGTCTAAATGCAAAAAGATTTCTCATACAAAATTTACAAAAATTCCATTACAGAGGAAAAAAAATAAAGGAATATCTTCAACCCGACAAAGGGCATTTATGAAACACTCATAGATATCATAATAATGTAGAACATACTCAAGACTGAAAGTTGCTCTCATAAGATGAGGATCAATGCAATTTTTCTGATTCTATTCACATAATACTGAAAGGTAAGTCAGGGAAATTAAGCAAGACAAAGAAATAAAAAAGTACCCAAACTAGAAAAGGAAAATGAAAATTATCCCTATCTGTAGATCAGAAACACACATACACACACACACACACATACATATATGAACACACATATACATATGGATTCCTTAAATTTGGTGTGTGTGTATGTGTGTGGGGGGGGTGTATAAAGAGGTTGAAAAAAGCCATAAACAAAGTCAGCAAAGTTATAGGACAACAAAAATCAATCATATTTTTACATACAAGCAATGCACAATACAAAAAAAAATTAAGGAGGCTATTGCACTTACAGTGTTATCAAAAAGAATATAATACTTCAGAATATATTTAAGTGAGTTTAAGCAAGATGCAAGAGTTGTATACTGAACACTATAAAACATTTCTGAAAGAAATTTAATAAAATCTAATAAATGAAAAGACATCTGTATTCATGGATTGGAAGACTAAATATTGTTAAGATCACAAGACTCCCCAAAGCAACCTGCAGATTCAATGCAATCCATATCAAATCCCCATAGTATTTTTTGCAGAAATTGAAAAAACTGATCCTAATATTCATATAGAACTTCACAGTGCCCTAAATAACCAGAACAATCTTAAAAACAGAGAAGAAAGTTCCAGGACTTGCATTTCCCAATTTTCAAATTTATTAGAAAACTACCACTAATGCAAATGGCACGATCCTGGCATGTGGGTCTACATAGATTAATAGAATAGAGTTGACAGTCTACAAATTAGGCATCTGCAATCAATTCATTTTTTTAAAACACAGATGCCAAGATCATTCAGTCGGGGACCAGTAGTCTATTCAACCAGTGAGTCTGGAATACTGGAGGTCCAAGAGGAATGAAGTTGAAAACCTACCCCACTGTATATTAATAAGGATGAAATTTAAATGGGTTAAAATCTAAATGTAAGGCTAAAATCTAAACTTGTAAAAGAAAATGCAAGAGCAAATCTTCATGACTTTGGCAACAGATTCTTAGACGTGACACCAAAAACACAGAAGGAAAATCATAGATATATGGAAGGTCACCAAAATAGAAACCTTTGTGCTTCCAGAGACACTGACAGGAAAATAGAATAAGAGTGGGAAAGCAGTTGATAAGCGTCTGGCTTCTAGAACACTTACAACAACAATTGAAAAAACCCAAATGAGCAAAACACTTGAATAGATAGATGGTCTTTCCCAAGATGCACAAATGGCCAAGAAAGTACATAAGGGACTGGATATTATTGCCACTGAGGAAGTACAAATACAAACCATAATAAGGTATCACCTTATAGCTGGTAAGTTAGTTATAATAAAAAGTGGAAAAGAGAAGGCTCAGCAATTAAGAGCACTGGCTGCTCTCAAAGATGACCTAAGTTCAGTTCCCACCCACCCATGTGACAGCTAACAGCCACAAAAATTCCAGGTCCAGGGGCCCTCTTCTGTCTCTGGGGGTATTACATGTCACAGGTGCACTTACATATGTGAAAGCAAAACATTCCTACACATAAAAATACGGATAAATAAATGAATAAATAAATAAGGAAGGAAGGAAGGAAGGAAGGAAAGCGTACACACTGGTGGAAATGTACAGAATGTGTAATAGTTACACATTGCTGGTTAAGTGTGAAATGGTGTACAGCAATCATAAAAAACAGTTTGACACTTCCTCAGAAAATGTGAAAATTACCATATGATCCAATCTTGAAATTCCATTCCTAGATATATACCCTAAATAACTGAAAACAGATGCCAAGCAGAAGCTTAACATAACATTCAGAGCACAGTAGCCAAGAGTCAGAAGTAACCCAAATGTCAATGAATACTAAATAAACAGAAACATGGTATATCAATAAAATGGAAATAGTATTCAGCCATAAAAAGGAATAAAGAACCTATATATATATATATATATATATATATATATATATTACAAATGGATAAGCAGAAAATTATGTTAAGTGAAAGAATATCACATGAATAATCACATATTATATGATTTCATTTATATAACTATCTTGGCCAGCTAAACCCATTAGAGGCATATGGCAGAGCAGTGGCTGCTGCAGACTGTGTGTTGGGCAGAGCAGTGAGAGGGACTATCAATAGAAATAGTTTTCCACTTACAGCAACAAAAGAACTCGGATGTAATAGCTGTGACAACTACACCTTGAAAATGTACTAAATCCATTAAACCACTTTAGAATGGTTAATTTTCTGATTCACAAACAAATCTCTTAAAATGCTAAACCCCAAATTGTACAAATAGCACAGCTCTAATTATGTAACACTTCTGAAATCACAAACTTTTTAAAATGGAGCACAGATAAGGAGGAGGTGACAGAGGAATGGATGGAAATTGATGCTATCAAAGGGCTGCAGAAGGGATCCTTGGAATCTGTTAGTACTAGATTGTGATGTGAGATGTAATCCTCTAGGTGGTAAAATTAGTGCTTAAGTTTATACATGTCTGCACACACATACACATGGTAAAAGAAAATACAGGAAGTCTGTGTAAAGTTGATACGTACACCAACAGTAACATCAAAACATTTTGATAACAAAACCATCCTACAGTTTTGCAAAATGCTACCATGGGGAAAAGTAGATCTCTCTTTATTATTTCTTAAAATTATATATGAATATATGATTACTTTAAAAATATGGCAAAAATTATCATAACATCAGCAATTATAATTTATGCAAATGAATTAAAATAGCATAGTAACTTATGAAATCTTAGGAGCCATACTTAAGACAAAATTGAAAATAAAAAAAGAGGAAATGGTTTACTAACATCAACAAACATGTTTCTGAGTGTCTTGCATGGTTACACTATGGTTCTGGATGCTGAGAGATCCCTATAAACAGAGAAGAAAGAACGGATGATGGTTCACCTGCATAGAGCACACATCCTAATGTTGAAAGAATAAGGACATTACACAACAAATAGACACATACTCAATGTAACTGCAACATATGGGGACACTAGAGCAATGTGGATACAATTCCATAGGGGGATATGATAACAGCATTCATTGGAAGAAATAGTAAATTGCATTATTCAAATTTAAACAAAACAATGCTACACAGTGTTAATTTCATTCAAGATATTACATATGACAATATTTAGGAGTGAAAAATAATTGCACAAAATAATAAAGAGAATGATCTCAAAAGAAATTGTAACAATCATGAGCTAGCAAGTGAGATTCCATTATGGAACTTGGATGATTAAGAACATGGAGTTTCTTAATATTTAAATGAAAGCACATCTGTCCGGAGCTAATGAGGAAAACAAATTCTGTGCCAAATTAGCCAGTTTCAGAAACCCTGATTTCTCCACCATCATAATTCTGTTCCTATATAATGCCAACACAAATCATATCTGCAGGGTTGGAGAAGTAAGCCAATGGATGAGGGATGGGCCAACAAACTTGCAGTGTTTGTTGTAAAGATTAATTGAGGTCAGATTTTACTTATTCATCTATCTCATTTACTGTTTATCGTGTTCTAGATGTTAGTGTTTTCCAGGATAGTGTAAGGAATACTGCAGTAACAAAATCCCAGGTCCTGGTCTAAAAAGGCTTATTTATCACCCACATAAACTATAACACAGGTCACATTGCTCTCCTCCATCTTGTAGCCAAGACACCTGGCACTTGTGAACTCCAAGGTCAATACAGCCAAGAAAGCAGGCTTTGGAAGACTTAGTTAAATATTTCTAAGCACCAGCCCAGATCCAGCTCATAACATCACCGATTGGCTAGAATCTTGTCATGTGGTTCACTGTTGGAAAAGGAAGCTGGGATTTGTGGTCTCCCTGTGTGTTCAGGAAAATGAACAGCAAGGAGACAGGGAGGAGCCACAACACTGGATAAGCTAGGACTCTGGTGTCCTGCTGTTGTTTCTGTTTGTTACTATTCCCTCGTCTGTTTTGCATGCCTTCACAATGACAGAGCAAACTACAGCTGTTCAACTGTGTGCCAGCCATTAGTCTCTTTAAAGAACTTAGCTTGTGCAACAACCCTACCAAATAAGTTTATTATTATCAATCAAGACGGAGAGGCTGGGATTGCCTAAAGTCACAAGTCAGTAATCATTTGTCTTATTACTAGCATCCTTCTACTTCAGAGAGAAGCGTCTCCTTCGAGGGAAGCAGCTATCCTGGTACTGTCTCCAGCCCTTCTCCTTTTGAAAGCTGCCTTCCTGGTACAGAACCACTGACACATGGTAAAGAGCTCCCCTTCACAGTAAATTTTTTCTTTGATTTACTGGTTGTGTTAAAAATTGTTGTTCTATAATGGTCACATCTGGAGAATGCTGCACTTAAAGGGAAAATTGCCCTTAATAAGAACGAATGATACTAAAATCCCCCTTCCCCGATGAAATGATTCCCCTCTCTTTTGTTCCATGTGTGAGCACACCAGAAAAGCTTCTTTGGTCTATTATTTCCCAATTACCTCCTCTGGTCTTAGCTGAGAGCGGAGACGGAAGATGGGATCATAAGGCTCATAACATTTGATCTTTTCCAGGCTTCAGCAAACCTGTGAATCACTTTCATAAGCTAAATCAATAACAGGTGTCACCTGGTGGCAGGTAAGAGCAATTCGATGGCTTTTCTAATACCTTGCAGGCATTGATTTCTCCACATATCAGGAGAAAGGACACAAGAGATAGAGAATACAAGAGGATGCAAAGCCAAGTGACCACACTGCTCTGAAGGTTGGCTCAGAAGACATCAGACTTGTGCCTGATTTCCTGATCGCTGCCCATGCCAGGAAAGCTCGCTTCCCTCAGGAGCATCCCAGGTCCAGGGCTCAGAAGGACACTGCTTAGCATCCACATGCAAGATTCAACCAGGACCTGCATTCACTAACTAAAACAGGCAGTTGCTCTGCGATGCCTGTTCTCAAGAATCTATGGCTTAAAAACTGAGCTATCAGCAAGCACAGGGTGGCAAACATGGTTCTCACTGTGTGGCCTTTGACCAACAGCTTCAGCATCACTTGAGAGCTTGTTAGAAATGTGGATTGTTAGGCCCTAGCTCCAACTTACTGAATCAGAATCTCTGGGCTGGGACCTGGCCATCTTGCTTGATGATGCTCTGGTTTGGGAATAACTGGGCTCAAAGGACCTAGAGAGGTAACCATACTGAGCTCACCAATCTCACAGAAATTAAATCCAAAGTCCAAGGAAAGGGAGAATGGTGACTGCATTTTCTAATCGCAAGGCTTGTTCATTCATCTCATCCTTTTACGTTTCCTCTGGGAAATGGACTGGACAGACTTGAGTTGTACCGGGCAAACACCCAGATTGCAGGGTGACCTCTGTGACTCAGAGTTGAAAGCCAGAGCAGAGGGCAGCACAAGGGCCATTGCTCAGAGGCCCCATTATAGACTATCATTCATTCAGGCTGAAAGATCTCTTTAGAGGTCACCTATCCATCCCCTTGCATCAGAGCCGAGCTGAAGGAGACTCCTTTTCTATATCAGTCTGTCAGTACCATAAGTCAGCATAGAGGAGATACAGATGAGAAGCTATGGGTGGTCCAACGGTGTGTGTTGAATACCCATCTGCTCAGCAACCAACTGTCACTGGGCAAAATGAGAAGCTTTCTAGGCTGGACTAAGACTCAACCTATAGTATTTATCCAGAGAGACCAATTTAAATATGTTATGTGCCACTTAAAATAAAAGCTACCATGTCTCGTTGCTTTTATCCAAATTTAACCTCATTACTTTTACTATCTTGGTAATAAAACAGATTGAAGTGTGTGGGGGAGAGGTTTGAAATAAGGAGCTTGCTTTCTTCCTTATTTGCTTTCATTTTGGTTTATATCCTGCCTTAGCTAAAAAATACTGAAGCACTTAAGGAATATTGCGTTCGTATAGGTTCCCCAGCCAAAACCATGCTTTAGTGGGTTTTCTGATGTGGTTTCCAGAGAAACCCCAGGGCAGAAGTAGAAATGGGGATGTGTCATCCCGAGTTTGTCTTTGGCACTTGGGATATCAGAGGATGGTCAGAAAAATCAAGTGAACACACAAGATTGTCAGGCTAGACATCACAGACCCACAAAACCAAGAAAGAGGAAGCAAGTTAGGTGTTCTTGGGAACCTGCTGCCAGGTGGGTACATTAGAATGCAACTTGGGCACAGTGTGACCTAAGTACAGTGCCAGCCTATGAAGGACAAGATCTTCTCTTAATGACCAGGGACAGCAAGGATGTCACATGTGCCTGGAGACTTTGGGTTCTTCTGGGTTAGCCTCCACTACTACTCCATTTGGTCTGTTTCTCTACTTCCCAGAGTCATCCTTCCTGTATGTTCCTGCCTGTAGTCTAGCCATTCTTTTCTTGCCTAAAATATTCTGAGAGACTTCTGGCTAACTAGTCTACTTCAATAATGGGAAGCACGCATAGCCTGAGATGGATATGTATTTAAAATCCTCCCTGGTTGGTTTTACTTTACCCATTACCAAATTCCTCCTCCTCCATGAAGCCCTCTTGGTCTCAGCTCAATTAGCCCTATGGGAAGTCACCAGGGAGCAAAGCTGGCCTAGCTCTACTTCAGTATAGGTTTCAGGATAGGTTCAGTTATGCTGCATGAACAAACATTTCAAAATCTCTATGGCCAACATAACAACATCTTGGGCTGCTCAGGTTCTATGTGAATAGACACTCAAGAACTCAGAGTAACAGAGCTTTCTGTCATTGTCTTCCATGACTACCACAGCAGAGAAGGGTTCCTAGCTCTTAATATCCCCCCCTGGAAGGGAGACTGTTCTTGCCTGCTTATGTTTGATGGGCCAAAGTGTATCTCACACTCCTGTAGAACCTGAAAGCTTAAACTATCTGAAGCATGATCCAGTGATGTGCCCATAACTGGAGGATGAATCAAAAATGTTCAGGTAATAACCACAACTAGCATTTCAGGGAACCAAACAAAGTGCCTACTAGGCAGGCCTTCTCACCAACTATTGCTCAGAACCATGTTGACACCTCCAGAAATAACCTAGTCTGTTCAGAGACCACCGGCCTCTCCCCTCCCTCCAAAGGGAGCTTTAATAGTGGCAAATGGCCTTGTCATCTCTTTCACAGGATCTCAAGACACTAGACAGAAAGGAAAATCTGCATCATATAGGAAGCTTTGTAGAGACTCATTCTTTTAAAGAAAATGATTAGAAGAAGCGATATTCCAAAGCCTTCTCTCACCCTTTCTAGTGCTAAGTAATTATATCCTCTCCATCCTTCCCCTCTGGACTATAGAAAGATTTTGGAAATCAAAATAATAAAAAGATCAAAAAATAGCAAACATAAACTGGTAGAATAAGATAGAGCATGTGTGTGGGGAAGAGGGTGAATAAAATAGATCTCCCCCAACCCACGTCTTCTCCCTCAGAAAGACTGCCTGAGAGACATACCCAGTTGAGCTGCAGGCTATGATATAATTAGAACAATATTGCCCAGTTGCAAAGACATGTGCCTGTTTTTGTGAAATGGAAGCATCTGCTGAAATTATTTGAGGTGTCCCATCACTAATTAAAAGAGCTCTCATTTATAGAGGATATGCCATATGGATGCTGTTGATTCTTGGGTTGCTGGATGTGAATGAGTAACTGGGGGAGCTGCCGGGGCAGGTGTATGGTGAGAAATATCCGGCAAAATAGAACTCAGCCTTCTAAAAATTCTCCTTCCAAGGAGGTGGAGGCAGTGGGGGTGGAGGCAGGACTGCTAGAAAGTGTTTTAGTGAGACAGGGAAACCTGGTACCTCACCTCAAGTTCTACCTGCTGAGTCTTTGTTCCTTGCAAGCATTGTTCTGAAGCCTGGCAATGCCCCCTTTGCTTCTCAAGTCACTACTGTGCCTCCAGGGAATTTTCCAGGTCAAACAGGTTAAGCCACAGAACTTGTGAGGCCTCTGTGCAAAATAAAAACAGAAGGCCCCTTGCAGAAGGGTTATTAAGAATTTGAAGAAGGTAACAGTGGAGCATCAGAGTAACCGAGAGTCCTTCCGAGTCCGAGCCCTGCGCATGTCCATAAAGCCAGCCCTGCAGGCAGAAAGTCAGATCTGCTGGAGTAGAGACCAAGAGCAGAGAAGTTGAAACAGGTAGTCATGGCAGGCATTAGTCACCTCCGCAGGCCTGTAAGGGGCTTTTCACAGGCCCGCGCTGCCGGGAGGGCCTCAGAGCTGCGTGCTCTGTGGGACAGACTCAAGAGAGAGATGAGCTTGCTGTCCCATCGCCTTCCTGTAGCAGAGCTGTGCTGGCATACAGTCGACCCTCATCCTTTCTCCTGCTTCGTAACATAGAGGAGCCCTGCTCTGAGTCCCTTACACCACTCCATGCTCCAGGCGTCTACGTACATCCCATTAGCACAAGGAAGTTCCAGCTGATCCAAAATGCCTACAAAATTCTTCAAGGCTTGAGTTTCCAACCACAGTGGTTTAGAGGGTGGGTAACAGGATATATTTGAAACAATTCTGGAATTTTTTTCCATCCAAAAAAGGTATTGTGGGCCAGGAAGTAACAGCCAATAAACAGTATGATCAGATCCCAGGTTCAAGGTCAATGTTGTTGTTGTGTTTGATACAGGAGAATAGCCCCATTCCAAAGTCACTTTAGGGTACAAAAGCTTTCTCAATTTTAGATTCCAGTTTTTAGTAATTGCCTTAAGAACAAGGAAAATCTACAGTGTTCAATGGAGACACTGCCCTTAAAAAAAGGCAAAAGTAAAACTATAACATACCAAAATCTGTCAGATACAGACAAGGCTATTCTTGGATAGAATGACTTAAAATTGATTACCTAAAATTTCAACTTAAGAAATAAGAGGAGGGATTGACAAGATGGCCCAAGAGATAAAGGCACTTGCTGCCAAACCTAATAATCCGAGTTCAAATACCCAGACCCACATGGTGGAGGAGAGAGATGTTCTTACAAATTGTCCTCTGACCTCCACAGGTCACCTGGTCCATAAGTCCACCATGGCATGTGCACACACATGCACACACATGCATACACAAGCACAGATAAAAATGTAATTTTTTTAAAAAAAGAGGCTAGGTATGGTGGTACATGCCTTTAATGCCAGCACTTGGGAGACAGAGTCAGGCAGCTCTCTGTTAGATCAAGGCCAGCCTTCTGGTCTACATAGCAAGTTCAAGAATAGATGGGGCTAAAGGGAGATCCTGTCACAAAAAAAATAAAGAAGAAGAAAGAAAAGGATAGGACAGGACAGGAAAAGAAAGAAGGAAGGAAGGAAGGAAGGAAGGAAGGAAGGAAGGAAGGAAGGAAGGAAGGAAGGAAGGAAGAGCAAAGTAACCCAAATAAGTAGAAGGGCAGGAATAACAGAATAATGAGGCCAAGGGCAGAAATTGATTAAATAAATACAGGCAGAAAAAAGAGAAAATCGACTTAGCAAATGCTAGTTCTTTGACAACCTCAACAAAATTGATGAACTTTAGCTAAACAGACCTAGCTAAAGCGAAGAGGAGGTCACAGACCACCAATATTACACCATGTGCCACTGAGCAGTAACAAGAGAATACTAAGAACAATCTTAAGTCAATCAATTTAACAATTTATGTGAGAGTGAGACTAATTTTTTAAAAATACAATTTAACAAAATTGACATAAGAAGAAAGAGAAAAACTGAATAGTACTATGCCCACAAAGGACTTTTTACTGATTCCAGAATTTCATACAATGCATTTTCATCATACTCAGAGCCCCATCATACATCATCCCCACTCCAACTCCACTATGCCTCCTCGACATTACGTCTTCCATTATTATCGATTATTATTATTAAAAGGTACTCCATTCAGCAAAGAAAACTCCAGGTTAGAATGGTATAGTAGGCAGACACTGTTCCAAAAATGTCCACAAAGTAATCTCTAGCATTTGTGAATACAAATAAATATTTGTATTTGAATAAAAAGGAGATTTAACATGAGGAATGGAGCTAATGTTGCTAATTAGCTGACCTTAGGATGGGGAACATTAGGACATCACAGGGTCCTTTGTGTGACGATGGAGGCAAAAAGGTCATTATCCAACTGCCATTGCTGTTTCTGGACATGGACAAAATGTGTAGACATAGTAAAGTCTTTTGTAAAGGTAAGAAAACCAATCCTCCTTTAGAACCCCTCTGCAGAAAGAAAAGCAGTCTTGTTTATGCCTGTGTTTAGACCCAATGAGACTCATTTCAGGATTCCAGACTTCACAAATACCACATTATAAATTCTGTTGTTTTAAGTCACTGGGCTTTTTGGTAATTTGTTATAATAGCAATAAGAAACTAAGTCAGATACTTTCCCTATGTAATTACATTGAATAGTTAAAAGAGCATCAGCATTATATACATTTTTGATAAATAAAAGATTCACATCTAACTCACTTCTGATATTCTCCAGAACAAGATTAATAAAGGAGCAACAACAAAGGAAAATTTCAGACCAATACCACTCATGAACATAGATGTAAAGAAACACAAAATAGTGGCATGTTGTATCTAGCAGCATGTAAAAAGGATAATAGAGGACTAGCGAGATAGGTCAGTCAGTAAAGTACCTTCCACCCAAACATGAGAACCTATATTCAATCCTCAGTACACCAAGGCAAAAGCTGGGCATAGTGTTACACACCTATAATCCCAGCATTGGGCAAATGGAGACTAAAGGATTCTTGGGCTTGCTGGCCCATGTCTAACTGAATTAGTGAGCTCCAGATTCAGGAATTTGTCTCAAAAAATATGATGGAGAGATAAAGGAGCAATTGAGGAATGGCACCTGGCATTGACCTCTGGATTCTACATACACACACATATATGCACGCTCACCTGTACACACACACACAAACACATACACACAATAACACAGCATAACCACATAAGGCTTATCCCAAGGATAAAAGGTTGATTCAGTACATGAAATCAATCAGCACTGTTTACCATACTAGCAAAATTAAAGAGGAGGACTATATGATTATATTAGTAGGTACAGAAAGAGTATGTCACAAAATTAAACACATACTCTTTTTAAAAAATATTTTTATGTTATTTTTATTTATGTATATGAGCATATTGCTTGCATAGGTGTTAAGTGCACTCATGTCATTCAGCGCCTACAGAGGTCAGAAGAGGGCACCAGATCTCCTGGAACTGGAGTTAAGGATGGTTGCTAGCCTCCATGTGAGTGCTGGGAATCAAACCCAGGTCCTCTGCAAGAGCAACCAGTGCTCTTAACCATTAAGCTATCTCTTCAGC
This sequence comes from Eospalax fontanierii, assembly GCA_035773235.1. Classification (NCBI taxonomy): domain Eukaryota; kingdom Metazoa; phylum Chordata; class Mammalia; order Rodentia; family Spalacidae; genus Eospalax; species Eospalax fontanierii. The sequence continues at coordinate 116,091,947 of CM069526.1, forward strand.
CCTGTAAAGACATATTCTTAGACTAAAAATACAAAATAATTATTTCATTCTGGGTATCATATATACTTATATGTATATATATATATATATATATATGTATGTTTGTATATATGTATCAGGTTGTATATATAAGAACAAAGCAAAACAAAAACAACTAATATCTTACTTAATGGCAGGAGACTGAATCTTTGCCTCTTTGCCTCTCGAGATCAGGAATATTCCAAGGACAGTCATTTTCACCACACCCAGCCTGCATTTTTCTGGAGGTTCTAGCAATTGTGATAAGACAAGGAAAACTATATACAAACCAGAAATAAAATGAAAAACCTCCCCTGACTGGAGATGTTGCAATTGCTTATTTAGGAAACCCCACGAAAGCTACAAAAATGATCACTAGAATTAAACAATGAATTTAACAAGGTCATTGACTTAGAAGATTATTTTGCAAAAGGAACTTTAATTTATATACATATTATATATATGTATATATCAATAACAACCTAGTGAAAAGTAAATTTCTATTTAAGATATCTTGTAGAGCAGTGTCAAAAAACTACACTATGAAGAAACAAGTCTAACAAAGAGGTCAAAGCCCTCTATCCTAAGATTAGAAAGCATTGCTGAGTGAACTGGACAAGTTGATGATGTTACTTAAACACTAGAAGGCGATGCTGGCAGACGACATCTCTCCTATTCATTGCTGCTTCAAACAAAAATTCTATAGGAATTCACAAGGTATATATGAAAATTTTTCATTGTACTTACACATTTTTAATTTTTAATTTTTGAAAATTTAATACATGAGTATTGTCTTTATTTCCATCCTTCCCAGGCCACCCATCCCCTCCCCTTCCCATCGCACCCTTTCACTGTCTTGCCCTATTATTTATTATTATTACATATAAATACATTTATAAATATACATATCAGCTAATAAATTCTGACCATTACATCGAATTGCAAAGTCCCTGGACTTTTAAAAATGGTGGAGCCACACCAAGGGACATTTAGGAATACAAATTAGACTCTAGAAGCATATATATATATATATATATGTTTTATATATATATATGCAGTTTTCTTTAACTTTTTTTCTGTCTTTTTGACACAGGGTCTCCCTGTAGCCTCAGCTGGCCTAGAACACACTATATAGACCAGGCTAGCCTTGAACTCACAGACATCTTCCTGCCTCTGCCTCTGGAGTGTTGGGACTGAAGGCATGCACCACCACACCCAGCAGAATATGCACTTTTCTTAGTACTGCAACAACAAGAAATCAGACAGTAAAATATAATCTTTTCAAATTTATTTTTGTTTTGTGTTTACTGAATATTTTTAGCATTATTAGCATATATTAATTGCACAAAATGAAAGGCTTCATTATGACATATCTACACATGCATGTGATGTACTCTGATTATATTCCACTCTACATGCTTTCTATGCTCTTTACCCCGCCCCCTCGCCCTTCCTCTTTCACATCTCCAGTAATTCCCATTTTAATTTTTGGCTCTCCCTGACTTGATCCCACATGTGACAGGCAAAGTATGATATTTGTCTCTCTGAATCCAGATTATTTCACTTTACAGGATGACCTCTACTTCCATTTATTTTGTTCTAACTACAAAATTTCCTTTTATTTATCACTGCATTAAACCCCACTGTGTATGCGTACCACATATTCTTTATTCATCCATCCATCGATGAACATTTAGGTTGACTCCACAACTTGGCTATTGTGAACAGTGCAACAGCAAATGGATGTGCAAGTATCTTTATAATAACCTGACTTTGATTCTTTTAGGTGTATACCCAGCAGTGATATATCAATATCATAGGGAAGTTCTGTTTTTAATTTAATCCACCTTCTGTTCTTTGAAAAGATATCATTAAGAAAGCAAAGCAAAAGGAAACTCACCTACTAGGAGAAAATATTTACCACACACTCTTCAACCCAATAACTTGAATTCCAATCAGGTAAAGAAATCCCACAATTCAATAATAAAACAAACCAATAGACTTGGTAAAAAGAAATAAAAAAAACATGCTAACAGAAGAATATATCCAAAGGGCTAATATGCACATAAAAAGACGCACAGTATCCTCGGTCAACAAGAAAATGTGAATTAAAACCACAATAAGATACCACTAGCTGTCCACTAAATCTAAAATTTGAAGATCCACTGCAACAGTGATGGAAAACATATGAAAGACCTGGATCATTCATATACTACTAGTGAGAATAAAAGTTAGGCAGTTTCTCAGAAAGTTAAACATGTATCTATCCTTGACCCAACCAAGTAACTCAAGAAAATGATGAAGGACACATACAAATATTCATCGGTGCTGTATTTAGAATAATCAAACAAAAACAGAAAAATGAGAAAACAAAAACATCTATCCACAGATGAAAGGCTAAGCAAATGTGATATATACTCACTCAATGGAATTCTATTCAGCAATAAAAATTAATAAACTGTTCATGCACGTAACACACATATATCTCAGAATTATTATGCTGAGTTATAAGAAGCCATATAAAAATACATAGTGCATCGTTCCATTTATACAGAATTCTAGAAAATGCAAAATAATTTATAATGGCATAACATAGATCAGTGGCTGCATAGGAACAGGGTAGAGAGATGGGTGGTTTACAGAGGCAGAAGGTAACTTTCTAGGATGATGAAAAGTTTGTTGTTTTGGATTTAACAACAGGGGAAGGCATATCTCTGAGAAGTGCAGGTCAGGAGAGAGATCCTAAGGAAGATCTAAACATAGACAGCTATCTCCTGATTCCTTTTCCTGTACCATGACACCTATAATGAGAACTTCTGCTGAACCCATGTGCAAGGTAAGCCTTGAGACAAACAAACATATTGAAATGCCTTTCTGAGACTTGCTAAACAGATCTCAGGCAGTTTCAGAAACAAGGCATCTAGCTTCTAGATACTAGCAAATTGAACCCCAGCTACCCTTTGCAAAGGCCTTCTAGCAACAATTACTCTCCATCTTTTGAGTTCTCAGTGTCACTTTTGGATTGTTTGTTATCAAGTAAAGGAGTTTTCTAAAATCTCACCCAAAAATTATTTTAGCCCAGGGATGTGCCAGAAGTAAGCTCTTCTCTAAGGTCTGTGACCTCTCCACCCATGTGTGCTTGGCTGGTTACACAGTATCATGCATGATTTCCCTCCCATTGAGTTGGCCTTAAGTTCAACTAGACAGCTGTTGTTTACCACCAACATAAAAGAGTCACTATTGTATCAATAGGGATAATTTGCTAGACAAGTCAATGTTGTGGTTCATAGACTTTACATCTTGGTAGGATCTTTGGTTGGTTTTCTCCTTTAGCAGCTTGCATAGTATCTTTTGATATTATGATAGCTAGTCTTGAGGGAGGAGACTTTCAGGTCAGTTCCAGTTCAGTTGTTCCAAATCCTGTGTTGGAAGTATGTCATATCTTCAGCAACAGAGTCTTATCTTCAAGTTCTGGGAGGCAATCAAGGGTTGTTGCAATAGCTTGTATTATTTTAGGAGATTATCTTGACCAACAACTCGAAGGGTGTTTTCCCTTTCTTGACACTCTGATTTTTGTGATATAGGGTTCAGCTGTATACAAGCACTCATATTTATATTATATACCTATTTTTCAGTAGGCTTATTAAATACTACATTTCCCTTTGGATAGTCACACCACCTAAGCATTATGCATCTTGCTTTCCTCTCTCTCCCCTGCATAGCTCCTCCTCCTGCACCCCCAGTTAAAATGCTCCCCGTTTTCCCCATCCTCCTCTGGCTCCTCCCTGGCTCCTGCTAGCCCCGTCTCTCTGAGCTCCCTCTGCTCCTTTGCCCGATGGTTCTTTTTCATTTTCCTGGATCTTATAGTTATATTAGGATATATAGTCACATCTAAGGATTTGGAGCTAGGATCTATGAGAAAGAATATACATTGCTTGTTTTTCTGAGTCTGGGTTACCTCACTTAGTATAACAATTTCTAACTCCATCCATTTACCTGAAAATTTCATGAGTTCATTTTTCGTTATAGTTGACTAGAACTCTATTGTACAAATGTACCACATTTTCATTATCCATTCAGCAGTTGAGAGACATTCAAGTTGTTTCCATTTCCTGGCTATTGTGGAAAGAGCGGCAGTAAATATGGCTGAGCAAGCATCTCTGTCGTAGGATATCAAGTCCTTTGGGTCTATGCCGAGGAGTGAAACAAAAAGAATGTCTTGTTATATTCTCAATATGTGTCCTTATATTTACAGGCAAGGGTATCTATCACCACTCATTAAAGAAACTTCTTTTTGCAACAGATGAAGATTATTACAAAATTTCACAATTGATCAAATGCAGAGAGTAAGTGAATATTAGGTGCACAGCCTAAGCGATACATCTATAATGCAGTGTCTACACCTAAGGTTCAGGGACTATCAAGGAGAGAGGGTGGAAAAAAATGTAATAGCCAAAGGGGCAGGATACCTACTGATAGTTAATGCATTCTAGACATGTGATAGAGAAACTCCACAGTATGGTAATCTAACAAGATCTACATAAGGACAAAGGTGGATGGGAGAAATTCATGGGGTTCAACCTCAAGATAAAGAACTACAGGGAATCAACAGATGCTGAGGGACGGAAGGAGGGGGGGAGAGAGAGAGAGAGAGAGAGAGAGAGAGAGAGAGAGAGAGAGAGAGAATCAGTTTTCCCTAGGGACTAACTCCATGAAAGGTTATCTAATTCCAAGTGGAATGCCCCTAAACACAGGTGCACATGAGCACCACTAAATTGACTCAGTGCACACACACACACACACACACACACACAGAGATTTATATATGTATAGTTATAAATGTATAAATGTATATGTAACAATAATCAAAGAAGTGGACAAGTAATTGGGAGGGATGGAGATGGGGACGTGGGAGGAACTGGAGGGGGACTGGCTTTCTAAAGGGATGGATGCATGTTGTCCCACCCTCAGTCACCCATTTATACCTAGACTGCAATACTGTAATCACAGTAAAACATTCATCTAGATCTGTCACCATAGTCATACAACGTACTGCACTCAATCCCTTTGGACTGCATTCCTTTCAACAAAGACTATCAAAGACTATTCCTTTCAATAAAGAAGCTGTTACTGAGGGCCTGTACACTACATCTTTGAGGACCTTGATGAGATACAGCTTTCAAGGTCTCAAGAAGTTGTTAGTAGATTAGGGACATGTGATCAAGATACAAAAAAATGTGGAGCCAACGTAGTGAGGGAACATGAACATGTTGGTGGAGGCTCCAGAAGAACTCAAATGATGGCACTTGGAGAGTAACAGGCCTTCGGGGGGAAAGGACAGAGTCAAAAATATGTTCGGGTTGATGGACAAAAGAACAGCCTTACAGCCCATCCTCACCTGTTCCCGCGTTCTCTGTTTGTGTGGCAGATGGCTTCTGGTTCTCTTGTAGGTTGTTCTTCACCAGAATTGCTAGAAATGTCCGCCTTGAACCTTTTATATTCCTTTCCTTGGGTTGCTGGTGAGAAAAAGAACAGCACCATCTTTGTGCTTTGAGTCAGGAAAAAAAAAAAACAACAAATCAAGCAGCCGTTTGATCCAGATCTTACAAATAACAATCTACAGAGAGCAGAACAAAGAATCCTATAATCTGTTTAAACCCAAGATAGGAAAACGATTGTTTTAACCAATATAATTTTTGTATATGTCTGAATTAAAATAATTATGCTTCTGAGTCAATCAGAATTTCCAATACAATCATGCTCCTTTCTAAAAATTACCTAGGCTTACCAATTATTTAAAGAAAACAAGGAGTGTTTCCCTCTTTCAATTTAAAAGTATCAGAAATCAATGTCCAATTTGTCTTCAAGGAAGCTTTCCCAAATGGCCCAAACTGTTCTCTGGTACATCAGCACTTCCTTGGGGCCTTCCACTTAACAACAGGTATGGCTCCTTAAAATTAACCCTCTCTCCCTTCTGCCCCAGAGAGAGACTGGGAGATAAGTTTAAAGTGGCAGATTCAGCCACAAAGACTGTGCTGGCTGACAGAGTCTTGGAGAAGACCAGTCAGGAAGAAAGGCAGGCCTAAGACTGAAGAGAGAAGAATCATACCAACGAGGCTATTGTGAAACGATTAACAGGATAAACCAATTACTTCCACAAGAAATGCTAAAAGCAGAGGTGGATCCAACCTGACCTCCAATGTGCTTTCCAAAAGATGGAAAAGGTGAATGCTTAATCATCACATGTAAAATCGGGATCTGCAGAAAGACACTGGAGCAGCTGTGTGATCCAGTACTGATTTGGTGGCCTTGGTGTGCCCCTAGCATCACTGTTTGTTAGGCTTAGAGGGCCATGGGAAAACCTGTGGGCACTAAAGCACCTGTCTGCTCCTGAAGCTGAGCAGGACAAAAGCCATTCATCATAACAGGAATGCTTGTCTAGTTATATTTTGGAATCGCAAAGGGAGTGTGTGTGTGTGTGTGTGTGTGTGTGTGTGTGTGTGTTCATGTGTGTGTATCTGTGTGTGTCTATGTTCATGCATTGTAGGTATACATGTGAAGGTGTTCATGCCCCTGCATGAGCACCCACATGTAGGCCAGAGGACAAACTCGGGAATTATTCCTTAGATACCATTCACTTTGCATTTATTTTTTGAATGGAAACCTTTAAAAAATATATTTATGTACAGAAAACTTAGCACTGTACATTTAACCCCGTTTGGTGGTGAGTTCTTTGACCTTTGTCTATTCCAGCTTGGCAATGCAAGACACAGATTTGGACCTAGGACGCTGCCTCCCCAGTAACAGCAGATCTCATCATTATATCATTGTAATTCATCCAGATAGCTTCCACCAGCTTAGCCAGAGTGCCTTTGTCTTCAGAGTTAATCTGTGTGAAGGGAACTATGGTATACATCTTCCTATGGACCAGCCGCCCCAGCCTGGCCTTCCCCTTGATGATGCAGCAGGGGACCCCCATCTTGCAACACAGGGCAGGCAGGAAGACACCAGCTCGATGGAGATATATCATGTGCGATCACCACCAGCTGAGCCTTCTTGTTCTCCACCAAGGTACCGGCAATATCGAGTCCTTCTCGAAGGAAGGGTAGGTGGTTTATTAGGGGGACGTAGCTTTGCCAGCAGCCTTTTGCTCAGCTTGGGTCTCTGATTCTTCTCTTGCTTTGTCCCTGGCCAGTACTTCAGTGCAAGCTTGAGCAGCAGTGTGGCTGTTTGGTGGTCCAGGGCCTGGGTGAACTGGTTAATCACAGTTGGCACTTTCAGCCACCTACAGAGGATAGCTCATTGTCACTGAAGCTGGATGTATGGGGCATTTGGCCAAGCGGGTAACGTCTTTTTTGTGCTGGATGTCCCGTCCAGTGCCAAAGTTCTTAGGTTATTTTATCACACAGAGGATTCATGGCTTTTTGTCTTCCTGTGTCTTCACAACAAGGGTCAGGGTCACCTTCTTCCCCTTGGCCTTCTTTCCTTTTCTTTTCAGCAACTTGCTCGGCTGGAGAAGTGCTACCTTGCATTATTTTTGAAGCAGGGTCTCTTACTGACCTGGGGCTTACAAGTAGGCTAGGCTGGCTGGCCAGTATGAAGATCTCCCTGCCTGTGTCTTTCTAGCACTGAAATTACAAGCATGTGCCACCATATCTGGTTTTTGTAATGTCAGTTTTGGGGATTGAACTCAAGTCCTTTCGCTTGTCAGATAAGCACTTTACCAACTGAGCCATCTCCACAGTTCCAACAAAGGAATCTTTAAGGACAATAGACAGTCAGTGGGTCTCCATGGTCTTCAAACAAAGCACAGTTTCTCCAGCCTGACTCTCAGTGCCCTCTGAGCATGGCCAGCTGAGATGATCTTCTACTGACCAGTTAGAACGAGCGCAGGCTACAGTGCTGCAGCAGGCTGGTCCTAAAGCCTGCTGTAGTGGTGGGTAGTAATCTTAGGTCTGAGTTTTGGGGTACCTGAGGAATGGTGCCCCAGATTCACAATGACATGTGGAACAGATTTTAGTACTTTAATAGCTCACATGGCCATATCTTGTCACTCCAATGACTGTGTTCCCTTAAGAGGAACAGCTTATTTTCTAGCTAGCTTGACCTCCCTGCAGTCCACCAATAGCCTCATTGACTCTGTTTTAAATGTCATCTTACCCTTTCATGGATTCTCACTTAAAGCAGAGGATATGTTCAGTCTCTGTTCTTGCCTGAGCTGGTACAATTACAGAATATCTACATCAGCTAAATGCACAGTTTTGAGTCCTTGTAGATGAAAATCCCTTGAAAGTGGAGATGATGTCTGCTATTTCATGTTCCTTCTGGTAGATTCCTACAAGAATCTTGCATGCTGCAAAGCCTGTAGCTGTCCCTCAGGAAATGTTTTCTGCAAGGGACTGGTGTAAGTACTATTTTTTAGGATGATAGGAGAAATCCCAGGCAAAGAAGCAAGAATTCCCAAACTTTTCTTTCCCACTCTTATCTGGGAAATGCCTACTACATGTGATCCATGTATTATTAACAATATGTGAGGAGTATTCAGCATTTGAGAGCTTTTGAACACTTTATATGTACATGTACTTAACTTTTACAGCTAACTTCTGAATTACGTGTTGTAATTATCCCATTTCATGAATGAGGCACTGAAGGCAAGTGACCTATTCACCACACCTCCAGAACCCGATAGCTTGGTGCTTCCCCATATCTAACCTCTCAGATGAGTGAGGCTCTCTTCAGCATAGCTTGCTCCCTGAGCTTTCTTTACAGCCACATCAGGACTGATCCTTTATGTGCCTTCCTTAGCCCAAGATGATGCTGATTTCTTCTCAGTAACATCACAGTGGGAGACAAGCCAACACTCACATGAGATCAATCTGTGAACCAATACAATTTATCTAAATTTGTTTTGGGATCAATAGGAGTCCTGTTCTGCAGGCCCATGAGAAATACAGAATATAGATCAACCCCTCTAGCTGAAAATTCCAATCCATGGCCAACATAATTTTTAGTCGCATTGAGAGGATCATACTGGTTGTATTTACAACTCATGAGAAGAAGGAAACCTCTTGGTACAACTTAGTGGTATTTAGATATTAATACCAATGGACATTTTTGAACAATCACTAAGGAGCCAGGACGATCTTAGAAGATATAGGTATATTTTCTCATTCAGTCTTCCCAGCAATCTGCAGAGGTGGGTGCAATCAGTTGTTCCACTTTAAAGCTCAAAGAACACTCATTGAAGGAACATTTGCTTGGTTATATAAGCTTTCACTGGTAAGTGGTAACAGGTCCAAGATCCAAGCCTGGTCAGACATAGTTCATGAACAAATACCAAATCAGGACACATGTCCATCTTTTGCTCATTGTTGAAAAAATTCTGTTGGATCAAGCTCAATGAAGAATCACTTCCCAACTGAGTCAGCTCTTAGGGCCCCTGACTCCAAGTCCATGCAATCCAGTGGTTCTCTATCATGGTAATTAGGATTTTTGTGGACAAGTATTAAAAGATAAATATACATATGAACATAATTATAAATACAACTATACTTAGTATTATTTGCCCTTATTCTGTGCAAGGTCCCATCCTAGACACTTTAGATCCATGTTACATATCATACTTCCTTTAAAAACATTAGAGACAGATATTATATCCTCATTTTAAAAAGAAAGAAACTTGGCTGCATCAGAGTTGAACAATCTGTCCACCAGTACACAGCCGAGAAGTGGCAGGACAGATGCTCTGCTCTTCAGACTCCATTGAGGCTAAGGCTACTTTCAGATGTATAGTCAAGTCATCTGCAATGGATTCTGCTGTGGAAAAAATCTAACAGGGAATCATTAAAATAAGGAATACCGGGTTGGAGATGACCAGGAGGAAGGTTTTTCTGCCAGCGGTGGGACTAAGCAAACCTATGCTTGACTCCATGTGTGTACTATGACTGTGCATACAGAGCATCCTTCACTTCAACTTCTGCCAATCCCAGAAGAGATGGCCAAGTGTCACTGCATCGGAGAATACCAACAAGCTGAGCTTTCCACTGCTTGCCCCAGCTGAAGTGAACTGAGGCAGGCCTGAACTACTGGACATTAACTGTGCTGTGCTTCCCTTTGGTTTTGTGTCAGTTACTTCTGGACACACAGCAGACATTTATGGCTTAAACCCTGCCGAAAATAGTCCTATTTCACTTAACAACAGCAGAATGCTTGGGTTTGATTTCTAACTCTTGCAGTTGTTACCTCGCTGACCTTGGACAGATTATTTTTCCATTCTTTGCATCTTTAGAATGGGGGTAGTATGCGCCTGTTACAACTGGGCAAGAGAATGTACACATCATCTGTCATATATTACTATATGACATATATAAATGGGTATGTAGATGGTGCACATCTGCACCCTCCTCAAGTCCATCGCCTCTTCAAGGGCAAGAGTCTACCTTATTCACCTCTGTCTCTTCAGATCCTACCTGATGCCTCTACCAAATAACGCCACAATAAATATGTACGGAATGATTACTCCTGATGCCCCTGATTCTCTGGTATCTCTCCTACTCCTCTTTGAATGCTGAGCTCTGGAATCGGGGGAACTGCTCACTTTACTCCCAGTCCCAGCTGGACCTGTTGCTCTCCCAGTGCTCCGTAGGTATTTCACTGTCAGCCTCCAGCCCATGAGGCTTTCACTCCTAAGCTCTCCTGCTCCCTCTGATTCATCACTCCCAGGGCTCCATGTCCAACATGGCTTTATGTAGCGACACAAGTGGCGGTTCAGTGGTGTGTGCAAACTTTGCTTTCATTTTGAATCAATGGAAGTTTTTTAAAAAAAATCTTACCTTATTCCTCAAAGGCCCATAAAGTCCCTCATGGGGCTCAAGAGAATTGTTCACTGTAAGATTTTAAAATTGCTTCCAAGTTACTTATCATTCATTCAGGCTTGCACTATTCTTTAAAATTCTTATTGATTTTTGAAACAGTCCTTTAATTGATATCAAAAAGCAATTACATTTTCCAGGTTGTAAATCTGCTTCACTCCCAATATTAAATTCATCATCTCTGTAAATAATTTTCTCTTATTATGCATACATATTAACCAAACTATAAATAGCATCATTAGCGTACCCAAGGTTGCCTTAACAATCAGTGACCCTTGAATTTGATTTAGAAAAATTGATTCCTGCTGAATTTTTCCCTTAAGTGAAATTGCCATTCCTGCTGAATGTCTGGGCAAATGAAAGCATTAGAGAGTCGTTACCTTCTATTTCCTCCTGGACTCCAATATAGCAATTTTAAGCAGAGATTTGCATATATTCACCTGTTGATGAGCAGTCCTACTTAAAAAAATACCGACTGCTCAAACAGCAAGCATATTTGTTCCTCTTAGATTTTAAAATTGAAGTTTTATGAAAAGAGATTTCTCAGTAATGTGTTTCCTTCTAAACACACCAAAGGAATACAGAGCCTTCATCCTGAACTCTGTTTCTACCTATGGGGAGGCTGTGTTGGGTAAGGGAATCAGAGGAGGCCTGTGATTCCCATGAGCATATATCATCACCAGCCTCCGGGCATGGTCTATGGAGGACCTCATGACATGACGGAAGATCAGGAAGCAGAGTCCAGGTACCTAGGGTATGAAACAAGAGACATAAACCAGGTAGGCATTTGGAGGATGAGAAAAGACAGGAATGTTTAACAGTTGACTTAAGGTAATTGGATTGGACATAATGTACTTTTCCTTTTCTCTTCTTTTTTTTTCACTTTTTTTCTTTTCACTGTTGTTATTTTCTCAGTAAATATAAACCTGAAGGAAAGGAAGGAGGGAATATTTGAATTACAATAACCTTCCTCTCAGCCTTGGCTAGAATCTTTTATCAATCCTAGTATTCTAAGAAGCTATGATGTGACTGACAATTATGCATTTTGTTTAAGATAAGAAAGAACCCCAGCTCTCCTCCATGTGACTGGGTAGTTAGCTGTGAATAGACCGGACAGTCTCCTTGAAGTGGATGCGGTAACATCTTGAAGGTGCCCAGCTTGAAGGAAGCAGTCTAAGACCCTCCACCCATGTCTGTAAAACAGGGTATTTTTTATGCTGTCTAAACACTAACTGATTTCAAGGATACAGAAAACTGCTTTTAGAGCTATGAAATATACCTAGATGTTTTATTAACTGAAATGAGACCAGATATCAAAGGACAAAAGCAGAGCAGCTGCCCCAGGGACCAGAAACTAGCATTTCCTACCTAGTGAGTCCCCACCTGATGGATGTCTCCTTCCCATGATTTGGAGTGTGTGAAAGTCTCCCAGTTTATCTGTACCTCCCTGGCTCCTGACACCTTAGAGACTTAAGGACTTCTCCTTGTTAGTTGTTTCTCCCTGGGACAAGGAAGTATATGGATGATCATATTTGAGTCTTTACCTTGCAATGAACTTTTGAGAAATATTTCTTTGCTGTTCTAGAAAAAAGACCATGCAGTCCTGGGATTGAGGTATGACAATAAGAGGGCTTCTCAAAAGCACCATGAGAGCATAAGGCTAAAGGACTCCTCCATGTCCTTCCCTAGCCTACCATGAGGACAACTGTGGTTTCTGAAGGCAAAGAGAAGAAACCTGGACAGAAGTGAGTGTTCCGGGTCCTAAGAGCAGAGAGCTCTGACCTGTGCCAGCAAACACCAAGCTTAAGATGCAGGAAGTATCGTGACTTGCAAGTAGCATTAGCCACAAAGAAAACCAAACATAATAAAATTACTAAACTGCATACAAATCTTATCAACAGAGTTTGACCCATGTATACATCCATGTGGCCAACACCTATAACAACATTTCTGTTATTCCAGAATGTTTCTTCATTCCCATTTCTAGACAACCCCACCCCAGGGAACAGAGTCCAGCACTATTCAACTTCTACTATCATAGACTAAATTCACATTTAAAAAAAAGATTTATTTTTATTTTATGTCTATGAGTGTTTTGCCTGAATGTTTGCACACCACGTGTGTACAATGTTGGTGGAGGCCAGAAGAGGGCATCAGATCCCCTAGTGCTGGAGTTACAGATAGTTTTGAGTTTCCATGTAGGTGCTTGGAACTGAACTAAGATTCTCTGCAACATCACCAAGTGGTTTAACCATTGATCCATCTCTCTAGCCCCTAACTGTAGATTTTCTTAAACCGCAAGTTGAATATCCTTAATACACAAATCACAAATACTACCAAATCTGAGATTTAGTTGAGTACTGACCTGAAACACAGTTGGAGAACCTCACAGAGGATTTCACACGACACACCACAGTCAAAATGCAGTGCAGAGGCCAGCAAGATAGATCAGCAGATAAAAGCTAATGACCTGAGTTCAGTCCCAGAACCTCTGTGATGGAAAGAGAGAGTTAACTCAAGCAAGTTTTCTCTGATCTCCACAGGTATGCTGTGGCACATGCGGGCCTACACACACACACACACACACACACTAAATAAATAAATAATTTATTTTTAATGCAGGTGTATTAAAAATATTAAACAAAGTTACCTCCAAGCTATGAATATAGATTCAAATGAAACACAAATAAATTTGTGTTTAGACTTCAATACCTTCCCACCAAGATATCTTATGATATATCTGCAAAAATTACAAAGCATTCTTTGCAACAGTTCCATCTGTCCTGGAACTTGCTGTGTTAACCACGCTGGTCTCAATCTCACAGAGAAGGGCCTGCTCTGCCTCTTGAGTGCTGGGATTAAAGACATGCACCACCACTCTAGGCTCTAAAGTATTGTTTTTAATCCAAAATCTGAAACATTTCTGGTCTTTAGCATTTTAGGTAAGTGATACTCAACCTGTGCTCTAAAATGAGATTACACTGTAACTAGTCTTTTATGTTCATCTTCTTTTTCTCAGTGTGTGTTGAAATTCTCCCTTGCTTTTTGTATGTATTAGTGGGTATTCTTTTTTATTGCTGAGTACTGTCCTACTGTTTGAATGTACTGCAGTTTGTGTATTCATTTTTCTATTCATAATACAGATTTGCAGAAAACTCCACAAAAGGGAGCTTCTTCAATATGATGAGAATATTTATGAAAAATCTGTAACTAACATGCTGGTTCTTAAACTATGCTTCTAGTTCCTTTGATCCTCATTCAGATGGCTCAAAGGTGGGCCAGCAAGTGTCACTGGGGCCAACCTAGTATCAGTCATTTCTCGCTACAGTAAACATGGACAGTTTCTGTGGTCTGCTACAAATATAACACCTTCCCTGTGCTGTGTTTCTGTTGTGGTGGCTGTGCACCATGCCTTCTTATTCTAGGACCCAGGCTACAGAAGCCCCTGTCTAACCAGAAAGTGAGGTTCTTAAGGCAGAAGAAACAGCCTGGTAATCTTTCTGACAGCCTCTTCTTCGAACCAGTGCACTGAAATGTTGGCTCACAGTCTGTTGCACAAAGCTAGTCATGTGACCAAGTCCATTGGCAATGGGATGGTAAAGCAGACTCCTCTCATGGTGGGGGGTTGATGGAGATGGAAAAGGACATAGATACAATGTGCTAATCAATATGTGGAAAAAGAACAGTGAGTGCAAGGGTCCCTCTAGCACCTTCCATCCAATAGGATCTTTCATCTCAGCAGAAGAGGAGGTAATGCTCTGGCCTATAGGAAAACTCTCTCCCAGGCAGCTGGTTGCCAGGAAACATGGACTTCTATAGTGTCCTTGTTGAACCACGCTCCCTTCTCCAGAACAGCATCCTATCTGGGAGAATGCTGGCCCTTCACCATAGTCACTAAACACACAGATCATTGTGGAGAAGTCCTGTCTACTACACGGCCTTCAGGTCTACGGCAGCCTCCAAGGCCCAGTGAAGTTTTTACTGCAGACTTCCCCAGTCAGTGTCCTCAGCTCTAGGGACACGGGACAGGCTCTGTGAATGGCTCCTGTGATGTACTTAACTCTTAATTAAGTAGGGAGGGAAATGCTTCTCTGTTTCACAGAGAGGGAAACTGGCCACACCCCTCCAGCCATTCTCTGCACAGAAATTCTATCTTCAGACCTCTTGGCCTCACCCATTCTGTAATAAGCTGGGGATGGATGATGGATGAGTCAACACTTTCACTTTGCTTTGGAATATGGAGGTACTTTGCACTCACCATATTAAAATGAACTATAAGATCTTCAGTTTAACAAACTTGAATTCAACGTCGATAGAGCTGGAAGATGATGCCACTGTTCATTTGTTATCCTCTATATCTTTCTCCATTTTCAGTATGTCCTTTATAATTTCATAAAGATGAGGATCATCTAAGGGATAAAACCAAGACTCTCCAGGGAGACAATATTTCAGCAAAGAACTGAAGGAACAAGAAAGAAGAAACTAGGCACAGGTCCACAGGACAGCAAGTGCAAAGGCTCCAAATTACCAAAGACAAACTTTTCTATAAATGGAAGGTTGTAGTAGACGGAAGTGACTGAAAGGCAGAGCAAGAGGAGATAAGATAGAAAGACAGACAGGTCAGGCTCTGTGCATCCTTGCTGGCCACAGTGAGCAGTCTTCTTAGGCTCTTCAGTGGATAATAATTCATACTTTTAGATATTATTTTTGTTTATTGACATGTGTATATGTGTGGAGTGAGTGTGTATGTTTGTGTGGGTATGCACCTATGCATGCAGATGCATTTACATATATGTGTACATTCATGTGGAGACCACAGGTCAATGTTTGTTACCTTCCTGTATCCCTATTCACCTTATATCTTTGAGATAGGGTCTTTTACTGAACCTGGAGCACATCAGTTGGCTAAGATGGCTGACCCACAAGCCCTAGGGATTCACCTATGTCTGCTTCACACCCAGTACTAGGGTTACAGACACTTTCCATGGCATGTGACCTTCATACGGTTGATGGGGATCCAAATTCAGGTTCTCTCCTTCTGTGTGTGTGTGTGTGTGTGTGTGTCTGTGTATCTGTCTGTCTGTCTATGAATGAAATATATAGGTGTACTTCACTTATAGGCCCCAGTGGTCAGGAAGCAGGATATGTTCTTTTTCTTTTACATGTGCTATGGACAAGACATTGAAGAATTAAGGATACAAGTGACCTAAGTCTCTGAAGTCCCCATGGAAAAAATTTATTGTCAGTAGAAAACTTGCATCACATTCTTTTTCTTACTAATTTTATGTGATGAGTGTATTGCCTGCATGTATATAAGTGCACCCATGTCATGTAATGCCCACGGAGGTCAGAAGAGGGCATCAGATCTCCTGAAACTGGGGCTTCCACTATGTGCATGCTGGGAACAAAACCTGGGTCCTCTGCAAGAGCAGTCAGTGCTCTTAACCACTGAGCCATCTCTCCAGGCTCCCTCCTCCCTTATCACATTCTAATTTCAGGGGAAATCAGAGGTTATTGTGTGAAGCCACCAAAATCCAGGCGTTTGTTTGATGCAACAGCTAGCATTCACCTGAATAGTGAAGAATACCACTGAGACGCTGGGGAGGAGTGACCAGATTCAAAACATGCAACATTTAGAGGGTAGGTATGCCAAGCACGGTGCTGCAGACTGTGCTAGGCAGTGGTGCCATGTGACTTTTATCTTCACCAGACTCTTGAAAAGAGGATATTACTATCCCAGTTTTACAGCTGTGAAAATGAGGCTCCAAGAAGCTGCCCAGATAGTGAGGGACACAGCTGGAATTAGGACTACATAACCGGCTAGCTCCCTTGCTGCTCTGCAGCTGGGGCATTAGGGCGAGGGCTGCTCACGTGGAGAAAAGACACATGGGGACAAAAGGGTTCCAGTATGCTGGCTGTTGTCACTATGAAGTAGAAGTAAGGCACTGGAAAGTGAACCTCCTGCCTGTGCAACCCCTGAGTCATGCCCACACGTCTGTGATCGGGCCTCTGATGAGATTCTGCTGTGGTTCATTCAACTACCTGGGCTGTAAGCTGTGGTCCCTTCCGGGTCCAGGCCTTGATCATCTCTACCCCCATACAGGGCAGCTCTGTGAGCTCCACTCAGCATGTGCTCATGAAATGGTGGCAGTCCTAGGTAGCATTTGGTTGTAGTGATGAAACACTGACCAGAACCAACTTGGGAAGGAAAGGATATGTTTTATCTTACATCTCCCAGGCCACAGTCCATCACTGAGAGAAGTCGAGGCAGGAACTGAAACAGACCATGGAGGATGTTGCTTACTGGGTTGCTCCTCTGGTCTGTGTTGAGCTTGCTTTCTTATACAATCCAAGACCACCTGCCCAGGGGTGGCACCACCCACAGTGGGATGTGTATTCCCACACCTCTCAATAATCAAGAAAATGCCTTACAGGCATGGCCACAGGTCAATCCAATGGAGGAAATTCCTCAGATGAGGTTCCTGCTACCCAGGTGTGTCAAGTTGTCAACCAAAGCTATCCAGCACAGTGGTTTTAAGGATGAGAGCAAAGTTTGCTCAGAAACGTAATGTCCAATGACGCTTGAATCTGCTGAAAGGGATCACATTATCAAATTGGTTATAGACTACTGAGACCTCCTATGCATGATCTCTCAATGGAATCTGGACATGGGACAGCTCAGCTCTCCTCCAGGAAGTATGAGTGATGGGGTCCCTGGCATGGTGCCTTCTCTCCATCCTAGAAGACTGCAGATCAGCAATACCAGGCAATAGAACTCATCCTGACAATAGTCTTCTTCCTCTCACTGAAATTCTTGCAAGTTCTGGCCTCCTTGAACTATGCTCATTTCCCCCATGGAAATCGGTGGACCTGGTCCCCTTTCTTCCTTCTGTTGTTGCTCCCCTTGCCAGTGTCCTTCTTGCTGAGGAGAATCATGAACGCATCTGTCCATGCCAAGCCGAGTGACAGCCATGCTGAGCTCTCAAGAAGGCCGCTGGAATTTATGGCCGCCTCTTCTTGTTTGCATTTATATTGCATGGCTCCTGAAGGAGAGACTTGTTCCTTTGGAATATGAACACTGCTGGGGAGGACAATGGTGAAGTGGGGGGAGGGTCTGCAAAAAGTGCTGAGACAGAGGAAGCTGCAAAAGTGCCCAAGTGGTATAAAGGTGCTTTTATTAGCAAACTATCACTGATCAATCAATGGAGTTTAAGTCATCCTCTTTGCCAAAGCTCATGAACCATGAGCAGGATAATCATACCCCTCTGGTAAACTGGATTATATTTTGACAGTTATCCACTCTTCCTCCACCCAGGCCTTGCTTCCCTGTAGATGATGTATACGCTTCCCCACTCTGCTGATTGCAGCTTTGGTCAAGAGACTTGCTTTGAGAAGAAGGTACAATGTGAATGGGATGTAAGTCATGTTTGAATAGAAGATTGAAATCTCTCTATGGGATTTAACCCCATCCCTTTTGTTTCTGTCACCTACCACAATAACAGTGTAACTCAGAAAGTAGCTACATCTTCAGTCAGGACTTAGTGCCCAGTTCAACACAACCCAACAGAACTCAGGAAAACGTCACTAAGAAATCATGGTGGATGGTTATAAGCCATTGCAGCTGCTTGTTATCATAAAAGCTAACTCATACAGGCCTTCTTGTGAAGAGAGAAATGAGAGATTTCCCAAATATTACCTGAGTGTGTGTATGAGGATGTGCTTATGGAAGAGGAGGAAGAGGAAAAGGAAGAAGAGGACAAGGATGAAGAAGGGCCCGCTAGCATGATCAGTTTCATTTTCCTCATGGTCAAGCACAGAGACCAAGATGGGGAATGTAATGAGTAGGTGACTCCACTGTCACATAGAATTCCAGGCCTTACTCAGCCTTTGAAACCATAGTTTCTTTCATACTTCACAGTTTCCTTCTCAAGCAAAGGCCACCCCCTTCTTTAAATGGCATATGATCCCCTGGGCACTGAGTTAAAGAGCTGGCTACCTGTACCCCATCCTAAGATCTGGGTCCTTTTGCAACTGGTGATGA
The DNA here is from genome assembly GCA_035773235.1 of Eospalax fontanierii. Lineage (NCBI taxonomy): Eukaryota > Metazoa > Chordata > Mammalia > Rodentia > Spalacidae > Eospalax > Eospalax fontanierii. Next base: position 116,110,877 of record CM069526.1, read on the forward strand.
GCTCCCAGTACCCACAGCCTTAAGAGATAATTTTTTAAGCTCCAGGAAAGACTCTGGTCTGTCAATCAAAAATAACCATGTCATCCTCACCTCTGCTCCTCATTAGCTGTGACCGGAAGGCAAGTCACTTAACCTTTTACCAAAAATTGCAATAAGAATATTTGACTCTCTTCTTTCAGAGCTCTTCTAGGAACCAAAATGAAGTAATTAAAAGGTGTGAACATGCATTGCCTACGGCAAAGCACTGTGTAAAGGGAAGCAACCGTGTGCATCTTGGGCCTTGAGGAAGTGAAGAAGCCATCATGGATGGCTTTCCCTCCAAGGTCAACATCCCAATGGGATCCATGTTTCTGATGTTTATAGCCAAACAACCAGGAGCATGGCTCTGGCCCCCAGCACTGTTCCCGCCAACCAGACAGGGCAATTGCTATGTCAAGGGCATTGTTTGGCAGGCTAGAAAAGATGGACAAAACGCCATCTTGACTAATAGGTCTCAAGGTGCCAGACTAGCTCAACAGGCTACAAAATCAAAATCATTAACCTGGAAGATTGAAAGGGATTACTTTCTCGGTTCCCTTATTAGCCATTTCAGGGTCCTCTTTGGGTTTCAATGGGGGGAGTGATGGTAAGGCATTTTGAAAAAAGATTCATTTTCTGCTCCCTTGGGACTGAGAGCAAACATAAGCATCAGTAGGGACCTCAGCCATCAACCTAGGGTCCTCAGCTCTCAACACAGAAAGGGCCATTGGGATTTCAGTAGACTGAGGAAATCTGCCCAAGGTCACCCAGCTGATCAAATCTTTGTGTTTCTAGCCAAATGGCTTCATCTCTCCATTATGCTGGAAAATGATACTCTGGCTTTGAATCACATTTTAGAGATGGATTTGCACATAGTGTGTATGAAAGGCAGTGTGTGTGTCTCTCTCTCTCTCTCTCTCTCTCTCTCTTTCTCTCTCTCTCTCTCTCTCTCTCTCTCTCTCTCTCTCTCTCTGTGTGTGTGTGTGTGTAGGGGTGAAAGAGTAAGTTTCACATATACATTGTAGGGAGATTGCTCATTCCCAGGGGTGAGGGATGTGTGAGCCACTGTGTGTTACGGGGAAAGCACTGATGAATGGACTGTGAGGGAAGATAAGCACAGAGTGGAGGTGCATCCTTTCCAGAGGGGCTGCATCCTCCCCCACGGTTCCACAACGGAGGCCCTGCATGTCTCTTCTCCCTCGAGGTACTTTGCCTGCAACCAAAACTTCTCACATGTAGCTCTAACTGAAGTAACACCTCATTCTAGTTTGTGGTTTCATAGTCCTCCCATTTTTAGCACTTTGCTAACACTCTGCTATGGGTTTGTTCTATCTACTCTTTGCCTGATAATGAACAGACTAACCCAAGAGGAGAAAAGACAGAGAGCTCAAGTATCACCAAATCCAACCCTAGATAATCTGCACCCATGGGTCTTTGTGGAAAATGTAAAAATTTGGACATATTTTCAAGTGATTCTTTCTAACCTCACAAGCCTAAAATGGAAATGTTGGCAGGTCTCAGGAAATTAGTAACTCGGATATAGGAAAACCACTCTGCAGCTCCACTTCACACATGCTCCGGCATAGTTCAGCTTTGTTTTAAAATTTGGAAAGGCCGAAAGAATCTGGCTTCTTTAAGAAAAGGGTTGTGAGAAGAAGGCTATACAATACAGCACCGTGCAGCCTCTGATGCCCAGGCCTCAGTGTGTCTGAGAGTCTATTCATCAAGACAGACAGAGCAGAGGAGCAGAGGGAGCGGGCAGGGGGCAGAGAGCCGAAACCTCCCGTCAGTGACTCAGTCCTCAGGTAACCACAGCCTGATTGGAAGAGAACCAGACTGTGAACCACAGGAGCTTTCCATTTTCTTTGTGCTCGGATGGCATAAAGAAAGGAAACAAAAAGTCAATTGTCTCTTAAAGGGACTTGGAGAGAGACCAAGAAGCCGAGATCCCAAGCAAAAGTCAGCCAGAAGGAACATGGGCCAGAGGGGCCGGAGGCTCACAGATAGGCAGAAGCTGGAAAGGAGTGTTAAAAGGATTCGTGGAGAGTAAGGGGAAAAGTGAGGTCAAGCAGCAATTAGTGAGAGCTCACAGTCAAAGGCACCGGCTCATGCTCTACCGTTGTAGTCCCTTTTAGACCCCCTTGAACCCTTGAACTCATTCGCCTCCTATGGGGTGAAGTTAATTAATGCATGCCGTTGTTCTTTCAAAAGATCTCCTTTTATAGAAGAATCATAACTGGCTGGATCAGGACCTCTGCCACTGAACCATCAGCTATGTACACCTGGAGAGGGACATCACAGTCCCAGTGCCATCTCAAGCTAAGCCTTCCCTGGGTAATCTTGATAGTTGTCAACTCAATCATCACAGGTTCTCATGGTAGGAAAGATGTGGCAGAAATAAAAGAAGCGGCAAACCATGAAGGGTTTCCTTCCAGAACTGTGCGAGCGCGTGCACCCCTTCTCTACGTCTGGAGAACACATGTAACGTATTCAAATAGGAATAAGCAAGAGCTGTCTTGTCATAGAAATAACTTTGAATTAGTGATGGAGAAAACGCATGAATAACTAGCTCTTACACAGGTGGGCCACATACCCTTGTACTCTGACATAGTCTTCAATAAGTGAAATACAAATAAGGTAGGTAGGAAGGCCTCCAGAGTGCCCATCCTATTCAGATCCCATGCCTCCTGTCCTAAACACAGTGTACAGAGAAGACTCAGGAATTCATTTTTCAGGGGCCTCAAGGGCACTTTGACAACTCCCAAGCAAGAGGGGAATCCTGGTGGCATTATTTAGTTTATAGTCTCTTCATTGTGTACATTGTCTAACTCACAGAAAACCTCTGCTGTAATTTAAAATATTCTTCAACTCAAAAGCACAGCAAAACCTGTAGTTCATAACACCACCAGAACAACTGCCCCAACGCTGATACCTTGAAACCTTTATTTTAAGTGGTTCTGAGAGATCACACTGCACAATAGTCTCCATTCAAACAGTCACTCGTTAAATTAAGATACGTGTGAGTAACGTTTAGTTTACCTAGATTCTAATTTTTTATAGAAAGAAGGCAGATAAAGTTAGTTTCTTTGACTACATTCCAGAGTCTGTGCACAGTTCACTACTGTGAAATTTACCAAAGAACATTATAATGTCTGACTTCTCTCTATCCTTTGCCCAGATAATGATCTCTTTGAAAAACAGAGTCATATCACATTTACCTTTGCATATTCATCACCCAAAAGGCTCCATGCAAAAACTGATCAATAAATGTTTGGGTTTGGATAATGGATGGATAGATGTATCGATGGGCAGATAGGTACATGGATGGATATGTGGGTGGGTGAAAGGGTGGGTCAGTGGATGGATGAATGGATGGAAGGATGAGTGAATGGACATATGAACACTATGGGTATGACATCATCTGCTTCCCCAAACAAAGGGATGTGATCTGCTTCCCATGCTGAGAGGATCCTATATAGCCAATACTCTGTGCCATTCTCCCTCCCTACTAGAATGTCTACAGTTGTAGGAGCAGCAGTCAGAAGCCTAGACAAGATCTTTATTGGGGTAGATTGCAGTCCTTTTGATATGTCCCAGATCCTGATCTCTGCTCAGATCTCCTTCACACTTCTGTAGCCCAGGAGTTAGAAAGCCTCGACTGAGCCTAGGCTCACAGTGCACCCTGCTGGCTCACAGGGCGGACATGAGCCAGAGAAGCTCCACCTGCCTGCTTGCAGCTTCTCTGTTTCACTGAGCCAGTTGCCCTGTCTTGGCTCCTAGGATTGACTGTGATGACATTTTCTAGGCTTATCCATCGCCTCTCACTCCATATGCCTCCTTAGATCTCTTGGCCAGAAAGTATTCTCTGTAAATGACTGAGAAACTCATACATACCAAGGAATCAATGATTCACAAGGTTTGGTATATTACTGATCCTCAGAACTTTTGCAACTGAAAGGGAAAATTATCTTAAGTGAGAAAACAAAAGCAAAAAAATCTCTGGGGTGGCATTTCGAGCAAAGTATAGCCTGGATTCTTCTCAACTGGACTCAAAGCTCTGCCTGGATCAGCTGTCAGTCTGCCATCTTCTCTTGGCTTCTACTCTTCAACTGTCCTCATTCATAGATAGACTTTGCCCCAGAATCATGTGATGCCAGGGTGCACATGAATGATGCCCTCATCCCCATGAACTTCTTTTTTTCCGTTCCACAATTGTCACTTATTCCAAAGCCACCACGCTTTGCCATTGTCGTGCATTATCCGTCGGCCCCATTCCTTTTCCAGTCAGGCTGACCACCTTCCCCCAATGATTTCAAATCTCAATGGCATCTTTAGACCAGAACCTTAGTGGCTCCCTGTCAGTACATCAGCTAGTTCATCTCTTTATTCCTCTCTGTATCAAACTTAGACCACATGGTCTGAAAAACACTGAACTATGTTTTTCAGAATTCAAAACTCTGTATTCTTTTTAATCTCAACTATTTGTCAAAAATGCAACTCTAAACGGACCACCTATCTTCTTGCTCTAGAGTAGCACTGGGGTTTTAGGGGTATGTGCTCCCAGGGGTCAGGTCAGTTCACCAATGATTCGTGGCGAGGATTCTCAGATGGACTGCACCATTGTCCAGCAAACAGGACCCTCTCCTTCTATCAGCTCTGCAGTATTCTCCCACCCTAATCTGCCTTCCTCAGACCTCTGACTGCCCCACCTCTCTCTCTTTTCTCTTGGCTTACAACCTGCTTCCTTCTTCATAGGGAACACTGGGTTCATTACACAGAATGCTCTTGCCCTCCCACCACCGAGCACAGCAGCCCACCCACCTCCCTCCTGTTCTCTGGCCTTTTCTCCCTCCCACCCGCTAAGCTGCCTGTCCCTCAGGAAACTAAGTGATGAGCCCTCTGTCTTCCCAGCTCCCTCCTAAATGGATTTCTCCCAATGAAATTGAAATAACCATAAGACTTTTCTACTTAAAAATTGACTTTTCCCCAACCTTGAATATCATTCCAGCCATCACCCTTTAAACTAAACTTCCTAAAAGTAGTTTCTATTTGCTGTTCCTCACTTTTCTGGCCATCACTCTCCCAAAACAACTCTTTCTTTCATCATTAGAGACCTCCATATCCCAGTCCCAGTGTGCCATGCCAGCATTAGTCTTCACTCACTGGCTCAGCTGGACACATCCTGCTACTGGACATTCCTTTCCTGTGATTCTGTAACACACCACTACCTGCTCCTAGTTGTCTTAGCAACTTCTCTGTTTCTTTTACAAGTTTCTTCTCTTATTGACTACTCTGTATTTGATGTTCTCCACAGTTGGTTCTGGACCCTGAGGCCCCACGCACTATACTTTCTCCATCAGTGAACTCATGAGCCTCAGGCCTTCATCTTCCAGTTGGCCCGGAGGAAATCTGAAATCTTCGTTTGACCTTGGTCTCCAGTTCTCCCACACTCTCTACAGTTGAGCTATTTATCACATGCATACCCTTGCCCAAGTATCTTGGGATCAGAGTAGTTCTCTTGCATAGCAAAATATGACCGACTTTGTTATCCAGAAGACTGCTTTAAAATCCTGGATTTGTGATTCCTTAGTTGCATGACCATAAAAGGTTACGTTGTTTAATGAGGTTGTTACCTCATCAAAGCTTCAAGTTCCTCAATAAAATGAAGAACTATATTAATTATACACATTATTAAGCATTAAGCATAGCACAATGCTTACCATATAGGCTGCCCTCCTAACAGTGATTTCACTATGATTGTTCTTTTATTTGACCTTGATGATTCTTGGCTGCATTTTTCTCTGAATTGATTCTAAAGCATTTCTATTATTGTCAAGACCTCTATGGGCTGACATTGACTTCTCTCTATACTTTGCTAACAAGATCAAGACCATCCATTACACGCTTCCGAGCATCCTCCCCTGTGCATCAGAGGGACCTTGTAAGTAACTATGCCTCCCTGCTCCTGAGTCAAGGACTTGCTCTTTGTTTACAGGACTAGTCCTTTGTCTTCAGTGTGTCAGGATGCGGTAAGCTGAGGCTCCTCTCCTCCTCCCCTCAGTAAACTATCCCATCCTTCTCATTCAGACTATCCTACCTCTTAGTATCTCAGGATATAAAGACTCACACGTCTCCCCTATCCCTAAGCAAAACGTCTTTAACCCTTGTCCTGCTCTACGAACAAGCTTCAAGGGGTAAGTCTGGCCCGATTCGCTTCCCACTCCCCCTCAGACCCACTTCATGTCTTCTGCGCTCTCGGGGCTACGCTTCCTTACAGAGCCAATTTGCTTGCCAATCTGGCAGGCCTTTTTAAATTGAATTTTTGCACTTTTCATACAATATAATTTGATGCTATTTAGATCCTCTCCCCTACCTAGCCCCACCTTCTACCACTGCCTCTCCACCCAATTTATTGTACTCTAATACATATGTATCCTATCGTGTCTCCAAATGTCCTTCAGTGTAGACCCATCCACTGGAGTCTAATTGATCTACCAAGAGTCCCATTCCTGTAAGACATTGTCTTTCTCCCAAAAATCCCTTAGATTGGTCTGGGATTCCTTACCTACTTTCCCACACCTGTGCTGGGATTTTGTCTCGGTCCAGCATGCGTGGGACTTGTGCATGCTTTCACCATTGCTGTGAGTTCATATGTGTAACTGACCAACTATTTGGCATCTCCTGTCTTTTAAGGACTATCTGGTTCTCAGTATTAAACTCCTCCATGCTCGTGTTCATCAATTTCCTCTCATTAAGTAGCTTGCCTTTTCTCTTTAGGAGCTATATTACGTCTTAATTTTTTTTTTCTATAGAGTCAAATGTTCAAGAAATGTTTCTTTATCACATTTCTTTATTTGATTTCACCACTGTGCTCCCGTCCTGTTGCGTTGGTGACATATTCAGGCTCGGTCACTATGCCGTGGTCCTCGGGGCCAGGGCATGTGAGAAGCCCTGCTGGTAGTGGGAAATTGGTGTGGTCTGCGTGACCACTGAGAATCCCACCTCCTCCGGTTCTGTGGAGCTACATTCCCACCTACCTTCTACACAGGAAGTTTTGTCCAGGCTGGCAGTCTGGTTGCTGTGGCCACACACCCAGGTCCTGCCAGTGCTTGGGCTATTGACCCAGGAAGGGAGCTACAGCTACTGCTCCACCAGGCCACGATCCCCGGAGCTGATTCTCCTTCGTCACTGGGAAATCCTTCTTTTCTCTGATGTCCTAACTTCTTCACAGTCTTGGCCTCATTGATACCCTCTCCTGAGGAACACGAGTGGGGAGTCTGTGACCTGCGTCAGGGAAGGAAAATAAAGACAGGAAAGATGAGTCAGTATCCTAAAAAAGTACCCAGCCATCCTGAGCTCATGAGACTGTTTGCTGGCAGTTGGGAGAGGGGACTTGTAATATTTCATTTCTTTTTTTTTTCTACATAGTAGACATAACCAATATATTCATGATGATGGGAATATGAGATTATGTTATATTTTCTTTGCTTGCTACTGCACTTTTAAAGTCTCAAAATGAATAACACAATTTAAAAACTCCAATAAAAATTTATCTTCCAACCAGGCATTTTCCAATTTATGTCCTTATGATTCACCTGTTCTGTTCTTCCTGGCTCTACAGCTCAGGTGATTCTGAAATTGACCTCTCTGTCTCCAGATCACTTTCTACATGTCAGAGTGTCATATCCAGGGAATGTAGACACCTTCATTTGCATACCTGACAAGCTGCTCAAGTTCAGCCCACCACCCTGACACAGTGTCCCATATAATCCATCATAAGCTCAGTCAGCTTGACCTGAAAACCTCTCAAATCAATCTTACACACTTCTTTCATCCCCTAATCATGACACCCCACCCCTCATCTGGAAAACGATGGCCCTGGAATGTTTCTATACATTTCCTCCCAATGTGTGCACCACACAGCAGCCTAGATAAGGCCTTTGAGTTCCCACATCAGAGGGCCTAAAGCCCTCTCCTGGGTTCCCTGTAGCGCACACTCTGTGGCTCAGCCTACATGTGCTGACACAGTCTGAACTCTGTTTCTTCTTTGATTGTCTTTCTGTCCTTCTGCTCACACCAGACTTCAGCCACCCTCGTGGTTTTTTAGTGCCCCCCAAAGGACAAAATGTTTTCCACTGCCATGACTACCCCTGTGCATAAAATACCACCCACTCCTCCAATAAAGCCTACCCCTGCCCCCTAAATCCCTCTTCACCTGTCAATGGTCGGGCTACTCAGCTGAGTTCTTGTTGACACCCCTTGATAGTCTCCATTCCTCTCTGGACAAGACTCTAAGGGCTGCATCTGTTCACAAGATCACTCCATGCAGGTCTCCCCACTTGCAAGGCCCAGAGTTTCTTCCTACTTCAAGGCCTTGACTTATGGTTGTCCCTCCATGCGGAATGCCTTCTCCTCATCATCAAGTTTGAACTGAGATGTGATGTCCCCAGAGACCAGTCTCCTGTTTTCCTACCTAAATCTTGGATCTTTCATTTTTTCCCAGGTTCCTCATTACAACTTGTGATGACGTATTCATTCTCACGATCATTTGCCAATAGCTGTCTTCTTCACTCCTTCCCTACTTTCCTAGATGACCAGTTCAACACTGGGCCTACAATAGTTAACAGTGGTGTTGGTTTGAATGAACAGATGGTCTATGAATATATATTCATTTCCTCCCTTCCTTCCTGAACAGACCACATCTTCTTTTGTGGTCCCTCCCCTAGTCAGTGGCACTTATAACCACCTCATAACTTAAAGTCCTAATGTTACCTTTGACCTCTTGCTTCTCCACACCTCTTCTCCCAACAAGTGGTTAAAATCTATTCTCCACATCTATGAAAGTGCAGCACACATTCCCTCTTTTCTGTTCCCAGTGTAGACCCAGGTTACGCATTTTATTTGGACTATTAAAACTGCTCTGTAGCCCTTACATAGTTCTCCAGTCTGTTCTTCTGAAGACCAGAAGACTTATTTTCCTGAGTTTCAGACAGACCTCTTCCTCTAAATACCCCACCCTTTTGCACAAATAAAATCCAAATGGAGCATCATGCAGCAATTAGAAAGCAACACATTACATTTAAACTTAGCAATGTGTGTGAGTCCTAATAACATATTGTTTAGTTAGAAGAGTAAGAAATGAAATGAGATTATATGACACAACACCATTTACATACATTAAGAAACATTCAGCAAAACAGTAAACATTTTGTAAAAATGTAGGCAAGCAAAGAGATAGACTTCAGATGCAATAATATGGCTGCCTATGGGGAGGAGCTAATGGAAAAGTGATGGAGGATTAGAAAGAAAGAAAGGAAAAGAAGGACCGGGCAGGCACCAGTGATGATAAATGGGCCATGAATTAAGAGGAGGACAGAGTCCATCTATGACAGCAAGATCCACAAGAACGGAGAAACCATAAAACAAGTCACATCTCTGACAAGTAAGATTCAATTCATTCTTACATTTGTTTTCATAGTGCTTAAGACACTTCCTTGTGTATCACAGGACATCAATAGATGCATTAAGAAAACTCATTTGTTTGGGGCTGGAGAGATGACTCGGCAGTTAAGAGCACTGGCTGCTCTTGCAGAGGACCTGGGTCTGCTTCCTAACACCCACATGGCAGCTAATAACCATCTGTAACTCCAGTTCCGGGGGATCTGATGGCCTCTTTTGACCTCCGTGAGCATTTCACAACATGGATGCACTTGCACACATGCAGACAATACACTCATACACATAAAATAAAAATAATAAATAAAATATTTTTTAAAAACTCATTTGTTTAGACCAGGCAAGCTGCATGGCGTGTCTCAGCATGAAGACAAAACCATCTGCATTCTCACATGACTCAACCAGAGAGCAACTCTCAAGTATAGACTTCTCTGCCTGACACCTAGTGCTAATTGTCATACCTACGCTAACAGCTAGAGCTCACAGGGCAACCTTTTTTTAAAGCCAATAAACAACTCTGGGCCTTTGCCACAGATACAAAGGTACAGTAAAATAATATCCTAATTTTAATGGGAATAGTAACATATATTGTGCAGACACAGTTTTTTTCAAAGGAACTAGAAATTATGTACCCATGCCTATATTCTACCTGCCAGACTGTGGAATCCAAATAAGAGTGCGAACTCACGAGCCACGGGGTTACTCAGAAATCAGCTTTGCTGGTGGATTGTGGGCTTCAAAAAAGTAATAAACATTGTGAACTGACCGGCCTGCTAATCTCTGCCTGTTTTCTTCCAGCTTGCACGAAATTGAAATGGATAAATAGCTGATTGTGGACCCTAATTCCATCTGAATCTGTGAGACACTGAGAACTTTTGCTTGTCTTTGAGATGTACATGAAATAGTCTCATAAACTTAGTTAAAATCTACAGGCAAAATCGATCTAGGCAGGGATCCCAATCTCTCATAACCCTTGAATCTGCCTAATGAAAGTGTTAATGGTTCCAGCAGACACTGGAAAATAAATACTCATAAAAATTTGCACAGCACACCATTATACGGCTCCATAAAATCCACAAGGCAATTACGGAGTTATGAGCTCCTGGCCCACCTCTCCAGGTGCCAAGGTTAGCACATGGCATGAATGGAGGTGACAGAGAAGCCTGGCAAAGAGAACGAGAAATGTTAGAGCATCACTAGGCACTGACCTCGAGGACACTAAGGCTCTGCCCAGTCGTTGGTTTCCTTGTCTGTGAAGCAGGCATTCGATCCTTAGCCTGATGTCCCTCTAGCCCTCACATCTCTGTGCGTTACACCACAGAATGTTGCTGTGCTAAATACAAGCATACATTTGATCTGTTTCATTTTTCAGGGCCATGGTCATCTGTAGCATACCGCCTAACCCAAAGATATTCTAGCCACATACATGGCCAACATTTATTCCAAATTCATGACAGACCATGCATGTAGCACCCTTTGTTCTTTCTTTTAATGATTTATTTAATTTTTTAAAATTTTTACTTATTATTTTTATTTTATGTGTATGAGTGTATATTGTTTGCAATGTGGGTAGGTGCACCCATGTCATGCAATACCCATGTAGGTCAGAAGAAGGCATCGGATTTTTCTGGAACTGGAGTTATAGGTGGTTGTTAGCCGCAATGTGGATGCTGAGTATTAAACCCTGGTTCCCTGCAAAAGCAGTCAGTGTCTTACCCACTGAGCCATCTCTCCAGCCCCATTATTTTATTTATTATTTTTATTTTATGAGTGTAATGCCTGCAGGAATGTAAATGCACCCATGTCATGCCCATGAAAGTCAGAAGAGAACATCAGATCCTCTGGAACTGGAGTTATGAATGCTGTTAGCCACCATGTGGGTGCTGGAAACTGAATCCAAGCTTTGTGCAAGAGCAGCTAGTGCTCTTATTCACTGAGCCATCTCTCCAACCCCACATCCTTTGTTCATAACACATCATCTAATCTTCACTTTATGCCAGTAGATCATGAATTGTTATTATCACCATTATTCACCTGAACAAACTGGTCTCAGAGCCTGGGCTGCCTATCCCATTACGTATCACCAACACCATTCCATAAGACAAAGAATGGATATATTCCATTGTTCACAACACAAGTAAAATGGAGACACAAGGAATCAGTTGTGGCTTGATGCTGAATACTGTATTTACTATCTCTGTCCCCGGTGGTCCTCACCTGCATCTGCCCCATCTTGCCCACTTGCTGCTTGGGGAGGGGGCGTGTTTCTCTGAAAATGACAGCTTCTTACATTGGTTTGATATTATGCAGTTTATAAACACTTCACTAGTTTACTACAAACAAATATTAAAATGGCATTAGGGAAAACAAGCCGGCTTTTTGGTAGAATGAAGCTCAGCTTGGTTTCTTCTGAAGTTTCCTTGTGAGTAAATGCAGGTTGTATTTTTGCAGGGATGCCAAGAAATGACAGTCTGTTCAGCTCAGTGCATTCCATCAAGAGGCACCTGGTGTTGATTTGTTCCATTACTCAGGATGTTAAGTTTGATAGCTGGGTTAAGGTGGCATCTGCCAGCTCTCTTCACTGTGAAACTCCTCTTTCTTTCGTATAAGTGAGGGAATATGTTTTGAGACTATATAAATATCTTCTTTCTCACCATTCTTTCAGCCACAATTTAGCATCCACTAATGAATGCTAAATGAAAGAAAAAGACAACTTCTCCAGTAGAATAGGTTGATAAGTAAGGATGAGGGGGACAGAGGGAAGGAAGGAGAGGGAAAATAATAAAGCAAGTGTAACAAATTAATATTTGGGGAATCCTGGGGAACAATTTATATAAATTGTTTGTAACTGGTTTTGCAACATTTCATTCGTGTGAAATTGTTTCAAGATAATATTTTTAAAAGCATACTGGAGGGCTCAGAGAACTTTCAGAAAGGTTAAAAAGCCAGACATAGGACTTTTCAGCTAAAAGTAATACTCAAAGTTACATTGCAGATCAGATCATGAACTGAGGATCCACTGTGGTCTCTAACATCCTAGATGCTGTCAATATCCGCTCGCCATCACTGAAGGCTGGGCAAGGCCCTTTCCCTACAGCTGCCAACAAAGCTTTCCTCAAACTTCCCTCCTGTGGTACCAAATGTATGTATTGTCAGGCATGTGCAACAGGCCCAACAGACTGCAGGGTGGCTAGAAAATCGGAGCTCAGATGATGGAGAAGTCTTTACTATATTACAGTGAGTAAAATGGTTCAGTTTACCAATCAGACAAAAGAAATAAATTCTTCCAGCATGTGCCCAAAATATTTGTTACTGTTCAGAGGTGAAAGGGTCCCATAGGCTCACGTGATTGAACACTTGCTAATGGACGGCACTGTTTGGGGAGGTTGTGCAGCCTTTAGGAGATGGAGCCTGAGTGGAGGAAGTGGTTACAATGGATGGGCCCTGAAGTTTATAGATGGTCCTGTTTCCTATTTGATCTGTGCATCCTAGTCCACTGAGATCTGAACAAGCAGCCTCTGCACACCCCAGCACACTCCCACCACCACAGAGCCACCTGCTCCCACGCCCTCACTGCAGTGATGGGCTATATCCCTTGAACCATGAACCAAAGTAAACCTCTCCTCCCGTCAGTTTGCCTTGGCCACAGTGATGAGAAAAGCAGTTAACAGAGGATATTGGTTCTTAAAGTGGGATCATTGCTGTGATAAACCTCACCGGGTCATTCACAGACCTTAGATATTAGTTTGTAGGAAGAATATGGACAAGTTTGCAGCTGTGGGCTTCCGAAAGCCCTTGTGTGCCCCAGAGGGGCACAGCTTAATGGGCCATTCTGATGGGAGTTCAGACCACAGTCCCAGTGAGAATGTAGGCAGTGCAGGTCATGTTCTTAAGGTTTTAGAAAGGAACAAGGACTCTTGAGGTCATTTGCATTTTTGTCAAAGCATATGACTGAGTTCTGCTCTTGTCTGAAATGCTTTAGTGAGCCTGAATTTAAAAATTAAAAGACTAATTTGTTTGGAAAAGAATATTTCAAGAAGGCATAACAATCAGGCTCTGTTATTGCTCACTGCATAGACCCAAATTTACATTGAGAGAGAGCAGAAGGTGAAGCAGAAAGATAAGAAAAACTGTGTATTTTGGTGTGAAAGGAGTGTAAACATAGTTGAGTTGCAGACAAGGAAAACAATGGGTGTCTACAAGGCAACTGCAAAGGTCAAAGAGATTGTCCCCATTAAGGAAACTTCAAACACACACACACGCACACACACACACACACACACACAGAGAGAGAGAGAGAGAGAGAGAAAGAGGGGGGGGAGGAGATGGGGGCGGGACTTCAGTTTGTATGGGACAGCAGCAAAGGTGCTCTGAGGGTAAAAACCCCAACCATTGAAGAATTCTGCTTGAAAAAGTTAAATGTGTAGGATGCCATAGCAGGAAGCGTACCCCGCCTGCAGACAGACAGACACCAGCACAAGTGTCTTCACAGGCTCAGCCGCAAAGGTACCCAGAAGCCACTGCATCTGTGAAAGGGGGCAAACTTGGCATTGTTCCTGGGCTGGTACGGAAGACGTGAGTGTATAAAGATACTTACGGAACAGTTAGAGAAAGTTGAAACCAGGTAATATATAAGAGATTTGGAGTCCTTTCATACGGTTTCTGAGGTGACTGCACAGGAAAACATGAAGGTGAATTTTAATTTGCAATGGAAACCCACAAGAAATTAGAGATGTCAGAGGTGTGAGCATCTGGCAAGGAATGCTAGAGACACTTAGTGAAGCTGGCCCAAGGAAGAGGTCACATATGCCACAGACACCAGAACTACAGAGGCAGGGCCTCCCAACTCCATTGGAGCCAAGAGGATTCCACTGTCAGATCCATATGTTGGACATGGACTTGCAGGACCTGGTGCTTGACCTTCTTGGTTTCAGTCTTGCTCACCATGCTCCCGTTCATTCCCTTTGGAATAGGAATGATTCTCTTATGCCATTATATATTGGAAATATGGAAACATTTATAACACACTTAACTAAGAGTTAAGAGATTATCTATACTCTCAGAGAGACTTTTAATTTTGAATTTATGAATAGTGTCGGAACTGTAAGACTATAAGAACTTATGAAATTGAGGGCCAGGAGTGGAATGTTATGGGTTGAATGGGAAATGTCCCTATAGGATCCCACATTTGAAACCTTGGTCTTCAGCTAGTCATGCTGAAGTTATATAAACTTTAGGAGGTGGAGTCTTACTGGAAGAAGTGGGTTAAGGGGATTAGCCCTGCTTCCTGTCCAATCTCTACATCCTGTGTCACAGCCCAGCTCTTTCTGACCATTCCCATCCTTTCCATTTTTCCTGTGTAGGTAGAGCCTGAAAGCATTCACTTTTAAACAGCCTACATGCCAACCTCTGTCTCCAGGTCAGCTTCCTCAGCAACCCATTCCCTGTCTTGGCTTCTTAGCCACAGACCACCATGGGATCTAGTTCCATCTCCTACTATTTCAAAACAGTCCTTCCTGCCACAGTGGACCTTACCTTCAACCATGGGTGTGTATTAGTTTCTTTCCATCTCACATCTAGTCTTGTTATGGGATCCTCTCCATCCTTCAAGCCCATCTCAGAAGATGCCCCTTCTAAGAACTGTCAGTTGACTCCCTTGAAAGTCCCTTCTCGTTCCCCTGAGTCTTCTCATTCTTTATCCTCCTCTCCTGATCTAGAACCGTGTGATATCCCCTCAGTTGGCACACCATTTATTGGTCAGTTCACCGGCAGATTCATTCCTTTCTTCTTACTTCTCTAGTTTATGGCTCAGGGCCTGATACTACAGAACAGATTTCCCAGGAACACACATCCACTGACTTCTAGCTACAGCCAGCCGGGGAGATGTATGTCTTAGAGGTCCAAACACAGAGAAAAGAGAGAACTGGGGGTATTCCTGTGCCTCAGAGAAGGACATACCTGACAAGAGCTGTACCTATCTGATCTCTGCTCCCACCAGTGAAACTCAGTTTCGGGGGAGGGGGTCCATCACTCCATCTCCTTCCTTTGTCTCAACAACCTTGGGGTGATTGTTTCTCTTTTTAGTCTCTGAATCTCTTGTGTTGAGTTCTTACAAACTTGCTGTACCTGTTCTCTGCACCAGGCATGGTGGCACACACCTTTAATCCTAGCACTGGGCAGGCAGAGGGAGGTGGATCTCTTTGAGATTGAGGTCAGCCTGCTCTACATAGTGAGTTCCAGGCCAGCTAAGGTTACAAGGAGACTTTGTCTCTAAAAATGAGAAAGAAAGAAAAAAAGAAAGAGAGAGAAAGAAAGAAGAAAGAAAGAGAGAGAGAGAAACAGATCACATAAGGCTGGTCACCTTTTCATTATCTAGTGTCATTTAGAAGAAGCCAGGAATCCTGTGCCATTTTGTGTGAAACCAGCCCTACCCAGTTTAGCACACATTCGTCATGACTTGGAAAGTTTGTCCTCTGCAGTTGTCTCTTGCTACAAAAGCTTACAAATTTTTCAGTGCTGAAACAAAATATGTTTAACCCAGCTGATGGCTCAAAGAATTATCTCCAGATCTTGCTTGTGCTTTTGAAGATAAACACTAATGGTAAAGCTGTTTGTAAATATTTTGAACAGATGCTAAGTCTTTATTTTGTTTACATTAAAAATTGACAACAATCGATATTCTCCACTGACAAGCTACAAATATTTGGTATGTGTACATGTATATATTCTTTTTAATAGCAATTACTGCTTCATGATGACTAGGGAAATTGCTATGAGGTTTGAAAGTATATTTGCGGTTATACCCTGGGGATTCTGGAAAATAATTCCTACTGTATCATCCACCGTATTTAAAATTTGCAATGGGAAACACAATTCAATCTAGCATGTTTCTAAATGCCGTTGGAAAATAGATTGGCCAGCAGAGTCAGGAAACACAAATCCAATGTGAAGCTTCCTCTGAATCCATCTGCCTGGATTTTATTCCTTTTTTTTTTCTTCTCCAAGGCCAATGGTGCTGACTCAGTAGTGCATTAAACGCAAATGTGTGGGTTCAGTCCTGACCAGCCATTAATCAATGTGCAGCCACAAAGACAGCATCCAGGGATTAACATTCGCCTGCAAGGTGCCAGGTTCTTGTGGGAAGAAATCAGACCAAACTTTTAGAGGTATGCAGGAAAATGAGCCACTTCCTAAGCTTAAAGGCCCTAGTTGATTAAAAATAAATTATTGCCAATAGTTATCAATCTGTGGTATAGTTTATAGATGTACATCTAACAAGTTGTTTGTTTAATGTCATAAAAAGGATAGAGATATACAGGGAAAAGCAATGATTGCACATTTACCCTCATTTGGAAATAATGTTGAAATGTGATATCTGAGACTTGTGATTATGAGGTCTGGATAAAGGGCTTCCTGTCCCTGCCCCCGCAGCTCAGAGGCATTAGAAAAACAGCTCGAGTCAAGACTGCAGCCACTTCCTCTCTAATACAGCCCTCATGATACACCTGAGCGCCTCAGATACTGCTGTGAACAGACGTGATGTTCCTGCTGGAGTCTTGGGCCACCTCCAGCTCCTCGTCCGGATGGATTTTTTTCCCCTTACGTTAGGGGCACAGAGCTGTTCATCCCAGAAGGCAGATGCTTTCCTGTCAGATGCTGCCCGTGACCTTGGACAAGGGCAGCCTCCTGAAAGAACAGAACTCCTCCCAGGGCCCTTGGAGGATGCCGGATATGTACTTCATTCTCAGGGAGAGGCAGGGAGGAAGGAAGACTTGAAGATGATTCCTCTTGGGGTCTCCCAGGCAGCAACTGCCCTCTTCCAGTCCCCTCCCCACCTCTTTAATCTTGCATGCAGCTACCCCTTAATGTGTTTCACAGCTCCAGTCCCACCTGGGGAGATGTGCGAAATGCACCCCTCCCATGCTCTCTCCCTCTCCAATATGAGAGATTCTGCTGTCTTTATTCAGGGGAATGGTAAGCCCCAACGTGCTAGTCTCTGCCCCTAATATCACAAGGGGGAGGCGGAGCACCTCAAGCATGGAAGTCAGAGGAACCTAGAGCAACAGTAACCTAGCAACAGTGTCTCAGGATTTGAATGTAATTATACCCCAAGCGTGATAAATACTCAGAAGGGCCCCTTATGTGCAGATCATACTAAACAAGTCTTTGAAATTACCCTCATCAAATATTGATAGAGGAAAAGTTTTTTGAGGAGAAAAAATTATTGATATTCTTGGACAACCTTTTCCACTAAGTGCCATGGGCAGGTGAGGGCACACCAATGAGGACAGCTCTGACAGCCCCGCAAACCACACTCTCAGGTCACCGAAAGGTCTGAGAGAGAAACTTGAAGCAGGGACAAGAGTTTTCTTGCAGATAAGGTGCAACACCTGGATGTAAAGGATTGTAGTCTTCTGATGAGGTCTAACAACTGACCTGGGATTTGTGTTTCAGTATTCTGGTCTCAAGAATAAGTGTACTGAGCAAGGTGACCCCTGAGCACTATTGTGGCTGAAACCTAAAGAAGTGGAGGGTAGGTAAACGTAGGGCTTGATAAGGGGAAGAGAAGTGCAGGCATAGGGGCTGGCATCCATACAGGTCACAAAGACAGTGCATCCTCAGAACCAAGTTCACATTGGGTCCAACAGGTTAAGGACTTGTGTGAGGGTTGAAACAGAAAAGATGCTGCTCATCGTACAGAAGGGTCTTGTAAGCCTTGCTACAAAGTTTGGCCTTTATACTGCAGGAAACAGGAGCCATAGCAGGTGTGAACCTTGTGAAACCTAAATGGAAGAAACAGAAACAGCGATGGCACAGCCAGATGTATATGGCTAACATACGTCTGTACCGTGAGGATGGCTGCTGGGCAGGATGAGAGAATAAGACCTGTCCAGAGGCTGGTGGAGGGTGAGGAAGGTGAGGAAGATGAGGCCACTGGTCAGAAGCAGCCTCATGGTAGGAAGCTGTTGAAATATCTTTATTCAGGGCTTATCCCAATCGCCCAGGACAAATCCCAGAGCTCCCTCCATCTGCTCTGTTATATTGTTGTTTAAGGGGATGCTGAGCAGTAAGATGCTAGGATCAGAACAGGACTCTAACCAAGATGAGTCTACAGTGAGAGAGTCTGGAAGAGGACGAGGAAGAAGAGCATGGATTTCCCAATGGGAAAGTCGAGACCAAATTTTTGTCCTAATGTCAGGTTATGAGAGGTACAGATCTCTGGTCAGCCAGATACTAAAATCAGGATGAGAAAGGGCATCCTGGGTTGAAACAGCTCAGCCGGTGGAGAAAGGACTTGCCTCATAAGCGTGGCAACCTGAGTTCAATTCTCCAGGACCCACATAAAGGTGGAAGGAGAGAACTGACCTCGTAAAGTTATCTGTCCCCTACCTCCACATGGACACTGTGGTACATGCCCAGTCACCCACAACTAATCGTAATCATAATCATAATCATAATAAAGAGTGAAAACCAAAATTATTCCTGTATCAGACAGCCTGATTGATCTACCCTGTGACCTAGGCCTGTCTCTTTCTTGGGACTCTCACCTCAGGCTGCCAGCCTGGGCCTAAGGTGACACACAGCCAGCTGCAGAGCTTGTAGTCCTGACTGCCCCTGACTATCCCAGAATACTCTCATCCCAGGGAAGAGCCTTTTTCTCTGATGTCTCTCTCTAGGGCTGCAGAGCTTGTATCTCCTGCCTGTCGGAGGAAATCCTCCTTCCTTAGATGCAGAATCTTTAAAGGACCTCAGATCTCTGGTGTGTGAACTCTCTTCTCTAGACTGAACTCCCTTGTGGGCACTGCAGGTGCTTCCCAAGCAAGCCTGGGTGAGGAGGCGGGGCTACCGCATGATGGACGTTTCCCAGTTCTGCTGAGGAATTCAAGGCGCGAGCCAGGCCTACTGCCCTCACACCATTCAGTCCAGTGATCGTCCTAAGCAACAGCAGGCACATCTGAGAGCTTCTAGGCTGCTGACAGCAGTTAGGTGGACTCTAAGGAATCTGTTTATAGAAAGTTCTAACAAACTAGGTGAAAAAAGATAGGCTGTTCTATTTTCATAAGTTCCTGCCCAAGTATCCCTTCCAAACTTAGCACAGCCCTAGGGTATTGTATATGCACATGTTCCTGTATGTGTGCATAAGTGTGCACATACATGTAGAGACCAGAAGTTGACATGAGGTGTCTTCTTCTACCTTCTTCTCCAAAATATTTTTCTAGACAAGGCGTCTCACTGAACCTGGAGCTCGTGACTGCGCAGGACTAGATGGCCAGCAAGCCCCCGAGCCCCTCTTGTCTCAGCCTCCTCGCCCTGGGATTATAGGTGCACTTTTACACCTGATTTTTTTACATGCATGCTTGGGATCAGAACTTGTCTTCATGCTAGACCCATAGGTATTTTACTAACTGAGCCATTTCCCAGCACCACCACCCTCTCCCTAGGATATTTTAAAAACACTATTTACTGCATAGTGGACTGAAAGGGTGATCTTTAGAAAAACACAAGTTCCAAACTACTAAGGGACATTTACTTTTAAAACCAATGTAACTGGATGCTTGATCGATACTGGACAGAGAATAGAAGTGGTGAGACATTAACATCAGGGCAGACTGCCAGAAAGCTGAGGCCTCCAAGATAAGCAGTCGGCGAGAAGGATTGGAAGACCCATTGTTTGGATTCAGACTCCTGAGTTTGGAAAACTTCTTCCATTTATACATTTTATTTCTGCTTCAAAAAAGAACTTACTATACACACACACACACACACACACACACACACACACACACAACACAACACACACACTAGGTACTACTAAATTGTTCTTATGATTATTTGGGATTAAATTTTTCCTTGGGGAGTTGAAAAAAACCTTCTCTCTGTCATTCCATTGACATTGACGCCCTATGACATATCAAGAATAAAATGAATGCACACTTGAATGTCTAGTTAGGTTGCGTGCAGAAGACAATGTGTGTTCAGGGAATGGTAATAAGGACCTGGGCAGGGAGCAAGGGAACCACAAGAGACAGTGTTCAACCTGGGGTAGCCCTCAGCAGAGCTGATCCCATACGTAAGTCAAAGAGAGAGAAAGGTTACCAAATGGCTGAGGGACCTAGCGTTGTATGGGCCCAACCACCTTAATAAGAACAGGGACTCGCAACCAGGGGTCACAACCAATCCAAGGAGCCTCAGAGGAAGAGGAAATTCATTCCTTCAGCTCACTGATGTTGGCTCACGTTTCCCATTAGTCAAACCTAATCGGAAACTGGAAACATGGAAGCACTTGCAGTGTCATTCACAAGGTAAGAGGTCAAGGGGTGACCTATATGCTGACCATGCATCCTACTTTAATTTCTGTTGCTGTGATAAATACCTTGGCAAAAACAGCTTGGGGGAGAAAGGGTTATAGCCATAGAACAGACAGGTTATAGTCTGTTATTGTGGTAAAGTCAAGGTAGCAGGAATTTGAAACAGCCATGTATACATACTCAAGAGCAGAGAGAAATGAACACAGGTATGCTCACTTGCTGTGCTCAGTTTGATTTCTCCATTCTTATACAGTTCAGGACCCCCTGCTAGGGAATGATGCTTCCTGCCATGGACTGTGTTTTTCCACATCAATTACCTTAATTAAGAAAATTCCTCACAGACATGCCCACAGTCCAACCCAGTACAGACAGTCCCTCATTGAGACTCTATTCCCAGGTTGTGTCAAGTTGACAAGTAAAGCCAACCATCATACCATGGGAGGCAGGGCTGCTCAGAGAAACCAGTGTTGACACTCTTTGTACTACAGACTGGCTGCTCTCGTTATTCTACCTTCCCACAAGGAATGGTGACATTGGGGTCAGCTATTACCTATGCAAAGAACTTCCAGTGCTGTGTTAACACAGTAAATGCCTTTGGCACTCAATAATCACCACATCTGACCCATGGTGGAAACCAACCAGAGAGTACTGGGTAACTGTAGCTAGAACACAAACCCAAGCCGCCTGCATCAAAAACAGCAGGCTTAATACCAAGAATGACCCCTGAGCTGATACCATTCCCCCAGAGATAGGAAAAGGGACCTCTTGATTTATGTGGCCTTTTCCTCCAGCTAATTCACTGCTGATTTTAGGGCCAGATGGTCTACCATAGTGTGCTTATCTTTGTATAAATTATAAAAGATTTTACACATAAAAAGCATAGGTACATATGATGAATGTCATGGGTCCCAAGCCCACTCTGGAATCTTCATCTTTTGAAGGTTTTGCTTTAGATCACTTTTAAATGAAATAATCGTAACAACACATGGAACTCCTCCACAATTCTATTCCTTTTTCACCATTCCAGAGTTAATGGTTAGCAGGAATTTGGAATTTATCATTTGTGCTCTGTTTTGGTACTCTGTATTTACATATTACAAATATCAATCAGCTAATGTTTTACAGACTTTTGAAGATTTAAGAATGGTTTCACACACTATAAAAGACACTGTTGATTGCCTTCAGCATTCAAGATGATGTTTTTGAGTTTTATTTATGTAGATATACATACACATTAGTATTATTCAACTATCACAGATATCCCTTATTGTATAATAACTGTACATAGTATTTCTCCTTTTCCTGTTGATTAACTTTGCATTTCTCGGCATTTTTCTCTATTACAAAATGATTCTAAGAATAGTTGTATTAGTTTGCTTTCTGTTGCTTTGATAGAAACACTGACCAAAGGAAATTATAAAAAGAAGAGTTTATTTAGAATATGGCTTGAAAGGGGCAAGAGTCCATCATGCTCAGTCTGCCCCCCAGTGACATGCTTCCTCCAGCATGGCCACACCTTCTAAAACCTCCCCAAACGATACCACCAACTGGGCAAAGTGTTTGGATACTTACAGTCCATAGGGGACATTCTCATTCAGATCACCACAGTGCTCTCTGATGCATGTTCTCTGTTGGGTTTGGTTTTAATTTTTTTAGTCCTGAGAATTCATGTTGGTATACAGTGAGATAGGATCAGACCTGCTCCCCATTCCCACTTTCAGCTCCATCATGTCTCCCCAACCACACCCATCTCTCGACTTCATGCCATTTTTTTCTGAAACCCCAAAATCCAGTTAGTGCTGCCCATATGTGCACAGGTGTGGAGCCACTACATGAAAGAAATGGATACAAGCGTATCTTATAGATAGTATATGTTTATTAGCTATCATAAAATTGTTGTCATCAACAGCTTTTGATTGGTTCTGTCTCTTTCACATCATAATAGTGATTTAGTTAGATTTCAGATTGTCAATCTAAAATGTATGAATGAAGCTATGTGATTTCCTGTGTACTAACTGTCTGTATAGCTTTTCTATAATTTTCCCAAACCCAAAGTTAGCAAACATCCTATTTTTCTTGCTAATGTGGCATCCTTCAGGCACAGTTCTTCTGACATACCCTTCCCTTCCCGTTATGTTCATTCCCTTTATCTTTTTCCAATCTGTAACCTGACTTTTCACTATACTTTGCAGAAAGGGTCAGACCTACTGCTTGGATTTATGGATTTGTAAAATGTATCTGTCATATGCATTTTTTGTTAAGATATTTAAATTTTTAATTTCTATGTGGTACTATTTTATAATGTGGTAGTACTTTGAAACATGCTTATTTATACTTTCCATGACTTATTTAAAGTGTTTCTTCTCTACTCAAGGTCATAAAACTGGTTTATATATTTCCTTCTGAGTGGCAGGATTTTACTTTTCATATTTAAGAAACAAAGTAAGAATGGATTTAAATTTTAAAATGGTTAGAAAATTACTTATTGAATAAGTTTATTTCTGAGCTAGTTTTTTTCATAAACTATTATAAAATTAGCACATGGGAGTTAAAAATACCATTTGTAACTTGTTTATAAGACAGTAAAATGTTACATTAAAAAAGCTTTGAAGGCTGGGAATTTGATGGTAATAAAATTCACTACTAATGAAATGGTTGTTAAGAACCTTGAACTGTGGAAAGCGCCCAATATAAGACAGGAAGAAATAACAAAAGAATGAGGAAGGTGAACAGGAATCTGCTTGTGCCCTGTCTACCCACCATTGAAATCTTTGTTTACCAAACTGTTACATTCTTGTGATCTGTTGTTACCAGGTACTTAACAGTAACCGCTTGCTTAACTACCAAGAATATGCTTCTGAATGCCCTACTTGCATACTTACTATAAATTTCCCCACAAATTTAGGCTCAGGGCTGGTGCCATTATGGAATAGTCCAGGTACCTGACTGCTGGCTTAAACTCCCTCTCCTTTACCTGATTTAGCCACTAGTCTCTTGACTACAAGAATTTATTGAATAATATCATTTCTAGGCTAGATTTTTTCATAATCCATTATGAAGTTAATAGATGGGAGTTAAAAATGCCATTTGTAACTGGCTTATAAGATAGTAAAATTTTACACTAAAGAAACATTGAGCTGGGACCTTGCTCAAACCTACAGCAATGACGTCAGCATGCACAGACTCATGCAAACTCAAACAGACAAAAACCCAACACAGAACTGTGGTAATGGGCAGCAGCAGATTTTGAATAAAGAAGCAATGAGAAATATTGAAGAAATTTCATTGTAATCATTTTTTTAATCACATTTAAAATAAAATGCTAACCTTAAAAAAATTAGCATTAAGGGCCAGGGGATGGTTCATTAAGTAAAAGTGTTTGCCATTCAAGCCTGATGACTTGAGTTTGAATCCCCACAATGCTAGTAAAAGCTAGAGGCGCCTATGAACTCAGTATGAGGAGGCAGGAGGCACACACAAGAGAATCTCCAGGAGCTCATAGACTTGCTAGCCTGGATTACATAACTGCAAAGAGACACACACGAACACACACACATACACACACACACACACACACACACACACACATCACCACTCTCACACATGCACACACAAAAATGGATTAGAAGATATTAGTACAAAACTGGAATAAAAATATAAACCTTTATCATCACTAAAAGAATTTTTCCTTATTGTAATGAATTTTTGTAAATTTAATATAGAACACTTTTATTATATTTAGATGTTCTCCCCTATCTGTGTCCTCGTTCTTAGTAACCATCCAATTTCATATATATATATACTAAAGAGCCAAATGTGAATCCCAAAATCCAAATGTCCTTCTGTATGGGTCCATCTACTGGAGCCTGGTCAACTGATCAAGACACACCTTTAAAAAAGATTTATTCTCCCTATCTCAGCAGCCATCGGTTTCCCAGTAGTTCTTTCGGTATGGGTGGATTTCTTATCTGCTTCACATCTATGCTGGGATTTTGTTTGGCTTGAGCTTGTCTGATACTTATGTATGCTGTCACCACTACTGTGAGTTCGTATGAGTAATTACTTTCTAGCTGTCTGTAGTTATCCACCATCTCTGTCTCTTATAATCTTCCCCCCATCCCTTTTGCAAAGCAACAAATGCTTTTAAGTCCAAGGACTGATATAGGCCCATGCAGCATTACTACATGATGTCATGTTATCATTATGCCTGAATAAAAGCAGCCTGATTCTTAGCATTCATTTTAGCCAGGAGAAGACCAGGACTGTTCTGAGTACCTACTCTTTCAGATGACTCTGGTTCAGAACAATGCTTTTGAACAAGGGCTCTCTTTCTTTTCTTTTCATTTCTTTCTTTGTAAATTTCAATTTACTTCATTTTATTTAAAGTATTTTATTGGGTTTCTGTAAATTTCATATCATAGATCTTAATGAAATTTAAACCCCATCCCTCCCTCATCCATGCCCTCCAAAGGCTCTCATACTGGATTTCATGCATTCTGTCATATATGCTAAATCCTATCCAGTTAAGAATTTGTACCCAAATGTTCATCCGCTGGAGCGTAGTCAGTCTATCTAGAGTCTCTCCGTTAAAGGAGATCTATTCTCCCTCACCCAGCAGTAATCAGTTGCCAATAGTTCAGTTACGGCTGGGGACTGCTGCTCATTTCCCCTGTTCTATATTGGGCCCTTGTCTTACTGAGTCAACATGGGTCTTGGGCATGCTGTCACCATTGCTGCAAGTTCATATGAGCAAGTTCCCAGAGGCCTGAAGCCGGTTTCCTTATGTCCGTGCACCAGCCCTGACTCAGTTTACTATCTTTGCAGCCCTCTTCCACAGTGATCGCCGAGCTGTATAGTGGGTGAGGTTTAACTAGGAGTCCTACCCAGGGATAAGCACTCTACAGTCTCATATTCTCTAAAACTTAGCCAGTTGTGGCCTTCTGTGTATATCACATGCTGTTGTATGAGGAAGTTTCTCTGGTGAGAGTTGAGAGATGTATTAGTATTTGCTCTATTCTCTGTTCCACTATGTTCCATAAACCTTAGTTTTCAAGGTTCCACTGCAGATGTGTCGCTTAGGGCTGAGCATCTCTCAGACATATATTCTCTCTGTGTGACCAGTTGTGGAACTCTGAAATAGCCTCCATCTGTTGCAAAAAGAAGCTTCTTTGATGAGTAGTATAGAGCATACTTGTCAGTGTAGTGGGCAGGACTGTGAAAGGCAGATCCTAAAAGAAGTTTTAAAAAACAAAAAGAAAATGCAGCAAGAAAAACAATAAATGTAACAGAATATGACATACCTGGTAATTCTAAATTAAAATAATATGACTCAAACATAATAGTCATATTAAAATGTTAATGGGTTTCATTTACCTTGTAAAAGAACATGAGTTTTTTTTCAAAAAGGCTCAGCAGGCAAAATAAAAAGAGAAACACTTAAAACACTAATTCAAAATGACTAAAAAAATTAGAGATGGACAAATACTTGCCAAACTCACAGAAGCAATAAAAAAAGGAAGTAATACTAGCTATATGGTGTCAATCCTAAAAGCATGATGCAGAACAAAAGACTGCTGTACCAATTTAAGGACACATCCCATAATAAAGAGAAGTTATAAATACATATTTATGAAGTAAGATAGTAACTACCTATATAAAACAGAAACAGCACGAGATCCCACAGGAGACAGGTAGAAACACATTTACTAACAAGAGATTTTAGGTCCTGGAGAGAAGGATCAGGAGTTGAGAGCAGGTACCTATCTTGCAGAGTACCCAAGTTTGGCTCCGAGTACCCATGTCCAGTGCCTCACAACCACAACCACCTGAAAGTCCAACTCCAAGGGATCCAACAGCCATATGTGCACATACCCACACATAGACAAAAACACATAATTAAAAATTAAGTGGCGAATACTTTAAAAAATAAGAGATTTTAATATATTACTCTTCCTGCATAAGGCAAGCCAAGTGGACAAAAGAATATAAAATAAGTAATCTAGCTAATAAAATATCAGATTTGAATTATATATTATAATATGTACATATATACTATATATATAACATATAATCTATATACATATACATGAGAGCATTAACATATAAAATAAATAATCTAGTCATTCGGATTATATGTTACATGTGTACTATAACATACATGTTGTGTATATATAATATATATTACACATGTATATATACATATACCCATATGAGATAGAACTAATATATAGAATACAAAATAAATATTTCAGTCAATAACATAGCTCATTTATTACATATTACATGCTTAATATATAATATAATATACATATTATATATATATATAATACATACATTACACATGTATATAAACATACACATATATGAGAGAGCACAATTATATAGAACCCAAAATAAGTAATCCAGGCAATAAAATGGCCCATTTAGATTATACATTACACATATAATATATATTATGCATATATAATATATACATTGCATATATATATATGAGATATCACTAATATATAGAACACAAAAAAGTCTAGTCAATGAAATAGCTCATTTGGATTACATATGGCATCTATAATGTACATGTAATGCACATTGTGCCCCCCACGCACATATGAGAGAGAATATTAACACTCTGATAATAGAGAGAACACTCTCTAAAGAGCACATGGAACATTTACAACAATTTTCCATACTCTGTCACATTGTTTATCTGTCTATTATTGAGAGAAAACTGTGCCATGCTGCCAATAAGTCTTGATGCCAGGAAAACCTTTCCATCGTCATCTTTTCCCAAAATTATCTAGAATGACAGTCCCAAGTGTTCATTGATGCATAAATACAAGAAATTAAGAAAACCACAGCAAGGCAAACTACAATCAAATTGTTTAAACACTGTGATAAAGAGGGCAATTGTAGAAACAGCCAGAGGAAAAAGAGTGTGGCATTTGTATAAAGGCCTGACATTAGAGTACAGCAGCAGACTTTTGCCTTGGAACAATGTGAGCTAGGTGACAGTCAGGCAATGACCTAAAAGAACCCAAGGCAAAAACTTGTCAAGCTACAACTACCTACCTGGAAAAAATACCTTCCAAAAGTGAGTCAGAAGAATGTTTCAGACATGCTGAAGTTGACAGAATTCACCACTCCAGACCCACAGGAGAAACGCTGGAGGAATTCCTTCGGGTGGAAGAAACGCCACCAGGTGGAGGTCTGGGTCTGCATGAAGCAATGGAGCACCGAAGTAGTCAGTACTCGAGTAGTGGGTTCAATGACGAGTCCCCAATGATGATGGAATATTACTTCATTTATTGAAAGTCTGGATGTAATCAAGGATCTCGAGTCAATCTTGGATATCTATATGGGTCTTAAATTCTGTGACAAATATGACAAATGGCAGAGGAAAATTGAACCAAAGTGGAACGGAAACAGACAGGTGTGGAAAAGATGAAGACCAAGCCAGGCATTAGAAGGCTGTGGCTACAAACCAAACAGTGCCAGGCAGTGCCTACTGCTACGTAAGAGGCAGGGAGTGAATCCTCCAGGGTCCTCCATGGCCTGTTAGCACCTTGATTTGAAACTTACGCCAACCCAGAGCTGTGAGAGAGGCAATTCTTTTTTTCTCAAGTTACCAGGTGTATGGTAATATGTTATGGAATCCACTGGAAGTTAATATGACGGATGAAAAGAAAAGTTTCTTCTTTTAAAAGTTATCTTTGAAAGATAATTGGCTGTTTAATGCCAAAGTAGCAGCAATGAGTGATAAAGTTTACAACACATGCTGACACAAAAATCTCTAACATCAGTACAAAGAACATGAGTAGGAGAGAAGAGATACTGTGGAAAGGGCCATGTACTAGTCATAAAATAACAGTAGTAGCTGATGGTGGACTGTTCCAAGTCAGAGGCATGTAGGGCTGGAGACATGCACAATAGGTAAAGACACTCGTGGTACAGTCCTTGAAGACCTGAGTTCAACCCCTAGAACTATCTGAGGAAGGAGAGAACTAACTTACTCCTGAAAATTGTCCTTTGAGCTCAACACATGTGTTAGGGCATGCATATACATATACACATGCACTCACACGTGTGTCAAGCTGCATATGTGGAGGACAGAAGACAACTTGCAGGAGTGTGTTCTCTCCTTCTCCCACATAGGTTCCAGAGATCAAACTGAGGTTGTCAGACTCAAGCTCAGCCTCAAACATCTTTACCCACTGAATTATCCCACTGACCCTAATTCTTTATTATCGCATTGTGTGTGCTGCACATGTGTGAGGTATGTGTGCATACATGTGTGGAGTGAAACTGCTTGTATACAGTAACAGCTTGTCTCTGATACCTTAAATGTGTTCTATTACTCTATCCTAGCCTCTACTAATGTCAAGATAAATCTGTCCTTTTGTTTACTAATTTCTGATTCTGTCATTTCTCAAACATAATTTCTATCCTCTGTGAGCCACAGAGTCATGTGCTATGTCACAGCATGGATGTCTTAAAGATTTTATATCTATCAATGTGCTTGAATTATATCATGAATGTGGGTGCCGATGCCCATTAAGGCCAAAAGAGAGTGCCCTAACCTCTAGAGCTAGATTCACCCAAAGTGAGTACTAGGAACTGAACTCAGGTATTCTGGAACAGCAGGAAGTGCTGTGAACCTCTGAGCCTTGTCTCCAGCGCCCCAGCACAGATTTAATTTAGCTGTTATACCTACTTTTTGTCTCTCTTTTCTCTCAGGCCCAGTACCAAGCAGGTAGGCCTTTTCTGGATGCTCACCCTCAGCTCTGTTACCCAGTAGGTCATCCGTACCTGGCTGTGACTACATTCCTTTTCATATATGTGTGGCATACAATGCATCATTTCAATACATGTATTTGATGTGTTCTGATCAAATCAGGGTAATTAACATATCCATCCCCTCAAACAGCAATTATTTCTGCCTTTTGAGAACATTCCAAATCCTTAATTTCACCTTGGCACACATAAAGTGTTAAAATGCTAGGCAGCCCACTGTACTGCAGAACACTAGGGCTTACCTTCTCTCTAACTCTATTGCTGTCCCATTACCTAATATCTTTCTGTCCTCCTTCCTGCCGGGCACTAGTGACGCTTCTCTGCTGTCTACTGTGAGATCGATGTCTTTAGTTTCCATTTAGGAATCATTCCCTACACATTCTGACAGAGATGAGCAGGCACATGCTTTTGCCCATTTCACTGCCTGTCTGTTTTATATGAGGTGCACAGAGATGTTTATCTTTATTTGGGACTATTGGTGCCCTTTTCTTTTCTTCTGGCTGGTAAAAATCTTCTATTTCCGTCTCCAAAGATTTAAGGTATTAAATAAACTTAATACCTGACAGATAATATTAAAAACATTAAATCAGAGTTACATAATTTCCTAAGTTAGGTTTCCCCAAAAGATACAACTGTCTTATACAACATTTTTTAAAGGTTTACTTGAAATTCTGCAAATTTCATTTAATATATTTTGTAGGGTTTAGATCCCCTCCCCTATGTACAACCTGTGTACTACCTCCACCCAATTTCATGTACTCTATTAGAAGAAGATGTGAGAGAGAGAGAGAGAGAGAGAGAAGAGAGAGAGAGAGAGAGAGAGAGATGCCTTTCAGTGTGGGTTCGTTCACTGGAGCCTGATCAACTTACCAAGAGTCTTACCCTTAAATGTCACCCTCCCAGAAGCCAACTGTTGCCAATTCTTCTTAGGTAGGGTTGTTCTCAACACAATGTTTGAAGGAATGGATAGACTAATCCCTAAATTTGATCAGAACCCACTTCCATGCAGAAGTTTTGTCTGGCTTAGGCTTAGGCTTCCATGGGACTATGCACCCTTTTAAATTGCTGTGAGTTTGGATGAGTAACTTCCCAGCTTTCTGGAAAATCTGTTGCCCTATGGTCATCTAGTGCCTCTGGCTCTTACACTTTCTTCCCCCTCTTCCACAATGATCCCTGAGTCTTGGGAGGCAGAAACCTGATATAGACGTTCTATTAAAGAATAAGCATTCTACAGCCTCCTATTCTTTGCATTTTGACAGTTGTGAGTTTCTGTGTTAATATCTGCTGCTTAAGGAAGCTTCTCTGGTAAGAGTTGAGAGATGCATCAACCTATGGGTGTACCAAGTCATTAGGAGTCAGTTTAATATTATATCTATTTAGCAGAATGATAGCATTAGTCTTTCCCCTATCCTGTATCCTGTATCCTGTCTAGTCTAAGGTTCCTAGGCCTGATATCAATGTCAGGTATGGGTGCCACCTTAGGAAGCAGACTTTAAATTCAATTAGAAAGTGGTTGGTTACTCCCACACTCTCTGTGCCACTATTGCACTGGTGGGCGTATCCTGCCAGGCCAGTTGCTGTAGTTTGAAGGATTTATAGCTGGGTAGGGTTGATGATTGCTTTTTTTTCTTCACATAGCATGTATAGCACCTTCCAGCACTGTGAAAGCTAGTCAGTAGAGATGAAACTTTGAAGTGAGCATCAGTTTGACTTCTTGTTTGTTCTTCAGCTCATGAATGCAGTATCTTCAGCAATAGGGTGCTCTTTTCTTGTCTATACATGCTTGATCATTTGACCCTAGATGCTCAACCTTCTTTTGCTTGGACTCAAGGATCCGAAGTCATCAGATTTAGAACCCCTTAGAATGGTCTATTCCAAAGTATATGTAGCCCAGAGGGTAGAAGGGTACATACTTCTGATGTAAATTAAACACAAAGTTGAATTGCTGACTATGTTGAATGTGGACTGTGGAAAGATCTCACTTGGGACCCTGAAACTACCAACTCGTTAGCATCTAACAGAAAGGGCCATTTGCTGCTCTGACTCCCAGCACTGGGCAAAGAGCACCAGCATCCTGTGGTGAAGAGCTATGACAAGATGGCTGAGTCAGCAAAACTGTCTGGCAGGGCAATGAGGGGCCAGTTACAGACTCCTGGTGACAGACTGTAGCACAGCTGAGTCCTCTGGAAAAGGGGAAGCAAAGGGCAGAGTTACAGAGTGTGTTTGGGGCAGGGTAGATGCAGTCTACATTTTGGCATGCTTGCTCTCTCTCTCTCTCTCTCTGAGCTCCTGAATGTCTGTTGAATTTTTCAACCAGATTAAGAAGTTCACCATTGACAGGAAGTAAGGATGTTCTGTTTCTCCCCCTTCTAAAAGTTTAGAAAGTGCAATTTTTTAGGTTTAAATTATTTACCACATTTTCTTTTTAAATTTTATTATTATTGGGTGTGTATGTGTGGTGTGTGTATGTGTGGTGTGGGGTGAGTGTGTGTGTGTGTATGCGTGTATGTGCATGTGCGTGTGTGTGTGTGTGCCATGGTGCATATGCAGAGGTCAGAAGACAACTCTTGGGAGTCGGGTCTCTCCTTCCATCATTGGTCCTAAGGATTGAACTCAGGTTGTCAGGCTTGCAATGACAAGTGGTTTAACTCACTGAGCCATCTCCCAGCCCTTCCATCACGTTTTCTTTGGAGCATGCTGTACCTCCTGGTCACGAGTCACTAGCAGAAGTGAAGGGGTCCAGGCACATCAGTAGCTCTGCACAGGCTGCCAGCCTTAACCACACACTGCAGTCAATCCCTGGTTCGTGTTTATTACTTTTATTCTGCCAAAGTGTGATTTCTAAAAGCATCTTGTGCGTTTTTGATAAAGGCAAGACCCACTTTCAGAGAGTGTAGTGTTCCAGTTCCTAAGTATTATTTCACAAAATGTTAATTATGTTGGCTGCTCATTGTATCCAGAAAAAGAATTTCTTTTTTTTTAATTGGGACAAAATGCTGAATTAAATGAAGCTAAGCTTTTTAAAAAATTTTTTTTACTCCAAGAATTGCTGGTTCCTGTAATACTTCATGTGCAGTATAGGAAGACAGGGATCTGATGTTTAATCCTTCTAAGTTCATCAGACAAAGGAAACCTCTTCTGAATGTGTGCTTTTCATTGGGTATAATTTTCTGTGGAAAATACCAATAAAGCCAATGGTCTTTTGTTCAAAGTTGTATGATATTGGTAGAGAGAACAAGACCTCATGTTTGGCAGAAAGTAAAGAAATTACTTTTAGGTGTTCTATAATCTCAGAGATCTTAAGAACTGGCTGTTATTTTTTAAAGTCTTCCTAGTGGCAGTGCGGAGGAGTGTGCTGATGACGTTCACTAGTAAACCCACAGTGCCCGAACAATAGTGC
The DNA here is from genome assembly GCA_035773235.1 of Eospalax fontanierii. Lineage (NCBI taxonomy): Eukaryota > Metazoa > Chordata > Mammalia > Rodentia > Spalacidae > Eospalax > Eospalax fontanierii. The sequence goes on from CM069526.1 coordinate 116,143,847, forward strand.
CTGGTGGGGCTTCCAGGAAGGTGGGCATTGCAGTAGAACCATGAATCCAAACTAGGTAGGGAAGCCAGCTTAAAGAGACACAGTTTTCAGGCCCAAACTGAGAGAACTCAGGTCTGATTGAATGTGAGCAGTATCAGATTCAGACCAAAGATTTCTGCATTTATCCATCCATCCATCCAATGAATGAATACTGAGCACCTCCACGTGCCAGTCACTGGGGTATACCAATAAGCAGGAGTTAAAACCTCTGACATCTGGAGTAAGAGGTCAGGATGCTCTTCATGGTCAGAGAGAACACCTCAGGAGAAACAGCTTTGATACAAAAGATAGGAGTGAACTTGGGCACCTGGCATCTAGATGGATGCAGGTGGGAAAGCATGAAATGCAATCTGGAGCCTGGAGAGAGATCCAGGTTGGTGGGGAATTCACGTTTGCAGGTGGGAATTGAAGGCTTGAAGACAGTGACAATACTCAAGTGGGAGTCAGTGCAGCGGATGTAAAAGAAATGAAGAGCCCTCGATTTTTCACAAGAGGCGTAGAGAAGGTGCCAGGAAGCACAAAGCAATTTTCAATAAATACCTAGTCAATGAAAATAAGTGAGACTTGGCCTGAGAGAGAGAGAGAGAGAGAGACAATAAACCAGACAAGAGTAGGATTAGGGAAATAGCAATGGGAATAGGTTTCTGAAAGGAGAGTGAGGTTGGCCAAATGCAGCAGCATTAAAATAGGTCAAGGGCTACAGCAGAAAAATAAATGGGAGTGTGTCTTCCTCCCTCTGCTCCAACAAAGGCCTTTCCGGAGTTCCGTTTGGAGGCCTCCCGAGCCCTATTAATAAAATTCTCCCATGGTCTTAATCTCTTCATCACTCTACCCATCTAAAATATGGGTCTCTGCCTTCCCTTCCAGCTTCTTATAAGAATCACATTTCCTGGAAGATTCCTCCAGGGAAAGATGTGTGTTCTAGTACATCTCAGTTCTTTTGGGATCCAGAGATGGTACGGGAGACCTCTTACCTCTCTTGGCTGTCTGCCGACCTGATGGTCCTCAAAATATTCAAACACTGGTACCTGAATTCCATTCTGAATTTTCAGTTCATAGTCACCATCATCAAGTGATTTCAAAGTCACTGTCAACTGTCAGTGGTATCTCTAACCTCAGTGGCCCTTCCCCTCCCTCATATCATTTATCCACATTCTACTCCTGCAGGCTGTGCTGTGGTCCACGCTGAGTTTAATGCCTGAGAACTCTCCCATCCTTGAGCTCCTGGATGCCCAGCCCATGCCGCATAGTCTGGTATTCTTCCTCCTTATTCCCCAGCCTCCCAGTGAGCTGCTCCTCAGGATAGGAGCTGACCGGCTCAGCTCCGAGGCCCAGCAGGCCCTGTTTAGAAGCTGGTCCCTTACCCTGTTCCTCTATCTCATTCCGTTTGCAATTCATCCTTCACATTGCTCCACTTGAAAACCTGCTAAAATATTCATTTGGCAGGCAGTACTCTATTAAATTCCATTTGATGGTTCTCCAGTTCCTATGGAGCAAAACTCAAGCTTTGCAGCAGATCTTTCTGATTTGGTCTTTACCTGGTCCTCCAGCTGCTCAGTTCACATGTCTCATCTCCCCCTATGCCCCAGACACACTTGGACCTTGTGACAGACACACACAGCACATCACTACTGCTGCCAGTAAAGCCTCTCCCACATGTCTACAATCCTTCTGACTTTGATGTCTGTGCCTTTAACCAGTAGCTATAATTCACAGGCTAGGCCTTAATATACTCAATGCATCTACAGATCCCCTGTGATTACAATGCAGTTTGCTGTCTTTTTCTCTGTCTCTCACTAGATGCCAATCTTTTGGGAGGCTCTATCTGTATCTAATCAGTATAGAAGTTACAGGTGTAATCAATATATGCTTCATGAATGAAAGAACTTTTAAAATAAGAAATTTTTTTAAGTTGATATGAAATCTTAAATGGGATTGTATCACACCTTCTCTTCCAAATGCTCAGGAACTGTTGTGAAAGAGGGGCTCAAAAAATTGCAAGAGTCAGATGCGGCAGATAAATATAAGCATACCACAGGGTAGTTGCACATGTCAATGTACAATGCTTATGACATCATGCACAAGACTTGTGCAAACTCAAGCCAAACAGGGCCACAGCATGGATCAGGAGGTGGGCAGGAAGCCCCAGCCCTAACTGAGAATTTATTGGCATGTGATGGATGATGGGAGAGGGGACACGCTTTCCTTACCACCGGTATAATGCCTGGCAGGTTGATCAGACTCTCAAGGATGAATCCACACCAAGGAGCACCTGGGAGGCATGAATTGGAATTGATGGGCCTTTAAAAAACAAGAAGTCAATAAAAAAGGAAAAGAAAGGAGAGATAATGGAAGACACAAAATTGGGAGGCGGTGTTAGGAAGGGGCCAGAATGTGATCAAAACACACTGTATGAAGTTCTGGAATCAATCAAAATATATGTGCAAAAAGGTGATATGAAAGAATTATTATTAGGCATGTGAGATAATGAATTTGAAATTTTAAAAGATGTTGTTATGGAATAGATAAAGCAAAGTCCTGTTGTACAAGCCTGAGGACCAGAGTTCAAATCCCCAGGAGTCACATGAAAAGCCAGGAAGCCATGGCAGCCCACCTAAACTTTCAGGGAGGAGAAAGGAGACTCCCTGTCCAAGCTGGCTAGCCAGAATAATCTAATCAGCAGGCTCTGGGTTCAGCAAAGAGATCCTACCTCAGTAAATAAAAGAGAGCAATCACACATGCACACACACATACACATGCCCTCCTCCCCTAAAAAAAAAAAAGCATAGATTCAAATCTACACCTAACACTTAGCATTATGTGACCTGAGGCAAATCACATAATGAGTCATAAGTATACAGGTTGAATATTCCTTATCAAAATACTTGGGGCAGGAGGGTTTCAGATTTGAGGGTGTTGAATTTGGAAATGTTTTCAAAGACTTACTGGTTGAGCATCTTCTACTGGAATGTTTAAAAGCCAAAAGGCACCAAGTTATGAAACTCAAAGTTTGGTATGTTGCAACATTTTAAATTTCAGATTTTCAGATTATGGATTCTTCATATGTAGCCTCATTCATGGAGGGCTTATTACCGGTCAGGCACTGACTCAGTCAAGTCCAGTTATAAGTCAGTTACCATCCCCATTCAGTAGTGGCCCTGAATAGTTGAATATCATGTCCCAAATCACAGATGTAATGGGGCAAATGTGAGATTCAAGCCTAATATCCAGAGACCTCTGGGTATTTCTCCTATGTTCTATGGCCCTGATGTGTTAATACGTCTCTAACAGCCAGCTTACTACATTGGACTATATCACAGCCAAGTGCTGTTCAAATGTGAGTTCTTATTATGTGATAAGTTATTAATTCACCAGCCCTCCATCTAATCTCCCCCAAAGCTAATCATTTGAACATCTTTAGCAGCTTAAGCATAGCTACTAAATAGAATCAGAATTCAACACAGGATTGGAGCCAATTAGAGTTCAGAAAACTTAATCTGTTCTAATTCGCTGTTATTATTTATTAATAATAACTAATTAATTAATTAAACAAAAGCCAAACATTGTTTCTACACCTTAGACAAGAGGGAGCAAAGTCTTTTCTGAGCCCAGGACAACACTTGCCTCCCCAAGGCTGGGACATGGCTAATGAAGAGCTTGTGGAGTAATCGGGCCGAGTTGCATTGTTTAAAGCTCTCCTAAGGGATGCACAGGACTATAATTGCTCTAGTCTGATTCAGCCTGTCCAGCTACCTGAATTAAGTGGGTGAATTGGAATTTTCAGTGGAACCATCTGGGAAATCACCTTCAACCCTCCCAGTGCTCAGCCCAACCCACTGCTCATTACAGAGAAGACCTGGTCACCTCCACCCACTGACTCATGAGTGACAAGAGTGTGTCTACCAGTCAGAGCCTGGCAGCGTGCTTGCTGAATGGGCAACAGGGAGGCCGGCAGCAAAGGGAACTCTGCAAAGCTGGGCGCCAGGACCTCAAACCCAGCTTTTAACATTCTGCTTGCAGGTGGGGCTGAGCTTTGACTGAACCTTTCTTGGACTCCAGGTTAGACGCCCAGAGTTTAATCTTCATTTTCCCATTTACTAGTTCTGCAGAATTTAGCAAGTCATGTACATTCTTGAACCCCCCCCCCCCAGTCACTTCACCTGGGCTGGCTAACTCCCAGTAAGGAAGCCAACAGCAGGAACAGAGAAAAGATGAGGAATTGTAAGATGTGAGTCTAATTCCAATTCCACGCACAGCATCCCTTTCTTAAATCACTCAGCAAACATTTGCTTTGTGTAACTATGCGCCAAACACTGTGTTGGGTGAACAGAAGATTAAACTGAGTTAAGCGCCATTTCAACCCTCAGTAACTAATGATTCGGAATGAGAGATAAAAGATGCATGGAGCATTAACAGAATGGGTTGGTGCAGTGACAGAGAAGATTAGGAGAGAGGAACATGAAATGCAGAGGAGAGAGAGGACACAAGAGGCTTCTGGATGGGTGGGGCCAAACTTAGGTTTTTAAATTTTTTAGTTTTAGATTTTTATTGAGTCAAGACTTTCATAAATGTATTTTGATCATATTCCGATGCCCCCACCTGCACCTCACCTTTCCACATCCCCCCAACTTCATTACTTCTGTTGACATGCCCCATCCATTTTACAAAACACTCTGAACTGGGTGCCAGAGATATCATATATATCATTAGAATGTCAGTGATCTACAATTCTTATACACAGATAGGCCCAAGTAAAGGTCCATTCCCTTTCGCTTCTATGTGATTTGGAGTCAGAATACACCCAGGTTTCTTGGAATGCAGTTTTCACATTTGTTTGCTGTTTTTCTTATACACTGCTTAAGATTGTCAAGTGTTTCTCTCTTCCTCAGAAATCAGATACACTTGGGATTCCTCATCAAAGTCATCTGTTTGCAACCTGAATACATGCAGGTTACACTTTGGCTGTTTCAGGGCCTCACTCAACACACTCACCCCATTCTCGTGCAGAGCGTTCTCCAGTAGCTGGATTCCCCACAGGGCTTTACCATGGGTGAAAACAGAAGTTGGGTCCTCCCAGCAGGTAGCAGTCAGTTCACTGCCTTCCAGTCCAAGATTCTCTGAGTGGTAGCTGGGATTGCACCAGTATTCTGCAGCCTGTTTTCCGAAATCTGCAGACCTCTCGGGTTCCCACTACTGCAGCCAGAGGATGATGATGGCCAGGCCAACCATGGGTGCACTGTGCATGGGCCGTTCACCGGCCCAGTCCGAAGCATGAGAGGTGCGCCGGGGTGGGGCACCGTGGGGTGGTCGACACTCCCTCCTGCCTGGGCCAGTTGTCTCCTCACCCAAATTTGGCCACCAGGGAGGGGGCAATATCCTGGTGCCCTTGGTACACAGTGAGGTGGGTGGCCAGGCGTGCACCCAGGTGGGCTCAGCTCCGTGCAATGCTGGGGAGCATGTGGGTGGGAGGCAGGACAGGCTGTCATGGCTCTGGGCACTATCTTGGCTCCACAGTTCTTTTTCTTCTCACTTGCCAAGTCCCGAGTTCAGAATTTTGAGATCCAGATAGAAGAACCAAGGTTCTTAATAAAATAAGGAGGCCCAGAGTCATGGTTTAAGTCCTTGCACAGAGCCATGGCCATCGCCACCAGGTCTCTTGTGCTCACAGCCATGTCACCGTCCCGGCTCTCCAGTCACTTTCTCTCTTACTTGTCAAATCCTGAATTCAGAGTTTTTAGGTCAATATAGAAACACCTATGTGGTCAGGGAAGCAGGAATCTTTCATGATAAGGTCCCTCCCATGGTCCAGCACATACACTCTGTCTCTTAGGAGCCAGCCCACCCAGCCCCCAAAGCCAGCTGCCCGGGGCCACTTCATTCTTCTGCCATCTTGTTCTCTCCCAGACATAGGTCTTAAAAGACAAATTGGAATCTGGGAGACAAGTATGACTGTGTCTCTGAAGTGTGGGTGGCTGGCAGCTGTGTGAAGCCTGGTGAGGAGCTGGAGCCTCTGTGCAGAGAGGGGACTCACAGAGAGTCTGAAATAGGGATGCTCTGGCCCATGAAGAACTCTGTCTTTCCAGTCAAGTTAATGGTTGTACACTTAGACTCGGGGAGACAGGTCAGTAAACCACTGTTAACTGAGGCAAGAGGTGGTGAAGGGGGTGATAGTGAGGACAGAGGGAAGTGCAGGCTTTAAATAGCAAAATAAAAACAAATGACCAAAATAAAACTGCTGAAGAGAAAAGCAAAGACATTTGTTTGCTAAATAGTCCAAACTAGACTTCGGTATCACAAAGTTGGCTTCCCAGCAACGCTCTTCTTGTGGTTTCCCAGTCTCCATGAGCAACTCCTGGACAACATAAAACACACACACATATGCACATATGTGCACATGCATGGATGTATATCTACACATATAACAATGTGAGCACATGTATCTGTACTACTCACACATGCACATATTGTATAACCAATCCTTAAATGCATGAGCTCATACATGTACCAGTACATATGTACACACATACATCAGTCCATTAAAGAAAGAAAATAAATGCTGGTCATCCCCACTTTGCAGATAAGCAAACAGAAGCACAGAATCAAAGGATAGCCTGTACTATGCAACTACTAAATAGCAGAAGCAGAGTATGAACACAGCTAATCTTACCCCAAGCTCTGTACATCTATCCTCCATGCAAAAATTACCTCTAGTGACAGAAAACAGAAAGAAAAGAAAATGCAAGTTACCAACAAAAGAAGGAAGTTAAGGATATTCTCTCTGTAAACAACATAGTTTGGAGACATGAAAATCCAAAAAGCAGTCACTAATGTCCAGTTTTTTTATGGGAAAAATGTTCTACACACAACCAGTTAGTCAGAGGTGGTGGCGCATGTCTGTAATCGTAGCTCTTGGGAGGTGGAAACAGGAGGATCATGAGTTCAAGGCCAGCTTTGACTATATAGCAGGTTTGAGGTCAGCCTGGGCTACATGAATCCCTGTCTCCATAGATGTGGAAGAAAGACTTGTAGGGACGGGGGGCAATAAAGGTGAGTGATTATAGGAATAAGAATGCTCTGCAGACACGAATGAACTTCTCAAAGAACAAACTCAGTAGATTATGAAAAAAACAAACAGTAAAATGTTTTTAATTGAACTTGTGTTTGACATGTAAGAGACTGCTATAGAAGTCCTGCAAGGATCCATCCTGAAAGATTTATTGGAAGTTTTACTTCCACCAACTAATGGATGAAGCAAATTAAGAGTCTAGAGTTACAAAATCCAGATGAGGGAGGATTACTGGTCAGTACTAAAATGAGTTACAACAGAGACAAGTCTAAATAATTGTTATGAATTTACATGAAACTGAATGCCGTCGTAAAAATAATCAGAAAACTATGCCTAACATATCAAATAAAAATTAAATGACATTGTCCTAAAACCTCAGATTGCTTTTACTACAAGTCAAGTAATGCTTGTTTGATTAGGCAAAACAGAAACACTAAAATCATTATTTTAAAGTAAATATTCTCTTATTCTCTGTATCTTGATCAGTTCTGGCCCTCTTAGTCACACCATATATTTCCAAAAGAATCCTCCCTTCAAAGAGAGTTGAGAGATGCACAAAATTATGGGTATAATAATAAAAATTCATTAGGCGTTGGTTTAATACTGCATTCATATTAACGGTATATTCATATTAATACTCTATTCCTACAGTAGTAGGTTCTCCCCTAAGACCTATGATTTATCTAGCCACAAGCTCTTGATCCTGGGAATGGTGCTACGTGTGTGTTTAATCTTGTGAAGTAGGCCTTAAATCCAATCAGAAAGCGGTTGGTCACTCCCCTGACTTTCACGCCCCTGCTGCAGCAGTGAGCATGTCTTGCTAGGTCTGTCACTACCGTAGCTGGGTAAGACTGATAATTATTTCCCCCTCTAGTCACCTTCATAGCACCTTTCAGTTAACCAGTAAGAATAAAGTTTTTAGGTCAGTAAAAGCTTGATATTTTCACGACTGAAGTAGGTGAGGTCTTCAGTAACTGGGTATCGCTGTCAAGTTCTGGAGCATAACCAAAAGTATTGGCAATAGACTCCAGTGTTTAGGGGTCTGTGGGGTCTCACTGACCAACAACTCTAAAAGAGGCGATCCATTCCTGGCACAGGGCCTTTTATTCATCAGCCTGTGGTGTCTAGAAGGGACATTCTTGCCTCATTATAAAGTAACTCAATTTAAACTCTCTTTATAGATGTGCATGCATATGTATGTATTTTTACGAATTTTCACAGTAGTGTGTTTCCCGATGGCTTCTTCGAAGGGCCTCCGGTGTCAGCCGTCTCTGTGAGCATTCCCTGCGTTGTCAGCTGTCTCTCGGTATTCCCTGTGGTATCTCTGCACATTCCGCAATCCCGTCTCGAATTTCCATCCTCTTTAACGCTTCCTGTTCCATTACTTCCTTTACCCCTTATACCACCATGTTCTGTCTTTCCTCCTTTCCTATGGCCCCTTGTTCAGTTCTAATGGAATATCTGTATCCCAACGTCCCTTCCTAATATTCAAGGATCATTTCAGAAGAGGGGGTAGAAAGGTGGTGGATGACTGCACCAGAACGGTGTTTTCCAGACGTAATAGGACAGGTGTACATATGAACTCACAGCAGTTTTGACAGCATGCATAAGACCTGCACAAGCTCTAGCCAAAATGTCAGCATGGTGAGAGGTGGGCAATATCACACCCCCAGCTAAAGAACTATTAGCAATGGATAGCTACTGGGAAGGGGGTAGATTTCGTTAAGAGTGCAGCTCCTGGAAGTCCAACCCCATCCAGGGGATGGCCTGTACACACTTAAGAGTATATAGAGTGCATGAATTGGACTCCATGAGTCATAAAAGGAGAGGGTACAGAGCTGGGTGGGCACGGAAGGGGGAGGAGTTGGAGAAGGGTGGTGAATATCATCAAAACATGCTGTATGGATTTCCCAAAGAACTAAAAAGAAATGACGAGAAAAAATAAAGTAAAAATTCAAAAGGTAACATTTCATCCTTCAAACAGATTGAGGAGTGCTTTGAAAAGTGTGATGGTGACTACTAAAGGAAAAACTGAATAATACCACCCCAACCTGGGGGCAAGAGAAGAGTGAAGATCATGAACAAGGCATAAAATACCCCTAGGATGCACACCCCACTGTGATCATCAAAAAGGGTGCGTGGGGCAGGGGAGAAGGCTCAGTGGTAGTCTTTACTGAGCTCATGTGAGGACCTGAATTGAAATCCCTAGCACTCATGTAAAAGCCGGGTGCAGCAAAGTATTCCTGTGACCCCAGTGCTGGAAATCAGAGACAGGTGGCTCCTGAAGGCTCATTGTCCAGGCAGTCTAGCTGCAACAGCAAGTTCCAAGTTCAGTGAGAGACTGTGTCTCAAAAAATCAAGGTAGAGGAGCCAATGAGGAAGAACTTTCCATGTCTCTCACCCTCTGGTCTCTAAGAAAGCTCAAATAGATCAAGCTTACTATTATTAGACAAAGATGTTAAGACTGCTCATAAAATAAACGAAATAAATAATATTTTGAGTGTCTTCCTTGAAAAAGATGGAAAGTAGAAACAGAGAAGACACAAATGCAAATATAAATCTTAAATATTTATAGTAATATTAATAGTTAAAAATGTAAATCTAGGCCAAAACATTAAAATATCAAGAGGCATAAAGTTAGAATTAATGGTAAAATTTTAAATGGAATGATATGAAAAAATATGTAAATTTAATATTGATAAATGGACAACTTACAGTGAAAAACTAAGAGTCATCAACATTGTATACTAAAAAAATAGCACAGCAAAATATATAAAGTGAAGCCAGGCATGGTGGCACAAGAGAGAGAGGCAGGTGGATTTCTGTGAATTCCAGGATAGCCTGGTCTACATACTGGGTTCCATGTCCTCCAGGGCTACCTGGTGAGACCCTGTCTCAAAAGCAAAACAAAAATATATAAAGTTATAAGCATATAACATATATAATTAGAAATATAAGTTTTAGAATGAACTTACAGAAGTATAATGGTAGTGGGAAATCGAACACACCTGCAAATTCTGGAGATACGAAATAAGCACCAAGATGTGAATTACAGCTGCTGTATGGATCCCACCCTATAGGGAAATATGAACTGCATGTGTATGCATTTTCATTTATGAATATGTGTACATCTCTGTATGTTAGAATTCTGTACTTCAAAAGCAAAGGTTACATAGCTGCTGTCCGTGGTCCATGCTATAGTTAAATGATTTTGTTCGTGTATCTTAATGCCACAAAAAAAGGAATAAAAATGGCCCATAGCAAAGTGTATAGATCAGCATTTCACTTCATAAATTATATTAAAATGTGCTACCACTACCCTAGGCAATTCTTAAATGGAAAAACAAAAGGAAAAACAGAATAAAATAAATAGAAGTTTAAGTGAGGAGAGGACAGGCGAGAAAAGAGGATGAGGAGGAACAACATATCAGCATGTTCCGAAAAATCACATGGAAACACTAGTATTCTGTAAGGCGTGAGTGTGTGTGTGTGTGTGTGTGTGTGTGTGTGTGTGTGTGTCTGTGTGTGTGTGTGAGAGAGAGAGAGAGAGAGTTTAATTCGAGTTCCTTCCTTACACAGGGCATAATGAAGCCCAGTGCCAGACCTCCCCTCAGGCGGCTGATCAGACATGTCACAGAGACCCCTCAAAACAACAGAGGCCGTTATTTTTCTTGGTTGCCAACCAAAACCTGTTGAAGCAGATTTTCTCAGACTTCTGGGAACTTGCTCGTATGAACTTACAGCAATGGTATCAGTATGCACAAGACCCGTGGAAACTCAAATCAGACAAAAACCCAGCATAGACTTGGGAAAATGGATAAGAAGCTCCAATCCTAGTTGAAGAACTATTGGCAGCTGATCACTGCTGGGTGAGGGACCGTTGGTCTTCTTTAAGAAAGTAATGCTAGATAGGCTGACCTCTTTAAAGAAGTGATGTTACATCAGCTGACCAGGCTCCAGTGGATGAACTCACACTAAGAGACATCTGGGAACACAAACTTGACTCAGTAGGCCTTAACATATATGACAAAATTAATGAAATCTGGTGTGGGGGTTCTGTGGAGAGTGCAGATAAGAGAGGGGCTCTAAATATGACTCAGATGCATGGTATCAAATACACAAAAATATAATGAAAATGAAAAAATCATTAATATAAGAAAATAGCCTGTAAAGTTAATTAAAAAGTATGATATTTTCTGTACAACTGGGTTGATTATATGTTTGTTAGAAGGATTAATCAGAAAATACTGAAAGTTAGACATGATAATGGTATATCACTGAACTTACAGTAAAATAAATTTATTAAATTCAGGGCTAGACAGATGGCTCAGTTAGTAAGAAAGCATACGGCTCTTGCAGAGGACTCAAGTTTATGTTCTCAGCACCCAGAGAGTCTCACAACTGCTTGTAACTCCAGCTACAAGAGTATTGGATACTCTCTTTTGACCTCCGTAAGCCTTGCACTCAAACATGCACTCAAACATGTACACAGACAGACAGTCAGACAGACACACACACACACAATTTTTAAAGTAAAATAAATCCTAAAATGTACCTAAAACTTCATACTGAAATTTTCAGATAACTGAAGTAAAACTACAACTTTTCTACTAAAATATAAATCATCAAAACTGACTCAAAAGTGAGGGAAACATAAGGATAAATAATTGGGAGCACTGGGAAGCTGAATTAGGTATGTAAATAAGATCATAAGGCCCGGAGAGTTTTACAAGGAAAAGAATTTGAAATTTGAAAAGATCAGAAAACTTTTGTTACACAAAATTATATATATGTACATTCACATATTTATATAAATCATATATAGTACATATGAAATCATAGATGTATGTGAAAAGGGCTTCCACTTTAAGCTGGAACATGCCTGCTTTTACAAAAAGATCCTGACAAAGTAACCTCTGAAATAAACTCTAAACCAAGCTTCTTTTTTGACTATAAAGATGTAAGAAATGCTTTAAGTACAATTAAAAAGTCCATTTTTATAACCTTAGCTGAACTTATTTGAATCTATCATATTATTTCACTAAAGGATAAAATTCACACTTTATGGAGGCTAAAAAAAGGATTTGATAAAATTCAATTGCGCATAGGAGAATGTTATTTTGGCATAATGAGTGTATCTTTCAGAGAGGCTTACATGGAACGGATTAAGTTGTTTGCCACAAATGTTGGCTGATGAACATCAACCTACACCTCTAGATTCTGGAAATGATTCCCAGATTCTGTACTTTATTTTATTTATTTTTAAAAGACAAAATATATTTTATTTGTTCTTTGAGAATTTCATATGTATACACAATGTATTCTGATCATATCTACCACCTACTCACACTCCTGCTCTTCCTGGATCGCCCTCTTATGCCCTTCACATCCTTACTCCAACTTCATGTCCTCTTTTCTTGTTTCTTGTTTGAGTCTAATTAGTGCTGTCCATACGTACACGGTTGTAGGGCCATCCATAGTTGACTATCGGGAGTCATACCCTTAAAGAAAACTGACTCTCTGTCCTCTATAAGTCATCGGCTGTCAATAGCTCCTCAGCTGGGGTGAGTGGCTCCTGATTGCCCCCACCCTCCATGCTGGAAAGTTGACTGGCTTGATCTTGTGCAGCTCCTATGCAGACAACCACAGCCGCAGAGGTCTTGAGTGCAGCGTCCCCTTCATGCCCATGTTTGATCTCAGTCCTCACTGACCTCTGGCTCTTACAGTCTTTCTGTCTCCTCTTCTGCAATGTTCCCTGAGCCCTAGGGGTAATGGGTGGGATATGGATGTTCCATTTATGGCTGAACATGCCTCAGACCATAGTCTCTATATTTTGGTCAGTTGTAAGACTCCCTTGTGTTCTAAACAAAAATGCAACTAATTCTTATGAACACAGGAGCCACTGATCTCAAAGAAGTTGGCTAATAGCACTCTTTTCACTGAAAAAAAGAGTGACTTCCCCCATTGGATTCAGGGAGAATGTCTGTACTCAGCCCTGCTAATTATGTCAACCCTGAAAACATAAGTATTTGAAAATAATATCTAACAGTATTATTATTTGAATTATTATCATAATTATCGTTCTAGTAGGCTCCAATGAACTAAAGATTCTTCAAAATGAATAAGAGCATTAAGTCAGTCTGTGGAAATAAAAATGGGTAGACAATAATGAATAACTTCCTTATACGTTAGTAACAACTGACTAGAAAAATAGTGGCGAGAAAATGTTCAGTTTACAATAGAATGATATTGATGTGTAGAAATAAACTAATCAAAAATTATTTAGGGCCTTTATAAAGAAGATTTAAAAATCTTTACAAAGGCATATAAAAATGTATTTGAGTAAATGGAGAGAAAAAAACTTTCCCTTAGAAAGTGAAACTTAATAGCATAAAGGTATCAATTAAATGATAGATGAGTTAAAGCATCACTGTCTAAAAGTTCATCTAGATAAATAAGACGAGGTAAGAAAATTATGAAAACTAGTAACAGGAGATTACTCTACCTGATGTTAAAATCTATTGTGATGTTATAGGAGTTAAAATGATGTATTACAGATGCAAGGACAGTGGGGGAAGGCAAACGCCAAAGCCAGAAGGATATGAAGACATCACACTCTGATATTCCCTTTATGTCTGCAACATCTAGGAGTTGGAATGCACCAAGGCTCCATGGTAACACAAACATGCACCTTACCTTTACAAGGACCATTATCAAAATCCTAACTGATGGCAGATATATAGGTTGCTCAGATTTATGACTATTGTGGATAATGCTACAGTAAACATGAGAATACAGAATGTATAAAGAAAATGAAAATGTGGCACCTATATACCACAGAACACTATTCAGCCAACAAAAAGAAGGGAATCTAGTCTTCAGTGGTGACATGGGTAGAACTGGAGATTATTATGTTACTTTTACATAAAATAATCTAGACAAAAAAGAGACAACTATCACAGGGCCTCACTCAGATGTGGGATCTAAAAATGATGACTTTCTCCAAGTTGAGAATAGAAAGGTAGTTAGTGAAGATAGGAAGAGTGGAAGGGAAGGAGGAATGGGGGTCACTGGACAGCATGCCCACAAAAGGTCCATACTGGAAAATCTCTCTCTCTCTCTCTCTCTCTCTCTCTCTCTCTCTCTCTCTCTCCTCCCCCCCATGAAGGTGAACACCTTTGCTGTACCACGTGTACCCTGATAGTATTCTTCTCACCACAGTCCAGAGGTAACAGAATCAAATAAACCTTGCCCCTAAATAAATCTTTCCTTCTTTAAGCTGGTTGCCTCAGACATTTCATTACAGCAATGGAAAGATAATCAACACAAGGAATAAGATGTCCTGGTGATATAGAACTAAAGGGTGATGACTGACACCGAGAGTGTACATACATTTCAGAAAAACAGAAGAAATAATTTCGAATATTTTCACCATAAAGAAATGGTAAATAGTGAGCTATCATCCCAGTCTTTGGGAGGTAGAGGCAGGAGGCCTGTACCTTTGATGTCAACTGTCGGCTGGGCCTACATAGTGAGCCTCAAACCCCCCAAAAGCAAACAAAGAGGATAAATAAGGGTATAGATGTATTTAGTATGTTTTAAACATTAAGCAATCAATATATACATCACTATGTATTATTTGTTAGTTTTTAATTAATTTAAAAATTTAGAAACCTTACAGAGATCATTTGACTCCTTTCTTTCAGTCCCTCAGCTACTCTGTTAGAAAAGGCCATGGACGTACAATTATTGAACTGTATCTTGAAGACAGCCACTTAGGAATCCTCTGGCCTTGCCTATCCCAAGTCCTATTGCTCCAGCTAGGCCACGACAAGGGCCCTTTCATGCTCTCTAAGCTTTCCATCTGGTCACCTTTGTTATGTCTTCTCTGTGGTAGCCAGACTGATTCATAGAGACCTGATAACTGGTCATGTTCTTTGTCTGCTCAGAACCCAATACCTTCTAATCATACATAGAATAAATATGCAAAAACCTGGCTTCATTTTATAATGGATCTATATGCTCTGGTCCTGGCTCTAGTGATAGATTGCTTACTGCTCAATACCCGGTAATTTAAGGCAAATTATACCACCCCCACCACGTATATGCATACACTTACATGCACACACAAACACATGTACACATGTGATACATATATGCATGTATACACAGATGCATGCACATATGTGAAACATATATGCATGTACACACAAGCATGTGCAAACATGCAGGCATGTGCACATATCCATGTTTACACATATATGCAGGCACTCATATTTTATTGTGAATCTTTTTTGATATAAAAGATTATAATATACAACCTACACAAAGCAATGAGCTATGCAGTATTCTTCACTGTAAATCCCACATCATCAGTGAATTCTCACAAATGGCTCCATTGTGCTTTCCAGACTTGCAATTTTAGTGAATCTATGGGCATAATTGATAAGTATAATTCCAAAATGAGCTCTGGTTGGTGTGGTTCTTTTTATTAATGAGCAAAAAGAAAGTGAAAAAATAAGAACACATGGGCACTTCCCTTGTTCATCAATGATGCGAGCAAAGCTTTTGCTCAACTGGATAACATGTAAAGATTCTGTGTTAGTTACTTGTCTACTTATTGTGACAAAATACCTGATAAAGGCAAGTTAAGGAAAGAAGGGTTTATTTCGGTTCACACTACAAAGAAAAGTCCATCACAACGGGTAAGCCATGGTGGCAGAAGCTTGAAGCATCTACAGTCAGGAGCACTGGATGCTGGCCCTCAGCTCACTTCTCTCTGTTCAGTCCCAGGACCTGAATCCATAGAATGGTGTCAGTCACATAGATTAGGTTGGTAACCTCACCTACAGAATTTCTCACAGTCATGCCTAGACATATGTTTCCATGGTAATTCTAAATCTCATCAAGTTCACAATCAAGATTACCCTCCACTGAATTTGTCCTCATTTTTGTGCTGTTAGCAATGTGACTGCTAGTGATCTGATGGAATGTTTGATCTACGTTATTAACATTTCTTCGTAACAGTAGGCCTAAACAATCAGCAAAATGAAAGTGCTATGACCTGCAGAATTTGCTAATTTCCATGGTGTAAGAATCTCCTCTGTGGTCAGATTCATGCTGCTGACAAGCTGTGGAGCACATATGAGCACGTGGTTATACAGTGTCCATCTCACACACGAAATGGGCACCTTCAGCCTCAGTAGCAGAGATAACAGTCAGATGAAGCAGCACAAGAAGTCTCACCTTCAAGTTTGGGGACAATGGACTTCATTTTAAATTTATACAATTTAACTTTTGGTAATGACTATGCTTAACAACTGGATTGTACCATTCCTAAAAGCTTTTCCCATGCCTCTTCCAAGCAGGCAAGCACAGCTGCCAGGCTCCATTGCCTCTCGTTCCCGTCACTCCCACTCTTTTCCCTGCTCCCCTCCACGCTCCCCCCACGCCTGCCCACTCACCCCAGCCACACTGGGCCGCTTTCTGTCCTTCGACAGGATGAGCAGTCTCCACCCCACAGCTTTAGCACTTGCTGTTCCTACTGAAACATAGAAGCTTGAAACTCTTGTCCAGACACCCATACAGCTCATTCCCTTGATAAAAGTTTCCTGCTCCCAAGGGGCATCCACCCCTGCTCTCTCCCACACCGATGCTCTCCAGCTCCCCAGCTGATGCTACACACTGCTCCTACTTCCTGTGGCTTCTAGTGCTTATTATTCTCTGATATTTTGCATATTTCATTTATTGATTGTGTAACCCAGCACTCTCCCCTGCAAATGAATGCTCACGATGAAGGGCATCACCCATCACTGTTGAATCTCAAATACTATTTGTTGGACACATTTAGGAATGGATACTTCCAATTCTCAAATTCTTTGGCATGTGAAAATATCAAGAAAAGGACAAAGGAGCAATGCCATGAATATATAGAAGCTCTTTTAATCAGCTGGTGAGTGGAGGTGAATATAGGAATAATAAAAGAAAGAGCATGGAGATGTGGGGCATAAAGACCTGAAAAGCAATGCTTTATGTCTTCAGTGCTTTACGTCTTCAATGCTTTATGTCTTCAATGCTTTAGGTCTTCAGCGCTTTGTTATCAAAGAAACACAAATTAAAGCATATGTCTCTAAGCAGTCTTCTACCAAGTTCTCCACACACAAGGATAAAACTTTGCAATCCAGCTTTGCCACTGTGGACTTTTCTGTACTGCAGGCTGAGACAGAACATAATCTAGCCATCCAGAGGAAAATTCTGTGTTCCAAAACATAGAATTTCATGTACTATGATCCATCGTTTTTATACATATGAGTTTATACTAAGAATATCATCAGAGATTTATTTCAAATGGGCTTGCTTAATGCTTCTTCAGCTATTAAAAACAGAGAAAAAGTAAAGAATAAGAGAAGAAAGAAAAAGAATATGAATAACCAAAATTAGAAAAATGATTTATAGTACCTCTATGAAAAGGAATGTTAATCTGGAGGTAAACAGCCATTTTCTAATTGGATTTAAAGTCCACTTCGTATGATGGGGCCCATACATGACACTGATAACAGGTCTAGGATCCTGTGAGTAGACAGGTCACAGGTCATAGGGGAGAGTCTAATGATATTAGTTTGCTAAATAGATATAGTATTAAACTGACTCCCAATGACTTATTCTTGTACCCATAGATGAATGCATCTCTAAACTCTCAAAGAAGCTTCCTTATGCAGCAGATGGTGATTAACACAGAAACCTACAACTGGTCAACATACAGAACAAGAGACTGCAGAGTGCCATCCCTGAATGAGACACCTATATCAAACTTCTGCCTCCCAAGCCTTAGGGATTGTTATGTAGAAGAGTGGCAGAAAGACTGTAAGAGCCAGAGGGGTAGATGACCATAGGGAAACAGAATTTTCCAGACAGCTGGGAAGTTACGCATGTGAACTCACAGCAATGGCAACAGCATGTTAGTGCACATGAAATCTGATGGGGATAATAGGAAGTAGAAATGGAGGAGGGGATCTTAATGTGATTAAAATACATGAAAGTCTTTAACAAAAAACAATGTCAGACAGGAAAAACCTCCCTTGGAGTTGTTGGCCAAGAGACTCCCCAAATTGCACAGGTTAATGCCAGAGCCCTTGATTGCCTCCCAGAGCTTGAAGGTAAGACCCTATTTCTGACATACCTTGGAAACAGCATTTGGAGCAATGGAGCTGGATCTGACCTAGAAGCCACTTTCTCTGAAGACTAACTCTCATAGCTTTGGAGAGCACTATGCAAGCTGCTCAGGGAGAACATCAACCAGTGGTCCAAATCCCAGCTTCAAAGCCCAATAATCACATCAATGACCAGCGCAGCAAATGATATTGGTGAGATAGTGACACTTTGATCTTGGGGGTAATCAGCAGCTATCTAATTGGTCTCAAAGCCTATTCAGTACACAGAAACTCATGTGTGGTACTGTAAATGTAGCCAGATACATATGGCTGGAGAGGTTATAAGTCTTAGAGAAAATATCAAGACTGTTCCATTGCTAAACAAATGTAATTTCTTATTTTGTACAAAGTATGGATCCTTATATTTACAGACAAGTTTCCCAATCACCACTCACCAAAGAAGCTTATTTTGCAACAGAAGGGGGTTTATTGCAGAGTTCTACAACTGATCATACGTCTGTGAATTACCCAAGCCTAAGTAGCACATCTACAATGAAACCTCAAAACCTGTCTCATGAAACATAGAACAAGGGGTAAAGAAGACACTAATGAATCTCTGTTCTCATAAATGAAGTTCCCTCATGCAACAGAGGACCAGGACCACACAGGGTCAAAATGGCCAAAGCATAGAGATTAAGAGTCTGCAGAATATTGTCCTTGGACAGGACTGCTACATTAAACTTCACCCACCCAGGGCTCTGGGACCACTGCAGAAGAGGGGGCAGAAAGATGGTAAAGAGTCAGGGAGGAGGTGCATGACAATATGGAAATGGTGTCCTACAAGCTCCTGGGACCTTGCTCATATGAACCTACAGCAAAGATGTCAGCATGCACAAGAGCTATGCAAACTCAAGCAAACATAACCCCAGCAAAGAACGGTGGAAATGGGCAACAAGCCCCAATCTTAGTGGAAAAATTATTGGCAGGTGACTACTGCTGGATGAGGGAGAGATGGTCTTTTTAAAGTGAAGGACTCTGGATAGGCTGACTAGACCCCAGTGGATGAACTTGCACTGAGGAATGTCTGGGGACACTAACTTGACATGATTAGCCATATCACAAATGACAGAATGAATGAATTCCAGTAGGGAGGGCCCTGTGTGGGTGCCCATGTAAAAGGGGTGTAAAGATGATTAATATCGATTAAGATGTTCTGTATGAAATACACAAAAATTCAATTCAATATTATAAAAAAGAACAGTAAATGCGCAAGCCAGAAAGCAGTGCTCCTCCATGGTCTCTGCTTCAGTTTCTGCCTCCAGGTTCTTGCACAAGCTCCTGCTCTGACTTCCCTCAACAACGAACTATTATAAAGCCAAATAAACCACTACATCTAGGATTAAAATAAAACAAAATATATGAAATTCTCAAAAATTCAATTAAAATTTTTTTTAAAAAGGAGTCAAAACTTTGCTATTCTGGAGGTGCTCTGTGTTATTTTTTTAAATGTGAAATGTCTCCCACAGTCTCATGTATTTGAACACTTGATCCCCAGCTGGTTTCGAGGGGTGTGAAGTCTTTTGGGCGAGGGGCTTAGCTGGAAGCTATAGGGTTATGTGGACATGCTGAGAGGGTTACAGACATCCTCAGTTCTTGCCCAAGCTCTCTGCTTTCTCACTGTCGACACAGAATGACCATCCACTTCACACGCCCGCTGCCATAGCCATTGGCTTCTCCAGCTTTGCCTTCTCTTGCCATGATGGACTGCACCTTCTCACACCAGAGGCAACAATAAAGCTTTCCTTTCTTACATTATGTGTCCCAAGTATTTATTACAACAATAAAATAAGTAACTAATACAAAAATTGGTACGAAAAGTAGGGTAATTGCTATGATAAACCCAATCACGTGCTTCTTAAGCCTTTGGAGCTTATTTGTGGAAGGGAAGGATGTGGGCACATTTGGATCAGTAGGTGAGAGAAATCCTAGAATGCAGACATTAGCAAATAACGATGTGTTGATGGGAGCCAGGGATCAAATGTTATTTGTATTTTAAATCTCAGCTCCTCATACACCCCTGAGTTTGAAAGCATGGCTTCCAACTAGTGGTGCTATTTTGACAGGTTGTAGAAACTTTTAGACATGGAGCCTGTTGTAAGGCCTTGGGCGTGCCTAGTGGATTCAAGTTGACCTTATTCTAGCTGGAACTTCTGTTTCCAGGCTGTCAACAGGAAGTAGCAAGCTGCCTGCACACAAGCTGTTCCCACTGCCAGGCCTTCCTTGTCATGGTAGACTGTGCCTTCTAAAACCGTGAGCCCAACAAACTCTTCCTCCCTTCAGTTGCCTCTTTGGGGTATATTATCCCAGCAATAAGAAGAATCACTAACACGCCTGTCATATTAAGTTGTCCAACAAGAGGAGCAATCATGGACTGACCCTTCTGGAGTCAGTGCATGCATTAGAGAAAGACTCTTGCAGAAATGGGTAGTTTCAATCTTGTGACCCAAGTATAGACTGTCATGCTGCTTGCATCTCTAGTCAACAAGAGTATCTCTGCCTCAGAGAGAGCCTTAGAGAATCTCTTTATCCTGCTTGGTCCTAGTGGTAGGTCTAGGAACAAAACCATGCAGATTCCATTGAATTTTTAATCAAAATACTAATATAGTGTGCTAATGATAAGAAGCTCAGAGGGCAATTTTTTTAATGTCAGAGAACTTGACAGAAGGAGTAGAAAAAGTGTCAGAAGGTGAGAATCGGGCAGAGTCACGAGTCAGGGGCAGTGACAATAGCTCAAAGGCATAATTGGGCCATCTGCTGTGATACGCCACAGGAGGCTGGCATCCCTAAGGTTCAGGCAGAGCTAAGACAGGAGACATCTGGTTGGACTGACTGACTATTAAGGAGAGCCCAGAAAGCACAGGCAGACCCTTCCCCAGAGAAGAACCAGACACTCATGGTAGAAGGAGGCCTGGAGTGGAATTTTATGAGCTCTCCTGGGGTTAGATACCTGCCTCCTGAGCATCTTTCTTATGCCTAAGGAAACTTCATTCCGAGAGCTTAACCCCATGGGAGGTTCGTCTGAGCTCTCAGAGCATCAGAGGTTGGAGGGTTGCCAAAGCTATGTGAGAAAAAAAGAAGTGCATTCAGAGGAAGTACATGCAGAGATGCTGAGCAGTTTGTAAAGTGAGAATCCAGACAAGCCACAGAGTTCTGAGTGAGGAGATGGTTCCATTATGGGGACCAACATGGAGATACACCCCCAAACTCAGACCATCTGTCAGAGTGATCTCCACTATAAAGATACCCACATTTGGGTGGAGCCAGTACAGGACGGACAGTTATGTCTATGGATTTTCTGTTGACATTTGGAAACCAGTTTGGTACCTAGTACAGAATGACAAACCCAATAGAGCACCGCAAAAATGGAAGGAGAGTGAATAGAACAGTTTCTTCAATGATATAAGAAGCAACAGTAGTCAATTGCCATGTTCCCCCTCTTCTCAAATTTCTATTGAAGAAATTGAAAACCTAAGAGAATAGGTTGAGGAAATTTGCTCATTTTCATTACAGAAAGAACCCAGTAGAAAAATCAGATGTCGGTTTCTGTCTAACAGAAAAAAAGGGCCCCCCTGGAAAGCAAAAGTAGGTAAGAACTTCCTGTGGGATTCCTCATCACCACATGCTCCAAGCTCATGGAAATCTGTGTAGAGCTGAGGACGAGCCATGAAGGGGAAGTGAGGAAAACAATCCTTCACTACGTCCCTTGAGGGCATCCCAAGAGCTTTCCCAGAGAGCATCTTCCTGCAAAGTTCTCCTGGCACTGGGGCCTTAGAGCTCTTTGGTCAGACCCTGACTCCAGTAGTATGGCCCAGTGAACAGACCACACCCACTAATAAACATAGTATTTCCCTCACAGGTTAGTAAGGAAGTAAACCATCCGAACAAGCTGACACACTGACTTCCGGCAACTCTCACACTGGCCACACAATGAGCTCATTTCTCCGGACTTCACTACTACAGGTGGCCGTGGACTGCCCTTCATCTATCTGTCTGACTGCATGCTGTCTCAAGTCTGCAGCACCAGAAAGCGGTGGGTTAAAGGCAGTTGTCTTAGTCCCTGTGTTCTCACAACCAGGGCAGTAATGGCATCCCTTGGCAGGTTCCTCACCGTACCATACAGTCATCTAGGGTGACCAGGACAAACTTTTGCAAGAATTTTGGAGGCCTGTTTTCTAATAACATCAAAAGGTCTTTTCGATGTCCTTTCACCTCCAATATGTGATGATTATCAGGCTCTCCAACCGCCTTCAACCATGCAAAATGCAACACAGCTGTTCTTTGGGAGCTGAGATAGATCTTCTTACTCTTCTAAATTCTCCTTTACTGTCCCCACTGCTTGCCACAAGGATGCTGTCAACACTGAGAGAAATTATATCCAAGGAATGTGATGGTTATAACTGAATTAGTTCAGAGAAGACATAGTTGGAAACAGTGTCATTTCACATTTATACTATAAAATTTCAAAGCATAAATTTAACATGAGTAGCAAATAAATTATTGTTCACATTTTCCTTCACACTCTGAGAAAGACATTTATTTGTGGGCAATAAAACTAAAGCACAGACATGGACTTCGAGAGTCCTTAGACAGCGGAGTTCAGAGGCAGCTTTGGCTGAAGCAGCATCAGAAGTGACAAGGTAACGACCCTTAAACAAAGGCATCGGAGAACTATGGGGTCAAGAAGCTCGGTGTTGTCTCAGTGCAGAGATTCAGAGAGGAAGGCTTTGTGGATAATCACATAATCACAACTGTTTCTCATGGTGAGATATGACTAGAAATGCCCTATGCATTTAACAATAGGTAGTGTGAAGAACAAGCAGGAGGAGATGGTTTCTGGATCTGAGCAGAAAAACAAAGCCCAACTGGACACCGTTCACACATATCAACTCAACAGCAAGCAAGAACACAGGGGCCTCTTCTTCACCTGAGTCTAAACCTGCATTAACAACTCATGTCTACATCTCACAAGGGCCCATGAACTTTGGAGTATATTCCTTAATCAAGTTGGTGTGTAGACAGTATTTGCTCAGGACCCTACACACCTCAGGGAAAGCACTGGTGTTGCAGGTCTGAGGCAGAGATCTGCAGGCAGGCGGTTTATAGGAATGTGCTCCTGAGAACCTGCTGGAGACTTGAAGAAACAGGAAGCAGTGGAGGGAAAAGTCAAACCTGAGAGATCTGCAGGCAGGTGGTTTATAGGAATGTGCTCCTGAGAACCTGCTGGAGACTTGAAGAAACAGGAAGCAGTGGAGGGAAAAGTCAAACCTGTCATATAGACTCAAGAGAGGATATCTGAAACCAAGGTGACCTTCCGAGGTGGCCTTGTGGCAAAGCAATGTTTATCCCTCTCTCGTGGGTTACTTTGGGGAGGAAGATGAAACCCCAGCAAAGCCTGGGGAGGAGCTTGGCTGGGAGTTGTCAATAGTAAGTCCCCTTTGGCAGAAGGAAGGGGTGCTTCAGACCTGGGACTGATCCACAACCTCCACCACCTAAATTTAATGCTTATGAGTAGATAAATCTAGTAAAACTAAGAAAAGATCTATGAGCAAAGAAAATTATAAAACAATACAAATTTAAAACACAATTCTTGGGAACTGAGGAAGTAGCTCAGTGGGTAGAATACGTGAAAGTGTTGGGTTTGATCCTTCCCAGGATCAAACTGCAAATGCTGCTGCTGCTGCTGATGATGATGATAATAGGAAATACAACACATATAAAAGGAAAACAAAAGAACTCAATCTAAAAGCCTATATTTGTCCATGAAAATGTGAGGTATAATGACAGTCAGATAAGTACTATATAAAAATGTATCTCTTCCTGTATACAGGAAGAGAGAGAGAGAGAGTGTGTGTGTGTGTGCATGTATACATGTATATATATAAAGCATAGTTAAATAACAATGGAATAAAAATAAGAATGAATGTACAAAATACATTCCATTTTAGGAAAAAAATTTGCCTTACTTTTATTTTATGTGTATGAGTGTACTATGTGAAGGTGTGCACCTATGTCTTGCAGTGCCCACGGAAGACAAAAGAGGGTGTTGGATCCCCTGAAACTGGAGTTATGGATGATTATTAGTCACCATGTGGGTGTTAGGATTAGAACCTAGGTTTTATGCAAGAACAGCGAGTGTTTTTAACCGCTGAGCAATCTCTCCAGCCCCCTCCCTAAAGCATTCCTAGCAAGAGAAATGAAGGCTAAAGTGTTATTGCAAAAAGTTAGCTAAGATCTGAGGAATCATAAAAATAATAGAAGCAAGAAATATTAGAATAATGAAATGATCAGGTATACATTAAATGCATTAAGATAAGGTATCTCTAATATGAAAGTTTTAAATATTTTTTAATTGAATCGTTGTGTGTTTCATACAAAACATCGCAATCAGTCTTAACTATTTTTATATCCCTTCCCCTACCACGACCCCCACAGCCCCTGAACTGGAACCCATACATTCTTTCATCTGTGTTAGGGTCTATAGTGTCAAGTTAGTGTCCCCAAATGACCTCAGTGCAGGTTCATCTACTGAGGTCTAGTCAGCCTACCCAGAGTCCCTCACTTTAGGAAGACTAGCTCATCCTCACCCAACAGTAATCAGTTGCCAATATTTTTTAAGCAAAGGTTGGAGTCTGCTACCCATTTCCCCAGTGCCATGCTAGGTTTTTGTCTACTTGAGTTTGCATGGATCTTGAGCACACTGAAACAATTGCCATAGGTTCATAAGAGCAGGGTCATCACACACCTCCTCACTGGCTTTTACAATCTGCCCCCTCTTCTGTAATGCTCCCTGAGTCCTGGGCAAGTGAAACTTAATATAAGAGTCCTGTCCAGGGACCCACATTTTGCAGATTCTCAATCTCCATGATTTAGTCATTTGTGACCTTTATGTTGCTGGCCTTTTGTTGCACGTGGGAGCTTCATTAATGGGAGCTGAGAGATTCATTAGTGACTTTTTAACCCTTGTTCAATATTGTGTGAGCCTTAGGTATAGAGGCTGCATTGTATATGTGACGCCTAGGCATGGGCAATTCACAGACAATGTCTGTGTGTGATCAGCTGAGGAACTCTGTATTAGTCTCCATCTGGGGCAAAAGAAGCTTCTTTGATGAGTGGTGACTTGGATACTTGTCTGTAAATATAAGGGTACATATTTCGCATTTAGTAAGAAGTTATGTTAGCCTGGGGATGGGACATCCTTAGGGACTCCTCTAAGATACGACCATTGCAGCGATGTATACTTGGCTATGATTACAACACCACACGTGAGTTTCCTCCTATTGAGTGGGCTCTAAGGACAATTAGGTAGCCGTATATTGGTCCCAAGATAAGAGTGCCACTACTGCACCAGTGTGAAATGCTGTGCCAGTCACTGATGAGGTTATTTGGTCATGAAGCTGGCGTTGGGCCATTGATTGATGTACTCCCTTGGCTACTTGCTCTCCATAGCTGTGAGAGCTAGCCTCCAGTGGAAGTGGTTTCCAAGTCAGTTCCAGCTCCATTGCTCCAAATCTGGTCTCCAAAGTATGCCCAGTCTGCAGCAATAGGGTCTTACCTTCCAGTTCTGGGAGGCAATCAAGGGTTGTGGCAATAGCCTGTGTAATTTTGTAAGTCTCTTGGACCACCCTGGCCAACAATGCCAAGGAAGGTCTCTCCTTTCTGACACTGTTTCTTGTTATGTAGACTTCAGCTATGCACATGGGCTCATGCAGAGATATTGTATGAGGAACTTGTCATTAGGTTGTTAGACTAATATGATCCCCTCTAGTATTTTATACTAGCCAGTCATTCTCTCTCTCTGTCTCTCTCTCTCTCTGTCTAACCTTCCCTTCATGACTTCCCTATTTAAAGTGTCCCTATTTTAACCATTTCTCCTTGATAATCCCAGTCTCCTAAGGCTTCATCTCTCTTTAGCTCCTTCTTTCCCTTTATCCCCATAGTTCTTTGTAGAACCCTCCTTCCTCCTTCTAGTCAAATAGCCCCCATTTCATCTATTTCTCCCTTAGTTACACCTGTCTCCTATTATCCTTCTCTCTTAGGCTCCATCTTTCCCTTTGCCTTGAGAGAACATGATTCTTTGTTACTTCACTTAGCTTAACAGTTTCTAGTTCCATCCATTTACTTACAAATGCCATAATTTCGTGTAAATCTACCACATTTTCATTATCCACTGGTCTTCACATCTATTTTTGTGTCAAGCTGTTAATACGACTGCAGCTCTACAATGTAGTTTTGGTATAGTAATCCCACCTGCATTGCTCTTTGTATTCAGGCTTGCTTTGATAATTTGGGGTCTTTTGTGCTTCCATGTGAATTTTAGGACTTTTTTTTCTAATTCTATAAAGAATTGCATGGGAATTTTGATTGGGATGGCACTGAATCTATATATTGCTTTTGGTAAAGATGGTCACTTTTACAATATTAACTCTTCCAATCCATAAGCATGGGAGGTCCTTCCATCTTCTGGTGTCCTCATCAACCTCTTTTTTAAAGATCTAAAATTTTCATTTTAGAGCTCTTTAATGTCTTTGGTCAGGTTTATTCTGAGATCTTTTTAGGCTATTGTAGGTTTCCTTGTACTCATTCCCCAATTGCTTGTTATTGGCATATAGAAAGGCTGCTAATTTTTGTAGATTAATTATGTAACTGGCCAGTTTACTGAAAGTGTTAACAATTTCTACGAGTTTTCTGGTAGAATTTTTGATATCTCTTAGGTATAATATGATGTCATCTGCAAAAAGAGATAATTTGACTTCTTTTCCACTGAGTACTCCTTTAGTTTCCTTCTCTTGTCTTCTTGCTTTAGCAAGAGTTTCAAGCACTATATTAAAGAAGAGTGGAGATAGTGGAAAGCCTTGTCTGGTTCCTGATTTTAATGGGAATGCTTCCAGTTTTTTTCATTTAGAATGATGTTGGCTATAAGGGTTTGTGTATAGCTTTAATTGTGTTAAATGGAGGTCTGTTCCCTCCAGTCCAGTTCCCTCTAAGACTTAGCATAAATGCATGTTGAATTTTGTCAAAAGCCTTTCCTACATCTATTGAGATGACCATGTGATTTTTGTCTTTGAGTCCATTTATGTGCTTTATTACATTTATTGACATGTATTTTGTCACCTGCATCTCTTCAATAAAGTCAACTTGATCATGGTGCATGAGCTTTTTGATGTGTGCCTGTATGTGGTTTGCAAGTATTTCACTGAGAATTTCTGCATGTATGTTCAATAAGGGTATGGGTCTATAGTTTTCTGTACCTGGTTTTGTATTAGAATGATGCTGGCTTCATAGAAGGAACTTGGGATTCTTCCTCTGTTTCTATCTTTTTGAATAATTTAAGTAGAATTGGATATAGTTATTTGAAAGTCTGGTAGAATGTCGATCTTGTTTATCTTTTCAAAGAACCAGCTCTGGGACTCATTGATTCTTTGTATTGTTTTCCTTGTTTCTATTTTATTAATTTCTGCTGTAATTTTTATTATTTCTTCTTGTCTGCTGGATTTGGGATTCATTAGTTTTTGACTTTTGAGATGTTTGCCTTGCGATGTTAATTTTTTTATTTGTGTTCTTTATGATTTTTTCAATGCAGGCACTTAGAGCTATAAAGTTTCCTCTTTGGACTGAATTTAATGTGTCCCAGAGGTTTTGTTGGGTTGTATTATCCTTTTTGTTTATTTCCAGGAATACTTTTATTTCTTTCTTAACTTCTCCTTTGACCCATTCATCATTCAGGAGAGTGTTGTTTATTCTCCATGAGTTCGTGAAGTTCCTAGGGCTTCTTCTGGTATTGATTTATGCATTGTGGTTTGATAGAATGCATAGAATTATTTCAATGTTTTTGTATTTGTTGAGGTTTGTTTTGTGCCCAGTATGTGGTTGATTTTGGAGAAAGTTCCATAGGGCGCGAATAGAATGTATGTTTTTTGATACTTGGGTGGAATATTTGGTAGATGTCTGTTAGGTCCATTTGATGTATGGTATTGTTTAATTCAGATGTCGCTCTGCTCTTTTCTTTTTCTGGTTGACATGTCTAATGGAGTTAAGTGAGGGTATTGAAGTCCTCTTCTCTTAGTGAGTTGGGATGAATCTGTGTCTTAATGTCCTATAGTACTGTTTTTATGAAGTTGAGTGCACCAGAGTTTGGTGGATATATGTTCACGATTGTAATATCTTCTTGGTTAATTGTTCTTTGATCAGAATGAAGTGGCCCTCTTTATCTCTTTTTGATTAGTTTTAATTTGAAGTGTATTTTGTTAGATAGTAGAATGGCAACTCCTGCTTGTCTCTTAGTGTCATTTGCTTGGAATAGTTTTTCTAGCCTTTCACCTGAAGGTAATGCCTGTCTCTGAAGGAGAAATGAGTTTCTTGCAAACAAAAAAGATGGATTTTGTTTCTAGACCCATTCTTTTGAATGTGTCTTTTGACTGGAATGTTCAGTCCATTGATATTTAAAGTTATTATTGAAAGATCTGTAATGATTCCCATCATTTTAAATTCTGTTTGCATTCTTGGTCTCACTTTGTGGTTCCCCAGTTATATCTTCACTTAGTTTCCTTCTGTTCCCTTTGGGTATCGCCATTCCTTTCTTCAGTTCTTTGTATGCTTCAAGTATTTTTTAAAGAGCTGGTTTCCTGGACATGAATTCTTTCAGCCTATTCATGTCATGGACGATTTTTCTTTTCCTTCAACTATTAGACATTTTTCTTGGGTAAAGTATTCTAGATTGGCAT
Source organism: Eospalax fontanierii (assembly GCA_035773235.1). Lineage (NCBI taxonomy): Eukaryota > Metazoa > Chordata > Mammalia > Rodentia > Spalacidae > Eospalax > Eospalax fontanierii. Next base: position 116,172,883 of record CM069526.1, read on the forward strand.
CTATAGTCATTTAGAACTGGCAATTCTTTGGTCCAGGCTCTTCTGGCTTTCATAGTTTGCATTGAAAAGTTAACTGTAATTCTGATTGGTTTTCCTTCATATGTGACTTGTTTTCCTTTTGCAGCTTTTAGAATTCTCTATTTATTCTGTACATCTAGGGTTTTTACTATAATATGCTGTGGGAATTTCCTTTCTAATCCTGTTTATTTGATGTTCTTTGTGCTTCTTGTATTTGTATGGGCATGTCTTTCCTTAATTTTGGGACATTTTCTTCTACAGTCTGGTTGACGATCTGGTTAATACCATTAACCCGAGATTCTTCTCCTTCCTCTATGCCTATGATGTGTAAATTTGTTTGTTTCATGGTGTCCCACATTTACTGAATATTCTACTCGTGTCTTTAAATTTTTTTTTCATAATCTTTGCTTCCGTGCTCCAATTCTTCAACTTTATCATCTAGTCTTGATATTCTGTTTTCCATTTCATTCATTCTGTTGATGAAGTTTTCTCCCACCATTTCAAATTGGCTTACTGAGTTTTTCATTTCTTTCTTCATTTCAGCCTGAGTTTTTGTTAATATTTCACTCTCTTTTTGTGAATTCAGTCAGAAGTTTATCCCGATTTTCTCTTAGTTCTTTGCTTATTCTTTAATTAATCAAATTCTTTGACCAAGTTTATGATCTTTTAAACTCTGTGTCCTGTGTATTCTCTGTGGGGTTCTTGCTATAGAACTCTTCTATAGGACTCATGTTTGGTGGGGACATATTATTTGAGTTTTTCATCTTATTTTTTTTGTGATTTTGGCATGTGAATTTCTTTTGGTTTTTTGTTTTTTTTTTTTTTTTTTGATTCTGATGTGAGACTCAAGCCTTCCTTTTTTCTATTGAAATCTGACTCTGTATACTTGATGTGACTTGGTTATTTTCTTATTGGGTATGAAAAATTGTTTGGTCAAGGCTTCAGGTTCTCTCTTTTGATTTTCTGTTGGAGAGACAGATTGCTCTAGACTAGCTGCTCCAGAGTTCTCTCAAAGGTACAGTTTAGGTGAGATCAGATGCTCTCAGGCTCTCTCTTAAGGTCTAGCTGGTCTTTCTAGCCAGCAGGCACTGCACAATTTGAGAAAATTGCTAGAGGCTGAATTCAAGCTTTCTCAGGCAGTCTGTACAGGTCTGGACCCCTACAAAAGGGCACAGAAACTTGTCCCTTCAGCAGTGGGAGGAGCTGCAGACTGTACCAATGTAGTGGGATGGGCATGTTGTGATTTGGATCTCTCACAGCCCACTAGAGGTAGAGGGCAGTCCAGAGATCTGTGGGGCCAGGAGTAAGAGTGTGCCTGTGCTCAGGGCTCGATGGAGAGCAGGATGTGGAGTCCGGGAGTTTGGAGTTGCTGGTGTGGAGAGGAGTGGAGAAGCAGTGGGCAGGATCAGATTTACCAGGAAGGAAAGCTGGTCTCTGGAATCGAAGGCAAGTTGGGGGTGGGGACTGCCAGGGTAGAAGGGTGATCTCAGGAATGCAATTGCAAGTTAGGGTTGGGGACAGCCTGTGAAGGCCATAACATACTAGACTGAAAAACTGAGCTGATCTGAGTACAGGATTCAGGACGCAGTGGGTTGCACTGAACTAAGAGAGTGGTCTCTGGATCTGAGATGCTAAGAGCAGGAGTGGGCCTGTGTCCAGGGCTAGAAGAAGAACAGGCCGGTGGGGCGGGGGAGGCTGCAATGCTTGGGTGAGAGGGGAATGGGAAAGCAGTGTGTGGGTCAAACCTAACGGTGAAGAAGCTGCTTACAGAAATCCAAGCAAGGCAGGTTGGGGGAGCAAAAAGCCAAGGTAGATGGAAGGTGACAAGAATGACAAGGTGGCGGTGGGGACAGCCTGCAAAGGTTCTAACAAACTAGACTGAAACATAACTGCTATTTTTTTAAGGCATTCTGAAATAAAGTGACATAACACATTTAAGGCAAAAAAAGAAATGATTGAACTTCCACTTCTGACACTATTTAAGACTGGATTATGGCAGAAATGTTCTTGGTACCAAATATATTAACCACAGCATATTATAATTTTAAAAGATGCAAAAATGCTTACTATTTCATTTATTTGTTTATGTGTGTGTGTGTGTGCATACACAAGAGCATGCCACTGTGTGCACATGTGAAGGTCACAAGACAACTCATATGAGTCCCAAGGATCAAACTCAGGTCATCAGGCTTGGCAGCAAACACCTTTACCCTCTGAATCCTCTTGCAAATCTCTTAGAAACTTTTAGGGGCATGGTTGAGGACATTTGTACATTGGTATTGAAAATACTACAAAAACCATAAGAGGAAAAATGGTTTCATGATCCAAACAGGTTAGAAGACGTAAACTGTAGCATTAACACCAGCAAGTACAACAGACACTGGAATTATTGGAGAAGGAAGCAAATATTTACTAATTTAGGCAAAAATAAAGGAATATCAAACATGCAAAGAAGGATCAAAAACTGGAAAGGTGTCTGGAATGAAGTAATACCTAATACCAAGTAGAAATTCTAGAAGTAAAAAAAATGAAATTAAGACTTCATAAATGTTAAAATGAAAGGAAGGCACAGCTGAAGAAAATAAATAATAAAACTGATTGCTCTTCAAAATATTGTACAAAAAAACAAAGTTGATAAAAGGTTAAAAGGCAAGGGTAGCAAGTGAAAAGTTCCAAAATATCTAATTATAGTTTATGACAAAGGATGTAAAGATAACAGAGAGCAGGCATTATTCAAACTATTAATGGCAAAAAGCACGGGACAATCATAAAAGCAGAAAGAAGATAATAAAAATATGTGAGCAGGAGTTAATGAAATGGAAAAAAAAGATGCAGGAGATAATTTTAATAATCTCAAAAACGTTTCAAAAATTAATAAAATTGACAACCTGACAGGAATATTTTCTTGCAAAGTAAAGAGTTTTGGCAGAGAAAAATAAGTTTTCATAACTCATAAGACCAATATAAAAGGCACCAAATCTAAACAAAGACGATATTTCTGAAAAATTAAGCTTTTGCCTTATATCACACATGATTCAAATGTGAAAAAAAGAAACAGAACATTAATAGCACCATTTGTAGCCTGACTGTCTAGGCAGTCTATTTCTATTCACTCCAAATAAATTAGACAACAGTAGCTCAAAGAAAGGATTCTGTCCACGTCCACTTTGAGAACTACTGGGTTATTAGGAGCACTTATGGGAACATGGGTGAAGAGTTACTTACAGGAGCAGGAGTATCAAAAGCAGTTGTATCATCCCAAAGCCCAGCATGGCTCATGACTAACAGAAAAATGCATTGCTAGAATCCCCTGCACAGCTTGTGGACTGGTCCATAGAAGAGGCATCCTTTCCTCTAACACCTGTTTACTGATTATTGAACATTTGGGAAAGGACTTTGTGAGTCCTGTGAATTTCTTACATGATCATGAGCCCTATTAGCCTTGGAATATTTCAATTCAGGGGAAATAACCACACAACATTACTACAGAAATGCACAATAAAGGTAAATTCATAATGATCAGGTTGAACTACAGAGATGCCTGCTTAGTAACAAAATCCAGGAAAGACCATATGATTATCTCAATATAGAGAAATGAATTCTTAAAATCCAACAAACTTTAATAACTTTTCCCATTAAATTAAATTTTTGGAACTAAGATGTGACAGTTAATATTGAGTGACATCTTAACATGATGTATAATCACCTAGGACAAAAGCCCTTGGGCATACTGTGAGGATCTATCTAGAAGAGGCTGATTGAAATGGGAAGATTGACCTTAAGGACAGGTCATACCCTTCCCTGGGCTGGCATCATCTCAACTGCCTAAAACAGAGAAAGTGAGCCACACACCAGCATACAGTGCTCTGTGCTTTCTGACTGTGGACATACCTGGTTTCCCTACCACAATGGACTGTACCCAATTGTGGGCCCAAAATAAAGCCCTCCCTTCATCAGATAGTTTATTGTCAAGTATTTTATCACAGCAATGAGAAAAGTAACTACTACTTAATGAATAGAAGGAACATACTTAACCAGGAAGAAGTATCTGCTGGTAGTAACACCAGCATGATACTTGTTAATGAGCTTTATTTTTTATAACCTAGCTCCCCCAAGGAATTGGAATCCCATAATCCTACTGAGAAAACCATCTCAGCTGTACAAAAACATATCCTGAGGCAAAGCCTTCAATGAACTTCTTTGCTACTGTTATCTTGGAAACAATGGCTCTAGCCAGATCTTGGTTATATTTTAAAATGTCATTGTCCTTGGGGCTGGAGGTACAACTCAGCAGTTAAGAGCACTGGCTGTTCTTGCAGAGGATTTGGTTCTGGTTCCCAGCACCCATATGGTGGCTAACAACCATCTGTAACTCCAGTTCCAGAGGATCTCACACCTTCTCTGATCTCTGCAGGCATTGCATGACATGGATTTACTTATATACTTTCAGGCAATACACTCATATCCAAAAGAATAAAAAATAAAATAAAATATTTTAAATATCACTGTCTAGAGTCAGTGTCTGTGTTTGGTGACCTTATCTACACGGGCATTCACCCAGGAAGAGAAATTATGTGTTCTGTGTTATTTACTTTCTCTTCATTATGACCATCTGCCCTAAACAAGTTAAGGGAGGAAAGACTTATTTTTTGCATGGTTTCAGAGGTTCCAGTCCATGGTTGCTTGGCCCTGTGGTCTTGGGAAGAATATCGTCATAGCAGAAGTGTGTGGTGGAGGAGTTCCTTCATCTTATGATGGACAGGAAGCAGAGAGAAAATGGGGACCAGGAACCAGCCTGCCCCTGACTCCTCCAGCCAGGTACAACTCCTAAAACTAGTGTTGAGAATCAATCTGGGAATCATATGTTCAATACAAGAGCCTGGGGTACCTTTCAACAGTTAAACCACTAATATCTCACAACTGGAGCTGTCAGTAGCCAATGGCCACTTTCAAGAACTGTTCCTCAGTTTCTCTTCAGATATGTACCAGAAGTATGCCTGTCTGTTTCATGTAGCATAGTTCTGGACTATAGTTCATAGGACTTGAACCTCCTGGAACATGAGGCCCACCCTCAGGCCCACTAGGCAGGAACTTCTGTCATGGCTATGAAGTCATGGTGAGAGAAGAATTCAGGCTTTTAAGAAGAGCTGGGTAGGAATATTTCTGTGATTGAAAGGAGGAAGTAGCTTGGGCTGTGTCCAGAACCAGACTCAGAGGCTTCTTGATGATGAGAGAGAATAATTACTTGGCTTATTCTGTAAGAGCTAGGCCATTTCACAGGAAGTGAGCTTGGCAGACAGACTTCTCAGGAGAAGCAAAGGAGCAGAATGTGGAATGTCTGTTCCCTATCAGCAAAGAGTGTTTTAGTGGGTCCTTTTGGCTCTAGGTGAGTAATCATCAGCAGGTGTTCATTGGTAGAATGAACACTGATTAAGTAATTTCAACTCACTCCTCCTGAATTACTTTCTTTTATTAATACAACCTCCCACCCATAAAAGAAATGAGTTTAACTTTTATTCCTGGGAGCAGTCTGAACTACATAATCAGAAAATCCTTTGCAAATGCTCACTAAAGTATTTATATGCATCCTAATGCATGTGTAGCCATGGTCTCAAGAAAGGAAATTCTTAGATGTCAAAAACAAAGAGAAAACTACAACTAAAAACGTAAACGGATCCTGTAGTAGCCCTGGGGGCATTTTTTGGTTTCAATAACTAAAAGATATTGGTTTTAATGACCTCACAGGGAAATGAAATGAGGTCTTGATCCTGCTTATGATGAGAAATAAGACAGAGGCTTCTACATAAAAGCTAGGTTCCTGAAAGGTTTCACATTCTGGAAAGGGCGGATTACAAAATATCAAAGCAAAAGTACAGAGAAATCAAAAGAAAGTTTTCCTGTCCCTGTCTGGCCTAACGGTAAGAACACAGGGACTCATGGGACTATGCTGATGTGATTTTAGGGACCGAATTTAAGCTTTCTACAGGACCTCCTGACATTGCAAATGCATTTAAAAAATGGTCCAAGGCTACAGAGAGTCTCAGACCAGCTTACAGATAATAAATAAATAAATAAATAGTAAATAGATAAATAAATAAATAACAAATAAAGTTAGAGCAATATAATTTCAATATAAGCTGAGTTTCTTACAGGTAAAATTCTTTAAACGAGTTCAAAATAAAGCTTTTGAAACATGGAAAAGCATTTGACATCATGAAACTAACAAATACACAAAAATAGGATTAGAGGTTCAAGAATATCAGATAATGAAACTATACCAGACGTAACAAACTGAATATGAAGAAAATGAAAAACTTGGTGAAAAATGATGGGGGAAAGTACCCATGGTGTGAAAGCTTCTACGACATGCTTCTTTTCAAGACAAACAGGAGGGAGCTGTGGGAAGGGATGACTTCTGGACAAAGGACTTTTACCTAAAGGTGCAGCCCAAAGGTGAATCTTACATTTTGAAATTGTTTAATTCGAGACCAGCTTGCTTATAATGTAAATAAATTTACCGAGCCTTAGGTTCCTCATGTAGTCTAGACATATAGCTTTAATTCGCGGCCCTTTCTTTCCCTTGATTCAGAACAATGCATGTGTTTGCACTCACGTGTGTTTTTGTGTGTGTGTGTGTGTGTGTGTGTGTGTGTGTGTGTGTTGTGCATATCAAGCTCTGCAAGCAGCAACTATTCTTTGAAAACAGCTATTGTATGCCATTTTGTTGCAAACAGGTAGGATTATCTGTGTGTGATTATGTGTGCTGTTCTAGTTCAACAGGGTCAGAAAGGGCACATTCCTTTCCCATTTCATGCTGATACACTGCTTCAACAAAAAGAACAAGACCTTGGTTTCAGAGCTCAGTTTCAGGAGGAATTCAAAGGAACAAGTTCCCAGAGAAGCTCTGGTTCCACTCCATTGAAATGGATGCTAGGAGTCAGGCTGTCTTTATTCAAGCATCACAGTGATGTGGCCCATTCCACTACAAAACACCGTCTAAAATGTTTTCATGGGGTCTGATCTGGGGAGGTAATTCAGTTGCTAAAGTGCTTGCCACACAAGCAAAAGGACCTGAGTTGAATGCCCAGCACCCACATATAAAGCTATTTATGGCAGTGTATGGCTGTAATCCTAGCACTAGGGAGGCAGAGATGGAAGGACCCCCAGGACTTGCTGGCCAGACAGTCTAGACGAACTAGTAAGCTCTGGGTTCAGTGACAAAACCTTTTACAAACAAGGTGGAGAGATGTAGAGGAATATACCTACTGTTGGCCTCTGGCTTCTGCACACATGCACACACAATGTGCACTTGCACACACATGAAAATACATACACACATGCACGTTTTCACAGCTCACCTTATGAGGCTACTCTAAACTTGACATCAAATTCAGACAAGGACAATTTAAGAAAGAAAATCTTTGACCAATATCACTCATGATTTAGATGTGAAAAATGTTAAAACATCATAACTACGACAGGAATGCACAGAAAAGATAATCATATTAGGACCAAGGTGAATTTCAGGGATGCATCTTTGGTTGAAAAAAAAATACAGCTGAGAAAGTCCATATCATCATTTTGATACCAAGAGAAAGGCTTTCATCAAACCTAACAGACTTTAATGACCCTGTCAACACTAAATTGAATGGTTAGAAGCAGTAGTTAAGAGTACAGCCCCAAACACAGGAAACAGGCACTGACAGACCCGAAGAGGCAAATGGCAGTGTGGGCACAGCCGCTGAAGACAGCCACGGGGACCTTTCCATAACAGACTGAGCAGGCAGGCGGAAGATCAGCAAGGAAAGAGAAGAGCTGAGCGGTCCTGTAAACCGACAGACCTCACAGACATCATAGAACACTCCACACTCTAGCAGCAGAATAGAGAGCCTCCTCAAGCACACATGGGGCACTCCAGAACAAACTATGTGCTGTCCGCTAAACAAGCTTCAAGAACTTTACAAGTCCTTGTGATGGATAGTTCTTTGTGAACTTCACCAAACTAGAGTCACCTGGGCAGAAGAAATCTCAACTGAGAAATCATGTGGACTTGTCTTGTAGCATTTTCTTGATTGCTAATTGATACAGTCCACTGTGGATGGTGCCATCCCTGGGGAGGTGGATCTGGGCTGTATATGAAAGGTAGCTGAGCAAGCCAGGGGAAGCAAGTAATGAGTAGTTCCTCCGTGGTCTCTGTTTCAGTTTCTGCCTTCAGGTTCCTGCCTGAGCTGAACTTTTTTCAATGATAGTCTGTGATGGGCAAGTATAAGCCAAATAAACCCTTGCTTCCCCAAGTTTGTTTTGGTCAGTGTTTTATCATAGTAACAAATTGCTAACTAAAACAGTATTAAAGGTGAGTCAGGTAGAATAGCTGTGAGTCAAGGCTATCCTGGGCTATATAGTGAACTCTAGGTTAGCTTAAACTATACAGTAAGACTCTGTCTCAAGCTAACTATCATAATGTAACTTAAAGAACTGAAATCATACAATGTATGTTCTTCAGTCATAGTTAAATGACATAAAAATAACAGTTGAAGTCATGTGATTGTGTGTATAGCTGTAAGTCCAGCACTCGTGAAGCAGACAAGAGGGTCAGCAGCCTGAGCTTAAATAGGAAAACCCTGACTCAGAACAGTTACAGTCAAAATTTGCTTAAAATTAAAAAGTGGAAACTCACGAACACACTCCAAATAACTAGTAGAAGAAAGAAGAAAATACAGAGGAAACTAGAAAATATCCCAAGAGGAACAAAAGCAAGAGCAGAACACTGAAACTTAGGAGATGCTCCTAAAGTAGAAAGCTTATAACAATAAATGCCTGTATTGAACTAATTTAGAACTGTAAATTGCAAAGAAAGAAGATAGGAAATCAATAGACTAACTGATCACCAAAAGAAACCAGAGAAAGAAAAGTAAACAAAGCACAAAGCAAAAGGAAGAAAATAAGAGAGCAGGAGAAATTAATGGAATTAATAGAAGAGAACAAAGAAAAATCAATGGATGTAAAAGTCGGCACTTTGAAACAATCAACAATATTGACAGACTGACCATGGGACATGAGAGAAGATTCAACTGCTAAAAGCAAGAAGGAAAGGGGAGAAATGATTACAAAGCACAGAGGAACACGCAAGAGTATAATGGGATGTTATCAACAAATTAGATGACTTAGACAAACAGATAAATTCCTACAAAGACACACAGTACTGACTAAAAAGAAATAGATAACCTGGATAGACCCTTAATAAGTAAAGTTAATGAATTGGAGTCAGTGAAATAGCTCAGTTGTAAATGAGCTTGCTGACAAAGCTGATGACTTGAGTTCAGTTCCAAGGACCCACATTGGATAAATGTGCATTTTTAAAGATAATTAATAATTTGAAAACTAGCCACAAAGAAAAGATGACTTTAGGAATAAATTTAAACAAACAATTTGCAACAACTAGCATCAACCTTTTCCCATCCAGTAGAAGAACAAGATAGACTGTTCAACTCATGTTGTAAGGTCAACACTACCCTGATATCAAAATGAGACAAAAGATCCAGAAGAAAACTACTGATCAATGCACTTTAGAGACAAGGGCTAAACTCTGCAGTAAAGTATTGGCAAACTGAGCCAGAAATACATACAAAGGGTTATGTATCATGAGCAAGTGGGAATCATTCCACAAATGCACTTGGTACAACCTATAAACCTACACACACACACACACACACACACACACACACACACACACACAATTAAATTAAATTAGTGGAAGAAAGACAAGATATACTATCAACATATACATTAAAAGATGGCCAAGGACTGAGGCGATGGCTCAGTGGATAAAGTACCTGCTGTGCAATCATGAGGACACAAGTTTGGAGCCCCAGCATCAAGATAATAGTCAGGCATTAAGCACATATCTACATCCCCAAGCCCTGGATGTATAGGGACAGGAGGATCGCTGGGATTTGCTGTCCAGCCAGTCTAGCTGAAATGGCAAGCTCCAATTTTAGAGAATCTGTCTCAAAAAATAAGATGGAGAAGCAAATGAGGAAGACATTCTGCTAATAACTTCTGGTCTGTATAGATGCTTGTGCTAGTGGGCACACCTGCACACACAGCTGTATATGCACACACACACACATGTGAAAGAAAGAAAGAATTTTAAAAAGATATCTAACATAATTTTTCATTGGGAACTTCCTTCCACAACCACAGTGAGATACCACTTCACAATCACTCTGGTTGTGAACGAAATGGTCAAATTACAATGTCTAGACACCACTGTTGAGAATACAAAATGGACGGAGGTTTGGAAAACATTCTGATAATTTTTCAAGTTGCTAAATATAGATTTGCTATATGCCTCAGCAATTTCACTGCTAGTTATTTGCCCAAGAGAAATGAAACCATATGCCTCCCAAATAGGTAGATAAATTTATAATGGCATCCATCAGAATAACCATAAAAGAAAACAGTCCACAAACTGATAAATAAACGTTATATAATATATGCAGCAATGGAATATTATTTAGCAATAAAAAGAGCAAGTACACATACATGTAATCATATTGTGAAACTTGAAGGGCACATATTGTTTAATTTCATGGATATGAAAGTCACTATTTATATGGAAATAAGAAGTAGATTGATAGTACTGGGGGGAACAAAGAGTGATTACTAATAAACAAAAGAATTTTATTGAATTGTGGTGATACTTGTACAATTGTCACTATACTAAAACCCATTGAACTTTAGTCTTCAAATGCTTAATTTTGTGGTACATGAATTATACTCAAATAAAGTTTGTTAAGGAATGTAATTATATTAGTTACTGTTCTGTTGCTGGAATAAAACACCATGACTTAAAGAAGAAAGCGTTTTCTCAGGGTTACAGTTCCTGAGGGAGCGTCCATAATGACAGGGAGGGCATGGCATTGGGATGGTGGCAAAAGAAGAAAGCTGAATGGCCACACCGGAGAAAGAGACAGACAGACAGACACAGAGTAACAGAGACAGAGAGATAGGGAGAGAACAGAAAGTGAGACAAGGCTATAAACCCGCAAAGTCTACCCACAGTAAAGTACTTCCTCCAGAAAGGTTGACTTCCTACAGGTTCCACAACCTCCACAAACTGATGGGAACAAAGCATTCAAATACATAAGCCTATGGGGGACGTCTGTCATGCAAACAACCATATAAATATAATGCAACACAAAAACCTTAAGAGATGGTGTTAAGAGGTAAACTCCCTCCACAAACAAACACACTGAAGTGCTGACTTCTGTGCTTCAAATGCATGTGAATTGTAGGCAAAGTCTCTAAAGAGGCAATTAAGGTAAATCAGGGTCCTCTAGGTAGGCCTGACTCAGTATGACCTCAGAAAGTACTCCTTATCATTTGGCACACCAATCTTCTCCTAAGTATTTAATTTTAAGAATGAAAAGAAAGAAAGGGGGAAGGAGCTCAAGAGAGGGGGACAGTAAGAAACAGAAGTTACCAAGGAGGAAATGGGGACTATGCGGAGTACTTTAACTGGGAGGGAGGAGGCAGAGCTATTCAAGGGCAGACAGGGGTAAGAGAGAGAAATGATGTGTAAGTGGTAACGAGAAAACAAAGGAAAATGTAGTATTCAATACACCTACTAAAAGTACATATATAATGTAAATGTGAGTGCATGTGTACAGCTGATGGTTATATAACAAAATCACAGTGCCAGGGATGGAAAACCTCTCTGAATTGTTGTTCAGGATACCCCAAGAGACTCCCCAGACAGCACAGGCTATTGCCAAAGTCCTTGATTTCCTCCCAGAGCTTAAAGGTAAGATCCTATTACTGAAGACAGGACATTCTTCTGACAAAGGACTTGGAGCAATCGAGCTGGAACTAACCTGGAAGCCACCTCCCTGAAGACTATTTCTCATAGTATCAGAAGATACTATGCAATCTGCCAAGGGAGAAAACCAACCAAGGATCCTACCGAACTGTAAAGTCTATGAACTACAAAAATGACTGGCCTAGCAAACTATCTCTATTCATGCAGTAGGGGCACTTTTATCTTGGAAACAATCAATAGTTGTCTAATTGGACTTAAGACCAATGCTATAGGAAGATAACCATGTGTGGTACTATAAACATAGCCAAGTACACATGACTGGAGACGTCAGAGACCTTACAGAAAAACTTACTTCTGCCAATTTCCTAAACCAATGTAATTTCTTACTGTATTCTAAATATATGTTCTTATCTTTATAGACAAGTGTGCCTCTCACCACTCATTAAAGACGCTTTTTGTAACAGAGGGAGACAGTTGCAAAGTTCCTCAAATTCAAGGTCTGACTGTAAGGAGCCCCTGTCGGGAGCCATTTGCCTGTTTTTGAGCTATGCCCTAGCTCAAGGGCTAAACAGACAACAGTCATGGAAGTGCTGTGGGAGCAGGGTGCTTTGTTATGCAAGAATCTTGTGACTCCTGAATGGGAGTCTGCCTTGAGCCCAAGGCTGAGGACCCATTGTTAGTAGATGTGAGTGGTTTGAAAATTTTCACATATGTAAATGCATGCTTGAACTCCTGATGGTGGTATTGTTCCTCATACGTTTCTAAAACTACAACTACATTGGAGATAATAAAGCCGAGGCCTCAGTATTGACTGAGTGCCCTCCCGAAACTATCTTTATTTCTCTCTTTCTTCATTTCTCAATCCTAACTCCCCAATTCAGGTACAGTTCGATTTCTGCCGGCGGGCTCCGGCATATGGCGCCCAACGTGGGGCCTGAATACTGGGGACGCAGTTAAGGACACCGCAAAGGAAAATTGAACTCAAGTTTAAGGAAAAAGGGTGCGGTGAGTAACTTCGGGAGTAAAATGGGTCAGGGTAGTAGTAGTCTGTCTTTTGTACATATGCTAGAAAATATGCTACATGCTCGAGGAGTTAGGGTAGGACATCAGAGCTCTGTAATTTCTTAGATTTCATAGAAGAAGTTTGTCCTTGGTTCCCTGAAGAAGGGATTGTAGATTTAAAAACATGGAAAAAAGTAGGAAAAAAACTTCAGGATTATTATGAAGTTCATGGACCAAGCGAGGTCCCAGTGGATACTTTCAGTTTGTGGGCTTTAATTAGAGATAGTTTAGATCCTAGACATGAGATAGAAAGGGTTCGAGCAGAAGAAGTGAGTGACACTGAGTCACAAGATACTCAAACAGAGGAGGAATATAAAATTGAACCTTCTGCTCCTCCGTTAGAGGAGGCAGTTCTTATGGAGCCTGAAATTGAGCAACTATCCAGGTTTGAGCCATTAAATCCCAAAAAAATAGAGCAGAAGGAGAGAACTGCTAGGTATTGAAAAGAGGCATTGGCAAAAAAGAAAACAAATCAGAAGGAAACTTACTCAGCGAAAATCCAAAACTTACAGGAAAGGATAGAAATGTTGTCTGTACAAATGCAACAAATTAAGGAACAGCAGGCTCAGGAGAAACTACAAGGCCAAGCAGGATATAATCCTCACCCAAGAGTAAATCCAGTGGGTAGACCTTGCTCTCTCTCCTTAGTGCAAAACTCTCTATCCCCTTTGCAAGCTGCTGTAAGTAAAGCAACAGAAAAGGGAAAAAACACTCAAGGATTTCAATTATTTCCTGTTATAGAGAGAGACAATGGACAAGGAAATCGGGTGAGGGAACGTGTTCCCATTCCTTTTAATCAATTGAAAGAGTTGAAGCTTGCTTGTGCGCAATATGGACCAACTGCTCCTTTCACACAGGCAATATTAGAATCCATGTCCCTTGAAGCACTTCCTCCAGGGGACTGGAAGCAAATGGCTAGAGCATGTTTATCAGGAGGAGATTATTTGTTGTGGAAATCTGAGTATGCAGAACAATGCCAGTCCATAGCTGAAACAAATCGAGCTCAAGGGATACAGATTACCTTTGATATGTTAGCAGGAGAAGGACAATATCAAGGTATAGGGAATCAGCTGGCATTTGATATTGCTGTGTATGCACAGGTCAGTGCTGCAGCTAAAAAAGCATGGTATAAACTTCCATCTGCGGGAAATAGGACTGAAGATTTGTCAAAAATTAGACAAGGGCCTAATGAATTGTATCAGGATTTTGTGACTAGACTGATGCAGGCAGCAAGTAGGTTACTGGGAGATTCAGAGTCAGGACTCTTGCTGGTAAAACAACTAGCTTATGAGAATGCAAACTCTGCCTGTCAAGCAGCTTTGAGACCGTTTAGAAAAAAGGAAAATTTATCAGACTATATCAGACTTTGCTCCGATATTGGGCCCTCGAATACTCAAGGTGTAGCGTTGGCTACTGCTTTACTAGGAAAATCAGTTAAGGAAATACTTTTTCAACAGCAAACGCCTATAAAAGGCAGGGTTGCTGGTCTCCCAGGAAGGAACCTATAAAAAGATTTCAATGAAAAGTACTACCTCAGGGTATGGCAAACAGCCCCACCCTGTGTCAAAAATTTGTGGCCCAAGCAGTTGCAAAAACTAGACAAGCTTATTCTCAAGTGTATATAGTTCACTATATGGATGATATACTTTTGGCTCATAAGCAGGAGGGAATTTTACTTGCAGCCTATGCTCATTTACAACAGGCTCTGAAAGAACAAGGGCTAATTATAGCTCCTAAAAAAATACAAACAAAATCTCCATATTCATATTTGGGTTTAAAAAAAACCTAATATAATAGGACTTCCATTTACAAAACAACAGTTAGATTGGTTATTTCAAAATATGGATTCATGGGCTATAGCTTTTGCTCATTTTTCTGGCATTATTGATAATCATTATCCAAAAGATAAGTTATTACAATTTGCAAATAGTCATACTTTTATTTTTCCAAAAATTATAAAACAAAAACCTATTAAGGATGCTTTAGTGATATTTACAGATGGGTCTTCTAATGGTAGGGCTACTTATGTAATACAGGGGCAATCTTATGTTTTTCAAACTTCTCCAGCTTCAGCTCAAGTAATAGAACTTCGAGCTGTAGCCACTGTATTTCAGCTTATGGCCTCTACTTCTTTTAATCTGTATACTGATAGTCATTATATTGCTAGAGCTTTACAGATGCTTGAAACTGTGCCTTATATCAAGACAAATAATACCAAAGTTCAGGAATTATTTAGTCAGATACAAAAGTGTTTACATGCCCGTTCTCAGCCCTGCTTTGTAGGACATATTAGAGCCCATACCGGGCTTCCAGGTCCTTTAGCTTTAGGGAATGATTTAGCAGATAAGGCCACTCGGCTCATAGGTTTATCTCAGTTGAAATTAGCACAAAAATCTCATGCTATTCATCACCAAAACAGCCAAAGTTTGAGGAAGCAGTTTCGCCTTACTAGGGAAGCTACTAGACAAATTATTAAACAATGTCATTCTTGTCCTAAACATCATTTGGTACCTCATTATGGAGTAAACCCTAGAGGACTAAAGCCTAATCAATTATGGCAAATGGATGTAACTCACATCTCTGAGTTTGGAAAGTTAAAATATGTTCATATGTCCATTGATACTTATTCAGGATTTCTTATAGCCACCGCCCAAACTGGGGAAGCTACTAAGCATGTAATAGCACACTGCATTAAATGTTTTGCTGTTGCTGGCTTGCCATCTGTTATAAAAACAGACAATGGCACAGGATATACTAGTGAAACTTTCCAACGTTTCTGTGCTCAGTTATCTATTGTGCATAAAACAGGCATACCATACAATCCCCAGGGGCAAGGGATTGTTGAACGTGCCCATGGAGTTTTAAAAAATCAATTACAAAAAATAAAAAGGGGGGAGTTATACCCCAGATCTCCACAGAATTCTTTAAATCATGTTCTTTTTATTTTAAATTTTTTAAATGTGGATGCTCTTGGTTTTTCTGCTGCAGATAGGTTGTGGCATCCCAAAACATTGGATACCTATGCACAAGTGAGATAGAAGGATCCAATTGATGGGAAATGGCATGGTCCAGACCCAGTATTAATTTGGGGAAGAGGGCATGTTTGTGTTTTTCCACAGGATGCTGAGAATGCCAGGTGGCTTCCAAAAAGGCTGGTTCGGTTCGCAGGGACTGAAAGCAGGAAGAGTGACGCTGTTGTAGCTGTCCGAGATGGAATCAGTTCGCCTGATGACACACAGAGAGCTGTATTGGACTCGTGTACCAGATTCAACTATGCTGCATCCAGCCATATGGGAAGAAAAGAAAGTTGCAGTGATGGAGAATGATACTTGCCTGTCAGGACATTCTTACATGGGACAGCAAAAAACTGACTTTAATTATTCAGAAATATTATGGACTGGTCAAAAAAAAAAAAAATCAAAACATTGGACAATTAAGCATTCCTCATAATGTTATCTGGTTTAATGTTTACTGTGTTCTATGTAACTTGTCTAATTTGCATTTCCATAAGAATGTAAGTTATGGTGTTTCAGCAATTTCATTTATTGTGATTTGCTTGTAAAAGTTACAAAATTTCGTTTAGTATGTCATGCAGACTATCAGTGAATTTGTGTTACTCCTAAGATATTCAGTCATTGTGATTTGGAGAAAAGAATGCATTTACAAGGGGTTTAGCATAGTGAAAATTTGGCCACTTAAATTTGACTCTGCAAAAACTACTGCTAAGTTATTATTCAAAATTGAAAGCCTGTTTGCTTTCAGGGTCTTCTTTACTTTAACCTCATGGTTAAAAAGTATTATAGCCTTGGGCTTTTGTGTTTTCTTTAGAATTTGCATGCTCCCTCCATGGTGATATTCTCAGCACATTCCTAGAATATTCAAGGCTGACCTGCAAAAAGCAAGGCTCAGAACTCTACCTTAAGTAGAGTTGCCCCTTGCAGAGACTGGATAGCCAGAGACGGGCAACCTTCTCTCAAACTAAGCTAACCTAAGACAGGGCGTGAATGGTGGGCATTCACGTGCCAATGACGGGTAAGGTTTATGTTTTGGAGAAAATGACCTAAGACAGGCACAGTCTTTCTGCCCATAGCTGGGAAAGCTATGGTTTTTTTATAAAATAATAAAGGGGGAGCTGTCGGGAGCCATTTGCCTGTTTTTGAGCTATGCCCTAGCTCAAGGGCTAAACAGACAACAGTCACGGAAGTGCTGTGGGAGCAGGGTGCTTTGTTATGCAAGAATCTTGTGACTCCTGAATGGGAGTCTGCCTTGAGCCCAAGGCTGAGGACCCATTGCTAGTAGATGTGAGTGGTTTGAATATTTTCACATATGTAAATGCATGCTTGAACTCCTGATGGTGGTATTGTTCCTCATACGTTTCTAAAACTATAACTACATTGGAGATAATAAAGCCGAGGCCTCAGTACTGACTGAGTGCCCTCCCGAAACTATCTTTATTTCTCTCTTTCTTCATTTCTCAATCCTAACTCCCCAATTCAGGTACATTTCTGCCGGCGGGCTCCGGCAAGCCCCGCCCTAAATGATACATCTACATGCAACCTCTATACTTAAGGCTCAGGGAACATTGAGGAAGAGGGGCCAGGAAGAGCATAAAAGCCAGAGGGACAAGATACCTGCTGCAAGTTAATGCATTCTGGACATGACAGGGAAGCTGCACCCATGAGATCTACACAGTAGAATGGTGTAGCAAGATCTCCATAGAGAGAAAACCAGTTGACATGCCAAAGTGTTGTAAGGTCCCACCTCAAGATGAAAAGTTACAGGCAATCAATGGATGCTGAGGGAGGTCAGATCAGTTTTCTTCAGAGACTAGCTCCCTCAGGGGTTGTCTAATCCCAGATGGGCATCACCAATGTGGGTGCTTTGCCAGGAATGTCAGTATTGTAGTCCTCTGGATTCACAGCTGATTTTGACTGTTGATTACTTTTCTCCCCCAGCGGTGTGAACAGAACCTTCCAGTGTTGTGAAAGCCAGCCAGCAGGGAAGAAGCTTCCAGGACAGTTCCATCTTGATTTCTCTATGTCCTATGACTGAAGTATATGGTATCTTCTAAGCCCTATAAGCAATGGGGTCTTAACATCCAATTCTAGAGGGTACCCAAGAACAATGGCCAATGGTCTGTATTGTTTTGGGGTCTATAGGACACCACTGACCAACAACCTTGGAAGGGAGGCAACTCACACTTAGCACTGGGCTTTTTGTTTTATAGAGTATGATATCTGAGAGGCATTATCCTTTCAGTATAGGATAACTCCATTTAAATACTTTTATATATGTATATGCAAAATGTTTATTTTTATTGACTAAAATCTGGAAATAACATGTCTTTTATGAGGTGAATGTACAAATGAACTCTAGAAATATTAAGAAATGGAATACGACCTAACAACAAAAAGGGATTGACTGTTGGCAAATTTCACAGGGATGAATCTCAAAGACACCATGTTTCAGTCTCTAGGGCTTATATGCTGTGTGATGCCACCTCCCAACACTAACTGACAGCAATGATAGTTCTCAGTTTCACAATTGAGAATGTGCAACTAGGAGGGACAGCACCAGACTGTCTGGGGGAGATGGAACTATTTTGTAACTTGTTGGTTGTACCAGTTACATGAACCCATATCATTTCTATGCCATAGTTCATGGAAACGGACACCCAAAGTGAAAAATAACTCATTTTACTATATCTTAATTTTGAAAGAGAAGAAAAAAAATGATGAAGCAATGGAAAAAATAAACCCACGGAATGGTCACAGCGTAGGGGTCCGAGAACACACCTCATAAAAACATGCCACCCGGCAAGGTGATGAGTCGTTGCAGAGATACAGTTTTCTTTTGTTTTATAGGTAAATATTTCTGTCACTAAAAAGAAAGAACAGAAATTTTGCAATTCTAAACTTAAAAACTAGAAATGACTAAACTCAGTATGGTGTCTATGTATGTGTGGGTGTGGGGTGTGTGGGGGCGGTGGATATGGGGAAGGGGTGTGGGTGTGTGTGTGTGTATCGCAAGGCATTTGTAATGCCCTTCTCTGTGAGGTGCAAATTTGGAGGGAATTACTTCCTCTCCCTTGTCTACTTAATCCCACCAAATGACTCCCAATTAAATAATACACTTACTAAGATAAGTAGTATTTGTGGATATTTGAATTTTTGAATCAGTCTTCACAAATTTGAAAAGCTTAATGATGCCGACACTATGAGACTTAACAATGTACAAATAGTAGTAGATTCAATTCAAATTGAGCCCTGAAGAGACTAAGCGGTGGAGAGAAAGGAAAGCTAATCATTCCCCCACTGTAAAGTCAAGAGTCAAGAAGTAGGCAGCTAAATCAAGAAATAAAGACAGAGACACATTATTTAGAACTCTGAACACAGAGGATAGAACGACTAAACACAGGGCAAATAAAATTTGAAAATAGGAAGGGGGCAGAAAGTTAGTGAAACTTATTATTTTTATAATGGGAAATCAATAAATATACTTAAAGTGTCACTTAGCACTGAGACGCCACAAAATGGAGGCAAAAGCATATTATTTAGAGTTATGAAATAAGAGCTAAAACCAAAAAAGTCAAAAGTGCTTTTCTTGAAATGTATTATTAGGAGCCGAGGGAGGGAAGAAAGCATGTTCTCTCTCTCATTTCGTGTCATTCTGTGCTGTTTATTTAGAGGCATAGGTGGCAATAGGCATAAAGAATAGGGAAATATCAGCCAAAGAGATGGACAATCTGGGAAATGTAAGGAAAAAAAGGGGAGACAATATCAAATCCAAGGAAAAAAATAATTCCCAGAACAAAAGGGCAGAGGCGACGCGACACACAGCGCTAACCACGCAGGCGCCCGTTCCCACCGTTCCCACCCTCTGCTCGCTGTGGTTTGTGTAATGGTGGCTGATCAGCTATTTGAAAGGAGAAAGAAAAGAAAAATATAAGAGAAGGTGGAAGGAGAACTCACTTGGGTCATGTGAGTACTCATCCTCCGCCCGGGAAGCCAGCAGGCGTGCAGACAGGCCCTCCGTTCCTCCAGTGCCCCGGGCTTCCATCAGCCTAAGCGCTGGGCCTGCCGGAGAACGACCCTCTCTGTCCAGCGGCTTCTGACTCTTCCCTCCTCTGACCTAGTGTCGCCCCTCCTCAGCTAGTGGCACTAAAGACATAGACATTTACAAGTCCAAAGCTTTCTTTTTCCTTGTAACTGAGATCAGTATAAAGTATTTTAAGGTCACAAACACACACACACACACACACATACACACACACACACACATTCCAATAGGGATAATTAATAAAATCATATCCAATTGAAATTTAAGTAAAATATAGAATGTGGTTAGAAGCCAACACATTGTCCTGAGGTGAGAGAAAATCATGGATTTGAGTTTTTTCAGTGCCCTCTCCCTACAAAAACAGAGAGGGTGAAGAAGACTCACAGGGTCCATGAGGTAGGAAATAAACACAGTATCACTCCTGGGGCTCAATAAGCAGTCTTATCTGACAAGGAAGCTGGAAGAGGCTTGCCCTTGGCTGCCCTGGGTTCAGGATCACAGAAGATGCATGGTATTTCCCTGAGCTGGTCGACCCTTTGCTCTTCCCATTTGACCTGAAGGTCTCCTTCTCTCCAGGCTCTGGGCTCACTGTGTGCTCTTGGTTAATTATCATTTCACATCTGTACTGGCCTGAAAATACCCAAGTAGCCTGGCTTGCCTATCTCATGACCTAATCGGGAAATTGACATCAAGTACCATCCTAGGAAAGGCTCCTGTGTTAACCTTCTAGGCTTTTAACAAGGGACATCTGCAAAAGGCGGGTCGACAGTAGGGAAGTCAGAACAAAGGCAAGTCAGAACATGCTCAGATTTAAGACACCGGACTACACAGTCATTAATTATCAAAATCGGCTGTTTGTATTTGCCAGACCTTTGAAAAAAATTTACAAGGAATTTATATTTACGAAAAACAAGAAGACCACTTACTACCCAAACCCACCAGATATTTAAATGTTCCATCTGAAATGTCAAATGCCTTTATACCAATGTTGGGGGAGGGGCACTTAAGACAATTGAAGCAATTCAATTGATTCCTAATATGCTTGCACAAAGAATTATTTAAATATACTGGAAAGACTTCAAAAGAAACCAAAGAGTAATCTATGTTTTCTAATAAGTCCAGGCAATGTATGACAACGGGAGCCTTTCCTGGCAGTTTAGCACAACTGCAATTTCAGATCTAAAGGTTATGTCATCAAATCATCAAATACGATTTACTAACGGCCCCCAGGAGCAGGGCATGCAGCCGCACAATGTCAGCCCGGCGACAGCAGCAGACGCTCATCAGCACACGGGCGAACAGCCTGATCTCTGCTTGTGGGAGAGAAACAATGGAACAGCAACAGCCTGTACAGAAGCCGTTTAGCAAGAAGGAAAAATGTCAGTCCTCAGAGGGAGAAAAAAATTCAATTAAAGAGATGTGACTAGTTGCCAATAGTGAAACTTGCCCGGATGCTCACCCCAAGCACTGGGGGAAAAAAAAAATCACTCCTATGAATTTTATCCATACATACTAAGGAGGAAACCACACATCTATGATTCTCATGTTGTTTTCCATGAAGAGTTGAGGCTGATACCCTGTCATAGCTTGTCTGATTGCAGCTGTAACAATGTTGAAATCCTCAAAGACATAAATGGTAAATATTTATCACTTAATTAATGTTAATATTTTAGGATGCTGATGACAACTCTCGAGATGACTGACAACCTGCCAGGGGTACTACAAAATCGGGATTTGGATTTGGGGATTTAACATACTGGTGAGGATAACAATTGGGTTGAAATTAATCCAGACCCTGAATTCAGTCTCATTTAGTTAATTTAAGAGAAACTCCTGTCAGTCAATACTTTTGGCCTCTATTTCATATAACATGGCAGTCGGTAGGCATAGAGGTCCAGTTTTAGGCTATACAGTGTGGCAGAATTTCTCCCAGGGATGGCTATACAATATCCCCTACCCAGTACACTCTTTCCCAGCAGGATCTTGCCACACACCACAGAGACGTGCAGTCTTCTTGCATCCCTGGGTGTCCTGGTGACTGGACTGCTACAAATTAAGGAAATGCAAAAGGCACTGCCAGAGTTTTGAGTAAAGTCTGAAAAGGTGGCAAAGCTTTTGCCATGTTCTCACGTGGCATTCATTTTGACAGATGTCATCTGTGAGGTAAGAAGTCCAGTAACTCTGGAGATACCTTGATGAAGAAGCCACAGACAGCTGATTCCTTTGGAGGTCTCCAGTAAGTCCAGCCTTCACCCAGTCCACATCAGATATACCATAGTCTCCAACCCTCCAGAAGACCCACTGAGTAATTGAGACTCATGAGTGACCTCATTCCGGGCTACTGGAAGCCAGAGGAATAACCCAGCTGAACCCTATTTGACTAGCAGATCATTCTAAGGAGCCACAATAAAAAATGGTTATTGCTTTAAAACATAAAATTCCGTAGTTGGTTTTTCATGCAGTAGTAGATTGCCAGCAGGAACAGAGGATCTCTGAGGGAACCTGCAGTGAAGCCTGTGGCATTTCATAGACCGTCTACAAGGAGTCTTGGCCGTGTGGGATTGATTCACTGTCTACAAAAGTCTTCATGTGAATGGCAAGTGACCTTTGGACAATGGGGACTTGTTCTTATATCATTAACCATTTGACAGGGATGATCAGACTGCATAGTAAACCAACGGATAAAGAGCTTCTACCCCCAACAAAAGACTCAGAAATTAAAACATTTCTGAAATTATCTTATGAGATCAACAAACCCCTCTTGTTCTACATGAAACTTCAGAAATATTCTGATTAAACCAAGAGAGATAAATACACATGTTAGCTGTATTCTGTGAAAGTTGATTCGTAACTAGAGTATATCCCTCTAAAACTTCCCAGATTTGAGTGCTAACATTACTGATCTAATTTCTAGGATCCATAGGCCCTGGCCATGAGTTAGGAAGGATAAAGAAGTCTCTCTTCCCTGAAGACCGGGCCTGCCTTCAAGAAGGAGTAATTAGCTATGACCCTCTGGTACCGCTAAGTTCCTTTTGCTTGCTGGAAGACTGAGGATACTCCCAAGCTGCAGAATCATCCAGGCCTGCCCTCAGCTTCAGCCCCTCCAAACCTCAAGTTGCATGCCCCCACACATTATCACCCGTGTAGGTAGAAGTGGTTGGTTGCTTCCTTCTGCCTTCATTTATATTGCTGGGGTTTCAGACAGATTGAGTACGTGACACAAAAATGATCAGGGAAACCAGGCAGCAGACAGCAGAGCTCTCCCGTGAGCTGCTTCTGGCTTTTCACAGCCATTCCCTTCCTCCTCTGAATCTATGGATCATTTCTAGCTCCATGAAGGTGACAGAAACACGGGACTCTGTGACAGGGTAAAGGCAAAGCCTAAGAGTTCACATGGCTGTGTTGAGTTGTTTGTAACATGAGAACTTGACATGTAATCTTTACGTAAAGATAATGTCAACAAAGGATAGATCCCAATCCATCCAGTGTGGAACAGCCTGTTGTCTGATCTGTATGTAACCTTTATCAGTTTCCATTGTATAAAGGTTTCCATACAATCCAGTTTAAGGTATTCAAGCACCGTCACTGAATGTGAAATAGGGAAGTGATGTGTAGCTGTTACATGCCATGAGCCAGAAGGATGTGATCTATTCACCACGACCAGCATCTGTGACAATCAGGAGCTACTTCCAAGTCCAAGTGGCCAACATCGACTGGACATAGGGTTCTGCTTCAAGACCCTTTGCTTTGGTTTTAGAAGTAGCTCGTCACTGATGTTTAAAAGGCACTCGTCCACCTTTTGCTATGCATGGCCCTGCTCAGCTCCCCTGAGATCTTTTTCTCCTCACCACTGGAAACAACTTCTAACATATGGCTCCATGCTAGTGACCATAATGGACCCATTTCTTATCACCGTGTTCCTGTTTTGTTGTATGTGCCCAAGTCCTTATGTAGCCATTCCCCCAAGTATCGGCCTTTTAAAACTACTGCCTGTGAGATGGCTCAGGGGCTAATGGGACCTGCAACTGACCCTGCTGCTCTGAGTTCAATCCCCAGGACCCACGTGGTGAAAGGAGAGACTGGGCTCCTGCAAATTGTTCTGTGACCTCCATAGGTATGCCGTGGCACAAGGGGAGTGTATGGTTCCCCTAACAAGGAACAAACAGACAAATAAACGAAAGATGTCATTTTAAAGATGAAAACTAACTAAATAAATAAAGAATTTTTACTACTTTATGAGTCAGATATGCTGGGATCCCTGCCCCCTTCCTTTAGTGGAATGATAGGAACATACATAAGAACCTTCAGTCCTTTAAGAGTTCCATGCTCCATTGCTTAGGTTTCATTCACATTTTTAACAACTTTTCATTGGCCCTAAACAATCCTACCCTCTCATTAAAACCATGTCATATCCTGACAAATGGCGTTACATATCTGGGGACTTTTTGATGGTTTCCACTCCTCTTCCCTGTCTCCCAGCCATCCTCCAATTTCAACCTCTGAGAGGGAAAAGATTGTTCAGTTTATCGCTCCACTCAGAGTACCTGGGCCAGAGCCTGGCACACAGAATCTTTGAAATGAATAGAGAAAAAATGAATGGTTGAAAAAATGAAATTAATTTGACTGCTTTGAAACTTTCTGTGACTGTATGACAGAGACAGGTACATGACAGTTTTTTGATGATATTGTTGAAAATCTCACAATGTTAAAACACAAATTTGAAATGTTTTCTCTCCCACGGTTGTGATTTTACGCCAGTTACAGAGCCTGTTCATCAAAACCCTCCAGTTTGTACATCCACTAATTAAGGAAGACTGTTCCTAGACACCAGGAGATTCAACTTTGGAACAAAAGTTTTTGCCATTTCTTTTTCAAACTTCTGTGTCATGTAACAGGAAACCAGCATTTTCAAGGAAGCTTTAGGCAATTAATTCATACACCTATTTAGATGTGGGGATCTGGAGAGGGCTTTTCGTCAATCATATACAACCAACAAAATAAAGACATAAATGGCACACAAAGTGACCTCAGACTGCATACAAATATTACCCCCAAAAAACTAACTTCATTGACTCTGTGAATCAAAACAGTCTCATTTTTCTTATAATCAAATTTAATAATCTTAATTCTTATAATCAAATATCTTAATTTGAACTTTAAAGAAAATGCATTCCAAATCAAACAGACTTCATCAGTTTCATAAGTCGAAGCTCCTTTGTCATTTGAAGTGAATATAGAATTCCATTGCCATAAAGAAAACAGAAATTTAGAAAGAGTGGGCCTGCACCTTCGATTCTCCATTCTCTTGAATAGCTGCTATCACCTGCTCTAAAATAGCAATAGAAATTTGGGGATCCTTCTGAAACCACCTACTGAAATTCACCTGAATGCAGCCTCAGAGATGGGACTAGTTATCAGTCTTTCTTAAAGGCTTCTGTGGACACAAACCCAAAGTGGTGAGAGCAGGTAGCAAGCACAAGATCAAAACCCAAAGGCCCTGGATCACTCCGTCTCTGCCACTTAGTGCTGGGCAAGAAACAGAACTTCTTAAATGTCAGCCACTTCATCTGGTAAATTAATCATGTTACATACTTCGTGGGGTCACGGTGAGAATTAAACAGACGACATGACGTAGCGAAGCATTCAGAACAGAACTAGTGTCATGGTATTCAATGATCATTTCTTTGTCATTATTCATCGCAGTTCAGTTCCTAGCTCAGTCCCTTACCTAAGATACCTTATGTGTCTTATGTCTGTTTGGTAGATATATGCAGAAATAGGAACATAATAATGAATTGTAGCGAAACAGAAAAATATTAAAGGAATATATAACGGGTTGCATTTTTACCATTTCACATTTGATTAGTGCATTGTTCCAGAGGGTGCTAGCCAGCCTCAGTGCTGCAAATAGTGGGCAGGGCCCAGCCTGGCAGACCGTTATCACTGATGCACATTTGAGTGCCATCATGATTCCTCACTGCTCATCTGCAGACTGTGTCAAAGCAACAGAGTAAAACACCAAAACCTCCAAACTAAAAAAGTACCATCCTAAGATGGGAAGGACCTCAGAAACCAGTGTCTGTGCCCTGCCTCCAAGGAGGCGAACAGACAGCACTGGGAGGAGTCTCTGAATTTGAGGAGGGTGGTACACTGGAAACTTCTTTAGAATTGACTGTGTATGATCAAGCCCTCAAAAGTTGGGTGTGAAGGCTTCTATGGGGACCAGGTCCACTCCTTTCTGCCATCTGCCACTGAGCTTGCGCTGAGTGGGATGTGGTACAACGAAATGCATCATCCTTTTTCCCCTGGCATTAGGGGGCTGGAGGTGGCTTCCCAAAGGAAAGTCGAAGTGTAGGTTCAAGAGGGGAAATGGATGAGGCACATATAGACACACCCCTCTACAGCATCTGCTGTTATGATACAGCATCTGTTGTTATGATAATGTCTACACGTGCCTAAGATCCAGGCAATCTATGCATTTATCCCTGACCAAACATTTGGCTCATGGTTGGGATGTGTGACACCAGTCAAGCCAGTGAGATAGAAATCCAACATCTCATAAGAAATAAGAAATTTTGGACAACAGAACCTTTGATAACCACTCTGGGAATACCTAATGATATTGTTTGCTGACACAGCTCATAAGTTGTGCTGGTCTTCAGACTCATTTCAGACCCTGGCCCAAATGGCATTGGATCCCCTGCACTGGGACCCTTCGCCTCTCTTGCCATGTCCAGTCATGCTTCATGCTCCTCACTGCCAAGATCATCTTCTGTCCTGCTGCACTGGGGTGACGGGCAGCTTCTGTCTGTATACTTGCAGGTGGGCCCTTCCAGCCCCTGGCTACACAATTTTCTGGACAAGATCTGACCTAAAGCAGCTCCCGGGCTCCTCAACTTTCCTGCCCAGAGCACCAGAGCTGATCATCTCACCTCTCTGCCTCCTGACTGCAGGGCTGCCTCTGACCCACTGAGGCCTATGCCAATTGAAGGCTCACATCCTTCTGGACAGACACAGCCAAACCACGACATTTATCTTAGTCGGTGGACAGTGAACAAGACCGTCACCTACTTGTACTTTTGCTCTTGGCAGGGGCCATCTCACAACTGTGAGTGCAGCCCTGATTTGCCTCCCCAGTGTCCTCCACAGAACCTCTTAGAACCTGTGGCCCACCTCCCTGATGGGTTGTGGTTCAACACACTGTTGGAGTGGCTGGCTATGGTGTGAGCTGTGCTCCTCACAGCTTAAATCATATCATAAGCCTTGCTGTGTTCAGCAGATGCTCAGTAATAAAAGAGGACTGACAAGAAACTAAGCAGAAGATGCTGGCTCTGCACACCCTGGGTGCAGGAAACCTCACTCAGGGAGGCTTGGCTTCATCAACTTGAGCCCTACCTCTTGGCCAAGCATCCCTTCACTCAGATGTTCAATCACACTTCATTATTTATGGGCTCTCTGTCCAATATGCTCTGCTTCTGGGCTCATGGGTGTTAAATCAGTCAGAGCTACTGAGGAGGAGGGAGGCAGAGGTCCCTTGGCGTTGATAGAAAAGACAATCTCGACCACTTTTCCCTTTTCCTGCTGACCAGAGGCACCTTTGGCCTTGAGCCTAGGCAGGCTTACACCACACAGAACTCCTGTGAGGGTTCTCCCGGTAACAATGAATGGCCACCGGGAGGAAGGAAATGTTGAGTGCCCTCAGAGCACACTAGAAGGGGACAGACTCTCCAGTTCTGTGCTCATCCCTCTGACAGAACTATAGAAGCAGACTGTGCAGGCCCGAGGGGTACAGCTGATGCAGCAGGCAGGCAAAGGGCCCAGCCACACAGGGCACAGGGCCTGCCTTCCCAGGCGAACAGCAAACAGTATTGGCTGCACGGGAATTACACAGCCGAGGGGCACGCAGAATGGATGGTGGAGGCTGACAGGCCGAGAGACCCCAGAGCAATTTCACTTGGTTTTGATTCATGGCTTGTCAGAGTGCTAACCAAATATTCCATTTTCATTTTCGCCCTCCACTCTCTCCCATTGACTGGCATGGTAATTGAAAACTCTGGCATGAAGGGCTGGGGCCACCTGTCTGCAGAGCCCTCAATTCCGCCTGCTCACAACATCTTGCTCCTGAAAGAGCGGAAAAGGAGAAAATCGGCCAACAGAGGGTGCAAGGATTAGACTTCCAGAGGCCGCCCTCGCTGACTCTCAGTTATCTCCGCTTGAGCAACCTGGGCCTCTCCACCCACCCTTCCCAGCCTTTTGATCTTTTCCTTCTCCTAAAGAAAGAATGCAGGGCCACAGGTGGGCTGACTTGAACCCATCCTTCACACCCTGTGGGAAAGCCTGTCAAGAGAAGAGTTTTGACAGTGTGGACTCAATCAAACTTGGGTTGTTGTTTTTTAAATTTCTTTTTCGTAAATACATATTTCTTGAAGACTAGCCCCAATAACAGTGACACTCAACATTTATCAAGGACATGGAGCTTGCCAGGTGCCATTCTAAAAATTTTATACCAATTAGCTCATTTGATTTTGGCATAAGCACTATATGTTCTATGTTCGGTACTATTATTATCCCTGCCTCACACATGGGGAAGCTGAGGTGAAGGGATTGTAAGAAATTTTCTCTAAGCCTAAAGTTAAGAGCTCTCAACCTAGCCATTCTGAATTGTTTTTTAAAAGGTAGGATGTCATCATAGAGCCCAGGCTGACTTTAAACTTATGATTCTCCCACCAAACCGTCTGAGTGCTGAGACCACAGGCATGTGCCACATGACAAACAGGACAAACCAGCATCCTAGCCCCTGTTTCTTGGAGCTCAAGGGAGCAACATCTAAAACAGATGGTGTCACTGTTAGCTTCCATTGTCAACTTGACATATATGACAAGAGGGAACCTGAACTGAGAGATTTCCTCCAGTAGACTGGTCTGTGGTTTATTTTCTTAAATATTAGTTTATGTAGGAGGGCCCAGCTCACTGCAGTCAGTGCCATCCCTAGACAGGTGGGCGGAGGCTGTGTAAGAAAGGTGGCTAGCAAGCTAAGGGAAGCAAAGTAGTAAGACGCACCGGTCCATAGTTTCTGCTTCAAGCTCTGCCTTGAGTTCCTGCTTTCTCTTCTTTCAATGGTGGACTATAATCTGTAAACTAAAAATAAACCCTTTCCTCCCAAAATTGCTTAAGGCAAAAGAAAGTGAGCTAGTACAGATGGGTACATGATAGACAGGTAGATAGATAGATGGATGAATACATAGATAATAAATGGATGACTACATTGATTATTTCATTGAGAATAAATACATGAGTTCCTACCATTATTGAAGTTGAGAATGGTGTAAGAATTCCACGAGCCCTTTCCTATTGAAGATAGAATGATGCAGCTACCCCAGGCTCAGGATCCAACTTAAAAAAAAAAATGTAAAACACTGAGATCTGGGGTTCTGAGTTTCTGGAATAAAGACACAGAAGCTATGATAGCCTCTAAGCTTCCTGAACATCGTGTTATGACCTTACCATATCAGTCATTAGACAAAGAGGAGAAACTGAGGTTGAGAGAGCCTAGGATGGAAAATTGAGTGAAGGGTCCCACCTTGAGGACAGTGGCCAATTGATGAACCCCTGGACAAGTCAGAATGCTGCCTAGTGGGCTTCTCTGGTTAAGATGGGAGAGGATGACCAGGGGTAAGAAAGTCAGGAACTTAGCCATAGAAACCTGACCGCATGTCAAATGAGTTTCTCATGTCCCCTAGGACAGGATCCCAAATCTGTGCTTTTACCAGAGACCTCAAATAATATGGATCACTAATCAAACCTTTGAACCACAGATGTAGAAATATGAGTCAAGATCAAATTCATTCTCCAGTTTTTCTGTCTCCAGCCTACCTGTCTGGGCTGTGCTTGCTGCACTACCAGGGCTATCACTCTGACTCCTCCTCTGATCCTTAATTGCCATGTGCAGGTGGCCTTCTCAGTCCTTGGGCTCAAATATGATAATACTGGGTTATCTCTGGAAAGTCCACTTCTTTCTGCCACAGTTTTACCACTCACCCTGGTCTTCCCCCACCTCTTAGAGCTCCATGAGGCATGATGGGGCCCCATCTTTCGCTCTTTGCCCTGTTGCCCAGACGTGGTGAGCTACAAGCAGACACAGATACTACACTCTGATGGCTATGTGGCAGAAAGTGAGATGACCCATACCCGTGAGTTTGCTCATGCCTCAAGTTGTACTACTCGGAACAGCTATACTTGTTCGTTATGGCTGCTGTAACAAAATCCTACAAACGTAATGGTTAAGAACAAAGTGAATTTATTGTGCCATAGATCTAAGGTCAGAAGTCCAAAGTAGGTCTGGCTGGATTAAAAATACAAGGTGTCCACAAGGCTGCTTTTCCGTACGTTGTCCAGCATCTTTGGGTCTTCTTTACTCCATGACCTATAGCTTCGCACCCAACCTCTAAGCTCTGTTTCTGTCATTCCCTTCCCTCTCACTCTGATCTTCCTGTCTCCTCTGCTTACATAAGACCATTCCAGGTTATCTCTGATAATTTCCCCGTACGAAGGTCTTTAATCTCATTTACAAAGTCTCCGTGCCATGTAAGACAGCAGAGATACAGATTCTGGATACAAGGATGTAAACAGGAGCGAGGGGCACTGTCATCTTGGACTGTAAACTGTGTCTCATAGGCTCATGTAGAACAGTTGATCTCCAGCTAGTGGAATTGTTTTTGCAAGATTGTGGAACTTTAGAAAGTGAGGCCCTACTAGAGGAAATGGGTCTCTGGGGTTGACTTATTAGCTTTTATAGCCTGGCCCCTCTTCCTGTCCACTCTCTGTTTCTTGTCCCACCAAGATGTAAGGAGTATCAGCTGCATACTTCTGCTGCTCAGGAGCCAGCCGCATGCCTTCCCCTCCACGGTGGACTGATGTTGCCTGCCACGAGGGTAGAAGTGGCAGTACACTTCTGCCTCTAGGCTGCTGGGGGAAATGGACCTCGAGGACTGGGCATACACTCAACCACTTGAAGGAAGAGAGAATGACATCTTATCCTGAATGGGGCTTCAGATGCTCTTGGACTGGGAGAGGAAGGAGACGGTCAACTATAGGAACTCTAATGTGTTGGGAGATATATGTGTGTCTATACGTATGTATGCGCATGTGCATCCACATGTTGGAAAAGAGGTTATCAGAGGCTTTGAAAGTTGTGCTGAAAGCATCTGCCCTCAAAGAGAACAAGAATAGAGCACTTTGTGACTTTCTCTGTAAAATGACATAATACAAACATAGGTTTCAAATTCCCAAGACTCTTCATTGCCGGATTCATTTCTCTCCATGGAAGCCTAAAACTTCACGAATTCTGCTGTCTTCATTTTAGAAACTGAAGTCAGAGGAAAACAAATTGCCTGCTGTTGTCTCGAATTTGACTACTGTTTAACCGCATTGGAAAGGCTGGGCAGTGGTTGGCTGTCAGCCTTCAGCAGCCTGACATGGGGCCTCTAAATATGGATTTACTGGTGAGACCTGAATCACTCAGAGCCCTGTGAAACAAGGTCTCCTCACTCTTTGTGCAGAAATGCTTTCTGTTGAATAGACCCAGGGTAAAAACCCCCAGGACCTGGCTGTATGGGCC
The DNA here is from genome assembly GCA_035773235.1 of Eospalax fontanierii. NCBI lineage: Eukaryota > Metazoa > Chordata > Mammalia > Rodentia > Spalacidae > Eospalax > Eospalax fontanierii. Next base: position 116,204,460 of record CM069526.1, read on the forward strand.
CCCATAAATCATACCAGCACGATAAAGATGCTTGGTGGAGGCCATTAGAGGCCTAAGGAGCCACCAAATAGGAATGGATGGCTACAGGAGGAGAGGAAGCAAGGAGAAAGAGCTGCTCTGGCAGCTCAGGAGGGTCCTTGGAAAGGGGGACAGGACTGCCACGTGGGACAACTAACTCCAGGAGGCACTGTTAAACACTGAAGCAATCTGAAGGCGAGGCATCAGTGAGGCCTTCCCTACCCAGTGAGGCATCAGTGAAGCCTTCCCTACCCAAGGAAGGCTTCACACTTATTTTCCCCATTTACATCCAATTTTGCTATCGATTTTACTTCTTAAACATTTTTTCCATCCCTCTCTTGCCACCCCTTCCTTTCTCTTTCTCAAATTCCATGATTTCTTCCCAACTTCTGAAAACAATTCCTCTCCCAAGAGATTTCCCCTTGCTATTTTGAGGCAGCCCCTAGATGCATGTTTTAATAAGCTCCCAACACTGATCTCCTTACAAATCATTCTTTGCCATTTTGCAATTGAACCAGTGTCTTGGTTAAAATGAAAATTCCCCAAGGCATACAATAAATAAAAAAGAATAACATAATCGTGAGGGCTATGATTCTGAGCAGAAGGAGAAAATGTGAGACAACTGGACTCTATTTTGTGGATCTTATGCCCTAGATGCAAATACAAGACAAGGTGGCGAGCAGGCGCCTAACTCCACAGCCTTCGGCCCTTCTGGACCCTGCACAGCAGCATATGCTGAGGAGCTGGATCTTGGGAAATAAGCATCTTCTCACATAAAGGCTTGCCCTTGGCAAGGTGTCGGTAGTCATTCTGGGAGAAAGAAGAAGTACAGCATAAAAGAAGATTCATGCAGTCATAACACACACTTAGTGCCAGGTTTTGCACTGCACACAGAGATTACAAGGGAGGACAGATGAAGAGCAGTGGACACTTGCATACCTGAAGGGGAGGAGGGGAACTAAAGGGAGCAGACTTAGATGGTGACATGGCAGGCTCTGTCCGTGAGACTTAAATCAAGTTGTTTAATTAGGCCTCAGTCTCCTCGCATGTACAACAAAAATAAAAGAACTTCCTATAGCTGAAAGGATGAAATAAATACCCACACCCAGTTCATGACACAATGGTCACTTGTTAAAATATAATTCCTATGAGTATTAATAGACCTTATGAGTATTAAAGCCCTCGGAAGCCTAGGGATAAGAATCAGAAATCTCAGGCAGGAATAAAATGAAGAGATACGAGATAGTACATAGGATCATAGATGCTGTGGTCACAGCAAAACTACTGAGTCCCAACATAACCGTACCCCACACCTCACTGGCTCTAACTTTTCTCTATAAGAAGCACCACCATCTCTGGGATCCTCTGAGCACGCCGTACTCTGCCCCATGCTCCACCCTTCCAGGAAAGCCTGGACAGTTTCCCTTCAGGCGTTCTCTCTCTTTTATGGTCTTACTTAGCCTAGTCTTTAGGAAGCTCCCTCTGCAGATGGGCAGTTTGGTTTCTCCAGTAATCACAGGTTTGGTGTTCTCATGGAAAACGGGTGAAGCTGGAGAGAAATGCAGACGTGGCAAATTTGAATCCTGCTGAAACATAATCAGCTTTTGCTTCTGAAGCAATTAGCATAATATTACCGATAATGTTTTACATGGCAATTTTGCTGTAAACATTTGTGCTAATTTGCCATGACCTAATTATTTTATGACATATAATTACGAAGTATTTTTCAAGTCGAAATATTTTTGTTTTACATTTCTATAATCCTTTTCTCGAACAAAAAAATTGAAAATTAGCACTCCTACAACTTGAAACACACAATCCTCCCTTAACTGTTGTTTGTGACACTTTACTTCTCTAAACAGGAGGAATTCCCCAGCGCTGGCATGCAGATGATTACTCGTGACTAATTTGCATTGGGCGTCATTGAATCCATCAGCTCCATTATTAGAATCTGAGATTGTCAAATCCACACTGCAGCCTCCTACCAACACCCACTCACTCCCAAACACAAACACTCAGAGTTGGGCAGAGGCAAGAGGCAAATGCTGGTGATGAGACAGACAGGATTGGGATTCATTTTAATAATGCATGTGAAGCCTTGCCTAAGAGACAAACATGAGTCTTGTATTATTCTCCCTCACAGACTCTTTCTAGCAAACTGCCTCCTTAAACCAACAAGCTCAAGATGTCTCTTCACCCTCATGCTCTCTCCCTAGTCTGAGTTTTGTGGTTTGTAGTCTCCCAGTTTCAGGATAGGAAAGAAGAAAGGGAATCTGATCTGGTTTCTGTGAAGACAGTCCCAGAATCAGTCTAGCCTGGAGCGACTGCTGATACCCTCCACGGAGCAGGTCTGATCAGCAGTGAGTAATAAAGTTGCAGACTTCATTAAATGGACAATAACCCCCTGACACCAGATTCTTGGAACAGACCCAGAGAGATGGCCAGACTGTGGAATTAGTCATGCTAACTAGGCCACCCATTGAGGCAGGTCCCCAGACTAGGTTCTGAAGTCAAGCCAGCGAATGTACCTAATCTCATACCTCAGTTCTCCCATGGAAAGCACAATGTCTCAGAATCATGGGGGTGGGGCACAGAGGCCAGTAAACAAGGAAAGCCAGGACTGTGAATGCCATGCAAGCAGAAGGCAGCAAGGCAAGGTGAGAAAATGACCACAGTACATCCAGGACAAACTCCATTAGCAGTGTTCATCTCATGCCCAAGAAAGGAGAAAGACTTTGGCCTTGAAGCTAGGCACCTGGGTTCAAATCTTGATTCCATCAGTTTCCCAATGAGCAAGTTCTTAACATCTTCTTGTCTTAATTTGCATTTCTATAAAATGGGAGCAATAATAAGATTATCTCTGCTCTAGGGTTATAAGGATTATATTAATATTTATAGTTTTTAGAATGGGTATTATGCAAGTCTTTATGAGGCAAAATAACACCTTATCTTATAGTTTTCTACCAAAAAGGGAGGCAACTCTGCAGTGTGTCTCATCAAGCTCAACAAAATGAATTGCAATGTCTGTCAGATTCTGTAGTGATTATTGAGCTGACAATCATTAAACATTTGTTTCAGTAAACAGTTTTTGGCTGATTGAATGTACAGAATGGTTACAGAACACATTCTATATTAACCCCTGAAATGCCTAGAAGAAGTAGCCATGCGGAGAAGGTTCCGCTTCATCATAAACCTGACTAGGCTGGGAGTCATCTAGGAGACATACCTCTGTGCCTGTGAGAGGGATTCCAGACAGATCTAACTGAAGAGGACAGAGGCCCTGAATGTGGATAGCACTGTCCATCTTAGACTTGGGTCCCACACTGAATGAAAAAGAGAAAGCCAGAGGATCATCAGCATTCATCTCTGTCTCCTGGATGTAGGCACAAGGCATCCCCTTTCCTACCACGATGGACTGCATTCTCAAACCCTCTCTTCTGAAGTTGCTGTTTTTCTCACAGCAGTGAGAAAAGTACCTATTACAGCTTGCAAGCTAATAGTTGCATCTAAAAAGGCAAAACTACAGTCCACAGACAAATCACAGGAGAGGAAAGTCTTCTGTAGGTTTGTCTCTGTTGCTGTGATAAACACCATGACCAAAAGCAACCTGAGAAGGAAATTGTTTTTTTTTTGGCTTAAATCAGAGCAATCAGAGCCCATCACTAAGGAAAGTCAGGGCAGGAACTAAGCAGAGGCCATGGAGGAACGCAGCTTACTGGCTGGCTTCCTGTAGCTTGCTCTTGTACAGCCTCTGCTTATGCACTTGGGGATGCGACTGCCCACAGTGGGCCCTCCAACATTCACTAAAAAATGCCTCACAGACACAGTCACAGGCCACTGTGGTTGAGGCAGCTCTTCAGCTGAGATTCCTTCCTCAGGTAAGTTTGTGTCACGTTGACAACTGAAGCTAGCTATGAAACTTTGCTAGTACAAAACTCTACAAGTCTTGTTGCTAGTCTACATCAGGAAGTATAGCTTCTGGTATTCATCACAGTTTTTTTAACCTTATTCATGTCTACTTTATGATTCACAAAATGTACCAATTTTAAGCGCGTAATAGAATCCATCTTAGCAGATGTTCACATCACATAAATACCATCACATTCACAAATTAGAACATTTGCATCCCTTCAAGTCAAAACATCCTTCAAATTTCTTCATCTTTACCATCCATCTAGCTCCTAGGAACCCTGACCCGATTTTGTGTAAGTTATATCACATATTATACACATTTTTGTAGCCAGATTCCTTCATTCACCATAATCCTGTGGAAGTTTATCAATGCCATTATGCCCTTTCTAGGGTTCAGATGTAAGTAGCCTATTCATGGACGAGTGATGGGCATTTGTGCTATTTACAATGTGGGAAGGTAAACTATACTTCTGAACAAGTACCAATAATTAGGATTGCTAGGATGTATTGTGTTACTTTTAAAAGAAACTGCTCAACTGTTTTCCAAAGTGGCTATGCTGTTTCCCAACTCCCCCGGCTATGAATAAGATATCCAGTTGTTCTGCATATTCACCAACACTTCATAAGGTCTGTTTTCCTGATCCTATCAAAGTCAGACACTCTAAGGTTGGATGAGGTTCCTCCTTGTGGTTTAATTTGCAGCAACTAATGATGCTCAATATGCTCTTCATGGTTTCTTTGGTTTGGTTTGGTTTTTTGTTTGTCTGTTGCTGTTTGACATGATATCTTACTATATAGCCTAAGCTGGCCTCAGATTTCAGATCCTTTGGCCTCGGCCTCCAGAGCACTGAGATTATTAATTTACCACCACTCCCAGCCTCTTCTGCCCATTTTAAAAGCAGGTTGCCTTCTGAGAATTCAGTAGTGAGAGTTCTTCTCTCCACTATCCAATTGCACAATATTTTCATGCAGACTATGGTTTGCCTAACACCACTCTTCAAAGAAAAAGAAAGTTTATATTAATGGACTTCAATTTAATTTTATGATTCTCGTTTTTATGTCATATTATGGCCCAGGTAACACATATTTTCTCCTGTTATCTTCTAAAAGGTTTATAGCTTTTTCTCTTCTAGTTAGATCTCTGGTGCATCAAATTAATACTTCTATATTATGTGAACTGAGGGTCAAGATTCATTGCTTCCAAACAGGCTTCAAGTTGTCTCAAGAACTTTTATTAAAATCTATCTTCTTTCCAAAAGATTAACTGGCATCATTGTTTTAAACCAACCAACTGCAGTATGTGGAATTCTTTCTTCACAGTCCCTTCTGTTGCAACAATCTTTGTTTATGTCTTCATCTCAATGCCATATTGTCTTGACTACTAGAACTCTATAGCAAATTCTCAAATCCAGTAATGTAAGCCTTCTTGTAGGTTCTCTTTCAAAATATTTTGGTTAGTCTAGACTCTTAGCCTTTTTGAGTAAATTTTTGGATCAGCTTGTCAATTTCAGCAGAAAGGCCTGCCAGACTTAAGATTGAGATTTTCTTGATTTTAAGGGCCAATTTGAAGAAAATTAACATCTTAACAATATCATTTATTTTGGTCCATGAATGTGTTACCATGATTCTAGTGACTTCATAATAGAGATCGTTCATAACACGTAGTCCTTTGCTTTTGTTTGGACCCCTGTACTGTTTTAAGGTTTTCACTCTTAATGCCTTAAATGCATGTAGCTCATAATTACAAATGGGTGTACATACACACACATTTATACTGACTAGACACAGGGAGGAAACACAGGAAAGAAAGCAAAACGAAAGCAATGTATTAGGGAGGTGGTATTCAGCTAACTGACTCTTCCTTTTTCGTTTTATAACTGTGCTAGAGTAGCAGAACACCATTTGCTTGGACATAAGACAGTTTCCAGCTGTCTGAAGTAGTTTTCAGTAGAGGTAGCATGAAAACAGGAAGCCTTTCCTGAGCAGGGTCTGCAGGACATAGCGTTGTCAAGTGTGAGGCCTGAGGACTGGGAGGAGGAAGGGCCCAGTCAAAGGGGCAGTGTGAGAGAGGACGGTGTGTTCAGGGGACACAGTGATTCTGTGTAGATGAGCGATGAGGATGGAGGGGGAGCCTGGGGTCAGGTCATGAAGGGTCTAGCCGATAAAACTCTCTGTGTGACTACAAGGACTTTGAATTTTATCCTGTTAAGAACTGAGGCACCTCCAAAGTGTTTTGAACTGGGCAGCATGCCTACCTGACATATATCTTAGAAGACTCACTCAGTGAGCACCAAGGGGACACTAGAAAGACTGGTCTCTGTGGCTTGGTGACCAGTTAGGGGTGCTTGCATAAACAGAAGTGTCTGGACTTAGGAAATAATGGAGAATCTGAAGATTCTCAAATGGACTGAAACATGAGGATAAAAGACAAAGTATGTTTTATGTCATTCATTAAAATGAGAAGCCTGGGACTGGGGTTGGCCAGGTTCAGAGGGTTAGAAATTTAAGGTATTAAATATCAATATGTAGCACCTGTTGGAGATTAAATACAGACATCAAGAAAAGAGGAGATTGTCATATTGAGACTCGGGAACACAAATATTATATTTTCTCATATATGTAGTCTAGACTGCAGAAACAAAGATATAAAAGTTGAAGGCACACTGGGAAGTTGAAGGCAATGCACTCATACACATAAAAAATCATTAAATAAAATATAAAAAAAGAACATACTGGGATACAAAGATGGAAGCGTAGCCAAATAAAATACCGCCAGTCAAGGAAAGAGAGGAAAAGCAGGCAGGAGAAGCAATGTGGGGCTGAATACGATCTAAGGATGTCATGTGCACATATGAACTTATCACAATAAAACCTGATACTTGGTGACATTAATATACTATGGAGGGGGAGGGAAGAGAGAGAGAGAGAGAGAGAGAGAGAGAGAGAGAGAGAGAGAGAGAAAGAAAATAGCTGAATGTTAGAATCTGAAGCTCAGGAGTTCTAGAAGTTTAGGCTTAAAGTATATATGTGGAAGATGTTGACATAAACCTTTAGTATTCCACTGACTGATAGGCTTTCTGTTTGTTTTGTCTGTCTGTCCGTTTGTTTTTCTATTGCTGCATAACCAACCATTTACAACTGATGATAAACTATTCTTTGTGCTCACATATTTTCACTAATTCTGTGAGCCAAAATTTGATCAAGACAGGGCAAGAATGTTTCCCCATGTTCCACAAGGCTGAGAGGACAATCTAGGTCTCTCATTGCCAGGAATGTCCTAGAAGAGGTAAGGGTGTAAGAGAGCCACACAGAGCAGAGGTAGAGACGTGCAAAACAGTTCAAGGATAAGAAGAGAGGACGTTATGGGAGCCCAGAGAAGGTCTGATTTTGTCAGTGATAACTGTAACCAGGGATGGGTACAGTGGTAAAAGATCAAAGGGCTGGTCTTAATAGCTCTTGGAGGAAGGTGGAAGCAACAGTTATTGTTGTGATAGCAATACACCCCTCAGAAAAGCAGAGACACATAGATATCAGGTCCACAAGTGCTGGCCAAGCCATTTTATGTCTGGGAGGCAGAACTCCGTGGGATTCTTTAATCTGACAGTGTTCACAGGGAGACAGTAATTAAATGGAACTCCTCGGATACATATAGAGCATTGGATGGGGATAAGCATGGAAGGGAGATGGACTGGAATAAGTAAGGATTCTGCACCTGGGGGGAGGCCTGGGATGGTCCCACTGAAAGGATAGAGATGCATCCTATAGTAAAGAAGGTAGAAATTCAATTCCTGTGTGTATGACAGGTTTGCCAGCAACTGTGTTTCCTACAGGAGGACGGCCTAGACATCCTCGGAGGAGTCAGTGTGATCAAATGCTGTTTTGTGTCCTGGTGCTGCTTTATGAAGGCCTGCCAAGGAGAAGAAGCCCTGATCCCTGATAAGCAGTGCATGCTTTCAGCTGAGACCTCTAAAATGTTCTGCTTTAGGTTTAAAGGCAATCAAGAATATATGAGGCCTCCAAACATGAAACCAAGCCTTGAAATATTCTCATCCATTATTAAAGATAAACTTCCCTTATCTACTGGCCAGAAGAAAATTTAATCCTCTGCGGAGGAAACCAGCATCAAGCAGAAGCTCTGCAATTTCTCACATACGTTTGTACAGCATCCCATAAAATACAGTCAGGCATGACAGGAGTCAGAATGGAATTATCAAAATCCAAGAGGAAACAACAGGAATGAGTCTACTGTTTCATTTTGAGACTATAGGATTCAGATTATAAATCTGAGCACTTGAAAGTATTAGACTCAGATTTTAAAATAATGGGCATTAATATGCTAAAGAAAATGAATGTCAAATGGAGAAATTTATCAGAATTTATGAAAAAAGAAATAAATGGAAATTTTAAGACTGTTAAGCATGATGACAACTGATGATAATCAATAACTAGATCTACAGCTTTAATAAATTAGATATAAAAGAAGAAGGAATTGATGAACTGGGAAAGATGATAATAAATATACAAATGAAAACATCATGAACAATGGTAAATGCTTAGAGACTGAGAAGATGGTTCAATGAGAACTAAGCACTTGCTCTGTAAGCATGAAGACCTGAGCTTTAAGCCCCTGCACCCACATGAAAAGTAGGGTTGTATGTCCGTAACCCCAGAACCTGAGGGGCAGAAACAGGGAGATCCTGAGAGCTCACTACCAGGAAGCCTACCCCAAATGGAAGCTTCCCATTCAGCACAAGTCCCTGTCTCAGAGTAGTTCAGGTACAGAGCAGAGGAAGAAGCCAGACTTCTGGCTCTGGACTCAGCATGCATTCACATGGATACATGCAAACACACTCCTGTGCATGTAGCATACACCCAGGCACCACAACACAGATACCATAACACACACACACACACACACACACACACACACACACACACAGAGGTCAGAGTGAGATATATAAAACAAGTTTTAAATTGATCTAAAACATGTGTGACTAAAATGTCAAAAGGAAATGCAGAGAGAATGGAGATGCAGTATTTGAAGAGAAAACAGGCACGACAGATAAAATGCATTAATCTATAAACTCAAGAATCTCCTTAAAACTCGAACAGGTTAAATATAAAGTATATATTTTTTAAGCAAAATTTTATGCAAACATATATATCAACCAGAAATATGAACAAGAAATTTAATAAGATGTTCAGTATCTAAATAGTCAACAAATGTGGAAAATGGTTCAATATTAGTAGTAGGTAAGAAATTTAAACACATACCAAAATGGCTAAAATTACAAGGCCTGACAATATCAAGTGCTGACAAGGTTCTGGTGCAATCAGAATACTCAAAAACTACTGATGAGCAGGTAAATTGATACAGCCACTCTGAAAATGGTTGTCAGTATATACCAAAGCTGAATATGTGCATTTCCTAAAATCCAGCAAACTTTCTATTATGACTCTAAGAGAAACGGAGCAACACGTTCAATAAGTGATGGAATGAGGAGGACGAGTAAGAAACAGTTGTGTGCTGGGAGTGTGAATCCTTGTCACAGTGGTGGACCTGTGTGTGCTTTCAGTTTGTAAAGTAAAATACACTGGATCAGCTATGTTTTAAAGCTTTCTCTGCTATACTGTTAGGATCTACAACAAAATCTGAGGTAGAAATAATTAGCACTCTAAATCATATACTCGTTTCACTCAGCAAACAAGACCCAAATCACTAGCCTGTGAGATATAAGTGTACCAGGTAAAGAGAGCATGAAACAGAGTGTGGAAATGGACTCATTAGTCCCCCGATGAAAACAGAGCTGTGGCTTTGCTGCTTGATGGAGAAATCGTCATCTTTTCATTTACTTTTAAAAAAGGGAATTTTTAAACATTTTTTTGAAATTTTTAAAATGTTATGTGTATGAGAGTTTGCCTACATGTATGTAAATGCACCCATGTGCTGCAGGGCCTACAGAGGCCACAAGACGGCATCGAGTCCCTTGGAACTGGAGTTACTGATGGTTGTTAGCCCCCAGGGGGCTCTGAGAATCAAACCTGAGTCCTCTGCAAAAGCAGCCAGTGCCCTTAACCACTGAGCCATCTCTTCAGCCCCAAGCTTTTTAATTACAGTTGAAGTTTGAGAATCCAATGGGATTTAGGCCCAGAGATTTCCTCAAATCTCCATTTATTCCCAGGTACTATTCTCTCAAAACTCCATCTGTGATTAGGAAATGCGGGGAGGGACAGGCCCCAAAACCTTCCAACTATTATCTATTATTAACTAACTATTATCATACATGGTGAGATTGCCTGGCCCACTATGCTTGGAAGTTTGTGATCGATCCCCTTGCCACCTTCTCCTACAGTCTCCTCACCAGTCAGATCCTTGGATAGCACCTCCAAAAGGCTCATCATCTTTCTTTCCCAGTGGTCTAACTGGTTGGTCTGAGTTCAGTTTGGGATACACCCTCAAATCAGTGTCATGTATCTGAACCAAAGCAGAAGATGACAGTATCTCTATGAAGAATGAAGACATTTTATAACTTCTGAGAAAAAGGTACCAAGAATTGGCCTCACTATCACCAGGACAGTAATAATCAGAAGACCGATGTCTACTTCACTACATCTTCATGAGAAATTTTCCTTCTAAAATTGACTCTCCTAGTCAGGGCAGCTCCTGTAGATGGACCTACCTCTCATTTAAACAGAGGACTTTCAGCAGGCTCTGTTCTTTGCAGCATGAGGATGATACATTATCATTACAGGGCTACCTCCAGGGAAACCAGGCCCAGAGCAGCAGGAGCAACTGTTTCCATGGTGACCAAGCAGAGGACCAAGCAAAAACCACAGGACTATAAATTCTCATGTCTCTCTGGATAAGGGTCTTCCTCAGTGGAATAACCTTGGAAAAACCTTCCAGATACAGACCATGCAACCGAAAAAGGTTATGCTATGACTTTGTGGGTGCATCTGGGCACTTGCAGACTAGCTGTGCAAGGAGGTCACTGAATCTCGTAAAAAACTGATTTTCCCTGTTCTTGTTCTCCTGATTTTCTGTTTGTGGGTGTTTCTTCTCATCATTCTCTCTCTTTCCCTCATTGAGTTCTGTCTGCCATTTCTGGGCCCAAGCAAAGTACCATTTCACACCAAAGTTTCCCTTACTTGCATCTGACCCGATCAAGTCTTGAGTGTCTTTTTGATGCCCTCAGAAGGCAGCCCAAGCTTGGGACTCCCACAGCTCTGGTTGTTCTTTCGCATAGTGCTAACCTTGGCAACTTTTCATCCTTGTGGCTCTGGCCCCGTGAGGACAAAAGCCTCTCTGATTTCTTTCTCTTCTGCACTCGGCCTTGCATGAGGCTTGGCACATAGGAGACAATATTGATCAACTAAATGAACAAAAAAGTAATAAAAGTTAAATGCATCCAAATAGAAAGCCACAGGGGGCACAGTGGATGCATTTCAGATGGTTTCTGAGCAACAGTGCCCAGAAATCAGTATCAGCTTTTCCTGCAAACACAACTCTATAGAATCACCATATTTTGTTATAAGGAGGCCCCAAAGATCACTGTTTCTCAGACAAACCTCTCCCTCTCCTTAAGACTAAAATTCACACCTACTTCTATGACCAAGAAAGACAGATCATCAGAGTGAGCCTGAATTAGTAGGTGGCAGCTTCATTTCTTGGCTTTCAGACTTGAATACCAGATGTTATTCATCTACTTAGCATGAGTAACCAGAGGTCATACACAAAGCACTGAGAGGACATGGGTGAAGGGCGGGTCCACCACTCTGAAGAATGAGGTGGACTCCTGGGAAACAAGCACAGCTGTGTGCTTCAGTGCAACTTTGTTAGTAATAAAGTGTATGAACAATTCCATAGCCACAAAAAACCATTCTCCCCACACTGCCCCGTGAGTCTAGAGAGAGAGAATGATGACACTATGTTAGATGCTGCAGTGACAATGTGCCCAAGGGGTTGTGGAGGCCTCCAGAGGGAGGTCTGACCTAGCCCAGTGGAAAGGGGGAAGGCAGGTGGTAGCTGAGGTGGGCCCTGTGTGACGGGACCATTGCTAAGGCAAGAAAGTGTGGAAGGGCGTGGCTAAAGGACAGTTAACATTAGTGAGTCAAAGGGGCTCAGCAGAGGGTACCAAATGAATTTTTTAACAAATTAGGCAAGACAATGGAGACCACAATGGCTTTGAAACCCATACCAAGTGTGAACTTGACCCTGAGGCAGTGTACTGTCTTGAAGTCTGCAAGCTTTAAAGCTTCTGTGGAGGAGGTCTTCCATCACCAGAAAGGGAAATAAAATGAAGTCAGTAGTGGAGTCAAAGAAGGTGAGCCAAGCTTAGACAAGACATGGCGAGGGGCGAGGAGGGGATCTGCCCTGGGCCCACAGCAGTCTATTTGAGAAACAGGTAAGGAAAACTTGACAGAAGTTGGTGCTCTGTGGTACTAGGATGAAGGAAGACGACAGCCGGATGGCTGACATGCTGGCCTTCGGTGACAAGTTAACAGTGCTCTCAGCAGCAACAAAGAACAAAGGGAAGAGCGGGAAGCGGTGAGTATAGCTCAGTGTTTTGAGTGTGAAGTACGGCTCTGCCATTCGGCAAGGGACGATTCAGAAGCCATCCACGATGAGTGGTGGATCCCGAGCCTTCACCCCCTTCTCCCCATCTCAGGTCCACCCCAACTCACCTCTTACTCCTTCTCACCTGTCCCAGGTGACTTTTTGACTCGTCTTATTTTGGACCCATTTGAAGCAGATGCTCCCTCCTTCAACCCCTTCCTTGAACTTCTACTTTATTCATCACATTACTTGGCAACAAATTGGTAGACTCTAGATGTCCCCATCCTAACCTCTGTCACCTCTGAATATCTTAACTTATGAAACAAAAGGGGCTGGCAACATGATTTTAAGAATCTTGAGACAGGGAGTTATCCTGGATTATCAAGGTCAATTCAATCCAATCACATGACTTCATAAGATCAGAGATCCTTTCCAAGCTGCAGAGAACCAGAGCCTTGACAGAATAAGGACTAAGCTTACTTTTGCTGTCCTTGAAATTAGAAGAAGTGTCCAGGAGCCAATGCATGTGGTCAGCCTCTAGAAGCTGGAAAAGACAAGGGAACAGATTCTCTTCTTTAAATTCTAAAAAAATAACACAGCCTTCTAGATTCAGTGACTATGGCCAGTGATATCCACAGAACTGTAAGATAATGTGTTTGTTTAAGTCACCAAACTTGTGACAATGTTACAAGAGCAAAATATACTTAGTTACAATAGTAATACTCACGATAGCCTTCCCCCTTCATTCACAAATTAAATTCTACTGGAGCAAAAGGGAATCTATGGGAAAGAGAGGCTCATGCTACTGTTTTAATAACCATAGTTCAGAAGTTCCTAGACCACTGAGGACCTTTTCATAAAAGCAATCCATGTAGATATCGATGCGGAAAACCTAATGAGCAGGGAGGGATTGTGGTAGAGAGAGTCTGTACAGACAAAGAGAAGCTAGGAAAGTGGGGGCTGGGGGGAAGCCACAATGGCACAGTGTCAGCAAAACCAGGAGAGGATGGCATTTAAGTGGTAGGTGCTGATCAGAAGCACTAAATGCTACAGAGAGCAGAAAATTGAATTTGACAACAAGCAGGTCATTAGTGGTCTTCAAAGGAAGCCTTTCAGTGGAGAGATGGGGCAAAAGCCAGAGTGCCAGGATTGGAGAGGGATTAGAGAGAGAAGGAGAAGTAAATAAGCTGTGAGCAGTCCTTTAGAAAAGACCATGCATTATTCATCTTTATTTCTGTAATACTCAGCACAATGCCGGAACACAGTGGGTGCTCATTAAACACTGAATTGAAGGCAGACTGGAGTCAGTAGGTATAGACCAGCACTTCTCAAACTTTATTGTGCATATAAATCACCTGGGGATTCTGACTTAGTAGAGCTGGTGTGAGATCCAAGGTCCTGGATTTTTAATCTATTCACACATGATGCTGGGGTTGAGGTCCTCAGATCTCACTTTGAGTAGCCTGCTGTAGATCATCCCACCCAGCCACCTAGAGGTCAAATCCCTGGAGCTCCAGGGTAATGTGATGTTCCCTGAGACCAGTGTGGCTTCTAGAGCTCTCAGTTTGCTGACTGTGTGGTCATCTGTACAGTGGGACTAAGTCAAGCATGATTCTAGCTCAGCACTCAGAGTAAACATTCGTTTTGAAAGGCCCTGCGCTTCAAGCACTGTCCACATTGCAGTCTATTTCACAGTCTGTCCAAGCTCTCCACCAACAGCCAGCCCTTCCATTATCAAAATAACTGTTCACATCCCACCACTGACATCAGGAAGGAGGAGCCTTTGATACTGGGCATCAGGGAGGAGTGTTCTCATTCAGTGCTTTCAGGGAGTCCAAATGCATGGATTTCTAAACAAGCATCTGAATCAGGAGGCTCCCAACAGAGGCACTGCTAGGGACGTCCATGACTCCACCTCTAGGAAATAAGCCCAATCCTAACTGCCTACCTACATCTCAGTCTAATGAAAAAGAAAAGCTGTTAAATATTTTACTACAAAATGCCATACAAGGTGTCAGTAAATGTCACCCATCACAGATACAGAGGTGAAGGATGTCAGAAGGCAGTGTTTATCTTTATAAGAGAAAATATCACACGGACTAAAAGTGAGAGTAATTTAGGCAAAGTTGGTGAGGAAGGCCGCCCTTCTTAAAGTGAGTGCCCATCAGAGTTCACTCCAAACACATTCTCAAAGCTCGCTTTCTATGTTGTTTCAGCTCACACATTAGAGGAACTTGGTCCATGGTGAAGGGACATAAAATAACAGCTAAAGGTCAATGAATCCGTGAGTTTTCAGCTGAGAATGACCTGAAACTTCATCTTCATTGGCTCAGGCAAATAAATGCAATTGCTCACATTTCCCAAACACCCCTGGATGATGCATAATTCAAGGCTTAAATGATGTCCCCTGAGCCCAACTCACAGTTCGACTGCTCTGTGTTGGCTCCAAGTCCAGTCTCTCCATGGGATCCCCCAGTGCTTTCAGTTCTGATACAGCAGTCCCCTTATCTGTAAGCAAAGTTTCCAAGACTCTTAGTGGAAGCCTGAAACCACAGAGTACTAAATTCCAGAAACACATACTGGTATTTTGATTTCTAATTTTTTTTTTTTTTGAGAATTTCATGTATGAGTATTGTCTTTGCATTATTTCCTTCCAAGTCCCCTACTAATATATATGTAATGCCCTCAGTCCAGGGAGCTAGTTCCTGGGGAAAACTGACTCCTCCTATGTCCCGCAACTCCCTCTTAATTTCTTGTCCTCTTCTTTGAAAAAATGTATATATGTGTGTGCATATATATATATATATATATATATATATACATATATATATATATATATATATATATATACATATTTCCTGGGGGAAATTGACTTTCCTTTCGTCAGCATTCATTGATTGCCTGTAACTCTTCATCTTGAGGTGGAGCCCATGATATTTCCCCAGTTTGCCTTGGTATGTCAATGAGTTTTGTCATTATTCAGATCTGGTTAGACTACCATACTGTGGAGAATTCATTGGTGCACCTTCCTATCATGCCTAAAATGCATTAATTACCAGCAGGTGTCTTGTCCCTCTGACTCTTACAGTCTTTCTGCCCCACTTCCTCTATGGTCTCTGAGCCTTAGGTGTGGAGGTTGTACTGCAAATGTGTCACTTATTATCTGCATTTGACCAGTGTGAAAATTTATAATAGTCTCCATTTGTGGCAAAAGTGAGAGATACACTTGTCTGTAATATAAGGATGCATATTTAGAATATACTAAGAAATTACTTTGGCCTAGAGAAGAAATGGAAGTAGGTTTTTCTCTCGGGTCTGTGACTTCTCCAGCTGTCTTACTTGGCAATGCTCACAGTACCATTTGTAATTTCCCTCTTGTTGAGTGCGCCTGAAATGTTAATCCGGATAGTCCAAGAGACTCCTCAAATAACAGTCTATTGCCATTGGCCTTGATTGCCTCCCAAAACTTGAAGGTAAAACCCTGTGATAAAGATAGGACATGCTTCTGACACAGGACTTAGAGGAGCTAAAACTGGCCTGGAAGCCTCCTCCCTGAAGACTAGCTCTCATAGTATCATAAGATACTATGCAAGCTTCTAAGGGAGAAAACCAGTTAAGGACCCTACCCAGCTGTAAAGTCTGTGCACCACAATGACCAGCCAGCACATAATCTCTATTGGTACAATAGTGGCACTTTTATCTTGGGGGGTAATCAACAGCTGTATGACTGGACTGAAGACCTGTTCAATGGGAAGGAACCCATGCATGGCACGGCACACATAGCCAAATACTATACTATTTTTTATAATGTTAGCTAACCCTTTTTAAATTATTTTTATTTTAAGTTATAATATAAAGAGTTAGACATCATTACGACATTTTCAAACCAAAGATGTTCCAATGATTCTTCATCCCCGATCTCCATTCTTCTGTTACCTTTATCCCGGTCACTTCCCCACCCCAGACTCTTGTCCTCTTTCATTTCTCATGTGTCCTTTTGTCCCCCACTTCTCATCACCTGTTTTACCTTCTCATGGTCTCCTTTCTAATTTAGGGGGCTTTAAGCACATTTACACGCACATTCACATATACAAATTTTTCCTAAACATGCATACCTACGTATATAAGTTTAGTTTATAAACAGGGAACAGTAGAAAATCAATAATAAAAGTGATAATAAAATAGAACAATATTAACAATATATCACAATTAAAGGTACTAAGACTTACAGATTCTCTATTGCTGGAATTTTCCCTTTGATATTTTCTAACTACAGTGGCTCATGGGCAACTAAAACCATAGAACATGGAATCATGGGTAAATGTGACAATTGTATAACATACCAATTAGCCTCTCTGAAAAGTCTCACTTCTCTGAGATGGTGTAATCATTGATCTTCATAGTCACTTAGGAGACAAAACTCTTGGATTGTCTGGGAGTGTTAAGACAGAGGTTTAAACTGATGAGGGATGACTCACCCTGAATGTGAGCAACACAGTCCCCGCCCTAGGCTCCCTGACTGAATAAGAGGAGCAGGCAGGAGCACCGACCTCTCTCTGCTTCCAGTCTATGGCCAGCTGTTCATGTTCCTGCCATGAGAGCTCTAAGTCCACCATGCCTTCCAAACCACGATGGACTGCACCCTCAAACAATGAGCCAAAACGGACTCTTCCTTCTTCAGCTGCATCTCTCAGGTATTTTGTCACAGCAATAAGAAAAGCAACCAGTACAGATGGTAAGATTGCAGGTCATCTACTGGGCTGGAGGTCATCTACTATACCTTGAGTGTTCACACATCAGTTTAGTGTGTGAATGGAGGATAAGATACCTCTGTCTGGTTGGTTTGGCTTGGAGCCTTTGGAAGTTCTGAGCAAAGAGAGGAAAGAATTACTCCAATTAAATCAAGGTCCAATTGCCATAGGAAGACTGGTGCTTAGAAGAAAACGTAACAAATGCCCACCACCTTCAGGTCTGGGCACTCCAGTCTCTTACCATGAGTGACATCTCAGTGATCGACAGTATCCCAAAGGTCCACTCCTCCTCCATCCCAGCACACCTGGCTCAATCTTGGCTCACCTGGCCTCAGGCAGCCGTTGCTCCATGTCTGAGGGCTAAGCCTACCACTTTTTCTTTTCCCTTTTGCAAGAGGATGTGCCCGCCTGGGGTTTCGCATTTACACCTGCAGTAATCCTCACGCACCTGCCTATCTCTTTACCACCAAAGATCCCTGGAAAGGACTTTCCAGACTCAGAGTGAAGAAGCTGAAAGGGACAGGTCCCTGCCCCATAGTGCAGACTGGAGACACACCATATCCACATTTTCCCTCTATTTTCATGAGTCAACCCTCTCAATTTAAAGAACAGGGCCCTGTCAATTCCTAGGATGACAAAAGAGTGCCTTAAAGGTATTATTTTCCCAAATGGGCCAGGAGGGACATTTTCAGTAACTATTGCTGTTGGGAAGTTTCGTTAGGTTTTTTTCCAGCAGTGTGCTGAGTTTCTATGGTGGCTTCCTGCCTCTCAGTGGTGCTTGTGAGGACCTGTTCATTAACTGTCCAAATAAATCAATCAAGAAATTTCCTCTCTAAAGCTATTAGCTTACTCTCAAATCTGGACTAGCTTTTTAAATAAGTAACACTCCTGCATTTACTCATTACTTTTTGAGACATGGTGTAGCACTATGCTAAAAAACATTAACGTGTGTGTTATTTATGTAATTGTGTGTGTGTGTGTGTGTGTATGTGTGTGTGTCAGTATATGCGTGTTACATGCACAGAGTGCTCTGCAGTGAACAGACTCTCCATGATCATCTAGAAAGGAGTGATTTCAGGACTGGTTAGGGATGGCTCAGTCAGTAAAGCACTTTCCTAATAAGTGTGTGTGCCTGAGTTCCATTCACAGAACACACTCAGAAGCTGAGGCTAATAGGGCACACTTACAACCCTATGCTGGCGAGGCAGAGACAACGGGATCCTTGGGACTTGGTGGCCAACCAGCCTAGTTGAGCTCTAAGCCAATGAGCGACTCATTCAAAGGAAGGTGGATAGTACTCCTGAGGACGATCCTGGATAGGTTGTCCTCTAGACTCTATGTGCAAACACACAGACAAGTATCAACAAACACACATGTGTACACACACATAGCCACAACCTACATGCACATAGACATGTACCCACAAATACATTCACATACAGGCATATTCTAACCCTGGCTGGCTGGCTAGTCTTGGATAGATTTATCATTTGAGTCCCCATTTTCCATAAGTCTGAAAAGTCACGAGGGATAATTCTAGTGAAGAGCTTAGCACAGTACCTGATAGGCAACAAGTACTTAATGTCCATATTGAGGCCCTACTATGTGCCAGTACTATTAGGTTCTAGGCCTCAGAGCTCAGTATGATATGCTAGTAAAATATTAAAATGAGGTGAGTTATTAAAGAATATCTGGTGTACCCCCTAGATATGTAAGATCCAAGGAAGGGTTGTGCCCAGCTCCTTCCTATAGCAGGTGTGACATAGGACTCAGACCTCCGATTCTATGTTTGTCACTGAGTTTAAGATTGTAGGTTGGCTAAAAAATATCAAACATCTAAAAGGTTGTTGTTTTGAGTTGTGGAGTTGCAGGTTCGATTTCGGCTTAAATTCTTAAACAGGCTACTTCTCAAGTCCCCAGTGACTGTCTGGTGAGGCTCTACAGCTTGCCTTTGCCAACTTAAGATTGGTGGCAAGAAGGTCAGTGGCTGTCATCCCAGATCTGAAGTTGTGTCCCACAGCAGGTGGCTGGGCTCCAGAGTCCCTCAGAGAAGGCAAGGCAGATCATAATTGCTGATTAGACAGCAAGGGAGGAAGCCCATGTCTCTGGTACTAGTTCCCAGAATGCCACAGTATAGAACCCTGTGGATGGCGGGTCTATCATGTGTCACTACCCAATCATCTAACCATAATTATCTCACACTCACCTTCATCCTAGTCCCTTGGAAAGGCCCTAAGTGTCCCAACTTGAATCTAGGAACACTGCCAATTCCTGATGCTGTCTTTCATTTGTTTTGGCTTCTGGCAAGGTATGAACTATCCAGCCAGTCAAATACAGGGGTTTTAATTCCAGTCCAGATGGGCACCAGCTTTCCAGCAGAGTCTCAGCTAGGCACTAACCCAGATGCCCCAGGAGCCAGGCTGTGACCAGGACCAAGGTCAAACCTTTTATACATGATATGAGCCGAATTTTAGCTCGACTATTTTGAATCCCATTTCTTACTGCTCTCCCCAAACAAACTCATATTGCCATGTGGCTCTGAGGGCAGAGAAGACCCGAATCCATCTTTCAAACTGAATGTAGTTGAGAGGGCCAAAAGCCTGTAAGTCCAATACATCTTCTTGCCAGGAAATGTCCCTCTGAGATGTTCCTTCCCATCAGATCTTGGGCAGAACAGAACCCTTCATACCATAATTGTCTTTTCTCTACTATACTCTTTTGCTAGTGAAGTATTGAATAGTGACTCCAAAACACAGTACTTACCCAGAATTTTAGACATATACAAGGAGTAGGGTATGCAAGTGATCTGAACTCGGAGCTTAGGGAAAAGCAGCCTTGAAAAACAAATCATGAGCAGGACTGAGTTGAGGAAAGAGGGGAGAGTGTCCCAAGCAGTGGGAACCCTGTGAGGTGACATCTTAACATTTCAGTGAGGAGAGGAGGGTTTGGTGATGTCTACCATTTATTTCATGCTTCTTACATGCTGGTTGTTTTATGTGGACTAATTTGATCTAACAAGTGCTATTATCCCTATTTTCAGAGGATGAATAAAGACAGGAGTGAAGTTATATAATGATTCCCCAGTTCAATGGCCAGTAATTGAATTTTGTTTCCAGCTCTTACCTAGGTATGTTAGCAAATAAAAACAGTTTATAGTTAAAGTATGCCAAGTGATGATTTATTCCACATATACCTTGTGAAATGACTGCCACCATCAAGCTAATTAGCATATGCATTACATCACATACATCACATAGTCAACCAGTTTGTTGTTGTAGAACATTTAGGATCTGTTGTCTTGTAAATATCAAGTATATGTGTTACTAATAATTATGGGGTCATGTTATAGGTTATATATTAAGAAAGTCATCTGGATGTTTTACACTTTGATCACTCACTTCCTCACCAACCCACAGTCCCTGGCAACTCCCATTCTGTTCCCTATTTCTATGAACTTGACTCTTAGATTTTCCTGTGTAAGTAAGAGCAAGCAGTAGTTCTCTTTCTGTGTCTGGCTTGTTTCATTTAGCATAATGTCTCTTGGCTTATGAATGTTCTTGCAAGTATCAGGATTTTTCTTCCTTTTAAAGCTGAATAATAGTCCCTTGTACCTGTTTCATTGTGTGTGTGTATGTGTGTGTCCCAGAATTTCTTCATTTGTTCATCTATTCATAAGCATGTAATCTGTCTTCATATCTTCATTATTGTCAATGGTGCTGCAATGAACACGAGAATGCAGGTATCTCTTCAAGATAATGATTTCAGTTCCATTGGAAACACAACCCAGAAATGAAATTGGTAGATCATAAGGTACTTTTATTTTATTTTTTGAGGAACCTCCATATTGGTTTCCATAATTACGATACCAACTTATATTCCCGCTAACAGTGTGCAAGATTCCCTTTTCCTCCAAATTCTTGCCCTGTTTGTTATTTATTGTCTTTTTAATTTTACCATCTTAACAGATGTGAGGTCATATCCGACTCTGTTACTCACCAGTGATTAGTGATATCAAGGACCTGTATGTGTTGGGTATTTTTAGGTCTTTTTCAGGAAAAAAAAAATCTGCTTAAGTCCGTTTTCTAATACGGTTGTGGGGTTTTGTTTTTGTTGAATGATGTTAGTATCTACTGTATTTTGGAAAATGACTATCTCTTTATAGGCTACATGGGTTACAAATATTTTCTCACCTGCTTTAGGTTGCCTTTTCATCTTTCTGCTTCTTTCCTTGCCGTGTGGGCATATTTAATCTGATGTAGTCTCACTGGCTTGTTTTTGGATTTGTGCCTGTGCTTTTGGAATCCAATCCAGAGAATTTTCAAGATCAACATCAAGATTTTCCTCTATGTATTCTTCTAGGATTTTATGATTTCAGTCTTTAATCCATACTGTGCTGATTTCTGTGTGCAGTGGAAGACAAGGGGCCACTTTCATTGTTTTGCTTGTGGGTATCCAGGTCTCCCTAAGCTAGTTACTGAAGACTCTCCTTTCCCTACCATGTGTTCTTGGAGTCTTTGTTCAAGAGAAGACTGTATATACCTGGGTTTATTTCTGAGCTCTTTACTCTGTTCTGGAACATGGCAATCTGGTTTATTTAGCTTTGTAATATACATTGTGAAACTCCTAGCTTTCTTTCTTCTCGTGAATGTTGTAGTGATTCAAGATCTTTAGTTGCTCTTTACAAGTCTTAAGATTCTTCTTTCTATTTCTAATATAATGCCTTACGGTTCTCATAAGATATTGCCTTGAATGCGAATATTATTTTGAGTAGTCTGGACAATTCAGCAAAATCATTTCTTCCAGTCCATGAAGATAAGACTTCTTTCCATTTACTTTTCCTCTTCGATTTCTCCCATCAATGTTTTCTAGCTATTAGTGGGAGTGTGTAGATATTTTACCTTCTTATACTTATTGATAAGTATTTTTATTATTTTGATGCTATTATCAATGAGAATGTTACCTTAATTTCTCTTTCAGGTAGGTCATTGCTAATATAGGCAAATGTTACTGATTTGTATATCTTGATTAAAATTTTTTAATTTATTTTCATTTTGAGTGTATGAATGTTATGCCTACATGTGTGTAAGTGCACCCATGTCATGCAGTGCCTGAAGAAGACAAAAGAGGGCCTTGAACACCCTGGAACTGGAGTTACAGACAGTTGTTAGCTGCCATGTGGATGCTGGGATTCAAAACCTGGGTCTTCTGCAAGAACAGCCAGTGCTCTTAACAACTAAGCAATCTTTCCAGCCCCATATATTGATTTTAAATCCTGAAACTTCACTGAATGTTTTATTAGTCCTGACAATTTTTAGAGTTTTCTCTAAAAAGAATCATATGCAAATATATAATTATAAAATTACATATAATTAATTATAAAATATGTGATAGCTATATAATACATATAAAATCATATGATCTACAAACAGATTTTACTTCATCTCTAATTTAAAAGCTCCTAATTTTTTTTTCTTTTCTAATTGCTTCCTGTTGATATGTCTAATACCATGTTGGATAGAAGAGGCAATATTTGACATCTTTTCATTGTTCCTGATTTTATAGGAAGAGCTTTCACCTTTTCATTATTCAGAATGATGTGAGTTTTACAATATATGGACTGTGTTGTGTTGAGACACATTCCTTTAACATCTAATTATTGGGACATTCTTATCAAGAAAGAATATTCAATTTTGTCAAGTGCCTTTTCAGTATCTTTTGAGATTACTGTATGATTTTCATCCTTTACTGTTAATATGATTTTGATTAATGTATGTGAAACCAACCCAACATGCCAAGATGAACCTCAACTTGATCATGGGTGACTGTTTTAACACATTATTAAATTCAATTTGTGAGAATGTTATTGAAGATTATTGTAACTGTGATCATCAGGGGCATTGGCCTGTAATTTTCTTTTCTTGTAGCACTCTTGCTGGCTAATAAGTAATAGTAGTTTCACAAATGAATTTGGATGAATTCCTTCTTCAGTTTTTGGCAGAATTCGAAAAGAATTGGCATTAATTCTTTTTGAAATGGGCAGAATTCACCAATGAAGCTAGATGGTCCCAAGACTTTTCTTTGTAGATTTTTGACAACACATTCAATCTCCTCACTTGCTAGTGGTGTATTCATATTTTCCATTTCTTCGAGATTCAATCTTGATACCATTTTCTAAGGATTCACCTAGTTATACAATCTGTTGCCATATAACTGTTCATAATAGTCTTTTATGGAATTCTGTATTTCTATGCACTTAGTTATACTGTATTTTTAATTCTTTGTCACACAAGTAGATCTCCATTTCCTTGAGGTCCTTATTTTTAAGTCAATTGCTAGAAAACTATTGTGTTACTTTAGTGGTTCCATCTTTCCTTTTTTTTTTGTCTTGGAGTGTGTGTGTGTGTGTGTGTGTGTGTTGAAATCTTGCATTACTGTCTCCATATTTGAAGCACAGCCACCTTTTCCAATCTTTATTGACTGGTTTCAAGAGAGAAATGCCTTCACCAGTTATCAAGATGAGGAGTTCTGAGGTTCTTCCAGACTTTTTGTATTAATGGGTGAGTTCCACTCCTATTGCGAAAGATGTGGGCTCGTATGTAGCATCCCACACACCTGGGGGAACCAGGTGCTCACTCACTGCACACCTCCTTTTCTCAGTGGAAGGAATCATGAGCTGAGGAGTAGTTTCCTTACTGACCCTGGTGCAGTAATGTGTTTCCTCTTCATCATGTCAACTGTGTGCTGGAACTTTGCTACTCAACTGGCAGTCTCTCACAAAGGTCGTGTCACTATGGTGCTGTCAAAGAAACGCACTGGGGAAAGGAGGCCGCGGAAAACCCTGTCTGGTCATATCTGGTCGTCTGCTATAACTACATCGAAGATAATTTTCAGTTGCTGATAACTTCTCTGAAGCCAGCTCACTGGGGCTTATGGATATATGTAGTGGTATGGTGTGATCCTCTTTCTAAGTCTGTGTTTGCTGGGTTCTGGTGGTACTTGTTGAAATCAGCTGTGTTGTATGTATCTATGCTTTATCAATCAGGAAACTTTTTAAAGGAGTGTTTGTTTTATAGAGAGCTAGATCTTAAACACTTATCAGGATGGTTGGTTACCAAAGTTAAGGCCACATCACGTCCTTCTCTCCTCTCCAACATGAATGTGACATATGGGTTCCACACTTTGGTGTTCATAAGAACCACTTCCTTGTTCCTTCTTACCCTTCGCTGAATGTTAATGCAACAAGCTTGGCTCTTCAGTTTATGATTATCTAAATCCAATCATTCGTTCATCCTTCCTTCATTAGCTCACACTGAATACCTAGCGGGGAGTCTAGAGTTGAAGAAGACAAAGATAGATGCCTGTCGCCAAGGAGCTTGCTCTCCCTTTGGAGACCACAGGAGGGGCTGGGTCAGGGAAGAGATAAAAAAATAGAATTTTGTTCTGCCCTTCAAGACAGCCTGCCCAGTAGCCAGACCATTCCTAAGGGCTACAGAGCCCTGGAGATGGTGCAGACTGGGGCCCTCAGGGTTACCTTCATAGGACTGTCCTAGCAAGTTACTACAATGCTGTTTATTTAAAACAAGAACTTCTTTCACAACGTGGAAGCAAGAAATCCTAAATGAGACATACATGCTTATTCTGAAGGCTGCTGGGGAAAATCCCCCATTTCAGCATTGGTGGCCCCAGGTGCTCCTTGTTAGGGGACGCCTCCCCCTTTATGTGGCCTTCTCCCTGTGGGTGTGTCCTCCTCTTCTTGTGGTGACGCTTGTCTTTGGATGTACGACCCACAGTTAATCCAGGATCATCTTATCTGAGATGCCTCAATAACGACACCCACAAGAAATTCTTGTTTCCCCTAAAAACATATTCCCAGACACTAGGAATTAGGAATTAGGAATTAACCGTGGCAATTTAGAGGTCTTAATTTAAATTATGACTCACATGTCGCATTTCTAGGTATTTAGAAGTTACAAACTAAGCTAACAAACTGGCAAATAACTTGTTTCACGTTGATGTTTATATCATCATAATGACATTTAAAAATATGAGCAAATCTATGATTCCGCCTGATCAAAACCAGAAGATGAAGCTCAACTAGGTGTATCATAGTAGAGCACTTGCCTGGTATCACAAGTAAAATGAAAAAAAAAAAATCAACACTATTAAATCATTGCTTCTGTTTAGATGGCATATTGACAGTCTGGTAATTTTTAGGTAAGCAATAAGTATGTGCATATTTCCTAAATTCTTGCATATGTCTTCCATGACATTTTTCTTGCCATCAATTAAGTGAAATCACTAATGTTCCTCTAATCAGGAGTTTCATGTAATTTGTTTTTAATTGATAGGTGTGAAGATAGGAGTACTTACCTCCTAAGATTGTTGGGAGGATGAAATGAGTTCAGCCTGAAAAACAGAAAATGTTATTTGTATTCAAAAAGAAATAGTAAAAACTTATATAATTAAATTTACTTCTTAATATCTAATTTATCTCAAAATATTCAATATCTATTAGATTTAATACATGTTGAACTTAATATCACATTTAAAAACAATTATTTAAATTACTTACCCAGGCAAAATATCCTATACTCTCAGCACTGAGGCAGAAGGGTTGGGAGCTTGAGGCCGACATGGACAACAGAGCCTGTTCCAGTCCACCTTGGGCTACATAGTAAAGACTCTTTCTTGAAAAGGCAAATAAAGAAGAACCTTAATTTTAACCGAACTTTTTGAAACCTTAGTTAAAACTAATAAATATCTTATCTATAAGATTATCTGCCGTTCACGCATGTAATGCCCATAATGTGGGCATCAACCACACCTGGCTTGAATTTTTTATTTTATTTTAAAAAATATTTTTACTGGAGCTTCTTGGATCTTATGCAATACATCTTAATCGTATTTAGCACCCCCTTCCCTGTCTGTAGCCTTCATGGCTCACCCACAGGACTTCGTGCATTGTCGTATATGTTAAGTCTGCCGAGTCACGTTTGTCTACTAAGATGTCCCTTGGTGTGAGTTCATCCACTGGAACCTGCTCAGCTTGTCTGGTGCCACTCCCTTAAAAATCAACTCTCTGTTACTAGCATTGATCAGCTGCTAATAGTTCCCCACCAAAATTAGGGCCTGCTGCCCATTTCTTCAGTTCTATGCCGGGTTTTGTCCGATTGAGTCTGCATGGGTCTTGTGCATGCTGACACCAGTGCTGTAAGCTAATATGAGCAAGTTCCCAAGAGCCTATAAGACTGTTTCCTTGTGGTCATGCACCTCCTCCCCTGGCTCTCACAATCTCTCTGCTCCCTCTTCCAAAATGGTCCTTGAGTCCTAAGTGGGTGAAGTTTCATCTAGGAGTCCTGTCTGGGGACCCACACTTTGCAGTCTCTTATTCTCTACACTTTGGCCAGTTGTCAAACATTTCTCACTCACCATAAACAACTTTTGTATTCCTCTAAAATCACAAACTAAGACATGACAGAAAGAAAAGAGAAGATGTCTGATACTGCTAAAAAATGTATTTCATTGTCCTATGATGTACATCATTCACGCTCCCTCCATGGAAGGATTTGATATGTGTATTTGTCTTTCTCTTAGCTAAGTGTTGCACTATTTAAGTTTCTCTTGTCTTGTTCTGATGACAACACCCCACAGCTCATGCTCAAATAAGTCTCAAGGGCAAAGAGCAAGAGATGTGGAGAAGCATTTCCTGAGGGCTTAAGTGGTCTCAGTTATGACAACAAATTCAGGGAAGTAGGTCATGACATGCCTGCCATAACAGCTGGATCTGAAATGACAGGAGGCATCGTCTGCATCTTCTCTCTCTCTCTCTCTCTCTCTCTCTCTCTCTCTCTTTTCTCTCTCTCTCTCTCTCTCTCTCTCTCTTTCTCTCTCTCTCTCTCTCTCTCTCTGTGTATGCTTGTTTCTCAAGGCCATCTAAATTATAAAGACTGAAACAGAGTTATCTAGTTATCTTTTGCCTTGGGCAAATTCCGGACTACAACTCCCAGAACTCTATTTTTCTGCTGAGTCTAAATCCCCTCCTGCATCTCCAGATTGGAGCCTATCATCTAGTCCTCTGGCCTCTCAGGGAAAGAAGTCCAGCTTTGAATATGATAACCAGTACTATTATCTGGTCCCTGCCCTTGATCATTCTAGAGCTAGTCACCTACCTTCTTAGTCAGCAGCTGCCTCTCTGAGGCCACATTTACCCTGCTCTAGAACCAGTTGACCTATATGTTGCCAGATTCTCATACACCATATCTTGTGAACTTTACATCCCTGTCCACACACACCCTGCTTGTCCCTGCACCTCATGGCTCTCACAACCTTCGTACAGAATGCCTTTCTCTCCTCGGTGTTAGTCGGAGTTCCAAGCTGGCCTGACCAGCTAATAGCAGCCCATTATAAAAAAGCAACACCAGAGACAGCTATCTTTCCAGCCCATAAGTGCTGAACCTTTCTTAAAAGAAAAGTTGCAGATCATGAATTCCAACAGGCAAAGTCTTTGTTTTTGTTTGTTTTGTTTTGTTTTGTCTGCCAGCAGTTTTAAAGTTTGATTCTCATCATTTTTAGGACTTGGCACCTTCTGACAATTTTCTTCTACTTGGCCCAATTCACATATTTATATTATCGGCTAGCCTCATCTGCAAACAATAGTACATTGTTTCCAGATCAGAAGAGAAGTGGATTCAGATTGCTTGTCCTCTTACCATTTGTGTACTCTTGGACAAATTAGATAGCCTTTCACACGCCCTTTCAGGGCTCAGCTTCCTGGTTTTGCAAAAGGGATAACAAAGCAGGTAGAGCGGGTTTGTGATGAAGACCTCAGTGAAATATGTCTACCACTTTGTTCACATACTGTGCTCAATGGTTCCAGGCCCTCATTCTGGATTCTCTAGCCACACCCTGAAACCCACCAAAGGATTTATGATCTCTCAATCTGGATACTTTATCAGTAGGCTGTGAATGGGGGGTATCTCTCTGCTTTCTTTTGAATGAAGCAATTAAGGACTCTGGGGATAGGCTGCAACCAGGAACCCAAGTCAACTAAATGCAATAAACGACTTCTTCCATTATGTAAAAATCAAGGGTGCTCGTAGATACTAATTGGCTGTCTTCTCTACTTCCCTTTACAGCATTTAAGTGTTTCCTTAGCACAATTTTATTTTGGAGCTTCCTAATTATATTACTCTAAGCATCTACTGTCAATGAACTTGTGTGCAGGGGAAAAAGAAGAGTTATTTATGTATTCTTATATCCCACAGGCATTTACGGACTGATGGTTTTATCCCTGTGTGAGTGTATGTCAGAGTGTAAGAAGCAGTCCCTGCCCTTGAGGAACCTAAAGACTTACAGATGAGAAATAATAAACATGTGGAAAATGATGACATCTGAAGAATATAAACCAGATGATGAGTATTTAAGGGGATGGATGCTATGGGAGAGCTTGATAATAATAACATACCTGTAATTATTTTAAATATTTTATTATAAATAAAGCAGATAGTAAAATGTATACTGTTCGAGGCAGATAGAGTGGCAGCAACTTGGCTGAGTTAAGAGGCTGATCTAACGGGGGAAAACCCCATACAGAGGAGGGCCTGTGCTTCAATACACACAACTCAGGGCTGAATGATGGCCATAAAGCCACAAGTGTTTTCCCTGCTGCTGTCTTTCTTCTGCATGGACCAATCTGTCATACATTAGTCTAACAAAACGTTTCAAGCTCTATGTGAAAAATATCACTCTTGCCTTGAAAACTTTGAGTGCCTCCCTGCTGCCTTCTGGATCTTATGGTTTAGTGAACCCAAACTTTCCTGATATATCAGAAAGAGCCCCAGGGGTTGGATTGCATGTTGGATAAAGGGCAGCTAGTAGGCTGGGTTTGGCTCCCAGGTCAGTCATCAGTTACTTATATAGATCCCTAAAGACTATAACTCAACCTTCTGCCTTGAATCCATACCTCAAAGGTTGCTGGATGGATTACAACATTTTAATCCATATAAAGAGTTTAACATACTCCCTGGTATCCAGTAAATACTAATGAATGTTGGCTATTTGTAGGGGAAGAAGTGTTGGTAATGGAGCAAGGGAACCTCGAGAGTGTGTTGACTGCCAACCCTTAGAACATAGTTCATGGTCAGTTAAAAGAGAGGTACGGTCTTTTGTGGGTAGGGAGTAGGGAGGAATCCAAACGTTAGGTGACAACACTGTGTTCCAACCCTATGCTCTAAAGCAACCAAATAGAGCAAATCTAAGAAAACAGAATGAACAGGAATAAACACAGCCCAGAATTTAGTGTGCCGGTGAACCAGATCTCTGGAAGAAAGCCCAAATTCATAACATTTACTACCTTCTGTGGCATACAGATTCCTACACAGCCAATGGCAAATTACCACATGACACCCTGCACTCAGAATTGATATTCCAACACAAGCTCTCTCTCAAATAACTAGTGTGACTTTGTTCCAATACCCCATGGAAAACAAAAAGTCCTAAATCAGAGATTCAAATAAAAGATCATAGGAGGAGATGTGTACACTGCCTGGTCCCAAAGTGTCGTTGTGGACTGGGTGACTAAATTTAACCTGTGAAGGAAGCAGGGAGAGGACTGACTTAAGAAGGTGGGTGATGCAGCCAGGCAGTTAGAAACCCCTTTCACCTTTGCTGTACGCTAGCTGCATGATCTTTCTAGGTCAACAAACCTCTTTAATCTTCACTTCCTTTATCTGCAAAATGACAGTGAGCATAATGATACGTGCATGTAAATTTATTCACAGAGTAGCATGAGGTATGCTATATTGGGAAATAGTGAGTGTCAGGCATGGTAGCACACGCCTGTAATCCCAGCACTGGGAACAGGGGCAAGTGGATTATAAATCCAAGGACAGCCTGGGCTACATAATAAGACAGTGTGGCCCTGTCTCAAAAAGTCAAAGAAGAGAAAGGAAGAAGGGAATGGAGAAAGAAAGGAGCAGGGGAAAGAAATAAGCAAAAAATGTCAACCAAGACATACTGGAGAAAAGATACATGTGAATGGGTTGTATCTACACAGCAAACCACTTGACTGATTTCTGTAGTTTGGTGGGATGGCAACTTGGACTGGGCCAATGGGAATTGCCTCTCTTCTTTCCCAAGGACTATGTGAGCTCACTGTTCCATTTGCAGCCAGTGAATCTATCTCACTCAAGTTTGAAGCTGGCTATGGTCAGGCTTGATGGAGATCAAGAACCTGTGTCTCTGTCAGGATAAGCTAGCCTAGGCTTTAGGCTTAGTCATATGGTGCTGCTTATGGAGAAGTAAAAGATAGAACATACCCACCCACAATCACTTTGCACATTTTTTGACTCGTGAAGCCTCATGCTTTCTTGTTTCGGTGACCAAAGCAAGCCATGTGTCTAAGCCCAATATAATATAACCGCCTTTTAAAAAACATTCGTTATTAAATTAAAGTGTTCATTCTTGCAAAGAATCTACCACAGTGTAAGTGGAGGCAATTGGTGGAAGAGAAAAAGCTAAGTGGCAAAAATAAAAAACAGCTAGAAAAAATATCCAACCTCAGGAGTAATAAGGAAGATGAAGATTTAAAATGGGCTATTAGTTCATGTCACGTTGGCAATTTAAGAGTTTGATAAAAACTAGGGGACAAAATGAAAGGGAGAAAATGGAAAATCCCGTTCCCCGCTTTTGTGAAGTGGACAAATTACAACATACCTGTAGATGTCAGTAACCACAGCTTAATTAGGATTCCGTGCTGAATCAATATGGAAAACATAACTCTGAGTTACAGAAATGAGAAATAAGACCCAACACAGTGGGTGGCACTTCGCTCTCGAGGTTGTACACATATACAATGGAATTGTAAATCAGAGGGGGGGTAAAAAGGCCCACAATAAAACAATATGTATCTCCTGGGAAGAAATGAAGAGCAAATAATTAAAAATAAAGGAGGTTCATGTTTTCGTAAATATTTTATTTCTCAAAAAACGGGAGTGTGGTAAAACAAAACGTTCACTGAATTCAAGAGGAGTTCAAGATACTTCAACTGTTCAGTGCATCTTAATCCACTCTGTGCTGCCATAACAGAATGTCAAATGTTGTATAATTATAATGAAGAGTAATTTATTCTTCACAGCCAGCTCTAAAGGCTGGGAAGTCCAATGTCAGGGTGCTAGCATCTGGCAAGGGACCTCTTGCTCCATGGCAGAAGGCAAGAAGGTGACTGATAGAGGGCCAAACCCACTTTTATGACAAACCCCTTCTTGCTATGAAATTATAGGCTCCATGAGACATTAATCCCTTCCTGAAGGCAGACCCCTCATAACCCAATCACCATGCAAAGTTCCCTTCTCTCAATACTTTTGCATTGGGAATTAAGTTCCCAACACATGAGCATTAAGGGACATATTTGAACCCCAGTGGTATATTTGAAATATTTCATAGTTAAAGTGACATTGAAAGAAATAATAGCAACAGATCCTCTGAACTCTGAGCAAAGGTCAAAAGAACAAAATGTCCCATTTATGGAAATTCAAACTAAGAAAAAAGTGACCACAATCCTGCCTTGCTCTGCGTGATCAGACCATGCCAGGGCACACTAGAACAGGTCAGTCAAGCACAACACCGACTGCCATCTATGCTTTACAGCCCAGGTCCCACACCACAGAGAACAGGGAGTTGAAGGCCCATGCACTTAGAGAGTTATCTTTCATCTCAGTCAATGCGTACAATAACCTGAAAGCCTATGGGATATGTGTGGATGAGTCAGGAGTGGAGAGCCTGGAGAGCCAATGATTAAGCACCAAGCCATGCTGTATAGGTGCTGTGGTTTGCATGTCCCCCACAGCACTTGTTCACCAGCTGATGGTGATATTGCGGAAAGCTAAGAACCTCACTGGAGGATGTGAGTCACAGGGGGGCAGGCCTGGAAGTTTGTAGCACTCGCTGCTTCCTGTTCCTCCAAGATGCGCTGAGAGAAGAGTCCCAGCTGCTCATTCTTGTCACCACCGAGCCACCTGCTGCCATGCCTTCCCCTCCATGATGGACTGTGTCCTCTCAAACTCTAAACCAAATTAAACCTGTAATCACTTACGTCACTTTTTGTCAGCTATTTTGTCTCTAATACAATACAATAAGGAAGTGACAGGCTCTTTTCCCTCTCTCCTACAATGGTCCTGAATCTACAGGGAAACCTGAAACTTCTGTGTGGAATAGACCTAAGTGTCTTCCTGGCCTGGCATGCTCAGCACAGACAAGGAGACTGCTACATGTGACCCACAGACTCTCACCAGGGACTTCCCCAAAGTGCAGCCTTGGCAGCCACATGAGAACATCACCCCAAAAAAGCAGCCTGGGCTCCATCTGCCAGCTCCTCGGTGGACTTTATCCCCTCAAGGCTGAACTGCAGAAACAGCTATTTTTGCCGTACTGTCTTTTTATTTCATTGCAACCTCCTATTTCCTATTCTATAATTATTGCCAAAAAATGTTCACAGAAAACATGCTAGGTTTCTGACAGTCTGTCATGTGGGAGAGAGACAAGTTCTTCCTGTGTGCCTCTCTGAGACTGAAGTCTGGCTGGGTGAGGGGCAGAGAGATTGGGGCTCTGGACCCTGGAAAGAACAAGGCTGTGGGGTGCAGAGCAGCAGCAGGAAACCTCTCCAAAGGACCACCTGTCTGTCCTGAGACAAGACACAAGAGCACTGAAAGGCGGGGCTGGGTGACCCTACCAAATTAGTGTTTATCTTTGTTGAATTTTTGTTAATCAGAAATGATCGCTGTAAAACATTTACTAATCGTGAAGATGTTTGCGATGATGGTGTGGCCCCTTAAGCTTGTCTTTTAGAGACTATCACCGTCAACACTTTGATGTGTATCCTTTTAGAGGTTTTCCAAAACATATATAAAACTTTTAGGTGTGAACCGGGGAATGTGCTATGTTGTACTGTAAATAGATTTCCTTGTGACTCCCTCCCCCCTGCCCAACTCACACAGGAACACATACAATGTTATATCTGGAAGCCTTCCCTATGCGTGGATATGCATGGCTGATTCTTTCTTTTTGTAAACAGTTGCTTTACTCATTCATTCACAAGTACCTATTGAACACAATGTCAGGCACTGTACTAGCTACAAGAGAACACAGTGTAATTTTTTTTTAAAAAAGCTTTTTTCCCCCCTCATGAGATTTCATATTCTGGTAAAAATGCAAACCAACAGATAACATATCAAATTATATCCAAAACAAAGTAAATTTTAAGGGAAGTTATGCAACAAAGAATGCTGTTTTAGGTTGTGCTATAATAGAAGGCTTCTTCCAGGGATTCTGGTCAGTGTTCTATTGCTGTGTAACAAATTTCCCCAAAGTTAACTGGTTTATAAAAGCAATATTTGTTACCTTACAGTTTCTGTAGGACAGGAACCCAAAAGTGGCATAATTGTATCCTCTGGGACAAGGTCTTGGGGGCATTCAAGAGGTCAGCCAGGTCCACAGTCATCTGAAGCTTCAGCTGGGAAGGTATTTGCTTCTAAGTGTAGGTTGACAGGAGTTAGTTTCTTACCGGATGTTCTCAGAGAGCCTCCATTCCTCACTGGCCAGAGGCTGCTCTCTCTGTCTGTTACTACAGGAGCCTCTCTGCAAGACAGGTTATAACATGACAGCCTGCCTCATCATTGAACAAATAGTAAGAACCAAAGGAAGAGAGAAAGAGAGAGGTCACAGAATTTAGCAATAATAATAAGTCTCAGAAGTGACTTCTCCTCTCCTTACATTACATTCTTTCTAACAGGCCACTCAGTAGATTTGGGTATCCCAGGCTGTGACATCCAAGGATGGACTTGGGGGTTCATCATAGGTTAGTTCTGCAGCAGAGAGGCAAACAAAATGAGGAGAGAGCCATGGGCTAAAGAATCTTCCAACAGAATAATAGCAGGTTGAAGCACCTAAGGGTACAACTGCCTTGGTCTGTGTGAGGAACAATCAGAGACCTATGGTTGGAGTTGAAGAGCAGAATGGTGAAGAATGAGGCTAAGAGGGAGGCAGTGACCAGGGCATAGCATGCCTTGGGGTTCCTTTCAAGGGTGATAGGAAATGACAATGTTTCCTAGTCTGCACTCTGATCATTGATCATCTATTTATATAACCATCTACTGACAAAGACCACTTCTAATTTTCTTCTAAACTGCCAGATCCTTACCTATGTATGTGGGTTGGGGCTGTTTGCTTTTATACTAAATCAATATGTGTATCCTAGGGGGGAATTTATCAAAAGATACACGCATCTTAAATATGTATACACATATTGCCAAACTGCACTCAAAATTGGCTTTTCTAATTGACTCTTCCATGAACATCGTATGAAAAGAGAGCCCTGGCCAAAGATAAGCATTATCCTTTTGGATCTTTGCTAATCTGATGTGGAAAAGTGCCATTTTATTGTGATTTGTATTGTCTCTTAAAGGGATTGTTGTATCTGTACAGAGGAGGAGCTTTTTGCACCCTTTTGCTTTTCTCTCTTCAGGGTTCGGTGAGGTCTCAGCATCCTCCACTTTATCCCTCTCTACTGGAAGCTGTCCCTGTAACACCTGCACTGTCTAGCTCTCCCGCATTACTTCCCCTTGCTCCTGGGTCCAAAAGCACACTCCAGCTTCCCCAGTGTGGAACCTTTGCTTACAGCTTTTGACTGAGCCTTTACCCCATTCACAGCAACTTCTATTTGTCAGACCCAGGCATCTCTTCATGATCCAGCATCCGCTGCCTTTGCCAAACTCTGCACAGAGCTTAGAGGCACACAGAGCCCATCTTCACGGTATCAGGTAGCCAGGTGGAATGAGTCAGGAAAGTGAACTCCAGGCTGCTGCTACTAAGCTCCTACAACATCCTGATCTTGGCCAAAGAGTCAAAACAGCATGTGCCTCCATACCCTGTCTAAACTCAGGTCAGAAATAACAACCACTTCTTAGATAAACAGTTAGGAGGTTTAAATAAAACATTTCACTTAAAAGCACAGAATAGCATCAAGTGGGTTAAGTTATTTTTCCCATTGTTGTGATTAAATACCATGACAAAAGCAACTTCAGTGAGAAAGGGTTTCATTCAGCTAACAGTTTCAGGGGGATACAATCCATCATGGTGGGGAAAGATTGGTGGCAGGAGTAGGAAGCCAGAAGTCATATCCTGTGAATCAGGAAGCAGATGAGGAATGCTATGGTCAACTAGCTTGCTCCTTTTAGTACAGAACCAAGCCAAGCCAAGAAATGGTACCACCCTTCTTTAGGATGAGTCTTCCCATCTCAATTAGCCTAATCCCGATAATCCCTCACAGACATGCCCAGTGGCTGACCTGATCTAAACAACCCCTCATAGGTACACCTGTAGGTTTGTCTCTTGGGTAATTCTAGATTCTCTCATACTGACAATCAACACTCACCATCCCAGGCACTTAGAAGGTGGTCAAGAGATATGATATTTTAACCACCATCCTACCTTTTGGATCTTTGAGGCCTGGAAGGATGAGACAATATCTCACTCATTTATGAATTTCCAGCAGTTTCTGATATAGTGCCCTGCACAAAACAGCATTCAATGATTATTTATGTATGTATCAAATGCAGGAACTCCCCCATGAATGGATGAATTGGATGTGCAGTCTTAATATGGAGGGTTTTAACTGCCGACTTTTATCTTGTGTACAATTGGGAATCCTTGAAGGATTTTGCGAAGATTAAATAACATACAGTAATGTTTTAAGAAGGAATTTAAGGAATAAGTACATTTGCAAATAAGATTTTTTTTCTTTTAAAACCTGCAGATTTCCCCAGTCCTCAGACAGACAGTTGCCAAGACACACTTTGAACTGTCTGCTCTCCAGACCTCCCTTCAGCTGCAGAGACAAGGCCGCCTTCCCCTCCCAGAGTCCACCCTACTTCCCAGTTGCCCGTCCCCTGGAAGAGCCCCCTCTATGGATGAACATGCAACCTTGCTCACTGAATGGCCTTAGGTGCACTCGTTTCAGAAAGCACAGTGCTTGGAACAGAGACAGACAACCACAGCCTGCAGGCCACATCTAGCTCACTCATCTGTGTCGCTTCCTGGGCATGGTGTTCGCTAAAAATTGAATTAAAAACACAAATATCTTATGAAATCTGAGGTCTG
Organism: Eospalax fontanierii; assembly: GCA_035773235.1. NCBI lineage: Eukaryota > Metazoa > Chordata > Mammalia > Rodentia > Spalacidae > Eospalax > Eospalax fontanierii. The sequence goes on from CM069526.1 coordinate 116,240,850, forward strand.
GCCATGGGACCAACAGTGTTCATGCTGGTCCCAGTCAGTGTGGAGCATTGGAGTTAGATCCCATGATCTTTGTCTGCTTGTTTCATTCTCTATGTTGACTGGGCACTGAGCCCCATACATTTTCAGCCCTTGTGTTCAAACCACTATCCCAAATGAACATTGGCTTAGACCTATATCAGTTGCTTTTTAAGTCCCAAATAAACCACCTAAGGCCCACTAAGGCACAGAACAATAGTTCTGTATTAGTTACTTTTTTATACCATAATGAAATACCTGACCAAAAACAACTTAAGAAATGATGATTTATTTTGGTTTACAGTTTGAGGGTATGACCCATTACGGTAAAGAAGCCACAGTGACAGGAAGGTGAGGTGGCCAGTCACCTTTTATCTGCAGTCAGGAAACAGAGCTGACAGGAAGTAGGGTCAGGCTATAAAATCTCAAGGTACACCTCCAGCGATTCAGTTCCTTCTATGAAACTGTCTCCTAAAGGTTCCAACACCTTCTAAAACACCACCAGATAAAGACCAAGTTTTCAAACACAGCCATTGAGGGACATTTCATACTCAAATCCAAGGTTCCTTAACCTCTGGCACCCATTTGGAGAGAGACCCTGTTATCAGACATGTCAGAACATTGTCTACAGTTCTGAGTACTTGTTGAACCACTGCTGTTTTTCAAGGTGACCCTCCATAAACATTCCATGGAAGATGTTTTGGGGAACACAGCCTAAAAAGGTCCAGAGACAGATAAAACCTAGGAGATGACTCTGATTTTCTGGTAGGAATATCTTGCAAATAGGAACAATACTGCCTTTTTTCAGTCACCTCTGCCTAGAGAGATGACACAAACCATTCTCGGAGGAGGTCAGCCTTAGAGGGAGCTAGAGAAGAAGGGCCCATAGCCTTCATAAAAACAGGATCCAAGATAGAGCGAGTTGGCAGGAGGTTTATTGAGTCAAATGTGAAGGCCTCAGATGAACCTGCAAAGAATTTGGGAGCTATAGAGTCCTTCAGATAGATTTCTCCTCAACTTGAAGCAAGGAGGTCAGGCCTTAGGACCTTCAATGCCAACTAGCCATAGAACCATATAGCCTTCTGCCTCTATGGAGGGGAAACTTCACCAGTGGAAAGCCATTCTCAGACAGGAATGTGGCTGTGGCTTTGATCAGCTACACTCAAGGCATGAACAGATGAGAGTCCTTAAAAAAGGGGATCTTACTGAAACACAGTGAACCTCTGTCCTTCTAGCTTAAATGGAGTCATCTTCTCTGCCATTGACAGTCATAACTCCCATGTTAAAGTCAGAAGACAGGAATTAGAGGCAAGGCTCTGGCACACTGCTTCCAACTTTTAACACTGGTCAATGATATTATTTTTCTGAAACACATTTCTAGTTACATTACAGTCATTCCTAAACATCATTAGTGATTCTGTATTTCCTCATGAATGGAGTACGAAAGCCTTAGACAGAAGCCCTAGGCCCTCTGCAAGCAGTCCCAAGCTACTTCTTCAGCTTCTTTCTTGTTATTCTCCTACAACACTCAGTACTGAATAGAACTCACAGCTTTATTTCTATTGGTTATTCTCCCTAGAAGACCCCCCCTTCTCCAAATTCCTAAGCCTTATCCAAGTTTCCTGATTAAGTCAAAATATCTTCCTAGATCCACCTAACTAGAAGAAATCTTTCTCTAATTTTGAAATAATGTTTTTAACCATGAACAATATATAATTTGTCTCATACACTAAACCATAATCTTTTTTGATGGTAGAATTTAGGTCTCATTGATTTTTGTATCACAAATAGTCACTCAGTAGTCATGTATGAAAGAATGGATGGTATATAGCTAGATGGAACAGGCACATGGATGAGTGGATATATGGATAGATGGATGGATGGATAGATGGATGGAGAAGTGTAGATGGATAGATGTGGTAAGTGGATGGATGAATGTGATCTACGATAGGTATGTGAGGATGGCAGGCACTGGACAAATGCCATCTAGTGAGGTGATGATGAGTCTTGTCTTCATTCTCTTTCTTTCTCTGTGTATCCTAATTAATTTATAAAGAGAGGCAGATTGATCTAGAAAGAACTGTATTCTCCTAATTGAAATATAAAAATTGCTTCCTGAGCACTGGAGGCAATGGAGGGTCACAGAACCCTCTTTTCAAGTATCTTCTTACTGCTTTGGTGCATCTAAAAGGAACAGTGCAGGAGCTCCATTTGAGTTTACTGAGACAGCCCCCTGGACAGTTGCTAGATTTCAAATGGTATCACTCAGAAGACTTCTTGAACCTCAGATAGTTGTTAACAAAACAATATGCTGATCAGTTCCAAGAAGCTAAATCAGAGGCAATCAGATTTGGCAGCTGCTTGGCTCATGAAAGGTGACACCCAATTAGAGAATATGATCAACCCCAAACACTGTGTGCTTCCAACATCCCACAGTATTTATAGCTGCAATCATGGATCTGACAGCCATGGTTCCCGCTTGGAGACACAAACTCTTCCAGAAGCTGCAATAATAGCTTCTTCCTATTGTGTAATGCTACATTTTATTCGAGTTGTCACAATGACTCCTTGAGATGGGATTGAAAAGGATCCCAATCCCCTTTGGGACCTCAGCAAGAAAAGACTGTTCCAAAATAACATGTCAATAAAGCTGGGATGCAGCAGGTTTCACAAGAAACCCAGCTTTGACATCTTAGCCACAATCCTCTGGTTATTATGTGACCTCATCTGTTCTTTAGCCTCTAGATCTACAAAGAAAATTTTCCAATTATATAACCAAGTTGTTAATAATTTGTACAACTGACATCATAGCCAGTTTTAGAATTTTAGCAGTTTTTGGTCATGGCGATGTCCTTAATTTCTAATCAAAGTTATTTCTATAGATTTTCATCTTAGTCCCTTTATCCCATGCTCATCAATTTATTATCTTCTAAAAAGAGGGCTGGCTCTGAGTTTTGAAAAGTGAAATGGTGCCACAAAGCTTCTTGGAAAGATTGCATAACAGAGGGACTATGAATCCTAGGCTGGGAAGCGTGTTCCTCAGGATCAACATAGAAACACTAAGAAACAGTCACATTAGACATGCACATTGGTGGGACAATCATGATAGATAATTAGAGATGCAGTAGATAAGCTGACTGTTGATTTGAGTAATATATTTGATGAAGTTTCTTGTGATACTGCTGTTAACAAATTACAGAGCTAGGACTTCGTGATGATACCATTCAGTGAATTTATAACTAGTTGAGTACATTTGGCGATGCTGATTAATGGGTGGTATGCTCTTCTTGGATGCCCTGAGCAAAGATACTTTGAAGATTTTTGACCTCTGTCTTATGTAATCCAATTGTGAATGTGTGGTATATGTGTATACATGTTCATGTGTGTGGGTATGTGGGTGTGTATATGCACATGTGTGTACTGGTATGTTGAGGACAAAAGTCAATATTGGATGTCTTCTTCAATCACTTCTCCCTTTATTTTTTGTGACAGGGCCTCTCACTGAACCTGGAGCTTACCAATTTGGCTAGACTGCCTTGGCAGGCAGCCCCAGGGATTTTCTATTCTTAGCTTCCTCAGCGCTGGGATTATAGGTGTATGCCTCCATGCCCAGCTTTTTACATGGGTGCTGGGATTCCAAACTCAAGTCTTTATGCTTGTGCAACAAGCACTTTACTGACTGAGCCATCTCCTCAGCCCCCACCACCATCAACATTTTGTAGCAAGTATCGCACCTTTGTTCCCATTGGCCTGCCAATCCCACCCACATCTCACAGAGGAGAAGCTGAGGGTCAGATGGATCAGGATGCCATGAGCACTTGTGGACTGGCTCATCCTGGCTAGTCAATCCTTCAGACAGTGTGGGCCTCCTCAAAGGATTAAGTTTATAAGAGGTAGATGAAGAGACACATCTTGATACCAACTCGTGAGGAAAAGACCTTGGGCTAAGGTTAGGTGCTAGTTTAGCTTCACTCCGTAGTGAGGACTAGTGACCAAAAAAGGGTCTTACTTCAGTTACTTTCCAGTGAAAAAACTGTTGAGTGTGTGTGTGTGTGTGTGTGTGTGTGTGTGTGTGTGTGTGTGTACAACTGGAGAGAGGCGAAGGCAGAGGAAGAAAATGAAAGTGCTGAGCCTATGTTAATTACATTGCAGACGGAGGTGCATGAGATGCTTGGTGATGGCTGTCTCTAAATGTCTCTAAACCCATCACACCAAGAGCAAACCCAGCAATTTATTTCCATACATTTAATCATGTGTGCATTCAATGAAATAACTATTAACACTGGCTTGTTGTGTTCATTTCTATTTAGCAGTTCCATTTTTTTAGGGCTCCCCTTAGTTAGGATTGGCTAGGAAACGAACAGAGAATTCTCCTACCATCCTGGAGGTATTCTAAATCCATTCATCAACTGACTCAATCATTTAGTGAATAACTTCTTGAGAAGCCAGTGCACACCTAGCTCTGAGCTGATTTCTACTGCTTGAATGGCAAGCCAAGCAGACATGGTCCCTGCCAAGAAGGAAACAGAGAGCGCTTCTGACAGAGGACAATGTGTGTGTAGAAGGGTGAGGTTCGGATTAGGAAAGGCGCAAATAGGTAAACCAAAAACTACAAAATTAGAAGCCAACTGTGGCAGCCACCATGAGTTGCCTGCCTAATAGCTTTCCACTTCTTTATTTTATTTGGGAAAACAATGTACCCAGTTAAACGCACCAAGTCACAAATAGATTTGGAGTCCCAGCCTGGCATGCTTACCTAAAATACACAAGGCCCAGCCTTTGGGGAAGCAAGGGATAGTCAGTTTGACAGTGTTCTGAACAATGAAATGTAAGCTGTGATTTAAGGGAAGAAATCGCTTCTCCAATATAAGAACAGTCCTGTGGGTGATGTGTGTGTGTTTTATGCATGTGTGGATACCTCTGTGTGTGTATGTTCTGTATGCATGTGTGTGCAGGTGTGCACACCTCTGTCTATGCTTTATGTATGTGTAGGTGTGTTCACCTCTGTGTGTTTTATGCATGTGTGTAGGTATACATACGTGTGTGTGTGTGTGTGTGTGTACTGGCATGTAGACCAGAAATTGACTTTGCGTGTCTTCTTCTATCACTCTCCACCTTATATTTTCAGTCAGGGTCCCTCACTGGAAGTCTCTGTTTCAGCTACACAGGCCAGAGAGCACCTGGAATCCTTCTGTTCTAGCGGCCTTGTTTGTTGCTGTGATCAAGCACTCTGACGAAAAGCAGCTTGGGGAGGAAAACGTTTATTTAGCTTGCACTTCTGGTTCACAAGCTGTTATCGAGGGATGTCAGGACAGGACAGGAACCACGGGAGGGACACTGCTTGCTGGGTCACTCACTGGCTCATGTTAGTTAACTTTTTTAGGTTTACCTTCCTGGGAATGGTGCTGCCCACAGTGGACAGAGCCACCCTACATCCATTAATAAGACAATCCCTCACAGATATGCCCGCAGAACAATCTGATCTAAGCTTTCCTCTCAGATGACTCTAGGCTGTCAGGACGACCATTAAAACTAACTAGGATAGCCTGCATCTCCAGCCCCACCCAGCACTAGTGTGTATAGACATGTGCTCCTACACTCACCTTTTATATGAGCACTGGGGACCTGAACTGAGGTCCTCATGCTTTGCACAGCGAGCATTTTACCCACTGAGACAGACACCTCCCTATCCCCAGGACTACCCCTCCTAGCTTTCTTTCAGTTCCTTTTTCCTGTGTGAAATATAAATAAGATGGCTGGGACTAGTGCAGCTTTCTTGCAACCACAAAAGAAAAGCAAAGACAAAGAATCTCAGGGACTCTGTCTCTGCTGTTTTGAGCCAGTGACCAATGCCACCTTCTGTAGACCTGTAATCGAATAACAAGAACATATACTGGTATATATGTAAGTCACTATTGTCAGAATCTTCTATTATTCATAGTCAAATGAAATCCCTCATTGTTTTCCCAGCCCAGCAAAGCATACAGGGAAGCACACTTGAGGCAGAAGAAATGTTCTGCCTGAAGACCGGGGGGCTGCTGCAGCTTGGTGTGTTTAAGAAAAGAAGAGCAAGTGTCTTGGGAGTGTGGCAGGCACAGAGGAAAGTTAACTGCTAAGGCAAAGGCATAAGCAAGGCAGCAAAAGCTTTAGTTGAGTAAAAAAGGGTGAATTTTATTCTAGGAGTGAAAAGAAGTTATTGGGTGACCACTGCATATTCCACAGAAATCACCTTCCTATCAGGTGATTAATAAAGGGCTTGGGAGAGGGGTAGGAACAGAAGCGGCGAGACAAGTCAGGGACACTACAGTTACACTGGAGAGAAAGCACTGGCTTAGGCTGAGCATAAAATTGCACCGAAATGACAGTTGGTGGTCAGTTGGGGAATAGGATAGCAAAAAATAAAAAATGACAATCCACTGTGTGAAGAATGTAACTACCTCTTGTTAATCAAGAGAATCAAGCTACTTACTGCCACAGGCCAGGTCACGAAGTACTATTAACCATCTAACATGTATGGGTTCAATGTTTTACAGATATTGTCACATTAATCCCCATAATAGCATATACGGGAGACACTGTTATTATCTCCATTTTACAAATGAGCAAACCAAGTCATAATCAGATTAGATAACTTGCTCGAGGACAATATTATTAGAAGCTAGCGGAGCAAATTTTAAACCCAAGGCTGCCTGATTCTTTGACTTAAGCCACCAGGGGCTTAGAGACTGCTCTTGGAATATTTCCTACTCTGCAAATGTTTACTAAGACATAAAATTTCTTCAGCCCTCATTCTCACACTGCATATTTGTTGAGTCTTTCATACAGACCAATCTTCTTTTACATTTGTTTTTACTCAGTTTACAGATTGGAAAGCTGAAGGAAGGGGAGTCGCACAAAGCTTACCCCAAGGTCACGAAGCTAACAAAGCTCAACTGTGCATCGTTGTTTCTTACACAAGGGTTTGAATCTCAGGACATTCTGAATGAACCTTTCTCACCCTACATGATGAACATGTCTTCTCGATAGAGTTAGGGTCCCCAGAGCTGCAGCTTCAGAGTCGGAGCTATCTTTCAGGTCACATCTTGGGACTGAGTGATTGTGATGATCACACTGAAACTGGCAGATTCCTTTGGCCATGTACGCAGTTACTAAATCAAAAGCTCAACTAGAGCCAAACTATGCACCAAGACAGTCACAGATTCTCAATACAGCTTGCCTCCCTCTGGATCTCCCTTGTGATAGCTCATAGACCATGTCCTCCAGGAGGCTGTCCCTCGTGACCTTAGCTAAAGAAAGCCTTCCTCTCTCACGCCACCCACTATCCCATGATCTAACTCACCCCGTGGCTTGACATTTATCAGTTCAGAACAATATCGATTATTTATCATTTATGCTGTGTTGTCTGTTTCTGCACACAGGATATAGGTTCTATGTCCCCAGCTCCTGTAGCACAGTAGGCATTCAATACATATTTGATGAATGTGGGATAGTATAATTAGTAAACTTGATTTCAATTTCTATTGACATCTAGAGAAATCTGTCCATGCTCCAGATCTCTCTTCAACTGAAGCATCTGAGGCACTAGAAATTGGGACAAATATCCAAGATGACATGAAAAGATGACATTGGAAATAACAGTGGGATTAGTGTGGGTGGACAAGAGCTGGTGACTTTTGGAAGGACTCCTTGAGGGCACGGTGGCAGTCCCTCTATTCCCTTGGGAAGTGGGCGGTGACCCTGACTGCAGAACATTTGTGTTCTATCTAAGCCCCAGACAGAAGTTCCCAGCAATGGGCCGCCTCAGACAGCAAAGCAGGCATGGCTCTGGAGTACAGAGGAGATGGTGCCTGGTCCTGGTTTCTCGGCCCTTTCTTGTCACCAACAACACTGAGTCATGTTTTCCTCCTGCCAGTTTGTGTGGAAGCAGCAGGAGAAATGTCACATGTGGCTAGTTGTTTGGAGGCATCTGTGCCCTATTGGGAATCGGCTCTGTTTCTTTTTTAGATATTAAAATAAACACAAGAAACAACCCAGTGGCTCTCTGATACAGAGGAGAGAGTCCTGCATTGCTCAGATTTGTCTTCCTAGAAAGAACAGGAGCCAAACATCATCTTTCCCTGTTTTGCTGGTACATGTTTTGCAGGCTGGCTTTTCTCAGCTGTCTTTTGAATACCTCGAGCAGAACACCCCTGTCTTGTTAATGACTTCAAAGATACGGGGTCCACTGTGCGGCAAGTGATAAAAATGTACACAGCATGTGTTGGATAAATTAATAAACTCTCCAGAGCCTACGAGTCCTCGGGCCCAGCAGCACCGTAATGAAATGTTATTCAAGTGGAGGAGGTGGGAAGGAAAGGAAAGCAGTATTTAATATATGCAAATTAACTAGTATGCAAATTGCCACTAAGTTAAAAATAACGGACTGCGAGAGGAGCCCATTTTTTAAGCAGCTTGTTTATTCATTAGCCTAATTTCCATTATCAATCCTTCTGTTTTCTTCTTTATTAAGTACTCACATTTGGAGAAGTTTGCTTCCTACAAATTGTTTTGCTCCAAAACCCATAACACTGCTTAGAACAATCACCATATATTAGCTTTTCTCTGTCTCCCTCTTGATTTCGCCCTTAGCATGCATTCTTTCTTCCTGTTCCTTGCATCGCGCTGTTTCTGTCACCTTCACTTGTCTTGTTTCTCTGGACCTTTTGTTTCTCCGATGAAGGCAGCTCTAATACAGCAAGGGGCAAGAGCGAAGGAAAGCTCCTTGCCTCTAAAGATCTTATCCAAGGAGCGTCTTTTCCCAGCGGCTCACTAGGCAGGGTGGACTCTCCCACGCAAAAGGCACCGGAATCTGGCTCCCCATCACCTCGAGTTGTGGACCACCGACAGCCCCTGACTAGTAACAGAACAGCTAGAAACAACCGTGCATCCCGATTCCAGTCTGTATATGGCCTCCTCTGGCCGAGACAGACCGTACACAATGTTGAGACAAATTGGCAGCCAAAATCCTCCTCTTTTGTCTCAAGGAGCAGCCACCTCGCTAATGTGCAAGCTCTGCTGCCCCCTAGAGGCCACGAACAGTACAGAGCGTGGGGATGGTCACGCAGAAGGCAGAAGAAGGCTGGAAGAGGACTCACACAAAGCCTCTGGTTGCAGCTTGCAGAGAGCAGACTTCATGAAAGAGGGGGCGCCCATGAGTAGGTGCAGAAGGGGCTTAGGGGTGTAGGCTTTTCTGAGGTCCACTTGAGCTTGCAAGTCTGGAAGGTTGGTTACTGTTTCAGATGTTGTCATTTTGCACGTGGTTTTAAATCACATTCTCAGTGCAGGCAGCAAAACCAGCTTTTACCAAGCATTCCTCTGAACACGCTGCTGAACTGTATCTATACATCTGGCAAGTGTATCTTGGATGTCGAAATACACACACCGAGGCCCGGGACTTCGTGTCTTTAGAGAACTGTGGCCAAGTCCCAAGGCAGGGAATCCCAAGGCTAGTCCTGCCAGCAGCCCCACTGCACAAGCAGGCTGTGTCACAAGTGATTCACCGTGAATACAAATTCCCAGAGCAAACGATTCCAGTTGTTGCTCCTTGCCGAGCCTTCACTATCACTGCCGCTTGTAACTCTCCCAGGAGACACAGGTTGTCAGAGTGGAAGCCACGATTTTCAGGTCTTAACTCAAGAGTCCCAGTTTTGTCAGTCTTCCTGCTGAAGTATCCATTACTCAAGGGTAATGGCATGGATTGTTAAGGGTCACACTTAGGCAGCTTCCGTGGATCAATCACAGATAGGGGGTGGCTGGAGAGTGAATTTACATCAGTCTCTGAGCCCCCAGCCTAGACAGCAATCTCCCAATGCTCTTAAGGCCAAAAATGGTGTCAAAAGTTCAAAGACCTTAAAGAGATGATGGCATCAGAAATAGTCTCTGACACCAAACGCAAAAGGAGCCAGAAAGATAAATCATTATCGTTTAAGCCCTGCACGTTTTTTATACATAGTGTCTTTGCAATATTTCCAAAGAATGAAGAAATAAATCACCCTGCTCTTGACATTTTTAATAACTTTAAGAATGTGGTTAGGGTAATACTTAACTTTATTGACATATTGTATGGTTCATCCATCTCATCAAACCTCAATGAAACTTCAATGAATATTAACTGAGGCCTCATAATGTACTAGGCAGTGCCTGGAAAATCCCCCAGCAGTTCCCAGGTGCCCTCCAGGAGCTCTCACTCACTGGCTGGACTACTTCTGTGGAAATCGATAGCCCACAGGGTAGAGCTTGATGGAGTTGTTGGGGGAGGGACTAGGAAGAAACTAACTCGTAGATTTGGTTCTCTGAGTTTGGGAGGAATTCTATAGACTCTATTTGTGAGTGGTCTTAGGTTTAGGAATGTGCCTAAACCTAAGGAAAACTGGCATAATGAATGAACAGAAAATAGAACCTAATGCCACTCAACCACTGTACTCAAAGATAAGAGATGTGGTTTCTGTAGCTCACAGAACAGGAAATAGGCCCAGAATAGGACCTTTCACTAATCAAAACCATAACGGTGTTTCATAGCAAAGCAAGGAGTTAAAATTAAATGTCTCAATTCTCAAGCCAACCCCCTTGGTAATGACATTTTTTGTATATTTTACAAAGGTTTAAAGGCATAAAAAGAAAGAGTGGGGCTGGTGAGATGGCTCCGCGGTCAAGGGAGCTCGCCACCAAGCCTAACAACCTGTGTTGGTTTCCTGGAACCCACACGGTGGAAGAAAACTGATACCTGGAAATTGTCCTCTGACTTCCACACATGCTATGACATGTGCACATCCATGTACACACACAGTAAAGACATAAATGTAAAAGGAAAAGGAGAAAGGGGAGTCAGATGATGCAAAGCCTAACAGTGATCATGTCTGGCCTGTTCCTAAGATTCTATACCCAGAATATACTCTTCAGCACCTTGGGCTCTCAGAGACTCGGGCTTTCTCTTTTACTCCAATAATGAACTGCTGCTTTTGAAAAAATGCTGGCTCACCAACCCTCCTCTCTTAAGCATTCTTAGTCATTCTGAGTCTCATTTGGATACCACTCCCCCAGGAAGCTGTTCTTGACCCCTTAAATCTGGCTATGTGTCTGGCTGTATATTTGCAAGACCACACTCCAATGTAATTATACTTTACTTGTCTTCATTGTCCAATCTTCTATGAACCCCTGGAGGGTAGGGACTATATCTGTCTTGCTCACTCAAGACTGTCTCTAAAGATCTTAAAGTTAATAACTCTAAGAATGTGGTTAAGGTAATACTCAACTTTATTGATAAAGTGTATGGTGCATCCATCTCATCAAACCTCAATTAAATCTCAGTGACCATTAAAAAAAGCTCAGAATGTCCCAAGCAGTGAAGCCTGGCATAGAATAGATGCTCAATAAATATTTTAGAATATATAAATGAAGAGTGGGCCATAGAGTCTCATCAGGGAGAAAATGTCATTAGCTGTTTCTGTCAGAGTTGGAACCAATATCTTCCTCCCCCTAAATATAACCTTGGCTGATAATCTGAGCATTCTATAGTGAGACTTGCTTTTCCTGAGAAAACATATTATAAACTATGTAAAGATAAAATCACACACATTTAAATATAGCCTTTCTTATTTATAGGCATAATCCTTATACTCAAAGAATGTATCTTCTATGGAGCAAAAGTCAAAGTAACAAACAAGTATTAGACAAAGAATTTTGTAGCAAATATTGTAGAAATAGTTTAATACCTCTGCTATATAAGGAATTCATATAAATTGATTTTTTAAAACCAAAACCTCTATACATAAGTGGTCAAGAAACGTGACCTGAAAAATTCCTATGAGGAAAGAACTAAATAGAAAATAAAAAAGCATAGAAATATCCAGCCTTGCCTATCAAAATAAGTGTGTGGTACAGGACCTGAGCCCAGGTCAGGTGGTCAGGTGCCCATGCCACCCCCATCTCTCATAACAGCATTTGCTATTGTGCTGTATCTCCATGTGCCAGGCAAGGCATCCTTTGAGTAGGAGCCTCTGGGTCCTTACTAGGCCAGGAAAGATGCAGAGAGTAACACAGTGGCTAAGCAGGGGTATGATTTCTGGGCTGGCCTTCCACCAAGAGGACAGAAACTGGACAACAGCAAGAAGACAGATTGCAGAGGCACAGAGCTGCTGCCTTTATTACAAGATGCGATGCCCAACATGGCTGGCACAGTGTGGGGTTTATGGCACATACTAGAAAACTGTGCATGGAACACGAGGTTGCAAAGGTAGGAGGAGTCAAAAGACACATAAATGAATATTTGAGAGACAGCCCTGAGGGCTCTGTGATCTGCTATCTCTGTCAACTTTGGTGTTTGGCTTCTTCTATGAGCAGCTGCCATGGAGGTTTTTCTCTGTTCCACTCACCAGAAGGGAAATGAGACACATAAATGTTTCATGCAAGCATGGCTCACAGGTGCCTGGCAAGTTCAGGGATGGTTCTGAGAAACAAAACAGTGAAAAAAGACTCTATGTATTAAGCTTTCAGAAGTTAAAGAGAAAGATAATATTCAGTTTGTCAAGCTTAATGTAGTATAAATATTAATAAAACACAATATTTTTTTGAAAACAGTATGGTGATATTTGTCAAGCACCATGTATCAGTTTGTTATTGTGACAATAATGTTGTGTAACAAATAACTTCAAGAGTCTTAGAAACAAGATCCCTAGAGATCTAAGGTGGAAGCTATATTTTACCCTGTGGAACTCTGTGACTGTCAGGGGAAAAGGCCAAGTTCCTAAATTCATGTCGCATACTACTGAGTGAGACCTGCCTACTTGCAAGCAAGCAAACAAACAAACAAAACCCAATTCATGAGGTCTGACATTTTGGTTTGGCCTCATAGAAGAAGAGCTCATAAGGAAATCTGCAAGAATCCCATACTGTTCTGACCTCCTTGGTAAAGAAGAAAACAGAGCAGAATAGACTCTATAGCAGAACAAGGAAAGTCAGCCAGCCAGCCAACTCCTTTCCCTGGTACAAGAACAATGCCCTGTGTCTGTCTGACCTCTCATAGTTGTACATTAAGACCTCATTAAAGCTGAACATGATAGTGCATACCTATGATCCCAGGTTTGGAAAGTTGCAGCAGAAAGACTACAAGTTCCAGCCTTGGGCAACATAGAGAGATCCTGTCTCAAGAACAAAGCAAACAAAATAAACATAAGACATTGCCTCTCAGGAACAACATAGATACCCAGACAATGACCGGAGAGGTGTTGAGACAAGGAGAGCTTTATGATTGCTTTAAGAATGTTTATCATCTACAAAGCAAGAAGGGAGAGATCAGGAGAACCCAATGAACTTCTTGAGCTGAGAGCACTAAGCTGAAAACCTGGGGAGAAGAGGACCTGGAGTTTGTAAGACAAAGAAGATGGCTGAACAGAATACACTGAAGATACAAGGATTCCCCTAGAGTGTTCAAGAGAAGCCTGACCAACACATGCCAGTGAAGAAACTCCCCAAGCCCCAAAGAAGAAACACCAGCAAATTAAAGCAAACAGTGCCAGATGAACACAGAGCGCGAGGGGAAAAGCCTGTTCCCACAGCAACCTGAGTCACAGGACATGAGGCAGAACACTCACAGAGCTTGCCTCAGTGGTGAGAAATAATTATTGCTAGACTAAACACAGTGTTGGTCTACGTGAAAAAAAAAAAAGAAGAAGAAAAACCTAAAGGATGACATTGCTTCTGAGCAACTGAAATGTATCCAGAACAAAGCCCAAGAATCATACTGAATACCAAAATATTCAGCACCCAATTAGGAGCAAAGAAATCATAATGGTCAGTTTATCAGCAAGGGGTAACAATCCTAAATGCTTTCTTTAGTTCCAAGCAAAACATCAAAAACAAACAAAAAATAAAAGCCATAAATCAGGGGCTGGAGAGATGGTTCAGCAGTTAAGAACACTGGCTGTTCTTGCAAAGGACTGGATTTGGTTTCCAGCACCCACAGGTGGCTAACAGCCATCTGTAACTCCAGTTCCAGGGCATCCTATGTCTTCTTTTGGCCTCTGCAGACAATGCATGCATATATGAATGCATTCACATACATATAGTCAAAACACTCACACACTTAAAAAATACAACAAAAATTGATAGAACAAGGGAAAATAGTCAAAGCCACATTTTATTGTTGGAGATTTGAGTAACCCCCTCTCAATAACCTATGGAGCAAGAAGACAGAAAATCATTAGAGAATGGAAAATTTGAACACTATCAACCAACTTGACCTAATTGACATTTACAGAATACCCTCCATTCAACAAGCAGCAGAAAAGAAGTCTTTTCAAGTGTTATGGAAACATTTATCGAGATAAACTACACTCTGGAAGAAAAACAGTTTCAGTAGATTTCAAAGAATTGAATTCAAACCAACTGCATCTTCTGTCTGACCAAAGTATAATTAATTGATAAATCAGTAACAGAAAGATCTTGGAAAAATCAATAAATACTTGAAAAATAGCTAACGTATTTCTAAATAAAGAAGAAACCAGAAGTATAATTTGAAAGTATAACGTGAAGTAAATGAACATGTAGCAGACCCTGTCTGTGGATGAGGCCGATGCCACATTGGGGCGGGGGGGTGGGGAGAGTGACAGCACTCAAGGTCTCAACTCGTTGCCTCAGTTTCTACCCTGCAAATCCAGAAAAGGCAAAGAAATTAAAACAAATGCAATCATAAAAAGAAAATAATAATATAAGCATATATACCAATGAAAAACTAAACCAAAAATCAATAAAAGTAAAACCTGGTACTTGCAGCATAGCTGTAAAACTCTAGACAGATTAATCAGTAAAAAGAAGAAGGTATAGGTTGTCATTAACAGGACTCAGATATATAATATTATGATAAAATTCTACAGCTATTTAAAGGATTACACAGTGTATTGGGAGCATTCTCATAAAGGGGAATTTGGACAGGTTATATAGAGTAAACAAAATTCTTAGATGACAGAAACTATCAAAGTTCACTTAAGAAGAAACAGCCTAAACAGAGTATTATAAAAGATTCAGTTTGCAGTTAATAACTCTCCTGTAAATAAATTCCAAGATCAAATGGCTTCACCAGTCAATTTCATCAGATATTTAAGTAAAAGGAATGAAATTGGGAATAAAAATATCCCAACTTATTGCAAGAACCCAGTGTTACCTAATACTAAATACAGACAAACTTAAGAAAAAAAAACTTCAGACTGATAGATCATGTAAAAGAAATGAGAATGTTTTAAACATAACTTTTAGAGAATCAAACCCAAAATTATTCAAAAAGGACAATCCATCCCAACCAGTATCTATCCCAGGAAGACTTGGCTGACTTGTCATTTACATCTCAGTGTAGGACTGTGGAGATGGAGATGGTTCAGCAGTTTAGAGCACTGGCTGCTGTTTGCAGAGGACTGGTGCTGGGTTCCCAGCATCCACGTGGTGTCTAATAATCAACTGTAACTCCAGTTCCAGTGGGTCCAATACCCTCTCTTGGCCTCTGCAGGCATTTCACACACATGGTGAACTTACATATACGGAGGCAAAATGCTCATATACATTGAATAAATAAATAAAGTTAAAACAATGCAATTCAAAATATTCACAAGCCAAAAAGAAAACAAAATGGCATGGCATGATCATTTCAAGTGATGCAGACAAAGAATTCAATAAGAATACATTTACATTCCTGACTTAAAAAAACAAACTCAAAACTCTCGGTAGACTATGGAGAAAAAGAAACTTCTTTAATGTGATAATGGACAGAGAAGAAAACTCCGTGGCAAACATCATAATTGTGAAAGACAATGACTTACTTAATATTGACAATATAACAACGATATTCAGTCTCATTACATTTATTCAACATTTCCTAAAGGGTTTTAGCCAATTCTATACAGCAAGAAGAAAAAATGAAGGGAGTGAGAAATAATTAAAATTGTATTTATTCACAGATAATATAATTATTTACATATAAAAGTCAATGAATTCTCCAAAGTAAAAGCTATTAGAACTAATGCATGAGCTAAGAAAAGTTTCAGGATCAATATATAAAAATCAATTTTATTTCTATGCATTAGCAACAAGCACTCATAAATTGAAGTGAAAAAGGAATGTCACTTAGAATAGCGTCAAAAAATACCTGCTTCTGGATGAAACTCATAAAAATGTCTTTACATTTGATCTACATGGTGAAAAATTTTTAAAACTTGCTGAGAGAAATTAAAGATGACCTAAATAAACAGAATGGTATACTGTGCTCATGGATCTGAAGACTGGATATTGTGAAGGTGTTAAATATCCCAGATTGATCTATGATTCAACATAATCCACACCAAAATCTCAGCACGCTTTTACAAGCTTACTACAAAAAATGCATATGGAAATGCCAAGGGCAAATCACAATTAAAACAATATTGAGGGGATGGAGAGATGGCTCAGCAGTTAAGAGCCCTGGAAGCTCTTCAGAGGACTGGAGTTCAGTTTCCAGAAATCACATGGCAGCTAACAACCATCTATAACTCCAGTTCCATAGGATCTCACACCATCTTCTGGCCTTAGTGGACATTTCATGACATGGGCACACTTATATACATCCAAGAAACACTCATACACATAAAAATAAACAAATCAAAAAACATTTTTAAAAATCATAATGTCAAAAGGAATAAAATGGAGAACTAACCTTACGCAATTTCAGGAATTATTATAAAGCTGGAATAACCAAGACGGTATGAAATTGGCCACAAGATAAATGACCAATCAACATAATACAGTAGATGGTTCAGAAACAAGCCCACACATAGGGCAGTCAGTAGTCAACAGAGATGGAGGGGATGCTAGGAACAGATAACACCATTCCAAAATGGCGGTAGGACAAGAGAACACTCATGTGCACAAAAGTGCACTATATACAAAACAAGTTCAGACTCATTCATAGACCTAAATGCAAAACGTAAGAATTCTAAACTAAACAGCAAAACGTCTCTCTGATCTTGGATTAGGTAATATATTCTTAGAAATGACACCAAAAGCCCAATCTGAACAAGAAAAAAAAAGATAAATTGTATTTCATCAAAATCAAATCTCTATTCTTTGAAGGATACTAAGAGAATCAAAAGACAAGGCACAGTTTGGAGAAAGTACTTTAAAGTGTATATTTGATAGGGGGTCTGTGTCTAGAACACAAATGATCCTCAACATTATTAATGAAACACTGAAACATTACATAAGCTACATAAGCATTTCACTGAAGTTCTGAAATCTTTCATCGGGGGATTAATTCCCATGCTTCCTTTTTATTTGCTGTTTTGTTTGGTTTGGTTTTGGTTTCTGTTTCATATTTTAGGTCTTTTTGAGAGAGAGTCTCCCCACAGCCCTAGCTGACCTAGTACTCACTATCTGAATGAAGCTGGCCTCAATCTTATGGAGATCCTCCTGCCTCTGCCTCCTCAAATGCTGAAGCTGAAGGCGACCAGCCACCACACCCGGCCTGACATCTAGTGATAGATGTTAACATGATAGTGTTAATATCCCAATAAACCCACCATAAAATTGAAAGTATCACTTATATCAAAAATGTAGTTAATACACCGCACCTACCAAGTCACGTGGTACACTGTAGGATAGATATTGTTTTTGCTCAGGATTCTGTGGTTCTTTGCTACTATCCAGCATTAGAGAATCACTGCACTGCCCAGTATTGTTAATTCAGGAAAAGATCAAAATTTAAAGTCACAAAATTCAGCAACTTGCAAATCAAATCATCATAAATCAGGGACTATATATGTGTAAAGAACTCTCAAAACACAATAAGAGAAAACCTGAGATGAGATCACTTTCGCCCTCATAAAAAGCCAAGGGTGGTGTTGTGAACCCATAATATCAGCACTGGGGAGACGGGTGGATCCCTGGAGCTCAGTGACCAGCCAGTCCAGCTGATTGATGAGTTCCAGATTCAATGAGACACCTGTCTAAAAGAAATAAGGGTGACAGTGATTGAGGAAGACACCTGATGTCAACCTCTGGCTTTCATATGCACATGGCCACACATATGTAATGCACCCACACATGTGTGTGGACACACAAATGAGACTCAGCGTAACTTGTCTCTAGATGAATGTTTATCTAAACTACAATGAGATACTAGTTGGGTACCCCTACTCAAAATGCCTTGGACTATAACTGTTTCAAATTTCACATCTTTTTGGAGTTTGGAATATTGACAAATATGTGATTAAGATCTCTTAGGGATGGGGCCCAAGTCTAAACATGAAGTGCACTTATGTTTCATACATACCCTACATGCACAGCCTGATGGCAATGTTATATAATTGTTTTTAGTGAGCCTTTGTTTTAACTACGACTCTTCATATGAGGTCAAGTGTGGAACTTTCCACTTACGGTATCACATAAGTACTCAAAAGGCTTCAGATTTTGAAGCACTTCAGACAGTGAATTTTCAAATTAGATAAGCTCTGCTTATAAATCCACATACCTGTGAGAATGGCTGAAATTAGAAATATTGGCCATACTAAGTACTGACAAAGATGCAGAGTCAATAGAATTCTCATACAAGTGGGACGTAATATACCTACTTTGGAAAACATTTTGGGATGTCAAAAATTAAAAATCTTTGAGTAGGAGAGATGGCTCAGAGGTTAAGAGCACCTACTGCTCTTCCAGAAGACCTGTGTTCAGTTCCCAACACCCAGTTCAAGCGGCACCTGGAACTCCAACTCTGGCCTCTGTGGGCACCTGCACTCACATGCATATACCCACACAAGGCACACACACACACACACACACACACACACACACACACACACACATGTACATAATTTAAAAGAAGATAAATCTTAAAAAACTAAAAATATACCTATATACGACCGAGCCATTCTTCTCCTGGATGGTCCCCAAAGAGAACAAAAGCTCGTATCCATACAGAGACTTGTGAACAAGTGCTCACCGCAATGATATGTGTAAAAGGCTCAGAATGGAAAACTTCAAATGTCTGTTAACTAGTAAACAAATGATGATACTGACAGGCAATAATACTCAATAACAATGAGGAATGGACCACTGATGAATTCAAGAAACTAATAAGAAGATACAGAACAAAGAATTAGTGCTATTTATATTAATTTTACAGAATGTGAACTATTCCATAATGTCACAAAGCCCCTCAATGTTGAGCTGTAAGTGATGCAGCAGGTGCCGGCCCTTTGGGGGAGCTTTTAGGAAATGTGTTCACTTTATTGTCATGGTTTCATGGGAGTTTCACATATCCAAGTTAATCAAACTGTACATGTTAAAAGTATCTAACTTATGTTTCAATTATATTCCAGCAAAACTATTAAAACATACATAGAAAGCATAGAGTGATAAGGAGTATGAAATAATTTAAAGACACGGTCTACTTTCATTTTATTTTGTCATGCTGTGGTGTGGGAAGCTTTTGAGAGGTAGTACTGTGCCTGGGTCAGCTGAAACACAAGTACACATTAGTCCACTAAGTGGACTCAATAGGTTGTTTACACATATACACGTGTTTATTTATGTAACAACAATAATTCAGGATGAGGTCAGGGAATTGAGAGGCAATGTAGGGATGTGAGAGGAGCAGGAAAGGAAAGCAGTGGATAGAAATGATATAAACACAGTACTCCTTATGAAATTCTCAACAAATAAAATGTAAGTTAAAAAAGAGTATTATGAAAGAGTAAAAGGATCATGAAAGTTTGCAGATGGTGGGAATAAAGGAGATGTCTCAAAACTCAGAACTGAGGAAACGAACATTTCACCTCGAGAGAAGAGTATTACCTGCTGGTTAATCAGAGAAAGAACCGCCTGGTCCCTGCAACCATTTCTAACAGCCAAGAAGAGACCATCTTGTCAACAGTGATCAAGAAAAACCAGCAGAAGACTGGTGCAGCAGTTAAAAGCACTGACTGCTATGCAGAGGACTTGGGTTCGACTCCCAGCACCCACACGGTAACTAACCACTATCCATTACTCCAGTGAAAGGGCAACAGATGCCTCTTCTGACCTCCACAGGCACTGCACCACACATGCATGCAGGCAGAACAGCCATACACATAAACAAGCAGATAAATAAATAAATAATGAAAGAAAAGCCAGCAGAATTTAGGAGATTATGGAAGCTTCATTATCGAGCTCTCTTCCTCTAAAATCCCCAAGCATCAGGAAAACTCCAGGAGAAAAAAAAACTTTGCAAAATCGGAGTGACTGAGATCAAGTGACTTTGATTTTAATGCCCATGGTTAAGCAGAATCTCCGTGTCTTCTGATTAGGCCCTTTGCTAGGAGGTCGCATCCTATATTGGTTACTTTCCTCACTGCAAGAACAAAGTATCTGTCAGAAGCAAGCTAAGGGAGGAAAGACGAACCCTAACCCATGGTTTCAGAGGTTCTCTGTCCATCTTGGCCAGGAAGACACGGCACTGGGAGTGGCTCAGCCTGTGCAGCAGGAGCTCCACGCAACCTAGCCCAGGACACACAGATCAGGCTAGGACAGAGGTTGGTATACTCTTCAAATGCCCACATCTAATGACCTACTTCTGGCAGTAAAGCTCCAGCTTCCTAAAACTCCACAGCCTCTAAATTATGACACTCCAGATTCAAACCTAACACCTGCACACACAGGTATATCAGTATATTACATCGATTGTAAAATTGATATTAAAAATATAAGTTGTAAAAGTATAAAACATAAACAGATAAAAACCAAGGAGATCACCTTGGTTCTTCCCACTTTTGAAATTATCTTGCAAACTGGAGTGACCACACCTCAGATTGGAGACCACTGAACTAGGTAAAGCAGCCCAATCATATATAATGAACAGGGAACATTCAGACTTGTCCCTGGAAGACTGTCCCAATATTTTTAAAATAGAAATATTTATGATAACCAACATGGGAAACAGTTGGCCCTTACAGAAGAAAATTACTGGTCCAAATTTTAGCCATTTAACAGACTGTCAAGCAACCATTTCAAACAATGTTTTCAAAGCAAAGTCTCTGGCTTGCAGTGATGCTCATGAGATGCAGTACATGGAAAAAGCAAGTTACAATACTCTGATTCAAAGAAGAATTATTAATGTATCACAGAGAAAGTTGGGAAGAAATGTGAGACGTGGCAAAACCGTGGATCACTGTGCACTTCTACTTTGTTTCGCAACTACTTCAGAATGAAGATTTTCCAATATATAATTATGAAAACACAATAACTGTGTGAAGAAAACACAATAAATAATGTAATTGTGCTGGGTGTGGTGATGGGTCTTTATAAACCCAGCACCGGGAATCTGCAGTTAGAGGATTTCAGGCCCAGCCTGGGCAACATAGCAAGACCCTGTCTCAAAATTTCAAGTAATCAACTAAGTCCATGAGGCAATATAGTCGTTACTTTTCTCATTTCTGTGAAATATAAAAGAACTTGATGAAAGAAACTTAACCGGCAAACAGCTCAAGGGTCCAGTCCATCAGGGCGGGGGAGGCACAACGGCAGGAGCCCACAGCAGCTGATAACACTGCATCCCCCGTCAGCAAGCAGAGAGATGATCCTGGCACTCAGCTCATTTTTCCCTTTATATTCAGTCAGGGCCCCAGCTGGCTACACGCAAGGTGTGGGTCTTCCCACCTCTATCAACTCCGTCTGGAAACTCTCTCACTGAAATGCCCAGGAATTTGGCTCTCAGTGTTGATCATCACAGGCTGTAGAGGGCAGCTATGCTGAAGAAGCGCCTGGGATCTGGTGAAAGATTGGGAAGGTTAGGTGTACATTTTTAAGATTAAAAAAAAATCAGAACTTTATGAACCACATAAAGGGTCTGGGCCCTTAACAAATGATCAAAGCAGGGTCCATCCAGCTTGGTCATTCTGGTCTTCTACCTGTTTGGATTCTCTGTCAAACCCTAAACAAGGCCTTACCATATAACAGGCTTCTGCAGTCAGTTGTCCTGTGTTCTCACACTGCATGATCAGGCCCAGAAAACATCTTATTACTCCCCTTGGGAAAAACAGCCTTCTTGTTTTTTCTTTTAAAGATGATGCTTGAGAGATGTTCTGGATACCGCATCCCAGAAAAGTACAAGTGAAGATTCAGGGTAGAGCAGAAAAAAAATGAGTAAGAGCTGAGAGGCTGAGAGGTGAGAATCTCTAGTCTGAAGGGATTACGGAACGTTGAGCATCCACAGGCTACCAAATTCCAGAACTCTGTGACTAGGGATATCCTCTAAAATGTGATCCAGGTTTAGTTCCAGACATAAAAGGAAGCAATTTCTCTCACAGTGAGTAATAAACGGATTGGAACTTATTGGAATTCATCACCCCCAAGAGGTGCTGCTGGCAGGAAATATAAATGCCTTCCAAAAAGGTTCAGATAAATTTATGAATGACAGAATTGTAAATGACCTCTCCTGCACACTTCCTCCTGCTCCCTGTTTCCAAAGCAGACATGGTCCTCAGAGGCTGAGCAGGAGTTAGACCCCATGAATGCTGGCTGCCCAGATTTTCCTCTGCTGCCAGGCAAGGTCAAGGCCCCCATTCTGTGTTACCATGGCATCTGCTGTTTCAACTTGTCACATCCCGGCCCACATGGTTATAATTCCTCATTGATGTGCCCACAGCCCAGCTATGAAGAGATCCACAAGAGCAGAGTCAGTACTGAGTAGGTCTTCAATAAATGAGGGTTGAGAGAAAGAATGCAGACTCTACCTGTCCTTGTTAGCCAATGCAGCCTGGAAAGACAGAGGTTTTCACACTGCGGGAATGTGGATTTCTTGTTGTGTTTTCTAGTACTCTACTCCCCAAACTATGCATTTCCAGAGCAGAGAATCTGGGGTGGCAGAGGCGTCTCTGCTTACTCCAGGACCCTTTCATCCCTCAGACTTGCTCACCAGATGGTTATGTTATCTGTCCTTATGAGTTTCTGAGCATTCATCTGAAAATCAATTCATTGGGAATTTGACGGTAAAGTACATTGACCTCTGTTTTATGAAGACCACTATCTCCTACACCTCCTGTAACACTTTGCCTAATAGCATTAATCTTACCCATGTGTCTGCCATGACTCTAGGTTGAAGATCTAGGAGTTTAATTTTACTTTTCCACTAATGGTTCATCAGCCTTGCGAATCTTGTAAACACTGCCTCTAGAAATGCTGCGAATTGCTAAATTTTAAAATAATCTATTCAGAGACAATATTTGTTCAAAAGGGACTTTTACATATTCACAAGATTTTACTTAAGGCGTCTTATACTTTGGTAAAGTGTACAGGGTACAGTTTCCTTCACCATGGCATTTCTTGACTATTATATGATTGGCAGAAAGATCATAGCACCATGGAGTTCTTCAAGTTGGAAAAGACATTCAAGATTTTCTACTCAAATATCTTTGTTTCACAAGTTTTTAAAATGTGGTGACAGATAGCGACATCTAGCCCATTGTTAACTGCACAGTGTCCAGGAGTGGTAACACCACTTTCGGTCTTCAGAAACATGAGAGAATAACCACTGTGTCAAATATCCCTGATGCTGAGTTGGTGGTGCCAGTGGCCTGGCAGGATGGGCCATGTGCCACATTCTCCTGGTCAGGGCTCATTTGAACTACTGTATCATTAGAGATCACCTGAGCATGGGTAAGCATGTCAGTTATTTGCTTTAATTAGGTTCTCTAAAATACAACTGCTAAAATGGTACAAAATTTGTATGGGTAAAACAAACAGTAAGGTCCTGCAAGGAGTTCCAGAAGTTCAGAGCCAGACTGACTAAGATTGAGATCCAGCAATGGAAAGCCAAAGCCAGAAGAAGCTGTAAGTGTGTGGATCCTCCAGCAGAAGAAAGTGGCACAGAAAAACTCAAGATGATGTTGATGCCCACAGTGTACCCAGAGACAGTGGGAACTCATGTTCCAGGTCGTCAGATTGGATGATATGCCAAGACCACAAGCGCTCCATGAGCCTAGTCTCCCTAAGCGTCATCCCTCAGCAATTTTCAAGAGTAAGTTGATGTCACAGTTATGAAAGATATCATAGGGGAAATGGAGTTATGGAAAGCAGAAGAAATGAAAGGCTAGATCGTCCTTGGCCAGACTCCAGATCTCTGCATAAATGGGTTTCAAGTGACCACTTCTCCCCTTGAGCACACACTGCCCAAGCCATGCCTCCACCAGAACTGGGTTATCTTTCTAGATGTAGTGGGAAGAGCAGAGGAGAAAACTTTCTAATATGAAAGGGACCCAAATCCCCAAAGCCCTCAGTTCTCAGTGAGTTCTATAGCGAAAGTGCAAAACATGTGAGTAAAATGCACTTTGGATCAAGTAATTACATCAGACTCCAGTGATACCTGTGTGAGAAGCCTGCACAGAGTGCCAGGGCACAAGGGCTCTGCACTGATATCTGTGGTCTGACTTATGGTTCATTTGTCCTTTGGGGAATAATGGTTTCAAATTCTAGGCAAATGTCTAGTGATTTGAGATTGCAGGTTGCCGACAGACGTTGAGAAGAGAAGCAAGACCAGAGGAGACTAGAAAGCATGGCTCCAGGCCAGAACCTCTGCCATTCAATGTCTTGGACCATAAAAGGCTTTCCTATCTCTGGGTTAGACACATACCATTCAGAGATACAGTGATGCTTTGTGTAGATGGCGGGGGTGGGGGGCAGGGGAGACACAAGTTGTTTCTCAATCACCTATTTAAAGTATAGTTTATTGAGACCATAATTAGCATTGTATTTAATTTCGGAGATGCGTTAGTGCTTCTGGTCACCAGCCAAGACAACCTGTTAGGTTTTGAAGGTTTTGAAAGCTTCTGTTATGATTTTCAGAAATCAGCAAGACCCTGAGGATAGAAGAAAAGACCACAGCAGTGCAGAGACAGCTCTGTGACATGCTATTTCAAGCAGACAGAGCAAGTATCTTTTTAGAAAAGAAACTGAAGAAAGCACTGAAAGAGGAAAACTTGCTGAGTCCAACTTTTGTCATAAGGGATAATGTCATGCACATTAGTTCTTACCTTTCCTAATGTCTCGGATGCTTTAGAAAAAAAAGAAAAAAATTGGGCCAGCAGGTAAGGATTCTTGACACCCTGCCTGACTCCTGAGTTTAGTTCTCCTGGAACTTAGTAGGAGGGAAAAACTGACTCCTGCAAGTTGGCCTCTAACGTCCACACAAAGTACATGCCTACACACACACACACACGTGTGCACACACACACACACACACACACACTTAAACTGAATGAACAGCCCACGGTCCTTGGGCTAAGCTGAAGAAGAAGAGAGAGACAGGTTAGACTAGACTTTAATCAGGTTGCCAAGATACAAGGAGTTTCTAATTCTGTCCGTGATTTGAATGTATGGAGACCCTGAAGAGAGGAGATGAACCTGTTTAAGAAATTGATGGGGCAGGCTGGCCATGGTGGTGCATTCCTTTAATCCCAGTACTACGGAGGCAGAGGCAGGTGGATCATTGTGAGATAACAGCCTGGTCTACATAGCAAGTTCCAGACCAGTTGGAGCTACAGGGAGATCTTGTCTCAAAAAAGACAAACAAAAAGAAATTGCTAGGAAGAGGAGGGTGAGCAGAGTCCAGGCACAGCATAGTGCCAATACAATCCCAGTACCAGGAAGAAGAGACTGAGCCTTTGGGAGCCCAATATTACCCAAACTCTGCTTTTCTGAAAGGCTGCAATTCTGTGGACCTTCCCCACCCCACACATGTACACACAGGCCATTCATGAAGACCTTGCTTTCCCTCAGGTATGTCTTTTGCTCTGGGCTGCAATTGTAGTATCTAGCATATGAAACCTTCACCCTGGACACCTGCTGCTCACTGTTGCCTTCGTGTTCACCACAGATGAGGCCTGCTATTAGAAAAGATGGAGATGGAGAGAGAGAGAGAGAGAGAGAGAGAGAGAGAGAGAGAGAGAGAATCATAGTCCAGCCAGCAAGCATCTCCTGTCTCCTGTCTTCCTGTACCAGTAAATGTCTGTGTTTTCTGCTCTGAAGTCCCACCACCCTGGATCCCCAACACACCTTTGGTATATTACTGTATTCTTGTATGAGCTAGGTGAGGGGAAATCTTACTGCCCAAGCCTGAAGCTCCCTGCTAAATGACCCTAACCGATGAGGAATAATTAAAAAAAGGACACAAGCCAGCAAAGGTTTCTCCCTAACAGCTACAGCTGTTAGGTTTGGAACAGCAGTAACTGGAAAATATGGAACACTTGGAGCTAAATGTGGAGCATAAATTTAAGAATAATATAACGTGAATTTCTTTTTGTTCTTAGCAGTAGTGATGTTGAAATGAAGAAGGGTATTTGAAAAGCATCATTCCATTGTTTTAAAATGGTAGCTTAGTAGAATAGATTAGGAACAGCAAAACTTCTCTCCTAGTAGAGCCCTCTATTGCCAGGACTTACTGCAGAGTCTGCTGAAGAAAAGAGAGATGTGTCTAACAATGATATCTGCATATCAATTTCCTGATCACATTCCCCGTCTTGTTAGACTATACCAAGTACTACCTTCTTTCTCCATATGCCAGTTCCAATAAATCTATTTATGCTGGAAGAAAATAAAATGAGTAATTGAGAGTTTGTGGCTTATAACTCAAGGAGTCAAAAAATAGACTAGAAGACTCAGGAGAAAGAAAGATGGCAATAGGCCAGAGCCTGTAGGGGAATGTACCTAAATTTGGACTATGTCTGATGCAATTTTAAGTGATTGCCCATAAATGCTATTTGCTATCCAGAGATAATCCTTAAGTAGAAATCTTCTATGTTAGAACTAACTTAAGATAGATTTAGTGATGATCAAAGTATGCAAGGCACAGAACAAACAGAGAATAGCAAAATATGAAATCAAAAGCTAGGTAGAAGAAACACCAGCTTCCTACTAAACTTTAGTGTGAAGAAAAGATATTAACTAATGAGTTAATGTTTGTGTCCTCCTAAAACTCATTAATGAAATCCTTGCCCTTGTTGTGATGGCATTAGGAGGTGGGGCTTTAGGGAAGTACATAGGTCATGAGGTTGAAGTCTCAATGGATGGAATTCATGTTCTTACAAGAGGCCCTTGTGTGGGGACTGGCAGTGATGCTCACCAGATCTAACCATGATGATGATGTGATCCTCAACTTCCAGTCTCCAGAAATACAAGAAATGTTTCTCTCGTTTATATACTACATAGTCTGTGTCATGGATCCTGGGATCACATACCAGAATGTGGGAGTCACGAAAAATTTGGCAACAATAAAGGGCTTTTATTTTTACTTTTTATTTTTGGCCATTCATATTCACCACATGTATGTGCACATGTGGAGATCAGAGCTCAGCTTCACCTTATCGTTCTTCACCTTATTTATTTCATTTCAGTTGGTCATACATGAGTGCCCTGTATTTGCATCATTTGAATCCCTCCCCACACTTCAACCTCTTTCCTGTTCCTCCCTCTAAAATTCATAATCTCTTCTTTAATTGTTGTTGTTGTTGTGTGTATGTGTATACCTATATCTTACTTAGTTCAATTAGTGTTACCTATATATGCATGTATTTAGGGATAACCACTTAGGACTGAGGACGATACAACACGGTTGTCTACACAAAACCTGCAAAGACCACATCAGTTTCTAACCAATAGGGATGGAGGAAAATTTGACAAGGCCCCAACCCTAGATGGAGGGTCCAGGCTTCTGAGAGGGAGAACCAGTTTTCTTCAGGGACAAGTCTACAATTCTGAATCACCATCCACTGCATGCTACAACACCTACCTGCCAGATAAAGTGTACCCACCAGCATAGCATCACAATGGTCACAGGGTTAACCAACCACTTCCTGAATGAATTTGAAGCCTGATCCACAGAAGGAATTTCATGTCTGGTATTGGAAACATGGTCAAAAGCGTATGACTAGGAAGTCATATGGAGGGGAACATGCTGGTGCTGTTTCACTAAGTTGTCATGTTGTCAAACTATCTACGTAAAATGTATGTTTAACCATAGATGTGTGTGTCTCTCAGGTGCGGTCAGAGAAGCTTATTATTGCAGTGGATGGTGGTTAAGGTTTTTGAAGGTACAAATATCAAAGTTAATTGAAGCTCAAGCATCTGGTGTACCTGAGGTGTTACTGACAGTGTTCATCCATGCTGCGTAGTATGATTCAATACAGCCTTGGATCTGAACACATAACCTGAACATTTTGCACAGCATAATCCATCAGACACCACCAGCAAATCAACTGAGTGAAGAGGCAGCCCACAAAATAGAAGAAAATGTTTGCCAGCTATACGTCTGACAGAGTCAGATTAGTGCTCTCTAGAATATACAAAGAACTAAAAATGCTAAACATGGAGAACCAAACAACTCAGTGAAAAACTGGGCTATGGAAGTGAACAAAAAATTCTCAAAACAAGTACAAATAGCTAATAGACACTTTTTAAAGTATTCAACATCTTTAGGCATCAACGAAATGCAGATTAAAACACTTTAAGAGTCCATCTCACTCCAGTCAGAATGGCCATCATCAGAAATAGAAAGGACAACAAATGCTGATGACAATGTGGGGAAACCCTTAGACACTGTTGGTGGAATGTAAACTAGTGGAGCCACCTTGGAAGTCAGAATGGTGGTCTCTCCAAAAACTAGAAACAGAACTTCCATAAGATCCAGCTGTGTCACTCCTGGGCATATACCCAACAGACTTTACAATGTACCCCAGAGGTACTTGCACATCCATATTCCTTGCTGCTCTATTCACAATAGTTAGGAAATGGAATTAACCTAGATGTCCATCTGTTGATGAGTGGATAAAGAAAATGTGCACATACACAATGGAATATGACTCAGCTGTAAAATGTGAAATTTACAGGTTAAATATACGAAACTGGAAAACATTATACTGAGTAAGATTACCCAGATTCCAAATCACAAACACCACATTTTATCGTCCATATGTGGACCCTAGCTTCAACTCTTTTGTTTTCATTTTTTTTATGTTTCACCTGGAGTACATATGGAAGCCAGGAAACTGGAAACAGACCACTGCAGGTGCATTTAAGAAGGACAACTAATAAAATTAAGGGAATTCGAGAGTACAGAGGGGGAAAATTCCAGAGGTGTAAAGATTCAAACATGGAGGGATAGAGAATGAGGAAATGAGGCTGGGGGAAGGCTTAACCAAAATGAAGGACCTGCACTCTCCCAACTCCCTAAATCATGTAACTAGAGGGGACATGAAGGAACAGGGGAGGGGTACCCAGGGGTAAAGGTGTAAGTGGGGGAGGAGCAGGAGCAGAGAGGAGCAGGGGCAGAGGGCAGTTAACCAAAACTAAGGATGTTTGAATCTCATACCGGGAAACGCTCCTTTTTGACTAGCCTTCGTAGTGCTGGAAGGCGCTCTGTAGCTAGTCGGGGAGAAAAGGCGTCAGTGGTCTTACCCAGCACTGGATCCCGTGTGCTACGACACCTACCTGCCACATAAAGTGCACCCATCGGCATAGCATCACGATGGTCACAGGGGTCACCAACCACTTCCTGAATGAATTTGAAGCCTGATCCACAGAAGGAATGTCATGTCTGGTCCTGAAAACATGGTCAAAAGCCTATGACTAGGAAGTTCATAAGTACTTGGAGGGGAACATGCTGGTGCTGTTTCACTAAGTTGTCATGTTGTCAAACTACCTACTTAGAATGTATGTACAACCTGTGTGTGTCCCAGCAGTAGTTAGAGAAGCTTCATATTGCAGAGGATGGTGGTTAATATAGAGACTCACTAACTGGTCGTGTGGACTATGAGTTTGCAGCTGCAGATGTGGCATCTGTTTCACTCTCACCCATCCAAGATTCATAGAACCTTCTAGAAGAGTGGGCTGAAAGAATGTAAGAGCCAGAGGATAGGGAGAAGTGCTGTGAAATACTATTGTGTTCTGGACACAACACAACTGATGTACACAACTCACAACAGCCGTGGTCGCCTGCGCAAGATGTGTACAGTTCAAGTCAGTCAGAAATCCAACATAGGTGGGGGAGGGGCTCATGAGGCTGCACACATGGAGGAGGAGTTATTGGCAGTTGATGGTCATCAAGGCAAAGAAAATCATTTTTCTTTGAGGATGTGGCTGCTGATAGGTTGTCCATACCATAGTGGATGTCCTGACACCTATGTGCATGTAGTCAGCACTAATTGACTTGGGGCTATTAATAATAATAGATAATATGAACCAGGGAGAAAGATGGGTTGGTTATGGGGAGGTGGATAAGATCAAAATGCATTATATATAAAATTCCAAGAAAAATTATATTATTTTTAAAAATACTTCGTGAAACATCTCAGTTCAGATTTGAGACTACTGTACACCATGAATTTCAGTGTTCTTTTACTCTGCATACCAACTTTTCTGCATTTATAGGAACCTAATACTTTATAAAAACTGATTTTCAATATTTTCCTACCTAATTACATCCCTCAGCATGTAAGTTTCAAATTAATGCATCTTTGGGCTATATTGTATTCGGCTGTTAAATTTTTTTAAATTGCAGTTTGAATTGCTGGCTTGCATTTCAGTAAAACAGGTTCAATGAAATTTGGCTTGGGATTAGACAAGAATTTCTAACAATTTCTGAAATGGCTTTAAATATACTACTGCCATTTTGTATTTATATGAAATGATGTTCTCAGCATTGGTGATTATAAAATCAAAATATTGACCAATTCCAAAAGATGTGGAAAATCTATGCATCCCATTCAGTCAAGAGTTAATCATGTAAAAGTAAACAAGTGCATTCACCTCATTATCCTGAAATTTTGCTTTTATCTTTAATAAACACTAAAATTATATTGATACCAAAGAATTGTTTTTAAATTCTCTTATGATTTATTATTATATCACTAGATGTTTGATTCGTATACTTATTTTATATACTTACAAACCCTGAGTCATGAAAAAGGGGTGAGAGGAAAAGATTTTAAGAAGTCTTGGTCTATGGTACTTTATTGTAACTGCCAAAATTGGCTAAAATGCTAGTACAAAGCAAAATTAAATTTTACAGAAAGAGATCTGTAAAACAAAGTAAAGAAAAAATCTTACCTCAAGTTAGTATCCTAACCACACAGAGAAACTATTCCAAGATGATTTAAAACACATCTCTCAGCTTTACATGCTAAATAGAACAATGTTTAAAGATAAAATACTATAAAGAGATTATGCGCTGTCTTTATCCAATTATATTGGGGATTGCATTGTTGGTTTTACTGTTTTATGTTTTGTGTGTATTGAAGGATGAAATAAATCAATGATTACACTGAGATTTTTTGAGAACTGGAATTTTAATATTATAGAAAGGATTACAGGCATAAAATCAATGAGTTTCAATAGAAATCTCATAATCCTGAGTTATAATTGCAAGTATCAGCATGAACTCATGAAGAATTTCAGCTTTTGGAATACTTGAGCTTTCTCCTGGTTCCATGTGCCAAAAGCTTTAGAGCAGTGACTACTCAGCAGCAGCGAGCAGCATTCAGGTCTGGATTATGGTCTCTAAATATTTTTCCCCAAAGAACTCTTCATGAAAAGGTGATCTATTTCAGTTCTGGAACAGATGAGCCTGAAATATAGTAAAAATCAGGATGGTGATTAAGGACCAGGGAGTTTCTTCTTTGCTTCTTCCAAAAGGACTCCTCATCCAAGTTGAAAAGGATCCCAAAGGAGGAACCAAATCAGCCACTGATAGAGATAAACTCTAGCAGGTTGATATCATATCAGCTATATTTCAATCCATAAATCCAAAATCAGACTAAAGAACTAACAACAGCAAAAAGTAATGTTTAGTAGTAACTACTGGGAAATTAGGAAAGCAACTAGTCTGAAAACTGCTAAATGCTGGAAAAACATCAAGTATTTCTCTTTTTCTTCTATAGGAGTTATATTTCAAAGTAACAAAATTGATGGCAGGGTGAAGCTATCCTTTATATTATCATTTGAAATACTAACTGAAGATAAAATGGTAGAATGAGAGAGTCAGAATTTGGCAGCCAGCAATGAGCTGATGCTCTAGACAGCAACCATCAGTGCTGATGTCACAGAGACCCTGGTCATCATAGCTCTCCTACTGAGAGTGTAGGATTCCATCCATGAAATGGTTTTGCCAAAAGCAATAAAAAATAAAATGTGAGTGTAATCAAGCCCCTAGTTCTAACTACAAAATTAGAGGAACAGAGGAACTTATTAAATGACACCATGGGATCCAATTAGCAATGCCCAGACAGTGTTTAGGAAAAACAATTTGGTTCCTTCAATGAGTCAGATATAAAGGAAAAAAGGAAGTGAGAAAGATGGAAGGAGAAGCTTTGGGTTGAGTGGCTCAGGCTAGCTATCAACAACTGCGATGTGAGGACAGATGAGAGCTGTAAAACATAGAGGGAATGAAATGACCAAGCATGCGAATGCCAGTCCAAGATCAATGCCAATCAGGGGCTTGTTGTTACGATCATGATGTTCTATAAATGAAAAGCATCCCTAACTTTCAGAGATGTGAAGTACCTACAGGTAAACTGCTGCAAGGTGGGAACAAGGGCGGTGATGGGGTATGCAGAGGGAAGACGACTGGCTGTGAGCTCACAATGCAGACTGTTACATATCTGCAGATTTGTCATTTTCCTCCCTTCTATGTCCTTAAAATTGTCCCATCATGAAGCTTTTGAGAAGCAAGAGGGAAACAAAAGAGAGCACTGGATTTTCACCGGGCGTGAGTAATATTTGAACCTTGTCATTGAGGGGCTTATCCACAACAGCTATGAGACCAGAGACCTCTAGGAAGCGTTCAAAGCTTTACTTTGCCATCTTCCCTGTGGCTTATACTGTCATTGTTATCTTTCCTTTATTTTCTCTTTAATATGTTCAGAAGTCCTCTCTGCCCTCTAGACCTTACTGAGGAGCCTGAGGCCAGTGCCAGCAGCAGTTGCCTGTGTGCCATGTAAGCACTTGGCCTCTGAGGAGTAAAAACAGTGTGGCATTCACGGACTAAGGTCACCGACTACAACTCCAGGACTCAGTTCTGGCCTGGAGTCTTGCTTGTTTTCCCAGTCAAATGTTTGGTTTTTGTTTGTTTGTTGTTTTCCAGTACCTTTGGCCAAAGTATATAGTATGGCTATCTATAAACTTCTACTTATCCTCAAAAAATTAAAGAATTATCAAGTATTCCACAAATTCTACCCCAAATCATTGCAAACAGACTCTCTGAGAGGTTCTATACACCCACGTTCATAGTGATGCTTTAATAACACCTAAAGCGTGGAAACAATCCAGGAGCCTATCAACAAATGAATGGATAAGAAAAATGTGGCCTATCCATACAATGGAATATTATTCAGTCTTTTAAAAAAGAAATTCTGTGATAATGTACAGTATGGATGAATCTAAAGGATGTTATGCTAAGTGAAATAAGCTGGTCACAAAAAAAAAAAAAACAGGTCCCATGTAATTCCACTTCTACCAAAAAATAATAATAATAATAATAATAATCCATAGAGTAGTCCAAATCATAAGGCCAGAAGATAAAATGATAGCAACCAGGGACTAGGGGAAGGTGGAATGGAGAGTTGTTTAATGGGTACAGAGTTTCGGTTTTACAAACTGAAAAGATTTATGGAGGTAGATGATGATGGTTATGCCATGTTCTGAATGTGTTTAATGTACATAATCCACCATTGGTTTAATACCGTTACGTGAATGATATACGTACAGTGGTTACAATGGTAAAATCTATGTTACATGTACTTTACAACAATTTAAAAATTGGAAAAATATGTACTGATCTGTCATACCCTGACATTACCCTGGAAAGTTAGAAAACTATGATCTAAGGGAAATCTAGTCCAAGAGTTAGAGATTCTCCCTATATATTCTGTGGCATATGAAAACATCTTTGGGGCTGGATAGATGACTCAGCAGTTAAGAACGCTTACTGTTCCATCAGAGGAGAAGAGTTTGGATCCTGGCATGTATACTGGGCAACACAAAAATGCCTGTAACTCTAGCTACAAGGTCTATAGCACCCCCTTCTGGCCTCCCTGGGGACTGTGCACACCCACATGTACCCCTCCACACACACACACCACAAATAAAATAAAATAAATCTTTAAAAATAAATGAATAAAATAAACACCTTCCACCATAAATTTAAGATAGTTCTAGTTTGTAGTAAGTCAAATGCAGTAAACATCCTCCCAAGCATTCTGTTTCCACCTTTAATGTTGAGATCAAAAGATTCCTATTGGGACTGGAGAGATGGTTCGGTAGTTAAGAGCACAGGCTGCTCTTGCTGAGGAGCTTGGTTTGATTCTCAGCACCCAAATGGCTGCTAAAAACCATCCATAACTCCAGTTCCAGGGGATCTGATACCTCTTTCTGATCTCTTAGCATTGCATAACATGAGTGCATTTGCATATATGCAGGCAATATACTCGTACACATAAAATAAAAATAATAAATTAAAAAAGATTCCTCTTGATATAAATCAGAGCCAGGTTTAGTAGAACATACATGTAGTCCTAGCCACCCAAAAAGTTGAAGCAGGAGGAACACTTAAGACTAGGAATCAAGGTCATTCCTGGCAATGTGGCAAGAACTTGTCTCCAAAGAAGGTACTAATATTCACTGAATGACACAAATTTCTTCCTCAGTGAGATCTTCATCTCCTTTTCTCTTATTTTCCAAGCAATAATACATTTGGATGGTTGAAAAATCATTCCTCTGATTTGACCTGGTGAGAAAAGTCCAAGAAAAGTAGCCTATCTCATTTAAATAAAGCAATTATAGTGGGCTAACTTCATATTAGTCTTCGTTATTAACTTCAAAATGAATACTGGAATTAGTTCCTGGATAGTACATCAGGATCCATCTATTGGGGAAGCCCTGTCTCTGAGGAGAAAATTACTGGAACCCTTTCAAAGTGCCTTGAAGAACTACAGGTGGAAGAGTGAGCAGTCTGGAGGCAGTGGGATGAAGGTGCTAAGGACTGAGTTGTCAAGAATTTGAAGATTCACTGTCAGTCCCTCGGCTTCAGAAAGTTCATATATCTCCATGAGTTTTAGTTTCTAAGGTTTTTCTGTGAGGCAGGAATTGGTTTGGGGTTTGGGTTCTGATTTTTTTTTTTTTTTTTTGAGACAAGATCTCATGAAGCCTAGGCTAGCCTCCAGCCCACTTTGAAGCAAAGACTAGTCTTGAACTCCTGATCTTCCTGCTTCTACCTCCCAAGTGCTGGGATTGCAGGCATGTGACAGGGCTCTCCACAGTAGGAATGATTTCATCTACTTTACAAGCATTTGGGATGAGGGAGAGAAGGCATGATGCTAGTTATCACTTCTTATTTGCAGGTGGATTGAGACCAGATCTTAGCCAGAATAAGACCTAGTATATTCTTCCAAAATTCTTAGACTTCTTAGACTTTAGAAAGACACTGAATAGGCATTACCAAGCCAGACCCAGAACAGCAGGAAGAGACAGTGACTCTGAGAGATGCTGCCTGCTGATTCACAGGAAAAGGATAATTGCCATTTGGAAGGTGGAGAAGGAGAAGCAGGATTGGAAACAGTATATTTCGTGCAGATTTCTAAGGTCTCAACAGTTCTTGCACGTAAACTGGATGATTTATAGAAAACTCTAGCCTATGTCGAAAACGCTTATACTCTGTTTGCCTTAACCAATGTATTGGAACCAATAAGACTGTTTCATCTCCAGATTTATATAAAGGTCTTTCAGATAGTCATGGGAGAAGTATCTATACAGCAGCATTTATAACACCAGTTGAGACGTTGGATTTTAATGAGTTCAGTTTGAGTCAAGGACTGTGTTTATGACTTACACTGCTGGTCAAAGAGATACACAAACAGATGAGCATTTTTAACACAACTTATGATCATAAAAGTGCTCTGTTCATTGACAGCTTGGAGCTGCACCTGGGTCATCACAAACTGTAAACCAGAGCAGAATCCAGGTTAATCTCCTATGAAACTTAGTCAATACCACATTATATCCTAGG
Organism: Eospalax fontanierii; assembly: GCA_035773235.1. Taxonomy (NCBI): domain Eukaryota; kingdom Metazoa; phylum Chordata; class Mammalia; order Rodentia; family Spalacidae; genus Eospalax; species Eospalax fontanierii. Next base: position 116,276,944 of record CM069526.1, read on the forward strand.
ACCCAAAGGTGTGAAAAAAGATAGACTGTAGGAGCCTCACTTTGATATTTTTTTCTGGCCAAACCACACCTGCAATAATATGTTTAAATTATTTTCTCCAAAAATATAAAGAACTCCTAAGACACTATAATATATTCTAAAGAAAGAACAATTTCTAGAAACCATCATGGATGAAGTCTTGCTCAAAGAATAAATAAAAAGCAAAAATTTAGAGAAAGGCAAACCTGGTCCTTAAACATTCCACGGTTATCAAACTACGGGAGCCAGGGTGATTCAGTGGTTGAGGTTACAGATGGGAAAACCTCAAATCACAACCAAACATGTATTCTAGTGCTTAGACATGACTCAAAATCATGGTGAGTTTCTGACATTAAATGTAAGCAGGTGGGACCTCGACAGCCAGCTCAGAAGTGTTATAACACAGGGCTTGTGTATTACCTAGAGAGTTGCTTTGATGATCACTGTTATGATCTGGTTGTTTTGTCTCCCCCAAATTCATATTTTGAAATCTTAACCCCAAAAGTGATAGTGTTAAGAGGTGGAATTTATAGAGAGGTAACTAGATCATGTCCGGAGCGCCTTCACGAAGAGGATCAGTGTCTCTAGGCATCGGTCACTCTCTTTCCACGATGTCGAAGGTAACATCTGTGAGCCAGGAAATGGGCTGTTTACCAGTACCACTCTGATCTTGGACTTCTCAGCACCAGAACGATGAGAGACAAATTTCTGTTTATACACTACCCAGCCCATGGCATTTGTTACAGTAGCCCACAGAAATGATGATTATCATGCAGAGCCAACATTTAACTTCTCCAAGGCTTGGTCTCCTTTTATAAAAAATAAAGATCATGAAAAGAATCACCTCCTATCACTTGCAAAAATTCAGCCAAATTATCTTGAGCTCAGCATATTAATGACATCCCTGGGAAAGACAAAACAGGACTCCCTCACCAATTTGACAACTCTAGGCCTTTCCTAGGGGCAGCCAATGATGAATTGGATGCTTGCTTTCTTTCCTTTTGATTTGTTTTTATAAGAATGTGAGAACTTAAAGCAGGCCACAATTCTTTCAATAAAGAATAATCCCTAAGAGGAAACATTGGCAGTTTTTTGGGCGTCAGGAAAACCTGTCTGTGTATTTTGAGTCAGTAGCCTGCTCTAAGGACAAAACCAGCTGGAGAATGCCCAACACTTTCCCCATCGGATGTGGAGGTGTCAGCCTTCTTGTGGGCGCTCAGCTTGCTGAGGGTGAAAGCAACTGTGAAGGAATTTCGTCTAGAGAAGGAAGGAGAACAGGCGCCATGGTTTTCAAACTCCACGGAAGGAATGGTACACCAGAGAGGATGCAGGGACACACAGAGAGGACCCTGGGTACAGAGAGGGTGCGGTGGGAACACAGTGAGGGCCTCTGGGATGCGCAAGGATAAAAAGGCAACATTGCACAGCTGAGCAAGCAGAGGTGAGGTGGGAGGTGGAGATCTAGTAAAGGGCCAGGCTGACCGCGGTCACACTCACACTCGGTCTCACCCTCTCCCTGACCACGAACGGGAATCTCCTTCCCTCCTCCACATCAGATTTCTGCTGGTGAGCTGGGAAAGTGCAGAGCTCTTAACTGAAAGAAAGCAGCCCCACAAGGCTTGTGAACAAATGAATATGCACTCCAACCTACTGACGCATCTTTGAGCTTTGATTTTGCTTCTCCGGAGCCCAATTTCATTACAACCAAGTGCTCTGTGCCGCAGAAACAGCAGAGCGGGAAATAATGAAATTATAGCCCCTTTGTTTGGACCTCAATGGCGTCACAAAGCACAGAAACTTTCCAGGGTATCACCTCCTTTTAATGTGAATATTTACTGCCTAGATCCCTTGAGTAATATCTTCTTTCTTTCACACTCTGTTCAATTTCAGGTTTCAATTTCAGGAATTTTATTGACATGACAACATACACAAATGCTGCTGGAGCTAATCCAGCGGTGGTCCAGGTCTGCCGCCTCTTTTACGCCCTCACGGTCTTTCTTATGATTCCCCATCTCTCCTTTGGTGATAGGTTGTCAGAGAATGGGACGGTTATCTAGCTGTCCTTATTTTCCATGGAGATTATGAAGACTCTCCCCTGCATCTTAGATGGCAGCCTATTGCACTCTAAGGTAGCCGGATAAAAGAACACTATCTCTTTTCCTTTATGTTTTATACACAGAAGGCTTCTCTCCCATCTCTCTGGCTCCCCAATATCAAAGTCTGTCTTGTATAAGTTGCAAATCTTCCCTGGCTATTGTTGTTCTTAAATTTATTTGGGGGCTAGAATTGTAGATTTTCAAACCTATTAAAAGTTTGAGTGATGTGTTAGCTTACTAAGTTTCAAGAATAAATTACTATGAACTCAGTGTCTTCATTTAAAGAATAGAAATGTTTCTCTCCCAGTCCTGGGGGACAGAAGTCCAGAAACCAAAGTCTTACCAAGACTCTCACCAAAGGCCCCAGGGAGGATCCTTCCTTAACTCCTCCTAGTGGAGGTTCCATCTGAATATTTCTTCCTTGAAGATGTGTGTCACATTCTGCTGCCATGGCCAAGTGGCTTCCTCCTTGACTGGTGTTCAAAATCCTTCATTTAACAAAGATAAGTCTTTGAATCAAGGCTGACTTTTCTAATCAATTATGACTTTTTCTTGACTTAATTATATCTGTAAAGGGTCTATTTTCAAATAAGATTACAATCATATATAATGGGGTTCAGGTTTAAATACCTTCATTGTGAGTGAGGGGGCACAATTCAACCCACAGAGGAACATTTGATGGAGATGAAGCAATCTGTTAATGTGACCCTTAAGTACCTGGTTTTGGAACAACAGAGCAATACAGTCACACTCTGTGGTTTATAGCCTGGAATTTAGACACTTCTTGGGGCTGGAGAGATGGCTCAGCGGTTAAGAGCACTGGCTGCTCTTGCAGAGGACCTGGGTTTGGGTCCCAGCACCCACATGGTGGCTAACAACAGTCCATAACTCCAGTTCCAAGAGATATGATGCCCTCTTCTGACGTCCATGGGCATGGCACAACATGGGTGCACCTTCATACATGCAGGCAATATACTCATACACATAAAATAAACATTATAAATAAAATGTAAAATAATAGAAACTCCTTGTTTATGTGTAATGTTTAAGTGTAGAAATGACCAAACTTCTTAACAAAAAGAATTCTGACTTTTTTATCTGTGCTGTGTGCTGGAGTCTGAATACATAGAAGCTAAGACAACATAAACACAGGTATTAATGAGGTACTGAGAGCCATGCCATTGCCTTCCACCTCCTCTTACATACAAATGCAAGTACCAGGAAACACAGAGCATTAAGAAACCAATGGAAAAATGCATCACCTTCAGTGTTCCTCTCTCCCTCCCCTTCCTCCATTTTTTATTATCAGGACGTGTTTTGAGATATTATCTGTAGGTACATTATAGTCATCTTTATGTTAATAGTTCTGACGTTCAGAAAGAGCCCATCTTCTGTACCATGAGAGTTAAGGGAAAGATGCAGTTAATGAGCTTTTCTGTGGATGTTGAGGTACCTCGAGACTGCCTGTTTCCACTTTTGATACAAGGCAATTTTAGTGCCATCTCAGTCATAGCAGCAAAGGCCCCCTGATCCAGATAGATTCCCTCAGCCTCTATGTCTAGATGATCTCAAAGTCCTCCCTTTCAACTTTAACCACTCTTTTACTCTGGTTCCTCCATTTCTCTGTCCTTCTTAAGCTTCATAATCTCTCACATGGTCTATCGGAGCAGGCTTCCATTGGGAGCTAGCCATGGGGAGAGGGGAGCTTGTCCCTTCCAATCCGGCTTGCATGTGGTTCTGAGTTCCTTTCCAAAGTATCACCTTCCCAAAGTCCAGAGCCCTCAGGGGCTCCTCGTCCCCTGAGGCAGATATCCTAACTTTAGAATGCATCATGATCACTTGGAGAGCTTGTTGAAACTAAGATGTTCAGTCATACTTCCAAGAGATTCTTCTTTATTTGCTGGGGTTGGGGCTGGGAATCTATTTTTCTAACAAGCCCTTCGATAACATGGTATCATTGGTTCAGGAGCACATTCAAAACCACTGGCCTGTATTGAAAATAATTCATGCCAATCTGTGGACCAATTCCAGCTCTTTCACTCTTCCCACTGATGTTCAGATCTACCTACATTTTTGAGTAGACATACACTCTTTGCTTTGGCTGTCATATCCCATTCTCCCTGCTAGCAATTTGGACACTGGATCCATCTTGAAAACCTTGCTCAAGCATCACTGCCCCAGTGACGTCTTCAGTGAAGACATTTCCATGCTGCATCAACTGCCTTATGCACGATCCCATTATTTTCTTGTTTTCATACAACCCTCAATTCCTCCCTAACTAAACTTCAGGGTTTTGTTGATTTTGTTTTATTTTATTTGGGGACAGTACTGAGGATAGAACATAGAGCCTCATGCATACTAGGCAAGAATCTACCACTGAGCTACAGCTCTAGCCCTTAGACTGCAGCCTGAAATTCCGCCCTTTGGTTTGTTTCCCACAATCTCTAAAATATGCCCAGTCATTGATTGTATTTCTTCACTTAACTAGGAAATCAGTCAAGGAAGTCTGCACAGTGGGGTGTCTATACTGTCTTTTTATGTCTTTTATAAATCCTTATTTTATTTATAAATAGATCTCCCAAAATCCTGTGATCATCTGAACTTGGAGGATGAGGAAATGTATAATGTATAGCAGAGCCTCTCTGTGCATGGGACTTTCAACATTTTTATCAGTGAAAAACAAAGAACTATACAAAACTATGTCTGAAAGTGCCTTAGCAATAAGCAGATGTAAACAACAACAACAAAAGATAAACAACAGACCCACCACAGAATTGCAAAGTGCAAGGACTGTGAGAAACAGCACACATTGGTTTATCCATAGAGGCAAGAAATGTGCCACAGGAAGAACTTTCTAGATTAAGCTCATCATCTGTACACTTCTCAGAGAAAATCAGCCAGGGTCACACCTCTGAGAAGACTCTACAAATAAGATTTGAACGTGGAAGTTGCACTGAGGCAAGAAGGGTGACAATAGTGGGAGGGGCTTGCAGCTTGGGTGTGTTTAGACAGTCAACCACAGTTGGGTCTGCAGGCCTTCCGCTTCTGCAGTCCTGGTGAGTTCAGTGTAGGTAATTGTCATTGGTGTGGCCATAACGATTGGGCATTCTGTCAATCAGTCCTCATTTCTGCATGGAAGAAGAGAGGGCTGACAAAAATGATCACCGTCTCTCCTAATACCCAGTGCATTAGTAAGCTGAAGTGCAGAACCAGACCATACAATGGCATATGCTGGGAAAGCTCTTCTTGCCCTCACCACCCACGCCCCCCCCCCCGGGGCCCACACACACAGAGAGGAACACAGAAGGGGAAATTACATTTTTCTAATTAGAAAAATGAGCATCTGATGCCATACTTAGTTCAATACTGAAACTAAGATAATTATGTGCTGATTGACCAAGCTTTCTCTTATGGAGACCTCAGTCCCTAATATTCTACACCTCTGCCTTACCTAAGTAAGACAAAATCGGTCACTCAGTAGGCATTTTGGATTCTGTCATGACTGGAAATTGGAAAAACATAAGCTAGCCGAAATCGGGTGTCACTATTTTTAGTAGTTTGGGGACTATGCTGAGGAAACAAGAGGAAATCTGTGAGGTAGCTGAATCCAGTTAGGCATGGGGCTGTTGTAGATAGGATTTTCTGGGTTCAAAGACCATGATAGTACATCAGTCCCATGTTAGATCCCAGAGTGAATAGTTGCCCAAAATTTGATATTTCCTTTTTTATAGCAATCAATTGACCTGGAAAAAGGCAAGGTCACTGTGGTAAAGGTCAATGGAATACTCACTATACACAAAATTACACTATTAAGGTTTTGTATTTTAATGGTTGTGGCTTTCTTTTCAAAGTGTGGACTCTGAAACTATGAGCCAAATTGAGTGAGAATCTATATTCCTATGAAGGTGGCCAAGATGAGCATGCTTTATTATTTACAATCTGAATAGCACTCAGATCAGCTGTCCACCTGTCATGGCACATATCTGCAAATGCCCAGATCTTTTAGTCATTGCCACAAACCATTGTAGACCAATTCACCTTAATTTCCACTTCAGTCTTCCTATTACAGCAATGACACCACCTGCTGTTGACTCTAAGTGCCCCTACCTGTCCTTACCATTCCAGGAATTTGACAATACCTTTGACATCAGAGAGCCCAGAACCACTGACTCGTCTTCCACAGTTAACCCCATCCTTCGGGGGCAGCCATCACTGAGTTACTTAGAAGACGCCCATAGTCCCTTTTACCTGTGCTTTATTTTGAATTAATTTTCATTTTTCTTTTTGAGAATTTCCTTACATTATTTCCATCCCTCTTGGCTTCCCTCCAGCTCTCCCTCTCAATTTCTTGTCCTTGTCTTTATTATTGTTACACATGCATACATACATTTATAACCATACATGCACACATAGATGCCCTGAGTCCATTAAGTGGTCCTCATGCGTGTCTGTGTTTAGAGCTGTCCACTTGGGGTTAGACGACCTCTCGGGAAGCTGGTCTCCCCTCTCTTAGGGGAGTACCTGTGGCTCTTCATCTTAAGGTAGGGCCCTGAATGGGGGCATCCACCTTGGCATGTCAGCTGGTTTTGTCATTATACAGATCTTGTTAGACTCCCATGCTGTGGAGACTTCACAGATATAGCTTCCCTATCGTGTCCAGAATGCATTAACTAGCAGCACATGTCTTGTCCCTCACATTCTTTCTACCCCCTCTTCTGTGATTACTTAAATAAAGAGTGCACTCAGGGTCTCCAGTGGAATACACTCAAGATAAATATTGTGTCCTATACTGAACACACCCTAAAATCTCTATCTCTCTAAGAACCCTGACTTCATCCCTTAATACTGTATTGAAGAAATCCTGGCTTCTCTCCCTCATTACTGTAGGTTAGTGGCTTCCAGGAAATATTACAAGTTTACAAATGAATCATCTGAAGGCTTACTAAAGATTGTAGGATCTATTTCAGAATTTTTGATTCAGTAGACACTACAGTCCATTGTCACACACACAAGCTTCAAAAAGTCATTCCAACACAATGTTAGTTCAATGTCAAATGCAAGCTCCTGTGTCAAACCTGGGCATACACACCAACATTAAATTCTCTCCTTTTGAATGCTACAGTCTGTTCTGGTTATATACCCTTAAGAACCTTGCACGTGTGTGCTCTGATTCCTGAAATTCCTTCAGGCTCTAAGGTATTTTTCCCATAGCAAGTCTACCCTTCTCTCCTTAGACCATGCTGATATCTGGCCTTTGTTTTTGGTGTAAATGAATGAGTGGAGGGGAGGGAAAATCTTGTGGAAAATAAATAGAAGCTTATAGGATGCCTTCCTCAGGTGTGGTCATTGCAGGGCCTTCAAACAAGAAGAGTTGTCTTCTGTTTTGACAAAGAATGGGGATCATTTGTCATTCTGTGAAGCTCAAAGGAGATTGGCATCTCAAGATCATCTGACCCATGTAATCAAATTGTCCTATCCCATCTTTTAGGGTTCTACCATCTTCCTGCTCAAGACATGATTGTGAGACAAGAGACTTGTCCGGTTGTGAATTCATTCTCCCTTGCACCTCTGACAAATATCATTATAACTGGATGCTTGGCCTGATCTTCAACAGTCTTCCCTATTGCTGCAGAGATGAGCATCTCCTTAAAAGCTTTCAAATTCATTTCTGGTTTTCGCAGAATTTGTCGGCTGGCTGAGCTGAGATGGTCATTTTTAAGACTCTGGTAAAGTTTTTAAAAGCCTGTCTGCTCTATATTTCCTAGAATTATCACTGTATCCGCACTGTTAGATAGCCGTAGCTACCAGACACTCTGACACATACTTTCTATCATCACTTCATCCAAAGTAAACCTAGTTGAAAACTTCCATCATAATAATGTCACTGACTCCCAGAACTTATCTCCCCACTAACTACTGCCATAGAAATTCTTATTCAGATTTGCCCAGAAAGCAGAGCTGCAACTACCATCCAAGAGTCTGCTTCCTTGGACTACTGTTGGTACTAACTCTTGAAGCATAAAACAGGCTAATGCAAGGTGCTTATGGGCTTAACTACCTGAGGACTTTGATGTCAGGTGTAAGAGTAAGAGACAAAGTAAGTAAACCTGGACAGGAGGCGGAACAAATACAGGAGCATATTTTCCACTTGAGTGTGACTGCTTGAACTTAACAATGCCATCCTGGGAAGTAAAGAAGTCCATCCATAAGGAGGCAAAGAGGGTAGAATTTATCCAATAGATCGCCTCTCCTATTTGGAAAGGTTCACATCATGCCTGCACTCAATAATTATTTGCATAAGGTCCTGAAACAACACCAGTAATAAAACCCTGACACATGAGCAAGAGACCAGACACAAGCATCAGGCAGTGCAAAGTTATGTCTCTGGATTGCTTTGGTTTGGTTTTGATATAAAATTTCACTGGCGATTCCAGGCTAGCCTCAACCTCATGATCCTCAGTCTTCTGCATCCTGGGATTTCAAGTTTGTGTCACCATGCCCATTCTCAGGTAATAGCTCTGTAAAATTTATTGAGTTCATGCATGTTTGCTCCACTAGGACAAGACACAAAAGTCAGAGGTGATATATAGGAGCAAATTAATACAAACAGCATGCAAACCCAAAACCTTTGCTTCCGTGAGCTCACTTTCTATTTGCCAAGAATAAAAGGGAAGATTGACATTCATAAAACAAATTGATATATTTTAATATGTTTAGTGGTGGTAAGTATGATGCATTGGAGAGAGAGAGAGAGAGAGAGAGAGAGAGAGAGATTTAAGCACACAATCTTTTCATGAATCATGTTTAAGGAATAGTATCCATTTGATGCCACTGAAAGACATACAGTATTAAGAATCCTGGCCAGCTGTTATACATTTGTCACATAACTTCTTGGGATGATAGTTTTTTTACAGTTTTGAAAATATGCGTAATACCTTCTTGTGCTTCTAAAATTTTTTGTAGCTTTACTGAGATATAATTAACATAGAATAAATAAACTTCAAGTATTTAAGGTGTGCAGTTTGGTAAGTTTTGATGCCCAGATGCCCTTATGAAGCTGTCACCAGAATCAAGCCCTCTTTCCCTTTGTAATTCTCCCCTCCCACCACCTCCTGCCCTCTTCATCTGTGGTCAACTCCTGAGCTCTAATACTCCAGATTAAGAATCATATAGTATGTATTCTTGTCTGTGTATTCACATGTATATACGTGTGACCTCTCTCAGCATAATGATTTTGAGATTCATCATGCCGCAGCACATATCAATGTCATATCTCACTACTCAGTCTCGTTTCAGATCATGTGTAAGTCTCTGTTCTGTAATGTGCAATCTTCCATTAGTTCAAACCAGTGTGCTTTTCATCTTGCCCATTTGGGACATTTGTCTTTAGTTCTACTTTGATATTTTAATATTTTCCAAGTCTTAATCATATGAAATATACATGTATAATAACTCTTGTGTCTATATCTGTTCTGAACTGGTTCTAGTTAATAAGTTCATTCACATTATCATGGTTTTTATTTTCTTGCCTGATTTTTTTTTTCATTGCTGAGGATTAAACCCAGAGTCTTACACATACTGGCAAGTACTCTATGACTGAGTGACATTAATGGTAAAATCATATGATCTTTTTTGGATGTTAGACATTGTTATTTTATATTGTTGGATATTGGAGATGTTGGATTCTTATAAATACACTTGTTTTTTTCTGGTACAATCAAGTTACTTAGAGAGTGTTTGACTAGAGTGTCGTTTTAAGGATTTGTTGAGTGAAGTTCATGGTGTCCAAAGCTAATTAATCTTACCATTAAGGAAAAGCCCCTTTGCAATGCTGCCCAATGCTCTTTACATTGTAATACTTCCTATTCTGATCTCTGGAAAGGGTCTGTTCTCAGCCATGTGTGAGCACTGGACACTATTTCCTCTAATCCTCTTGGGGCTCTTTTCCCAGAGTTGGTGTCATCTTCACACTTACTGACCAGTACTCAGTCAAGTAGTTGAAGGGGACCTTCTCCTGGCCATTCTCCCCCTGCTTCTTCTCCATCACCACTCTGAGGCTTCTGCCCACATCACCACTGAGCACTGTGGTTTCTGTCACTACCCTGGAAAGCACTGTGGTCTCTGCTTCTGCTCTTCTGGGCCCAGAGATGTCAACTTTGTTGGACAGAATCTCCCGTCCCTAGCTCATCAGAAAGTCCCACTGACATATCCGAGTCTAATGCTGCCAGGGTGCCAGTGTGGCCGGCTCTGAGTGGTAGGGGCCATTCTCCACTCGACACCTGCTTTAGAGGAAGTAAACTACTTATGCTCCTGTGTCTGCCAGACCATTTAGAGCACTAGCTCTTTCTGATTTACTTTCAGCCTCCAATGTGCATGGGGTATGGACAAGCATTGTCTCTGCTCTCTGCTGCTCTTCACACTGCACAGTGACTGCTGCTTATTAATGTCTCACTGAAAGTGTTTTGGATGAATGGCTGAACCCAATGAGTACTGGGCAAGGAGAAAACTCGATGACTGTCTGCCAAGAACTGAAGCTTTTGTTCTGGACACATGGATTTTCCCTGCATCCTTCCCTCACTGGGGTGAGTTCACACAGGAGGCTCGTTGATCTCCATTAAACACAGCTATCTGGCAGAAGAACCCCTCCAATTTGCCAGTCATGCCAAGATATATCTGGAAGTTCAACTACATCGTCAGGCAGGAGACCAAGAAGTCATTGCTATCCCATTTCCCATCTTAAATAATGCCCAGGAATGCTGTCCAACCAAGCTTGCCAGACAGTGTTAAACAATACGCAGCAGGTGATCACTGCATAATCCAAAGAACACACTGTCTACCAGAGAGAGTACCCCAAACTGGTCCATAAAATTTAACATTATAGTCCTTCTCTTCCTTCCAAGCCCATCCCCTGTTGATGTGGAAAAATCCAAATTCTAGAAAACTCAATTTCCTACCTCCTGTTCTTGTAGGTGCAATTCCAAAATGTATGTAAAATATTTCTTCCCCAACTAGGTTTCGCTTCCACTTACACTCCAGTTACACTCCAGGCACAACTATCCCTGGATTCCTTCTTTCACAGGAATGCCCTCTCTATTTTCCTCGGGAAGTAAAGATATGTCTTCTCTAATCTTTTCACCCAGGCTCTTTTAATGTTCCGATTTCTCAAAATTTCAGGGGATTGGGTCTGGAGAAATGACTCAGCAGTTAAGAATATTTGCTCTGCAATCATGAGTACCCGAGTTTAGACCCCAGCACCCACATAACAAGCCAGGCATCCCCACAAGGTCGATGACCCCAGCTGTGAGGGAACTGGAAACAGAAAGATCACTGGGGCTTGCTTGCTTTCAGCCTTGTGGAGAGGAGCCCCGGGCTCAAGAAGAGACCCTGCCTCAGTGGAACAAGAGGATGGTGATGAAATAGGACACCTGACACCCTCTTCTGGCCTCCTTATGAATGCACAGACACAAGTACTTGCACACACTTGTGCACATAACACTCATAGAGACACATGCGCATACACAAATAAATAACTTAATAAATAATAAAAATCTTTTTTAAAAATATCCAGAGGATCAACAGAACATGGAAGTCCATCACTTCACCTCTTCTACCCCACAGTATTGTAATATAAGCAAATCCCATAATAAAATGTTACTACAATATCTTACAAGTTAATCCCCAATGACCCTATGAAATACCATTTCCCAAAGAAGAAGGATAATTTCTGCAGGAAATAAAGCATCTTTTGTAACTGAGAATTATATTATTACCATCACACTTCAGGTCCAAACACAAGACTAATGCAAGAATCTTGGAGACGATCTACTGACTCCTTGAGCAGTTGGTAGAAAGTGTCTGAGTCGACAGTTGCCAGAATTAACTGCTCTCTGGTGCTCTAACCATTCTAAGGATGGTCATGTTTCCAGAGGCAACATCTCTCAGGCTCCGTGATAGGAATCTGGCTCCTATTTATTTTCTGAAGTTAGAGAAGTATAACGGTATTACTGAAGACCTAATCCTCCAGGCCTTTGAGTCCTTGCAACTATCCTGCTCTATCTACTCCTTGCAACGCAATCTTCAGAGGTGCAACATCTCAAATACAGTCAGTCAATCTAAATGGTCAGCAGTTTCTACAGTTTGCGAGAGGCCATCACTACTGACTTTCTTCCTGTGCATTCGCTCTGCAGGCCACACTGAGTATACGAAGCCACCGTGACATGTACAACTTAGTTGTGTGAGATGTTGTTAGAGAACTTTATCATGGGCTCCACTCCAGAGGTCTGCAGCCAGCAGTGAGGAAAATACTGTTTCTTTGCTGAGCTGAAGCAAGTGGCTACCTCAGTGCCCAGTCTAACAGTACTGTGAGCATGTGAACCTTCTAGTGTGAAGTGTAGATCTCTGGGCAATGAAAGATAAAGATGGAAGCAGGCTTCCAAGGTCATTTGGTGATTCCACTTAACCCCAGACTTAGGGGAGACAGTTCAGAGGAAGGTCTGAAAAGTCCCACAGCAGGGAAGCCACTCCCAGCAGCCACCACAGAAAGTGGTGTAGGCTGATGGTTTAACATTTGAGTTTAAGAAAGCAATGTGCCTGTGTTTGAATAATCTGCACTACTATTTTCTCCATATGGAACTTTAAAGAATTATCCTTGAAGCCTTCTAAGGTTCTTTTCCTCATCTGTAAAATTCAGACAATGGCATCTACTGCCCAAATCAGGAATCTCATGTGATGAATCACTTAAAGCACTTATCGTGGAGCCTGGATGGTGGTTTACGTGTTCAGCAAGCCGGATAGTTAAGTAGAATGGGGAGCAGAGGTTTAAACAGAGCTGTGCTCAGACTCTCCTCCGTCATTGCTGGAGCCACCAAGACACATGTCCTCTTTGGATATCAATTTCTCATCTGTGTAAAGAGAATTGCCTCACAGAGTTGTTGGGCAATGCAATGAGAGAATGTTTATGAAATGCCAGGCACTAGACACTCACTGCATGGAGCAGAACAACCCCACCATCAGCACCTTTCATTAATATGGCACACCTGTCACAGCTAGTGAGCAGGACAGACATTGGATCCTGCACAGACTTTACTCACGTATCTTGAGTTTTCACTTCTGTCATTTTGTAGTGGGTCCTGGATATTACCCAGGATACCCAATTACATGCAGACAACATGTCTCCTGAGATTCCTCTACATGTGAGTTTCTCAAACTTCCCTTGTTTTTGATAGACTTAACTTTAAAGTTTGAGGAGTCCTGGTCAGGTATTTTATAAATGTACTTCGGGTTAGGTTGTCTGGTACTTTTCCCATGATTAGACCTGGCTGTGGTTTCATTTTGCTTTATGGGTGATCTCCATGGAGGTAAAGTATCGCACTGGCCACATCAGATCATTAGTACAAGGTGTCAGGCTGACTTAATATTATTCGTGTTAGCCTGGATCACCAGGCTGAAGTATCATCTGTGAGTTCTTCCACAAGGTTACTCTTTCAGGCCTTTCCATTCAGTATTCTTTGGGCAAAAACAGGTATATTTACCTCACACTCAAGGAGGGAGGAGTTATGCTTCACCTAAATGAGGAGTGGCTGCATTCATTAGGTGGAATTCTACATGAGACAAACATTTACTTCCACCATTTATTTATTCATTTACTAGGTTACTATTTCAGTACAGATTTGTGGCATTGAGTTTTATACTTGGTGCAATAATCTAATGCTACTTTATTTTCTCATGTGATTTGCTTCTGCTTTAGTTGTTGGAAGCTCTTTGTTGGCTTCTGCAGCCCTTGACATGACCTAACCCCTGTGAGTCTTTTAGCACTTTTCTGACTTTTCTGGCACTTTTCTGGCACGGATGCTCCAAGATCACTCTGAATGCTGCCTTCTCCCACCCTACAATAAATCATTTCCCCAGGATCACTGGTCCTTTTTATTAAAGAATATATTTGAGACAAGGATTTGGCTCAGGGTATGTGTGTTGCAACTAGAATGTTATTGAACCTAGGCCTTGTCAGCTGACAGAACAAAAAAATATATGTGCTACTAACCCGTTGATATATGCATACCTAAAAATACGTTACATATATCCATATGTTTCTATATTAAATAAAGTACGAGCTCATAGATCAATGTCTCCTACTATGCCAGCACTATATGCAGGATGCTAACCTCCTACTCCTGCTTGTTTATAACCATCCACACCTTCAATGGGAAATCCAGCTCCCACTGTCCACTTACTGAATTATTCAATCGCAATATCCAGGTTTAATAGTTCCCAAATTCTTAACCAGTACCCTCATGGCAAACACACACTGTCCGCTGCAGCACAGTGGTTCTGAACAGTTCCTTTGTCTTTAGTCTAGAGTCCTCACTCATTTCTAAAGTGACTACGTGAGCATCTTTTCTTTACCCCTTTCACAAGGATGTTTCATACAATTGTAAAACAGTCACTCTTTTACCCCATCTACATTTATACTAAAATCACCCTGACCTCCAAATCAATTATTTACATTTGCTTACATTAAGGTTTGTTCTCTGTGCTATGAAGTTCACTGTAGTGTGGCAAATGCATCGTGTTAGGTATGTACCTTTTTATCATCACACAGAAATTTAACTCTCAAAACAATCCCATGAACTGCAGCTGTTAGGGGCTCTTCCGTTCATCCCCCTGACAACCACAGAGTGTGTTTACTGAGTCCGTGGTTTTGCTCTTTCCAAACAGAATATAATTAGAACAGTACATATGTTCACCAACTCTTCGCTTGACAATATGCATTTTTAAGGTTTTCTGTGTCTTTTTGTGCCACCATAGCTCATTTTTTAAAAATCACTGAATAGTATTCCCTTGCATGCAAGTACTGTAATTTGTTGATTCTTTCACTTACTAAAAATTATCTTGGTTGCCTCCAATGTGAAACAATTTGAATAAAGCTACAATTAATATTTGTGTGCAGGTTTTCTACAGTTAGGCTTCAAATCAGTTGTGCAAAAAACTGAGGACAACAACTACTGAACTATCGTGGAGGACACTTTGTCTTTGCTCAAGGCTGCCAAGTTGTCTTGCCACATCACTGTTCCCCGTCACAGCCGCAGCAATGGCTAAGTCTCCCAGGTTCACAGCCTCACCAAACATGATCACCAGTGTTTTGGATTTTAGTTATTTAAGAGATATGCAGGGGCACCTTTTTTTCTATTTACAATTCCTTAGCATTATGCAATCCATTTTTTAGTTTTTCTTCGCCCTGTGTATATCTTCTTTGGTGGGAAATCTGTTAGAACTTTTACCCATTTTTTACTTACTTTGCTCTCTCTAAGTGTTGCTTTCTACAAGTTCTTCATATATCTTAGATACAAGTCCTTTCTCAGATAGGTCTTTTATAAGTAAATTCTCTTAATCAGTGGTTTGTCTTTTCATTTTTTAAATTTTTATTTACTTATTTATTTTACACATATGTTTTGCCTGCATGTATGTAAGTGAACCTGTGTCATGCAGTGCCCAAAGAGGCCAGAAACGGGTATCAGATCTCCTGGAACAGTTGTTAGCTACCATGGGGTGCTCGCAATCAAACCAAGATCCTCTGAAAGAGCAACCAGTGCTCTTAACAACTGACATCTCTCCAGCCCCTATTTTCATTTTTTTAACAGTGTCTTTTATCAGAGCTGAAATTTTATTTTTCCATGTGCTCACATGTGTATGGCAGGGGCTGCTGTGCACACATGTAAAGGCCAGATGTCAGCCTCTGGTATGATTCCTCAGGAGCCATTCTGCTTGCTATTGTTGGGTTGTTTGTTTGCTTGCTTGCTTTTTGAGACATGCCGTCATTCCTGCTTTTCTATGTGTGTCTGCAGGATAGAACTCAGGTCCTCATGTTTGTGCTACAAGCACTTTGCCAACGGAACTATCTCCCCAAACCTAAAGATTTTTATTTATTATTTTTAGACTTTATTACATTTAATTAATTATTTATTTATTGTGTGTGTGTGTGTGTGTGTACGTGTGCACACATACACATAATTGCATTCCAAGGCATATGTGTAGATATGAGAAGACAACTTTCAGGAGGCAATTCCATCCTTCTCCATGTGGGTCCTGGAGATCCAACTCAGGTCATCATATTTAGTGGCAAGTCCCTGACCCTACTGAACCGTCTCTCTGCCTGGAAAACTTTATTTTAATGAGGTCCAGCTTCTCCATTTTCTCTTCCATGGACTGTACTTTTGTTGTTGTACCTAAAGCTTATTTCCCAGTGAAAGATGATATAGATTTTATTCCTGTATCTTCTTTTGAAAAGTTTGTTTTGTTTTTGGTTTGGGGGTTTGTTTGTTGTACTTTATACTTAGGTCTGTGATTCACTTTGAGTAAAAAAGCTTCATGAAAAGTGTAAGGTCTGCATCTAGTTAATTCTTTATTGGGTTGCTATCACCCCTTTCCCAAACATCAGTTTATTGTCTTTGGGGGAGCCTATTTGCAGGGTTCCTATTCCTTCCCATCATTCCACACATCTGTTCATCTGCTTCAACCACACTATAATACTGTAACTTTTTCAGGAAATCTTGAAATCAGGCACTATAAATCCATGTTCTACTTTCTTTTCTGTTGCTGTGATAAAATATCTCAAAGGCAACTTAGAAAGGAAAGGCTCGTTTGGCTTCCAGTCCCAGCTCTCAGTCTATCACCTCAGGGAAATCCTGCTGTCAGAAATTTAAGACAGCTGGTCTGTCCACATCCACAGTCCAGTTCGAGAGCACAGAGAAACAAGCATACCCATGCTGCCTGTCTGTTTCTCACTCAGCCAGCTTTCTCTGCTGGACAGTCCAGATTCCAGCCCATGAAACACTGCCACCCACAATGGGCTAGGTCTTCCTACATCAATTAGCAATCAAGACAGTCTCCAAAGACATGCCCTACTGGTCAACCTGATCTAGGTAATTCCTCAATTGTTTTTATATGCAGATTGTTTACCTATTATGTTCTATTCATGGGTAGTATGCATTTCTTTCTTGGAGGGTTACTATAATGAGCAGTAATTTTTCTAGTTCATTTCTGCTTGTTTATTAGGAGTGTATACTAAGAGAGAGATGGGCTTTTAAAAGTTTCACCTTGAATCCCATCATCTTGTTTGAATTATTTGTTTCAGGAGTTTCTTGGTCCTCTTGTATGCTCTATGTGATTATATGGAATGCAAATAGACTTCTATGACTCCTTTCCTGATCTACGTATCTTTCCTCATCTTATTACTATTACAGTAGATAACATTCCCAACATAATATTAAATAGGACTGGTAAGAGAATAGAGTCTCATTTCTTCTTTCAAGAAATAATGAAAACAAGGATTTTCAGGGATTCTTTAAGTCATTAAAGATGTTCCCTCCATGACTAGTTGTTCTTTGTTTTCATCATGATTGGGTGTTGGATTTCACTAAATGGTTTTTTTCTGTATCAACTGGTATGATCATGATTTTTCTCCTTTAGCCTATTTCTGTAGTCTATTTCTTTGGCTAATTTCTGAATGTTAAATCAGCCTTGCATTCTCACAAAAGTGCTATTTATCCATATAGTCATTTAGTCAAATTACGAAATTCCTCTTACATATTATTTAATTTGAGTTGATGATACTTTGCTGAAAAATTTAGATTTATGTTCCTGTGAAATGGTAGTCTGTGCTTTTTCCTTTCTTATGATATCTTTGTCTAGTGTTGGTACTAAAGTAATGCTTGCCTCATTAAGCAAATTAAGAAAAATTACCTCTAATTACTTTTCCTTGAAGCAAATGTAGAGAATTTATATCATTTCTTCCTAAAATATTAGGTATTATTCACCAATAACATTATTGTGCTTATTGTTTTCTCTTCTGGAAGGCCATTAATTTTTTTATCATTTTATTTAGTATTTTTATTTTATGTATATGAGTGTATTGCTTGCATGTAGTTAGGTGCATCTGTGTTGTGCAATGCCCACAGAGACCAGAAGAGGGTGTTGGATTTGTTGGAACTGGAGCTTCAGGCATTTTTAGCTGCTATGTAGGTGCTGGGAATCAAACCCAGGTCCTCTGTAAGAGCAACCAGTGCTCTTAACCTCTGAACCATCTCTCCAGTCCCCAAGGCCATTAAATATTGAGTTCATTTCCTTAGTAAATGTAAATCTATTGGTACTATTTGTTTCTCCATATGGATATTTAGACAATTTGTATCTTTCAAGTATGATATGGTCTGAATCTTTGTCCCCAAAGTTTTTTGTGAGTATGAGTGTATTGCCTACATGTATGCAAGTACATATGTGTCATGCAGTGTCCATGGGGTATCGAAGAGGGCGCCAGATCCACTGGAACTCGAGTTACAGATAGTTGTTAGTCACCATGTGGGTGCTGGGAATCTACCTTGGGTCTCTGCAAGAGCAGGCCGAGCTCTTAACTGCTGAGGCATCGCTCCAATCCTACGTCCCCAACTTTTCATATTGGAAACCTAATGCCTGTGCAGCAATGTAGGGAGGTAGGTACTGGTGGGGCATTTAGGTCATGAGATAGAATTCTCATAAATGCTTTGATACCATTACAGAACAGTTCTCCCTCTACTGTTCTTCAGCCGTGTGAGGTCACCAAGCTCACCCTACTGGGCTATCTTCCTTCTGCAATGTGAGGATGTAGAAACATGGCCTTTACCAGAGGATTCTCAGCTGCATAACTGTACGAAATCAGGGTTCTAGTCTTTATAAATGACCAAGTCACAGAAATTCTGTTATTGTAGTATAAGACAAACTAAACAAGTGAATTGATCCACTTTATCTAAATTATTAAATTTGTGGTCATAAAATCGCCTATTGTGCTGCTTTGTTTTGCCTTGATGCTTATGGTGTGAGGAGTTAAGATCTTTCACTTCCGTTTGCAAATGATACACTCATTAGACAGAGAATTCTAGGTTGGTGAAATTTTTCTCTCAATACTTTCAGTATTCTACTCTACAGTCTTCTTGTCTGGATGATTTCTGGCAAGAAGTCCACTATAAATTTTATCCTTTTTAACTCATTGTAGTTTTAAATCTTGCAATGATTTGCTGTTTGGTTGTCGTTGTTCCTGCTTTCTGCTTCCTTTACAATTTTCTCTGTCTTTTTTTTTTTTTCTGTTGTTTGATAGGATATTATCTGGGCCCACTAGATCCATAGTTTTGTTTCATGTCTAATTAATTCTGGAAAGTCCCACAACCATTATTACTTTAAAGGCTTCTTTTTCTTCCTTGTATTAAAATTTTATACATATACTTTTGATATTAATTTCCAGATGCTTAGTTCTGAATTCGTTAGTTTCTCTGTTTTCATTTCAGTTGGAGGAGTTTCTATTTGTCTGTCTTCACTTTCACTGATTATTTCTTCAGCCACGTTGAGTCCACTGATGAACCTCTCAAAGTATCTCTTCATTTCTCTCTGTTTTTGATCTCTAGGATTTCCTTCAGATTCTTCTTTTGAGTTTCTGTCTCTCACTGACAATGCTTGTCTTTGTACTTTATCTACTTTTTCCTTTAGATCCCTTTAAAATTAATCATAGTTATCTTAAACATTCTGCTGATTTGAACCTCTATACCATATATCTGTTGATAATTGCTTTATCTCTCCAAATTCTACCTTCCCTTGAATTTGATATCTTCTAATTTTTGTTAAATTGAACATGATTATGTTGCACAATAGGCCTTCAGTGAAAAGATTTATTTTAATGTGGCTCAGAAGTGTCCTGTTAGTTCATTAGTTAGTTTGGGTTATAAATACCAACGAGTCCAAATTGCATATGTGCCGTTGGTTTTGCATCTGCTTGCATCTCAGAGACGTCCCTCTGTGCTGCCGCTCAGAAAGGTTCTGTGTCTTGTTGCTCTTTCAGTTACAAGTCACTGCTATTACATTCAGGCACTGTTAGTGTGGTGGTAAGGTGTTGGGTAGAAGGAGCCCATCTATAATCTTTCTATTAAGTCTTAGTCTTTTAGAGTCTTAGAACTGTGGATGTGACAGATGTTTCTGATTCTCTTCCAGACACATAGCCTTTCCTCACTTTTCCCATGCAGCTCCTGGCTGCAGTATTACAAATCTATGTCTTCAGAGTTCTACCTGCTATTGACCTCTCTACCTTAGGTAGGATAATAAGACTGGAGGAAAACTCTTCCACAGCTGGTAAAAGTTTCAGTACCAGATGCAAGAAAAATCCTTCTTGTGAGTATGAGCCTCTACTACAGAGAAGATTCTGGCCTACTGCCCAGTAGTTACTCTTCCTTTTCTCCTGTCAGAGCCACAGGAGATCTACATAGTATTCTCAGTGTGAGAACATGTCGGGGTTACTTGAGAGAAAGCCTATAACTGTGTGGGAGCCCTAATACTTATAGGCTCCAGGAGGGGGGGTGGTCTCAGTCATACTCCAATACCCACATAACCTCCAGCAATCCACCCATTTATTATCCCTACAAGCTTACGGCTCTAATAGCTTCTGTGATCAAAAAATTTTGCTCCATCTCTCCAGAATTTCTGATTCTAGATTTGAATCTTCAGTTGTTCTATGTGACGGTAAGTATTAATTGTCAACTTGAAAGAATCCACAAATCATCTAGGAAGAGAGTTTCCTTAAGAGATTGCTTAGAACAGGACTTGGAGCAACTAAGCTGGGACTGACCTGGAAGCCTCCTGAAGACTTGATCACATAGTATCAGAAAACACTATGCAAAGTTGTCAAGGAATCAAACCAATCAAGGATCCAACTCAACTGTAAACTGTATGAACCACAACAATGATCAGCTCAGAAAGCTATCTCTATTGGTGCAGTAGTAGCACTTTTATCTTGAGGGTAATCAACAATTGTCTAATTGGACTTAAGGCCCGCTTGGTGGAAGGTAAATCATAGGTGGTACTGTAAACATAACCAAGTACACGTGGTTGGGGAGATCATAGACCATTGCAAAGAACCTACTTCTGTCACTTTCCTAGACCAACAGAATTTCTTACTGTATTCTTTATATTTACAGACAAGTGTACCACCCATCACTCATCAAAGAAGCTTCTTTTTGCAAGAGATGGAGATGATTACAAAGTTCCAGAAATAGTCAAATGCAGAGAATACGTGACTGTGAGGTGCCTGGCCCTAAGTGACACATTTGCAATGTAATCTCTACACCCAAGGTTCAGGAAACATTACAGAAACTGGAGCAGAAAGAACGTGAGAGCCAGAGGGACAAGACACCTGCTGTTAGTTAAAACATTCTAGACATGAGAGGGAACTGCACCAATGAAATCTCCACAGTGAGGTAGTTAACAAGATCTTCATAATATCAAAACCAGTTGACATGCCAAGGTGGGTGGGAAAATGTCATGGGGTCACCACTCAAGATGAAGAGCTACTGGTGTCCAATGGATGCCAAGGGAGGAAGAATCATTTCTCTCCAGGGTCTAGCTTCCTGAGAGGTTACCTACTCTCAAATAGAGAGCCTTGTCCCAAACAGGTACACATGAGCACCACTTAATGAACTCAGTGCATTTTACATATGTGTGTATATATGTATAGATACAAATGTACAAATATTTATAAATGGATCTATGTATATGTAACAATATTAATCAAAGACAAAGACAAGAAATGGAGCAGTGGAGTGGGAGGACATGAGATGAGTTGGTGGGAGACTGAGAAAGATGAAAATAATGCAAAGACTGTACGCATATATTAAGTTTCCCCAAATAAAAATATTTAAAAAGAGATTATCTAGATTAGCCTGGCCTCGGGGCATGTTTGATTATCTTGATTATGTTAATTGAGATGGCAGAGCACTCACTTGGTGACTCTTTTCCTAGTGAGTGGCACCATTCCTTAGGCAGAGAATTCTGGCGTATATAAGTGGACACAGTGAGCTAGTGGCAGCCTAGAAACACTCATTCCTTCTGACTTCATTCATAATGTGACCAGCTGTTTTAAGGGCCAACTGCCTTGTCGTCCCCACCATGATGGACTATATCTGGAACTGTGAGCCAGCAAACACATGAAAAAGCCTTACATGGCTTTTTCAGAGAAATTTATCACAGCAACAGGAAAGAAATGAATACACACTAAGACCACAGTGCTCTCTAAGTCTAAGAACAATCACAGAATTTCAGGGTGCTTAGACTTTTTCTTACACCATATGGCTACAGAGGATGACTTCCAAACTCTCCACACGTCTGGGTTGAAACTGGACATGCCCTTTCTTACATTTGGCACTGTGTCTCCTCACCGTCACATTCTACCTACAGGTGTGTCCTAAGCCACAAATTGTACCTCCTCTATCCACTACAGCAAAACTCATGAGGCCAGGCTAGCCCACAAGGGCCTTCTCTCCCCTCACAAAGCTTCTTTCAGTTATCTGCTCACTGAACATTTACTTATCAGTTGGCCTGGAGCTGGCTTGTACTATCCCTCGTGGTATGGTTGCCATTGTTTTCCTCGCATACCTGAGCATCCCATGGGTCCAGTATGTGAAGATGCTGGCTTAGGTCATATAACGTGGCCCATGCTTTTCCCTGACAACGGTCCCAACCAAACAAGTGGAAAACCTCCTCTTCACTTATGTTTTCCATAACCTTGGAAGGCCATGGTTGATGGGAAGTTGGTGGCTCATGTATAGTTCAGGCTGCTACCTCTTAGAGAAAATTATTTTTTACTGAGGAAAGGTATCATGTCACAGGAGATATCTATGTAGCCCTTCAAGGGAATTTTTTCTTTCTTCTCTTTCCTCTCTCTGTGGAGATTTTTCTTATTAATTTAATATGCTTGCAGATAGCTAAGCAAGCAACCTAAAAAACATTTATTCAGTTACTCACTTTCCAATATACGTATACCTTAAATTCCATGCGCATGGGCAAATATTTCTCTCCTTTCTCTTTTGCTGTATAAGAGCTAAATGCAAATTTCTGGTGCCAATTTTCTTTTTTTCTGTGGATTCAAGCTGGTCAACTGTGGTACTGAATTTAAGAGGTGCAAATACACATATGTTTGCCAGTTAAATGTGTGTGTGCACATGCATGCTGACACATCCCCAGTGGCTTTTCTTGTTTTAGCATCAGTTTCAGTGGCAAGTTGGAAACTTCCAAGTGTTTCTTTGCAAACATGGAGCTATCTCTCAAATAAGGCACTGAACCACCTCCTTTTCAGTAAGTTGTTCTGCTGCTCTGACTTCTTTACCTTTTGGCTAAGATCAAGGGTTTCATAATCTTATTGAAATCACTGGTCCCCAAGTCCATTAATCTTTTATCTATGTCTCCAAATTTTTAGTTAAACATCATTCACCTCCCTTATAACATGACTTAGGATATGAAAAGAACACAACACAGTGTTCAGCTGCATCTTGCTACACACACACACACACACACTCACGCATGCATGCACACATGCACAATAATTATTTCTAGGATGGATGGAGGGTGGGTTGAGATGGGTTCAAGTCCAGCCTTGCCTATACCTGAACAACATGGCACTTTCTACATGTGGGCCATGCTGCACTCAGCGCCTGAACTGGTCACTCTCTTTGGTATCCATTGGGATTTAGATAAACATGTGTACAGATGTCTGAACCCAACTGTAAGATTCAAGTTCTGTGCTTCTGGATCATGAACAAATCAGAGGAGAAGGCTTGATTGAAGAAGGTTCCCCAACTCCTTGGGCTGACACTTCTGAGCCTCTGTGCAGATCCTGCTGGGAGTGCCAACAGTTTCTGTTTTTGTTTTGTTTTGTTTTGTTTCCTGTAAAGTCTGAGCTTCCTGAGCACAGAGACTGGATTTCTTTTCTAAGTCCTCATTATCTCACACTGGCCTGGCGTTCACAGTGTGTTATTTGAAATGATTTCATTGTATTTACACCAACTTCATTTGAATTATACAGCATAATAAAATGAAACTTTATTATGCACTCCCCACTCCTCCATCCAAGACTTAGGGAGAAGCAAATCTGGGCCCTAAGCTCTTCCTTGTCAAGTTAATGCAGAATTCTTTGTGACATAATCCAGACAGGGAAAGGGTGAACACTATTAGCATAATAAGGCCAGGGTATTAGTTGGTAAGCAGTGTAACCAAATTTAGGTTAATAGACAGAATATGAATTTCTTTATAGACCCAAGAAGACCAAGCAAAGGTTTCAGAAGGAAATGACTTCTCACACTACCAGTTTCTATTTTACCTCAGATGTAGAGAATGCAGGCAAAGGAAGAAATCTGTCCCTACCCAGAATGACAGCCCTGTCCCCTTCTCTCATCCTCTAACCAAGGGAACAGTCTTACTGAAAGTAGTTTGCTCACCCCACCATGTCATCTTCTTTGAATGACACCAGAGAGTCAGTGAGGTTAAGGAGAGACAGGGGGTCTGGAACTGAACACTGGAGAACTAGAAAAGAAGGAGATCCCAAAAGAGAAAGAGAAAGAGAAGGATGAGAAAGAAGTAAAAGAAGGAGAACGGCTACGATCACAAAGGCTGCCCACATGCACTGATTTATGCCATCTACCCATCCCCAGGAGGCCCAAGTGACATCACATCCAGTAAAGATGTTGTAGATACCTGGGCTGATGTTATGATTTGAATGTGAAGCACTCCACAGGCTCATGGGTTGAACTCTTGATTCCCAGATGATGACACTATTTGGGGAAGACTGGAAAGAAACTTGAGGAGGTTAGCTAGCTGGAGGGGCTAGCTGGAGGGGCTAGCTGGAGGGGCTAGCTGGAGGGGCTAGCTGGAGGAATTGGGTCACTGGGAGTGTTCTGAAGTGACACGTGTCCTGTCTTCCTTTCTCTGCTTCCTGTCTGCTATGATGTGTGCCACTCTAACACACCTCCCTGCCATGATGGACTGCAATCTCAGAAACCACTAGGCAAAACAGATAATTCTTCCATTCTACTGTTTCTCTCATGCATTTGCTACAATAGCCCAAAGTCTCGCTAATCCAACAGTCCAGTTGTCACTGTAAGTCTCAAAGAATACTTACCCATAATGATATTAAAATGTGTTTTCCTTTGGAAAAAATTAAGGCTATATTTCTGAAGCAAATGGACTCAATAAGCCAAGAGTAAAGAAATATGTGAGTTAAGAGTCTAAATGTACACACTGAGTGACTTCAAGTCAGAAAATGAAATGGCTGGCTGAATCCTCAGCTCTAATTGAACAGGGCTACGAAAGCTTAGAAAAGACTATGTCAGACTGCCTTTAAAAAAAAGCATCAAACAACAACCAAGAAGGTTTTTTTAAGAAGCTCAGAGTAGAGATAAAAAGAACTTAAGGATGATCTTAAACAAATATGAGCTATAATGAAGAACAGTCTAAGCCAGAAAATGAGGGAGGCTGGAAGCAGGCGGGCTGGGAGGAGGAACAACAGTTTACAGAGAGACTCAAAACAGTAAGATGCGACATCTGAGAGTTCTGGCAGCTAAGACAGAGAAGGAAATCCAGGGTCAAACTGGAGAACATTAAGTATCTGCTTCCAGCTTGGGGAGGGACAGTCCATCTGGAGACATAGTGGGTCCTAAACTCCCTATCCACAAGTAGATGGAGTGGGCTTTTTGATAGTCCTGTCTATGTTAGAGAGATTGGAAGCAGGGAGTATGCTTCTAGTTCTTGTCATGTCTCAGCCTTGGAAGACTGATAAGGAAGCTTCAGAAACCTTGGGGTCAGCAAGTCCTAGAATCAAATCCTCGCTCCACCGCTTATCATTAATACAACTTAGACCCACGCCTCATTTATGGAGCTCAGTTTCCGCAATTGAAAACTTCTGTAAACTTCTTGGACAGCTACTGAGAGCTATGCATGTGACTCCTATTGAAATGAGGAGAGGTGGTGAATCAACAGGAATTACTCCAACATTCACAATCAGATTCTTCATTTTAAGAAAGTAAGTAAAGACTACTACATTTTTAAGTTCTCTTCCAACTCGAAGTTCCCTGATTTTTTAACAGAAGATAATAGTAAAGCTGTGTGACATAAGAATGTAAACCTAGAACAAGGTGCTTGACTTCCATGAGCCCATTCCTTTTCTATATAATCAGAATAATAACAATATTGGCCTGTGTTGTACAGGACTGTCCTTTGACAGACAGATGGTGGACAGGTGCCATCTTCCCAAACTTGGTTGTACCCACTTACCTAGGATCATCACAGCTGAGCTTGTTGACTGACATGCAACACAAGGGAGGAGGGCCAGGGAGAGGCAGCCACACCTCCCAACCAATCAGTTGGCCCCAGATGCACGTGGCCTGGTGGGGGAAGGGCTGAGGGTATATAGACTGAGGAAGACTAGGGGATGCTCTCTTGCCATTTTCTGCAGCTGAAAGGAAGTCAACATTCACACTTGGATGAAGACTTTCCAGTGTGGCCTTGGGGTGGAGACACACCCTGTGAATAAACTTTCACTCATTGTTTTGCAAGTAAGCCCAACAAACTCACTGATTTCCCAAACTGCAGTCTGGCAAAATTGTACCTCGGTTTGTTACTGGGATGGAGTAAAGAAGAGGAGGTGGGTGTTGTTTACACCCCTCCCAGCAGGAAGGCCAGCGACAAGCTGACATGACAGAACTGCTGCAAGGATTAAGTAAACTGTCTGCATGCCTACTGCACACACAGTGAGCCTCAGTAAACAGCACTAAGTAGGAGACACGTGATAATGAAGTAGAAGCAGAAGAAACAGCTGCAGTGATGAGAAAAACAAGTTAGTGCTGGATCCCACAGATGTGTGGAGCCTTATTTCACCTGGCTTCTCAGTAACATCTGACGTGTGTGTGTGTGTGTGTGTGTGTGTGTGTGTGTGTGTGTGTGCTGGTGTGTGCATTCATGGCATGCATGTGAAGATCAGAGTACAACCTCCTGCCAGTCCCCAGCCACCTTCCACCTTTAGTTTGAGACAGAGTCTCTCACAGACCTGAAACTTGACCGCACAGCCCGGGCTAGCTGCCCTCACAAGCTTCCAGACTCTCCTGTCTCCGTCTCACATCTTGCTACTGCTGGGATTTCAGAAATGTGCCACCATGTCTAGGTTTTTGTGGGGGTTCTGGGGATCCAAACTCAGGTCCTCACACTTATGAGGAAAGCATCTTACTGGTGTGGCCATCTTCCTAGCTCACATCTGACCGACCTCTCTCTCATCTCTATCTCTATCTCTATCTCTATCTCTATTTCTATCTCTGTGTGTGTATGTGTGTGTGTGTGCCTGTGTGTGTATGTACATGTTTGTGTGTGTGCACATGCAGTTCAGGTTGTAAAGGCCAGAGATCAATATTAGGTATTTTCCTCAACTGCTCTTCACATTTTTTGAGACAGAGTCTCTCACTGAATTGTCTAGATTTGCTGGTTAGCCAGCTCTAAGGACCTGCCTGACCTACCTCCCAGTGCGGATGTAACAGACATGCACCATCACACCCAGTTTTTACATGGGTACGGGAATCTGAACCAGGTCAGGTCCTTGTGCTGGTACAGCAAGAACTTCATCCACTGAGCCATCTTCCAGACCCTGAGGCTCTCTTCTTTAGATAGCCTCTTCCTCTAATCCTACAGTGGTCACTCTCCTCCTGAACCTCTCTGAGGGCGGCTTCTCCACCTCCTTTGCTGACTTCTCTTCTTCTACCTAATATCTAAATGTTGGAGTCTTCAGATCAGCTGGGCTCTTCCCCTTCCTTCTTCCACTGTTATCATGGGTCTTGCCCATTTCCCCAACTTCGCACACAATCTGATATCAACCTAGATACTTCCACAAAGTTCCAAATTCATCTGTATGCTTGAAATCTCAGAGATCTCTCAAGAATCTCAAATCTTTTGTACTCAAAACTGAGTTCCTCATCCCTTCCTTCTCTAGAATTCTCTAAGTTATTGCTTGCGCTTACATTTCTTTGCTCATCCTTCATCTTCACTGCAAACTGATCCTACTTCCTAACAATAAATTTCTGTCCACATTTTTTTCAAAGCCCAGCAAAAATCCTGCCTTCATCTCAAAGCCTTCTTAGACACATCCCCTCACTTTGTCTTTCTGTTCCCAATTATAATACGCATTCACATTTTCCATACATGAGTGTTAATTTGGGTTATATGTCTCCCCAAAAGACAACATATCACAGAAGAGCAAGAATCTTACCTTACTTGTCTTTTTAGCCCCATGGAGTCTAATAATGAACTCCCAATCAAGTCCTCTATCAGGTGTCTGTTATGAAGGTTTTTCATTAGTGTCTTGGCACTACTATAACAAATTACCACAGACTGGTGTCTCAGCCCAAAGCCCCTCAAGTTTTTAGTAAGGCCTTGACTCCCCCACCCCCGAAATCTGTATAGAACAATATTTTTTCCTCTGGTAGTTGCTAAAATTTCTTGGTGTTCCCTGGCTGGTGACTGTAGCATTTCCGTTTTCATCTCCATCATCACGTGACAGCCTTCTCTCTTGTATCAGTATCTCTGTGTCTCTTCTTATAAGGGCACCAGCCATATTGGATTAGGGCCCACCATAATCCAGCGTGGTCTTACCATAACAGTACATATGCAACCTCATTTCCAAATAAGGTCACACTGTGAGGTAATGGGAGGGGACACAATTCAACCTATAACAGGATGTCCCATAGAAGGGGCATTGTGTCCTCCAAAGACTCATTAAGAGGCACATATGTACAAATCTAGAAAGTATACAAAACCCAGTCATATCCAGGAAGAGGGAGTAAGAGAAAAATGAGGTAGTTCTCATTGTTGAGGCCTCGAGAGGAGAGGAGTAGGACAGACGAGGGAGAGTGAGACTATGCACCTTGAATCGCTCTGTCCTAGCCAGGCAGACAGGGACGTTACAGTTAGAAAAACCAGGAAAAGCATGCAGAGCTTCAGTCTTCCCACGGCAAGGTGAAGGTGGCCACAGAAGCCATCCTGGCTTCCTTCACAGATGCCCCTCCCTTTTCCCCTGGCTCCAGTGGCTGCAGTTTGACTCTCCTAAAGGAGGATTTAATAAGACTTTCAGTAAATGGATCCTAAATTTTCTTCCTACCCCCCCCAAGTAATTATAAAACTCAGCAATTTTTTTTCACTAACTTGCTGCTGATTTTCTAATTACTCTTGCTCCAAATAGGACAGTTAGCATTAAAATGAAACCATGCTGGGGTTGTGGGTTCACTCACATCTGCTTCACTTATTTCCTTAATTTGACAGCCTGGCTTTATGGGCAGAGAACGGCAGGTGATCCCCATACTTTATAATGTGAGGTTTGTACCCCTAAAACACAGGACGCCCTCACCAGCATCAACGCAAAACTCCAGTAGGAAAAACTCATCAAGACATAGCCTCCAGTTGGAGTTAAATGAGTCTTAGGAAGAATGCAGCACCTTTCCTTTGAAAAGGTACCAGTGAGCATGCTTTCCTTTACTTCTTCCCAATAAAGAAAGTAGCCTTAGCAACTTGAAATGAAATTCTCAACATGAGAGAGATTCCTTTCTTTATAAGGACATATAATAAGCTAAGGGTGAAGAGGCAGTGGCTAGTAAGAGGGGCCAAGGAAAACAGAGTCTGTAAAAAGTAAATCTGTAGCCGCAACTACACACAGATGGATGGTTAGAAAACACTGAGTTGGGGACTGGAGAGATGGCTCAACGATTAAGAGCACTGGCTACTCTTGCAGAGTACCCGGGTTCAATTCCCAACACCCACATGGTGGCCAATTCCAGGGGATCTGACACTATCTTCTGACCAACGTGGGCACTGTATGACATGGGTGCACTTATATACATGCAAGTGATGCACTCATATGTATAAAATAAGTATAATATGTAAAATATTTTTAAAACCCACCAAGTTGGTGCAGAACTTATCAATATCTTCTCACAAAAGACGCCTATGGACATCTTGAAACCCTTACTTTCAAGGTAGATTGCCCACTGTTATATGAACCTGCTAAAGAGTATGTGCCTGTTAGTATTGCAAAACCCGTGACCTCATTTAGGATAACAAGAGATTCTGTCCACAGAGACATGGTAAATAGAACCAGAGATGGTTAATCAGGAAGGAATCCTCACTACTGTCTTCCATCCTGACACCTAAACTTTAAAACTCCTGAGACAAGTCAACCTCATTTCATCTTGCCTGCATCTGCGTGAGGCTTACCTTGTGCTTTGCATATTCTCTCTTTTATCCTCTTTCAATACCCCAGGAGTCAGTTAAAAAACAAGAAACACATCTTAAGACCAAGGCAAAGGAATGGAGGTTTGGACTGGAGTTTCCCACCCTGTGGTTATGAGCTCTTGGTTCTTTTTCTCTCTGCCTACTTTCCACATTCTGTTTCTTCTTTAGAGGTGAAAAAACAAGTACCTGGATTTAGGATTCTTGAGATACAGGGAAATGATCATACAGAGGAGACTCGGTCTGGGTTTAAATCCTTTCAGGATTTGGTAAAATTCATTTTTCTTAGCTTTATCTTTCTGCTATATAGAGTTAGAACAAGCAATATTCTTCCTTGAGCTGCTATAAAAATCCAAAGAGTTTGCTAACACATAACTGGTACCAAGTAAACATCAGTCCTGGTCGAGAGAACTTGATCATTA
This sequence comes from Eospalax fontanierii, assembly GCA_035773235.1. Lineage (NCBI taxonomy): Eukaryota > Metazoa > Chordata > Mammalia > Rodentia > Spalacidae > Eospalax > Eospalax fontanierii. The sequence goes on from CM069526.1 coordinate 116,307,578, forward strand.
ATTCAACAAACAGTTCTTTAGATCCTCATCTGGCAAGGGCATTGGATAGTATTGCTACTGACCTCACAACATGTGTGGCTCCATATTTGCTCAATGCCATCCTTGGACCATGTTGCCAGTGGCCTGGAATCATGTGGGCTTCTTTCTTCTGCACACTCTTCAAAGACAGAGTAGGAATGAACTGGTACAGCCTGAGGCTCTGTTCATCTTGATTCCATACCATCTGGCCTATGACCCACCATTAGTCCCTTTATGGTTCCTGTCTGAAGAAATGTCTTATGTTTTGCCTACGGAAGATGGTTCCCTAATGAATGTCAAATAACAATAAAGCTTAAGTGTCTTCATCAGACACTTGAGCAGGCATCTGTCCTCCCAGCAGTAAAATATGCTGTGGCTCTGGAAATAGCTAAGAAATCTGAAACTGGGTTCATCTACTTAGAGGAGAGCTGTGAATAATTTCAGTCACTGACTTAATTAGAAGAGAAGCCCTTGTAAAGCTTCATAAGCAATGGTAGCTCTTGACATGAGCATTCCCTTGGAAAGAGAAAGAAGAGGCCACTACCCAAAGATGTCCAGGTATCTAAAATCAGGAACCACCCCTAGAACCTACGACACCAGCTAAGCAGGTTAGACAGGCTGCTGTGGAAAGACGCACTTCCTCTGACTCTACTGCAGTCTCGGTCCCAGGGCTCCACGGAAACCAGCCATGAGGACACCTCATCCCAGAGCAGCATGAGTTGGAAACCCTGGTCACACTCTATAGCATGTGTTTACTGATCCGGAGAACAAGCCACAAACAAGAAAGGAGATGCTGGAGCAGTAGCCACCGCTGTTGTATGAGCTCAGATGTACAGGAGCTGATGAATCCCACCCAGCAACCCTGAAAGGACATGCAGGCAAAACTCCAGAAGCTGTCCTCAAAATTCGGTAAACAGAAGATGAAAGGGACTACGGTGTAGATTCGAAACCAGGTGGTTTTGCTTCAAACCATGACGGCCACTGGTCACAGGGGGTGGTTCAGGGAAAGTCATTTAACCACATTGAATCAGTTCCCTAACAAGGAAAGTTAGATGTAAGGATGGGGCAGAGATAGCAGGATGTAGTATTTCTTCTTCTGGAATTGGCAGGAAGATGAGAGATGCAGTGAAAAATGACCAGGAAGTGGCTGGAACTTTGGGAGCGGTAGCCAGGAAACGACACAGAAGGCTGAGGGACTGCATGGTCACATCCTCTGTGGGCATGCAAACAAAGTGCAGTGAGTCTGGTGGTTATCCCCAGTGGGAGTCATCAAAGTAGGGATCACCAGTAGCTCACCAGGAACACCAGAATGAAGGAAAGTTCGACAATTTTATCTTGATGGAGCATCATATTTTCTCATCAAGGAAACAAAGTAAACAAAGAGCACTTTGTGTTCTTAGGAATCCTGAAAATGACCTCTGAGAAACATGGAGAAATAAAGGCTGGGCAACAGTCACCCAGAAGAGAAATCCATTTTACCATGGACAGAAGCCTCCATAGACCTGCCTCGGGGAGACATAGCTGTGCTGGCTCTGGGTATTGGTTCTTTACCAAATGACTTCTATGAAGCAAGAGCAGGTGCAGGTGCATTTGCCATATCTGTGTATGACAGACATCTAGGAAGACTGTGATAATTGAATTATAAAGATTCAAACATATTTCAGTAAAGTATGGACTAAAAAATAAGCAGAGGTGTAATCATCAAGCTCATCACTTCAGTTCAAGATGGTGGCTGAAGATGAGACTTGTGCTGAACACCACAGCATCCTTGACGTAAGGCCAAAATAAAAGAAAAAAGTTTAAGAGATTCCTAAAATTCTGCTCTGTGTCTCCATCTCTGTCTCTCTCTGTGCTCTGTCTCTCTCTTTGTCTGTCTGTGTATGTGTATGAGTGTGTTGTGTGGATGTACATATGTGAATGTTCTCTCCCAGATGGGTACATGTGAAGGCCAGAAGCTGACATCAGGGTGTCTTCCTCAATCATTTCTCCACCTTATGTTTTGAAACAGGGTCTCTCATTGAATCTGAAGTGTGCCGTCTTGGTTAGGCTGACTGGCCAATGAGCCTCTAGAATCTGCCTGTCTCTGCCTCCCTGGCATTAGGGTCACCAGATGTGCTTTCACACCCAGCTTTTACATGGGTGCTGGGAATCTGAACTCAGATCTTCCTAGTTGCACAGCAGGAACTGAGCCCACTGAGCCTCCTCTCCAGCCCTTCATGCTCCTTCTTTGGGTACTGACATGGCTTCCATGGGCAGAGGATATTTCTTTGGAGAGAAAAAATAAAATAGTTCTAAATCCACATATCTAGTCCTCCCACAGAAGTCAGAGTGCAGACACAGTGATGTATTAGTCAGATTTCTCAGAAAAATATAACCCATAGAGGAAGGAGGAACAGAGGAAGGAAGGGATGTTGTGAAGAACTGAGTCAGGTGATTAAAGAAGCTGAAGACCCAGTAAAGTTGGCAGTGAAAGTCCATTTCATGCCCAAAGGCCTGAGAACAGGGACTAGGGTAGAAAGTGTTGGGGGAAACCCAGTCACAGCATGAGAATGAGCTTCCCACTCACAAAGGTGGGCAGGAAGGGTATTACTTCCTGCTTTCTCCACTTCTAGCCAGGCCTTCGGTAGATTGGAAGATATCTCCCACACTGGGAAAGCAATTTACTGAATTTTTCAGTTCAGTTGTTAATCTCCGCAGGAAACATAGCAACACACCCGGAAACAGTGTTTAATCTGGGCACCCCATTGCTCAGTTAGGTGACCCCCAAAACCAGCTCTGGTGAGTGCATGGCAAAGACCGTCTACAGGAGTTGATAGCCTTAGGTGGACAGGTGACTGTCGTGATTTCTCTTACTTATTCAAAGCCACCTAAAACCTTATCAGAGTGCAATTTTGCCTGCATGCAGATTCCACCGTCTGGCAGAGCCACACAGCCATCTCGGCACAACTGAAGTTAACACTGGTATGATGAGCGGCAGACAAGATCAGCCAGTGCCTGGCCCACGCTACAGCTGCCTGCTTCCAGGGAAGGCTTTTACATTTACTTCTCTTGCATGATCCACTGACCACATTTCTGTTGGCAGAAGGAAATAAAGAACAGTCAGCATGCATCCCTTCCCGTGCCTCTTTCCCGACCAGACCCACTTCTCAAGCTTAGTCCTCATCCTTACAAGTCCTGTCAACAAAACAGCTCATATGCATCAATTCTCTAATTGGTGTTCCCATTTTTTGTTACTTTAAATCCTAGAACTTATGTAGAGACACTGCTAACTGTTAAATAGACTGAATCCTTTTCTCTGTCAAATATTCTGTATGCCATGGAATGTACACGGATATCTTTGAAGCCAGTGGTTTCTCTTTTCCATTCTAACTGATGCTAGAGCCACAGAAGCAGCAACATCCTTGTCTCTCTGATTACCTTCCCATTGGTGGGAAAAGTTCATTCCACCTCTTGGGACTGTTCCATGTGAGAACATGGAGACTTGGGGAATTGTATAAGGAATTTTTATGACATCAGGATGTAGGCTTTGGAGCAGAACAGATTAAAAATATTTCCCTGTTGTGGTTTTGAACCCAAACAGGAACAGCAAGGGCGATTTTTATAGGTTACAAGAGGGGAATACTAGAGGATAATTTTATTTTTATAGAAATAAAATGATCTTCAAGAAATTCTACTGGTGTATGAGGATGAAGCCCAGGCTCATTCTTAAAAGCCGTGCTTAAGGCTCTGCCACAAGCTTTTGCTCATATAACTAGTGGAGTGTTTCTCTTCAGAGAATCTCCAAGAGATAATCAGTTTTAGAATTTTAGAGTCCTAAGTGAGGGGTTGAGGTGGTGAGATCATTCCTATGCTCCTCCTATTCCTGGTTCTTTATTCTTCCATTTCAGAAGATAAGTCATCCTTTTTGTATTAATCACTACAAGTTCATAAAGTTTGTTTTCCAAATCAAAGGTTATTTTCACACAGGATTCTGAGGTCTTGGCATAGAATGACCTTTTAGAATTGCGTCTTAGACCTAAAAGTCTGAAAAGTCATATTTACTTATATTTTGCCTGTGATAACGATGCCTATTTGATTAGCATACAGAACTTTTCCTTCCAACTTTGTCACATGCTTGCAAGACTCAGTTATCACTAAAAGCAGTTGCCAACCATGACCAGGCTATCCATGTCTATTGTTCCTGGTACAGAACCCAAACTGCCCTTCCAGAAATATCTTCTGTCCACAGGAACCCTATGGGTCCCCAAAGAAATAGCATGAAGGCCCTGCTGGGGAGATGATCAGTGGACAAAGTTGCACAAGCATTAGGACATGAGTTCAAATCCCCAACGCCCTTGTAAAAAGTCAAGTGTGTGGCCTGGGGGCTGTAGCTCAGTGGTAGAGTGTTTGGCTGGCATGCTTGAGGCCTTATGTTCAATGTCTGGTGCTGCCAAAAAAAAGCAGATTCCTTAAACAGCAGTTACAGCCCGCCCAGACTCCCAGACCTCCTGGCAATCTGCTGTCTGCTCCTCTGCCCGATGAGAGTACTGGCTGCCCATACTGAAGCTGTCCATGCCGGCTGCTGTCCTTCATTATGCCCTTAGTTCTGCTGCCTCAGCGCTGGGAGCTGACACCCACCATAGTAACTTAGGATGTCTTAATGAACTTACATTCAAGACAGCTTTCATTCCACCACCAATACATATCCCCATCCTCCTCCAGTTTAACACCAGCACTTGGGAAACTGTGTCGATATTTTCATCACTGCTTGGGTCCTTTTTTATCATTAACATCTATTTTACAGAATTAATTTTTATTTTTGAGACAGAATCTCACTATGTAACCTGGCTAGCCTGCAACTCATTATGTAGACCAGACTGGCCTCAAATTCACAAATGTCCATCCGCCTCTGTCTCCCAGGCGGTGCTATCAAAGGTGTGTATCACTCCCAGTTGATATTTATTTTTGAAACGTGTTAACTGACTAAGTAGACAGATTTTTTTTTTGTCGATTCAACTAATTTCAACTTAGGTATACACTCCTTTAACTACCCCCCAGATCATAACGCAGATTATTTCCACACCGGACAGGGTTCCCTCATATACCCTCTCATCAAAAACTCACCAGAGGTACCCACTATTCTAACTTCCTTCACCGTAAATTCATTTGCCTTTGGGGATCATTATATAAATTGAGTCATACATAGTATAATCCTTAGGCCTGGCTTTATCTCAACATCCTGTCTGTCAGGTTCCTTCAGCTGTGCCAATAGGAATGGTTCATTCTTTTATAATTTTGGGTGGCATTCTATATCTGCTTATTCTACTGATAGACATGTGGATTATCTCCAGTTTTGTGCCATCACAAGTAGTATTGCTATGATTGGTCTCAGATCATCTTTCACTAGATTTACAAGTCATTTTCCTTGTGCATATATCCAGGAATACATGCGGAGCTAAAAAAGAAATGCATGTTTATATTTAATATATATCAGATGATTTTTAAATTGGTGGGAACAATTTATACTCCCAGCAGCAAGTTAAGGGCTCCAACAGTTCCATGACATTGTCCCTACTGGACCTGCTGATCTTCTTAATTTTAACCATTCACGAGTATGTGGCAGATTCTAATTACAGAGTTAGTGTGAATTGCCCTGATGTGTATTAATGCCGAAAGCTGTGGTGAGAGGAATATTGAAATCTTAACCCTCAAATAATGATATTTGAAAGAGAGCCCTCTGGAAGATGGTGGTTTGCACCTTTATAAAAGAGATTCCTCACTCCTTCCGCCACAGAAGGCACAATAAGAAGAGCAGGAACCAGAAATCCCGGCTCACCAGAGACCTGATTTATCTACACCTTGATCTCTCACTTTTGCCTCCAGAACTGTGAAAAGTTTCTGTTGCTTATAAGATACACAGTTGTGGTGTTTGTGCTATAACAGTCCAAGCAGACTAAGATGGCAACTTATTGACTATTGAAAAACTTCTCTTGGGCTGGGGGTGTAGTTCAGTGGTAGACTATTTGCCCAGCATGATGTGGACCTGGATTCAAGTCCCAGTACCAGAAAAAAAAAAAGATTATGAAAAATTTCTTTTGTAAAGTGTCTGTTCACATCTTTTGACCATTTCCAAGTGGATTATTTCTTCTCAATGATTTACCAGTGAATACAGGTATATTATTTATATATCCCAAGTAGAGTCTTTGATCAGATATTTTTTTATTATAAGAATATTCTCCAAGTTGTAGATTTCTTCTTAATTCTTGAAATGGTGCCTTTGGGGTAACAGATATTCTTAATTTAAGGGTAATTAAACATTATTTTGATTTTATGGCTGACATTTTTCACATTCTATTTAAGAAATTCCAGATGTTTGCCTGTGTTTTCTTCCGGGAGAAGTTTTGCTTTACCGTTCATGTTTAGCTCTGTATCTAACCAGAATCAATTTGCTGTGGTTTGATATAGACCTGGGTTCAACACCATTCTGTTCATGTAGATATCCAACTGATATAACTCTGTTTCTGGAAAAGGCAGTCCCTCTTGTCCCCTACAGAAGTGCAAAGGCACTTTTACACTAAATTAGCTCTCTCTGTTCTCTTCCATTGGTCTTTTCCTCTGCCTTTGTGTGAATAAAATCCCATCTGAGTCAGGTGTGGTGGTTCATACCTGAAACCCCAGGATTCAGGAGGCCACGACTAGAGAATTGTCACAAGTTCAAGCCTAGACTTCAGAATAAGTCCTTATCTCCAAATTATATATATATATATATATATATGTGTGTGTGTGTGTGTGTGTGTGTGTGTCCAAATCACTGAGAATGGATGTGAATAAAGCCACCAGTCCCTTAAAATATGGATAGAATTCAGATGCACTACACCCTGTCATTCTAGGTGTCTACAGCCTTAGAAACACCAACATCACATTCTCTCTCTTGCTCATTTTTTTCTCACCTTCCCTCCTTCCTACTCCCACCCTAATGTGGATAATTGACTCTCCTTATTCTAACAATAGGGATGATGAGCCCAGAGGAAAACAGAGTTTCCAGTATATCTGAGAGACATTCACAATGACTAGGAGCCCAAAAAAGAGGCTGAGTTTGGAGATGCAGCACATCCATGGAGAAGAAGTCAAGTTCATAGACGAGGGAAATACAGAGAATAGGAACAAGAGTGTCTGAACGGAGTCCTGGGAGCACCAGTTTTCAACAGCAGGAGAATAAAATGGCTGCTTGTAACAGAATGAAACATGTGCCACCTTGGAAGGAAGAAAAGAAAGAGTGGTAGAACCAAAGCCAGAAACAAGAGTCGTCAGCCTCGTTCACCACAGCAACAGGGCAAGTATGAGGAATTGATGACTCCACTGCTTGACACTCTGAGGTACCTGGAAGAACTGCCTCATGTCAGGACAGGAACAACAGTCCACACCGGAAGTGGAGGTCCTCTGTCTAGAGACTCGGAAGAGGATAGAGGAGGAATGTAAGGGGAAACCAGAGAGGAGCATTTATTGTGTTGTAATTGTCATTTATTCCACAGCTTGGGTTCTAAACTACACTGAGTAACAAAAACAACAAAGATGACAATGGATAACTCTCATCAGCTTCTTGGTCCTTTCCCTTCCCCTCTGTCTGTATCCTGGACTCCTTCTCCCTTCCAATCCCTCCTGGCCACGGGCCAGTTTCATTTCTTGGGAGTAGCAACTCAGGAAGAGTTACCTTCCTTCCGTCTTCTCTGCCCCTCGGCACTGGCCTCAGTCCTGCTTCTTCCCGCCTCACACAGCTGAGCACAGGTCCTGCAGGCTCATGGGACGTTGCACAGGGTTAAGGAGGGAGGTTTTCCAGCCTTAGTGAAGCCTTTCATTCTCTTCACATTACCACTCTACTCAGAACAGGCGTGTCTCTGGTGTTGGGGTAACCATTGCATTCCAAAGAGCAGCCGCAATGCTGCAGCTCCTTCTGATGACTCTGCAGGACAAGAAGCACCCCCCAGCAATGAGCCCAGTCTCAAAGTATGAGAGTCAAACCCAAAATTTGGAAAACCAAAGAGAAAATTGAGACAAAACTTGCTCATGGAGCCCAGAGTTTACAACTTGGGTTCAATCCAGGCTACAGTAGTTTGGGAACAAAGATGTGGGTCCCACAGGACACTGGGATTCCAGGGGAGTCCAGATGCCTTCCCAGCCTGGGCAAAGATGAACCAAGTAGGTCAGGCTGTGGTCAGGGACAGAGGGCAGACATTCCAGTTCAGGTCATCCAACCACATGGGGGGTACTCTGACTTTAGCAATGCTGACTCCAGTAGCTGCAAATAATTTCACTGATATTTTATTGAAGGGTGAATTTTTAAAATTTTTAATTAGATTCATGTCTCTAGGTTTACTACATTTTTAATGTGTTTTTATTATGCCTTGGGGTCATTTTCCCCATGGGGACTATTCTAGTTTTATAATTAAAAAGAGAATCAACATTCTGAATTTAAACTATGGAGTTTTCAAATTTAACTTTCTTGGATCAAAGCTCTCCTGTGAAAGGCATCCCTCTGGAAACCGAGAGTGCTGAACTCTGCTCCACAGTGATGCTTTCCTCTCATCTGATGAGATATAACAGCCTTCACTGACCAGTGCTGGGAAACATCTCAGCCTGCAGACTCCTGGTAATGGTTCCTGTGTCTCTGGTGGTAAGCGTCACCCAGCTGCCTCAGATCTGGCTACAGAGCACATGCAGGTAAAGTGGCTGCCTTTCCTCGCAGTCAGGAGGTTGAAGCTGTCGCTGGATTCTGCTACCTTGGCCTCACACTGACATACAACACACTAATAGGCAAGCGACTAGACAGTTCTATCTAGGAACCCAGCGTGTCTCTTGGCAGAATGGCAGGAAGGTTCTGGTTTCCAAATAAGAAAGTTTTGTCAGAGCCAGTGGCCCAGCATCCCTGCCTGGATGGACTCATGATTACCCAGCTCTTCTCAGAGTCAGCCTTTCCCACAGGAGACCACCCATGTGCCATGTTTTGAGGGAGAAGAAAAGTCCCCAAGGGAACTGTTGTGGAAGAGCCAGTCCTATTTCCAAAGACTGGGCCTCAATTAGGCTTCCATTAAATGGCAGGTACTTGGGTCAACGTGAGAGACATTGTGAATCTCATTTTATAAACAAGGAAACTGAACCAGTATTGCAAAAGATAAAGTGCCTTATCTCAGACCACACCCCTGAAGGACCCAAACCACACTTGAAGTCAGATTTATCCAGGTGTTAAGTTCACATGCTTCCTATTCCACCAAGAAACATCCTTCCAGAAGCCAGCAGGCTCCTGTGTGAGGGACACCTTATGTGTTGTCACGTCCCCACAAAAAGCAGAGTTCTCTTGCAGACCTCCTGCCCTTCTTTCTCAGTTCCACATCTGAAAAGCACAGACTAAAGATTTGTGTGTGAGTGTGTGTGTGTGTGTGTGTGTGTGTGTGTGTGTGTGTGTATGCACACATATGCATTATACACACAGCACATGTGGAGGCCAGAGATCAACATCTGGTGTCTTTCTCAATTGCTCACCACCTTGAGACAGGGGCTCTTACTGAACTTGGAGCTCACTCAGCAAGTTCCAGGGATCCACCTCTCTTAGCCTCCCAGCGCTGGGATTACAGGTATACACCACCTAGCATTTTACACAGTGTTGGGCATCCAAGCTCAGATCCTCATGCCCACATAGAAAGCACACTGCCTTCAAAGCCATCTCCCCTGCCCCTACAGCTTCTTACATCCAGCACAATGGCTAAAAATCAGATCCAGAGTGCCTCCTCCAGGTATCAGAATTGAGAGTCAGACCCCAGACCCTACTCTTAGTCTCCTCAAGCAGTCCAATATTCCCAGCCTATCCCTGGCCAGTGGATCCAGAAGAACCTCATTGAAAATCCTCCCTTGCTGCTCACACAAATTGCTTTTACATGAACTTGTGGTAACGTGTCTTCCTCCCTTGTCTTGAGTGTGTCTAAACAGCCACAAACATCTCCATGCTTATGAAAATGAAATTATCCAGATGTCTTTGCAGATGTTACAAATGGCCAACACAGTGCAGCATAAATGCAAAGGAAATCTCCTCTCCCCACTTGGGATAAGTGTTTGCAAATGGGACCAGCAAAAATGACCAGATGCATACTAATTCCTCACGAAGGTGACTTTATCCCTGTAGTTAGAATTCCTCTCTTAAAATCAGTTTTAAAGTCCTACATATTCAAATTTTGATAGTTTTTTTCCAGTGGTGAACTAAGATTGAGGTTTGGCAGTTATTACTTTGTTATAATTTTATTTTCCACAAAAATAAGGGTTTATTGGGATATAGAAGAGACGAAGGGTGAGGGTTCTCTTGTTTCTGTAGGGGGACGTCAGTGAAGAAAAACAGCTTATATTTGTGCATCTGAGGGGGGAACTGAAGGGGTTTCGGGGGAGAAGGGGATAGGAAGCAGATGGAAGCAAAGAGCTTTGTGGAAGAGATGAAGTTGCAGCTGATCCTGACGAGCACTGACCACGGTCTGAAGGAAGAAGGCAGTTGGAGAAGACTTTGAGCAAATGTTTGGGGTCAGGTAGTGATGGGACCCACAGGAGAACTGGCACGGCATTATCTCAGCAGGAGATGGAGAAAGGAGGAAGGCCTCCGAATGCCATGCTGAGGGTGCCTAGACTTTTACCTTTGAAGCAAAAGAGAGGTGCTGTAAGAAGGGAACAATAAAAACGGGGAAATGGAAGGTTACCCAGGTGGCAGAGAAGGTAAGTGGGAAGGCAGTGACACACACATTCGCCTATCATTCTTTCGTTCCTTGACCCCCGAGAAGTTGAGGACTTCAAGTGGCTGCTCTGGTCCAGGGGTGAAGAGATGAGCACATGCCCTCAATCCCTGCATCCGGATGTGGTCAGAGAAGGAGCCACAGAACTAGCCAGGGCCTTGCATCGTTCCTGTCTATGGTTGCTTTGTCCCTGTTCTCCTCTCTCCAGCCTGTAAGATCTGCTGAAGTCGCTTCCCCTACAACCCACTTTGCCCTCCCGTCTCAGCTCTCTGCCGCTGCTGCCTGCATTCTAGAATAGTTGCATCCCTTCAGGTCCTGCTGCTGCGTCCTTGATTCTCCCGCAGCTCTGGCTCTTGGCTTGCCTGCCTACAATCTGCCATGTAGAACAGCATCCCAGCAGCAGTCACCTACAGGAGCAGCCTCCCCGGGACCAGCAGAGGGAACCCAGAGCTGCTTGGACAGGGTCTATGCATTGCATTGGGGTCAGGAAGGATGTGTCTGCCCTTGGCCTCCCAGACATTGCTGGAGCTGAGTAAAAATCCTAAGCCAGAGCTCAGGCGGATGAGAAATCTTAATCTTTATTTCTCTAACAGAAAACATCATTACCATCTTGAGATAAAAACAGTCTTTGTCCTTCCACAGCAAGAATATGGGATGTCCTCACACAGCGCTAGGGTGACAGCAGGAGATGTCTTCCTGTATCCTTGCTAGTATTGGCTAATATCTGCACGGCCATCTGGTTTGGTCATTTGTCCATGCCAGTGGTTTCAGTCAACCCTCATTCCTGGCCTAAAGCATCTTGGGTCCAGCATGCCCCCAGCTTGTGTTCTGACTCTCCGCATTATACCACACTAGACTGAGAGATGATCAGCAATTGGGTCCTCAGGTGCCTCCCAGGATAAATCAGAAGCCATTTCTTCTCTGGTGCTAGGCTGCCCGGCGAAGCTCTGCCCAGCATGGGGTACAAATTCTCCTTGCACTGGACTCCCTAAATCTACCTGAGTGGGGAATGACAGGGGCTGTGCCTTTGTGGGGACCTAGAAAGGAGACACTGAAGTGGAGCTAGGTCTGTAAAAGGTTTCTGGGGGAAAACTTGTGACAGTAAAGTGGGACAAAAGCTGCAGACAGCCATGGAGATGTAACAAAGTCTCCACCAGCCCAGTCTGGAACAGTAGCTGAGCTAAGGAAGCCCACTGGAATAGTCTGACAAAGGGCACAGTGGTCGAGCCACAGGCTGCAGCCATGCTCTGTCTGCACTGGAGGGAGCCTGGGAAGAGTGGAGGCTAGGCAGGAACTCTGCAGAAGGCAATGTCTCTCTGCCTGGCCCCAGGAAAGGATTCTCACTAGGCCTTGGCTTGCTATCAATAGCCTTACTGTGTCCTAATCTCTTTCCAGACCCCTGGGGATGATATCTTTGAAATTCAAGGCAGTATGGATCTTGTTTCTCCTTTTCTGTTATAAAACCCTTCCATTAGCAAATAAACTTACACTAGCCTAGATTGACTGGGAAAAATCCACAGGAAGAGGGGTGGTGGGAGGACCAGGGAACATCATTGGCTCATTCTTCAATTATTATGTCATCGTATGTCTCTGCCTAGTAAATCTTTGTGTCCCATTAGAGAATATAACATAGCATCCTTCTGACCTCACCCTGACAATCGCTTCCCTCCCTTCCAAGAAAGTAGGAACTCTCCAGCTCAGCCCCCACCTTTGCCACAGTGTGTTGTAAGCTCATGTTATATGTCCTGGTACCCCAGAGAATGTGAGGCACCCTGGAACACAATGGAACTCTCTCCACCTACCGTGAGCACGGGTTCTTGCATTGGGATCTCTGTTCTCCCAGCACTGGCTCCTTCCTTTGGTTGGTCAGTGAGGAATGATTAAGGTTCACAGAGCACCTACAAAGTGCCAGGCACAGCCATGTAAGCAGTCATTTAAGTTCCACAGTCACTGCACTAGATAGCTTCAGTTGTCAGCTTGACACACCTGGGAAGAGGGGACCTCAGGTGGGGAATTTCCTGTCAGATTGGCCTGTGGTCATGTCCATGACATTTTCTTGATTGTTGAGTGATGTCCAGCCCACAACGAGTGGTGTCATCCCTGGCCAGGTGGTCCTGGGTTGTATAAGAAAGCAGGCTGAGCACAGGTCAGAGGAGCAAGCTAGTGATGGGGCTGGAGAGATGGCTCAGTGGTGAAGAGCTTGACAGCTCTTGCAGAGGACCTGGGTTCAATTCCCAGCACCCATATGGTAGCTAACAACCATCTGTAATTCCAGTTGGGAAGTCACACTCATTTCTGACCTCTGCTTCCCCCAAGGATGAACTATGGTCAGGACGTGTAAGTCAAGCAAACTCTTTCTTCCCAAAGTTAGTTTTGATCAGAGTGTTTTATCACAGTAACAGAGAAACAAATTAGAAGAGTCATTCTACAAGACAACAGCTACCATTAGCCCTATTCGTCAGATGAAAAGATTGAAACGGAGAAGTCCCTTCCCTGAGTCCCACAACCACTAAGAGACACAGCCAGTACCCCAATCTAGTTTGTCTGTCTGAGTCTGGGCCTGGAGTGCCAGGACCCCACAAAGCCTGCAGCTACCCAATTAGCTGCCTTACTTTCAGGAGGTTAACATAAAAAAAGAGCAACAATGAGAGACAGATACAGGATGAAGAATAACATGGAGCTAAAAGGACCGACTGTAATTCTTAAATGCCAGACAGTGAGAAAACTGAGCTAAGTTTGGAGCCACAGCTCTGGACTCCGAGGGGAGGAACCCTTCAGTTCACAGATGTGGGACTGCAGTGTTTGACGAGATGATGTGGCAGGTGCCGGGGAACCCTCGATGGTAGCACACCCTTCAGACCTTCATGCCAACAACCTGCCTATCAGCAGGGGCCAACTCCACCCACACTCAAACCCAGGTCCAGGGCTAGCTCACCTTGGTGGCATTGATCATAGGTACAGTTTTGGTTGGAAGAGCCCCTGAGCATGTCTTTCTCAATGAAGCAATGGCACGTCTGTCCAGGACAAGGCTGAGCCCCAGCCAGCCTTTCTGAGAGGTGATTTATAGAATCTGCCTTTCACATAGCTCATGCCGTGCTTGGGGCATTACCCTTTAAAGTGATGGGGCTGGAGAGATGGCTCAATGATTAAGAGCCCTGGCGGCTCTTGCAGAGGACCTGGGTTGAATTCCCAGCATCCATATGGTAGCTAACAACCATCTGTAACTCCAGTTCCTTGGGAATCCACACTTATTTCTGACCTCTGCAGCATTGCACGACACACATGCACTTGCACATGCAGGCAATACATTCACACACATAAATAAAATAATAAATAAAAATATAAAAGTGATTTAGTCCTTCAGTAAGTATTTACTGGGTCATTCATCAAGTGAATATCCCTTCTTTACTGTGATGGTCCCCTGTGCCAGGTCACAAGCTTGTCAGATGGCATCCTGTTTTTTGTATCCAGGAGTTTTCTGTGTGACCAGTATTTGAGAGTTTAGACAGTATTTATACCTTTGTACCTGGAATGCTGTTCCACTCCCCAGTCTCCTTATCCAGCAGCAAACTCCTATTCACACAGAAAAACCCTACTAAAGTGGCTTCTTCTTTGTGCAGCCTTGAGTGCTTACCTCATTCCCCAAGCACATCTCTGTCTTTGCTGTCTTTCTTCTGTCCTCTGATTTTCTGTCCCCTTTCACTAACAACAAAGAACATTTCCATCAGTTTCTAGGTGCTGGGTATTGGGCGAATATGTTCCCAGGCATTCATTTACATAGCTCTTACCGCAGCTCTGGGGAATGGGAGGATGGCACTACTACATTGTGAAACACAACCACCCAAAATAACTGTGTTCTAAATTTCCTAAGCAGATGGTCCATCACCAACGTTCATATGCTGTGGACCCAGTCAGAGTCCTTGAGGGAGACAGTGGTCCCTATCTGGGCCCTCCACTCCTCCCTGCCCATATATCTGCCCCTCTCAGAAACTCCCCTGCTGCCTGAACCACTAGACAGTAGCCCCCTGGATCCTTCCCCATGTGACCACCTAGGACTGACTCTGAACTGATACAACTCCCACCTGCCAACCTTCCTGCAGGACCAGATATTCTCAGCCTTGTCCGGCCAAGATCGAGGCCTTATTTTCCCATGTCCTCCCTCCACCCAGTCTACCCTTGCTGTTATCACACTCCATAGCCCCTGTGGATGCAGTAGGCTGTGGGAGAGAGGCAGGGCTTGCCCTGGCATCACTGTTGACTTAGTGGCTGACCACAGGATCCAGGGCCCTGCATCACGCCCTCATTTGCCAGAGGATGACTCTGGCACTAGGGCCGGTGGGGAGCTCTTTCTGGGGGTATTCTAAGGACATTGCCTGCTTGTTTGTCTTGAGACAGAGTAGCCCTCTGTAGCTCAGGCTGGCCTTGAACTCACAGTCCTCCTGCCTCTGCCCCCTTAGTGCAGGTGTACCCCACCAGGACTGCCTAATTTTTGGTTTTAAGTTTTTCCAGTTACTCTGGCAGTGTCTCAAAGCATTTCCTGCCATCCGCCCGCAGCTTGATGTCCAGGAAGCTGTTCTGGTCTGCTTTGCCTTCACTCTATGGACACTGTGTCTCCAGAGTCTGGCTGCAGGGATTCTTCCGGCACTCACCTCCACTTCCTGACCTCTCCTTCCTCCCTGGCCTTCCTTCCTTGCCCACCTCCTCTTCACCCTGAGTGGCTCCCCGCTTCAGGCTGCCCTGTGTTCATGCTGTTGACTGCTACAAGCCTTCCCACTGGAGTCTCAGTCTCCAGTTTTCTCCTTTCACTGTGTCCCTGTCTCTCCACAGGTCAGGTTTCCTGACACACAGCTGTGAGCAGGCCTCCCCTCCGTATCTCAGTGCAGTGGCAGAATCAAGTCTAAAATCCCTAGGCTAACATGGTAGACTGTCACGAGCCAGCCGAGAAAGCTGTGTTTTCGTTCTGCTCCATGTATCTTGTGCTCTGTCCCAGGGATCTCAAAGCGGGGTCCCACACCACAGCACCAGCATCACCTAGGGACTTGCTAGAAAGGAAAATTCTTGGCTCTGACCTAAACCTGCTGGATCAGATGGTCTGGGAGAATGTTCGTTCCAGCGTTTTGAAAGATTCTGGGTGGATCACCCACAGCTGAAATCTGATATTGTGGACTGGCTAGGGGTTGTCATTCCTGGATGCACATGAGAAGCCCCTGGAGAGATGATGAAGATTATGCACAGCCTGGTTCCATCCAAGAGACCAGGATTCAGCGTGCAGAACAGCAGGCCCAGGAATCTGCATTTCTAAAACTTCCAGCCTTCACATTTCCCTTGGCTTTTCTCTGGGCTCTGTACCAGTCCTTTACCTTGCTCTTCTTTCTGTCCCCACACAGCCAGAGTGTCAGGTCTAACCTCCACTAACTTCCCAAGGAAGGAATGAATGATCTTTGTACTTTCAGAAAACACAAGTACAAACTGTATGTGGTAGCACACACCCGCAATCCCAGCACTCAGGGTCTGACCCAGGCAGTGGATGAGTTCAAGACCAGTGTGAAACACACAGCAAGACCTCCTCTCCTCCACATCAAGCCAAACAAACATTTTTAAAGTAAATATTCTTTAAACTCTCAAGGATTTGTTACTATGATTGTATTATAATATACTAATCCTTTGAATCTGCTACTGATCATGCCTGGCATTTATGGAATGCTGACTGTGATTGGAACCATTTAAATGCTTTAAATGGATTAATCTGTTTAATCTTCTTGAAAAGCTACAGAAAAGGAAACTAATTGGGGCACAGAGAGGCTAATTAACTTGCCTAAGTTCACACAGCTCGTAAGAGGCAAAGTTAAGAATCAATCTCTGGCCATTTTGACTTTAGGTTTGTTACATCTAACATCTCAATATATATTTCTATATGTAATAAAAATAGTCACATGAATAGCCTCATATGCATACAACAGCACTGTCTGGTTCCCTGAGCATTTTCTAGGCAGGATTTTTGTTTTTCTCAGCAACTTTGTGAGGTAGGAGCTGCTATTGTGGATCCCACGGTCAGGATAGATAGGCCAAGGCTAGAGACAGACATCCTTTGCATAGGGCACATAGAGGCTGAAACTGGAGTTCAAGGTCAATGATAGATTCAAATCCAGATGTGCCCAACAGGGCAACTTCTCAGGGGCAGTGGGGTGGGAGGTGGTGTCTGTTTACCTTACCTGGGCCTTTCGTACCTTTCATGGCCTTTGCAGTCCCCAGACTCAGACATGGGCAGCTGTTCATCTCACCAAATGCCTTCGACACTAAGGTGCAGTTTCCAGGCCTAGGATCAGTAAACAAATAGGAAAAAAAAGAAGCAGCTCATGATTGAGTGCTGACCTTCGATCCCAGGTCTCCCATGCACCGCCTTGGGACTGGAGATGAGAGCTCTGGGGGGCTGTGTTCTCAGACCTTGGCGCTCAGTCTCTCATGTAGGAGCTGCAGGACAGTGAGCTGTGAGCACAGGGCAAAAAGGGCAGGCTTTGATGAGGACCTGGGCATCACACAAACAACATCAGAAGCTTATAAACCACCGCGGGCTACGAAGATGAAACTGAATGACAGCTAAGAGACAGCCATAGAATACCACACACCATCCACCCTGGAGCCCAAGAGAGGCCAGCCTGCTCTCTGAATGAGGTCAAGACCAAGCCTCCACAGTAATCCACACTGCCAACAGTTCCACTATTAGGAAAGAAATAAACAAAGATAAGAGAACAAGAGCAAAGGTACGCAGGTCGCCTTTGTGGACGAGGCTGAGTCTGAGCTCTGGAACATGTGCAGGGGCAGGCTGACCTCACCATAGCTCTCTGAGGACAGCACAGTTCACTTCCATGTCTTAGCACCTCTGGGGAAGGGGTGGATTGAGCCATCAGAAGACATTTCTTAGAATTATTGAAACTGCTTGATGTGCCTAACTCCCTCTCTGGAGTTGGGGGAGGGTCTACAAAACTTTACATCTAACTGAGCATTCAAATCCCTGTGCTTGCTTCAATGGAGTCTTAATACTGTGACTTTCTGATGAAGGGAGCAACTGGTTCTCACACTAAAGTAGGATCCCTAGAATTTGATCGACTGATGATTGATTGATTGATTGATTGATCAATTGATTTCAGACAGGAATTTCATATATCCCAAGCTGAGCTTGATCTATGTAGCTAAGGAGAGCCTTCCTCCCACCACCATCTCCCGAGGCCTACGCACAGCTTATGCAGCTTCCTGCCTGTGTGCTAGGCAAGCACTTTCCCTGCCAAGCTAGTCTAGCCCTTGAGATTTCTGGAGACTTTAATAAGAATCCTACTGAAACAGTTTTTACGGAGGGGTCCAGTGTTGGAGATGAGGCTCCTCCCTATGTATGAACTCTATTGCAGAAGTGGAGGTCATTTGGATCCCTGAATGAAGAAGAATAGGGGGTCCTGCCACCTGCACAAAAGCACAGGAATGGGGGAGCAGCCCAGGAGCTCCTGTGGCTGCCTTGACCTCTCAACACACAAAGGACAAAGATGGAAGTGACCCAAGAAAGGGAAAGGATCAGCGCCTCTGTGGATAGTTAGGTCTAGGCAGTACTGATGTACCTATGAGGTGTTCTTATGCAAATCCTGCCTCAAAAGAGCCTCAGCAAGACTGGAGGAGGTAATGCACCAGCTGGGAGAGCGAGATGACAGCTTGGAGCTGCTCTAGGCTCTTAGGGGCCTGGTTACAGTCCACCCAGCTGCAAGGAGTCCAGGGAGGCACTGGGCTGGTGGAGGAGAGAAAAGGCAAAGCCATAAAGGAGAGCATCTCTCCGTCTGCATCTGTGGCATCCTCTCCCTTTCTGTGACAAGAGCACTCTCTCACACTCCACCCATGCAGTTTGGGGTGAGGCTGTCCTTCCTTCTGAAGCTGATTAGAAACATCAGTTTCACACCCAATTAGGTGTCTGTTGTTGCAGAGACGGACATGTGATCCGTCCCCCATCCCCCACCCCTTGACCTATGCTGGAACAGAAGAAAACCCTTTTCCTGCTGACTCATCGGAGAGAGAGAGAGAGAGAAAGAGAGAGAGAGAGAGAGAGAGAGAGAGAGCCCAGAGCTGTGTGTGGGTGGCTCTTGACACCACACCCATCCAACAAGAAAAGCAGAGGAAATAAAAGAAGAGATACACATTCCCGATTGTGGAGAAAATCATCACCAACCTGTTTAAACTAACTCCATCTCTACCTTTTTAGTTGTGTGAGCCAATTCGCCATGGTTAAAGCTGGTTGACTGCGCTTTGTACACTTGTACAAAAAAAAGCATTCTGACTTTCCCAGCAGAAAAGAGCATAACTTCTGGCTCAGAAGCTCAAACATTTCTCAACTCAAAGTAAGACACCTCTGAGTCCTTCTGAGCAGTACCCCGGCCACGTGGCAGCTGTTCAGGAAATTCTGGGCACCACTCCTATCACCCAGATACTCACCGTCTCACAGGGAGACAGGCAACACACTGCAAAAGGAAAGAGAGGAGGTTATGTGATAGGAGAACTAACAGAGATGTGAGCGCAGAGCCAGGGGAGCAGAGAGGAGAGAAGAGAAAGCACTCCGTGGCTGAGTGCAGAGAACACCTGCTAAACTAAATCGAACCGAATGACATTTAGCCTGTCTGTATACATAAAAGATTTACAGTTCTTCTAAGTTAGTAAGGTGGGAGAGGAGTGAGTAGAGATGCCACTCACTGAGCACACATTATGCTACATAATTGTAGCATACATAATGTAGCATAACAAATGCTACACATTTGCTACTTTGGTCATCCCTGAGAAAAGATACCTGACACAAACAACTTAGGGGAGGAGAGAATTATTTCCACCCATGGGTTCAGTCTCTTGTGTTGGGAGTTAGTGATGGCTGAAAAGTGTGGTAGAGGCTGCTCCCACGCTGGCAGTCAGGAAACAGAGAATAAGATGTGATGCAAGGCCTGGGCCGCCGCAACCCTCAAAGCCTCCCCTAGTGGCCTATATAACCCAGCCAGACGCCATGTCCCAAAGGTTCCACAACCACCCAACACAGGACCTCTAGCTGGGGACCAAGTGTTCAGACACATGAGCCCATGACAGACACTTTACGTTCATCCCATACTGTGCACCAGGCACTGTGTGGCAGATTTTTCATTCAGCCTTCCCAATAGCTCCTTGAAGTAACTAGAAGCAATGCTATTTTACATATGGGGAAACTGGGGCTCAGGAAGTTTGATATTTCCAAATCTAGAGAGATTGAACGTTACAAGTGTTCTGATCCAGGGAATTTAGGCCATGCTGCAAGAAACTAGTTTCTGTCCACCGTTCACGTCTGTCCTCCTTAGTGGCTTCAGAAGCTTTGTTCTGGGGGTTCATGGTGGCCGCTACAGCTACAGGCTGACTTCATCTGCCTGAAGTAACCAGCAGGAAGCATAGCTCTAGCCCAGTGGTCCCAATAAGCACAAGGCTGTGCCTTATTGTCTCTGATTGAGTCTTCATGGTCATCCCTACAGCTCTGGCCAAGGAAAGTGGTATTGGGGTGTCTAGGAGTCAAAAGCATGTTGACTCAACTCCCTCAGTGAACATGAATAGAGAGTAGTATGAATACTGGTAAAAGGTAATGGGCAGTAAATACAGTGAAGTCCCGAACAAGAGTCTTCCCATCTTCTTTTACATACTTTATCTGGGTAATATGGTGTCCACAGACATATGAAAGGCCCTGCAAATGACTGAAATCTCATAGTTTTAGGTAGTAAAAGCCAGTTACACTGGCTTGGGATTCTTTGCTAATTCTGAGAAAGACTATGAAGGCAGCGATGCATAAAAACACAGAGCCACAATTACATCTCTGTTTAATTCCTGTCTAAAGTTCCTTTTTAGCAGCTCTGTTCCCCAACTCTAAAGTTGCAGTGGAATTTCGGGTTGTGCTCCTCAGTCTGGTGGGTTTATCAACACACACGTTAGGTCTTATTTTCCTGTTGGATTAAGAATCAGTGTCAGGCGTGGTAGCACATGCCTTCAATCCGAGCACTTAGGAGGTAGAGGCAGGTGGATCTCTGTGCAAGTGGGGCCAGTCTGGTCTCCATAGCCAGTTCTAGGTCAGCTAGGGCTAAGATAGACCTTATCTCCAAAAAAATAAAGAAAGAAAGAAATCAGGATATCAATCAGCAAAGACAAGCAAGGAGAGTTTAATAAGCTGTAACGGAAAGCAAGGCATGTGGCTGGAGAAGCACAGGCAAGAGGCTGGAGTTGCCTCTCAGGCCTCCTTTCCCTCCCTCTTCAAAGCTCACTGTACATCCTTCTTTGAATGTCCTTTGATATTAGCATCTCTACTGGAGCGATCCCTCCACTCCTCGACTGCCCACCACTGAGTCTGAAAACAAAGTTAAACTTGCTGAAGGAATTCAGTGGGTGGCACAGGAGCTCCAGACGTACCAAGCCCTGCCTCCTTGCCCTGGGAAGCTACTCCCCAAACAAAATTGCTCCTGATGGAATTGTCACCAACAATAACAGGATCACTGTGCAAGTAGCTATTGTGATTATTTTAGAAAACACTTTTCCTTGAATAATTTTATTCATTTGAAATAACCTCACAGGGTGGAGATAACAGGGCGAAATTATCCCTTCAATGCATCTCCTCCAAATTTAAGACCAGGAGATAATTTTTCTCTCCCCCTAATCGAGCTTACATCCCTTCATCAGACAGTGAAAAATCAGGTCTCCTGGGTATTTCTGTTTATGTTTTAGCTGTTTTTCTAATATCTCAGGCTAATTTAATACTTTGTTTTTGTAGCCAAATGATGTTAGGGGTTGAATATGATCTTCTCTCCCCACCCTCTGTATAATGTCTGACAATTTATTACAATGGCATTATTCCATAGGTGGCCATTGCTACATCCTATGGGAAGTTTCTTTGGAAATAAATAACGTAAACATAATAAATAAGTAGAGTTATGAGCTACATTATTGTCCCTCCATTTGCCAGCCAGAGAGAAGCAAGCTTTAACTGGCTTGCAGACTATCCCCACTGTTCTAGCCAACTGCTGACAGGATATGAGCCCTCATCCTTCCTGACTTTCAACAACCTTTTCTTTTCTTAAACTTTCTTCTTCTCCTTTCCAAGTTATGAAGCAGACTTTGCTCCCAAGGAAAACCCTGACCAAACACCTCATTTCCCTGTGCATTCTAGAAGAACCTCAGATCAAACAGAACAATTAACTCAGCAAACAATGCCATTAGCAGAGCTCGCTCTCTACCCACCAGCCCAAAGCCGTGCAAACACCTCTTGGAGCATATGGAGGCGGGGAATTGCAGGCAGGATTTTATGGGCCTCTCAGCGGGCCTGCTCAGGCTCTTTGGGAACCAGACAATTTAGCATATGTCACTGTTCCCAGCTGCCTTGGGGACTTGGCTGGGGACCACAGACGTGTACTCAAGTGACAACATTCAAAGTCGGATGGGGCTGGGCTCTGCTTTTGCAGGGTTGCCCACCAGAAGGTTCCCTAGGCAGGACACAGGATCCTCCAAGCTGACCACTGAAAACCCCAGGAAGAGCACCGAGGAAAATTCTCCACAGGAAAGTTTTCCCAGTTATCCATAGCTGGACCCATCACTCACTTTTGGTTCAGCTTGGGAAATTTCTTAGGTACTTAGGGAGAAATTGAAACTCATCAAAAAAAAATCTCAATGTACCATAAGAACAGTAGTTTTTACAGAACTCAGAGACTAAAATGACCTAGTAAGGTATCTTGCCCACCCCCCCCATTGGTCCCCAAAGAGCTTCAATAGTTCATTTTTAAACAACTCCAGCAATGTGCTTTCTAGCCCCTAATGCCCCAGGAGAACGGTTCTAATGGATCTTATTCTTCAGAAGTGCACCCAAGATCCATCCCAATTTCTCCATTTCATAAGCTGCTCCTTGTACCATCGGAAATGACTACACCAGCTCCTGCTGCGCTCTCTCTGAGCTCCTTGGCTGTGGCAGCCTTGACGTCATTTGGCTTGTGATTCTGTCTTAGAGAGAGGCTGGCGGGTAGGTTCAAAACTTGCTAAGTGCTTATATGGGTAAAATACATTCCTCCGCTTGCTCACTGGTGTAAACGATCAGAAACCAAACGTTTGAACAGCAGCAGGCAAGACATAAAACAACGGCAGTGTAGTAGAAAGGGCAAAGCAAGGGCACTGAGGTTTGACCAGCCTGGACTCAAGTCCTGGGTCTGCCACTCACAGAGGCTGTATCCTTATGGTATGATCTGTTTGAACATATGTTCTCCCGCCAATCAGATAGGCATGACATTGTCTACCTTGGAGCATGATGAAAAGGAAGGATAAGAGACCAAGGATAAGAAAAAAGGCAACATTCAAATGACAGCATTTTTTAATTATAAAAATATCACACACCATGCCAATATTACTGCAGCATTGTTCACAGCAGCTAAGCTGTGGGGCAGCTTTGGTGTCCAATAACAGTGGAAGAAAAATGTGGCATATATATAAATGGAAATTTTTCAGCCCTAAAGAAGAATGAATTTAGGTCATTTGCAAGAAAATGAATATAGTGGTAGATAATCATATTAAGTGAACTAAGCCAACTTCAGAAAAACAAATATGTTTTCTTTCCTTTGTGTTTCCTAGATTTTTATATAGATACGTAAAATCATGTGTACATACATGGCGTGATTATAGAGGCAAACTGTTTAGGTAACAAAGGTGACTAACGGGAGGGGTAAGAAAGCGGTGGTCAGAAGAAGAGAAGGGGACTATGTGAAAATGTCCGTAGCAACAAAATACCTTGTGCAATGAATATGCATAATGGATATTTTTTTAATGACACAGATGATCAGAGCTGGAGAAATGGCTCAGTAGTTAAAAACACTGGCTGTTCTTGCAGAGGACCCAGGCTCAGTTCCAAGCACCCACACAATGGCTAACAACTATCTATAACTCCAGTTCTAGGGAATCAGATCAACGCCTTTTTCTGGTCTCCACAGGCATTGCACACATACGATGCCCTTATATACAGGCGATTAAAATACTTATACACATAAAGTAAAAACAAATCAATCAAAAAAAGTTTTAAATGACACACATGCTAAAAAGATATTGAACGAACAAGAGTATAGGTAAGTCACTGACATCTGCACTAGAAAGACATGGACCAAAAAGAAATCACTTACTTCATGCATTCTTCTAATCGTGTAGCAGATGTGTTCCTTTACAGTGCTAGAATGAACAGGGAGACAAGCTAGCTACTGTCATAGAGCAGTAAAACAGAAAGGCAATGGAATCGGAAGGTAGAATCAGCTAAATGCCAAGGAAATGGGAAGAGGAAGCCTTCAGGCTATAAACTGAACCCAGGAAGATACCTGGGCTTGTTAGGGGAGAGCTGATGATCCCCCAAGCCAGAGGTCATCCAGAGCCCTCCATTCCCAGTTCTGGGGGACCTCTGTATCAGTCCAGTATTAGTTACTCTGTAAGAAAAGATCAGAACCATGCTACGTTGTCTTTTTGATTAACCTTGCCCTGTGCGTTAGTTAGGACTCTTTGGATTATAAACTATGGAAACTCTACCACACTAAGCAAAAAAGTTAGTTTATCAGACATGCATCTTCAAGACTTGCTCCAACTCTCAGAGCTGGAAAGCCAGGAAGGAGTCACATGAGTGGGGAGTGAGAAGGTCAAATGGGATGGTAGAGGCAAAGCAAGCTGACAGACAAGTCACTGGTATGATCACAGCCCCCAGCCAGGCACAGATTGGAAGCACCAGATACTCCTGCACTGGGACTGGAACAAAGCAGAGGGAATGGCTAGGTAGACTTATACAATCACTTTTAAGACCCCCACATCCCAACCTCTATTATGGCAGAAAGATGTAAGTTTGCAATCTGCAAGGTTTCCCTAAAGAACACCTGGACTCTTGGCCCATAAGAGAGAACAGGGCTGAGGAAGTGAGTGAAGGATATGAGAGCCACATACAAAGTCATAAGCTTCTTTCTCAGGCAGGGCTGCCAGACTGCAGGTGCCTCACTGATGATGCTGAGCACAAAGCTGACATTTGTCTCACTTGTTGGCACAGCCTGTAAAACATATATGAAGACACTGAGAACTGGTCCCTAATCAAAGAGTCGCATCAGGCTTCCCTGTTGCAGTGAGTTCTGCCTCCTCACCCAGCACCCAAGTAGGCACAGCGGATCAGTGACCTATTCTCACATGTGTACACATGCGTGTGTGTGAGGGTGTGTGGGTTGGGTTTAGGACCTCATGCTTGCATAGCACGCACTTTATCAACTGAGCTAGCTCTCTCCCATACCTCCATTCTCAAGTATATTTGACAACTAAAGGTCATAAAACCTATGAGAAGGTTTTCATTTCCCAGAAGAAGTAACCTGAATCAAATAGGCAGAATGCAGAAGGGGAATCGAATGAAGGAGGTTCTCAGAAAAGGAAAAGAGAATGAACTCATGAAATAAGAAAATGAGGACCTCTCTACTGGCTGACAATCATGGTGCTGGAAGGAACTATGCAAGCTATCAGAAGGAAAAAAATTAACCATCAGTCTTACCCAGCTCTAAATCCTGTGAACTACAGCACTGGCCTGGCAGGATCTGCCCATGGGTGCAATAGTGGCAAATATTATGGGAGTAAACAACCACTCTCAAAATTGGATTTAAGGTTCACTTCATAGGATGGAGCCCATACCTAACAATGACATCAGGCTTAAGAACCTGAGGCTAGACAGGTCTGAGGACATAAAGGAGAACCTAATACAAATTCTCTACTAAATGGCTATTTCATTAAACTAATTCCTATGACCCACATAGCAGCTCCAGTTCCAGGGGAATCTGATGCTCTCTTCTGATCTCTGCAGACATTGGATGACATGAGCGTATTTATGTGCATGCAGGAAACACACTCATACACATACAATAAAAATAATTAGAAAAGGGCTGCAGAGATGACTCAGCAGTTTAAAGGCACTAACTGTTCTTGCAGAATGCCTGGGTTCAAATTCCAGCACGTACATGGTGGCCAACAACCACCCATAACTGCAGTTCCAGGGGATTCAATGCCCTCCTCTCCTCCCCAGGCACTGCACGACACAGGTGCACTTACACAGGCATAACACTCATGAATTTTTTTTAAATTAAAAAATAATAATTTTTAAAAAGCATGAGGGGGTGGGCAACCCGCTGAGGAACTATTGGCATCTAATAGCTTCCAAGAGAGGGGAAGTTAGTTTTCTTTAAGGGTATCATGCTGGGTAGATTGACCAGGCACCAGGGGAATGGACCCACACCAAGAGCACTTAAGGGTACAAATTAGGCTTTCTGGCCTTATAAGAATAATAGTAGAGGACATGAAGTCAGCGTGGGTAGTAAGATGACGATGGAGATGGGGCAAGAGCCTGGATATGATCAAATACATTATACGAAATTCTCAAAAAAAATCAATAAAAATATTGTTAAGTGGAAAAACAATAAAAAGAAAAAAATGAGGCCATAATAAGAAATACCCATAGGAAAAAAAAATATGAGTGCTTAGAAATTATAAATATTCACATAAATAGAAAATTCAGTATGTTTGGACTATAATAATGACATCACTAAGGGTGAAAAAAAATAAAAGTAGTTCTAGAGGATAAAGAGATGATTCTAAAACTTCCATAAATGGGAAAATATTTCAATCATAATCAGTTTCTCAAAGAGACAAGGTAAGGGGCCAGTGTCTTCCAAAGTCATAGGGCAGATGATGTTCAGTCTAGGGCTATACTCTAGAAATGTCTGCTTGTCGGTGTATCTAGAAACTTTTTGTTAAGTGGACTCATTTGGTATCACAGATCACTGGATCCTGGTCTAAATTCCAGAAATTCTTAGCTGTGTGACCTTAGGCAGTTACCAGTTCCTCTTTGGGCCTCAGGTTACTCACACACCTCAGAGAGCTTGGAGAATGTAATTTTTATTATAATTTTTGTGTTATTTTATGTATATGAGTATATTTCCTGCATACACAGAAGTGTGCCTGTGTCAGGCAGTTCCCACAGAAGTCTGAAGAGGATGTCAGATCCCCTGGAACTGGAGTTAAGGATGGTTGTTAGGCATCATGTAGGTGCTGGAATTCAAACCCAGGTCTTCTGCAAGAACAGCCAGAGCTCTTAACCACTGAGTCATCTCTCCAGCCCCGAGAATGTAGTTTTTAAAAAGTAAATAAGATGGCAAAGGCTGTGCATAGCAGTGCACACCTGTGATCCCAGCACCAGGGGGCTGTCGGGGGAGAATTTCTCAAGTTCATGGCCAACCTTGACTACATGCTGAGTTCCAGGTCAGCCTAGACTACATAGTGAGATTGAGCTTAGACTTGGCTACATAGTCTGATCCTGTCTCAGAAAACAGAGTTGGCAGAGGACACAAGGCTAGAAGAACTCCCCTAGCTCCTGTCTCCCTCCCCACTGACCTCTTCCATCATAGTCTCATCTTCCTTGTCATCAGCATCTGTAGCATCCCAGCTGTCACTCACCAGCACTGACTGGAAAAATCTTGGACCTGAATCAGACTTGGAAGAGCAGAAATTCAGCTGTGGCAAGAAAAGGAGGCAGGTCTGAGCTTATGATGTCCTCCAAGGGAGTTGTGAATTTAACAATGAGATTTCTTCCTTCCTCTGGAAACCTCTGCCTAAGACTCACATTTTAAGCATATCAGAGGAAGAGATTGTCAAACTTTCAGAAACTTTGGAAACCTGTTGTCAAACACAGCCTGTATTTTTAAGAGTCAAATTACAGAATGGGTAAAGAAATAAATTATTTTTGGGTCTGAGTTATCTCACTCAGTGTAATTCTTTTCTAGTTCCATCCATTTATTGACAAATTTTGTGATTTCATTCTACTTTACAGCTGCATAATATTCCATTGTGTGTATGTACCACATTTTCATTATCCATTCATCAGTTGATGGACACCTAGGTGGATTCAATTTCCTAGCTTTTATGAATAGAACCACAATGGTATGGATGTGCAATTGTCTCTGTAGTAAGATATAAAGTCCCTGGAGCTGAGAAGATGGAGGCTCAAATGGTTAAGAGTGCATATTGCTCTTCCAGAAGACTCAGGTCTAGTTTCCAGCACGCGTATCTCATGGTTCATACCCCCTATAAATTCAGTTCCAGTAGATATGACACCCTCTTCTGGCCTCCAAGGCATGTGAACACAGGCGGGGGGGGGGGAAGAGGGAGGGAGGGAGGGAAGGAAGGAAAGAAGGGAGGGAGGGAGGGAGGGAGGGAGGGAGGGAGGGAGGGAGGGAGGGAAGGAAGAGAAAACATACTTTTAAAGGCAGAAAAACCCACTTCTTTAAAAATATATAAAGTCCCTGCATGCTACAATGCTGACCTCCAAGGCAAGGTGTGCTCACTGGTTCAACAGAGGAAGAGTGGCAAGACCATTTATGGGGATAATCCATTGCTCTCTTGGTTGGATTTGAGGCCTGCTCCACAGGAATGAATTCATGCCTATTACTGTAATCATGGTGAAAAGCCATGGCTAGGGATCTTCTGTGCCCAAGGGGAGAATCCATTGATGCTATTTTGCTAAACAGTTGTGTTGTCAAACTGCTTTCTAAATGTTTACATCTGTATCCGTAGCTTTCTACTGCTCTCAACCTTGGTCAGAGAAGCTTTATATTGCAGTGGGTAGTGGTTAATGCAGACTGATCAAAGTGCTGAGGCGGGTGACTGTGAGTTTTCAGCTGCACATGGGCATCTGTATCAACTTCCCCTGAACATCGTGGAAGAGTGATAGAAAGAATGTAAGAGCTGGAGGATGGGGAGGAGAGCTGAGAAGTGCTGTCTTCCGGCTATGACATGGCTATTGCACATGAGCACACCACAGTTGTGGTTTTCTGTATAAGACCTGTACAAGATCAAGCCAGTCCAAACTTCCAGCATAGAAAGGGAGGGTGTTCTGAGGCCCAATCCTTGGCTGAGGAGATATTAGCAGCTGATGGTTGCTGGGGAGGGAGAGTCAATTTTCTTAGAAAGGTGACCAGTAGGAAACAGGAATTATCAAGGGGAAAATGGAGAAAGTAGGGGGGGTCCCTTAACTAGGGAGGCTATACAGGAACAGAGAGAAGAGAGATAAATAATGCTTATGTGTGTGAAAAACCAAAGGGAAATGGAGTATTTAATAAACCTACTAAAAATACACATATAATATAAATGTGAGTGCATATGTATAGGTGATGGTTATGTAACAAAAACCTGCCTTTGAGTTGTTATTCAGTGTAGTCCAAGGGACTTCCAAAATAATGTAGGCCATTGCCACAGCAGAGCTTGAAAGTAAGTCCTCCCCTACTGCTGAAGACACTACATGCTTAGGACATAGAACGATCTGGAGAAATCGAGCGGGAACTGACCTGGAAGTCTCCTCCCTGAAGAGTAGTCCTCATAGTATCAGAAGACACTATGCAAGCTCCCAAGGGAGAAAACCAATCAAGGACCCTACTGAGCTGTAAAGTTTATGAACCACAACAATGAGCAGTGCAGCAAAGTATCTCTATTGTTGCAACAGTGGCACGTTTAACTTGGGAGTAATCAACAACTGTCTAACTGGACTTAACCACTCAGTGGGAAGGAAATTATGTGTGGTACTGTAAATATGGCCAAGTACTCGTGATTGGAGAGGTCACAGACCTTAGAGAATACCTACTTCTGTCACTTCCCTAGACTAATGGAATTTCTTTTTTTTAAATTTTTTATATATTATTTTTATTTTATGTATACAAGTGTATTGCCTGCATGTATGTAAGTGCACCCATGTTGTGCAATGCTTACAGAGGTCAGAAAAAGGCATCAAACTGAAAGTGAAGTTAAGGCCAGTTGTTAGCCACCGTATGGGTTCTGGGAACCAAACTTGAGTCCTCTGCAAGAGCAGCCAGTGCTTTTAACTTCACAGTCATCCATCCAGCTAACAGAATTTCTAACTGTATTCTAAATACCTATCTTTAGATTTACAGACAAGTATACCTCTCACCACTCATCACAGATGAAGACTATTACAGAGTTCCACAACTGGTCAAATGCAGAGACTAGCGATTGTGTGGTATCCAGCCCTAAGTGACACATCTACAATGAAACCTCTACACAGAAGACTTGGGGACTATCAGAGAAGGGTCAGAAAGAATGTAAGAGCCAGAGGAACAAGAACCTTGCTGTTAGTTAATGCATTCTAGGCATGAGAAGGAAGCTGCACTCATGAAATCTCCATAGTACAATAGTCTACCAAGACCTGCATGACAAAACCAGTTAACACACCAAGTTAGACAAGGACACTGTCATGGGGTCCCACCTCAAGAAGAAGAGCTATAAGGACTCAAAAGATGTTGAGGGAGGGAGAATCAGTTTTCTCTAGGGACTAGCTCTCTGAGAAGCTGTTTGATCCCAAATGGCAGCCCTAAGCACAGGTACACACAAGAACCACTAAATGGACTCAGTGCATCATATATATCCATGTTTATAAATGTATGTATATGTAGCAGTAATAACCAAAGAAGAGGACAAGAAATTAAGAGGGAGGGGGACATGGGAAGAGTTAGAGGAGAACCGGAAGGGATGGACATAATGCAAAGACAATACTCATATGAAATTCATAAAATTAAATATAAGTAGGTAAGTAATAAATTGTCAAACAAAAAAAGAAATGTCTTAAAAGAAAGTTCTGTTTCTAAAAATGTCTTTTGAAATGTTTTAAAGAAAGCTAAACATAAAAGTAATAAGTACTAAATGCTTATCCCTTCCTAATTATTTGATTATATTTTACTATTGCATCTGTTTCTATCTGCGCCTCCGTTAAATCTTCTCATGCTGGGAGCAAGTCATCCTAGTTGAGGAGATTTACAATATTAAAATAAAAAACAACCAATGCCACAAATTAGGACCTCTGTTTTCAGGGAGAAAGTTTTTAAAGATTCGCTAGCACACCACTGGCTGGGAATCAAGAATATCAGATTTCAGATGTGTTCAAATTTCCAAAGGCTCAATTAAAAATATAACATAATATAACATGTCAACTTCCTTAGAAAATTCTTTCATCTTCTTAAGAGTGATGGTCCCTAGTAACCAACAAACTTCGGAATTAATGAACTGGAAGGAAGGAAAAGCTTGCCTCCTCCCTGTTACGTTCCCTGAATGGAGCCTGTAAACTAAAGTGACAAAAAAGTTAGTAAAAGAGAAACATACACGTTTCATTTGGTGCTAATATTTTGTGTTCATGAAGCTTCCAAGAGAAGAGGTAGAAAAGTTTTTTAAAAAGCAATTAGTCTTGGAGGCTTATATACCAAGTTTTGTAAATTTTTATTGAGTTTTTGTGTATTTCATACAATACATCTTAATCATCTTTATACCACCTTCCACATCCGCACCCTCCCATCACCGCCCCCCCACCAGATTTCATGCATTCCGTCCTTTATGTTAAGGCCTATCGAGTCAAGTTAGCATACTTAGATGTCCTTCAGTGCAACTGGGGTCTAGTCAGCCTATCTGGTGTCACTCCCTTAAAGATCAGCTCTCCCTCACCAAGCAATAATCAGTTGCCAATAGTTCTTTGGCTAAGATTGAGGCCTGCTGAGCATTTCCCCAATTCTATGCTAGGTTTTGTCTGCTTGAGTTTGCACGGGTCTTGGGCATGCCAACACCATTGCTGTAGATTCATATGAGCAGGGTCCCTGGAGCCTGTAGGACTCTTTTTCCATATGGTCATGCACCTCCTCTGCCAGCTCTTACAATCTTTCTGTCCCCTCTTCCACACTGGTCCCCAAGCTCTGGGTGGATGGAGTTTAATATAGGAGTCCTGTCCACACTCTGCAGACTCTTATTCTCCACACTTTGGTCATTTGTGTCCTTTTGTGTTCATGGCCCTTTTTTTCATGGGGGAATTTCATTGATGAGAGCTTGGAGATGCATTAATGTTCTCTCTACCCCTTGTTTGACCAGTTGTGGAACTCTGTAACAGTCCCCATCTGTTGCAAAAGAAGCTTCTTTGATGAGTGGTAACTGGCATACTTGTCTGTAAATATAAGGATCAATACTTGGCATATAATAAGAAATTATATTTGTCTAGGGATTTGACAGCCTTAGTGTTTTCTCTAAGATCTATGACCTCTCCAGTCCTATGCATTTGGCTATGTTTGTAGTACCACATATGAATGCCCCCCCCCACAAACTGAGTAGACTTTAAGTCCAATGAGGTAGCTGTTGATTATCCCCAAGATAAAAGTGCCACTACTGCACCAGTGAAGTTTGCCATGCCGGTCATTGTTGTGGTTCTTAGGCCTTAAACCTGGGTTTGGACCATTGATTGAGGTTCTCCCTTAGCTGCTTGCATAGTGTTCTCCAAAACTATGAGAACTAACTTTCAGGTTTCCAGGCCAGTTCCAGCACCATTGCTTGAAGTCCTGTGTCCTAAATATCCCCTATCTTCAGCAACAGGGTCTTACCTTCAAGTTCTGGGAGGCAATCAAGGGCTGTAGCAATAAATAGTCTGTGTAATTTGGGGAGCCTTTTGGACTACCCTGGCCAAAAACTTGAACGGAAGTTTCTCCTGTCTGGCACTGTTTCTTGTTATATAGCTTTCAGCTATACACATGGACACACGTAGAGATATTGTATGTGTACTTTTTCAGTAGGCTTTTGTAGTACATTTCCCTCTGGTTTTTCACACCAGCTAAGCATTCTCTTTCTCCTCTCTCTCTCCCAGTTGAACCGTCCCTCCTCCCTCGCCAGTTAAAGTGTCCGCATTTTCTCCATTTCTCCCTTGATAACACCTGTCTCCTGTGGTCCCCCTCTCTTGAGCTCCTTCTTTCCCTTTGGCCCATAGTTTCTCCTGTAACTTTCCATCTCCCCCTCCCATTTAAATGCCTCCATTTTGCGCATTTCCCCCTTGGTAACACCTGTCTCCTACTGTTTTGTGGAGAAGTAAGCAGATAATGGAGAAAGGATTTGAGCTTTTAAGGTAGTAAATTGTGGGGAGATAATCTGTGGGGAAACTAATGGTAGAAAAGAGTTATTTAGGGAGGTTTGTTTACACAGACTCAACTCCGTGCCAGTTCCTTGTCTCCAGTCACATGTGCCAGTACATAAGAGGGGGTAAGTTTACACGCTTCATGTAAGGGAAACTTATGCCCTACTTTTAGGCAACAGAGCGGAGCACAGAGAGCTTTCTGGGGTGTGTGTGTGTGTGTGTGTGTGTGTGTGTGTGTGTGTGTGTGTTATATTCTCAATTGACTCCAACTCAAAACAATCCTCATGCCAGAGCATCATGTGTGGGGTTGAAGTACTCTGATCCCCCTTCAGAGTCTGGTCCCTGAACCAGCAGCGATGATCCACCTGGCAGTTGGCTAGACAAAAATCTCAGACCACTTTAGAGACATGCTCACCAAAACTCTGCATTTTAACGCCATGAAGCATGAGGTCAGCCTTGCCCAAAAGGTCTGCTGGGTAGCCTTAGTGCTTTTCCTTCCCTGCTAATGGGAGATCTGATAGAGGTAAGCAGCGTTGTTTAGACAAATAGAGCACCCAGTGGCTTAGGTTTCTCTATTGCTGTGATAAGCACCCGTGACCGGAAGCAGTTGGGGGAGGACAAGGTTTATTTGGCTTACACATCCTAATCACAGCTCACCCCTGAAGGAAAACAGGGTGGGAACTCAGGGCAGGGTCCTGGAGGCGAGATCCGAAGCACAGACCTGAGAGGAACGGTGCTCACTGGGTTTCTCCTCTTGTGCTCAGCTTTTTTTACACAACCCAAGACCACCTGCCCAGGGGTGGCACCACCCACAGTGGGCTCAGCAGTCAGGAAAACGCCTCACAGACGTGCCCACTGGCCAGTCCCAGGGAGGATTCTCCAGCTGAGGCTCCCTCCTCACTTTATCTAAGTGTCTCCTTTCAAAGGCTCCAGCCCTGGCTACTCACCCCCTGATGTCACTCGGTCCCCCAACCTGTATGATCTTCACTGAGCCATCACTATTTGAATGTGTCTGACCTACTCATTTACTTGACTGTTTTCTGTTGCTCCCCAAGACACGCATCCACAGATGCATCCTAGCTGCGAGCTTTATAAGCAAAGGGGTCTTGTCAGCACAAGAATCAGTGGACACTTGGGCACAGAGTATGTGCCAATAAACCCTGGTGAACTGACTGCAATACAAAGTGCTCTGATATCCTGACTACTCCAATGCTCAGCCGTGAACCCCGAACTGGAAAGCAAACCATTTCCCTTCCTTGGTCTGTGGCTGGTCCCTGTTCCCAGAAGTCCACTGATACTTGCTTTATGGGCACTGGTGTATGAAAAGTTTGGAGAGACTTCCATGAAACCAGATAGTGTGAGTACAGAAATCCCACTGATGACAGGTCCTAGAGTGGGTCTGACTTGGAGGGCCACCATGCCTCCAGAGATCCACAGAGTAGGTCAGCACCTAGGCATTCTTATTTCAGGGGTCCTGGCTGTTCGGAGGCTTTAAAGGGAGGGGGAAGGGCTGGGGAGAAGGCTTAGTGATTAAAAGCACTTGTTCCACCATCATGAGGACCAGAGTTTAGGTCCCATCACCTATGTAACAAGCCAGGGAATCTCTGTAAGGAACTGTAACCCCAGCTCTGAAAGGATCAGAAAAGGAGGATCACTGGGGCTTATTGACTCCAAGCCCAGCTGAGAAGGTGTGATATGAGCCCTGGGTTCAGAAAGAGACTCTGTCTGAAAAGGAGAGAATGACAGAGAACATTCAATGTCTTCTTCTGGCTTCTGAGCACGTGCACAGACTGTATGTGTGAGCTCACACACACACACACACACACACACACACACACCCAGAGAGAGAGAGAGAGAGAGAGAGAGAGAGAGAGAGAGAGAGAGAGAGACCCACACCTGGCCAGTGTGCAGAGAATAAGAGACTGAAGCGTGATTATCCCTGAACTGGATGCCTGTATCTGGCTCCAGTGGCTCGGGGGTCATTGAGGAAAAGGTGATAGAAAGACTGTAAGAGGCAGAGCTGGTGGATAACCATTAGGGAACAGCTTTCCAGAAAGCTGCGAAATCACTCATATGAACTCACAGCACTGGTGACAGCATTCACAAGCGCCATGCAAACTCAAACCAGACAGAATCCCCATGTAGATGTGGGGAAGTGGATAAGAAACCCCAGCTCTGTCTGGGGAACTGTTGTAAACAGATGGTTGCTGGGATGGGGAGAGTTTGTCTCCTTTAACGGTGTGACTCTCGATAGATTAACCAGGCTCCAGTGGAGGGGCCTACACTGAAAGATATCCGGGGACACAAATTAGATTCTATAGATTCTATATGCCTTAATATATACATAATAAGCATATTTGATAGAGCACATGAAATTGGACGAGGGGGTACTAAAGGGGTACAGATAGGGAAGGAGATCTAAATATGACCAAATACATTGTACGACTGCATTCCATTTTAAAGGGGGCGGAGAAGGGAGAGTTGAGGAGGTGTGGTAACAATCATACTTTAAGGCTCCCAGAGCTGCTGCAGCTGGAGATGTGCAGATGATTCCAACAGGAGCTGCAGGAGAAAATGATACACCTGCCGTCACCCTGATCCACATAAACACTGGATCTCTGGGAAGGGGCTAAAACAGCTGGGGGTACAATCTTAGACCCAGTCTTAAGGGTCTCCTCTGCCACTTAGTGGCAGGAGACGGGGCTGAAGGAGTGTATGGGCCCTACCTGGGGCTGATGCTATCAGACCACATCCTCTCGGGTGGACTCCACTCTGCTCCTCCTCTCCCACACTCTGCTGCTGTGGCCTCCAGCCTCCCTCCCAACCAGCTACCCTTCTCGTCCTCCCTTTAAGCACAGGCAGAAACATTATTTATGAAGATCCCTCATTTCTAACACATCCATAATGCCTGGGAGACACCGACAATTTATTTAATGAGCACAGACATGATAATTCACAAACGATGGTTCCAGTCAAAATGAGCTTCATTAATTTGCTGTGAGCCCTCTGCTGTGATTCAGAACCTTGGGAGTACTTTAGGCCCACAAATCTCCTCAGCAGCCCTGATGTGCCTAAACGCAGCTCAAGTGTGGGCCCCAACATCTTCACTCTGAGTCTGCTCACCTAACGTGCCCAGGGGTCACCGCCATCCAGCCTCTGGCCTGGACTGCCCGGCTCTGCTCTGCAGGGACTTTCCCAGACTTCCCTCCATACCGTACACCTGTGCAGACCAACAGGGTTCCTGGGGTCCCTGACCTACAGTGTCCACCCCATATGCCAGGGAAAGCCAGCTGAGGCCTGTGCCAGCCACCAAGACACTGCCAATACAAGCCCAACAGTGAGAAGGTAACAAGTCTCTTTATTACCATTATTACCACTTATCATCATCTGCCAGGCACAGAGCCTCCTCTATCCGTATACCTGCCTATTTAAATGAACCTCCACCTAGAAGAGGGAGAGGAAGGGAAAGCTCAGTCCACACTTAGTCCCCAGAGCCCCTCCTCCAGTACACTCTCTGACCTCATCTTTCCTTAATCACCTAAACAAACATTTGTGTGCTGCCCACACAAGTTTTAATTTAGTTATTATGCACAACTTCTACAAGGCTTAGGTTAAAGAAATCAACAGCCCACAAAGCTTGTGTTCATGCTGTAAACAGCAATCTCTCACTGCCACTGCCCCCATTTGCATTAGGTATTCATCTCTGTAACTTGAAAAATATGCTTAGATCATTACTTTGGGGTTCTATTTTTTTTATCACAAGTGTTAACTCCTGCCTTCCCCCAGTACAATGTGAAGTCTCAGTTCCCTCACCTCCTTCTTTCTGCAGACATTGTTCTATTTGGGGGTCACCAGTAAGTGTCACATGTATTTGTAAAGAAGATATTGAAGGGCAGTCGTACCCCCTTCTTCACGGACCTACCGGCTCTGGCCGGTTTAATGCTATGACAGAAGTAGAGTGGTTATGACAGGGACCATATGGCCTACAAGTCTGAAATATTTATCTGGCTCTTACAGGAATGTTTGCCAACCTCTGTCAGCAATTTCACCCAGCAATACAGTTGCACTGGCCTGCGATTATGGGTCAGGGGTCAGCGTTTCCATTGCCATTGCTGGCCAAAAGCCACAGTGCATTGTGAAAACTGTTTCTTTTCTCTCGTGTTTACACCTGCACTTAGAACTGCCTGGTTTGTCCATTTGACAGCTTCTAATTCTTCATACTTAATTCAACAGACTCTTCCCCAGGCTTGTAAATTGTTTGAATATAGCGAGCTTTATCCACTTGAAGATGTTGCTTCAGCATACTTGAAGTACTCCAGTGTGAACTGGTTACTGTCTGGGCCTGAAGCTCATCTGAGATCGGCCTTCACCAAGCTGTCTTCCCATACGTGAGAGTTGTGCTCCTTCTGCCTCTGCTAGCCTCCACTCTTTATTTCTAGTTCTTTCGTCATTGTACTTTTGAAGGAGCTTATATTCCATTATTGGCCCAAAGGAAGACTATAAGAGAGGTACATTCTCTGAATTTTTTAATATCTGAAAATATATTTAGTCTATGTTCACAATGATTTCTTGTTATGCTGGACATCTTAATCAGCTCAGCTGCTGTAACAAAATTCCAGAGACAAAGTTGTTTTAATGACAAATATTTATTCCTCAGTGTCTGGGGGCTAGGGGGTTCCAGAACAGGGCGTCAATATGTCCAGGTTCTCACAAGGGTTGTTTTCTGGTTTGTAGATGGATGTCTTCTTAGTAGGAGAGAGAGAAAGAGAGAGAGAGAGAAAGAGAGAGAGAGAGAGAGAGAGAATGCTCAGTCACTTCCTCCTGTGGTTGTCCCCAAATGCCTCAATATTGTGTCATTTCTTCTGCTATTCTTGTTCGTCTCCTATTCTGAATTTTTTGAGTGATGTATCAGGATACATTAAAAAGCAAATGTCTGTGTTCAACCTGCCATCCTAGAAAAAAGCCAGTTCTGATATTATGAGTATCACTTCCTTCTCTGCATCATTAGTCTTTCCCACCAGACTTTCTTCCACACAATGCTCATAGCAGTCTCTCTGAAAGTAGCAGGCCAAAGTCAGTACTAGACAGTCAGCTCCCGACAAGTCCTCGTGGACCGTGGTACAACCCATGATATTACTGCTTAAAGCTTCACTGAACTTTATTCTTCTCAGTCCTTTCTCCACCAGCTTCCATCCACGGTGGACTCATGGCCTCTGTGCCTTTGAATTATCATACTGACTCCATCGGGAATGGATCTTCCCACCTTGGTGACTGACATCCAGTTTAAAATGAAGGAATTTTCTGAAAGGTCTTCCGTGAACTGCTCACACTTCCTTAAAATTCTGGATTAAATGATTTTCCTTTGCGTGTTCTGAGATTCGGTGTTTACCCTGTTATTCATCTTGACATGGCTAAATATAAATGTGTGTTTTCTTTTATTTTCTGTCACTGGGCTATGAGTTTGTCCAAAACTCATAGTTCCCATTATTTATACTTAGTATCTTTAAAACCTAAACTCAGGATATATTTGTTGGAAGTAAAGAAAGAAGGAAAAACTTGTAAGAAAGAAGAGAGAGGGCGGAAGTGGGGAGGAAGAACGGGACAGACGAATCCTGACATTCGTCAGTTTGACCTGCGCCTTTGTAGCATCCCATGTTCAGTTCACACTGGACTTCTCTTTTCTACTGGCTCGTGCAGTGGATGTAAGTAGTACTATCCAGCACATGCTGTCCATCCTAACAGGAGGATAATGGTTCCCACACCACTGGCACCACGTTTAGCCATGTGACCAACCTTGACCATTGAGATATGAACAGAAGTGAGTGACAAGTTCTACATTACAGCAGAAACTTGACAGATGTAGCTCATCTGATGCCTTTATTGTTACTCGGGACCAACCAAGTCCCTAATGAAGGCTATTTTTCCTGGATCATAAGCAGGAACAATATAGAGCAGAGTTGACCTGCAGAGGGAGTGATCCCATGAGGATGGAGAAACAGCCCATTCTTAATACAGGCCACTTGTTAGGATTGTTTGGCATTGTGCCTAAGTGAAGAATAGACACACAAGGGCCATAAGATTTCAGAATCTAAGGTCCTCTCTTCGCTACTTTTCCCACAGAGAAATTATCTGGCTAATATCCTAGGCCTTTTAAACCCAGCCCCAAATCATTTGCTACTCAGAATGTTGCACATTACATTACAGGCCATTTCATTCCATTGCGGGACTCAAACATTGATTCAGTGGCTTTTCCCCAGTCATTCTAGTCCTGCTACCTGGAGCCACCCAGCTCAGATCACTCATTCCATGGGGAAGGATTTCAAGAGGCTGGAGAGATGGCTCTGCAGTAGGGAGTATACACAGCTCTTACAGAGGACCGGAGTTGTTCCTGGCACCCATGCTGGGGAACTCACAGCCTGTAACTCCAGCTCCAGAGGATCTAACACCGTCTTCCAGCCTCTACAGGTCCCCACACAGACACACACTCTCGTTCAAATATTTTTTTTAAAAAAGAAATCCTGTTTAAAGTTTAGTCAAGTGTATGTTAAGCAATTCCTAGAGGACTTAGAAGTTGAAATTGAAGCTCTTCTGACTGTTTATGATGAATGATCACATTCATTCCGAAGTTTCCATGAGTCCACACCTTGAGTGGAAATAATACTTCTAAAACAAAATTTTCCTCCTCATTTTTACAATTTTAAAATTCAAAGTCAGTGATCTTGAACATCAGGTAAAGTAAATTTGGATGTTTTGCCAACATGCTCCCAAGACAATCTTTATAAAATTCATGATTTGACTAAGATGTCTCAAAAACAATGCACAATTTTAATGCTTCCAAATAGCCACGTGTCTTTGCCACTACATTTCCCAAAAACCTATCATGACTTTATCTGAGTGAGTTTTCACTGGTTAAAGCATGGTGTTCTTTTTAAAATTCCTTAAGGGACAATTATTAGGGGAAGGTAACTCCTTGACTAGCCCAAGGAGACAGATGAAAGATACAGTCCAGTCACGAGGAAAAGGAGTTTCGCTGTGAACAGTTTTCTATTCTGTCATTGAACCTTTCTACCTAATTACAAAAGTAAATCATGAATTTGTACTTATTATAAAAAATTCAAACACTATTGAACTCTACAGAGCACACTGTCCAACAAAACCTTCTATAATAATGGAAATTTCCTTTTCTATTCTTTTCAATAATATAGTCATCAGCCACCTGTGACTACTGAATGCACTTGAGATGAAACTGTGACCGAGGGAATGATTCCTATTTTTTAATTTTAATTGTATTTTTATTTTATGTATATGAGTGTTATGCCTGAATGTGTGGAAATACACCTATGTTGTACAGGACCCACAGAGGACAGAAGGGGGTGTTGCATCCTCTGAAACTGGAATTATGGGCAATTGTTAGTTGCCATGCAGGTGCTTGGATTCAAACCTGGGTTCTCTGCTTAGCCATCTCTCCAGCCCATTTTTATTAATTTTAGTTAACTGAAATTCAGTCACATGTAGGACAGTTACAAAATTAGGAAATAAATCAAAATCTTTCTCAAAGCTTATAAGAAACCATTGTTGTGGTTAGTTGTATTCTTTGCATTATTTGGGGGAGGTAGTATGTTGTCTGTGCTATATAAAAAATATAGTAATTTATTACATGGCCTCTGGAGTCAATTTGTCTGTACTAAATCCCATGTGCATCATATACTAGATATGTTATCATCAGTAAGTTTATCAACTTCTCTGTCCCCTCTCATCTATAAGATGGAGCTAATTACAATAATTATCTCCTTAGATTCTTAAGTGAAGTAAATTACTAAATGCAGTTATAACCCTTAGAAGGGGCTGGAGAAATGGCATAGTTGGTAAAGTGCCTGTTGCACAAATATAAGAACTGGAGTTTGGGTGTTTAACAATCCACATAAAAGCAAGGCGTGGTGGTGCATATCTGTAACCCCAGTGCTGAGGGAGATCCAGAGACAGATGGATCTCTGAGCTCACTGGCCAGCCAGCCTAGCCAAATTAGTGAATTCCAGGTTTGGTAAGAGACCCTGTCTCAGAAATTAAGGTGGTTTGGGCTGGAGAATGGCTCAGCGGTTAGGGGTGTTTGATGCTCTTGCAGAGGACCAGAGTGTCTTCCCAGCACCTACATCAAGCAGCTCTCAACCACCCGTAATTCCACTCCAGGGGAGACAAGGCCCTTTTCTGGACTCCATTGGCATCCACACCCAGGTGAGAATACTCAGACACAGACACATACACCTACACACAAATAAAAACAAACTAAATTTTAAAAATAATGTGTAGAGAAATCAAGAAAGACACTCTGGCCTACAGACACATGTGTACACACATGCACTTGCAACCGCATACATGTGCACACATGAACACATTTGTGTACTGTGTACACACACATACCCATACACCAAAAATAAATAAACTCTTTAGAAGAGTTCTTGGTATGCACTAATCCCTTAAATATTAGTGATATTTATGCTACTGCATGTATATTATCCTGTAGCTTATTTTGTAATTCCTGCCTGGGAAAGTTTTCAATGACAAAATACATAGATCTCCCTCATTTTTTAATGTGAGTATTTTTATTACAAAAGTAATAAATATATATTACAAGGAAACAGAATGGCTAAAAATCTCCTGGCTTGCACTTTCAGAAAGAATAGAGTAGATAAGTCAGATCAACCTTCCTCCGAGATGCTAAAAAAACTGTCAAGGTATTATACAGGGAGAGTAAACGTCTCTAAGATGAGTCTTTTCCCCGGCAGACTACGGAGAGATGTGCATGTTAGGGTTTCCAGACATAGACTGTGCAGTAACTGAAGATAACTTCAAGGAAATTAAAGCCAGGATGGAGAACTTGAGAGCTAGAAACTATTTTTTAAAGCATGAAATGGAAGTTCTAACACAAAAGTGGGATAAACTAACAAACATAAATCATTCATTAGATAGATTCAGGTGTAGAAGGGAGATAGTGACTTGAAAGTCAGGTTAGGAGAAAATATCCCAAAGTAAAACATAGGGAGACAAAAGGCTACAGGAAAAAGTAGAAGCAAGATATGTTTTCATTGAGGTTCTTTATAGGAAAAGAACCAATAGGATTATAAGGAGATAGATTAGACCGATCGATGATAGATAGATAGATAGATAGATAGATAGATAGATAGTAGATGATAGATAATAGTTATAGGTAGATAGACCAATAATAGAGAGAAACATGATAGATAAATGATAGATACATCAATGATAGAATGGAGATATGGAGTAGGGTTATTGGGGTATTTTGTATATATCTTATTCCAAGAATAAATCCATTTGTATATATAGATCTATATATAGGCTCATGAGATTACAAAG
This sequence comes from Eospalax fontanierii, assembly GCA_035773235.1. Taxonomy (NCBI): domain Eukaryota; kingdom Metazoa; phylum Chordata; class Mammalia; order Rodentia; family Spalacidae; genus Eospalax; species Eospalax fontanierii. The sequence continues at coordinate 116,349,719 of CM069526.1, forward strand.
GCTAAGATGTCCCATGAGATACCATCTGCAGTCTAGGTAAGCCAGTGATGTAATTCAGTCTGAATCAAAAGGTCTGAGAACCAGGGGCATCTGGAAGATTGTGAGCTCAAGGCCAGCCTATGGAAAACTAGATAAATCTTGGGTTAGGAAGGCTTGAGAACAATGAGGTCTTTTTTGCTCCACCCGGGCCCTCAATAGGCAGGAGGATGAATGCCTATCCTCATAGCTGAGGACAGCTCTTCTTCATTCAGTCTGCCCATACGCATGCCAGTCTCTTCCAGACATTTCCTCACAGACTCATTTAGAAATAACATTTTGCCAGCTATCCAAGCATCACTTAATCCTTAATATTAATTCATATTAACCACCACAATGTAAAAAGACATTGAAGACTGTGAGTCTAGTTTATGTTTAAATGGATTCTCAGAGGCAGGAAAGTTCATCTAACATTTTTCTCCAGCTGCTTTGAAGATTTTATTTTGTGGTATTTTTATGACTCACACAATGCTTCCTTTTCCTTTTGTTTCCTTCTCTTTGTGGTTCATAGGTCTCTTGAACCTATTGATTGATGTTTCTCATATGTTTTGGAAGCTACGCTCAACGACTATCTTCTCAAAAACTGTCTTTCAGGGATATATCTTGCCTCTGAGAACCCATTGAAACATAAACTAGACTTACAATATTCAATGTATTTTTAGATTGTGGTGGTTGATATGCATTAATATTAAGGGTTAAGTGATGCTTGGATAGCTGGCAAAATGTTATTTCTAGATGTGTCTCGGAGGAAGTGTCTAGAAGAGACTGGCATGTATAAGTTCATATAACTGAAAGTTAATTTCTCAATAGAAACAATGGAAGCCAAAATTTTAGCTAAATAATGGCTTAAAAGTCTCTAAAGGAGAAAAATTATCAATCTAGATTTCTAGTAAAAACAACCTTGAAGAGGAAAATGATTTAAAGAAAAAAATGGTCAGAATTAATCACCAGCAAATTCTCACGTATAAAATTAGTAAAGGTTTTCAGAGGAAAAATTAAGGCCATCTCTGGTAGATTGTAAAAACACAGACCAGAATTTTAAAAATCAATAAAATATTGATAAATCTATCTGACTGCTTCACTATAACACAAAATAAGAAAATCTTAAGAATTTAAAATATATTTAATTTAAAAGCACGTATCACTCATAGAAGCTAAATTAAAATTGAAGTGTTTGAACATCTTTACATTACTTTGGAAGATGAAGAATACTATTTTAGGCTTTTTAAAAGATTTTTTAAATTATGTGCATATATGTGGGTCTGTGTGTGGTGGGTATGTACACATGGGTGCCAGTGTCCCATAGGAAGTCAGTGACCTTGGAACTGAAGCTACAGGTAGTTCCGAGCCACCCATGTGGGTTCTGGGAATAGAACTTGGGTCCTCTACAAGATCAATACAGGTGGAGCCATCTCTCCAGACCCTATATTATTAGACTTTTATGTTACACTGTTAGACCTCACTCTCAGCCCGGGGACTCAAACCCCAATGGGCCACCTGAGCACCTAACGTCAGGGAGCCCCAGTCCCAAGAATCCAGACCGTCAGATGCAAAAAGCACGAGGTTTATTTCACTTGCGCAAGTGGGTGACTTAGCCTCAGGAAGCTAAGCACGCTGACTTCTGCCAGGCCAGGTTTTTATAGTAGAAACTCACAGGATTATCATGCATTTAACATATAGGGTATTTGTTGCATTTGGATTGGCTCTTGGCCCTTAGGCCAGGGTCACAGAGGGGATAACTTTACATAGTTCAACCTTTTCTCAGGAATTCCACAAGCATTGTTTTACATATCACAAGATATTGACTTAACTGAATGTTTAACCCACCATCCTATAGATGGGATATTAGGGGCTCTTCTTGTGGAATGTTTAACCCATAATTTTATAGATGGGGTATTAGGGGCTCTTCTTGTAAATACCACAGACGTTATCTCACATACCATGAGATGTTGACATAGCCCTTGACTGGGACTTTCTAGTTTGGGAGGAGGTAAGCTAACAAAGGGGACCAGGCATTTTTCCATGAAAGCGGCGGTCCTACAACACTACTTAGGGAAAATAGTCTTTCTGGACCAGGAATTTATGAAAAGTTTTTAATCCCATCAAATGATTTTTTATAGTTATAAATTTTTATATTGAATTACTGTGTATTTCATACAGAACATCTAAATCAGTCTTGATCCTCTTTATACCCCCCTTTCCCAGGGACACCCACACATAGCCCCCCGACTGGAATCCACACATTCTTTCATCTGTTTTAAGGTCTATTGTGTCAAGTTAGTGTCCCCAAATGGTCCTCTGTGCAAGTTCCTTCACTGAAGTACAATACAGTCAGCCTATCCAGAGTCCCGCACTTTAAGTAGATCAGCTCATCCTCACTCAACAGTAATCGGTTGCCAATATTTCTTCAGTAAAGATTGGGGTCTGCTGTCCACTTCCCCAGCTCCATGCTGGGTTTTAGTCAGCTTGAGTTTGCATGGGTCTTGAGCACCTGACACCATTGCTGTAGGTTCATATAAACAGGATCCCAGGAGCTTATTCTATTTCCTTACAGTCACACAACTCCCTGCTAGTTCTTGAAATCTTTTTGCCCCTCTTCCACAATGGTCCCAGAGCCCTGGGTGAGTGAAGCCTAACATAGGAGTTGTGTCCAGGGACCCACACTCTGAAAATTCTTAATCTTCATCATTCAGCCATTTGTGACCTTTTGTGCTACTGGCCCATTGTTGCATGTAGGAGCTTTGTTAATGAGAGTAGAGTGATTCATTACTGTCCTCTTTACCCTTTGTTCTATATTGGTTGTGCCTTGGGTGTAAAGGCTGCATGTAAATGCCCCTTAAGCATGGGCAACTCACAGACAATGTCTGTGTGTAACTCTGTGGTTAGTTTCCATCTGGTGAAAAAAAAATGCTTCTTTGATGAATGGTGACTGTGATACTTTATTGCAGATATAAGGATACATATTTAGGACTTAGTAAGAAGGTTCATTAACTTAGGGATGTGACAGTCTTGGGGATTTCTCTAAGATCTATGACCTCTTCAGCCATGTGTACTCGGCTATGATTACAACAGCACACATGAATTTCCTCTTATTGAGTGGACATTAAGACCAATAAGGTAACCCTTGATTGCCCCCAAGATAAAAGTGCCACTACTGTAACAGTGTCGAATGTTGTGCCAGGCTTTGATATGGTACTTGGTCATGAAGCTGGTGTTGGGCCATTGATTTAGGTTCTCCCTTAGCTGCCTGCATAGTGCTCTCCAGAGCTATGAGTGTCAGCCTTCAGGGAAAGTGGCTTCCAGGTCATTGCTCCAAATCCTGTGTCTAAAGTCATCAACAATAAGGTCTCAAATTCAAGTTCTGGTAGGCAGTCAATGGATGTGGCAATAGCCTCTGTAATTTTGTGAGTCTTCTGGACTACCCTGAATTTTATTGCTTAGAAGGTCCTGGACTAAACATACATTATTCCATTTACTCCTCAATATGATTCTCTGATGTAGATACTGCTAGTAAACCTCTGTTGCAAAGCTAACTTATACAGCACCACCATCATAGGGAGGTTTCCTCTGTCGGGCACTGTTTCTTGTCAGGTATCCTTCAGCTATGCACATGGACACATGAAGAGATACTGTATGTGGAATTTCTCATTAGGTAGCCTGTCTCTCTCTCTCTCTCTCTCTCTCTCTCTCTCTCTCTCTCTCTCTCTCTCTCTCCTTCCTTCCATGCCTTTCACATTTAAAATGTCCCCATTTCTTCCTTGATAATGCCAATCTCCTTCTTTCCCTTTATCTCCATAGTTCATTTATATAGTCCTCCCTCCCATTTAAATATTCTCATCTTATCTATTTCTCCCTCAGTAGCACCTGTCACCTACCATTCTTCTCTCTCAGGTTCCTTCTTTCCCTTTATCTCCCTGGTTCCTTTCCATTTTCCTGGTGCCTGCAATTACAACAGGATACAAACTCACACATTCTCTCCAGCATTTGATACCATTTGTTATCTTGCTCTTAGCCAGTCTGACTAGGGTAAGATGAAATCTTAAAGTGGTTTTAATTTGCATTTCCCTAATTATTAACAATGTTGAACACTTTTTAAGATATTTCTTAGCCATCATTATTTTTTATTTTGATAAATCACTGCTCAGATCCTTAGCCCATCTTTTAATTGTATCACTTGTTTACTTGATTATTTGTTTTTTTTGTGTTCTTTATATATCCCGGATGTTAAACCTCTTTCAGATGTGTCACTGGTGAAGATTTTTCTCCCACTCTATGGGTTTTTTCTTTACTTCCTTGGTTGTTTCTTTTGCTGTACAGAAGCTTTTTAGTTTAATGAGGTTCAACTTGTTGATTATTGACCTTAATTCCTGAGCAAATCTTGTCTGATTTAGAAAGTCCTTTCCTACACCTTTATCTTCTAGATTACTGCCAATATTTTCTTCTAACAGTTTCAGAGTTTGAGGTTTCACATTGAGGTCTTCGATACATTTGGAGTTGACTTTCGTGCAGGGAGAAAGATAAGGGTATGGTTTCATTCTTCTACAGGTGGAGATCCAGTTTTGCCCGCACCATTTGCTTAAGATGCTGTCATTCCCCCAGTGTTCTTGGCCCATTTGTCAACTATCAGGTGGCTAAAATTGTATGTACTCATGTTTGTGTCTTCAATCATGTTTTATTGGTCTACAGGTCTATTTTTGTGCCAGTACCATGCTGTTTTTATGACTATAGCTCTGTAGTATAGTTTGGAATCTGGTATAGTAATCCCCCCTGCATTGTTCTTTGTACTCAGGGTTGCTTTGACTATCCAGAGTCTTTCATGATTTCATATGAATTTTAGGATTTTTTTATAATTCTGTGAAGAATGTCATGAAGATTTTGATTGGGATTGCATTGGGTCTATATATTGCTTTTGGTATGATGGTCATTTTCACAACATTAATTCTTCCAATCCATGAGCATGGGAAGTCCTTCCATCTTCTGGTGTCTTCACCAATCTCTTTCATTAAAGATCTAAAATTTTAGGTAAGACCCTATTGCTGAAGATAACACATACTTCAGACACAGGAATTGGAGTAACGGAGCTGGAACTGACCTGGAGGCTACTTCTCCTGAAGGCTAGCTCTCATAGCTCTGGAGAGACCATGCAAGCAGTCAAGGCAGAACATCCATCGATGACCCAACACCAACTCAATGACTAAATAACCACATCAATGACTAGTTCAGTATTCAACACTGTTACAGTAGTGGCACTCTTATCTTGGGGCCAATCAATGGCAACTTATTTGATCTTAGAGCCCACTCAATGGGAGGAAACTCATGTGTAGTACTGTAATCAAAGTCAAATACACCTGGATGAAGAAGTCACAGATCTTACAGAAATTGCCAAGCCCATCACAGCCCTATGCTAATGTAACTTCTTATTAAATGCAAAATATGTATCCTTATATTTACAGTGAAATATTGCAGTGGCCACTCATCAAAGAAGCTTCTTTTGCACCTGATGGAGACTAATACAGAATACCACAGCTGGTTACACTCAGACATGGTCTGTGAATTGCCCATGCTTAAGCAGCACATCTACAATGCAACCTCTACACCCAGGGCTCAAGCAACATGGAACAGGTGTAAAGAGGACACTAATGAATCTCTCAATTCTCATTGATGAAGCTCCCACATGCAGCAAAGGGCCAGTAACACAAAAGCTCACAAATGGCTAAATCATGGAGATTAGGAATCTGCAGAGTAAGGGTTCCTGGACAGCACTCATATTAAGATTCACTCACCCTGGGCTCAGGGACCATTGCATAAGATGGGGTGGAAAGACTGTAAGAGCCAGTGAGGAGGTGCTTAACCATATGGAAACAGAATCCTACAGGCTCCTGGGACCCTGCTCATATGAACATAGAGCGGTTGTTCCAGAATGCTCAAGCAGACAAAAACCCAGCGTGGCCCTGGGGAAATGGGTAGCAGACTCCAACCTTTGCTTAAGAAATATTGACAACTGTTTACTATTGGGTGAGGATGGGCTAGCTTTCCAAAAGCAAGGGTCTCTGGTAGGCTCATTAGACCTTATTGGATGAATCTATACTGAGGTCACTTGGAGACACTAACTTGACACAATAGACCATAACACAAATGAAAGAATGCATGGATTCTGATTGGATGCTATAAGGGTGCCAATGGGGAGGGAGATATAAAGATGATTAAGACTGATATATATGGTCTATATGAAAGAGACAATGATTTAATAAAAATATTTTTGTAATCTTATTAATAGCAATCTATGAAAATTATCTATTTTATATGAAATACATAGATAGAGGTATAATCCATGTATATAGAGCATGCCTGAAACAAAGACAACATATCATCTCATCAGAGAGATAAATTTGACAATCTCTAGCTGATATTCTAACTCTTTTCTATATATTTTTATTGGATTTTTGTGTACTTCATCTTAATCATTTTTACACCCACCTCTCTATCCAGACCCCACCAAAGACCACCCCACCAGAGTTCATGCATTCTGTTGTATATGTTAAGGAATATCAAGTCAGGTTAGTATACCTAGATATTCTTCAGTGCAAGTTCATCCACTGGGGTCTAGTCAGCATATCTGGAATCTCTCCCTTAAAGAAGATCAACTCTCCCTCATCCAGCAGTAATCAGCTGCTTATAGTTCTTTGGGCAAGGTGGAACCTTCTGTCTATTTCCTCTGTTCTATGCTGGTTTTTGTCTGCTTGAATTTGTATGGTTCTTGTACATGCTGACACCACTGCTATAGATTTGTATGAGCAAGCTCTCAGGGACCTGTGAGACTATGTTTCTACATGGACATAAATTTCAGAGAAAACTCCATGTCAAACCTATAGAAAAATATAATTTCTTACTATATGCTAAATATGTCACCCCTCATCAAAGAAGCTTCTTTTGCAATAAAGAGAGACTATTAGAGAGTTTCACAACTGGTCACACACAGAGAATAAGTGTCTGTGAAATGTCCAACCATAGGTGATACATCTACAATGGAATCTCTATACCTTATCCTTACAGAACATAATGGGACAGGGATAGAGAGAATACTAATGCATCTCTCAACTCTCATCAGTGAAGCTCCTTCATGTAACAGAGGGCCATGAGCACAAAGGACCACAAATGGCCAAAGTATAGAAAATAAGTTTCTAGTGTGGGTCCCTAGACAGGATTCCTATACTTTCACCAGGGCTCAGGAACCACTGTGGAAGAGGGAGTGGTAAGACTGTAAGAGCCAGGGGAGGAGGTACATGACCTCCTAATTCTTGTCCAGGAAAATCATCTGAGCTTTGTGATTGATAAGCTCATGTTAAACGTCCTTGTTCAAAGGTAACAAAGTTAAAATATTCAACCCTTAAAGAAACAGATCTAAAATTTTCACTGTAGAGATCTTTAATGTCTTTGATCAGGTTTATTCTGAGATGTTTTATTTATTTAATTTTTTGAGGCCATTGTGAATAGGAGAATCTCCTTGAACTCCTTCTCCAATTGCTTGTTATTGGTGTATAGAAAGGCTACTGATTTTTGTACATTAATTTTGTAACCTGCCACTTACTGAAAGTGTTAATCATTTCCAGGAGTTTTCTGGTGGAATTTTTGGCATCTCTTAAGTATAATATCATATCATCTTCGAAAAGGTATAATATGATCTCTTCTTTTCCAGTGTATATTCATTTATCTTCCTTCTCTTGTCTTATTGCTCTAGAAAGAGTTTCAAGCACTATGTTAAAAAGGAGTGGAGATATTGGACAGCCTTATGGGTTTCTTATTTTAATGGTAATGCTTCCAGATTTTCTCCATTTATAATGATGTTGGTCATGGGTCTTTTGCACATAGCTTTAATTATGTTAAGGAATGTTCCCTCCAGTCCAGTTCGAAATGCATGTTGAATTTTGTCAAAGGCCTTTTCTGCATCTATTGAGATGACCATGTGATTTTTGTCTTTGAGTCCATTTATACACTTTATGTGAAATTTATTAACTTACACATATTGAATCAAGCCTGTATTGCTAGAATAAAGTTGATATAATCATGATACATGATCTTTTTGATGTGTGTCTGTATGCAGTTTTCAAGTTGAGAATTTTTGCATGTGTGTTCATTAGGGATATGGGTCTACAGTTTTCCTTTTGGGTTGTATCTTTACTTGATTTTGGTATTAGAGTGATGCTGGCTTCATAGAAGGAATTTCGGAGTTCTCCCTCTGCTCTATCTTTCTGAAAAATTTAAGCAGTATTGGATATAGATCATCTTTGAATGTCTGGAAGAATTCTGCTGTGAATCCATCTGGGCCTTGGATTTTTTTATTGGGAGATTTTGTATTACTGTTTTAATTTCCCTATATGATATGGGTCTAAGCTATTGATCTTTTCTTGGTTTAGCTTTGTTTATTCCCATGATTTTAGATATATGTCTATTTGTATAAGGTTTTCAAATTTAAAAGCATATAGCTTTTTAAAGTCTTCCTTTACAATGTTCTAGATCTTTTTCTTTTATGTTATGATGTTTCTCCCTTTCATCTCTCATTTTGTTGATTTGGAGTTACTCTTTCTTTTTGTTAACTGGCCTAAGGGTCTGTCTGTCTTGTTTATCCTTTCAAAGAACCAGCTCTTGGATTCATTGATTCATTGTATTGTGTTTTTTGTTTGTTTGTTTCTATTTCATTCATTTCTGCTCTGGTTTTTGCTATTTCTTCTTGTCTGCTGGGCTGGGATTTCATTTGTTGTTGACTTTCATGAATCTTGAGTTGCAATGTTAAGTCATTTATTTGTGCTCTTTTTGATTTTTTAATAGAGGCACTTAGAACTATAAATTTCCCTCTTAGGATAGCTTTTAAAATGTCCCAGAGATTTTGTTGTGTTGTGTTGTCCTTTTGTTGAGTTCTAGGAATACGATTATTTCTTTCTTAATTTCTCCTTTGACTCAGTCATCATTCTGGAGTGTGTTGTTTAGTCTCCACGAGTTCATGAAGTTACTAGGGCTTTTTCCATGTTGACTTTAAGCCTTTTTGCATTGTGCTCTGATAGAATGCATGGAATTAATTCAATTTTTTTTTATTTGTTGAGTTTTGTGCCCTAGCATGTGTTGATCTGGGACAAAGTCCCATTGGGTACTGAAGAGAATGTGTATAATTTGGTGTTTGGAATATTCGGTAGATGTCTGTTAGGTCCATTTGATGTATAATATTGTTTAATTCAGATGTCTCTCTGTTTATAATCTATAAACAGAGAGACATCTGTCCGGTTAATCTGCCTAATGGAGACAATGGAATATTGAACTCCCTATTATTAGTGAGTTGTGATTAATCTGTCTTAAAGTCCTGTAGTATTGTTTTTATGAAGTTGGGTGCATCAGAGTGCTTATTATATGATTATTATATCTTGTTGGTTAATTATTCATTGTTCAAAATTAATCTCTTTTGATTAATTTTAGTTTGAAATCTATTTTGTCAGATATTAGAATGACAGCTCCTGCTTCTTTCATAGTACCTTTGCTTAGAATATTTTTTCCATCCTTTCACCTTAAAATAATGCTTGTCCTTGAAGGTGAGACGGGTTTCTTGTAGATGGCAAAAAGATGGATTTTGTTTCTTGGTCCATTCACAAGTCTGTGTCTTTTGACTGGGGAGTTCGGTACATTGATATTTAAAGTTATTGGAATGAAAGATGTGCATTGGTTCTCATCATTTTAGTTTCTGATGGTATCCTTTGTCTAACTTTGTGGTTCCCCAGTTATACTTTCATTTAGTTTTTTTCTGTTGCCCATTGGGTATAGTTGGTCCTTTATTCAGCTCTTTGTATTGTTTCAAGTATTCTCTGAAGGGCTGGTTTTCTGGACATGAATACTTTCAGTCTATTCATGTTGTGGAAGATTTTTCTTTCCCCTTCAACTGTAACAGACATTTTTTCCAGTAAAGTATTCTAGGTTGGCATCTATGGTCATTTAGCACTGGGAATACTTTGGTCCAGGCTCCTCTGGCTTTCATAGTTTACAATGAAAAGTCTGTTGTAATTCTGATTGGTTTTCCTTTATATGTGGCTTCTTGTTTTTCTTTTTCAGCTTTCGGTATTCTGTCCTTGTTCTGTAAACTTAGTGTTTTTACTGTGATATGCTGTGGGAGTTTCTTTTCTGGTCCTGTCTATTTGGTGTTCTATGTGATTCTTGTATTTGTATGGGCATGTCTTCCCTTAATTTGGGGAAAGTTTCTTCTACAGTCCTGTTGAAGATATTATTAATACCATTATCTTGAGATTCTTCTCCTTCCTCTCTGCCTATAAGTCTGCTCTTTTCATGATGTCCCACATTTCCTGCATATTCCATTCATGTTTTTAATTTTTTTCATAATACTTGCTTGAGTGCTCTAATTCTTCTATTTTATTTTCCAATCTTGATATTCTGTTTTCTACTTCATTCATTCAATTGGTGAGACTTCCTCCCATCATTTCAAAATGGCTTATTGAATTCTTCACTTGCTTCCTCATTTCAGTCTGAGTTTTCTTCAATATTTCTATCTCTTTTGGGAATTCAGTCAAAAGTTTATCCCTAACTTCTTTTAGTTCTTTGATTTGTGTTTTTGTATGTTCTTTAAATTCGTTGAATTCTTTGATCATGTTTATGATTGTTCTTTTAAACACTGTGTCCTGAGTTATCTCTAAGGGATTCTCATTATAGAACTCTTTTATAGGATTGGTGATGTTTGGGGGAGGACATATTATCTGGGTTTTTCATATTATTATTCTTTCATTGTGATCTTGGTATGTGTATTTCTTTTGTTGTAGTGGTTCTGATGTGAGACTCAAGTGTTCCTTTGCTGAGTTGAAGTCTGATTCTGTTTATATACTTGATGTGACTTGCTTTCTTTCTTATTGGGTATGAAAATCTGGTTGATCAAGGCTTCAAGTTCTCTTATTTTATATTGGAGAGACCAGGGGGCTCTAGTCCAACTGCTTAAGAGTTCCCTTGAAGGCACAGGTCAGGGGAGATCAGATGGGAAGGTTGGTCTGTATTGTATGAGAAAGCAGAATGAGCACGGGCCAGGAGAGCAAACCAATAAGCAGCGTTCCTCCATGGTCTGTGCTTCAGCTCCTGCCTCCTGTTCCTGCCCTGTGTTGCTTACTTGGGCTCCCTCAGTGATGAAGTGTGACCCAGGAGATGTGACTCAAATAAATCTTTTCTTCCCCAAGTTGGTATTGGTCAGAGTTTTTCATCACAACAGTTGAAGGCAAATTAGAACAGAAGTTGGTTCCAGGATCATGGGTTATTGCTACAACAGAACTGACCTTGCTCTTCTGGGGAGGATTGTGAAAGTGTTTGGAATGTTGGGCTAGAAAAGCCATTGAGTGTTTAGAGTTTGTTGCTTGGAACAGTTATGCTACAAGAGTTGTAGACGGTAGAGGTCTGGCTTGTGAAGCTTTAAAGGGAAGCAGAGACTATCAGAGCTGTTTGTGTGGTGGTTTGAATTGAGAATCTGTGGATTCTGGTCAATGGGGATGAAGAATCGGCTGTGATTAAGAAGAGACCGGAACCTGAATTAAAACCTTTGCTTTACTGGGACAATTGATGCTGGTTAGCTAGGGCTGAAAAATCAGCTGTAACAAGAGACCATCATCACTGTGGTGAAATCTGGGAAGTATTTCCTCAGGGTCAGCACACAGAAGCTGTAGTTCAGAGGGTATCCAAGCCTCCATCTCAAGGTAGAAGCAGACCTTGGCAATTTGTAAGAGTCTCCTGCATGATTCTGATGTTGAAAGCATGAAGGGGGTCACAGAGAGCAGCTGAAGCTTTGCACTGTGAGAAGCCAGGAAAGATCAAAGTGCAGCCTCAGTTGCAGCAAAGATCCTCAGAATTGAAAGGATCATAAAGAGAATCTGAGGCTTTGCAGCCCGAGAAGCCAGAGGAGCCCATCAGTGAAGGTGCAGCCTCAGTTTCAATGGAGACCCAGCTTTTTGGAGATGCCAGGACCATCGGATGGACACCCAGGGCAGTAGCCGCTGTGGAGTGGAGCTAGCCTGGGCCTGCAAGACAAGCTGTGTGTGCTGTAGATGCAGAGCCAGAGAGGCGGAGCTGCTGAAACCCTTTGGAGCCCACGAGATCAGGAGTGAATCCCATATGTCCAGCTTTGATCTATTTGCAGGACTTAGGTTTTGTTTAGGTGTGCCCGATTTTTCCCTTTGAAATAAGACAGTGCTTGTTTGGGACTTTACAAGAGCCCACAGTTAAGAGACTTTTAAGAGACTGAACTTTTAAGTGTTTGTATTTCTTAAGGACTGTGGGGCTTTTATGGCACTATCTTATGCTGTGACATTAATATCATACTTTGGGGACAAGAAATGGAAAGCTTATGGTTTCATAGTGATGTGTTTCCGTGACAAATTAACAAGGGATCAATCATGCGGGATAACTTTAGTGTCAGCTTAACACCTGGGTGGAGGGAGCCTCAAGTGGGGGATTGCCTACCTATGGTCATGTCTGCGGGATTTTCTTGATTGATAAGTGCTGTGGGAGGGCCCAGCTGACTGTGGGTGGTGCCACCCCTAGACAGGTTGTTCTATATTGTATAAGAAAGCAGTCTGATCATGGGCCAAGAGAGCAAGCCATTAAGCAGCCTTCCTCTATGGTCTGTGCCTTAGCTCCTGCCCCCAGCTCCTGCCCTGAGTTACTTCCTTGGGCTCCTTAATGATGAAGTGTGATCTGACAGATGTAATCAAAATAAGTCCTTTCCTCCCCAAGTTGGTATTGGTCAGTCTGTTCTTTCACAGAAGTTGAGGAATTCAGGCCTGGCCAAGGGTCTTTCTTTGAAATCTTGGTGGAATCCTCCACCGACTCCTACAACTTTTGAATTCTTCATGCCTCAAGACCAACATTATGTGCACAATGCAAAAATCTGTGATAAGCTTGAATAACAACTGCCCTCCCGTGGACCATGGCTTCAGTGGCCTTTAGTGTTTGGGTGGCTGAAACCAGGGAAGCACTTCCTTAGGCAACCTTGTGCACACAGGATGCCCTGACAGTCTTCTGCAACAAATCTGGTTTTGGACCTGCTGTGAGAGGAGTCAGGCCACTTCTGAAATGCCCTTGAGGTGTCTTTCCTTGTCCTAGAAAAATCATGTTTTCCTAGACCCCAATGTTACATATTTTTCTTTTCTGGACAAGTTGCAAGTTTTTCAAAAAATTTTGCCCTGTTTTTTTCTTCCCAAGCCTCCTGATTCGTCTAGTTTAAAACCAGCCACCAATAACTACGTTGGGCCTGAATGCCATTAATCCATTACGTTTTTTTAGCATCTAATCGTATTATTCATTTTTTTCAATGGATACTTTTATTGAATTTCTAAATGTTTTTATTTATTTTTATTTTATGTGTATGGGTGTTATGCCAGCATGTATTTAAGTGCACCTGTGTCATGCATGAGCCTGTGAAAAACAGAAGAGGGTGCCAAAGTCACCTGGTACTGGAGTTATAAATGGTTGTTGGTCCTGAGATTCAAACCTGGGTCCTCTACAAGAACAGCCAATGCTCTTAAGAGCTGAACCATCTCTCCAGTCCCTTTTACTGAATCTTTGTGAATTTCAGACAAAAGATCTTAACCCTACTTAGACACCTCGCATATCTGCACCCCACCCCATAGCCCACCCACGGGATTTCATGAATTCTGCTATATTATGTTAAAGTCTGTCGAGTCAATTCTGTATACCCAAATGTCCCTAGGTATGAGTTCATCCACTGGAGCCTGGCCAGCCTTCCTAGCGCAAGTCCAGCAGTAATCATCTGCCAATAGTTTGTCCACTGAAGTTCAGGCCTCCTGCCTTTTTCCACAGTTCTATGCAGACTTTTGTTTGGTTGAGTTCTCATGAGTCTTGTGCTTGCTGTCACCATTGCTGTAAGTTCATATGAACAAATTCCCACTTTCTTTCCTTATGGTTATGTATCACCCCTGGCTCTTGAGAGCCTGTGTGCCTCGTCTTCCACAATGACTCCCAGTACATTACTTTTAAATTCATCCTCACTCAAAGTGTAGGACATAGAAAAGAAGTGTGTACAGATTCTTTGCATGAATGTAACATGAATGACCTCTGGTCCAGTTTCCAGTAGAATTCCCATTCTCCTCTGAAGCTTTAGGAAACTTACTGTCCATTTTTCTGTTGACATCTTGGTCTTCAGAGCCATCAGAATAGCACATGAAATTCTGTCTTCAACACTGCTCTAGTCTGCTTTTCCTTTCCAAGCTTTTCCACCCCACCCCCCACTTCAAACCAGTCCCAAAGCTTAAGAACCACATTCTCAGAAACATAATAGCAACCACATTTCTCTGATACCAGTATTTTGCTATTTACCTTTTTGTTGCTGTAACTCAAATACCTGGCGAGGAGGAAGTGTTTATTTTGGCTCACATTTTCAGTCGTTCCTTCATAGGTGCTGGACCCCGTGCTCTTGAGCAGAGTGTCGTGGCAACAGGAGCTTGTGGCAGAGGAGTTTCTCCGCCACATTACAGACAGGAAACAAAGCATAAGGCACAAAGGGGTCAAAGGAAAGATACTCCAGAGCAATTTTCTTCAGGGACCTACTTCCTTCAGTTTGTTCTATCTCCCAGAGTTTCTATAACCTCCCAAAATATCACCACCATCTGGGGACTAAGTTTTTAAAACATGAATCTGTCATGGGCATTTCATATATAAATCATAGCAGAAGTGCCATGCATCTTCAAAAGATGCCTTTCTATCCCAAGTTATTTTTTATATTTGTCCTTAAATTGTGGACATGTAATGTGGTACACTTACAAATCCTTGGTATTTCAGAGTGATTTTATAACCTAAAAACATGTTCAGTATTTATAGATGCATATTTGAGGAAAATATGCATTTTTAAATTAATTGGCAGAGGTTTTTTAAACACATCTATGTGAAATCAAGTCTGTTGACTGTGTAGTTTAAGAATGATTTACAAAATACATTATATTTCTGTATGCCAACAATAAACAGATAAAAACTGAAATTTATAAAATGAAACCAACCCATTTACAATGTCATTATAAAAACCACATACCTGACAAAATGTGTCAAGACATCTGTGGAGAAAATTATAAAACTTTATTGAAAGACAGTAAATAAGATTAAAGTAAATGAAAAGACATATTTATTAAGAGTTTGGAAGACTCAGCATGATAGAGTCTTCCCCTATGTGTGTGTGTGTGTGTGTGTGTGTGTGTGTGTGTGTCTAAAACCTATGTGAAAGTACAAATAACCAAAATTATTTAAAACATACTCAAGGAAGAATTAAATGTCAAAGTTTATTGTGTACTTTTGATAACTATAGCAGCATACAATTGACATAGGCAGCCACAGGCTAATGAAACAATGCAGAAATTCAGAAACAGACCCAGTGGTGGGCATGCACTTCATTACAGATGGGATGCTATTAATCAGCGAGGAAAGACAGGTTTTCCAATACATAGAGCTGGGGCAATAGTTTGTCCCTATTAAGAAAAAGAAATTAAATACCAGTTCACACCACACATAAAACTTATTTTCATGTAAATTAAAAACCCACTGTAAAAGCTGAAACTTGAGTAGGAAAATAAAGGCAAATGTCATGATGTCAGAGATAAGAGAAGTTCATTAAAACACCAAAAGAAAACAAGACAAAACATGTATCTTGAATCTATGTGGACACACACAGACACATACATACATATATATATGTATATATGTATATATATGTATATATGTATATATATATACATATATATATATATAATCATATGCTTGAATTGTTTGTTTGGATTTTATTTTGTTTTGCTTTGTTTTTTGAGACAGAGTCTCTGTAGCTCCAGCTGTCCTGGAACTCTCTATGTACACCAGACTGGCCTCGATCTCTCAGAGACCCAAGTGCCTCTGCCTCCTGAGTGATGGGATTAAAGAAATGCACCTCCACATTCAACTGTATATTTGAATTTTAAAGATGTCTATGTATATATACATAGAAATGTACATTTGAGTTTTGATAGGACAGTATACATGTGCATAATAATCCTATCAAGCAAAGAAAATGAATGAATTACAGCTATATAATCAGTATTGATGATTCAGAATCATACCAATGAATGACAGAAGCAAATCAAAGTTAGCAAATCTAGAAATGTATTAATTGTGGATATATATGAACTGTGACACCCCCAGAAAGCAAGTAAGAAAGGTAATGACAGCAGATATTTCTCAAGGGGAAAACAAGATGACACCAGGACACACTGGTGATTCCTTAATGTTAACTATACATATATATGCTCTAATTATGAATAGATACATAATGCTTTGTATACACTTCATAATAAAAAATTAAAGATAAATATTGATTTTATATATTGATTTCTCTAGCAAGCCACCTTACTACTTATTATTGTTTTTAATAGTTTTTCATTAATTCACTTAGTTTGTATGTGATGCTATCAACTGTATGTAATGATAAGTTTATTTTCTCCTTTCTAATATTGATACCTATAATTGTATTAGCTGTTGCTCCTGGATCAATACAAAATAACAGTGATTATTTTTTTTTCTAATCCCTTTAATGGCCTGCCTTTTGCAGCCTCTTGGATATGAAGAATCTTTGTATGTTAGAGCTACTTCAGGATTAAGCAGACTGCTCACAGACTGTGAGCCTGTGCAGACTAGTTTTGTTTGTTTGTTTGCTGCTTGCTTGTGGATGCACAGGATGTAGATGTGGGGAACCCTAACGTCATCTCACGATCCCTAACAGGGCCAGGTGGAAGGGGCTGGGGTACCACAAGCACTGCCTGTTCTCGGAAATGTGGGCTCTGTCACTCAGGAGCTCCCACAAAGGCCAGGCCAAGTAGCTTTCTTTTCAGAACCAAGGGAAGCTCAGGTCAGGCTTACCTTCAATTACAAAATGGGCTAGCTCCCAAGCAAGCTGGAGGGAGTTCTCCACCTTAAACTAGACACCTGCGTGCCAGTGACAGATCTGTCCCCACAGGCCATTCTCTGAGCAGAACACTGCTGAATCCAGAGCAAACATCTCTCTCAAATGGCTTGTGTTTCATTTAATAGAGTTCAAATTGAGTGTCTGAAAACCTCAATGCTTTTTTATTTCCAAATGTAGGCACTTTCTGAGCTTCCATTCCACCAGGATTTCCTCACTGAAGAAACCTACCACTGCTACAGTATGTTGGTTATTTTAAACAGTGCCCAAGACAAGTTGTGAAGAACTGGCTGAAAAAGTCAGGCCTTGTGCATAAAACACACCTACAGACTTCCAAGTATGTTGATAATTGCTTCCAGAACGGCTACGGGCAACAATATTGATACTTTTTTTTAATTGCAAGTTCTAAAGCCTCAATCCAATACTAATAGAAAACGAATCTCAGATGATACAGCCTGGGAATTAGAGGTTTTCATTAGCTAAATTATATGAAACTACCCCCAAACTCAGTGGCTTAAAACCATACACATTTTTGTGGAATACTAAATCTGTAGGTCAGTTAGGTAGCTCTTCTGGGCTCAGAAGGCTCATTCATGCCTGTGTAGTCATCTATAGTTCAGAAGTTGGTTCTGTTGATCCAAGATAGACTCTCTTACTTTGGGGGGAATGGCACCTCAGCTGTTTTTTAATGGGTGTGACTGAGTCTGATGGACACAGTCCCACATGGTTTCTCCTCTTCCAGAGGCTAGCCTGGGCTCACTCATGGTCTCTTGAGAGAACTAAAGCAAACCAGACCTTGAAGGTTGGAACAGGGACAACTGTGACTTTTATCTAACTTATTCTGTTATGGGAATTTATCTGAGACAAACTTGTCCCATCAAGATTTAAACTATACTCAGGATGAGTATGAAATTATTCTTTATTACTCATGGGCCTCAGTCTGAGCTAACCTGCTCCAGAAGAACTGAGGCCCCTACCAGAAATACATATAGGATTTCCTAAGATTTTTCCCATCATCCCTTGTCAGTAATCATATTGGTGGAGTTGTGACTTCCAGCACAGAATTATGTACCCCTTAGGTTATTATATGAAATTTAAACAGTCAATGTTTTGCCAAGAAGCAGATATTTCCAACAAGGTTGGTCTTGTGACACATTCTAGTAATATGTTGATGCCATTTAACAAATGAAACACATTACAGCAAGTGCTTCCTGAAAGACCACTTCAAAGGGCAGTACCTTCCGAGGCACTCACAGACTGCAGTTTTTGGGGTTGTCTGGCTTGCCTTATCTCAACTTAAGACTGAGCCCGAAGTGGCCTTTGTTATTTGAGTAGAAGTAGAAGCTCTCAGAGTCCTGTGTTATTTCTACATATATTAACAAGCATAATTATTATGAGGAATACATAAGGTTCCTGTCAAATACATTTATTTGTACTTATCATCTAGCACACAGAACAAAGTTATAATTAAGTCACAGTTCATTAGTTTTCCCATAATTTCTATTGGTCCTTTTCTATTGGGAAAAAGGATAGATTCCATATCTTCAGGTGAGGGCCGACAGAGTTCCATTGCAAGAGGGATGGGCTCTGTCAGGGTGAAGAATTCAATCTTCCACATACCTCCCCTGTTGAGCTAAATGTAGATGGATTGGAATCAGTCTCCAGACTGTGTATCTCATGGACAACGGTTACTTTCTCAAGATTTCCAGAGAAAGTCCACTCAAGGCCTGCCAGCATGTCACTCAGTGAAGTCTACATCTCATAGTCTGTGCCTCATTCCTGAGACCAGATCTCAATCTTGTTAGCATTGAAAAGATAATCTTGGGCTGGTTAACACTATCGAACTCACAAAAACTAATATATTCATGCTATAGAATATCCAACCAACTGTTCAGACTTTTAGGTCAGCATTCTTTTCCTACAAGTCAAAACATAGGAAGATAAACCAGAACCACAAAATTTCTCTCCCTATGAGGTAGGAATTTTTTCAGTTACCTCTGATAACAGCTCAAACCAACTGAAGGAAATAAGTATCAGTTCATACAGTGTGTCTGTGTAGGGCCGGTTTAGCCCATCTTCATCCAGAGAGTTACAATGCCTTCAGTGACTGGTTGTCTCAACCTTTTAGCTCTCCTCGGTGTATGGACTTCCAGCTGTGCTCTGCTCTAGGTTCCTCCACACTGTATGAGACAGAAGCTTTCATGACACACCCTGTCCCACGTGACTCCTTTTACAAAAGAGTAGTTGACTGCAGGTTGAGCTCAAATGCTAATGAACAGAATGACTTTACATGATGTTTGTGCAAACAACCACTAAATGTCAAACACCATGGCACAGACTGATGGGTAACTTTTCATGCAAAGAAAATACTGCCTATAAACTTCTCAGAGTACTGTGTAGTAACTTCCCCTGAGTTGAAACATTCCATTCTGGAGGGAGGCTCCTTAAGCCTCCAGAAGGTCTAAGTTGAAATATTCCTTTCTGGAAGGAAGAAGGAAGCTCATAAGACTCTGTAAGCAAAAAGCCTTACAAATCTTCTGAAACTGATAAGATACAGAAGGACCCTTCCCAAGGTTATGGACGCTGTAAACAGTAAACAATTGTTGGAGAAGAAAAGGTGGGCAAGCTGCCTGGAGGAGGCACTCAGAGCAGCACAGCTACATAGAACAGATACTCTGACCTGGCCAGCTGCCTGCAAGTCCTGCACAAAGCTCCAGCGATGCAGCTTTCACACATCCTCACAATGCTGGGGTGAACTTTTTGGTGATTCAGTTGCTTTTGAGTCGTCCCTGCTTCTGAAAGTAACCCCAGCAAACAAATGGACTTTGGTGGCATCTGATATGTCACAGGCTCCGTATCTGGGGTAAGTAATTTGCTCATGTCTCCCCAGATAAAGTGTCCTAACACACAGAGCAAATCAGAAACACATGGTCTTGTCAAAACCATATCAGACAAACCATGCCTGCAAATTTATCCGACACACCTGACCAAAAGATGAGGCAACCTCCTCACCTGGATCATATAAAAGGGAAAACATCTCACACCGGGACATGGTGGCACCCACTGACCAATCACCAGACCATCTGGTACATGCTTCAAGAGATTGGCAGGCTGTGAACTCCAGGCTCTGTCCCTAGAGTCTCGGCTCAGCAAGGTCTCCCCCGTTGCTTGAAGCTAGATCCAGATAGTTTGACATCTTGCTGTCTAACCTGGCCTCTCCTGGCCTGTCCTTACACTCCCCAACAGCTCTTAAACTACAGAGTTCATTAATATATTACCTAATCACAATCAGATATATCTAACTGCATCCAATGGGTTTCTATGAACCCCATAGCTTTCTTAACTCTTTCATGGTCATTATTTAACCTATATCATTGTATTAAGTATAATATGTGAATCTGAGAGTTAGTAGTAATTAAGAGTGGATAGAAGAATCTGGGATAGCTAATGGCCACACTATCAAGGCAAGTCAGGAGCACTTAATGAATTGCAGCCAAACTGACAGCTTGTGCATTTAGTAAATTCTGGCACTTTGGAAAGACACAAACATGTCGTCTATGTTTCTGACACAGTACGCTCATGACACAGGCTCCTGATCAAGTGTAAAGGGGAGTGTATGTGCTTGTCTCTCAAGAGTCCAAGAAAATCTCATTTCTGTTTATTGACTCTAACTGGATCACATGACTATCTCTAAACCAATCACTATGAAGAAAGAGTGTGATCCTCTATATTCTAAAGACAGAATGACAATAAATAAGAATAGTAGTGTGTTAGATGTCACAATTGCTATACAGAAAAACACAGAAGAGAAAGAAAACAAGAAATGTCACAGTAGGGATTGAATTTTACATGGGATTAACATCACTGAGAAGTAAAGATTGAAAGTGGGGCTAGGTAAGCTATGCAGACTTCTGGAGAACATCCCAGAGAGAAGGAACAGCCAGTGCACTGAGGCAAGAATTCTATTTACACACCCGGATACACAGGTGTACACAGCTTCCCACTTGGGCAGAGCATTTAGGCAGAGAAGCCAGCTGAGCCAGTATTCAGATGGCTTTCTGGTCAGGTCAGCTGGGACTTCTGTTGCCATTCTAGGGACAGAGCAAGCAAAGGGCATAAGCTTTGAGCTGGCATGAGCTGCATGAACCATCAAGGAACTTTTCACCAAGTCCACTAGGATCACCCCCATTCACCTCCTCCTTGCATAAGGGAGTCTGGATACACTTTAATCCTCAGTTTGTCTTTGTCTTTGTCCATTGCATCTCTGGGGATCACAGGCCAGCTGAGGATTACAGGCCAGATGTTTTGTGAAAAGCCATCAAATACAGATTGATCTGAAGTCTTCGATCCTTAACTCCAAGTTCTATGTTCCAGACAGAACTATCACAGGATGGATGGATGCTGTGTCCTGTGCAGTGTGTCACATCAGTAGCCACATTATATTCATTACTTTTCTATTGCTGTGACAGAATATCCTGACGAGAAACAGCTTTGGGGGGAAAGGTTTGTTTTGGATTCAGTTCCTGAGGGGATACAATCCTCATGATGTCATGTCTACGAAAACAGAAGCATACAGCCGGCCAATCATATTTCATCTAAACACAGAAAGCAGAGGGAGAAGGAGATGAGGCCAGGCTGTCAAACCTCAAAGCCAGTGATGTACATCCTCGAGCGAAGCTCCATCTCCTAGAGATTCCATAACCTTCTCAAACAGCGTGACCAGCTGGGAAGCAAGTACTCAAAGACAGGAGCACTTCATATTCAAACCACAACACATTTGATGTCAATTTGTCCCTGTGGCACAATGAAAAAGATTTTTATCTCTAGTCCTGGTACATAGCTCCCCAAACTTTTGGAATTTCCTGAGTAATGAGTATCTTCTATTATTTACACACAACCTGTCATGATCACACCTGACTTTAGGCTAACAACACGACAGAGTAGACCCCCTTTAATGACGGGTCACCAGAAAGACCCAGAGACTAAAGGGTTATAGCATTCTGCCCATCTCAGACTCTCAAAAAGGAAAGTCCAGTGCTGAAGATTAAGCCCTATACAAGCTCTTGGATGAGATTTAGAAATTTTCAGGATTGGTCAATGTGTTCACATGCTGGTGGTGTGGCAAGCCCCAGTGCCACAGGAAGAATTCCTTCTAGGCCTCACAGTATGTTCTTCTTTGTCTGACTATTCATCTCTAACTGTATGATATTCTTGATATGTCAGTATAAGTAAGTAAAGTGATTTCTTGAGTTTTAATAATGTCCCTACCAGAAAATTTAAGACTGCACATGTAGCTCAACTTGTATTTCTGATGGACAGCACTAATACAGCCTGAAGCCTGAACATGAGGCTGGAATTGGGTCCTAATGTGCAACCCAGATTAAGAAGCCTGGATGAGAAAAATGAGAAGAGACAGCTCAGGAGCCTGGGACTGGCCCCAGCAAGGAGCTGTTAGTTCCTCCAAGTCTGAGAGGACAGAAGGGGAGTGGTTAGAGGAACACAGTATCTCCTCACCCCGGGAAGAGAGCTGCCTGACAGGACTCAGCCTTTAGGAGAGAAATGAAGATGACTGAAGCTCACGAGGGAAGCAGTCAAGGAAATAGACGGCCTGGTTCTTCTCTCCTTCCACCTTTGATCCCCTCGGGAGTAGGTAGAATTGAAAGGGGAGGAGTAGATTTTTTGAAGAAACAAATGGAAGACACCCAAGATAGGGACTTGCCCAATGAAGGCTCTAAGAATAAGGGCCAACTAATAGAGTACGTAAGCCCTTATGGGAGCAGTGCTGAATACTGGTGGGCTCTGGCCCTCCGCGTCCCAGTCCTGAGTCCTGAGTCCTGGATTAATATTCAGGGAGAAACGCAATCAGCAGCATCTAAGTTTCCCAGAAGAGTTCTCAAAGCTGGGGACCCCCTAGGCATCCTCTTTATTCAAAAACAGCAATTTTGAAATCTTTGGCTACATCAATTCCTACAGAAAAAAAGATCAACTAATAATACTAATACCCACAGTAATTTTCTATTTATTGAGGGCTTAGCATGTGCTCTGACTGAGCAAAGTGCTTCACATAAATTATAACCCAGTGTGGCTCTATACTTTTCCTCAGTTTCATAGGTGAAAATATGTATTATGCATTGGGAAGGAAAAATGGAGCTATTTTTGTCTTAATTCCTCCTGAGGTTCCAAGAGTAGAAAAGAGAAAATGTTTAATGACAATTATCCTCACATTACAAAGACGGCATTCAATGTTTTGCAGGTCATGCTAAAACTATCATTAAAACCGATCTGCCAGGGTTCTGGCTGAAAAGATGGTAGCTGCCTGAGACATGACCTTGTCAAAGCAACCACAAGAGTAAAAGTAAAACCACACAGGCACGCATAAAGCTCTGTGTCTTAACTACTGTCATTCCATTGGCCAAGTCAAAAATCAACAGAGTAGCAAATAAATACTCTTTCATCCTAACAGCAGTCCAAAGACAAAAGAAGCAGTTGCCATTCCCTCCTCTGTTCCAAGTTTTCCAGCCCAAGTAGGCTGGGAGTACTCAGAGGGAACAGATGTTTTCAACTTGATATGACTATGGAGTGATGTTAATGACAGTGGATACAATCTTCTCAAGGCCAGAACTGACCAGAGGACATTTTATTATCAACTATCAGGTAACCTTAAGAAACAGTGACATTTGGACACAAGGAAACAGTTCAGGAAATAAAGAGCCAGCCATTCAAGCATGAGCTCCTCACTTTGGATCCTAGGTGCCCACACAAAAGCCAGGTATGGCAGGATGCAAGCCTGCACCTATAACCCCAGCACCTGAGGGATGGCGTGGAGACAGGAGAATCCCTGGAGCTCGCTGGCAAGCCAGCCTGGCCAATTGGTGACCTCAAGGTTTAGTGAGAGATCCAGTCTCAAATAAAGTAGAGGCTGGCGAAATAGCTCCATGAACAATAGTTCCTGCTGCCAAGTCTGACGACTCCAGTTCATCCCTGGGACCCACATGGTGAAAGGAGAGAGTCAGCTCCCCACAAGTTGTCCTATGGCCCCATACATGCACCATGGCATTGCACACAGCCATATATATATATATATATATATATATATATATATATATATATATATATATATATAATAAGTCACAAAATGCTTGTCACACAAAGAAATAAAATGTAATAAAAATTTTAAAACAATAAGGTGAAGACATCCAACATCCAGCATCAACCTTTGGCTTCTATATGCACATGCAGACATGTCTACAAGTACCCACATGCACAGGTCCACATACCTACGAAAACAGGTATACACACAAAATAACTATAAAATTTACCCCAAATTCTAAAGACCAGGGAAGAACAAATAAATACATCATTTTGGGTTTTTTGTTGTTGTTGTTTTTTGTTTGGTTGTAGTGGCATTTGTTTTTTCGTTTTGCCTTTTGTTTTGATTTAGTTTTTTGTCTTTTTCAGACAGGGTCTTCCTGTAGCCCCAGTTGACCTGGAACTCCCTATGTAGACCAGGCTAGTCTTGAATTTGCAGTCTGCCTCTGCAAGTGCTGGGATTAAAGGCATTTGCCACCAAACCCAGCCTGTATGTCATCGTGAAATGAGCTATAGACGATCACCATTGAGATCAGATCATACACATAGACTGTTTCCCAACCCCTAACAGGACGGTTGTAATTTGACATTATTCAGACAGCAACCAACATCTGTGTCTTTAGAATGTTTATTTAATCGAATATGTTGTAAATCCAGTTTGAGGGAAAATATTTCTAAGAACAACACTTAAAGATTGTCTGTAACCATCTTCAAAATATTTACAGGAAAGATGAAAATCAGAATGTTTTCAACCATACCCAAAAGAAATCTGTTGTGTTGTAAAGCTAAACTTCACAGAAGGGAAATGAAAAAGTCTGTCACAACTAAACACAAAGGAAAAAAACACACACACACACACATGGTTGAAACCAGCAACCATGAGGCTTATCCCTTAGAGACTTGGAGAAACTCCCTCCTCAAGAAAGCTTTCTTGAGGTAAAAAGAAACTGAGACAGTGATTAAGATGTGAAAGGGACTCTGTTTCCCGCTAGGAATTGCATAGCAAAATGTAGATTGTGATAAAGTCAGGATTATTGGCCATTTTTCTGCAGAGGTCTATGGATATCAAACCACCCTTCCTCAGGCAGGTAAGATGGCTCAGTAGATAAAATGCTTGTCATACAAGCTTGGTGACCTTAGTTCAATCCTCAGAACCTATGCAAAAGTGGAAGGAGACAGCCAAGCCCACAAAGTTGTCCTCTGACCTCTACATGCGCACCTCGGCAGCCACCCCTCCCCCACATAGACACACAATAGTAATGAAAAGTAAACAGAAAACTAAACTACCTTCTCTCCCATTTCTACCCACTGGGTGAAAACAGTCACTGTGAGGCCTAGATAGGGGAGATGACCTCCAGGTCCCACCCATTAATGCAGAACGATCCTTCTCAAAGGTGTTCTCACTGGTGTGTTTCCCACGCTCTGTGGATGGCCCACATCCGTGCACAGCTGGGCAGCACTGACTGAACTTGGTGGGTTATCAAAAAGAAACAACAAAGAACAAAGTTGAGAGAGGGGTCTGCGGGGGATCTGAGGGGAGGTGGAGAAGCGGAATCGTGGCTATGGTTTTATTTCATTCTATACATGTATGGAATTCTCAAAAAATAAAGAAAAATTATAGTTTAAAAGAATATTTACCCCATGAGTTCTAGAAAGTTCTAGGAAGTTAGTCATCCTGTCATTCTGCCTCCCTCTGGAGATTTCATCATGCTGGGTTTTAAGATCATTTCACCTTTCTCTTCCTATCCAAGAGCCACTGATAAATCAAGACAGGTGCATATAAAAGGATTTCTGCCTTTCTGTGTGGTCCTCTTTAAAGAAGGTTGATAAACTGATGCTAAGACCTAGGCTTATGCTTTATTTTCTCCATCTTCATATGAAATTCAAATCTGCCAAGTCAAGTCCTTTCCTTGCCTTTGCTCATTCATTTCTGAGTCATCAGTGCAGGGCACCACATACATTCAGTACCCGATATGACTGGACTTAGCAAAGCATCCTGGCATCAACAAGGAGATGCCCACATGTTACGAAGGTAAGGGCTGACCGAGAAGGGAGAGCCTGAGTCCAAAGCAGGGAATGATGATTTCTGCATGTGATTTCTCCCTTTTCCCTTCGGCCCAATATTTTTGGTGCCCAAAGCTGGTACACACATAAGAAGCATAAAGGGCACTACTACTGTGTGCCACTGTGGTACCCACTTGCCAGTTTATAATCAGGGCTGGTTTCAAGGACATGCAGCCTGCACCATCTCAGATTGGCTTCCTTAGAGTAACTGCAGCCTTCCCTCACAGGCACACCTAGTCCTCCCCGCCTTCAATATCTGTGAACCTGAACACTGTGGTCATTTTTAGCATCTGGCTTTTGTACCCATAAAGTTGAACAGAGAACAAAGAATTTGACTGATCTTCAACTTGATCTCTTATTTTTATTATAATTATTTTCCTTCCCTGATAAGACGACTTTATTGGAATTAAATTCAAAATATTTCTCCCCTCAAAATGCATATCTGATAGAGATAAAACACCTTTGGAACTTTTTGCTATACTTCGCCAACAATCCCACTTCTGTATCAATTTTGATTTTGTTTTTCTTAGAATTGTCATTAAACAATTCAAAAACAGAATTTGTTCCTCTCAGTACTCTGTTTTTTAACCGTCACTTCAGATACTCACGTTTCCAGGGCAACTTCTTATGTGGTCACACTTACTGTGATGTAATCAATTAACCTCAATTCACAGAAAATGTATCAGAGGCAGAGAAAGCCTCCTTGAAGGTGCTCAGCTGAGTTATTAATACTGAGAATGAGAACTGAATTGATGAGCAGTAGAGAAACTTCTTACTAGACATAGGCATTAAAATTTGATTTCCCCATCCCTAATGAAAGCTGTTTGTTACATTTCACTGCATAAGAATATGTTGAAGCCTTAGTTTCTTTCTCATATCTGTTCTAATGAAAGTCTGATATGTCTTTATTAGCTCTGAGGTACTTGAACCCTGTTTATGTAATATATCAGTCTGAAGTCAGAAGCTCCAACTTTACTGTTTATTCAGAAACCACTGTTGCCCTTCTTTGTGCTTTCATTCAACTTAATGTCCGTAATAAATTACTGATATCCACAGTAGGTAATCCCACATACTGATTTCAATGAGTTTTTATCAGCTGTGTTTGGGCTGGTGTTATGAAGGCCTATAGTCAAATAGGAAGCCCTGAGGCTCTGTTCAGCGCTGTCTCCATGGCCAAGTCTGATCTGGCAGGAAGTTCTGGACTTTCCCAGGCCACTAGCTTGAAAGAGCTTACCGCTTTGAGAGGAGACACAGAACAGTCAGATGATTCTCTCCTTCACGTTCGCTGACATCCCAGTAGTCTGAGCATGAGGTAGCCATGTAGAACTGGACAAATCTGCAAGACTGTGCAGCCTCTCCCTCCTCGCCCCATGCCTGAGTCTCTAATGCACTCACTTTCCAAGTCTGAAAGCCCACTATTAACTATGGAGGTTATTGAGCAAAATCAGCCCCGCATGGAATAAATACTTTGAGAAGGTTTAGTCATCTCTATTAATATAGAACATTATACATTCTTCCTAATATATTGGTTATATAACTGACCTAAGTGGCTTTCTCTGCCCCAGTTTTCCTAGTGTGGTTTGAAGTCCTAAGAGCATCTCCTTTTCAGTAAAATAAAGATTCTAAGTTTCCTCGTAGCCCTAAAGCGCTGTGATTCTATGATGTGATGGTCATTCGAATCTCCATGCCATTCTCTCTCTCAGAGGACAGACAGAGCTGAGGCATCCAGAGAATCTGCAGAGCAGGTGCTGTAGTCAAGAGCAGGGAGCAGGCATACACTGGGGTGTCTGACCACCTTAAGTTGTATTCATTGTATCCAACCCTAACCCTAAGTATCTGCACTGGAGGCTCCTGTCATGTGTGGTGCAGAAGGCCTGTCTTCCAACTGTTAACAAAATCTGACGGCTTCTAAGAAGTCTCCTGCAAAATGATCAGAACTCCTCAGCTTTCTTTCAGCAAACAGCATCGCTTTTAACAGCAGGTAGTTACAACAATAATAATAACAGACTTGTTCTCTGTGGAATTTTGTAAACTTTTTGTCCCTCATCTATGAAACCTAGAATCTCTTTAATTTGTGTATCTATCCCTCTGTCTCTCCCTCCCTTCCTTTTCCTCTCTATCATCATTCTGACGAAAGGGAGAAAAATCATTGTTTAGAACAGATACAGCCAGAACTTAGAAGTCATTTGTTCTCTTTCATAGCGGGTAAGGTGAAACTCAGAAAGGCTTGGCAGCAGCAACTTGTCCAACAGCCTCTTTATAGAGAACTTCACAGAGAAACAGGCTCAGAGAGACAACATTCCCTTCACGAAACTTCCCTCCTTCCCCGTTCACCAGTCTTCCGTGTCCGCATTTGGTACACCCTCATACAAATGCGATTCAGACATATCCGTACATATTGCATGTAATCAGTCTGTGCTTAGGCTCAGACTTAACCTTTCCAGCCCTTTCTCCTGCTGTAGTCTACTGTGTACTCATGTTCCCTAAGCTAAGCGTCTTCCTATTCGTCACATACCTAGGGCATTTTCTCCTTTCATCCCATTCTCATAGAGTTCCTATATGTTGAAAACACTCTTCCTTCTTCCCCACATTCCCAACTTTCAGTTTCCTTTACCCACCATGATCCGAGTCAAATGCCTTCTGTGATGCTCTGAGACACCCTGGAAAACTCCTGTTCCATCCTTGATACATGCCAGACTCAAAACTAGTCTGATGGATTCAGAGTCAGATTCTGTCTTCTCTTGTGACATGTTGGCATTTCTGACAAATCATATCAAGGCTCTCCAAGGATTTTCCAGAGCCTAAGAACTATCAGCAAAATATATACATATACATATACATATAAATATATATATATACAATATAAATATATATATATATATATATACATATTTCTTGTTTGACTTTCCCTGGAGCAGTCTCCTTTGAGTCACACATGTATGAAGTAGCTTGACTTCAAAGCAAGACCTATAATTCAGTTTGTGCCTTGTAGCTTTCAATTTGAGTTTGTATTTGAATCATTTTTCCAGGACCACAATCACTGAATATATATATATATATATATATAAAATCTTGTCTCTCCCAGTCAGCAGAAGAGTGTCTCTGGAACTTAAGCTCAGCTTCTTTGGAAGATGGGTATTCATTTGTTTGAAGTTTCCTAAAGTGCTTTCTGCATCTATTGTGTGGTCCGTATGTTACAGGCCATCCTGGAGATGCCCTGAAGTATCATAAAGCTCATACAGTTCAGCAGAACTTTGAAGAATACCTCTCACCCTGGATAAATTGCAAGATGAGTGTCCTCCATACATCAGGCCTCCACAGAGACGACAGCAGGCTGACACACCATCCCAGTGGCAGTTCACCTACACAGCCTCTGCTGTTAGTGGCATGTCCAGCTTCGGCAAAGAAATGAGCTTTTGTCGCTTCATAAGCCATCAAGTATCCTATGTTTGGCTTTCTCACGTGGGACCTTCAATGCCCTTAACCCGAGGGTATAGTCACTAGCAATTCTTTCTTTTTATTATTATTTTTTGTTCTGTTTGTTTTTGTTTTTAAACGGGGTCTTGTTGTGAAGCCCAGGTTGTCTTGCAGTAATCCTCCTGCCTCAGGCTACTAGGGTCACAGGCATGTGCCGCCACACCCAGCTCTGCTCACTAGTGATTTTAAGTGATACATCACATTACCTACCACTGCCTCATTTGCCTCTTTCTTGGGGTGGGGGGCTCTTTTGTTTTGTTTCCTGTGGGTTTTTAATGTTCTCTTTTGCTTCAAGACAGCAGGATATAGTTAGTGTCCGGTCTCATTCAGAAGGATCATAGCTAACTTTCCTGGCCCTCAGTCCAGTATGCCAGAGGAGTATGAAGGAGAAAACACTGAATGAATGCATTCCCTTCTTTAGAAATTGGGGTCGGGGTGGGGGAGGAAATAGCCACAACCATCAAAGTGGGATAAGATGATGGTACAAATGGTACTGTGAACATTAAAGAGAGAGGGGAGAGCTGGGAAACAGAAAGAAAACAGAAGCCCATTGCCAGGCGTCTCAAATTCTGACAGAGTTCAAAAAGATCTAATGAGGATGGGAAGGCCTTCCAACTGCTATCATCTTGCTATTGTAACCTGAGTCCCTCCCAGGTTCTCAGACTCCAAAATCAGATCTAATTAAAAGAAAATGGAAAAGGACTCGCAGCCTTTTCAGCTCTGGAGAACATGCAGACAAATAAATTAAAAAGTGGGAGAAGTGGAACTAACCCAATAATCCGTGAAAAGCTCATTTCCCTCCCCGCCGCTGCTGATGCAACAGTGTCCTTCCTCCCTCCCCGTTCCCGGTTCAGGGGCAGTGAGTGAAGAAATTGGCTAACAAGATCAGAAAATTTAATTACAGCTCTGCCGTCTCCTTCCAAGAAGTTGGCTGTCACACTTCCCCTTTGCCGATCTTCAAGATGCACAGTCTCTGATGAGATTCCACCCCACTCATCTCTCCCCACATGGGCTCAGGAAGGTGGACATAGACCTTTTCTTTTGGGGGTTTAGAAGGATTAGAAATAAAGATGAAAAGGGACAGTCGAAAAAGATAATCATTATCCTCTCATTTCCTTTGGTCTTCCCAAGCACCACTTGCCTTGGTCTTATCCCATGTGAAGGATGTTGACCGCCAAAGGCTTAGGGTCCTTGCATTCCAGACCTAAAATAGGTCAGAGACCCTTTGGAAGAAGCATGAAAGTGTCATTAGGACTTCCAGGACTTACAGAACCCATGAACACTGTTTTCACTAATACTGTGAAATGCTTTGGACTAAAAATGAGCAAACACTCAAAAGAATGGTGTAATAGGGTCACCTCTGCTCTGTTCAGTGGAAAGACTGTCAAAAGGACTATCTATTGATCACTCCTATCCTGAGGCAACCAGAAGATTAAGGTCAAACCTAATACACTACCCATTTGAGACAGAATAGATGATTCCAAAGTTCAAATTTCAGCTAATTAAAAATATCGTCTTGTTTGCCCTTATGTTCTGGGTAAAGCAAGGCAGCAGGACAAGCAGCCATTCGCGTAACTAAGACCGTCGTTTTCTTTACAGGATGCACACACATGGACAGCCACAAATCACCTTCTAGATCAGGGCAAGACATACCAACCACAGAAGTGGTGGTGGAAAAGGACCCAGAACCCTTCTGCTCTGGAGAACAGGAGCCTCAGGAAAGCCACAGTTTGGCTCCATCAGAGCTAGAGGAAAGAGAATGCCGAGAGAAAACAGGGTACCAGCCAAGCAGGGACAAGCAGGCAATTACGCACAAAGCAAATGGCAGTTTCAAGAAAGTCGTTACATCCATTAAGATCCTATTTGGCAACAGGCACCAGAACCTTCACCTAAAGCAATGAGGAATCTGGAAATAGGTAGGCTAGTGCTACTGTGACCCCTGGGCTCAGGCTGCTTCCAGCCACGTCTAGTTTTAGCTTCCAGTTTTCATTCTTAGAGTCACAAGAAATATCTCCCCTTCCATGTTCTAGACAGAAGGTAGGGGAAAGCTCATTGTTTGCTTCTACTGATCAGGAAAAGTAAGAGAACCTTTCTCAAAATCTCAGACAGGACTTGACTTCCATTTCATTAGCCAGAACTGGGTCCCAGGGTCATCTTTCATTTCAAGGGATACAATAATTGGACACATCACTGTCCTTCATTAAGTTGGAACTTGTCAGTGAAGAGTGTTGATATTGAGCAAATGATTGATGAGTGACAGTGTGAGTCAAAGGAAATGAAGGATGGCAGGAAAGAAGTAGGTGATGCTGGTCAGGCGGGACATGGGCTTACCTACTGAGAGTTAGAGAGAAACAATAAAAGAAACAGACACTCTGGAAGATTGAACCTGTACAGCTTAGCGTATCAGCCTACCATGCCATGGACAGCACACAGTGCCCCTCAGAAGGCAAGCCCTAGAAGTCTTCTCTGTCCCCACCCATCTACGTCAGGGCCACTCCTGCCCAGTTAGAGACACAGCGATGGTCAAGATCCGGTCTGAGATGAAATACCCAGGTAGTAGTCTGTGTCTCCAGGAAGTTAGATCCAAGAAAGATCTCCAGCAATTTCCTTTCCACAGAGACATTGCTCCTGGGATCAGACTATTAGCCTGGAAGGGCAACAAGTGGGAAAATATGTATAGAAAAGACCAACTGGAAAAGCCAAAGTGTTGACTTAAACTGAGTTCTCAGATTCTCTCCAGCCTCCAATGCCTCAGTCTCTGACGTTGAAGCACTCATTTGGGGCTAACAATACGGCTCAATGGCTACAGCTGCTATGCTGCCAGACCTGATGACCTGAGTTTAATCCCTGGATCCCACAAAGTAGCAGGAGAAAACCAACTCCCAAAAGTTATCCTCTGATCTCCACACAAGTGCTATGGCATGCATGTGGTTGCACGGGTGCATGCACATACATACACAGTAATTAAATAAATAAATAAAATATTTTTAAGCTTACATTTGGCCAAAACCGGGTCTGATGCTGTTGGTCTGGCACTAAAGTTGGAGTTATAAGAGCCATCATGGGAGACCTTCCAAGAATAGTCCATCTCTCCTCTCCTCTCATTGCTTGGGACAGCTGTGCACACAATCTCATGCCCAGAAGCTCAGAACAGCACTTGGCCTCCTGTCACCAGGGAGATCGGCTACACTATTTCAAGTGTTTGTGCATATAAAAGAGAAAATGTAGGTAGAGCTTGCTTCATTTTTCAAAAAAACTTCATCAAGAAACAGGTATGGTAAATATGAACTGCTCGGTGACGCTCTTCTGATTCTTTTCACAAAGATAAGCAGGGCAGAGGTTGACTTCTTCCATCTGCACACACCAGGGGAAAGGACACGGGGCTGAGATCTCATCAGACTGTGGTTTGTTTGCACATGCTTGATTCATTTCACTGCCCCCATGTTCATCGCCTGGCAGCTGAGTTTTCTGTGTACTTGACAATGTGCTGGAGGCGTCCAGATGGAATTCAGTTATAACACTCCATCCCAGAGGGCTGCTCACAGAGGACCACAGGGGAAAACCGTTAATAGGAATGCTGCCTTTGAGTCAAGGTCTTCAGTGCCCACCGAGTGTTTGCAAATCAATTACCCCATTTGTTCACTATCAAAGCCCTGTGAGGAAGTCTAGAAGGACAGGGCTGTGTGGTAGAAAGAAGCTCAAATTCTGGATCCAGACTACCTGGGTTCAAAACCTGGCTCTGTCAAGGACTAGCTGTGTGACCATGGGCAGAATTACCCAATCTCCCTGCACCTCAGCTGTCTCATATGCAAAATAGGGATAAGAACAGCTACTCTAGAGTAGGGTTTCTGGGAAGATTAATCATGCCATGTGAATATAGGGAATAGTGCTTGTCAGCATGCAGTTTTTGATGTGATGTGTAACTATGCCCTTCTAATTGAAATGGAGGAGAGAGGCTCTTAAGACTGGGAAGCTCAAAATGTTACAAAATTCACAAAGCCCCTCCCCAGGGTTATATAAGCAGTAGGTACTTGCTAGGGAAGAAGAAAGAGACTCTTTGATGGAGTTATCTGCAAATTGTGCAGGGAACTCCAGAAATGCAACTTTCCTGAGATCACCCATTTCTGGGGGGAGCTTTTCAGTGGTACAGCTGCCTGAGCCGGCCATGTCCCTGTAAGTAACCACTTACCCATGCCCCTGTAAATGACCGCTCACATATGCCCCTGTGAGTAACCCCTCACCCATGACCCTGCAAGTGACTCTCACCCATACCCCTCTGAATAACCCCGGTAAAATCACTGGTTTATCAACTTGGGTAGAATCATTTCTTTGGCCTGGCATTGGTGCCCTTCTGAGGGGAACAGTAGTTTGTTACATCACACAACAGTGTTCATTATTAAATCCTCATTTCACTAGTGATGAGATCACTTAGTGCTCAGGTGTGGGCTGTTAGAACTAAAGGAAATCTAGCTGTTATCTTTTATGAACAATATAGTCAGGCACACCTTCATGAGAGGACCCAACAAGGCAAGTTCTGTTCTCTGAAGGAGGACAAGAAGCATGTCTAGGAACCCAGTCTGTCCCCCCTCGTGTCTTCTGAAGTTCTATCCAACCCAAAGGAAGCCACGCAACTAGCAGCAATACTCAGAACCCAACTGAGGTGACCATCAGCTTGGCTAGACTCAGCCACCCAATAGTTCTTGGCTCAATTATCAGTCTAGGTATTACTATACAAGGACTTTTAAGATGTTATCAAGGATGGGAAGACGGCTCAGGCAGTAAAGTGCTTGACACGCAAACAAAATGACTTGAGTTCAGGTCCCCAGTACCCACATAAAAAGTCAGGCATGGCAGTATGTACCTGTAATCCTAGGGCTGGGGAGGCAGAGACAAGCAGATCCCTGGGGCTCGCTGGGCAAAATAAGCGATTTCCAGGTTCAGTGAGAAATCCTGTCTCAAAAAATAATGTGAAAAGCAATAGAGGAAGACAGCCAACATCAACTTCTGTTCTCCTTAGGCACACACGTAACATCAACTTCTGTTCTCCTTAGGCACACACGTGTTCATCTAGACACACACACACACACACACACACACACACAGGATGTTATCAATGCTTCAATTAAAAGACTGAATAAGGCAGATGATCCTCCATGCTGTGAGTTAGACCCATCCAATCAGCTGAAGGCTGTATAAACAAAGACTGAGGTTTCCCAAAGAGAAGGAAATTTTCTCAGGTTTAGAACATAGAAACCCTGCTGTCCTGTGGAACTCAAGTTCAAGACTAAAATCAATTCTTCAATTTTCAGTTCCAGGCCTAGCCTATAGATCTTGAATTTACAAGATCCCATAATCATAAATGCCTATTTCTTAAAGTAAATCTCTCTTACAAACACATATGTTTATTTACATATGCATATACAAAATACTACACACATATATAACATTATGTATGCAATGCCATGTGTTCTCCTTTCTGTTTCTCTGGAGAATCTTGACTAAGTACCCTTCTTAAGAGTTCAGAGCTGTAACTGCCCAGCTGTTTACTATGCCCAGAATGATGCTACTAGTGATGTTTCTTGCTTATTTTGCAATTTCTGATGCTCCAGATATAATTATAATTCTCAGTCTAAAAAACTCTGACAACAGACTTCAAAAGATGTGCAAGATGTTCTCAGTCTTACTAGAACTTATCAGGGACATAAAGACTGTAAGATGTGATGATACACTCCAGGTAGGCAGCTATAACCCAAGAGCACTGAGGTGGTAAGCAGTCCAGCCCTATGGTGATATCAACCTGCTGGGAAAGGTGAAAAGGGTGAGATGTGTCATATGAACCCCCCAGAGAAAAGGAATTTGAAAAGGGCTTTTGAAATGCTCAGAGGATGATTGAACTGAAAGGTCTTATCTCAGTCTGAACCAGAGAGACTGCATTAGTTACTTTTCTATTGTTGTGATAAACACCATGACCAAAAGGGACTTATAGAAGAAAGGGTTTATTTGGGCTTATGGTTCCAGAGGTATACGAATCCATCATGGCGGGGAGGGGTGGCAGCAAGCGGTTGGTATAGCGAGTGGCAGAAGCTGACAGCTGAGAGGTCACATCTTCAACCACATACACAGACAGCAGAGAGAAAACTGAAGGTGGGGTGATGCTATAAAGTCTCAAAGCCCACCCCCAATCATATATTTCCACAGCAAGGCTTTCCATCCCAAAAGTTCCACAACATCCCCAAACAACATTACCAACTGGAGACCAAGTATTCAAACACATGAACTTATAGAGGGCATTTCTCATTTAAACCACCCCAGGGACCATGCGGAAATTTAGATGAAGTGAGTCCTGGACCAGTAGAAGCCAAGTACAAATTTTTCACTTGGCTTGGTGGGCAAAAGGAGGATGTTTTAGTCCATTATGTACTGCTATCACAAAATATCTGAGACTGAATCCTTTACAGAGAAAAGAGGTTTATTTTCTCACAGTATTGAAGGCCCAGGAACATGGCCCTGGTATGTCCTCAACTTGGTAAGATTTTCATGACTGATGACATCACATGACAAAAACACTGTGAGAGTGGACAAGCAGCACCTGTAGGAGGGAGTGTCAAGTCCCCTAAACCATCCCATTTTTCAGGCAACTAATCCAGTCCGATGAGAAATTCATTCATCCTTCTGAAGGTGGCGCCCCTGTGACCCAGTTACCATCCACCAGGCCCACTTCTTGTGTGCGTTGTATGTATGTATATGAATGAATCTAGTATGTGTGAACATGTAAGTATGTATACACATGTATGTGCATGTATGCAGACATCAGAGGTTAGCATCAAGAGTCTTCTGTTCTCATTCTCCACCTTATCTTTTGAGACAGGATCTCTCAATGAGTGACATATGCACCCATGGGCTAGACTGGCTGACCAATGAGCTCTGGGAATCTGCCTGTCTCCAAGCCCCCAGCGCTAGGATTAGAGATGTGTGCAAGCGTACCCAGCTTTAGTGTGGGTCCCAGGATCTGAACTTAGGTCCTCATGCTTGCACCACAGGAGATTTACAACCACCTCGCCAACCCCTAGGCCCTATTCTTGACATTTCTACCACTTCAAAACCACTACACTGAAGACCAAGCGTTGGGCCCATGAGCACGTGCAAATTATATCCAAACTGTAACAAAAACACTGTATATTTTGGGCAAATATTATAAAGGCTTCAACAAAGATGAGTACAGCGATCATGAGCTAGAAAGTCTGTAACTAAGAGGCTCTTCTGACAAGGGGCGGACATGTGGAATTAAGCAGGCAGAGCTGGGGCAGTCCTAATGAAAGTGGAGGGATAGAGGGCTTAGGTATGTTGTGGCTGAAAGGACAGGAGGATGTACACAGAGAAAAATCGCCTGGAAATACAAATCCAACGTGAAGACAAAGTTAGAAACT
The DNA here is from genome assembly GCA_035773235.1 of Eospalax fontanierii. Lineage (NCBI taxonomy): Eukaryota > Metazoa > Chordata > Mammalia > Rodentia > Spalacidae > Eospalax > Eospalax fontanierii. Next base: position 116,386,775 of record CM069526.1, read on the forward strand.
ACACAAAGCGTATACAGGTCGTGGATTAAGCCTTGAAAATGGATGAGTGCACAGAAAAGGTAAGAGAGCAGAGGGCGAAAGAAGGAAAAGAATTATGGCTCAAAGAGAGGTGGAATAGTTGTACTACTGGAACCCAGGAAGAGGAAAGGTGGGTAAAGGGTGACAGTAGAGGTATCACAGGTGATTATCATAGTAAAGACCATAGGCTGGCCACAGAGGATGGGAGCAGGTCTGCAGTGAACAAACCTACTTTTCCCCAGTCCTCTGGACATAGTATCTTCCCTGACTCGGAGGCTTAGCCATCCACAAATACCCAATAAGAATGATGCCTCAGATCTCCCAACAATGAACACAGTGTTGGCTTGAACTCTGCAGGGGAACAGTGTTGTCTAAATCCAAACATCAAGAATGTTAAACATCCTAGACAGCTGGACTTAGCAGTGACCATGAGGTCAGCCCACATCTGGTCTGTCTCAGAGCCTCGCTGAGCAGGCTGTCCTATCCGTGCCCTCTCAAGGAAGAAGATCACAAAGATAAATAACTTTTGGAGAGCTTTCTTCCTTTCCCCACTCAGCTGTCCTTTGCCTCCTCTCCCAGGGCTTCTCTTGATGAATCCACCACATGTCTCAACGTATTTATTTCTCTTTCCGATGTTTCAACAACAGATGGTTCACAGTACCACATTTTTTAACAGCAGCCTCTTGAAATAACAAAGGTCAGAAATATTATGTGTTTGAACAAAAGACGGGCTTGGGGACTAGCATAGAAGCCTTGGCCCTGAAGGAGGTATTCACCTGGAACCCAGGAAATCCCTAAGCATGGGCACTATCTATGAACTTGGCTGGCTGACCTGGTCTGGGCAGTTCATGTATATCTGCTATCCACCTCACACTATAGCCAATCAAGATGAAGAGTCCTCGGTGGCTTCTCCCATTCTCTGGTAGAAATGGTGCCAGTTTTGTGGCCCAGAGGGAAATAACATAATATTATGGGCCTCTAAGCATTCATGATTCCTGTAGAACTCACTGAGCTATTCAGAACTATCTAAAAGAATCAACCTTGAGGACCCAGGAGAGGCATAACTGTTTATTGACTATTTAAAGAGGCATGGTTTAAAGCAAGGTCCACAAATCATGGCCCATGGGCTAAGTCTGGGCTGCTAACTGTCTTTATAAATAAAGTTTTATTAGAACACACTATGACCATTCATTAATAGAGTGTCTATAGATCTTTTGCCCAATTGAGTAATTGTAACAAGAAGCTACAATCCACAAAGCCTAATACATTTACTACCTGGCCTTTTGCAGAAAATGTGGGCTGACCCTGGATCCAGTAGATATGGCTTAGAATATCTGCACCCGTCTTCCTGATCTAGTTCCCATTCCTCTCTCTCTCTTTTTCTCTCTTTCATTCTCTTTCTGTGTCTCTATTTCTCTCTCTCTTTCTCTCTCTCCCTCCCTCTCTCTCTCTCACACACACACACACACAACTTGTCTTTGCTTCCTGCCTGGGTCTTTCTCTCTCTCTGTATCTCCCAGTCTTTGTACACCTGTCAATCTTTGCATTTCCATTTCCAGCCCTCCCTGGATTGGTTTCTCTCTACCTCTCCTTGCCTTGTGTATTTCCATGAATAACTGATGATATAGAAACAAAGGACTATTGTTTTCTCATTTGTTGGACTTACTTAGAGACCTGTTATAATTATGAAAGTGAATGAGTAGGCGCTTTGTATTCTCTGAAGAAAAAAAATAGGAAAAAATTATAATTGCTCCTCAGTTCTGTGGTCTTTGGGTTTTTTTCCCACTGTGGTTCAATGGACTGTAGTAGAAAAGGTCCCTCCCACACACATACCCCTACATTTCAAAAACACCTTTAAAGAATGTCATTGTACAGACTCTTCAGTTCAGTTACCTGAGAAAGAGTGAGCAGAAACCCTGAGAAATTCTAGCCTGCATTTGTAATTCAAGTTAGGGGACATTCATTGGAAGCATGATTCTGTAATATCTTTGTCTGGGAAGGTTTCGGTCACTTGAGAGGTTTTCCACAAGTGAGCAATTATGGGGTCACAGAAGAAACTCAGCAGCGGTCGCTTCATTTATTACAACCCTCATCACAGTCTGACTTACACGATAATTGTGAAGCTATGAGCAAATTGCGAACCGGGAGTTTTCCTTACTCATTTTCATAACCATCACTCCCCCAGCCTATCGAAGGACCTTGCTCAGTGGCTGCCACATGGTGATAATGAGCTACTATTAACTAGACTGCCGCTCTGTGCCATGAAGATACTGAGCAATTCACATTCGATTTTCATTCTAGCACTCATTTTGCCAGCTAGGAATTATTAATGTTGTTTTGCACATGAGGAAACTGAGGCTCAGAGAAGTTAGCTGGCCAGCTGACATCTTTGTTCTGCAACAGTGCCATGACCTTCTGTCTCGGTGTCAGCTCGGTCACTGTCTTGAGGTCCCCATGTTTGTGTCTACCCTCAGTGGACTGCCATTGACTCTCTGCCCTAGCATTGACTCTGACTTTTCCACCCTGGATTCTTGCCCAGCATCAGGTTTCCCTGGGATTCTCTCCTACTCCACCCCCTTGTCGATCTTGGTCCTGACTCCTTGAAGAGATGCATGGAGTATGGACAGATGGAGTAGAAGCTATTACTCCATCGGAGGCGTTACCCTTGTCCTATACTTCTGGAAACATGGAAAAGAAGAATCAGTCAGAGCCTCGAGCCCTGAAAACACATCAAAGGGTGCAGCCTTCTGAGACTTTTCCTAACCTGGTCAGCAATTTGACAGAATGGGAAAATGGAGGCTCTGTGAGGTTTGAATGTGAAATGTCCCTCATAGGCTCAGTGATAAGCACTTTGCCCCAGCTGGTGGTTCAGCTTTGGAAGGTTGTGCAACCTTTATGAGGCAGAAGCTCACTGAAGGAAGTGCATCACTGGGGGCAGACCTTGAGGTTTCATAACCTGACTCTACGTCCTGTTCACTCTTGGCTTCCTGACAGCAGATGCAATATGACCAGGGGCCTCTTGCTCCCACCACTGTTCCCTCTGCTGTGATGGACTCTGTCCCCTGGAATTGTAAACCAAAATCAGCCCTCCCTCCCTAAGTTGTTTCTGGTCAGGTATTTGGTCCTAGCAATAAGAAAAGTAAGTAATGCAGGCTGTTTTCTAACTTGATACTTATTCCTTTGGTCCAATTCATTGGTTACAATTCAAGTTCAACCAATGTGCACATCACCCTGGATGGCACTGTAAGTGTCATAGGTATCCTCCTGATTCACCAAGCAAGATCAGTTGGAGCCCCAAGGTCCACTCCCAGAAGAATACTATGCCGGGCCCACACCAGCCCCCTGATCCAGGCAGCAGATACTGAGGCTGAAGTCGACAGTCTTCCCACCACTGGCTTAGCTGCAACTAATGCAGGCGCGAGCCCAGTCTCCAAGGTGTTTTTCCTCTCAAACTGGCAGAAGATGCTGGCTGTTCTACACACCTGCTGAATCCACACCCAGAGAATCTGAAAATGGTTTATTGCTCTCATCAATCTGCATTCTTACATTCCAGTCACTCGTTCGAGGTGGCCACACACCCAGGTTCTGGCTGCCAACACTGGTTTCCATCATCAAATGGATCTACCCCCACCAACACCTCCGGGCTTCCCACACCTTCTCTATAGAACTGAAGAAGATGAAATGCAGAAGGAAATTGTAGACCACCAAGTAGTGGGGTTTGGAAAAATATGATTCATAGATATATTTCCAGGAGTTTATGACTCTCCTAAAGTTATATGGAAAATGATGAGAGAGAGAGATTATGAAACTATTTTCTGTTCCAGGGCACGTGTTCATAAATTTCAGGGGATTTTCACATGGCTTGTAATAAAAAGAAAGTTAAGAACTATTGATTCACTTTGCAAATGTGAAAATAGCTAAGAAAAGGCTTTGTGACTTGTGTCTCACCAAAGCTCGCGGGCCATCGGCGTCTTCATGTTTATTCCTGTTTTTCATGCCTGGAGGATACAGTGGGAGAGCCTGACCTGCTTGGGCTTCCCTATCGTCCAGGGAGATCCTGAGCCCTGGACTGCACCCTCTCAGCCTGTAAACTTTGCCCAGTGGACCAAATCTGACTGGCCTGCTTACTTACTAACACTGTTCATATCTCTTCTCACCATAAACATCACCATCCTTGAAAACCAGCAATAGGATGAGAGGAAGCCTGAGAAAATGAATCAGTAGTTCTTAACTTTCTTTTTATTACAAGCCAGGTGAAAAATCCTCTGAAATCTATGAATGTATTATACCCCCAGAACAATGTCCTCTCTCTCTCTCTCTCTCTCTCTCTCTCTCTCTCTCTCTCTCTCTCTCTCTCTGTCTCTCTCTCATTTTCTGTATAATTTTAGAAGATTCATAAGCTCTTGGAAATCTATCCCTGAACTGTATTTTTCCAAACCCTGGGATTTGCAGGTACATAAACAGAACAAGGAGGACTATGGGCTCTCTTGTCTCCTAGAACACAGGCTTCCCACACTGAGCATGGCTGTTCTGCTTTCAGCTGCCTTTGAGCTTGAGAAGCCCTTTAGTCACTTCCCCGGGTACATGAATCCCACTGCTGCTTCCCAGGATGCATCAGTCATCTTGATTCTTCTCTGAAGAAGACCAATTGTAAAAGCGTTCTGCAGATAACAGCAGTTCAGTTGCTGCACCCAAAATACAACAGGATTGAAGATGCTCCCACAGGGTGCTCTCTGGTTTCAGTGCTCCTACCGTCTAACCAAGCTATAGCTGTTCTCCTAGTACTCCCTGGGCCAACATCTTTTCTTTGCCATTTTCTCATAGCCAAATAGGGCTGTTTCTGAAATTCATAAAAAAAAAAAAAAGATGGCAAGAAAATTCCTTTGGAAAGTATACAATTTGGGAATCTAAATTTCTGAGTCAAATGGAATACTAAGAATTATCCAGATAAATCTAGGTATTTATTTTATAGATGCTTAAGGAAGTAAATTTACTTGCACAGTGATATTTATGTCACAGTAATACCTACAAGAAAAGAGAGATTATACACAAACATACATATTCCAGTCCATTTTCATTGCTACAACAAAATACCCTGAGGCTGGTAATTTACAAAGATAAGAGATCTATGTTTAGTTCACAGTGTTAGATCCAAACTACATGACACTGGCTATGAAGAGGACCTCACTGAGACATGTATCTTGATGGATGATATCACAGCAGGAACACATCCTAGAAGGTGAGATCACATGATAAGACAGGAAGCTGTAGAGGAGTCAGAGGCCAAACATGCTCTTTTATAATAACTCTCTCTTGCAAGAAAAACTGAGGCTCCAAGAGAACTGATTAGTTTCTTTTGAGGCCAGGCACCCAATTAGCCCATCACCATGCACTAGACTTCACGTCTTTATTATTTTTATTTTATTATTGTTTTATGTGTATGAGTGTGTTGCCTGCATGTATGTAAGTGCACCCATGTTGTACAATGCCCATGGAGCTCAGAAGAGGTTGTTGGAGTCTCCAGGATTAGAGTTACTGACAGTTGTTAGCCACCATTTCCACGCTGGGAATCAAACCCAGGTCCTTTGCAAAAACAGCCAGAGCTCTTAACCACTGAGCCAGCTCTCTAGCTCTCCTCACATCTTCTTTTAATAATATTTTATTGATTCTTTGAGAATTTAATAGAATGCATTTTTATCATATTCACCCTTTCCCCATCTCCTCTCAGACCCACTCCACCTCTCTACACGCACCCCTAATTTCATGACCTTTCTCTTTTCTAAAGCCCATCAAGTGGGTCCATCCCCCTCCTTCTGGGGGTCACATCTTTAAAGAAAACTTACCTCCGGGACTGTACAGAGATGGTTCAATGGTTAAAAGCACTGGCTGCTTTTACAGAGGACTCAGTTCCAGCATCCATGCAGCAGCTAATACCAATCCATGTGTAACTCGCAGGGGTTGCACTTCCAGTTCCTCGGGGATTGCACAACATGGGTGCACTTACATGCACGCAGGCAAAGCATACACATAAAATAAAGATAAATACATCAAATTTTTGTTAAATAAACAGACTCTCCTGCTCTCATCAGCTATCAATTGACCTTGAAGGGTGTAGTCTATCTCCTGATAATGTCATACTGAGGACCAAACTTCCATCCCATGAACCCTTGGAGAGAGAGAGAGAAAGAGAGAGACTTGTCAGCTTTAGCAGCTTCTCTACCTGGTGTTATTGTGGTTTTGTGGTTGTTGCTATGCTGTTACAGTTGCTGTTTGAACATTTGCATTCTCTCTTTCTTCATCACATACCTAAATGTATTCTTTGCAGAAAAACAGCATGTCTATAAAGATGGGAAGATGCTGTACCAGGAAGGACTAGGTGGCAAGGAGAACAGGTGCAGTTTTAATAAGCAGTCACTTGTCAAGCCTCTCTGCAACATCTTCACTAACACCCTGAACCCCACTCCTGGAGGTCATTGTAGTAATTGGTCCCTGAACCACTTACTTATTGCCCCCCCCTTTCCAAATAGCAGCAACCCAGCCTTCCTTTCTCGGGTCTCATGCGTGGCTGGGAAGGGGGCTTCTCCCGTGTAATTCAGGCTGTTGTCTGTGCGTCTCCATCTCCACCTCTCTAGTTCCACTGTAACCCTCCTTCTGGCGAGGGTTGAGATCAGCCTCCTCTTGCTTTTGGTTCTACCTGCATTTGCTCATATACATTAACACTCCGCTGAACCAGTGCAATTCTTGTGCCAGCTTTTCTTTTCAGAGTTACTCCCTAGGAACCCTCCTCCCCCTACTGCTGAATTTCTATCACTTTGATTCTTCTGTGACCATCCAGCATTGTTCTACTCTGCTGGGCCACTCTGCTGCGAATCTTAAATTTGACTCCTTAAAGTTCTCCGTACCCACAGTCCACATCCTGTGAGGTGGCCAAAATGAAAACCAATTGTTCCCATTTGCTTGGCTAGCAGATGAAGTCAGGAAGAATGTGGCAGGTCTGGGTCACAAACCCAGGTCTTAAAACAGTCAAACCTTTGTTCTTTCAAAGCATTGGCCTATTAAACACTGCATGTGTCCTACACAGAGCAGAAACTTTTAGGACTGACAATCCAATGAGACCAGTCTTCCTCAGAAAAACATGATATGTGGAGTGAGCCTATTCTACACACTTTTGAGAACTAATTGATAAAGTTAATATAGCGCCTTGGGGTTAGTGTATGTCCTGGTTTGCTTGGGACAGTTCCGATTTACACCTGTTCTCCCGACACAATTATTAATAGCACTGTTTTTTCAGTCTCAAAGTGTCCTAGATTGGACAATAAATTACATGGTCACCCTCACCGTATAACCCAGAGCTAGCTGATTAGGCTCTTGATTAATAGGGTCCTTCCCAACAACTATAACTAAACTCCAGTGTAGCATCCCTTTCCACTGACTGGGCAAGCTTACCCAGACAGCCAGTCACCCACAGATGCCTTATTTCCCCAGCCAAGCTCTCAGCTCACAGAGCCAAAGGAGCAGTCCCTCCCCTGGCTTCTAAGCAGAAGCAAGTCTGAAGAATCAGTCCTCACATCACTTCAAAGAAACAGTCTGGGCATTAATTGGCACTCTGCAAAGATTTATGCACCATACATCATTATCTCCTGCTGAGAAACAAGACAGATATAGGGCATACGGCAGGTCCTTCAGAAAAAAAAGTGTCTTGACAGATCTTTGAACCTAAAATGCCTTAAGTAATTGGGACACCCACTCAGGGACATGCAAGATAAATGACCTGGTTTGTAGACTATCCGAGCCCTGGGCTGCTGGCCCCTCCCTCTTCCCCATTTCTTCCTCTTCTCCCCACCCTGGCCCCAGTCTTCCTTAACAGCCTCCTATGGCCTCTCCCTGTTCATTAGTAGCTCCACAGAAAGACAAATTGGGGCAGGGGGAAGAAGGGCATATTAGTCACTGACAGAATGCTAGATGGGAAAGGAAGTGGAAACGGGTGGCTGGAATGAAGTCTGCCCATGGATTCCATTTGGGAAGGTGTCACCAGTTAGCTGTCTTCTCACTAGCAGAGGCTTGAGCTTCAGAGTTAACATACATGGCAGTCGCTTAGTATGTGATCTGAAACAGTTAGTACTCCATAACTGATAGGCAACGGTAGTACGGAGACCTGTTGGGAGATAATGGCACAGCAATCAACATGCTACTGTAAAACTGTAAGCTCGGAGAGGCTCATCTCACCAGGCATGAAGGACACCCAGCGTCCAGTTGACCAGTTCACCTGTCTGGTCATAGCATTCAGAAGAAAGTCATGAACTCATCTACATTCCTCCATCCCTGCCCCTCTCTATGTCTACATGTGTATATGCGTCCACACACACACACACACACACATGCACACTTCAGCACGGAACCCAAAGATGACAAGGACAGCATCTCCACCCTCTGGAAGTAGTCCACCTCAATCTAAACTCCTAAAGAAGTGCTGGAGACAGCTGAGAATGTTGTGATGAGAAGGTAGAGTCCTCCCAAAGTAGAGATGGAGGAACTTTTGGGGACACTGGAGTCTTTGATGAGCCTGAAGACTTCTAAGAATGAGCCCAAAGATTGGGAAGAAACCAAACTCTTGGGCCTGGAGTTGAGCAGTATCTTGGTGTTATGGAAAATCAGGATTCCATGTGTGTTTGAAAATTAACCTATCAGACATTGCTACTTTTTACTTAAGATGTTTTCAAAGAGAAAAGCCCTTGGTTGCTTTCCTCATTCTGAGAGAATCTTTTATACTGACCAAGTTCATTATAACTTGATCAATGGGGTCAGGGTCACAGGTTGATTATCACAAGGTTAGTAAATAAAATCAACTTCCTGTAACAATCATAAATTACAACCTTACAGAAATAAATTCAATGATCTTTAGTAAACACTCTAAGTGAATATATATCTTTCAAGGTTACCACTTGTAAGTCAACAGACCTTGGGTCTATCGAGGAAACCCTTTAATGTAAGAAAACAAGCCTTTACTTCTTTTGTTAAATAAACTCATTGAGAAACTCAGTTTTTATGCTAAGAAACAGATTAACTTAAAATTTTAGTCACTGACATATAAATATTCCATGTTTCTTATCTTTCTGAATGAAGAATTGTAGTTTATCTATTGATTAGCATTTTCAAAATTACATAGTTAGAGATTCTCCTTCCTTCAAGGTCTCTGTTAAAAAACCCAAGCCCACTGAAGAAACTTAATTTAAAGCAAAGCTGAGTTAAAGATTTGGGGTACTTGCAGTGGGTGATTTCCACAACATCGGGCAAGACACCTGCTCCTGTGTCTGGTCTCTGCTTCCTTTCCTGTAAGTTGGTGATCTTAGGATGATCCAACATGAGGAACTTCACAAATTGCTCCTAATCATATGAACTTAAGTCATGGCTTTCTCCCTACTCTGGTTCTCTCTTGTCTGGTTAGAAATGGAGAAAGTCCTCTGGGCACAGACCAAGGTCCTTGGTGAGAAAGATGCAGCAGGTCAGTGGACAGCTAGATTCCCAGAGATATGTCCTCTTGATTCCCATGGAACTGCTACTCTGCAGGCCTCAGGGAATTCCTGCTCCCAGATTCAGGATCCTCTCTCCCATTCCGTGTCCTCAACGCATTTTTCTGCTTCCTTTCCCTTGGTCTGCTCCAATGGCTGAAGCCCTGCAACGAGTCCTGTTCCCTCCAGAGTACACCACACCATTGGAAACCTGCTCTGTTTTCTCACAGTCCTGTTGCTCTCCACTTACTACCTCTTGGATCCGAGGTGTATGAGCTCAGTGGCCACGGTGGCCCTATGGAAGAGCCCGAAGCCCTTAAAACCTGGGGTCTAACTCCTGCTATTTCCACAGTTGTCCTCAGCACTCACATCTGGGTGGAGCTAGGAACTGGAGCCAAGGTATGATTTGTTCTTATAGTACACGGTCTCAGAGGTTCCAAAGAAGTCTTCAGGTGAGGACACATTTATTTCCCTGTATCTCTCTAGAAGCTTTATTTCTCTGACCAATGAAACCCATCAATAATACTGAGATTTCTTCCTCTTCATAAAAATCTGTCTTATCTCAGAGCATGTTATGCCCCAGTCAGATAGGCCATTTAAATGTAAGGGGTGAGTGTGTGTGTGTGTGTGTGTGTGTGTGTGTGTGTGCGTGAGAGAGAGAGAGAGAGAGAGAGAGAGAGAGAGAGAGAGAGAGAGAGAAGCTGTTTCCTTACATTGATCTAAATATTGAGTCAGAATATACCTCCAGTGGTTGTAGAGTCACCTCTTTAAGAAGTTTGGAGCAGGACACAGTGGCCTAGAAAAAGTTTTAGAAATGAAAAATAAAGGAACAAATGAATAAAACTGAGGAGTAAGAGCAGATGCAAACAGACCACCAGCAACACTGGAAGTTGCAAATTGGAGATAAAAGCTTTAGAAAAGATTAGGGTCAGAATGAAAGCAACACAATGTGTTGGGAGTTTCAGGAAGATAGGCCAGTCAGGCATCCTCTTCATACCTATGGGCAACTTAGGGCCACACTGAAGGTTTCGTACCAGCTGTTATGCTTTCAGGTTCAAATTCTGACTGTGGGAATTAAAAATGTTTTTTATAGAGATCAGAAAGTGTTGCAATGGACTATGGCTTTGGGGGAACGTATAGCTTTCTACGTCCATACAAATGGTTCTCAGTTACTGCAGGACTCAAAGGTGCCTGGTGGGTAACTGACTGCATGTTCTCACAAGAAATCAATCTTTATTGGTGGAGACCATCAAGGGCTTGGAGACAGGCTTGCAACAGTGGGGAAAAGAGATACACTGTGATCTTTTTCTCCATCGTGTCTTCTTTCTGGACAAGGAAGGATCAGAGCTAAAAGAACAACTTGAAAACTATGGGGACAACAAAAGCTACATGCAGGCATCAGGTTACCTACAAAGGTAACAGGAGCAGCTGCAAGAGGCACTCGGACACACCCCATGCCTTCTGGTAGAGCCAGGTCGGTGCGCGCGGCAAGACAGAAGAATGAGTCTGAACACAAAGTCAAGCTGGCCTGTGGCAAGAAATTTTTGCTCCAGCTGCGTGAACAACAAACACACAACTCCACCCTTTCCTACCTCTAAGAGAACAGTCCTTTCCAGGCCCAGTCTCCCACAGACTTTCCTCCCCTTGTCTCTTCTTTAGGACAGTGGTTCTTACGGTATGCTACGATACAACAGGTACTACCAGGTGAACAGGAAGTATTTGTTCTTAACATTAAAGTAGCTAAGTATACGTGTTTTTGTAATTAAAAGCAACCAAAGTTTTTCCACCATGGCTTCTTTTCACTATCTTGCTGTAATTGGTCAGGCTTGGAATTGTTAAAATAAAAAAGACAACATTCTATTTCAAACAAGCCAAAAGGAGAAGTTATTGGAAGGTTATCAAATATCCAGGTTACCATAGCTGTATAACAGGTTATTCCCACCCACTGGTTTAGAGCAAACTTTTTATCACGTTCATGAATTATGCAGCCTGGGAATTTGGATAGGGCAATGGGAAAGGCTCTGCTCCATTATGTTGGGGACTCAGTAGGAAAGATATAATGGCTAAGTGTGACTCAATGAATAAACACTGGAACTATCTAGAGATTTACTCAGTCACCTTCCTGAGTGCCTGATGTTGGCAATCACTGGGGCCTCAGTTGGGGTGGCCACCAGAGTATCTACACACAGCCTCTGTATTGGCTGAGCTTCCTCAGAGTGACCATCCCGAAGAGATGGAGATTCCTACATGTGGCTTAGGGCTCCACTGAAATTTTTCTAATTGAAAGTTGAAGTTATACCTTTTATGATCTACTGTTGGAAAATTCACAACAGCCCCTCCGCTGCGCTGTTTTAGTGATCAGCAAATCACAAGCCCACGCAGATTCAATGGGAGTAGAAATATACCCCATCTCTCAGCGAATAAAGTGTCAAAAACAATTTCCAGATTCATTTTTAAGCAACCACGCTGAGCTTCCTTCTGCGACTGTGGAAACTGGAGACTCAAACACAGACAGGACTCTCTGCTTTGTGCGTGCTGATTATTTTCCTTTTGGTTCTTTCTTTCTTGCATCATCCAGAAAGCAGAGAAGAAAACATCTAGAGCCACAGAAGACAGACACGGCCCCTGGAGGACTGTTATTATTTTTTTCAAGCCATTCCCAGAGGAGAGGTAACTGTTATAAGACATGAAGCATCTCTCCAAATGGTCTCCAACACGTTTGCTCCAAAATGTTCTCTTGTGTGAAAGAGAGATAGTTGGCTGACTGCCAACTATTACAGAATGACATACGTCTTATAGCCCACTACATACATGTATGTAGGTCATATGCCAATGGAGAAGAAAAGAGAGAAATTAAAAACTCTGATTTCTGGTATTAACTGAATTTTGCCCTGAGTTAAAATTATATGTCAATTCCTTCTCTAAAATTGTGTACCTTAAGAGATGTGTGATATTAAAGTTCAATATATATTATTAAAGTAATGAACAAATGAGTATTCTAAGTGCACATGAATCCATCGCTATTTAGCATAACAGAAAATTCCCAAGATATACATCAAGAAGTTTAAAGAAAACTAAACCTAGACAGAGCATGTAAAACTTCTAAAAGGAGAAAGAAGGGAAGAGATTATGTGAAGAATGGCTTAAAAAGAAAGACACATCTCCTCCAAGGAAAAGCAGGAAGATTTTGTTAACAGTGATGAAAGAAGTTTGAAGACAATGAAATGATTTTCAAATTATACCAGAAGAAGGAAACAAACAAAGAACGGTCAACCTGGAATTCTAAACCTTGAGGAAATGCCTGTCCCCTCCAATTAATATGAAACAAAGTGTTGGAAGATCAGTCAAAAGTGAGAAGAATTATGATCCATAAACTTTCATTGCAAGAAATATGAAATAATTTCTACATAATTAGGATGGGGAAATGCCTTAGACTGCAGAAGCAAAGTCTAAACCTCTCCAAGGGAGATGCAGTTAACCCAGTGACCAATCGTGGAGATCGGCGTTTAAGTCCTGCGAGCATGAGCTTCAACAAGCCCATTGGCATTGTCAAGAATCAGAAGACATAAAAATATAATAAAATCAACATGCTATGAATAACTAAAGAATGACAGGTTATGAGTCTTTATTTATAAAATAACACAATTGCATGAAATAAACTTTAAGTTCCTGTCCAAAAAAAAATGGTTCTATACCTGATGTCTGGAAGAATCAAAGGCAGGAAAAGACTGAAGGACAGATAAAATCAAGTTGAAAACAACCTAAATTCTTAGAAAAAAAAATTTAAACTTCTGTAAATTAAGCTGTTTAAGTAACAAATTAAAGATATAAAAGGGATGAAGTGGATGATAGATCTAAAGAAATTATCCAAAACTAGCACAGAGGATTAGTAAACAGAAATAAAATAACTTAAAATGATAAAGGGCAAAATAAGAGACGCTAATATACTTCCCCCAAAGTATCATATCTTCAAAGAGATAATGGCTTAAATTTTTCTAGAATTGATAAGATTACATTATTATCTCAGAGTCAGAGAGCAAAATTTATCTCAATCAAAATTAAAAGTCAATCTCCAAGAGACATATCAAAGGGAAATTGTAGAAAAAAAGAAAAGAGCTTTAAGATCAGTGGAAAGAGAAGTGATCTACAGAAGCAAGCAAGACCATATTGACAGCATTTCCCAGCAGCACTGGAAGCATAAAGCAATAGAATAGTATTTCCAAAGTGCTAAAAGAAAACAGTTCCCAACCTAAATATGTGGACACGTTAAACCTTGTCAGTGTCCTTCAGTCAGAGGCAACCAGGAATACACCTGCAGTTGTACAAGTGGGGATTTTTATTGTTGCTAACTGATATTGCCGAATGTGATAGGTCAGAGCAATGTGTACTTCAATAAGAGAATGCTGGAAACAGCACACCGGATCTGAGCTCAGGTTTTATAACTGGGAAAGATGTCTAAGAAATCAACGGATTTATTCTGGATGGGGTACTGCCAAAAAAAAGAAACAAGCAATTTTGTTGGCTATCTCAGTAATTACAGTGGGAAAAATCAAGAAAGAGTAAGTGGTAATTGGTTTTGAAAAAGTTACACCCACTCACCCACTGGTTTAGCAAGAAAGTGGAGGGTGTTTAGTATTTGTGGCTGTACAGTAGCTTTGAGTAAGTGTTGGCTCATGAGAATGTGTCCCACCAGGAAAGAGTATGGGTTAGCTTTCGGTAGCCCATCAGTTTATAATATTATTAAATAATAACATAAGCTGAAAGTCAAATTCATTCCTCATCAGGAGCATCTTGCTTTTATTTTTCTTTTCAACTTCCATTCACAAATGAAGAAATTAATAAGAATAACAGAGAGATTTCTACTCCTGGATCCTCACTGGAAGAGAGTCTAAAGAATAAGAAACTAAATCCACAAAGAGTGGAAGAGAAAAAGTGAGAGTGAGTGAGCAGAAGGCGGAGTAGTCAAGGCAGAAGCCAAGCTCACACTAACAGCATGAAACAGCAGTTGTTGTCATGCTGGGGCGAGTGAGAAACCAAATGGTACCACAATGCTGAACAATACACGCCGTCACAGAGTGCGGATCAGGCAAAACCTTCTGTGATCCTTGTAGGAAGAAGGCAGTAATTCTGATTGATTTTAAGGCTTTGTTAGGCCAAGAAGTATGTTAAAATTTAGGAATAACCACCAAAAATAAACAGAAGCAGACTGCAAAGTTTTATGGGGGCCGGAATGAACAAACTTCATCACTACTAAATAAGGAAAGAAAAGAGAAGAATACCAACAAAAATCGAAATTAATAGAAAGTATAACGTAGGAGGGGAAAATAAATCCAAATATATCAGGATGGCTACAGATCTAATCAGACTGAATCTGTCAGTGAGAGGTCAAAAGCTACCAAAACAGAATTTTCTACTGAGTTCTGTGATTCTTTATGTAACACATGGACAAGAAGTTTGGAAGGTTTCTTTTTTTTTATTGTTTTATGTGTGTGAGTGTTTTACCTGCATATATGTATGTGCACCTGTGCACACAATGCCCACAGAGGCCATTAGCTCCCCTGGAAGCAGAGTTCCATTACAGGTGGTTGTTAGCTGCTATGTGGGTTCTCAGAACCCAATCCCCATCTTTTCTAAGAGCGACCAGCACACTTAATTGCTAAGCCATCTCTCCAGCCCTGGGAAGGTTTTTAAATGGTAGAAAATGAGCAAATACTATCCTAGTAAAAGTAAGATTTACTAGGACAACCAATAACTAGCCAATCAGACTCAGTTCTCCCCTCATCAGTACTTACTGTTCTGTTTTGTTGTTTCTTGGTTCACAGTAGCACTTTCTATCTATCATAACATGTCCTCTACGCAAGTCTGGAGACTGGAGTACAGATCCACAGGACCCCTCTTAAAACTTGGCAAGCATGGTGGCTGCCTGTAATCCTAGCTCTTGGGAGACAGAGGCAGAGGCACGGGATCCCTGGGACAGGCAGGACATATGTGCTCTGTGATCAGAGGGAGATCCTACGTCAGTGAATACAGGGAGAGCAACCAAGAAAGAGACTCGATGTCAACTTCAGGCCCATGAACAGGTACACGTGCATGCACACCCATACACGTGAGCACACACACATGTGTACACAAATATACACATGAACAAAAGAAATATTACCACTTGGAGTGGGGGAAGAGGAGATACTAGAAATCTAGGATGCTTGGCTGGACAGGATGTGCGTGTCAATCCCAGTGCCATCAGGTCTTTCAGTGTGCTTTTGATGTTCACACCACCCACCAGATCATTAGGAAGAGCTTAAATGATATTTATAAAAATGATCTACCAACACAGTACATCAATGCATGTTGGGCCTCATGGGTCCAGACATGTGGCCTGGTGCAGCTTTCTGAGCCTCATTCGAGTTTTGCAGCCTGTCTCTGACACTCCACTTCCGCATAGGAGTGACTCAGCAAGGCATAACAAAACGGCCTCTACCTGGCTACGGCCTACGTGGTGAAAAATGATTGGTCCATCACTTCCCATGTTTTTAGCCCAACTCCTATCCTATATAAGACTGTGCCTGATGCAATAAAACGAGTTCCTGCTTCAACAAGACTTGGTATGGTGATTTTCTCTGGAGTGGGGAGGGGTTCAAGTCATGGACACTTACCTTCTCACTCAGCTCCCTGGAGGAAACCAGCTGGACTGGCTCCTCCACCCCCCTACCTGCCAGTGAGAACCCAGCAAGTGCAGATCCTCCATGAGTCAGACACCAAGATGGAATCAGATGTGTTAAAAACATATTAAGGGAAATACTTATCAAGGTTCAGGGGAATATAAGCAAAAGAAAGCAGAATGTTCAGAACATGAAGCAAGTCTCAGCACCTCTGAAGAGAGAAAAGAAAGGAAGTATTGATTTAAAGAGTCCTAGATCACAACACATATCTGAGATAACCTCCACCCATTCAATAGGAATCTCCAAGGAATGCCGCCCATTTTGCACAGAAACAAGTTGGCACCATTGTATAATTACTGCTCTAATAGCCCATGTTGGACAAGAAAGATTCCGTCGTACTCATGCCCTGGCTAAGGGCAGTGGAGAAAGCCTGAGGTAGTATGCAGAAGCAGCAGCTGAAGGCTGCCAATCACCTTTATCCCCTGGACTAGGATCTGAGTAGAAGATCACATGACCACTATGGTTTAGTGCTTAGCCACACAGGTTCCTCTCCCCACTCATGTTCAAGGACTAACTATTTCATGGTCCAGAGTTGCTAGGCTAGTGTCCTCTTCCTTCTACACGGCACATTCTCAAGCCCCGTATCTTCAGCTCTTCCCTTGACCAGTCTTGTGATTTAAATGTTGGGTTCACACAGCTTCATTCTAGAGAGGACTGAACCACTGGTCACTGTCACATCTTTGTCCAGCTGGAATTTCCCCACATGTCTACTTGTGATTAGTATAGGACAAGAGAGTTCCTGGGAGCACTTAAGAGCATCACCTGGGATCTACAAGCATTCCTCCCTGCCTTAACTGTAGACAAGCATCCTTCCGATCAGGGTTAGGTACTCCCGCCAACGGACCCCTCCTTCCAAACTGAGGGGCAGTCCCTTGGTATAAGGAGTCGAAGGATTCCCTGCCCATAGCATAACTTGTAATTCAGTGGAATCCTTCCCCTGTCCCCTGACAAGGGTGTACTTCTACTGGGTTGTCCCCAGTGGAAGGTCTTGAGTCCTACACTGCCTGTAGTTTCCCAGCACTGGAAGTGCAAAACCTTGTTAGGAAATACTAAACAAAGTCACACCTTGGGTCCTGGGCATATTTGTCTTTCCCATTAAAGACACAGTACCAAACAGAAGTTGCTTATTTAACATATATATTGTGTCATGAAAAAGGACATCCCATTCACTCAGACTGAACCTCTGTACAGAAACATCAGACTCTGCTCCCTGCAGAAACCCTTGTTACATGGCCATTTCCTCTGAATTGAAACATTCCTTCCAGGAGGAGAGGAAGTTTCATGAGACTGTTAGGTAAATAAAAGGTCACATGTCTAAGAGAAAAGAAACCTGAAAGATTCTCTGGGATGACAATATAAAAAGGAATAAATAACTGGGGAGGCGGGCTTGTTGGAGATGGCAAGCAAAACTACAGAGAGAAGAGATTCTCCGTCTGTGGGACTGCAAGCTGTGGAGAAAGGTCCAGGGCTGCAGTTTGTGAATTGTTACCCATGTTGCTGGGGACAGGAGGAGTTTTCAATGATGAAGTTTTTTTGATTCATCCTGGCTCCTTGTAAGTAACCCTTCTCCATAGTCCTGTTAATGACCCCAATAAATACACATTGGTTCACCAAGTTGGACTTAAGTGCAGTTGTTAATTTGGTCTCTGGTGGGTTCCCTATCTGTGGTGAGCAGACACATATATTGCATCTTCCCAAGAAGTCTATCACAGAACAGACCTCTTGAAGAGGATTCATGTGGTGTACCTCCGTGACCACCACAGTCAAAAGTGTCACCATACTTGTTTTAAGCAAACATCTAAAGTTTAAGTACTTCCACAGTCATTTCATAACAAAATTCCTTAAACCTTAGTAACGTGAAAGAAGCTCCAACTTGTTATATCTAATGATTTCAAAGAATAAGGATTTGGGCAGGATTTTCCCCTTGATCCTTCAGCCTCACAAGGCATAGTCAGGTCACTTGGTACCAGCTAGTGCAGGGAGTAGTCTTCAAGTTCCAATGCAGTCCCCTCATAGACTGGCAGCCTGGGTGGATAGGTGGTAAGCTGGACTGCAGTAGGATTATTGACCTCAAGGCTTAGACACATGGCAAGTCCAACATGGCCGATCTAGATCAGGAACACTTCTCCTGTGGCAGCTCAGGACTCCAGTCACCAAGCCAGAAGCTACCTGACTTTTCCTGGGCCGTGGGGTCACAGAAGACACAGGGCATCTCTGAACTCTGTATCTTAAAGCATCAAGTTTAAAAAGGAGGGAACACAGAGTCATAAAATGAAAGAGGGGTCAAAGAATTTGTGACTGCATTTTAGTCAGCAAAGGCTAACACTTCAGCTAGCTAAAATAATGTCTTACTCAAAACATCTCAAATGCCAACTGCAAGGAAAACAGTATGTCACAATAATTTACAATACTTATTGCATGAGGTTAAAAACAAAAAAAAAATCTGTACAATGAATACATGAATAAATGTTTATCATAATCGAGGGAACAAGCTAACTGAAGATAGTAACGCCTACCTCATTCATAGCATGAAACCCCTCCTGTCTGTCCTTCTCTTACTCCTTCAAGTAAAGATTTTTATAGCTGCTATACTTTCTCCCTTACCAGCAGTCCCACCACACATAGCCCTTTGCAAAGCACAGAGGCAATGTTGTCCCAGATGTGACTCCCTCCCATCTGTCTGTGGATTCAGGGTTGCCCCTCCTCTGCTACTTTGAGCAATCTCCCTTCCATGTGCAGCCTATGCTTGTCAAAGGCCACATGGACAGGAATATAGATTGAAGCCGTAACGCCTAGTCCTTGTTCAAGACAGGATGGGATCCTCAGCTGACCCTCAAAACGATTACTCATAGCACCATAACGTCTCTTCCTCTCTTCTCCCCCAAGGGCAAATGTCAAAGGCCAGGGCTTATCCGTGATAACCCATTTGTTTAGCAAATACTGATAGTTCATCTGATACATATCAGGCTTTCTCTTCTATGCTAGGGATGCAAAAGCAAACAAATCGGCACCTGTACTCCCAAGAAACTTGCAGTATGGTCTGTGGTCTTTTGTAGGAGAGAGGAACATATGTAAATAGCAATTTCAGTACTGTGGGCTCATGCCCGTGTGTCATGTGTGACATAGCTAAGGTGACTTGGCATCTGAAGACCTGAAAGAAGAAACATAAACACCGCAGATATCTGGGTGCCCAACTCTGCCCACAGCTTGGAGGCCAATGTCCACACAGTGCCCAATAAGTGGAGCTCTCATATAAGCCACATCATTGCTCCCCTTCACACTGATGTGCGGCCAACATGCTGTCTCAATCTCCTAGCTTAAGCTTGTAGCCACAATAGCCCATGCACCGGACTATAGGCATACCATCCTGGTCAACCCTCTTTGGAATGATGGGAATATGGTTGCAACCGGGCCCCAGATTTATAAAGCAAATGCTACAAATTCAGCCCAGTATGAGGACTGAGCAGACAGAAGGGTTTGCTCTGAATTCTGAGACCTGATGGTGTGCAGTGATGGGCAGGTTCCTTAATCTTGCTAAGGCCTAGTTTTCCCATCTGTAAAAACAGAACTAGTGTTTGCTTGCCAGGATGTGAGTTTTAAATTAGATTAGTGCTATGACATGTCATGACTCTCACAAAGAGGTAGAACTCTACTCACACTGTATCAATGGTAGGGTTTCAGATTTAGAAAAAAAAATGCCACTAATCAGCTAGATTTCTATTTCAAATAAGCAACTAATTTCTTTCATGTAAGTATGCCCCATGCAACATTTGGAACACATTTGGACTGAGGATTATGAGTTCTTTATCTGAAATTCAACTTTAGCTGGCCATCCCGTATTTTATCTGGCAAATTTTTAAATTATTATCTTGTATAGCATCATGATAACCCATATACAATGCTTAAATTGTGTTATTGATAAGAAAATGAAGTTTTCTGGCCTTTAAACTTGCCTACAATCATACTGGTAACAAGGAACATAAGTGGACTCGGGTCATGTTCATCTTTCTTCTCCACACTAAGAACAAGCAGTATTTCCCCCTCTAGCCCAAGAAATCAGTCAGGCTCGCGAAGTATCAGCACTGATATACTGTAACAAGACCTTGCCCTGCAGAACTAGGGTGAAATTTAAGTGCTACTGGGAAGGCATCAGAAAAGCAGAGTTCAATTCACTCTGCCACCAGAGCAGCTACCTGGTAGAGGCACACCAGAGTCCCAGGAGGAAGTCAAGGTTAATACACCCTGTGCTAAGGGCCTTTGCTGGGTCCTTTTCCCAGCCTGCATTCACAGAGAGATCTCATGGGGTCACAGGCCATAGAGAAAGGTTTGGAATCAAGTATCAGAAATCCGTAGCCTGAACCGTTCTGGATCCATCTCTAGGAATTGAACTGAGCCTACTGGATCCCCATACCTGCAGTGTCTTCTCAGATGAGTTCAGAAGGCCCCAGAGGAGCCTGGAGTAACAGCTGAAAGAGTCTATCCGCAACACTGGGTGGGGAAGGTGAGAGAGTAGCCTTCAGGCTAATGATCTCTAGAGCTGGGACGCAATGACAATTCCTGGTGACAAGCTGTGGAGCACAAGACACGAAACAAAGCAAAGTTGACTCTCTTCTCTGCTGTGGAAAGGAATCCACTTGTCCTCTTTTCTCTCTCTAGAATCTGATCTTTAAAAGAGTCTGTCTCTTTGATGTATCTTCTCTCTCTAGTCTTACTGGGTCACCTCCCTTGCTTGCTAAGTCATGGGGAGGGGTGAGTCTTTAGGAAGAAAGGAGGTGGTCTATGTAAGCTGGAGAGGTGGGGCAGGGACAGATGCCTTCAGGGCCTTCCGAACTGTGTGTGAAGCCTGTGTGCTTTGGGACCCAGAGGATGAGGAAGGGTCTGGAAAAAGGAGGAGAATGTGGCGAATACAGAGTGGTGGGGGAGAGAGGCTTGGGTGATGGACAGTCTAGCTCTGGGGAAATCATCAGCTACCAGGATATGGGAGGGCTGGAATCCAAGCTCTGGTTAAAGTCCACTCTCTGCGGGCCGCACGCCTTTCCTGGACCCTCTCCAGGAACACAAAGGAGCATCGTACAAGTGGGTTTCAGCTCAGCATCATTCAGCACTTAGCCAAGCAGGCCATGGGTGGGATATATTGCAGAACCCAGATGTGACATGGTCCTCAAAGGTAAGAGCAAGCTTGATGTTCTCCTTACCTCTCTTAGTCCACTTTGTAGAGCTATAACATAATTCCTGGGACTGGATTGTTGGGCCTCTCACCAGCACCGCGGCAGCTCTGGCCCTGCCCTTTTAGGGTGGAGTTGCAGTTCCCCATGGGGCCAACTGCCCCCTCCTGGGCCACCGACGACGATGAGGATCGCCCCTCCCGGGCTGCCACAACCGGGTCACCACCCCCGGCTGCCCCGAGCTCTGCGCTCCAGCTGCAGGTGGCGCTGGCGACAGCGCCTTGTGTCTGTGGTGCGCTGCCGCACCCAGGCAAAAACGGTGGCTGCTATCCAGCACGCAGGCCGTGGCGGGGCTCGGCAGCTTCAGGCAGGGCAGGACGCTGGCCGGCCGGCCTCGCTTCCGGCCTCTCGCAGGCTACTGGGGCCCAGGCGTGGTGGCACATGCCTGTAGTCCCAGCTACGTGAGGCAGGAGGATCGCTTGAGCCCAGGAGTTCTGGGCTGTAGTGAGCTAGACTGATGGGGTGTCCACACACGATGCACCGGGAGCGGCAGGCCGATGCAGGACGATTGTGACTTGGCCTTAGCGCAGGCCTTGCCTCCCTGCTTGCCATGGGACTTGCCATGCCAGACTTCTAACAGTTTCCAACTATCACAACCAGCCATCACCAACTGTTTGGAATGCAGCTGTCAGAGCCTCACCCGAGTCTGATGGCCTATCAAAATGGACTTTGCCTGGCTGCAGTTTACGTGACAAAGATCGATTGGTCCTTCACTCCCTTTTAGCCCCGCCCCTACCCTATATAAGTCATTTTGTAACCTTCAATAAAGGAGATCCTGCTTGGACAGACTCCCGACTCAGTGTGGTTTTTTTTCTCGCGAGTGGAGAGGGTCCAGGTGGCAACACTCATCATCCCACTCAGCCCCTGGAGGAGGCCGGCTGAACCAGCTTCTCCACCGCCCTAGCTGCCGGCGATCCCGGCACTGGATAATTCATAAACAACAGAAATTTCTTGCTCACATTTCTGGAGGCCTGAGAAGACCAAAGTCAAAGGGTCAGTATGTGTTGAGTAGTCCCCATCATCACGCTGTAGAGGGCAAAAGGACAAGTGCGCTGTGTAACCTCAGATGGAAGCAGAGCCAGAGGACTCCCACAAACAAAAACATAAATACCAGCCATCAAATCCCACTTTCTAGCCCTGTTATACCAGAAAATAAGTTTCCAACACGTGACTTTTGAGGGAGACATTCAGGTCATAGCGTCTTCCTTCCTACGGAGTTGACAGCTCTCATCCCACGTCTGCAGCCACTGTCGCCTCTGCATTCCACAGCACACGTCTAGCATTCAGTTTATACCAAAATGCTGTTGGATGGAGGGTGTTGGAAACTCAGCCTGCAGGGAGAGATGACCCAAAGATTTATGAATCTATGTATATCACTCTCAAGTGTTAAAAAGCATTTAACCTTTTCATTTCAATTAATGGCAATCTCTTGTCTGCCTTGGGGGTGGTCAAAGTTCTGGTTGTCACAATGCCTGGGAGATGCCACCAGCCTTTAATTACACAGACAAGAAATGTTAAATGTTCTGAAATACCTAGAACAGTCCTGCACACAGACCTGTTAGATACAACAGGCTCAGAGCATCCTCTTTGAGAAGCGCTCCCTCACTCCCCACAAAGTTCTTACTGTCCAGTAGGAGGCCTTGTTCTGGGAAAGTTGGGTAGAAACTAAAGTGAAAGTTTGCCAACTTTCATCCTTGGTTCCATTTTATGCAGACTCTTTTAGATGACTCAGTGTTTGGGAAATACAAGTTCCATTTTCACATTTCTTCTTTATCCCTTTCTTTTCCCCCAAATGGTGCCACTATGTATGAAGGCAGATCTTAATCAGTCTGTGGATGGAAAGGAGACAAGGAGAGCCACCTGAATATCCTATGACCTTGATACATTCACTTATTGATTCTAAGATTTACCATTTTTGTTTCCTTTTTGTAGATTTTCTGGAATTTTCTATATAGAGACTTGTATCATTTGCTAATAATGACATTTCTTCCTTTCCTGTCTGTGTGGCTTTTATTACACTTTCTCTCCCCCTCCTTTTCTTTTTATTTTTCCTGTTTCTTCCCACCCTCCCTTTCGCGCGCCCCCATCCCTGTATGCCTGACCATGTCTTCACATTGCTCTTACCCTTGAATATAGCTAAGTAGGATACTTCTGTGCTTGAACTCTTCCAGAAATCAACCCTGAGACATAGATTTGAAGGCCATTTATTCACAAGACTCAAGAAGCAAGAAAAGGGATGGAAATTCTCAGACAATATGTTTTTGAGTAAGCTGCCTCAGGTTGAAAGCTGCTCTGAAATTGAATGTAGAATTCCCTTCCTAGAGTTATTCCCTGAAAAGGCACACAGCTAGGTGTGATGGTTTGAAGGAGAAACGTCCTCCAAACCTCCAAGCATCTGAACACTTGGTCAGTCAGTGGTAGTGTTTGAAGAGAGTCATGGAGCTTTTAGGAGGTGTGGCCTTGCTGGAGGAAGCATGTCACTGGGGGTGGGCTTTAAGAGATCATAGCCTCACACCACTTTGAGTTTGCTCTCCTTCCTTCCTGTGCCTGCTGTAAGATGTGAGCTCTCAGCTTTCCTCTCTGACTGCTTCCTGTCATGCCTCCCTAGCCATGATGGACTCTTATCCCTCTAGAACCATAAAATCAAAATAAACTTTTCCTTCTGTAAGTTGCCTTGGTTATGGTGTTTTATCACAACAGCAGAAAAGTAGGCAACACACTAGGTATTCCACAGTTACCATCACCCATTGGCTAAGAGTCAGTAGACTGTCCCCAGAGCAGCAACCTCCCCAACTCCAGGCTTCAGGGTAGATATCAGAGAAGTCTGGGAGCACAAAGGAGAAAGACACACAGCTTGAGGTAAGAAGGGAAGTTGTTACCAGAAGATGAGTAAGCCCATACGGGAACATCTACAGAGGTGGGAAAGAGGCCATGTGAGGTACCACACATGATACATAACGATAATTTCAAAATGATTTCCCCCTCGAAACAGAAAACACTCTTCCACTGACTTTGAGCTTCCAGAACTGCCAAAAAAGTCTAACACCCCCCAATTCCTGTTCCTTTGTAGGTGACCTATTCTTTCTAGAAACTTCTAGTATTTTCTTTTATTCTTGTAGTTCTATGATTTCAACAATTTATTAAGTTATAAAGTTTGAGTCATTTATTTTGAGTCTGAGGTCTGCTTTAGTCTGAAAATTTGTGGGGTTTCTTAGCTCTATGTTTTTCGTATTTTTTCTTCTCTTCCACACTTTGTCTTTCTTTTCTTTTTATTTTCTCTCTTTCTCTCTGGTGTGTGTGTGTGTTTTTAGGATTTATTTTATTTTTATTTATGTGCATGGGGGAGTTGTGCACATGGGTGCAGGTGCCTATGGAGGCCAAAAGAGGGTGTCGCATCCCCTGGAGTTGGAATTACAAGTGGTTGTGATCTGCCTAATATGGGTGCTGAAAGAACAGCAGATGCTCTTAACCACTGAGCCACATTTTCAGCCCAGTGATCGTATTCTTTATCAGCATCCACTCTGCTGTTCAGAACATCTGCCAAATGCTCGAAATACTTGGTGACCATGGAATCCTAATGGATTCTTTTTCATGCCATTTCTTCTTAACTGGTGGTATACTAACTCTTTAAAACCTAGGCTTTAATTATATTTATCTTAAAGTTACTTTTCCCTTTAGATGGGCATTAACTATTTTATTTATTGATCTTGGTTCTTCTTTTTAATGACGTTTGTTTTTCTTGAATGTTTGGACATTCTTAACTGTGGTTTGTCCTTAAATTTGAAATTTCTGTTTGCTTGAGTATATGTAAGTACTGATGCCAGCTGTCTGGGGTGACCGAGGGCATGAAGGACAGGATATGCAGTCAAGTAGTTGGCCTCCTAGAAGAGGCTTCTCATCTCTCAAAGGATTTGTATAAGTCATCTGGAGTCACTTCTCTCCCTTCTGGCCCAAATGCCCATCTGTTTTCGGGGTCAGGACTCCCACTTCAAACAGCTGAGCTCAGAGTTTATTGTGGGAACAAATTCATGAATCAGACCTCTCTTTTATCTCTTTTCTTTGCTCTCTTGTCTTTCCTAGCTGTCTGTACTTATTCCTGACTACGTTCTGCCTCTCTGGGATGTTCTGTCTGTAGGTTTAATCCTGGATCCATCATCCTGCCCTCTGCTCAGCAGTGGGGTTAACAACTCAGAATACAAAGCTTTAGTAGTTAGCCTGATGCTGGCCCCAAAGTCCACTCCCCTCTCAAATTGTGGAATTTACATTTAGAATATTTCTGGGATTTCTACAGCTTCTGCAATAGTTTTCCATTGTCTGC
Organism: Eospalax fontanierii; assembly: GCA_035773235.1. Taxonomy (NCBI): domain Eukaryota; kingdom Metazoa; phylum Chordata; class Mammalia; order Rodentia; family Spalacidae; genus Eospalax; species Eospalax fontanierii. Next base: position 116,412,564 of record CM069526.1, read on the forward strand.
GTTTGAGGATGTGGCTTGTCTCCCCCCACCCCCCGTCCCGCATTTCTGAAATCTGATCCCATCTTCTCTGTCTTCCACGAATATTTTTCTTGAAAGCTGTCTAAGGAAAGAACCCTTTCTCCTCTCACCACCCTGTCACAGATTCCTTGCCTCCTCCTCCCCTCATCCATTTGTCTTATTTAATCCTCACGGTGACTCAGTGAAAGAACTACTTATTATCACCTTGTTTTTCAGCAGGAACACTGAGGTTCAGAGAGGGTAGATTAACTCCTCTAAACCATCACAGCTAGAATATGGCAGTGCCAGAACTTGACCCCAGGTTTGCCTGACCCCATGTAGGGATAAAACTGTTCTTTCCATTATCCACTCAGGAGGGTCTTTCTCTATGATTGCATCTTAGTTCCTCCCAGCTGTGGCCTAAGAGCTCCTGGAAGGTTTTCCTGAAGCTGTCTTTTTATCTACAGCACCTTGCACAGTGCACAGAGCCCGATCATAAGGAATATGGGTATCCCATGGCTAGAAAGCACATGGTCAGACTTTGATTTCAGGAAATCTAACCCAAGGGACTGTGCTGTAATACCATGCTGCCATTTGGGTCAAGTGCCCCCACCAACCTCTCCCAAGCGACCCCATCTTGGGAGGAAGAAGAAGGAGATCAGTAGGCTTCAGCTTATCTGTGCCTGGGAAGTGAGCCCTTGGAGGCCTCCCACAGTTGTTTCATTACAAGCAGAGTGGCATTGTTTGACTTTTAAAATCAATACGAAGATCTTATTCTAATGAAAGAAGAGACACAAATAGAAAGAAGAATGTAGAATATAGGCTGCCATAACCCTCAACAACTACATAATTCACCTTGGGAATGCACAGTGCGTGAGGATGGGAGGTAGGTAGAATCTGTTACTACACGGGGAGGCACGGACCTGTGACCTATAGACCCATGGTGGCACTTTCAACAACTGAACTTCCATGGGCTTTTATTTTCCTATTGATAAGATAAGGTCATTTCTAAAGTCCCTCTAACTCTCATATCTGATGATTGTAAATGAACAATACGTTTATTTTTAAAATATTTTATTTATTTTTATTTTATGTGTATGATTGCAGTGCCTGCATGAAGGTAGGTGTACCCTTGTTGTGCAGTGCCCATTGAGTTCAGAAGAGGGCATGGGATCTGCTGGAACTGGACTTACAGATGGTTGTCAGCTACCGTGTGAGTGCTGGGAATCGAACCTGGGTCCTCTGCAAGACAGTCATTGCTCTGAACCACTGAGTCATCTCTCTAGCCCCAGTAAAATTTATTTTTATCAGAAGTAAAAACTTTGAATGTTCCTTTTCAAAGACCTGGCTGTTTCTCTGAATCCATCTCTCTGTTATTTGCCTTCTTTAATCATCTAGCACACAGTCCTAGGTACAGCCTAGTACAACTCTGTTGTTGCTTTTTTTTAATTCTTTCCTCATCTCAAGTTGTAAAATCAGTTTTACAACTGTATACAAATACACAAAATACACACACAAACACAACACACACACACACACACACACACACACTTGGCCAGTAATTATATCTTTTATTTTATTTTATTTTTTGTTTTTTTTTGCTGGCTTGGAACTTGCTGTATAAACCAGGCTGCCTTGAAGTCACAGAGATCTGCCTGTTCCTGGCTCGTGAGTGCTGGGATTAAAGGCATGTGCCACCTTTCCCGACTTATATCTTTTATTTTTTAGGTGCCATTAAGTATTATTTCATACAGAAAGGACTTCCTGGCCTGAGTGAGACCTCTACCCTCTATGCTTTTCTCTAGTACTTAGTAGAAGTCAGTCTGTGATGTACTATAACACTATGTACTTTAAATTTATATGCTGGCAAGTAAACGTTAACTTCATTTATACAGATGTGAAAACTAAGATTCAACAAGATTAAGGAAGCTACCCGTATGACACCCAAGTATCAGAAACCAGACTCAGATCCAGTATGGGTCCTTTGTCCCCACAGTGGGCCACCTTTGTACCATCTGCCTCATAAGGCTGGGTCGTGAATGCGACGATTGCCCCAACACTCCAGGGAGTGGTGAGGACAGCAGACTTGCAAAGGCAAGTGCATAGGCTTTGGTGCCCAGAACAAGACCTGACTGGGAGACTGAGGCAGAAAGCATGTTGTACAATGGCCAAGTCATAGGTCTCAAAGACCACCAGGGAGGCCAAATCCGATGCAATCACACAAGGACCTTTTTTTGGAAGCTCAAGCACACCGATGCAGGAGGTGGAGGGCTGGAGGCTCCTAGTGAAGAGGGAAACATGTTCTTAAAGGGAAAAACCACAAGACGGAAATTCCATGCCTTGGCATTTCTTGATTGGGCAAGGGGATGTGGTAAGGGCGCAATTTAAGCTGATTGGGTAACAGAGACGGAGCTAGGTTATATACAGGATACCTCAGGGCTGCTCAAGTGGGGCAGGGGACTTTTTGTGGTTTTTCCTAGAATTGGGTGTTTTTACAGTAAACAACAAGATAGAGACTTTTTGCAAGATGGAGTCTGTTCTGTCCTGTCCCATCAGTTGGGTGGTCTGACCCTAAATAGGAAGGAACACAGTACTGCCAGGATAGGAGTCCCACTAAGCACAGAGAAGCCAGTGGCTTCCAAGTCTGCTGGGGAAGTTGGGCGCATAGGCACCTGGAGTGTGGTTCCTTCTTCTTTCAAGACTTTAGTTGTCAAATCACTTTGGGTATAGATGTCATACCTGGTCTTTGGAGACTAATAACTGCACTGGATGCCAGGTTTGTCTAAAGACTGGTACATTTCTATCAGAGCCTTTCCTATTGAGGGTACCAAATATGAATTAATAAGGTCAGACCAGAACTATATTGCTTACAACCAAATGCTGCTCTAAATCTTACTGAGCAAAAAGTAGATGTAACATGCTTTTTATGATAAATTATAAGACAGAAAGGGGCAAAATAAATGCAAGTTTCTACATGTAGGATTATGCAAAAGTTTTAGAGTAATTTTCATAATGGAAGCATTAGGCCCATATATCACTGTCATTTTTAACTAATATTTAGTTTAGAGTCTTGAAGAGGGAAAGCAAGTGGATTTTCTAATAATAAGACATTTACCTTACCTGAAGTTGCTCTGGAAAGCATTATTGCTGAAATTACTCTCAAACGTGCTGGAGAAAGAAGACACAGTCAGAATTAAGTATATTGTTTTAAATTACAGTTGAATGACTAAGACTGGAGTCAGAGTGCCCGGGTGTAAATCCTGACCTTGCCTGAGATATGTGCCCCTCATCTGATTCTCCTCTACAAAAGAGAGATCTCTACTTATGGAGTTCTATAAGAAGTAAATGAGTTATGCCATTGGAAGAGAGCTTGACATGTGGTAAAAAATAAATGCCAGCTATGAGCAATTAACTATTAGTATTGGCAATTAAAGATGATTCCTATACTTAATTTATACTGATATATTTGATTTATTCTATTGATAAATGTATATGTAATTTATTCTATAAATAATTATATATATATATATATATATATATATATATATATATATATATATGGGCATGTGCACATACTTTCACTCTGGGAAGAGAAAAAAGGATGGAAAAGACAAAAGAGAATACAAAATAAATCTGTGTTTACTAGAAAAGCCAATAGCTCATCTAAGTTATTAAATTGAAAAATATAGGCATAAGAGTGCTTATCCCTGAATAGGACACCTATATCAAACTTCTGCCCCCAAGACTCAAGGATCATTGTGGAGGAGGGCACAGAAAGGTTCTAAGAATCAGAGGAAGTAGATGACCACAAGGAAATAGAGTTTTCCAGACAGCTAGTCAGTTACTCATATGAACTCACAGAAATGGCAACAGCATGCACAAGTCCCATGCACGTTCAAACCAGACAAAAATTCCAGCATAGACATGGGGAAATGGGCAAGAAGCCTGAGCCCTATCTGAGGAACTATTGGCAACCAATGGCTTCTGAAAGCGGGACACCGTTTCTTTCAAGAGTGTGACTTTGGTAGGTTAACCAGGCTCCAGTGGATATACACATGCTCAAGGATATTTGGGGGTCACACAAATTAGACTCTATAGGTATGTAGAATACATACATATATATATATATATATGTATATGTATATGTATATATATATATGTCATAGAGTGTGTTAACTTGCGCAGGGGTAGTAAGAGGAGGTGTAGACGGGGAGGATATCAAAATACAATCAAAATTTATAGACATCAGCATATTAAAGTTATATCCACAGGGCTTTGTATATAAATTATTCTTTTTAGGTAGCCTCTCTGATATTTACAGATGTTTGTACAAAACACGTGTGTGTGTATGTATGAAGTATGTGTGTACATGTATATATGTAAAGACCAGAGTTAGATATCAAGGGTCTTCCTCAATCACTCTCCACCTTACTTTTTGATACAGGGTACAGGTTTCTCACTGAATCTGGAGCTTGCCAATTTAGCCATACCTGCAAGCCTACAAGCCCCAGGGATCTCCTATCTATGCTTCCCAAGGAATTATAACATGCACTACAGCATCTGGCTTTTTAAATGTGGGTTCTAGGGATCAAACTCACGTTCTCAGGCTTGCACAGCAAGGACTTTATTGACTAAACCATCTCCCCAGGACCAGAATTTTTGAACTTCCAGTAATTCAGTTAACAGCCACGATGGCGCTGATGTTTGGAGAAGGTGATTGAGTTAGTGACTAGAAGGAGAAATGCAGAGGGCCCTTCTGCATTACTGCAAATCCTTTATTTCTTGATGTGATTGCTGTTCAGGAGTGTGGGTGCTGATGGGCATCTTCGGAATACACATTGTTCGGTCACAGAAAGTTTAATCGAAGGACGCCTCTGGAGCGTAGGACAGGGCTTGAGTTCTGCTTTACTGGATTATATTCAATGATTGCGGTTTATTTACTCTCAGAACCATGCTCTAGTGTTCCCATGTAGCCAGGATAAATTGAAAGGTCACGGCATAGACAGCCCTCAGACTTGGGAGGCTTCTGGCTGAATCTATTCTGAGCTAGGTTAGGACACGTGGCAAAATGTGACTTCCAGCAGCAGCCTCCATCTCAGGAATGGAAGTTGATCAAAGGAGTGATGGAATGACCCTACAACACACACACACACACACACACACACACACACACACACACACACACATGCCCAAGGAGAGAGGAGACTCAGTCTCTATACTCACATTCTAGGCCTGGTATTAGGAACTGAGAGCACAAAGGTTTACAGGTTTATAGATTAGCTGCTGGAGGGCTACAGAAGAACAGGTGTAAGGCAGGACATAAGACGGGTAGGGATTGCCATAGGGAAAAGGGCATTTTTCCAACTTTTGCAGGGCAAAGGAGAGAGGGTGGTTTCAGAGGATGTGGTGCCTATGCTGCCCATCAAGCAGGGAGAGCTCTCTACCAGAGAAATACAGCTAATATTGCAGAGACACAGAAACAGAGTGAGATTTAGTCAAAGAATTGGCTTATGTGATTGTGTGGGCTAGCAAAGTCCAAACTCCGTCAGGCAAAACACATCAGATAAGGTGACAGGCTGGAAACTCTAGGATAGCAGCTAACCCTGCAGTCCTTGGGTCTAATTTCTCCTTTGGCAAGGAAACCTCAGTTTTGCTGCCAAGGTCTTTCAGCTGATTGCACGCAGCCCACTTCCTTTATCAAGGATAAACCCCCTTTAAAATCAGTTCATTGTAGATGTTAGCCTAGTTTACAAAATACCATCACAGCAATATCTAGAGTAGAGTGTCAGTGAAAAACTAAGTACTACATCTTATCAAGCTGGCACATGAAACCATCACCATTCAGATGCAAAGGGGGAAGTGTAACCCAGGCAAAGCAACAGTGGGTTTAAAGGCAAAAGAAAGAAGAAAGAAAGAAAGAAAGAAAGAAAGAAAGAAAGAAAGAAAGAAAGAGAAAGAAAGAAAATGTATCTGTGAATGTGTGTGATCGTGAGTACTGTGTGTGTGTGTGTTTGCACGTGTGTGTGTTTTGTGGGAGAGCTCTAGGGATACCCAGAAGCAGGAATTCGCAGCTGAGTGTGCAGAGGTGACACAGAAAACTCATCCATAGAGGACTTTGTCTGCCATGCCACAGAGCTCTGCACTATTCTGTGATCCAAATCAGGTTGATGATCAGAATCATCTAGAACCTTCTAGACTCTGTTTCCCCTTTTCCCAGGTCTAACAATGAAAGATAAAATAGCAGCTTGTCTGATTAGAGAGGTCCATTTTTGTCCCCAACTTGATGACCGGGTTTAAGTACCCTTGCTTCTGGCAATGAAAACCACTGAAGTGTTAAATGACAGGCTCCAAATTTATTGTAATTTAACTATCTTCCTGGTTTAAGTGTTTGTAATTTTCACATGAATAGGATAACTTTTTCATGGTGGCTCCAAATCTCAACACTGGGTAGAATGTGTCTACAAAAAACTTGGCTGAGATTCCTCTCAGTATGCTTATCTTTGCAGACACAACCTAATTGGGATCAGAAGGGCCAGGGAGCTGGAGGGAGAAGGATGGTGTTCTCTGTCACTGTCAGCTTCATTTCCATGGAGATCCATTCATTCATCAAGCATTCATTCAGTGCTTTCAGAGTCCCCAGTCCATGCCAGGCTCAGTGGGGGACAGAAGACCACAGAAGCCAGCTTACAATTTCGTAGACATGTGTATCTAAAACACAGATTTGAAAAGACCAGAACATAGAGCTCTTTAAAGGCAATATTTAAGAAAAGCATGAAGCAAGATGGTACAGACAGAAAGCATATATGTCAAAGACCTCAGCTTGTTTAACAAGGCAGTGCACACAGAGCACCTTGTACACACCTGGCACATAGCAGCATTAAATAAATGCCAGTATCTGGCCTTCCTGACTGCTTATTAATGCCAACACCCTTTACCAGTAGTCACAGTCTTTAGACTCGAATAAATTTTAAGACATTAAAAGCATGTCTGGCTTCCAGAATCTCAGACTTTTATCAATATCCATGTAAGAGACAGGGCACTGGATGTCTGTCACTGAATTCTAAAGGACATACCACAAATAAGGCCGACAAAGCAAATGAAAATACAAACACACCATGATAGACATTGAAGCTGATTCCATAATTTGCCGATTCTGAATAGTGTTGTGATAAATGTAAATGTTCAGGTATCTGGGGTATGTTGATTCAGTCCTTTGGATAAACACGTAGGAGTGATCTAGTTGTGTGGTGTGCTGTTTCTATTTGTAGTTCTTGGAGGAACCTCTACACTACTTTCTATAGTGACTGGACTAACTTAAATTCCTGACAGCAATGCCTAAGGGTTCCCTGTCACCTGCCCCCTAGTAGAACACGCATTCCTCTGTCAGTCATCTTTCAATGCAGTCCTCTTCATGTACACCCAGAGAAGCTATCGGGGTCCATCATCAACTCCTCCAACCCAGAGGGAATTATTCCTCTAGGAGGGGCTCTTCTTTTGTGAACTGTCTGTATCTCATCACACTTAATATTACAGTCATTTCATCATTCTCTCACATCCAGCCTCTCCAGGTCAAATGCTCACAGATGTTGCTTGTCATCTGGGAGCCCTGGGAGTCTTCCAAAGAAAGTAGGCTACAGGTCGTTCACTACAGGTCATTCAAAAGCTACAGCTGGAATGGCTTCACTTTCTTACAGCACCTCTAACCCCAGACTCACCCAGGCCCAGGGCTGGCCTCCAGTTCTTAAAGAAGTCATTCTCAAAGCTGAGATCCTGTGCTGTGGAGTGGCCCTATGACATTTTTCCACATTTCCCCATGTTTGAGTGTGTAGATCAACCCCCTCATCTCTTACGCTTAACTTCTACCATCTCATACTAGAAACAATTAAGGCCTCCATTACTGGTAGACCAAGCATAACCTTCTTGGTCAGCTTGTTTGCAGCCTTCCTATGATCGTGTTCACACTCACCCTTCTAGTTGGTGTTGGTGTGACCCTGGGAGGATTCAACATAGTAAGTCAGAATCAACAGAAAGCATCTAAGAGTCTTGAGGTTGGATTAAGGGCCCATGGTTCAGAAATAAGTCAGTTCAAATCTAACATTCAGGTAAACAAGACACAGAGCAAAGTTTTCAGTTCTTGGTCATTCCATTCTTCTTACAAAAATGTGCCTTGAACCATATGAGGGTTCCACTAGCATAATTTATAGATTTGGCAAGCTATGCCCAAGCTTTTTTGAGCCTCACTCAAATTCTAAGACAAGCCTCTACAGGAACAAATGTGAAGCATGTTCTCTTCTCTACACAGCAGTTTCTTCAGGAACATCGTCCAAGGCCTGATCCCCACAAAAGACCTGGAAACATTTCCCTTAAAGAGAGCATGAGTGCCTGGGATGGGTTGAAATGGCAAAAACTAACCCCATTATGTTCTAGCTGACTTTGCTTTGCCTTGTGTTTTTGTCCAGCCATTCCCACTGCAGCCAGCCAGGCGGAAGATCTCATGCAGGTACTTCTACGGGGTACATTGTTCCTACAATACTGGAAAGCCTGCAAGGAGCCGGGTAGCACATCCTCCCTCCCAGCTCTACCTGCATCTCCATGGAGTTCACTGTTTCTGCATTCTGAGAAACTTGTTTTCTTCCTAACCAAAACTTTTTTGTTAACTGAAAATCTCTTTGTTAACTGACCTGTCCCTGGTCTGGTATAACTATGGTGATCTGATATAACCATGGTTATTGGCTTTAACCTTGTCATGATGTAATTATGATTTTGAGCTTTAGAAACCCTGCTCTGCTTCACCTTGGGGTCCAGAGTTCTCTTAAGCACAAGCCCCCTCTCTGAATACCGGCCTTCTAGCTAGCTAATAAAGGCGTCTTAATTTGACCATCACTATGTGGCATTCCTCTGTAGATATTGCTCAGTATTACAGGTTAATCTTGGTCATCAACCTAATTGGGTTGGATTAAGATTTGCCTATGTGGGGGTTGGGCAGATTTTTTCAATTGGTAAAGTGTTTGAAGCACAATCATGAGAACTTAAGTTTGGTTCTCAGCATCCACATAAAAAACCTAGTATGGACTTGTCACTGGTAAGTGCCAGGTCCCAGTGAGAGACTCTATCTCAAAAACCAAGGTCAATGGCTCTTGAGGAACAACACTCATAGCTAATCTTTAACTTCCGCACACCCACATACACACCAAAAGCATTCCCTAAAAGGTCAGTAAATCACACTACTAGATGAAGGTGTTTGCAGAGACAATTCCATCTACAGGGCTTTGACATAATCAATAGATTTATTTCCAGTAGATTCATAATCAGGCAACATTTTCAGGAGGTGATGAAATTGAGAGATTAGGTTGGGTCTAATTGAAGGAAGTAGATCCCTGAGTGCATGTCTTTATGAGCTATGCCTTGATCCTTTCTTATATCCTTTTATCTGTTTCCTGGCCGTTATAGTGGAAACGGCACTCCTTTGCTACACTCAGATCACCATAGAGTTCTTCCTAAGTACATGGAGCCAAGTGGCCATGGACTAAACCCCCTGAAACTGTGAGTCAAAATGAATCCTTCCATGCTTAATTTATGTCAGGTATCTTGACCACAGCAATGAAAAGTAACTAGTACACTGGGGGCTAAAAGTAGCTATAACCAGCACAGAGCTCCAATGAGCTATGTTACAAGAAGACTGTTCCTGAACTGACTTTCATTCAGCATTCTAGGCTTTATCTTGAAGCCATTTTAGATGATTGATACTTAAAGATGCATCTGTAGCTAGGGATGTAGTTCAGTATTACAGCATGTGCTCAGCATGCTTAAGTCCCTAGGCTGATTTCCAGCACCACAAAACCCCATCAGACCCTTGTAATTAAGGGCCCATTTTCCTAGATAGAAAGAATTCCAATATTATATCCCACTTTTTCCTCAAGGTACTTACCACTTTTTAAGTGATGCCTGGAGTCAAATGGGAATTAGTTGCTAAGTACTTGAGAAGCTGAGCATACTTTAAGTTGGTGTCATAGATCTAGAGAGAAAATTGGAGCCCCAAACTACTAATATAGACAGGACATTCAATTCCAAAAATGCAAAGAGGAAAAAAAGGCAAAGCTGAAGCCAGAAATTGGGCACCAATTTTCTACTAAAAGCTTTGCTAACTCACTGACAATGCAAGTTGGGCAGAAGGAAATGATGGAGATAAGCAGAGCTGTGGGTAAGCTTACCTGCAGGGAGTAGAGAGGAGATTAAACTCGAACATTCCCCCAAAGAAGGCGCTCCTTTCAGCTGGGCTACATGAAGAGCTATCCCTGTAGAGCCAATCCATGGAGGGAGTAAGCTGTTTCCAAAGATTGGTTTCAGTCTTCTGCCCTGGTAAAGGAAGGATTAGGAGTCCTAAGGAGTTGAGTTGAAAATATCTAGATTGACACATAGTGAGAGACAGAAATTGAAAATGCAGAAATAAGCAATATAAATGGCATTTCACCACACTAACAGAATAAAAAAAACACATGATTATAGACACAGGAAAAACACATTTGAGAAAATCCAACACCAATTTCTGAACAAATTAAAGAAATATCAAAGAGAAAGCACAAACAAAAGCAACAAAGCAAGACTACCTACCCTCACAACCTCAGTTACCATCTCCTGACATTGGTTAACATTCTTCTGGGTGCCCTCATGACATTGGTTAACATTCTCCTGGGTGTCCTCATGACATTGGTTAACATTCTCCTGGGTGTTCTCATGACATTGGTTAACATTCTCCTAGATGTCCTCATGACATTGGTTAACATTCTCCTGGGTGTTCTCATGACATTGGTTAACATTCTCCTAGATGTCCTCATGACATTGGTTAACATTCTCCTAGGTGTTCTCATGACATTGGTTAACATTCTCCTAGATGTCCTCATGACATTGGTTAACATTCTCCTAGGTGTTCTCATGACATTGGTTAACATTCTCCTAGATGTCCTCATGACATTGGTTAACATTCTCCTAGATGTCCTCATGACATTGGTTAACATTCTCCTAGATGTCCTCATGACATTGGTTAACATTCTCCTAGATGTCCTCATGACATTGGTTAACATTCTCCTAGATGTCCTCATGACATTGGTTAACATTCTCCTGGGTGTTCTCATGACATTGGTTAACATTCTCCTAGATGTCCTCATAACATTGGTTAACATTCTCCTGGGTGTTCTCATGACATTGGTTAACATTCTCCTAGATGTCCTCATGACATTGGTTAACATTCTCCTAGGTGTTCTCATGACATTGGTTAACATTCTCCTAGATGTCCTCATGACATTGGTTAACATTCTCCTAGATGTCCTCATGACATTGGTTAACATTCTCCTAGATGTCCTCATGACATTGGATAACATTCTCCTGGGTGTTCTCATGACATTGGTTAACATTCTCCTGGGTGTTCTCATGACATTGGTTAACATTCTCCTGGGTGTTCTCATGACATTGGTTAACATTCTCCTAGATGTCCTCATGACATTGGTTAACATTCTCCTAGATGTCCTCATGACATTGGTTAACATTCTCCTGGGTGTTCTCATGACATTGGTTAACATTCTCCTGGGTGTTCTCATGACATTGGTTAACATTCTCCTGGGTATTCTCATGACATTGGTTAACATTCTCCTGGGTGTCCTCATGACATTGGTTAACATTCTCCTGGGTGTCCTCATGACATTGGTTAACATTCTCCTGGGTGTCCTCATGACATTGGTTAACATTCTCCTGGGTGTCCTCATGACATTGGTTAACATTCTCCTGGGTGTTCTGACAGTGTAGCAAGATAAAATAAAGACATAGCTAGCACAGACTAGAACAGAAGGGTATCTTTAGTTAGAGACAACATGCTTATGGCATTGAACTTTCTTCACCCATGTTCATACTGGGGTCTGCTTGTCACCCCTTCCTTCCACATCTCCAGCATCTCTACTTCTGAAGGATCAGTTCAATGTCTCCACGTTGAAGCCTGTATGATGGTTCCAGTCTCAGGTATTTCCCTTTTCTCTTTCTTTCCTTTAGTTGACTTCAACAAACATGATTTTAACTCAAACTGGGCACTGCAGAGTCCCATAGGGTTTTATCTGCTTGTTTTTCTGTGGCATTACTGCTAAAGAAAATAAACAAAATATATGCCCTTTTAAAAACATAAATATCAAAGTTAAAAGCTTGGGTTTCACAGACATCCTTACTTCTAGTTCCTAAACATATCTGGAGATTATCACTTGGTGTTAGTCTTCTGAACTTCTGGTCCCTGATATTATTGTTTATTTGTTTGACTAACTAATTGTTTTACATAAATATCTTTGGCCCCTAAAAATATATGAATATTTTATTCTCTTCATTTATTTCTTTTGATTGTCATTTTATGTAAGAAATATATTATGTGTGAGATCACTTGCCTCTTACTTTAGCCGAAAGAGTATTCCGAAGATAGCTGTTCCCCATTCTCCTTAATCTCTGTATAATTCCTCATAGTATGCATTGCATAATGTAATGTGTCTCTTCATTCCAGACACCAAAGAAACAATTCTACTCAAGTCTAACTTGGTAAACCAATGAATTTAATGGGGTACTCAGAGGGGTATGGGCCACCTGGAGTCAGCTACACCACCCAAGTAGAGCTTGTCTCCACACACAGGTATTGCTAATTCCTTATTCCCTGGGGCAGAGCCTGGCCTCCTGTGCGGCCTCCTGAGCTCTCCCTGTATCCGTGTGGCTGCTCTGATGTCAAGGCAGAAATGGCCGTGTCATGGCCAAAGGACAGAGTTCCACAACAGCATGGCTTTATCTTCAGTTTCTACAGGTATTCCTCCATTAGATTGTTCACAGTATTATTATATCACAGGCAGCACAACAATTGCTGTAATGTCGTATGCACTTTCTGGCCACGTGAATTAATGTCCATCTGGTATACAAACCAAGATGCGAAAACACCGTGTGATGGAGTGTGTCCATCATTTACCACAACAGATGCTGTCAGTTTGCCTTCCAAAATGTCCCCAAAGGCAACATCTTCAACAGATTCATCTCAGTATTCTGCCTCTTACCCTTGGCCATTCACATAAAAGGCACTCATTAAGTATTTTAAGGTGATGTGAAAAGGGTACATATAGGAAAAAAAAAAAATATATATATATATATATATATATATATATATCCTGATTCATTTCTATAACTTGCCACATAATGATCTGCAATGTTTAACTTTTCATGCATACCTTATCTAGATTTCCATTCTAGAAATGTATAATATGTCCTCTATTATATTAATTATACATGGAAACTAGAGCTCACATAGGTGTTTAATAAATATTGGTGTTCATTGAATCAATGAGTTAGATATGTTTTATGTTAATTTCTCCAAGTAGGTTGGAGAAATAATTACTGAGATTACAGCCACATGCTGTAAACATTAAGTAAGGATGACACAGACCAATTACTATAGGAAGGGCCCCAAGCAGGTAGACATGTTTCTCAACACAAGCGACACGGTAATGTTGGTCATTAACCGGGAGCACAAAATGACCATCTGGGTACCATTCCTCTTCTATAGCAATATGCTATCAGCGAGAGATGTTAGCATTGCACTGAGGAAGGGAAAGTGGCTCCACTCCACATTAATGGGGCTCTCAGCATCCCAGTGATATGCAAATGTGCCACATAAAACATTCCAAGGCAAGAACTATGGCAAGGAGGAGAATTAGGTTTGCTTCTGCCTTAATGATCTTAAGAAGCAGTGATTCAGAGCTGGTTGGTGAGCTTGACCTGCATTATGCTCAGACAGGTATGAGCATCACGTGTCTTCAAAGTACTCTCCACAAACCCTATCATCTGAACCTATCTCTTTCCTTAAACCCTCAACTTCCAAGGGGAAATAAATCTCAAGCATTGAAGCCAAAGCAATGCTACTTTCTCATTTCTACAAGTGTCCATTTCTTCCAAGATTTCCTAATCATTTTCTCGTTAGTCTCATTCTCCCTCCCACCATCATTATTATTCTGTTTACGTAACGTCACTCACCCAGCACCTTCCAGTCTCCTTCCCGCCAGCATGCACAATACATTCCAATTATGTAATTATGCCATTGTAATCAAATCATTAAGATTCACATTAAACATGTATTAAAGTTCACAAGAAAGAAAAAAACAAGCACCAGACACAGGCACCGAGAGAGAGAGAAGCAGACAAACATACTTTTAATTGCAACTTGTTTTTAATGAGCCCGCAACCACAGATTTAGTGTCTTAGGAGGATTTTAGAACTGAGAAGGGGGCTGTTGATTTCTGAAAGTAACAAAGCAACCACCCCCCACCCCCAGCCAACCCTTCTTACCCCTTGAGCTAGCCCCTTGATTATATAATGAATTACAAGAAACAACTGGCAAGCAACAGAGGTTAAATTAGGTTGTCATTCAATTCTTTGGGGGGAAATAAATGAAAAAAATACCACAATTCAAAGAAAGAGCTAGGAGAGGGAGAGGAAGGGGGAAGGGAGAGCAAAAAGAGAGCGAGAGGGAGGAGGAAGACGAGAGAGAGAGAGAGAGAGAGAGAGAGAGGAGAGGAAGGAAGGAGGAAAGAAAGAAGGAAGGAAGGAAGGATAGCAGCTCATTGCATGTGAGGTGGGCACATACACAATCTGCAAGCACTCCTCGGTCCTGAAGAAATAATACTGTTCCTGTGAAGACTCTCAGTTTTCTAATTGATTTGAGTGGTATGTGACATCTGCATAACCAGTTCTGAATATAAGACCAAACTAACTGAAGTCAGTTATCTCCCATTAGATACAGGGCTGCTGATGCATGCCCTAAATGGGGCTGTGTAAGTCTAGAGACAAAGGTGGTGATCTGCACCTCTGGCTGCATAGTAGTAAGACTTGGCTCTAAAGTAGCCGCCAGTTTGCTGCCCAGGCACCACTCTAGACCAATCTGTCATACTCTCAAGGCCCGAAGCCCAGGCATTGTTATTTTTCAGAGCTTCCCTGGTGCTACTAATATGTATCCAAGGTTGAGAGTTATTGATCCAGATCAGCGTTCCTCAAAATGAGATCCCAGGCCAGCAGCATGAGCACCACATGGGAACTTGGTAGAGAAGTAAATCTTCAGGCTTCCTCCCGAACACGGTGAATCCGAAGTTTGATGGGGGCTGTCGTCTGTGTTTTCTCAAGCCCTACAGGTGATTCTTAAGCACACTAAAGTCTGAGAAGAACCAAGCTAGAATACACCCAAGCCCTGGAGGATGAAGAAAAGGAGCATTTAAGGAATGTTAGTCGTGCTGTGGTCACTGTGGTTCGCAATCTCTCTTATCACTACATTGAATTTCCCAGTGCTTTCTAATTTCACATAAACATATCCTGCCTAAGACAGGGCTTTGCTAGATGCTGGAAATACAGCCAGGCCTCCATATCTGTGGGTTCTGAATCCAGAGATTCAATGAAATGGATCAAAGCTATTCACACGGTCTGGACATAGTAATCTCAGCAGTCTAGGAGGCAGAGGCAGAAGATTGCCATGAGTTTGATATGTGCTTAGACTGTACTGTATAGTGAGTTCTAGGTCAGCTTGAGCTACAATGTGAGACACAGTCTCAAAAGAACCCTCCTCATCCCAAAAATGTTCCCACAAAATAAACTGCACTTGTACTAAAAATGAATTGTTATTCCCTAAGCAATATATTAGAACAAATATTTTATTAGTATTTATATTGCGTTATTATAAGTAATTTTAAGAAGACTTTATACAAGGATGTACACAGACTGTATGCAAATATGCAGTTCTATATAAGGGACCTGAACAGCTATGAGTTTAGGTTTCAGTGAAGGGTCGAAACAAATCCCCCCATGAATCGGGGATGGCAGTATATAGCTGCATAAGAGAAAATGCCTGCATTTTTCATGGAGACTTACAGAAATAATTACATTAGAGAATGCTGACAATAATTGCCCCCACATAGTGAGTGCTAACCTGGTATCAAACACTCTGCCCAAAGTGCTTTACCTAACTTCTTTCAGATGCTCACAGCACCTCAGGGGAAGCAGCAGGTAGAGTCATTTCCAGGTCCCATTTGAGGAAACCATAGATTTAAAGAGGTTAAAGAAGTCAGCCAAGGTCAAAACTGCTCAGGAGAGGTGAAGTTGGTATTGAATCACATTTTTAACTACTCACTACTCCAGTGTTTCTAACCTCTGGGCCCAATTCTTGCAAATACCATCTCATGAGAAGCCCAGAAAAAAGCCCAAGCATTTTCTGTAGCCTTATTAAATTCTAGGTTCAACATCTATGTCTACTGCTATTTTTCAAGCGTTACTTATATATTGTTTTCAATGAAATACTCACTGCATCTTAATTTTTGTCATGTTTTTCTCTTAATGCACTACAGGTATAATTACAACTTTATGGGAGTTTCATATAATATGAGGATCTCAAAGAAAGATCTTATTTGGAAACACTGAGAACCGGCCCTGTACCATGACACAGTAATGTACTATCCAATCATGAATAATGGATGGATGATACTCATTAAAATAAGTGTCTGAGTATTCCCAAATCCACAAAACTAGTCTGAGAGTTATTACGTTAAAAGTTAAACACTTTTAGCCTGGGTGACCACTTGGTGACAATTTATTTTTAACATAAATACACGTATTTTTGCATTAAAACGCACCAAAAACAATCAAACATCTATGCTTGTAACAGACCATGCAGACAACTAGAGCTCTGCTGTCACAAAACCTTTGTCTTTGCCTCAAATCTCTTTGAGATACTTTCCCTCTGTTCACCATTCTCTTTATGGTTCAGGGGGTGCTGACCCACCCTTAATGCCTTGGGTCCAATCTGTCCAGAGAAGCCCTAGCTCCTGACCCCAGTGGTTCATTCAGGAGTGAGCATATGGCCAGACTGTATCAGTAGAAGCTTTCTCAGGTCTTGTAATGGAGTTAACAGGCAGACAATCTATTTTCACTATGATAGTAGCTAGAAGGAAAACAAACTGTGAGTTTCGATTACCCCCCTCCGTACCACTTGGGAGAATCTGCCTAAAATGAAACCAGCAACGGGGAAACTAAGCCAAGAGATAGAGAAAGATATACAGAGCTTGATGATGCTATTCCAACTTCTAGATCCAGCACCACCTAAGGCCATGTGGCAGTTAGTCTTAATAGTCAACTTGACACAATCTAGAATCACCTGGGAAAAGTCTCTATGAGGATAGTCTAATCAAGTTTGCCTGGGGGCACATCCATTGGGATTATCTTGATAATGTTCACTGAGGTTGGAAGACCCGCCCACTGTAGGTGGTACCATTCCCTAGGCAGGGGTTCTACATTGTATAAAAATAAATTAAATGAACTGAGGCATTGACACGCATACGTTCTTTCTCTCTTTGCTCTTGACTGTGGATGTGACTAGTTGCTTCAAGTTCTTGCTAGCTTGACGATCCCACAATGGTGAACTGTAACCTGGAATTGTGAACCAAATAAATGCTTTAGCCCTTAAGTTGCTTTTGGGTATTTTATCAAAGTAACAAAATTGAGAACATCTTGTATTTACTAGATAGATTATGAGCTGTTTTTTTAAAGCTGCTTTGACTTGCATTCTTTCGCTTAGAACCAGGTATGTCTTGGCTGGTTTGAAAACCAGTACTAGAAAGAGAATGCTATGAGAGACAGATCTTCAGGCCAGCATGGAAATAGACTGCATTAGGTAGACTAAGGTGCAATGAGGATTCTCCCTCCCCACCTTCAAGGTGATAATCCTGGGTATTTTCAATTTCTTGTTTGTTTTGTTTCTGGTTTTGATTTGGGTGGTTCTGGGGACCAAACCCAGAACCTTGTGCATGTAAACTGCTTTCTCTTCCACTGAACTACACCTAAATCCTGATAATCCTTTTCATATGTTAGCAAAACATCTAAACTATCACATGCTCAGTATTGGTATAAAGCTCAGACAAAAATGTATCATCACATTCGAGCAAGTAATGCCACTTCTGCATAGGCTAGCCAAACTAAAATTCGAAGAGGAGAGAGCCTTACTAAGAATCAGCAGCCAAGATGTAAGAAGAGTCAAATAAATATTTTCCCAAAGCTAAAGTTGGTGTAAGCCAAGGTAAAATAAGTCTGAAAAACAGAGGAGATTAAAATTGGGACCTAGAAGGAACCAGGAATTAGGAGTGAACCTAATGGACCGTATATGTCCCTTTCAACAACTCCTACAATTCACTGACTATTCAAAAAATACAACTACTATAGTGAAGAGCTCCAGGGTGACAGGCATGTTTTCTTTGCCTCAACCACTGCTAGGGAGTACAAAATGAAGCAGTTAAGCCCAGGCTAAAGGTATACCCACAGCACCTGAGCCTGTTGCTAAGAGACAGACACTATAAAGGCAGGGTCAAATTTTGTGTACCATGACTCATAAGACCTCTGGCTTTGGTTAATATCCCTTGAAGGTTCTGGAAAGCTAACCGACTAGCTAATTGATCATAGCTCAAGTCCTGAAAAATAAAAACCTATGATCACTATATCCCTAATGTCAGCCCCAATGCCTTAGAATTCCCTACAGCAGGAAGTGAATTAGTATTAAATACAGCTCCCAAAATGGAAATACACCCTTATAGTCCACCTTACATGTGGCTAAGGACAACAGTAGATAAAAGAGTTATTCTCTGGGGAGAACAAAGTCAGCCACTTTGACCAAAGGGGACTCCTTACCTTTGTTTAATATATGACATTCATTAGTGCTAACAGTAATACTCCTTCTGTTTATGACTTTATTTTATTTTGCAAAAAGAAGTTTCTTAATGTGGATGCAATCTTTTGCCTATTTATCTCTATCATTCCTTTCCAGTATGTTAAAAGTGACTAAATATGCAACTCGATCATGGTTTGTGATTTAGTCTATTTTCTGTTGTTATAACACAGTAATACCCAAGAGTGGATCATCTATAAAGAAACATGGTTTATCTGACTCACGGTTCTAGAGGCTGGGAAGTCCAAGGTAATGTGGCCACATCTGGTGAGGCCCCTTTACTGCTTCAACTCGGCAGAAAGTGGAAGGGTGGGTGAGCAGATGCACATGAGGAGCAAGACAGGAGAGGCTGCTTGGACCTGTGAACAACTCCTCTTCCTGCTAATTAGTAAGTCAGAGGAGAACTAGAACTCATGTTCATGAAAAAGGCATTAACTCTCTTTCTAAAAATATTTTATTAATTATTTTTATTTTATGTGTATGAGTGTATTGCCTGCATGTGTGTAAGTGCACCTACATCATGCAGTGCCTGCAGAGATCAGAAGAAGGCATCAGATCCCCTAGAACTGGAGTTATGGATGGTTGTTAGCCACCATGTGAGTGCTGAGACTGGGTCCTCTGCAAGAACATACAGGGCTCTTAACTGCTGAGCCATCTTTCCAGCTCCAAGAAAGGCATTAATTCTAAGGACAAAATCACCTCGTGTGTGTGTGTTGTATGTGTGCACATCTGCACGTGGGTGCATGTGGAGACCAGAGATTGACATTAGGCAGAATGTCTTCTTCAGTCATTTTCAACCAACTTGTTTTTTAAGTTAGGGTGTCTCACTGCATCTGAAGCATACCAATTCAGTCTACCTAACTGGCCAGATCTGTCTATCTCTACCTCTCTCCTTTAGTATTGGAGTTACAGAAGCATGTTACTTTGACCAGCTTTTATGTGAAAATTGGGAACCTGAACACAGGTCCTCATGCCATCCAAGCCATCTCCCCAGCAGTCAGGATTCCAGAGACCTAACACCCTGCAGAAGAGGTACTTACAAATCACTTCTTGAAGACTTACCTCCCAGAATCTCCACATTGGGAATCAAATATCCACGTGAGCTGCTGTGAGGACAAACTATACTCAACCCATAGGCATTTGTGTTTGAAGAGGCAATGCCTCATATCACGTCACATGGAGACAATAGGGAGAATAGCATAGGAGAGCATTATCTGTATAAATGCGGCTGCAACTGAATCTATAATGCATTATGTCTCTCTTTAAAAATCTATAGAAAAGTGATACTTGGAAAGGGTTCCTTTTTTCACAGCAAAATATAAGACAAATTGGTTTGTAGGGAGCCCATATGTTACATACTTTTAGTATTGCACAGTTTAGGAATCAGACCTATATTTGAACTAAGTCTTTTAACCTTCCCTCCCACACCAAAGGAAGCCACTTTTCTTAGAATGGTATGGTTTTTTTTTCTATTTTCATTACCTTGCCACATGTTCATAAATAACATGTAATACTGATTTGTGTGTTTTAATTTACATTAATGGTGTGCTGTGCTTCTCCTTGAGAAACTTGGCTTTCTCACTCAACAGCATGTTTTTAAGATTTATATACTTGGATATGTTCTTTCATTTTAATGACTTGATAGTATTCTAGTATGTGAGTAAATTACACTTTACTCACCCATTTCCATTCTGACTTTTAGAATTATCATTATAATTTGTTTTTATAATAGGGAAAATGAACATCCTGTTCATATGAGAGAATTTTCCAGATCATGTGCCTAGACATGTGCTTGGAGTTCGTGCCCATCTTCTGATGGGCCAGGTATTACCACATCGCTGTCTAGTAGTTTTATCATGCTATAGTTCAGTTTTTAGTAGAGGAGAACTCTTTATGGTGTCTCCTGACCATGATGTGAGGTGGTTTGTTTCACAAGGTTTGTCTGTTTCTCATTGTAAACACCTCTTCCGCAGGGGTGTTAGGTCTCTGGAATCCTGCCTGGCCTGGATTGTGAAGGGATTCTTCTGAGAAGTTTTATATTTGCTTGCATGGGAGCCTGTAGGGTTTCAGTGGTCCTTGACCTGATTCTGATAAATTCTCAGCTTGGATGTCCTATATGAGACAGGTAATATAAATTTGGAACACATACTTCTACATGGTTCAGGTCTGGAAATTCAACATTTCAAATGATTTTTTTTTTCTCTCTCTCTGTCTCTAAACTCTGGACAGATGGCCACTGGGCACCATTTTCCAGTCTTCTTTTTATGAGCAAAGTGGCTCTTTGAGTTTCTGGGCTTTATACAGGTTCTTCCTTTCTCTGTCTCCAGTGATCTGGGAGTGGAGCATACATCTTCATGTGTGTTAAGAGGCTCCCCCAGGTCTGATATGGAATCCAAACCCAATGGGAAGTAGATGTCAAGTGTTTTCCTTAATTGTGCTCCACCTTGTTTTTCTGAGATGGGTTCTCTCACTGAACCTAGAGCTCACCAACTGATCAGACTGGCTAGCCAGCAAGCACCAGATCCCTGTCTCCACAGCCCCAATGCTGGGATTACAGGTATGTGATACAATACCCAGCGTTTCATGTGGCTACCGGAGATCCAGCTTTAAGCCTTCCTGTTTACACAGCACACACTTTACCCACTGAGCCATCCCCCAGGTTCCTAAACTTTTGTTTATAATTGGGAAATTTTTCCATAATGGTAAAGAGTAAAGAAAAGTGTTCTTTCATCCTTCGTCTCTTGCTCCTTCCTTTATCCCTCCCGAACGCTCCTCTTCCCTGGCCCCACTTTAATATGGCAGAAAAGAGGGGAAATTTTTATGAAATCAGGAAGAAGAGTCCTCTGTTTCACTAAAATAGTAAAGTATACGGCCTTAGAATAATTCTTTCTCCCTTTTCTACTAACAAAAGAGAAGGAAACTAAACAGAGCCAGACACTAGTGAGGTCACTGGGGAGGTGGCCAGTGGGCACAGGTGCAAACAGTGAGTTTTGAGCAAATGTAGCAGTCAGCAGCCTTGTGGAAATCACATCTCATGGGTGTGCAGGATGATAGTGAAAGCTAATTTGGGGAAATGTATGCTAATCGGTATCTTGACTGAGGGAAATGCTATTTAGAAAGCACTACGGATGACTTCCTGCTTTATCTAAGCAGGGTACGAAAACAGCCCCCATTAATTTTTGTTATATTGCCGCTAGCAACCAATGTGGATTAAAGGATGAAGCAAGAATTGATTGTCTCGTGGGCCTTGGGTTGGTACACTTTCCCAGACACTTAGTTCAATCTTTGGTCACCAGTCAGGCCATCCACACCTGGACATTGCAGTCTGATTAACTGCTCCCTCATGGTGCTCCCGGGCTCAGCCTGCAGGTTTGACAGACCCTCCTTAAATCACGGTTGATATGAGATTAACTCCTTCCTGTCTGCCTGCCTATCACCCATTCCCAGCTCCACATGCACACAGGTCTCAGAGAGAAGAGACCACATGTTTAAAGCATCTAGAGCCATGTTTGGAATGCTAAGCCTGAGCATAAAACAGTAGAAGCTTAGGGACCAGCCTGAGTAGACAGGGTCATCTTCTTGAGGTCTGACAGTTCCTGATCAGGGTCATGACCAGGAAGTGTAGAGCTGAAAACTGCCTGGGAAGGAAGGAGTTACTCTGAGTAAGAGCTCTCAGAAGCCTGGGATTCTAAGCAACTGGAGAAGCTGGAGCAGAAGTTTCTCTGACAGCTGTCAGGGGCTGCTGCTACCTCTGAAGTGCAGCTTCCAGCCCTCCATCCTCAGTCTCGTTCATTTGATCGTTCTTTGTTCTGTTTTTGTTTGTGCATTTGAACAAATGCACATCGCTTTTCTGAGATAGACAAGTCAGCCCAAATGAGAAGCGAAACTGAATAACACTTGGCATCTGTCTCCTGGTGCTACCTTGCATCATCTTCATGATTCTGGTCAGACTCCAGACCAGGGCTGGCTGTGGGGTAAGGGGCAAGGACTTAAGGCAGCCTGGTGTCACCTGAATGTGTGCTATGGCTCAGAGTCTCACGCAGGAATCAGTCATTCCTCCAATGATAAAGATGGCAAGATGTCCTTGGCTCCATCCTCCCCATGCAAGTCTGGCCAAAATGAAATGGTGCTCCTTAGTCCTCTCTAGCATCCCTTTTCTGGGTCTTTTAATATCTAGGTTTTCTTCCTTGGCCTCTTTGAGTACAGGACCACCCATCAAAACCAACTGCCATAAAATGGTCTGTATTAGCAGTATATACTTTAGTGAGAACTACTCAAGTGGTGTTTCTAAATAAAAATATACTCAGAATTATTTTAAGTGGTGCACAGAAAATATTAGTAGTTATGAATATGTTAATGTTGATTAGATACAAAATAAAATTAATACAACTTTGTGACTTCTTCAGTATTAGTTAAAGTAGATAGTTAAAATTAAAACTAACTTAAATGTAAGTATTAAGTAATATTATTGATGAGACTTGGGTATAAAAAAAATAAAAAGCATTTAGAAGTAGGACTTTGCTGGAGCATGGTGGCCCACCCTTTTAATCCCAGAATTTTGGGCAGTTGATTCAGGGTCAGTCTGATCTACACAGAATTCCAAGCCAGTCAGGGCTACGTGGTGAGGCCCTGTCTCAAAAAAAAAGAGACACCTGTGTCAAACTTCTGCCTCTCAAGGCTCAGGAACCATTGCAGAAGCGGGGGCAGAAAGACTGTAAGAGCCAGAGGTGGTGGATGACCACAAAGACACCTGGGAAGTTACTCATATGCACTCACAGCAATGGTGACAGCATGCACAAGTCCCACATAAGTTCGAACTAGACAAGATCTCAGCATAGACTTGGGGAAGTATGCAATAGCCTGAAGACTATTGGCAACCAACTGATAATTGTTGGGAAAGAAAGAGGGATTTTTCTTTAAGGGTGTGACACTGGGTAGGTTGACTGAGTTCCAGAAGATGGATCCACAGTGAAGGGTATTTAGGGACACAAATTTGACTCAATGTATATAAATATATAGAATAAAGTACATGAAATTACGTGGGGTAGTAAGGGTAGGTATAGACAGTGGAGGGGGTCTAAATATGATCCAAATACGTCATATGAAATTCACAAAAATTAACCAAAAACTTATTCTTTAAAAAAAAGAAAAGTAGGACTCGCTAACTGAAATTTGGAGAATACACTGTGGATTACTTCCTTTACCTAACTTTATATGAAACCTAAATCTGGTGGAGAAGAAGGGGCGTATTCCTTATTAATTCCCATTCAGCAAGGCAGACAGGTGAGCTAAATGGAGGGGCACCTCCTGGCCCTGCGGAACAGAACCCACAGACAAGAGCTGGCATGGCTGAGATGTCAGGGCAGCCGAGTTTCAGCGGCGCGGTGATTGGGAGTTCTGCCAAGAACAAAACAGACTATCCCGCAGCTGTTATCTCATTTGTATGAGTAATATGAAAAATGATGCACAATTTAATATGCCATCTAATACTTTCATTCTTATCTCACCAGTAGGGCAGGTGGTGGCATTCGTGTTTGAAAGCCAATGCAGAATGGTACAGGGGAGGGCCCGAGAAATGATGCTAGCTGCTATTTGAGCCAAGTAAAATGAGATGAGCACAGAGATTATTTTATAAAGGCAATCTCACTTGTATCTTTGCCAGTGAGATCTTAATCACAGCCTACAATGAGAGTAGACACCCTTTCCTGGTTATCTGGGTGCAGAATGAATCCATCGCCAGCACTGGGAGAATGGTTATCTGTTATTTCACTTTTGAGAGACCAACAAGAACATTATCAGGGTGTTTGGAACCAAACGTGTGCAGCTCAGAGTGACAAAAAGAGGGAGGAGGTGACTCATCTCCAAGAAAGTGAAGATAATGCCACTTGCACAGGGAGGAGATGGATGGCATTGCTAACAGTGATTTCAGATACTGGGAACTGACCACGAATCTGTATGGCAGCCCATTTGCCTCAGGGGCAGAGAGAAATAAATAAGAGGAGCTGGATGCAGAAGGACAGCATGGATGAGAAAGTGATCATCGAAGCCCCTTCGACCTTAAGAGGAATGTGGTTAAATAAATCTTTCATAATTCTCTGTATTTGAAGATGAAGTACAGGAACCATCGGACAACCGAGGAACACAAATAACAGTTTCTATCTTTCTCTCATTTTCAATCTTATTTATCTTTTCTTATTTTCTTTCAAACAACAAAGATCTCACACAACCTTTTAACAAGCAAAACTGTTAAGAGAGTAAAAAGGAAAGACATAGATTCCTCCATGTTAAAGAAACTGAAAGAGCTTAACTACTATAACAGAGTGCATTAAGCCAAAATAATCATGTCTGTGATTCATAAGAATAAAAATATCAGGTTAACAACCCAAAACTCTACGACAGCATTTCTGTGAGCCCCAAGTGCTTTTGAATTACAACTACTCTTTCTTGTGGCTAGAGAAATTACTTTGTTTTTCTCCTGTGAAGTCTGAAGTCCAAAATGTTTTGGTTTGATTTGGTTTTTGGTTTTCTTGAGACCGTCTTACACTGTAGCCTAAGCTTACCTGGAAATCATTATGCAGTGGATCTAGCCTCAAACTCACAACAATTCCCAGCTTCCTGAGAGCTAGGACTGAGGTATGACCTAGCACACTTGGCTGTGAAATCTAAAATGTTAATGTATAATCTATTTCTCTTTGTCTCGTCCCTCTTTCTTTCTTTCTCTCTCTCTCTCTCTCTCTCTCTCTCTCTCTCTCTCTTCTTTTTTGTTGCTTTTCTTAACATCTACATTCATGGAATTATTGGTCATAAAGATATTATTTGTAACAATTCAACCAAGCAGAAATCTATTAAATATCTAATCAATAGCTTCCTTCTACCTTCAAACTCACCCCTACCCTAAGGTAACCAATGTCAACAGCTTGAAGTATTTGTCTTCATAACTTCTTCTGGCTATCAACAATATACAATTAATTTTGCTATAATGTAGGTGCTTTCAAGTCAAGAATACAAACTTAGGTCATGCTTCTTAAGTGAGGTTTTTAGTATGCTCTACTATAAATGGACTGTAAGATATTCAGTTACCCTTGATATAATGAAGATTCATGGTCCCCAACTTCTCATCTTAATATTTCATAATCACTACTGCAATAGCTACTTTTGTGTAGGCCTCCATGTATATTAGTATCTTTCTTTCTTTGAAATAACGGTAATATCAGATTAAAGGATATGTGTGTCTCTATTTAAAAGATATATATTTAAATTACTTCCCCCAAATGTGACAGCTGCTCACATTCCTAGAAATAGTAAATGAAGTTCATTCGCCTACACCAAGACTCTGAGACTCCAAGATTTGGCCATTCTCACTCATCTTACATCTTACCATTCCATAAGCAAAGACAATGCTTCATTGATTCATTTTGCATTTCCCTGTTTCCAGCAAGGTTTGCAGCCTTTCAGGTGTTTATTTCCCACCTTTGCTTGCATGGGTGTGGCTTGCCTTTGCATTTCTTTTCAATGGCTATATGCCTTTTCTTTACTGCTTTACAAACTCCAAGCTTTTGTCTATCAGATGGGGCTTAGGTATTTATCTATTTTGATTTTATGTGTATGAGTGCTTTGCCTATATGCATGTAAGCAGACTCATGTTGTTCAGTGTCCAGAGGGGCCAGAAAAGGGTGTCAGATCCCCTGGGGAACAGATGCTTGTTAGCCACCATGTGGGTGCTGGGAACTGAACTCAGGTATTCTCAGGTTAAGTGCGCTTAACCACTGAGCCAGCTCTCTGGACCCCAGTCATGAATATTTTCTCACAGTCTCTAGGTTTGATTTATAGTACCATGTGACTGAAAAAGTTTTAAATATTTATTTCATTAAATATGTCAATGTTTTCTCTTTGAATTATGTTTCCTGGCTTATTTTAGAAAATCTTTCCCACCCCATGGACTTTTTTTTTTCTAATATCTGGGGACTTTTTTGAGAAAATAGGATGACACTACGCAGCCCAGGCTGGTCTCAAACTCAGGATCACTCTCCCAAGTACTGGACTTACAGGCATCACTGCCACCCAGTTTTTTTTTCACATTCTTAATTTTGCTTTATTAAACTCCATAAAATAGAGCAATAGGTTAGGTCTAGTCAGGTCATTTAACTTGGAGATCTACTGAAATCATTTCTTCATAATCTGGCCCTCTTCGATAAGCAAATGAATAATCCTTTCATTTCTCAAAAAAAAATAAAAACAGGAAATCATAAAACAATTGAACTAGAAACTGGAGAGATGGTTCAGTAAGTAAAAGCACTTGCCATGCAAGTGTGAGAATCTGAGTCACAATCCCAAGAAGGCATATGAAACCAGGTGCAGTAGCACACATCAATAATCCCAGTGCTCCTAAAGCAAGATGGGACACAGAGAGAAACAGGAGAAGCCCCAGAAGATTGTGGACTAGTTAGCCTGGTGTATGTAATAGTAATCAAGAGATACCACCTCAAACAAGATGAAAGACTAGAACCAACCCCTGCAGTTGTCCCTCTAACCTCCACACAAGCCCTGTGACATGTACGTAGACACACACACACACACACACACACACACACACACACATACACATACATACATTTTTAATATGGAAAAATAAATAAATATGCAGTCTTTGGTAGGGGTAAAAGAAGAATGATCAAAAATAGGAAAAAATCAAGCCACATGTGGTGGCACATGCCTTTAATCACAGCACCCAAGAGGCAGAGGCACGCCTGTGAGTTTGAAGCCAGCCTTGTCTATGTAGTAAATTCCAGGCTAGCCTGGTCTACATAATGAGACCCTGTATCAAAGAAAAGAAATTAGGTTTGTCAAGAGCCCAGGAGGTAAATACCTGGCCTTCAGCTGACTATCTGTACTGATTTCCCCAATCTGATATCTGATTCCTGGTTGAGTCCCTCCAGTGCCTCTCCCAGACCCTTGTACCTCCTCATGTGTACTTTTCTGATTATATATATGTATGCATGAGTCTTAAGCCTTTAACAAATACCTCCCCAACTAGAAAAGTAACCAAGAACAAATAAGAAGGAATTAAGGATCAAAATTCAACTCCTATAAATATAGTCCACGTGCAATTAGTAGTTTACATTTCACCCATTTGTATAATGAAAAATACTCAGTTCATTCACAAGGTGATTAAATTACTTTCAGAGAAACTTTTTCAGTTTCAAGTACCAATCAAAGAACCCTTAAGTCGTAATTAGCTGAGGCAGAAACCATTGAGCCTGCAGGAAATCTATTTACCCCATCTGGTCACTGGATGGTGAAAATTAGCTGCTCCTGAAATGAGTTTTGTCACAGTAATTAGCAACAACGATATCAGGGAAAGTGAGGGGCTCTCCGAACATCTCATCTGATCCATACACCCACTTTACAGATAAAGACTTCCAAAAAAGGTTAAGTAAATAACCTGTAGGATTCAAATCAGGAGTTCTCAGTAGAACTTATTATACATTTACCAATATCACAGCACCCACTCCTTAGGAAACATAGAAAATAAAGTCATGTGGTTACTGTCATCCAAAATGATGACATATATTCTTACTTTCCACGGATCTGCGCTTTAGATCGCTTCTTTTTTCTCAGTTTTATGGATCCTATAGACTGTCTTTAGACTGCACCAAAATCATCATCTTCCAAAAGATGGCTGCAGTTGGTTATGAAACTTCAGAGATTTGTGTTTAGTAACATCCTAAGCGATGGTGACTTCCTGGATGAGGAGAGATTGGAGGGAGGCTGAACTCAGTCTGAGAGGAACTCTGCTGCCTATACGAGTAACAGTCGGAATGCTTCCACATGCGGAAGGTGGCTTTACTTGGATTCTGTCAGTAGGCTTTCAGCAGGATGACTTCTGTCCTGGCACCTACTGAGATACCCTCACTCTGACTTGGGTTACCAGCCAGGAGTGATGACTTGTCCGTATTTAGAGTCACTTAGGAGACATACTTCCTGCTGTGTCTGCTGGGTATTTCCAGAGAGATTTAACTGAGGCAGAAAGACCCATTCTGGGTGTGGCAGCCCGTTCCATGGGTTGGGGTCCTGGATTAGACAGACAGGGAGTATAAACCAGTATTCATGTCTCTTTGCTTCCTGTCTGAAGCTGCAGTGTGACCAACTGCCTCAAGCTCCTGTTGCCACAGCTAGGGCCTCTCTCACTGCCAGGCCTTCCCACCATGAGGGACTGCGTCCTCTCAAAGTTGGAGCCAAAATAAGCCCCTCTTTCCTTAAGTTGCTTCTGGCAGGCATTTTGGAACTGCAATGAGAAAAATAACAAGTATACATGCAACTCACGGCCATTCTTTCTTTCAATATTGAGCTCCTTTGGATCTGGTTTCTCTCCAGTCAACCTTTCCGTCCCTCCTATAACATTCACTTCCCAATAGTGCCAGAGACACTCTATGTGGCATCCCCACCCTACCCGCTTCTCTTATGCACACACACACCCCTTTGGATTCTGCAGCTACTGACAACTTGGCAACGGACATGCTCTGCCAGGCTTCCTGCACAGCCCACAACTCCTCACTGGCTCCTATCCAGGGTAAGAAACACAGTGATTCTCAGCCAGGACTGATCCCATCCCCCATGGGATGTTTTGGAAATTTTTAGACATGTTAATTGGTTGTCACAGTGATGGGAGTTATATTACCCATGGATTTTATTTTACTTGGAGATAGTAAAGAGAACTTCACAAATATTTACCACATAAAGGAGCCGTTAGTTTTCATAGGGCCAAGGATTTCTGCCTTCAGCTAACTACTTTTCCACCTTCTTCCCAGGACAGCACTGTGCTCAGAACACTGACCCCTTCCTGCTTTTCTCCAGTTTCTAGTTTCCCTCTCCCTTCTCCCAGTCTGGAAAACCTCACCCAGTGTGCCGTGCAGGAAGTCCATCTGTGTTTCCTCTTACTTCCCTGCCCCCAAGGCCCCTCACAGCCTCAGATTTCACAAGCCAAAGGCTGGCCAATGACTCTGTTATCATTTCTCTTTTCTGGAGCAAGTGTACTCTAGGATACAGTTGCCCAGATAGGTTGACTATCTCCAAGTAGACATGTACAGGTATCTCTAAGAGTTACCCCACAACACAATCAAGAAGGACCTGATTACCATGTGGCCATTTGGACTGGCTTCCAGTATGAATTCATGACTCAATCATAGCCACATATTAGGATACTTACACAGATATTAAATGAGCCTCACATTGCTAAAAATTTCAGCACCATCAAAAGCCAGCAGACTTCTAAATAAGAGGATTCTTGTCAAGCATCTGCCTTGCACTTTCCTATCCTATGCACACAGAGGGCTCTGACTCTCCCTCTGGTCTTGTCACAGATTCCTTTAATCCAGTTTGTGTAGAACCCACTGCTCCTGCTTCTTTTCCCTTCAGCAATTTTTATAGATTTCCATGTCGATGGAGTAAGAGCTGTGAGTTCACTCTGCATGTCTTCCCACTTGTCACCAAATTTCCTCTGGACATACGTTTTCTCAAAGTCACTCCTATGCTACCAAAGTTTGGCATTATGTCTCCACATTAGTTCCCAACAGCCAATATCTAAACAAAGAAAAATAAGGTAGAAATAAAAGAAAAATAACAACTTACTACAATAGGTAAGACAACTCTGAAATGACACATCTCTTAAGAGTTTCTAACCACATAAATCTAGTTCAATCTCCTCCAAAGGTTAAAGAGGAAGCCCTATGAATTTAAATGGGACACATGCATCCAAGACGGTAGTATGCTAGTAAATGTTTAATAACTGCATCTCCAAGAGATATAAGAAAAGTTGACATATAGCATTTGTAAGTTTTTGTGGGATGATCTTGATGATCTCAAGGTACCACTGTGAATTCACTCAAGACAAAATAGAGAAGGAATCGACACAAATCTCTCTCGCACCACAGAGTGCCTGCCACAGGCTCCAGTCCCAAGTCATCAGTCAGGCTCAGGTTGGCAGATCTGAACTTTCCAAGTAGACTAGAAATCACATTTTCATGCGTGGTGTCTCTATTTCCCAATATTTGTTACCATTTCAAGTACATTTAAGACATTGTAGTGGTTAAAGATGTACAGGCCATGTGTCTCTAAATTTGGACTCTTGATCTGGACCAGAGAGTCTCTGGAGTGATGATACATGAAGGAAAATTTTGCCTCAGATCTTTGTACTTTCTGCATCATAAAAGCAAAGCATCAACATTTCAGAAAAATCACCTTACTGTCTTAGTTGATTGCTATACAACAAAATGCTTGAGACTAGGTAATTTATGCAGAAAAGGGTTTACTTTGCTCACAGTTTATGAGGCTGGAAAGATCAAACAGCTACCACATGTTGTATGGTATAAAATCATAAGGGCATGTATACACATGCGGAAGAAAGAAAAAGAGGCTACCTCATCCCTACAATAAAAGAAAATCAACCTGTCCATAAGAAGAGATCCTTCAAGGGACCCATCACCTCAGCACAATCCCATTAAGATTAGGACTCAATATGTGCTTTCATGGAAAAAAAAAAAAAACATGTTGAAACTATATATTTGCCTTTATTTTCTGGTCTCACTCATTTGCATTCAGCCATTCATCTCAAAGAACATTCTGGGCTTTCTATTACTCTGCCAAAGCATTTCTGGTCACTACATTGGAAGACCTCACAGGTAGAGACCAATTCTTTGATCTTTTCAACAATATCCACAATATTGGGTAAGTATGAGAAGAATTGATGATAATAATGACTGAGGGGGCTAAAATACTTTGAAAGGCATGAGACTCCAAGTTTGCTGAAGCTCGGGGCTTCTGTTGTGCCCTTTCCCTCCTCTCCCATTCTTTTCATGACGCTTTATGAATATTCCATGTCACTCAGCAGCTGCAAGAGATGGATGACTATGGAAGCAAAAGATAACAGGCAGAAGCAGAGAGAATTTTCCCTTGCCTGCAGCAGGCAGCTGAATACATTTTTCAAGCCTGAAGCATCGCAGAAACAGAATGATTCTTTTAAATGCCCTTTCTTTTATTTTTATTCATTTGCTTTTCATGTCTTTTTTTTAATTGCTCATTTTGCTTAAGGAGCCTCGAGGCACAGGCACAGCAAAGTATCATTAATTAAAATATTTAAAATTATAGCTGTGGTGACAAAGCTCCTGAATAAACCCAGGCAGCACAGACAACAAACACAATTATTATCCATAATAACAGCCAAATCATCCCCACCGCTCTCTACCCAGAAACAATGCATCCTTCCTGAAGTGCTAAGTGGCTGTGACAATGAGCAAATCACCACTATCCAAAACAGGACTAGACGGGACCTGAGACAGCTCTCAGGCTGTGCCAGACCCAGCCGTCCCTCCCCCTTCACCGCACCCCACATGAAGGCTTTCTGAGCAGAAAGATGCTGTGTGGCAGCTCTTCCCAGCTTTTCTCTAGGAATCTAGTGGGGTTCAACAGTGAATCAGCCTGGGATGCCCATGAGTGCACCATAAAAACATGTTAGTGATTCCCCTGCACCTGGAAGACTCCTCCACAAAAAATTATTCCCATAAAATAAGCTTGCAAGAGTGGATATTATAATAATTTATAATATTAGTGTTTAAACACAGGAATGCATAGAGCAGCACCAATTTCATTCAAAATGATGAAGAGAATCATTTATTTGTTCATTCATGTATGCATTAGCTCACTCCAGATTTATTGAGCCCCTACCTTGGACCAGACTCTAGGCCACTTCTTTTCTAAGCAAACCTGTGATACTAACATGGAAGACTCAGTCCGCAGCCTAGGTGAGCACAGAGTTCAG
The DNA here is from genome assembly GCA_035773235.1 of Eospalax fontanierii. Classification (NCBI taxonomy): domain Eukaryota; kingdom Metazoa; phylum Chordata; class Mammalia; order Rodentia; family Spalacidae; genus Eospalax; species Eospalax fontanierii. Next base: position 116,445,134 of record CM069526.1, read on the forward strand.
TGAAAGAGATGCAGAGTACAAGAACAGAGGAAAGGAACATGGGGTCATGGAGAGTCATGGGAGGAGCTACCTGGCTTGAATCCCAAAGGTGCTCAGATGATGCTACAGGTGTCCCTGTGCATCCCCTTGGAAATTATCACATTCCAATAGGCTCAACACTTGCAACCTCTGAGCCCAAGGGCTTTCCCCAGGTGACATATAAACTCTGCCTGCTTAAATTGCAGACCAGAAGTACCAAAGAATTAGCAGATCCTGAAAGCAGTCCTCAGCCAATTACTGACAAAGTTAGTGGGTAAATATTCCAGAAACCTGTTCCACAGATAGGACCACTCAGAAACAGGTTCTACACTAGTTCCCAGAATTCCCTAAAAGGGTTAAGTCAACTGTTCCCAAGGATGATTTGTTATGGTGACTTCCAAGGCCTCTCCTTTTCTTACATTGATTGATTAACTGATTGATTGATTGATTGATTGATTGATTGATTGATTGTGTTTGTGTTCCTCTGTGTGTGTGTACCACAACCAGCACATATCAGAGGACAGTTTGCAGGAGTGAGATCTCTCTTTTCATCATGTAGGTTCCAGGGATTAAATTCAAGTCATCAGGCTTGGTAACAAGCGGCTTTACCCACTGAGTCATCCCAATGGCCAACTTCCCTATCTCCCCATGCACATCCCCAATCTCCACGAGACTTTCATGGCATCACCTCCTAAATGAACTGTTTGCACCAAAAGTATTTGTCTCATAGTCTGTCACTGGGCTATCTCAAACAAAGTGTCTCAGTTCTAGGCAACAACATGGAAAAAGACTAGACAAAGAGGAGAATAGATAGACATGAACTGCAAGGAGAATAGATATGAACCGCAGTTGCTTATCTGGGAAGGGCAAGTGGGAGAACTGGTCCCTGCAGCAGTGACACTAAGATTAAAGACCCTTCTTGAAGTTGTTTCCTATATGTGCCTTTACACAAGGAACACTCATAGAAGCAACAAACTGTTCAGGTTAGATGTACAAAATTCCCTACATTGCCCCTGTGTTTCACGCAGAGACCCAGCTTGGCTCTTCCATCTCATTTTATTCCACTTCCTTAAGTAATTTGGCACAGGAATGGCCTCTGCACAGCCAGCTTCCAAGATGGCTCCCTCTGACCCTGTTTCACCCCAAAAGCCCTATGAAATCCCTCTCCGTATTGTTTGTGATGGTCTGTATGGTCAGCAGAATAGGGGAGAAGCGACAGCTGGAGGCTAGTTTATCAACGGCACCATGCGTTCTGTCCTGCCTTTCCTCTTGTATCACTTGCTCTGGAAAAAGCTAGTTGAAATTTATGTGAGCACGTCATATTGGGAGCAGATCCTTGAGCCAGCCCCAGGGAAGCCTTCAGAATACTAAAACCCTAGGCAGCATCTTGATTTTGATCTCAAGGGAGACTGTGACCTAGAACTACCAGGTAATGCGCTCCAAGATTTCAGCCTCTCCAGGGTTATGTGAGATAACAAATCTTAGTTGTCTGAAGTTACCAAATATTGGGATATATCATTATGCAATAGACAACTAATACATGGTCACATCCCCCCATCCCATCCAACCTAGCCCCACCTCTCAATCAATGAACACAAGAGAGGAGGACGGATGCTGCTGCAGAAGGTAACAAATGGACATCCGAAGACCATCCGGAAGGAGACCGAAGGTATGTTAGACTTTTCAATACTATGAGAAAATGCCTGTCATAAACAACTTCAGGAAAAAAAGGTTTATTTGAGCTCATAGCTGCATATGTTTTAGTCCGTGGTCGGTGGTCTCCGTTGTTCCTGAGACAAAGTGAAGCAGAGAACATCATGGAGGAAGGGGATAGTGGAACAAAGATTTTCAACCTATGGCAACCAGAGAGCAGACAGACTGAAAAGAGTTGGAGCAGGAACTAACCCCAGGACAGACCCCCAGTGATCTAATTCCTTCAGCAGAATGCCAAAGACTCCACTGCCTGCCAAAGCAGTGCCTGAAGGGGAACATTTCACATTTAAGCCATAACAGAAGGTGGTAGGCATTTAGAAATATGAACTCTAGTGTCTACACCATTAGAAAAATTGGTCTAGAGCTCCCAGATATGCCGGTAAGTTGTCAGGATGGAAGCTGGTGGGGAAACTGTTGTGAAGAAACAGGCCAAAAAAGTGTATGTATAATTGGAATTACTCTGTTCAATTCAAAGAGGAGAGAGGGTTAGTCCTAGTTGAACGAAAAGGTGGGTTACAAGGAGCCAAATCTGTGGTAGATTTTCCTGAGGCCTAGAGAGATGTTCAACAGTTAAGAGCACTGGCTGCTCTTGCAGAGGACCTGGGTTCAATTCCCAGCACCCACATGGCAGCTAACAACCATCCATAATTCCAATTCCAAGAGATCTAATGCCCTCTTTTGACCTCTGCAGGAACTGTACAACATGGGTGCACTTGAATACATGTGACAATACACTCATACACATAAAATAAAATAATTTTTAAAAGACCTAAGGAAGCCAATTTTAGCTTCTCATAGAACAAATTGGTCCATTATTTAATGGCTTAAAATAATAAACATTTATTTTTTTCACAGTGTCCATAGGTCTAAAATTCAGAATCTGCTTAGCTAAGTAGTTCTGGAAATCTATACAAGAATATTTATCACAATGTGGTTTATAACAGAAAATATTACGAACCACCTAAATGTACAGTAACTATGTATCTGTTAAAAATAAAATTTAAGAAAAATTTAGTAATGTGAAACCACTCATAATATCACTCAAAAAGAATGCTGTAAAATTGTAAATATAGAACGATCCAGTTTTACTAAGATTTTTAAAGCATCCAGAAAGACTAGAAGTGCAGATGTCCAATGGTAACTTAATTACCCAAGTTACTTATTGCTAAGAATACCTCCCAAAATAACAGACTCAACACTCAAAGCACTCACCTTCAATGTGCTTAGAATTCTGTAGTCTAGAATCAGGTGTGTTCAACCCTTTGACATTTGGACACCAGGTTGTCATCGACAAAGATGTCATCAAGAGCCATATAATTGAGTTACAAAAAAATCACAATGTCTCATCACATTTTAAGTAAGTTTATAGTTTTGTGTTGGGCTGCATTCATAGCTATCCTTGGCCATATGCAGCAGCATGCAACCCTCTGGCTGCAGGTGGGACACAGGTCTGCTGATATTCTGAGCTCACTTATACATCTGTAATCACCTGTTAACATGACTGGGACTAGAAGCCCAGGAAGGCTTCACTAACTGGCCCCTGAGAGAAGTGGTGCCTGAATATCTCTGTCTTTGTCTCTGTCTCTGTCTGTCTCCTTTCTCTCTCTCTCTCTCTCTCTCTCTCTCTCTCTCTCTCTCTCTCTCCCTCCCTCCCTCCCTCCCTGTAACCTTTGCCACATAGCAGCCATAGTTCAGGACTCCAAACAGAAGTATTGTAAGAGGATTAACAGACATCTATACATATGTGTACATCATATGTAGCACATATTACGTACATGTGACATACATGGTATATGCTGTTTACAGAAAGAAATTTTAAATATTTAGCTATTGTGATTGTGGGGATAAGACTGAAATTTCGGGTAAGAAGCAATGCTGTAGTTATGAATCTGAATTCCTTAGGCAGCAAGTAGAAACTGTTGGGGTTTCTCTGTTGTTAGATTAAGAGAATCCTTCCTTTCTAAAAAAACCTAAGCATTTGCTCTTAAGGCCTTCATGTGATCAGATGAAGGTGATCTCTGTGATGCTTTCTCCAATTTACCCAGATCTACAGAGTTAAATGTCAACTGCAGTGAGAAAACACTTCCACCAGCTAGACTAGTGTTTGACCAAGCGACTGGGTACCATAGCCTACTTAACAGAGTGTATAAAATGAACCGTCACACAACCAAGCACAGAGTCACCATGGGATGAGCTACAGAAGGGCATGAATTCCCAGAAGTCTCGTTTCCTGGGAGGTCACAGACAGTATGTGGGTGGCAAGGTGCCCCTTTTTGTGATTTGCCTGTTTTACATTTTCTGCAAGAGCGTATATATAACATTTAGGAACAATGATAAATGTTATATAATGATTCATGCATGACCATATTTAAAAATTCAAGATATTAAAATACCAAATGCAAAATCAGCAAATCTCCAGAATCCTCACCAATCAGAAATGATTAGTGCTAACACTCTGTGATCATACTGACAGATGCTCTCTGATATTTAGTCAGAAGTTAGAAAAGAGAAAGAAGAGAAGACGAGGAAAGAGTCAGAATCCTCTACACTGGGCTCAGCCTATGAATGTTGTTTTCTCTTGAATATAATGTAAGAGAAAGGAACTGAAGGGGCTGTGTAAGATTCACAGTTCATCAAATATTTCTTCAGCCACAACAGATATTAACACCTAAACATTAAGGTTTAAAATGTAAATGGCCTGTGTTACAGCTCAAGGGTAGAATGCTTGCCTAGCGTACCTGAGGACCTCATTCATCACGAGTACTGGAAAGAAGGAAGGAAGGGAGGGAGGAGGGAGGGAGGGAGGAAGGAATGGAGGGAGGGAGGGAGGGAGGGAGGGAGGGAAAGAGGAAGGGATGGAGGGAGGGAAAGAATGAGGAAGAGAGGGTAGAAGAATCATCTAGAGATTGCAGTCATGATTCTAACTGGAATTGCACCTAGTCTTGAGCAACTTGCTATTACGAGGGATAAAACGCTCACACTTCTGCTTCCCATCCCTACCTCTCAGTGTCTACTGTTCAGGTTGCCTTGGCTTCATCAGAGTTTATAATAATAGCATCCATTCTGCAGTTATCCCTTGGCTGGTATCTTGATTTAGGTATCACTTGAATGTCTACCTTAAAAACCTTATGTAAAGGTTTGACCAATAGGGTGCAGTGTTGGCAGGTGCTTCTAATCTTGGTAGATGGGGGCTTAGTGGAAGGTTCTTAGTAGTACGAATGTGTCTTCCAAAGGATGCATACTCTCTCTGTCTCTCTCCCTCCCTCCCTCCCTCCCTCCTTCCCCTCTCCTCTCCTCTCCTCCCTCCACCCCCACAGCTCTATGTGACCACTTGCTCCCTATATTCCTGTCATTTTTATGTGGCCTCTTCATCAGAAGTCCAAACCAGTAGGTCTACTCAATCTCGAACTTCCAAAACTGTGAGTTTAAATAAGCTATTAAGTTAGTATCTCCAAAATGTTGTTGTAGTAACAACACAGGGATAAATGGTTCTTCGTTTAAATGAATCCATCCATTTTGCACCAGCAGACCCTTTTTGATCAACTTGCCAAACCTGACATCATCATCAATGAGCTCTGGTTTTATGCAAGCAGGTGTCTCAGGTACCCGACACCTTCCGTTACTTCATTTTTAAGACTGCTTGCCTGGGGCCTTCATATGTGGACAACTGCTGCTTGAATATAATTTTTAGGTCTCTCTAAATCTCAGAACTTTATAAATACTTCACTATTCTCGTTCAACTTGGAAAATTACCATAGTGTATCTGAGGATGCCCTAATCTTTCTTTTACTATCAAGGACTACTTTGTGCCTGTGTGCCTGAGGAATTCCTTCTTTATTCTTTAAGTTTAATAATTTAACCTAGAAAAATCCTTGATGTCTGTCATTCTGAATTTGTTTTGCATGGATGCAAAGCACCCTTCTAGCGGCAGATCTGAATCTCCTGAATTCTTTCCTGTGTCCCTTTGTTTCGTCTCTGCTGCAGGGACACCAATTACCTTCGTTTGAAACAGCTTTGTCTCTCTTCTTTCTAATTACTTAACCTTTTTTCTTCTACATTCAGTGTGGTTATCTCTAGCTTCCTTTTCATGCCATTAAATCAGTTTTTAGCTGTGTCTATTCTATGCCTTGCTATTTTCTGTAACTTTAATTCAGTTCATTTCCTTAGGTCTGCAATCTCATTTTACAACTCATTCTGTTGTTTTATCATCTCATCTTAGAGTTCTTGTTTTATTACATTTATATTCCCGCTAATTTATTCTCTAAGAGACGGCATTCATGGGGAAGCCGTTTCACTCGTCCCATTTCTGTTTCTTTTTGATGGGGCTCTTCACCCGGATTTTCCACATCCACTCTGGACTTTCTGACTGATTGGTTTTCCTGCAGTAACTCTGCCTCACTGTTCTGTCATTCCTTTTCATCTTGAATATGCATAATGTGAGCAGACCTGTCTTTGTCTCTCTCTGGGACCAATTCACCTTCCCCAGCTCTGAGTTCATTCTGAGCCATAGGTGTTGCTGGTTCAACCACTTTTCTGTCTGTCAAACCTGGCAGAGTTCAGGTAGGAATTAGTCGTGCTCTTGTTAAGGGACGCATGCTTCAGAATTTCTTCTGGGAGTCCATTTAAAGTGTAGGACCAAGGCCTACTCTTCACAGCTGAGGGGATGGCACATCCTTGGGGGTTTTGGAACCCTCCACCCAAGCCCGATGTCTTAGAAAGCAGCAGTCCTTCTGTGCTGGTGAACTGTAAATCACCTTTCCAGAAAATAATTTGGCAATAGACGTCAAGATGTTAATATTTATAACTTCGATTCTACAATATCTCTTCTGAGATTCTAACTGAAAACAGAAAAGAAGCAAAGATTTGTTTGGGAAGAAATTCTTTGGAGTACTGTGTATAATGGGAATAAATTGATAACAAGTTGATGTTCAACAGAGAAGTATGTTGTGGTAAAAGCTGCAGCTGTGAAGAGCTTTTGTGATATGCTTAAACGCTTATGTTTTATATTGAGAAAAATCAGAATTGAAATTTGACATAGAGTAATCATGTCATCAAAACGTATAAGTGGGTTAGTGAAATGTCTCAGCTGGTAAAAGTACTTGCTGCCAAGTGTGAAGACCTGAGTTTGACCACCATGATCCACATGGCAAAAAGGCATGTGCCATGTCATGAGCGCACACACACACACACACACACACACACATACACTCACATACACAAAATAAATAAATAAATATAATTTTAAATTTTAATACTTAAAACCACACCTACAAACCCCAGGAGGGCAGGAACCGTGACTGGCTTCTTCACCTGTCCTAGCCAGAATGTAACATGCTGCAGGCATGCAAAAGATAAACAACAACTACTCACTATCAAATGAGTAAAATGAATTCAGCAAAAGAAAATGATCTCATGCTTTGTTAGGAGTTCGATGTCTATGTTTCCCCTAAAGTTCATGTGTTTAAGGCTTGGTTCCCAGTGCAGTTATCAGAAGTGGAATCTTTGGGAGATGATTGGACCATGGGGGTGACCTCATGAATGGATCACCGTCCATGAATTTATGGCTTAATGAGTTGGTTACTGGGTACCAGTGAGATTTGGAGGTAGGGTTTGTCTGGAGGAAGCAGACAAGGCAAAGGCACATTCTATCTCAGACCCTTCCTCTCTCTTTGCTTCCCAGTTGCCATGAGACACACCACACACTTCCACCATGATGTGTACCCTCTCTACAAGCCCCAAAGCACCAGGCCTACCAACCACCGACCAAAACCTCTGAAGCCCTCAGCCAAAATACATTTAGCCTCTTTCAGCTGATTTTTCTCAAGTGCTTTGTTAAAGAAAGCTAAGTAACACAGATTCAACAACAAAACTAATTATGCTTAGGAATGGCTGTGTCATGCTTTTGACTGGGAGAAACTATGAAATATTTGTCTCTCTGCAATAAAGCCTTTCACAGAAACCAGTTTGTAGAGCATCATCTCATTTTCTCTACTCTTATCCTCTCTTTGACAGAAACTTTAGAAGAAAAAAAAATTAACACCTTATTGCCAAGCATGATAGATACTTATAATCCCAGCACTCAGGAGGCCGAGACAGTCAAATCACAAGTCTGAAGCAAGCCTGAGCTAAGCAGGGAGTTCGAGACCAGTGACCAGACCCTGTTTCAAAACAGCAGTAACAAAAAGGATTTTATTAAAGTCTAATTATCATGTCATACAATTACTATGCTCTAAGTGTAGAATTCAATAACACTGGATGACCTTATAGTGTGAGGAAGCCACAATCCAGTTTTAGAGCACATTCAGGATGGGGGAAAAAAAATCCCTTCAATTTCTTTCATAGCCTTGCTTAAGATAACCACTCACCAGCCTTCTGCTGATAGAATTTGTCCTACCTGGGCATATCATGCAAACAAATTTACGCAAAATGAAGTCCTTATGCGTGCAGTGCATTCCTTCTATTGCCGAATAACATTCCATGTATGGATCTAGCAAATGTTATGAAGCCATTGGATGACATTTGGATTATTTTCAGGGACTATTCTGAGTCACATTGCTAAGAACTCCTCATCTAAGCCTTTGTATCAAGCCGTGTTTTCACCCCTCTTAGGTAGACTCCTGGAAGTAGAAACGCCGGCTCATATGGTAAGCTTCTGTGTAACTGTTTTCTTAAGACAAGATCTCACTGTGTAGGCCTGGCTGTCCTGGATCTTGAGGCAATCCTACCTCTGCCTTTTAAAATGCTGGGATTACCAAAATGAGCCACCACATCCTTTTAGAAATGCCAAGGTGAAGACAGGTGTGATGATCCATGTCCGTAATCTCAGTTCTCAGGAGGCTGAGATAGGAGATTTGTCCTGAGTTCAAGGTGAGCCTGGTGAGCAAAGATAGTGAGTCTGAGGCCCCTTGAACCTCAAAGTGAAACTCTGTATCAGAAAATAATAATAATAAAATAAAAGATGGTAAGATCTATAAGATAAAACAGTAGCAAAGTCCTTTCCAAAGTGGCGGTAGCATTTTATACTCCCATGAGCAATGCATGTGGGTTCCAATTTCTCAATAACCTATCTGGAACTGGAAAGGTGACTCAGTAGTTAAGAGCACTAGCTGCTTTTGCAGAAGACTCAGGTTCAGTTTCCAGCACCCACTGGTAAATAACAGCTAACTGTCTGTAACTCCAGTTCCAGGGGATCTGATGCCCTTTTCTGGCCTCAATGAGCATACATGCATATGGTGCACTTACATGCATGCAAAACACTCTTACACATGAAATAAAATAAATTTAAAAAATAAATCTCTGGTCAGCACTTCAATTCCTATGAACCGTTTACTTTAATATAGCCATTCTAATGGTTTTACAGAGGTCTCAGGCTTATTTTTTCAGTTGTATTTTCTGGTTGTGTGATAATGTTGACTACTTTTCACATACTTACTATGCAATTGGTAAAAAAAAACCTATCCGTGTATATTGTTCAATTTTTAGCTGTAATACCTTCTCATTATTGAGTTTGAAGAGTTCTTTATATATTCTGGTTAGAAGTTGTTCATCAAAAATACTATATGCAAATGCTTTCTCCAGGCCTGTGGCTTGTCTTCACATTCTCCTAATTACATCTCTCGAAATGCAAAAGTTTCAATCTTAATGATGTTTTCTGGTTTTTTTTTTCTCTTTTAACCTTTAGTTTTTGATATATTTAAGAATTCTTTGAAAACTTAACAACACAGACGTTTTCTCCTATGATTTCTTCCAGAAGTTTAACAATTTATTTCTCACATTCAGTTAATCTTTAAGTATGACGAAGCACAAGTGGACACATTTTTTTTCAGATACATATTTAGCTACACTATTTTTTGAAAAACATTCTTATTAAATAATTTTGTCTTTTTAAAAAAATCATTGGTCACAAATGTAAGAAATCTCAGCTCTGTCCCATTGATCTATATATCTGTCTTGCAGTTCAAAATTGGTTTTGCTCTTCTAGGTTTTTAATTCCAAGTAAATTTCAGAATCACATCACTGACTGGGAGGGATTGCATTAAATTTTTAAGGGAAGAACTGAGACCTTCTAATCCCTGAACACAGGATGTCATTAGCAATTCATTGCTATTTATTAGTATTCTGTTATTATTTTGTAAATATTAAGAGGGAGAGTGTTTTATTTTTAAGCAGTTTGTTACTTGGATATATAGAAATATCATTTTTCTTCTATATTGAGATTATATCCTACAACCTTGCTAACCTTGTTTATTAGTTCTAGTAGTTTCTTCATAAACTCCATAGGATTTTTTACACATTGGATCATACCATCTATGAATAGAGACAGTTTTATTTTTAATGTTCCCAATCTAGATGCCTTCATTCATTCATTCATTCATTTTTGCCTTATTGCATTGACAGAACAATATGGTACAAGATGGGTAGACATGACAAAAGAAGGACATCCCTGTCTTATTCTTGGTCTTAGGAGAAAAGCATTCACTCTTCTAGCATTAAGTACAAAGTTCTCTCTAAGTTTTTATAGACCCCACAATGAAGCTGAGGAAGACTCCTATTCCTGTGTTGCTGAATGTCTTTCATCTTGGAATGAGTCTACAACTTTATCACATGCTTCCTTCTGCATATATTAAGATAATTAATGTCTTATTTTTCTTTTATTTTTAAGATGATGCATGAGATTAGTTGATTTTGGATGTTTAACAACTCTTCACATACGTTAGAGAAATGACTCTTGGTCATGATAGATAATGCTTTTTACGTAGTGCTGAAATGAGCTTGCTAATAATTTGTTATGGATTTTCCATTTATATTTATGAAGGATATAAGTTTTCCTTTTCACATCTTTGTCTGGCTTTGGTATTGATTATCTTGTCCTCTAAGGTTGAAACCATTCCCACTTTCTCGGTTTTAAGTCTTGGAGGATGATAGGTCAAATAAAAATCATCAATGAATCCATCTGAACTTGGGCTTTTCTTGGTGGGGAAAATTAGTTTAATCACTAATTCTATTTCTTTCCTTGTTGCTATCTATTCAGATTTTCTACTTCTTTTCAAGTTAATTTTCATAATGTGCCTCTTTTCAAGAATATTCTAATTTCATCTAAATTGTATATTTTTAGCATAAGGTTAATAATAATATTCTCCTGTAATCATTTTAGTTTCTATGAGGTCAGTAGTGATTTCATTACTTGTACTCACAAATTGAGTAATTTGTGTTTTCTCCCTTATTTTATTAATCCATCAAGCCAAAGGTTTGTAGTAGGCAGAATAACAATGTCCCATTCCCCAATCCCTGCAGTCTATTAAGGTATCATGTCATATGAGAAAGAAAATTGCATTATATGTGGACTTCAGGATACTAACCAGCAGAATTTAAAAAGGAGGATTATCAGAGACTAACCTGGTGAACCCAAGGGAATTGCATGGTGGTCCTTAAAAAGAGATGACAGGCAGAAGAAAAACCGAGATGGATCAGTGTGGAAGAACTTGGCCCAGTGTTGCCAGCTCTGAAAATGCAGGAAGGAGGCCATGGGTTACGGAAGGCATATTATCTTTTGAATTTAGCAATTCAGGGAAACAGGATGAATCCACTAAAGCCTCCAGAAAGAAATGCGCTTTTGCCAGCACCTCGATGAATTGGAATCAGACTTCTTATATCCTGAATTTTAAACTAATGAAATTGTGCTTTCTAACTACTTGGTTTATGGTACTTACCACAGCACCAATAGGAAATTAATACAAAAGTTTTCAACCTGATTATTTTTTTAAAGAACCAGTAAAAATTTTATTGATTTGTTGTACGCTTTTCTATTTTCTATCCCATTGATTTCTGCTTTACTCATTACTCACCCCTTCTGTATGCTTGGAATTTAGTTTCCTCTACTGTCCTACTATTATGATACGGAAGCTGCAGTTATATTGATTCAAGACTTCTTTTCTAATATTGGTTTGTAAAATTAAAAATTGGAGTTGGGGCAGAGAGATCAGCTGTTGAGAACACTGGTTACTCTTGCAGAGGACCCAGGTTAGATTCCCAGTTCATATGTAGCTAACAACCACCTGTAACTTAGTTTCAGAGGAATCCAATACCCTCTTCTGACCTCTGTGGGCATTGCATGATGCAACAAATACGTTTTATCTAGATGTACATTTACCTAGAATTTCTTTTTATTTTATCATTATTTTAAGAACAGTTGTGATGGCTTTGGAATTGTTTTGCTTAAAATTCTTTGAAAATGTCATCCCACTGCCTTTCAGAATCCATTGTTTCAGACAAGAAATCAGCAAAAAGTTTCACTAAATGCCAGAGGAGAAATCAGCAAAAAGTTTCACTAAATGCTTCCCTGCCTGTGAAGAGTGGTTCTGCCAACAGATTCCTCCCCATCTTTGTCTTTTAACATTTGAGCTAAAATATATATCTAATTATGGATTTCTTTGTGTTTACCCTGTTTGGAGTTTGCATGCCTTCTTGAATCCATAAGTTAATGTTTTTCATTAAATTTGGATGTCATATCTCCTCTCTCTTCCATCTCTTTTGGAACGCTTGATGTTGATAGGTCTCTGAGACTATGTTCATTTTTCTTTGCTCCCTATTATTCTGTCTGGTTAATTACTATTGACTTATTTTCAAATTTCCATTTCTCTTTTCTGCCATCTAAAATCTGTCATTTTTCTATTCGTTGTGGTTTTTAAGGGTCTGCTGACCTTCGCCCTGCCAAAAAACGCTCATCCATGTATTGAAGTCTTATTCCCAAACTGAAGGCAATACTGAGAGATGCTTAGATTGTGACGTACTAAAATCATCAATGGTTTAATACACTGATGAATTCATATCAAATGGACTATTAGGAAGTGTGACCTGGCTGCAGGTCACTGGGGTGGGTCTTTAAAGGGCATATCTTGCCCTGACTGCTTATGCACCTTCCTTCCTAGCCACCAAAGGGGAAGCAATTCTACCCCACCACACCCTGCCACACCACACCCTTTCTGCCACGATGCTCCCATTCACCACAGTCACAGCAATGGGGCCAAGAAAGCATGAACTGATAACTCAGAGACCACAGATCCCTCCAATTTTAGGTTGTTCTTGTAACAGCGGTGAAAAACTACCACCTTCTTGCTAATCAATTTTTCACTTAAATTATCAGAACTTCCAACTCCTGAATTTCCTCTATTTTTAATACCAGCCTTCTTCCACCATTAGATTCTATGCTCAATGAATCCTTATCAATCTACTTCTGCTTAATTCCTTAAATGTGATTTCATTTAGTTACTTTTAATGTATTTCCAACAGCTGATTTGAAGTCCTTGCCTATTAAATCTAACATGGAGGAGAGTTCAGAGACCATTTCTATCAACTACTATTTTTTTCGAGAGTATGAGTTAAATTTCTTGCTTATTTCTATGGCTCGTGGTTTTTAATTAAATCCTAGGTATTTTAGATAGCATATTTAAGCAACTCTGTATCCGCTGCATGCCCATCCCAGGACTGATGTTGCTATTTTTAATGTGTTTGTGTATTTGTTCAGTAACTTGCCTGAACCAAGTCTGTGAAGTCTGACTCCTCCCAGTGGCCAGCAGGTGATAGCTCTGCTTAGATTTGTTTCCTTTATAAACTGACTTCTTAGGAATCACATTGCATGTGTAAGTTTGTGTGTGGTACCTGCATACGTGTATACATAGTTGTATATGTGTTGGTGCATGTATGTGGGCAGGCTAACATGTACATGTGTGTGTGCACACATGGAGAACTAAGATTGACAATGGGTGTCTTCCTCAATTGTTCTATACCTTATATATTGAGGCACAGTCTCTCACTGAACATGGAGTTTGTTATTTTGGTTAGTCTGGCTAGCCAACTTGTCCCAGGGATCTCCTGTATCTGCTTTGCAAATGCTAGGATGACAGGAAGTTTTCACACCCACCCAGCATTTGCATGGGCTCCAGGGATCCAAACTCTGGTCCTTGGGCTGGTGTAGTCAGTGCTTTTCCTGCTGGGCCATCTCCCAATCCCATGCCTACATATCATAATTTTTTTTAATACATTTTGCTACCATCATACCAATTTTTATTTTTTTATTGAACCATTGAGTGCTTCATACAAAATATCTCAATCAATCTTAATCATCTTTATATCCCTTTCCCCACTGGCAAACCCACAGCTTCCCAAATGAAACCTATACATTCTTTCATCTGTGTTAAAGTCTATTGTGTAAAGTTAGTGTCTCCAAATGACCTCAGTGAGGTCTGGCCAGCCTACCCAGAGTCCCTCACTTTAGGAAGACTAGCTCATCCTCACCCAACAATAATCAGTGGCTAATATTTCTTAAGCAAAGGTTGGGTCTGCTACCCATTTCCCCAGTGCCATGCTGGGCTTTTGTCTACTTGAGTTTGCATGGGTCTTGAGCATGCCAAAACAATTGCTGTAGGTTCATAAGAGCAGGGTCCCAGGAGCTTGCAGGATTCTATTTCCATATGGGCATGCACCTCCTCCCTGGCTCTAACACTCTTTCCACTCCCTCTTCCACAGTGGTCCCTGAGCCCTGGGTGAATGAGACTTGATGTAAGAGTCCTGTCCAGGGACCCACACTCTGCAAATTCCTAATCTTCATGATTAGCAATAAGTGACCTTTTGTGTTACTGGCCCATTGATGCATGTGGGAGACTCTTAATGAGCATACAGTGACTCATTAGTTGTCTTCTTTACCCTTTGTGCTATATTGTGTGAGCCTTAAGTATGGAGGCTGAATTGTAAATGCCCCTTAGGCATGGGCAATTGACAAACAAGGTCTGTGTGTGACCAGTTGTGGTACTCTGTATTAATCTTCTTCTGATTCAAAAGAGGTTTCTTTGATGAGTGTTGATTGGGATACTTAACTGTAAATATAAGGATACATATTTTGTATTAAGTAAGAAGATATGTTAACCTAGGAATATGACAGCCCCAGGGATCTCTCTAAGATCTATGACCTCTTCAGCCATGTGTATTTGCCTATGATTACAGTAGAACACCTGAGCTTCCCTCATTGAATGGGCTCTAAGAACAATTATGTTGTCACTGATTGGCCCCAAGATGAAGGTGCCATTACTGAACCAGTGTCGAGTGATGTGCCAGTCATCAGTGTAGTTATTTGGTCATGAAGCTGGTGTTGGGCCATCAATTGATGTTCTCCCTTGGCTACTTGCATAGTGCTCTCCAGAGCTATGAGTGCTAGCCTTCAGGGGAAGTGGCTTCCAGTTCAGTTACAGCTCCATTGCTCCAAATCTGACGGGACATATGTCCTGTCTTCACCAATAGGGTTTTACCTTCATATTCTGGGAGGCAATCAAGGGTTGTGGCAATAGCCCATGTAATTTTGGGAGTCTCTTGGACAATCCTGGCCAACAACTCAAAAGAAAGGTTTCTCCTGTCTGGCACTGGCACTGTTTCTTATTATGTAGCCTTCAGCTACATACATGGGCTCATGTAGAGCAACCATATGTGGAATTTGGGATTGCATTTAATTTATATATTACTTTGGGTAGGATGGTCGTTTTCACAATCTTAATTTTTCCAATCCATGAGCACGGGAGGCCCTTCCATTTTCTGGTGTCCTCATTAATCCCTTTCTTTAGATATCTAAAATTTTCATTATAGAGATCTTTAATATTTTCTCATGTTTGTTCTGAGATATTTATTGTTTTTGAGGCTATTGTGATTGGGAGGGTTTCCTTATACTCTTTCTCCAAATAATTATCATTGGTATATAGAACAGCTACTGATTTTTGTAGATTAATTTTGTAACCTGCCACTTTACTGAAAGTGTTCATCATTTCTAGGAGTTTTCTGGTGGAATTTCTGGCATCTCTTAGGTATTATAAAATGTCATCTGTAAAAAGGGATAATTTGACATCATCTTCTCCAATGAGTTTTCCTTTAACTTTCTTCTCTTGTCTTATTGCTTCAGCAAGAATTTCAAGCACTATATTAAAAAGCAGTGGAGATAGTGGACCGCATTGCTGGGTTCCTTTTTTTCAAGAAATGCTTCCAGTTTTTCTTCATTTAGAATGATGTTGGCTGTGAGGTTCTGCATATATCTTTATGTTGAGGTCTGTTTCTCCAGTCCATTTCCCTCTAGGTCTTTTAATATAAATGCATGTTGAATTTTGTCAAAGGCTTTTACTGCATCTATTGAGATGACCATGTGATTTTTGGTTGTGAGTCCCTTTATGTGCTTTGTGACATTTATTGACATATATATATATTGAGCCATCCCTGCATCTCTTGAATAAAGCCAACTTGATCATGGTAGATGATCTTTTTAATATATGTCTGTATGCGGTCTGCAAGTATTTTGCTAAGAATTTTTACATTTATGTTCATTAAAAATATGAGTTTATAGTTTTCTTTCCTGGTTGTATCTTTACCTGGTTTGGGTATTAGAGTGATGCTGACTTCATAGATGTAATTTGGGAGTTCTCCCTCTGTTTCAATCTTATTGAATAATTTAAACAGTATTGGATATATATCTTCTTTGAATGTCTGGGAGAATTCTGCTGTGAATCCATCTGGGCCTGGACCTTTTTTGGTCAGGAGGTGTTGTATTACTGTTTCAATTTTCTTACATGTTATGGGTCTGTTTAAGCTGTTGATTGCTTCTTGGTTTAACTTTAGTAATTCTTATGATTTCAGATATGCATCCAATTCTTTAAGGTTTTTAAATTTAATAGCATATAGATTTTTAAAGTATTCCATTAAAGTGTTCTAGATCTTTTTGGTGTCTGTTGTGATGTTTCCCTTTTTGTCTCTGATTTTGTTGATTTGGAGTTGCTTTCTTTCTTTTGGTTAACTGGGCCAATCGTCTATTTTGTTTATCTTTTCAAAAACCAAGCTCTTGGACTCATTGATTCTTTGTATTGTTTTCTGTGTTGTTGGGGGTCCCAGCACTCAGGACTGTAGCGACCTGGCTACATTCCTTGACCGAGTCCGGATCGGTGGAGGGCTGTGGATTGAATGACACACATAAAACAGAGACACAGACACACACACTAGGTAGGAGGAAAGGAGAATGACTGACTTTATTGAGAGGCAGCAAGCCTTATATACCCTGAGGTGGGGCTTTTGCAGGAGGGTAAAAGTTCAGGTTCTTAGGAGACATCCTCTATTGATGACACACAGCTGTACACAGGAAAAAGGAAGTTGCAGTCGGGCTAGCTTAAAGGTCAAGTTGTTTCAAGTTGTTTACTTGAGCTTTGCAATTGACAAGATCCGGCTAGCTCTTGGCCGAGAGCCTAGCACTAAGAGAGAAGGGCATGCAGGGGGGCCAGAGCCCTACACAGGACCAGCCCAAGGGGGACCAAAGGGTCTCCACCACAGTGGGGGGTGAGCAGGCACAGAGTCAACACACCAACTCCGGAAGTTGAGCGAAAAGCCAGCAGTGTTGGTCTGCTGCAAACTCATTTATTCAAGAAAGAGCAGAGAGTCTTATAGGTCTTGTTAGCCAATAGCCTTATGGGGTGGGGTCCTGACTACAGCCAATTGCAGTTTGTTCCCAGGTAAATTAGGTTCTCTCCAGGTGCTGGGCATAAACTGGCTTCACAACCAACCGGTGTGGAGCACCACACCCACGAGAGCCATTCCTTCAATCCTCCTGGCAGGTGGCCTGGTTAGGCCCACCCAGCATTATGCCCAATATATCCCCCCTTTTTGTTTTTATTAATTGCTTTGATTTTTATCCAAAAAGGAAACTGACCACTATTCCTTGGGGTCTTTTTATCCTAATCTGCCTAACCAAATTCTATTTCCTATTCTTACCACATCACCCTCTGAAGAGGTCACCCCAATTGCCAATAGAGAATTGAGGTAATGACCACTCTAACTTCTTTGAAAGTTGAAAGGGGACGTAGGTTGTGGCAATGGAGTTCCCCATCAGTGAGTCTGTCTAAAAGACCCCTAAATTGCATAACTATTAACTGTAGGGGGAAAAGAAAAGTCCTTAACTGGTGCCTGGGAGATGTGAAAAATAAAGGCAAGAGTAGTCAGAGAGATAGGAAACCAGAAAAGTCAAAACAAGGAAAATTTTCAAATGTAGGTTCCTCTTTGCTTCTCCCCTGTTTGTCAAAGCTGGTCTTGAGATTTCTGAAGTCAGGACTTGCCCTCAGGCACATCAATAGCTTGTTGGAATAGTCAGAACCAATACAAGTTCCCTCCTAAGTGGTTACTAGACAGGGAAAGAAAAGATATTATTCAATGGTTAGGTCAGAACAGTGGCTTGACTTTCTTGACATCAGGTATGCATTACGTAGTATTGAAGATAGAATCTTTGGTTATACTGTCCCATTGGATGTTTAAGATCATATAATTGATCCAAATGAACTAATTTATTTTTACTTTTAAAGTCAGTTGAATGTCTGTTCCTCAGGGGGATCACATGGGCTTAGAAGAAGCCTCTGGCTCCCTAGGTCTTTCTTTTACCAGTTCCACCTGTGTGAAGATAAGTCAGAAAGTCTTGCTGGACTATAGCTTCAATTAGAAGCATTTAAGGAAACATTTTTCTGTGCTGACTTTCTTCTTTACAGACTGGACATTGGTTTGAGTCCTTTTAGTGGGGGCTGCACAACCTCCCTGAACAGGAGGACAGGTGACTCATCACAGTTACAGGACATTTTGAGAGTCGCCTCCTAATCCCCTGGAACATAGATGACCTTAGAGGGCAAGAGACAAAAATTTGTCCCTTTAAGTCCCTCTGACCAAATTAATATGGGCTCTAAATATGATTGTTAAACACCCAAGAAGGTTAGTTACACCAATCCAGCACCTCCAATCACCATATGCTATACAGCTAAATCATTCACTCCCTCCTCTGAGATGGAGTTATTGAACAATCCATGTTCATCGTTAGAATCCACTGAGACATGCAGCCAAAATCCTGGCAAAAACCAAACATTCCCTAACAAATCCCAATCAAATTGAAGTTTACAATCTCTAGCATAATCACTAACTGAGGAATTTTAGGCAGAGGTTGATATCTATCTTCTCCAAGAACTGTGAATTGTATTATTGACTTTTTTGTTGGTGTGACCATAAGATGAATAATAACCTCTGTTGAAATTAGTTTATCCCTTAGTTATTTTCAACAGCACAAATATCTTTACTCTGAGGCTGTTTTCTTCTCCTTTTTTCCTGTTACAGAGTCTGGTGGCCAGCCTGAGCCTGCATAGGAATCCTGACTTGAGTCTGAAGTGGGATGGCCAATCCCAGTTCCAGAGTCAACTTCTCAGTGTTACCAATATGATTTACACACACACACAAAAACAAAAACACTTGTTTCTCTTTAACTCAGTGGTTTACATGGGACAGAAGAGCTGTTGCGTTCAGTCACTACTAGCAGGAATGAAATCACCTGTCCTTGCAGCAATTTCTGTTGCTATCACCTCTGCTGAGTAGCAAAATCAATAGTACAGATAATACCAGGTGCTGTTAGGAAAAGGACACAGCTCTCTGATTGGGAAAATATCAGTTGTGCTTGCATTGTTTAAATGCTATGCAGAGGATATGTAGGTGGAAATCAAACTCACAGCCTTAAGGTATGCTAGGCAAGCATCCTACCAGGGAGATACTTTCCAAGCCTAGCAAACTGTGAAGTAAAAAAAGCTGAAATCCTATTAAGTAGTTGTTGAGGAAAGTAAGGTACCCCAAGGCAAGGCATGTGGAGCTGGTGGACTTTATATGATCCACCTGGTAATTAAGGAACCTAACCAGGAATAATTAACAAAAGCCTGATTAAGCAAAGGGGGACGTAATGAAGGTCCTAGAATGCAAAAGTCAACGTCCAAAGTAAAATCAAATCTTAAACAAGGGGATCAAACTGTTGCCTGATCTTCTCAGGGGCAGGTTAGATGAAACTCCCTGCAAGAGCTAAGAGAAGCCCGAGCATGTAAAGGCTGTGCTGGTTTCCCAGGACACATTAGGGGAAGGGTGGGTGTCATTTTAGCCTCCTTTTTTTTTACCTCAGGGAAAAATCCCCAAGTGCTCATAGCTGTGGCGTTACCTGGTGGGAGGGGAGATTGTTCATTACCATACAGGCCAAAATGGCTAACACTGGGATCCACTGAGACTTGCAGACAGAATGCTGGGAGCCAAACTGCCCAACATCCCAGTGGAAGATTCCCACAAATCTCCACTCCAGCCTCCAAGATAGTCCTGCAGGTGGCACCTAAAAAGACTCACAGGTATGCTTCAATTTCTAAAAGCACCGAAGTTAAAGCCAGACAGGGGCAATTAACATTTGAAAGGTCTGAGCCTCTTGAGTCCTTTCAAAGTTTCTCACCCCTGGAGCCTGGAGGGTGAGCTCAGCCCTGCCGCTGCTTGGTCCTGCTGTAGGCTCCGCCCACAAGAGTGAGCTGGAGCAGTTTTAAATCAAAGACGGGAAAACCAGCCTTCCCCAGGCTGATTACCCACATGATGTCTCCTCTGGAAAAGCTCAGCTAATAGCTTCACCTCAGTTCCCGAAATCTAGAGGGGATTAAACCCTCACTTGATTCCAGCCAGACGAACCAAAAAAGGAGGGGCCAACACGGGCTTCGGAACCCGTGTGGTGGTGTATGCTTTCCTTCGGGGTAGGGAAATGGTAAAGGGTAAATGGGAGGGGGTCCTCCTCCACTCTTGAGGACCGATAGCACACAAAATACCATGAGCCTATCCACCAACAGTCATACTGGGGGCATCTCGCCAATGCTGAGGGGGGTGGAGTCGCTGTTCAGGCACCCACCCTGCATTATGCCCAATACTGTTTATCTATTTTATTAATTTCTGCTCTGATTTTTGTTACTTCTTCTTGTCTGCTGGGTTTGGTTTCATTTGTTGGCTTTCAAGACTCTTGAGTTGTGATGTTAAATCATTTATTGTGCTCTTTCTGATTTTAGAGCTATAAACTTTCCTCTTAGGACTGATTTTAACGTGTCCCAGAGGTTTTTTTGTGTTGTAGTGTCCTTTTCGTTGAATTCCAGGAATACTTTTATTTCTTTCTTAATTTCTCCTTTGACACATTCACCACTCAGGAGTGTAGTATTTAATCTCCATGAGTTCATGTAGTTACTAGGGCTTCTTCTGGTGATGATTTTAAGCTTTATTGCATAATGGTCTAATAGAATGCATGGAATTATTTTGGGTTTTTGTATTTGTTGAGATTTGTTTTGTTCCCCAGTATGTGGTCAATTTGGGAGAAAGTTCCATTGGGTGCTGAAGAAACTGTGTATTCTTTGGTGCTTTGTGGAATATTCAGTAGATGTCTGCTAGGTCTATTTAATGTATGGTATTGTTTAGTTCAGATATCTCTCTGTTTCTAATCTGTCTGGGTTTACTGTTTAATGGAGACTGTGGAATATTGAAGTCCCCTAATATTAGTGAGTTGGGATTAATCTGTGTCTTAATGTCCTGTAGTGTATTGTTTTTATGAAATTGGTTGTACCAGAGTTTGGTACATATGTGTTCATGATTGTTTTATCTTCTTGGTTAATTTTTCTTTGCTCAAAATGAAATGACTCTCTTTATCGCTTATGATTAGTTTTAGTTTGAAGTCTTATTTTGTCAGATATTAGAATGGCAACTTCTGCTTCTTTCTTAGTGTCATTTGCTTCAAATATTTTTTCCATCCTTTCACCTTAAGGTAATGTGTCTCCTTGAAGGTAAAATGGAGTTGCTTGCAGATATCAAAAAAATGGATTTTGTTTCTTGATCCATTCTATTAGCCTGTGCCTTTTGCCTAGGGAATTCAGTCACTGATATTTAAAGTTGTTATTGAAAGATGTGTATTGTTCCCATCATTTTAATTTCTGTTGGTATTCTTGGTCTAACTTTGTGGGTCCTCAATTATAGCTTTCTTTAGTTACCTTTTTGTTGGCCCTTGGGTATAGTCATCCCTTTCTTCAGCACTTTGTATTGGTTCAAGTATTCTCTGAAGAGCTGGTTTCCTGGACATGAATTCTTTCAGCCAATTCATGTTGTGGAAGATTTTTCTTTCCCCTTCAACTATAATAGACAATTTTTCTGGGTAAAGTATTCTAGGTTGGCATCTATGATCATTTAGCACTCGAAATACTTCGGTCTAGGCTCTTCTGGCTTTGACAGTTTGCAATGAACAATCAGCTGTAATTCTGATGGGTTTTCTTTATATGTGAATTCTTGTTTTACTTTTTCAGCTTTCAGTATTTTCTCTTTGTTCTGTATGTTCAGTGTTTTCACTATGATATACCTTGGGAATTTCTTTTCTGATCCTGTCTATTTGTTGTTCTATGTGCTTCTTGTATTTGTATGGAAATGTCTTTCCTTAATTTTGGGAAATTTTATTCTACAATCTGGTTAATGATCTGGTTAATACCATTATCCTGAGATTCTTTTCCTTCCTCTGTTTACATGATGCGTAATTGGTCTTTACATGGTGTCCCACATTTCCTGCATATTCCATTCCTGTGTTTTTAAAATTTTTCATAATCTTTGCTTGAGTGCTACAATTCTTCAACTTTATCGTCCAGTCTTGATATTCTGTTTTCCATTTCATTTATTCTATTTGTGAGGTTTTTCTCCCATCATTTCAAATTGACTTACTGAGCTTTTCACTTCCTTCTTCCTTTCAGCCTGAGTTTTCTTTAATATTTCTACCTCTTTTGTGAATTCAGTAAGAAGTTTATCCCTATCTTCTTTAATTTTTTTATTTGTTTGTGTGCTCTTTAAATTAATTGAATTCTTTGATCATATTTATAATTGTTCTTTCAAACTATGTGTCCTGGATATCTCTATGGAGTTCTCACTGTAGAATTCTTCTATAGGACTGGTGATGTTTGATGGGGACATATTATTTGGGTTTTTCATATGTTTTTTTGTTGTGATCTTGGCACATGGATTTCTTTTATTTTTCTGTGAGTCTGAATGAAACTCAAGCCTTCCTTTTTTTGGTTGAAGTCTGATTCTGTTTGTATACTTAATGTGACTTGGTTGTTTTATTATTGGGCATAAGAAGCTGGTTGGTCAAGGCTTCAAGGTTATCTCTTTTGATTTTACATTGCAGGGATCAGATGGCTGTAGTCTGGCTGCTCCAGAGTTTCCTCAGAGGCACAGGTTAGACAAGATCAGATGCTCTCAGGCTATCTCTTAAGTTCTGCATCCCTAGAGCCAGCAGGCACAGCACAATTTGGGAAAGTTGCTAGGCAGAAGCTGAATTCAAGCTTTCTCAGGCAGCCTGCATAGGTATGGGCCCTGGTAAAGGAGGCTTCTATGCATATCTCAGTGTTTAACAAAAGATTAACTCCAGTTTGTGCTAAAACACCTTGATTCCATAAACTCTCTACTCTGCTGATATTTGTGTGTGTGAGCTATAGATGTTAATTCAAAACATGGACACTTTCAGGTCTCTATTCATGTTGGAGGCAATTTTATCACTGTGACAACTACCGAAGAAAAACATTTAGGTGGAAAGGTTTTATTTTAGGTCATATCAGAGATATAGCTTGGTTATCTCCATTGCTTTAGGCTTGTGCCAAGGCAGAAAGTAGCCAGGGAGCAGAGAGAAGCAGGAGGAGCAAGGGACAAGATACACTTCAAAGACATGATGCTAGTAACTAATTTTCCACTTAGCTATCGCCCAAATTTTCTGCCACTTCTCAAAATAGCACCATCGGCTGAGGGCCAAGTCTTCAACATAAGAACCTACAGCAGACATTTCATATTCAAACCATAACACTACCATAACACTTCCTTCTGTGTCTTCTTGCACTATCTCACATTTTCCTCTGTGCCTAAGCACAGATTCCTCTGGTCACTGAACTATGGGAGCTTAGTGTATTTATTACTTTTCTCACCACACCACCAAATACTTGACAAGAAGCAACTTAAGGGACAAACAATTTAAAGCTCTAACTTTAAAGAGCCACCGTTTAGCACAGCAGCTAAGGCCTGGGAGCTGGAGCACATTATTACTGAAATAGCAGGAGGCTGACGGCCCGTATCTGGGACTATGAGGAAGCAGAGAGGGGATGGGAAGTCGGGCCATGCTATAACCTCCAAAGTTTGTCCATACAGAAAACTGCTGCCTCCAGCTGGACCCAACTCCTAAGGGGTTCACTACCTCCCCAAAGCATCACCAGATGGGACCAAGAATTCAAAGTTTCTTCTGTGGAGCAGGCCTTAAATCCAATTAGAAAGCTAGAGATAACCCCACAATCTTCATGGCACTAGTACACCAATGGGCATATCTTGTCAGGCCATTGAACTATGTGAAGCTAGACAAAAGTCTCTTCTATCAATGTTTCCCTAAGCCTAGGTTGCTTGGATAAGGCAATGTAGTTCCCTACAGCCTCTTACTAATCATATGACTCCAGGCCCAAATTGTATCACTAAGTAGTATGTGATAAGGATGGGCAGACTAAGAGAACCCTGAGAGCCTAGCCACCTTCCCAGCCATGGGATTATGGGGAACTTCCTCCTTGGCAGTTTGGCCAAATTTAATATCTCTCAGCTCCTACTCTCCTGTGGATATATTTCCTGATCCTCAGCTACAAAAGAAAATAAAAGAGAATGTGAGACTTTTTAACAGTGTTTTAGTCAATATTTTGTTAATATGACAAGTTAGAGGACACAAATGACTTAAGGAAGAAAGATTGATTTTAGCTCATGTTTCAGGGGTTTCGGTTTATGGTCTTCTGTCGCATGAGAGAGCCTTATTAATGAGAATTGAGAGATGCATTAATGTTCTCTTTACCCCCATTCTACGTCCCATGAGCCTTAGGTATAGAGGTTGCGTTGTAGATGTGCCACTTAGGGTTGCCAGTTCACAATCTCTGTGTATGATCAGTTGTGGAACTCTGTAACAATCTCCTCTGGTGCAAAAGAAGCTTCTTTGATGAATGGTAACTAAGGTACTTATCTGTAAATATGAGGATCCATATTTTTCACATAGTAAGAAATCACATTTGTCTAGGATAGGACAACCTTGGAGTTTTCTCTAAGATCTATGATCACTCCAGTCATGTGTATTTGCTATGTTTGCAGTACCACATATGAGTTTCCTCCCTTTGAGTGGGCTTTAAGTCCAATGAGGTAGCTGTTAATTACCCCCAAAATAAAAGTGCCACTACTGCACCAATGTTGTTTGCTGTGCTGGTCACTGATGTGATTGTTAGGCATGGAAGCTAGGATTGGAGCATCAATTGATGTTCTCCCTTAGCAGATTGCATCATGCTCTCCAGAGATATAAGAGCTAACCTTCAGGGGAGGTGGCTTCCAGGCCAGTTCCAGCTCCACTGCTCCAAATCCTGTGCCTGAAGTATGCCCTGTCTTTAGGAATAGGGTCTTATCTTCAAATTCTGGGAGGCAATCAAGGGCTATGGCAATAGTTACCCTGTGTAACTTGGGAGTCTCTTGGACTACCCTTACCAACAACTCAAAGAAGGTTTCTCCTGTCTGGCATTGTTTCTTGTTAAGTAGCCTTCAGCTATACACATGGACTCATGTAGAGATAGTGTATGTGCAATTTGTCAGTAGGTTTCAGGAATAATATGATTCCCTCTGGTTTTTTTACACTAGCTAGGCACTATTTATCTCTCCTCTCTGTCCCTGTCTAACCCTCCTTTCATGCCCTCCCCATTTAAAATATTCCCATTTCTCCCTTGATAATATCTGTCTCTGTCTCTATATTCCCCTCTCCTGAGCTCCTTCTTCCCCTTTACCCTACTCCCATAGTTCCTTCTATAAGCCCCTCCTCCAATTTAAATAGCCCCATTTTACTGATTTTTCCCTTAGTAACACCTGTCTCCTACTGTTCTTCTCTCTCAGGTTCCTTTCCATTTTCCTGGTTCCTGCACTTACATTGGGATATACTCATATATAAGGATTTGGTACTACGATCCACAAATGAGGGAGAACATAGGTCGCTTGTTCTTTTGAGTCTGTGTTACATCAATTAGTATAACAGTTTCTAGAACCATCCATTTACCTGAAAATTTCATGATTTTGTCTTTCATGACTGTTGAGTAGAACTCCATTGTGCAAATGTACCACATTTTCATTATTACTCGTCAGTTGAGGGACACTTAGGTTGCTTGTGTCTCTTAGCTGTTGTGAAAAGAACAGCAACAAACATAGATGTACAAATATAGCTTCAGTCCTTTAGGTATATGCCAAGGCGTGGTATAACTAGGCCATATGGTAGGTTCATTTTAGTTTTTAAAGAGTTCTGCACACTGCTTTCCATAGGAGTTGCATGAGTTTACAATCCCACCAGCAGTGAATGAGCAGTCCCCTTCCCCTCATCCTCTCCAGCATTTGGTATCATTTGTTCTCTTGATCTTGCCCAGTCTGACTGGGACAAGATGAAATCATAAATTGGTTTCAATCTGCATTTTCCTAGTTACTAACAATGTTGGCCACTTTTAAAAATGTTTCTTAGCCATTTTAATTTCTTCTTTTGAGAACTCTCTGCTCAGATCCTTAGCCCATCTTTTATTGGGTGACTTGTTTTCTTGATTCTTTATTTTTTGAGTTATTTATACATTTTGGATGTTAAACCTCTGTCAGATGTGTCACTACTGAAGACTTTCTCCCATTCTGTGAGTTTTCTCTTCACTTCCTTGGTTGTTTCTTTTGCTGTACTGAAGCCTTTTAGTTTAATGCGGTCCCACTTGTTGATTGTTGACCTTAATTCCTGAGCAACTGATGTCTGATTTAGAAAGTCCTTTCCTACACCTATATCTTGTTTATACTGCCAATGTTTTCTTCTAACAGTTTCGGAGTTTCAGGTTTCACATTGAGGTCTTTGATCCATTCGGAGTTGAGTTTTGTGTAAGATAAGGGTCTAGTCTCATTCTTCTACAGGTGGAGATCCAGTTTTGCCAGCACCATTTGTTGAAGAGCATGCTGTCTTTCCTCCAGTGTGTGTTCTTGGCACCTTCATCAAATACCAGGTGGCTGAAATTGCATGTACTCATATTTCGGCCTTCAGTTATCTTTCACTAATCTATGTTTCTGTTTTTGTGACAGTACAGAAACAATACATGCTGTGTTTATGACTATCACTCTGTAATATAGTTTAAGATCTGGTATAGCAATCCCCCCAGTATTGCTCTTGTGCTCAGGACTGCTCTGGTTATCCGGGGTCTTTGGGGCTTCCATATGAAGTTTAGGGTGTTTTTTTCTAGTGTTGTAAAGAATTACATGGTGATTTTGATTGTAAACCCCACTTTTGAACATTGCATTGGGGACCAAGCCTTCAACACAGGATACTTCATTTCCAGATCATAATATACAGGAAAAAGTTGTGCTAAGATTTTTATCTTTGTAATAAAATTATTTAAAGGAATATGTTGCTGCTTTGGGGCACTCTAACTTGGAGGTTAGAGTTCATATATAGCGATATTTGTTGCAGCCGGTCACTGCAACCCTTTAAGAATACACCCTAAACTTTGTGCAGTGGTAGGGTTGTGGCCAACGAGAGTTACATGAGGTGCAATTACTGATCATTGAAACAAATAATATATCTTTTTCTTTTTTGGTCTTTTTGAAACAGGGTCTCCCTGTAGCCCCATCTGACTTGGAACTCACTATGTAGACCAGGCTGGCCTTGAACTCAGAGATCCACCTGCCTCTGCCTCCTGAGTACTGGAATTAAAGATATGTGCCACCATGCCTGGTCCTACAAATAATGCGTCTTAACCATAGTTACTATTAGGTGAGTGAGCCGGGGTATCACATCTTGTGGCCACTTACCACTGTCCCACTCATGAATGGAGGACCATCCCCAAGAGCATCGCCAAGCCCTAGCTAGCCCAAGGACCACAATATTATGCTCTGTAATGATAATTTATTCTAAAAGGCACATAATAGAGAACATAATATAGCAAGTGCTTGAACTGAAAAGTGATGTCCAATATGACTGGAAAGAATCTACCCAGGAAAAAGATTTCTAAGCCTAAATTAAAGAAAAATGCCTTTTCTTATCACAGTCCAAGGCCAACTTTCCTATCAGGATCAACTTCAAAGCCTTTCTCCATTTGCTTGGAACACCTTTGACTCTACAGCTCAAGACAAAGGCATTTGTATAGGCTGCAAGGTCAGAAGCTCTCATCAAGCACAGTATTGATTCTGAGTGTCGAGATCTCCGTGGTAAGAGTCTCATAGCTGCCTCTATTTCTCACCCTCTCATCCCCTAAAACTATCTTGCCACCAAATTGGTCTTCCTCTGCCCTTCAACCGTCTCCTTTCTGGGTTCTTTTAATTGAGCTTGTTTTTGAAGTCCGCAGAATTTATTATTCAGAAAACAACCTTCTCTGCAATATCAACCTTAATTAACTGTTCCTTTTCTATTGCCTCCCACCCTCCACTTCATGCATTTGAATTAAGACACTCCAGAGCCCCTGGCCAGCACCCCTCCCCCACCACAGACCCATCAGAGTCTACCAGCCAACCATGACCAGATAAGGGAAAATGGAATTCCTTATCTCTGGCTGCCAATGTGAAAGGGTCAAGGTTACCAAGGAGAGACTTTCCAAAAGGAAAAGAGAAGAGGAAAGAAGCCAAGCCTCCCTGGTATCCATGGCAACAGAAGGTTGAATCATGGCGCATCCTCGAGAGCCTGGCCCGCTTAGCTCTGCTGACATCTTTCCGCTTCATTAGCCTCTTTATCAAGTGACTCTGCATAGGAGTGAGTGTATTTTGGTGTCAGGGTGCACCGTAGATGATTCAAAACAAACTGACCTTTTCCACCGATTCCCAGTACCTTCTGGGACTACTGACACCTGCCCCTCTCTCCTCTGACTTCTTTAAGGCTTGGCTCACTCTTTTTTCTAATCAAAGCTCCGTTACTGGGATGCTGGGAGGTACCCCTACCCAGAAGCCCAGGAAGCCAGGACCCCGGCTGTCAGCAATGTATAGCATCCGAGCCAGGAGGAAGATTAATGGCTTTGCACACAGAAAATGGTTAAAACGGGCCCCCAAAAGACAATAAACTCAGGATGGACTGCAAGAAGGCTCTGACAGTAACAAATACTGACTGACATCGCATTGTGTTCCCCTTCTAGATGACTCTGGGCTGCCAGCAGAAACACAGATACATTTAATAAGTACTTCAGTGAGAGAAAGGGGCCTTTGGTGGTTAAGATTGATCTCCATTGCACGCATGTGCACTCCAGTGTTTGTGAGTGTGAAAAAGAATGTCCACATTCAGTATCTGTCCCTTGGAAACCCACAGAGCATGCTGTAATTTCCCAATCCTGTCTCTCTGCCTCAGCAAATATGTCACTGGTAAGTTCTCTGAGCCATGAAAAATCTCCTGCAAACCAAGAGCCAAGGCTGAAAAGAAATCAGCTAGGGGATGCAGAACTCCTTTGATAAGTTTGACCTCTCTTTCAGAAACCCTATCCAAATCTGTGTCCGGAGAAGGGACTTTCTGTCCCTCTGTACACAGACTGCAGTGGGCTTTATCTCAGATGCATGCAGGTCAAGTAAGGGCAACAGGAGCAGAGCCAGGGTGAGGACACTAGCCAGGAGTTGCTGGGAAGACTGAGGGCTAAGTTGGTCTTACTTTAGTCTCTTGTTTCCAAATTAATTTACAAAATCAGCATTTTGAAAGTAATGGATTCAGGGTCTCAGGTCACAGTACCAGCAATTTACTCTCTTTGGATCACATATTGCCCATCAAAGGAATGAGAGGAGTGGTCTGGGAAATGACTGGTTCTTGTTCATCCTCTCAGGGCCTGCGGTGGGGGGGGTGGGGTTATGCCTCTCATGCCGACCCCCCACACACACCTCAAATCCCATCTGCTCTGTACTATTTCCATGCTTGGCACCCTGGCTCTGAACCTGAGCAGAGCCTAGTATCTCCTGGTAGATGAGCGTCATGGCCTCCTACAAGTCCACAGAATTATTCCTTTCCCATCCTTCCTCCAGTGAAGCAGTTCTTAAAGTATGGTCCCAGACCTGCAATATCAGCATCCCCTTGAGACTGGTTATAAATACACATTCGTGGGCCCTACCACAATTCAGACGTTTGTAGCAAAGTTACCAAGACCCAATTCTCCCAGTGCCTTAGACCAGGATCCCTCGGAGCTCCAGGTCTCTGTCTCCCCACCTCCTCGGAAAGTTCACTCTCTAGTAACCCCCTCACCTGTCATTTCTGTGTACCGTGTGCCACGTCACACTTCTGGCCCCTAAGTCATTCCTTCTAGCTGGAAAGGTCTTATGGCAACTTCACTCTGTAAGGCTGAATTCTTCTCAACCTTTTCAATTAAATCCTATAACATGGGGCTAGAGAGATGACTCAGTGGTTAAGAGCACTGGCTGCTCTTGCAGAGGACCTGGGTTCAGTTCCCAGCATCCACATGGCAGCTAACAACTGTCTGTAACTCCAGTTTCAGGGGATCCAACACCCTCTTCTGACATCCATGGGCACTGCACAACATGGATGCACTTACAGGCAATGTATGTATGTAACGCCTGCACATGCAGGCAATATATTCATACACATAAAATAAAATTGATAACAATGCATTAAAACCTTTAACATGAGGCAGGAGAGATGGCTCTTAAGTTAAAAGCATGTGCTGCTCTTACAGAGGAGTTCAGTTTGAAGCACCCATGTTGGATGACTCATAACTGCCTGTTACACCAGGAGATCCAACACCCTCTTTCTGGCCTCCACAGGTAACTGCATGTATATTCCTAAATACAGATACATGTACATACACATCAATTTTTTTAAACTTTATAAAACTTTCAATACCCCTCCAAAGACACACTTCCAAAAAGAAAACACTGAGTTCTTCAACCTTAGAACTAGGATCCATATTTTTGTACTTTCATGACACCATGCAAATCTGCATACACAGCAGGAGTCAGGGCCAAGAAGATGGCTCAGCAGGTAAGACGTGTTGCGCAAGCCTGATGACCTATGTTTAATCCTCCAAACCCACATAAAAAAGCCAGATGCAGTAGTGCACATCTGTAATCTGAGGACTCTGAAGGTGAGATTGGAGATAGAGACAAGAGAATTGGCTGCAAGCCAGCCTGGATGATACAATACAGGAACAGAAACAAGCAACTCTGCCTCAAAACAACATAAGGAGAGAATTGATTCCAAAAGATGTTTTCTTCTGACTGCTACACACAAACCTTCCCATCTCTTTTACATAAAAAATTTATACCTAAATAATGGAAAAAATTTCACACATGTCACTTTTTGAAATAGGCAGGAGTCTGGTAACCTCTTAAATTTCCAATGCATCTTCTCCCAGACGATACCCCAAATGATTCCCAGAACAGTGTCTATGATAGACTTTGCGCCTGTAATTATTAGATTATGTTATTTGTGTATTCATTTCTATTTCACTAGCATCTGTACAGAGCATCCCCAGAAGAGTATTTACTAACTGCTTGCAGAGTTGGTGTGTATGGATAGATGAATGCAAGTCTGGATCTTGGAGTTTGTGATTCCATTGTTTTAGTAGTTGCTTTAGAAAAGAAAAAAAGAAATCAACTGCAAGACTGGTGAATCAACTGTGTAAATGAATAATGCAACTAGAATAGAATAAGGGAATATTTCACCATACTCTATCACTGGTTTTTGAGTACTTAGGCTTCTTTGCCTGTTAGAACCTTGTGTTACTTATCTTTACATCACTGCAACAAAATATCCAAGAAAATCGACTTAAGGGAAGAAGTCTCTATTTGGGCTTACAGTTCCAGAGGTTTTAGACTGTGATTGGCTAGCTCTGTGTCCTGAGGCCTGTGGTAAAGTAGAACACGGTGGGGAGGGCATGGTGGAACAAGGCTGCTCCTTTCATGGCAGGAGGAAGCAAACAGAGAAAGGAAGGGGAGGACCCAGTGTCCCTTTCAAGGTCGTGTCCCTCTTTCGTGACTTTGGGGCGGGAGCATGACATAGATAAACATCTTCCCGCCCTAAATAAAGCAACAATGCCAGACAAATGAACAATTCCACCAAAGTTGAACATAGCAAACAAATGAGTTTCTTAGGCTTATTTACAGGAATATGGGTACTTACAGGAGGACGAATAACCCAAAGGCAGCTGCACCCCAAAAAGTCCACCCCGTGTGGATGACAGTTCAGGAAAGTTACATCCCTGGAGCTCATTACACAACTTCCAGACAGTTTGACAGGCAGTCTCTTCTCTCCCAGGTAGTCCTTACCTAAAGAAGAAAGAACCTTCTGAATCTTGTAAATTTCAAGGAAGTCCTGATTTGTGCACTGTTTACCTCTTGATTCTTAAGGAGATGGAATGTTTCAAGTTGGAATTTCTGGAGTCTTAAGGAGACTCCATTCCTGATGGACTGTTTCAGTTCAGAAGTTATTGCTACACAACAGTCCCCAAGAACCTAACTTCCTTCCACTAGACTCCACCTCCTAAAGTTCCTGTGATCTCCCAACAATTCATTAGCTGGAGATCACACCTTCAGCACTCGAACTTTTAGGTAACATTTACGATTCCAACCATAGCATCCACTATTTATCTCTTGCAGGTGAGCACCTTATAGCACCACAAAGTAAAGATAAGTGTTTTTATGAGGCAAATGCACCTGTTACATGCCACCAGGAGCCGCAGTCCCCAGGTGCTAATCCTCTGCATGGCTTCTGGATGATGAGGTTACTAAGAAAGGCCTGTCTCACTGCAGCCAGATTGGACAATGCTTTAGTCACATGGAGAACTGACAGAGCAAGATCAACTTTGATAGTTCTTGTGCAACAATTTCCTCTGAGGTGAACAACATTCTTATTTTAAAAGGAAATGAAGCATTCCATCCTGCAGGGAAGCTCCCTAAATCCGGGAAGTAAACAGCTCAATACCTAAGGAAGTCCTTGATACTGACCAGATTCACCACGCCCTCCTTCCCCAGGCATCTATAGGAGGTAAGAACTACTGAGAGATACTCTAAGGCAAGCTGAGCTGCCTGGAAGAGGCTCAGCCCCGCTGAGCTGCCTGGAAAAGGCAGAGACCAGCAGGGCTGTGTAGAAGAGCCTCAGACAGACCAAGCTGCTCAGAAGGTACACTCTCCAACCTGTTGAACTGCCTGCAGGCTGTGCAGTGTGCTCCAGATTTACTGGCGCTGCCACCCATGCTGGCGTGGGCGTAAGGTGGTGCAGCTGTCTGAGTCATTATTGCTCCCTTAAGGAACCCTTCACCCATATGCTTGTAACTAACCCCAATAAAACTCATTTTATTTACCAAGTTGAACTTTGGTGGTAGCCTTATTTTGGTCTGTCATGGGTTTTCTATCTGTAGTGCACTGATCCCCTAGCGGTCAAGTCCAGGCCCACAGCTAATGCAAGGTTATGGTTTGCACATGCCTCTCCGGTGTCATAGACAATTCAGGTGTCAGCAGTCACAACAGAGTTGCC
This sequence comes from Eospalax fontanierii, assembly GCA_035773235.1. Lineage (NCBI taxonomy): Eukaryota > Metazoa > Chordata > Mammalia > Rodentia > Spalacidae > Eospalax > Eospalax fontanierii. The sequence continues at coordinate 116,478,237 of CM069526.1, forward strand.
GAGTGCTGTATGAGTCACACACTCCAGCAAATCAAAAAGTTCACATCAAACCTGGTAAAAAGGAAAGACTTACTCCAAAACAAGGCAGTCAGCGAGATTATGAGGACTTTTTGTCTGTATTTAAGAAAATTGTCCACACTTAAAATGTCCTCATACATGACTGTGTAAAGGTTACCAAGGCTGCCCTTGGCTGCAGCTTCCAGCAGCCCTAACATAGATATTGTTATTGCTGTGTCTGACCGCCACAATGCTACCCTCTGCACCTCTGATACCACAGAACCAACTCTTTCACCTCAGAAACCCAAAGGGGTAAAGATTCTGTCTTGTCTATACTTCCTGGAAGTCAAACCTGCCGGTCCAGAAACTGAGATGAGTACTGTGAAGACCGACCCTCAACAGTCAGTTTGCTTCCTGGCTCCCTTCCACAGGGGGTCAAATTCCTGGTCTAATGGCAGGTCACATGGGACCCTGGAGCAGCACAGGCTACTTCTTGGTCCAGTTTCCCTATTATAAAAGGATCCTGAGCTCAAGCTGTCATTCAAAATGTGATTCTCCCCTATCCCATTGAATCACCAATAGATTCCTTTTCTGCTTAAAATACAGAGTTGGTGTCTGTTGTTTGCAGCCAAGAGCCCTGACTGATAAATGTACTGATCATGCTGGACTGACAGATGAGTGCTTTTTCTATTTCCAAAAGGCTCCAGGGCGCATAAGCTCTCTCACTTACCTGCTGTACCAGTCAAGGTTCTTAGCTGTGGACAAAAGCACTCTGCCTTGCTGGGCTAAGGAGAAAAATGTATTAAAAAGTGCTGATAGTTCTCTGGGAGTGTCTCTGGGAAACCTTATACCAGGAAAAACAGAAAATCCACACCGTATTCCACGCTGCCTCCAGGGTTTCCACAAACAGGCCCCTGACGCAGGAGCCACAGGCCCCACCAAGGGCACTGAGCACCGTGCTTTTCCACCCGCAGTTCTCAGCTGTGACACTGAATGTCTCTGCCTTTCTGTAGCGAGAACAGACTCCTCTGGGCAGCTGCTTCTGAGCATCACTGGCCTCACTGGTGCTCCGCCCAGGTGCTCTAGCTGGAAGGACCTCTGGTCTTCAGTTTATGCAAGGGAGGCTAGCACAACACTTCTGGCATCTCTCTTGGGGAAAAAGCTCAGATGAGAAACTTCCCAAACTTAGAGTCTTAGAGTGCTGGGCGCCCAGGTAGTTTGATTAATGTCCTGTTACTTCCAAGGAGTTGAGCACATCTGCGAGTGAGAGAAACGCATCACATCCAAGAAATCTTTGCTGTATCGCCACCTTCTACGGCACTCTGACTGAACTAGTCCTCTGTGTGCCATCTTCACCTGCTACCACCTTCCAGTAAGTCTCCTTTAACTTTCCAATTATACTACTTAGGAAATAACAAGTCTTTCCCTCTTCCTCAGTCCACAAAATTCTTTGGAGCCACTAGACGCCAGAGCCATCTTCACTTATTCAAGCATCTTTTTAGATGATCTGTTTTCCTTTTCTCTCCCTTAGCTATCTGCCCCATAAACAGCAAGTGCTCCCCAGCCTTATCCAACAATGCTAGATCAGGCTGCTTCATGTTCAAATCACAAAGGAATTTTGCAGTAACCTGGCATCCTGGACTATTCAAATCTAAAAACAGAGCAGCCCTTCCATCCCTTTGTCATGTTACAGCAACAGTGTGCAGACAACTCAAAAGCCACTAGAATAACAGGGCTCAAAGTGACCAGAGTACTACCATGTGATGAAACTCCGCTCCAAAAACTTGTGCAGGTTTCATGGCCTCAGGTAAGACACTTTACCTCCCTGAGCCTCAGATTCCTCATCTGAAATGTTGAAATACTACTATCGCCCTCATAGAATTGTTGAAAGGTTTGAATATTATGATAATCGAATGTGTCACATATAGAGCTCAATATATGCCACCTCATAAAGATGGCCACCCAAAGTGATCCTGGCCATCCCACAATGTGAACCTGGAAAATCCCACAAAATTTCACAGTGTTATTAGCAGCATGGTCATTAATATTATCTCATAAATTAATACAGAGGCATGGGTATAGCTTTTACATATTCATTTCCCAGGGAATCGCTAGTGGGTTTCCTTTAGTTGCTGTGAAAAGGAGGAGTATGTGAACATCCAAATAGACATTTCAAGAATCCTTGAGACACTGAAACTCTCAGAGCTGGCTTTCTACTCTTGTGATCTGCGGAGAGGCAAAGACTGTTATTCAGGAGATGGCCCTTAGCCAACATGTTCAGCAGCAGTCCTGGGATCCAGTGACCCTCGTCTTATCAACATTGCCTCTGCACTGGCTTCCAGACTAGTCTTCAGGGCCAGGCAGCCTCCTAGCCCCTCCCATACACCTTTGCCAGGCCCTTGTGGAGGACTGCAAGGTCCAAAGCTTCTGGGAAAAGCTAGCCTTGCAGCAGCCAGAGCCAGTGGCTCCTTGAATGTGATTTGAAGAATCAAAGAAATGCCCACACCAACAGGCCCTCTCCCATCTACATGTCCCTGGGTCTGAGGTCCCCAGTCCCTTATAATGATCGCTTTAGGAATTTTAAAATGTAAATAACAACTTAAGAGCAAACTTTGGAACTGTTATTATCAGCACCACACTGAAAGCTAGCCCAGCAGACCCCTAAGAGCCAGAACAAGAGTTTGTAAAGAAAGTGCGGGCAGAGTGAAGTAGACAGAATTTGACAAAAAGGTATAAAAATTCTGCAAAGAAACTTGTTGGTTTTTTAAAGATAATTTTATAACAAAGGCCAGAGTGGACAGCACCAGAAGTCTAGGGTTAATATGAGGGAAAGATAAAAAGTGGACATAGCTGTCCTTCCCTCCATGCTCAGCCCAGAAAGCTCATCCTCAGGAAGCCTTCCTTGGGACCCCCAAATAGAATGAGACACCTACCCTTGTGGATTTCATAGTGTTATGGGCCTCTTTATCCAATACTTCTGTCTCACAGTCTATGAGCTCCAGGAAGGCATAAGTGGGTCCTGGTCCATCACCAGCATGCAGCAAAGGACCTGGCTAGACTCCTGTTGGATTAGGAAGGCTACCTCAAGTTCAGTCATTCTGTCTTAACACATTTTCAAGCCAACATTGAAATAGGGCCCTTCAAACTGTGTCTACTTTTTCAGATCTACTGATCCTTATAATGTCTTTAAATCTGAAGAGAGTTGATGCAGTGTCGGCTGCAAGACAAGAAAAGAGGAAGATCCTCACCATCTAGCCAAGAAAAGGTTTGGTAACTGCAGCTTTGGGACTTCTGAAGAAAAGAGACGGGTCGTAGCAAACTGCATGCGGAAAGGCTAGGGGGCCGTCATGGAGCTAGTTCCCATGGCTAGCACTCAGTTTGTAACCAAGCTATACATTTCAGCCCAACACTTTAAAAACAAGACTTTATGTATAACCCTTTTACTTACATGTTTATTCTTGTTTGTTTTTTGTCAATGTGACCCAAACTGAAGACATCTGAGAAGACGGAACCCCAGTTGAGGAATTTCCTCCAACAGATTGACCTGTGGGCATGTCTTCAGTACATTTCCTGATTACTAATTAATGTAGGAAGACCAGTCACTGTAGGTGGTGCTAGGCCAGTGGGTCCAGAAGATAAAAGAAAGATAGCTGAGCAAGGCAGGGGAAGCAAGCCACTAAGCTGCGTTCCTCCATGATCTCTGCTTGAGCTCCTGCCTCCAGGTTCCTGCCTTGAGCTCCACTTTGGTTTCCCCTGATGATCCACTGTGAGCTGTAAGCCAAATAAGTCCTTTTCCCCCCAGGTTGCTTTTGGGCATCACAGCAACAAAAAGGAAACTAAAACAAGTTCTTATATGGTTGAGAAAACATCTCTGGTCACCATCAAAGATTAAATGTGCACATAGGAAAGGTGCGTATGGAGAAGGGAGCCGAGGGTACCCTTGGAGATAGGGGAGGTCCGGACCCACGTGTCCCCACGAAAGAACTGAGACTTTCAAGGACATCCCACCTGCTGCCCAAATCCATTTCTCCTACTCACTGCCTTTTTCTTGGCTCACGAAATAAGATCTTCCAGTCCTACCATGGACACCCACAGATTTCACCAAGAATTCACAGCAGGGCCCCCAGAGAAGGAAAACTGACGCAGACAGAACACCCTCCTTCCCCACCCCACCCCTCAAAAAACATAGAACTTTATGTGGGCTTTAGTGTCTACCAGCCAATTCCGGAAGCTGCTGTATCGATTTTCCATGGGAGAGGGAGCTAAGGAAATGGAAAGATCGCCGGGGATTCAGGCAGGCCTGACAGAGACGAATATCTCATCTCTCTGTGTTATCTTTTTCCACAGTTCAAAAATCAATTAGTGATGAATTTCTCTAGAAACTTCTTAAACAATGTTATTTCATTAAAGATCTGTACAAGCGCCATCAGATTTGCTTTCCAGGTGTGAATTAGAAAATTAGCCTTGTCCTTTTAATAATTTCCTCCTTGCTAAGATTACAGCAGTCTACACAATGCCTAGTGCCGGCTGGGTTGAAGCTGGTGCGAAGCACATAATTCCCTTTTTGTCTCCTCTAGTAATACAAATGAAAGCAGAGAAGGTAGAAAATGTGGACACTTCCTGCAACAGGAGCACGAGACAAAAGAGAGGAAAAGCCCAGAAGCCAGAGGAAGAACCTCAGAAGACAGATTTTCATGGCTATTGCCAGCAAATAACAAAAGCAAGGGCTGGAGGAGGAATAAAAGACATTTCGAAAGAGGCCAAGAGAGAGACTGGGAGCCAGCCTGTTGCCACAGCAATGGATTGTGTAGGCAAAGCTGAGATCTGTCTGTCCGTCTAGGTCAGCTTGCGCCTCAGGGAGCCAGCTGGAGAGGCGTGCCCAGCTCTGAATAAGGAGAGTGCTCACTGTCTGGTCACAATGCCTGGCTGACCTCACAGCATGCAACTGTCATTCCTGCTCCCTTCGACAGAGGGAGATGAACCTTCATTAATTCAGACTAATTTGCTAGAAGGCCAACCGAATCAGCAGTAGTAAGAAGCTTGTAAAGGGTTCCATTTTATCACTTTCATTTACACATAGTAAAAGGAACTAAGTCCATCTTTGATGAATAGATAAAAATGATCAGGAGCTAGCTCATTAAAGCATGATTTAAAAATAAATTAATGAACGACTTTTATCGATTGAATAAAATTCTGTTAAAACTGCACTGTGACAGGCAGAGAAAACAAGCAAGTTGTCACCTCAGTCCTCAGGGACCATGCTGTCTGGGTAGAATGGCCAAGTCATAAGCAAATGCTTGCAACAGGGCAGAGTTTCTGTGATTAGAGTCAGCTAAGAGAAGGTGGGCGAGGGCGCAGGGGAGAGATGGCTTACCCAGTGGGAGCATCCTGGAAGCAGGGGGTGGGCTTGCGGAAGTATTCCCGTAGCTAGATCTTGAAGGACAATTAGAAGGCAGCCAGGTTTGAAGTGAGGTGTTTGGAGGTGAAGGAAAGAGGCAGGGAACGGGGGCAGGAGCAGGAGCCACATGGCTGGTCCAACTTTAGACTTCACCTGTGTTCCTCGTTTTAACTTCATAGCATCATGTGCATTTTCTGGGTGGGAAGGTACTGTTACTTTATTTCAGACAGAGCCCAACTGACTCCCCCACCCCAGCTGGTAAAGAGAAGAGCCAAGGAATGAATTCAAATCCCCTGGACTCGACTCTGCACCCTGTCAAGAATGTGATGGGAAAAAATAATGCACATGTGCTCATGCACACACAAATAATTCACATACAAGTATGGACGGTATTCAGAAGCAGTTGGAGCAGGAAATCAACACGAGGATTCTAGCACAGAGCTCCTTCTTGGATCAATACTGTTATGTACTTACACTGGAATTGTCCTATCCTGTGGCTCACTCGAGGGGTCTCTGATGAGTATACTGTTTTAAGTGCGTAGATGACCACTCCCCTTCTAAGTCTATTTCCCCAAGTTAGTGGCAAACCAGAAAGATTCTGAATGGGTTGACAGATAGCTGAGCTCTGTGAAACAACAGCACTCTAAAATCCTCAGGGAAGTGATCCAAATCAGGTGACTTAGGTGCCCAAGTCCCTCCCATCTCAGCCCCACTCAATTTTCCCCCAATGTCTTTGTCACACCTTTACCCTCCCAGCCTCTCTGTCCTCAATAGCAAAGCAGGGTTGACAGCCCCAATCTTACCTATCATTGCTTCAGTGGGGCCAGAGATAGGGAGGCGCAAGTATCCCGAGAAACTCACAAGTCATGTGTGAAGATTGATGCTGGTCAACAGAAGTCCAGGGCTCTGAGGCCTCAGACTGGGAGGAAGCAGCCACACCTAAGGCAAATTTAGGACGAAGCAGGAATTTACAGAGGAAGAAGGAAGGAAGACATCCCACCCAGAAGGGCTATGGAGAGGTTAGAGAGTGGGCTGTGGGTGGGTCAGTGGGTAAAGTGCTTGTACCAGCATGAAGACCGTGGTGGAATGCGCCTGTCAACCCAGTGCTGGAAAGCAGAGACAAAAGGTTCTAGGCTTGCTGGTCAACCAGTCTAGCCAAATCCGTGAGCTGTAGGTTCAAGAAGAGACACTGTCTCAAAAAATTAGGTGGAGAGCAATAGAGGAAGACACCTGACATCAACCTCTGTCATCCACATGCATACCCCTACACCCCTGACAGAGAGAGAGAGAGAGAGAGAGAGAGAGAGAGAGAGAGAGAGAGAGAGAGAGAGAGAGAAATGGGAGATTTTGTCATCTGGGAACCCAGACAACAGGGACACTTGAACTTACCTGGGAATGGAGAAGAACCATCTTAGAATCTGCAATAGGAACATGACAGCTGCTTAGGGATTTTTGTTTTGATTTGAATTTTTTGTAATTTTGTTATGATGGTGGTGGTTCACACATGTTAGGTAAGCACTTGACCCCTGAACTACATCCTTAGCCCTTTCATTATGTTTTTATTTTGAGTCAGGGTTTCACTAAGTTATCCAAAGTGTCTTGGAACACTATAGCCCACACAGGCCTTGAATTTGTAATCCTTCTGCCTCAGCCTCTCAATTAGCTAGGCCTGGCTAGGTTTGGTTTTTTGCAACAGAGTCTTTAGGGCTCTGCAGCTCAAACTGGCCGCCATCTTTAGCCTCCTGTCTCTGCCTTCTGGGCTCTGGATTACAGATGTGTGATGTCATGCTCAGCTGTTTGAGGTTTTTCTGTTGTGTTTGTTTGTTTGTTTAGGAGGGTTGAGGGAAGATTTGAGAGTGTTGTTTGGGGAGGTAGTATTTTCCTGTTGTTTTGGAGTGGGGTTTTTTGTTGTTGTTGCTGGTTGGTTGGTTGGTTGATTGGTTGGTTGTTTTTTTTGAGGCAGTAGCTCCCCGTAGTCCCAGCTGTCCTGGAACTCATTATACAGATGAGGCTGACCTCAATCTCGGAGAGATTTGTCTCCATCTATCTCCCAAGTGCTGGGACTAAGGGTGTGTGCCACCACATTGACTGGTGTTTTCATATTTTTTAGCAATCATTTTTAACAAAAGAATTAAGAAAATAAAATTTAAAAATAAACATATCTTTTAAAAAGCATCATGAAATTTACTGTCTAAATAACCTGACTCAGTGGTGATGATCCCTGACTGTAATGCCCAGAGCACAGCCAGTAGGGAAAAACAAAGGTCTTCTTATCCCCCATCTCTCTACACTGAAGCCTGATCTGTGGCCCCTGCAGAGCCCCTGTGAAGGGTCCCTCACTGGATCTGTGTACTCTCTGTAGCCCACACAAGAAAACCTTTAGGCTCTGTGCCTGCTACAGATCATATGGTGGGCTCAGTGTCCCCCAATTTCTTCCTCTTCTTCATAAAGTTCAGAAAGGATAATACTCCTCAGATCGCAAAGACACATGATCAGGGAGGGTCTCAAGAGGTGAGAGATTCCTGACTGGTCTATCTGCACATGCATGTACTGCACATGTATGCATACTAGGTAGGTCTCAGAGAGGCCCGCCTAACACCTGTTACAATGAGAGTGCTGTATTGGCTGTTATTTCTACCCATGGAGCTTCTGGAAATCGTGCTCTTCAGATACAAGATTTAGAGCTGAAAACTAGGTCAGTCACAGAAAGAAAATGTCTCAGAATTCTATAGGACTTCTCTCAGTATCTTTATTTCTTCCTCTTTATTTTCCTTCATGACATGTATCACAATCTGATGATACATCGTATATCTTTATGCTTGTTCACTTTTATCTCTCAGAACTGTGTAAGGTGTAGAAGAGTGTGTACAATGCCAGATCCTCAAGAGTCTAGACCAAGTACACGGTAGGAGCAGAGTCTAAAAAAACAGATAGAATGAATAAATGGATACAAGACCACACCCATCATCCACTAATCGTGTGTGTGTGTGTGCGTGTGTGCGTGTGTGTGTGTGCGTGTGTGTGTGTGTGTGTGTTTATAGGATGAGCAGGATGCACAGGTGAGCAGCAGACAAATTCCTGTATCTACTCATGAACAAAAACAAACTCCTTGAGAACTCACAGTATGTATATGAAGCCAGGTGTGGTGGTACAGGCCTGTAATCCCAAGCACAGAAAGATCAGGAGGAATTCAAGGACATCCTCAGCTACATATCAAGTCTGAGCCAACCTGGGCTACATAAGACCTTGTCTCAAAAATAAACTACCACTACCACCATAACAACCACAAAATCCTAATGCACAGGATACAAAACAGACACTAAGTTCCAAACAAAGGGAGGGGATATTGGAGCCTTCAGATCAGGAGATGCAGACCTCATTCGCCCTGGAATGTGAAAAGATTTCACCAAAATGACTGTAGCTCAACCACAGCAGCAGAAGTGGGGAGAAAGATGAAAGCTATCGATTGCCATAAATAGCTCTCCAAATCCTTTCTTTCATAGCATCAATCATTTCAAAATAACCGAAAAATTAGGAGAAAGTCCCTAGTTGGTACAGAGGATACAGTGACTTTTAAAGAACTAAAATGCCAGGCAGAATTGAGAGCTTTCAACCTGAATACCAACTAGAAAGGTGGCGGGAATACTATTGATGGAACGCATGTAGCTATAAGAAAAGCATTTGGTATAGTGGTGCCAAGTGTTACACTCAAAATTAATTCAAATTGGCTTAGTAAGGAGTGCTGCCACATAAATTTAAAACTGGCTCAAAGTCTGCAAACAAAGAGTGATGACAAATGAAAATATATTGAGTTGGGGGAGGCAGGGGGCATGGGGGTCATCTTTATTAATGATCTGAAAGAACGAGAGTAAACAGCATGTTAATGAAACTTGCAAATGATGCTAATTTGGGAGGTGTTGCTCTGATCACTGTGGACACAGAGGGAATGTAAATGAACCTTAAGTGGTAATAAATATGAAGAGGAAACAACACAATGGTATTCCAGCTAGAAAATGTACAGCCATTCTTCGTGCCCTGACTCCCTCGTCCTCACCCCAGAGTTTGCTTCCCTAGTGTTTGGGGGAAGGGGTTGAGGTAGGAAAAAATATATATATACATATATATATATATATATATTATATACATATATATATATATATATATATATATATATATATATATATATATATGCATCCCTAACTCAGAAGTGTTCAATGCAAAGAAGCATTTCTTGTGCAATATTCTTTGACTGGCCCTTTAAAATTCCACAAAAGGCTTTCCGGGGATTCAGAGCAAGCGTGGTGTTCGCCCTTGGATGATGGGTCTCCATAAATTACAGTGCAGGAGAGGCTGTTAAAAGAAACAACCAAATAATGAGGGAATTGGGAGACTGATTTATGAGAAATGACCCAAAGGGGTAGACTTTGGTTAACTGATGGTTAAGTGGTAGCATGATAATGACCTTCTGTGATCTCTCGATGACAAATAACCCAGGGAAGCAAATATTTAGTATCACACATGGAACTTCATTCTGCCCAGTGGACAGTATGACCAGGACAGCTAATCTACTGAGTTTTACCAGCCCACTTCTTGGGACTTCACCTCTGAGCATCCCACATCCCAGGCCTTCCTCACTCTACCCCATCAGCATTTCTGGTCACATTCTCTTGTCTTTGTCCCTGACCTGATGGAGGCTGAATGAATGCCGTGACTAAGAGCACACACAGGGGACAGGCAAGCTGGAAGAGAACACCAGCCCCAGGCAAAAGCAGGAGTGGGAGGCGAGGGGATGGAGTTGCTCTCCTCTGGCTCAGCATCCTCCCACTGCAAGAAAATAAATGTGATAGCTCTATGCAAATAGCTATGGCTGTATGCAAATACAAGTTTTGATACTGTTTTTATTTCCCAGCAGGTTCAGCCACCAGATTTATGGCTTCCAGCCGGAGATCTGTCTGGGCTGTGTCAGTAGCAGTTTGTGGATGAAAACTAACAGATCATGTCTCAGGCTTCCTGCAACTCAGACTCCTAGAAAGTCAGAGTGAAAAGAAGCTCACAGCCTGTTCATCCAGCTTCCTCCTTTTACACATGGTGACATAGAACATAATGAAAGCTTGTTGTGTACAAGTTTATGTAGAGAGGCTGCCCAAGGTCACACATAGCTATGGTAGCTCTTGACAAATCTCTCAGTCCATATTCAGAAACTGAAGCCAGAGTGGCTAAATTCATACACAAGGCTGCAGAGCCAATGTCTTTGGCATCCCAAGTAATAATTTCCTCTAACCCTGCTGCCCTCAGAAACCTAGGGAGGGGTTAGGGAGAGGGCTTGCTTGACAAAGCTCTTGCCTTGAAAGCATGACCTGAGTTCAAGCCCTGGAACCTACATAAAAAAGCTGGGCTTGGTCATCTTGGCACTGGGGAGGCAGAGATAAGGGGGTGCCTAGACTTGCTGGCTGATGAGCAAAAAAAATCAAGGAGGATAACTCTTGAGGAATACCTGAGATTGACCTCTAGCTCTCACATGCATAGACACACACTAACACAGATACACACTAGAAAAAAAAAAAGGATGGAAAGAAGGAAGACAGAAAGAGGAAGAGAAAGAGAGGAAAGACCAAAGAAAGGGGAAGGGAGAAAGGAACAGAAGGACCTTGGGACCTTGTGGGACAGGATAGAGGGAGCATGTCTAATGATCAAAGCAAGTTGCTCAAACCTAGGACTTCTGCATGATTCCTAGATGGGTCTGAAATGTGAATATCCCAGGAGAGTATTGTGCAGGCCAGCATCAGAACCTATGGTGCAAACACCTGGGTTGTCCATACCCTCTTCTTATGCTTGACTTTGCCAGCACACTCAGCTGTTGCCACCACGTCACCCATTCCCCAAGGGACTCCAATACTCAGAGATCATGAGGCAGAGAGACACAACTCCCCACAAACAGGCCAGGACCGCAGAACATTCAGAGCATGTGGCACCTTACTCCATGCTCCAATCTGCCCTGGGAAACAAGCAGGATGGTTGCTGATGATTCCTCCATTTATTTAGTGAACAAATGTTTCCTGAGCACCTACTATGTGCCAGGCTCAACCAGAGATTTAACAGTAAGCAAAACCAGCAACGCCTCCAATATTTTCCATGTAAAGAGGCAAATAGAAAATAAACAAATGTGCAAAACAAATATTTAGATAGGTAAAATAGTTTTAGATGCTAGCAAGTACAATGAAGAAAAGAAAATAGAATAATGAGATAGGTGGTTCTCTGTGAAGGAACTAGAAGCTCTTAGCTAGTCAGAGAAGCCTCCATGAACAGTTACATCTGGTAGTGTGCCAGAGCCAACCAGGTGTAGCTCAGGAAGTTGTGTGTTCTAAAAGACAAGAACAGCTGGAGTAAAAATGCTGGAGCCAGAATAAAGTTGGGCTTTTTGAAGAAGAGGAATGATTACAAATGGGAGATAAAGAAAGTGATGACCTAGTGGTAGATAAAGTCTTAAAAAGTCCAGATGATAAAAAAACAGGCAGGCTGTGACCAGGAGTTAGACTCTGTGCTAGGTAGTTTCAGTTGTCAACTTGTCACACCTGGGAAGAAGGAGCCTCAGATGGGGAACTTCCTCTATTGAACTGGCCTGTGGACATGTCTGTGAGGCACTTTCTTGATCGTTGAGTCATGTGGGAGGGCTCAACCCACTGTGGGTGGTGTTAGCCTTGGGCAGATGGTCCTGGGTTGTATAAGAAAGCAGACAGAGGAGGAGTGAGACAGTAAGCAGGGTCCCTCCATGGTCTCTTGCTTCAGCTCCTGCCCCCAGGTTCCCATCTGGCTTAAGCTTCTGCCTTGGCTGCCCCAGTGCTAGACTGCCACTTGGAAGAGTGAGGCGCAATAAGTCCTTTCCTCCACAAGTTGGTTTTGGTCAGCATTTTCAGTCACAGCAATAGAAAGCAAACTAGGACAGGCTCTTTTGCTGAGGGCCCAAAGAACGGATTGTCACCTCCCTTTTTTGATAACCTAAGGTTTCAGAGTGTTCAAAAAAACATCACTAGTCAGGGAATGGACCAGCCAGAACCAACTCAAACCCAGAAATTATGACTAATGTTCTTCTCTTAAATCATTTCTAATGGAGACCTATGAAAGCAACATAGCCTAACTCTGTCAACTTGGACCCTTTTACCCAATGGCAGCAAAAGAAGACCTTCTGGACAGAACTATAAAATGGTTAGCTCCAAACCAAGCAGGACTGCCCGTTGCAGCTCCCATTAAAGTAAGATGAGCCAATAAGAATACATATCCCTTTCTCAGATCTTCCCAGGTACATCCTCTTGTGTTCTCAGAGAAGTTAGCATTGGCCTTGTGGGGACCATCACGCTGTGCCATCCTTTTAGGCCATCAGCACCCAAGCATAACATTCATATATAGCTTTCCCACACTGGTGGGGGAGATGGTAAACAACGAAGGAAAAAGAGTACTCTGTCTCTCTAAGATTCTATCCACAGACAGGAAGACGGTGGAATCCAGCCTTTGCCATGACTCACCCCCCAGCCTAGCCCACGCTTCAGCCTATGTCTTTAGAACAGGGCCAGAGACTCACATGTTGCACTAACAGGGTGCCAAAAAGCTATCATGAGTTATTGCCCTATCTTAGACCATTGCCCAAGCTGAACTTCCCACTCTCTGGTACCCTGGTCTGGTACCCAGGCTCATGACCGCTTGTGAGCCTCCTTCTTGTCTCTCCCATTCAGAGTCCTTTCTATAGCATCCAGACCTAACCTGACAACTGCACCCCCCTTCCCAATTTTGGACAGGGCAGCCTCCTCCCAGGGCTTGGATTCAGCTTAGTAAGCATCTCACCAGGGATCACAGTGTCTCCACTGTCTGCACCCACAAGCCTCTCTCTACACACGTAGGCCCACATCATCAGGTCAGCCAGTACCTGAGACTGTCCCTGCTGCATGGGGCAGAAAATGAAGACTTCGTGGGTTTCTCACAGGGCAGTGTCTTATAATAGCTCTCCTTAGTATCAAAGTCCAAACAGGAACCCAGAGCTGTGGAGGACACAGATACCTGGTGCCATTCTAAATTTCAAGTTTGGAGTGCCTTACACTTTCAGACAGCAGTCCTGGGAGTCCAGCTAAGCCATGCTTTCCTAGGATTTGAGTTGAATCTGTAAGAAACTGTAGAAAAACTAATCTCAGGCTGGACATCTCCTAAAACTGGACCTTGCTTCACCTGATGTTCTAGTTTGGTTTTCTATTGTGATAAAACACTTTGACCAAAACCAGCATGAGGAGGAAGGGTTTGTTTCAGTTTACAGTACAGTCCTCCACTGAGGAATCCAAGGCAGGAGCCCAGATGCAGAAGCTGAAACAGAGACCCCGGAGGAGCACTGCTTGTTCCTCAGGCCTGTGAGCAGCCTGCTTCTTCATACAACCCAGGCCCACTTGCCCAGGCCCGGCATCACCCTTAGCAAGCTTGGCCCTCCAGCATCACTCAGCAATCAAGAAAATGCCCATAGCAAATCAAATAGAGAAAACTCCTCTGTTGAGATTGCTTTTTCTAGGTGTGTCAGGTTGACAGCTGAAGCTATCCCACACACTTGGTAAGGTCTGTACCTCTCCTCTATGGTCCTCCCAGAGATCAGTGGCCTAATAGTGAGACAGTTAACTGCAATTTCAGCATCCTCCCAAAACATGATCATCCTCAATGGTGAGCTCTGGAGCTTTAGAAAACCCACTGCAGACTCTAATAATGGTCCTATACAGCCACCATAAAGCAGAGGCCATTACAGTCAGAAACATCAGCTCAGAGGCACACTTATCCCACAGAGCTCTCTGTGCGCATATCAGAAGACTGGCTTGTAGCAGTGTGGTCCCTGAGCCAAGCTAGTGAGGCCAGTGAAGTCAACAAGCATCAATCTTTGTAGGGATATGGAAGGAAAGTGACCTTCAGCTCTGTGATCCCCATGAGGTGAGCCACTGGTAAACAGCATCCTCAGATGCGAAGGTGGGCCAGATGGCCATCCCACTGCAGACACTCAAAATCTAGTTAAGCGTTATATTGCCATCTCTTTGGATCCAGGTGTCAGACAGCAGATCATGAGACTTGTCAGCCTCCACAATCATGAGTCAATTCTTTATAATAAATCTCCTCTCATATATGCATATTCATATATTCGCATATATTTGATGATGTGTGTCCTTCTCTACAGAATTCTGACTACAGCTAGTTCACCAGCAAGAGCAGCAGCATCTAGCCAGCTCTTGGCAGTACCTTCATGTCCTAGCACAGGGCTCAAGTACCTACTGGAGCCCTAAATAAATGCCTAGTGAATTCATGACTGCAAGTCCAATAAATTTGCTCCTTCTGTAAGTTGCCTTGGTCATGGTGATTTATCACAGCAACAGAAAAATAACCAAAACACAGGGTAACACCAGATGTAGGTGAAAAACAAGGAACTTGAGTTCTGATCCTGGTGCTCACACAGATCTTCTATTAGCTTCTGTTCCTTATCCAGACATCTCTGCCCTGCTCTTTGCCTTTGCTTCTCAATTAAAAATTGGGGTATGTGCTGGATAGCTTGACACATCTGAGTAGAGGGAGCCTCAGATGGGGAATTGCCTCCATTCGACTAGCCTGTGACTTTGTCTGTGGGCATCTTCTTGATTGTTGAGTGATGTGGGCGATGCCACCCCTGAGCAGGTGGGGTATTGTATAAGAAAGCAGGGTGAGCACTGGCCAGGACAATAAGCCAGTAAGCAGCGTTCTCCCATGGCCTGTGCTTCAGCTCCTGCCTCCAGGTTCCGGCCTGATTTCCTGCCTTGGCTTCCCTTGATGACGAACTGTGCTTGTAAGCCACGTAAATCCTTTCTTTGCCAAGCTGTTTTGGGTCAGTGTTTTCATCATGCAATATAAAAGCAAACCAGAACAGTATGTTGCTCAGACACTGTGACAAAATGCCAGGGAAAAACAACTGAATGGAGGAAGAATTCGCTTTGCTCAGAGTTTCAGAGGTTTCAGGCCCTCATCACAGAAGGATGTACAGGAGCAAAGCAGTTCACATTATGCCAGCCAGGAAACAAAGGGAGAGAGAAAGCCTGCCCTTCTGAGCATCCTCCTTCCTTTCTTTTTATTCTGTTCAGGCCTCCAGCCATGCATTTCAGAGCAGGTCTTTCCCACTTGGTTAATCCCCTCTGGCAACACCCTCACAACCACCCCCAGAGGAGTGCTTATTAATGGCCCAGGTACTCCTAGTCTAATCAGATTGACAAGAAACACTAATCACCACAGTAAGGTAAGGCATCTGGACCAGGTTCTGGCTCTATAATTTCTGAATGCCCCTTCTCCCTGGTCCTTTCTCTCACACCTCCCTTCTTTGAAAACAGAACTCTGTTTCTATGCTCCATCTTGGGACTCATCATTGGCAGAGCTGACAAGTGGAAATTGACTGCAGAAACTGAGCTGAAAATTTCTGGACGGTGTGGAGGCTTGCGGTCGGTGGCCTCTCCGGCCACAAGTAGAATTCCTCGTGCACATGGCATGAGAAGGAACAGCACAACCCTCAGATGCTCTCAGTCCCAACTCCAGCAGAAGACTGGAGTCTGGGAAGGGAAGAACTTTGAACAATATGACCCAATCTAGTGATGCCCAGGCTTCATAAGATCATTGTGACCATAAAATGAGATATTATGGTTAAAGTATTTTGCATATTGTGAGGGTTCAATGAATACTATCTCTTATTATTTCTTTCCTTAATTCATTCCATGACACACTTTCTGAAATTCCCTCCTGAGTTCTCTCTAGAACTTTTGGGCATTTTTTTTTTGTATGCTATATGTATTATCATCGTGACATCTGTCTATTCCTGGTGCCCTTAGACTTGAGGTCAAGGTAGCTAGTTCCTGGTTACTGTCTGAGTCCCTGGCCCATCTAGAACTAGGAAGTCTGCAAAGTGAATGAGACGTTCTTTCTTGAGACCATTCAACTCTCCACATTTTCCTGTTTCTCATACCAGAGGAATATAGCGGCACCAAGAAAGGGAGACAGGGCATTTGGGCTGTGGGTTGTGCCTCTTAGGTAGACAAGACACTATGTTGCATGTTTCCGCAGATCTTTTCTGGTTCGATGGTAGAGTGAGGGGGACTCATGGCCAATGACTTCACTAAAGCACCAGACCTCAGAATCTGTAGAATCTGTAGCACAACCAGAGAAGATTCAAGGCTAGAAAGCGCTGTCATGGGAAGCATGAATATTAGTCACCAAACTGAGGAACGAAAGAAATTGTACTTGAGGGACTGGAACTTGGTTCAGTTGAAAAAGTGATTGCCTAATGCATGAGGCCCTGGTTTCAATCGCCAGCACCACATAAACCTGTCATGGTGGTGCACGCCTGTAATCCCAGCACTTGGGCAGTGCAGGCTGGAGGATCAGAAGTTCAAGGTCATTTTAGGCCATATGAGTTTGAAGTTACATGAGATCCCGCCTTTAAAAAGGAAAAGAAATCTAATTTGGTTTTCTATCATTTATTTCTAACTTTTCCACCACTTTAGTCAGATTAGGTTCAGATACAGATTAGGTTGCTGAAACAAACTGACCCCAAATCTCAATGATATAACCCAATATTCCCTCACTTCTCAGTCAGGCTCTGTCCTGCAGAGATAAGCTGGAGACCTGTGATTCCTACAATCATTCAGTGAATCAAGCTATAGAAGACTATATCTTGAGACTGTCATTTCAGCATGAAGCCAAAACAGAAGTCACAACTGCAGTATCACATGGGATGGCCCCCTGCTTTAGTAGGGAGATGACTGGGGTCACCTCCACCAGAGCTCACAGTCATAACTATTCAATTGCCAGATTTTAGATGCAAGAAGCTTGCAAGTATGACCTTCCTGTGGGAGCAGGAGAAAAATGAGGCAGGATATGATCTTCCTAATGCTAAGTAAACCATAGTCCTTGGGACTGTGTCCATCCCCCTAGGTCATGAGACATTTCATGTTCTTATTATGTGCCAAGACATTAGCAAGGGGAATTCCCGCCTGGTCCTTTACCATATATATATATGGGTCTATCCACAGGTCCCTTCATGATGTAAAGCTCTTTGTTTCTGTTCCATGTTTGATATCTGGGCCTTTTCCTTAAATGAGAGGGTGATTCCATTTGCATGACACACCTGCCTTCCTGTGGACCTCACTGTCTCCCAGCAGCAGGGCTGAGAAGTTGTCCTAGCTCTTCCTGACTCTAGGCTCCATCACCCTTTTTCTCTCCATTCTCTAACCTGAGGGTAGAGGTCTAAGCTGACGCTGGGGGAAGCAGTTAAGAGTTGTGGGGTTTTTCCAAGAAACTTTCCCTCTTTGCCTTTAAGGATCAGGCTTCTTGAAGCTGAAGGAATGGCTCAGAAGGTAAGAACATTTGCTGTGAAAGTATGTGGGCCTGAATTTGAATCTCTAATACCCACATTAAAAGCTGGGTATGAGGCTGGAGAAGTGGCTCAGCAGTTAAGATCACTGACTGCTCTTGCAGAAGACCAGGTTCAGTTCCCAGCACCCACATGGTGACTAACAACCATTTGAAGCTCCAATTCCAAGGATTCAGTGCTCTCTTCTGACCTCCATAGGCATTACATGACACAAGCACACTTACATACATGCAGGCAATACACTCATACGCATAAAAAATAAAAATTAAAAGCTGGGTATGGCTCCATATGCGCCATAGCCCAGCACTGTAGGAGGCAGAGACAGGAGGATTTCTGGCCAGTGTAGCTCCAGGTTCAGTGAGAGACCCTGTGCTGCTAGAACACAAAGGATGAGCGAGCGGGACACCCTATGTCTTCCTCTGGCCCAAAGTTGTGTACAGACACACACACACACACATACACACACACATACACACACATACACACACACACATACACACACATACACACATACACACACATACACACACACACACACACACACACACACACACTCTGGAAGAAGCCTAGAAGGGAATTATCTTTGCTGACATCTGCCTCTTCTTCTGTCCTACAAGAAACATGGAGCTTGTGTGTGTGGAGAAAAGGGAAGGAGAAAGATGCAAAAAGGAAAGAAAAAGGACAGAATTTCAAAGCAGTTTATCAGATACACATAAATGGCACCTTCCTGGAGCTCAGGAAGAACCACTGCACAGGTTAGGACAGGCAGATTTTAGGACAGGCAGAGCACGTGTCCATCTGTTCATAAGCACTGGGGAGCCACCAGTGGCCTGGGCACATTTCAGGGACATGGCCTAGATTCACAAATAATGGGAGGTCTGGAGCTTTGTCTCACAAGACATAACTGACCCACAAGCGCCAGACTGGGAGCAGAAAGTCCAGTTCTCCCAGGAACATCACCAACAGAAAAAGCCCTCCCCAGAGGTCTCAGTCCCTCAACACCTCTGCTTAAGTCAATGGCATCTGACTCCACCCCCCCACCCCTCACCCCCACCCAAACATGGAAGTTAAGAAGGTAAGGCACAGTCGGGGGTGATAATTCCTGGTCAGGAAAGTGTGCCTAGGACAAACTTCAGCTTCAAGATGAGCACAGGTACCCAAACATGTGTTCTAGAGAAAAAGGAGCCTCTGCCCACATGTACCCGCAGGGGACATTTTTGGTACTAAATTCTCCTGACACACCTGGAAAGATCACTAACTCAGCAACCACGGAGACGTATCTGCTAAATCTAGTCCATTATCCTCAAAGGAATTGATTTCTTTAAAATTCCCCTTGTTGGCTTAAATGGCTCGATCTGTTTTATTGTTGACATGGGGTTCTGGGTGTGGCTGGGGCTTTTAATGTTCTTTTGTTTTTAAGTTCGCCACTGGCTTTCATCTGGATTTAAATCGAATCATTCTGCACAGCAGAGCTCCTCTTTATTGTTTAAAAGCTGATCACATCTTTTTCTGAAAAGCACAGCGTACTTGTTACCCTTCTACAAAGCAGCAACAATTTACTGGGCTGAAAAATCAATATATGATTGAATCCAACTTGTCCTCTTCTCCAGAATTCTTAAAGCCTCACAACTGAGGGCTTCGGCATCACTGTCCCACCTACGCATTTTCCTTCAAAACCTGGAGGGAGAAGAATCCATTTTCCAATGAATGAAAAGAACACTGAAGGATGACTTTAAATGACAAAGAGAGAGTCAGCATCACATCACCGAGGAACTGTGCAGACCAATCCTGAGCAAAGGAGTTAACAGCAAAGTTCAGAATGAACGAGAGGTCTGTTCTGTAACTTTCAGCCTGAAAAGATTCGCTGTCTGGAATCCCCTGCTATGAATTTGCTTTTAGCATGTTTTATCTCTTCCATAGGTTTTTAAATATACGATCTAGAAGAATTAGCACCCCCGCTATAGAGACAGCCTTCTAGAACCCTCCGGATTTAAGAAGAGAAGGCCTGGGGAGCTACTACATTGAACTTATACTTTCTCCAACGTGGACAGCAAGCCTAGGAAATTGCCCTAGCTACACCTGGGTGGTAAGAGCACTCCTCTGACGGGCACTAGACAGAGTAGAGTGTACGTTCAAAGGGCACTGAAATGGTATGCTTCATAGCTGGCTCATCAAAGAAGCAGAATAGAAGACATAATGGATGAGGTGAGCTCTTGAAGACTCTGCCTTTCAAATGTGGACATTAAGTGTGGAAAAGAGGGAGAAGAATCTATCTCAGACTAGAAAACGTGATTGAATGTTACATAGAGAGCCAGCGTGTTCAGTAGATATCATGTTAATGCACATAAGTGGATACTGTTTAATTCTTCCACAATGTTTTGTGCGGGTTATTGTGGTTTAGATATGAAATGTCCCACACAGGCTCATGTTTTTGAATACTTCATCCCTATCTGAAGGCACTGTATGGGTTTACCTGCCTGGTAAACGAAGAAAGCAAGATGTTTCAAGGATTAGAAGAGACATCACTGAAGTCAACATGGACAATTTGGAAGGGAATAATAAAAATCTAGGTGTAGGGAATCCAGGTATGGGAACTGAAATGTGCTACAGTGAGGAAATAAACGCAGAGCGGATGCTCCTTGCCTGGAGTGGTCGTGGGGGCGGGTGTGAGTCAGAGACTAGGACATGGTAGCAGAGAGGGTGGAACTGGTCCACAGACAACAGGTCCAGAGGAACTGCAGGCATGCAAAACACGATAGAGCAAAGCCTCAGTCCTGCTGAAGCAATTCAATTTCTGTCTTCCCCACATGTACAGCTCTGCATTGTGCTCAACTTCAGATTTCCAGCAATGACCCACGAGCCACACTTAAAGCTTCAATTACTCTCTGAGAATCGGAGCCAGACAGTTACCCATCTCTTCCCCCAAACATATCTCATGCTCCTGATTTACTTTCCCAGGGCTGTGCCCGACAGTGCTCTTGGAACAAGTACACGGAGTGGCCATGCCCAGCCGGTGGGGCAGCAAGGGAGAATTAAACCCAGCCAAGTGCAGCTGACAGGGAGTTACACCACGTTGCCCTGACAACTAATGGGCAGAGCCCGGGAGAAATAGATGGAGATGGCTGAGGTCAATGGGTAATAAAATCCTAGTTAAAGGCTGGTTTTTCTCCCCTTCATTTCTGCTGATATAAATATGAGGAAAAAGAAATCATAATTGGGAGGCAGATCCCCTTAGAGATGGTGCCAGGCGAGAATCACAGGTTCTAAGCATATAGCACTGACCTGAATTGAGGGTTAAACCAGGACAAATCAAGAGCCTCACTGACTGTCAGAGACAGGTGCCTGCAAACAAAGCCCAAAGGCATGGGAAGGATGGCTGTCTTTTATGGAGCATCTACTGTGTGTGGATCATGGCCTTAGGAGGAACATTGCAACAAGAATCACCAAGATACAATACAGTCTCCCGTGGGTCAGCCCCAAATCTCATCTCTGACATTTTCTGCCCAAAGTACCCTGGGCAATAGTCCTTGCCTCATAGGGTTATTGATGGGTTGGAGAAATCAGTATAAAGGAAGAGGCATGGGTCTTTCATGTGGTAAGCTCAGGGTGGAAGGCAGCCCATAGTCATTGCTGTCATCACTGCATCTCTGCTCCATGAAAACACTATGTCCAATGTTTGGACATGTATAGTCACAGCAATCCTCACAGGCAGCTGCTACTACATACCCATTTTTCAGATGAGAAAACCAAGACACAGAGCAGTTAAGGAACCTTTTCTGAATCAATCAGGTGTTAGATGGCAGTCTGTCTCCAGAAGCAACACAGATGAGCCATCCAAAGCAGAGTCAAGCCTGCAATCTCAGCACTTGGAAGATGATGACTGGAGGATCAAGAGTGCAAGACCAGGCTTAGATACATAGTGTCTTTGAGGCCAGCCTGAGCTACATGAAATCCTGTCTCAAAAAAGAAAAATCGGAGATGCAAAACAATATTAACAGGCTATTTACATACCTTTGCATACACATCTATGATCATTCTAGACAGATATATACACAATTTTTAATTATTTTCATTTTTTGTCTGTAAGTGTATTGCATGAATGTGTGGAAGTACACCTGTATTGTGCAATGCCTGTGAGGGTCAGAAGAGGGTATTCAATCCTTTCGAACTGGAGTTACGGAGGGTTGTTAACTGCCATATGGGTGCTGGGAATTGAACCCTGGTCCTCTGCAAGAGCAGCCAGTGCTCTTAACCACTGAGCATGTTCTCTGGCCCATTTATCCACAATTTTAAAATTATAGCATTATTTACCTCTAGGTAGAGAAAAGACAAAGAATAGAGAATTACTGCTGTATATTTATTATGAAATTTGAACCATGGGAAGGGATTGCCTTCATTAAAGTGAATGTATTAAATTAAAACTTAAAAATAGAGGAGTAGGGCCAGAGAAGCCAATTCCAATCTATTAATTTCTGCAAACATTCATTGCATGTGAAATAACAGGGTCCCTGTGCTCTCCTCCCTGACATGATTATAGAGAAACATGCTATGAATAGGTGACAAGTGTCCGCAGAGGGGAGGACAGTGAGAAATTCTGAAGCAAAGGAGGAAGTCTGGAAGTCACAGAGGTGGGCTCTCTGGGCTCAGATGTTTCCAGAACTATAGCTCTGAGTAATGCCATACCTAAAATAATAACAGGTTGTGCTAGTGAGTCCTTACTACCAGATGCTGTGTAAAGCTCTGCATACATATTGTTCACCTGAATTCATATAACATCTTGATGAGGCGGGGCCTCTTATAGCATCTTTCTTCCAGTAGAATTGAGGCTTAAAGAGGTAAAGAAGCTGCCCAAGGGTGCATGGCCTGTGAAGGACCTAGGATGTGAAGTCAACCTCCTGAGAAACTCCTGCCTTCCGTCACCCTAATCCTCTGGTCACAGCTCCTAAAATCATAGGAGAGGAGGGGGCAGGCTAGTGTGGTCCCTGAAGGCAGATGGCAGTTTCTGCTAAGGGTTTAGACAGAGAATGAGTTGTAGCTAGGCACACTAGAAGGGAAACAGGAGATACTAGATAGGAGATCAGTCCAGTCCCCCAGTCCCCATTGTGTGATATCAGGGCCAGCTTCTCTGGAATTTCATTCTGGCCTTTCCAGAACAAAAAGACGGAAGAGATATGTCCTCCATGCCCTAACTACTTGTTCTATGAAAATAATAATTTTCTGGTTATCTAATCAGCTTAATCACTTCAAGTCAGTTGGGACTCGGCCTCAGAAATTCATCTGATTGGTAGTTTCCATCCTTAGCACTGCAATTGCGTTTCTTATCTTCTCTTTGAGGTACTGTGTGTGAAGACTTGTACTAGTTACAAAAACAGAAGGAGAAGCAGAGCGGAAACAGAAAAAGAGGAGGAGGAGGAGGAAGAGGAGAGGAGAAGAGGAGGAGGAGGAGGGGGAGGTGAAGGAGGAGGAGGAGGAGGAGAGGAGGAAGGAGTCTCAGGCCTGCTGTGTGGGGAGGAGGCTGCCATGGAGCTCACTGTCTAAATGAGCAAAGAGCACCCACAGGCAATGTCTGGATTGCATGGCTGTGTATGAGCACAGTCTTGTAGCACACACCTGGCTGAGGCCAAAACACTTGTTCTTCCCAAATCACCTGTGTGGTGCTCTTCAGAGGAGCTTCATCTGCAAAATGGGAATATTAATGATGTCAACCTCACAGAATTTTGAGAGGGGTAAACAATGAGTAATTTGCTCACAGTAGAGTAGGGGAGCGCAGGTTTGCTCCAAGCAGGCTGACTCCCAAGCCAGACCTCCAAACAATCAGGCAAAGTACAAGTTACTGTTCAGAAACCACAGGTTAAATGGAAGTCTGTAATTCCTCTCCTGTAGGACTGCTCAGAGACTGCCATTTGTCCTTCCGCCCTCCTTGCCACTTCAGCTATGATTCAGAACCATTGGGCTCATCAATAAGAGCAATAAGAGATGTTATGTCCCCCTCCATCACTTGCTCCAACACATATGCCAACCTCCCTCCAAGTATATACCAGGAATCATGAAGGGAGAAAAGAGATCGCCAGAGGGAACAGGACTACTGTGACCTTCTGGTCCAGAAGAAGAGGCAAGAGACAGGTGGCAGTTGAGCCTCACTGGCTTCTCTAGTCCACCAGCCTTGGACTGTCCTAGTGATCAGGGCCAGACAGTCTTCCTTCGTTCCCAGATCAAAGATATGATCCCAGAAGCCCCAGACCAAAGGCCAAGAGGAAGAGCCAGAATGGTAGTGGGTGGTTTGCTATTTACTGTATACCTGGTACAGAAAGTTGTCACTATTTTAGCAACCAGCCCTAGACACATCATCACATGCTAGCTATACTCAGTTCTTGAACATTCCCATAGACAATTTTCTCTTGATCTGGTTTGATTGATAGGAGAACTCTGAGATCTCAGCGGACAGACTCATCTCCATCTGGGATTGAACCAGTTGGTGCAGGGACTATTTCTAGAAGAATCTAAATCCAGTACTTAGAATATTGTTGCAATGCTGGGGTTAATTCTAGCTCCAAGATTTGTCCTCAGCTGGAGCATGACTGAATTACAGGAAGTAAAGACTACAAGGAGGACACTTCAACCACGGCTTGTCTCCTCCTAGCTAAAGAGCCCATGGGACCAGGCCTCTAAAATCACTCCTCTGAAGAGTATACTCTCTTCTATAAGGTACAAGCACTGATTCCTTCCTCATGAGCAGGCTGTGAAGACTTGAGAGGTAATGCCAAACAACCCCCAGCTTAGTACCTGACATACACAGGAAGTGATCACAGACAACTCTGTCCCTTCTCTGAGCCAGCTCACCTTTCACTCCCCTCCTTCAGATCTCATAGCAGGAGTCTTAAGCAACTTTCTCTCATGACAATTTTAAATTTTTTGAGAAGGCCAACCATAGACTAAGCTAAGATTAAAGACTGAAAGCTATAGACTGGGCAAAGACTGAAGGCCGATTGTGGGAAGCCTAGTATTGATAGAAAGAGACAGGAGCTGTGCCTGCCTAGTCAGCATCCACTCATCCTCCAGCACCAGCATCTTGAAAGTCCTTGGGAATTGGACCCTTCTATGAAGGTGCTAGGCCTCGCTCTGCCTGTGTAGAGATAGACATATGAACTGGGATGCCAATCAAACATTTTATCCTATAAGCCACAGTGCTTGAATCAGAGATGGACACACGACCTGAGTTACCCAATGGGATTCACTTTGGGGATTTTGTTGAAAATACAGATAAAAAGACATTTTCCTTCCAATAGGCCTAAAGCTAGGTGTATGTGAACCTGAGGGTATGCACTGGGGACCATCGCATGGACAGAGCCTTCACAAGAGCCAAAAACCCAACAGTAAGGACAGCAGAGCTGAGAATGGCAATGATGGCCTAGGCAGCCACATTTGACTCCAAATTACATGTGTACTAAGACAACCATGTCTTCTTAACTAGTAAATGCATTTGATAACTCTGCATCTGGGCCGTCACTGTAAAGAGAAAGTGGCTGGACACTGCCTATGCACCGATCAGAAAAAGAAGAATACCAGAAACCTTTCATCAGCAATTTTCTGATGTGCCAGAACTCCACTAAATACACACATCATTGCAAACTGCCCCAATACATCCTACCACATACCCATGCCCGCACACACACATCCATGTCCCACATGCATATATACATATTTGCATACACGTTATCACATACCCACTTCACACACATTCTCTACATATGTAGCTTTGGCCTTGGAGATGACATCAACCAGTCCAGCCTGTCCTGCAGCCTCTCAGGTGGCTTTCTCCCAGTCTTATTGCTTCACTCCACAGCCCACCACTTCCGGTGGGCATCACCGCGTGCCAACCCCCTCCCCACCTGCAGTTCTCCTTACCAGCACTTTCCCCTCACTTACTGTCTGCCTCTCCCCTCTCTCAGCCACACAGAACAGCTACCATGCCTCAAAAAGCTGTCCCTGACTCATCCCACCTCATCTCTGCCAAGTTCCCGTCATCGCTTGGCTACTTTGTGCATCCACAGAAGGAAAAATTTGCACTTACACCACACATGGGTTTGTACATGTTGGAACATATTTTTAAGAGGCAGCATATTGAGACAGACGAGGAGGCTACAGGCAGCCTAGCCTAGGTTCAGATCCAGCTGAACTTTACACACTGGTACTGAACCTCCACTCTGGTACTTCCATTCCTTATTCATGGACGAGAGGATCTCACCACTAGCTACCCTCCTCCCCTGTGAGTTTCTCACACAGAATGAGGAAGGAAAGGTTCCTGTCAGTTTTGTAAGACCTCTGCCCCAGCTATCTTGCCCAACCCACTCTCTACGAAGTTTCTTCTGTTTGGCCAGTGGCTCAGGGGAGCACCCTCTGTGGGCTGAGAGCCCTGGGAGTTGCTGACTCTCAGCCACCAGTGGTGTTGGAAGGCTGAGCTTCCTTCTCATGTCTCTTTGGGTTGGCCTCTTACAGTGTGTCACACTCAAGAAAGCAGGAAAGAGAGGCTTCTACAATTGGCCGCTTGCCTCGCTACCTCCCCATTGTGGAAGTAGGAATTGCAATTCTGAACAGAGCAATACCCCAAATTATTTTGGTTTGCAGAAAGGTGATCACACTGCTGACTAGGCAGATAATGACACTAAAAAGCCATTGCAAAGATTGTGAAAGTGACTGGGCCAGCTGGGACTGTCCTACTGGACAGCAAACAGATGGGGTTTTTCTGTCATTCCTGATGACAGGGAAAGGAGCAGACAAGCTACAGGAAGAACGCAGCTTATAAACACTGTGGGCCGGAAGTAAGGAGCAATGGCTCTCAAATACCCCAGCCCTTCTACCCGCTCACTCAGTGGCTTCTGGGATTTCTCAGTCAATCAGAGAGTGATAGCAGCCACTCTGTATCAGACACTGTGCGAGGCTCTAGAGGTAAAAAACCAATATCCTCTGACCTCTTCCCCAGCACACATGCCTTGCCCTGTTCTCTGCTCAGAAGGAGGTCACATCAGAGAAAGAAGCAAATAAATCAATCCCTGTAAAGAAAGACAGCATTATGATATATGTAGACCCGGGAGGGGGCTACCATCAAGGTGAATTTGGGAGAAGGAAGCAGTGCCTGAACTAAGCCAGAAGTTGGAGGCAGGAGGCCAGGGGTGGGTTGGAAAGAGATTTAAAAAGAGACTCCACGTAGGAACTCACTTCATCTTGCTGAGCAGCAGGTGTGTGATGAAGAGAGGAAGAGGGCTTCAGACACATTGCAGGGGCTGAGTAGGGCAAAGAACAAATAACTGAAGATTACCAGGTAGGTTGTGATGTCGAGAGCAGAGTCCAGGAAAGAGAGGAGCGGAGACTGTTCCAGGTGGCTCCAGCCCTGGGTACGGAGCTAAGGAGCCCAAACTTCATTATACTGACAGCAACAGCAGACTCTGAAAAGGGGCCTTGATGTGACCACAAGTAAACTTGTCAAGCAGTGGTTGCTGAGCAGAAAACTGTCCAAACAGGACAGATGAAACAAAATGAGGGCTCAAAGCAGGAACAACCTGGTAAAAAAGAACCTGAAGAGTCCTCTTCCTAACTCTCCTCTATCCAAAGCCACTCATCTGGGTCAGAAACTCTGGGGGTGGACCTAGTGATACTGTTTCTACAACCCCTCCATCATTCTGATGCTCTTTCAAGTTTAATGATAACTGATTTACAGTTGGGGGTGAGGAAGAGAAATAGAGGAATGGGCGGGGATAGGGATATAGTTCAGTCCGTAGAGCGCTTGTCTAGCATGCACAAAGCACTGGGTTCAATCCCCAGTGTTACCTGAACCGAGTGTAGTAGTGCACACCTGTCATCCCAGCACTCAGGAGCTGGAAGCAGGAGGATCAGAAGTTCAAGGTGTTCCTCTACTACACAGTAAGTTCAAGGGCAACCTGGAGTATATGAGAGCCTATTTTTAATGTTTTTAATTTGTATTGGCTTTTTGTACACTTCAAACAGTACATCTTGATCATATCTAGACCTCTTCCCTTATCTGCAACTCCTCATATCCTCCCTGGATTTCATGCATTCTGTCATATATGTTAAGGCCTATCAAGTCAAGTTTGTGTCCCCAGATGTTCCTCAGTTGCAAGTCCACCCACTGGAGCCTGGTAAACCCATCTAGCTTCACTCCCTTAAAGAAACCAGCTGTCCATCAGCAGTGATCAGTTGCCAAGAGCTCCTCAGGCTGGGGCTTCTTACCCATCTTCCCCACTTCTAGGCTGGGTTTCTGTCTGGTTTGAGTTTGCATAGGTCTTTGCACACTGTCATCATTGCTGTAAGTTCATATGACAAGTTCCCAGCCACCTGCTAAACTGTTTCCTTGTGAGACCCTGTTTTTAGAAGGAAGGAAGGAAGGAAGGAAGGAAGGAAGGAAGGAAGGAAGGAAGGAAGGAAGGGAGGGAGGGAGGGAGGGAGGGAGGGAGGGAGGGAGGGAGGGAGGGAGGGGGGAGGGAGGGAGGGAGGGGGGAGGGAGGGAGGGAGGGAGGGAGGGAGGGAGGGAGGGAGGGAGGGAGGGAGGGAGGGAAGGGAAAAGGGGGAAGAAAAAGAAACTTGGGTCTTGGCACAGAGCAGCTGAATCCGAAATCAGAGCAGAGCCCTAGGAACAAAGAAGTCTAATGTGAACCCAGGGTTGGCCGATTCACTGGCCTACAGTAGTATTTCTCTGACTTTAATGGTTCCCATAAACCCCTGGGGACCTTGTTAAAATGCAGTTGTGATTGGCAAACCCAGGATTCTGCTCTTCTGCCTAGGAGTTGCCAGTGCTATTGGTTTATAGACCCCACTTTGAACAGAGGGTCTCCTTTGACTATGGACTTCAGCTCCCATCTATGCATTAGCAATACTCATTGTATCTAGGCTAGTCTCTCTGGAGATCCCACCCAATAAGAAATATTTCCAGATGAAAAATCAATCCACACTTCAAACTCATATGTCCCAAATTGATCTTGCCCTAGTCACATCCCCTCAAAAGAATTTTTCTTATCGCCTCTATTCAGTAATGAGTCAGGCTGGTCACCCAAACTAGGCAAGACCATGTCCTGAAGACAAATTTGGCCTTTTATATGTGTGTGGTGTGTATGCATGTTCACATGCGTGTGAGCACACATACGTGTGGGTGGTCATGTATGTGTGTATGCAGGTAGGAAGCCCAGGGTTGGCGTCTGGAGTCTTCCTTGGCCGCTCTCCACTTTATCTACTGAGACAAGTTCTCTTGGTTGAACCCAGAGCTCGTTATTATGGCTAGTGTGGCTACCCAGCTTGCTCTAGGGTCCCCTGTCTCTGCCTTCTGGGTGATAGAATTGGAGCTGCCACACCAGTCCAGAATTTGCATGGTTTCTGGAGAATCTGAACTCTAATCCTAGTGTTTGTGTAGCAAGTGCTCTAACCACTAACCCATCTCCCCAGTCTTAAGACAACAATTTTTAATATTTTATTTTTATATGTAATGATGTGTATATGTAGGGGGTATGTACAACCTGCAGAAACCAGAAGGGGGCATCTGATTCCCCTGGATGTGGTGTTACAGGAGGTTGTGAGCTGCCTTGTACGGGTGCTGGGAATTGAATGAGTCCTCTGGAAGAATAGTACATGCTCTCAACCACTGAACCGTCTCCCTGTCCTCTGACCAGGACAATTTTTAAGAAGACATTTCTCCACGAGGCAGCCCAGATTCCCAAATTCTTGTGCAACTACTGCATCACTGGTTGTAGAACTTTCCTACCCAACTTCTATTATTTACTAGTTAAATAAGCATGTCTGAAGTATGCAGCAACTAAGAAAACCTGAACTCAGAGCTAGAGAGATGGCTCGGTGGTTAAGAGCACTGACTGTTCTTTCAGAGAATGCAGGTTCAGTTCCCATCACCCACATGGCAGCTCACAGCCATCTATAACTCTAATTCCAGAAGATCCAGCTGCTTTATGGCCTCCACAGGCATTGCATAACATGAGTGTATTTACATACATCAAGGTAAAACATCCGTATACATAAAATAAAAATAAAAAATAAACTCTGGTCTCAGGAGTCAGGAAGCCTGTCCTAACCTCCTTCATGACTATAAGAAGGTAAATCTCATTATGAGGCCTCTACGATCCCTGCTGGTTCAAATTTCTACAAATAATAGGGTATTTTAAGTATTAGGACCTCGAAACAAACTTCTTAGATTAAAACTTTATTTCCCCACTTAAAAGTATGACCTTGAACAAACTGCATAACCTTCCCATGCATCAGTTTCCTCGGGAATGGTGTGTCATAATTATATAGGCAGATAATCATACTGTATGAGAATATGATATGAATATGAAATATATAAGTAAATAATTATGTCTATTAGATAAAGCTTACAATAACTAAAATTACGGTGTCTACTTCATGAGGTAAGAGTATTAAATGAACAGATTTGTGAAAAGTGCTCAGCTCAGGCCTGGCATATAAATACGTGCCCAGTGAATGCTACCATTTTATTTAAGACCAGCAATTAGACGAGGAAAAAATTAACAGCATAGAACCAGAAGAGAATAAAAATCAAAGGCTGAATCCCAGAAAACCTCTCTGGAAATATGGTGACCAGATGTCCTGTTTCCTGAGGTACAGTCTTAGTTTACTTCTGGGGTCCCAGCATGATTATCAGTAGAATCCTATGCCTGACACAGAGCTGCATGACCAGAAAGGACATTCTGTCCCTTTGGAAGAAGCATTGCTATGGACTTGTAGTTATGTACTGTACGATTCTGACCAGTGACTGGGCAAGTTTGTACAAGAGCCCAGCTGTTTCTGCCAACACATGACCCTCCTCCAGAATCCCCCACTCCTAGACCTGAGAATCTGGCAGATATGTATTATAGACTCACATCTGCTCATGACCAAGTCTACCTCTTTCTCCATTCTCTTCTACAGATGGTTCTCCCCTTACAACTCTTCTAATGCCTCCTCAGTACCTCCTACCCAGAGAATTCACCTGCTATCCTATCCCCTTTCACTCTCAAAAGATGAACCCATGCAGATGTTAGACCCACCCTATCTAAAGACAGGACACTGCCCAGCACTCCACCATCCTGACTCCCGCAGTGATTTTGTTCCAAATGAATTTTTTTCTTCTTACCCACAGAGGTACTATGACTTCAAGGTCTCTAGCCCCCTCAAGTCAGAGTCACAAAAGTATGCCATGTCCCTGTGGTCTATCTCTCCATTGAAGACTGCAGTACTAACTCTGGTCAGAATACGAGGTTAATTTGACAAAACAGTGAATCCATGGTGGGTTCTAACACTCTTCTATCCTTCTTATGTTTTCTTAAGCTGGGTGTTTAATTCTCGTTGATGGGGAGTGGGGCAGTTTGTGGCTTCAACTCTATGGTCTTAGTTCTCCCCGTTTTCTCAGCAGGACTTCCACAGCCTGTTCTCCCAGCTGGAGGCTGTCACCACTTTCTCCTCTAAGCCCTGCCATGCCAGACTATAAGAAGAATGGCATAGCTCCCAGATCTCGATCCACAGTCCCTGTCCTCAGTTTCCCATGGACATGTCAGGCCTCCTCTTATTTGATCTCTGGTTCCTTCCACCTCTGTGGAAGATCCTGTGTCCCTCCTTCCATCCTGTCCTCACAGTCTTCCCTCCCCTTTCCAAGCTCTCCTGCCCCTCTGCAAACCCACTTTGCCTTCTCTGGTGATTGCTTCCAGCAGACTTAGACTAGCACCCCACAAGTCTTCAACAGCCACACACGGCCTCGGGGAGTTTTCTGCCACCCCTGGCTGTCCCTGCATGTCCAGGAAGCTCTCAGCTATCTGAGGTCTTGCCTTCTTAAGATTTTTCATCCCATGGGTACAGCTGGCCCCAGCAGAAGGGCAGACCACAGGATGAAGAGACAAAAAAAGGTTTTCCAAGCTCCCTGCATGCTCCGTCCCTGCTGGAGCATGACCTGCTATTAGCCAAGACTCACAGCAATCCACACCCTGAAACTGGTGGTGATATCTTCCAGTCCCTCCACTCTTAGGCCGCAGGGAAACAGCCTGGCTCCTCACTGTCTCCCTGCTGGAAAGTGCTAAGCATCAGCAGATTCTCTCAGCAGAAGCGCAGGGATGAGAAGCAAGACTAGGAAGGCACAGGCTCCCTTCCTTCTGGGTGACATTACCTCATGAGCGTGGGCTGTGTTCAAACCCTCTGCTCCTTTCTTGGCAGGCACAGTTCTCTCTCCCATAAATTCATTTACATCACCACATACAAGAAGTAAACAGGTTCCTCCTAACTTTTGTCTCCATTCATTGATCACTCCATGCATCCAGTGCTGGGCCAAGCAGAGCTGGGCATCCTTGCCTTAGGCTTTGGGGCTCAGACTGTGCTGCTGGCTTCTGTAATCATGTTCATTTCTTTCCTTCTTCCTTCCAACCTTAAATCACCTACTGGCAAATGCATCATGTGATACACTATCTGATGAGCCGGAGAGAATTATTCTTGAGGAAGAAATAACCACAACTCAATTATAATATTTATTTCTTCATTTGTTCTTTCCAAAAATATTTGCTGGAAATTTATTATATGTCAAGCACTGTGCAGACACCTACTTTGGTGCTGAACAAAGCAATCCTCACTCCACCATAGCACGCCCCTCATGTTGATTGGGGAAGACACTGAACAAATAAACCCATGACTAACTTTATTGTCATGAATGGAGAAAATATTTGGAAGTAAAACAAGGTCAAAGGACAGAGAATTATAGAATTAGCTGATCAGGAAGATGTCCGTGTGTGTGTGTGTGTTCATGTGTGTATAAGTACGCATTCATGGGTGGGTGCCTATGCAAGCCAGAAGACAATCTCAGGTATCATTCCAACCACCTTTTTTATACTTTCTTTGCGGAGAACCTGGCTCTGCCTCACCTGGAGCTCACCAAATAGGCCAGTTAGCTAATGAGCCCCGGGACCTGCCTGTTTCCTCCTCTCCAGCACCGAGAATCTGAGTGATGCTACCACACCTGGCTTTTTTTTAACATGGGTTCTGAGGGGTGGAACTCGAGTCCTCATGCTTACAAGACTCTAACAAATGATCTGTCTCCCTAGCCTCAAGATTTCTTGGGGGCTGAAGAGACGGGTCAGAGTTCAAGAGCATTGGCTGCTCTTGCAGAGGACCCTGGTTTGCTTCTCAGCACCCACACGGTGGCTACGAGCCATCCATAACTCCAGTTTCAGGGGGATGAGACACCCTCTTCTAGCTTCCAAGGTCACTACATGCATGGATGCACTTGTATACATGCAAGCAAAACACTCATAAACAAAACATATAGTAAGTAAAAAATAGTTTAAAATTTTTTGAAAAAAGAAAGTCTCTTGAAGCTGAACCCTGAAGAACTGGCCCTGATTGGGAGAGAATGTGGGTCACACATCCATCTGCCACTTCTGGCGTGTCCCTTTTTCCCCTGTGCAGGACTAGAGCACGGGCTCCTCCAGTCACTCCCGCGAGTCCAGCCTCTCCCTTCAATGATCTCATCTCAGCCCAGCAGAGCACTTCCCCCAAGCTGGGAGCTTCTCCAGACAGTCCACAGCATCCGCAAAAATGTGCTCTTGGGCCCAAGAGGGAAGGTGAAGTGGTTGGGGCCCTGTCCCCAGCAGCCGGTGGTTGCTGTACCAGAGCCTCCAGACACCCGCTCTGCATTGGCTGCATTAAGAATGATTGTGGCAATAAAGTTCTATTAGCCATCTGGAACTGCCATGTACTCTCCAGGGCCAGGCACTTGCTTGCTGATGGCTGCCGACAGATGTGAGCAGAGAGAGACTCCCAGGGACAGGAGAGGGCGACTGTCTGGAATGGAGGTCAGTTAGAGGGGGACTCCAACACTGGCCAGTCTAAGTGACAGGGCACCAGAATATGCCCACCAATACAGTCTGGATGAATCCTGTTCCTGTCTTAGATATGAGCTTCAGAAAAGCCTGAAAGGGATTATTCAGAAGATAGCTTGCCCTTCCTCGGATAAACATGAAGATGTATATTCGGGTCAGGGACTAGCTGCAAGGCTGCTGCCCTGTTCCTGGCTACTCCCTGACTCTTACCAGGAGTTCCCTTATTTAGAAAATGTCTAGAAACCCTGGGTCCAAACTCCAGCATGGCCATTTAATTGACTGTGTGACCTTAGGAATTACATAAATGCTCTGAGCCTCAGTTTCTTCCCTACCAAATAACCCCTCTTCTCCAGCCTCTGGAATGGTGAAATGGCATGATTGGAAGTAGAGTGCCTGCCCCACCATATCCGCTCAAGGCCTCACAAATGCACCATGTTATTATACTTTAGCCTTGGTCAGGGATGGGTGGGAATGCAGTTAAGGCTAAAAGCCAGTGAAAAGCACCAGAGCCTTCCTGTTCTGGTCCTGATTGGATGCCTCCATGCCACAGCTAACGGCCTGGTTGCTCTTCAGCCACACAGTTCTCCAGAAAACAGGTTCTGCTTCCATCCCCCACCTTGTGATTGTGAATTAACAGGAGTACAAACACAGGTGTCACTGTGATTTATGGAGTAATTAATAAACAATTAAGGTGTCTCAGAGCACAATTACACATTTTATTTCAGCCACCTTGTGTGGCAATGGCTTCGCTTGCCCACAGCCCGTGTTGGGGACAGTGGCTGGCCTGTGTTGATGGTAGATCTAGACTAAAGATGTGAGAGTTTTATGTAAAGACAGTATGTCAGGAGGACAATGAGAGGTGTAATGTCCAATATGCTATTCTCAAAGGCATCCAAGGGACATGCACCTTCTGTCCTTTGCCATGACAGTTCTCTGAGTGGGCTCTGTACCATCTGGGGGATGAGAAAGCCACCCCCCCGGAGATCTGCTTACAGGTTGGTGGTACTGGCCACAAGGTGGTGAAGCACACAGAGCCACCCTCTCATCACCACCGTGACTGTTTCTGACCAGAGTACTCTGTCTGTGCCTTGCCCATAAATTCCCACTTCTCTTAGGGGCAGTGACTTTCCCAGTACAGGGAACAATAAAGCTCCCTCCTTCTGAGTCCACCTAAGCAAGCTTATGGGTCCTTTCCTTGGAGGATTCCAAGGGGACCCTATGGAGAACATTCCCATCAGTCTCCTCCCACATGCAGTTCCACCTCCCAAATCCCTTCCAGTTGCCTTCTAAACATTATTACTAAAGCCTGTCCACCCCACTCCATCCCAGCACTCTCTCGTGGATTCTGATTGTCCCTAAGATATAATCAGATGCTAAGGTAGCCTTATGTCCATCACCTTTACCTCAAACCACAGTGATTCACCGTCCTCTTCACCCATAAGGGCATGGTACTACCCTCTTCATCCTTATGGCAAATCTCTCTCTCTCAGACACTCTGTGAGCCACATTGGACACAAACACTCTTCCCTTTCGAGCTAAATCCACTCTTCTTATGTCTGACGGGGCACCACCTGAAAGCTTGCCTTGCCATCCGCTTACGCCCACCCCACAAGCCCCTACCCTCACCAGCCAAGGTTGATGTTCTCATTTGCTTACTCCTCTCACCAGCCCAAACCCAAACCCATCATCCAGAAACGAGTCTCCAGGTCTCCTTCCAGGTCCATCCAACCCACCCTGGCCTCTCCCGTCCTGACCACTCCCGATGCCTGCATCACGTCAGCACTATGCTTTGGTTTTGTTTTGCTCTCTGCATTTGATGGCAAA
Source organism: Eospalax fontanierii (assembly GCA_035773235.1). Taxonomy (NCBI): domain Eukaryota; kingdom Metazoa; phylum Chordata; class Mammalia; order Rodentia; family Spalacidae; genus Eospalax; species Eospalax fontanierii. The sequence continues at coordinate 116,513,728 of CM069526.1, forward strand.
GTAGGATGACACAGAGGGAGATAGAACAGCACCCACAGGGTCAGGAGACCTGGATGCAAGTCCTTGGCCTGCCATTTCCTGGCTGTATGACTTTAAAGCAATTGTGTAAACTCTCTCGAATCTTAACGTCCCCATATAAAAAACAGGATTCATTATTTTGAAAAATAAATTAATGTGCTTAGCATAGTTCCTGACACATGGCAAATGCTCAATAAAAATTAGCTCTGTCTCTCTCTCTCTCCCTCTCTCTTCTCTCTCTCTCTCACACACACACACACTTTATAATCAGAATTTATATGCCTCAAAAGCAAAGACCAGTTCAAATCTGTTGCAAACCTAGAGACAAACAAGCTCACTCTCAGAAGCCTCTTCCTCCGGCTCCCACACTATTACACTGACCCCATCTTTCACTTCAGGGTTCTCTTATACCTTCCATTAAAATGCCAGCCATCTCAAGCATCGGTCTGTAGATAACATCCTAAAAGCAACCCTCTGTGGTTTAGGACAAGGTGGGAATTCCATTGCCAGGTCAAATAGAGGATGCCCACACAATAATTAGAACACACTTACATTTTTCATTGTTTATTTGAAATTCTGATTTAATTAGGCATTCCATATGTTAATTTATGAAGCCTGGCAACCTCAAGTAAGAACTTCTCAGGGAGGGACTAACACACTACAACCTAGTTCTCTCACGGGGAAATCCTATTACAAACAGATTTGTTTGCCTGGGGCTCTCTCATACAGATGTGAGATTCTATTTATTAGGACCAACTCAGTCTTTCAGTAGATGTATCCAAATGTAAATAAGTGTCAAATCTTTGGCGCCCATCTAAGGATTTTGGCAGACTTTCTACATTTCCTCCACTTCCTGCCCTTATGCCCCGACCCTATCACACCAGGAACATTCACACATTCACAAAAGGGAAAATAAATCTGTTGACGGGAGAATGAGATGGCCACAGGCATCTTAAAGTTCCCTTTCAATTTTCAGTCTTGCTTGTAGACTGTGGGAGAATCTTCCCCAGTGCCTGGTTGTTCAAAAGTGGGCCAAGAGTACTGCGTACTGAACTCTTCCTTTCAATGTTGGTAAATACTTTTCCACAAGTATCTAGCCTCCAAATAAATCTATAGCTCTTTCCCATGTAATATTTCCACTTTTTCTGCCAACATCCTATCAATTTTTCTCTTTCTCTTTGGAGTCACCTCACTATCCCCTGGGTATGTCTGCTGCCACAATTACGGAATTCTCCATGAGCCCTTCCATATTCAAGACTAAGTCTTTCTTCAGTCTTGAAGTATCTCTTCTATTATTTGTTTATTATTTCTCCATACACCTTCTCCAGCCCCTGCTTTTCTCACACTGGATTTCTTGGCTTCATTTCAGAGGAGAGGTTTGTTCATGATCCCCACCACTTTTTTTCTGTGCTTTACTTTGTTTGTGATATTTTCCTCCCAAATGATCATCCAGAGCACTGACTTCACTCCTGGCGGTGACCAGTCCTTTCAACAAGTTGCCTGTCAATTTTTTGAAACTAGGAAATTGCTTTCTATTGTTTAAGAAAACCAACATTGTTCTCTTGTTTTCCTTGAGAGTTCTTACTTCTGGTCCACTAACGCTCTCTCCCATCTCAACATTTTGTTCTACCTCAGTAATAGCCACCTGTTCTCTTCGCTTACTAAAGTCCCTTAGGTAGTGATGAGTTTTCCCTTTTTTGCCCGTGATTATAGGTTTCCTCATCCCTCAGATAGCTTGGACTGTTGAGGATCTCTCAAATCTGTAGGCATCAGAACACCAAGATGGATTTTTACCTACTGGTAGAGTGAAGTGAATGAGCTGTCAAATGTCCCTTGATGTGGGACACACAGCCAGGCCGCTCTTATTCGCTGCCTTTGTCATCATCCCAGGCAATCATTGCCAGGATTCACAAACATCCAGCACCAAAAACAGCTCTGAGAGTCCTACCTTAGCATTTGGGCCTCTCAGGCAACTAAGAATCCTCCATCTTTACCTCAGCTCAGGAAAATGGAGAGACCTCTCTCTGCTGCTCACTCTGCTTTTGTCTGAATCAGACTCCCAGCATCACGCTTGCCTTTGGGGTTGCCAGCAACTACTCTACTCCACAGAGGGAATTGCCATGAGAAAGAGATCACAGACTAGGACTATCGTCAAAAAAGAAGCTTCCCCGACTTCTACCACAGATATGACTGTTCTAAGACACTCCCCGCCCCAACCCTTACTGTTCTAGGAAAAAATACAGTCTTCCTGGGGTAGATGAGTGACTGGTTCCTTTTAAGACAGTCATGGGAGAGCAGGAAATGATCTCAGTTTAGAATCTAAAGGCTGGTGTTTTGAACCCAACTCTTAGTATCTTGTAAATGTTAAAAAACTGTGTCAGCATGACTTATCTCTGCAATTGTGTTACTTGAACAAGACTAATTCCAGGCCTCAGTCCTGAGTGAGCCCTTCCAGTGCTCTCCCAGGCGGCAAATATTTTTCTGCAGAGCACTCCACTCCAACTCTTTAGGGAAAGAAAACGGTGATAAATCAAAGACTAAATAACAATAGCAGAGCTATGCCATATTTTCATAGCATGTTTATGAGGACATCATATGGAACAGAGCTAAAGGGCTTACTGAAGTCAGAATATTTTACGTCTATTGCTGTTGCCTTATCTTCTAGACCTGTCATTCTGACATTGGAGGAAATTAAATTGGTCTGATGTGATTGGTTCCCTGCACAGTCACACTGGTTTTCATCCAGTACCCTCCGGTTTTCTGGTATTTGTAAATTAATTATTGCATGATTTGTTGCTATATCTCTTGCTGGATAATAGTGCTTGTCACAGCACATGACATTTATAATATGTTTTTGAGTTTCTTGGCAGTGTGTTCTCAGTAAATGTAAATTATTATTGTTGGCCTCTATCAAAGGTGTCGAACGATCAGGCAGGAGAATGAGTGGACAGGTTGGGCTCTCCCTCTAGACAGGATATCCCACTCATCAAGAACTCTCTCTGGGAAAAGGAGCTATAAAAAATAATCCTTACTCTCCTGTAATGTGCAAAGCACAGACTTTTCCTTCTTCCTTTCCTCCCTAACACTCCAGATAACGCTCTTACCCGGGAAATAATCATTCCCACCTTCTGAGTACACCATTCAGCCCAAGTGAAGAGATCTCTGTCTTGCCTCAATACCTGTCAGTTCATGGATCTGGAAGTCAAAACAGGGACCTCAAATCCTAATCACAAACTACAGACAGGAGCTTGGGGCACCTTTTTTGGATCTGCTGTGAAAGACAAGAAGAAGGACAGTGGGTCCTGGCTAGCTGGCCCGGGTGATACGGACTCCACTATAGCTGTCCAGTGCAGAGATTTGACTCAGTCTTCTCAAGGGGTGCTTCCAAAGAGTAGTTAGGTCGTTAGTTACAGGTGTGCTCTCAGACCAAAGCAGAACCAGATTCTTTGACCAGTGATCAAAAACCATAATGACTGTGATGTCCGTTGGAAGCCAGTGGATTTAGGCAGGATGTGCTGGGAGGAAGTCCATCAAATGCTGAAAAACTAAGCGAAAGCCTTTGGTGCTGTTGAAGTGTTTCTTTTCCATGAAACGTTCATTGCTATCCACCTCCAGCCCTGCCCTATATCCAAATATATATGTGGTGACTCCACTTCAAGAGGAAAACAAAGCCAGAAGTCCTGTGAGTGGCTACAAACAGCTCACTGCTTTGCGTTCTTTATTGCTGTACGTGGAAGCATGAGGACCTTCAGCTATGTGGCAGGGAAAACAGTCTAGAACCCTCTCTAAGCACTCAGAGCTAACCAGGCCAATTGTAGACAACTTAATTTAACCCACAACTCATCATCCTTTCACCAAAAGAACAGAGGTGGGATGGCATTAGAAAGATTCAGGACTGAAACTTGCCATATTAGAAGTGAAAAGCTTCCTGCTTTGCTCCCGGGTTCCCTACAGTGGACATGACATGAATGGATTAAAATAATCATCTTCTCCCATCCCAGGCATTTGGTGGTCCAGGAAGTTCAGTTAGACAAGCAGGAAAAGGCATGATTCTACAGGAACTTACAGAGTAAATGATTCTAACAAATCTCTAATCCTAGATGTTGTCCCAAACACCATGAGAATTGACCAGAGAGTCTCTGAAGTCTCCAACTACTAAACCTTTCAGTTTTCACTTTTGCCTGTCTCTTCCAGGGTGACGAGATTGTAGGGTTCCATCCAGGGGAATAGTCAGCGTCTGCAATTCCTTCTGGTTGGAGATGAAGTCTTCCTCCAGATACTTCCTTGTATTTTCTGTCAAAAAGGATTCTGATTCCCTCCCAAATTCATTTTCAAGCAGTAGGCCAGACTTCCTCTTCTAGCAGCTCTTTGAAATGTCTAATAAAGGTTTGTTCAGTTGGATTTTTTTTTACCACCAACCTACCTTCTGGTGGAGTAGAGAATAGCTGTTGCATTTATAGATGTGCCACACATCCTTAATGTCCTCGGCATTCCCACCAGGGAAGGTGTCACCTTCACAACCCAAATTCAGCCAAAACCTGCAAGCTAATCAGATAGCGTGATGTCCCTGAGCACACAGCTCCAGAGCTTCCCTGTCCCAGATGCTCTGGCCCACTGAACTATCAGCACAGTCCAGCAAAACATCTGCCAGTTCCCCTGCCACCTGCAGTCCCTGAAATGCCACCGTGAAGGAGCGCCCACGAGATCTTCACAGAAAGAAGACTGCTGAACTATTTCTAGAGGAGTCAGAGATTCCTGCTTCAAACATTGTGCTGAGACATAGCCGATCACTCCCTTCCCCATGCTTTGGTTTCCTTTTCTGTGAAACAGGTAATGGCACTACTTTGCCTTTTGGAAGGATCAACTGAAGCGACAGATGTGAAATCAAATACCTCTAAACCAAGACTCTTTGGGCAAGGCTGGCAGCATAATTGTCAGCCAATTATTTCAAAGTAGACATGACAAACTCCCTACTCACTAGAAATCTAACCCTAAATCTAAGGTAGGTCCTGGCAAAATGTATTCTTAGAAATTCCCTAGGAAAAAGAAAAATCTCCTCCACAGTGTCCTATGCAAATAGGAGAGGTAACTTGATTGGCTGTGGCACCATTCTTTACCCAAAGATGGGTAACTCCAGAGGGAAACGATGAAAATGAAGCATGCACACAAAATCCCACGAAGAATTACATGTCTCTGAGACAGGATCCTAAGAAACAGCTGGGCCGTGCTTTCAGGTGGAAACAAAACTAGATGTGGGCTTCCTCAAAGACCATACCTAAGGTGGACAGCATGGCTGCCCCAAGCTAGACTGAGTTACGGTGAAAACATGTAACCAACTAGGATTCCCTCAGATTCCTCCTTTTCTTACAACCGTGCCCCAGGTTGATCAAATCATGGGTGGACATTCAAAGTCCTAAAGCAAAAATGAATTAACTAAACTTCAATCAGAATCACATGAATCTTTTTGCTCTTCCTCCTCACCCTGGGGATAGAACTCTTGTGCTGTCTAAACACAGTAGGAGCAGTGGATTAGACACTTCCTGGCTGCTCACAATTGGTAGGCTTGCTGCTTGTCCTCCAGGTTATTCCCCAGGGAGGCATCATAAACCAACTTCACCTATCCGGCTGAGCCTCTAAATCCCCTCCCTTATGTCAGAGAGGCCTGGAAGTCATCAGCCAGACTTTCCAGCTCTGCCATGGAGCTCTGCCTCAGACAATGAATCCTTGATTATGTTTTCCCATATTCACTGACACATCAATCCCACCTCCCAGGCAACAATGAAGCCAAATGTAGCCAAATGGCTGAGCCATTCAGAGCATTCATCCTGACCAAGAGGTCAGACGATCTTATCCCCTATCAGTTTCCTACAGAAACCAAATCAGACGCCTCACGAAGGAACACCCAATCAAACACTTCTTGAATTACTATTTCAAAAATTGTGAACCAAATAAAGTGTTTATTGAAAGTTGCTAAGTTTGGGGATATGTTGTTACATGCTAAAAGTAAATTAAATATCTAATTAGTTCTAATTTTTTTAAGTTATCGTGTTGAGGGAAGCGGGATGTAGCTCAGTGGATAGAGGGCTTGCCTAGTTTCAATCTCTAACATGAAATAAACCTGGGTGTGGTGGTATAAACTGGTCTTCCAAGCACTAGGAAAGTAAAGACCAGAAAACAGGAGGATCAGAAACTCAAGGTCATCCTCAGCTACTTGGTGAGTTTGAGACCAGCCTGGGATATATGAGACTTGAGAGCTACTCAGTTCACTTCATCCAAACACATTCACACTTATTCATATGCAGCTAATACTTGATAAACCTTCTTGGAAGCAAATTTGACACTGGTCAGCTAAAGTTTTTATCAAAATGCACGATACCTGCCCAGTTGCAATTCTAAGAAATGAATCAACTGTAAAGATACACATTCATATTATCTATAATAAAACATTAGAACTAGCATAAGCATCCTTTGTTTAAATGAACTATTTCATAGTCAAAAGAATTACTTTACCTTTAATCCCAGCACTTGGGAGGCAAAGAGAGTTTCCAGGCCAGCCTGGTCTACATGAGGAGTTCCAGGCCAGCTGGAGCTACAGGAAGACCCTGTCTCAAACAAACAAACAAAAACAAGTTTATACCTATCTAAAACCAGATTTTTAAAATAAATCTAATGACAAAATATTTATGACCTATTGGTAAATAGTCATTTAGGAAACAAACAGTATTTTCCTTATATTAAAACTGTATCAGGTTGCTTTCAAGATGGTACTGGAGTCGGGAGTGGTGATGCACACCTTTAATCCCAGCACTTAGGAGGCAGAGGCAAGTGAATCTCTGTAAGTTTGAGACCAGCCTGGTCTACTTAACCAGTTCCAGGTCAGTCATGGTTATATAATAAGACCCTGACTCAAAAAGAAGTAGACGAGAAGGAAGAAGACGAAGATGAGGAGGACAAAGAAGAAGAGGCCTACGAGATCAACCTAGAAGCTTAATGTGAACCTTACCCATACAGGAGAAGGGTAGAATTTTTTGATTCTGGTAATTTTGAACAATTTTTATGGGTAGGAGTTAAAGTTAATAGAAAACCCAGAAATCTCAGGAATATCATTCTCATTGAATGTTTCAAGAATCACAGTTCTTTCTGAGAAACTGTTCTCTAAAAACATTTGAAATATCCAACAGAGAAATGTCTTAAGAATAATTCACTTTGTGTGGATATATCTAACAAGGAGTCATAAACTTCGTTATATCCAAATAGGTCAAATGAAGATGGACCAAAGATGGAGACATTGTCTCTCCATAGAACTTTGCTTGTTTAATAACATAATTGAAGTATGCATGTAGAAGAAACCTCGAGAAATGGACCTTTATCGGTTAATAAAGAGCGATATACTTCAAAAAATCATATATAGAGACGAAAAGAAGCTCAAGTTATAGAAGTGATTATGGGAAGCCAGGCATGGTGGGTTGCACATGCCTTTAATGCAAGCAGAGGCAGAGGTAGATAGATCTTTCAGAGAGCAAGGCCAGCCTGGTCTACATAATGAGTTCTAGGCTAGCTGGGGCTACAAGAGACCCTGTCTCAAAAAAAAAAAAAGTGATGAGTACATGAATTATGGATCCTAGTTTTATTTTATTCTATTTCTCTCATGTTCTTCAATCAACATTATTTTTATAATCAGCAAAAACAGTATTTTAACTATTTTTAACAAAATTTTGAAAATATGTAACCATCAAACTGCCAAGAATCTGAACAAAGAGTCTTTAACCCTAAATACCAACTATTTCAGGAAGGCTCATAGGAACACAGTGGCAAGGCTGTGACAGAGTCCACAACACCACACAAGACAGTGAATATCTAAGAAGAAAAGGAAAATCTGCAGAGAAGGAGAAGGAGCAGACAGATGAGCTGAGGAACGAAGAGCCAGAGACTAGAGATCATAAATGAAAGCTAAAGAAGAGGTTGGAAAGATGGCTCAGTGGTTAAGAACATTGGCTGCTTTTGCAGAGAACTCAGGTTCGGTTCCCAGCATCCACATGGAGGCTAACAATCCCCTCTAACGCTAGTTCCAGGGGATCCAATGCCTTCTTCTGGCCTCTGTGAACAATACATGCACAGGGTGCACTTACTTACACACAAGCAAAACACTCATACACAGAGAATTAAAAAGAAATGTAAAGGGTTGGAGAGATCGTTCGATAGTTAAGAACCCTGGCGGTTCTTGCAGAGGACCCTTGTTCGATTCCCAACCACCCACATGGCAGCTAACTGAAGTTCCAAGGGATCCAATGCCCACTCCTGACTTCTGTGGGCATTGCACAACAACGGGTACACTTATACACACGCATACAATACAGTCATACACTTAAAATAAAATATATATGCAAATAAAAAATTTTAAGTAAAAAAATAAAAAATAAAGGAAAGCTGGGAAAGCAAATGCCAGGAGGCGGGTCATGCAGCCTTTGCTCCGTTTGAACCTGCACAGCTCTCGCCATATTACAGTGAACAAAAAGTGACATATCATATACAGACTGCCACGGAACCATAGGACAGTAGCCAACTGTACACCCACGCATGTTGGAAGAGCTTGAGTGGAAGTACTAATTAAAATCTCCCAAAGACCTATGTCAGCAATATGCAATCTCTGGGGCTCACTGCTTGATATGGGGGCCACTGGTCACAAGAGTTATCTCAATGTAGGTTAACTAAAATCAAATGTTTTTTAACTCAGTTGTGTCATACTAGCCATGATTCAGGTAATAATGGTTTTTATGTTGGATGGACTAGGTAAGACATTTGCATCGTTGCAGAAAACTTTCTGAAGCACAGTGCTGCTCTAAGGAATTGCTTTACTTAGATTCTCTGGTAGAGAATCTTCAGAGCCAGGAGTGAGTAAAAATAAGGCTAAGTGTGGAATTCAAAGGTCAATCAACTGAAACCCCACTCACATAGTTATCAGATGCACAATCTTAGGCCTATTACTTAACCTCCCTAAGTCTTGATTTCCTTATCCATAAGATGGAATAATAATATATACTTCAAAGGGTTCTGACAAAGAGTAAAATAGTGCATAGAATGCAAACCAGGTTAGAGTTTATCCAAGAGTAGGTACTCAGAAATCAGTGGCCATTATACTAACAAGGATCCAGATCTTTCCACCTAGTATCTAAACCAATCAGATCTACTCAGAACCAGAAACTCTGTGCTCAGAATCAGCATAAAAATAAGATCTTTACAGCCTCCTCAAAGGTTCTTTGAAGGTCACCTGCTCCAGGCTGATGAACACCCAAAGAAGCAGTCATTATTGCTCCCAACAGCAAAACCCCGCAGCCCCACCTGGCAGATAAACGGATTCAATGAAGTGATCAGTGGGATAGCTGTGACTCAAACCTTCTCAGGTGCCGCACAGTTCCTCATCACCTGCTGAAATGGCTTACCAGCATCACATTCCGGAGGCTCTATGAATCACAGTCTAAACTCTTCTGTGGATTTTATCTGGCTATAAAAATGAATGAAATTATATCAGTTGCAGGAAAATGGATAGAACTTGAGGTGATCATTTAAATGAAATAATTGCCAGACTCAGAAAGAAAAATATATGTTTTCTCTTTCATACATGGAATCTAGATTTAGAGCTATAAGGTGATTGAGAAAGAGCAAAATGGAAGATGAACTATTTGGGGAGAAGAATGGACTCAGTGGGAAGGGGAGGGGAACAAGAGAAGGTAATGAGGGGTAAAAATAACCAAAGTATATTACACACGTATATGAAAAGAATCATAATGAAACCCACTATTTTGCATAATTAGTATATGCTAATAAAAATTTAAAGATGCTAAATAAATAAACAAACCCATCCTCAGGCAGCCTGGGTCTGTCAGGGGAGATGAAAAGACTGGAATGCTCACCCTGGGGTGGTGGACACAGGTCCCCTGCGTTCCCCAGGGAAGGATGAAGCACTCAGAGCAAGCCCACAGGGTTACACAGAGGACACAGATAGCACTTCCCGGAGTTATCTAGTAGGGAAAGAAAAAGAGAAACTGAACACACAGCTTGTAAAAAAGGTATCAGGTGTTCTCTCCCATCAAGAAGTGAACTCTGACCTTCTGAAGGAAGGTGGAGAACAGCCTTCCAGGGAGGGCAGCGAGGGTAAACAGAAGCAGAGCGGTTCCAGTTCAGCTCTGACATAAAGCACAGTTAGGGAATGAGGGAGGCAATTTCAGCATGACAGAAGTAGGCATAAAAAGGATATGTGGAACCCTACCTCTCCTCCCAGCCCCGCCTAACCATGCTGTAACCAGACAAAGGCTACATGGGCATCACAGCTAATTAACAGTGGCCCTTTTAAAAAGAGAGCTCTGCTTCTTTTCATGGGCACGCTGAACGTAACTGGCAGGGTTGAGACTCGGGCTCTCCTTCTCATTTATTTTTCCCCATAACTTGCACCATGCTTTCCCCAGGTTCCAAACTAATGAAATGCTTATTTAGAAGCTGGGGCCATCTGCGGCTGGTGCTGCCACGCTTATTTCTTCTCCCTACCCACAGGTTGATGATGTTCTGGGGCACGGGGAATTTCCCAGGATGCCCCAGCCTAGGGGCCTAGCTGTGTAGGGAGGGAGAGCTTGGAAGAGAGGTCGGGCACTGATGCTCCTCTGCTCTAAAGGGGCTGGTTTCTGCTGCCAGAAAATGCTGACAGCTGGCACGGAGGTGACCTCATCTACCAATGGGAAACATTCACCTGCACGGGGAACTGAGGTCTCACTCTAGCACCACAGGTTTGAGTTCCACACACTAGCGACCCTAGAGGTCCATGTTGCTGTTCCCGTGTGCCTCCACCTCACTTTCTCTGTCTGTGCAGAGAACACCAACCTGTGTTACTTTATCCAGGCTGTTTTGCTGGCTTGGGATGGTTTTCCTCCATTGATCCATGTGGTTTTTAAACATCAGGTGGCTAACATTCCCCTCAATTAATAAAGTTGGCACCGGGGCCTGCCTGTCATGGTGGGTCCTTGTACACTCTCCTGACAAGTACTCTCCTGTCCCCAGCATTGGCAGTCATGGGTCCCAAGACTTGCAGATGTCCACAGTGATGACAGGTGAGAACAGCTGGCAGAATGCTTGCAGCCTTGCCCTTGGATGAGCCCTGTGAATGGCAGGCTCCTCATCATGCTGTCCTTACAGCAGCTTGACCCTTTGGGACCCCTGCCCCAGCCTACCATGGCAAACAAGATTTCCTTTTTCTAGTTATTTTTTTCTTTCCTCCTAAGTTCTAAGCCCTCTCTCTATATAACCATAAAGCATCAACTCTAATTATGCCTCATTATCCTGACTCTGGCCTCTTCCCTGCCTGGTCTCTCTAAATGCCATTTCCTCAGTTCCATTCAAGTATGCCTGATGTGGGCTCTCTCTGTACCTGGCCTTGTCTGGGCCATTCATGCTTTCACCTGGTTCCTAGAGGGTCAGAATATGCTTGTGCTGCTCCTCCTGCTTCTCCACACCTGGCAGAGACATGTGCTTGTGGAACAGACAAATTGCCTGCATAAGAGGAAACAACCATTAAGGCACAATGTGATCAGTGTTTGGTTGTGTTTTTTAAGGCAAGTACAAAGTCTTTTGAGAATTCAGAAAGGAAAGCAATAATTCTGTCTCAGTGGTATGCATTCCATGGAGAGACACCAGATGTCCAAAGGCATAATCATGTGTAAGTATGCAGTGAGGCTGACAAAGTAGCCTGTTCTGTTCCCTGTGTTCTTGCTCAACAGAAAAACTTTAAGGCCAAAGAGGAACTGACCACCATGCTCCTGTGTAGGTGGTAATGATAAAAACCAACAGCATGGCTCAGTGGGAACAAGCACTTGCTGCCAAGCCTAACACCTAACTAGGACTCATAGGGTGGAAAGAGAAACCAACTCCAGCAAGCTGTCCTCTAACCTCCACATGTACACCATGGTACAAGTATACCCACATGTGCGCACACACACACACACACACACACAAATAAATAAACTATTCTTGTGAACCCAGATGATAAGGTTGAACTTGCCTTCCTGATGAGCTCTGGGTCCTCTGTAATTCTCATCTCTGAGCCATCTTTGTGTAGACTCCTGGGTTAAGATGTAACACCAGTTCTTTCCCATGAGAAGAACTCACTGATGAATGAGGGAGAAGGACTAGATGGGCAATGATAGCAATGATGGTAAAGTGTGAGGTTGTCCAGTAGTTCTGGAAGCCTTGGGCCCCTGAACCACACTGGCTTCAACCTCTGAGTTCTAAGATCATAAGAATACTAGGAAGAGGCTGGACCACAGTACGCAAGATACTGGTTTGTCCTTACAGGGAGGAGAAGGCCAGAGAAGAGATAGAAGATATTGCCAAAGGGAATCCAAGTCCCACTAACATCAGGGACCACCCTGATATTCTGAGACAACTGGACTCTCACCCCCAATTCAAAATTACCATCTACTCTACCATAACTCTACTTTCTGTACGAAAGCTGGCCCTGCCATTGGTTACCACATGGCCCCGTATACTTCCATTCCACCTACCATGATTTTTCTCCTCCATTCCTTTCTTCAAGTCTTTGGGGAGTTAGTTGCTTGCTTGTTTGCTTGTTCTTGGTTTTGTTTTTATTAAGACAGGGTATCTCTGTGTAACCCGAACTCAAGATTATCCTGTCTCAGCCTCCAGAATGCTAGGATTACAGGCATGTACCACCCATTCCTGGTCCTTTCCCCAGTCTGATATTCTTCTGAGAAAATAAGGAAGAAGAAGATGAAAATGAGGATGAGGAGGGAAAAGAAAAACCAAGTCTGGAGAAAAAAAAATTACAGAAGAGCAAAGCCGTGACAGGGAAAAGTAGCACAGCCTGACTGTTCCAAAGGTAGCAGGCCTAGAGGCCTCTTCTCAGTGTCCAGGCCTAGAAAGGATCTGCTGAGAGGCCTGGGAGAGAGTGAGGACCACTGTCCCAGCCTCCAGTTCCCACCAAACAGGCCTCCTTCAAAGCACACCAGTACCATGAACCTAGAATACTCACCAGCTAGGAGGTGGGCTTGCTCAGCAGAGGCTGCTTTGGATGTCTCCCTGTCATGAACCAGAATTCTAAGTGATGCTCTGGGTTTCATCTCACTCTGAGGAAGGGCATGGAAAGATTCAGAGACCCAACAGTTTACTGCTTGTGTCCTGATTCAGGTGATTCTGCACTTCAAATTGCTTCAGTTCAAACTCCTTATGATTTTTCTGGGCTGCTGGGAGGACAGTGTATTGATTCTGTGTTTTGATAAGGTCAGCAGTGATCAGCTCTGACAGTCAGGCGAGTGGCCTATCCCCTTCCACCTCCACTGGATATGGCTCCACATGCAGAAAAGGAGAGAGAGAAACACAGAGGGGGAGGAGAAGGCAGTATCCTTTGTCTCCATGGTTCTGAAAATCTCTTTAAGCCCCATCAGCAAAAGTGGGCTCGTCTGGGACTGCAGTCTAGAAGTGGGAAGGGCACACTTGATCTTTTCCAAGTGCGGTTTCATTTTCCTTTCCCCTGTGTGTTCCTGCCCTGGAGCCTATTCTCCTGATGGTGACTCATTTTCCTCCAAAGAACCAATTAAGTTCTTCGTAACATCAGCAGACTCTCGATGACACTGATTAACGTTCCGAACCTGTAGGATTGTTCAGATTGAGATGACTAGGAAGACACAGAGAGAGCCCCTCTGAGGTTTCACACAGTTGATTTGAGCTTGATGAGAAAAGTGCTTGGATTTTTCTCACTTAGCTGTGGCCCAGGCAGGGATGCTGCTTCTAGCTCCCTCCCGGAAAGAGGCTGCATCTCTCCAAGAATGGCAGCATTTTTGTCAGTCAAGGGATCACACTCTTTGTAGACTGGTAGGATTTAGATATGAAGGGTCTTCCCTCAAAAGACTGGTGTCTCGAAGGCTTAGTCCCCAGCTAGTGGCACTATTGATCAAGAAGACAGGAATTTCATCAGTGGAATAGTCCCGTTGGTGAGTTTATGTTAAACGGGCTGTAAGGATACAGGCCAATTAGAAGTTACTAGAGCACACCTTGGAAATTATGTAATGCCCCTGCCTTCAGCATGTTGCTTGTGAGGCCGCTGTGCTGATCTATGTCAAGACAACAGAAAGGGAAAGATCACAGGGACTTGTCCTTAGGAGCTTTCCTCCACCATGTTCCTCCACCAAAATATTTCAGCCATCCCACAGGCATAAAAACAATGCTGCGAGCCAGCCATGGACGCCTCTTTTTTAGGTTATTTATGTGAGATACTTTGTCAAAGCAAAGAAAGGCCGATTAACACTGAGACCTCCCAGAAGACAAACAAACACTGTGTCCCTGTATATATGAAAGTCCTTCTTGAGAGAGGATCCAGAACTTTCACTAATTTCTCTAAAGGATTCATAGCCTAAGAAAAGTTAATAACGTCCCATACAATCCTTTCAAAAACCCTTTAGACTTCATCAAGCTCCCCAAATCACCTCCTCTCTCCCAATGCCAGGGAGGTGGCCTGAAATGCCAAGCCTAAGACAAAGAGTGATGCCTTTAAGTAAACCTGGCTGGGTCCATTTAGTGCTCTGGTGTCCTGAAGATCCCTTTGAGACCAAACTGCATGGCCAGTTATTTAACTGGACTGCTAACCAATAGAAAGAGACATTAGTATCCTGACCACAAGAAGCAGAGGGTCCCCTGTGTGAATGTTAGTTAGACATGAGCTGCAGAACTCTGCTCAGACCCAAGCCACTGGATCTGAACCAATCACAATATATTCAGAGCCACTAACCAGTTTGGTTGAAGGAGCTCAAATCACAACACTAAACACAACAGAAATCAGAGCCACTGCTGAGTGGAAGCCTAACTGTAAGAATCAATGGTGAGTGCTTCAGGCACAGAACCTCATAAAACACAGCAGTTCTGTGAAGTACCTACATCTCCACTTTACAAATGAGGAGTCTGAAGATCAGAGAGATAGCCAGTACGTTAACAATCATAACACTAGTGTGTGGAGATGGTGGGATCTGAGCTGATGTTAGTGTGACTCAGAAGTTCTTGCTTTGGAAACCACGCCATGAAGGGCATAGGGTTGGAACTGGAGAAGTGAACCCCCGGGAACAAGACAACAGAACATGGGGTACCACTCTAAGGAGAACGATTGGGAACGACATGGAAGTTACTAGAAGGCGAATTTTGGTAACATATACAGTTGGTCTTCAGGGATATTTTTTTCTCCTAGCAATATTAAAAAGTAAATCAAAGTAACTACCATGCTCACAGACCCCGTCCAAGAAATATTTCCCCACTGAAACCCCTGCTGAGATGTTTAATACCATTACTTGAGCAGAAATAATCATGATTTTTTTCTTTGTGAACTTTTTGCCACAACTGATTGGATCAGAAATGGACTTCTGTCCAGAACAAACAGACTCAACCCTGGTAAGAACAACCCAGTGCTAATGGTGTTATAGTAAAGGTACTGCTTGGTGGTTTAGAAAACCCAGACATGGGCTGGAGAGATAGCTCAGCAGTTAAGAGCACTGACCACCCTTACAGAAGATCCAGGTTCAACTCCCAGCACCCACATGACAGCTAAGAACCATCAGTATCTACAGTTCCAAGGGAATCTGATGCCCTTTTCTGCCCTCACAGCATTGAACAACACAAGTGCACCTACCTACATGCAGGCAATGCACTTATGCATATAAAATAAAAATAAAAATAATCAAAAAGAAAGAAAGAAAACCCAAACATGTGAGACAGCTCAGATCTAACAGTCTGGATTCTTACTTGTGGAAATAAGACTAAATAATGAATGTTCCTCACTGGCAAGCCAGTTTCCTCTGAGTAGTGATTAGAAACCCAGGCTGTCTCCAAACTGTACTTCTACTGCCTTTGAAACGTGGCTTGCGAGGCCTCTGTTTTAGTTTGCTTCTCTGTTGCTGTGGTAAACACCATGACCAAAAGCAACTTGGAGAGGAAAGTTGCATCTTACAACTCCCAGGTCACAATCCATCACTGACAGAAGCCAAGGCAGCAACTCAAGGCAGGAGCCTGAAGGAAGGAGCCAGGGAAAGAGAGCATGGAAAACCCAGCGGTCTGACTTGCTTCCCCTGCCTTGCTCAACTACTCTTCTTATACAGCCCAGGCCCACCTGCCAAAGGATGACACAACCCACAATGGGCTGGGCCCTCCAACATCAATTAGCAGTTAAGAAAATGCCCCATAGACATAGCCACAGGGAAATTCCTCAACTGAGGTTCCTTCTTCCCAGGTGTGTCAGGTTGAAAACTGACACTATCCAGCATAGCCTCTATGTTAATCTGCATCAAGCCACCATAAAGGAGAGGATCACAAATGACTGTCCTTGGGATGTTTTCTGCCAAGCCTGGAAGTACATGTCACTTCCATTCACCTTCCATTGGCTGTAAATTAGTCATATGGTTACACCTAACTGCAGGGGAAGCTGGAAAAATGTAGTCTAGGTATATGCCCAGGAAGAAAAGAAAATAGTCTGGTTGACCTTTAGCCTCTCCTAGAAGCAAAGAGAGGTCAGGCTGCTCAGCAGAGATAGTGTTTTAACACTACTTCCAGTCAGCAAACATCTTGACAATTTTATCTCAGCAAGTCTTTCTTTTCTGAAACAGGAATCCTCCTGAGAACTTACATACCAAATGGAAAGACCACATGACCTAGGGCCCCACTAACTAGTGAATCACACTATGGCCATTTCACAGTTTTTCTCCCAGGGCTGTGGACTAGTAACCCTTACTTACAAAATGGTAGAAGGACCTCAAGCCCCCTATTTTAACTGTTTTCTGGAATCTTCCCAGAAAGATCTGTCTCATCACTGTGCTTGCTCATCCTCCCTGTTGGTTCATGCACCCCACCACTCTGTTCATCATTGTAATTCTGGCAGTGCTGTTCCTGCCACTCAAAAGTATGATGCTCACAGAACCTGCCCTGGCCCTCTGGACCTCCTGGATCCTTTTGGAGCATCTCTTCTCTTGCATGTATCCCTAGAGTTTAATCCCCCACAGCCTCCTGGACCCCACCCTGCAAGGGCTGCCTGTACCACACCAGAAGCCACCATCTACTATGTATATATAGTCTAGGTGAATGGCATGCCTTGATCCTTTCTGCCAACCTCAGTTCTTCCTAAGCTCTAGCACAGAAGATCTCTTCATTGTTTAGGATGAAACTTAATGTGGAGGAACTAAGGCACTGTGAAGTCGAAGCATGTCCTTCACAACACAGAACAGCATAGATTAGACAGTATTTTGAGGGACTTAGCTGTTCTTACCTGGGAAAGTACAACTTTGTCCTGAATTTCAAAGCCAGTTGGTCAGTCTGTTTATCTGTCTGTACTAATAACTTTGGCATAGTAATCAAAGTCCCTGGCAAAAACAGAAAAAACTAGAACAGTTAATTTACTGAGTAGTTTACTGAAGCATTGCACTTTTGCCTTATAAGTGTCTTTATCCATGATATATTCATTTTAACTTCCTAGCCCTACTTTCAGAAAGGCTATAACTTCGACTCTACATAATGCTTGAGGCATGACAAGTGCTCAATCAATACTGGAGGGGAGGGAAGAGGAGGGAAGGGGAGGGGAGGGGATTACACCACATATTCTAAACTGCTCTGATTGAAAGGAAAAATACTATCAGTGCCTTTTCATCCCCAATGGAATAAATTGAGACAAGAAAGAAGTCCTGAAGCTAAACTAGAACCACCAGATGGTCCACACTGGTAGCCTCCTCCAAGCCATGCGAATGCTCAATCTCCCAGCTGGCCAAAGTCTCCTACTACTCAGTACCCACATATTCTCCCCTATCCTGATTCTCGTCCCAATCCCTCCCCGCAGCAAAGTCATTTCCAGGAGCTGATGCAGACCCTCAGGAATGTGCGGGTGAGCTGCTGGTGAACAGGTACTTGAATAGTTATCACAAGACTCCATGAATGTACAAACTCACTCTTGTTGACTTTAGCACCCGAAGTCTGTCGGAGACTCATTTATAAGTATAGTTAGGCAAAGAACCAGAAATTGGCCAACAGGCACAAAACTCTACGCTTGTGGACTCCAGCTTCATTACTTTAAAATAGCAACTCAAGGCAGAACGTGTTATCCAGTCTACAAGGAGCAGCAGGTTAGGAAAGCCAGAAGGATCACTGTGTCCATTCCAAGTAGTCTCTCAGGGGTAGCAGATCTGGAAACTGAAAACATTTCTCTTTCATTTATTGTTCAGCTTTTATTTAAAGGGAAAGTCCCCAAACAGAATAGAGTGTGCTCGGGTTGTTTTAAGGGCATCTTTCCTTTCTGTGACACCACAAGCCCGCTCTCCATTTTCCCAAGCTCTGGAGAGAAACTCTGCTTGCCAACACTTGAGTGATTTCACCTCTAGCGTTTCCATGGTGATACACATCCCTGCACAGCCTAGAGAAAAGGTGCAGCTTCAAATGACGATGAATATGAACGAAGCCCAGCAGTCTGGGGTGGGGTGGGTAGCTCTCCTGGAGGAACTGGGCTGAAAAGACCTGGGTCCACATAGTCTCTGACCTCAGATACCCTGAGGTGAACTTCCCCTACTTAGGAGGGAAGCCTTAACCTGCTGGGGTTCCAAGGACTAAGGAAAAGAACCTGCTATCAAAGAAGCATACCCAAAACATGTCCAGCAGGGCAGACTCCAAACAACATACCACCCTAGACTATAAAGGGTCTCCAAGACGCCTGGGGTCCATCCATTCCTAGTCTTTCTCCCAGCCTCGCCCAGTGGTAGGTTCAACACTACGTTGTCCATATACAGTTATAAAACAAAAGCAAAGCAACATGATTCCTGCAGAATGGAAGACTGAACTCTGCTCCTAACGAGCATTCCAGCCTAAACAGGGTCTTCAGCAGAAATCTTCTCTTCTTCCTTCTCCCACTGAATGGGCCCTTGCTAAGTGCCAGACTCAAAATACATTGCACGCATTCTCACCGTAAAGTAGCTCCGCGCACCAGGTAGTATTATTTTCATAAATGAAGAAACTGGGACTCCGAGGGTTTAACTGACTTCCCCAAGTAACAGAGCAGGTTGGTGGTAAAGCTAAGAACTGAACGCAAAGAGCCTCAACTCGGAGCTTTCGGTCAGGCACCACACCGCAACGGCATCAAGGGTCAGGACTGATCCCACCCCAATAGAGAGCAGTTACGTGCTGATTTTCAGAGCTCGGTTTTGCTCAGCTTCCCACAGTTGCAGTTACAGCTATTGGCCGTTCTTCTTCCGTATCGTCTGAATAACCTGATAAATGTTTTTCAGGCTTCAGTTACTTGGATCTGCCGCAGAGTCTTACATCCTAAAGTGGCAATACCTCCATTCATTTGAAGAAATGGAGACCTTGAGAGACGAGGTTTGACCGAATGCTAATGAGTGTCAGAGGTTAGTTTTGAACCCACTTCCGGCTCTATGCCAAGGCTTCTATACGACTGTGCTTTTCACATTATCTCTTTGAATCTGTACCTTCAAGTTCTAGGTTGAGTGAGCAGCTTTCCAACTTGGTGGACATACAGAAACCTGGTAGGTTGGGGACACTAATGCTGCCTGTCCTCTCACACCTGCCTCTGCCCACAGTAAGCTCTCGTAGGTGGAAATGCATCTCTGTCTGTGTCTATTAGCTCCTCTTCCTTTTCACCTACACTAATTGAATATCTGTTGAACACAGACCCTGTACCAGACACCAGTGACATGGAGAATAAAAGGCTCAAGCCCTGTGTTCCGCTCAGTCAGTCCCTGCAGATAGCCCTGACAGGCAGGACCCTATTGAATTCTCATAATAAGCCCATGGGGCCCATGCTGTGACCACACTCGCTTCATAGCAAGGAAACGGATGCTCTGCATAGTTAATCAATCAACCCACAAGGTCACACAGCAAGTAAGTGGGAAGCCAGGTAGGAACCAGAGGAACAACCCATAGCAGCCTGATTCTGGGGACTGAGGCTATACAACCTGTTGTGTTTTGATTTGCGGCAAGGGCTGCTTGCTATGTGAGCAATGAGACAGAAACAACTGAGCCTGGGGCTTAAAGAGGAACACCAGTGGAGGAGGAGACTGCGGTGCAGAAAAGACCAGGGAAACAGACAGCAGGGACTTCTCATAAGCAGTCTATAGTCTCCTGAAATGAAATCAAACCAAAATAACCTGCACGTGTGGAGAACTGTATCTTTCTCAGAGGATCATAGTTACCACTTTTCTTAGGTTCTCCAGTGTCCCTGACGCACCCCCACCCCCAAATAGAGAAAGGACCATTGCCTTATAGTGATATACTTGACTGAGAGGAGACCCATGGGAGAAAACTCTCCCTTTGATGAGCGCAGTGAGTGCATCTGGACTCACCCAGGGTCAACACGAGCCCTCCTTGTGGGGCTCAGCTCTTTTTCAGTCTGCCTCTTGGACCTCCAGAGTGCTGGTGCCTCACCGTCTATGGGAAGAAACAGGAACTGCTGAGACAGAGAGGAAGGGAAGGAAGAGGCCGCACTCTCCTCAGACCAGAAGTAACCTTTCTGCTTTCCGTTTTCAATCAGCATCTGCAACCTGGACAGTCATTCCTTGGGGTTCACCTAATGAGACAGTGTTCCCCCTCAGGCCTCTCCCTCCAGATTTTCGGCACTACCAGCTGCACACCTAGCGGCCTGTATTAAATCAAACTCAGTCAGAAAGGCTTGAGCCTGGAGCCCCTGACAGAGCACATGACTGATCTGCATGATGCCCCCTGTGAAGACAGACAAAGTAAGGCCTTTCAGGGTTAAACAGTCCAAGTACATCGCAGAAGCAGCATCTGCAGCAGTCTCCTCTCCAGAGCAGATCTCTAAGGTGGAGTCTCATCAATAATAGCGTGGCAAACCCATGCCAAGCTCCCAGGAGGGCAGGGTCAGACTGCTTAGCTGGGAGAATCAAAGCATTTCCAAGATGATTCTCTTTGAACTGTGCTCTGCTCACAGCCTGTGCACATGTTTACAAGACCAGCTGGACTCAGCGCCATCATCCAATTAGCACATGCCAGTATCAGCTCCCCAGGGCCAGAATGAAACAGGCAGGATGGGATCAAACTCCAGTCCCCTACTTGTCTAGAGGCACATGAAGCTGCCTGAGGAGGCAAAATATGCCTACTGCAGGCAGCTGACAGTGCCACCACAGGTGAGTAGTTTTGGCAAAGGCAGGGACTTAATGTTATTCCAACAGGATGTCATTACTGTGCCTTCTCTGGGCCTGGCAGTGAGCCAAGCCCCAGAGAATCAGAGATGAAAGACAGTTTCTCTTCTGAGCAACTTCACAGTCTAACAGGAGATACAGCCTGCTAAAAAAGGCAATTATAAAACCTGAAGTAATGACTGTAATAGAGAGAAGAAAGGGGACTTTGAGAGCACAGAGGGAGGATCACCTGATTCAGCTAGGTAGCAAAGAAGTGGCCAGGAAGGCTTCCTGGAGGACGTGGTACGCACACTGATTCTCAACAACGAATTGGTGATTAGCAGAAGGAGCTCTGAATTAAGCTGCCAGGTTACCAGGTGTTGCCAGAGAAGAGGAAACACAGGGGGTCAAAAAAGAAACGTGGATTTTTTACTAGGCGTGTGGCACACACCTGTTATCCAACCACTTAGGAGGCTGAAGCAGGAAGATCTGAAGTTTGAGTTTAGCTTGGACTATATAGTGAGACCCTATAGAGAGACAGGGAAACAGATAGAGCTCTTAAGTCAGTGACATATTTTCACATGCACCTCCTGGAGAGGTTGTTAAACACAGATTTTTGGGCTCCGCCATATTCGATGTCTGGTCTTGAGTCTGAGAATCTGCACTTTCTGATACTGATGCAGGTGATCCAGGGACCACATTTTGAAAAGCACTTTCTCAAACTATCTTGTGATATGTGAATTCATCCTGAGATGTGGGAAATGACAGTCTTGGTGTGGTGGCTCACTCCTATAATCCCAGCACTCGGGAGGAAGAGACAGTAGGGTTGAGAGTTCAAGGCATGTCTTGGTTACATATTGAGTTCAAGGTCCACCTGGGCTACATGAATTCCTGTCCCCCCCAAAAAAGAAAGGAACAAAACAGGAAGAAAGGAAGGAAGGTCAGGGGAGGAGAGGGGAGAGAAGGAAGGAGGGAGGGAGGGAAAGAGAGAAGGGGGGAGGAAAGAAAGGCTATTTTTAAAAAGATGATCAGAGAAGGACATCAGAACTGTATTTTTAAGATCGCTCTAACAGTGCTGGGGCTCAGGAGAAAAAGTGCTTTCTGTAGAGACATGAAGATCTGAGTTTTTATTCCCAACATTCATGTAAAAGCCAGGTATGGCAGGCATCATGTTCCTATAACCCCAGCACTGGTAGGGCAGAGACAAGCAGATCCTGGGGGGTTGCTGGCCAGCCAGTCTGATCAAAACAGTAAGTTCTGACTTCAATGAGACTCTGTCGAAAGAAGAAAGAAAGAAAGAAAGAAAGAAAGAAAGAAAGAAAGAAAGAAAGAAAGAGAGGGGGAGGGAGGGAGAGGGGGAGGGAAAAGTACGAGGAAAGAGAGAAAATACAGTGGAGAGCAATAGAGCTAGATAAGCTAGATACTTGAAATCAACCTCTAGCTTTCCACATGAGCATGCATAGGCAAGCACATGTGTACATACATGCAAGCACTGGGGGGGGGAGAGATTGAGAGAGAGAGAGAAAGAGAGAGAGAGAGAGATTGCTCTGACAAAGGGATAAGGATGAATTGAAAGGGATGGGAGCAACTGTAACAATCCAGTTCATGACGAAGATAGCTCCAGTGATCTTAGGTCAGCAGCATGTAAAAGGCTGGGCGGCTTGAACAGGCTATGTGTGACAGGACCACAGAAAAATCGTACAAAGCTGTAATTCAATTAGGTGCCACCATTCCCAAAGACAGAAAAGATAGGAAAATCCTTTTCAGGGGGCGAGAGTGTAAGTGACTGGGCTGATGAGTTCCATCCAAACAGAGACCACAGAGTAGAGATGCCCGGACTCGAAGCATGGGACAGGCACTACTAGAGAGATTTGGAAGTCACTGGTGTGAATGGCATGGAGGAAAATAAGTTCATGTCCAAGAACAAAGGGTAAACAGAGGAAAAAACGCACTCGCCCCGTGCCTTTGAAACACCATCATTGAAAAATGCAAGAAGAAATAGTAGCAAGCAGGAAGTACATGGAGTGGGTCATTTGATCCTCCAGGAGAGTCCCCAAGGCCAAGTTAGGAGACTGAAATGTTCCTGAGGAGCAACATCATGGCAGGAAAGGAACAGGGTGAAATGGTGAAACGGTATTAGGGGCACAGCCTGAGCAAGGGTCCTGTGACGGGACCCTGGAGGGGACATGAAGGTGCACAGCACTGCCGCCTCGCTGGACCGCTGGACAGAGCTCTCCAGAACAGCGAGGGCTTGGCCTACACAACGGGATCAGAAAGAAGCCTCAGTCAGGCACTAGGTCCCTTCTCAAAGGGGATCTGAGCTTTGCACCCTCAGGACTCTCCCCAGAGAGTGAATGGGAAACACTGTTGAGAGGTTCCAGAGACACCCCAGTGCTGGAGACGGCACAGCCTGTAAAGTGCTTGCTGTGAAAGCACAAGGACCTAAGTCAACTCCCAGAAACCACGTTAAAATAAACCAGAGATGGCACACACTGATAATCCCAGCACTGGGGAGGCAGGTGGAGGTAGGTGGATCCCTGGGGCTGACTGGCCAGCCAGCCTAGCCTACTTTGAGTTCCAGGCCAATGAGAGTCACTGTCTCAAAAATAAAGTGGATGGCCCCTAAGGAATGACAACAAAGGTTGACCTCTGACCTTCATAGGCACACACTCACACCTGCACATACACACACACACACACACACACACACACACACACACACACAGAGTCCTAGAAATACCAAATGTTGAAATATGAAGAGAGAGTTATAGAAAATTTCCAAGCCTGCCAGCAGCAGATGAATTACATGAGTTGTGTTCTTTTTACCTACAGAGAAATGAAATGACTTTGGTACAAGGGAAGCCTGAAAAGCCGGACTGGGAGATGCCCAGGAGATGGGACAATGGAGATGGTAGATGCAGCCTGATCCCTCAAGACGCTTTGCTGAGAAGAAAAAGGCCAGGATCTGAGGGTCAGACAGGAGACAAGGAAACTGGAGCAGGATGAGACTTGGGAAGGCATGGGTCAGAAGTTAGCTGTCCATCCTACCCACTAGCTCTCCCTCCTACTGGATGCTACGGGAAGCCTAGAGGAAGACCTTGGTGAGGTGAGCAGAGTCTGGATGTGGCACCCTGGGAGGGAAGCAGCAAAGCTCCCACCAGGCTGAAAGACTCCAACCACGTTCTCTGTCATTGACCCGTGCTCAGGCGCTTCTGCTCAGCCCCCACCTTCAATCCCTGGAGGTCTCACTGAGCTTCACAATTATAAGTCATTGTCCTAATAGCTTTATTAGGAAAAACAAAAGCATTAAATCCCAGCTTCATAAAGCCAGGACTCAGGAGGGAGCAGGCAGCACACCCGTCATCCCTTCTATGGACTCTTGGGAACCTGCTCAGAAAATGCTCAGTCTTCATGGCTGGAGTGATTGCCCTCAGACAGGAGTAACTCTGACCATAAACATGTTGTGGGCTTATTTTTTTCCTTAAAGGTTTTATAATAAGAACAAGTGTCTCATGGTAGCATGTCATCACGGGGCAAATAGAGTCAGGTTGGAGAGAGCGCCTGAAGCCTTCCTGCTCTCAAATCTCTGCCTTGATCAATAAAAGATCACAGCGAGGCAGCCCAGAGCTTAATTATTTACTATTTCTGTTCTTTCGTATAAGAGAAATTTTCTAAAGATATCCAACTGCCTGCTCAGTGCCATATGGAGTCGATACCCTGAGCTCTACGAGGTGTTAATGAATTAATTAATCAACTAATGGCAGTGAAGGTCTGTGGAGACTACGGATGCACAGTTCCCAAAGGGAACGCTTTTCATTCCTGTTGGCAATAACTTTAAATCATTCATTCCTAAAAATTCTAGATAATTTCTTAGCTAAGTGTTCATTGGGTGGTATATATTTTCCATGTCGATTATGCTAATAATGTCTTTCTAGTTTGCTTTTCCTGTTATTTCCACTTTATAGAGCTAATTCCCAATTATCTGTGAACATGGAAGGATAGAAGTCCACAGAGAGTGGAGTTCCTTCTCTTAGTCAATCAGCTGCAGGAACTCTTTCGGGTCCAGGCATTGTGGTGGTGAACTCGTCCTCTCCCTTCTTTCTCCCCTTGAATAAGGAGAACTGAAAAGCCATGGGATGAGGGATGAAATCCAAAGAATGGAAGGGAAAATGCAAAAAACCTGGTCCAAAATATTGTACAAACTAAATGTAATTAACATTGCACTGATAAGACATCAATGTAATATTCATCATGACCCCAGGCAAGAAGGATAATTTAAGAACTTCCTCATAGCAGTAAAGGATGCATAACAGGAGCTTGCAGGGTGATGGGAGGAATTAAAACTTGCTTTTTGAGGAAGGGCAGAGGGCTGAAAATGTTATCAAAAGAAACTACAAAACCTGACTGGAAATCTTAAACTAAGAAACCATGACTGCACATTGGTGCAATGCAGGCTAACCAGAGGCACTGTTGTTGCTTGACAGATTTTTATAAGACATCAACACTTCTAGAAGCAGCAGAGAAGGAAGACCACCCTGGTGAGAAAATAATGACCAGTCTAGAGTCAGAGGGAGGGGCTGGGTGGGATGGTGAGATGGGGCCTGAAGAAGGCTCTGATGGTCCTTGCCCAGTGAGATGCCAACAGGGAGGGTAAAGGACTGCCAGAAATCTCACTATGTTTGTTTTAAAACCACATTTTATTGAATGTTTATAAAGCTAAGTTTTGGTCCAAGCTGGGATTTGAAAAATCACCGAGCCCTTTTCTCAAGCCTGTTTCAGTGATTGGACTGTAAACAGGTGGTAAAGAGTAAAAATGTAATCAGCAGTGTGTACGTTATCTCCAGCTCAACTACCCAGAGGGCTTGGGGAGCCAGAGAATGCAAAAGCTTGGGGTGGATACAGGCTGTCTAGGAAATAACAGTATGGGGCTTATGCCAAAGCAGCAGTTTCTCTCTGTCTCTCTCTCTCTCTCTCTCTCTCTCTCTCTCCCTCTCCCTCCCTCTCTCTCTCTCTCTCTCTCTCTCTCTCTCTCTAATGAGGAGAAGCA
Source organism: Eospalax fontanierii (assembly GCA_035773235.1). Lineage (NCBI taxonomy): Eukaryota > Metazoa > Chordata > Mammalia > Rodentia > Spalacidae > Eospalax > Eospalax fontanierii. Next base: position 116,539,963 of record CM069526.1, read on the forward strand.
CACAGAAAATTGGAAGGGCAAAGAGGGCCTTCAGTTGCCAGGGCTGAGAGAGATGCGCTCTTGGCATTGCAAACAGAATTTAGAATGCATTTTTCCATAGAAACCTTAATGAAGATAGTAATAGAAACCCATCAGGAGGGCAGGAAGGATATGAAAACAGCCAGCTCTGGGGCCAGGGAGATCACAGGGTCCTGGTTTTACTATACACATGCTATAGGGCAATTACCCAACCTATCTGAGATTTGGGTCCCTTTGACATGGGGTTCTTCTGAAGATTAAACCATTGGGTAAGGACCAGAATAGAGTCTGGTACCCAGGTGAGGCACAGCCAGGATTAACTTTGTCAGTGTGGTTAGTAAATGATAAGGCTGTAGCACATTATGGATTATGTGGGCTTTTATGGGTCACACTTAGGCCTTAACCACCATTGTTTCTATAAAGAAAGATATTCTAAGTTCAAGCAACCCACCTAAGAAAAAACAGTTATATTCCCAAATTAATTTACAAATCAGGCACTATCCATTCTTGTTTTTCAGCATCCTTTCTGGATCTAAAATCACTTGGTGCATTTAGGAACATAAGATGTATTATGTATAACTCAGTTGCTCGTAAAATTATCGTGTTTGATATATTTAGAGTTGTAAAGACCAGGGAAGAAAAGAATTCAGACATATATGGGTTTTTATTTTCTTGTTTTTCCAGTTTGATGAAAAAAAGTAAAGGGCTCTAGGAACTAACATTTTTAGAGTTTTTCCCATCTTTAGCCTAGCTCCCTTCTCCCAGTCAAGCAACATCAACCAAGAAGAAACCTGCAGAGAGAGATGCTGACCCTCCAATCAGAGGGCCAGACAGGTAGACAAATAAAAAGGTGCCCCCATGCAGTGCTGTGACAAAGGGCTCAAGTTCTTGTCATTCATCATGGGGCAGAGTTGCTGTGATGTCCTACAGAACACTCATTCATAGCAACAAAACAAGCAGAACCACACAAGTGATAGCCAGGTCCACAGCAAATGGTGATGAAATTGTGTGAACATTGTGCTCCAGTCTAAAGGAAGAGTGGAAGGAACACCTGTCAGTTTTAAAGGTTCCTTTCTGAGACATCTATTAAGTTTCAAAGCTTTGGAGAACCCATGCTACGCCTGTCCTCAGAGGAAGCCAATCATTGTGGGGTGGAGGTGGGGTCTTCAGTTTGCAAGTACCAACTGTCTATGAAAAAGTGTTTTCCTGGGGCTGGAGAGATGGCTCAGTGGTTAAGAGCACTGTCTGCTCTTGCTTGTCAGTTCTCACCACCCACAGCAAGGGATTCCTAAGTGCTTATAACTCCAGATCCAGGGAGATCTGATGCCTCTGATCTCCACTGACACCAGCACCCACATTCACATACTCATACATATTATTAAAAATAAAACATAATCTTTTTTAAAATGTCTTCCTGGAGTCAGTGAGATGGTTCAGTGAGTAAAAGGTTCTTGCTGTCAGGTTTAATGACCTGATTTCATTCCTCAGGACCCACATGGTCAAAAGAACAAATTTCAGAATTGTCCTCTGATCTCCACATGAAAATGTTGCGCACACACACGCGTACGTGCACACACACACACACACACCACAAATAAATGTAATACAAAAATTTAAGTGTCTTCCCTTTCAAGGAAGGCAAGGAAGGTGACTGTAGGCCTCTTTGGAATCCTTTCACCTGTACGCAACCCAAGATGCAATCCAAAAAGGTTTAAGGATACTGTCTCACATAATGTGGAGCTGATGCGAAGAACTGGCATACACTCGGTATAATTCAGTGGCTCAATCATGTTATCCAGGACTCCGGTTCTTTCAGTTCTGCCATCCTAAGCATGTTTTGTCTTTAGCCTTGAATACTCATGATGGCAATGGGGAGGGAGGGGCAGCTGCTCCGAGTGTCAAGGCTTCACACAATGCTAAAAGGCCCAGAGACAACATCCTTTTCTTGAGTCTCTCTTTGAGAGTAAGGAAAGCATTCCCAGAAGCACATGCCCCAAGACACAGGCTTCACTTCTGTCCTATTGGCTAGACTATTGTCGTTATTTCTAAAATAACCACCAACAAGAAAAATATGATTAGCATGGTTGATTTGTACGAATAAAGATTTACCTATTGGGACCAAGAAAAGGCTCAGCACCTGACAGCTGGGTACCTGAACAAAGTCAGTTCTGTTAGTAAACACGGGATACGGCACCATGCCCAAGCCACTGCTATATTAGAGCCATTTCCCCGCAGTGGGATTTGACCATCAGTCATCATGAGGCAGAGTTGTTGTAGTGGCCCTCAGAATACCCTGACCACAGCCAGGGCAACAAGACAAGCAGAACAATGCAGTGATAGCTGGGTCTACAGTAACGTGATAGCTGGGTCTATAGTAATGGTAATGAGACTGTTAGCATTCTCTCATGGATGAAGTCGGGGAGGGTCAATAGATCCTCACCTAAGGTTCTAGTCACTATTCCCACCCTCCTGCTCCTCACCAGCTACAACTTCTTGAGGAACTTCAAGAGCATGTAAGAGGTAGAAGGCTGACTGGAGACTGGGACTCTTCCGTGGTACAACTTTTCTGGATCCGAGGGGCACTGGATGATCCTCTTGTGCCAAGAGGATCAAAGGTAAAGGATTCAGTGGGTGATCAGTGGCTCTGCCCTCTTTGGCAAGGTATGGGACAACTATGAAGACTAGTAGTTCTGAGCCAAAGGTCAATAGGCAACTAGAACACAGCCACTTCTCTGCCAGGCCAGTATTTCACTCTAGCTTGAGAATTCTCAAAGTCAAGTCCAGTGGATACTCTGCACAGCCTCTTCTCTCTCACAGGTTGTTTCATACTGAGCCAGATAAACAGCACTGTGACAGTTCTCCAGTAACAGGTCTCAGTGCTCCACCTGTCTCTCCCATGTCCCATGTCCCAGGACATACCCCTTGGCTTAGACACGGTATAACATCTCAAGTTGTACAAACTAAGGAGTTTCTAGAATGAGTGAGCACAGTCTACTATACTGACAGTGGTCAGAAGGAGGCCCTGGTTTGCAAAGAAGGAAAACCCAGACCAACCTGTGTACCTGGCAAGCTCCAGCATTAGAGGAGCCTGCTCTAATACGTCAATTTTGTGTTTGGTTATTTTTGTATTCTTTCTGTTGCTGTTTGTTTGTTTTGTGTATGAGTGTATTGCCTGCATGTATGTAAGTGTACTCGTGTTGTGCAATGCCCACGGAGGTCAGAAGAGGGTGTTGGATCCCCTGGAACTAGAGTTAAGAGAGTTGTTAGCCACCATGTTGGTCGTGGGAATCAAACCTGAGTCTTCTGCAAGAACCGCTCTCAAACGCTGAGCCATCTCTCCAGTCCCTGATTTGGTTTTTTTTTTTTTTTTTTTTTTTGGCCATTTGTTCCCTTCTGCTATATTCGTGCTGTGATTTTCATTTTTAAAACACATTAAAGATTTTTTAACTCTTTATGTTTAACTGATCTTGCTTACACATTTTTAATTTATTGTGCAATCGGGGGTTTTATCTCTTTCTGTTTCTCTTCCTTGTCTCTGCTTGTGGCTCCATTTCACCTAGATTCTTCTTTCTTACTCTCCTTTCTGAACCGTATTCCTTTATTACATCATGCTAGTGTTATTATATGGTTTTACCCTTATTAATCTTCTAAGATTTATTTTTCATTTTATGTGTATGAATGTTTTCTCTGCGTGCATGTATGTACACACATGTGTTCAGTACCCAAGGAGGTCAGAAGAGGGATCAGATCTTCTGGAATTGGAGTTACAGCTGTTATGAGCCACCATGTGGGTGCTGGGAACCAAACTTGGGTTTGCTGCAAGAGCTGTAAGTGGTCTTAACTGCTGAGCCATCTCTCCAGCTCCAGCCTTACTAATTTTTAACTTCATATCTTATTCTACATTATTTTGCCATTGTCCTACTTTGTGGTCATTGGTAGTGTCTTAGTTGGCTTTAATCAATTTGAAATTTATTTCATATCTGCTTTGGTTTTATGGTGTTTACTGTTACAATGCTTTATTTTCTCCTCTTTGAGATGAAAGTGAGTCATGATGAAGATCTCTGAATAAAACTGGAAGAGACATCCACCTCAAGATATGTACAAATAATAACTCAGAAACACAAAAAATGCAAGACAACACAATTCCTCCAAAAGGTCGTGCCTAGCTCCTCAATAGCCAACTCTAAAGATACTCAAATGGGTAAAGGGACAGATGGGTTCCAAAATGCACGTGTATAAATTATTAATGACTTCAAAAAGATACAAACACTACATGAAGAACAGAAATCAATTCAGGACCTAACAGCATAGATGGTAAAGTCAGCCAGGAAACTGAGATTTGGAGAGAAAGCCAAATACATGTCACCACACAGAAGAAAGACTGTGAAAGATGGAGGACCAAGTCAAGGAAGTATTACATTCAGCTAACAATAAACAAACAAAAATGAGCATGACCACAGCCTCTAAAAAATGATCAAGAAACCAAGCCTAAGAATCCAAAAGGTAGAAGAAGGAGCTGAGATAAAAACTAAAGGCATAGAAAATCTATTCAACACGGTTATGGCAGAGGATTCCTCAAACCTAGGAAATAGTAGAGAGCTAAACATGAGTCACTCAGAATCCCAAACAGACATGACCAGAGAAGACCACCTCCACAATACAGCATACTCAGAATACTAAACTACAAAATGAAGTATTAAAAGCTGCAAGAGAAAAGCATCAACTCACTTAAAAAGGAAAATTGATAAGAATAACACCAGACCACTCAACGTAAGCTATAAAATCCAGGATAGCATAGACTTCAAGCCCTGAAAGTAAATAACTGTCAGCCAAGATTACTGGATTCCATAAAAATTATCTTTTAAAACTGACAAAGAAATAAAGATAAGCAAACACTAAAGCAATCCATGACCATCGAGCCATCATTGCAGAATATATTCAAAAGAATCCTACAGACAGAGGGAGAAAATGTCTCAATCATGAAAGGACAAAAAGATAAATTTCATGGAAATATATTAACAAAGGTGAACGAGAAAGAATCAATCATATCCAACTCAGTAACCCAACAAAACCTTAGTATGAATAGAGCTTAATGTGACTATGAAAACAAATGATAACCCAGCCAACCAGAAAAACAACCCAAAAAATTGCAGGAATCAATAAACCTCTATCAGTCATAACTCTAGTAAATAGACTTAACTCTCCAATTAAAAGATGCAGGCTAGTTGACTGGAGTAAAAAACAAGATCCAACTGATTGCTATCTTCAAGAAACCTACCTCAAGAGCTGAGGAGGCAGCACAGTCATGAAGTGCCTGTCACACAAGTGCAAGGACCTAGATGCAGTAGTGCACACCTGTAATGCCAGCACTGGTGAGACAAGGGAGTCGCTAGGACTTGTTGGTCAGCCAAGTCAGTGAGCTCCTAGTTCAATAAAAGACTCTGCCTAAAATAATAAAAGGCAAAAGCAATTGAGGAAGACACCTGATATCAACCTCTGGCCTCTGCACAAGGGCATACATCCATGTATGCATTCACCCCCATGTACACAGAAAAACCACATACGCATACATAAACAAACACATACATACATAAATAAAACACACATACATAAACACACACAAACACCCTCACTGGCAAAGACACACACAGAATGCAAGTAAAAATATGGAAGTCAATATATCAAGCAAATGGTTGCTGAAAAAAAGCTGTTATAACAATTTTTATACCTGATAAAGTAGATTTCAAGCCAAAATAAAAGAGATAAAGGCCACTAGATATTAATGAAAGGAACAATCCATGAAGAAGATATAAATATATGTTGTAAATATATGTGCAACAAACCTTGAGACTCCCTGCTTCATGAAATAGTACTGATCATAAAAGATCAGATAAGTTCCAATCAAGTAATAGTAGATGACTTTAACACCCCACTGTCCTCAAGAGACAGATCAAGCAGACTTAAAATCAACAAACTCCAGAGTTAATTGTATCATAGATCAACTGGTCTTAGCAGGCAACTACAGAATATTCCAACCAATAACTATGAAATACACATTCTTCTCAGAAGCCTATGAAACCTTATCTAAAATAGGTCACCTTTTAGGCCATGAAGTAAGTCTTAACAAATGCAAAATAATTTGCATAGTTCTTGCATCTTAACAGATTTTAGTGAAATAAAACTAGAAATCAATAGCAAGAGGAACTACAAAAGGTATACAAATGAATGCACACTGAACAACATACTCTGAATGTCTGTCTGTGTCTGTGTGCCTGAGTTTTGGTTTTGTTGTTGTGGTGGTGGTGGTGATGGTTACTGCTGTTTTTTTTGAGATACAGTCTCACCAAGTAACCCTGATTTACCTGGAACTTGCTATATAGAACAGTCTGACTTGACCTCACAGAGATCCACCAGTTTCTGCCTCCTATGTGCTGTAATTAAAGGTGTGTGGCACCATGTCTGTCTCCAACAGTATACTCTTTAACGATTATTATTATTTACTTTCCTGTTGCAGTGATAAAAACCAAAACCAAGGCAACTTATAGAAGGAAGAGTTTATTTCAGCTTACTGTTCCAGAGGGATAAGAGCCCATCATGGTGGGGGAGGAGAAAGCCGAGCTCTCACATCTTCAAGCACACGCAGGAAACAGAGAAGGTCAAACTAGAAATGAAAGTGGGCTATGAACTCTCAAAACCCACCACCCTCAGTGACTTGTTTCCTCCAGTTAGGTCACACCTTCTGAACACCAAACAGTGCCACTAACTGACCAAGTATTCAACTATTTGGAGCCTACGGTGACATTTTCATTCTAACCACTGCAATAATCAGTAGGTCACTGAAGGGATCAAGTAAGAAATTTTAAATTTCCTGAAATCAAATGTAAATGAAAAGTCAACCTATTACAACCTCTGGAATGCAGTGAAGGCAGTTCTGAAAAGTAAGTTTATAGTTGTGAGTGTACATGAAAAAATCTGAGAGGACCAGTGAGATGACTCAGTGGGTAAAAGTACCTGTAGCCAAGCCTGCGAGCCTCAGCTTGATCCCCAGAACACAAGTGGGAGAAAGAGAGAAGTGACTCCTGGTTTTGTACTCTGATGTGTACATACATACACACATGCGCACGTGCACACACACACACAATAAATAATTTTTCAAAACTCAGAGAGATCTAAAATAAATACCTTAACACTACATCTCAAGGCCCTAAGTCAAGAGCAAACAAAACACAAAATCAGTACATAAGGCAGAAAAAATAATAAAGATCAGGAAAGAAGTTAATGAAACAGAGAGTGAAAGAACCATAAAAGTCAATAACAAAAGACTTGATTCTTTGAAAACATAGACAATATCAACAAATCCTTACCCAAAATAATGAGAGAGAACATCTAAATTAATAAGATCAGAGATGAAAAAAGACATTACAATGGGTATCGATGAAATCTAGAGGATCATTAGGGAATATTTTGAAAATGTCTATTCCAAAAACCCAGAGAATCTAGAAGAAATTAACAAATTCTTTGACATATCTGATCTATCAAAATTAAATCAAGAGGATATAAGCAACTTAAACAGATCTATAATGAGAAAAAAAAATTGAACTAGTGATAAGGAGCCTCCCAACAAAAAAACCCTGAGACCAGATGGATTCACTGTTGAATTCTACCAAACTTTTAAAGAAAAGTAGGCACCAATATACCTCACGTTCTAACATAAAATAGAAAGGAAAATAATGCTACCAAATTTTTCCTAGAAAGCCAGTATTACTTTTATATCAAAACCAGAGAGATATGGATCACACACATACACACACACTCAAAAAAAAAAAAAAAAAAAAAAAGAAATCTCTAGGTCTGGATAGCTGACTCAGCAGTTAGGAGCTCCAGATGCTCTTGCGGAGGACCTAGGCTCTATTCCCAGCATCCACATACTGGTGGTAGGATCCAACGCCCCCTTCTGACCTCTGCAGGCATTGCCTGACACAAGTGCACTTACATAAATGCAGGCAATACATATAAAATAAGAGAAATAAATAAATTGTTTTAAAAAATAAATAAATAAATAAAATATTTTTTTAAACTCTACATCAATTTTCCTGATGATCATCAATGTAAAACTTCTTAATAACACACTTGCAAACCAAAATCAAGAACTCATCAAAATAACATATACTGTGATCAAGTTCGTCTCATCCAAGGGACACAAGAATGTTTCAAAAATGCATAAATCAATAAATATAATACAGCAGATAAATGGATTCAAGGACAGAAATCACATGTCATCTCAAAAGATGCAGAAAATGTCCCTGAAAAAGTTTAGCATCTTTTCATGATAAAAGTCCTGCAGAAAGTGGGAATAAAAGGAGCACACTTCAAAATAATAAAGGCTTTAACAACAAACCTACAGCCAACTTTATACTAAATGGAGAAAACCTGAAAACATTTCCTCTGAAACAAGAAATGAAACATGGATGTCTACTTTCGCTTCTCTTACTTGGCAAAATGCTTGAAGTCTAAATCAATAAGCAAAAGAGATGAAATAAAAGGAACTCAAATAGAAAAAGAATTCAAATTACCTCCTATTTTCAGATTCTGTTATCTTCAAGAAGAAAAACCCCTAAAGACTCCCCCAGAGGAGGGGCTCACAAAGTTCCACCCTTCGCTGAGGAGTTTTGGCAATTGAAGGCTGCTAGGATAGGAAGAGTCCATTTTCTTTGGGAAAGTGGCCACTGTCCTGATCCCCATGCTCCAGTGGATGGCCCGACACCCATGCACACAAGGACAACACGGACTGAACTCAGTGGGTGTGAAGAGAGGACATGAAGTTGGGAGGGGGTGATACATTATTTATGAAAAGAATTGATCCATGTTTTCGGTTTATTTAGGTTTTTAGAAATACACATGGGTCTTTTAAATAGAGGTCTCTTTCATCATCAAACTTCAACATTTTGTAAATGTTCAAAAAATTGTAACTAAGGACCAGCAATATGCTTCTGCAGGTAAAGGGGGTTGCCATCAAGTCTGATGATCTGAGTTTGATCCCACCTGGCAGAAGGAAAAAATCAACTACTCACAGATTGTCCCCTGACTTTCACATGCACACCATAGTACACACACACACAAACCAAATAAATATAATAAATAAATAAATTGTAGCAAGGTGTCCTGCATGAAGTCCTAACTACTTTGGAATGGAAGAACAGTTTGAGACAAGTTTCTTTGGGGGAGCTGTGATTTTTTTGAGACAGTGTCTCCTTGTGGCCCTAGCTGGCCTTGAACTCCCTAAGTAGACCAGGCTATGCTTGAGTTCCCAGAGATCTACCTGCCTTGCCTCCCGAGTGCTGGAACTTAAGGTGTGTGCCAGCATGCTCAGCCCAATCAATGTATATATTTTAATGGGGAAAACAACTAGTGGAGTTTGTGTGGATTTTCATTATCTAAAAGTAACATAGACCGTTGACTTTTAACCCATTGATGGAGGACTGTGATATCCTCCATCAAGTCCAATAAAACTTGAATAACTTATAACAGTAGAAATAATTATAGAAAAGGGCCTGGCTTAAGCAGCCCTGGCCTCTGCTTATACTAGCTGAATGTCTAAACTCTTGTAGTTGAAGACAGATCCATCCTATTCCTGCATGTTGGTAGCATATAGGCGCCACATTTTCCTATTAAAATCAGTAAGATTCATAACAGAAATCCAGAGAAAGTGGAAACAGTTTCACCATTCTAGTGTGGCTCAGGGAGGAACTCAAGACAATCAATTTGTTTGAGTTTATGTCATCAATTTTATATGACATAAAGCTTCATGAGATAGGTGGCCAAGGTTGTTAGGTAACTTTGCTGGAGGAACTTTTCATCATATATAACTAACCTCTCATCCCAGTAACTTATTTTGTTACAGTCAAACTCAATACATTTGAAAACTAATAACAATTGATGCTTTGTGAAGTATTTTTACATGTCAAAAGTGGATGCTTTACTAATTTACTTTATCCTGACATTATTAAACTACTATACCATTTGTTCTAATGGTGTATTTGGAAAGAAATAAACATATCCTACCCCCCAAAACCCCAAAATACATTGTATGCACATAAAATTCTCAACAAATGCATTTATCTTTTTAAATTGTCCCAGAAAACTCTTCAATAGGAAAAATAGTTTCATCAAAGTAACAGGATACAAAATCAATGTACAAAAAAACATATGCCAATAATGAGCTTGCTGATAAAGAAATTCAGAAAACAGATCTCATTCACAATAGCTTTGGAAAAGTAAAGTATCTAAGAAGAACCATACTCTAGACAGGAATGGCCTCTACAGTGAAAACGTTAAAACACTGAAGAAAAATATTTGAAGAAGGCACTAGAAGATAGGAAATTTTCCCATGCTCAATGAATGACAGTAATTATTGTGCAACTGATGCACAGATTTATTGCAATTCTCATCAAAATTACAAGTATATTCTTCACCAAACTAGAAAAATCAAACTATCAGTTGTAATCAAAGGAGAAAGGAAAACTTTCTGCAATTATAACAGGTTTAAGGAATTTATGGCTACAAAATTAGCTCCGCAGAGAATATTCAATGGAATACTTTGGTCAGAAGAGAAAAATTAAACACTCTCAAGAAGGGACAAAGAATAAACTAATTATCCCAGAAGAGTCAACAGAAAGTAGATTAAGAAAACAACACTGCAACACCAGCATAGCAGGAATTAATAAATATTGATCAATAATGGCCTCAATATTGATGATCTCATCTCCCCAGTAAAAAGACACTGATTGGTTAAAAAACAGGATCCAATAATTTGCTGCCTCCAAGAAAGGCACCAACAATGGCCAACACCACCTTCAGGTAAAAGGATGGGAAAAGATATTCTGAGTAAATGGAACTGAAAAGCAAGCAGGTGTAACTATTCTAATATCCAGCAAAATATACTTCAAACTAAAACTAGTCAGAAGAGACAAGGAAGGTCACTTCATACTCATTAAAGGAAAACCCCACTAAGAAGTTACAATCCCAAACAAATATGCACCTCCAATTTCATAAAAGATGTAAACCTAGACAAGGAGTTTCTTAAAGGCCTCTAGTAACACAGGACACAATTCAAATACTTAGCAATTCAAATTACATGAAATTAAAAAGCTCCTACTCAGCAAAGGAAACAAACTGACAAGACAAGAAATTCAAAAAATTAGATGCCAGAAAACAGATAATCCAATCAATAAATCTCCAAAGATGAAACACAAATGGAAAATAAATATATGAAAAATATACAGCATTCCTTGGCCATCAGGAAAATACAAATTAAAACGGCGTTGAGATTCCATCACACCCCAGTCTGAATGTCTATCACCATGAAAACAAATGACAAAAAACACTAGTGAAAAATATATAGGAAAAAACAATGAATCTTTATGTATTGACGGTCAGATTGCAAAGTGGTTCAGCCATAATGGAAGTCAGTGTGAAGGTTCTCTCAAAGAGTCAAAGAGAGAACTATATGCAATCTAGCTATACCCCTGCTCCTGGATATACATCCAAAGGACTCTAAGTCTGCCTACCATAGAGGTACTTATTAATAATGCTTATGGTAGCACCATTCACAATAGCCAAGACACGTAATCAGCCTAGATGTTCATTAACAGATAAAGGGATTTTAAAAATGATGTACGCACATGGGGCTGGAGAGATGGCTCAGCGATGAAGAAGAGTGGATGCTTTTGCAGAAGATCCAGGTTCAAATCCCAGCACCCACATAGTGGCTGCAATCATCCATAACTTCAATTCCAGGGGATCTGGAGCCATCATCTGTGCTCCATGAGCATTGCACAACATGGGTGCACTTACATACATGCAGGCATAACACTCACACACAACACATAAAATAAAAATAAATAATTTTTTCCTAAAAAACAGTATATACACACAACGGAGTTTTATTTGACTCTAAAGACAAATGAAATTCTGTCCTTTTTCAGGAAATGATGGAACTTAACTTATCAAGTTAAGAGAAATAAGCCAAGAAGACAAATATCACATTTTCATGGTTTCTCCCATGCAGATTTAAATATAGATAAATACAAATATGTGCATAGACACATATGAAAGTAGTGAGGGAAGGAAAGGGAAACAAAATGCAAGTTTTTGATATTTTTATTATTTTTGTGTATATGAGTGCATTGCCTGCATGTATGTAAGTGCACCCGTGTCATGCAATGCCTGCAGAGATCAGAAGAGAGCGTCAGATTCCCTGAAGTTACCTGTGGATGTTAGCTGCTATGTGGGTGCTAGAAATCAAACCTGGGTCCCCTGCAAGAGCAGCCAGGGCTTTTAACCAGTGAACCATCTCTCCAGTTCCAAAAGTTTTTAAAATAATAAAAGTTCAGCAGATCCAAGGGCACTCTTCCTTCACGTCATTTAGAGCTGTGTCAAGTCTTTTGAGATGAAGCGTTAAATTCTAACTACTTCTTCTGCATGGCTTCTGATACCACTGGCAAGAGCGGTCCTGAACTTCCAGGCACTCTGCTCTGTTCTTTACTCTGATGAGCGCCATGTTCAAGGCAAATCCATTACGCTGATATTTCACATTACATTAGGGAATGCACTCTATGATCCAAATGTGAAAGCAATGAAGATTTCTTCTCTCGCCTTCCCACCGCCACAAAGTGAAAGGACACCGTCAACCTATAAAAGGCAACAACCTCATTCACTCTAATGACCTCTGCCCTTTTTCCCGTGATGTGTTCGTTCTAAGTGAGGGGAGAGGAATTTATGAGTGCATTTAGGTTCAGATCTGCCATCACCTTTAGTAATCTCAATTAATCACTGAGATAATCATTCCTGTTTCTTCAAAAATGGGCCAAGTTAATTAGAATGAAGACTGCTTTAAAATTCTCTCATCTTTAGATGTTCTATGAGTTTCTGAAAAGAGCCCTTAGCATAAAATTTAAGATCTAGGGCATTGTAGCCAGTGGAAATTTGCAAAGATCTTTAAAAGGTGATGTGTCCCTAGATTTCTTTTCTCCACGGTTTTAGGTTTTCACAACTTTACTTTAGGACTCCGGTAAGTTTTCATAGTGGGAAGTACCAGGAAGTCAACCATCAGCCTTCTTACCAGTCACATAGACCAAGCAGAGTTCCTACCTACATGACATAATATAAGGGCACCTTCTAAATGCACCTTCTAAAGGCACCTCCCTGCCTGCTCTAAAATGCTGTCAGTGTCTTCCATGCCAAGAGTCATTCCTTCTAAAACCAGAGATGAGGCTCAAAGAATGTTCTCTAAGAAAAGTAATGCTCTAATGAATTGAATGAGAACTCTTCTGTATAACTGACTATTCATGGTTTTTTATGAACATAGACTTCCATTAAAGAAAAGAAGCATCTGGTAAAGAGAAAGGGACACAAAAACAAGGCCTGGAAGGAAATGACAAATTCTCCTGAATCTTCTCATGGGACCCTGGCTGATCCCTAGCAAGACAGAGACAGATTAAACAAAACTTCTCTTATAAAGTAAGGCCAGAAGGAGTCAGAGTGTTTCATATTATGTGGAAATTTTCTCTGATCCCCCTAGAGACAAAGTGACCTGCCATAAACTCTACTGGGATGGCTATAGCCTTATGATCCTCAAGCCCTCCGTTGTTTCTACTAATCTGGTAGTTTAGACCTCTGCTCTGTCCTGTGTCCGTCGCCCTCTCCTGTACTTTCTGAACCAAGATTGAAAAACTGGTTGGAGATTTTATCCTTATTCCAAGTTAATAAGTTAGCCTCATATCACTGTTCAGATATTAGCGGAAAATATGACATTTGGGGGCCCAGGATGATAGATCACCCTTTGCTCACAATAGTAGCCAGAATTTCAGCATTTTTTTTACCAATTCCCTAAGTCTCAATCCTACAGAGTGGCAAGAAGAAGACCCAGATGACCAATGAATATAATAGATTGCATCACAGAAGAGAAAATCTGAAATCAAGAGATCCAAATCTTTCACAATGTACTTTAGACAATACTTCACTTCAACACGAGACACTGTCTTCTCTGTCTTCTCAGATTATGATCAAACCCAACTTCATATTCAAGGAGACACTATATCTTCCAAGTGTATCTTTATATAAACATTCTTGGAGAGATAATCTAAAACAAAGAGCAAGGAGTGCCTCACTCACGAGTTGTGAAGAGACCCATGGAGAACTGTATCCAAAAAAAAAAAAAATCCCTCCCTCATTTCTCAGCATCCTGTCATCTGGTATATTGCCCCATGAGAACTCTACTCTGTTGTCCACTCCAGTCAATCAGATCAAGACATACTAAGACTAAACCCATTCAATTTCACTCAGACAGCATCTAAGGCTAGTAGCAGCAAACTCCAATTAACAAGGTAAAGCTCTGAAGACTTGATCTCAATCAAGATCCTCAAAGTCCCAGACCCAATCAGCTGAACAAATATCATAAACCATCAGGATCCTCTTTAAAAAGACAAATGGGTTTCTCCAAGAGATTTTGTTTTAAGTGTTTTTTAACCTAAATATTAATCCAGCCACAGCAGGATAAACTAGTGAATGCATGGACTCCCCATGGTCTACTAGGAGAAGGTCTAAGGCAGTTCTATTGTTTGACTCTGATCATAGAATTGCCTAAAGGTATGCCCAAATAATTCATCAGTTCTCTGCTAGGAGGCGCCACTAGGAAGTAAGGGTTGCTTACTGTGAAGAATCAATACAATCAGAGAGATGCACTGTCTGCTGGTGAGGTTTCCTCAAACATGTGAATGCCTGTTACAAGCACTCCTTACAAGTACCTCTCAGTGAAATAAGATGCTGGCCACTTTTTGGATGATGGATAACGGGTGGTCGTGGGGTAGAGTTGGGGACTGAAGAGAAGGAAATGCTTTCCTTGATTAGTCTCCTTTACAGAATCTTTATTTCGCAAATTTTTCAAGGTTCAGCAGTCAACCCTGCTGACAGACGTATGCTAAAACTATCCCCAGAGCTGTGGAGTCTGAGGTTTCTGATTTTCCAGTAGCAGCCATCTGCTAGGCCTGATACAATAAAAAACAGAACTGGACACATTACACGGTTCTGGAGGCGGAAAGGTCAAGCTCTAGGTATCAGCAGATTTGATTTCTCCTGAGGCCTTTCCTTGGTTTGTAGATCATCTCTTTTATATTGCGTTCTCACGTGGCCTTTTGATCCATGCATGCACAGCCCTGGTGTCTTGAGCCCTTCTGATAAAGACACCAATTTAGAACATTCAATTTAGAACTTCATTGTTAAGACCTCATTTAATCTGCCTTTATTTTGGGCTTTCTTTCTTTTCTTTGAGACAAAGTGTCACTAACTTGCTTGAGCTGCCCTCAAATTCACTATTCTCCTGCCTCAGCTTCTCAGTAGCTGGGATTACAGGTGTGTGCCACCTAGCTTAATTATCTCTTCAAAGGCTCTGTCTCTAAATACAGTCACACTGTGCAGGGGGGTTCGAATTTCAACATAAGAATTTGGGGAAATGCATGTGACTTAAGACCACCAAACAGAATATCAGGTATAGGAGAATGGAGGCACATTCAATTCTAGCTTTCCCCCAACCCCCCACCCCAGCATAAATGTCACTTAAGGGATCCTGCTAGCATATACTGGAGAATTTCCATGTTAGAATGAACCAGTCTTAACCCTCAGATGTTAATGGCATGACAAAGAAATTGTGGGCAATGTCTCACACCATCATTGTCCAAGTGTCATATAATTGAACCCGGATGCCTCTGCAGATCCAAACAGAGAGACTTGAGCGCTCATATTCAACAATCATAAAAACTGGAGTCCCCCCTCCTTCCTGCAAGTCCCCAGCATGTGTAGATGCATGTGGATAATTTTTGGTGTTTCCTTTAAGAGATCTCTGCTCCTCTTTTAATTATCTTTCTCCTTAGTCTCTGAAATTTGGTAGATAGGGATAGGAATCTTTAAGGAGGGACAGAATTGTTTCTCGTTTGCATTTGATTTTTAACCTCATGGCTCAGCCAAATGCACCTCAATGTTTTCTGCCCACCTGGTGCTCTGTAGAGGGTAACAAAGTCCTTGTGGTTGACCCCAGGCTCCCTCGGTCTTGGGTACTCTTTCTCTGAGCAGCTCTTTATACACATTGCTCTTTGCTTGGAGCCAAGGGATTTGCACCCTTTTGCTGACTTAAGCTTGACTTACACAGCAGCAGCCTTCTCTGAAGATGCCTCCTTAATCCAAGGCATCTGTTGTGCCACGGAGCAGCAAGCTAAAGCCTGTGGAGCAAATCCAGCCTACTGCCTACTCTTGTAAATAAGGTTTTCTTGGGACAACACCACATCCGTTACGGCACGTAATGCTTGGGGCCGGCTTTATGCTGCAGTGGCAGAGATGAGAAGCTGCAGCAGAAAACGCGTGGTCCATAAAGCCTAAAATATTACTATCTGGCCCTTTACAAAGAAAGCTTGCTGACCCCTGTGCTACACCTTTACTAACAGAGCATCCTCTAACCTTGCCTGATTTCGACAGAAGAGTTCGGGGAATTTTCCAGAGTAGTGGGGCTGCTCACAAAAATTTATCTCGATTTCTTTGATTCCATATCTTGTTCTTAATGGGTCACCTTAAGAACATTGTGCATCTAGCTAGGGCAGTTAGACCCCGATGTTTCAACTATGGTTTCCCACGGGTGTTTGTATTTCTCAGAGAAACATCCCCAGAGCTGTACAAAGCTCCCGTATAGCAACCAACTCACTTCCAAAAGAGAGAAGGAAAGAAGGAAGGAAGAAAAGCGTTTCTGAGACCTTTTGTTTTTGTTCCCATTACAGAATACATTGAGTATGAGAGTCTCAGCTATTGTTCTCCCCCAGCACACCCACCCCAAGTCTCCTAAGCATCTGCAGTTTTAAGGATTTCTGACCATTTTCATCAAATCTCCACCCTTCCTCATTTGGAATAGTTGTGCACCTCTGCAACCACTGCCTGAACGGAATGGAAACTTATTACCACTCAGAGCAAACTTTAGCACTCACTGCGCCAATGGAGCTGTCTTTGGCCTGACCACTGCATTGAAAAGGAAGTCACCCTGCCTAGGGAGAGTTAGCAACAACCAGGATACCTTTTAGGCTGCCGCCTTTGAAGTTATTTCCTGGAACTCACTCTTAACCACTTCCCCAAATTCCTTCTCACTAATGGGCAATAAATAGGAGGACCATTTATTGCCCAATTGGCCATGCAATTTAGAGAACACGCTTGCTACCAATTTCATACATTTTGCCCAGATACCAGCATTAAGTCCATAAAGGCCTCATCTTTTCTCTTCCAGAACCCATATTTCTGTTGACATTCCATCCTCATCCCCAACTGCCAAGAAATGAGCCTGAGATCTTACTCTACTTATAAGCTTGCTAACAAGTTATCCTTGTACATTTCATGGATGCTGCTAAAAGAAAGAAGTCTCCTGGGTAAGCAAGAGAAAGGACTATTTCATACTCAAATTACTAGCAGTAGACAGCACTTTCATCAGCACTTTTGTATGAAGTGTTTGAACCCCAGTTCCTACCAAAGTATGTGAAGAGCTCCAGAGAACATCACCACATACAATGAGATGTGTCACAAAAGAACCTTGAGTTTAAGGAACTTGAATCTGCCCTTTGCTCTTGAGGACAATACTCAAGCTATCTTCTGAGATTGTTCACTATGCAAACAACTTTAAATAGGTAGCTCAGAAGTACGGGAAGTGAGTACCTATATCAGACTGTGTACATAAAGTTGGACATGGTGGCACATTTCTGTAATCTCAGCACTCAGGGGCTTAGAGAGTTGATTTAGTGGTTAGGAGCACTTGCTACTTTTGCAGAAAACCTGGATTTGGTTCCCAGCCACCCATACAGTGACTCACAATTGTCTGAAACTCCAGTGCCAGGGCAAAGGATCCAATGCCCTCTTCTGGCCTCAGTGAGCACTGCATACTCATAGCATATATGTGCATGCAGGCAAAACATTCATATACATAAAATAAAATATTTAAGATGATCTCAAGTTCAGGGTCGTTCAGTGCTATCTAGAGAGATCTAATCTCAAAAAAGAAAGAATTGGAAGAATTTGTGCATAACTATAACAGAGGATAAAGGATTACCTCCCCATGCAATGCATATTGGAAAGGTTTTACTGCACCAGGCCTAGATGGAAAAGGAAGCATTATCACCTAGAGATTCTGGTAGATACTGGAGCAAATACTTTCAGCATTGATGCTACATATTACATATTGCATGATTAGTTACCTCCCAAAGATATAAAGCTATATGAACTAATAAAATACTTGGTTGTAATTACAAAATAAATATATAAAAATAGCTTTCCAATCTGCCAGTAAGAACTAGTTGATTAGTTAGAAAGCATAATGTGGAAAGATTACATTCAAAATAGCATTAAAAAGTATGAAGTATCTAGAGACAGAGTCAATAATAAATATACAGGACTAAATAAAAAGGATCGTAAATTTTCACTAAAGGACATAAAAATAATAATTGAACCAGTTGAGAAACATCTCATGCTCTTGGGTGGGAGAATCTGCTATCATAAAGATGTCAAGTCTCCCCAAAATTCATCGACACAGTTACTGAAATTCTAGTTCCAAAGATCTTAGAGTTAGAATTTGGAGAAGGTAAGATGACTCCACAGAGGGACACTTGTTTTCTTGACTGGACCCAGATGGATGGCTTGCTGTAGTCATCATCAGACAGCCCACTGATCTAGTTCTCCAGTTTTGCAGACAAATTCTTGATGTGCAACCATTTTGGGTTTAGGAAAGGCATTGGTGCTACTTCCTCTTTGAGGCAGGTCAAGTTGTATGCTGTGGCCCCTAAATCCTTCCAGAAATGCTCAAGACCAAAACATAAAGCTCATTTTGTGCTTTTAAAAGATTTTATTAGTATATATTAACTATACATAATAGTTTATTTCATTATGTCATTTTCAGGCATGTGCGTATTTCCATCTTAAGAATCCCCACACATACTCCGGCTAATTCTTTTCCTCTTCCCAAATAACTTCTCTTCTACGTCCATGTCTTTTTTCTTCCTTTCCTAGTTCTTTCTTCTTATCTTCTTTCTTTTTTTTTCTTTCTTTCATTCTCTCACCAATGAGTTTCATAAGGGTCGTTAGCAGGAAAATAGGTAAGCATGGGAGCTTTACCAGTGGCTACATCACTGAAGACAATGTCTCTCCCTCTCTTATCAACCATCAACTGCTCAGGGAGGGGTCATGCCCCATGATCCCCTCTCCCTTCTGTGAAAGGATGTGGACAAGCCTGATCTTGTGGAGATCTTGTGCAGGTAATCCAGCTACTGTTGAGTCCAAGAGAGCAACAGCCTTGTCGTGCTCAAAAGTTAGCATCCCAAGCCACTCCTCCTCCAGTTCCTCTGACTCTTACATTCTTTCTGCACCGTCTTCTGAAATGTTCCCTAAACCTTTCAGAGGAAGTGATATAAATAACCCATTTATAGCTGAGAATTCAACAGTCACTTACTCTCAATACTTTGCCCAGTTAGGAGTCACTGCAAAAAGAAGTTTCTCTGACCAAAAGTGACAGACTCACTAATCTACAGTCATAAACATGGCTATTTAGAAGGCAATTTGACAAACACATCACATCCATTTAATAAAACAACAGCAGTAGCTTCTCCAGTAGAGCCTGTGACCTTCCTAGCCAGAAGTTTTGGATCAGGTTTACAGCACCATAGGTGAATTCCCCACTGTGGAGTGGCCATAAAACCCAATCAGAAAGCAGCTACCCCCAAACGAACTTGCCACTATTGTATCAGTGGGGTCCTCCTACTGGGCAGATTGGTATTATTGCACACAAGATTCACAGTTGATTAAGACAGTTAATGACAATTCTCCCCAGTAGCCTGCATAGGGCCTTTTGCATTATGAGAGCCATCCAGCAGGGAGAAAGCTTCCAGCCCAGTTCCAGCTTCCTTTCTTTGTGTTCTCCTGCCAAGGTAGACGTCTGGCCCAAGCCTTCACTCTTAAGGCTTACTCTACTGGACTTTCCCACTGCACCCCAAGTACCACAATCGAAGCTTCTGCAGAAGATTATATGTTTAATAGACAAAGAGGCAATTGAATTAAGGTTTTTTTGTATTACCAGCACCAAGGAAGCTTACTGATCTCCACAAGAGCCTTTAAGTATCTGTTCCTTACTCTGTGTTTTTGATCTTACAGAGCAAAGTGAAATTCACCGGTTAAGCTGTTCTCATGCCAAGCACATACTCACTCTTCAGTTACAGTAGGATATTGCTTCCCTAAAAGTGATCAGGAGCAGCTTGTTTCTCTTGGGTCTCCTTCAACTGGATATTATCTATTCGAGTTCTTCTGGGTCTGTTATGACAGTCACACATACACTTAACTCCATACCTGCTTGCATCTCCTCTGTTTATCTAGCATTTGAGGCACAGGAGAAGAGCCCAGGAAGGTGGTCATATCATAGTAAATGGACTTTATCTCCACCTTCTCCACTTGCCACAAAGCAGTATAAAATATCTATATTGTTTATAATGGTCAGAAAAGAACTTTCATGTTCCCTAGTTTCATGGCCTTTACCTCAACTCACATAGAATCACTAAGTTGTAGGAGAACCCCCATTTCCAAATTAATTTATGTGGCATGGTTGTTAGTCAGACTCTCATTGCTGTAACAAAATACCTGACATAAACAACTTATTGGAGGAAAATTTTTGTTTTGTCTCAGTTTCATAGGTTTCAGTGGTTGGCTGAACCCACCATATGGGATTTGAGATGAGGCAGACTGTCATGGTAACAAGAGCTGCTCAGCCCATAGCAGTCAGGAAACATGTAGAAACAGATGTATGTCTTGGGCTAGAGCAAGACATACCATTCAAAGACACACCCCAGTGACCAACTTCTCCTATCCGTACTGCATTTCCTAATAACTCATGATGAAGTCTGTCCCTTCATGATCTATCATCTGTCAATAACATTGCTAGCTAAGGACCAAGCCTTCAACACATTTGCCTTTTGGTAGGACTCACCATATCCAAACCATACCAAGTTCCAACCTGATCACATCATGCAGGATAACTCTATAATTTGTAGGGCTGGTATGAAACAATCATGTTTTTAAAATATTTAAAATTTCAAGACAACGAGCATAGTCCATTATCCTGTGTGACGTTTATGTGACCACATAGATCACATTCACATTTTGGCTCTGCCCAGGGCTTTCAGCATAATAATAAATCCTGCTAACTATACATTTTATAAGACTAGCCACTCTAGCATCAATGGCATAGAGATAAGCAAGAGGAACAATAACTCCTCCAATTGCTCAAATGCCATAAAACCTGGAATAGGGAAATGGTCAGTGGAGCCAGAAACAGAAAGCAACAGCAGGTATCTGTCATTCCAGCCCTATCACCTAGCCCTGCTTCAGATTTGCAGCTCTGGAGATTTGACAACACTGTCAGAGATACAGGACTTAGATAAGAAAATCAGATCCTCCAGTGATGTTTTGCTGAGTGACCCCAGGCAGCGGGGGAGGGAGCAGAGAAGACACCCTTGCTGCAAAGAAAAATCTCTCAGATGGAGCTTACATTGCTTACAGCCAACACACACATTTTGTTTGCTTTATGATATTTTAAAAACTGTAACCCCTCCAAAAAAAATCTATATTTCTGTCTCTCTTAAATAATCAAAAGTACTAGAATCCCTAGGCCCACATCTCCTCATAGCAACTATCAGCTAGAGTCCGAATACTACTGTGTTTGGATATGGCAGAGCCCTCCAGGTCTCCAGCCCTGCCTGTTGCCCAGTATCCCCCGATAAACATAAACACGGTAGCTGCCTAACCCCAGCCTTGTGTTTATGTTTTACCTTCATGAGCTCATCTGCTTTTGAGACTCCACTGAGGGCTCAGCCTCTACCATGGACCATCTGACTCAGTACAACTGTAATAAAATGTACTATAATTTCTATAAGCAAGTTTTAGACTTTCTGAATTCTACATGAAATAGGTATAAAGTATTATGCAAGAAATGATGATGATGGTGATAATAATGGGAGATGATGACAGATCAAGAGAGTAGTTGCCAATGCTAAGAACTTGCCAGTTACAGTGTAAAGATAATATATAGTACACATGTGATGGCATATAATCCCTGGCAAATGATGTAGAGTCCTGACACAGACACCATCTGACTCAGATGTCACCTACTTTCACACAATATCAGCCACACCTTCCCTCCCCCACTATGTCTGTGCTCACTAAATCCTGCTGTGCCAGCAGGACACCATAATATGTTGCCTCCAACAAACATGGGGTCCAGATTCTGCCCTTTCTCCAACCACCTGGGTTGCCAAATCCCAGTAAACCAGACTCCAGGGCCCACTTATTTTGTGACCACTTCTTCATTCACCTATTAGGGATCTACTCACCTAGCCTGAACTCCATGTCAGAAATTGATCATAATGGCTATGGGCCACTGCCAAAGCTGAGTAAACCATGGGAAGTATCTCTAAGGAGGACCCCAAAACCAAAGCTGAGTGTTATTATTAGCAATTTCCCAGCCTCAGCCAATAAGAACTTTTCCCTAAGAAGACCACCTCTGATTATGCCCCGGGGCCTGGTCGTTCCCTAAAGGCATATTCTAGAATGTCTTATTTTCAAAGCCTTAGGACTAGATAGACATATGGGTTGTTAGACAAAACAAGATAGCAGTCCCTGTTCGCTCCCAAAACCCATAATGAGAAAGATTTTATATTCTTTAGGTGAGGGTCTCCCAAGTATGGGGGCACCAAACTGAAGAGCCAGACAGAGCTCAGTATCTGCTTGGCATCTGAGCAGGCTCAGGGTCTCTCTCAGCCCTAGCAGGGAGGCTCAAGTGGAAGAGACTGAAGAGTAAGACTTGAGCTCAACAGAATAGTCAATAGACCAACACTCAGTTCCCAGGAGGAGGGCCGCCACGGAGAACCCAGACTGGCCACCAGCACTCAGGAAGTCAAATTATAAGTTCTCTTCTGGGCGAGCAGAGAGCATGCACCAGGCCGGTGGATGTTCCTTCAAAGAATTATGTTCAATTCTGTTACTTGATGAATTGCTTTTCTCCACTGGAAGAATATTTCAGTCTGAAGATCCAATGCAGGTCATCCAAACTCAGATCACGCCGTTTGGCGATGCTAAAGGAAATCTTTCAAATTCTTAGTCTCCTGTGCTCCTTTATCAATAGTCCGTATCAGGTACCTTATCATTCAAAGCTGCTGCCATCATGTGATCTCCTGTTGCAATTTACCAGCTTACTCTTGCTCTACATTGGCCACATTCGTGATGGCTGCTTCCCAGAACATGAGCAAGGACAGCCATCTACCAATCACAGTGACTTATGACTTCCTGCTCTAAGCTAGTATGTTTTCATTCTTACGGCTTCAATTTCCCAGAATGGCATTTCTTGACCTTGTTCTCTGGGGGAGGCAGCTAGCAGATAATGGAAAAAGACCTGGAAACAGATCGGAAGAACAAGGAAGACAATGTCCTATAAAAAGAGTTCTGTATCCACAGTTGTAAAAAGGATGCATAAATGCCTAGCTTGCCCATCTTATTATCAAGTGAAAAATCTCTTTGTAAAAGAACAGTGCTAATGGATGTTCAGGTTATAGCTTGTTTGGGGAGGCTCAGTGGATTCCAGAGCAAACAAAGAGACTGAATCCCTTGTTCTCAGTGCTAGCATTTACCATTTCTCTTAATCATGGCCAAGGACAAAGAGTGCCCTCCACTTCAACCCCACAGTACATTCTGGCAGACAAAAAGGCCAGCAGCAGACAGGAATGGGAAGGGGAGGAGAAAGGATTCAGAAACTAAAACGGCAAGCCTAGTGCTAGCAATTTCTCCAGTTGTAATCTGTTTGGAGAAATGGTCTCAGCCAGAGCTTCAGATACAAACAAACAAAAAAGGAAAAACATTAGATGGAATCTGGCAAACCTGGGCACCTCTGTTTATTGGCTGGGAGTCCTTGGACAAGTCATTTGTCTCAGCTTCACAATGGAGCTCAACCACTTGCCTACTGAGCTTTCTTCCAGATTAAGAAAGCTTTCTGAAGCCCTTGTGACAGAGCCTGATCTTTGTAGATGTTTAAAAGACATTGGCTTACCTGCTTACAAAGATGACGCTTGTAAGCAGCCAGAGATGACAGACCTCCTAGTCAGAATTGAAGTCACTACTCCTGGGTCACAAGATCACATACTCTCCTATACGCTTTTTTATAGGGGGTCTGGTTATTTGTAACACCTTGGAATGTTCCGAAATGGCAGGTAAATGTTGTGGTACAATTAGTGTGTTCATTTTTCTGGGAAGAAGCTTCTGAAAGTGTCCTGGGCCCAACAAATGCCAAGGTCTCAACAGCTGCCAAGAGTCTTCCTGAAAGTCAACATAGCTTACCAAGGGAGCAGAAGCCTGTCTCTCCTGAGTTGGGTTTGCTACAGATCAGCCCACACAGTGGATTCTGCTCAATATTTGGACTCTGTGATTTATTATACAAATGTCCTTGGACAAAAATGGCATTATTAGAGTGTGAAATTGTTTTTCTTGGTTTATTTTTGTTTGTTTGTTTGTTTTGATTAATTCTGTTGTTTCCCAGTTTCATGTAATGATGATAGTCCATAAGAACGCACAATCATCTATTCAGCAAGAGTGGGTAACGTGTGTCTGCACAGACACATACACACAAACATGCATGCACACACAGGCACACATCCTCTGTGAGAATATTATACATTCTAATTTAGAAAAATGTGCTTTGGACAAACAGGAAACAGGTTGGGAGTTGTATATCTTGTCTCTGAAAACTTCTGATACTAATGACCTTTTAAGTAGGGGATGGCTCTTGTAAGCCAGGTACTTTCGTACAATGTCTCAAATCCTCCCAACCTATAAAGCAAATGCGATTCTCCACCATCAAGGCAGCTGAAACTAGGGAGTTAGTAACTCCCCATCCTCTCCCCTAGTTAAGCCCTTATCAAAGAAGATTCCAATTCCAACTCTTTGCAATGAATTTGAGGGAAATTTTATTTAAAACTAGCAAGCACAGGGGCTGGAGAGATGGCTCAGCAGTTAAGAGCACTGCCTGCTCCTGGAGAGGATGGGTTTAGATTTCCAGGACCCAATTGGTGACTAACAACCATTCATAAAACTCCTGTTCCAGATCTGTTATCTTCTGGCCTTCACAAGTATGCATGCATGTGGTACACTTACATACATGCAAGCAAAACACTCATACACACAAAATAAAAGTAAATGCATTTTTGATTAAAAATTTAAATAAAAACTAGCAAGTACAAACAGCGAAAGAGACCTCAAATGTGAATCAGTGGACAAAGTAGGAACTGCAATGTCTCTTTTGCCTTAGTCTCAGAAATTATATGATATCATTTCTAGTAAATTTGTTGGTTACACATAAGCCACAAGTCCACTATGGTTCAAGAAGAGAGAACACAGATGTTCTCTAGAAGAAAATGTCTCAGAATATATTGTCCATATTAAATATACACAATGTTTACTTATCAAAAGCTAAAGTGTTGGGAGAGATGGCTCAGATGGCACAAACATGAGACCTGCCCAGCACCCATGTATAAAGCTGGTCATGATCACACCTGTAACCCCAACCTGTGAGGGCCAGAGACAGGAAGATCGCCAGGGCATGTTGACTGGCAGCCTAACTCCAGGCTCACTGAGAGACCCTGTCTGAAAGGAATATGACAGAAACTGATAGAGCAGGTCACTTGACATCTTTGTTCTGGCCTCTATTTACACACGTACTTGGGTGCACACCTGTATATGCACACATGTACCTTACACACTCACACACACTTTAAAATAAATGCAAATAAAATCCCACATTCTTCTCCATTTTCATGGACTATGAAATAGATATGAAAAGTAACCTAGATGGGATATTGACTGCTTCAAGTATACTGAGACCCTGAGGCAGGGGCAAAGGGTGAAGATTAAAACACAAAAGGCCCACATATACACATAATTTATATTTTTTAAAAGTGTTGATTTGGTGAGATGGAGTACAATAAATTATCCATCAGTAATTCCAAATCAGGGATCCCTGACCAAGGCTGAGCTAAAACTTCCTCCCGCTCCATCTATAAAGAAAGGCTTCCTCAGCAGTTTAATCATGTAAACAAGATGCAGGGTCAGGGAGGGTTTGTCTATAACCTACTTAGGAAAAACTGTTCTTAAGAACTTTAGCACTTTAATCACTTTAATTGTTTGCATGCCAATTAATTGGCACTGCTAATTATAAATGAGTTATCTGTTCATTAAAGCAGGCTTAGACGAATGTCAGCTCAAAAGCACTTAGCAGTTAGTGTGTATTGCTGTGGTAACTGCAAGTAAAAACTGCATGCCCTTAAAAACGCCTGTCTGACCACAAAAAGCTATCATTTATTTTCCACTAATTCTGCTTCATTCCACTAGACTGATACAATGAGATCGTAATAAATAAATTGTGAACTACAAATGGCAAAAACAAAGAGAAAGGAAATGAGATGTAACAGCTAGCCTTCTAACGGCCTTGATAAGGGTCACACAGTGCCTTCCAGTGTGGAGCTGCTCCATCTTTCCCAAAGGCGGGATCACTGAAATCACACAGAAATGCCACTCTGCGAACTGGAACCCAAGGCCCTAAAAGGCATGGGGCTCAGAGAAAGGGGCATTCCACTAGACTTACCAGTCTCCACTCACAGTACACATTCAGAGTCTACACAGCAAATCCCACTGGTGTTTGAACTTGAACCTCTGGGCACTAATGAATTCATGTGTGTTATTGTGGTCCAGCCCATTCTCTCTAACTGAGGGAGAAAACCCTAATTTCATGTCTTTGTAGCTCTCAGATATTGTCAGGAAGGGAACTGGGGAGTTCGCTGGCTTCCCTCAACACACACCTGAGGTCAGCAGTGTAAATCCAGATCAGTTCCAGCATGTTGTTACACCTCCATAATTGCAGTCAAGCCCGTGAATAAACAGCAAATACTGGGTTTTGAGAAAAGGGAAAAATTAAGGGAACATTTTCTAGTAAGACATATAAAATAGTCTCTGTGGTCTGAGGGAGCTCTGGATCAGCCCCCGAGGGCAGCAACACGAATGGTCTGATCAGAAACAGCAAGGAGTGAATGGGCTAGAGTGGGAGATGAGGCCAGATGTGACAGTCACACGGAGAGCCTTCTAGGTCAGCATGACTGGAATTTCCACCCAGAGGTGAGAGGGTTCTGAGCAAGAGTAACATGGTCTTGGGAAAGAAGCAGAGAGACCAGCAGAAAGGTTACTGCAGCGGGCAGATGGTTGCATCACACGGGAAGTGGTACAAGTGACGAGAAGCAGCCCGAGATGAACAGACTTCCTGGTACAATCATCCAGGATTCCTGATGTGTGTAGACTGGGTTAAACAATATCTCTTTCCCCAAAATTCGTTTCCTTCCTAGAACCACAGGCTATGACCTTCTTTGGAAACGGAGTCATTGCAAATGCAGTTAATATGAAGTCAATACCAGAACAGCTACATCCTTGATCTGATATTAATATTAGTAGAGTTAAACAAATGAGAGACCATGCACAGAGAAGAGGAGGACATCTAAAGATTCGGTACACAGAAGGAAGACTGTCTACACAGCGATAAAGGCAAGACTGGAGTTCCACAGCTGCAAGCCAGACGAGGCAGATGGTCAGCAGCCACCAGGAGCCGAGGGAGATCTAGAAATGCTCCTCCAACATGGCCAATCTTGGCAAACCTGGACTTCTGTCTGTCCCAGCACTGAAGTCAGATCCTTTCCTGATATGCTCACATTTTGGAACCAGGTTCCTTTCCTGGGTCCTTTGCAAGAGCAGCCAGTGCTCTTAACCACTGAGCCATCTCTCCAGCCCTGAAGCAAATTTTTTATTCCAGTGCTTCTCAAACTTGACATCACATTAGAATCACCTAAAGCTATTGTTTTAAGTCCAGATGCCCAATCTGTATCTCAGAACATTTCATCTAAAAGCATCAATATTTTTTAAATCTCCTCTAATAATTTCAATATGTGGTTAGGGTTGAACACTTTCATTTTAGGAAATCCTTCAGCAAAAGTATCTTAGCAAATCCTATTCACCGTTTTTGAGTAAAAATGTTTCCAAAGATATCCACCTTCATTATAGAATTATAATGTAAATAAATATAAATTTCTCCATTGACAATTATTTTCATTCAACATGTTGAAGGTAGTATTCCACTTTTTTTCTGATTTCTATTATTCTTGAAACATGCTATCAGTCTAATAACCTTCCTCAGTCCATGGTCTTTGTTTTCTAGTTACATTTTCAGCTTCCTCTTTGTCTTTGAGGTTTTCAAGTTCCATTAAGGTGTGTCTGAATATGGAATTCATTTACTTGAAAATAAAAAATTATTAGAACTTACTGTATTTCCTAAATCTGGAAATTTATGTTTCAACATCTGGGAAAGTTCTCAATACACTGATTTTTTTAATAATATTTCTCCTTTACTCCTTTCTCTCTTTCACATATGTGGTATGTGTTCATGTGTGTATACATGTTTGCACGTGTGGAAGTGCACGTGTGAGCATGTGTAGGAATGTGCATGCATGTGGACGTCCCAAGTTGATACGTGATGTCTACCTTGATCGCTCTCCACTGTATTTATTGAAGGAGGACCTCTCACTGAATCTGGAGCTTGCTAATTCCAGCTCCTATAGCAATCCGGTTTTCCCTGGGGATGCCACCTCCACCTCCACAGTGCTGACAGCCACCATACCTGTTCAGCTTTTAGAGGGGTTCTGGAGATCTAAACTCCAGTCTTTGTGTTTTACCCCATGAGCTGTCTCCCCAACCCCTACCCTCTCTCTGAGATCTCCCAGCTCACTTTGTTCGTCATCTTCAGTCTAACGGCTTTTCTTTATTTTACGTTTTAACTATAGAAATTCTCTGTTTCTAAACTCTTCTAAAACTGGCTAGCATCTGTGTTATATTTTAGGATGTTCTTAAACCTTCTTTATACATATTTTATTTAGAGAACACATCCAATAATCCTGACGCTCTGATGAATCTCTTGCGGGTCTGCTGACTCTTGCTCGTGGTGGACTGGAGGCTTGCATAAGTTGTAGTTTTGATTGTGATATCATGTTTGGCAGAACTTTGGCTGCAAGAATCCCGTGTGATCTGGATTTAAGATATGTTCTTCCAGATAAGGGTTCCTTCCTTTCACAAGTCTTTGCTTGAATTTCCCGAACCACAAAAGAAAGCATAACAAGATCCGTACTTATGAATTCTTACAGGACACTTTCCCTAGGCAGAGTCAGCAAAGCATTCTTATAAGACATTGTGTTGTTTTGCTTTGCTTTGTTTCCCAGTAGATAGATTCTCACATACCATTTCTCTAAGGGTACACGCGTTGAGAGTTTTAGCTCTGCATCTCGTTCAAAACCCCTGCTGCAGGAGTGCCCCAGATCTCTACTCTTAGTCCTTGAGGTTCTTTATTTTAATTGAATTTTTGCAAATTTTATATATTTTGATCATCTTTAGATCTCCTCCCCCACGTGCATGCACCCTTTCTTCTTACTCCCTGTCCAATTTCATATATTCTGTCATATACATGAAGGCATATAGAGTCAAATTTGTGTCCCCAAATGTCCTTCAGTGTGGTTCCATCCACTGAAGCCTGGTCAACCTACCAAGAGTCTCACCCTTAAACAAGACTGACTCCATCAGTTGTCAACAGTTTCTCAGGTAAGTTTGGAGTTTTTTACCCACTTGGTGATTAGCACAGAGACCCACAACCAACCAATGTGAAGAAATAATAGACCACAGAGTGCTTATCCCTGAATAAGTTTTCTATTCAAACCTCTGCCTCCCAAGGCTCATGAATCTGTGAAAGAGAGTGCAGAAAGATTGTAAGAGCCAGAGGTGGCAGATGACCACAAGGAAACAGTTTTCCAGACAGCTGGGCAGTTACTCATCTGAACTCAAAGCAATAATGACAACATACACAAGTCCCACGAAAGTTCAAGTCCTTGGGGTTCTTAAGCAGAAGCCAGTGCTTAACTGGATCTGACAACTTCTCCCAGGTTAGCTAAAATGACTGCCTACCTGCTGTGCTAGATTTCAGCTGCTTCAGCCTTCCGGTTCTGGATCTTTCCAGTCCTAACTTCCTGAAAGCTGCACCATGCATTTAAAGTGACATTCATTTCAGTTTATTTCACACTTTAGGTTGTTCAGCTTTGATTTTGTTTTAATTCTGTCCATCAGAAAAGGCTTTTCAGGATAATTGCCGTAAATGGAAATCTCCATAGTTATTTCCTCTGCCTTCTTTGAAGAATGGATTGCAATTTTGACTCTGGCTCACATAATTGACATTTGTTAAATAAACAATAAACAAGGACTTTTTTATTTACAAAGACTGTGGCAAGGAGAGAGGGAAAGGGTTAGATTAGACACCAAAAAAAAATCTTGTCACACTATGATATACAGGTACTAGGTAGTCTTTTTCTGAAAAGGAAATTGTGAATACCCCTTCTACCCTGTTTTTCATTATCAGATGACGTATTCAGGGGTCCATGGCAATGAAGTCTCTCTCAGAATCTACATGACCCAGAGAATTATTTGGTATGTGGCTCAGTGTAGAGTTTTTTCTTATGTGTGAGGCTCTGGATTTGATCCCCAGCACCACAAAAAGAAAATTTGTAAAACTTGGGAGCAGGGGGTATATTTTGTTAATAATTCACCATTAATAACTCAGAGCAAATTTAACTTTATATTCCTGATGATGAGATATAACTCTAGATAGACTTAATTGGCCTTCCATTTCATAATTCATTTAGTGAAACATCAGAGGTATAGATGAAATTTAACAAGGAAAAGTAAAGATGTTAGCTAAAATTAGGTTTTTGCAATAAAAAG
The DNA here is from genome assembly GCA_035773235.1 of Eospalax fontanierii. Classification (NCBI taxonomy): domain Eukaryota; kingdom Metazoa; phylum Chordata; class Mammalia; order Rodentia; family Spalacidae; genus Eospalax; species Eospalax fontanierii. The sequence continues at coordinate 116,570,938 of CM069526.1, forward strand.
CTGTGGATTTCCGTTACTCAAATTACTTCTAACACAAATTAGCTTGGCTCACTGGGAAAGGAGGAATCTTTTCTAGTGAGTCCAGGCCTTCTTTGGATTACTGATAGCATCCAGGTTCCCTTTCTATCCTCTAGTACTTCATGATTGCCACCTCCTGTCTAATCACACAATCACATTCTCATCTCTAAAGTATATAGGGGTTATCCCACATTTTTCTTTCTCATATGTCAAAATAAAGAGACTTTGCACAGGTCTGACGACCTCCTAGCACACCTTGCAGTAAAGACTGGTATGGGGTTACACATCTTGATGAGGAATGCTTAGTTTTGCATGCATCTTGCCTTCTATATAAGCCTAAATATCATGTGAAGAGTCCCAAAGATGTTCTGGGGGGTGGAAGTTACTGAACCTCTCTTTGTCCCTCCTCCCCACTGGTCTACATTGAATAAGACTTCTTTCTCTGCTCTTCGAAAACAAATAAAAATAAAAATAGATAAAAGACCAATCTTACCACTGAATTAATAGCTGAAATCAATTACCTTAGGGACTGTGGAATTTTTGCAATGCAGAGCCCACTCAAAAGCATAGTACAATTGGCTTCCTCTGCCTCCATTCTGTCGTTGCAACCAAACACTCAGCAACCTGAGAGAGTGAAGTTTCTGAGCCACTCCCAGGTCTGAGTGGCTAGCTGTGGGGTTGGTACAGGCTGGAATCCAGGTGAATACTTGATGACAAATGATTGTCCTGGTCATAATCATCATTATCATCAAAACTCCTGCTGTCAATTGAGTGCATGATTCTCAGTTGCAGTTCTGAGTCTGAACTAATCCCAGGAATTATTATTATTGTTATGATTATCATCCTTTTTATATGTGAGAAAGCCTAGCCTTCTCGGGGAGAATCAGTAATTCATTCAAGGTCACACCAACCATAAATAGTGCCTTATATGACACTTTTGTGAAATATTCTGGACAGACAAAATTTTTTTAAGCTGCCTATGGAGTAGACAAATTAGAGATGGTTTCTGCTCCTCTTGGTAGAGCAGCCCTACGGATGCACAGTCTGAGCAGGGCACTGACGGATGCCAACCTCTGCTTGTGTGCTCAGAGGAAGCTTTTGTGCTTTTGTGAAATGTGCAACTTGAACAATAGTCAACGTGAGCCCACATGAATCTGATTCCAAACTCCATGACCTTTCCAGCTGGTGACTCCCAGCAATCACGACTCACGAGCCCCCAGTGATCATCCTTAAAATACTTAGGATTTCTCTTGTTTCCTTCCAGTGATTTCCAAACAATTTGAACTCTTCTTTGTAGATAGTTTGCATGGCTTGAGCTTTGAATTATGACACTTGATTTTAGTCATTTATCACTGTCTGTCAACAGAGAGAGAGCCCCTGGTGGGCCCAGGAGAAGGCTCAGTATGTAAAGAAGTTTGCCACAGAGCCTGATATGAGTTCAGTCCCCCGGTCACACATGGTGGAAGGAGCGAGCCAGTTCCAGCAAGTTGTCCTCTGACCTCCACACACATTCCATGGCACAAGCACAGGTATACACACACACACAATAAATAAATAAGTAAATAAGAAAATATTTTTAACTTTTTATTTATTTTTATGTATGTGTTTTGCCTGCATGCGTTTAAGTGCACAATGGGCTGCAATGCCCTCGGAAGCCAGAAGAGGGCGTAAAATTCCCCGAAACTGGGGTTGCAGACAGACAGTCATTAGCCACCATGGGGTTACCAGGAACCAAACCTGGGTCCCCTGGAAGAGCAATCAATGCTCTTAACTACTGAGCCATCTCTCTAACTCTGTGAAAATATTTTAAATAGATCCCAAAGTGCTGTCTTCCCTCCACAAGCCATTGTAGTGGCGGGAATGAGTGACAGGAGCGTGGATGGTGCAGCAGCATCCTTGGCTACCAAAGCAGCACATATTCACAGTATTATAACCATGAAGTCCCGCCTCCTATCACTGTGGTGCGGTGGCATCATGGCTGCACAACTCCAGCCTGACACAAGTGCTCACTAACAGAAACCCTGACAAATTGCAAAACATAAGCAGCAATAGCAGGCACGGGGGTAATAATTTATTTTTAATGCCATGCTGTCTTTAACAGTGCAATTTCCTCCAGGGTGTTTGCTTTGAGATTGCAAGATAATTACATCTCAGAAACCAGGCTAATTACAGTTAACAGCCTGAAAACCAAAGGAACCCTTCCCTCTACCCCCCATCTTTATTTTTCCACTAGAATACTACACAAATTCCAGTTAAACCACGGAGCATCATTCAGTAAACCCATTTGACGACTGCTTAGAGGCTCGCTGTCCCCTCCTCACAGCACAGAGAACTCACAGTGATGTGCAAGAGAGGGACCTGGCTCACACAGCCTGGGTGATTTGAATACTGACTGGTGTGATAGAAAAGAAACAATGACAGCAATTTTCCAATAAAAATGAAAGTCTAACCATTTCTGGAGGGAAACCAGGGCATGCAGCAAAGGTAAGATTACCCAGGGCCGCCAGGCACAGCAGAAGTGCTTTGGAATAAATAATCAACCAAATTGGGTCATGTAGACTTAAGTACCTGATAAAGATATGAACAGGCATCCAGTCAATTCCCATTATTCCTTAACAGCCCAAATGCAAAGCAGGGTGTTCTGACCCTGAGAACCTCAGAAATGACCATTCTACAAGTTGATCACTCATTCAAAAAATGTTCCTTCCTCTCCCATAGGCATCATGCAGTGAGCTAGGGTTATTCGGGTTGAATTCCTGATTGTATTTTGTCATCTTTCTGATCCTAAATTAATTTTAATGTGGTTCCCAGACTGCAGTGGTTTGGATATGGTTTGTCCCCAGAGATTTGTATGCTAGAGATTTGGTATTCAGTGTGGGATGCTAAGGTGCTGAAACCTTTAAGAGAAAGGACCTAAAGGAAGGTAGTTAAGTCATGGGCACCACCTTCAGTGGGGATTACTGCAGGTCATAGGGGACTGGATTGTTTTAGGAAGCCTGACACATACCCAAGTCCTTCTTCCATGTGCACCTCTAACCTCTTCTGTACAATTCATGACAGTCTCCTGCCAACTATCATGAAGCTGTCACCAGAGCCAACCAGATTCCAGTGTCATGCCCATAAGCCTGCAAGACTATGAGCTAAACAAGCCTCTTTTCTTTACGAAATACCGAACCTCTCAAGTTTTGTTGCAGCCAAGACACTATAACTAACTTCTACTGCATCTTAGCTAAAATAAAGACTTTCCTGGGCTGGAGAAATTGATCCAGCAGCAAAATGCTTGGTTTGTAATCACGACAACCTGAGTTCAGCTCAGTCCCCCATGGGGCATGGTGGAGAGGAAGGTACCTGTGATTCACTGGCCAGCCAACCTACTAGCCTATTTGGTGAGCTTGGAGCCAGAGAAAGACTCTATCTAAAACATGCACAAACGCACACGCGCACCTGTAAGCACATGTGCACGCGCACACACACACACACACACACACACACACAGTGGACAACTCCTGAGGAACAACACCCAAGTTTGCATCTAGCCTCCACACACATGCATGTGCATACACACCCACACACACACATCTGTACACACAAACATATACAAAGACTGCCCTTTGACTAGCACAGCTTATACTCTAAGTACTTCCCACCTTTTTAATAACTTCCATATTATTTCTTGATTTGCCTCCAGTTTCTATTAGCTTTGAAAATATAGAAGCCAAACACCACAACTGCCCTGGCTCAAGTTGGCATCTCATGGGCACTTGGGACTTTATTTTCCCATTTGTTTGGGACTAGGGACTGAATTGGAAAAAAATGAAATCCAATACTCTGAAATTAACGTGGAATCCATCTTTGTTCCTCAGTGTCCCCAGACCTCGTCTACTTGACACCACTTTCTTCACTATAACCGTACCTAGAACTAGGCTTCTCCATCAAGCGTCCACAGATCTCTCTCAGAAACACAGCATAATAGTCTCTCTATCAGCTTCTTCACTAAAGGTTCCCAGCTGCTAATAATGCAAAATTTACATGCAAATGGTATTTCTCATAGTAACAACTCCCTAGCAACACTCCTGATTCCATTCATTCTTTTAACAAACATGTTCTGACTATTTGCTGTGAAGGAGGAGATTCCACCATTTTTGTTCCTGTTCCTCTTATCAGTTCTGACCTAGAATAGAAAAATTCCAACACTATTTGATCAGGACAGTTGGTGGGAACACGCTGTACTACTGTACTGGTCCTGGCTCTGAAAGTTAGAACACCTTTCCTTTCTGCCTCAGACCCAGGTAGGTGCAAGAGAAGGTCATTCATTTTAGCCCTTCTGTTCTAGTCTAAGAATTGCCTTTGGGAGGGTCCGCCTTTCTCCACTCTTTGTAGACATACCTGAGCGTCATGATCCTAAGGTTCAGGTTAGAGATACTGGGGCAGTAATGTTCACATTATCCTTAAACCTAAGCCACTCTCCTACCCAGTTTTATCAGTCCTAAATGGGTATTACTAGTTGCTTGCCTGAGTAGGACTTTTAATTCCTATTTTGTTGTTATTCATTATATATTTAGCTTCCCCATAAAGACTTTGGGGAGGTGGGGAAGCTAGATAGGACATGCTTTGGGTATCAGGCCATGAATTCTTCACATTGGCCAATCACTAGAAAACCTCCCCTGTCTAAAACTTAGTGTGTCTTGTACCTGGTGCTTGACACAAGAGGACAAAGTTATAAAGCGTGCCCCTTCTTGGAAGAGGCTTACAATATAGGAGAAAGTTTTACCTCCCTTGCAAGTCAGGTTTCCATCAGCATTATCTAAAAGAAATTGTATCTGTTGCAAAGGAACATTTGAAATGAGTTGTGTGAGGTTTAAAGGGGATTTCATTACAGAAATGTGGAAATTTATAACAATGAGGTCAGAGTGACTAGGTTACAAGTTGTGGGGAGCCTTCAGAGGATGTTATTAACTAGTAAAAGCCAAAAAGTTAAATGGGCAACTAAAGGATCTAATTCTCCTCCAAGCTTACAATGTCCAGGCACAGTTAAAGAGAGGCGGAAACCACCAGCTCAGGTTGACTTGCTTTTGTTTAATGGGAAAAGAGAATTCACAATCAAGAAGTAGGAAGCTACGTGAGGCTGCCCACATCCAAGAGGCTGTTCTGTGTCCATCACACACTGTGTGGTCCAGGTTCCTGACCTCACATCCACCTCATATAGGAAAGTGGGGCTCACTAGAGTTCATTATGGTCACAAACACCAAGTGTCTACCTGAAAGGAAGCTGTGCAGAGAAATGACATGCTGAATGCTTAAAGCTGTTTCCTGTAGAAGAGTTCATTTCTCATCCTTCATTCTTTTGAACAAGTTTAGGGCCGGTAAAGGGCAGGTGTTGCTCTGTAACAAGAATACCATTTCTGAATTGTTCTCATATAGTTGGGTCAGCAGTCAACCACAGTTAGCCTGCACGTCCATGAGCTGAGAAAATCCTATTATTGGGGTCTCTGTTGGTCACATAAAATGGACAGGCCACAGTGGGTGACTCAAACTAAGCAGTCCAGCAGAAGCCTTACAAGATTAAGCTGAGAGAGAAAGAAAGCATCTAATAAAACCCCAAAGATAAAATTTAGTAGATAGCAATGATGAGAAAGAAAATGCTTTGTATAAAATTTAAAATACTCTCAAGATAATAGACTTGAAAATTGGACTTGGGGTTTTGTTAATTTTTTTATGCTTTAGCTATTTTAAGCAATTTAGAACAGCAAAATTATGTTTTATATATGTCTCTGTTAGTCCCTGCAACTTAGATCCTATAACTCAGTCAAAAAAAAAAAAAAAAAAAGAAATCATCCAATAGCAATTCACTTTAGCTGCAGTGCAAAAAAGACAACAGGAAACATAAAAGGCCTACATCCCTAAAGCCCTGAAGGATTGCCAAATGATGCGGTTTTTTTTTGCATGATCCAGGAGCATTTTTTAGGTAAGGAATACCCTTCCTTAACCACTTGCTTTTCCCAACATTTTCTTGAGTTTAGTTACAATGCTCTAAAGAGATGCCCAAGGCAAGTACATTCTGCTATATCATTCCGTTGTGTGCCACAGCTCTGCCTCTGTCTGGCTCCTGCCTGGTCCCTGCCACAGATGATTTTCTATTTATTTATTCATTCACTCAAGAAAACTGTTCTGTGTAATTGGACCTCAGATGCACAGAATTGGCTTCATTATACTCCTTGATTGATGGCACTCTCACCACTGGTCAGTGCCTGATCTGCTTTTATTTAGTTATTTTTAATAACATATTAAGAATTCATGAATGCACCTTCCAAAAACTAAAACTCCACTCTTGATAGGAATCGCTACCCAGCCATGTGCTTCCCTCAGACCCACTTCTCCCTCCCACTGCCTTTCCCCATTCAACATGAGCATCCTTTGGAATCTCAGGTTAATTCCCTTGCTTTCCTTTGCATATAGCTTTGAATATTAAATATTAATATGTATGCACATATTCTATATTAGTGTTTTAAGCTAATCTTAGTATCATTCTGTCAGTAACATGTGGGGAATTGCATTATTACAAGCATGATACCGCTTAGATGAACCCAGTGTTTTAGAAGCTGCTGTGGTTTGCTTGTTCTCTGGGTTTCTGCAATGATCCGTAGAGTGAACTATGCTAACATTTATTCTCTCCCTCTTCTAGCATGTACGTTGCTTCCAGGTTTTTGTCGTTGTGAACAATGCTGCTGTGTTACTGTTGTACACATAGCCTACTGCACACACCCCAAACTTCCCTTGGATTGCCTAGGAAATGAACACACATGAGATGTGGGGTACACGTGAGTCTTCTTCAGAACATAATGCTGAACTCTTCTCTAAACCCATCACATGTTCAACTTCAAGAGTCAATATCATGTCTTCCAAAGTTCTGGTCCTCTTGGCTGGCACTTATTTTTATTTAAATAAATAAATGTGTAAAATGATCTTGCATTATACTTCTGATTTTCACTTCCCTGGTCACTAATGATGTTGGTCATCCCTTACAAGTATATTGGCCACATAGTGATTTTTTTGGTCCATATAGTCTTCTCATTTTTCTACTGGGTTGTGTGAGTGTTCACACACATATGTGTATCTGTGTGTTCTTAATCATTTGTAGGAGTTCTTTATTTATTCTGATGTTAATCTTTCACAGTTCTGCATATTATGAACAGCTTTCCAAGTTTAAAAGCCTTCAACATCTTTAGATCTTTAATCAGTTTGGAGTGAACACAGAAGGAGGCAAGGATCCAGCTTCACTTTTCCCACGTGGATGATGGATAGCCATTTTTTCAGTTCTCCTTCTCGGTAACTTTCTTCCTTGCTGGTCTGTTATGTCACCACCGTCAAGTACAGTGCTGTGTGTGTGCTTCTCTGCCCTGTCCCTCCGGTCTGCTTGTCCATCTCTACACCCACCCATGATGTTCTTCCTACCCACCCTTAGTTTTCAGAAATATTCTGACTACTCTTGGCTCTTCATCCCTTCCTGTAAGTTTATGAATCACTTTGCCAAGTACCACTTCGGATGCCGTCTATAGATGAAATCAGAATCCGGGAGTGGTTGTATTTTTAGATTTTTTTTTAATTTTTTGAGAATATCATGTATGTACACAATGAAATGTGATCAGATCCACCCCCATCCCCTCTGGCTTCTCCTTATCACCCCCAACACCTTCCCCTCCTCCTAACCTCAAGCTTTTTTTAATTACCCAACTCTTCCCATTAGTGTTGTCTGTATGTATGTGGGTATGAGGCTATCCACTCAAATATGGGAAAACTACCAATGGGAACACCCTGGAAGAAGAATGATCCTCCCTTCCCCAGAAGTTATTTCTCCTTTTTCCCTTTGGTTTTTTTGTTGTTGTTGTTGTTTGTTGTTTGTTTGTTGTTCTTTCAGACAGGGTCTCCAGGTAGCCCCAGCTGGCCTGGAACTCATTATGTAAACCAGACCAGCCTCCATCTCACAGAGATCTGCCTGCCTCTGCCTCCCAAGTGCTGGGATTAAAGGCATGGGCCACCAGCCCTGCTCCACCTTCCCCCCCCCCCTGCCGGATCTATCTTTTAGTAAGGTTTTAAAATGTCTATTTTTTTTAGTTTTTTTATGATTATAACTATTTGCTTGCAGGTACGTATGTGTACTATGTGCATGCCTGGTGCCTACAGAGGCCAGAAGTTAGACAGTTGTGAGTTGCCATCTAGCTACTAGGAACTGAGTCTGGGTCCTCTGCAAGAGCAACCAATGCTCTTAACTGCTGAGTCATCCCTCTTAATAAGGTTTTACAATTTTCCCTAAAGAGATCTTTCACATCTTTCGTGAGATCACCCCAGATTTACTATATTTGATAATTAGAATTTTGTAGGCTTGCTTAGTCTGCCCTGTAGTTTTATTGACATCAAGAAATGTCAGTAATAGTTATATTGATCTTATACCAAGCCACCTTGTTATAGTCTCCTTCTACTTCTAATAATTTGTAGATTAATCTGTGTAAATTATCACAGGATATAAACAATGATTATTGTTTTATTGCCTCCTTTCTCATACTTCTACCTCAGATGTCTCATGCTTGCCTGATTGAACTCTCCAGAATAATGAATACAATGCTAAAGAGAAGTTATAACAGAGCACACGCATGCATGCTTTTCTATTCCTCTCATTCGAGCATGCATCCTGGGTGAGCTTTTCCACTTCTATGATTGCTCCAAACACTGTCTAGAACTTATTCTGATGTACGCTCACCTGTTTCCTGGATCTATTGACCTTCATGTTTAACAAATGCCTGCAATTCAGTCTATCCGCAACTCCTCTAGCCTGGTCTCTGAGTTCATGCCCTGCCCGCCTTCATTTTCAAACTTTGAATGATACCACCACGCATATGCTCCAAATGAAAAACCAATGAGTCTTTTCTGCCCCATCTTTCCTACCACATACCCTCTCAGCCAAGTGCATTGACTCTGGTTCATTAATATTGCTGATTCAACTTCCTTTCCAACAATTCTATCCACCCCTCATGGCTTACCTATCTTACTGCTATGCATTCCTAAGCCAACAACTGCTTCCAGTCTTGCCTTATAAACTCTCTTCAGGTCCAGCCAAAACAGTCTCTCTAAACTTCAAATGTTATACTACACCTCGGTTAAAAATTTGTAGTGACTCTCCAAGATTTAGAAGAAAAGCCTAAATCTGTTTATGGGGGCATATGTCTACCAACTTGGCCCCTTTTGACCTGGTCCCCTCGACACCTCAACTAGATCTCCTATTCTCACTGCCCTAGCTAACACTGTCCTCTGGCTACACTGGACCCCAGGAATCTCAAAAGAGCCTCATGTATTATCTCTTTGGAAGGACTTTGTGCATGCTGTCCCCTTCTCTCACGGATCGCTCTCAGGCTGCACTTTCTGCATCCCTGTCTAGACAACACTCATCCTTCAGCACTCATTGTCCACATCACTGTACTGAGTTTGAATTGGTCTTGTCTGTTTTGTTATACCCCCATTTACAGCCCCAGAACCCAATGTAAGATGCTACATAAAGTCAGGGCTCAATAGATGCTTTAGGAATATACAGTGAGTAGTATTATATGGTTATCTCTGATCTCCGTATGTTATGATGAATCCTGTTTTTCAAAGCTCCACTCGTGCCTTCCTAATCTCTCCCCACATGGTGCGTCCCCTCACTTGGTTTATAACTTTCCCTGGCACAGGTCCCACAGGACTAAGCCTTTGGTCTGGTCTTCTCCCTTGGCTCCTCGAATACTGGGGTTGTGCCTCGCCCATCTTGGTAGTCTTGCCACCTATGTACTAGAGCCAAGCCCAACACCGACGTCAGCTAGATATCAGGAGTAATTAAGTGAATTCCCTCCTGGAACCACAAACCAGCAAAGAACGCACTTTGGGTTCCTCTGAGCAGTTGGTGTTTGTTCACAGTGTCAGTATCTCTGCCTGCACAGCCTTCAGCCTCCACCCCCAGTCTGCTTCAGTACCACAGCAGTCATCTCTGAGACAATGTCATCCCTCTTAGGAAGGTCACTTCTGGGAGGAGCCCTCTTTATCTTTCTATTCTGTGCTGCAAGGAGCACCCGAACACTTTCTTGGCTTTATTTGGGGTATGCTTTTCAGCAAGGAGCCTTATATGTCACTTAGTCTGGATTTTTCTTTCTTAACTATCACCCTTCTTTTCCACATCTGCTTATGAGTGTCACACTCTCCTGTTTAAATATTAATATTATGGAAACAGAAGAAAAAACAATGGTCTTTCATCTGATTTGCGATGTTAAAGGAAATTAAGATTAATAAATGCTGACAAGCTCTGTAGAGGGAATGAAAGTTATCTTGCCTTGGACTGTTTTCAGAAGTTGTTTGAGCAATGAGTCTATTTTATTGACTGCGCATATCTGAGATGTTCAAAGGCCTGATTTCTGATGACAGCCCTCAAATGAAACCTTGGTTTTCCCCTCAGAACACTTGCCTTCAACACCTTCACATGCAGGGAAATCCTTGTAGGAACAAGGCTGAGACACGTCTATGTGTCCATTCTTCTGCATCAAATCTCAAATAACTGCTATTCAGAGGACAAACAAGTTATAGGCCTAAAAACAATCTTTAATGCAGTACTGTGGGTTGAACCCATGGGCTTCTGTTCACATTAGGCAAGGAAATTTGTATAGAATTTTTTCAACTCTTTATCCAGATCAATGACAGTGACATAGCCTAGGTCACAGCTGGACTAGACCCAGTTAACCTCAGAGGGAAGAGGCCCCTTGGGCTTGATTCTCACAATCTCCCTCTGCTGGGCTGTCAATGAAAATACAAATGCTCCCTGGACTAGTGTGAATTCCACCTGGGAACCTTCTAGAAGATGAGATTTTCTGGGTCCATACCAGATCTACGCAGTCAGAAACTAGAGATGACACTTCAGTAGCTCCTGTTCAATAGTCTCTCCAGATCCGGAAATCACTGCCTGCCAACCTTGGCTTGCAGTTTAAATTCTTTATTGTTCGTTGTTTATTTGTTTTGTGTATATATGAGTATTTTGCCTACAAATGCAAATGCAAATGCCCATAGGGGCCAGAAGGGGCATCAGATCCCCTGGAACTGGAACTGCAGACAGTTGTTAACAGTCGTGTGGGTGCTGGGAAGAGAACCCAGGTCCCCTGCAAGAGCAACCAGTGCTCCTAACTGAGGCATCTCCCCAGCCCGGGTTGTTGTTTTGTTGTTTGTTTGTTTGAGGTATTTGTTTAGTTTTGTTTTGTTTTTAGTTTTTTGAGATGTAGTTCCAGCTGACCTGGAATTAGCCATGTAGACCAGGATGGCCTCAAACTCATAGAGATCCACCTGCTTCTGCCTCCAGAGTACTGAAATTAAAGGCGTGTGCCACCACACCAAGCTTTGAAGATTTTTTTTATGTGTATGAGTATATTGTCTGCATGCATGTAAAGGCACCTGTGTCATGCAATGCCCACAGAGGACAGAAGAGGGCATCAGATCCCCTGGAACTGGAGTTACAGATTGGTTGTAGCTGCCATGTGGGTGCTGGGAATTGAACCTGGGTCCTCTGCAAGAGCAGCCAGTGCTCTTAAGCACTGAGTCATCTCTCCAGCCCCCAGAGAATTTTTTTTAACTGAGATCAGAGTTCTATCCCTAGAGATTCTGGCCTGACAGGTCACTATGCTTATGTGTTTAAAATTCCCCCCAGATAAGTCTAAGTGCAATTGACTTAAGAATCTGATTCGAACTGTGGTTTGTCTTTAATTTCCTTCCTTTCATAATTTGTGTCCATTCTTTATACAAAATAATGATATTCATACATTCATCATGACATTTTCATGAATGTGTGCAGTGTATTCTGATCACATTCACCACCCTTTCTTGTGCCCTCTCTTCCTTCTACTAGTCCCTTCTTCATCCCAAACAGACACCCTTGTCCTTCCATGGTCTTTTCAAAAATCTAGATTCTGCATATGAGTTTTTAAAATGTAATGTTTTTCTTTCTTAATCCAGCTTATTTTACTTAACATGATGTTCTTCAGTTTTATCCATGACACGATTTTGTTCTTTATGGCCAAATAATATACTCCATTTGATAGATATGTCATACTTTCTTCATCTATTAATCTGTTGATTGGCATGTAGGCTGATTCCATAACTTGGCTGTTGTGAATAGTGTACATGGATATGCAAGTATTTCTGTGATGTGCTGAGTGGATTCCTTCAGTTATATACCCAGGAGTTGTATAAAAAGATCATATGGTAATTCTATTTTTAGTTTTGGGGTTTTCTTTTAGTATTCTCTATACTGAATGCCGTAGGGGTTGGTCTGCCTTCCATCCCCACCTGAAGTACATAAGCCTTCCTTTTCTATTTCCTCACCATTTATTACTGTTTGTTTTCTTTTTCTGGTTTATTTTTATTTTATGTGTATGAATGTTTTGGATGCATATATGTAAACGCACCCATGTATGCAATATTTGTGGACACCAGAAGAGGTTGCTGGATCCCCTGGAACTGGGGTTAGGGATGATTTCTAGCCACTGTGTGAGTGCTGGGAGCCAGGTACTCTGCAAGAGCAGAACAGTGCTCCAAACCACTGAGCCATCTCTCTAGCCCCTTGTTTGTTTTCTTGATGAAAGTCAGACAGACTCTGATTTCTTACTCTGGGAATGATAACAACCTCTTGATTCCCATCTTTTTCTGTCCATTCTTCTCCCTCTTCATCCCTCACTCACCCTTTAGGGTTTTACCTGGAATCCAGTAGTTCTCAAACCTTACAATGCGTCCAAATACTGTAGAACTTGCTAAAAAGTTTGCTGAGCCTCAGAGCTTCTGATTTAACAGGTCTGGGGAAGCCTAAGAATTTGCCTTTGTAATAAGCTCCTGGGCACTGCTGCAGCTGCTAAGGAGGCTCCTAACCCATGGTGCCCTGTCAGGAGGGAAAGCTATCACAGCAATGAACTTGGCCTTTCTGGGTCTCCAGTTCCTATATTTTTGGAGTTCCCTGCTCATGACAGAAGCACTGTAGGGTCACAGCCAAAAGTGTGGCTTCAGAGTCCTTTAATAAACTCTCTGTGCCCCAGTGTCCTGTTCATGAAATGTGGGGTAACATAAGGCCTCCCCAGCAGGGGTTCTGTGCCGACTGGGTGAAATAATATAGCAGCGTAAATAAAAGTGCCTAGAAGAAACTGCTCAAAACTACTTACAATTAAGCGCTGTTCAGATGGCTCAGCAGTTAAGAGCACTTGCTGCTCTTATACAGGACCCTGACTCGGTACCCAGCACCCGCATGGTGGCTCTCAGCCACCTGTGATTCTAGTTCAAGGAGACCTGACAACCTCTTCTGACCTCCACAGGCACCAAGCACACACGTAGTACACATACATATGTGCAGACACTCACACATACACATAAAACAAAATTAAATAAACTCTTTTTCTAACTTATGATTAAGCGCCAGGCATGGTGACACACACTTTTAATCTAAGCACTGGGGAGGCAGAGGCAGGCAGATCTCTGTGAGATCAAGGCCAGCTAGGTCTACATAGTGAATTCCAGGCCAGGTGGGGCTACAAATAATTTCTTGCAAATGGATAGTTTTAATAAATTATATTTATAGTCATAATTGCAGAGAAAAACAGCTCTCTCTCATTGCTGTATGGACCCCTTTCCTCTTTTAGTTTAGACACTAAGGTGTGCAGTCCATGCAGACATATGAATGAAAAAGACACATACTTCACTATTCATACTCAGAATCGCTTGTCCACCACAAAAATAAAAAACAGAGGTACTATTAAATGGACCACTGTGAGTCTGATAAAGAATTCTTCCTGGTCGAGCCCAATAACAACAGCATCTCCTAGAGGCAAGTGTATACAGCGCTAAACAAGTTGAAGGAACTGTGGCAGAGCCCTCAAATACAGAGTGATTACATCAGACTGCTTTAAATTACTTCACGAGTCTCCACTGCCCTCAAATTGTTTATCAGGGTTTAGTGGATTCTGGCCTCTTTTCAGCTTCTTATCCCACAGTAAAGCACTTGGACTTTTTCCAAAGGCGCCGTGTCCAGGAAGGTCCCAGTGCCTTCCGGAGCACTGCTGCTTTCTCTTCGGGTAGCTTCCTCCTGCTTCCAGGCACCCTCAAGAAGTCGTATGTTTTTTAAGATTCTCTGACGTCATACCCCCAAGAAGTTTGTCATCTCCATTCCGTGCCATCCGCTGCTGTGATGCGGAGCACTGAGTCTTCCACTGTCCTTTAAGTAGCTCTCCACTGCCGTACTGTAAACTACACCATCCTGGACCCCAACACCAGGCACACTGCCGAACCATCACATACTATAGGCTCCATTGTGGAGTGAATAATGAAGAAATACCCAGCAGATGGTAAGACAGTAAACTGGAGCCAGTTCCTAGAGGACCAAGAGAAACCAGGAGAGAAGAGAACCAGGGCATGGTGCAGAAGTGGGAGGGAGTAGCCACCCCAGCTGATTCTGAACCCACAAAGTGCCTGGGCCTTAGAGCGGGTGGCTGTAGACCAACAGGAAGGCCTGGCTGCCTGTCCTGGTTAAGTAACAGTTCTCAATCATTTTGGTCTCAGGACTTCTTTATGTTCTTCAGAATAACTGACAACTCCCAAAGTGCTTTTATGTATGTGACCTACAATTTACCATATTTGAAATTAAAATGGAAAATATTTTAATTAATGCTTCACTAATTAATTAATTTGTAAGTAAAATGGAGCTTGGGAGATGGCTCAGTCATAAAGTGCTTGCTGTGTAAGAATAAAGACCTGAGTTAGAATCCTCAACACCCACATAAAAAACTGGGTGCAGTGACGTGTGCCCATAAGCCCAGCTGGGCAAGCAGGGACAGGCGGTTCCCTGGGGCTCACTGGTCGGCCAGCCTAGCTTACTTGGTGATCTCCAGGTTCAGTGAAAGACCCTATCTCAAAAACTAAGGTGGAGGCTGGAGAGATGGTTCAGCAGTCAAGAGCACTGATTGTTCTTGCAGAGGACCTGGGTTTGATTCCCAGCACCCACATGGCAGCTAACAACCATTCATAACTCCAGTTCCAGGAGGGATCCGACTCCCTCTTCTGACCTCCTTGGGCATTGCACGACATACAAAGAATACAGTTGTACACTCATAAAATAAAAATAATAAATAAAATAAAATAAGGTGGACAGAGATTGAGAAAAGAACCCAACATTGACCTTTGACCTCCACACACATGCATACATATATACGCATGCAAACATTTGTGCACACACACAAAATAATAACATAAAAAATTATTTGAAATAATTATTTTCAAAAAACACTTTTAGTGAGAAGTATCACTTGTTTTTTGGACTCCTACAAACCTCTTTAACACTTGGCTTAATAGAAAACAGCTACATCTGTGTATCTGCTATTTCAATCAATAATTAAACATGATTAAGTCATCATGTTGCCTCTGAAAAGCTTAGCTATCAACTGGTGAATGAGAGTGAAAAGGAAATGCAGTTCTAGCACTGTTATGATGTAATCTTATAGATCCTATGCAAAGGTCACCGAGGTTTCCAGAAGGGGATCACACTCTAAGAACTGCTGGGTTAGAATTCAAGTCATCTCTGGTCACAGAGACAGAAATAACAGTAACTTGAATAAAACACAAGTCTATTTCTCACATCACAATTTCCAGAAGTAAGCAGCGCCCATCAACCCCATCATTCTGGTACTCTTTCTGGCTGTTTCAGCATCCCTGGTACACATGGTACAAAATGGCACCCCAATACTGTCTCTACAGTCCAGTCAGCAGAAAGGTGAAGGCATGCTCTTTAAAGAACACCTTTAAGTGCATGTTGAGAAGCGTAAGAATTACCTTCTCCAGTATAACATGGCCCAACCTTGGACAAAAGTCCATCACTGAGCTGCAAAGGAGTCTGGGAGATATCCTCAATCCAGTTGACTATGTCCCATCACTGAAGAGGGTGGGAAAAAATACCTGGTAATTCCCATTCTCTGCTACACAGTCGTTTCACTGTAGGCTCTGCAGAGCACAGGCCCAGGGAGGAGGGTCGGCAAGCCATAGCTTACCTCACCCATACGGGAGACCAGAGGAGCCAGTCCAGAAAAGAAGGGCTCACACAATAAAGTGTGGTTTTCTGTGTAGAAAGCAAGGAAAGTGGGAGCTCACATAAAAGGTCACAAAAAGGAACTGAAAAACCAATCACAACGGAAACATATGATTTAAAAAGAAAGCTGCCAGGCACAGAATGAGACTCTAGTCAGGATAAAGGCTCAAATCACCCAAAATAGTATACAAGGATACATAATCCCAAAGCTACCCCTACCTAGCCCTAGCCCAGATACACCTTATACCAGATGAACCCGGTCACTCTTCATATTCTAGGCATATTCAACTCTTTAGCTTCAAGGATTTGCCTTATTCATTTCCTTCTTGTCTGAGTCTTTGCATGTGCTATTCCATCTCCTAGAATACCCTTCCCCCACCCCACTGTCTGACCTATACCCCCTCATCTTTCAGGTCCGTGGAATAGATAAAGACCAATTAAAGAAGAAAGTTCACTTCTTCTGATCCTGTTACTGCAGAACAGCCACAGATCATCACTTGTGTTTTGACAGACACTAAGAGGCAAGCAGAGAAGTAGGAAGGCTTTATAGTGAGAAAAATAAAAGCCTCGGGTAAGCTCTAAATGAAGACTTCTAGCATGGAGAAGCTGTAGGGGGCTAATCACAATGAGGCATGCCATGTGACTGGTTATCAGGCATATCTGACATTCTTCAGTTAATGCTAACTGAATGGAACAATTGGGAATGCTTTCAGTTACTGACTGAGTCCTTGCTTTTGGCACCAGTTGTTACAGGTGCTATTATTTGGTTTTCTAGGCTGATAGGTAGAGACTGTGGATTAGAGCTTAATTCTCTGTACTGACCATTTGTATAATCAATCTCTCAGGTGTTAGTTTACAGCACTTCCCCCTAGAAACCAATCCTCAGACCCAGGCAGATCATTCCAACCCCTAGACCAAGGAAGATCAATCCAAACCCCGGTCATGGTAGATCCTTCCAACCCCCAGACCAAAGTAGATCATTCCAACCCACAGACCAGGGGAGATCTTTCCGATCCCCAGACCAAGGAAGATCATTCCAATCCCAGGTCAGAGTAGGTCTTTCCAACCTTCAGGCCAAGAACAATCATTCCAACCCCCAACTCATGGTAAATCCTTCCAACTTCCATATCAGAGTAGATCTTTCCAACCCCCAGACCAAAGTAGATCATTTCAATCCCCAGATCCTTCCAACCTCCAGACTGAGGTAGATCATTCCAACCCCCACGTCATTGCAGATCCTTCCATCTCCCAGATCAGGGTAGATCTTTCCAACCCCAGATGAAGGTAAATCATTTCAATCTCTAGTAAGGAGACAGCTACTTGCAATATTCCTGAACTCTTTCCTACCCCTTGTAAACTTGCAACTATTTGTCCAATAGACTGCAAGCTTCACAAAGATAAGTGCTATTTTTTTCTCCATTTCTCTGTTTTCAGCACCAGACAATATGCTTGGCAAACAGTAAGGATTCAAAAAAAAATATTACATGGATTGATTAACAGATGGATGGATGGATGGATGGATGGATGGATGGATGGATGGATGGATGGATATCAGATATTTGCAAGCTGAGAGCAGTATTCTGGTGCCTAATAACAAGTGTTTAGGACCCTCTTCAGAGAGTAAGCTGGAGGCCTAAGTGCTATACTGCTTCTGCCCACTGAGCCAGCGTGGCATTCCAGGAGAGTCATGCACCAGACACAGGAAGATTCTGTTCTAGCTTGAGACAACAAAGGTGTGGGCTATTTCTAGTCAGTTCTCTCCCCATAGGTCCAGCCTGCCTAGGATCTGACATCTGCCTCAGGGTCTCATCCTGAGCTACATTTCCTCCTAAACATGAATCACTGACAGTATCCTACGAAATATTCCACTGGGCTCTGGTGCTGCCCATTTAGCCAGAAGATTGCTTGTGCTGAAGTTCTAGCATAAACCTGCCAGCTGTAACATATCTTGCTGGTCTGACCCAATGATGACCCACAGTACTCTATGTCTGGGCTGTTTTCTTTTATTTTCCATCCTCTGAAGATTGTCAGAATTCTGCCTGGCTAAGCAATAAATCCATCTTTTTAGGGATCAATTGCAGTGACTGGCTGCAAAACCTGGAAATCCAATTAACTGCAAAATAAATAAAAAATGAGAAATACACCAAACCTGTGGTTTAAGTCAACTTGGAAATGTTCTGGACATTAAAATAAACAAGGAGAACCTTCAACTTCATTTGTCTTCTTTCCCTTTTTTTAAGCCTTGTTATTGATAAATTTAGCCTTGATTCCAATTATGTCTTAGCCACAATTTGCTCAAGTATAGATCTGTTGGGATGGCTAGCTCTGTGCTAATTATACCCCGCAGACTCTCTCCAGAGAGAAGCCAACCCGGCTAGGATTACCTTGCTACCATATGTAAATCTTTGGGCCCTCTCTCCCTTCATCTTTTTACACTACATGTGTTCTTAAAGGGACATAAATCTGCTCTGACGTTATGTGGGAAATATGAGTTATTTTGGCTTACTGGGACATTTTGGAAAGGACAGAGTTTTCATCAATTGCATCAGTTGGCTGAGTGAAAGGCCTTATGCCTCACTGCTGCTGAGGTCTGCCAAGCTGGAGGCATCACAAATGGAGCCAGTGGGCACTGGGCACCCTTCCTGGCATGGAGACTAGGTCCAAGACCTCATGGCAGTAAGCCTCATACCCAGCCGCACCCCAGCCTCCTATTAATGTTTTAAGAAGAACCCAACATGGGGCCTAAGTCACCAAGCAACGTGAGGAAGCTACAGAGGAAAGAATAAAGCAAGGGCACTGGAGAAATCGCCTACTTGAGCTCGCATCAGTAACTGGAACACGTTTATTTTCTGTGGGTGTGCTGGGGAGAACAACAAAGAGGCTGTAATTCCTATTCACACGGGGCAGATGAGGCCAACACAGCAGCAGGCAGAACATATGGCTAGGGTCAAGACTGAGGTCAGGGTCTTCTTTAGTCTCAGACAGTCCTGAGCGGGATCTCAGTTTCCTTGTGTAAAATGAGCAGCAGAAATAAGAGCCCCCTTCCAAGTTCCAATGCCTCTTAACCCCACGCTTAGCCAATAAAAGCACTGTTTATTTCATTTAGAAGGTATGTGGGGTCAGGAAGATGCCTCAGTGTGTAAAAGAGCTTGCCACACCAGCTTGAGTTCAGATCTCCAGAACCCATATGAAAAGTCAGATGTGGTAGCACTCGTCTGTAATCGCAGCACGGCTAAGTGAGATGGGAAGTAGACGGAGGACTCTCCTGGATGCTAGTGGGCCACCAAGACTGGAGTGCATGGAGAAGTAACAAAAACAGGTCCCTCCCTCAGACAAGAACTGACTCCTGAAAGTTGTCCTCTGACCTCTACACGTGCACCACAGCATGTGCCCACCCCATCCTCTCTCTCTCCCTCGGTCTCTCTCTCTCCCACACACACACATACACATACACACACAGACATGTACACACACACACACACACACACACATGATTTGGGAAAGGTGTGTTTTTGTTTGATGAGCTATTAACCAGCTTTTTTTTCTTCAGGGGCTCTGCCCAAGTCATGACTAAGCTTTTCAACCTTGGTCATGAGCATCACACGGACAGCAGGAGTCCGGTACGTCAGGAGTCCGGTACGTCAGGAGTCCGGGACGTCAGTACCACCACAGGAAATAAGAGAACCAGAAGTCTACTGTTTCTTGACATTTCTTATCAGGATGAGAAAATGAGGCAATGCCACTTTTTAAAAAATGATTCTTTCTCATCCTATCTCCAAATGCTGCTTGAATAAAAAATGCCATCAAGAAATGTGAGAAGCGCTCTCTTAGATTTCAAAATGTGCCCGTGTGGACAATTTTCAATTCAAATCACAAATCATCTGCTGTCCTACTGGCTTGGTTTTGCTAAAACTACTGTTTTGTTTTCTAAACTTATTTTTAAAATTCCATGTACCCAAAAACAAAAACAAAAGAAAATAAACAGGATACTGGGAAGCCTGACAGTTGGAGGCATGGTCATAAACTAAGCCTGCTTCCACGGAGAGCAGAAAACATGGCACCTATGATCTCTCCTTAAGTCTAGCCAGATATCAGATTTGTTCAAGGAAATTACTAGAAAACAGCCTTGGTGTAGCACATAAATAAATTCACTCTTTTAGTCTCAAGTCCGGCAGCCACATTACTTATTCAATCATTTATTCAACAGACAGTTCTTGGAGAGGAAGTTTCTTCCAGGCACTGTGCATAGCATTAGGAAGACATCCGTGCACACAACAGCCAAAGCTTGCCCTCTTTGAGTCTATAGAAAGTGATGCGTGCATTCGCAGGTCAGGGAAACAATGGGTTAATTCCATGGGAAACAATCAGTTATTTAGCATAGTGTAGACACACGTTGTTTTCTTAACCTATGGCTTCGTCTTTTCATTTTCATCTAGTGGTGCTGGCCTCAAGAAGGCAACAGATGCCTGAGGCTCTTATCTTTCCAATCCTTCTTTCTTCTCCAAGGCAGGTAGTTACAAGTACCAAATAAGTTTCTATTCTCACTGTGGGGTTTTTTGGTTTAAAACTGTTTATTGATCAATAAAAAAGTAGAAAATCACAAAGTCATTGCCTGGGGAAACTGTACTAGTAATTTTACAGCAGGCTAGATAGTAAGGAAAGATTACAAATGTGAGTAGGCAGGAGACACAGCTCTCGCAAAAAAAACAAGTCAATCCTGACAAAAATCCAGCCCCCATTACTGACCTTGAAGAGCCTGGACAAGGTCAATGGCACAGTGTATGTGATCAGATGCTTCTGTTGCCAGACTGTTCACTAGCTCTAGGAAAAAGTGGACAGATATCAGATGTACTCCCATATGTTTAAAAGTAATAAACACTGTAAATAACAGACTTGAATCCTTAAAGGAATGCAAAAGAAAATATACACAAGATTTAGAACAACATTTTAAAATAGATTTTGAAGTTGATTTTTAAAATAGGACTATCACTAGGACATACTGTTGCCACCACAACTATTTATATTAGTGACTCTGACTCACCATTTTTGTAAGCTCAGAAACGTAGGGGTGTGCTGGCAACATTCATTCATTCTTTCAGTCATCCTTTCTTCTATCTGCTCGCCAGGACTGCAGGGGGTGTGAACATCTAGACAACTGCCATTGCCTTTGCCCTTATTCCTAATGACAATCTTAACCTCATCTAATAAGAGTGTTCATCCAATAGACCATCTCCTTCACTCATTCGCCCACCCTGCTTGTCCTTAAACGTCTCTGCATCCACCACCCACATCTACCTGAACTAACTAGGGTGACTATTTCCGACACCCTCCACTGTCTGCTTGAACTCTCACCTACCTATCTTTTCTCTCCGACTTTGTTAGGCAATATGCTCCAGACCTAAACAGTCATCCAACCAGATTCTCAAAGACAGCATACCTTTGTGGATGTGAAATATCTTGCACCTGCTTTGTGATGTGTAGCAGTGACTATGTTTTATCAGACCTGGTTTGTTTATATTTGATTGTTATTTTTATTGTATGTGTATAACTAATATTGCCTGCCTGTATGTAAGTGCACCCATGTAATGCAGTTCCAAAGGAGATCAAAAGAGGGTGTGGGATACCCTGGAAGTGGAGTTACTGACAATTGTTGGCCACCATGTGAGTGCTGGGAATGGAACCCGGGTCTCCTGCAAGAGCAGCCAATATTCTTAACCACTGAGCCATCTCTTCAGCCTCCTATCAAAGCTGTTTTTGTTTTTGTTTCTTTTTGAGAGGGTCTCCCTAGTCATAGCCCACCTAGAAGTCACAATGTGGACCAGGGTGGCTTTGATTTCACAGAGATTCACCTGCCTCTGCCTCCTGATAAGTTTTTAATGATGTTCCTCAGAATTTTTTGTTTCCAGATGATGACTGAGAATCTAATTTTTTTAATGGTGTCAACACCACAACAGTATCAGAACTGTGCTATTTTCTAGAATTTTGTTTGTTTTGTTTTTCACAAGAGTATATTGTTTAATCTGTACGTATTTATAGTTTTTATAGTTTCTCTTGCTACTGATTTTTAGTTTTATTCCACTGTGATCTGATAAGATGATGTAAGAAATTATTGCAATTCTTTTGTATTTTTTAACATTTTAATTGAATTTTTATGATTTTCATACAATATAATTTGATGGTATTTAGATTCCCTCCTCTGTCCACACCTCTCCTAATTGCACCCTACCCAATTCAGTGTACTCTATTACATACATTAAGGCCTACAGAGTCTAATTTGTGTCATCCTTCCGTGTAGGTTAATTCACTGGAGTCTGGTTAACCTACCAAGAGTCCCATCCTTGAAAGACACTAGAAATTTTGTTTTTCACTTTACTTTTTTAATGGACTATGTTTGGATGTCTCTACAGCTTTGTTCAAATGACTGCAGAGCCTGGAAAAGCTGTTCCTCTATTGATGCATAACACACTACTATTATTGGCCTTTTTATATAAACATGTATATACAATTTGAACTTTCAGAACCTTGAGCTCTGCTGTCAACCCTGGTGAAGAAGTATCCCAGTCTACCATGTTGAGTTGGCATTGTACAGAAATGAATGGCCATATTGGTTTAGAAATGTTAAACTTCCCATTTGTACAGGGGTAACAGAGTGCACCAAATACGTAAGGTCTTATATTATGTGCGTTTGATTACAGAAACTAATAAAGTATTCTCAAAAAAAGATTTCCAAACAATGATTTAAAAATAAGTGAAAAACTAAACACAATATCTCTAAAAACAGGGCTCTCTTATGCCTAGAGCACACATTATTGTCATTCATAGCAAGGTCTTTAGACTTTCATTGGTCTTTAGACTTGCAATCCAAGGAGTGTGTATCGTCTCTCAGCTCTGTTCATATTGCATTCTCGGAACTCCTGGCTTAGGAGGTAAGGCAACATCATTATCATCATCCCACATTTCAGCACACTCAAAAAATAAATTTATGATATATCATTAAGCTAGCTAATATATGTTTTATTAGAATCAAAGGAGACAACAAAAAGAAAGACCCAGAAATATTACCAAAGAAATAATGTATGAAAACATTCCAAGTAGTTAAAGGATTTTTTGAAATCCAAAAAAGACAGAAAATACCAAATAATATGAACACAAAAAAATTCACACTATGGAATATTATTCATGTAATCAAATTGTCAAAAATTAAAGAGAAAAAAATTGAAAGCAGCAAGAGAAAGCAGCACACTGCATTCCAAGAATTATCAGAAGATAATCTGTGTTTAAGTCTATGCATTAGACAAGTACCCATAAAAATATCAGTGAATTTTTCAGCAGAAATTTGCAAGCCAGAGAGAAAAGGATGGCACATTCAAACTCTGACAGAAAAGAACTGTCAACCAAGAATACTATACCCAGAAAAACTATCTTTCAAAAATGATAGTGAGATAGAGACTTCCCAGGTAAATAAAAACTGACAAGAGTTAAGCACCTCTAGATTTTCCTTACTTCTGAAGACAATTTTGTATTTCATTTGGTTATTGTTGCTGTTGGGGTGTTTTGTTTTGTTTTGGATATTGCTCTATCTTGTTGTTGTCGAGCTGGGATCTCCCTATACTTGCCAGGTTTGTCTTGAAACTTGTGAACTCAAGCAATCCTCTCACCACAGCTTCCCTGAGTAGCTGGGTGTCTAAGGGGACTTTTTCAAATTGAAACAAAAAGACACTGAACAGCAACACAACAGCATGCTAGAGTGTGGAATTCATTGGTAAAGGTAAATCTAGACAAACAGAGGTCACATGTTCATTCTAATATAAAATTAATATACAAAAATATTTAACATAATTATAATTTGAAAATATGTTTAGGACTGGGGACATAGCTTGGTGATAGAGCACTTGCTTAGCATGTGTGTGCAAGGTCCTATGTTGGATCCCCAAGGACAAAAAGTTAAAAAGTACAAAAATACACAGTATTACTAGATATGTATCATGACAAAAGTAACGAAATGTCATAAGAAGTCAAAGTGCAGAAATTTTGTATGTTGTTAAGCTTGATAGCAACTTAAACTACAGTAATTATACAATGTTTTAAATATGACCCAAGACACAGTCACATGTGTGTGTGATACAAAAAAGAGCAAGCAAAATCAAAGCATATCAACACAAAAAAGTACTCACAAAGAAAAAGGAGAAAGAGTCAAGTGTGGTGGAGGCAGGCATGCCTTTAATTCCAGCACGTGAGAGGCGGAGACAGGTGGATCACTGAGAGTTCCAGCCAGGAAAAACTATATAGTGAAACACTGTCTCACAAAAAGAAAAATCGGGAAAAGAGGAAAAGATAAGGAGAGCAGAAAGGCTGATAGAAACTATTAGCAAAATGTCAATAACAAATTCTTCTCTGGTGATAAAGGAAGTTAAATATAGATGAGTAAAACTCACCAATCAAAAGTTATAAAGTAGGATCCCAGATGCTTCAGGAGTCATGGGTCACCCTGTAGTTATGGCCAAGAACCACACTACACATAAGCAGCCCTGGAAAGGACACAGACACAGCATCAAGAAATTCTGGTCACAAATAGGATTCTTTTAAAGGGGCTAACCCCAAGTCCCAAGGAACATGCATTTTGCCAAGAAACAGAAAAGGGGATGAAGAAGATGAAAGCCAACAATGCGAAGGTGGTAGGTACACAGGCACAGGGTCTCAAAGCCCTTGTCAAGCCCAAGGAGGTTAAACCCAAGACGTCAAAGGGTCCTACAGCAAGTTCTGCCGGCTTGTTTTCAACACTTACCCCAAGCAGATTCATGGCTACATGGCCAAGGGTCACAGGCTCTGTCAACCAGTGGCTAAGGACCAAACCAAGGACATGCTGCAGCTCCAGCTAAGGCCCAGCCTGCAGCTCTACCTGAGGCCCAGGTTTTAGCTCCTGCTTCAGCTCCAGCTTGGCTCCCAGAGGTGCCCAGACCCCTTTGAAGGCTGGGCAATAAAAGCCTCTGTCTGCCAAAGTGAGGACAGATGGACCGGTGTGACCTCCTTCCCAACTGTTTGCAGAGGGCTGGGGACCTCTGCTGTTTTTACAATTAAACTTGAGATGGGGAAGAAAAAAATAAAAAGTAGCTGAATGGAATACAAAAGAAAGATTCAGTTATATGCTGTGTATAAGAAACACACTTTAAAGATACACATGGTCTGAAAATAAAGAGATGAAAAAGGACATTTCACACAAATGGCAACCAGAAGAGATCAGGGTGGTCATACTGGCCTCAAACAAAACAAATTTTAAATCAAAAATGTCAAAGAGACAAAGAAAGGAATTAGACAATGATACATCTTTCACTGGGAATATATAACAATTATATTTCCACCAACATCAAAGCACATAAAAATATAAAGCAGGCATTGACAGAGCGGAAGGAAGAAATAGACATCAGTGTAGTAAGGGTAAGATACTCCAATGTCCCACTTTAAATAATAGGGAGAACATCAGTCAGAGATCAAAAGGAAATAGAGGACTTGAATAGCCTTGCAGGCCAAATGAGCTTAGCAGACATACACAGAACATTCCACCAAACAACAGAGGAATACACATTCTTCTTAAAACTCACAAAACATGCTTCAGGACAGATCACATATTAGGCCACAAGACAAGTTTTTAAAAAGATTGAGATCATTCCAAGTATCTTTACTTCGACCACAAAAGAGTGAATTTAGAAACCAGTAGTAGAAGGAAAACTGGAAATTTTATAGATGTGGACAAATTAAACAATACATTCTAGAAGATCATTGGATTAAAAAAGAAATAAAAGAGGAAATTAGAAAATACCTGGAGAAAATGAAAACATAATAAAACTACAAGTTACAACAGAATCAGGACTAAGAATTTATTGCAATAATTGTCTACATGCTGCACCTCATCCCTACACACACACACACACACACACACACACACACACACAACTTAAGCAACATAACTATACACTTCAGGAAACAGAAAAAGAAGAGAGTAAACTAAGTCTAAAATTAATATAAGAAAGGAAATTATAAAGGTTAGAACAGAAATTAATGTAACAAAAACAATAGAAAAAAGTCAATAAACTTAAAACATTTGCTGTTGAAAAGAGAAACAGAATTGACAATATTTGACTAACTACAGAAAATAAAAATCAAATAAATAAAAGCTAGAGAAAACGCATTACAATTGATATCACAGAAGTAAAAAGAACCACAAAAGACTACGACTATAAACAGTTAAATGACATCAAACTGGATAACCTAAAAGAAACTCAAGAAAAAGAAACAATTCTAAATTCACTGTAAGGTCAGCATGACCCTGTTACAAAAGCTGTCAAAGACACCACACAAGACTTCCAGTTAAGATAGAAGACCAGAAGCTTCTCTGTAAACCAGTGAAAGAAACAGAATAAGAAAAAATAGACTGTATCCCAAAGAGAGAAACAAAGGAAGATCTTCCGAAATCCGCAACAAAGTAAACGGATACAGGAAAAGTTCAGAAAGATAAAGAGGAGAGATGATGCAGAGAAACCTCAATGGTACAGTTCCCTGGCAGGGGGAAAGGAAACAGGAGGTGCTCAAAAAGGTAAGCCAAATGAAAGCCAGGCAGCCTTATCCCTAGCACAACCCTAAGAAGCCTCACATCCATTTGAGGGTTTGGGTGAAACACTGACCATTCCAGCACTGTATGCCACACTGTATGACTCAGAACAAAGCTGCATATCATTCTGAGAGGGAATCTATTGTTTAAAACCAAGCTATCTCAGAAGCCTGAGAGCAAGGAGCAACTACAAGCCAGGGAACCTGAATTCTCCTCTCCACAGCCCCTTAGGCAAGGGAAGTTCTAGAGACGCAAATGGGGAGAGCAGGAGATTCCTGAGAATTGACAAACGCTATCACATGAAACTAAAAATCCTCTGCACAGCAAACTAACACTGGAGTGAAGACATGGCCTATAGAATGGGGGGAAAAAATCCTTGCAAACTACACATCAGACAGGGGAGTAATACCTATGATATACAAAGAACTGAAAACTTAAAATGCAAATAAAACAAATTGTTCAATCAATAAATGAGCTAATGAACTGAATAAATAGTTCTTGAAAACAGAAACAAGGGTTGAGCAATACATACTTTAAAAAGTGTTCAACATCCTTAGCAATCAGGGAAATAGAAATTAAAACTGTTTTGAGATTCTATCTGTCCCCAGTCAGAATCCCTAACATCAGGAAAACAGATGACAGCGAACAATGGTTAGGGATGTGAGGAAAGAGGAACACTTTTCACAGCTACTATGAAAATGAGTAGGGCAGACCTTTCAAACACCAAAGCCAGAACTACCAGACGACCCAGTTACACCCAAAGGGCTACAAGTCAACATCACAGAGATACTTGCACACCCGTGAGTATTGCTGCCTATCTACAATAGCCATGTTATGGAACAAGCCTAGATGTTCATCAGCAGATGAGCAGATAAAGGAAACGTGGAGCATATACACAATGGAATTTTGTGTAGCTACAAAGAAAAATGAAATCATGACGTTTACATGAAAATAAAGCTACCTAGAAATCATTATGTTAAGTGAAATAAACCAGACTCAGAAAGACAACTACTAAATGTTTTCTCACATAAGTGGAACCTAGATTCAAAATTTTACGTGTACATGTATTTATATGCGTATATGTATAGATCACAAAACTAAAATGGTATCATGAAAAGGAAGGAAAATCTCTTAAGAGAGTGAGGAGGGGCTAGAGAAATGGCTCAGTGGTTAAGAGCACTTGCAGAAGACTGGGTTTGAGAGAGGACCTGTGTTCAATTCCCAGTACCCACAGGATGATTCATAACTATCTGTAACTCCAGTTCTAGAGTATGCAATGGCCTCTTCTGACCTCTGTGGGCACCAGGGAAGCAAATAAAAATAAATATATCTTTTTAAAAAGAGAGAGGGAGATAATACAGCCAGTAGTGGAACACATCTAACTGGGAGAAGAAAGAGACCCAGCTAGAAGCGGGGAGGGAGCGAGGAAAAGGCCAGTGGGGAGGAGAACAACGATAGCAAAGGATAATGGCACATTCACATGAAGATGCCACGATGAAACACGTGTAGTGTATGAAGATGCCATGATGAAATACATTGCTTTGTATGCAAAATTTTTAAAAGACAACACCAGCAAAGAAAACTACAGGCTAGTAATCCTAATGAACATAGAAGCAAAAAATCACAACAAAAAGCTAATAAACCAAATCCAACAGCGCTCTAATAGAATTACACATTATTGCCAAGTGGGATTTATCCCTAGATGCTGGCATGGTTTATCACATAGAAATGAATTAATGTGATGCACTACATTAACAGAATAAGGATGAAAAATTACATGAACTTCTCCAGAGATACAAAGCAAGTACAAAATTCAACATGCAAACTTTTATTTTAAAAAATCAACAATGGGGCTAAAGGGATGGTTCAGTGGTTAAGAGCACTGACTGCTCTTGCAGAGGACCCAGGTTCAATTCTCAGCAGCCCCATGACAGCTAACAATCATCTATAACTCCAGTTCCAGGGAATCCAACACCCTCTTCTGACCTCCCAGGGCACTGAACAACATTATGCACTTACACACATTCAGGCAATACATTCATGCACATAAAATAAAAACTGTTTAAATAAATAAATAAATTTCTTTAAAATAATAACATACTAGAAAGTATTTCAGCATAATAAAGGCCATCTATGCCAGACATAGTGGCTCATGTCTTTAATCCTAGCACTTGGAAGGCAAAGGCAGGAAGATCTCTATGGGATAGAGGACAGCCTCATCTACATATCGAGTTCCAGGCCAGATGGGGCTACAGAGAGACCCTGTCTCAAATAATTAATTAATTAATCAGTCAACTAATTAAACATACAAACCATATACAGAGAGCCCAGAGCTAACAACATGATTCATAGGAAGAAACTGAAAGTATTTTCCCTAAGAACAGGATGTCTACTTTTTCAGCTTTTCTTCAGCCTAGTATTAAAAGTGCTAGCCACAGAAATTATGCAAGAAAAAGAAATAAAGTGCATTCAGTTTGGAAAGGAAGAAGCAAAACTGTACTGGTTTACAGACATGATCATAAATACAGAAAGACTTTAATTTTAAAAAACATACTATCAGGTAGCTAGGTGTGGTGGTTACCTGTAATCCCAGCAATCCAGAGGCTGAGGCAGAAGGATCCCAAATTCAAAGTAGTCTGGACTACACAAGAAGACTTTGAATCAAAGGAAGGAAGGAAGGAAGGAAGGAAGGAAGGAAGGAAGGAAGGAAGGAAGGAAGGAAGGAAGGAAGGAAGGAAAGAAACCTATTAAAACTAAATACATAATTCAAGAAAATTGCAGGATACAAAGTAAACATACAAAAATCAATTGTTCCATTAGACTAAAAAAGCAACTACCTGAAATGGAAATCAAGAAAACAAGCCCATCTACAAAATCATCAAAAGAAATAAAGAACAGTAATAAACTTAACTAAGACGTACAAAACGATGAAGCTCCAATGACAGAAAGAAGACCTAGACAAATGGGGGAAAAATGCCACCACAGATGTTGGCAACAGCCATGGCTAGAAATATGGAGAATGGTTGTCAAGAGACCCTTCTGGGGACTGGAGAGATGGCTTAATGTGTTACAGCACTGTCTGCTTTTGCAGAGGACCCAGGTTCAGTTCCCAGCACTCACATGGTGGCCAACAACCATCCATAACTCCTGTTCCAGGAGATCTGACACCCTCTTCTGACCTCCTGGGGCATTGCATGACATGGATGCACTTACATACATGCAGGCAATATACTCATACACATAAAAAATAATTTTTAAAAAAACAGAGACCCTTCTAAGAAGTAAACTTGTGACCACGTGAGTTCTCCTATATGTGCATGCTCTCCCCTTACATGTTTTACCCAGCCAAACCTGCAAAAGTCAACATAACAATGTAACAGAAAACTGTTCTTTAAACAACATGCCCTTCAGGTAAATGAATTGATTTTAAAATATGGCTACATCCAACAGAATATCATTCTGCACTAAAAAGGAACAATCTACTGACTCGTGGTACAGAAATCTAAATGCAGGTCTAGAGAGACGGCTCAGTGAGTAAAGTGCTTGCCACATGGAAATGTCAGGCAGGTATAGTGGTTGCCTATAATCCCAGTGCCAGGCAGAGACAGGAGATCCCCCAGAGCAAGCCTAGCTGAATTGGTGAGCTCTGCATTCAACTGAGAGATGCTGCCTCAGTAAATAAGAGAACAATCAAGGAAGACACCGTATACCAACTTCTGACCCCCACATACACATGCATACACACACACACACACACACACACACATTCAAACAAAGAAATAGAATTACATATTACTGAGAAAGAAGCCAATCTACAAAGACTACCTAATGTATGGCTGCAACTACATAGCAGTCTAGAAAAAGCAAAAGGAAGCCAACAGAACAAAGGTCAGGGGTTGCGAGGGGCTGGGGAGGAAGGCAGCAGAGCAAGAGCATTTGTTAACCTGCTTTACTGGACCCTGTAAATATGGATATATGTTATAAATCTGTTGCACATCCTACTAAGAGTGAGTCCTAATGTAAAATATGGGTGATAATGACATGTCATCTATTGCAACAAATGCACTACTAGCAGGGTGTTGATGGGGCAGAGGGTGTTCATGTGAGAAGGAGGGGTATCTAGGATTCCTCTGTATCTTCTTGACAATTTTCCTATGAAACTAAAACTGCTCTACTTTTTTAGAAGTTGTTTTCAAACTCCCATTAAAAAGGATGGCATCAGTCCCATTCTGATATCTTTGGTCACGGCTACTGTCAGTGAATTCCGGTGTCCACAACAAAAGGGCCTAGTGAGAAAATGGGCAAATGCATGCAACTGAGGAAAGCAGCAGATCCCATCAGACTCTGTTCCGTTTTCTATGCAGTTCTAGCTGAGTGGCATAAGCTCTGGGGTCAAGAGTGCAGTTCTCCATCCTCGTCTGAAGAGTGACAGTCAGCTTGTTCTCTCCCCTTAAGTTCATAGGCTCCCCATAACTCCAATTACAGAATTGTGAATTACATAGAGGTTTTAAAGGCTAGCATCTTTTTTCCAATTACTTGGGGATTAAGGGGGAAGCATTTTCTCAAAATATAATCACACCAGGATTGACCCTGTTTGGAGCTCGATATCTGCCTTTCTCTTTACAGATCCCAAGTAACTGATCCCCAGAGCAGGATAGTGGCTTGTCTGAGGTCACACAGCCCATCAGTGGCAATTTCAGAACAAACATCTAGATATCCTGATGCATCTCTTCCGGAATCCTACCATGAAACTCAACTAGACCTGGTGGGCTTTTTTTGGCAAAGAGCAAACATGACTTATTCATGATGTCTGACGAATGCAGTTCTCCAAGAACAGCCTCTTTCCAGACCTCTCAGCATCAATTTCTACTTAGCAATTTGCAATAGTGAACTCTGTTCTTTTCCTCATTGAGGTAGTGTTGGGTTTACGGAGAAGAAAATCGATTTGAGGTCTCAGCCATCAAACTGTCATTTTTAATTGAGACCTCTTTCTGGTGACATCTCTGCTGCCCATGGCAAGATGTCTTTGGTTGGGTCATGTATTCTGGTGTTTTTGTGGGTTTTATTGATTTATTAATTTTTATTTTATGTGTCTGAGTGTTTTGCCTGCACATATGTAAGTGTACCTATGATGTGCAATGCTCAAGGAGGCCAGAAGAGACCATTGGATCCCCTGGAACTGGAGTTATGGATGGTTGTTAGCCACCATCTAGGTGCTGGGAACCAAACCTACGTCCTCTGCAAGAGCAGCCAGTGCCCTCAACTGCTGAGCCGTCTCTCCAGTCCAATTTGATTTTGATTTTTTGGTGTTTTTATTTTTTTTTTTTTAACCTGAAGTCTTGAGCATCTCCTACAAATAAAATTTTAATATAATTGGTTTCAGAGCACTAGGAGCCTTTTAATTACCCTCTGATAGATGCTTCGACAACAGCTTGCTATTAGGTTAAATAGTGTCAACATCTGTACTGTAAACACTCACAGGTTTATTACACTTTGCCAATCAACATTTGTTTTCAAACGTTGTTTTCTGTAAAGAACCTTCTTGGGGGTGGGGACACCTCTCCAACACAGTGGACATCATGCCAATCAAAACACCATCTTTTCTTTTCCTTATTCTCCATCAATTTGGGAGCATGGATATCTCAGACAGCATCATAAAACTGTAGGACACCTTGTGATAATTCAGGTGCCAATTACACAATGATTACACAACCAGCTCCCCAGGCAGGTCCTCGCCCCTCTTCTGGAATCTGATGCCTGGCCATTTCACTGCTCATTAGCCCCTTTTCCATAGAATGAGCAGGGAAAACATCAGCTTGTTTCCTATTAACTGCATTGGTTACAAGTTTAGTGAGAAGGTAGGCTGAAATGATTAATTAATATAGAGTCTGGGGCCTACGTCTGCAGTGCATTTCCTCAAGCTCATCCTTTCTCCTGAAATCATCTATAGAAGGAAACGTACTAGCCTTGGGACTAAGGCTAAGGCAGCTGCCATTAAATCCATGTTGGCCAGAGAAAAAATCATCATGGCAAATACCAGAGGAAAAAAACTGGCATAAGATTTCATTTGTAAGACTCGACATTACAAGCAAGAATTAAAAAATAAAACTGCTGTATGGTGTAGTTATACCATTCCTAGGTATATGTCCTAGGTATATGGAATTTTACTCAGCTGTTAAGAAAAATGAAATTATGGGGCTAGAAAGATGGCTCAGCAATTAAGAGTACCCAAATTTAAAAATAAATTTTAAAAATAAAATAAAAACAGTCTCCATTTAAAGAAATAGATTGACTATGGCTTCCTCTAGACAAAAGAGTCTTGTCTCATATTTTAATATTTGTTGGTTTATTCAGAACATTATTTTCAGAACAATTTTCAGAAAAATTGACAGAACTAGAAAGGATTATAAGTGAGATGACTCAGACTGAGGAAGACAAAAGTTTCGTGTTCTCTCTCATATGTGGACCCTAACTTTTAATATTTGCATGTACATAAATAAGGGGTTGTGGGCGTGGGTATGAAAGGAAGTCGGGGGAGAGAAACAAAGAAACAAACTGCGTTTGAAAAATGCCATAATTAAACCTCACTTCTTTGTAAGCTAATAAAACCTGTTAAATAAATAAATCATTCTAAATTTAGCCAGGTCTGATGCCATGTAACTGTATTCCTAGTCCTGGGCTGGGTGAAGGGGAGGCTGAGGCAGGGGATCACAAGCTCAAGGCCTGCATGGGCTACATAGTAAGATTCTGTCAGCGAAGGGAAGAAAGAAAGCAAGAAGGCGAGAGGGAGGGAGGGTGGAATCGAAGCTTCAGGTTATCTCACACCCCCTTCTAGAGGTTTTAATTTAATTATAAAATAGAGTGAGTATGTTATGAGAGGTGAAGTCTAAAATAGCTCCTTTGTTTATCTATGATTATAGAAGCATTGCTATAGAGAAAGCCGTATTTATGGAAATAATAAATCTTAATAGTGCTATCAGGAAAGCTGACTTTCAGTGATGGAGAATTTACACAAGCTACTAAGCAAACACTGCAGCAAGCTAATCCAGGTGGTTAAATAAACAACACTGACCATGAAAAATAATCCCTACAGAACGAAGAAAGAAAAGTTTAAGCTTTTCAAAATGGATATCTATCTGCATGTAGATATATGTATATATGAATATATGTAGATAGTCTCCATTTAAAGAAATAGATTGACTATGACTTCCTCTAGACAAAAGAGTCTTGTCTCATACTTTAATATTTGTTGGTTTATTCAGAACATTATTTTAATATTTCTCCAGAAATTATTTTACCTCTAAGCATGTAGTTTTTCCATTATATCCAAGTGTATACCCAAGGCTAAAAGCTTTTATGGAAGGAATACAGCTCTAATCTTTGAAAAACATGATAAGATATATAATTTACTGAAATTCAGTTTATTATCAAATTTACAACACTATATCTAGGGCATAAAATGAGGTCTCCCTATGCACGGGATATAGCCTCGACCTTCTAAGTCATTTTACCGGATACTCAAGGGCAAATCATCCAAAGAGACTGAACTAGAATAGAAGTCAGCTGGCTTCTAGTTCTGCCTTGTCACTCACCAGTTGTGAGACCTGTGCCAGATACTTCTCTCCTAAGGCCTCCTAAGGCCTCTGCAACAAGGGTCTCCATAGTCCTCCAACTCTTAACTTTCAGTCTGTGAGATGAAAAAGAAGAGATTGTACCAGGGGGAGAAAGCCCAGCTAAGTTAAAGAAATGCAAATTCAAAGATCAGTTGAGGATATGCATGATACTACGTGGCAGATCCTGGACCAGACACCTCTAATTAGCTGGAGATGGGGGAGGGCGTGCTCAGTCCAGGATCTGGAGCATAGTACTGCTATTTTATGAATTTTATCATTTCACCTAGACATAACTAAGCTCTAAAACCTCTTCTGAATGAGATAAGAGATTTGTAAGTCAGAATGCCAATCTAATAACATACCCAATAAGGATAGATATTTATAGTGCCTGAAGCACTCTTTGTAGCTATTTAGAGTGTCTGTTCCTGTTATTAAGGTAACTAGAGCCCTGAACTAGTCAACATAATCCTATCCAATGAATACAAAATTAGTTAGAGCTGAGGTGGGGCTGAGGGAGCAAGGAATTGCATGAACTTCTAAGGTCAGACGAAAGAAAGTGTTCTTTTTTAGATTTATTTTATTTTTAATTATGTGTACATTTTTTTAAATTATAAAATTCTCAGGTAAATGGATGGAACTGGAAACAATCATCCTGAATGAGATAACCCAGACCCAGAAAAACAAACATCACAGGTTCCGTCCCATATCTGGAAGCTAGTTTTGAAATCTTAGATATGCATGCTTCAATTTAAAAATCCAGAGAGGTCAAAAGCTAATAAATGGCCATGGGCAGGGGGAAGGCTCCCTGGGAGGGGAGGTATAACGCAATGATAGAAAGCTGGTAAGGTGGAGTAATAGTGTAGGAAGGGTTAAATGTAGTGGGGAATGAAAGGATAGAGGACAGAGTATGGGGAGGGAAAACTAATTGAAGGCCTTTAGAAAAGCCATATGGAAACCTACCACTACAGATGCTACTTAAAGTATATACATACACTTATAAAAAGAGATTAAAGGGAGTTACCCTATAATAGGGAGACACTGGCCCTACTAGACACCATTGACTTGCAAAACTTCATGGTAAGATTCTATTGGTGAAAACATATGAAATGTAGAACAAACAAGGAGGACTCAAGCTAGTGCTGACCTAAAAGCTTCATCTCTACTGCCTAACGTTCACAGTGCTGGAAGGTGCAATGCAAGCTACCTGAAGAGAAAACCTCACCCAGCTGTGAATCCTATAAGCTATAACAACAACTAGTCTGGAAGATATGCCTACTTGTGCAATAGTGGCACAAATATTATAGGAGTAACCCAGCTACTTCCTAATAGGATTTAAGGTCCATTTCATAGAACGGAGCCCATACCTGACATTGATATCAGGCCTAGGAGCCTGAGTCCAGACAGTCCACAAGCCAAGGGGGAAAGCCTAATACAACTATTCTGCTAAATAGATTCTGATTTCTGTTGACTTTATTTTTACACCCATAGATTAATTCATCTCTCAGTTCTCAGCAGAGAAGATTCCTTATACAGCAGATGGTGATTAACACATAGAACCACAACTGGCCAATGTACAGAGTATAAGAGGCTTTCGACTTCTTATCCCTGAATTGGGCACCTCTATCAAACTTCTGCTTCCCAAGGCCCAGGGATCATTTTGGAGAGAGAGTAAAAAGATTAGAAGAGTCAGAGGATGACCACAAGGAAAAAAGTTTTCCAAACAGCTGGTCAGTTAGTCAAATGAATTCACAGCAATGTTGACAGCACGTACATGTACCACATAAGCTCAAGCCACACAAAATCTCAACACAGATTTAAGAATGTAGATAAGAAACCCCAGTCATATATAAGGAACTACTAACAGCTGATGACTGCTGGGAAGGGGAGATTCAGTCTCTATTACGGGTGAGACTTTTAGTAGGTTTACCAAGCTCCAGTGGATAAGCACAGACCAAAGGGCATTTGGGGACACAACCTGAGCCTACAGACCTTTATATATATTTATATAGCAGTTGTGAGCCATCTGATATGGGTGTTGAGAATCAAACTTGAATCATCTTTAAGAGTAGCAGGTGCTTTAACTGCTGAGCCACCTCTCTAGCCCAATAGTGTTCTCTTCTATCAAAGTTTTACATATATTGATTTTTATCTTATCTATATGAATATATTGCCAGCATGTATGTCAGTGCACCTGTATCGTGCAATGCGCACAGAGGCCGGAAGAGGGCATTGGAGACCCCAGAAATGGAGTTACAGATAGTTGTAAGCAACAATGTGGGTTCTGGGAACCAAACCCAGGTCCTCTGTAAGAGCAGCCAGGGCTCTTAACCGCCAAACCATCTCTCCAGCCCAAAATGAAGGATTCTTAACCAATGATTTCACATGTCAGTCTGGGATTCAAGATTAGCTTCCTGAGTAGTCCCTGATCTCCCAACCACTCCAGAGCCACTGAACAACACTGAAGAATCAACTCGGGTTAGCAAGGGAGGAGTCTAAGGTGTATCTGAAGAGTCAAATGAGGAACCAGCGTTGAGTCACAGGGAAGAAGGTGCAAGCAATGGCCTGGCCCAGTCAATGCCACTGCACTGACTGCAAGGATTCCTCCCTGCAAGATCAAGGCACATAGGTCAACCACATGACTCAGAAGCCTCGAAGAGAGGCCTTGCCCATATGTGCAGCTGTAAGACCAGCTCACCAGGCCAGGGCTCATGTAAATGATAAAGGGTATTACCACTTCCGCAGAACCATTCACATTCAAAAATAAGAGGTCCAACTTATTTCTTATTCACCCCAATCAAGTTCACACCCAACCCTTCTGACTGGGCACTATCTTTCTATTTTTATTTCTTTTATTTCTCTTGTGGGAAGAGGTCCACCTTGGGAAGAGACATGCTGGTCCCATTAAGGCAGTGGAAACATATATTACCTCATAGTCTACTTTTGTCACAGTGGATGCTCCATTGGGCTGAGGTTTAATTCAATCAGATTAAAGTACATTTAAATTTCACTTTAATCACAGGATACACATTTCAAGTACTCAGTATGAGCATGTCAAAGTGACCAAGTAGCCTAAGGCACCAGAATCAAGTTTCTGTTTCAAGTACTCAGTAGATAATGTAGCTAATAGTTACTGTACCGGACAACACACGTAGAGAATGTTTCCATCATCACAAAAAGTTCTTATCTGTATAAGCAGCACTAAATTCCATGACACCAATGGTTTGCAATAGTGATTCAGAGAAAGGAAGGGAGGGAAAGAGGGAGGGAGGGAGGGAAGGAAACTCTGAAATAGGTAGAAACCTCCATTAAGAGCTTTATGAAAGAAATGGATTTTAGTCTAGCCTCAGTTAACAAATGGAAGTGTGGAAAGAACATTTCATTCAGCAGGCACAGGAGAAACAGAGGTAAGAATCAACTGAATAAAATGGGCACTGGCCTAAGAGCTTGGTATATGATCATACAAAGGACCCTGACAGAGTCACTGAGAAAAAATACAGAGGCCATACTTCCTGCTTTTTCTTGGACTCTGGCAGGAAGGCCTTATTTTTAATTCCAACAGGGCCTCTTTAACTGGCATGTTTAGAGTCAGGTAGACCTAGACATCCCAGCATCTGGGGCCATAAGCCCATCAGCACCCACTTCTTTCTTTAGGTTGGCCAATTCAAAATTGGGGGAGGGGAAACCACTGAAATCCTTAAAACCCAGATCCTCCCTGGGAGACACTGGATTTTGGTTCCCGGGTCCCCTCCCCACTTGCAGAGAGCTTTATCTTTCTGTATTGGTGTATATATGTGTGATTCTTTAACATTCTTTATCTTTCAATAAAATTCTGACTGTTGCTCTCTGCAGACCTGAGATTTTTTTTTCCTGCCTTTTAATTCTTTAATTGGCTGAGAACATGAACCCAACAAGAACCCGGAGACAGATAGCGTATAATTAAAGACTGGAAGGATGGATGTGTAGTGCAAGGGTGGAGGAATGGACAAATAGATAGCAGGAGGAAGCAGGTAAGCATGAAATATGGAAGGAGACTGCCCAAGAACTCAGATGACAACAGCAGCTAAAACACTCACTAAAACACTCACCATCTCTTACTTAGGCCTACTGTGCTTCAAGCTCTGAATCCAGAGATTGGTGTGAATTAGTAAATGTAAAATTTTAAATTTACTCCTCCCAGTTCAAGGAGGTAATTAATATTTTTAACTCTATGATAAGAATGAGAAAGCCTGAAGACTGGGCCGTCGCTCACAGTAGAGTGCTGGCCTAGCATGCACAAGGTTTACTCTCTAGGACTGCCAAAAAAAAAAAAAAAAAAAGACAAAAACTGATGTTTGCAGAGTTCAGGTAACATTCCCTAGGTCACGTAGCATGATCACACTAGACTGTGTCTCGAACCACTGTCACACGCTTTTTCCGTCTTTTTCATCTCTGCAGCCTCTCCTCCAAATAATTCTCTTTTTGAGAAAGATGTTCGCCTCTATCCTTTGCAGTATAGATCCACAATTCCAAGGCGTCTCTCCCAGAAGTTTCCCCAATGCTTGGGGAAATATGCTTTTATCAGGGACCCTAAAATAGTTTAGAATGTGGGACTGGAGAGATGACTCAGCTGCTAAGAGCCAGGTTCGAGTCCCAGTACCCACATGGCAGCTGACAACCACTGGTAAATCCAGTTTCGGGGAATTCGATGCTGACTTCCATCCTCTGTGGGCACTGCACAACGTGGGTGCACTTACATACATGCCATGACACACATATACATAGAAATATTAGTTTAGAATGCATGGAACAGAAAGAGTGTGAGCATGGCAGGGGAGGGAGGGGAAACGACAGGAACTGACCCGGTGGAATGAACGCGAGCCATGGAGAAAAAGGAGGCTGCTGTACTCAAGGCTCAACGGCTTTTAAACTGATGACTACACCTCAGGTTGTCTCCCTGACTTTAGAGCCCCATCTCTTTATCGGGTGTGCAGGGCAGGTTCCTGACTCCGTGGGCCTCTGGAACCCCCGGGGCGTCTCTCACTTCTTATTCCTCCAGGACAGTTCTTTCCCATCTTATTCTGTGGATTTGGGTTTCTGAGTTTACACATATGGGAACGCTCCCATTTTTCGTCAGGACTCTGATGTAAGCTGGCTGCTCATGGGTGGATCTGCCGAAGGCTTTCCGCAGGAGATAGGGAAGTCAACATGCTTTTCCATGCTTTTGTGCTTTTTCTATAGAAATGCACTGTCTTATTAAGTTAGCAAAGCTTAACAACTCATCTCAAATTATTATAGATAAAAATGGGACTGTAGCATTTAGAGCAAGACTTAAGGAAAAACACATACCTTGTTGCTACCTTGACCAGCAGCATTCACTCACTGACTAACCTTGCCACTTGTTCAATGCTTAAACTAGAATCCACCCTGCATCTTCCCTTAGAGTTCAAATTCTGTGTGGGACTGACACTTGTCTCTTTTTCTTTATGGGCGTTAGAGATTCAGGCACCAACAAATATTCCACATGGTTTCTCTCCAGCTTTTCACAATTCAGCTGCCTTCACACAGCTTATCCCAGAGTAGGTGCCCTGCTGTGGTCGTAGCATTCTAATTAACAGTCTTGCTGTCTAATCACTCTGCTCTTCTACACGACAAAGACTGACCTTCTACTCCACATCATTGCCAAGAGCCAAGAAGAGAACGTGACTAGAGCCCAGACACACAATAGCTATGGTGTGGGATACACACACACACACACACACACACACACACACACACACACACGGCTTTTCTACACCACAGGGGAAGACCTTCTCCAAAGAACCATTTCATCTTTCCATGACAGTCAAGTCCTCACTTGTTTAAATAAGGGCTAAAGACCTCACATATCATCTTTATCCTATCTCCCAACAGTTAATTAAAACAGCATTTTTTAAGCCAAAGTTGAGAGAATTTTTCTACAGTACCTTATTTTTATAGATTGTCAGATATAAGGATAAAACATTCCACAGCTATGTATAAAAATTTAATCCAAATGTGTACAACATGGGAATCTGTTTTTCCCAAATTCCATAAGAAAAGTTGCTTTTATCACAGAATTAGAACACCGGGGATGCCATATGCCAGCTGATAAATATGGGGGAGTGTTAGAGTTAGAAATCATCATTCTGCAACCACCAGGGCAAAGACTGGTTCAAGCAAGAGTCATAGATGGCTGCTAAATCTTACGACGACCATTGATGAGGAGCAGAGCATCTGCATGATCTTAAAGAGTCTCCTTAAAGGTGGGGGATCAAAACTAACATCACAATGAGAGGCAGATGGACTCTGGACCGCCAGATGTGCTGCTGTCTGAAGGTTAGGCCTGGAATGTGTAACCTGCATCTAACCACAGGCAAACATCAGACGAACACAAAATGAAGAGCATTCTTTATGAAAGAAAAAGACTTAACTCCTAAAAACCTGTCAATGTCTTCAAAGACCAAAAAAAAAAGGCTACAGAATTGTTCCAGATTTGTGAAGACTAGAGAAACACAACACCACAATGCCTGATGGTAAAGGGGGACAAAGGGCAAAGGACGGTATTGGGTCAACTAAGAAATAAGGAATTAGATCAAAGTGTTGTATCGCTGGTAAACTCAATGCGATTAATAAATGCATTATGGTTAAAAAGAGATCCTTAGGAAATATAGATAAGTTATTTGGAGATAAAGGACCACAGCAATAAAGCATTCATGTAAGTTTTTCAAAAGGAAAAATCTGTGCATGTATGTATTAGAGAAAGAGTGTGTGTACATGCAAATGATAAAACAAACCCAGAAACATGTTAACAGGAGGTGAATAAAGGTGAGAGCAGGAGGGTTTCCATGTTCTCTTCTGTTCTTCAACTCTGCTGGGTTTGAAATTATTTCCAAGTAAAGTTTTACAGCAACAGAAAACCAACAGAGAGCAAGAACTCGATGAGGGCAGGGAGGACCAATCATACCCATCCCTAACCCTCTGCCAGTGACTGTCCCAGCTTCGCTGACCCCAGCCCCCTCACTCCTGTAAGGACGATACTGTCTCCATCATTACTGTTTTGGAGGAAATTTGCTCTTCCTATTTAATAATAAAT
The DNA here is from genome assembly GCA_035773235.1 of Eospalax fontanierii. Lineage (NCBI taxonomy): Eukaryota > Metazoa > Chordata > Mammalia > Rodentia > Spalacidae > Eospalax > Eospalax fontanierii. The sequence goes on from CM069526.1 coordinate 116,612,384, forward strand.
AAGTACCTTTAATAAAGTATCTAAGATGAAACCAAATTTATGAAAAAATTTTGTCTTAAACAAAACCACTGTGTAGAGAAAAAAAAAAGCACGAAGAGGTGCTGAAGAGATGGCTGTGCAGTTGAGAGTACTTGCTACTCTTGCAGACCGACCAATTCAGTTCCCAGCATCAAGCAGCTATAACAGCAGCTATATACAGTCTCCTATAACTCCAGCTCCAGGGGACCCAACACCCCGTTCTGGCCTCCATAGGCACCTGCACTGATGTGCACATTCCACACACACACACACACACACACACACACACACACACACATATGCATACACACACATGCACACACATAATTAAAATGGTTTTTAAAGAAACAAAAAGAATAGAAATCATACAGAGAAGTGAGCTTGAAAGGAAATTTCTCATCTTTAAACTATGAATTGCAGGCCAAGAAATGGATCAAGTGCTAAAGGTCCTCACCACCAAGCCTGACAACCTGAATGTAATCCCCCTGGGATCCACACAGTAGAGAAACAGAAGTAATTCTTGCATGTTGTTCACTGACCTCCACAAAAACATTATGTCATGCACAGGCCTGCTCAGTCGATTAAATTACCAATGGTTTGACGACATTGCTTTGGCCAGCACCGTTTCCTGTGTTCATCTAAATCCACCTCCTCTCTAACTTACTTGCCCAGAGTTAAGGTGTCTTCACCTTTTTTTCTCAATAGCTTGAGCCCAGATTGACAGGTAAACATGTGACTTTCATATTTTCACAGCAGGTACCATTAGGCCCAAATCCTCTCTGCTTCATAAAAATGACTTCTCTTTCCACTGAAAGCTGGTGTTCCCGCTAGTTATCATAAATAAGATATAGTTCCTCATTCCCTGCCTCCAAGAGCTAAATGGTTATCTTAATGTCTTAATGTAAATTGACAGTAATTTGCCCTAACTCATGAATTGTGTGAGAATGAACTAGGTTTGACTGATTGTAGATCAATTTTGATAGGTAAAAATTTAAGATTATTGAACTGGAGAGATGTCTCAGCAGTTAAGAGCACTGGCTGCTCTTGCTGAGGACCCAGGTTCAGCTCCCAGAACCCACACGGTAGCTAACAACCATCCATAACTCCAGTTCCGGGGGATTATACAACACAGGTACATTTGCCTACATGCAGGTAATACACTCATACACATAAAAATAATAAAAATAAAATATATTTGTAAAAATTTAAGATTATTGAATGCTACATAGAGTGATTAATAAAATTCTTTTCTGAAGCTGAGGAGATGACTCATTCAGTAAAGTGCTTGCTGCATAAGCATAGGGACCTAAGTTCAAATCCCCAACATCCACATAAAAAGACAGATACAGCAGCCCAAGCTTGTAGTCCTATAACTAGAGAAGAAGTGACTGAGGATCTCTGGGGCCAGTGGTCAGTTAGCCTAGCCAAATCAATGAGCTCCAGGCCAATGGTCAGTGAGAGACTATGTCTCAAAATAGGATGGAGAACAATGGATGAAAACTCTACGTCAACCTCTGGCTTCCACATGTGCGCATACACCACACACACACACACACACACACACACACACACACACACAGTCTTTCTTCTGTAAGCTTCAAACGTCAGTATGCTGTTGAACCAACACACCCTCATGAAGTCTATGGAGGGGCCTGCTGTTCTCTGCTCATTAACACTGATAGGCACATCCAGGGGACAACAACCTTTCAACCATCTTTCAGATCCTCTGTGAGTCAATATCTCATTTCCCCACTTGTTCACATGTTCCTAAAGACACACTCAAAGGCTCATCCCTGTCCTGCCCTATACACACTGCCACATTCCCACAACCACTCACACTCATCCTTTCCCCTCCACTGCAATGGTACAATAAAAACAGAAAGCTCTTTACACAGCAGCTATGCTTAAGACAGGAGCCACTTAATCCTAAAACTTGTCAGCCTCAATCATACATGGTACTCGGTCTTAGTTCTCTTCAGGCTAATTTCCAAGATTTTTTTCTTTCAGTCCAAGCTAAGTTTGCACTACAATAAGCTAAATCACTGTAACAAACATATCCACAGATGAGAAATCACTCAAATATAACAGTATAGACTTGCCACAGAATACTACAAAGCAAATATTTCTAGGCCAGTACTGATTCAGGGATCTAGTATCTTCCTAATTTGTAGCCACATTGTCCTCAAAAGTCTCAGGGTCCTCTGTATTTATCCAAAAGAATGAACAAGACTGGAGGGAAGGCCCACTGCCCCTTCCAAGGCCACAGCTCAGAGGGAAGTCTCTTCACTTTCATTCATCCTGCTGTGAGCACTGGTCACATGGCCCCAGCCACTCTAAGAGACGTGGAAAGTAGTAAACCCAAAGAAGGAAACAGAAAAGTATTGACTTTCAGTTAAGGCCAATGTGAAAAGATCAGGCCAAAATCTTCATGAAACATAAGATCAGAAGATGAGAACTTAGGTTTCTCCATGGATCCCCAGACACCTATTCAAGATCATTTCCAATCATCTCCCGCCTTGTGCCACAGTCTAGTCTCACTACCTTGCTTCCTCTTCCTAAGAGACTCCAGATACGTGTGTGCTCCATGATATTTGTACCTGCTCTTCTCTCTGCCTAGAATACTCTTCCCCCAGGTATTTACCTGGTTTCCCCCCTTATTTAACTCAGGTGCTGGACCAATGTGGCCACTTTAGAAAGTCATTCCCTGACTTTCCCACCAACACAAAACAGCTTCTTCTACAAGTCCTTACACTACTCCACTCTCTTACAAGGCTTCTTTCTGATATTACTTAATATATCGTACATTTATCCATTTAACAGCTTGGGCCCACCTTCCCCACTAGCATGTAAGCCATATGTACAAAGAGGCTTCGCTTTATCGCTGTACCACCAGCAACGTAGGCATAACTGGCACAATATGGACCTCCTATGAGTATATACTGGAAGAATGAATGTATTTAGTTATATATAATCAAAGTCATAGAAATAAATACTATTCAAATCACTAATATCAAAGTTTCCACAAACAAAAGGCCCTTGTTGTTCTAGTTTTTTTTCTCTATTTTTAAAAGGTAGTAAGTTATGGCTAAGTATTTATATGCTATAGAATGAAATCGGGCCTCTTCCTTACATGACACCAAAATTACCTCCAAACTGATCATAGACATAATTGTATGAGTTAAAATTACAAAACTCTTAGAAGAAAACAAAGCAGTAAATCTTAGTTATATTGGATTAGTCAATGGTTTCCTAAATACAACAGAAAAAAAAGCATAGTGATTGTGCTGGATAGCCTTAGTTGTCAACTTGACACACCTGGGTAAAGGAAACCTCAATTGGGGAATTTCCTCCATTGGACTGGCCTGTGGCCATGTCTGTGCGGTGTTTTCTGGATTGTTGAGTGAGGTGCGAGGGCCCAGCCCAGTGTGGGAGGTGCCATCCTGGGCAGGTTATTCAGTATTATACAGGAAGACAGGTTGAGCATGGGCCAGGGGACCAAGTCAGTAAGCAGGGTTCCCTCATGGTCTGTGCTCCAGCACCTGCCTCTAGGTTCCTGCCCTGAGTTCTTACCTTGGGCTCCCTCAGTGATGAACTGTGACCTGGGACATGTAAGCCAAATAAACCCCCTTCTCCCCAAGTTGGTATTGGTTAGAGTGTTTCATCATTGCAAAGCAAATTTCGTCATTGAAAGCAAACTAGATCAGTGATAAAGGCCTCCAGTTAAATTGGCCTCCTATTTTTTTTTAAAACACAGTTGCACACATGAACTCACAATAGCTGTGACTGAATGCACAAGATCAAGTCAGCCAAAATCCCAGCACGGATCTGGGAGGGGCTTGTGAAGTCCCACCCCTAGCTGAGGAGCCACTGGCAGCTGACATCAGCTAGCAGAGGGAGAGTCATTTCTGGGATTCGGGGGCTGAGAGGCTACATTTTGTTTATGTTATTCATTCATTTATTCATTTGCTGCATGTATGTATGCATGTATGTATGTGTGTAATCACGAACTCATTGCATGGCATACATGTGAAACTCAGAGGGCAACTTCTGGCATTTAGTTTTCTCCCTCTATGAAGACGGTTCCAGGGATCAAACTCAGGTCATCAGACTTGATAATAAGCACTTTTACCCACTGAGCCCTCCTACCTCCAATTATTTAAAACCTTGTTCTTCAAAGGATACCATCAAGAAAGCGATAAAGCAGCCGAACCTGATAGTGGATGCCTATAATCTCAGCGCTTGCCGGAGAACTGCCACGGACTGAGGCCAGCCTGGTCTATATATAGTAAGTTACTGACAGGAAAGATCTAAGTAGTGAGATCCTGTTTCAAACCCCAAGCCAAAAGTAAATCTTGGGGGCTGGAGAGATGACTCAGCAGTTAAGAGCACCTGGGTTTGATTCCCAGCACCCATATGGTTGCTAGAACTGTCTGTAACTCCGGTCCAGGAAAATTCAGCGCCCTCTTCTGACCTCTGAGGGCACTGCATGACACAGGTGCATTTACATACATGCAGGCAACACACTCATACTCATAAAATAAAAATAATAAATTTTTTAAAGATGTGATAAGAGAATTCACACATCAAAGGGAAAATACTTGCAAAATATAACTGAATAAAGGGCTCGGACCTGTAATGCATAAAGAACCTTACAACATAGCTAGGAAAAGCGTCAGGGCCAGTGAGGTGGCTCAGTGAGTAAAGGAGCTTGCTGCCAAGCCTGACAACCTGAGTTTCATCCCCAGGGTCCACATGGAAGAAGGAGAGAACCAATTCCTACAAGTTGTCCTTTGATCTCCACACACAAAAATAAAATGAAATAAATAGGTGAATAAATGTAATTTTAAAACTTTTAAATTAAAGCAAATAACCCAGTTTAAAAATGGGCTAATGATATGAACAGACATTTCTCCAAAGAAGTTATGCAAATGATGTGGGGCCTGAAAGACAGCTCAGGGGTTGAAACCATCTGCCATACAAGCCTAATGACCTGAGTTTGATCCCCAGAATCCACATAAAAAGCCAGATGCAGTAGTACACTCCTGAACACACACATACAAAATAAGATAAACAGTTCACTATGTTGCTTAAATCTTTTTTAATAATCATATATATGATGTGTGAGTTGTATCTTTAAAAAATGCAGAAAAGGGCCCTTGATGGGTTTCTGCTTTAGGAACAGATTTATACCTTTTTTATAGAATCTTACTGTATAGCCCTGACAGACCTGGAATTTGCTGTGTAGACCAGGATGGCCTCAAACCCACAGAGATCCACCTGCTCTGCTTCCTGAGAGCTGGAAGACGCAGCTAGGAACAGATTTTTCACCCTCACCCACCTACTCTGTGGATACTGACTCACACTACTCATGGTATTTAGAACTGGGATTCTCAAGGTGTGGCCCCAGAACCAAGGGCCACATCAGTGGGGATTTGTTAACAAATTATCTGACCCACTTCCACTGAATCATGAACTGTGGGTTCAGTAACCTGCATCCCAAGCTGTCCAGGTGATTCAGATGCCCACTAAGGTGTTAGATTCGTATTCTAGTTTTCTGGACAAGGAGGAACATAAACTCTATTTCCCTGGGCGTTCTGACTGTATAAATTCCTGCCCTCTCCCAAGCTTGGGATACTTAATGGGCCCTGCTCTTCCTTTTGAAGTCCTCGGCTCTTGTCCATTCTCACGCCATACATGCAGTTAAGCCATAGCCTTCTCTGACACTGGTATTCATGCTCACCTTTGTGATTTTCCTTCTCCATGCCTGCTAGAGCAGATATACCAAGATTCAGGTTTGGGTGGGGGTGCTGGAAGACCCCACTTCTCAGTCGTGAGACCTTGAACACAAGAACAACTCAGTCTCCAGAGAACACTGCATAGATATGTGGGTATTTGATTCCAAATTTGCTATTGTCCTTTGGGCATCTCCTTAAAACTCTGGGAAAAAGGGATGCTTGGCAGGTTGAGATGGGGGCACTTTGGGACTCTGTTTGAATGACTTTGTCATAACATCAAAACTTCACCTTTGATTTCTGATTCCTACCAGCACTACACTCATCACGTCTCCAGGGTTTATATGACATTCCCCCACCTACCAAACATGTGTCCCTCCCATATGAACATATCTCATTCACCCACACACACCTGAACCTTTGCTCATGGTCACTACCTGCTCATCACTGGGATCTTCTGAGAAGCTCAAGAGCAAGGCAGGTGACCTAGGATCTCAGGATCAGTGACAGAGCCCTGTGGTCTCACATAGTATAGCCTATCCCCCACAAGCAAGCAATCCTTGTAAATGCTAAAGATAGGTCACTTGCCCTCATGTGGGTTATACCTGAAAAAATAAGTAGTTAGACATAGGTGTGTGTGTGTGTGTGTGTGTGTGTGTGTGCATGTGTGTGTGTGTGTATAACATCTCCAGAAATGGAAATAAATCTCTCACTGCCTCCCTTCCTGCAGCAGAGAACAGAAATAGAGAAAAACTTAACAACTGAAAATCCAGAGCTAAGTTATCAGAAAGCAAATTAAAGATGTTGGGTCTTTTTGTTGAAACATCTCTACCTCTGAAATCTAATTTCTTGCAACTTTCCATATAGGATCCTGTGTTGTATTATTTATAAGAAAATAATATTCTGCCCTCCCTTGACAGCATTTCCAGGCTGCAGAAACCACTGCGGCCATGAAGTAACAGAATAATTTTGGTAATGTTTCCATAGCTACCTTGCTTCGAAGTGGGGTTTATTCTGTTTTAAAGTCTACTGACCTTATTCACATCCCTATTTGAGGTATTTTCAATCTAATCCCTTACCTACCTATTGTTGTCTAATGTTCCTGTGATTCCTGTATTTAAGGGGCCCTGGACGCATTAATATGGTAAGCCTTTTAGTTACATGTAACAATATGATTTTCCCTCTATTTCTTTCCAGTGTGTAATTCGTTCTATCCTTCCCTCCAGATGCAGGGAAACCATCCAGAGGTTTTTGATGGTAAGGGCTGTTTAAGGTACGCTGGTGCCCTCTTGTGGTCAATCTTGCTACATGGTTTCCTTCCCAGAACTGAGACGATTCATTCTGGCAGAGGTAAATGAGAAAGGATACCACAAAATGCCAGCATTAATTGCCAAGGGTGTCCTGGTGTCTGTGTCTTTTGCCCCCTGCAGGCATGAGGGTCTGCCTGAGACAGGAGGCTTCCTCTGAGTGGCAATGTTATAGGCCCCTCCTCTTTCCTCTAAAACAGGCTTCATAAAGGATTGTTGTTCCAGGTTAGGCTTTGGGAAATGACCTGAGACATACCTCAGGTGAAGAAAGATGGTAGACCAGAAATCCCTCAGAATGGCCTGAAATGAAGAAAATCCACAGAAAGGGGAGACAAAGGATTTCCTTCAGCCAACCATAGCCTATCAAAACCCAAGGAACGAGCATTACTGGTGTCTTTTCCAAAGCTGAAAATATAAATTCAGTATGAGGTCAGAAATCAAGGCAACGCTATCAATAAAACTCTATTTCATTGAGTATGGTTAATATTTATCCAATAAATCATTTAGGAAGAGATAAATGTCAGCCTTTGGGAAGTAGAAGCAGGAAGATCACAAATTCAAGGCTAGCCTGGGATACAGAGTGAGACCCAAGCTCAAAAAGCCAAAAAGATGGGGTGAATGATATATGATTCTCAGATCATCCAAGGGAACAGTCTAGGAAGGTGAAAATGTCCTGTGTCCACACTATCATATACAAGAACAGCTCTGCTATGCAGGTTATTGAGCAGCAGGAAGTGAAACTAAGGGACCAGATTTCTAATTTTGTGTCATTTTAATTAATTTTAAATGACTACATGTGGATAGCCCAGGTCTGGAGTGACAGACAACCATCTTTAGTAAGGCCTTCCTGTTTCTCATTACCCTAACAATGCTTTGCCTTGGGGTCCTTCTCCCTCCAATACCTCCACATTCACTGGAGGTTCCACCTCGGTCCTCTTGTCTGCCACACACCAAGCCTCAAAAGTGTCACACTACTGCAAGCCTAGTGAAGGTAAGGACCACTGTCTCATGCAGTATCACACCCTAAGACATGTCATCCAGCATCCAAAACATAATTTCAAAAGAGCCTCTGGGTTCTCTCTTATACTTGTCGGGCCCCTCTGGCTGCCTCGGGTCACACACCCCGAGGGTCGTGGCACCCACTCCCCTCATGCCGCACAGCCTCTCCCATGGGTCTTCCCTGGGAAACTGCCATGTCCCTAGACCCTGCGCTTCCTGTCCTTCCTCCCTCTCCTTCTCCTTTCACCTCTCCACCTCTCTCACACCCTCAGTCTCTAGTTCTGTCCCCTCATTGTACAGGGAAGAACAATAAACAAAGCACACACCATCTCAAACAGTCTCTAGATGGTAGAGGAGTGATAACTGGGAATCTTCTTAGAACCACTCACCTCTCACCCCAAAAATACAATTCCCCTTGGGGCTCCCACTGTTCATTACCCCCCCCATCCTCTACTTCTCCTTCAGGTTTTTCTACAATAATTTCACAGTAGGTACCTCAGATAATCATTGCACCACCTGAGAGCTCAACTGAAATGCAAATCCGTGCATCTCACTCCGCCTACTGAATCACAATCTCTGAACAAAGGGTCTGGGAAAGGTTTGAATGTGCCTTCCAAGACACTCTCTAGTTAAATTAAATTTTAGCAATCACTGATCTAACAGAGCCATTACTCTCCTGTGCATCTTGGGGTGCTGTGGCGTGAACTTGACTAGATCCACCTGCCTCCTCTACTAAGCCAGAAGTTAGGATTAAATAACAGAAAGCTTCCCAGGCAAAGACAGGTCAACATTCACACTTAATTCTCTTAGCTGCAAGAACCTTAACTTAGGGAGTATTTCATAAACTCTTGCACATCATGGCTTTACAAGGGACGTGAAAGATTTGGAGGCAACTGAGAAATAAACACAAGGCTGTCTCCACCAGAGACATTGGGTGCTCCTAACTAAGGGAAGAAAAGCACACTTGGGGACAAGTAGTTAGAAGATTTCCCTTTTAAGGAAAGGAAGTGAGACCTCCTAATTGTCAACATTGGTTCTATCTCATCCATACTATAGCTTTGAAACACCAGACATCACAGACGAAATTATGGTCACACTCTACTTATGATCCTTTATGCATATTTATGTACATATAAATTTAGAAATAATTTCTTCATAGTGCATTTTTCCTTGATCACTATTCAAAATGGCCCTGTATGTAAGTATGCTTTTCTTAAAATATATTTTATTTGGATTTTTTTCTCTCATGTTCTTTTCAATTACTTTCAGCTGTTCTCCACATTTGTGTTGTAGGAATACCTCTCATAAACAGAGGCAGCTGAACTTTCGTAAATGCTGTCTTAAATGATCATTTTGGTCTGTTTACATGTGTTGTGATCATTGATAATGTGACTTTATCTTTATTTTGTTGTCTTATTTTATACTTCTGGTCATCTTACATTTTCTGTGTGATAATTTCTCCTGTCCTGCCTTTTATTGGATTGAATTTTATTTGTTCTCTTTCCTTGACTACTTTATAATTTTTGCTGCTAATGGTTTCTATTACTGTTTATGTTGTTTCCTCTATATTTTAAATAGGAATACTTAGTGTAAAATTAATCGGTATCTGTTGCCTCCTCCTAAACAATAGAAAGACCTAAAAGAGCTGTAACTCCATTTTCCTCAATTGTTTTATGTGTTAAACTTAGCCAGGATTTTAGGTTCCTCTTGGTTCTCAAATATAGTCACTATTATTACTGTTCTATGTGCCTGTTGCCTAATTGTATTTAGTCCCGTGTTCATTAGTATCTTACCTGCCACTCCGTTTAAATACTTCCCTCTTGATTTTTCTTGCTTTTCTCCTATTTATAGTTCATTTATCAAATATCTGGTCATAGCAACTCTTTCAACATTCTTTTGTCTACAAGTATTTTTATTTTATCTTCAGTATTGTTTTGTAATTTACCTGGACAAAGAATTCTAAATTAGTAGTTAGTGTATTTCAGCATTCTTATTGCAATAAAATACACATAACATAAAACATCATTTTGGCCATTCGTAAGTATATAAGTCCATGGCACTAAAGGGATCTGAAATGTTAGGCAACTGCCTCTATGTCTGTTTCCAAATTTTTTCATCATTACAAACAGAAAAATTCTGTATCTATTTAATAATAACTACTACTACTCACCTCCATTCCTTTATAATCTCTGTTCTATCATCTGTCTCTACAAACTTGCCTAATCTGGGAATCTCATACAGATGAGCTAGGTGTAAGGTGCGTAGAGCAGACAGATGTGCACTTACCTGTGTCCATGAAGGAACACCTGAGTTGCTTGCTTCTTAGCATTTTTAGGCTCCCATTTCCCCATCATGTTCTGGTTTCCACTGTAATGGCTGAGAAGTCAGATGTCATTTCAGCTATCGTTTGATGCTTTCCATGGCTGCATTTATGATACTGTCCTCTCTCTAACACTTTGTATGATTGGGGGGATCTATGTGTTTTCCTTTATGTCTATGCCATTCAACTCAAGCTCCCTAAATCAAAGGACTCCTGTCTTTCAACAACACTAGAAAGTTCTCAGCCATTACCTCTTTAAGTGTATTTTTGTACAATTTCTTTCCCTTTATAACGTTTGGATATCTGTGTGTCTTAAGTTCTCTTTCGTGATTTCTATATCATTTTTTTCTATATTTATTTTTACCTGTTATGAGGGTTTTGCCTGCATGAATGTAGGTGTACCCATGCATGCAATGCCCATGGAGGCCAGAGGAGGGCATCATAGCCTCTAAAACTGGAGTTATGGGACCACTACGTGGGTACTGGGGTCTGTGGTATCTGGAAGCAGGTCCTCTACAAGAACAGCCAGTGCTCTAACTGCTGAGCCATCTCGACAGGCCTCTGTTTTCAATGGCTTAACCCGTCTGCTGCTGTTCAGTTTGTTGATTTCTTCTTCATTGCTGTATCATTTCTTGTTTGAGGGTTTCATTTATTACACTGTTGTAACTTCTAGTTCTTAGTTCTGTCTTTCTGATGCTGTTTTGTAAATTTCTCATACTCTTTATTTTTACACAGTTACTAGGAATTCATTTCACAAACACTTATGGGAAGCCTAGTGTATACAAATAATTTGGGGTACTGGAAAGCAGATAAAACACAATTTACGTTGTCTGGGAGGATGATCTAGTGAGAAAGAAACACGGTATGTAAATTAGGACACGATAAGTTAAGGACTAGAAAGGATATATGGTTGGTGTGGTATGGGAAAACTGAGAGGAAAATCTAAGTATAAACAGGCTATTCCAAGTTTGAGGCTAGACTGTCTCCAACAATTAGGAAGGCTTAGTCGGTGGACAGGTTCTGGGAAGAAAGGATGAACACAGGCAAAGAGGTGGATGTATACAGAAAAGTTACCGGGAACCGTTCTAGCTCCTGTGGCTGAAGCTTCGTGTTCTGAGGCTAGATGTGGTGGAGGGCTAGGCATAATGTGAGGCCTGGTAAAGGGCCCAGGTAGTGTCAGGCACAAAGTGGGGAACTCGCAGAAGGGAGGAGTACAGAGGAGCATGTGTCCACTAATACCTAAGAAGTCACCAGTGACAAGGAAACGCCAGTGCTGGGTGACGTTGCTATTAAGAAAGAGCATCCAGAATAATGGCATCTCTCTGCTCCTACCAGTAACAGACGGGAAAGACACATGCCCTGACTAAAAGCATTCAGAGAAAGAAAGATGGAGAGGAGAGAGAGAGAGAGAGAGAGAGAGAGAGAGAGAGAGAGAGAGACCAAAATATCTCAGGCCTGGGCCATTTGTAACTAACTAATGTGTCTAAGAAAATATTGAACCCCAAATGTTGACTTTGCCAGGACTTGGCTTTGGGGATGCACTCAAACTACAGTCTGTTCCCATCAATGGCAAAGTGAGGCAAAAGAATGTCATGGGACCACTGTGGCCTAGGTGAGGTAGGGTATAGAAAAAGTTGACTGTCAGTGGATCCTGAGGAACTCATCCTCTGTCCCAGAGGCTCTGACCAAGAGCAGGGCACACTGAGGTATGGCTGAGAAATGAATGCCCTCTGAAGTCTAGGCATGGGTGATGTTTTTGGTCTTGGCTGTCAACTTGACTACAGTGTGAGATGTCTAGAACTGGTGAAATGCACCTGTGTGTCTGTAGGAGCTTTCCAGAGAGGACTGACATGTGAGATAGTGGGGGGCTGGGACCATCCTAAAAATGGGAGGCATTTTCCAGTGTGCTGGCCACCCAGATGAAAAAATGAGAGGAAAGCAGCATGCTCACATCTGCAAGACCCTTCCTTCTGAGGGGCGCAGCTGTCACTACTGACATCCACTAAGAGTCACCAGCTTCTTCGACCTTTCCACATAGACTCAATACCTGTGACTCTCCAGGAGCTTCCCGGCTGCTATTCCGTAGTGCTGGATTGAGACTACTGGGGCCTCCTGCTTCTCTGATGATTCTCTGCCTTCCAGCAGGTAGATGGCCACTGTTGAATTTCTTTTGCATACAGAGAGAGAGAGACAGAGACAGAGACAGAGATTGAAACCGAGATTGGTTTCTGTTCCTCCAAAGAACCATACCCAATGCAAATGTTTAGGCAATGAAAAAGAGTTCCATACCCAATGCTTACTAGACAAAACTCCATGCCTGGAGCTCAAAGGCAATCTTAACCAAAGCAGCTGATGTTTACTGAGTGCTAACCATAGGCTAGACTCTGATCTATGAGATTCGCATGCCTCAGGCCACACTAACCCTACACATTCCAGTGAGGAAGTTATGCTTCTTATTCCTACTTTACAAATGAGGAAGCAAGATCACAGAGGGGCTAAGAAATTTACCCCAAGATCGTACATGAAGTGACCCACCCAGGATTACAGGCTAGTCAGTCCAAAAAACTTTTGCTACTTTGTGTGTGTGTGTGTGTGTGTGTGTGTGTGTGTGTGTGTGCTGTGCTGGGAACCAGCACACGGTAGGCCTCATATAAGCTAGGCAAGCATTTTGTCACTGAACTATATCCCCAGCTCTTTGTTCACATTTTCTTTTAAAACAGGTTCTCACTGAGCTTCCAGAACTGGCTTTGAACTTACTCTGTAGCCCAGGTAGGCCTTGAGCTTACCATCTTCCTCTCTTAGCCACCTAAGTAGTTGAGATTACAGGCCTGACTCACCAGACCCAGATCGTAGCCCACATGTTTGACCTCTGTGCTCTGCTGCCTCCCAACAGTTCAAAATGTTACCATAGGCACTGTTTAGGGAAAAGGAACAGAGAAATGGAGAGATCTGAGAGACGGTCTTTGGTCTTTGCCTGTACCACTCCCAAAGGCACAACTCTCTGTTTATATAACTCTGCCCAACCCCTCTATCCTGTGCTATACGAAGCCACGAGGAGAAAGCCCCGTCCTGCCTGCAGAGTCTCTGCAGAGCATCGCTTGGGGACCTCTCTCCCCACTGCTACTCGGGTATTTTCATACCGGTGGCAGCACTGGCTGAGGAAATAGAAAGCTATCCTGAGCAAAGTGCTATTGAACTCTTGCTCTTGGTTGCATAAACACAGCAGTTCTTGATGGGATCCCTGTTTGCTAAGCTTGATAAGGTGATAAAACACCACATCTAAGAAGAGACGGTGTCTGTTTATCCTCGCTGTATTGAGATGTCAACTTCGAAGCACTTGTTCCCTCTCTCTCCATCTCTGTGACTTACCCCACCCTCCCTCTTCCTTCTCTTCCCTCCATTGCTCTCCTCTTCCATTTTTCCTCCACTTTCACATTTTTCTCATGGGGGAGAAAAGTCCACTATATTAGCTGACACGTAGTGGGGAAAGAGAAAAAGCACTAAACTACGAACCCAACTCCCTAGAATGAAATGTTAACTCTCTAAGCTTCATTTCCTTGCCTATATGATGGAGATAATGTTTTCCCCCCGAGTTCATAAACATTTACCAAATAGCTACAGTGCACTGAGCACAGTGCTGGGAAGTGAGGATACATCAGTGAACACCAGTAATTATACACCAACAATTGCGAGAAGTTCCATGGCAAATGACAGAGTGCCATCACAGCATACAGTATATGAACCTGCCCTTTTCAGAAGGCAACTGAGAGCAACACAAAATAAATAAGGAAGCCGGAGAGATGGCTCAGTGGTTAAGAGCACTGGCTGCTCCTGCCGAGGACCTGGGTTTGAATCACAGCACCCACATGGCACTAACAACCATCTGTACCTACAGTTCCAGGGGATCCGACGCCCTCTTCTGACCTCCTCAGGCACTGCACAACAGAGTCGCACTTACACACATGCAGACAATACACTCATACACATAAAATAAAAGTAATCAAATATTTTAACAATAAATAAATAAAATATTAAAAAATAAAGCATATGGAAGAATCTTGTGAGCTGGACCGATCTATTTCTCCTCTCTCCCTCACTCTTCTTCCTTCCTGTCTTTGTCATTATTTGGTTAGTTTGCTTTGCTTGGCTCTGGTTTCTCTTTGTTCCCTGAGGCCAACTGTGGATTTTATACACGATATTTACACAAGCAGAAAAACTCCCAGTAAATATTTAGGGAGAGCGGGTTGGACTTGGAAAATATGGAAATAGGTGAATCTTGAAGGATCTTTTTAAATAAACATTTAGAGCCTAAGGATAAAGGCACTTGCTTCCAAAGCCAAATGATGTGTGTTTGATCCCTGGATCCCACAAGGTAGGAAAGAACTGACTCCCACAGGTTGTCCTCGGACCTCTGACCTAAATGCTCTCACACACGTGTGCATGTGCACACACACAAGTAAATAAATAAATGTGAAAAATGTTTAAATAAACATTTATTTGTCATCTTTGGAGTATCCATATCTGACAAATGCTGTCTCGGGTTCTGAGGATATTGTGAAAAGAAGACAGCGTCCCTAGCCTCAGGGAGCCCACACCCGGAGAGGAGATCGCCGAGCACACAGTGCAGTGTGGATAAGCGCGTAACAGGGACGGGCTAAGCGGGTCAGCACAGAGGGGAGGCTCTGAAGCCAACCTGGAGTGTTCAAGCAAGCTTTAAGGAAGAAAAAAGATCTAAGCAGAGTGAGTTACCCGTTAGTGAAACTGAAGGAAATCCATATCCCCTGTTATAGTTTGACTATGAAATGTCCTCATAAGGTCATGTGTTTGAACATTTGATGGGGGGTCAGTGCTGGGGGAGGATGGGAGGTTGGCCCTGGAACCTTTAGGAAATAGTGCCTCACTGGAGGAAGTAGGTAACTAGGAGCAGGCCTGGAGGTTTGGTAGCCCAGCCCCACTTCCGGTCCACCCTTTTTCCTGAGTGCTAATGCCATGGTACCAGCTGCCTCACATGCATTTCTTCACCATGGTAGACTGCCTACTTTCTTAAAGTCTAGGCCAAAATAGACCCTTCCTCCTTTAAGTTGTTTTTTGTCAGATATTTGGTCACAGCAATGAGAAATGAAGTAAAAACAGCCCCTCAAAGCAGTATCGTAAAACCAGCCATGGACTTCATAGGACAGCAGAGACTCCATTTCAAACCGCATTAACAGTAGAGCTTCCTCTTGCTCAGAGAAAAGCCTCACGGAAGGAATGGCAATTCAGTTGCTGGGGGCAGAGGGGAGACAAGGCAAGGCAGCAATCTGTATTTAGACCTTTAAAAATGGCCAGGCGTGGTGGGGCATGCCTTATCCCAGCACTCCGGAAGCAGAGGCAGGTGGATCTGCACTTCTGGAAGATGGAGGCCAGTTTGGGCTACATAGCAAGTTCCAGATCACTTGTGGCGACAGGGAGACCCTGTCTCAAAAGCAAGCAACAACAACAAAATCCTTTAAATGTATGTGCTCTGTGACCTCATAACTCAACTTTTAGAAATTTAGCCTAAGTGAAGATTTTCATACAAGGATATCTATTAGGCATTATTTTCAAATGGCCAAAAGCTGGAAGGAAACAAGCCAAGCTCCAACACTGAGGTCATGGTTACACGTACTGTGGCAGGGTGACAGAGCAGACAGCCAGTCACAAACATGCTCTTAAATGCCATGTAATGATGGGGAAATGCCCATGATATAATATGAAGTACAATAAAACAGGGCATGCAACTGCATTTACAATAGGATTTACATTTTATTAAAAATGTGTCTGTGTATGTGTTTATGTGTATGTGGACACAGGGGAAAAAAAAAAAAGACTGAAAGGAAAAACATCACAATCTCAGCAACAGTAGAATTCCAGGCAGTTATTTTATTCTTTAAGTTTCTTTCTACCTTCTAAAATTGTAATAAACAGCCTGTTTCAAGTTTATAGTAAACCTTGTAAAAGAAAATGTTGACAGGCTGTTTCTAGGAAATTAGGTCAAAGTTGGCTTTTTTTAATTCTTTATGCTTTCCACAATAGTTCCCCAAGCTTCAGGCTCTGATGAGGTTTTGCTCTTTAAAAGAAACCAATGAAAAAGCCTTTTTTACTGGGAATCAAAACTGTCTAAGGAGCAAGCTACTATCTTAAGAGATTAGTGCTTAAGTCACTGGCTGGGAACAAGCATCAGCTAGACAGAGTAATAAGACAGACTACCCCCTGTTGCCCTTCCACCCTTCCTGCTCTACACACCCTACCTTTGAGAACAGAAATTGGTAGAACAGAACAAGGCTTTTGGCCTTGGCCTGTAATCTGCCATTTAACTCCATTGTACCCTTTCTCTGTAACCTGGCATTAAGCGGGTTTGAATGTGGCCTGGGCAAGGCCAGCCCATTAAGCTTAGCAAACACTCCTGGTGTCCACATAAGAGAGCTCTTCCTAAAACAAGAACTCAAATTCTCTGTGTAAAGTTCCCTTTTATTTCCTCATCATTCTTTGGGGTTCTTTGTTTGTTTGTTTATTTTGGCATCAAATTAATCAACTTGTTCAGGGAGCACATCCCTGACAGGTATTTGGAGCCTGGATCACTTCTACTGTCTTTCCTTTTATATGCTAATATATGTGGAGTTTGAAGCTGGAAAGATGGCTCAGCAGTTAAGAGTATTGGCTGCTCTTGCAGAACACTCAGGTCTGATTTTCAACACCCACATGGCAGTTACACCCATTCTTAACTCCAATCCTGGGGGATCTGATGCCCTCTTCTGGCCTCCCCAGGCAATGCACACACTGGTGCTCTTACACACATGTAGGCAAAAGGCTCATACACAAAATAAAAATAAATAAATTTTTTAAAGATATGCGTACACTAGGTTTGGTGGCATGCCCCTTAATCTCAGCCTCCAGGAGGCAGAGGTAAGTGGCTCTCTGTGAGATCGAGGCCACCCTGGTCCACATCGTGACTTCCAAGCAGGCTGGGAGTAGGAAGAACCTGTCAAAAAAACAAGTAACAAAAAGTTTAAATAAATAAATATAAAAATAGAAGATATATGGAGTCTGAAAAGCGCACTCTCGTTGGGAGACAGAAGCAACGCCAGAGCAGCCTTTATCCTGTGCAACATTGCACTAACTTTCCCACACTGCCCCACTGTCTGGGCTCTTCTTGTTCCATGTGTTATAAAAACAACAAAACTGCTTGTCTTCAGCCTTTTGTCTTTTGTCTCTCACAAGCTTCTGCTTGTTCTGAGCTTTATCCTTTCCTGACTGCTCATGATGTCACAGGCCTGAACCAGCCATTAGTTCCCAGCAAAGTCCATGTCTGTGAGATTATGTTTACCTCTCTGTGTAACAATGGTTAATGCATTCTGGTTTGCTCCCCAGATTCTGCACTACACTACATAGATCCCAAAGCCTATCTACTCTGTTTCTAACTCAAGTCTCTGGATGCTTCTGTCAGGAAATTCCTGTGTTCGTATTTCTTCTGTACCATAGGGGTTGCCCTCCTTGATACCTGACTTCATTGTTTTATTAGATCACTTTCTCCCAAACTCTTCACATTTTGGGGTGGAATTTCTCAATTAGGTAGGTGTATCCTGTCAAACTCGTCTTCCCAGATTTACTGCAAAGCACTGGGCCATCTCTGCCAGAAGTGCTGGTATCAAAATCCACAATCTAGAAAGCCAAAGCCTGCTACTAAATGGCAGGAGTAGCCAATACTTCAGTTTTCATTCCTCATTCCTTACAAGTGACAGCATTAAAAATGTAGCGTGGCATGTTTATGGCCCCTTGCCCACCTCTTCTCTTAACCTTCTAAGTCTTTCATCAGGGCTTCCACAGCCAGTAAAGATGTTCTGCAGAGTGCGCTCTCTCTCTCTCTCTCTCTCTCTCTCTCTCTCTCTCTCTCTCTCTCTCTCTCTCTCTCTCCTTCATATGCAAACCTATAGCATAAGCATTGATCGGCTGCCTTGATATACCCTGGTGGGCATGAGCCACATCCTGCTTGCCTGCTAGCTCCAGCAAGACAACTCACCCCTGTTGCCTGTGTCAGGCTACAGGGTTCTCCAGAAGTGGGTTAGTCACCAGACTCCGTGACTCACATCTGTCTCACTGGGTGGAACAGCCTCACTGGCTCCTGCCAGTACTGGCAGCAGCTGGCCAAGCTCCAGGTTGGTGGCTGAGTGTAGAGTGCTGCCCTAATGGACCACCCTCCTAGACCCCTGGGAGAGATCCCTTCCTTTCCTAGGCACTCTGTGGAGGGTCACAATTTCATCTCAGGACTCCAGTCCTCTCAGGCAGCCTCCCTTTGTGGCTTTCTGCCTAGCTGGTCTTCCAGCTTCAGGTACCCTTTCTTGTCCACAGTGTTAGGGAAGCTTTGCACCTTTCCTACATATAGGCCTGTGTGTGTGTGTGTGTGTGTTATGTGACACTGTTCTTGGGGAAACGTGAACAAACATCTACTTATCCCAGATCGGGAGGCAACCACAGACCAAAGTAGGGATATCACCAAAGTCCAAATTGGTGAACGAAGGTTTATTGGGATTACTTACTGGAGTGTGACTAAGGAGTTACTTACAGGAGCACAAATGACTCAAAGACAACTGCATCACCAAAAGCCCACCCCAGCATGGGAGACACCTCATGAAAGCTGGAAGACCTGAAGCACACTGCACAAGCTGCAGGTGGCTCAACAGGTCAGAGAGTGTCCTTTGCCCACAGCTCAATTGGTCTGAGCCTCTTCCAAGCAGCTCAGCAGGTCTGAGGGGGTCTCTCCAATGTCCTTAGGGCTTATATATGCTTATGGAGGAAGGGGCGGAGGGGCGTATTGGACCTGGTCAAGTTCAAACTATTGGTTGTTTACTTCCTGAGCTTAAGGAGCTTCCCTGAGGTGTGGACTGTCTGTCCTCCCCTTTAGAACACCCTGTTGTTTACTGAGCTTCCCTCCAGGATGGAAGGTTTTGTCTTAGAGGAAAGGAAATTGCTACACAGAGTGTGCCCTGCCCACTGAGACCAGAAGCTAAACCTGGGTTCTACAGTGATTCTCAGCCTTCCTACCCCCTGGACTAGAGTCCTCTGTGGTTCTCCACACCAAAAAGAAAAATGAAAAAAAAAAAAAAAAAAGACTGGGATACTTCACCCTCAAAATGGTCATGATTTTCTGCTTGCCCTTCCTATTAATGAGGAGACCTCTGGAAACAAGTGTTTAATACAAAGTTCATTCATTCATTCATTCATTCATTGGGGAACAGGTGTGCAAATGCACATGCCATGGCACACATGTGTAGCTCAAAGCAGAACACCAAGTTCAATGGGCTGCATCCTTCTTACCCTAGGATGCCAGATTTTGCAAATAAAAATACAGGGTTCCTAGCTGAAGTTCAGGTAAACAGTGAATGATTTTTTTTAATCTAATAGACTATCAACCCTGTGGTGGTTTGAATGAGAATGTCCCTCATAGGCTACAAGTATTTGGACATTCCTGGTTGGAGGTGCTGTTTGGGGAGGTCTTAGAAGGTGTGGCCATGCTGGAGGAAGCACATCACTGAGGCTTACAGAGTTCTTAAGCCTGGCTGGATCGGTAGTCATGCTCTGTTTTCTGTGCCTGCTTGAAGATGTGAGCCTCTCTTTCTACTGCTGCTCCAGCCACCTCCTGCTACCGTGTCTCCCCACCATGACCAACTCTAATTCCCTAGAACCAGAAGCTCAAACAAACTCTTCCTTTTATAAGTTTCCTTGGCTGCAGTGTTTTATTACAGCAACAGAAAAGTAACTAATACAAACCCCTTTCAATACTTTCTCACAGAAGTAGACATAGAGAGATCAAGAGACTGGGTCTCAGCTCAGATCCTGAGCTACTCAGTGCTTAAGTATATCATATCCCCACAGCCCCATCAGCTTTCAGTGGAGTGAGCCAAGTACTCTTCAGTGCCTCAATTTCCTCACGTATAAAATCAAAAACAATTATTATATTACCTACCTTACTAGGGTATGCATATATGTTCATTTAAAATACATTATAGAATACTCAGAATAAAGATTGGACTTTATTAAAGTGTATAGGAAATGTTCATATTTTTATGGTACTATAAGGTAAATGTTCAATCGTTTAAAGAGAATTCTAGTGATGGGAATAAAGGGAATACTTTTGGACCATTCTAAATTTAGATAATCACTTGTGTAAGAAAGGAAGTGGCCCAGGTGTGTTGGCACAGTCCTTTAAGCCTAGTATTTGGGAAACAGAGGTAAGCAGATCTCTGTGAGAGCAAGGCCAGCCTAATCTACATAACAAGTTCCAGGCAAGCCAGAATTACAAGGAGACCTTGGGTGAGGGGGTCATTGACATGGCTCGATAGGAAGGGGCACCTGTGACCAAAACCCCATTACCTGAGTTTAATCACTGGGACCCACATGGAAAGAAAACCAACAAGTTTGAGACTAGCATGGGCTACAGAAACTAACTAAATAAAATAATAGTAAATGCAAAGTTTCCATTTGGGAACTACAGAAGTTCTTAGTTATGTTAGTCAAGAGGTGTTCACCTTCTCTGTCCTTCAGCAATGCTCATCTCTGCTCCTTGGTTTCCTCCTCAAGCTTGAGGCAACATGCTTGGGTGGTCTAATCTCACAACTGTGTAGAACAACAGTTATAGGAAAAGAAAGCCAGATACTGCCAGTAAGGCTTCTAGAAACTGAAGTCCCAGTAATCCTCTCCTCACCCCTCACTGGTTCATGTTAGGTCATATGACCATTCATTACTGAATCCATGACAACGGGAATAGGCATCCCATTGGATCAAATAGACTCAGTCCTGGAATTGAGAGGCTAGCTCCCCTTGAAGCAGTAGACTGTGGGCAAGAAGAAGATGGATGTCTACAGAAAAGTGGGTGTATTGTGAAGGAGCAAGTGGGGCAAACGGATGCGCTGAGGAAACAATCCATTGCATGGGCGCTGGTAGGGCAAAATCCCACTTATACTGTCCACTTACTTGGATGTTCTCTCAGGAAGAGAAAAGGGGCGTGGAGAGAAGGCAGAAGCCAAGTACTCCATAATGTGAATCCTCTGGTGACCACCCAAGTATACACACACACACACACACACACACACACACACACACACAGCTGAGTAAATTCTGTTCAAGCCAGTTGGTATAAGCTCTGTGTGACTGACTCCTCAGTATGCTATCATTGTATCCCACCCATATCCCAGCCACCTATAGCCTATTTAGCTTAGGACTTTCTGGTCATCTCTAAGGACACTGTCTGCAGAGTGATGTCTTCTGTGTCCTCAAATAAAAATACCTGTTAAGCTAATGTGACTGGTAAAGAAAGTACTTTTTGAGTCTAATAGCATAAACATGCAATTATTAGCTGTTTGGTTGAATAGTCACTAAACAGAGCCGTGAGACAAAAATTATATGGATTTGAGAGAGATTTAAAATGTACATAGGAAACCAAAATGTTATGACCCAATTAAAACTGTTATGAAGTAGTAAAATAAACTGAATAGTGAAAGCAAAATTTGGTATCTAGTGGTCTTTCAAGTCTAGGAGCATATAAGAATATATTTTTATAAGAAATCTTGAAAAGTCAGATAAATTGTACAAATGCATCTAATCCAAAAGAAGTTCTTTCTAAAAATAAGAATTGAAAAACTGGGAGCTGGAGACATGACTCAGCAATTAGGAGTGCTGCCCGCACTTGCAGAATACTCGGGTTTGAATCCCAGCATCCACAAGGTGGCTAACAACCATCCAAAGCTCCAGTTCCAGAGGATCTGATGCCCTCTTCTGGTCACAGTGGGCACTGCACAACACTGGTGCACTTACAGGCAGGCATAAACAGAAATTTTCTTAAAATAAAAAGTGAAAAACATGGCTTCCCTAGGGGAAGGTTGGAGCCCTTCAATAATAGTTGAGTTCAAGTTCATAGGTGCAGAAGTCAAAGAGGATTAGGGAAAACCATTTGTGCAAAAAATAAAACAGATGTGTGATAACATTTGTCTGAGAGTCTCTGTGCCCGGCCCCTTCCAACAAACATGCCACACACCATTTACTTAGACTTTTTTAATGTTTAACATACTGTGTTGCTTAGAGAGTATGTCTATGGCATGGTGATGTACAATCATCGATGTTTGGAAAGGTGTGTTAATCATTTATTCAACAAGCATTTCCTAACCACCTACACTGTACCAGGAACTGTCTTGGTATCTGTGTGAGTCTCATATATAAATATGAATTGATAAATATTTAAGAACCATCTGAAGCAAGAATGTGTCTTTCTACCCACACACTCTCTTTAAATGTGTTCGTACCAGTGTGCAGTGATTAGCTTTGTCTGTTTCTTTGTTTGTTTAAAAAATAGATATCAACTTTGTTTCTAAATTTCAAATTCTCAGCAAAATTATAGCTTTTATAGACCTCAAAGCAACAGCCCAGAATTTCTGTAATCAAATAAGTGGAACTAGGAAAAGAAGAATGGCCATTTAAAATCAAATATCCTTAGTTATTATTAAAGAGGAAAAATAATATAAATTCTCATATCTGTCGTTTTTACTTATAAAAATCATAACAATCTTCCGTTGTCTATCAATCAGTTTGATACACTGGTATTTTGTTATCATATTACACGTGTTAAGATTTTCTTTGCAAACAATGAAAGCCTATTTTCATGTGCTATCTGATCTATACTTACAAATAGAGTTTTGCCAAATTCTACTCTGCTTGGTAACCTTTAATAAGCTGAATTTTTATCTTAAAGTCTAATCGATTTGATTTACAGCTATAACTGCGTTGAGTAAATGACTGAAATTAAGATTTTGGAAAGTGAGCAATACTAGTGGATTAGTGGAACTGTTCCATGTGGATTTCATCGTTCAGTCATACGAGTAGCACTGGTAGAAATAATACATGATATAAAGAGCTGCTTTATCTAATTGTGCTTTATCTTTGCCGACACACAATGGCCACTCCTGTTTAAATACAGTGACCCTATAAAAATACCATTCTTTGGATGACTGTGGGTATGACTGTAAAATCTTTTGCTATGCCGATCCAGGAAAAAAATAACATGGATTATTTAATAGGGGAGTTTAGGTAGATCCACACAGAATAAAACTGTGCTTTGAGGTGCTTATTGTGAACAAACAGATTTCACTGCTGTTACAGCTTTAGGACTGTACCACTGTGGTCTGGGAGTGCAATTAGGCAGTAATCAGAACACTTGGAGGAAGTTCCCAGCCTTGGTACTTTTAGAGAAAAGGAAATTACAATGGAGGCCGCATTTGGATTACTCAAGGGTTCCACTTTATCCTCATTTTGACATGTACTTAGCAGGTAACATAAGGGAATCAAGGAAGGTATGTCGGACATAAAGCTCTGTGCACTTTCTGCCACATATTGCTTTGGCTATGTGTGACCAAGAATCCAGTCCAGGTCCCAGGCAACATAGGTTGTCTGTCCATTCTCCATGACCCCCAAACCCAATATGGACTATGTGCTATAGATAATTTTCACTACGTGTCCTTGCCTCCACAGCATCTTTCAAGCCATTTTTTATGTCCCACTCCTCTGACCATTTCTAATCCCGTTGAAAGGTAACCTTTCTTACCTAGCGTTTGGTTGGTAGTCAATCATACCAGAAAAAAATAGACTGTAGCTTTGGATTTGAATTTGAATTCTAGTACATCCCCCTTAATATTATGCAAATTACCTTCCAAAGTGGCAAAATGAGGATAATAGCAACAATAATATCAAGGAATAATATACCACCAGGCTGTGCTCTAATGGACTTCGCCCTCCAGCAAGCCTGGATCTCACCCCTCCCCTAGCATAATGCTCTTCTGGTCCCAGGACTGACAGGGAGCTGGCCAGTATGTTGTTTATCTCTTACATCTACTGATGATGATACTTTTTATGCATAGGGTTTTCTTCATTATAAAAGTGAAACTACCTAAGATAAACATGCAATGGATTTCAGAATAAGGAAGTTGTGTCAAAGCATAAAAACATTGGACGAAACAAAAAGGAATTACTTTTTAAATTCCTACTCTAATAACACTTACATTCTAGCTGTTTTCATTTACTCCTGGACACTTTTGTTGACATCCCCTCCTAAAACTCATTCACACTAACTTTGACAGGGATCATGTTAAACTTAAATGCCAAGGTGATTCAAGCCAACACTGGCACCTTTATCAGAAAAATGAGAAGTTTCTTTGTATAAGAACTCCATCAAATTTTCACTTACCTAGCATCACCCTAAGTTGTCATACACATGACTATCTTTCCCTTTAATGAAGCTGCACGATTGTGGTTAACTTCCAGTTTCTAGAATGGAGTGGCAGAAGGGAGATGCAAACAGTCGTTGAAAAAGCCACCTATAGGATCTGCCTCAAAGTCTCCATGAACATCTCTGCAAAACTGCTCACAAGTGTTGCTGGGAGATCCAGGCAACAATGCACTTCACTGAGAAAGCCACCCTCTGCCTGGCCTTGCTGCAGGTAGACAAGCAGCTTTGACATCTACGGACTGACAGGATGCAGAATTACTCAGGAGATGGGCCTCTGGGTGTATCTTAATTAGGTTAACTGAGATGGGAAGACCTGCCAACTCTGGGTGGCACCATTTCCCTGGGCTGTGATTCTTGACTGTATACAAAGGAGAAAGTGAGCTGAGCATATGATGTGTGTTCTCTGCTTCCTGACTGTGGCTGCCATGTGACTGACCAGCTGCTTCAAACTCCTACCACCTTGACTTCTTGGCCATAATAGACTGGACCACACCCTTAAACTATGAGCCAAAATAAACCCTTTCTCCCTTAAGTTACTTTTATCAGAGTATTCTACCACAGCAACAGAAGTAACTAAGATGGAGCGTGTCTATGCATCGCAGGTCAAAGTGATAAAGTGATAAAAGTGATCGAGGTCCCTTCTTGGGGTTCACAGTCTCATTAATAAAAGAATTTAAGAATGCACTCAAATGGAAGCTTGAGGGACAATTTTACAGCGTTTAAAAGAAAACTCCAGGGCAGGCAAGCTGGAAATCCCAGCTGCTGTCCAGAGGAGAATGGAGGAGAGAAGGGGAAAAAAGCCATGCCATTGGAGGTCAGACACATGGCAGGGAGGGGAGCCTTAGAGAAAGAGTGGGGCAGCCCAAGCGTTAGGGAAAGCATACTTAGAAAATAGGTAGAAAGAAAAGGAGGAGTTACGTTTTTGTGAAGAATTTAGAAAAGTGGGCAGACTTACAAAGCTGCATGACCCAGTAATCTACGAGGCCAGGGGCTAAGATACTGGAAAGGAAAAGCATATTATCTCATTAAAGGACTAAGTACTCTGTCTATTTCTTAAGCATGACTTAAGGTCAACCAACATTCCTAGGAGGGTGGTCCCTTAGCCTGGTAATTGATAAGGCCCACCCAACTGGAATATTATTAGGTCTCCAGTCAGGCCAGACATTACATTCTCTTGACCAGGAGAAGCTTTATCTTAATGGGACTTTACTGCTCCTCTAACAAAAAGAGAGCCAGCATAACCATGGTCTTGTGGAAGCGTCTCTCCGTGCCTGTAGTTGTATGTTTGGGTAAATGTTATCAGTTGCTTATCAGACAGCCAGGTCCCTTCTTCATCTAACAACATAAAACCATAGTTTTGTTCTCGTGTCCGTATTTCCAGAAACCATGGATAAATCATATTTGAACCAAGCTATTACGGAAGAAGTTCCCCGAGCCACTGCCTAGTCTAGAGATGGACAACATGACCCATCTTTGATGAGTAAGGAACAAAGGAAAGTCTCAGGGAATAGGGGGTTTGCGAAGGAAAAAAGGCTTTCCCAATACGAAGACAACGTTGTGAAAAGACAGCCTTTTGGTTTTTGACTGCCTTTCCTGTCTTGAACACTGTTATGTGCTGACGTGGTTGGTACTTTCCACTTACATCAGGGTAATAACCTAAGGACAAAAGGCAATTTCCCAGGTGACCAGCACCTTTGGAACTTGGCAGAGTGGAAACAGAAGGAACTTAAATTCCTTGATGACTATGTTGAGTGAGTCAATGTGTCACACCTGGAACTACCTGCCTGTGGACTATTGATGTGAGACAATGGGTTGTCTTTAGTATTTAAACATTATAGGTGGAGTTTTTATTACTTGTAACTGAAAGCATTTCTAACTGATATAGACCTTAAAAAGCAGATCAGAGGTCAAGCATGGTAGCACATGCCTATAATTCCAGCACTGGGTGAGGTAGGAGCCAGGAGGATTAAGAGTTCAAGATCAGCCTTGTCAACACAGTGGGTTTGAGGCTGAGGCCAGCATGAGCTATACACAATCCTATATGTTTCAAAAGAGAAGAAGGAAGGAATGAAGGGACGAAGGGAAGGAGGGAGGGAAGGAGGGAGGGAGGAAGGAAAGAAGGAAGGAAGGAAGGAAGGAAGGAAGGAAGGAAGGAAGGAAGGAAGGAAGGAAGGAAGGAAGGAAGGAAGAAAAGGGCCAGAGAGATAGATCAGTTGTTAAAGTACCAGACCCAGGAAAAATTACTAACATAACAGCACATGTTAGTAATCCAGTGTCAGGAAGATGGAGACAAAAGGATCTTTGGGGCTTGCTGGCTAGCTAGTCTAACCTAATTGGTGAGTGCCTGGTCAATGAGAGACCCTGTGTCAAAGGAGGTGAATAGCATTCCACATACCTAAGTGCACACACGTACACACTTTTTTTTAAAGATCAAAGCAAAGCAATGTTAGCTGGCTTATTCTTGAGTAAAAACCTGGGAAGCAGATGTCACTAAAACTAATAAACTAGCAAAGCATAGATATTAACGTGATTATAACCTCTTCCATACCACCAAGCAGTAAGACCCGTGACAGTGACACCTATCAAGTAATTTGAGAAGTGACATTTTATGCAATACATTCATCCTTTTTAGAAAGATGACATATTCCTGTGTTATTTAAATCTTTTCTATCCCTAATCTTACTGTCATTTTTAATATTTAGTTATTTTTATCTAATGTGTACAACTGCTTTGCCTACATGTGTGTAGTGTACCTCATGCATGCATGTGTAGTGTCCACAGAGACCAAAAGAGGGTATCAGATCCCCTGGGACTAGAGTTACAGTTACGAGCCAGCTGCCATGCAGGTGCTGAGAACCAAACCTAGGTCCTCTGCAAGAACAGCCAGTGCTCTTAACCACTGAGCCATCTATCTAGCCCGTTTACTATTTTTGTTGTATATGCTCCACTTAGTTCTTGTTAGATTTATTCCTAGGTATTTTATGTTTGGAGCTATTGTCTCTTTGAAGAAGTCAGGGTTCCCTAAGGATCTGCCTTCTTTTATCCCACAATTGCTCTAAATGACACCACCCTGCCTGTTCTAACCCCAAAGCCTACTTCAAACTGCTCCTTTTCCTTGGGCAAATGCACTTAACCTCCTAGTACATAGACTTTTGCTTAGACTTGTTTTTGGAGGTCATCCAACCTTTGTGGACAAGAAAAGGTAATATTTGGAATCTAGCAAGCTTGAGGTTAAAACATGTCATGTCAGCAATTGCTAAACAACGGTACATCAGATTAGGTCAAGAATTTTTGAAATGTTTGTGCCAAGTGAAATGTCAAAGCACAAAGTGTATGAAGAAAAAACCCTCTGTGTCAGTCAAAATGCCATTCTGTCCTGCAGCAAGTAATTTATTCCTTTCTGTCTTTAGCACTCTTCTTGTTTCACATGTATTAATGCTGCCTAAATAATTGAAATTAATAGTGGCATTATCGGTGGTTTAGGGTAAAAACTAAAGAGCTCATTTAAAAATCACTCAGTCAATTTGAACTCATTTTAAAAATGGAAATTGTTAACCCAACCTTAAAAATAAGCCATTACCTGATTGTGCAAAGCATTTATAGTGCCACTGCCATTTGATCTGCTAATTCTTGCAATATGTTTAAAGAAGGCACAGAACATAGAAAAGAACCAACACTTTTTTTCTAATACCAACCTAGGGAATCACAAACATGATATAAACATTACATGTAGGATTCATAGATCCAGTTGCTCTCAACAAAACTCCAAGAGTTTGTTGAGTTAATTATGAAGCAAAACTCCATTGTGTTCACTCCCATTTTCCCACTGGTTTTAATTTCTAAGTTGGCAGAGTTTTCTAAAACATGGCTCCTCTCCACACCACTTGCTTTCTCTAAAAGCAGCTTTCTGTTGCAGAGTCATGACTAAACTGTAAGGAACTGGTTCTACTCTGGACGTTATCCCTGCTTGGCTAATAAACCAAAATACCTCTTTGTAGACATCAGGGCCAGGGCTAGGATGAGGCTAGTTGGGCCCCCAGAGCACATTTAAGGAAGCATTCCCTTTTGGGCACTGACTCAGCACCTGCAGGAACCCTGAAAGTTGTTGCTTCCTTAAATGCTGCATGATAGGCACTCAGAAGTACCAGCCTAGTCCTGGCCCTGTCAGGTATTATTGCTACTATTAGAATTGAAGCAAGGGACTTGAACATTAAGAACAGCTCTATGAATCTATCCCTTAAGTGGGCTCCCAGTTAATTGCATTAGTTCTACATATTAGAACTTTTATAATACAAATTCCTCTCATTTGCTAAAATAGAGAAACTTCTCAAAAAAGAACCTTCTTTAAAACAGCTCAGAATGAGACTGATAGTACGAAAGGAATATATGGAACTGCCTGTTCTGGTTTAGGCTTCGATTTTTCATTTAGAAATTCATATCATCAATACAGAGATGGTCCTACTGAGGAAAACTGAATAGGGGAATTACACATTGTGCAGACTCCAAATTTACTAGTTAAAATAATAGATAGCTTCCAGGAGCTATGGATCTTGAACCTTAAGGATACTTCTCCCAGAATCAGAGTACACAGAACAGAATATTAAGAATCAGATAGTTTCAAGTAAAATGGAAAGACAGCAAAGGAGAGGGACTTTTGAAGGATCTTGCCCCAGAACACTCCTCTCCATGTATCCATCATTCAATAAATATAAATTGCACACCTACCATGTACTCAGCAAACCCTGTAAAGTGTACCTCCAAAAGTCATGGGGACATGGCTCAGTGGACAAAGCTGGATCCCAGCACACATGTGACTATGTGGCAGCATGTATTTGTAATCCCAATGCTGAGAAGCCTGAGACAGGTACATTCTATTGGCTTGTTGTTTGGTCAGTCTAGCCAATTGATGAGTCTGAGGTTCAATGACAGATACTAAGTTTAAAAAAATGAAGGGCTAGAGAGATGGCTTAGCAGGCCAAGGTGCTTGCTGCCAAGGCTGACAATCTGAGTTCAATTCCTAGGACCCATATGGCAGAAGGCAAGATCCAACTCCTGCAAGATGTTCTTAACACGCTCACTGGAGCATGTGTCTGTCCACACACAGACATCATACACATACATATAAACACACACTAAATAATAAGTAAATGTAATTTTAAAATAAAATAAATGATATAGAAAGACATTCAATATTGACCTCTGGTCTATACATACATGCACATAGACCAGTGCATATATACACATGTGCACACACAGGTATACAACACACACACCACATACGCACACACACACACACACACACACACACACACAGAGGATTCTAAACCTAATGCTCCCCTTTACATACACAGTAGCCGTCTAATGCTGGTACCACTTTCTCACACCTAGAGTACTGAGACCTGTCTCTGTTTCCACTCTTGACTCCCCAGAGCACATTCTTCAGCCAACAGTCAGACTGATTCTTCTGAAACATCAGTTTAGAATATGATATAACTCTGCTCAAAGCCAACCACTGGCTTGGAAAAAAATCTCAAACCTATCCTTTTGGCTGCTAAGTCTCTATGATCCCACCCACACACAGCTCATTTTCCTCATATCCGCCACGCTGCAGAGAGTTCAGGGCCTTTCCTCAGGACACTCTAAGCATGCTTTCACCCTAGCACCCCTGTGTATATCCCTGCTGTTCGAATCATTTACTTCTTTTTATCTGCGTGACTCTTATGGTTAATGTTTAAATGTTTTTTCCTTTTCATGTTTTTCTTTTTAAATTTTTTTATTGATCATTGTGTGTTTCATACAGAACATCTCAATCAGTCTTAATCATCTTTATATCCCTTTCTCCACAGGCACTCCCCACCCCCATCAAAGCCCTCCAACTGGAATCCATACATTCTTTCATCTGCATTAAGGTCTATTGTGGCAAGTTAATGTCCCCAAGTGACCTTAGTGCAGGTTCATCCACTGAGGTCTAGTCAGCCGGAATCCCTCGCTTTAGGAAGTCTAGCTCATCCTCACCCAACAGTAAACAGGTGCCAATATTTCTAAAGCAAAGTTGGGGTCTGTTACCCATTTCCTCAGTGCATTGCTGAGTTGCTGAGTTTTTGCTGCTGCTTGAGTTTGCATGGATCTTGAACATGCCAAAACGACTGCTGTAGGTTCATATGAGCAGGGTCCCAGAAGTGTGTAGGATTCTATTTCCATATATCATGCCCCTCCTCACTGGCTCTTAGAATCTTTCTGCCCCTTCTTCCAAAGTGATCCTTGAGCCTTGGGTGAGTGAGACTTATTATGAGCCCTGTCCAGGGACCCACACTCTGCAGATTCCTAATCTCCATGATTTAGCCATTTGTGACCTGGTTGTTAGCCAACATGTGGTTGCTTGCTGAGAATAGAACTTGGGTCCTCTGCAAGGGCAACCAGTCCTCTTAACTGCTGAACGATCTCACTGGTCTCTAAATAAAATATTTTTAAAAGAACCATTTAAAACAAATTAAGTGTGAATACATGTAGGTTACGCAGTAATTCTGGTCACTAGAAGAAACTATTCTTTGTTGTCTCGGGACTTTTCCCTGACCCAGTCAAGAGTGTTTCAGAACTCTTACTGTCTGTTTGCTCTTTGATGGACCAGATGAGGTCTGTGAGAACAACAGAGGGCTTCAGATGACAATGAAATTTTCTAAATGATCACAAGTGAAAGACTAGAATTGTGTTTATTGGGCCAGTGAAACAGCTATTTCATCTGGCTTGAACACCACCACTGTGGTTTTGAGTCAGAGAAGTTGTGATTACACACATGAGATCAGGCCTGTTAACCTTCCCTTGCGGAAGGAGGAGATAGGGTCCTGGGGCTCATAGGGCTCAGGAGCCATCAGAAAATCTCCTGAAGCCCTTTCCTCCCCAAGGTCCTGTAAAAGGCAAACAATTCATTGTGAGAAGAGAATTAATGACGTGGAGAACTCCTGCAAGAGTGTAAGTTCTAGAGGAGAGACGAGAAGCTACATGCTGTGCAGAGGCTGAGCTCAGACAGAAACACAAAACATGTACCCTCCAGAGCTCAGGCACTAATGCCGGAAGGTAGGTGGACGTGGCACCAGCGGCTTTTTGGTTTTCTGGCTGCTTCTATTTTCCTCAGCAAAAGACTGGGCTAAAATTCTCACTGTAGAGAATCTGGCAGCCAGAGGAATACTTTAGGTAGAGGTGAGAGGGTGTGAGGTGTGTGAAAGGTGATGCAGGGTGTGGCAAATGCTATTCTTGAAATGTAGGTTCAGGTACTGCCATAGGATAAGTGACCGAGGGAGAAATGGAGACAAACGGCTAGATAGGGTTGAGGTTAGAGAATCTTTTCCAATGTATATAGCTGTGACTAAGAACTTTAGCTAATCTTCACCAAGTGCCTCCCGGAAATCAAAAAAACTCTATAACAGCCTCAAGAGTTGAGCTGGAGAGATGGCTTGGCAGTTAAGAGCCCGTATGATTCAGTTCCCACATGTGGTGTCTCACAAACACCTGTAACTCCCAGCTGCAGGAGATCCAGCACCTCTGTCCTTCAAGGGCACCTGAACTTACATATACACATGTAACTAAAAAAGAATAAAAAGCTTTTTTTAGAAGCTTCAAAGTCTGAAGATTGTATTAGCCACCAGTTATTTCATCTGCATCACATATGACAAAGAGGAGGCTCCCAAAGTCAAAGTTTCAGTAACTAGCTCAGAGTAACAGCAGTGGATTCAGCATTCAAACTCAGAGTCTTCTCACTCTAAAGTTAGGCTCTTTCGCTAGGCCTGTACCATTCCCTCCAGCTGAATCACGTGCAAGATTTTTATTCCCTCAGGATGTAATAATTTCCATTGTTGGTTCGTTTTCATCTTAATCTAATCCAGATCTTTATACACACATTGCTGGTAAACAAATCCTGCCCTGCCCAAGATTCAACCTGAGAAGAAACATACTCAAAATCCCCGGGAACTTCACTGCTCACAGCATTCTTTCAGTCCCCCAACACTCCATGTATGGGCCATCAATACACGGCACCTGAATATCAATAACACAAGGCTCACAGTCCTTCTCAGGAGCCTTCTTTTAGGATCTTACTGGCCGCAGCAGTAAAGCAGAGCCTCAGGGCCTTGAATTCCCAAGCGAACAGAGGTCCTTCCGCAGGCAGCCTCCCTGGTGGTAGAGGTCTGCATGAACCTGCATTACCTCAGTTCAGCAGGCTTCCAGGCTCTGGGGGAGGCGCAGAGACCAGCTCTGCAGGTCTGGACGCAGCTCCATTTGCAGACGAGCAACTCTTTCAGGACATGCAAGTTTTCAACCATAGCTTCTAATTGCCGTCTACTTTATCCAGAAAGTTTTAACTTTTGCTGTTTAGGCCTGAGGTAGAAGTCTCACCCAGTGGCTGGACACCTCACTATTCTGAGGGAATAAGCCTCTTCTCCCTCTTCTAAGTTAGTGTCCTTTTTTCAGTCTTGGAAACAACATAATGTGGCAAGTCTAGCAGCCTGTTGGGCTTGTTTGTTTCATGGAATAAGCTTTCTGGTCTGCTCCAGCAGCTAACCTTGCCTCACTATAGCAGGAGACCCTTGGGAAACCCTATAGTCCAGGCCAGGGAATTCCTTGGCCTTTTACCATGTTGTAACCCTTCCTCCATTGAGAAAAAAAGCAAGACCTGATACTCTATCAGTGGTTTTTCCAAAATGTTTTACTACAAGACCAGAGTTTTCTATCTCCAGAAGATAATTTATACAAGCAACACAAGAAGAAAATAGAAGCATAAAAATTTCCAAAAGACTGACAAGATGACTCAGTTAGTAAAAGGTGCTTGGCACAGAGACTGACAGCCTGAACTCAACTCCCGGGATCCTCATGGTGGGAAGAGAGAAACAACTCTTGCAAGTTTTTCCCTGACCTCCACATGGGCACTGTTTCATACACACACACACACACACACACACACACACACACACACACACGTACGTTCACACACTAAATAAATACATGAGTAAACGTAAAAAAATTTCCACCCAAAAGAAACATACATTTCTCTGTGCAGCTGGAAAAAATATGCTTTCTTTCTGCTGTGTAATGATTCTTCTATAAAAGAAAGAAATCCTAGCCTCAATGTCCCAAAGGAGAAAAGAACAGTTACAAATGGCTATCATCACTGATAATCATTCAGACCAAAGCTGTTCAATAGACCGTTTTGCCACAAATGAAGTGTTCTATGCCTGTGCCTCCCAGTTCAGTGGCCATTAGCCAATGTGGATATTAAGTGCCTAAAATGTAGCTAATACAATTGAAAAATTAAATTTTAAATTTTATTTAATTCCAATTTAAGCCATAGGTCACTAATGGCTATCATATGAGATTGTGAAGATCTAGACTATAAAACAGGAGCTCCACCCCGGTTAATGCAGTGACAAAGTATATCCATAGAACCTTATCATGAAGACCCCTATCTGGTCAGCTCCTCTTTGTATGTGTGGAGACCAGAGATTAACAATGAGTGTCTTCCTCAATTGTTTCTCCACCTATTTTTTGAAGCATAGTCTCTCACTGAACCTGGAACTCACCAATTCAACTAGAGCAGCTGGTCAGCAATGCCTGCCTGGGCATCCTTCTGTCTCCACCTCCCCATATCCCTGTGCTTAGGTTATAGGCACTCACATTTTTAAGTGCTTTAAATTATATTTATTTCATATAAATGGGTGTGTTTTGCCTGCGTGTATGTAAGTATATCACATACATGCAATACCCACAGAGGTTAGAAGACAGCATCAGGTGCCCTGGAACTGGAGTTACAGATGATTGTCAGTCACTACCCAGATGCTGGGAACCAAACCAAGGTCCTCTGCAAGAGCAACCAATTCTCTTAACCATCTTCCCAGCCCTGGTCAGTTCCTCTTAAGGTCTCTGGGGGCTGGGCATGTAACTCCATTAGTAGAATGCTTGCCTAACATGCATGAAGCCCTGGGTTTGATCCCCAGAACTTTACTTTTTAAAATCCAGGCATGGTAGCACAGGAAAGGTAGAGGTTGGAGGATCAGGAGATCAAGGTTATCCTTAGTTCCAGAGCTAATTCAAGGCCAGCCTGGGCTAAATGAAACCTTGTCTCAAAAAAAAAAAATAGGAAAAAAAAGACAGGGCAGGAGGGATGGAGGGGGAAAGGAAATAGAGAAAAGAAAGAAAAGAGGAAGAAGGGAGGGGAGGAGAGAAGAGGCTAGAGAGGCAGCTGAGTGGTTAAGAGTACATAGTGTTTTTGCAAAGGACCCAAGTCTAATTCCCAGTATCTATACTGAGTGACTGACAAATACTTATACTTCAGCTCCAGGGGATCCAATACCATCTTCTAGCTTTCACAGGCACTGCACTTACCTACACACACACACACACACACACACACACACACACACACGCACACACTTTTTAAAAAAATAAAATCTTTTTTAAAAAGAAAAGAAAGGGAGTCTCCACCCTCTTCAAACCAAAGACAAACCCCATGTAGTCATGTCCTATAACTGCACCAAACCCCCACAAACTATAAGATTCAGCCAACACATACTTACCATCTCACAGTTTCTGCAAGTCCAATGTCTGAATACAGTGTAGTTCACCCGGATTCTCTGCTCAGAGTCTCACAAGACCCAAGCCAAGGTATTGGCTGGACTGTGTTTTCTGGAGGCTCCGTGAGAGAATCCACTCCCTCGTTCACTGAGGTAGTTGGCAGAATCCAGTTCCCTGCGGCTGTAGACCTCTCGCTCTAGTCCCTGTGCAAGGCCCCTCTGTCTTAGATCCATAGGAGTGCAATGCACCATTCTCATGTTCGGATGTCCTCCTCAGTCTGGAGGCTCCGTGAGAGAATCCACTCCCTCGTTCACTGAGGTAGTTGGCAGAATCCAGTTCCCTGCAGCTGTAGACCTCTCGCTGTAGTCCCTGCGCAAGGCCCCTCTGTCTTAGATCCATAAGAGTGCAATGCACCATTCTCATGTTCGGATGTCCTCCTCAGTCAGGAAAAAGTTCTGTTTTAAAAGCTCATGTAATTACACTGGACCCTCTCAGAGAATCCATTTTAAGGTCAATTGACTAGTTACCTTAATTGCATTTGCAAAGTCTCTTTTACTGATTAGCGTAAGATAAACCACAGGAATAATGCCAGGGGCTTAAAGTCATAGGCCAAAATTCTGCCTACCATGACCCATAGCAAAGAAGATACCAATGAAGTTGTAACCCATAATTTCTTGGTGTCTTGACTAGAAAATAAAATGACCATATTGAAAGAAGTAATTTTTTGAATTCTAATTTCTGACTCTCAGAATCCTTAGAGAAATGGGGCTCTATAAGGACACCCAGTGTTTCAGGTTACTCTCGTTGGAGAGTCTTAGTCTTCCCGAGAGCCCCCAGCAAAGAGCTGTTCCTCCACCTTGGAGAGCCTTTCCCATCACAGCCATTCTTGGCGCTGTTTGGGGCTTAGCCAGTTGTGAGTTAGATATTAAGTCCTGATAAGGACAACTGGGCCCGGAGGCTGTTAATTAATGAACAACCCTTGTGTGCAAACTAAACTACTCAACTTCAACTCTGGTTAGCAAATTCCAAGAAGAAAATGAAGTGAATGGAAAACTACTTCCTTCTAATGAGGTGAAAAGAAATATCCAGTTTTCAGGTCCTAAACAAAGAGCTGCTTTGTGTCTGTCCCCCTCCTGATGAGAAGGGAGAAAGGTATCTTTGAGCCACGAGTTCTGAGAAGGGGCAAAGGGAGGACCAGTTGTTACCTGAAAGAGGGTGAATGAAGGAAAAGCTGATGTACTTTCCACAGGGGTCTAGATTGGCTCAGAGGACCACAATGTCGAGAAACATGTAAGAACCACCAAAGGATTTGCACACTAGGCTGTCTTTTCACTGACTGGGCAATGAAAATAGAGAGGAAGGAAAATCTACTCAGCTCACCTTGGAAAACAACTATCTTGTTTAGGACAATTTTTTGAAAAGCTAGGTGGAGAAAAGGCTGAGTTCTGGCGGGGAGTAACCAAAAGCGGTTAAGTTCTGCTTTCCAAAATGAGAAACATGGTGATGGGTGTTGGTAATCCCAGCACTTAGGAGGTGGAGGCAGGAAGACCAGGTCCTCGGCTACACATCAAATACAAGGCTAGCATGAGCTACAAAAGACCATACCTCTGCCCCCCACCCCAAAATGAAAAGGGAAGGTCTAGGGATGTAGCCCAAAGGCAGAGTTTTCCTAGCATGTGCAAGACCCTGGAGTCTATCCCCAGCACCACACGAGGGAATGGGGAAGGCTTGGAGTGGGAAGGAATAAAGGAGAAGAAATACATGAGGGCAAATAAGGGCAACACGGTGCGAATGTGACACCTGGGATTTGGCAGAAATGACCAAGAGGATTTTTAAGAACAGGGTCCTCTCATATGGACTCTCTGTCATCCCCTGGCTAATGCTCATCAGTGCTCCTGCCAGCCGTCAACGTTCTACAACATGCTGCTGACTGCTGTGTGTGCTAATTTGGGAAGAAACCAAGGAAAAGGAGCCAAGTTCCACAATTAGGTCCACATGGGCTGGAAGTGAACTCATCAAAGGTTGGAAATCAGAGCAGGGGTAGCCAGGAAAACTATCACTCCATGCATAAGCCTGGGGACAGCACTGTACTTCCTCTAGGATGGGGCTTGAGCCAATCTTAACATTTACTAAAGAGCCAATGACCCCAGCTGACTTCTGTCAGACTAGCCACACACTAGTTCAGTATTACATTGATCTTGCTGCTTTTCCTGTCTTAATCTGTCACAGTTTTCCCAGAATGAGTTCATAATTTTTCCCATCTTGGGCCAAGTTCCCAGCTTCATATCTAAACCTTCAGGACTGGCCTTCCCAGTACAAGATTAGGGGAGGTGTGGTCACCCTGGCAATGGGCAGCAAGTATCAGGAAGGCTC
Source organism: Eospalax fontanierii (assembly GCA_035773235.1). Taxonomy (NCBI): domain Eukaryota; kingdom Metazoa; phylum Chordata; class Mammalia; order Rodentia; family Spalacidae; genus Eospalax; species Eospalax fontanierii. The sequence goes on from CM069526.1 coordinate 116,649,983, forward strand.
ACTGCCACTGTAACAAAGATTCCTGGGAGTAGCTTTATCTGTGGTCACCAAGGGTTTAGATGTGAGAACCACCCACTCCCAAGTGCTTAAGTATTGAAAGCTTGGTCTACAGTTAGCAGCTCTAGTCACTGAGAAGTGATTGAATCATGACCTGATCGATGGATTCATTCACTGATAGATTCATCATTTGATGGCATTATTGAAGATGGTATAAACCCTCAGAGGCAGAACTAGTTGAATGAAGTAGGTCACCAGAGCACATCCTTGGGAGCTATATTTTATCCCATGTTCTCTCTCTCTCTCTCTCTCTCTCTCTCTCTCTCTCTCTCTCTCTCTCTCTCAGGAGGTACTCCCCACAAGCTCTTGCCTCCATGTTCTTCCATGTTCTGCCTCCCTACAGCAAGCTGATTTCAGACTGACTCTTCTGAAATCAATAGAAATAGAAAACTTCTGAAATTTGGGGGCTCAGCAAGCTTATTGCCAAGTCTGACAGCCTGAGTTTCATCCATGGAACCCACATGGTAGAAAGAAAAGGAAAGAATGGATTCTCACAAGTTGCCCTCCACCTCCACATATGTGTTGTGGCACACACACACACACACACACACACTAAAAGGAATGAAAATTTTTAAGTGCTCTAAAACCAATATAAATCCTTTCATGCAATTCTCTCAGGTAGTTGTCACAGCAACTAAAAGTCTGATACATCAAATCAAGCTCCTTTGGTTAAGAGGTTTAGGAGCTCATTTCTTATCTCCCCTAACTCTGAGGAATTCATGCTGAGGTTCCATGCTTCCAGGAGGACACAAAGGGATGAGGGTACACCCCAAATATGAGGAAAATTGTGGCTAACTTACCAGATCCTATGCTTAGATACAGATCACAGATCATAGAAAGCTTGAAGCCATATGTATTCCCTTAACTCAGGTATAATAGATTCCACCTTCCTTACTTGAGGCTGGCTCAAGGTGAACAGCTAAATGACGTTAGAGCCATGTCTCTGGGGAGAGGCTTTTCATGGATGGCCAGATCATAATATGGGTAACACCTAGCTTCAGACTCTACTCAGCACCCTCTCTACCTAAGCCTAGAAGTCCCTTATGCCAGTAGCCCAGACTACCTAGACTACTTAACATTGCATCTGCCTTGACATTCTTCTCCTCCTCCCTAAGTTCTAGCCCCTTTGGTAGCTTGTCTTTCCACATTTTATCACCTCCATTCTCCCCTTGACACAGCCTTATACTTCTTCTATAACCCTTCTGCTGACTCCCTGACCCCCTCAACCATTTTAAGCTTTCAACATAAGACTTCCCCATGGGCTCCTGTGCCAGTTAGTTTTTGCCAACTTGACACAAACCTAGACATATCTAGTGTAGGGTAAACTTACAGTTTTCTCTCTGCCTTGAGGGACATGCCTCCAAGAATGTGATTGACAGCCAGCCAACCAATGACTTAAGGGAGAGGGTCTAGGGGGAAGCAGTGAAAGCTGGGAAGGAGAGGCAGGAGTGGCACCAGGGGTCTCCATCTTGGGCGTGTGTGCCGGAGGTCCACCAGACTTCTGATCAAAATGCTGGGTCCCCCATACAAGATTTCTGTCTCTCCCTGGGGATGAATCCTTTGTAAGTAACCCCAAATAAAACTGGTTTCTCTAATTAAAGAGCATTCTCTCTTTGCTCAATTGGTTCAGACCTAGCGGGGTGGGGCTGAACGCCGGGCCTCCCGGAGAGGAGAATTCATAAGACACCTGGAAAAAGTGAATCTCAGCTGAGAAATTAGCTCCATCAGAGTGGCTGAAGGTATGTCTAAGAGGCATTTTTAGTTGCAGATGGCACTGTGGGCTATATCCCTGGAAGGTAGGCCCGGACTGTGTAATAAAGGTAGAACCATGAGCCTGACAGCAAGGCAGAGAGCAGCGTTCCTCCACTGGCTTCTGCTTCAGTTCCTACCTCCAGGTCTGTGCCTTGAGCCCCTTCCCTGGCTTCGCTAGATAATGGACTGTAAACCTGTAAGAAGAAAAAACCTTTTCCTCTCCAAGTTGCTTTGGTTCTAGTGTTTATCACAACAGAACATAAATAGGACAGCTCCTTTCTTCTGCCTTAAGTTAAACAGTACCTACCTAAAGGACACTGCCTTCCCTGAAGCCCCAGGCAGGGGACATACTTGTTCTTCAAGAATTCTGGGGCTGTTTAGGTTAAGGGGCATACTCGCTCTCATCCCCAAAGTCCACAGTCTTATTTTTCATTCATTTGTAAATACCTTTTACCCCTGCTACAGCTGTTACTTTCCTCTATCCTTCTTTTAGCCAAGGTTACTAGTAGCTTCTACCTCTCCTCCACTTCAGTAATTCCTGTGCTTTCGCTCCAAATATGAGCTTTACCCAGAACTATGTCAGCTCTGTAACTCCCAAAGTAACCATTATCAGTCCATTTTCAGTTCTCTCTTGTAAAGAAAACAAGCAAAGTCATGCCTTGTGGTACAGGCCTGGAATCCCAGCTACTTGAGCAGCTGAGCCAGGAGGATTTCAAATTCAATACCTGATCTATATAGTAAGTTCAAGGCCAGCCTGAACAACTTAATTAGACTCCATCTCAAAAAAAAATGGTTTAATATTGTGAAATAGAAGCAGGCCTAGTGGTATGTGTCTTTAATTCATAACACTCAGGAGGCAGAGGCAGACTCGTCCCTGTGAGATTGAGACCAGACTGGACTACATAAAGAGTTCGAGGCCACCTGAGGCTATTGGGAGACCCTGTCTCAAAAAAAGAAAAAAGTGTCCTTTTAATATTGTATTTATTATTTTTATTTTATGTTCATGAGTGTTGTGCTTGCATATATGTAAGTGCACCCATGTCTTGCAGTGCCCAAGGAGACCAGAAGAGGTCATTGGATCCCCTAAAAATGGAGTTACAGATGGTTGTTGGCCACCATATGGGTGCTGGGACTCAAACTCAGGTCTTCTGCAAGAATAGCCAGTGCTCTTAACCACTGAGCCATCTCTTCAGCCCCAAAGAAACACTTTTTAAAAACACTATTACTGATGTTGTCATCTATATAATCTTAAGTTTTTCTGCCAGACTCTAATATTTAGTTACTATTAATTCTGAACAGAAGCAAATCACATGCCTTTGAGTAAACTCTGCTTGGATTTAGATAGAACTAAAGCTGTGTATTACCTCCTAGTTTGATTCGGACCCTTCATCTTTGAGGACCTTACCCAGGAACAACTTAAAACTTTACCATCCAACAGCTATCTCTCTCTTCAGCACTGTTCTCATGACTTCTCTTTTTAATTTATATCTATAAGTGTGTGTCTGTGAGAGTATATGCTCACTTATGTGTCAATGGGTGAAAAAAAAGGTGTCAGATCTCCGGAGCTGAAATTATAGATAACTATAGACCACCCGATGTTGGTGCTGGGAATCCAACTGGTCCTCAGAAAGAGCAGTATGCACTCTTAACCACTGAGCCATATATCTCTAGTCCCTGCCTTATCTTTCTAAAGAATCATCATTATGGGCCAATGAGATGGCTCATCCAGTACAGATGCCTACTGCCAAACTTGATATCCTGAATTCAAGTCCCAGGACCCACATGGTAGAAGGAAAGAACCAGGTCCCACAAGTTCCCCTCTGACTTTCACATGTATACACACACACACACACACATACACACACACACACACACACAATCATTCATTCAACATAAAAAAAATTATTATAAATTGGGCATGGTGGTGCACACCTTTAATCCCAGCACTCAAGAAGCGGAAGTAGGCAAATCCCTGTGAGTTCCAGGCCAACCTAATCTACATAGTGTTCCTAGCTACCTTGGGCTACAGGGAGACCCTATCTTAAAAAAAGTCTTCAGAGACCTGTCTCTGCTTGCCTAACTCCACAGCTATCTTCTATCATTTCTCTTCTTTTATCATAATACAGAAATACATCTTAATCATAATGCCAAAATAGCAAAGTCACCTATATCCTGTATAGCCCTGTGTAGCCCCAGCTGGCCTAGAACTCTCAAGTTGACCAGGCTAGCCTTGAACTCAAAGAGGTCTGCCTGCCTTTGCCTCCCGAGTATTGGAATTAAAGGCATGTGCCCCCATGCTTGACCGCTAATATTCTTATCAAACTGTATTTCTACTAACTTTTAACTCTCTGCAAGAAGTTCTGGCCATGTGTACATTTTGCTCTTGAGATGGCAGGTACCATTATCTTCTTTCTTTTTTCCCCTCTTCTTTATCTCCTAAGAGCCCCAACTCTTCAGAGTTGAGATGCAGAATCTTATAAGAAGACAACTCATAACCAGGATGATGATACAAACCTGTAATCTCACAATCTCACATTCTTGGGGCTGAAACAGGAGGATTGTAAATTAAGACTGGCCTGGGCTACATAGTGAGTATCAGGTTAGCCTGGGCTACATGACAAGATTCCCCTATATCCTCCCCCAAAAAAGCAATATAAGACAACTGTCAAAGTTTGTATCCAGCAAGAAGAATCAAGGAAATGGTTGTAGGAGACTATAAAAAGTAATGGTTATTTAAGGTTAAAAAAAATTCTATATGGCATAGGAGAAAGGTCAGCCCAGAAGAGAATCAATAGTGAAGACAGAGACCTGAACCAAATACAACACATTCAGCCCAGGAGTGGTCCAGAGCCGAGGACCACAGGAAGAGCCCATTCACAGAACTGGGGTAAAAAGAATGAAGGAGGTTCATTGGGTACAGCAAGGTTGGCAGTTTGAGCTGACCCAAGAAATGAAGCTGACGGTATCAAATATAAAGCAGGCCCTTCCACATCCCATCCTATTGCCTTCTTACATACACATATGTGCCACCTCGATGCCTCTGAGCTGGGCACCCGGTCTGAGAAGACTTGATAGAGATTTGCCTACTGTCTATTGGAGGATTGCAAGGAACCTGGCACCTCTATCTACAGGTTAAAAGCAGCCAGGAATTTATGCCAAAATCCCCCTGGTTTGTGGGGATGAAACCATTGATCTACCAATCTCCCTGCAAAGGGGTGTCATTCATAGGAGCAGCTTTGATGATGCATTCAGGGTAAAGACTAATAGTACTTCATTCATTAATTGGTCATTTACTGAAAACCCAGTATATGCTGAATTCAGGGTTAAGGATTAAGGACACAAAGACAAATAAAAGCAAGATAAAAATAATAACACAGATATATCCAGAGCCTCTGTGCTCCCGTAAGCCAAACACTCCCAACCTTTGGAGGGGGTCTCTGTCTGTGTCTTCCTTCTGGAGCTTTGTTTGTACACATCAGGAAAATGAATGAAAAGAAGAATGGCAAGAAATCAAAGCAGACCATATGATAAAGAACGGAGCCAGAGGTGAGAGGGTAGAGAGGGCAAGGAAGATGAGAAAGTGAGGAAAAAGACAGACAGACAGACAGTGAATGAAGCTGAAGGGCAAGTGAGAAAATTAGCAGTAATGAATCAATAGGGGGACTTGAGACAGATCAGGTCAAAGGCCAGAGTAGCCACAATAACACTAAGTGTGTGTGTGTATCTATCTGTCTGTCTGTAACCCCTAACCCTGGATTTAGCATATACTGGATTTGCAGTAAATGGTCAGTTAATGAATGAAGTATTATTAGTCTGTCTGTGTGTTTGTCTCTGTGGGTGGGTCTGGGTCCGGATCTGTCTCTCCCTCCTGCTTTCTGTGTGTGTTGCATTGTAATTTCCATCCATTATCTCCTGGAGACACTGTAACCATTTTTGCAGTTGGGATTATGTGTCACTCTTAGATGTCATACAATAAAAAAAAAAAAAAAAAACTGACCACATTTGAGGGGTTACATAATAAGACTCAATCTCACCAGGTGCCCAGAGTCGGAGTAAACAGGTATTTAACGTGAAATTACATCATGAAATGTTGCAAGTATTGTCAAGTGGACATAGGACACAGGGTGGCAAATGAGGGAGAAGGCACTTAAGTTATCTCTAGCTCAAGGAAAGCCAGGTGCGCTGGGCAGCGAGGCCAGAGCAGTCTGGGCAGGAGATTTTGGGCTCAGGAACAGTCAATGGCTCAGTCCTGGACTGAGAAAAATCTAGCTTCTGTCCTTGAAGCAATCATAATTTCAGTACCTGCACTTCCCTCCCGCATATCAGGCAGCAGCCCACCTGGACTACTGAAGCTTCTTTTCCTTTTCTGAATAAGACTTTCTTGTGTGTGGGATGTGCCCGACTTTCTACTCCAATATCACCTAAACAAAGGAAAATGTGTGTAGATGAAGGGGGTTAGTGTGCATCAATTCACGGAAGCATGGGAAGGGAAAACAGTGAATGTTAAATGAAGCCTGAAATTATATAAGTGAGCACAAAGTCAGCCCCAGAGCTCTGCAAGATTATAGCTGAGGTTTGCATTCAGTTTGCTACCCCCAGGCACAGGGAGGACCTAGAGTTTCCAAGCAGGGCTGAAGCAATCACTTCCCTAGCATGTGCCAGCCAAGTGACTCACTCCCAAACCTGTTTAATATGAAACAGCATTAGGAGGCTGGATATAGCCTCAGGGAGATCAGCTGCTAACCAGCTCAGATTATAGCTGCAATCCCTCAAATGCAGCCACTTACAACACTTCTCCACATGTCTTCAGAAATGCACAGCCCTGTATTCAGGAAAGGAGCTGTCCTCAAAGTCCACTGAACAGACTTCTGGCTCAGCAATTTGTCGTGGGACTTGGGTCAGCTTTGGTGGAAAATTGAAACTTGTCACTTTGTCCATTAAATGGAGCAATACCTTCCCTGTCCAGCTCTTGTGGTAGTTTTGAGGGACTGAGTAAGAAGTGTTATGAAAATTAAGCAAGATGATGAATCTGGGAGATCGCTATATACTAGGTATTATATTACACACAAGTGCCATAAATCTCCTTTTATACTTTATTGGTACTAGAGGGAGTGTTTTTACATAGCAGGAATGAGGAAATCAACACAACAAAACTTTGCTTCATACTTTAATAACATACTTTAATTTAGCTGCTTATTGTGAACTTTTGTCATCCAACCTCTGCTATTTTTCAGTCAGTACTTTAAAGAGACTGTTGTTGGGAAGCATTTGCAATTATATGTACAAGAAAATGTGCCAAGGGATGTTTCTCGCTTCCTCGAACTTTCCTTCCTATCCCCTTCCTCCATCCCTTCCTTTTTTCTTGTTCTTTCTTTTTTTCTTTTCTTTTCTAGGCCCATCTCTATCTACCAGAGGAACTAGGGCAAGGTAGGTGAGTGAGTTGGTTAAATATGGCTTTTGCTTTCAGAGCAGTTTGATGGGGCAAAAAGAAAAAGGAAAAACTCAAAGAAGAAGGTTTAGAACATTTTAGAACAGCATTTTAGTACATTTTTTTAATGACTGCAAAAACTCCTGATTAAAAAAAAATATCAAAATTTCAAAGATCGGTTACAATGTCCTACTGAGACATATTAAAGCTTCAGACAAAAGGAAAAGCCAGTAATCCCCATCGTGTCTTTTTGAAAATGTTGGTATTTTGTTCACCATGGATGTTTGCATTTGTTTGATGTGTCACAGACAGCATTTTTTCTGTCTTAGCATTTAGTATTATAGTTTGCCATAGAATTGATAGCATCTAGAATTTGGTTAAATGCTGTTCATGTGGTATTTGAAAACAAGCATGGCTCCTAGCAATCAAAAACCAACATGACCTCCTACGCTCGTGGCTAACAGAATTAACTGTCAAAATGACTATATTATGAAGAGATATCTATAGATTCATTGCAATCCTCATCAAAATTCCAAAGGCATTCTTCTTAGAACTAAGAAAAAGCAATATTAAATTTCATATGGAAGCACAAAAGACCCCAAATAGCTAAAGCAATCTTAAGCAGAAAGAGCAATGCTGAAGGTCTCAGAAAACCTGATCTCAACTTTTACTATAGATGCATAGTAACAATAACAACAACAAATGCATGGTGCTGGCACCAAAATATACATGTAGACCAATGGAATAGAATAGTGGTTGGAGAGATGGCTCAGCAGGTAGGTAGGCACTGCTCTTGCAGAGGACAAGAACTTTGTTCCTAGCACCCACATAGGGCAATTCTTAACTGCCTGTAACTCCAACTCCAGGGGAACTGATGCCCTCTTCTGACCTCCTTGGGCACCTGCACTCATGTGCACATACCCACATGCAGGTACACACAGGTAATTTAAATGGTTTAAATAAATCTTTATATAATTTTCTCCTCCACACACTTTTTTTAACACACTGTCTTATGAGTCCAGAATGGCTCCTACCTCTACTCCCCAAGTATTGGGCTTACAGGCATTCACCACCACATCTGATTTTATGGGTGCTGGGAATCAAGTTCAAGGCTTCATGCATGCCAGACAAGTTGTCTACCAACTGAGCTACATACCCAACTCTCTGTTCCACTCTTCAAGCATGACAAAGTCTCTAAGTCATTTAAGTCACACAGTCTTGGTTAGAATGCCTAATTCCCTAAAATGACTGAAAAATATATCACAACTTCATTTGGTAGGAAATCTGCCCTGCATAGGTTCAGGCCTGCAAAGCCCAATGGAGAGAGGCTGAGCCTGTCTCTGTCCTCCTTTGGGGTCTTCCCCTTCCACTCATCACTTGCTTTTTTTGATAGCTATCAAATGGTAAGTGGTTAGCAAGAGAGGAGGGACAGGAGATCGACGAGGGGATACCTGACTTGGTGGCTCACTTTCCTTGGCCAAGAAGATTATTGATAGGGATTCTTCCTTTGTGGACACTGAGGCTCATCAGAGTTTCTCCAGAGAATGTTCCCTCATGTATTGGTACTAGAAAAAGCAGAGTGGCCTCTTGGGGGTTCTTAGCCTCATTAATAAAAGAATTTAAGAATGAACTCAAACAGAAGTTCAAGGACAATTAGAGTTTAAAACAAAAACTCCCAAGCTGTAAATCTGAGCAGCTGCTGGGAGGAGAATGGAGGAAAGAAGGAGAGAAAGCCACACCGGTTAGTCTGGCATAGACATCAGACTCATGGTGGACAAGCAGCCACCTGGTGGGGAAGGAGGCTTTAGAGACAGAGTCAGGAAGCTCGAAGCACCAGAAAAAGAGAAGAAAGAAAGAAAGAAGAAAGAAAGAAAGAAAGAAAGAAAGAAAGAAAGAAAGAAAGAAAGAAAGAAAGAAAGGGAAATCAAGAGAAAGAAAGAAAGAAACCTTCTTGGGTTCTGGCCCTCATCCAAAGGAGAGAGACAGTAAAAAAAAAAAAAAAAAAAGGAAAGGTTGAGCCTTTCTCAGGAGGCCTCAGAGAGGTGGGCAGACCCAGCAAACCTCATGGGAACTGGTAGGGACTACCACCTAGGGGATGAGAATTCCAGGAACGAAAAATACAGTATCTCATTAAAGGAAAAATTATTTTGACCCAACTGGAATATTAGGTCTCCATTTGCACCGTTGATTCTATTCTCTTGACCAGGAGTTTTTCCTTAATGGGCCTTTATTGCTACACGAACAATATGTGTGATGTTTGTCCCAATGGGGTGGTAAGCTTGTGGCTATTTATTATATAAGAAAATATGTTTTTATATACCATATATATTCTAAAATTTCTTTTTTTTTTATTTTAGACAAGGTCTCATGTAGCCCAGGTTGGCCGTCAACTGACTATGTAGTCAAGAATGAACTTGAAAACTCCTCCCGCCTCCATCTCCTGAGTGCTGGAATTACAGGCATGAACCACCATGTCAGGATTATGTGATCCTCAGGATAGAACCTACGGTTTCATGCATGCCAAGTAAGAACTCTACTAACTGATATATCCCCAACCCTATTCTAAAATTTCTTAATTTAAAAAACAACTGTGAGAGAAACTATCTCCTATTTCTACATAAACACACACCCACACTATACTGTCTCTTTTTTACTAACAACCATTTCTATCTTGCCCCTCATTTTTAAAACCTCCATAGATCAATAAACATAAAAATTTGTCTAGATTGAGATCAACTTCCTTGGCCTGTCACATGCTGGTTTATTTCTTACTCCTTCTGAATAAGCAGAGCAGCACCCCACTAGTTTCTAATTTCCTCAAGGATAAATGACCCTGGCCAGAGTCCAGTCCACTCCCAGTCCTCTGGGACCTCGTCAAGAGAACTAGAACATCTCTACCCTTGACCTCTAGGGTAGAAATCAACAAGAGCCCCACAGCAAGGAAAGTTCAATGAAACAGCAGCCTCTCAGAAGGCAGAAATACATCTTGTCCTCACCACTGCTAGTTCAGCTGGTCTGCCTGTCTCCAGGCATGGAGATGGAGGAACAGAGCAAGGCCAGAGTTGTTCAATAGTTGTCCCACTTTAATAAAATACTCATCTTCATTGCTTAGCTCCACAGTGCCATTCATATATGGCTTATCATTCTGAACATGTCTTTTTTTCCATAACACCATTTTCACTATTCTGCGTTATGGGTAGTATTTAAATGTTCACTTCTATTTTTCTAGAACTAAATAGAATTTTCATATGATCCAAAGGACCTGTCTAGACTCTGAGGGAAACACTTTTCCTACATGACTGGTTTCAAGATCACAAAGAGAAAAGAATCATTAATAAGGACTAGGACTTGTAGATGAACCAACTTCGTTAGCCAGAATTTTCATTGCTGTGACAACCGAGAAAAGCAGCTTAAGGGAAGAATGATTCATTTTTTAGTCGCATAGCTTCAGAGGTTTCGGTTCAAGGTTGGGTGGTTCCACTGTTTTGGGCCTGGGGTGAAACAAATTATCATGGCAGCAGAAAGTGTGTGACAGACTGCGAGAAGCTGAGAAAGAAACAGGTTGGGGCTGGGCAAGAAAAGCACTTGGAAGACACGCCTCAGGTGACCTACTTCCTCCACACAAGCCCCAGCTCCCAAGAGTCCAGCCTGGAAGGTCGTTCTACCATCATCCAATCACCTCTCCGGAGCACCATAGTTGAGGACCATGCCTTCATCATCTAAGTCTTTTAGGAGACTCTCGACATCTAAATCACCACACCCCAAACAAAGTACAGAAGTAAGCACGTGTAGACCAAGTCCTCTGTGACAAGGGCAGGTTTCATTGGCTGAGAGTTATCTGCAGTAGCAGGCAGAGGACCCGAGTTCAATTCCCAGCTCCCACAGCAGCCTGTTCAACCTCCTGTAACTCCAGATCCAGATCTGATGCCTCTGGCCTCAGCAGGTACCAGCACTCACATGCACATATCCACACAGACACAGACACATTTAAAATATGGGAACTAGAGAGATGGCAAAGCCGTGACTGCTCTTGCAGAGGTTCGGTTCCCAGCACCCACATAGCAACTAACAAAACTGTCTTTAACTCAAGTTCCAGGGGGATCTGATACCCTCTTATGGCCTCCATGGGCACTGTATGAATGTATAAAAATAGACATTTTTAAATAAATCTTTTAAAAAAAGAAGGGATCTAGCTCACCACAACAGAGTTCAAGAGGAATAATTCTAGAGAGCGAACATGGATGCAGTCTGGAATCCCCTAATCCCTCAAGGGAGTAACTCAGACCTGTAGATACAAGCCATCTCCCACTTTCTTCAAGTAATTGATGCTAATTCAAGTTCAACCCAAGGAAGAAATCCAGAAATAAAAATAATAGAAGTTTTAAAACCAAATTTCTTTGTATTATTTACTTTTTCTTGTTGCTATGACAAAAGCAGTTTAAGGAAAGAAGGGTTTCTGTTGGCTCACAATTTGAGGGTACAGTCCATGGTGTCATGGAGAGCCATAGTGCTGAGAGACTGGTAGTAGAAATGTGAGACACATGGTCCCACTGAGTCTGCAGTCAGGAAGCAGGCAGATAAAAGCTAGTGCTCAGCTGGCTTTCTCCTTTGTCTCTTTGTCCCTTTTTAGTCCACCTAGGTTCTCAACCCATGGAGACCTTCAAAGTGAGTCTTCTCTTCTCTGCTAACTCTGTATAGCCTCACAGACATTCCTGGAAGTGCTTCCCCTTGGTGACTCCAAATCTAGTCAAGTTGGCCATGAAGATTAAGCATCCCATTCATTTCACCAAATGATTACATTAACTACCAACTGCACTCCTGTAAACCCTACAGCTGGAGCCAAAGCACTCTTAACATTCACAGGTCACCAAGCATGCTGGGACTTTCTCAGAACTCAATAATTAGAAATAACCCAATTAAAGACTGGGCAAAACTCTCCCAACATTAAGGTTTGCTAGGTAGCTATCACCCTGATACAGGAGTAATCAAAAACAACAATAGGACAGAATAAAGAACCCAGAAATAGAGCCATACAAATTCATACAACTGATTTTGGAGGGTGTTTTTTGAGACTGGGTCTCTCTGGAGCCCCAGCTGTCTTGGAGCTATGTATACCAGGTTAGCCTTGAACTCACAGAGATCTGTCTACCTCTCTGCCCCAAGTGCTGGGATTAAAGGTATGTGCCACCACACCAGCTCATAACAACTGATTTTTAAAATAGAGTTTAATTTAGAGTAGTTTTGACTTATAGAAAAGTTAAGCAAATCCTACAGGGTTTGAATTTTCCTTTGTTATTGAATCTAACATTAGTATGGCACATATATTGTTATAAAAAACAATATTAGAACATGATTATTGACCAATGGCTATCATGTAGTCAGGTTCCCTTAGTTTTTAGCTGTCCCGCCTCCTTAGGCTTGTCTTGGCTGTGACAGTGAATTGGGCTTTGCCTTTACTGCCATGACCTTGACAATTTTGAGGAATACTATCAGTCATGGATACTGTATTATGGGAAATTGATGTTTTCTCATAATAAGAAGACCTAAGTGATTAGTTATTGGGAGGAAGATCACAGAAGTAACTATACCCACATTATGTCAAAGGTACATGCTATCCAGCTGGGGAATGTAGATACCTGGTAGGGTACCTCCTTAGCATACACAAAGCCCTGGATCCCCAGCACCAGTATAAGCTAAGGGATGTGGGGGACATGCCTGTAATCTCAGTATTCAGGAGATGAAGGAAAAAGGATTAAGGCCATCCTCAGCTACATAAATTCAAGGGAGCCTGGGATACTCCCTTCAAGGGAGGCCCTGTCCAAAAAAAAAAAAAGAGTATATGCTTACTATCAATGCAATTTATGATTGTTGATGTTTGTTGACCTTGGTTACCTGGAAGAGGAGTGTTTGTCTGATTTGGCCCCTGTAAAGTTGTTTCTCTACCAGTTCTCTTTAAAGACTTACCAAATTTAGAAGACTGTGCTCTCCATTAAGAGAGAACACAAATTATCACACACAGATAAACATTTGTAAATCATAAATCCCACAAAAGACTAGTATCTAAAATGTATAAAGAATATTCAGCTATTCAGACTCACAGCAGCAAATAAGTAAATAAATAAAATTAGAAAATGGACAAAGACACTAACAGTCATTTTACCAGAAAGGTTCACTGAAAACTTCATTCCTGCAAAATCCTGTTCAAACTTTATACGTGAATGTTCTAGCAGCATCTTCCATAATAGATTCAACTAGAAAAACCCTGATGGACCTCAACAAGTAAATAGTCAAACAAGCTGCTATACATCCATACCATGGAATCACTGTGATAGAAAGAAACAAACTATTGGTGCACACAATTCAGGTTAATCTCCAAAGAATTATGCAGAGATTGGTGAATTCCAGTAGCTGCAGATGGGCATGGAAATGGAGGATCTGGTTTCCAAGGCATAGCACAGGAAGATAGAAACAGCTTGAGTCTTGATCATGGTGGTGGTTGTTACATGATTATATCTGTCAGAACTCAAAAGGGTAGATTTTAGTATATGTCATTTTTTAATTTTGGAAATTTTTATTTTTATTTTATGTGTATCAGTGCTTTGCTTGCATGTATGTAAGTGGACACATGCAGGCAATGTCCCTGGAGGCCAGAAAAGTGCATTGGATTCTCTGGAACTGGAGTTGCAGACAGTTGTTAGCTGCTGTGTAGGTGCTTGGAATCAAACCTGGGACCTCTTCAAAAGCAACCAGTACTCTTAACTGCTGAGCCATCTCTCCAACCCATATTTTATGTAATTTGTAGCTCAATTTTTATAACATGAAATATTATAGAAGTTAAAAAAATCTAACCTCCATTCGTCAGCCACTATATTAACCATCACTCTGCATTCCTTCTGTGAAACATACTAACCAGTACCTAGGACACTCACAGCTGTGTTCAGAGCTTGTAGATCTCTCTATGGTATACTGGTATTTCCTGCATCTATGAGATGCAGGTCCCAGCATCAGCTGTGCTTGGGACCAAACCTCCAAGTGTTACATTTGCTTGTTATTATAATTACCAACTTTAATCAAATAGTACATAGGCCCATGAAATACGAATTTTGAGAATAGTTATTGTTTCTATTAAAGTCAGGAGGAACTATTGGAAAGATTTCATCATGGCGAGATGCTGGAGGAACAAAAGCCTTAAAGTAAAAGAGAAGGATGGCAGCAGTTAACTCTGACTTTCTACAGCACTTCGGTGTGACTGTTGTTTACAGGGATCTGTGATATATTTCAAAATAACTAGGAAAACATGAAGCTTCCCAACACATAGAAATGATTAATGTGTGAGGAGATGGAAGTGCTTATTACCCTGATTTGGTCATAGCACATTGTGTGCGTGTATTAAATTATCATACCGTACCCAATAAAGATAAACAAATATTATGTCCCAATAAAAAATAAACTGAACAAAATTTAGAGGCTGACAATGTGTCTTAGTAGTAGAGCTTTTGCTTGTGTATGCAAGGCCCTGGGTTTAACCATACACACACACACAGACACACACATAAATACACACATACAAACATGCACACACAAACACACACATGCAGTAGACAAGACAGCTATGAAAGATTGCAAGGAGCAGTAAAAATCTAAAATCAATCTGCATTTATATTGCTTTGCAGTGGTTCAACGTTTCTGATCTACTTCAACATAATACAAACTGGAAATTGTAAAGCACACATCATGAAAATGATTTATGTAGCGAAGATATCTTGGAATTCTAATTAACAGTCTTATACTCAAAGAAGCAGTATGTATGGCAAGCTAATTTATATTTATAATTTTCAATCTTCTAACTTAAAATAGTAGACTATGTATGAGGTATCATTTATGATTCTCTACTTTAGTTGCGTTTTTCTATAAGCCAATCTGATGCAGGCACGGAATAAGAGTGAAAAACTGATTCAAACCTAAAATTTAGCACGTTTGTGTTGCGATGAAGAATAAGGTATTTTTTAATGATCTTGGCAATTTGCGGATATTTTGTTTGACAGATGGGGCATTTTAAATGTTGAATTTAGACGTGATTTTAACTTGAAATATTTAAATGAACTTAATTGATGGTAGATTTGAGATTTAAATTTGAGATGCGTAAAAGTTGGATTATGTTTATAAAGTGTGTTTGAATTTTCCAGAATTCTGAGGTATTGAATCTGTAACTCTTATGTAATTAGGTTTGTAAATAGAGTGTAAGTATTTAGGAATATTGGTTTATTCGATTTGCAAGCTTGCTTGTTGAGTGCTTGAAATGCTTTGGAGAATAAGCTAAATTACATTTTTAGTTATGATTTGAAATCTAAAAATTTCATTAAGTTAATAACAAATGTTTAGAGACTTGGTCATGTTTATAGGCTAACATTAAGTTATATCACAATATTCTATGTATGAAGAAAACAAAATTTTAAATTAAGCTTAGAAGCTTAACAAAATAGATTTTAAAGTCAGATATTTTTATTAAATTTGACATTTATTAATTAGCAGAAGTGATGTTTTTCGTTTCACATTTCCATGTACAAGAAGTCTGCCTCAGACATTAAAGACTCAAATAATGAAAGGATGAAAGGTCACCTTCTCCTAGTCAAAGTTCTCACACACAAAATACAGCTCCTTAATTTTCAGAGAGAAACAAGAACTTAATTTTTTTCGTATATTTTTAGGATCAGCAAGATGGTTCAGTGGGTAAAGGTGCTTGCTGCCAAGTCTGAGTTCAAGCCCCAGGACCCACACGGTGAAAGACTCACAAGTTGTCCTCTAATCTCCACATGCATACCATGGTACACACACGTATATACATACACACACATACATTTTTTAATATTTATTTTTGTGTATATGCATGTGTAAAATAGGTGTGTGTGTATGTGTTTCTCTATGAGGGTATGCACACATCACAGTGCACTGTGTGGCGGTCAAAGGGCAGCCTTGGATGTTGGGCCTCACCTTCAACCTTGTTGAAGCAGGTTCTTGCTTGCTTGCAACTGCACCATGTGGGTACCTGTACCTGCACTCCAGCATAGCTGATCTGTGAGCATCTGGAAGATTTTCTTGTCTACACCACCCATCTCACCTTAGGAATGCTGGAATTACAAATGTATGCCATCACAGCTGGCTTTTTTAAATGACCTGAGAATTTAACTGGGATTGTCAGACTTACCAAAGCAAGTACTTTTACCTGCTAAGCCATCTCTCAGTCCACAAGTATGTTAAATACAAAGTAATCATGTGACCACTATCAAATTCATACCCAGAAGAAATGAAAGCATATGTCCACACAAAGAGTAGACATGAATGTTCATAGCAGTTTTGTAAACTAGTCAAGCACTAGAAGCAACCTAATGTCAATTGGCAGTGAATGAATAAACAAACTGTAGTATAGCCATTCCATAGACTATTATTCAGCAATAAAAAGGAATGAAGTACTGACAATATCAAGACAATATAATGAACCTTGAATTCATGTACGAAAGAGGTCAGACACAAAAGGATAAGAATGCAGAGAGTAGATTTCTAGTTGCTTACAGCTGGGAGAGAGGATGAGTTCAGATGAAGAGTAAGTCAGTGGATATGGAATTTCTTTTCAGGGTGATAGAATGTTCTAGAATTGACTTTGATGATGGTTTTATAACCCTGAATATGTCAAAATCATTACATTTTACATTCTAAATGGACAAATTATATGGTATGTGAATTATGTCTCAATGTATCTGTTATAAAAAGCAAGGAGGGAGGGAGGGAGGAAAGGAGAGAAGGAGGGAGAAAGGGAGAGAAGGAAGGACATAAAATTCAGCCAGGAAAGAACATCTCTGGAAAGCTATTCCACATCTATGTAATGACTTTGTTTGGTTTGGCCTGCTTCTTTGCATTGTGCTTTTCTGACTGATCCCAGGGCATTACCATCCCCCAACTGCAAAGGAGGTGGAGAAATGTGATTTGACTTCATCTTGGGGGTCAGGACTCCTATCCCTAGAGAGTCCCAAATAATAAGAAAGCCATTCAACAGGAAAGTGTGTTTAAGAATAACAATCTGGGAAGCAGAGAGATCAGTTCAGTGACTGGTGCTGGTCCACAAAGAGAGATGAGACTGACTGAACCGAGGCTGTGGTAAAAGAAACAGAGAGAAAGGAGGAGAAATAACTTGAGTAAGCAGGACTTAGAGATTTGTTGCATATTAGAGATGAAGAAGCAGAAGGAATTGGGAATTTCTGGCTTAAATATGGAATGGAAAACAGTAAAAATATAGCTACCATATGATCCATCAATCCTACTCCTGGGTCTGCATCCAAAGGAAATAAATCAATATACTGAAGAGAAATCTACGAAACGTGTTTATTGCAGCACTATGCACAACAACCAAAGAATTACTCACTAGAAACAAACCTAAGTACCCATTGATCTATACACAACGAAATGCTATTTTAACGTAAAAAAGGATGAAATCTTGTTGGGTTTTATTTTTTTGGACAACATGGGTAGAACTGGAAAATATTCTGTTAAATGAAATAACTTAGACCCAGAAGGACAAATCCACATGATCTCACTCATAGATGGAATCTATAAGTTGATCTCATAGAAGCTAAAGAACTATAATAATAATAGTTACCGGGGGCTGAGGAGAGCAGTGAGTGGTGAAGGATGAGGAAGGTTCTTCCAGATACTATGTTATGGTTGGAGAAGAGAAATAAATTCTGGTCTTTTATTACACAGTAGGGTGCCTATAGTTAATGATATATACTGCATATTTTAAAGATACTGAGAGAAAGGGAATATAGATATACTTGCCCTAATTTGAACATTCCATATTAGATGCATATATCAAAACATCACATGTAGCTAACTGAGGGGATACACACTTGCAATTCCAGAGTTATTTGGTGAGTTTGTGCCCAGCCTGGGCTACATAAGAACTTGTCTCAAAAAAAAAAAAAAAACTAACTAAAAACCAAAAACAGTGGGCTGGAGAGATGACTCAGCAGTTAAGAACACTGGCTGCTCTTGCAGAGGATGGGGTTTTGTTTCCCAGTACCCACATGGGATGAACAATATACCATGAAATGAACAATAGTAACCTTGGTTGGAAATAGTTTACCTTCTAAAATAGTGTTCTCAGGGCAAAATGTTTTTAACATCCTTAGCTCTTTGTTGTTCTTTCTCCCTGCCATGGAGCTACAGGGCCAGCCTGACCCAGAAGAGGGAGTTTAGGAGGACATTTGAAATAAACATGCTTGAGTCTGAGGCAAGGGGCTCTCATTCCTTGTTCTCAGAGCCAGCTTTCAACAAACACAAACAACAATGACAATCTATTAATGTAATGTATGCTAGAATATTAGAGAAGGAAGAGCAGGTGTGATGATTAGGAGAAAAAGGAGGGAATATACTCAATTCTGGGATGTAATTTGATTAGGGTCAGAAAACATAATTTGTATGGCTAGAATTCTTTTCATTTGGAACTTGTTTCATAACACCAAATCTGATATGTTTTAGTAAGTGTTCCGTGTGCACATGAAAAATACATGAATTCATTTATTAGCTGGAGTGTCAGATGATATTGCTTGATAATGTTAATCAGGTATTGTAAACCTTTGGTAAGTTTTCTGTCTATTCATTCTGTCAGTTACTAGAAGCAGAGTATTGAAATCTATAACTATAATCACAGACTTCTCTATTTCTCTTTGCTTCTATATTTGATGCATGTATCTGAAAGGTCCACATGTATTTAGGAGTTTATATCTTCTTGATGAATTGATGACTTCATCATTATAAAATACCTTTCTTCATTGTTGGTACACTACGATGCTCAACATCAACTCAGCATATTTTTATTTCAACCATAGCCTTCATCTATTAAAGTATAACTTGGGCCTTTCTTATATCTTCTCTGTCTGTTTCATTTTTTAACATTTGGAATATACAACAGTTTTTTGTCATTATCTGCTAATTCTCACATCTATGACAGTTTTTGATATATGCTTTTGATTGGTTGATTTTCTCCTAATTATAAGTTATACTTTCCTGAATCTGATTGTATTAATTACTTTTCTGTTGCTGTGATAAGACACCACAATCAAGGCAACTTATAAAGGAAGAGTTTATCTGGTTTACAGCTCCAGATGGATAAGACTCCATCACAGCAGAAAGCTGAGCTCTTACCTCTTCAGGCAGCACAGGAGAGAGAGAAACTGGAAATGGAACATGCTTGTGAACACTCAGTCTGCCCCACCTCCCGTGACATACTTCCTCCAGAAAGGCTGAACTCTTAGGGAGTCCATGACCTACCCATCAACTGATCAAATGATCAAATACATCCTATAGGAGATACTTACTCAAAGAACCACACTAATAGAGCCTCGTTTTGTCAGTTTATGAGAAATACAGGGAACAAAGGCACATGTTAAACCCCACAGTGACATATCAAAAACATGTAGAACATGGGAAACTCCACAGAACAAAATATTCAACCCTATAACATGTAAACTACAAGGGAAAGGCTGGAGATATGACTCAGTGGTTAATAGCACATACTGTTCTTGGAGAGGACATGAGTTCAGTTCCCCCTTCCCATGCTGAGTGATTCACAACTGCCTGTAACTCCAGACCCAGGAAATCTGATGCCCTCTTCTGGACTCCTTCAGCTCCTGCATTCACATGCACATTCCCATACACACACACACACACACACACACACACACACACACACACACACACAATTTAAAATAATAATAATAATAATAAAGATCAAAGTGTAAGGAACATACTGTGAGGACTTTGCTTGGGTCTTACATTGTAGAAATAACATATAAAACATTCATGGGAAATTTGGAGTACCATTTCATGTATTGAGAACATGTACAAGCTGGGAATGGTGGCACCAGCACTCAGGAAGCAGAGGCAGGCTGATCCTGTGAGTTAAAGGCCAGCCTGGTCTACATAGCTAGTTCCAGGCCAGACAGGGTTACAGGGAGACGCTGTCTTAAAACACACACACACCATGAAATTAATAAATACATGAAACTGTACATACTAGGGAATTCTTAATTGAAAAGGATATCTCAATAATATTGTGATTTTTTAAAATTTTATGTGTATGAGTGTGTTGTGCAATACCCACAGAGTTCAGAAGAAGGTGTTGGATCCCCTGGAACTGGAATTACAGATGGTTGCTAGCCACCATGTGGATGTTGGAATCAAACCCTGGTCCTCTGCAAAAACAGCCAGTGCTCTTAACCACTGAGATACCTCTGCAGCCCTGATTTTGTAATTATCTTTTAAAGTAGGTTTTATCATTTAGTGATGTATAGTGAAATACTTTTTGATAAAATAATATGCTGTGTATAATTTTCTTCAAAATAATCCAGGGAAGGAATGAGAAATTGCAGATGAACAAATTAGCACAGATGGAATAATAGTTGTTGACCTTAAGCAGTGGGTGCATAGCATTTCTTATACCATTCTTTCTACTTGTGAATTTTATATTCTATAATTTTTTGCAACAAAGCATTTGATATTTGACACTCTCAGAGTGGGTATTTTTCATAATAAAATTGCTCAAATGTCTCCTTCTCTGATAAAACTTACCCTACTCTCTACCCCAACAAAATTGTGTTGGAGACTATTCCTTCACTGTCATGACAGATTGCTCATTTATTCTCAACTATTTCTCCAGTTTTTGACAATAACCCCTTGACAGCAAAGGCTGTGTCTTGCTGTGTGCTCTGCTCTTTATATTTCTACCGCCTTCCACGGATCCTGGGTCCTCAAAAACTTGTGATGCGTTGGCAGTGTGCTATCTCTTCCCAGTTGACCAAGATACTCATAACAAAGGGGATGGCTTTTTGTATGGCATCAAATTTCCAGGCAGGAATTGCACCTTTTTTTCTGAGAGTTGGGTATTTATTTTCTGAGACAGATTCTCACATAGCTCAAGCTGGCCTCAAACTTATGTAACTATGGCTGGCCTTGATCTCTTGATCTTCCTGTTTCTACATCCTGAGTGTAGAATTGGAGACGTGTGCTACCATACCTGGGAGGAATTGTGTCCTTTACACATTCCAGTTCTACAGTGTATAGATATGCGGCAAAGGCTCCATAAGAGTCCTAACGTAAAAACTCAGGTAATAAAACTGTCAAGAATCCAGGCTGACAGGGTCAGCAGTATTGAAGTTGTTTTATGGCTCACTGTGTACCTCCCTTTCTCACCAGCATGAACTGTACTGTGATCTTTCCAACCTCCTTCTGTTCTGCCCTGCCTTCCTTTCAGGATTGTTCTGACTCAAAGAAGATATATGCACATGGCATGTGAAAGGGCTTCTAAAATGGAAAAGCAGTATAAAGTTGGACACATAATGACCTTTCTTTTTACAAGGCACCACAGACCACATTTTAGCTATTGGAAAGATTGACTTTGGGTGGGTGAAATTGTTCAGGAGGTAAATCCTGTTTGGAGCAATTTTATGCACATTTTTTCTTTTTTAAAAAATTTAAAAGCAAGTGCTTTTAACATTCAAGCTTGCACATGGCTACAAGATGTAAAATTATACACATTTTTATTTGCTGACACGATCAATAAATAAATGTATATGTACAATGCATGTATACACATCCATGCATAAAGGACGTGCACCTAGAATGTGCCTGATGTGCTAAGGGCTGTTGACAGAACAGAAAGTAAGTACCCAGAGCCTGTCCTCACAGTCTACCTAATCCTCTGCTGCTTTTAAGTCTTTACCTACCTATCTCAGATTCTTCTTTCCTGGGTGCACATTACACTGTTCAGCCTCCTGACAGATCAACTTGCTGTTTGTTATCTGTTTACATGTATAATGACTTACTGATTTTCTAATTAGGAATTTTACATACATTCTTTTTGCTGTTGCAGATGTTGTTATTAAAACTTGATCTCACTTAGCCCACGCTGGCCTCGAACTAGCTATTTAGCCAAGTCTGACCTTGAACTTCTGATCCTCCCGCCTCTATCTTTCCAGAGCTGGTATTACAGCCCTGTGCCACCACTCCCTGTTATGTGGTTTTACGCAGTAAAAGACAAGCAGTATACCAACTGAGCTACATCCTCAGCCCAGTAAGAACCATTTATTTCTCCCCTCTTTGTTTTAACACAGTTAAGAGAAAATCTTGCTTATTATTTTAGCTAGTGTCAAAATTCCAGGCATCAAAATTGCAAAATGATAAAGTCGGCCTATTTCAATGTAAAATCTCGGTGTTTCAGAATGAAACACTACACTGTGCATCCGTTTTATATGGTTTTCTTTATTTGGGTTATATTTAGCAATTCACTTGAAAAATAAAAACTCTTTCAAAATTCACACAACTTATGAGTCTGGGCAAAAAAGCGGCGCGCAGGTGCCGGCCACCGCGAGGGGGACAGGAGAAGTCAAGGATCCTGGCAGCCTAGATTGTCCGCAGAGGAGTCACCTGGCCTCCAAAGAGGACAAAAAGGCTAACGACGAGGACCCTAAGAACGATACAAAAATGACGATGGTAATCAGAAAATAGCATATTCTAGGAAGAAACTTCCTTCGCCTACTAATACGAATCGCGTCTGTGCAAAGCAGAGCGGCGCCGGCTCTCGCGACGCCCCTCATGACCCCCTGTCGCAGGGGGCCCGAGGCGCGGGGCGCAGCCGGTGGGCGGGGCTTGTGGGGAGGGCGGGGCCTGGCAGGCGGGGCGAAGGCGAAGGCGGTGGCGGGCGGCTGGGCGGGGCGCGCTCAGGCCTCGGCTCCTCACGCGCGGCGTTCGCACCCCTGAGCCCGCGCCGCGGGAAGCCTGGCGGTGTGTCGCCGCGAGCCGAGGCTGCCGCTGGAGGTGGAGCGGCGGGCACTGAGGTAGGCGCGGGGACGCCTGGCGCTCGGCTCCTTTTCCCTCGGCGGCCCCCGGCCCGGCTCGCGAGCTGGCGAGGCCGGGGGAGGGCGGTGCGCGGAGGCCGCGGCGGGCGGGGCCGGGGGCGGGGACTGGCCTGGCCGCAGGGGCCGCGGGGCTGGGGCCGCGGCGGCTGGAGGAGGCGCGGAGGCGCGGAGGCGCGGCTACCCGCTCGCGGGGCGTGCGGCTGTGGCAGACTCCTGTCCTGGGCGCCCGCGCAGGAGGACGGAGGCCCTGGCGCCTCCCACCTCGCGGGACTCGCGGACCGGTTCCCCCCGCGCGGTCCTCGGGAACTTAACAGGAAAGCTTGGCAGGGAAGCCGATGCCAGCGCTCTGGAAGAACTGAGAGTCACGTCGTTCGGCGAGGCTTTCTTTTCCTTCCCCGCCCCCTGCCCGGCCTCGGCCCGACTTGGCCAAAGAAGGATGTGTCACCCGTTCCGGACCGCGGGCGGGGGCCGGGGTGGGAGCAGGGCCACCTGAGACAAAGGTGGAGGGCGGCCGAGCGCCCCTGCCCGCGACCCACGGCCGCGCCGCCCTCCCACGCGGCGTCCCGGCTTCTCCTCGGGGACCTCTCGATGGAAAGCAGCTGGCCGGACGTGGAGTTGATGTCGCAGCGAACTCCGTTGTGTGCACATTATTTCCATTCCTCCCACTTTGGTGAAGCCTAAGGACATTTCTCCCGCCTAATGGTCTGCAAATGTAGGGGGAGACAAATTGCCGTTTGTGATTTCGGAGGCATTTTCTTTGTGGAAAATGGTCCAGAAAACACAAATTCACGAGCCAGTAAGCAGACGGAGTGATTTGTAGTGCCTTTGAGAATCCCAGGACGTGTTCCTCCTCAAATCTTCATTTATGTACAAAACATCCTGCGCCTCCTTGGTGCCAGGCATTTTTCTTTGTTCTTAGTGCCTGGCCTCAGTTTCTTGTAAACAGAGCACCCAGCCCAGAGACCCTAAAAATTGCCATACTAGGTCAGAGCATGGGTGTCCAGCTAAGCAGGCAGCATGCTTGCATTGTAAAACGCAGGGGATTTTTCTTGATGGCACCATTAAACATTGTTTCTTTCAGTGGTCTCCTTCATGTTTACTGAAAGCCTTTTTTAAAAATCTGTAGAAAGCTTCTAATTTATACACACAATTTCTTCACATTTGTCTCTTCTCGTTTCTGGCAGAACTTAACACCGTGAGATAATTGTGGGGGGGAAAAAAATCTTGGATCTTTTGCACAACCTATGAGCACAAAAATCAAGGACAGAAATGCAAAGGGCTTTTTCTTTTTTAAAAAGAAAAATGTTGAAAAAGTCTTTACCAGGGCCAACCTAGTTATTGGGTTCAAAGATAGGTTTTTACACTAACAACTTGATTTTTAAGCAGTTAATGATTTACTTCTCCAAAGATTTGCATATTTTAAAATGCAGCCCAACATTCTTCATTATAAAAGAGCTGTCTGACTTTATCTTGATCTGCATTAATTTGGTCTTAATGTTTAGCTGAAACCATTTATCCTGAGAGAATGAAAGTTTTGTTTGAGCAAGAAAGGACAATTTTGGCATCGAGGGTACTTAAGCTGTAACTCTTCGAGGTTTAACTTTCCTTTTCAACTCCTCAGAGACTGAATTACCTCTGATAATCATGGTCCCAACTGATCTGGCCTTGTCACCTTTAGGCAAGCAGCTCAAGCTTTAGTTCCTCTCCAAAGCTTTTCTTGACATTCAATTCTGCCTCAGTCCCCCCACCACCCCCAAACAAAAACAACAAAACTCACAAAAGCAATGAATTGCTGGTCCTTTCCAGTATTTCAATTCTCTAAATCAGGGTTTCTCATCTGTGGTACTATTGACATTTTAGACCATGTAAATCTTTGTTGTGGACAACTGTCCTATGCAGTCTAGGATGTGTAGAAGCAATCCTGATTTCTCCTTTCTAGATATTAGTGGCCTTACACATGTAGTTATGACAGTCAAAAATGCCTCCAGGCATTGCCAGATATCCCTTTGGAAGGGGTCAGTCATCCCTAGTTGAGACCCACTGCTCCCAATAAGGATATTACATTGTCCTTATTTGCTTGTGCTGATTTTTGTCTACTTTCCTAAGCTTGAGGGCAAGAGCAGTATTATTTAATATCCGAAGGCCTACTTGGACAACTGGATGCTAGGTTAGGTCTGGGAATACTAGAGTAAAAGCAACTGATATGGTCTCTGCACTCCTGGATCTAAAGAGAGCAACCAGTGTATACGTGTGTAATTTACTATTACTTTATACAGCTATGTAACTTCTGAGAGGAGAAATACAGGTTGCCCTCAGTACCTAAAATAGGGATCTTGAGCTAGTCATGAAACTAAGGAAAGTTTCTTTGGGGAAGTAACATTTGAGATGGACTCTGAAGAATAAACATGGAGATACTAAGTACAGCTTAGGGGGACAGTATTCTAGACAGAAGGAACAACTGTGAACCCTGAAGCAGAAAAGAATTTTTTTTTCCTAAGAACCCAGAAGCCAGTGTGACTGGAATATGGAGAGTGGTGGGGGCAGGATTATACAGAATAAGAAGGGAAAGTAAGCAAAGGCTATTTGTTCTTTATTGATTCCTCAGTCCAGCATGCTCACTGGAATCATGCAAGGAGCTTAAAACAAGGGTCTGGGCCTTTCTCCAGGCCTATTAAATCAGTGCTTCTGTGAGTTCTACTCTGTATGGGTTCTACTCCGTTTCAGTCATCATTTTTCCCATATCTCCTAAACAGATAACCACTGGTAGTAGTTTTGTTTATGATTATGGACTTTTTCTTGGTAAGCATTCTGTTTACACAGAAGCAGCACACAGTATTCTCTTCTCTCAACAAGTAACTTGGAAGTCTTGATGTATACTTCCCTCATGTTTAAATGATTATAGTATCATTTCATTATATGGATATATTATAGCTTATTTATCTACTCCCTTATTGATGGACATTTAGCTACTTCCAATTTATTGTAAACAGTACTATGAATATGCCAGTTCACATGTGTATTAATATATTTGCTAAATTAATAGAAGTGGAATTGCTGAACCAAATATGCTTGTAAAAGATTGTTGAGTGATTTGGACAGGCTTACTAAAACAGAAAAAATGGTATCTAGGACTAATATGATAGCAATGAAGCTGGAAAGAAGTATATGTATGTATACATGAGCTATATTTATGAGGCATAATGGATAGGATTTGGAAAATGATAATGTCACAAATGTTATGGGTACAAGATAACTTCCTAGGATGAATCCCAGGGCTCTAGCTTGCCCAACAAGGTGAATAGTGGTGTTACCTGAAAGAGAAAACATTAAAAGTTTAGCTTTGAAGCGCATTTAAAACATAGTTCACAGAACTAGAGAGATGGTTCAGCAGTTAAGAGCACTGGCTGCTTTTGTAGAGGACCCAGTTCCATTCCCAGCGCCAACATAGCAGCTCACAACCATCTGTAGCTCCAGTTCCACGGGATCCAGTGCCATCTTCTAAGAGCCTTAGTAGGCATTTCATGCACGTGGTGTGCACTTACATATAGGCAAAACACTCATACACATAAAAATAAACCAAAAAATTTTTGACTGAGTATAGTGGTACTTGGCTTTAATCCCAGCACTTGGTAGGCAAAGGCAGGCAAATCTCTCTGAGTTCATGGCCAGGAAGTTCCAGGCCAGTCAGAGCTACATAGTGAGGACCTATCTCAAAAAAAATTTTTTTATTAAAAAAAAAATCATAGTCCACATTGGGATGGCTGATGCTTTCAGATAAAGGTGTCATGTAAGGGGCTGGAGAGATGGCTCAGTGGTTAAAGGCACTGAATCTTCTTGTAGAAGACCTGGGTTCGAATCCCAACACCCACATGGTGGCTGACAACCATCTATAACTTCAGTTCCAGGGGATCTGACACCACCCTCTGTCTTCCATGGGCATTGTACAACAAGGGTGCACTTATATGGGCACAACATTCATACACATAAAATATAAATAAATAAATAAATAGTGCCATGTAAGCATCTGTCTGTTTGAATCCAAAGCCCATAGAAAGGGATACAACTGGAGGCACAAATTTTTAGGTGTAAATTGAAGGGGATGGCTGAAATTATTCACAGAAATTGCAAACCAATGGCCCAATACAAAATTTAGTTCACATGTTTTTTAGTTTTCTCATGAGGTTTTGTAGCTAATTCTGAATTAGTTGTCCTTGTTCTTAAGTCTGAAAAATAAGAGAGAAAGAGGAAGGAGATGAATCGACCTATTAAGCTGCTTTTCTCGTATAACAACAGTGATCAAAGCTAAGTCACAACTGATCCCAGCCAGCCACTCTGTAAAAGTTATGCGGTCTGCTTTGCCTCAGATTCTATGTGGTTTCTGTGTGTGTGTGTGTGTGTGTGTGTGTGTGTGTGTGCGCGCGCGCGCGCGCGCGCGCGCGCATGCATTCAATTGGTTCTCTTGTTGATGCAAGGTCTGTGTTGTTGTTTGTCCCATGCCTCATACTCTAGAGCTTCCAGGCTCTTCTTTGATCTCCATTTCCCATGTGGCCGTAGGAGTGCAAGTGAATCAGGTTCTGAAGATCAACCTCAGGTTGTCAGGCTTGCACTGTTAAGTGATTTTACCAGCTGAAACCTCTTACTGGCACATTGAATGTGTAATTCATGGTCAAGGGAGAGTGATTTTCATCTTCGTTGTACATTGAAAACACTGAATGATTAAAAAATACTAATATGGGGTCTGGGTCATGGCCCAGCTGGTAAGAACACCTGCTGCACAAGCATGAGGACCTAAGTAGAATCCCCAGCATTTATGTAGAAATTTGGCCATGGCAGTACAGTCACCATTAACCCTAGCACTGTGGAAGGCAGAGACAGGAGGCTCTAGCACTTGTTGACCACCAGCTAAGCTCCAGGTTCATTGAGAGACCCTGTCTCAAAAGAAGAAAGACTGAGAGTGATAGAGCAGGATGACCTAACACCTCTGGTTTCTGCCTGTGAGCACAGGTGCACATACCCACACACATACACACACAAATAAAACAAATGCTGTGGTCCATCTAATAAGTTTCTTTTTCTATTAATTCAGTCTGAATTGCAGCCTTGGAGTCTTGTGCTTCTTGTTGTTTTCAGATTTTTAGTCAGGGTCTTGCTATGTAGTTCTGGATGGCCTGGTACTCACTGTGAAGCACAGACTGGGCTAGAAGTCATATCAGTCATTCTGCCGTAATCTCTTTAGTGCTGGCATCCTTGGGTTTTCAAAAGCTTCTCCAGTGATTCCACTGAGTAATGGAAGTTGAGAATCACTGACTCAAGGCTAGCAATAGAAGAGGACTCAGAACTAGTTTTGTCAAGAAGGATAGCCCAGAAAGTAAATGAGAAGTATCATGAAATGGCACCTTGGTTAAAGTTTAGGTACATGACTTAACTGAAAGTATTGGCTGGAGTTTGAACTAGATGATATTTATTAATTGAAAGCACAAACATTGCTATGCTCTTGCATGTAAGAGTAACATCCTGTGAGGACTGGAATTCCTAGCTATCATTGATTAGTCAGCTAGTTAGATGGTGGTTAAATACTGTATAAAGGATGACTTTGTGGCATGAGTAGCAAATTTAGCTCCAAGATGATTTGCACCAAGAATCCATTGTTAGAATATAACTTTATTTAGAAACTTATATGTGCTTGGGCAGCAGTAAGAGTTCTTCTATCAAAACCAGTGGTTAGGGGAGAGAGAAATGGCTGAGTAGTTAAGAGCACTTGCTGCTCTTGCAGGGAACCCAGGTTCACTTCTCAGCATCCATGTGGTGATTCACAACCAGCTGTAGCTCCAGTTCCAGGAGTTACAGATGCCCTCTTCTGGCCTTTGCAGGCTCTATATGTACATGGTGCACATACATATGTACAGACACAACACTCAAACACATAAAAATAAATAAATCTTTAAAGAAAATAATGTTTAGTTACAAGGCCTGGATGGTGAAAAGCCGTTCAGTACAGTTAAGTGCTCCTTTGGTTTGTGAGGGACTTATATGACTAAGTGAACTGAGGTTTTAGAATAAGTTCTTTGATGCAAGGCCTGGATTCCTTGGGTATGAGTTATGTAATTTTGTTTTTTAATTGAGGTAAAATTAGGCATTTTAACTGGTGACTTTCAGTACATTCACAGTGTGTACAACTATCACATCTAATTCAGGTATTTTCACTAACCCAAGGAAATCCTGTACCCCATAAGGATTTTTTTTTTTTTTTTTTTTTTTTGAGACAGGGTTTCCCTGTAGCCCCAGCTTGCCTGGAACTCTCTATGGAGACAAGGCTGACCTCAATCTTCAAGGTCCTGCCAATAACAAATTTGCTTTCTAACTCTGTTTACTTGTCCTAAATATTTCATAGAAACAGAATCATATATGTGTAGGGCATCTTTCATTCACTATAAGGTTTACAAGATTCATTACACATTGCAGCATGTGTTAGTACTTTATTTCTTTCTCTGACTGAATAATTATGGATATGCTACATTTTGTTTATTCATCAGTTGATGGACATTTTGGTCATTTTTGCCTTTTAGCCTTTCTGAACTGTGCTGTTAGGAGGATTTGTTACAGGGTTTTGCTTATATACCTGTTTTCAGTTTCTTCATGTATAAAGCAAGGAGTGGAATCCTAGGTTATATGATAATTCTTTTTTTTTTTTTTTTTGGCTTTTTGAGACAGAATCTCCCTGTAGCCCCAACTAACCTGGAACTCACTGTGTAGACCAGGCCAGCCTTGAACTCCCAGACACTTGCGTGTGCCACCACACCCAGCATATATGATAATTTTTTTGTTTAAGGTGTTTGTTTTGCAGAACTGAGGATTATATTGAGGGCCTGGTGCTTACTGTGTAAGACACTGGTACTAAGTGTCTTATGAAATCTCCTCTCACAGTGAGGCCAGGCATTCAGCCTCACCCCACTCCCAGCTTTGAACCGATTGAGTGAACAGAGAATGCTTTCCAATTGGAAACCAGTTTATTCCGGGTTACTTACAAAGGATTCTTCCCCATGGAGAGAGACAGAAATTTTGTAGGGGGAGCCAGCTTTCTGATCAAAAGTCTGGTGGACCTCCAGCACATACACCCAAGATGGACACCCTTGGTGTCTCCTACCCAGCTTTTTCTGCTTTCCTGCTGGACCCTCCTCCCTAAGTCACTGGTTAGTTGGAAAGTAGTTGACTCTATTGGCTTCATCTCTGTCAATCACATTCTTGAAGGCATGTTCCTCAAGGCAGAAAGAAACTGTAAATTTACCCCAACATTAAGCAATAACTTTACAACTGAGTTACATTCCCAGCCTTTAGGTTTTTGAGGAGCTGCCTTGTTGTTTTCTACCACAACTGTAACCTTTATACTGCTCCTGGCAGTATCTGAGAATTCTTAGCATCCTCACCAGTACTTGTGAGGTACTTTTCTGTTTTTGTACGGTGTGTGTTTAATTATAGACATCTATCTACTGGATAGTAGTTTTAATTTTCACTTTCATAAGGACTTGATGATACCAAACATCTATCTTCTATTTCTTGACTGTTTTGTGTCTTCTTTTGAGAAATGCCTATTAAAATGGACATATTTGTACATTTTTAATTGTAGTTTTAATTGTATTGCTTTTTTGTTGTTGAGTTGTAGAAGATGATTATAGGGACCTGGGGAGACAAGCAAAAGCACCTGGGGTACAAGCAAAAAGATGCCCAGAACCCACATAAATGCTGTGTGGGTATGGCAGCTTGACTGTAATTCCAGCATCAGACGGCTGAGACAGGATCTCAAGGCAAGCTGGTTAGCAAGTCTAGTAGCCCTATTGGCAACTTATGAGTTTGATTAAGAGACTATGCCTCAAAAGAATAAAAAAAGGAGCCATCAATGAAGATTTCTGATAACAGCCTCAGGTCTCTACATGTGCACACATGCATATATACACACATATGTGAATATATACTTATACATGTGAAAAGAAGAAAACAAAAAATAGTTGATTATACTAGATAATACACTTTATCATATACATGATTTGAAATTTCTTTCTTCAGTATTGTGAGCTGTCCTTTCACTTTCTTGATAATGACCTTTGCACAAAAGATTTCATTTGTTTTTTCTTTCGTTATTTATGCTTTTGGCATCATCCATGTCACATCAATTTACCTGTATGTTCTTTTCTAAGAGTGTGCAACTTTAGTTCTTAGTTTTAGGCCTTTTAGCCATTTTAAATTAATTTTGTATGTGAAATCAGGCTCATTTTCATTTTTTTGCAAGAGGATATCCTGGTATCCCAGCACTATTTCTTGAAAAAGCTTACTTCACAGTTACAAGATTAAATAAGGACCTCAGATATAAGAGGTAGTTGGGGAGATTGTGTCCAAAATTGAAAGTATATTCTTGAAGGGAATTTGTCAAATTCTGTTGTTCCTTCTAATTTGTGGGATATCTATTCTAGATAGGAAAGGCCCTAAGGAGTTTTTAGGCATAGCACGAAAGTAAAAGGCCATTGTTTCTTTAATGAACCAAGAATCCTTATATTTTACTGTATCAGCCTTTACATTTCTAGAAGACTGCTTCTTGATTTAAAAAAAAAAAGTCTAGTGATGTCAATTAATCAATGAATATTTGTTGAGTTACTAATATATCCCAAGAGCCATTTTAGATACTGGAAATACAGTGCCTTGTGATGTTAGAGTTTAAGCTTGCTAGAGTTTGGGAATTCAATAATTCTCCATTGTCTCTTGACCCTACTTCTAGATCCCTCAGTGACTCAGATTTCTTTTCACATTAATGAGGCCTTGAATCCATACTAATTAGACCCTTCCTCCACAAATGTGCTCTTGCCCAACTAGTTTATCCCTGACCTTTACATTGCTGATCAGTGAATCAGTTCTCTGTCTTCAACAGCATTTCACACTGTTAGTTAACTCTCTTTCTTTGAAATATTTCTTTCACTCAGAAAAATACTTCATCCTCTGGATTTCCTCTTAGCTTACTAGAGATTCTTTCAGTACTTTTGTTAGTTCCTCATCATCTATCTGTTGAACCCTCTAAAAGTTGAAGCACCATAGGGCTTTATCTCAAACATCTGTTCATTACTAACACTTGGTATTTTACCCAGTCTCAATAACTGCAGACAATGACTACCAAATTTATATCTCTAATTTAGATCTCACCTCTGAATCTCCTGTTCCATAGCAAAGTGCCTACTTGACATCTCTACTAGAATATCTAACAGACTTCTCAAAATGAACTCCTGATCTTCCTATCTAAAACCACACTTCCTGCAGCCTATGCCATCTCAGTAAAAAGTAGTTTCATCCTTTTAGAAGATCAGACCAAAAACCTTAGAGTTGTCTTTGATTCTCTTTCAACTCATGTTCATTTTGTCATCTAATCCTTTTGAGTCTACCTTTAAAATGTATCTAAATTAGGTCACTTCCTACTACCTCCATTGCTTCTCCTTTACCCAGACCATCATACTATTTCCCCTGGATTATTGTCATAACTTCTTTTCCCCTCCTATGTCCTTTTTCATCTACATCCTGCTCTAAACAGAGCAAAAAGATGCTTTAATATCTTGTTAAAAAATTCTCCACCCAAAGACTTTAGACTTATCAACAAAACCCACTAATTTGCCACCCCCAATTTAAAATATATCTTTATTTCTCTGACTTCTTGTACTCTGCTTTGTAGTTGTTTTTGACTGAGTTGCAAATAGCACTCTTCTTCCAACATGCCTGCAGTAAGACCTTTGCTTTACCCTTATTTTCCTCAGGCCTTTTACAGGTTTGCTTTCCCTAGAACTATTTCTTTTCTTCTTTAAACTGCTTTTCAGCATGTCCAAGGAGTCTGATGAATTCTTCCATCCTGCTCCCTAAGACAGAGTATTTGTGGTTATCCCTCTTCCTCTTGTTGATTTTAATTTTTTCATTTGTTTGTTTTTAACAGGATCTCACTATGTAGTCCAGGCTGTCCTTAAACTCACAGAAATCCCCCTGCCTCAGCAAATCTCAATACTGGGATTACAGGTATGTGCACCACATCTCTACTTTTCTTAGTTATTTATCCATCCTTACACTTTCATTTGAACACAATTCCTCTAGTTAAAAAGTTTTAAAACATCCTGTCTGTGAGATCAAAACTTAAAAACTGAGATTAGTAGCTGTAGTTGGAGATGCTATTAAAGTCTTAGAAACCACAGGTTTTTGGGGGTTTGGGGAAGTTGTAGTTCATAGACATATTCCCCATTTCACAATTGTGAGCACTGAGTCCCCAGAACACTGTAAGAGAGGTGCTGATGAATAGTATTCCTATCATGGCAAGTCTTCCTAAGCCCTGTGGCTCAGGTGTTAGCATTTTGTCATCTCTGAACTTGGTACCTATTGGAAACCTTGGTATTTTTCTGGCAGATTTGGTTAGAACCCCTTTCTGATGGCAAGCCCTCCTCAGAACAGTAATGAGTTTCATATGTGGCATTTTCATAATGCATATAATGTTCTTTGATCATATTCTCCAGTTATTCCCCTTTTTATCCTTCTTCCCTAACCCCTTCCCTTCTTTAATAGTCTTCCCACCCATTCACGTTAGACAGGCATTATTTCTATTGAATTTTTAACCATACAACTATTATATAAATACACTATCCTCACCTTTGCTCTTTTCTCTAGATGAGCTAATTTCTTAGATGATGACATAGATAAATTAATGTAATTTCAGATAGTGTTCATAGTTCTATGAAGAAAATAAAGTGGATATATTACCATATTCGTGAACACTTCAGTAACCTATAATTTTATTTTAAAACATCACAGCAATGAATCCTTATAATTGTTCAAATATAGTGCTTATACTGCATAGCTTATGAAAGATAATTTCTAAATCATGTAATCAGTAACTGAAGTTTTTAGATAGTACCATATTGGTTCCCCAAGCTATCTGTAATAATATTATGTAAACTATATAATACATAGTATGTATAAGCACATTAATATGTTTTCTCAGTAAGAAAATATTTGTATTACTTCTTGGATTAATAATATTTAACTTTTTTGTAAAAAAAAAAAAAAGGAATAAAAGGCCTAATACTGTACTAATCTGTAAGTTTTCACCTCTAAAATTTTACAAATGTAAATTACCTTCTCTTTGTTTTTCTTTCCTTTTGTTTTTGAGACAGGGTCTGATTATATATCTCTGAATGGCCTGGGGATTGCTATGTAGACCAGGCTGACCTTGAACTTAAAGAGAGCCACCTGCCTCCTGAGTGCTAAGATTAAAAGTAGGCATCACGATGCCTGGATCCTTTAGAATCTCATTGACACCTAACTATACGTACTTATCAGGTACAGTGTAATATGTTAATACATTTACAATGTGTAATGATCAAATTTGAGTAATTAGCATATCTCTAATTTATCATTTATTTGTGGTGAGAACATTCCAAATCCTCTTTCTACTATTTTAAAACACACAATATATTACTATTAATGTTATAGTCACCTTACTATGTAATAAAACACCATTGTTGAATATGTTCTCAAAAACTTTTTGATCATTTGTATTTCTTTTACTGTCTTTTGGGTTGCACAGCAGAGACTGCTAGTTATTGCCTACAGTCCATCTTTAGTAACAGGAATGCCAGATTTTAGCCAGGTCCATCACTTCCCATCCAGTAGACTTCACCTCCTTAGAGCTAACTCCAAATATGTAAGTTGTAGCTAATCACATATAAGCAGAAGGGAAAGGAGGTCTGTTCTTCATTCCTCCATTTTTCTGTGTATTTGAATACATATATTATTACAAGAACATTAATTCATATCAAGATCATATTCTCCAGTTATTCCCCTTTTTATCCTTCTTCCCCAACCCCTTCCCTTCTTTAATAGTCTTCTCACCCATTCACGTTAGACAGGCATTATTTCTATTGAATTTTTTAACCATACAACTATTATATAAATACACATTTTTCTGTGTATTTGAATACATATATTATTACAAGAACATCAACGTCTATCCTAGACCATCAAGACCATTGTGGTGACTATTAGGTTGCTGAACCAGAAAATGTGGGTCTCCAAGCCTTAAGCGAATCTACCATACCAATACTCACCATCTTTTGTATGAGAGAGAAATTTAACTTTTGTCTTATTAAGGCACTCATATATTTAATATTCTATTTATGTGCAGCATAACACTTATTTTTATCTATTTATATTATGGATACTCAGTCCTCATTAAAGTGGAACATATTATTCCATTCTATTCGAGTCCTCTTCCTTCATGGTATCTTTTGTTAAGCTGTTTTTAATTTTGATATCAAATTGCCTTATTTTGCCTTTATAGCTTTTGATTTTATGAAGCTTTATTTGTCATGTAATTCTTTTTATTAGAGTATATTGATTATACATAACAGTGGGTTTTATGATATTTTCATATATATGTAAATATTTTTATCATATTCACCCCCCATTATCTTATTCTCTCTCCCAAACCTGCTGGTCCCCTTCCTCTTCCCGTTTCTAACCCTTTTACTTTCATGTCTCCGTGTGTGTATATGTGTCCCAATTTGTTTGATTATTGTTGTTTACATGAACGTAGATGACTTATGATGCCCAGGAACATGGGCATCTTAACCTGTGTCTGCACAACTGAAGAAACTGTCTCCCCTTCCCTCAGCAACCATTAATTGCCAATAACTCATTAGGGAGGGATGGGGCTTCATGAGCCCTTCCTTCTTCCATGATGGAATGTTGATGTGCCCAATCTTGTTGGTCTATTGCAGGAAATCACAGTTACTGTGAGTTCATGAGTACAGTAATCATGTTATGTCAGAAAGACAGTATTCTACAGCACTCCAGTCCTTCCTCCAGCTCTTACATTCTCTTTACCCTCTCTTACACAACATTCCCTGAGCCTTAGAGGTGGTGATATAGATTTCCTACTTAGTGCTGAGCACTTTGACTAGTTAATAATCTCCAAAGTAACTGCCACACACTGCTAAAAGAAACTCTGACCAACACTGAAGACAGCACTGGTCTTTGGGCATAAACTTAAGTATTTAGAAGGCAGGGAGTTTAATAAGCACAACTTGTCAAATTTAGCAAAACAACAGAAGTAGCTTCCCACCAGGGCCTATAACCTCCCCAGTTATGGACTTTGACCAATACTGGGTATGAATTCCCTCCTGTAGAATAAGCCTCAAATTGAATCAGAACATGATTTGTTACCCTGGTAATAGTCATACCACTGTTGGACCGGTAGGTACATCTTGTCTGGCAAATTGGTAGTGCAGCACTCAGGTCCCATGGATGAGTAACTTTGGCTTTCCTCCCATAGCAGCCTGCATAGCACCTTCTGTCACTATGAAAGCTAGTCAGCAGAGAAGCTTCTAGCTCAGTCCCAGCTTGATTTCACTATGATCTGTGACCCAAGTGTAGTCTTAACCATATTAGCAATAGATTTTTACCATCTAGTTCTGGTGGGCAATGAGAAAAGCAGCAATAGCCTATATTATTCTGGAGGCAAAACTTTTCTTTAATTGACTTTTTAATATTTTT
Organism: Eospalax fontanierii; assembly: GCA_035773235.1. Taxonomy (NCBI): domain Eukaryota; kingdom Metazoa; phylum Chordata; class Mammalia; order Rodentia; family Spalacidae; genus Eospalax; species Eospalax fontanierii. The sequence goes on from CM069526.1 coordinate 116,686,694, forward strand.
TAGCTCTGAATATATAAACTAGAATCTGAAATTTTTATACTTTTGTATATTTTTCAAATTTAAACCATTAATTCATTTGGAATTTATTTTTCTGAATAATATGGGAGCAGTATATAATTGGCTGTCCATTTGGAATAATTTTTATAGTAGGTTGTCTATCAATTATCAGTTACTAAATCCTTGTATGTATATGTTGATTTTAGGACCCTTATTAGTTCCATTGATCTTTATTTCTTTGAATATATATGTCTTTTTGAGGCAGGGTCTTCCTGTAGCCACAACTGACCTGGATCCTGGTATATAGACCAGGTTAGCCTCATCTCATAGAGGTCTACCTGTGTTTGCCTCCTGGGACAAAAAGTGTGTACCATGCCCAGGGCCATTGATACATTTTTAATTACCTTGTTTATTCATTTACATAATACAGTTCTTGCTTATTCTCAACTCTCTGCTCTTGAATTCTTGATTCTGTACTTAACTTGCATATCCTCTTGGCATCTGGGGGTAGATGATCATTATCTTTGTTTTCTTGAAGTTGAACTTTGCTCTCATCTGTACTTTTCCATATGATCTCACTATCATGTTTTCTCCACATTAAATTTCATGGAATTTCAAAGTAAATTACCTATTTCTTGCTGGAATTACTACTAGAGTTGGTAATTTATACATGTTCCTTGAGTGGTTTTGGTTAGGTACCAGTACCATTTTTTTTGCTACAGTGTTTTATGTAGCCTAGGCTGACCTTGAAATTGTTATGTAGTCAAAGATAACTTTGAACTTCTGTTCCTCCTGCCTTCACCCCCCGCATGCTGGGATTACAAGGTGTGTGCTACTGGGCCTGGCTTGATATTAGCAGTTTTTTGCCTTCCAGTTGCCACTGTCCTATTTACTTTCTATTGCTGTGATAAAAACACTGACCAAAACCAATTTGGAGAGGAAAAGAATTATTTTATCCTACATTTCCCAGGTCACAGTTCATGTGGGAAATGTAGGGAAATGAGGGAAATCAGGGCAAGAATTCAGGGCCGAAACCGGAGCATAGACCATGGAGAAACACTGTTTACTGGCTTGCTCCCCTGGTCTGTGTTCAGCCTGTTTTCTTATACAACACACAGGACCACCTGTGCAGGAGTGGCACTGCCCACAATAGACTGGGTGCCTTCCCACATGACTCAACAATCAAAAAAATGCTCCGCAGACATGCTCACAGACCAATCCAATGGGGGAAATTCCTCAACTGAGGTTCTGTCCACCAGGGTGTGCCAAGTTGACAACTGAAGCTACCCAGGATAGCCACCAAACCATGTTTTTTGTGTTGGGGCTCAAACTCAGGGACCTCATTTGTGCTAGACAGTCACTCTGCCAACTAAGCTACATCCTCACACAACTAAGTCTTGTGCTTGAATTCCACAAAACCGCAATTTGCCTGAAATTGTCTACTTGTAGACAGATGAGTTCTTTTAGTGGGCACGCTCAATGTAAAATGAACTAATAATCTGTAATAAGACTTCAAAGATATGGTCAAAGTTGGACGACAGAGGTCACCAGTGGAACCAGAAAGTAGGATAACTAATCTATCTCCAGGATAGGAGCTAAGGAATGAGTTCTTTTGAAGGTCAAATGTAAGAACATGAAAAGTCAGTTCAAAGAATCTACATTTTATTCTTATCTATCAATATTTCCACTGGGCTTTTGTCTCCTTCCTCTATCCCATTTGAGGTTCTGACAGTTCATACATTAAGAAAATACCGAATTTCTGTTTCATGCTGTGCAGTGGCTACATGTTGGGGACATGAGAATGAATAAATTAGAGTGTTTTCCTGGCACATCTGCTTCTGCTTCCCTGACCCATCACATTGTCACTGGAATCCCATCATCCCCTCCCTGAGAAACTAGCAGTGTTACACATGCTTAATAATACTTTATCAATAAATAAAAATTATTTTCTAAGTGTGTTCTGATCAATGACTTTTGACACAGAATTTTCATTCTTGTATTTATGTTTTCTCCAATTGAATTTCATATTTTCCATTAAGTTTCTTTAAATTGTATTTTCCTGCCCTGGCATTTGCATTCTTTCACATTTAGGGCCTTCTGCATTTTCCATTTCCCTCCTGTCGATTTAATCTCACAGGTCACTTGTTTTTATTTTTTAAATTAAGCTTTATGCTTGGCTTTATGGCATGTTTTACATATCTTTCTATTTCTGGATATGATTTCATTTGTTCATATGCTCTTAATTATATCCTAGTTTTATTGTTGAGCAAGTTTTATCTTAATTATAATTACAAATTTTGATAATCTTAGAATATGAAGTTCAGAGAGGTAGCATTTAACGTTATTCATAATCTTTTAAAAGTTCTAAGTTTTAGTCCTTTTATCAGTTATGATTTTATTTTGTATAGATGATTCATATGCCGTGGCTTCATCACGTCATAATAAATTTATTCAGACTGTGAAAAACAAAATTGGAGTTTAAAAATCACATTTTTGGTCTTCTTGTTCAAGTTAACAATTGCAGTGTTCTACAGATTCCTTCCCTCTGTCAATATCTTCACTCCCTCCCTCCTACTAAGATTTTGAAGCAATTCTTGTTCAGAAGTTGAGAAACCTGGAATTATAAGAGAGACTGACTACCCAAGTTCTTTTAACCTTAATATTGATATTATATAGGACAAAAGGGCTTTGTCATTAGAAAATCTTGGGCTCAAATCACAGTTCTTAAACTTTCTGAGAAATATGATCAAGCTCTTTATTTTGTTTTATTTTTTGAGACGTGGTCTTAACTGTATATCCTTGACTGACCTAAAATTCACTATGTAGGCTGGCCTCAGATTCACAGAGATCTACTTGCCTCTGCTTTCCCAAGTGCTTGGTATGTGCACCATGCCTGGCAAGTTCTTTAAAAACACACTTTTCTCAGCCTCAGCATCGTCATCTGTGAAATTGAGGTAACACTACCTTTATTATTGGCATAAGAAGTTAATTAGATCATAGGTTTTAAATGTTTTACACAATCCTAGCATATACGAGAGCATTCATGTACCACATAATGTTGTTTTGGACAATAATAGACCATATAAACAATGTGATCCCAAAAGATTACACTGGAGCTAAAAAAATTCCTGTTGCCTCATACACCCATAGCTGTAGAAGCAGCAAAGGGAAAGAAAACTATATAAGAAGAAAAAACTGCCCAAAAATTTTACAGTGAGAAATTTAACAGAAGCTTTTGCAGACTTAAACATGCTCTTTTAAAAGTTTAAAAAATGGACCCCAACACTCATTATTAATAAAGATGTATATTTGTGCAACATTATCTACTTACAAAAAAATCCACTGTGAAAAGAAGAAACCAGGCAGGGGCCAGAGAGATAGCATAGCTGTTAAGAGCAATTACTGATTGTCCAGAGGACCCAGGTTCAGTTGTTAACACCCAATGGTAGTTAGTAACCATCTGTAACTCAGTTCCTGGGAATCTGATGCCCCATCTTCTGACCTCTGCAGGGATTGCACATACATAGAGACAAACCACTCATACATGTTAAATAAATAATAAACACTCATATACATTAAATAAATAAATAGAATATTATAAAAAAGGGGGGCTGGAGAGATGGCTCAGTGGTTAAAAGTAAATACTGTTCAATTCCCAGCACCTACATCAGGTACTCATAACCACCTACAACTCCTGCTCAAAGAAATCTGTGGGTACTACAGTCACATGGACAAACCCACATATGTATGAACATAATTTTTAAAATAATAAAATACAAAGAATATTGTAAAAATTTAAAGAGGGAGCTGGAGAGATGGATGGCTCAGCAGTTAAGAACACTGGCTGCTCTTGCAGAGAACCCAAGTTTGGTTCCCAGTATCCACATGGTAGCTAACAACCATTAATAAATCTAGTTCCATGGGATCCATTGCCATCTTCTGACCTCCTTGGGCATTGCATGAAACAAGTGCCCTTAACATACATGAAGAAATACACTCATACACATAAAATAAAAATAATAAATAAAATTAAAGGGATAAAATAATGTAGTTTTGTATAGCGCATATTGTACAAAATAGTGGATTTCATTCTGACATTTTCACACATCCAAATGATGTACTTTGATCATATTTACACTCCTCCATTACTCTCTATTATTCTTCCTTTCCCTTACTCTGGTCTCCTTCCTCTTCTGTAATAGTTCCCCTTTGACTTTCATGTTGGCCTTATTTTTACTCTAGATTGCTTATATGATAGAACACACAATATACCTCTTTTTCTAAAAAACTGACTTATTTCACTTACCACATTGATTTCCAGTTCCACTCATTTTCCTTCAAAAGAAAGGTGGTTTTATTCATCTTTGTGGCTAAATACACACTCCATTGTGCATACACATTAATTCATCTGTTGACAGATACCTAGGTTAGTTCCATATCTTGGTTATCACAGATAGTACAACAATAAACATAAATATGATGATATCTCTATACTTATTTTTATTGTTATGTAGAAATGATAAGAAATAAAGAGGCAGGATATCAGATGGATTATTTGTTTGGATGTTGAAACCAATAAGAATTATGACAGAAATAGTGTTAGAGTGACTGTGAGCCAGAAGCTAAAATTATCAAGGAATGAAAAGGAGTGTCCTTAGGGAGCCAAAAATGACTGCAATAGGAAACGTGATGAGGTGGGCCTGATGATATGTGATGTAAAATGGGATTTTTGTACAGGAAAAGGGAGAATAGCCTGTGAGTAGCTCTGTGGGATAAGAAAGGACACTTACCAAGTCTGATGTTTGAAGGTATCAAAGAAAATGAGTTTTTGTCTAAAAGGGCAATAGTAAAAGTAGAAGCCTCACAGAGGTGCCGAGTTTCAGTTTAAATAAGATAAAGGGATGAAGACAGCTTCTGCAAAGTGATCAGTGATATGAGGATTTGGGTGATAACTACCCAGGAGTCCCATAGGGCTCAGTAGAAAGGGTAGGGTTTCAGGAGTTAGGAGGGGTAAACACTTAGATTCCATCTTCACTCATTATTCTCTCTTTTGTGTACATCTTCATTTCACTTACCTCTCTCCACTTCAACTGCCTTGCATGGCTTAAACCACAATGCCGGTTAAATCCAGTTCTTTGCTTTTTACATGCCTATAAAACTACCTCATTTATTATGTTTTAAATTTATGATTATAAAACTCAAGTTGACCTTTAATGTTGCCTGGCAATCATACTAAAATTGTTTGGTCATTGTCCCTCAGTTTCACCTTCTCCCAGATGACTATTCTATATCTTTAATCTCCTGCATGTTCAGTTTGTCCTTCCACAATCTTTGCTTCTTATTTCACTGAGAAAACAGTCAGAAAAGGACTGTCTTCATCATAGCTACCCACTACCTCTATGTAGTAGTATCCATATACTCTTTCTCAGTACCTTAAAGAGCTAGTGGTTGGTATCTGTCTTGTGTCATAGCAGCTTTCCTCTCTTTTATATTAAAGTTTCTTTTTATTTCTCCCATCTTAAAAATAATACTGCATTCACTTTCCCTTCTAATTATTGCCTTCACATAAACTTAATAGAAAGACTTCTTGAAGCAATTTTCTATATCTTATTGGTAATTTTTCTTTTTCTTTTCTGTTTTCTTAACTCATACCAGCCCTGTTTCTGCCCCTATAATTCTGTGAGTAGAGACAGAAGTCTGGGCAGTTAATAGTGACATCCATTTCTGCTGTTTCTCGGTACTAATGTTCAGGAAATGAGTTGGTCAGTTTCTTCTTCTTGAAATACTTCATTTGGCTTCTAAGACACTTGTCAAAAAATTAGAAAGGGAGTAAGATTTTACCTCATTTCTGCAGTGATGTTCTCTTGCTAAAACATTCAGATTAACCTGCCACAGGTTCAAGAATATAAGGAGACGTGAAACTTTTAATCAGAGCTGAAAGAGTTTACTCGAGCTCCTATCTCTGTAGCTACTTCTCAAACTCTTCTGCTGGTTCTTCTTCCCCAAACTCTGGATATATACTATTTAGTACTGTGGCTACCAGCTACATGTAGCCATTTTAATTAATCAGTTGCATTGGCTGTATCTCAAATGTGAGTACTGGTTACCTACTATTGAATAGCACAGGTATAAAATATTTTACCATCACAAAGTTCTATCGGGCACCATTGCTCTGCATGTTTGAGTTCCACAGAGCTAAGCCTTTGCATATTTCTTTATTTCTGTAATCCTTGCCTTAGTGTTTTTATCTAGTATTATACCTTTAAATATGAATCTCCAATTTCCAACCCAGATGCCTCCCCTAAACTCCAACCTCAATTCTCTTTAGCCTTTGGACACCTTTTTACATGATTAATAAGCATACCAAAAATTCCTATATCCAGTATGGACCCACTGATCTTACTTGCCTCAACCCTTCCTTTCTCAACCAACAGATCTTTCTTTCTGTAGTCTTCCTAGCTCAGTTAACATCACTTCACATTTTCAGTTGTTCAAGGAAAACAAAACAAAAAATTTTAGAAATCTTTGACTCATTCTTGATCTCCTTTTCCACAAAACCTACACATCTTACTGTCTCCATTTTCAGAAAATATCCAGGTTCTGACCTTTCTCACTCTTTTCCTTCTACTCTTGCCCAAGCCAGCATCATTTTGGCCTAAATTTTTCCAAAAGCCCACTTTCTGGTCTCCTTTTTGATTCCTGTCCTTTGTAGTTTATTGTCATCAGAATTCCCAGGGCTGTCTTGTTAAACAGTGAGTCGCATCATGTTATCTCTCTGCTCACAACTCATCAGTAGCTTCCCATCTCAAGTAAGAATCATAGTCTCAACACACTAGTATTATAAGTCTTGTTAAAAAGTTCAAAACATGGAACTAGCGAGGTGACATAGTGGTTAAGAGCACCCTCCCTTGCAGAGACCCTGGATTTGGTTCCCAGCACCAATATGGTGGCTAAAACCGTCTCTAACTCCAGTTCCAGAGGATTTGTCACCCTTTTCTGACCTTCAGCAGCATTGTATGCATGTGGTGCACTTACACACATGCAGGCAAACAGTCATACAATTTTTTTTTAATTAAAATTTGGAGCTGGAGAGATGACTAAACAGTTCAGAGCACTGGCTGCTCTTGCAGAGGACCTGGGTTCAGTTCCCAGCACCCCCATGGTGGCTTACAACTACTTATAACTCCAATTCCATGGAATCCAGCGCCTTCTTCTGGCCTCTGTGGGCATTGCATGACACAGGTTCACTTACATACATGCAGACAAAACATACACATAAATAAAAATAAATAATTTTTACAAAATTTTCAAAACGTGCCCCTATTTTAAAGCCCTTTCATTTAATGTTTTTTTCTGCTTTCTTCCTCTGTGACCTATCCTTGACACACACATAATATTTTTGTCTCATCTAAACTTACTGAAGAGAACCAGGCTAGTTGTCTCATACAGCTATCTATATTGTGCATATCTGCATCCTAACAGTACAAATTTGTTTCTCTATGTCCTGTATTTACTGTCATTAGATCTATATGAAATGTTATTGTTAAGAAAATTCCATAGATGGAATATAATCTTCATACCTTCCCCCATATGGGAAGATATGCGGTGCCTGATTGCCACACCATTAATAATGCTAAGATTAATTAATGTGTGAAGGTAGTTACTTTCAGAAGTCTCCATTATAAATATATGCTTTCAGGTGCCTTGTTAGCACAGTACGTAGCTTATCAGTCTCATAAATGTATATTTTCCCTTCTTGATTATTAAATGAGCAGAAGGGTAAATGTTTTTATGTATTCATGTGTGTTAGTGCAGCATGTGTGTGTAGCCCCTGTGAAGGTCAAAAGAAGATGTTGAATCCCCTGGAACTAGAGTTAAAGACAATTGTAAGCCACCAGATGAGTGCTGGGAACTGAGTCCAGGTCTTCTGTAAAAATAGCCAGTGCTTTTAACAACTGAGAAATCTCTTTAACCCTCATACAAATTTTTATTTCCATTTATCTTTATGTGTATAAGTGTTTTGCCTGCATGTATATAAGTGTACCCATGATGTTCAGTACCCTTAGAGATCAGAAGAGGGTGTCAGATCCCCTGGAATGAGTTTCAGACAGTTGTTAGCTGCCATGTGGATGGTGGGAACCAAACCCAGGTCCTCTGCAAGAGTAGACAGTGCTCTTAATTGCTGAGCCATCTCTTCAACCCCTGTAAATGTTATTTTTTTAACCCTGTAATTTTAAGAATAAATTTTAACTGAGGAACTACATTGTTTTGAGATCTTATATCTAAAAAAATAAAAAACAAACTGTTCCTGTTACATTAGGAAATGCAGTTTCCAAGGGAACTCTGACAAACACAGTTTAACCTACAAAGCCTACATAAACTCTTAGGAAGTGGAAGCCTAGCAAAAACAAATAAGGTCTTATGTAGCCACTTAGAAGAAAAATTCTATGCACTTTGTATTAGAGTATCATTTGAGCCTCTCTGACACTTCCTTAGAAAGCTGTGATTGTGAGTGATCTAATATTAGAGCAAGGCCCTTTTTTTCCGTGATTGTGAGTGATCATTAGAACAAAACTTTTTCCCCAGAAGTCCATCCACTGTTTTAAGTTGTCTGAGTACTTTCTCTGACATTGTTTATTCTAAAGACATGAAAATTTAAAATTAGTTTGTTTTTAGTATTTCTATTGAGTTTTGGGGCATTTCATATAGTAGTTCATAATTAAATTTAGACTCCCCCTCCCACATCTATGTCCCCACATACTGCCCCCACCACCACTGGACTTCATGTATTCTCTCATGGTAAGTCCTTTCTGGTCAAGCATTTGTACCCAGATGTCCTTCGGTACAAGTTCATCCACTGGAGTCTAGTCAGCCTATCTAGAAATCTTAAGGAAGATCCACTCACCCTCACCCAGCAGTAAAAAGTTGCCAACAGTTCCCAAGCTAGGACCAAGCTGCTTCCCATTTTTCTCACTGCACAGTGGGCCCTTGTCTGATTGAGTTGGTGTGGAACTTGTGCACAATGCCACCATTGCTGCAAGTTCACATGAACAAGCTTCCAGTGTCTTGAAAGCCTGTTTCCCTATGTTCATGGACCAACCCTGGCTCTTAAAGTCTTTTCCTCCCCTCTTCTGCAATGGTCCCTGAGCTGTGGGTGAATGAGGTTTAATACAGGAGTCCTATCCAGGGGCCCACACTCTGAAGTCTCTTATTCTTTAAAACTTAGCCAATTGTGGCCTTCTGTGTTCATCGCACTCTGTCATATAAGGAAGTTTCGCTGATGGAGAGTTGAAGGATACGCTAGTATTCTCTCCACCCCCTGTTCTGCTATGTTTCATGAGCTGTAGGTGCAGAGGTCCCACTGTAGATATGTAACCTAGGGCTGAGTATCTCTCAGACATACATTCTCTGTGTGTAATAGCCTCCATCTATTGCATAAAGAAGCTTCTTTGATAAATGGTGTACAGTGAACTTCTCTAAATATAAGGATCCATATTTAGCATATAGTAAGAAATTTCATTTGTCTGGGAATATGACAGAGATACGGTTTTCTCTAGGATCTGTGACCTCATTAGCCATGTATATTTTACTTTAATTACAGTGCCACTCATGTGTTCCCTCCAATTCTGAGGGCTTTAAGTTCAATTAGATAACTGTTGATTACCCCCCAGATAACAGTGCCACTGTTGCACCAGTAAAGGTAATTTGCTGTGCTGGTCATTGTGGTTATTAAACTTTAGAGCTAGTTGAATCATTGATTGATTTTTCTCCCTTGGTAACTTGCATAGTATCCTCTAGAACTGTAAGAGTTATTCTTCAGGAAGAGGGTTTCCAGATCAGTTACAGCTCCACTGTTCGAAGTCCTGTGTCCAAAGTATGTCCTGTCTTCAGCAGTAGGGACTTACCTTCAAGTTCTGGGAGATAACCAAGGGCTCCAGCAATAGCCTGTGTAATTTTCAGAGTCTTGGACTACTCTGAGCCACAGCTTGAAGGGAGATCTCTCCTGTCTGGCATTGTGTACCTTGTCATACATCCCCCAGATATATACATATACTAATGTTCAGATACCATATATCTATTTCTCAGGGGGTTCCTGAGCCAACACATTTCTCTCTGGTTTCCCATATCACTCAAACTCCATCTCTCCTCTCTCTTGCCCCGTCCAGTTTCCTTCCTCACTCACCATTAAATTATTTAATTTATTGTTGCTGTCTCCCAGCTGGCTTAGAATTCACCATAGAGACTAAACCAGCCTCAATCTCACAGAAATCCACCCGCCTCTGCCTCTCGAATGCTAAGACTAAAGACTGCACCACCACACCCAACTTAAAATTACTTGGTTTTTAGGGCATTGGTTTTTTTTGTTTGTTTGTTTGCTTCCATTTTGGAAATTCTTCTTCATCTACAAAGAATTAAAGATTTGAACATAATTTATCTATATGTAAAAGACTAAATTCTCCTGAGCTTCCATACCTTACTTCTTTTCACCTTTACAGTATTGAGAATGCTGCCACAGTGGGGTGAACTCGATCATTTGCTTGCTACCTGGTTTTTAAATGTTTTTATTTATTGTGTATGTGCATTTGAGTGTAGTATGCATATACCATGGGATGAATGTGGAGGTCAGAGGAGCACTTTGTGAAGAGGGGTCTCTCCTGCCACATTTTGGGACCTGGAACTCAAACTTAGGTTGTCAAGCATGCATTTAAGCACCTCTACCTGCTGAGCCATCTCCATTTTATCCTGTAGCCTAGTGTACCTTCATAGAGAATTTAATAAATAAATTAGTGTAATACATGCTAGATACTATACTGCATACATGCTACATACATGTATACTACTATATACATGATATAGTAGAATATGTACAAGTTGTATGTATGATAGTTAATTTTAATTTTTATGGAAGATGGTATCTGTATTAATTAAGGAAACAAGTTAAAATCTCACTTGTTTTTAAAAAGTATACAAAAAATCCTCATGTCTATATGTATATATAAGCAGGATATTTGCTAGGCAGGTGTGGAAGCATATTCCTGTAATCCCAGCACTCCCAGCATTCTGGGACAAGAGAATCACTCTTTTGAGGCCAGCATGGGCTACATAGTGAGACCATATACCTTGAAAAAAAAAAAAAGCTGTCTTTTGATACTGTCTCTTGATGTGCTTTTTGTTTGTTTGGTTTAGTTTTTGTCTATCTGTCTTAATATCTTTGTAATTACTTTTAAAAGATTAAAATTGTTATTTAAAGGACTGGAAAAATGGCTTAGTGGTGAAGAGTGCTTGCTGCTCTTCTAGAGGACTAGACTGCAGTTACCATAACCTATGTCTGGTGGCTCAAAACTGCCTATAACTCCAACTCCAGAGGATCTGACACTCTACTGACCTCCACAGGCACCCGCATACCTTCTCTCCCTTCTCTCTCTCTCTCTCTCTCTCTCTCTCTCTCTCTGTTATCTCTCTCATAAATAAAAATAAAATATTTTTAAAACTGCTGTTTAAAACAAAACCAGAGGCAGAGCATTTTTTTCATATCCAAGCCACATTAAAGGTAGTTTGAGGCTCCTTGCCAGTTTATTGCCACCCCATACCATTCCTTTTTAAAACTTCTTTTTTACCGATTCTTTGACAGTTTCATCCAATGTCTTTTGATCATATTCAGACCCTCTCCCCCATCTCCACCCATACTTTACTATCCCCGCCCCTAATACTGGTCTTTAGGATTCTTTTAGCATCCCATTCAGACAAAATTTGCCAACCTTTGCTTCTGTTTCTTCTATTTCAGACTTGCCCACCTGGCTTTGAATATGTTCATTGTTCATTTGTACCAAAATTAACTTGTCAGGAAAGAAAAGGATGCTATAAAAACTATGTCCTAAAAGGAACTATCACTAAAATCTGATCTTCACCAGGGCCGAGAAGGGAATCAGTAAATATGTATTAAATTGGAGCCTGTTGTTTTTTTCTCTCGTTTCATTTTTTTTTTCATTTCCTTTTCAGTGTGCTTTTAAAAATTAAGTTTAAGATTTTTTTTTTTTTTTTTTTTTTTAGTGACTGGGTATACTTTACTGGTAAAGTGATTGCCTAGTATTTACAAGGTTCTGGGTTTGATCCCTGCACCATTTAAAAGGAAAAAAAAAATCTCTTTTTAACTTTCACCAGAATTTTTACTTGCATAGGACTACATTCAGATCTTGTTCATGTTTTGTAATCATGGGGTTTTTTTTGTGTGTGTAAGCCCTATGTTCTGTGACTTTTCCTGAGGAGATGGGAACATATTTGTTCACCCCAGTTAGGCCACCAACTACAGACCAAAGACACAAGTCTAGCTTAGTGAACCAGTATATTTACTGGGGGTATTTTCAGGATCATGGATGACTCAAAGGTAGCTACATCACTGAAAAACCAACCCCAACCAAGCACTGACTCACAAAAGCTGCTCCCTTGGAGCTCACTGGAAGACTGGCAAGCAACTTGGTAGGTTGTAGAGTCTTTTCTTTGTAGCAGTTATTACTGCTTATATAAAGAGCCTTGTAAATCTTACAAGTTTCAGGAGCTTCCTAAAAGTTGTAAGTTTTGTTTACTTCTTCAGCCTTTTGAGTTTTTTTTTCTTCCTGAATCTTAAGGAACCTCCCCCAAGGAGAGAATTGTTTTAGTTTAGATGAAGTAGCTGCATTACACCCTGAGCTGTCTTCATTTATCATTTATACCCTCTCTGTGTCCCATCTTCCTGTCTTGAGTCTGCAGAAGCCTTCTCCCTCATTGGTTTGCCTAGACTTTGCTTCCCAGATTTTGCTCTCCACTGTAGAACATACAATGATAGACCTATATAAATCTGACTTTGACTTCCCTCCACTCCTTAAATGTTGGCAACTTAACCCTTCAGTAATACTAGTTGATGTGTGGCTCCCATACATCCCACACTACCTTCTGTTTTGCACCAATTACTCAACAAACATTTCTCCTTTCCTCTAGCCAACGGCTTATACTCTACTCCAGGACTGGCATAGCAGTCCCTGTTTGGAGGATGCCTTCCTTGACCTAAAGGTTAGGTATCCTCCATGTCTTCCAAATCACTCTTTGATAGGTATGAGGCATTTTATAGAATTTGAGGTTGTACATCTTGATGAATATCTGATCTCTAGTAACACTCAAATGTTTATTAAATTTAAACAGTAAAATTAAATGTTATTATAAACTGTCCCTTTGATATTTACTGTCTGTTTTTGTATAATATCTGAGATAAGAAAAGCATTTCCAAAAGGAAAATAGTCTATCCTACCACCTTGAATACACCCTGCTAAGCAGGTTTGGGCATGGTTAGTACTCAGATGGAACAAAACAAAAATAAATATTGCCAGAAAAAGATAACTATTTTTGATATTTCCAAATATATAACAGTGATTTTTGTGTAGTGAGGGAAATTTAATCCAGTGTCTCACACATGCTTTGTAAATCCTCTACCACTCTAGCTATATCCCTAGCTCGAGTGTTTGTTTTTATAAAATGATAAAAGTTTAATCCCAAATTTTCTTTCTGGAGCCAGTAACTTTACAAATGACGTGCACTAAAAATGCATAGTTAGAGCTGGGAATAGTGGCCCACGCCTTTAATCTTAGCACTCAAGAGGCAGAGGTAGGTGGATCTCTGTGTGTTGATCTGATCTACGTGCCGAGTTCCAGGCCAACTGGGACTGCATAGTGAGACCCTGTCTCAAACAAACAAAAGCAAAAATAAATAGCCACTTCATTAAACTTCCCACATTAAATCATAACTGGTAAAAAACAACTTTTTTTAATTCAAAGCAAGAAAAACAAACTCTACTTTTCTCCCATTCTCTAGACCCCAGAGCCATCTTGCATCCTGTTTTCCCAGAAAAGCAGGTGGGATCACCATGAGAAAGAGACATGACCCAGGCTATCAGATTGGGTCAGTGTGTTAGGATCTTTGCATTGCCCATCTAATGCTTTTTGTTCAGCCACACTTCTATTTTTCCACTGGAATACAAATAAGAGTAACTTTTTAAGCACTCCCTAACTCCTGTGTGCTCAAATTGGGTCATCTACTGACACATTCTTATGTTAACTGTTTATATGTCTCTCATTGATAAATTATTTTTAAACTCAAAGCATTAATTGTTCTTCTATACTCATATATACTTTTTCTTGGAACAAATAAAATCTCTTGTGAAAAGATTTCCCTTTCTCAATTTATTTTCTCAATTACTTTTCCATGAACACAATCAATAAAATTCCAGGTCTCTTCACCCATAGCCCCAAGTAGTTCTATGGTGCCTATTTTGTATTTTTTCAAACTGTTCTTTTGGAAGGAGTTTCCATACTTAGTCATCAACCAAAGATTGTCTGTGTTTTCCAGGCAAAGCAATAATTTTATTATTTTTAAGTGACTCATTACTTCTGAATCATCATGCCCTCTCTACTTTCTTAAATAAAATGTTTAAAATTTCTTTTCTATAATTTATTCTGTTCAGAGCTTTCAAATAGATGACCTATTTGAGTGATAAGGAAATTCAACCAGTTCCTCTCTGTGTCTGAAGTTTATGTTGGTCATTTCTTCTTGAACCCTTTCACTCAGCAAGATAAACAATGGAATTTCTTTACTCCATGTTCTGTGGTGCAGATGTTTCCTGAAGTGGAACAATATGTGTAGCACCTTTCTCTGTTTTCCATCCTTACATTTATGGTGCCCAAGATTGTATTAACTTCCTAGATTCCTTCATGAAATAAAATAGAAACATCTTTAAAAGTAAAGCTCTAATGTTTGTCGGTACAAAGAATCTTTGTAATTCATTATATTGGGAGAATTAAACAATCTTCCTCTCTAATTCTGTAATACATTTGGCCATTTTTCTACCTGCCCTTTGAAAAGTCATTCAGCCTTCCTCCTTAAATCTTTCTCCTTGCCTTAAATATACCAGCCTTTCTTAAAGTTTCCTCCTTTACCCTTTTCTCATCCTATGCATACTCAATTCATCCACTCTTCTGGTTTTAAAACCATTGTCTGGTTTACTCCCAAATCTTTTTCTTCAACTCATCTCTTTACTGCCAAGTATATTCAGCTACATAAGTGTCCTCTGAAGATGTCACTAAAATAACCCATGCCTGAAAGTCAAGTTCATTTTCCCTGCATCATTGATTCCCAGTTAGCCCACTCTCATTTTCACATTTCTCTAAATTTCATTTTTAATTTTTAGAACTTGCTACAAATGTTATTTGGATATTTCATATTTATACTGTCAATTCCAAATGATTTTTTAAAAATAAAAATTTCTATTTCTAACTGGGCATACTCCTTGGAGTCAGCCACTGTCAGCTTTTCCTGTGTTATTCTTCCTATTTATCTTCATATATTTAGGTGCATCTTTATTTATAATTCATCATTCATTAGTTTTAAGCATTCAGTATGACTTTCAGCTCTCAAATTTCACATTAACAAAATAAAGAATAAAAGTTACGTTCAGCTCAGTAGATACAGAAAATATATTTAACAAAATCAAACACATACCAGGATTTATAAAATTCCCAGCAAACAAGAATGAGTTTCTCACCTTTTGATGAGTATCTTCAAAGAACCTACAGTTGTCATCATACTTTATAGTGAAAGACTAAATACTTTTTCCCAAAGATCAGTTACAAGGCAGGGATTTCTAAATGTACTACTCCTCTTCAGTAATGTTCTAGAGATCCTAACTGGTAAGACAGTAAGGCATTAAGATTGGAAAGGAAAAATTAAACCTGTGTCTGTTCTTTAACATTGATTATCCATATAGAAAATAACAAGGAGTTTACCAAAAACTTTAAAGTAAGTGGACTTAGAAAAATGGCATGTGGAAAGGTCAGTTAACTGTATTTCTATGTACCAGCAACCAACAATATTAAAAAAAAAAAAAAAAAAAGAGTAACATTTGAATTAGCATTTAAATTATTTGATGAAAAGGGGCCTGGAGAGATGGCTCAGTGATTAAGAACACTAACTGGTCTTGCAGAAGATCTGGGATTGATACCCAGCACCCACATGGTGCCTAACAACTGTCTGTTAACTCCAGTTCCAGCAGATCTGACACCCTCTTCTGGCCTCCACAGGCATTGCATACATGAGATGCACTGACATATTTGCAGACAAAACATACACATAAAAGAAAAGTAAATAAAATTTGTTTATTATTTGGGGATAAATTTGATTTGGAGATAAGTTTTACAAACATTTCTAAGAAGAAACATCTAAATAAGTGGATTTGTATACCGTGCCTGTAGTTTAGAGACCAGACATCATTCAGATCTACGTGGTCACCAAATGGAGATTTAGATTTAAAGAAATTGCAATCACAGTCATTGCAGGGTTTGTGAAAAAATTGCTGACTCCACTATTTTAAGTGGAGTACAGAGGACCTAGGAGAACTACAGTGATTCTGGAGAGGAGAATTAGAGGTTACAGCCAGAGCCAGCCACATAGTAAAACCCTGTCTCAAAAAAAGAAATTAGAATTGTAAGAGCCAGAGGAGGAGGTGTTTGACCCCATGGAAACAAAGAGTCTTATAGGCTCCTGGAACCCTACTCATAGGAATCTACAGCAGTGGTGACAGCATGCACAAGACCAATGCAAATTCAAGCAAACAAAAACCCAGCATAGAACTGGAGAAATGGGCAGCAGGCCAATCTTAACTGAAGAACTATTGGCAGCTGATTACTAATGGGTGAGGGAGAGCCGATCTTCTTTAAGGGAGTGACTCCATAGGCTGACTAGACCCCAGTGAATGAACTTGCACTGAGGGAATTCTGGGTTCACTTGACTCCATAGGCCTTAACATAAATGACAGAATGCATGAAATCTAATGGGGCGGAGAGCTATGGAGGATTTGAATGAGGGGTGGTATAAAAATGATTAATATATTTTGTATGAAATGCACAAAATTCAGTAAAAATACTTTGAAGAAAAAAAAATCTAAAAAAGAAAAACTGAAAAAAGAGGGTATTAATTGCTATTTTAAGAGTTACTATAAAGCTACTATAATTAAGGCAAAATACTATTAGCTTATATGTATAAAAGAATAGAGATTTCATGCCAGGCCTACTGGCACAGACCCAGCTACTCAGAAGACTCAGGTAGGAGGATCTCAAGTTCAAGACCTCTATGGGTTATGCAGTGAGTTCAAGGCTAGGCTGGGCAACTTAGTGAGACCTTGTCTCAAAATACAGGAAAAAGGGGGCTGATACAACTCAATGGCAAAGTGCTTGCTCCTAGCATGTACAAGGCCTAGATTCAGTCCTTAGAACCACACAAAAAGTGATTCCATATTAAACACTATATATATAGTTGTTTTCTTCATCAAAGACACATAATTCAATGGGAACAAAATAGCCTTTTTTTTTCTTGTGCTAAGAATTGACTCCCTTGCCTTGTACACTAGCAGGCACTGTAGGGAGCTATACACTTAGCCCCAGGAGTCAATCTTTTGAACAAATGGAGCTGAATGATCTTCAAACTCAACCTTTATAGTACACATAAAAATTAATTCAAAATTTATCACTTACCTAGACACAAAAACTAAAACTACAAAACTGCAACAGCAAAAAAGTTCAGAGAGGGACTGGAGAGATGGCTTAGTGGTTAAGAGCACTAGCTACTCTTGGAAAGGACTGAGGTCCAATTCCCAGCACCCACATGGCAGGTAAGAACCATTTGTAACTCCAGTTCCAGGATATCCGACACCCTCTTCTGACCTCCATGGGCAGTGCATGACACAGGTGCACTTACATGCAGGCAGTACACATAAAATAAAAATAATCTTTTTAATTCAAAGAGAGATCTTTATGAATATAGGATAGGCAAAGATCTTAAGATATAGGTATATTAATTATAAAAGGAAAATTAATTGAATTGATAAAAATTAGTAGAGGGATTGTACACAGTGTTAGGGTTGGTGGTCTGGAGTTCTGATAAGCTTCATAACATATTCCAAGAATCTTAGCCAGTAATTTATGTGACCCTAACATTAAATCCTTTCTCATTGTTTCTTTTACATTTGCCACCAACCTTGCTTTTCAAGTACTATTTTTTGTGAAAATTTTTATGATTTTCCTTCTACTTTGAAGTTTTCTTGCCTTTACATTTATTTTGATTAAAGTTGATAGAGGCAATTTTATTTTTTGTTGGCTTTTAAAAGAAGTCTATGAGGGCCAGCAAGATGGTTCAATGGGTAAAGATGCTTGACAATACAAGTTTGCTCTTGGAATCTACATAAAAGTGGAAGGAGAGAACTGACTCCATAATGTTGATCTGACTCCACCTGGTACACACACACACACACACACACACACACACACACACAATAATAATAATAATAATAATAAATAAATGCAAAAACCTAGAAAATTACTAATCTATCCCATGAATCTCCACTAATATGCAGTAAAATATTGGTAGTCCAGAGTAAAAATTAAAACAAAGCTTATTGAATAAGCAGGATCCCAAGAGATCATGAATAGACAACTAAAAGATTTCTTGACGTTTTTTTCCTTTGCTCCTTCCTGTTTAACATGGTTAAATCAGCTACCTCATATTTCTCCTATAAGTATTTATTACTCTCATTCTTAGTATTTTTCTACTGTTCTTTTGGGTTTGGGCCTTTATGAAAAGCCTTGATTTAATCCATCCATTTAAAATTTCCTCTTCTTTGTTAGTCTTGCTGTTATTTCAGGATCTGCCCTTACTTTTACCTGTTTGTAGTCCTATTCCTCCTTAGTTTCATTAGTATTTCAAATTTTTATGTCATTCTAGATCCCCTAATTACCCTTCTTTCACCAAAACTTAATAGTTAATTTTGCCTTTGATTTCACTGACAAGAACTGAAGTTGTAATAGAAAGAAATCTCTTAACTACTTTCTCTTCTATTTATAGATCCCAGTGGTTCTGCTTTTGTTTGGTTTGGGTTCGGTAGGTAGATTGGTTGGTTGTTTTTGTTTTTGTTGTTTGGAGGGGGATTTGTTTTGTTCTTTTTGAGATGGGGAGGTGGGGTCTCCCTGTAACCCCAGCTGACCCTGGATGTAATCATGTAGACCAGGCTGGCCTTGATCTCAAGAGATCCACCTTCCTCCTCCCCCCGTGTGGTGGGATTAAAGGCATGTACCTCCACCATCCCCTTTTCATCCTGTTTCATTAAGAAAGAAATTCATTATCTTCTGAAGCTAATTAGCCTTTACCAGGGCATTGACTACTAGTTCTTGCCTTTTTTGAGTGTCTACTTAAGCTGCAAAAACTGAGTATCTTCTAGCCTTTAACAGAAAAAATCAATAGTCTTATTTTTCTTGTAGCTATCATTCATAACCCTCCTTTTCTAACAACAAAACTAATTAACAAGGAAGTCTTCTTACACCACACCTTTGATCCCAAGTCCCCCAAACTGCCTTTGCTAAGGTTACCAACACCTTTCACATTCACAGATCTAATGGGTAGTTTCTATTTGTCTTTGACCTCTGAGAACATTAAATGCTGGTGATGTCCATTTTGAAAGTCCCTCCTTCAGTTTTTTAATACTGCTTTCTCCTAGTTTCTTCCTCCCTCCCTCTGTCTCTCTTGGCTTTTGTTCATTTTCTTGTTTCTTTTTTTGTTCCATTTTATTTACGGGGGGGGTGGGCATGCCATGGCACACATGTGATAGTCAGAGGACAACTTACAGGACTCACTTCTCTTCTTTCCACCATATGGGTCCCAGAGATAGAACTTAGGTCATCAGGCTTGGTGTTACATAAGAACCCTAACCTGCTAAGCCATCCTATGAACGCTGAGTTTGTTTTTTTGAGACAGTGTCCCAAGTAGGTCTCAAATTTGATAAATAGCCAAGGCTAGTCTTGAACTCCTGATCCTCCTGCTTCCACTGCCCAAATACTGGGATTCCAGGTACACACTACTATGCTTGACTTCTCTTTTCATTGTTACCTTTCTGTCTTTTTTGTTTTGACCTTCTCTAAGGTTTCTTTTTCTCTTAGAGTTTACACGTTCCCCAAATGTGTAAATGATCCCCAACCGTCCTTGTGTTACATGCTCACTCTGAGGAACTTCTCTGAGCTACATCTCCACCTCAGATCTTTCTACTGTCTGTTTTCACATTTATTCAGTCGTCACCTTTGGTAGCTCTGCAGGTACCTCCTCATATAACACATTCACAATGAAACCTTCTTTTATCTTTTCTGTGACCACCTACAAAACAAGCAAAGCCTGCCTTAAGAATAACAATACTAGTCTCTGAGTACCTAAGCCATAAAGCCAGGATTCAATTCTCTCACTTTCTCTTTTCTTCCTCCCTGTCTAATCAATGTCTTCCTTTTCATTACCTCTGCTTTAGATTGTGGTTTAGATTCTCACCACTTATTACATGGATTATTATAGGAATCTTCTAATATTTCATGCCTCCAGTCTGATCCTCATCTATAACCTTCACTTACCTGCTTGAATAATCTTTCTAAAATAGTCTCAAATTATTCCCAGCCTAAAAGTCTGTTTTTCCTGTAGCTTTCAGAATAAAGTTCAGACTCCTGGGGCTGGAGAGATGGCTCAGTAGTTAAGAGCACTGGCTGTTCTTGCAGAAGACCTGGGTTCAATCCCCAACACCCAAATAGTGGCTAACAAGCATCAATAGCTCCAGTTCCCGGGGTATCTGATGCCCTCTTCTGACCTCCATGGGCATTGCATGACACAAGTAAACGTACATACATGCAGGCAACCCACTCATACACATAAAATAAAAATAAAAATTTTTTAAAAAGCTCAGACTCCTTACCTCAGTACACAGGCAGCCTGTGCTATGGTCCTACTGTTCCTGGTTTCCCCTTCTTGCTATCTCTACCTCCCCCTAGTTAAACCAGCTGGAATCGTCTGTACTTCTAGACTCACTGGGCCCTATTTTGCCTCAGAGTCTACTTTCTTCTGCTTTGAGTATTCTTTAATCCTTCCTTTTCATTTAACTCTCATTGATCCTTCAAAAGTGTGCATATGTAACATGTAGACAGTGCTATTTTAGACATCCTTTTTTGACATTTCAGTCTGATTTAGATGGTCTCTCAAAATGGACAGGACATGACAAAATGCTTCGCAAATAAACAATGACAAAGTGTCTCATAAGTAAATGAAAAGATATTCAGGCCCACCAGTGATCAAGAAAACTCAGATTAACGCAATATACTTCTTTATTTTTTCATTTATCAAATTAACACACATGTAGATAACATTCCAGGAATACAGAATGAATACATGTCTCCTATAATGATAATAGAAATAAATTTGTCATTTTTCTGGAAAAGAGATTGACCATATATTTAAGGATCTTTAAAACATTTTTGGTGACTGGTTCAGTCATAGAGTGCTTACTTCATATGGCTCAATCTCGACTACTGCCACCCCATCCCACCCCAAAAAAACCTTTGAGTCAACAGTTTACCACTTGGAAAATATTTTAAGAAAATTGCTAGAAAGCAACATAAAGTGATATATGAATATATAGATAGGTATAGATATGCATATACATATATCAGAAGTTTACTACTTGTTTAAAAACAAAAATAATAAATAACCAAAATTTTAGCAAGAACCTATGACTAAATATATAATCCAAATGATGTAATTTTGCATAGCTATTAAAAATCACCTAGATCTATCTTGATATGGAAAATACACTTGTAAGATAAAGCAAGTTATATACTTAATATCATCCACATTTTATAAAAATACATTTATAATTTTTAACCATTTTATGTTTGTATACATATTTGCTTAAAATAAGTGAATTTCTAAGTCAAGTTCAGGTAACTGAATGGTACCTTTTAAATAGTGTGCATTTTCTAGGCCCAGAATATGCTGCAAACATAGACTGAAAATGGAAAATAACATATCTCTAAACACAGGCTTAGTGGTCAGGCATGATGTTTCTGGCCTGTAATCCCAGCACTTGGGTGGCAGAGTTAGGTGGATCTCTGTAAGTTCAAGGCTAGCCTGGTCTACATAACAAGTTCCAAACCAGCCAGGCCTAGATGTAAGATTCTGTCTCAAAAAAAGGACAGGCTTAGAAATTCTAAGCTTGGGCCTAGAGAGATGGCGCAGTGGTTAAGAACACTGGCTGTTCTTTCAGAAGACCCAGTTTCAATGCCAGCACCTACATGGCAGCTAACAACCATCTATAACTTCAGTTCCAGGCAATCTAATGCCCTCATCTGTCTTCCACAGGCACTGCACAACATGGGTACACTTACATACATCCAGACATAACACTCATACACATAAAATAAAATTAAATAAATAAAAGAAAAAAGAAATTCTAAGCCAGTAGTTTCAGATGTTTCCTTTCTCTGGCAGTAGAGATGATTCATACTGCCTGATAAGCCCTCATTCACAAGTACAGCTAAAAGAATAGGGTACTGACCACCAAAAAAAGCCCAGTCCACTTTGTGTCTACAGGTTTCACAATTCAGTCACAATGGTAAAGTCATAGAGGCTGTGAAGATGGCTAAGTGAGTGAAGGTCCTTGATGCAAACCTTGACATTCTTAAGTTGGATCCCTGGGACCTACATGGTAGAAGGAAAAAGCCTATTCCTACAAGTTTTCCTCTGACCTCCATGTGCACATATTCATATAAACACAGGTACACATGCATGTATACACACATACACTCACACACACATAAATATAGTAAAAAAAATTTTTAAGATAAACTTATAAAAACCTTTGTAAGATACATTCACTATGAAAAAATAGGATTTACTGCCATTGGGAAGCCAGTAGCTATTGAAGCCATGTCACATGCCAGATACACCAACAAAGACTTATTAGGCCACAGAGAGCAGCATTAAGTCCAGTGTATGCTGATCCATGTTCAAGTAGATTCCTTTCTGCTTCTGGAAGCTTGTTCATTTTTCTGGTTATCATATTAAGAATTAAGTTTTCCTTGATAGTATCTTGGTTTATGATTTTCCATCTTGGGTCTTGGGTTCTCCTCCAAGTAGCTGCTGAGTCCCCTGTTCTCCAGCTCCAGAGCTTAGTGTACCCATTGTTCTGTTTGCCCAGGCAAGGGCATCTTTATATTTTAATTAGAAATAAGTACAAACTACTTCTGTAAAAAATATTAACTGTGTTGCTGTTGTTTTTTCTTCAATAATGATATCAGCAATTAAAATAGGGTAATTGGTTGATTGATTTGTTTTGTTGGACTTTTGAAGCAGGATCTCACTCTATAGCCTAGTGTCATCTAGAACTCACTATGTAGTTTGTTATCCTCCTGCCTCAACCTCACTAGTACTGGGATTACAGACACGAGGCACTGTGCCAAGCTTAAAGTGTTTTTTACTTAGCAGTGATTAACTTTTCTGAAAAGAAAAAAATGAGCAAAATGGAAGAAAACGAAAGTTCCACCCTGTGTTAGTTCTTCCTCTTACTGCTGTACTTCCTTGTCATTGCCCACATTAAACAGTGAGTGTCCTAAGGATCTTTACCATGGATTCTTCAGCATCATTTTCCCAATGCCTATCACAGAGCAGAAAATGTTTCATGAATGAACTATAGCAGTAACAGCAATAACTTTCCTCAGTCCTAGGTATTGTAGCCTAGCATATTCGAGACCTCTGAATTTAGTCCCCAGACTGAAAAATCGAGAAGCAACATAAACACCATATTTTTTCCTAGAAACATTTTAATAATAGTATAGACGAGTATGCCCAATAACCTGGTATCCCACAAGTTTTAGCAGTGAAGGTTATGTGTGCAAGTCAGAATCTGATACCAATTAAATGGTGACAGCTTTGC
Organism: Eospalax fontanierii; assembly: GCA_035773235.1. Classification (NCBI taxonomy): domain Eukaryota; kingdom Metazoa; phylum Chordata; class Mammalia; order Rodentia; family Spalacidae; genus Eospalax; species Eospalax fontanierii. The sequence goes on from CM069526.1 coordinate 116,710,500, forward strand.
CAATAAACAAGAATATGCTCTTCCATGGCTAGGAAAGTAAAACCTTTTTCAGTGACGAAATTGAAGAATTGGAGAGCAGATCACTATTTGCCAGGAGTTGATGTATGTGACTTCAGAAGGTAGTATGAGATGCTTTGTTGGTGAGCAGATGATATGGTCTGTGACTTGAATGTATCAGTAGTTGCAAAAGAAAAGGAATGAGAAAAAAAGAGCAAGTACTTGGAAAACTGATGAAATCCAAATAAGTTCTGTAGCTGATAGTCCTAGTATCAGCTTCCTGGTTTTGTTTATTAAACTACAATGACACTGTAAAATGCGCTGTTATTACTGGGGGCATCTAGGGAAAGGGTCACAGGAATTCCATGCACGATTTTTTTAAACCCCTGTATGTCTAAAATATTTCACAATTAAGTGTTATTTTTTATTAAATAAAATTCGGTTCTTCCATTGCCCTAGCTAAATTTAAAGTGTCTCTGTGTGGCTAAATGCAAGCATATCAGACAGTGCAGACCAATAATATTTCCATCAACTCAGGAAGTTTTATTATACAGCATATATTCTTTCTTTGATTTATTTCAAATTCTAGTATAACATAAATTCTTCCTTGTTAACCAGCTTTTGGTTTGGTTATATTCAGACTTAAGGGAATATTTCATCTCTCTGTATTTTGATGATTTTTTCTTATGTGTATGAGTGTTTTACCTGTATATATGTATACCACATGTGTGCCTAGTGCTCAAGGAGACCAGAAGAGGGTATTAGAGTCCCTAGAATTGAAAGGATTGTTGTTAGCCACTGTGTGGGTACTGGGAACTGAATTCAGCTCCTGTTTAAGAGCAGCAAGTGCTCTTAACTTCTGAGCCATCTCTTTAGCCTGACACTCATGTGTTTTGATGAATATATTAGGAAATAGTCCTAATATAGCTCATGTAGTTATCCTGTACCTTCTCAGCATTATCTGTTTACCTTCCCGTATATTCTTATTCAAAACTCTTTTTAAAACCTTAGATTTATAGCTGGGTGTGGTGCTACACACCTGTAATCCCAGCACTCAGGAGACCAAGATAGAACAATTGCCATAAATTCAAGGCAAGTTTGGGCTACATAGTGAGTACCAAGCGGGCCAAGGCTATATAGCAAGACTATCACAGTGCCACCCTCAAAAACATTATTTCTAAAAAGGTACATCTTTTTTATTCTTTTTTCTTTTTGGTCTTTTGGTCTTTTTGAGCCAGAGTCTCCCAGTAGCCCCAGCCAGCGTAGAACTCAGTAAGTAGAACAGACTAGCCTGTCTCACAGAGACCTGCCTGCCTCTGCCCTACAAGGGCTGGGATTAGAAGTGTACACCATGACCGGCAAGGTGCATCACTTTTAATACTTGGTACTGTTTCTGTGTGTTGTGCTTTGTATGTTTATCTTTTGAAAGGTAATTCTTTTTATTGCTGTATTTTTGTGTCCTTTGTTGTATGATTCTTTTTCCAATTTGGCTTTTTTTATATTTTCACTTAATTACTGGAAACCTCCTTTACTATAGAACGTCTTTCTGCTTTAGCTTCATCCATCCTTAATATATCTAATTTTATATAAGCCACCACCTGAGATTTGAAGACAAGTGTAGAATGAGTCAATAGTTCCATTCACATAGCAACTAAATTAAAATGCAGAGAAACAAAATAGGAAACAGGATGTAGTGGCACACATCTGTAATCCTGGCATTTGAGAGGCAGAGGCAGGAGAGTCACTGCAAGTTTGAAGCCAGCCAGAGTTACATAATGACTCAGGTAGCTACACCTGAAGACACCCACAAAGAGAAGGTAAAAGAGTATTAGAATTGGGACTGGAGAGATAGCTCAGTGTTTAAGAGCATGACTGCTCTTGCAGAAGGCTTAGGTTCAATTTCCAGCACCTACGTGACAACTGACAGCTATCCATAACTCCAGTTTCAGGAGATCCAACATCTTCTGGCCTCTGTGGGTATTGTACAACATGGGCACATTTACATGCATACAGGCAATACACTCATACACATATTAATAAGTACAGTTTTTAAAGAATATTAGAATTAAGATTTATATCATCTGGGTGGAAAATCTGGTAATTATAATGATGAAAGTGTTCATTCAAAGTCATAAGTTTATCACAGTTATATTCAAATTGTGGGAAATTTTTCCTTTTTTAAAAAATTTTTTACAATTTCTTTTTATTTTGTATGTGTATATGTAAGTGCACCTGTGTTGTGCAAAGCCAGAGGAGGGCATAAGATCCTGTGGAACTAGAGTTACAAATGGATGTTAGCTGCATGTGGGTGCTGGTAACTGAACCTGGATCCTCTGGAAAAGCAGTGGGTGCTCTTAACTGCTGAGCCATCTCTCCCTCCATCCTTGGAGAAAGTTTTCTTGAAATTGACAGTTCAAAAACTTTATCTAGAATACAATCAAAGAATACTTAGAGGATAAAGAATCATAAATTAGGGATGTAGTTTGAATTTCCAGTTAGCAAAACTTAATAGACAATTATAATATGGTAGTACTGGTGTAAAAACAGTGATCTTGGGTCCAAAGAACCAGCAATTGTAATTTAACCATTATGAAAATTCAGCGCAAGAAAGATTACTTTTTCAGGGCATGGTGGTACATGTCTATAATCCCAGCACATAGAAAGCAAAGGCAGGAGGGTCACCAGTTTGAGGCTAGCCTAGACAGATGAGACTCTGTCTCAAGAAAAACTATTCTTTTTTAAAAAATTATTATTTTCCTAACTATGTATATGAGTATATTGCCTGCATGTATGTAAGGGCACCCATGTTGTGCAGTGCACTTGGAAGTCAGAAGAGGGCATCAGATTCCCCTGGAACTGGAGTTATAAACAGTTAAGCTGCCATGTGAGTGCTAGGAACCTGGATCCTCTGCAAGAACAGCCAGTGCTCTTATCTGCTAAGCCATCAGTCCAGCCCCAAAAAATGATTCTTTATGCATTAATTATAATTAATTGTTTCTGTACTCACTAAGCTCCAATATCTAAGTGGGTAAAAGATAATAAATACAGTTTACCAAAAATAAATTAAATAAATAATTTTATGTTTAAAGAAACAAAATATGAAAGCAGTTTTTGTTATTAAACAAGAAAAAATTTTATTGTTAAAACACTAGTGGTAATAATAGTGCAATGAAATTTTTAGTCTCCTTCATTGCTATCTTTATCTTTCATATCATTGCTTTAATGTACCATCCTTCAGGCATGCATATTGCACATTCTATGGTTCAGCAAATTATGTATGCTATGTGTTTGAGATAGATACATCTAAACATCTGCACTGTTACTATCTTGGTCTGAGTTTCCCAGCATTCTTGCTTGGCTAGTTGCAGTACTGTTTGTTTCCCTGTTTCTTTTCCTTGCCTTCTACATTCCTGAGCACAGCATCCAAAATTCATCAGATTAAAATATGAATCAGATCATGTCATTCCTCCACTAAGTATTCATCAGTTGTATCCTTGGGCTATAAGAGTTAAACTCAATTTGATTACAGAGATCTACAGATCTTGTGTGATTTAGACTCTACCTTTGCTTTCTGACCTTATCTCTCATATTGTTCTTCTTGATTTTTCTTCTTTAATCATATTTCTCTCCTTGTCATTGTTGTAGTAAATCAAGTGTGATCCCATATCAGGCCTTTGCATTTAAGATGTATCTGCTAAACATGATTTACTTGATAATATTTCTTTGGCCTGCTTTCTCTCTTTTTGAGGGGGGTCTTTGTTCCGCTGTCAGTGAAATTGCCTGTGGCTTTTCTTTTTAAGTGTATGTTTCAGGGGCTGGAGACACAACTCCGTGGTTAAGAGCATTGACTCCTTTTCCAAAGGACTCAGGTTCCATTCTCAGTACCCACATGGTGGTTAACAACTGTCTGTAACTTCAGTCCCAAGGGATATGATGCCCTCTTCTGACCTCTTCAGGCATTGCCCAATACAGGTGCACTTACATACATGCAGGCAGTATATTATACACAAGAAATAAAAATAATTAATAAAATATCTTAAACATACGTATTTTTAATTCTTACCCTTCTTCACTTTTCTCCATAACACACCTCTGATGAATTATATGTATGTTTACATGTTACTCTTTTTTATACTAGGTTTTTATCTCAATAAGGACAAGGACTTTGCTTTGTTTATTGCTGTACCTCTAGCACTTAGAAAGACTTAGAAAGACTCAAAAACATAGTAGCCACTTCTTTCTTCTTCATTTCAGTTTTCTTGATCAAATAGATACATTGAGAAAACCTTTTTGGAAAGCAACTACATGTTTTACAAGCCATTTTTTTTAATATGTACGAGTGCTTTGTCTGCATGTGTGTAAGTGTATCATATGCATGCAATACCTGCAGATGCCAACAAGGATATCAGAGCCCTTGGGACTAGAGTTATAGACAGTGGTTAGACACCATGTGAATGCTGGGATCCAAACCCTGATCCTTTGTAAGAGCAGCAAGTGCTGTTAACCACTGAGCAGTCTCTTCAGCTCCACAAACCATTTTTTGAGTAAGAATGATTAAGTAAATTTTATGCACATGATAAAAAGAGAAAGATGTACATGAAGCAAAGTCCAGGAGGAGGACAGGACCAAGAGCAGTAATTAAGGTCCTTTGTTTGTATGTTAGTGTTTCTTTTGTTTTTGTTTTGTTTGTCTTTTTGAGACAGGGTCTCCTTGGAGCCCCAGCTAGAACTCACTATGTAGACCAGGGTGACCTAGATCTCACAGAGATCCACCTGCCTCTGCCTCTCAAGTGCTGGAATTAATGGCATGCACCACCACACTCAGGTCTTTTTTTATTTCCTTTTATAAGAACAGAGATAATAGTATGAGAATAATTTCTAACTATAGAGAAATTTTCAAAATTATGAACAGGCCCCATGTGTTGTTAGTCTTTGAGAAGACTGGGTTGGTGGAAACAAAAGGTTGTTGTGAGGGAATCATAAAAATATGATTATAATTAGCTTGGAACAGATGTCAAAGGACTTGGAAGTAGACCAGTAAGGGAAGACTGTTCTTTTTTAAAAAAAATTCTTTAGCGCTTTGTGCATGAGTGTTTTGCCTGCATGCATCTATCATGTGTGTAAGGCCTATGGAGGCCAAACGATTGTGTTAGATCCCCTCGAACTGTAGTTAGGGTCAGTTGTTAGCTGCCATGTGGGTACTGGGAACTGAACCTGGGTCTTCTGCAATAGCAGTCAATGATCTTAACCACTGAACTATCTCTCCAGCCCCAGGAAGACTGTTCTTTTTTTTAATTTTTAATTTTATTTTTATTTTATGTGCATGAGTGTTGTGCCTGCATGAATATAAGTGCATCCGTGTCATGCAGTGCCCATGGAGGACAGAAAAAGGTGTCGGATCCCCTAGAACTGGAGTTATAGACAGTTCTTAGCCGCTCTGTGGGCACTAGGATTCAAACCTGTGTCTTCTGCAAGAACAGCTAGTGCTCTTAGGTGCTGAGCCATCTCTCCAGCTCTAGGAAGACTATTCTTGATCCATGATGGAGCTCAATAATGTGTATTCTTGAGATATGAAGATGAAAAAACTATAGGTATAAATTTGTTACTATTATGTAAGAAGGCAAGAAGAGTAAATTAAGTATCTGTTGGGAGGCAGATTTAAAAAAGGCATAGTTGAGAATGCTAGTTGAGGTAATAAGGAGTATAGAATGTGAGGAAACAAAGGTGTGAAGTAAATAGCAACAATACAAGATATGACAGAGAAAGAGCTCATTGATTAACTGCATTGTTTAATTGGTTTTTTTTTCTCTTATAGGTTTTTCTGTCATTAACAGAAAAATGGATCATTTAAGGCTTTGGAGGACTCAGTTATCACAATACTCCTATACTACCAACTAAGATTTATGACAGTCAACTTATGATAATAAATTTCCACGTTACAGAACCACTGAAGAATTAAAAGTCTTTTATAAAATAATCCTAGATTACTATGTTACTAAATAAAACTTAAAGAGCACAATTGTTAAATTATTAGACTAGATAATATAAGCACATATGTGCAATAGCTACTGTATATTGACTTCCAAACCTCAAATTTAAACAACTTTCCTTCATGGTAAAGTTATATTTTGCAAGAAGCCACTGAACATTGTAATTAACTATTTTTGGCAAGTATCATTTAGGAAAATTTTCTTAAAACAAGTCCTGGAAAGTTCTGAGTCCCACCAGTAAGTGAATTTGATATTATGGCAGCAACTTACAGACTTGTGGTTAGTAGTGTGAACCATTATAGCAGTGTGGTGATAGACCGGCGGTTTGAACAAGCTATACATTATTGCACTGGAACCTGTCATACCTTCACACATGGAATAGATTGCATTGTGGTTCATCATAGTGTTTGTGCAGACCTCTTGCATATCCCTGTGTCTCAGTTCAAAGATGTGGATTTGAACTCTGTGTTTCTGCCCCATGAAAATGGGCTTTCCTCAGCTGAAGGTGACTACCCCCATCAGGCCTTCACAGGCATACCCAGGGTCAAGAGAGCATCTACGTTTCAAAATACCTGTAACTTAAAGGACATTGCAGGAGAAGCAATCAGTTTTGCCAGTGGGAAAATAAAAGAATTTTCCCTTGAAAAACTCAGAAACACTAACCATGCAACTTACAAAAAAGGAAGGAAAGTTAAATCTGACTCATTTAATCGGAGATCAGTTGATTTTGACTTACTCTGTGGCCATTATAACAGTGATGGGACCTCTCCATCCTTTGGCATACTCCGGAGTTCCTCAGTTGAAGAAAAATCTTTATCCCATAGAAACTCATTTGATACAAATCTGACTTCTCTCTTTTTTCAAAACTTTTCTGAAGAAGACCTAGTTACACAGATTTTGGAAAAACATAAAATAGATTGTTTTTCTTCTGGGACAGACATAAAAATGTGCTTGGACATCTTACTGAAATGCTCTGAGGATTTGAAAAAATGCACAGACATTATAAAACAGTGCATAAAGAAAAAGTCAGGAGGTGGCATCAATGAAGGAAGTGGCAATGATACAATTTCTAATTCTGAAACTATCTACATGAATGTAATGACCAGGTTAGCATCCTATCTGAGAAAGTTACCATTTGAATTTATGCAGTCTGGGAATAATGAGACTATAGATTTAACAGAACTGGTTAGTAATATGCCCAGCTTACAACTGACTCCCTTTTCCCCACTATATGGGACTGAACAGCCCCCTAAATATGAAGATGTTGTCCAGCTCTCAGCTCCTGATGCTGAACAGTTTCAAACTATTGAATTGCAAGATGACAAGCAGAAATCTAAAGCAGATACTGCAAAAGCCACTCCAAACAACACAAATTCCTTGTATGGCTTGGAGGTAAATGATCCCAGAACTCTAAAAGCTGTTCAGCTTCACTCACCATCATTAACCATGAATCCTTTAGAGCATGTTTCTTCTGGTGACTTAATGGAAGCTCTTTACATTGAAGAAGAGTCTGATGGAAAGAAGTCATTAGATAAAGGACAAAAAACAGAGAGTGGACAAAGCCAAGAACTGTTAAATGTAAATGAACATAAAGAATTTTCAGACCATGATACTTATTTTAAAAAATGTCCTGCCTCAATGCAAAATGAAGTCGGTAAGGTATTTGAGAAGCCAGTTGTTGGTCTACCTGAGCAAGAATCTAAATTTGAAGTTCCTAAAGTAGATCTAGGAGACCAGAGACATTTTATGAACCCTAACAGTCAAGAAGAGATCGATAAATTGTTAATGGATTTGGAATCATTTTCACAGAAGATGGAGACCTCACTGAGAGAACCACTTGCCAAAGGTAAAAGTGTCAGCTCTCTGAATAGTCATAGTCATTTGACTGGACAGATCTCTGAAGATCTTGAACCTAAATCTAAAGTCTCTTCACCAGCAGAGAAAGTCTCACCTTCTTGTCTAACAAGGATTATTGAAACCAATGGACACAAAATAGAAGAAGAAGACCGAGCCCTCTTACTGCGAATTTTGGAAAGTATTGAAGACTTTGCTCAAGAACTAGTTGAATGCAAAACAAGCAGAGGGAGCCTGTCACAAGAAAAGGAAATGATGCAAATTCTACAGGAAACCTTGACAACTTCATCACAGGCTAATTTATCAGTCTGCAGAAGCCCTATTGATGAGAAAGCCAAAGATACTACTTCAGTTGTTTTGATTCAACAGATGCCAGAAGTGATCAAGGTAAGACCCAACAATCCTGAGTCCTGAGAATTCTCCAAAAACATGTTCTATTCTTGTAAAATATATAAGCAGAAACTACTTTTGTTAGTCATTTTAAGTTCTACACTAGGGGTGATCTCAGTTGAATCAATAAGAAATAAAGATCTTAGAATCAAGCAGATTTTTTTCAGTTTCCAAGCCATGCCCTTCATCTTCCTTCTAGTTCTGTGACCCCCCCAAAAAAAAATATATATATATCACTTAGCCCTTTAGCCTTACTGTCCACACCTGTAAAGTAAGAATTTAGATACTTCTGTAAAACATAAGCAGTTGAACATGATGCTTACACAATGTAGGCATTTAATATTCATTCTCATCCTTCCGGGCAGCCAAAAAACCAGTCCTTCATGAGTATGCATGCTTCTTTGAGGCACAGAATAGGGTACAAAAGAAGAGAGGGCTTAATTCTTCAAGAGCTTAAAATCTAGCTAGTATGACAAAAGTTATGCTTCTAAATAGTATATTATCATGTAAACACTCTCTAAAAGTACTGTTAGTACAACAGGCCTTCAAAACAGGCAAAGATTAGAGTGTATGAGGTTTGTTTCTCTATTAAGAAAAAAATGACAATCTAGAATCAAAGAAGTATCTCCAAAAGGTTTTTAGTCTTGGGGGCTGGAGTGATGGCTCAGCAGTTAAGAGCACTGGCTGCTCTTAACAGAGGACTTGGGTTCAATTCCCAGCACCCACATGGCAACTAACAGCCATTTGTAACTCCAGTTCCATGGGATCCAGCTCTCTCTTCTGACATCCGTGGGCACTGCACGACATTTGTGCACTTACATACAAGCAGGCAATACACTCATACACATAAAACAAAAATAACAAAAAAAAATTTTTTTAAGTTTTTATTCTTCCCTTCATTGATTGTGAATACTTCCAGAAAAACAGTTATCTGTCCATTTGTGTATATGCATGTTTGTCAATGAAGCAAGATTATTCCTTGCTCAGAAAGTCCATGGGTTAGTAAAAGACTCTGCCATCTTATTCAAAGACCCAGTCTGATGGAGTCTCCACGTTGTTGCTTATTGCCCTAGTGCCTTACCTGGAATATGTGGAATGTGCAACTAATGAGTTCACTAAGCAGAAATGAGAGGTGATTTTAGATGCCTTGTCTCAGACATGACATACTTCACTTCTGCTCATAATCTACTGCTCCCAACCTAAAATCCATGATACGTTAGAAGCACATGAACTATTTGGTAAATACAATCTCTACCGTATAAAGAAAGTTCATACATGTCAACATGTTAATATGGCTCAATGGGTAAAGGCACTTACCATAAAAGGGTGACAGTCTACGTTCAATCCCTAGGATCCACATAGAGGTAGAAGGAGAGAACAGACTCCATGGGTTTTCCTCTGACCTCCACACACATGCTGTGACATGTGTATTCCCACATGTGTGTGCACACACACGCTAATAATAGTGTGTGGTTTTAATTTTTTTAAATTTCATTTTATCTGGGCATTGTGGCATACTTCTGTAGTCCTGGTATTCAGGAGTTAGAGGTAAGAGAACCTCAAGGAGAAAAAAGAAGGGATAAGGATATACCTAAGTAGTAGAGTACTTGCCTACCATGTGCAAGACCCTGGGTTTGATCTCCAATACCACTGGGTCAGGGAAGATGGGCTTATTTGACAGAACAAAAAAGGTACATTGTGATCAAGTGACTAATTTCTACTTGGTACTCATTTTATGGCTACTGTTTCATGCACGTTTTAGTTGACAGTAACATTGAAATTTAAAGCAATACATTACATACTTAAAGTTATTAAATGATTATTTTACGCAGGTGTTTACCGAGAAGTTCTGTAAAATCTCTCTGTGGATTTCATTTGTTGGTTTACAAATGTTAGTAATGTTAGAGTTTTAAAGCAAAAACCTCAGCTCTGAGAGTTCCAATGGGCCAGAGTTCCAGTGGTTCAGCCACCACTCCCAAAAGCCAGTCCAAGAGATGAACTGCCATGAAAGTAAGAAAGGATTTTTATAAAAGGACTATGGCCATACTCCTCGTATGAGCAGAGAGGTGGTCAAATGATCTAAGACCTGCCTTCTAAGACCTGACAGAGCTTTGAAATTTCTAGAAAGTGGAACTGGCAAAGGTTATGGATATATATCACTAAAGATTTGCATAGCTTGGCAAAGCAAGCAAGCTTGGTCAGGCCATGGTCTGGTCAGACTGTATCTTTGGATGGATGGACAGGTTATGCATTGTGGGCACAAAGAAAGTTACTGTTACCTGAAGGGTAGTTTCAGTTCTTCTCATAGAATATTTATCTATCAGATCTCTTATTCCTAGAATCCAAGGTGACTGCAGGAAAGAATGACTCAGAAAAAAACAACTCAAAAAGGAAGATGAAACTAATTCCTTCAGGTATAGAGCAATGACTAGAGATTTTCAGATACTGCTTTAGTAGTCTAGTCTTAGTTATTCTTATTTGGTGTCCGGGGTAGGATTAGCAGCTTCAGACAAATATCCTTAAATGATTTATATATCTATGTGCAGAGTTGAGCAAGAATCTGACCTAAATTTTAGGTAGCAGCCTGGTGTGGTAACACACACCTTTAATATCAGCACCCAGGAGACAAAGGCAGGAAGATCTCTGTTAGATTAAGGCCAACATGATCTACACACTAAGCCAGCTATGTCTACAGGGTACATATGTCTCAAAAACGCCCCCCCAAAATATTTTTAAGTTAACAAAAGAGACAGATGTGAAATGAAGACATACACACCAAGTTTTTATTTTGCTGTGTCTGTCTTGCACACCCAAGTGAAGAATAAGTACTTTTAGTAAGTGTAGCCTAAGTTCCTATTATATTGTCTTTAACTTCAGTTGTCACTAGGAGAAGAACTGAATAAATTAACAGAAGTTTTTAAAAGTCCTTTTATACTCAAGACAATACTGATAGAACATTTTGTAAAATAAAATAATTATATAGGAACCTCAGAATGCTTATGATATCCTAAGAGTACCATTACTGTAAGCTAAGCATGCCAGAACATTTAGATATATTTTCTCACAATTTTCCCAACAATCTTCTCACTGAATGCAAAATGTCCACCTTCTCTAATGACCTATTTTAATGTCTCAAAGGCATTATAACCAGAAATACTTGTTGTGGTACAGCATTTTAAATGTTATTAAACTTTCTTCTTTATTATCTCGTATGAAAAAAAGATAGTTGGAGAACAGGTCCCTGATAAGACTCCCATTCTTAGCAGTATTTCCCTAGTAATGCCCTAAGTTTATCCACAGCAACTAACAGTGTCACACTTGACTCTACATGAGCTTCCTAGCTTTTTATAAATATGGACTAAAATCAGAATGAGGTTTTTTAAATTGTTTCCCACCATTCTCTTAAATAAGTTCCAATATATTAATGCAGAATAAAATTTGGTGAGATTTCTGCTTGATAAAAGTATTAGTGATAGGTTAGCGAGATGGGTCAGTGATTAAAAGCACTGGCTGCTCTTACAGAGGACCCAGATTTCAGTTCCCAGCACCCACTAACAACTGTTCATAACTCCAGTTCTAGGGAATCCAGTGTCCTCTTCTGACTTCCATGGGCACTGCATCATATAGGTGCATTCACATATATGCAGGCAATATACTCATAAACATAAAATAAAAATAATAGAATATTTTTAAGTGTTAATGAAAGCTAGTTTAAAGAGACAGGTAATAGGAGATGTTTCATTCGGGAAGATGCAAATGACACATACTTCCTTGCATTAGTTGTCTTTTTCTTTTAATCTTTTCTTTCCATAGCATGGATATGCATGCCTATAACCCCAGTGGTGTGGAACGGAGGCAAGTAGACCCTAGGAACTCATTGGCCAGCCATCCTAGCTAAAATGGCAGGCTTGAAGTTCAGCAAAAGGCCCTGTTTCAAGGGAATAAAATGTGTAAAGGAAGACATCTGTCATCCTCTGTCCTCCAAATATGCATGCATGGGAACACACACCTGTAATACATGCAAAAAAATTGTTAAACTAGTCTTAGCAGCTCTAAGGCTTAAAAAACAAGACTGAGCCAGATTTAGCCCTTAGACTATAATTTGTTTTAAGCAAATAGAAAATTGAAAAGTATGGGGAATAATATAAAAATCACTCTTATCACCTACAACTTAGTTTTGACAGGTCTCCAATTCTACCATAGTTGATTCAGATTTTTGCATTAGTGGTTTTGGTTGGTTAGTTGGTTTGTTGTTAGTTGGTCGGTTTGTTTCAAGGCAAAAATCTGACCTTGAACTCAAACTCACTCTGTAATCTACAGGGGCAGGCCTTGAACTTTCAGTTCTCTTGCATCAGCTTCCCAAATGGATGCAGTTACAGGCTTGACTGCTTTAGTATTTTTGTTAGTATCTTCTTAGTCTTTAAAAACTCATCCTAGCCACAGTGAAACGCATAGACTGCTTCTCTTCACTATTTTCTCCATTTTTCCAAAAGTAACTACTATTCTGAGATTGGTACCTATCTACTCCTGTAAGCTTTTATACAATACTGTTCATGGTGTTTTCATTGATTTTTGTTTGTCTCTATGTTTTCTTGTACATGCTAGGCAAGCACTATAGCACTAAGTATAAGTGTATAAGACAGTCATGCTATGTAATTCAGACTGCACTAGAACTTGCCATGTGCATGTCTTAGTCTCCCAAGTGCTAGAATTATAGATGTGTATCACCACACTTGGCCTATGATTTCTTTAAGAATAAATGGTTTTGTTTTTGTTTTGTGGTGGTATTTTTTGTTTGTTTGTTGTTGTTGTTTTGTTCTTTTTGAGACAGAGTCTCCTTGTAGCCACAGCTGGCCTGGAACTTGCTGTGTAAATCAGGCTTGCCTACCTTTGAGTGCTGTAATGAAAGGTGTGTGCTACCACACCCAGCTCAAGAATAAGTTTTTAAATTAATACCATTTTGTGTTTTCTGGACAGCTGAAAAATTGCCACTTCAAAACATTTTAATTAATAGGGCATATAACCAGTACTTTTAAAGGATATTGAGGATGATACATAAGAAAAAAGATTGATGTGACAGTATTACATGACATTAATATTTTAATATGTATTTCAAAATAATTTCCCAAATGTTAGCAGTATTTTTGCCCAGATATAAATGAAACTCAAACCCCTGCTTGATAGGGAGCCAGAAAGAAAATACTAGGAGGTTATTGAGAAACTGGATATTGACTTAGATCAGAGGTCAACAGTCTAGGGCCCTTGGGCCAAATCTACCCTTCTGCTGCCAGGACCACAACCACACCTGCTCATTACATGATCTATTGCTGCTTTTGTGTTCTACCTACTAAGCCAACTAAGCCGAGTAACTAAGAGATCCTAAAGCCTTAAGTATTTACTATGTGGCCATTTATAGAAAAAGTTTGCTGACTCCTTGTCTAGATAATACTTCATAATAAATCAGCAGAGCAGACTTTTGATAAGGCCTTTTGTTGAATGTATTGGAAATCCTGGAAGCATCATTAAATATCAATAACACAAACTACCAGAGAACAGGTTAAAAGTAAATAAAGCTAGCTGTAGTAGGATGAACCTGTATATCAGCAACTTTGAGGCTGAGCAGGAGATTCAATTTTTTCTTTCTTCCTTCCTTTCTTCCTTCCTTCCTTCCTTTCTTCTTTTCTTTCTTTCTTTCTGTCTTTCTTTTCTGGTGTTTTTGAGGCAGGGTCTCCCTGTAGTCCCATCTGGCCTGGAACTCACTGTATATATAGACCAGGCTGGCCCTGAACTCACAGAGATCAGCCTGCCTCTGGTATTAAAGGCATGCTCTACTGCACCGAGCAGGAGAATCAATTTAAATAAATAAATAGTCCCTGAGTAAAGCTTTTGTGAAGGATCCTAACCAAAGATAGATGTTCTCTGCAATCTTCTTTAATCAATTATCTCTGAAAACTAACTTCTTTTTGTCCCATGTGTTAAATTTCTTTTTCTTTTCTTTGTTAGAGAACTTTCTCACAGTGTCATTCATGTCTCACAGTCATTGGCTAACACACTTGTCTTCAGATTATGCTTTTTTTTCCACAAGGCCTCTATATGATATGAAATAATCCTGTGGGTTCAAGAATAGCTGACACATACAGCTGCAAATGAGTTGAGCAACACTAAGAGAACAGCCTGTGGAATGGATGACCCAGGTGAGGTCCCAACAGGTTTCATAATTAAAAGTGAATGAATTACTGTGCTGAGGCCTTATTTGATATGGAGGATTTGGAATAATTTTGTAAAAAACAAACACTAAGAAACTATAGTCACTTAGATAATCCTTTCGTGTGTGTGTATGTGTGTGTGTGCGTGCAGGCTAGAATTCAGTGTCAGATGTCATCTTCTATCTCTCTCTACCTTATTTTTTTGAGACAGGGTCTTACTGAACCTGGAGTTCACTGATTGACTAGAGTAGCTGGCCAGTGATCTCCAGGCATTCACCCATCTGCACACACCTCTTCCCCACCCTTCTCCAAGCACTAGGGTTGCCAATAGGCACCAGCATGCCCAGCTTTTATGTGGGTGCTGGGGTTCTGAACTCAGGCTTACACCACAGGAACTTTTCAGACTGAGCCATCTTCTCCAGTCCCAATAAATCATATCTTAATTTTGTACTGCTTTTTACTGCTTTACTGCTACCATCAGATGGTATTATAATTATTTTGGATCTTTTGTTAGCCTGATGAAGCAATAGTATAATAATAACTGAAAGGTTATAAAATAAACCCTAACCTCCTTTTAAAAACATTGGGTTTTGTTTAATTTTAGTAAAAACAGTGTCAGGGAAAAATTATATTTTCTAAAATAGAAATAATGAAATGTATGTGTATAGGTGTCTAATGAAGAAGAATTTAAAATAAGCAAGAATGCTTTTTTAAAAAACTGTCAATCTAGTGAAACCTGACAGCTTAACAACTGAGGGGAAAACATGCCTACATTTAAAAAGGTACAAATTGGCCAGGTGTGGTAGCATACATGCCTTTAGTTCCAGTACTTGGAAGGTAGAGGCAGGTGAATCTCTGGTCTTCAGAGGGAGTTCCAGGCCAACCAGGGATGCATAGTGAGACCTTGTCTCAAAACAAACAAAAGGTGCAAATTGGGCTAGGGAAGTTGCTCAGTGGTGAAGTAATAGCTAACACATTTTGTTTAGTTAATGACTGTATGCCCAAACGTAGACTGGTAGCTGACAGTGTGTGCTCAATAGATATTTGAGATATTATTAAGAATGTTCACTTTTACAAGACTTTGTATATTTCTGTAATGTTTTTAAAATTTCCTTACAATTCTTTTAAAAGAAGAAAAAATAAAGTAATATTTTCAAGATATTTCAGAAGATTCTACTATTACAGCCAGGCTTAAATCCCTGAAAGTAAACTTTTCCTAACATAACCATCTTCAGAAATTGAATAAAATTACCTGTATAAATAGATCACAAGCTTAATTATTCTGTCCCTTACAGTCTTCCTACTTCATAAGAACTGAGTTGAATATAGACTTTTGAATTGGGGTCCTGCCATTACCAACATGCAGTACTCCAGAGTAGAAATGGAAAGTCTCATTTCCTCTCACAGATCTGTTTATGGAGGCCACAGTTGGGTTGTTTATCCTGGAAATGCTTTGATATCCATGAGACATAGCTCTATCAGCTATTATATTCACAATATAATGTTCATTATCACTGGTATATTCTTGACCATCAAGCCTTCTGCTTTGTCATCTGTGAATTTAACTTGTACCCCAAAATTACTAAAAGTCATAGCCACTCCCCCTAGGGTTTATATGCAGTTAATGATTGAAGAGTGAGGAAGAAACATTTTCTCCAGTGGTGTAGCCACTGGTAAGGTCCGATGCTTCTGTAAACAAACCCTTCTCATGCTCCTGTAACTAACCCTAGTGAAACACATTGTGTCACAAAAACAACAGAAGCTATGTAAGAAGGGCGGCTAATTGGGAAGAGGAAGAAGATTAGTGGAAGTTATCAAGGTTACAGGAGAGGATAATAAGGGAGTGATACATATGATCAAAATGCACTGTGTACATTATGAATATGTCATAATGAAATTCATTATTTCGTATACTTAATATATGCTAATAACATTTTTAAAACAATATTTACTCTTTTGCCTCCTATTCTTTTCCTTCCTCCCTGGATTCATTTAACATGTCAATGAAATAGGAACCTCCCATTCCTTTTAACTTTACATATTTATAGACCAGAAATTAATTCTTATGCTCTGTAAGGAGCTATCTGCAGTTGAAGTAAGTCCTCAAGGAGGGAAGGTTTAAAAAAGCAGTCCTGGAAAGACAGAGAATCCAGAAACTAAAAATTTGGCGGGCCTAAGAAATTATGTAAACAAATTTTAGGCTTTTCATTCTTTCTTCCCACCCTAGATCCAAGAAATACAAATGTTCAAGCATCTTGAAAATTGAAAGGCAGAGATAAAAGATTGGAAATTCTTTCTGTTATTAATCATGAAAGGTGCTCCTATTATTTGGAGGTAACTGGAAAAAGATACAAAATGTTTATAGGTCTTATAACCTATAAATCTATATTACCTATAACTTACAAGGTCACATATAGGCCCTATGGCTTTGTGATGACCTCTGAAGTTAAGGTGGAGAACAGGTTAAAAACATCCCAAAAACAGAGATAACAATTACTACCTGCCTTCTTCCCCTGCCTAGTGCTTTGTTGTTAAAGAGTAGACTAGCATCAGTAACATAGAGCAAGTCAATGAAACAGTGAAGAAACACCATATGATAGCATAAAGGAAAGGGATGGGAATAATTAACTTGTAATCCATTTCCTCTCTTACAGCCTAGCTACAGTGATATTTTAAATTTTAAGTAAAAATTTCAACAGCCAATAATCAGAGCTACACAGTGATAGGCATTTTTTTTAAATTCACCCTTTTAAAGTACAAGGCTTAGTTGATTTTTATATATTCAGTGAGGTGGTGAAACCACTAGCACTACCTAATTCTAGTGTATTTTTATCACCCCATAGTCAATCTGAATTCTCTCTTGTTCCTCACCCTGGACAACCATAAAGCACTTCTTGTCTCTATAGAGTTGCCTATTCTGGACATTTTATATAAATAGAATCATAATATGTCATCTCTTGTGATTGACTTCTTTCATTTAACATATTTTCAACATTTGTCATGTTTAACATGTGCTAGTACTTGCACCTTTTTATGATTAAATAATATTCCAATCTGGAAAATCCACATTTCATTCACCTTTTTATTTTTTCAATTACATGGACCTTTTGGTTCCTTCCTCTTTGTGGCAGTAAACATTTATGTGTAAGTTTTTGTGTAAATAGAAAAAGGCTTTAATTGATTGATTGATTGATTGCAGTGCTGAGAATTGAAACCAAGGTCTTACATATGCAAATACTCTGCCACTGAATTATATCCTGGGCTTTATTTTATTTAAAAAAATAAAAACTTATTTTGGAGACAGGGTCTCACTCTGTAACCTGACTGGCCTGACACTTGCTTTATAATCAGGCTGGCATTGAATTTAAAACAGTCCTTTCCCCACCTCCTCCCAAGTGCTGGGATTGCAGGCATGCACCACTACTACCTGGCTCCTAAACTCTGTTTGGTTTTGTTTTTTTAAACAATCTCACCAAGTTGCCCAAGCCTTGAGCTTATTATGTAGCCTAGGAAGGCCTCAAACTTGCAATTCTCTTGCTTCAGCCTCCCATGTGACTGGAATTACATATGTGTGCGACCATGTCCAGCTTGATTTCATGTTTAATTTTTTCCAAAACAACCAGCTTCCTTTGATTATCAAAAAGTAAACTCCTGGTATACTACAACTTCTCTAACGTAACTTTTCTTTCCTTTAGTGTCTTCTTAGCCAAATCTTTTGGTGTCACTCTCAGCTGTCTTTCTGGAACTACTTCTGCACCACAACACAAGTCCTTACACAGATGAGCTAATTTCCTGGCCTTGGTGTGATATGTTACTGTTACTTGGGTCTTTACAGCCTTTGCTGCCTTAATTATTCCAAGTGGCCCTCGTAACTGGAAGTCCTTGACTGATGCTATCTTCTTAGCCTCCAAAACCACATTCGACTGAGGCTGTTGAGTGACTGTATATTAACCATGTGTGCAGAATAATAAGGTCTAGACTCAGTTTCACACAGCACATTGTAGGTAAATAACAACCACCATTTTGTTTTGTTTTGTTTTTTCTGTTTCCACTACTGGTGATTGAACCCAGGGCTTTGTATATGCTAAGTAAGCACTCTACCTCTAAGCAGCATCCATAGCCACCAGCATAACACACTGAATATGCAATATTGTTTGGCACTAGTACATAAGTCAAAATAAGTGAGTTGGTTTTTTAGTCAGATATTCAAAATTTTTTCTCCTATATAAGCAACCGATTCTTAAAACATTCCATAGAGCTGACTCTTCCTTGAGAGAATTAATGTTATTATTAATGTATACTTATTCAAAGGAGGAAGGTTGGAGAAGTATAAGAAGATTTGGAAAATTCTTTTAAAAAAATAATTCTAAGTTTCAAACTAAATCCACATAATGAATTCTATAGAGGAATATGTTGGATCTTACACAGTTTTATTTTCCTGTATCTCCTTCCTAATCTCTTTCCTTTGATGTATAGTCTTGTTCTTCTCAAATTACTGTTCACTAAGTTCCAAACATCCTTTTAAGACATGCCTTTTTTTTTCTTAAGATTTGAGATAATGGAGGCTGTCTCCAAAGAAATGCTTTATTTTTAGGGTCATAGCAAAAAGACCATCCTCTTTTGCATAAGGTAAAGACGCCAGAGAACCCATAAACCTCATACCCAGGAACCTACCATTCCATATATCTTCCTCTAGAACAAGCATTTTTGGGCAACAGAGATAATCTCTCTGAACTTGAGATCATCTTTCTTGACACATGAATGTTCACTACCACAGTATTGATAGTAGCCCTAAAGTGGCAACAACTCAAATATCCAAACAATGAAGTACTATTTAACCTTTTAAAGGAACAAAGTACTGGTATATGCAGCATCACAGCAAACCTTGGAAACATGTAAAGTGAAAGAAGTGAGTCACAGAATTGCCTCCCTTACACAGGAATGTTTGTTCAGGAGTAAGACCATCTACAGGAAAAGAACCCCAGTCCTAGCAGCTGGGTCTCAAGATAGCAAGTGAAAAATCCCAGTTACCCCCACAACAGAAAGCCCCTGTCTCTTGTATCTTGTCATCAAATTCTCCTATGGCTGCTTTCCTGGGGACCCATATTAAGTGTATAATTCAGGTAGGACTGATTGTATCTTCAGACAAGATACATTCATGAATGAGCAAAGAGAGTAACTAGATCCTTAAAGCCTGGTTGTGTCTGTGGTAAAGTTCACTCATACTTGATCTCGCCCAGTAAAGAAGAGGCAACCCTAAAAACAATGTTGTTAGGTGCTTTGATCCAGCTGTGCATTGCTTGTAAGTCAGATTCTGAAATCCTTCCAAGGACCAAGAATATATAATCCATGTAAACACAAGTAAGTAAAAAGCAAATAAACTAACTTCATGTTAGCTAATGTTTCTCTGTCAGCAACTCATTGCCACAGACAAATTATCTTCTAAGCCCTTTGGGGGTCCTGACCTTGTGTTCTCTGAATTCTTTTTTTTTTTTTGAAGACAGTTATAAATCAAAACATGGAGCTTATTTGATCATCAAAAGAGTGTGAACAATAAGGCTGGGCCTGATGGTATACATTTTAATCTCTGCACTCAGGAAGCAGAGACAGTTGAATAAGTGGATATACGTGAGTTCAAGGCCAGCCTGGTCTACATAGTGAGTTGCAGGTCAACTGGGGCTACATGGACACCTTGTCTCAAAAAGACAAAAATAAAAAATAAACAGCAGAAACAACTATTCCTTTGAGGAACTATAACCAGTGTTTGGATTTTATGGGGTAAGGAGCCAGGTAAAATTATGGAATATTTTAAAAATCTGAGCTGATACTTTTTTTAAGTTCCTTAAAGGAAAAATTTCATAAATTAAGTTCAGGATATATTGTTATTACTGTTTGATCTTTTATACCCTTTTTTCTAGCTAAATTTCATTCATATGTACCTAATGTTTTCTTAGGATATTCAGTTCTTTCTTTTTAACATTTTATTTATTTTTGTTTGATGTATCTGAGTGTTTTGCCTGTATGTAAGTGCACCACCTGAATGCAGTGCCTGAGGAGGTCAGAATAGGGTGTTGGATCCTCGAGAACTGGAGTTATGCATGGTTGTTAGCCACTATGTGGGTCCTGAGAACTGAATATGGGTCCTCTAAAGAGCAGCCAGTGCTCTTAACCCCTGAGTCGTCTCTCCAGGCCCTGTTCCACTTCAGTACTTTTGATGATAAATTTTCAAAGTATAACCATAATCATTTTTTTAATTATGCTTAGGTGGACATGGTGGCACAGGCCTTGAACTCCAGAACTTGAGAGCCAGAGACAGGAAGATCTCTGTGAGTTCAAGCCCAGCCTGGTCTATATACTAAGTTTCAGGCCAGTCACAACCACACAGACATGGTGTCAAAATATATATATATATAAAATATACATATATGTGTGTGTTTATAAAAATGTATATATATGTTTAATTAATTTAATAGCTTTAAAACATTTTTTAAATCTTTGATCAACAGATATTTTATAAATTACCATTTGAGAATGAAATTTCCTGGTTTTCTCCATATTTTAGATAGAGACAATTAAAGATTTGGGAGTATTTGCTTCCCCTTCAGAAAAGAAAGTATTCTTGAAATAATAGTTTCAAATTTGAAGTTCAGTTTGTTCTTTATTTTTTTTCAGAAAATAATAATAATAATAATAACAAAAGACAGAAATGTTCTACATATTTTTTTTCTTCCCCTAGTTTGAGGGTAAAATATGTGAATTAGTCCTTCTCATACTGAGTTCAGAAGTTAGCATTATCTAAGAAGTTACTATTTTTGTGTCCAGCTGTAATGTTTCTAATTTTGGAGCTAGAAGTGGTGGGTGCCTCTTTTCCCAGAAGGCTCTGCAGGCTCAATATGTACAGGTCAGTTTCACATAAAGCTACCTACAAGAAGCAGTAGGCCTTTTGCAGGCTGTTTCTAACTTGAACATTATGAGCAGGCGCTGGGAGTCACAGACTGTACTTGGGAACCAGCTGCATGTCAGGACAAGCATGGATTGTGGTCCCTGGAGGCTGAGAGAACACAATGCTTAAATTTAATTTCTTTGAGAGATAAGAAGAAAAAAGTATCTTTCTCCTGACAAGATTGACACAGTCTTCAAAAGTGAGCTGAACAGTGTCGAAGTAAACATTTATTTTTTAAAGATGATGATCAAGGAAACTTCTTTGCGAAGGGACCCGGATTTAAGGGGAGAGTTAGCTTTTCTAGCAAGGGGCTGTGATTTTGTTCTTCCCTCACGGTTTAAGAAGCGGCTAAAGTCATTTCAGCAGACACAGGTTTGAAACTTGGATGTTTCTTTTAAATATCTTTATTACTAATAAAATCACCCAGTGAACTAACACAAATAATTTTATAGCTCATTTGTATCTTAATATTAGATCAAGGAATTAATCTGTGTTCTCTATTTAGCTATTTGCAGAAAGCTATTTGTAGAGGGATTCCAACAGGTTTAAAAATAGAGCTTCTGGGCCTGGAGTACAGTACTCACATTTTTATCTTGGAGAGAGGGGATCCTGTTTTGCAGACAATAAATATAACTTAACAGACACAGAAATACTAAAACTAGAATTTCTATAATAAATGCCTAATTTGTGCTTTGAATCCATAGATTTTACTAATATACAGTTTCATGTTTGTTTAAAAGAATATAGGTCCTGATAATATTTTTAAAGCAAAAGTGCTTTTTTGTGTTATTATTGTGTATGTATGCATGATGTGGATGTATGAGCATACATGCCACAGCGCATATATGGAGATCAGAGGACAGCTTTATGAAATCTCTTCTCTCCTTCCACATTTATATGGATGGGCATTAAGAATCAAATTCTAGTTACCAGACTTCTGTGGCAAGTGCCTTTACCCACTGGACCGTCTTGCCGGCCCTGTGCATGTCTATAATATATTGTATATATGTAAATAATGAAGCATAACAATTTCTTCTAGATACTATAGAGTCTCTGCTTCTTTGCTTACAACCTTAGGACCAGTGTTTAACATAGAATACAGTATATGTCAGACAATACAAATGCTAGTCATCCAAATTCCAGCAAGGAATCATAATTTCATAATTCTGGATCAGAATAACTTCAAATTTGTGAAGTTAACTAGTGATTTTATTTCTTTTTGTATGTCAAAATGGTCAAATATTGGAAATGCTATGTTGACAGAATAACTAAATAATACTGTGTTTATAGTGAAATACTAAAATTAAGAATTGAAATACTTTTCCCAGCTTACTCTTGTCATTGCTGTTCTGATTTGAACTGAAACAGCTTTATTCAAAGTGAATAGATATCAAATTTGCTATCAAAGCAAGCAAAAATTATATTAGAAGATTTTTATTATGCAATGTTTATAAAGTCAGTTTTATTGTACTACTTTAAAATGTTAATTACATGTTTCCTGTTGAACTCAATTGAAAGTAAATTGATGTAGCTGAAAGTTCAGAATAAATACATTTTATAGTATTTTCATTCTAAATATTACTTTTTATTAGATATATAATTAACCAATGTATTAATAAATATTTGCCTATCAGTCACTTGCTCTGTGTTAAAAGTAAAGCACACATACACACACAGAGATGAGAATAGTATATAGTCAAATGTTTTCGCATTTATATAATACCTTTGATAGCTTCTGTTTGTTCTGTGTGTTATGTACAGATGTCAAAGCAAAAGCAGAGTTAATACTGAAGATCTCACTCTAGACCTCCACTAGCATTCATCCATCCTCCCCTGCACCAGTGTCTTAGTTCTAAGGCCATTATTGCCTTGAAATTATCCCTAACTTTCCTGGCTATCATGCTATGGAAAATATTTTGAGGAAACAAAAGAATTTTCGTGATTGTATGCTTACAGTTTCACAAATCTCTTTCTGCACAAAATGATAGAATAGAAACAACACTAATATTAAAAATCTAGGTAAAACCTCTGGAAATTTATGACTTATTTCAGAATTTTAAGGATACTTTCTGCTGTTCTTGACTGTGTCATACTATGTAATAATATTTGCTTTGTTGGCATTAAGCAAAGAGTGTTTTTTTATTCAGACTAGATTATCACTTTGTTAAATCAAGAGAGATTTATGAACTTTGAGCTGCTCTACAAGTGGAAATGATTATTTATTATTGAATCTGAAGGACTGTGCCAGATTCTACATAGTTTAATCTCTTGAGAAGCCCCACTCTGATTTTGCTACTTACCCATTGCCTTTCATGAGGACAGATCTGTGCTCAGCACTGTTTACAGCCTTTTATCTATGTTGAATTCTGTTATTTTTTTAAGTCTTCACAATCTTCCAAAGAGTGAAAGTTCTGATTTCTGTTTATTATTGAAATTTTAAAAGACTAAGTAACTCCTGAGATCACAGACTAGTAAGCCATCACTGTTTTTAGTTGCATTTTTCATGTTTCATTGATCTTATTTCCTTTTGTGCTACTTCTTCCTTGACTATAATATTACATGGGGTCACTGTTCAAACATTAGGAATAGGAGGGTAATTTAAAAAAGAAAGAACATTTGAATAATACATCATGTTCATAGTTTTTTTTTTAAGTTAGATCTAGGAATGTAGCTCAGTAGTAAAGAACATGCCTAGTATCCACAAGCCCTGACTTAGATTTCTAACACCACCAAACAAACAGACAGCTATTTTTCATACTTTATGCAGCATCTAATACATTGCCATGCTCATGACCCTTGATAATTAAGAACCCTGCAAATCTTCACGAAATATTTTTTTTTTACTTTTTTCTCTTAGGAATCTCTGGATACAATTTAGTTTTCACTGTTTAAAAAAAATAAACTTCTAAAAAAGCTGGGCATGATGACATACTACTGTAATCACAGCACCTGAGTGGTTAGGAGGATCTGAGTTCAAGGCCACCCTCAACTGTATAACAAGTTCAAGGCCATCCTAGGCTACAAGAGACCCTGTCTCACAAAAACAAAAAGTAGAGCTGAAGAGATGGCTTAGTACTTAGGAGCTCTTGCAGAGGCCCCAACTGGTTCCCAGTGCCCACATCCACATTTGGCAGCTCAGAACTGCCTATAATTCTAACTCTAGGGAATATGAGCTTCTGGCCTCCATGGGCATCTGCACTCATGTGTATAAACCCACACACAGATAAGTATACACATACACATATTTAAAAATGACAAAAGTCTAAATCATTTTAAGGTAGAATAAAAAACTCTTAGCTGAATGATGATGTACCTGCCTTGACCTTTTCCTCAATCCGGCTTCCTGCTGCCTCCCTACACCCCCCTTTTCATTGTCCCTTCTAATACCTCATAAAGCATACTATATCAGATTTTTTTGGAAAAATGAAAGATATAAACTATAAATTGGCTGATTATTTGGCTATGATGAAACTGACGACCTTGGTTCTTCACTATTAGAACATACAAAAGATGAGCTAAATTTGTATCTTGAAGAAAATGACCTACCTCTAAGAGACAAGTGAACCAGCTAGAAGTTTTCTAAAATGTCTTAAGCTTTGTAACAAAGATTTTCTGGGCATCAAGGACTGTAGTAATTCTGCTTCAGTAAAATCAAACTAGAAAAGAAATTAAAAGTAGGCCCTATCCCAGATGTATTTAGATGTGTGTTTTGAGGTTGTTTTTTTTGTTTGTTTTTTTGACAGAGTCTCATGTAGCCCAGGCTGGCCTCCAACTTGCTGTTTAGTAGAGAATGACCTTGAGCTGCTGACCCTCCTCCCTCCAAACTTCCAAGTGCTGAATCTACAAGAATAGCTCTGCTGAAGATACACTGAGATACATCTGTATCCCCTAAATGTATATATTTTTAGAGAATTAATCATTTCTTTGAAGGAGAGTTAGAAATTCACACAAAGACCAAAAAACAGTTTTCAAAATCAGAAAAATTTACTACAGAATTTTACAAGCATAAATCTATGTAAATAACTACTGATAGGTAATATGTTGAGTTATTTAATATGGAGAGCATTTCCTAGAAACATGCTTACTGCCTTCTAAAGTACTCTGAGCCCTTGATTGTTACTGTCTTTAATTGTGTTTTCTTATATTTATACACAACTTCCTATTACCATTGAGGAGTCTTGATAGATATATACTGTTTAGGTTTTTTGTGTCTTATAATCACATTTTTCTTCCAGATTCAAAATAAACCAGAAAAGAAACCTGCAACACCACTTCCACCTCCATCATCTCTTCCAAGTAGTCCTCAGCCTGTTTCCTCTGATCCTCATGTGAATAATGTTGTGAATACACCCTTGTCCATAAACATTCCACGGTTCTACTTTCCTGAAGGACTCCCAGATACCTGCAGTAACCATGAACAGATTGTAAGCAGAATTGAAACTGCTTTCATGGATATTGAAGATCAGAAAGCAGACATTTATGAAATGGGGAAAATTGCAAAGGTAATATACTACTGAATGACTAATCCCCTTTCTATAGCAATCCCAACATTCTCCCTCTTCACTATGTCTTTGCTCTCTGTTTTTAAAAATAGGGTTTGTCCATGGTTTTTTTTTATGTTGAAAAAGTTATTTGATCCTGGTACATCTTTAACAATGATCCTACTTTATAGAACTCTTAAGTTTGAAAAAAAAACTTAGTGATATTCTAGTTCAACTTCCCATTTAATATGGATGTCACTTTGAGTACATCACTGATTCATAAATATATTTTTCTTGAATGAATTCAGTAACTGAAAACTCACTAATTTGCCAGGTATCCTTTCTCTGTCAAATTTGTTAGAATAAATTGTCTCGTTTGTTCTTATCCACTGATTGTTATCTGCCTTGAAGCCAGACAAGGAACCATCAGGTCATCCCATTGCTGGAGTTTTACCCATAAGTAATTGAATATGACACTAGGAAGGAAGTCTTTGGTATTTTAGAATATACCCAGGTGCTTCTAATTTAAGATTTTAGCTCTCTGATGTCAGGAGTACTATTAACTATGTTCTACACCTCTATATTCTTCCCAGAACAGTAAAACTGGATATCAAGCTATAGCTGATCATGTCATTCCTCTGCTCAGCAGTATTTAGGGATCTTACGTTCTATGACAGTAACCTGATTTGTATGGGTTTTTGTTTTGTCATGCATTTCTCTTATATCTCAGAGTTTAGCAGAGGTTCCAGGCTATGCTTTAAGAGGATAAGGGGTATAGTGGACTAAAAGGTCACACGGTAGCAAGTAGGAGATCAAGGGGGTGTGCCTGAGACCCCATTTACACTTCTATTTGAAAGGGTTCCCCCACTTTCAGAAATGATTTTTAAATGTTTAAAAACTGTCATTCTTCAAAATAAAGCCCAAACCTCTTCACTTGGCCTTTTAGGCCTCTAGGGTTGGGCCCCAGAGATCCTTCCTAAACCTGCCTGACAACTAACTACTACATGAGCCTGATTATCTTGCCCTCTTATAGGCACACATATATTAGGACTATCCTAGCTCTCCAGTCTAAAATGGATTTCCACTACCACTAAGTTCCCCAACATCTACTTTAAAGACCCCCCTTTCAACCTGTTTGCAAAAATCCCTACGGTCCAGTCATGTCCCACACTCTTCGTTAAATGACTTCATAGACCATTTGTGGTGCCGTTAAATGTTTCACAAGAGTGATTGTAAAGAAACTGAAAAGTTATTCTTTCTTCACCCTCATCCCCATCTTAGAATTTACTTAATGATCCTTAGATGCTTCTAACAAAAATTTTATTCCAAGCTGGAGTGTGGCTCAGTGATAAAGCATTTGCCTATTATATATCAAGGCCCTAGGTTCAATTCCTAGCACCACAGAAACAAAACTCTTAACCTGTTTCCACTGTTTTACTTAAGAGAAAACTTGTCCCACAAGTATTTATTTACCTGAAGTTATAGAATGTGTTCATGTCAGGAAATAAATCCTCTAACGTCTAGCATGGTGTTGTTTTTATGGTGTTAATCTCTATGAACATTCACCCAAATTAGCCAATTTCTGATGAATAGCCATCCTAATAAATTATAAGTTTTTTTTTCCATTGTATCAAGATTTTCTTATCCAATTCTGTGAGACGTGGGTACTTCATTAGATGAAAGAATCAACTTGGTAAATATTTGAATGAACTAAATAATCAAAATTTAATATAAAATTTAACAATTATGAATGAAATCTTCATTTTTAGGTAATATTAACACAAAACTGTGGAGGGGAAATACCTTTAATTGAAAGGGTTTATTGAGCCATTATACATACTAGCCAGAAAAAAAAAAATCCTCAGAAAACTTAGAGTAACTACTACCATGTAGGCTAGATAGCAATTAGAAAATGTCTGTCACATTAAAGCTAAGAACCTTTTTTATAAACTTTTGAAAAGGAAAGCACTGTGGCCTACACTGGCTATAGATAATAAACACAGGACCGTGCGAAGGGGAGATAGCTTTGGGATAGGAGGGCAGTTCATAAGAAGTAATTGTTGCATCTGGATTAGGTACATTAAGAATCAAGAAAGTTGATTCTAGATGATAATTCTAGAAATTATTTTATCAGATGTTCACTACATAAGTTCCAAATGAGCATTTCTTAAATGAGAAAAATTTGTGAAAGAGATAGGTTTTGTGGAATGCTTCAGAATGGCAGATAAGGCACAATAGTTCCTAGTATAGAGCTGGGAGCCCTGAGTCTGGAGATTTTCTGTTGCTGTGATAAAACACCATGACCAAGCTGGTGGTAGCACGCCTTTAATCACAGCACTGGGGAGGCAGAGGTAGGCAGATCTCTGTGAGAACGAGGCTAGCTTAATCTACATAGTGAGTTCCAAGCCAGCTGGGACTACAGGGAGACACTATCTCAAAAACCCAAAACAAAACAAAAAACACCATGAACAAGACAATGTTTAGAAGGAAGAGTGTTATTGAACTTATGGTCAGAGGGGTAAGAGTCCGTCATAGCAGGGGAGGCATGGCAGGAGGTAGCTAGAGCAGAAAGTCGAGTGTTCACATCTTCAGGCAGGCATAGAAAACAGAGAGACAAACTGGAAATGGGACAAGACTTAAGCCTACTTCCAGTGTTATGCTTCTTCCAGCATGAGCACACCTCCTAAATCTCCCAAAATATGGCTACCAACTGGCAGCAAAGTATTCAAATATTCTCATTCATACCACTTCAAGAGCCCATCTACTAGTTGTTGAGGGACTTGTGGTCACAGATCCTTATCCTATCTTGTCTTGAATAGGGACCACTTGAGTAACCTTTTTTTTCTGCATATCCTCAACCCCGACTGAGGAATCTGTTTACCCTGTGCTTCATATCCTACTGGTCTCGCCCTTCTACTCTTTCATGTAGTAGCTCTGTCCTGTTCCATAGCTCAGTGGACTACTAGCCACTCCTCCACAGATTCAGTGAGAGAAAAATAGAATAGAATGCCTAATGACCCATGATAGTCAAGGGATGGTAGAGAAGAATTGTAGTGAAGGCAGAGAGGAGTCTCTGGGTCCTGGAAGCCACAGGAAAGACTGAGCCAGTTATGTACAGTGAAGATCAGTCCATATGGAGCATCAAGGAAATTGCCTGTATTAAAGCTGACAACACAGAGGAATTTAAAAAATAAAAAGCCATTTTCTTTTGCTAGAAGTCATTTGGTTAACTATTTATTCTTTAGGTTAATAATCATATGGCATAATAGCCATTTTACATATATATAAAACAAGATGAATTTGATGATAGCCCTAAATCCCATTTTTAGAAGCCAAACCTTTGTGTTTATTGCTCTTAGACCTTAGGTAGCAAGATAAACTACTCATACCATGAGAAAGTTAAAACTATTGGGGCTGGAAAAATGGCTCAGCAGTTAAGAACACTTAACCTTAATACTTTACCTTTTTTCAGAGGACCCAGGTTTGATTCCCAGTACCCACATAGGCTAACAACCATCTATAACTCCAGGTTCAGGAGATCCGACACCTTCTTCTTGCTTCTGCAGGGATTGCATACATGTGGTGCACTTACATACGTGCAAGAAAAACACAGAAAATTTTTAAAAAGAAAGTTAAAACTATCATTTCTTATAAAAATGAGGTTGTGTATGTATTATGACCCCCAAAGTTATCTTGATCTAGGCATGGTGACATAAGTCCATAGCCACACCATTCAGGAGTTTGGAGGGACCTGGACTGTATAGAAAAACTGTCTCAAAATGAAAGTTATGATTATGTTAATTTATTTTGTTTTAGGGGGTTTTGTTTATGTGTTTGTTTATTGAGACATGGGCTGGACTTGAACTTAGATCCTCCTCCTTCAACCTCCCTCCTCTTAGGCTTATAGGCATGTATCATTGTGTCCAGTTTTGTATTGTCTTGTTATTTACTATATCAGCTAATTTGTTAAATTTTTGTTTCTTTATTCTTTTAAAAAATTCTTCTATGTACGAGTGTTTTGCATGTATGCATGCATGTTAATCTACTTATGCTGTGCAATGTGCGCAAAGGCCAGAAGATCCCCTGGAACTGGAGTTAAAGATAGGTGATTTTGCGGTTTTGGTGGGGTTTGTTTGTTTGGTCTTTTTTGAGACAAGGTCTCCCTGCAGCCCCACTTGGCTATGTCTTGAACTCACAGAGATCCACCTGCCTCTGATGATAATTTAATCCCATCCTGAGAGCTGGGATTAAAAGTGTGCAACATCACACCAGGCAAGGATGGTTGTGAGTTGCCACATGGGTGCTGGGAACTGAACCTGGGTCCTTTGCAAGAGCATCCAGTGCTCTTAACTGCTGAGCCATATGTCTTTATTCTTTATTCTTAAAACCACTTGTTTTAAAAATTGATTTGTGTCTTTAAGCTACCCAGTTTTTCTTTAACCTAGTCTTTATTTGACTTCTGTGGTCTCTATCACTTAACCAAGTTATTGTTATTTTCACTTATTCTTTACTATATGTCTTTTCTACCATGAGGCAGTCAACTGTGTCCCAATACTTACTGCCCATTGCCTTACAACAGGTTTGTGTAGGAAAGGAAGAAAAGTGGCTGCCTTTAAGGAACAGGAGGGAAAATATTGTCAGAGCAATAAAGGGATGTGTTTATGGATTCTTGCAGTTTATAAAGCTATTTGAAAGGCCAGCTTGTGTTTGTAACCCACTCTTAGTGGTGCTTAAGTGTAGCTATAAAGACTGGGATCAGTTTTTTAAGTGTTTTAGAAAACCATGTTTATAAAATCAGCATCTGTTGATACAGTTTAGCCCATTCATCTTAGACCTCACACAGCCATGGAGATTGAATGTCCATGTCTGGTTCAGTTCTTAGTGTGTAGTTTTTACATTTGCCCTACACAATTTTAAGTGATGATAGAAGGGGGAAAAGAACAGAAAATGTAGTGTAGACAAGGAAACTCAAGAACAAAAAGAAAAGCATTTGTCAGAAAGCCTGGGCCTCTAGTATAAAGTTGAAGAAAAAGAATAAAAATCTAGTCTGAACCATGCAAAGCCCTCCAGCTCCTCCTTCGAGGTGCTCTATTACCATTGTGCCTTGTAACTTATAAGAGCCTCTTTGTACTTAAATTTCTTCTTCTGTAAACAGGGTAAAAATAACTGTTCTCTTTTGCATGGAGCAATAAAAGAAATCGAGTCTTGAAACATTTTAAATATTGAAAGGCTGTTACAGATATTGAGTAATCTATGCATATTAGAAAAACTTTGCTTTCAAGTCTTAATGGCCACTCTTAGATCAAATTATAGGTATTAGTCAAGTTTTCTTTGCTAAGATGACTTTGACTCCCAGATTCTCACTATTCTAAAACTGTTTCCTAAATGCATTTCCTGTATCTCCTTGTATATTCCTATTTATCACCCATTTTCTTCCTTTGTTTAAAAAATAAGTCTTCACACTGGCTCGTTCTGTGTTATTAAAAGCTCTGTTCAATTGCCCTCAGATTTATATCATTTATTTTCTAAGTTCTTACTGATCTCTTGGCCCCCTTTGCCATAATTCCTTGACTTTCAAGTAAATAGAGACAACCATGTGTTTCTTTAAAATAGTCGTGCTATCAGGTCCATAGCCTTTACCATCGTTACCCTTCCCATTGTTTTTCCTTTGATATTTAATGTCTTCTAGGTCCTCATACCCCATGCTGCCTAACAATTGGGTACTCAGGGTCTGCCACAGTGAAAAAAGACTGATCTCTTCCAATTTATTTCAGAGAATTTTCTTTGTTGTATTTTATCTTTTGGGTTTTGCCTTTGGGTCATAATAGGGTTTTGTGTTTATGTCTTGATGACTTTTACTCCTTATGATCTGCACTTTTACAGCAGTCTTATGAAGAAAAGATCTACCCAAGGGATTAAAAGTTGTTTAGTCACTGGAACTTCAGAAATGGCTCAGCAGTTAAGAGCACTGACTGCTCTTGCAGAGGACCCGGAGTCAGTTCTCAGCACCCACATGATAGCTAACAGCCACCCATAACTCTAGTTCCAAGAGATCTGGAGTCCTCTTCTGCCTTCTGTGGACATCACATGCATGTGATACACTTACATGCATGTAGGCAAAACACTCATACACGTTTTTAAAAGTGTTTAGTGGTAAAAGTTGTGCTATAAAGGATAATAGCTCCTGTTACAGTTTCAACTGAGGTTGGCGACTTTTCTGAGGTTGAGCTAGAAAATTCTTTTTTTAATATTTTATTTTATGTGTATGAGTGTATTGCCTCAAAGATCAGAAGAGGACATCAGATCACCTGGAACTGGAGTTTTTGAGACTTGTTAGTCACCATGTATTTGCTGAGATCTCAACCTGGGTCTTCTGCAAGAGCAGTCAGTGTTCTTAATTGCTGAGCCATCTCTCCAGCCTGAAGATTCTTGACTTCTTCCAATTCTGGATGTAAGGAAGATCTAGTCTGCAACATCTATCACCCCATTTATATAAGAGTTTGAATCATCTCATCAGTCTAGCTAAGTGTGTTCCCTTTCCTCACTCACTGCTCAAAGGGCATCTCTTCTGAAGTTGCACACTCAGTCAGAGGGGATGACCTTCTCAAGAGAGTAGGCCCATTTGTGTAATTACACTCCTTTACTAGAACCACAAAAATAGCTCTCAGGAAATCCTAAATTCTACTCATCTTGTAGGACAAGTTTCATTGTCCCTGGAGGCAGCAGTCTCTTATTTCTGCCACATTCATACCTCTCTTGACTTGAATCTTGATTTCCATATCTTCATCTTCAGCAACCTTGCGGGGAATCTCAGGGTAACTAATGTCAGAGGTCAGAGGTGTCAGATCCCCCTGGAGCTGGTTAAAGGGGTTTGTGAGCCTGACATGGATACTGGGAACAAAACTCGGGTCCTCTGCAAGAACAGTATGTGCTCTTAACTGCTGTGACATCTTTCCAGCCCCTTTTCTGTTTTTGTTTTTCTGTGTTTTGTTTTTGACCTGGGACTTAATAATATAGTAGGCAGATGAGAAATAAAGAGAGTAGGTAGCAAAGTGTTTTAATACTAAGTGATCCAGTATTAAAGATGACTACATTTTCTTCCAATTAACAAAGGATAAAATACAACCATAATGCTTAGTCATTTCTTTCTAGAAGATAGAAAACATGAGTGGCAGGAAGAGATGCTGATTGTTTAGCTGTTATTAGAAGGGGAGAATTCGCTATAAATGAATTCGAAAAAAAGATACGGCTTTCTACTTTCATCACTAAACATGCACTCTTATTTTGATTCGTTCACCCCATTCTCATTCTCTCTTGCTCCCTGTTTCTGTCTCTTCTGGTTGACCCCAACAACCCTTTTATCCACTGTGGAATGAAGGGGAAAAGCCCATGTCTTTTTTTTGGTCACGTCACCTCTTTGCCAGCTTACTCTGTGTTGTTTTGTTTGCAGGTCTGTGGCTGTCCACTCTATTGGAAAGCCCCCATGTTCAGAGCTGCAGGGGGAGAGAAGACTGGATTTGTGACAGCACAGTCATTCATTGCCATGTGGAAAAAGTAAGTGTGTGAACACTGGGACTAGCACAAAATTGTGTGGTCCTTATAAATGTAATTTATCTTACTCATTTATTCAGTTTCTTTGTATCTTTTAGTTTAGTAAGGAAAATTCTATGATTGCATAGCCATTTATACTTAAGTCCTTTGCCACAAGCCTTTGTCTTTTATGTCTTAAAGAGTAAAAGAAACTGGATGTAGTGGTGCTCCCAGCACTTGGGAGGCAGAAGCAGGTCATTATCTGTGAGATCAAAGCCAGCCTTCTACTGTAGCTAGTTCTAGAACATCTTTGGCTATAAGGAGACCTTGTCAAAAATAAGTAAATAAGACAGATCTGTAGAAATACTTTATTAATAGCTATTTGGTAGTTTCCTGGTTTTACTTGTAAGATTAGACACGTGGAATTTGAATCCCATAGCAATGAGATTCACCTGCCTCTGTCTCCTGAGTGCTGGGATTAAAGGCATGCGCCAAAACATCCTGCTGCTATTGATTTGTTAAAATCACTAAATTCTAATCAAGTTTTACAATTACTTTTTTAAAAACTTTTGGATTTATTTATTTTAATTTTATATATATGAGTGTTTTGCCTCCATGTAAGTGCACCTTTGTCATGCAGTGCCCCATGGAAGCCAAAGGAGGGCATCAGATCCTTTGGACTGGAATTATGGATGCTTGGTGCTGAAAACCAAACCCAGATCCTTTACAAGAGCAGCCAGTGCTCTTAACCACTGAGCCATCCTCTCCAGACCATTACTTTTGTTGTTGTCATTCATATATTTGAGACAAGTTCCCTGTAACCACAGCTGGCCTAGAACTCACTCTATAGACCAAGTTGGCCTCAGTCTCACAAAGATCCACCTATTTCTGCCTGTAGAGTACTGGGATTAAACGTGTGCACTACCATGCCCAAGTTTAATCCTTACTTTTGAGAACTCCAGTTAAAGAACACAGGACTAGTAAGTATATTTATTAGAATATCCTTGAATTTTAGCATCCTGATAAATGTTCTCAAACCCAACTTTTTTTTTCTTTTCTTTAAATTCCTTTTTTAAGTGCTATTAGATTTTATTTTGTTTTGAGACAGGATCTCATGTAACTGAGGTTGATCCCAAACTCATTAGGTAGCCAAAGATGACCTTAAACTTCTGACCCTGCTTCTGCTTCCCAAGTTCTCGGATTATGCAGGTATATGCAGTACTGGGGATTGAACCCAGGAGTTCATGTATGCTAGGCAAGCACTCTACCGACAGAGCTACATCTCCTAGGTGTTATTTCTTAAATCACTAACATTTATTAGAATATCAAAGCCTGTCTTATCTTTTAACTAATAAGCCCTCTTTATTTATATATTTATATTTTTTTTCACATTTTCTACATACCCTTCTTCCTAGTAAACTTGAAATGTTATTCGCTTACTATTTAAAATCAGTATATATTATTAGCAGAATTCAACTTATATACCCTAAATCCTTTCATACTACTAGAGGCTATTAGTCATATAATGCTTGAGAACAAAGTGAGTAATGAATAAATCCATTCCAAGTTTTAAAAAATCTAACAGTAAAATTATTTCTTCATTACATTAAAACTTAAGTGGTCAGAGTACATAAGTCTCTACCAGTTAGGTGACTGAAGAGATAGCTCACTGAATAGGAGCTCTGACTGATCTTGTAGAGGCTCCATGTGATCTTGTAGATCCACATGGTGGCTAACAGCTTTCCTTAACTCCAGTTCCAGGGGATCCAACATCCTTTTCTGGCCTTAGAGGATATTTCTCACACATGGTATACTTTCATACATACCAGCAAAGCACTCATACACAAAAATATAAATAAATAAAATAAAAATTTAAAAAGACCTTACCAGTTAGGCAAACTTCTTTAAAGGAGTACACCGAAGCCAAAGGTTGCAGTTGCTTTATATTCTCTGGTAGAATTTAGGCATTTTATTCCTGGATTGATTCTGAGTTGTCCAAGTACTAAGGAATAAGAGTCCTGGGAGAATCATTCTTTCTGCAGCTCCAAAGTCACCAGTCTACCTCTCCTATAGAAAGAGAAAAAAGACTGATAAGATATAAGAATACCTCTTTTTTAAAATATGTGGATAGGTAATATTTTGTAAAAGTAAAGGAATTCTTGAAAGGTGGAAATTTTAAAAAATTAAGCACTAATCAATAAGCATAAACTAGCAGAGGAATTGGCATATGCCTTTGGAGTATTTTTCATTGTTATTTCTAGCAACCCAGAACATGAAAGAAGAGATCAGCACCAAAGGCCTGAAGAGTAAGCTTGACCTTTTTCCTTTCCTCAACAGCAAATCAAGATTTAAACTGGGAGAAATGACTTTTTTTAATTGGCATGTTAACAGTAATAGGATTTAAGAACTTAAAATTCATAGATGATCTGGCTTCTCTTTAGCTTTCTTCTTTTACCCAGGTATATACCAGCCTCTGAAAAGTCCTTATCAGGAGCCTGAATTAGGGGTAAAAAGAATAAATGATAGCATAGTTCTTGTTAGAGGCATCTCAGTGTTTTGGGAAAAAAAAAAAATCTTGCAATCTAGGAAAACAGTAGGATGTGAATGATGATTTTAGAGAAACCTGTGAACAAGCTGGGAGTTGAAAATAAATAGGAAGTAGTCTGTATAAGAGACATTGGGGCTAAACACAGGAAATATACCTACTTCTATTTTGAATATTTTAGGACAGTATGAGATTTAGAGGCTAACTATAGCAAAAGGACAACTGGTATCCAGTTTTATTTACCTGTAATTATGTGCCTCATATTCCAAGAGTCACAGCCAATGTTCAGTTAAGACTTACTGAGATAGTGCAGATATCTATACTGGTGATAGCGCAGTACAGCAACAGCCACAGAAGCCAGATTCCTTTATTGAAATGAATCACTGTCTCTAGGGAAAAGCAACTTCTGCAAAAAGTAAATGGACAAAAAGTCATGATGCACAAATCTGCAGGAAAATGCTTACAAAGTTATATAAGCATAAGCAACTGTCCCAATCTCTCTTCTACATTAAGAGAATTCTGGGGAATATAAGTATGTGCATCTATATTAAAGAATTATTGTCAGTTACTGAAATGGTTTGGGTGCCCTCTAGTGGGAGTTCCTCTTTCAGTTCTTAAAATGCCATTTGCTTTAAGGAGGCCAAGTATGAATTTGGGGACCTTTTAGCAGATAAATGTGATAGTTAAGTTACCACACTGACCTAGGAAGACATTTATTTGTGTTTTTACCTTTTTTTAATAACTTCATTTGTACAGCTATTTTGATTTCCAGTGTTTATTGGTGTATGTATGTGTGTAGTGCTCATGAAGCCCAGAAGAGGATGTTAGAACCAGAGCTACCATGTGGGTGCAGGGAGTCAAACCTCGGTCCTCTGGAAAAACAGCAAGTGCTCTTATCCCTTAGTCCATCTCTCCAGCCCCATTTTTAATTTTTTTTTTATAAATTGTATCTTTTACATAAAGAAATTGGATTCCATTTGGCTGACTGTAGAGTTTTGTGTCTTTAGTCCCAGCACTTGAGAGGCAGAGACATTTGGATCTCTGTGAGATCAAGGCCCGTATAGCCAGTTCTAGGCCAGTTGGGGCTATATAAAGAGACTCTGTTTTTAAAAACAGAACCCAAAAACAAACAAACAAAAAAACCTTGAGTTCAAGCATAGTATATTAAAATGTTTAAACCAGCATGATGGCTCTTACCTATAATCTTAGCACTTGGGAGACTGAAGCAGGCAGCTACTTTTAGTTCTGGGATATCATGTGAGATACTATTTCTTTTTTCTTTAATTTTTTAAATTTATTTTATGTGTGTGAGTATATTGCCTACATGTGTGTAAGTACATCTGTGTCATGCAAAGCCCACAGAGGCCAGAAGAGGGTGTCAAATTCCTGGAACTGGAGTTATAAATGGTTCGTAGCTGCCAGTGGGTGCTGGGGACTAAACCCAGGCCCTCTGGAAGAGCAGACAGTGCTCTTAACCGCTGAGATACTATTTCTTTAAAAAGCACAAAAAAATGTTTAAACACAAAAAATAACTGGCAGGTAATAATATAAAATTAAAACATTTTAGCATATGTATATGCATCCTGACTTGCTCCAAGAATAAACTTGATATGTAATCTTAAACAGTAAAGTCAAATACAAAAGTCATAAGCATAAGAGGAAATAATGCTTATACGTTGGATGCTTCAGTATCTTCCTACTAGTAGCTTTAGAATAAGCATCAAGTTCTTCTTCCCAACTTCTCTGTTCCCCTACTACTCCTCTTTTGTTACCCATTTCATGGCTACACTTTGACATATTTTTCCTTAGAGCCAGGACATTTTTTTTAGGGGAAAGACATTGCTTAACATCCCAAACCCCTTTGAGATAGGGTCTCCTTATGCTCTGGGTGGTCTGGAACTCACTATGTAGACCAGGTTCACCCTCAGCTCAGATTTGCCTGCCTCTGCCTCCTGAGTGCTGGGACTAAAAGGTATGCACCATCACACCTAGTGCTGAGCCCTTTTAAGATCCTAGAGTACCAGCTTTGGGGAAGAACTCCTCTTAAACCAAACCAGTATAGTTCTAGCTTTACTGTTTTATTTTCTTTTGTCTTTGTATATTGGTGTGTCATTTGTTCACTAACAAAACTATATTCTCCCTTAAAAGCATTATGATAATATAGACTAGTTGTACTTACCTTTATTCTTCAGCTTTTATGACTTTTTTTTGAATCTCCTTTTCTCTTGCCATATAGAGTTTATCAACCTAGAGCACTGACCAAAAAAAAGCACCTTTTTTTTACCTTTTATATGTATTTCATTCTTTTGATAACAACTATCCCTGATTTGACTTTGTCTTTTTAGAGTCTCACCTCTGTCATACTGCTTCTGTTTGTTTAATGGTGTACTCAATTTTTTTTTTGTCTTTCTGAGACAGGGTCTCTCTATAGCCCCAGCTGGCCTAGAAATTGATATGTAGACCAGGCTGGCCTCGAACTCACAGAGATCCACCCACCTCTGCCTCCCAAGTGCTGGGATTAAAAGTGTGCACCTCAAATCCCAGCGCAATCAGCTTTTAATATATAGAAAAATGTTTCTTTTCAAAAAAAAAAACTCACTACTTACTGTCATATCAATTCTCTAATCTTAGGGAATGTAGTTTTTCATTAGCACCCACTTAGCACTGATATTTTTCTGTTTTAACTGTTTATTTAATTTCTCGGGCCTTAAATATGTTCAGTAATGACAAGAACAGTAAGTATAAGTATGAAAATCCTACTATAGCTGTAAAAACACAAAATCAGTTAAGTATGTATTTGTTAGATTACTATCATTTTTGAGAGTCTTCTATGTATAAGTTACTGTACCATGTGCTTTGGATAAAAAGAGCTATAACTACCTGTCCTTCAGTTTTCAAAGAAATAAAAGAAATCCAACAATGCAATGGCGTATATAATATATATAAGTAGTACAAAAATCAGTATGAAATTTAGTTGTCAGGGAAAGCCTTTATCTTACTTTCTTCTATCCTAAGCTTCTTCAAGGCCAGATGCAATACCCAGAATACGGTTATCATTCAATAAGTGATTGGTGAAGGAAAATAAAATTTGGAGATAATAACTGCATGTAGAGAATAAGTAATAGAAAAAATTAAATGACTTCAAAGTTTCAAACCCAGATAATTGGTACCACCATTCTTATAAAAATTTGTGTCCAGGAAAAGGACTGACTTTGAGAAGGTTTTAAATTTTATTTTCAGCATTTTGACTTTTTTGTCACAGTGTAGTCTCCAAATGGAAATACTAAGCACATAGTTGGAAAAAAATGCTGGAAATTTAGAAGATTTACTAGA
The DNA here is from genome assembly GCA_035773235.1 of Eospalax fontanierii. Taxonomy (NCBI): domain Eukaryota; kingdom Metazoa; phylum Chordata; class Mammalia; order Rodentia; family Spalacidae; genus Eospalax; species Eospalax fontanierii. The sequence continues at coordinate 116,749,768 of CM069526.1, forward strand.
GCAATGATTTTCTAAAGCCTATTCCTTCAGTCGAATTTTAAAAGCCCCCTATGAGGATGGCCCTGAGTATATAAGCCTAATAATAAGAATTTTATGTCTTACGTGGTGCACAGTAGTCCATCTGAGGCATTTCCTCCTTGATGTGGCTAGCTCGGAAGCTCTGACCCTTGGTATCTTGTGCTAAACTGAATGGGCCTTCTCCCTCTAGAAACTGAGTAACACTTTTTTTTTTTTTGATACAGAGTCTCACTATGTATTCCTGGCTGGCCTGAAATTCATCAAGATTCACCTGCCTCTGCTTCCTGAGTGCTGTGTTCAAAGATGTGCACCATCATGCCAGGCCATATTTTTAAATATTTATTTATTTTTATTTTATATGTGTGTGTGAGTGTGTGGTGCTCAGGTGCAAAAGCAGCCAGTGCTCTCAACTTCTGAGCCATCTCTCCAGCCGTAGTTAACTTGACCATGGGTTCTCAGTCTCAGAAACATTCTGTAAGAAAAACTCACCATCCTGTTACTAAGCTTTTATTAAGATACTCCTTTGACAAAATCAAAAGCAATGAAGCCAGTGAAAAGAGAGCATTTGAGCAGGAGAGGAATTCAGTGATAGAGGACTTGCATAGCATGCACAAAGCTCTTGCTTTAATTCTCAGCACTGAGAGTAACGACGGTGAACACTTCATTCTTAATCTAAATAATCTTCAAGTCAGACTAAAGTTATCAGCCTGTCAATGTTATAAGCATTTTATTTCTGAGTAGCAGATCTTCCTAACCAGTGTTTCTTTTATAGGTTGCTGAATAACCATCACGACGATGCCTCTAAGTTCATCTGCCTTCTGGCAAAGCCCAACTGTAGCTCTCTAGAACAGGAAGATTTTATCCCTTTACTTCAGGTAATTTTTATTACCTTTTAAAAATGGGTTCTGCTTTTGGAGGTTTTTTTGTTTTGTTTTGTTTTCTTGTTTCAGACAGGGGCTCAATATGTAGCACAGGGTAGCCTCAAACTCGTGCTCCTCCTGTCTCTACCTCCCAAGTGCTTGAATTAAGACATGTCCTACTGTGTAGCCTGGCGAGACATCTCTTTGATTTTAAGTGACATACTGTAATTTATGTCAATTGAGCAACATTCTTCTAGAGGTCAGACTGCTAAGAATAGTTTTCAGTTTGTTTTGACAGTAAAATCTTTTTGTTAAATGAAATCTAAAACAGAACTCATAGTATAAAATAGACAGAACAAGGCTATCCCTACTGCAGCAAGGGAGAGGAGCATTCAACCTCCTTTTTGCTCATTCAGAGGAACATTAAAGAATCATCTGAAACTTCAGATTTGAAAAGATAACATGTAAATACATCATTAAGAACCTGGTAGGAAGCCAGAAAAGGCTGTAGAATAATCAGAAGAACTGTCATGAACTTTAGAGTCTTCACTCAGGTCATCTGGACTCTAAGCTCAAATCTAAAGTGGTTTTCTGATTTTTTTCATAGATATTTATTTGAACCAGAAAATTAGAATAAAAAGAATTGAGCATGGTGGCACATGTCAGCGCATGCCTGAAAATCCTGGAACTTTAAAAGACTGAGCAGGGAATGTAACCTGGGCTACATAACAAGAAATGAATGAGTGAATGAATGAATGAATGAAATAGGAGAGTGGAGGACTGAAGAGATTAAGATTATTAATATTAATATTAATATTAATAAGAGTTAAGAGCATTGGCTGCTCATGCAGAAGACCCAAATTCAAATCCTAGCACCAAATGGCGGCTAACAACTGTCCATAGGTCCAGTTCAGGGGATCTGATACCATCTTGTGACCTCCACAGGCATTGCATGACACAGGTGTACTTACATATATGCAGGCAATATATTCATAAACGCAAAATAAATAAAAAATTAAATCTTAAAAATAAAAAAAGAAGAGAACAGAAACTAAAATCAAATATAATGGAATCTGCAAGGACAGTTTCCACCAGACTATAAAAGTAGTCAGGAACAGGGACTGGAGAGATAGCTCAGCGATTAAGCACTTGCTATTCTTTCGAAGAACCCCAGGTCAGATCCCAGCATCCACTTGATGAAGTTCACAACCCCCTGTAACTCTAGCTCCAGGGAATATGACACCCTCTTCTGGCAGCTGCAGGCCCCTCCGTGTATGTGCGCACACAAACACAGACTCGTACACATACACATTTTTTAAGTTACTTGAGACTTTAAAAAAATAGGAACAGAGTAAGAAAAATTACTTTTAAGGAAAGTTAAAAGGCACAAGACCTATGAAAGCACTCCAACATGGGAGTAATTTAGGATAAGGGCAGTAGATCCCATTATTATTATCAAATTTCAGCAAGATTGGTAATTTTTATTATTTGCATAGACTATATTTACTCATCTGGAAAACTCACTTATGTGGAGCAGCTTTTTAATAGAACCAAATAAGTTAAACAACAGTAGACTTCTCGTTTTTTCTTTTCTTTTTATGAGACTTTAAACTCTGCTGCTTGCAGATGTATTTTTATTCACATAAAAATCATATATCTGAGATCTATAAGACTAAATCTCAGATCTGCTAGGCATCTAAGTTTTCTTCTTTTACTTCTTTGAATTTCTGATATTAGCCCTCATATACTAGTCTGAAAGAAAGTTTTAACCTTCCTTAGCATGGAGCTATGCCCTGGTTCTGAGGTTCTCCATGAAACCAAGACATTAAAAATGGGAGTTATTACTGAACTGTCAGCCATCCATGGCTAAAAGATCCCTTCAAATACTAGAAGTTCTTTGCTATCAGTGTGTTATAAATCAGGTCCAGAATCTTTTTCTTTAATGTGTTTGTGTGTATATATGTGTGTGTACCTGTGCAAGCCTGAGCACATGTGGATGTAATGTGTGTACACTGTACTCATGGAAGCCAGAGGAAGACATCAGGTGTCCTGCTCTATCACTCTCTGTATATTCCTTTGAGATTAGGTCTCTCACTGAACCTGGAACTAGGCTGACAGCCAGCACACTCCAGTGATCCCTCCTGTCTCCTCTGTCTCCACAGTACTAGGGAGGATGTTGAGGAAGGTTGCAAATTTTTAGTTAGGAGGAATAAGTTCGAGAGATCTGTTGTACAATACAGTGAATACAGCCAATAACAATGTACTGTATTTTTTTAAATTTCCTAAGAATAGAAGTATATTCGCCACACAGAAACAAAAATGGATGTCATGGCTGTTCAAGGTGCTGAGAATAAGTGATATTTGAGTGCTTGTCCCTAAACAGGACATTTATATCAACCCCCTCTAAGGTTCAGAGACTATCACAGAAGGAATGGAAAGAATGTAAGAGCTGGAAGATAGGGAGAAGGACTGTGAAATGTATCTTCAGGGCATGACACAGCCGTTGCAAACATGATCTCACAGCAGCTGCAGCTGCCTGAACTTGACCTGTCAACAGTCATGGATTAGGGAGGGGCTCATTGGCCCTAACTCTCCCTACTGAACTACTGAGTACTGTTGGATTCTGGGGTAAGGAACCATCATCATCTTCAGTTCTATACCCAGTGGTGAACCCACCACATGCCAATGGATAGGTCCAAACTTGTGATCACACAGGTGATCACACTTAAAATCAGTGGGTCACAAAACAAAACAAAAAACACATGAATGCTTGAAAAGGACTTATGCAGGGTAGGGATACGGGGGTTTCTGGGGTAAGATATCCTTGAACCTCTGATCATCTTGTCTTCACCTCCCAAGTACTAGGATTGCAGACATATACCACTACACATGATTTATGCCATGCTGGGCATTGAAGCCAGTACTTCATAGATACTAGACACTCCACCAACTGATATACATCACCAGCCTAAATTTTGAGTGTTATTATGGGAAAATGTTGGAGTTTTGTTTTGTTTTGTTTGAGACAGAGTCTCCCTTTAGCTCCAATTGGCCTGGAGCTCACTGTGTAGAGGAGGAAGGCCTTGATCTCAGGGAGACACACCTACCTCTGCCTCCTGAGCAATGGGCTCAAAGGTATGCACCACCATGCCTAGTCAAAAAATGAGGTTTTTTTTTTAATATTTATTTATTTATTTTAATTTTATGTGTCTGTTTTGCCTACATGTATATAAGTGCACCCATGTTCAGTGCAGTGCCCACAGAGGCCAGAAGACAGCAATGAATCCCCTGGAACTTGAATTACAAATGGTTGTTAGCCACCACGTGGGTGCTAGGAACCCAACCTGTGTCCTCAGGAAGATCAGTAAGTTTGCTTTTAACTGCTGAGCCATGTCTCCAGCCCCATGGAAGGTGTTTTTTGAAACAAGGTTTTACTATATATCTTAGACTAGCCTTAAACTCACCATAGAACCCAGGCTGTCCTTAATCTCACAAACCTGCCAAACCACCTGATTTCTGAGTTTGCTGAGGTACACCACCACACCGAACTTTATTATAGAGGATTTTTAACACACACAACGGCAGAAAGAATGGTATAGTGAACTCTGATATACCCATCACCTAACCCCAGTAATGATTAAAAAAAAATTAAGTAGGCAGGGAACAATCAGTAGTACTTTTGCTAAATCGAAATCTTAGTGTTGGATAATATTAACAAAATAGATTAATAACTAATTTGAGCAAAAGAAAAGGAATGGAACTTATGATGGAATTTTTTCAGCTATGAAAGAAAATTAAATCATGACATTTGCAGGGAAAAAAGGATAGAATTGGAGATCATTAAGTGAAATAAGCCAAACTCAGATAAATACCATATGTTTCTTTCATGAGGACTCTACAGTTAAATTTCTTTGGGGTGGAGGTCATGAAAGTAGAAAGAAAACCATGAAAGAGGTGGAAGAGTTCTCAAAATAGTGCTTTAAAACAGAAAAAGAAGCAGTAATATACAAAGTGAGAAATGTCAAGGAGGAAATACATTTAAGCAGAAGAAAACTTAAGGTCAAAAGTCTACCTTACAGTTGTGTGTGTCATTTCCAGGAGGCATAGAACAGAGTGGCCGATAGCCTGGAGAGCAACATGCCCAAGTTTTATTGTAACTACAGGAATACGTATCTTATCCATGACTCTTATGTATGAGAATGACCCTCTGTGGTGGTAGGTAGGATGCAAAGAGAATGTTAAGTACAGCTGTCACATGATGTCAGTGAGAGCCTTTTTCCTCCTGGGATTTTGCCAGTAGATCCTGGAAGGAAACTAGCTAGGGAATTTACATGGCAACAATGCCTGGTCCTCCAGTGATTAGACCTGCTTGTCCCTTGGCTATATACACTCAGCCAGACAAATAGGGATAAAAGGAAGCCCTCTTTAGATCACTTTTATTTTATTTGTTGTTTTTTTATTTCACTAGGAAATCATGGTACTGTGACTCTGGATATTTTCTAGCAGCATAGCAAGGAATATGTGCTTCCCTCTTATCAGAATAATTTAAGAAAGAAGTGGAACTACAGAAAGTGAAATTTTCATTTGTATTGTAAAATATGAAAATAAAATTATTAGCTCTTTTAGTTAAAAAAAATGGGTGTCATAAAATCTTACAGAAATAATACTTGAAAACCTAGATCAAATGGACAATTTTCTAGAAAGATACAGTTCATCTAGATTTAACCTATTTGATTTGTAAAATGCAACAGACCAATTTCTATAGAACTAGTAAAAATATAGTTAAATGACTTCTCAAAAAATAACCAATGCCAGGTAAATTCACAGTCGAATTTGTCCAAACTTTCAAAGACCAGATAGTCCTAATGTTTTATTAATCATCCCAGAGAATTGAAATGGCCAGGGAACACCATAGGTCCTTTTCTGAAGCTACTATAACACTGATAGCTTAAATCAGATAAGCACAGTATGAGAAAACTGCTAATGAATGCAATTTCATGACTAGTGATAACATGTAATAAAATGCTACCAAACAGACTATGCCATGATGACTCAGTGGTATTTCTCCTAAAAGATGGATTTGTTCAGTATTAGGACATAAATTAATATATGTCTATGGAAAAATTGTAATTGTCTCTGAAAACAATGTGAAGATTTTTGACAAAAATTAATGCCATTTCACCAAAAAAACGAAAACTTTAAAAGTAGGTATTTGAGAAACTTTCTTGACATGATGAAATATATATGAATTTATATTTTTTAATATATATACACTTTATTGGTTAGCATCTTATTTAATGGAAAAATTAGGGACATTTTAGCAAATATGAGAAACAGGAGGAATGGTGCCTACCATCTCTACTATAATTCAGCACAGGAAGTTGAGTTACAGAAATAATTAGAGACATAATAAACATTAAAAAAGTAAAAGTATCTTTTATAAATGACATGAAAATCCAGGAGAGTGACTGACAAAATTGAAACAAAAGAATATAAAAGTAGGAAGAAATGAAATTAATGTAGAAAATCTTCCACTTCTAACCAAGATGGAGGAACAGGGGTTTGGTTTTGTTTTTTTCCTCTTCCCACCTGAAATAAACTAGACAAGAAATATACAACATTGGTTTTCAAGAGACAGGACATAGGCAATAAAAGTTTCCTGAGAGACAGCAAACAGGGTGATCTTCATGACCAAGAGAGCTTAGGATCCTGTCTCAAGAGACCAGTGAACTCCAGTGAGACAAGAGGATTGCTGTGAGTTCTTGGCCAGCTGGGCTATAGAGTAAGGACTAGGTCAGCTTTCGCAAATGTTTTTGAGGAAACTAACCCAGGCTGAAAAAAGACCTTCCAAGAAGAGCAAAAAATGACAGTATCACTGAATCACAAAAAGTCAGAAAGAGATTGTATCCATATCAGCTAGATTGGAAAATCATTAAAGTCTTTGCCTCAACAGTGGGGAATAATTAGTTCTAGATTACACATTGCTCGGGTCCTACCTAATGAACCTAAAAAGTAAACTGAGACATTAAATGGTTTTCAAAGTTACTTAACATCATCCTAAATCTAATATGAACATGACTCAAAAATATTTACTATACAGAAAACTCTGGAGCTGGAGAGATAGATAAGTCGCTAAAGTGTTGCCTTACAAGCACAAGAAGCTAAATTCAACTCCCATGTTGAATTTATGTGAAAAGATGATATAGTTGTATGTGCCTATAATCCCAGGAGTAAAAACAGTGTGCTGGATACCTTAGGTTGTCAACTTAACACACCTGGGAAGAAGGAACGTCAATTGGAGAATTTCCTCTATCAGATCAGTCTGTGGGTATGTTTTGTGAGGCATTTTCTTCATTGCTGGTTGATATGGGAGGGCCCAGCCCACTGTATATGGTATCACCCTTGGTAAGTGGTAAAAAAGAGACTGAGCACAGGCCAGAAGAGCAAAACAGTGAGCAGCATTCTTCCAAGATCTATGTTCAGTTCCTGCCTCCAGGTTCCTGTCCTGGCTTCCCTCAAGGATAAACTGTGATCAGGAAATGTAAGCCAAATATATCCTTTCCTTTTTGGTCAGTGTTTTTATCACAATAATAGACAGCAAACTAAGACACAGAAAGAGGAGGATCCCTGGAGTTGCTAACCAGTTAGTCTAGCCAAATTGGTGAGTTTCAGATTCAGTGAGGGACAGTGTATAGAAAAATAAGATGAAGAACAATAAAGATGCCTGGTGTCAACCTTTGCATACATATGCTCACACACTTGAGTACCACACATACAGACACACAAATTAAATAAATGAATGAATGAATAAATAAGCCAATCAAGACGGACAGTTCCTGAGAAATGACAGCCGAGATTTGCCTCTGGTCTCCAAGTGCACATGTGCAGGTATACATACACATACGATCTCACATTCATAGATACAAACACAATAACTCCAGCTTTCAACAAGGTAGAATTCATAATGTCCAAACATGCAAAGGAAACAGGAAAATAGAATTAATAGAGAAAAAAATTAAGCTGATCCAAACTGACATAGATGTTAAATTTAACTAATGAGTATATTATACCCGATATTATATCTAAATTTTATCTAAATTATTTTCAAAATGTTAAGTGAAAAATGTAGTCATCATTATTGTTTTGAGACAGTCTCACTATGTAGCCCTGGCTGACCTGGAACTCTCTTAGTAGAAATTACAGGCGTGAATCATCATAACTGGCTGCAAAATAAAATTTTTGAAAAACTCAAATTGAAGTCAGGCATGGTGGCTCATACTCGTAATCCCAGTACTTGGAAAATGGAGGCAGGAGGATCAGAAGTTCCAGGTCATTCTCCATTGCATAGCAAATTTGAGGCTAGCTTGGGTTATATGAGACCCCATTTGAAGAAAAGACTTGTATTGGGGCTAGGAATATAGCTTGGTGGTAGAGTGCTGCTTAGTATGGCCAATTCTCAGTACCACACACACACAAAATTCACCACATTTAACTTGTAGAACTAAAAACTAAGGTGTCTCTGGGTGTGGCCTTTAATCCCAGCACTCAGGAGGCTGGTGAATCTCTGTGAGTTCAAGGCCAGCCTGGTCTACATAGCAAGTTCCAAGCCAGCTGGAGATACAGGGAGACCCCATCTCAAAAAAAGGACAAAAAAAAAAAAAAACCCCAAGGTGTCAGAGGCCAAAAAAACACCAATCAGAGTAATATCATATTATATATTAAAGGTGAACTTCAAAGCATAGCAATGGAAACAATTTGAAACAAGACACAAAGACATAAGAAACAAAGAAGCATAGGAAGACTGTTGGTGAACTATAGGGCAAATCAGCATAACATTCTTGGAAATGAAAAGAGGGAGTGCTATATGATAAGTATTTGTCAGGTTTTTGTCCTGGGTTTCTAGGACAGAGTTTCTAAACCTTTGCAATTCCACAAGTAATAGCAGTGTATCTGTTTTCATAGTGAGTCCCTAGACAATTTCAAGATAGGGGCTTGCTATGTCAGAAAGGTCAACCCTGTTACCAGAGATTGGGACTTAGAGTGATAGGAGCATGACTTCATAACATAGTCAATTTGGTGAGTTATGCTTCTCAAAATGAAACTCCAACAAAAATCCAGTGCAGAAGCTTGATTGAGTTTTTGTGGTTAGTGATACACAGTGACAGGCTTTGATGACGTGATCTGTTGAAAGTAGCCTGTCAATGGATAAATGTATAAGAAATGGAACATTATTCATCTTTAAAACAAAAGAATAACTATTATATGCTATAACATGAACTTTAAGCATACTAAATAAGTGAAATAAACAAGGCACAAAAAGACAAACAATGTATAGGGGTCTACCAACATGAAGTGGCTAAAGAGTCAAACTCATAGAATAAAGTGGTAGTTCTAAGAACCAGGGGTGGGAGTTGTTGGGTAGGTAGAGTTTTAACCATGAAAGATGAGGCAGGCAGTTCTGAATATCTTTTGCTGAACAGTGTCCATGTTGTTGACAATTCATTTGGAAGTTGGAAGAATTTTTTGTTATATGCTTTCTTGCCACAATAAAAGAAAGAGAAAGGTAGATGCCTACATTAGTAACAAAGTACTAATATTGCTAAGGAAAGATAAAGGAATCTGGTCATCTAGAGTATATAATGATTCTAAATGTTTATGCAACTAATAATAGATTTTCAAAACACATGAAGAAAAATCTTATGGAAGTACATGGATAAATTCAGTTACAGTGTAGATGTCTGTAAATGCTTCTAATGATGAACAAAAGAAGTAGGCAATAGGAAATATAAAATATTCAATCAACTCTACCAACCAACCTGACCTAATTGCCATTTATATTACTTTTGACCCTACAGAATATTTACCACAATAGACTACATTATGAACTGTGCTCAATAATTTTTAAATACTCAGGCAGATATGTGGTACTACCTATAATCTCTCCAGCTCAGAGGAGGATTTTGAATTGAAGTTATATAGTGAATTTAAGGCTGCCATGCATTGTATGTGAGACGCTGCCACAATTAAAAAACAAGTAAATTAAATCATACATTTTTCTATGACCATAATAGAATTAAAGTAGAAATTATAACTAACTCTCCTGAATGACCCATGGGTCAGAGTAGAAATCAAAAGGAAAATTAAAAGTATCTAAAACCAAGCATGGTGGCACATGTTTTTAATCCCAGAGCTTGGGAGGCAGAGGCAGGCAGATGTCTGTGAAATTGAGGCCAGCTAGGTCTAGCAAATTCCAGGCCAACAAACAAAAAGAATATCTGGAATTGAATGAAAATGGAAATGCTAAAGCTGTGGTTTTTATTAAATTTTTGTGTATTTCATATAGACTATCTCAACCAATATTAATTACTTTTATACTCCCTTCCTCATTGGCACCCCACATACACACACCCAGAATTCATACACTCTGTCATTTGTGTTAAGACCTATTGTGTCAAGTTAGTGTTCTTGGACAATCCCCACTACAGGTTCATCCAGTCAGGTCTGCTCAGCCTATCCAGAGACCCTCACTTTAAGATTAACTCTTCCTCACTCAACAGTAATTAGCCACCAATATTTCTTTAGCCAAGACTGGAGTCTACTACCCATTTCCCCAGTTCCATGATAGGTTTTTGTCTGAGCCTATCATGATAGGTTCCATGATAGGAGTTTGCATGGGTCTTGAGCATGACAACACCATTGCTTTAGGTTCATATGAGCAGGGTCCCAGGAACTTGTAGGGTTCTATTTCCCTATGGTCATGCACCTCCTCCCTGGTTCTTAAAATCTTTCTGCCCCCTCTTCCAAAATGGTCCCTGAGCCCTAGGTAAGTGAAGTTTAATAGGTCCAGGGACCCACAATCTGCAGACTTCTAGTCTCCATACTTTGGCCATTTGTGATGTTTGTTACTGGCCCTTCATTAATGAGAGTTAAGAGATTCATTAGTGTTCTTTTTACCCCTTGTTCTATGTTGTGTGAGCCTTGGGTGTAGAGGTTGCATTGTAGATGGGCCACTTAGGATTCAGCAATTCACAGTGTCTGTATGCGACCAGTTGTGGTACTCTGTAGTAGTCTCCATCTGGTGCTTCTTTGATGAGTGGTGACTGGGATACTTGATTGTAAATATAAGGATACTTGATTATAAATATAAGGATACTTATTTTGCACTTAGTAAGAAGTTACATTAGTCTAAGGATGTGACAGCCTTGGAGATTTCTCTAATCTATGACCTCTTTGGCTATGTGTATTTGGCTGTGATTACAGTACCACACATGAGTTTCCTCCCACTGAGCGGGCTTTAAGTCCAATTTGGTAGCCATTGATTGTCCCCAAGATAAAAGTGCCACAACTGCATCAGTATCTTATGCTGTACCAGTCACTGATGTGGTTATTTGGTCATGAAGTTGGTGGGTGTTGGGCCATCAATTGATGTTCTCCCTTAGCAGCTTGTGTTATGCTCTCCATAGCTATGGGAGTTAGCCTTCAAAGGAAGTGGCTTCCAAGTCAGTTCTAGCTCCATTGCTCGAAATCCTGTGTCCAAAGTATGCGTTGTCTTCAGTAATAGCATCTTACCTTCAAGTACTAGGAGGCAATCAAGGGCTGTGGCAATAGCCTGTGTAAGTTTGGTAGTCTTTTGAACCATCCTGGCCAACAACTCAAAGGAAGGTTCTCCTGTCTGGTAGTTTCTTATTATACAGTCTTCAGCTATACACATGGGCTCACATAGAGAAATTGTGTATATAAATTGTCATTAAGTTGTTAAACTAATATGATTCCCTCTGGTGTTTACACTAGCTAGGCATTATTTATCTCTACTCTCTCTCTCTCTGTCTCCCTGTCTAACCCTCCCTCCATGCTTTCCCCAGTAAAGAGTCCCCATTTTCCCCATTTCCCCCTTGATAATACCAGTTTGCTATGGCCTCACCTCTCTTGAGCTCCTTCTTTCCCTTTATCCCCATAGTTCCTTGTATGACTCTTCATCTCCTCTCCCCTTTGAATGCCCTCATTTTATCTCTTTCTCCCTTAGCAATATCTGTCTCCTTCTGTTCTCTGTCAGGTTCTGTCTTTCCCTTTATCTCCCTGCTTCCTTTCCATTTTCCTGGTGCCTGCAGTTACATCAGGATACATACATTCAAAGGATTTGGTGCTAGGAACCACAAATAAGGGAAAACATAGGTCATTTGTTTTTCTGAGTCTGTGTTACTTCACTTAGCATACCAGTTTCTAGTTCCATCCATTTACTTGCAAATTTCATGATTTCATCTTTCTTTACCACTGAGTAGAACTCCATTATGTCAAAATACCACATTTTCGTTTTCCACTTATCAGTTGAGGGATATTTAAGTTCCTTCCATCTCTTAGCTATTGCAAAAAGAACAGCCACAAACATGGATGTACACGTATCTCTGCAATGGGATGAGTCCTTTGGGTGTATGCCAAGGAGTGGTATAACCGGATCAAATGGTAGGTTCATTTTTAGCTTTTTAAGAGTTCTCCACACTGCTTTCCATAAGGGATGCACAAATTTACAATCCCACCAGCAATGACTGAGCATTCCCCTTTCCTCACAACCTCTCCAGCATTTGGTATCATTTGTTCTCTTGATCTTGCCCAGTCTGACTGGGGTAAGATGAAATCTTAAAGTAGTTTTAATTTTCATTTCCCTATCTACTAACGATGTTGAACACTTTTTAAAATGTTTCTTAGCCATTTTTATTTCTTTTGAGAATTATATGCTCAGATTCTTAGCCCATCTTTTAACTGAGTGACTTGTTTTCTTGATTCTTTGTTTTTTGAGTTATTTATATATTCTGGATGTTAAACCTTTGTCAGCTGTGTCTCTGGTGAGGATTTTTTCCCACTCTGTGGGGTATCTCTTCACTTGTTTGGTTGTTTCTTTTGCTATGCAGAAGCTTTTTAGTTTAATGATTATTGATTGTTGACCTTATTTCCAGAGCAACTGATGTCCGAATTAGAAAGTCCTTTCCTGTATTTTATAGGTTACTGCCAGTGTATTCTTCTAACAGTTTCAGAGATTTGGGTTTCACATTGAGGTCTTTGATCCATTTGGAACTGACTTTTGTGCAAGGTGAAAGATACGAATCTAGTTTCATTCTTCTACAGGTAAAGATCCAATTTTGCCAGCACCATTGGCTGAAGATGCTATCTTTCTTCCAGTGAGTGTTCTTGGCCTCTTTGTCAAATATCAGGTGGCTGAAATTGCATTTACTCCTGTGGATCTTCAGTTTTGTTCCACTGATCTACTGGTCTATTTTTGTGCCAATACCAGACTGTTTTATGACTAAAGCTCTATAATATAGTTTGAAATATGGTATAGTAATCCCCCCTGCATTGTTCTTTGTGCTCAGGGTTGCTTTGGCTATCCAGATTCTTTTGTGCTTCCATATGGATTTTAGGATTTTTTTTTCTAATTCTATGAAGAATGTCATGAGAATTTTTATTGGGATTGCATTGAATCTATGTATTGCTTTTGTAGGATGGTCATTTTCACTATGAATTCTTCCAATCTTTGAGCATAGGAGGTCTTTCCATCTTCTGATGTCTTTCTCGATCTCTTTCTTTAAAGATATAAAAATTTCATTGTAGAGTTCTTTGATGTCTTTGGTCAGGTTTATTCCAAGATATTTTTGAGGCTATTATGAATGGGACAGTTTCCATGCACTCTTTCTCCAATTGCTTGTTGTTGGTATAAAGAAAGGCTAGTAATTTTTGTAGATTAATTTTATAACCTGCCACTTCACTGAAAGTGTTGATCATTTCTAGGAGCTTTCTGGTAGAATTTTTGGCATCTCTTAGGTACAATATCATATCATCTATAAAAAGGGATAATTTGACCTTTCTTTTCCAATTAGGACTCCTTTAATTTCCTTTTCCTGCCTTATTGCTGTAGCAAGAGTTTCAAGCACTATATTAAAAAGTAGTGGAACTAGTGGACAGCCTTGTGAGGTTCCTGATTTTTAAGGGTAATGCTTCCAGTATTTCTCCATTTAGAGTGATGTTGGCTGTGAGTTTGTTGTATATAACTTTAATTATGTTGAGGTATGTTCCCTCCAGTCCAATTTTCCCCAGAACTTTTAACATAAATGCATGTTGGGTTTTGTCAAAGGCCTTTTCTCCACCTGTTAAGATGATCGTGTAATTTTTGTCTTTGAGTTCATTTATATGATTTATGACTTTTATTGACTTACATATATTGATCCATCCCTGCATCTCTCTAATAAAACTGACTTGATCATGATGGATGACCTTTTTGATGTGTACCTGTATGTGGTTTGCAAGTATTTTGTTGAGAATTTTTGCATCTATTATCATTAAGGATATGGGTCTTGGGCCAGGCATGGTTGTGTACATCTTTAAATCCCAGCACTCAGGAGGCAGGCGATCTCTGTGAGTTCAAAGCAGCCAACATAGCAAGTCACAGGACATCTGGGGCTACAGGGAGACCTTGTCTCAAAAAAGACCAAAAAAAAAAAAAGATATGGATCTGTAGTTCTTTGTGGGAGGGGGATGTTATCCTTACCTGGTTTTGGTATTAGAGTAGTGCTGGCTTCATAGAAGGAATTTGGGAGTTCTCTCTCTGTTTCTCTTTTTTTGAATAATTTAAGGAATATTGGTTGTAGATCTTTAATTCTGGTAGAGTTCTGCTGCAAATCCATCTGAGCCTGGGATTTTTTTAGTCAGGAGGTTTTGTATTACTGTTTCAATTTCCTTGTATGTTATGGGTTTGTTTAAGCTATTGTTCTCTTCTTGGTTTAGCTTTTTCCATAATTTTGGATATCGATCCATTTCTTTTGGGTTTTCAAATTTAATACAATATTGGTTTTTAAATTATTCCCTTATAATATTCTAGGTCTTTTTGGTGTCTGCTGTGATGTTTCCCCTTTCATCTCTAATTTTGGTGCTTTGGAGTTGCTTTCTTTCTTTTGGTTTACTGAGGCAAGGGTTGGTCTATCATGTTTATCTTTTCAAAGAACAAGTTCTTGGATTCATTGATTCTTTGTATTGTTTACTTTCTTTCTATTTCATTAATTTCTGTTCTGGTTCTTGTTATTTCTTCTTGTCTGCTGGGTTTAGGTTTCATTTGTTGTTGCCTCTCAAGAGTCTTGCATTGCAATATTAAGTCATTTACTTGTGCTCATTCTGATTTTTTAATGTAGGCACTTAGAGCTATAAACTTCCTTTTAAAGTGTCTCATGGGGGTTGGTGTGTTGTATTGTCCTTTTCATTTAATTCCAGGAATACTTTTATTTCTTTCTTAATTTTTCCTTTGACCCATTCATTATTCAGGAGTTTAATCTCCATGAGTTCACGTAGTTATTAGGGCTTCTTCTGGTGTTGATTTTAAGCTTTATTGCATTGTGGTCTGATTGAATGCATGGAATTTTTTCAATTTTTTTCTACTTGTTGAGGTTTGTTTTGTGCACAGTATGTGGTTGATTTTGGAGAAAGTTCTATGGGGTGCTGAATAGAAAATACATTATTTGGTGGTTGGGTGGAATATTCAGTAGATGTCTGTTAGGTCCGTTTAATTTATGTTTAGTTCAAATGTTTCTCTGTTTATTCTTTGTCTGGTTGACCAAATGGAGGCAGTGGGGTATTGAAGTCCCCTAGTATTAGTGAGTTGGGGTTAATCTGTGTCATAAAGTCCTTAGTATTGTTTTTAATGTAGTTAGGTGCACTAGAGTTTGGTGCATATATGTTCATGATTGTAATCTCTTCTTGGTTACTGTTCCTTTAAGAAGAATGAAGTGATTCCCTTTATCTCTTCTGATTAGTTTTAGTTTGAAGTCTCTTTTGTCATATATTAGAAATGAAACTCTTGCTTGCTTCTTAGTGCCATTTGCTTGGAATATGTTTTTCTATCCTTTCACCTTAAGGTAGTGTCTGTCCTTGAAAGGGAGGTGGGTTTCTTGTAGACAACAAAAAGATGGATTTTGTTCCTTTTTTTTATATTTTCTTTATTATTTTTATTTTATTATGTATGAGTTTATTGCCTGCATGTAGTTAAGTGCACCCGTGTTGTGCTATTCCCAAGGAGGTCAGAAGAGGGTGTCAGATTCTCCTGGAACTGGAATTACAAACAGTTGTTAGCAACCATGTGGGTGCTGGAATTGAACCTGGGTGCTCTACGAGAGCAGTCAGTGATCTTAACTGCTGAGTCATCTTTCCAGCCCCAGATTTTGTTTCTTAATCCATTCAATTAGCATGTATCTTTTGACTGGGGAGTACAGTCCATTGATATTTAAAGTTATTATTGAAAGATGTGTATTGTTTCCTATCATTTTATTTCTGTTTGCAATATTCATCTAACTTTGAGTTCCACATTTATCCCTTCATTTAGTTTCTTTCTATTGCCCCTTAGGTCATTCCTTTCTTCAGCTCTTTGTATTTCTTACAGTATTCTCTGAAGGGCTGGTTTTCTGGACATGAATTCTTTCAGCAATTCATGTCACGGAAGATTTTTCTTTCCCCTTCAACTATAATGACATTTTTGCTGGATAAAGTATGGCATCTATGGTTATTTAGTACCAGGAATATTTTGGTCTAGGCTCTCCTGGCTTTCATGGTTTGCATTGAAAAGTCACCTGTAATTCTAATGGGTTTTCCTTTATATGTAGCTTGTTTTTCTTTTGCAGTTTTCAGTATTCTTTCTTTCTTCTGTATATTTAGTGTTTTCACTATGATATGCTGTGGGGAGTTTCTTCTCTGGTCCTGCCTATTTGGTGTTCTGCATGCTTCTTATATTTGTATGGGCATGTCTTTCCTTAATTTTGGAAAATTTTCTTTTACAGTCCTGTTAAAGATCAGGTCAGTACCATTATCCTGAGATTCTTCTCCTTCCTCTATGCCTATGATGTGTAATTTTGGTCTTTTTGTGGTGTCCCACATTGCCTGCATATTCCATTCATGTGTTTGTTTTTTTTTAAATAATTGATCTCTTTTGTGAATTCAGTCAGAAGTTTATTCCCATCTTTTAGTTCTTTGTTTGTTTGTGTGTTCTTTAAATCCACTGAATTCTTTGATCATATTTGTGATTATTCTTTTAAATTCTGTATTCTGGGTTATCTCTAGGGGTTCTCATTGTAGAACTCTTCTATAGGACTGGTAATGTTTGGTGGGGACATATTATTTGGAGTTCTCATATTATTTTTTTTTTCATTGTGATTTGGGCACATGGATTTCTTTTGTTGTTTGTGATTCTGGTATGAATCTCAAGTCTTCTTTTGTTATGTTAAAAACTGATTTTGCTTGTATTCTTGATGTGCCTTAGTTGTTTTCTTATTAGGTATGAAAAGGTGGTTGGTCTAGGCTTCAAGTTCTCTCTTTTGATTTTACATTGGAGGATCCATGTGACTCTAGACCAGCTACTCAGGAGTTCCTACAGAGACCCAAGTCAGGTACCAATCAGATACTCTCAGGCTTCCTTCTAAGGTCTGGGTCCCTACTAGCCAGCAGGCACAGCATAATTTGAGAGGCTAAGCTAGGCAGAGGCCAGATTAAGGCATTCTCAGGCTGTCTAAATAAAACTATATTTTAACAGATAAGTTTAATAAGGTCATAAGATACATAATCTATATACAAAAACTATTTTCTTCCTATATACTAGCAAAAACCACTGGAAATTTAAATTTTATGTCATTTTTAGTATCAACCAAAATTATGTAATATTTGTAGATGAATTTTTTTAAATGTACCATGTACACTAAAAAAAGACTTATAGATGTCTTATGTAGGTAGAAGATAATATTGTTATGATATCAATTCTACCTTAGCTTTATTAAATCCATAAATGTATTTCATATACTTTCTCTCTAAAAATCAGTAAAATCAACCACAACCTGTAGAATGAACCTCAAAACAGAATATATACAAATAATAAATGAAGTAAACTGTATTACAAGTTAATATAACTGAGAAAGAAAGGAGCATGAAGGAACTAAGCCAAATAACTTTGGAGAACAGTGTTTAACTAGATATGACAAGGCTAAAAACAAAGTGGGAGTATGGAGAGGGTTACTAGAACTAAAGACCTTGAAAATGCCATATGGTAATCTACGTCTATAGACGCTTCCTAAAATATGTACATAAAAGGAATTTAAATAGTTATCCTGTAATAAGGGGACAGTGTTCTCCCACATACTGTAAACTATCATATAAAAAGCCTAATGCCAGATAAGGGGTACCTATTTTAGGTTGTTTGTCCATGGAACTCTATAGACCCCCCCTCCAAAAAAAATACAGGCTATTGCAGTGCTCTTAGTTACTCTTCAGAGGGAGATCCAATTGCTAAAGAAACCTTTGAGTCATAGGACATAGTAAAATCAAGGTGGAACCTATCTGGAATCTTGATCCCTACTGGCTATCTTTCATAATACTAGAAGGTTCTTGGCATACTACCAGGAGAGAAAAGTAATTAGTAGTCTTTCTCAGCTGTGAATTGTGTGAGCTGCAGTAATAATCAGCCAGGTAAGATATGTCCTCTGATGTAATAGTGGTATGAATGTTATGGAAGTAGTCAATCACTTTCTGTTGGATTTAAGACTCACTCTACAAGATGGAACTCATGCTTGATACCGTTAACTGGGTCAAAAACCAGTGGTTTACTAGGTCATAGACCCTAGGGGAGAACCTCTTGCTGTTACTCTGCTAAATGGAAATAGAAGTAAACTTTCCCCAGCATGCAGAGAGTAAGAGACTATGCTCAGCTCTAAATGGGACATCTATATCATACCCCATGTCTCCAGTGCTCAGGGATCATTGCAGAAGAGGGGGTAGAAAGAGTATTAGATCCAGAGGTAGTAGACATTTACAACAAATGAGTATTTGCCAGACCTGACAGGGCCACTGCACACATGAACTCACAGCAGCTGTGACTACATGTGTAAGACCTACACAAGATCAAGCAGGCCAAAATTCCATCATGTATCAGGGAGGAACTTATGAAGTCTCAACCCTTGCTGAGGAGTTATTGACAACTGATGGCTGCTGGAGGAGGAAGAGTCAGTTTTCTTCAGGGATGTGAGCCCTGGGAGGCTACCCATGCTCCAGTAGATAGTCTTACCCCCATGAACATACAGGCAGCACTAAGTGGACTTAATGAGTTTAAAAACAGAGCACCTGAAGTTGGGAGGGAGAAATTAATGGGGGGATAGAGAGATAATTGGAGGGGAAGCAGTGAGGGTAGGTTTGATCAAAACATGCATGTATGAAAATCTCAAATAATAAATAAGGTAAAAGACAAAGGGAAGTATATACAAACACTACATTTAATAAGCTTGTTTTTCAACTGTGTTAGCAGTTCTCTTGGTATAGTAGAATTGAATAAATAAATGGACACATTATAAGATGAGAGTCCAATTTCTCACTTTCAGAGTTATAAAGAAGGAAAGCTAGAGTGAAGTTTGTAGTATTGGAATCAGTTATTTTTATTATGATATAATGTTTAATATATATAGTTACAGAAATATGTCTATGTACCCTTGTACACATACATATATTTCCTAGTTCTTCCTGCTAACAGGGTCTAAGAGTAATGACATCTATTAATAATGAGCACACATAGCACCTAGCCTCCATTTATAATTACTCTTCTCCACTAAAATGAACCACAGATTCTTAGAAAGAAGATTGATGCAAAGTATGGGAAAAGGAAAATACAAGATGAATTTAGAGTTATCTTTGATAACTAGAAAACAAGGAAGTGCCTCCAAAATGATATGGAAATGTCAAAAGACACAGGAGCCAAGACAAGAGCTCCCTAGAGCCAAAGCTAGATCACTTTGATCCCCAAAACAAATGGTAGTACAAAATCATGACATGTGGGATAAACTGCCAAGCTAATATAAATTAAATAAATATGTGGTAAACAAGGGACACCTCTTCCTTATAAAGGAATTCCAGTTAATATACGAGGAATGACGGAAATACAAAAATCACTGTTAGGTAACTACAGTGTAACTATACATTGCAAGCAGGATCCACAAATGGAGGCTAATAAAATCAGTGGTCAAAAGTTTGAGGTGAAATAGGATTTTAGCAAAGTGTCAGAGTATCTCTCCTCATGATATGTATTCATTATTCAGAGACAATAGTAACTTCACAGTGAAGACCATGGCAGACATCACTTAAACCAAATAGACAATGGACATCATATACTGCCTGTGTGCTACACTGAAAAAGGACACAGCATCACTTCTGTGGTATTCCTGATAAAATATGTAAGCCTAATCTACTTATCAAAAACTTTAGACAAAACCAAATTAAGAGATTAAAGAAGGTGGCAGCAGAAAAAGGTGTGCCCTGAGCAAGCAACCTTGGGGGCCAGAGCATACCAGCTCCCAAGAAGCTGAGTGTGTATGCTGGACCATGTAAGGAACCTTACCCCGCAAGATGAATGTTTCCCTGGCCATAGGTGCTTCTATATTGATCTGAAAACTCTGAACTCAGGACTTGGCAAAGAAGAAAGAAAATAATTGGGGAACCAAGATGGCAGCAACACAGCTGTGGGCGCCAAATAATTAGCAGTGAAGGTGGCGGCTCTGAGCCCAGTGACTTAAAACACTTTTGGGCCTCTTCATTTCATTAAGAATCTTGGTACTTCTATATTGATCCCCAAATTCTTAACTAAGGACTTTGCAAGTAAGAGGCAAAATAACTAGAGAGCCGAGATGGCCATGACACTGCTGCAAGCAACAGAGAAGTGGCTCCTGGTACAAGGACTTAGAACATGACTCCAGGCCTCATCATTTCAGTAAGAATCTTGGTGAGATAGGGATGGAATGAGGCATACCCCTGGCAGCTGGCCTCAGTTGTAGGACATACCAACTCCCAGAGACTGAGTACCTGTCCTGGACCTTATCACACAAGATGAATATTTTCCTGATCATAGGTGCTTCTATATTGATTTCAAACTTCTGAACTCAGGCTTGGCACATAAAAAGGAAGGTAACTGGGAAGTCAAGATGGCTGTGACACAGCTCCAGAGCAATGGGGAAGGCAGTGGCAGAGGTTCTCAGTGCAAGGACTTAAAACATGACTCCAAGCTTCTTCATTTCATTAAGAATCTTGATGAGATGGCACCCCAGTAGCAAGCAGAACTACACCAGCCTGGCTATTCCACATGCCTCAGTGGTGGATGGAGCTGTGCTATACCTCTCTTGCCAGGATTAGTCCTTCAAGTGGCCACTATGTAGCCCCACCATGGTTAGCCCAGCCGTCAGCATCATCCAGTGGCTGAAAAGACCTGGTTGTAAGCCAGGTGTGGTGGTGCACACCTTTAATCCCAGCACTCGGGAGGCAGAGGCAGGCAGATCTTTGTGAGATTGAGGCCAACCTGGTCTACATAGAGAGAGTTCCAGGTCAGCTGGGTCTACAGGAAGACCCTGCCTCAAAACAACAAATACCTGGCTGCAGTCAGCAGCAGCAGTAGAAATTCTACAGGTTGCAGAAAGTAAGCTAGAGGGTACTGTTGTAAAGCTGTTGTACAAAGCTGTGAAACATCCTAACTGCCATGCAAAGAATCTTGGATTGAAAGCCTGTAAACTAACTACTGCCTGCTGTGAGAGCCTAGCTTCTTCTTTTACACACTTGAAACCCTGTGGGGAATCAGCCTCTTAAAAATTCTTTGGACCACAGTGGAGTAAGTGTGCTGAGTAAGGCCTGGAAGCAGCCAAAGTGTAACCTGCGTGTACTCGGGCTGTGAATAACTGACTTTGATGAGGACACAAGCATTTCTGATTGCTGAAGAAGAAAGAAATCCTTATTTGACAATCCTAAGCCGTGTGTGAGAAAAACAGGAAACAAGTGTAAAATTCCATTCCAAAAAAACTGGGCATATTCTGATCCAGAACCTTTTATAAACAAAAGGGAGCAGGCCCTTCTTTGGCCCCTTTGTAAGAACTATAGATCACAGGCATTCTAACGAGATATGATTTTTCTGTCACCCAGTTGTGTTGTGTAAAGATAGATGGGGTTTTCATTTTGAAAATAGAGAACGTGAAGTGGGGGTGGTAAAGTGAGGGTCAGATGGGTGGGGTGAGTATGATCAGAGTACACTGTATGAAATTCTTGAATCAATACAACTTAAAAAAGAGAGATTCTACAGAATGTCTACCAGAAGTCATAAAAAAGCACCAAAATCATGAAGTAAAGGAAAGAACTATCACAGATTGGAGATCAAAGAAACCAGAAAAACTAAATGCAGGGGGCTGGAGAGCTGGCAGTAGCAGGCAGAACTGCACTGAGCTGGCTACTCCACAGGCCCCAGCAGTGGATGGAGCTGTACTATACCTCTCTTACTGGGGACTAATCCTTGGAGTAGGCACTACACAGCCCAGTGATTAAGAGCACTAGCTTCTCTTGCAGAGGACCCAAGTTCAAGTTCAGTACCTAGTACCCACAAGGTTAACAACCATCTGTTAACTCCAGTTCCAGGGGATCCGATGCCTTCTTCTGGCCTCCATAGGCATTGCAGAACATGAGTGTCCTTATATACATGCAGGCAAAATACTCATACACATAAATCAAAATTTTTAAAAATTAAAACTAAATGCAGTATAGAATCCTGCAGGTAAATTCAGAAAAAAAAATAATGATGAGATTTGAATAAAGTCAGTATTTTGTTTAGTCCTGCATGAACATTTAGTTCTTGGTTTTGATCATTTTACTGTGGTTTGTGAACTATTACTGTGGGAACATGGAAGAAAAGAATAGAAAGTTTTTCTGTGGTATTTTTTTATGACACGTTTGAAAATCTAAAATCATTTCCAAATTTTCATTTGTTTTGTTTCAGTGTTTTGAGACAGGTCTCCTTGTAGCCTCAGCTAGCCTAGAACTTGATATGTAGACCAGGCTGCCCTTAATCTCACCTGCCTCTGCCTCCTAAATGATGGGATTAAAAGTGTGTGCCACCATGCCTAGCCTTATTTCCAAGTTTTAAAAAATAATAAAATTATTGGTTTATACTATATTGATAGAAATTAATAGATTGTATCATTTTGGCATTGTAGTTGCCTCTGCTCCTTAAATTAGCAATAATTATCATTAATAGAGTCTCTAGGCTTAAAATGTTTTAAAATTCTTACTGAAAAACAAAAACCATATTCAAGTTTTAACTCTAATAATCTTACATAAAAACAAGATAATAGATTTGAAAGTAAACTCTTAAATACAAAGTAAGTTTGTTCACACAATCCTTTTTTTTCCTTTCTGAAACAAGTTCTCACTATGTAGATCAGGCTGGCCTCAAACTTGGAATCTTCCTGTCTTGTCTATCTCCTCACCAAGTGCTAGAATCACAAGTGTGTTAGCACACTTGGCTATATAATTATTTTAATTAAAACTGTTAGACATGAGCTTGGTTCCATGCCTTTTATTTCAAAAATTCCTCATGCCTTTAGATTAAGAAAGAAAATGATTCTTCTTGTATAAATACCTCTTAGCAAACCCTACCAAGATCTGTGCAGTGAATTTTCCTGACAACCCTCAATGTGTTTGAATTGCAGTACATACCTTTAAAACATTTGATTCACAAAAAAATAAATACAGCTAAACTTAAATTTTATACTTAAGGGCTGGAGAGATAGCTCAGTGGTTAAGAGTACTTGCTGTTCTTCCAGAGGACCGAGATTCAGTTCCCAACACCTACAGTGCAGCAAATAACCATCTGTAACTCCAGTTCCAGGGAATTTGACACCCTCTTCTGGCCTCCACAGGCCAATTGATGCACTTATAAGCAGACAAAAAAAAAAAACCCACTCATACACGATAAATAAAATTATATTTAAGTATACTGCGCATGTAGAAGATCATGGGTGATACAAATGCTTAAAGTAAAGTATTAAGGTTTAAGTACACTCTTCAGTATTCTAAAATAGCAAATTGCTGAACTGGCAGCTTTTTCTACAGAAAGTAAAAAATAGTTGTGAGTTGTTGTTTTTTTTTTTAACTTTGCTTGCTAACTTAGTTTTGATTTCAATATTTTTAAGGATGTGGTAGATACACACCCTGGCCTTACGTTCCTGAAAGATGCTCCAGAATTCCACTCCCGTTACATTACCACGGTAAGATGAGTACTGTTTTGTCTTAATAAAACTCAGTAAGTCACCTTTTTATCATTTTATAGCATCCAGGCTTTCAAATTGTTATGTGAAAGATAATATGGGCTATGTTTTTGAGATAGAATCACAACCGTGAAGCCTTGGCTGGCCTGGAACCTGGATGGTAGACCAAACTGGCCTTGAACTCACAGGGGTCCACCTGCCTCTGCCTCCTGAGTGCTAGGATTAAAGGCCTGTGCCACCACACACAGGACTTACAGATTATATGTTCATGTATGTGTCAATACTTAAAAGAAGTCTCTTATGTACAACATTACAGTAATATTCTGTCTGGTCTCATGAGGCAATTTTTTTATGTGTATGAGTGTACTGCCTGCATGTGTGTAAGTGCACCCATGTCGTGCAGTGCCCATGGAGTCAGAAGAAGTTGTCAGATTCCCTGGAACTGGAGTTATGGATGGTTATTAGCCACCATGTGGATGCTGAGAATCGAAACCAGGTCCTCTGCAAGAGCAGCCGGTACTCTAAACCGCTGAGCCATTTCATGAGGCATATTTTTAATCATAAATTTTAATATTTAGCTGACCTTTAGTATCTCCAAACAATACTAAAATAATTGTCAACAGCTTTCCCAAAAAGATGTCTCTAGACCCTTAAAATTAGGTCTAGAAATAAAAATTAGTAGTATAAACAGAAAATAAATCATATAGGAATCTGAAATAATATACAATCCCATTTTGTGAGGGTCTCTTCTTGTATCTCAGGCACAGCTTCATCTGATGAATCAGAGGCAGGCATCATCATGAGTGAGAGGGCACAGGCCGTAGCGCACTCTGCCCTTTTTCCCAGATTGTTTGGAGAGGAACATCCCAAAACAAAGCCCAAGGGCATACTCCATATTCACAGATAGAGTCAAATGAGAGAGAGCCACTAGCTTAGATCCCTGAGCTGAGCAAATCATCTTCTCTTGGGAGAGCTCTGTCATTGTGAGAGTACAGTTCTACTGTAACAGAAGACTACTGTATTGTTTTAATATTTTCTTCCTGTAGGAACTTCTTTCTTTATTCTTCCATTGGCTCTCATTTGCTCTTAAAAAAACCTTGCAAGATTTTGACCAATGAGATAGTTCATCGGATAAATTGCCCATTGATTAACTAGATGGGCTGGCCATTGAGCTCCAGGGATCCATCTGTCTCTGACCCCATTCCAGTGCTAGGGTTTCATACATACACCACCTTGGCCAACATCTGTGTGAATACTGGAACCTCATGCTTGTGCAGCTAAGCTATATCCCCAAACGTGTGTTTCTTCTTTTGAGAGCTGTCTATTCATTTCATTAGCCCAATTATTGATTGCAGATTTGAAGTTTTGGAGTTTAGTTTTCATAGTTCTTTATATATTCTAGATATTAACCTATCCTGTCTAAAGTATAGTTGACAAAGTTTTTTTCCCATTCTATAGTCTCTTCACTGTATTGATAGCTTTGTTTGCTATTTAGAAGTTTTGATTTCATATAATCCAATTTGGTCAATTCTTAAGGCTATTTCCTATGCTACTGGGGTTCTATTCAGAAAGCTATTCCCTATACCTATATCCTGTTTTTTTTCCCTTTGCTTTCCTCTAGCAGTTTCAGTGTTTTTGGTTTTTAATTAAAGTCTTTGATCAAATGTGAATGTGTAGAGTAGGAGATAGGATCTCCTTTCATTCTTCTGTGGGTGATTATCCAGTTTTGCCACCACCATTTATTGAATTCTGGTATTATGTTCTTGGTACCTTTGTCAGAAATTAAGTGCCCATGATTGTGTGGTTTATTTTTTACTTGATCCTCTGTTCTGTTCCATTGGTCTGCATATCTGTTTTTGTGCCAGTAGCATGTTGTATTTATCACTATGGTTCTGTAAGGATAGTTAGAAGTCAAATAATGTGATACTTCTGTGATTTTTTTAAATTTCTTTCTCAGGAAGTTTGTTATTAGACAGATAGGTAGATGATAGATAGATAGATAGATAGATAGATAGATAGATAGATATTATACTGAATAAGATTGGAGTCTTGTTCCAGATTTTAGAGAAAATGTTGTTTTTCCTCTTTTAGTATAATGTTGACTTACAGATATGTCATATATAGCATATTCTTACTTAGGATTGCTTTGGCTATTCATTGTCTTTTGTGTTTCCATATGAATTTTAGGATTTTTTTATAGTTCTGTGAAGAATGTCATTGGATTTTTGGAGAGGGTTACATTGAATCTGTACATTACTTTTGTTAGTATAGCCATTTTCACAGTATTAATTCTGCTAAAATCCAGGAGCATGGAAGGTCTTTCTATTAAATAGTATCTTCTTCAGTTTCTTTTTTAACTGTCTTAAAGTTCTCCTTGTAAATGTTTTTCACCTCCTTGGTTAGGTTTACTCCTAGATATTTTATTTTTGTAGGTAGGAAATCTATTATGAATGAGATTTTTTAAAATTTCTTTCTCAGGAAGTTTGTTATTAGACAGATAGGTAGGTAGGTAGGTAGATAGATAGATAGATAGATAGATAGATAGATAGATAGATATTATACTGAATAAGATTGGAGTCTTGTTCCAGATTTTAGAGAAAATGTTGTTTTTCCTCTTTTAGTATAATGTTGACTTACAGATATGTCATATATAGCATATATTATTTTGAAGTATATACCATCTATCCCAGTTTCTCTAGGACTTTTATCATTAAGGCGTGCTGAACTTGGTCGAATGCCTTGTCTGTGTCTATCAAGATGATCCTATAATTTCTGTCCTTATTATTGATTGGAGTATGTTGGACTGACCTTGCATCCCAACCTTGCTTGATAATATTGATTCCCTGCCCATCCTCACTGTGACTAGACAGGCCCATTTTTATCTCAGGTGCTTTGTTGTTCCTCTTTCCTCAACACAGAATGTTCTACAGATTCTCACCAACACTGATTCTCCCTCATTTCCAGATGTCTGCACAGACATCCCCATCCTCTCTGTCTTCTTGACCCTTTGTTCTCTTTGTACGGTCTCAACTCTCTGTTCCTTTGTTTTGCTTTATTTTTCTTCTTAGGCTTTTTTAGGATCACTGTAAAACCCGGGCTAGTCTTAAACTCTTGATCTTGCTGCCTCGGTGTCCTATGTGCTAGGATTATAAGCATATTCCATCACATCTAACATATGCTTTATTTTTCTTCTTAACTATTCTCTGATATTTAATTTTTTACTTATTGTCCATTTCTTTTTCTATAATATAAGCTACATGAGATAAGAGAATTTTGTTTATGTATTTTATTGATCTGACTCCAGTATCTAAAATAATATCTGACACTTGACAGATACACATTAAATATTGAGTGAAAGGATATTACTCTTTTTAGAAATTTTTTTCTTTTGTAGTACTGGGAATCAAAGCCAAAGACAGTGGGCATACTAGACAGGTATTCTAACACTGACTTACATCCTCAGTCCCGTGAAAATATTCTTGCTTAAGAATTCTACACTGGCAAAAGATGGTTCTGCATGGTAAAGGCACTTGCTGTCAAATGTGATCACCTGAGTTTGATCCCCAGAACCTAGTTGTCCTCTAACTTGCACACACACATAAATAAAATTTAAAAAATAATTCTAATCCAGGTGCGGTGGTGCATACCTTTAATCTCAGTACTCAGGAGGCAGAAGCAAGCAGATCTCTTTGAGATCAAGACCAGCCTCATCTCCATAGTGAGTTCAGGCCATCTGAGGCTAAAGGAAACCCTTGTTTGAAAATGACAAAAAAAAAAAAAAAAAAAAGGAAGGGGAAAGAAGAAGAAGAATTCTACATTAATTTTGCCTTCAATTTCAAAGAGTACTATTGAATCTGGTTATTGACTGTTCTGTAAACTCAGGGTACAATAGAAGCATAATTAGGAATTTTAAGAGTTGGAAAAGCTAGTATTGTGTGCTTGAAAGCCCAGCTATTCATTCCAAAGGCTGCGGCACGAGTATCTCAATTTAGGACCAGACTGGGCTATGTAGCAAGACCCTGTCTTTAAAAAAAAATAAAAGAGAGGAAGGATATTAGGTATAGTAAGATCTAGCCTTACCAATTCAGAAAATGTTCTTTGAAAGGAACTTTTTATTAGAATTCATTTTCAAAAAATATGTTAATAAACAGAAAAATAAACGATATTTTTTATTCTTTCTAGCTTGGTATTTCTTGATATGCCTGAACCTTTAACAGTCTTCAGTCATCCAACAAGTGATCCCCCAGAAGTTTATTATTTTAAAGGGAAACCATTTTTTCATATGTAATAACCATTTCCCAGGAAATTCTGTCATCTTAATAATTGTTGGACCAAAAAAAAAGTCAACTCATTGAATATGGTTAAATCTTCACTGTCATTTTCATGACATTGCATATATTGCTTACATTTACTAAATGTCTACTGTTATTGGTATTATACTGCTTTACCTGCAATTACAAAAATGAATCTATTACTCAGATGTAGGCATTAAACTGTAAAATATTTGTAATGAAATGATGACAACATAGCAACTTAAAACAGCACCACAGAGGCCAGAGAGATGGCTCAGAGGTTAAGAGCACTGGCTGCTCTTGGAGAGGACTGGGGTTCAGTTCCCAGCATCCACATGGTGGTTAACAACCATTCATACATTCAGTTCCAGGGGATCCAACACCCTCTTCTGGCCTACACAGATTTACACACATATACTGTACTTACATACATGCAGGCTAAGCACTCATACACATAAAATTCAAAATAAATGAATTTTTAAAATCTGAAGATAATCTTTCTGTAAAAAAACAGCATCACAAAATAAATAGTACCCAAGACTTACTTGGAATATAGAATCTTAATCTGTACATAATGAGATAATTGAATAACTGCTACTATGATAATTTCATTTTAAACATCCAGAAAAGAAACACACAAATAAAAAGTACAGCAATACTAAGGATGTGGCTCAGTAGAGCATTTGCCTGGGATGCACAACGGCCTAGTACCACACAACAGAATAGGTCAAAACAAAAGTATGACAACAAGTGTCTGAAAATACAATTTTTTATTGGTTTTCTGTTCTTTCAGATGCCCTTTCCATTGTGAAATTTGATCAAATAATGGCATGAAGTCATTGAAACTTTAGTATTATTTCATTATACAATGAATTTTTCTAGAAAAATGCAAAAATAAAGTCTTCTAGTATGAAATTAATTATATTCTTTGACATGAAAGCAATGAAACTAAAGAAGCCCTGCTCATGACAAAAACAGTAAAGATCATAATTAGATAAGTCATCAAAGTCTGTGCCACAAGAAAAAACTTTTTATTTTGGTAATTGTTTTTCAGTTGTTTTTACACTGGAAAAACAAGAGCACCACCCAAGTAAAAAATGACTCCAAAAGGCAGTCTATACTTCTTTATTTCCTGAAAAAAAGTTAGCAATTGAAAAAATAAACCTCTCTGATACTGAATAAAAGTGAAAATTTGAAATACCAGCACAGTATACCTTGAATTGCAGTTCTGCATGCTGGACTGAGACTATTAGTGAATAAATGTTCTGCTTATCCACAATGATATATGCCAACTTTTGAGAAAGAAAGTGGCTCACATAAGTTTTAAAATAAGCAATGAGATTTTGAAGATTTCTTTATGATACTGGTGCTGGAAGTGAAGATATTTTTGTGGTTTGTGCAGATGGTGTCTTTCTTAGTGATTTATTCAGTATCTCACTTGCCCTGAATCTATCACTGTAAGCTAAAATACATGATTGTAACTGGTAAGGACAAGACAGTTATTTACTAAGGTGACTCACCTGTTGCATAGGTACTTCTCACCATTGAGAACTTTTAAACTTGTTCCTCTTTTCCTTTGACAGAGAAAAGAAATCACTGTTTTAGAAAAACTTTTTTATTTTTCCAAATTATTCAGAGACCATAAGGAAGTTTCAGGACCATATCCGCTAGAGAATGGATTAATAATCCCACTCACTATTCCAGGCCAGTTGGAAGAGCAGGCATCTATCATTTGAGCATGTTCATTTGCACATATCACCTATAGCTAGATATTCTTTGTTAATTTCTATGTGCATTTAATCTACTTTCAAAGCAATGAACAATATATGATAGAGCTACTAGATATTTCTTTTTCTGACCTTTATTTGTGAATTAATTTCCATTTTAATAAATTTAAAGAAAAAAGAAACTTACCTATCAAGTTGACTAGAGATCTGTTGGTAAAAGATTGTCAGTTTCATTCCTCTCACTGTAGTAAGTGACTATTCTCATTATTGTTTACCTTTTCTATTTTAAAATTGTAATCAATTTTTATTTATCTGAAAATAGTAGACTCAAAATTGTTAAAAATAACAAGCATGATTAATGGAGAACCAGCAGCTACATGCTTTCACCACTAGATGGTGGCCCTACCTCAAGTATATAAAATACTGACTCAGTAATGTAGAAAGGAGTGAGTATGCTAATGAAGTTGGGCCCCTGAATGAGATTTAGGAGATAGAAAAATATGATATAAGTACAATGTTTTATATTACAAAATTAGTATCAGAACAGAGGCTAAAAAAGGAACACACCTAACAAATTTCTTACAAAATTTAAAAATTTTGTCAAAACAAGGTAGAAAGGGGGCTGGAGAGATGATTGGACAGTTAAGAGCACTTCCTGCTCTTCCAGAGGACCCTAGTTGGGTTCTCAGCACCCATACTGGGCAGACTGACAGTGGCCTGCAACTCCAGCTCCAGGGGACTCCCTCTTCTGGTTTCCACACACATGTGGCACACATTTCATAAAACAAACATTAATTTTTTTTTAATCTTTGTTGTTTTTTTAAAAAAAAAAAAAACCATAAACGAATGAAAATTGAAGTTTTATGGGAGACACTTTATTGAATTGGGCCATCTCCCCAGCCCCAGATTAAAGTTTTATAATGTTAAGTGTAACACACTTAAATTATACTTCCAAAGATAATATCAAATATTTGAGTATAATATAGACTTTAAATTGAATTTTTTTTCAAAAATCAAGAAATAAATTTCTGCAAAACTCTAATGACACTCAACAAGAATATTTTAGTATGTACACTGAAATTGACTCTTAAGTGCTAAAGTATTAGTTATTTTTCTGATGCTGTGATAAAACACCAAAACCAAGACAAACTATAGAAGAGTTTACTTGTGCTTACAGTTCCAGAGGAATAAGAGCCCATCGTGGTGAGGGAGGCAAGGCAAGAGGCAGCCAGAGCAGAAAGCTGAGAACTTACATTTCCAGTGGCAAACAAGAAGCAGAGAGAGCAAGCTGAACATGGGGCCAGGTTATGACCTCTCAAAACCCACCCCCAGTGGGTACCCAGGAGGTAGGCCATACCTCCTGAAGGTTCCTTGACCCTGCCTGAACTGCACCACCAAGTGACCAAGTGTTCAAATACTTGAGCCTATGGGAGATACTTCTCACTCAAACCATCACATTCTACTCCCTGGCCCCCACAGGCTCATGGCCATATCAAAATGCAAAATGCATTTAGTCCAACTTCAAAAGTCCCCACAGACTTTTAACAATCTCAGCAGTATTCAAAAGTCCAAAGTCTGGAGTCTCTTCTGAGACTCAAGACACTCTTAACCACCTCCCTGGAAAATAAAAAAGCGAATTACATACTTTGAACTGCAGTGGCACAGAATACAGATTACCATTCCAAAAGGGAAGAATAGGGACATAGGGAGGAAATCTGGGACCAAAGCAAGACTGAAAACCAGCAGGGCAAACACCAAATCCTATAGCTCCATGTCCAGTGGTCCAATGTCTGGAACTGTAGATGGCTCAACCCCTAACCCCTCCAGCCCTGCTTCCTGCAAAATATCTCTCTCTCTCTCTCTCTCTCTCTCTCTCTCTCTCTCTCTCTCTCTCTCTCTCTCTCTCTCTCCTCTCATCTCAGGTTGATTCCACCCACTGTATAAAGCTCTCCTTGGCAGATGTTACACACCTCTGGTATCTCCAACATCATTGGGTCTCCACTGCAGCCCAGGTTTACTTTCACGGCTTCATGCAGTTGCTTTACAGGGCCACCTTCATGTAGGAACTTCCTAGCCATATACTGCCTGGCTTCAGCAGGAAAAACATGGAGGGAAAGCTGATGACCCACTTACATTTGCATCTTTCATGCTTCTAAAGCCAACACCACATGGACTACATTCCCGTGATAGACCATTGTCCCCTTCAACCAGATTATCAGCAGCCTTTGTATATTGTGGATTTCTAGGAGCAGAAAACCTTTTAGGGGTATTAGAAGCTTAGCAGGGTGAGGTCTTGCCCTGAGGGTACTCTTTCTACTGTTAAAGTGAAAATCAGGAGGCCTCACCTTAGTGACTCTAATCTCCTTAAAAAATGGGAACCTCTTTTCAGCATATGCCTTGGCTGCAACATTAAGCTTCATAGTGTCTCCTTTTTTCCAGACTGTACAGTTTGTACTTCTTTATGCCCCACTTACTCTTTTTTACTGTACACCTCCCTAAAATTTATCAGTAATAACCAACCCACAGATTCAGCATTGGACTGTTTTGAAATTTTCTCTGCCAAAGAAATGAGTCCATTACTTTTTAATTTACCCGTGGGCAGGTTCTTAGGCCTGGAGCAGAAGACAGCCAGATATTTTGCCAAAATATCCTAGTTAATGTTTAAATCCTTTTTTCTTTCTCCCTCAAAAACATACCTTGAGCCAGGCCTCTACTAGAATGACCCATTAAGCTCTGCTTATACCATTTAACCTTTTGTAGTCCAGAGTTGCAAAGTCTTACACATTCCTCCAAAAAAATATGATCAGGTCCTTCACAGTGGCAGCCCACTCTCTGGTGGTACCAACTTCTGTGTTAATTATTTTTCTGTTGCTGTGATAAAACATCATGACCAAGGCCAAGTTATAGAAGGAAGGGTTTATTTGGGCTTATAGTCCTAGAGGGAGAGTCCATAGTGGCAGGGGAAGCATGGCAGCAAGAGGTGGCAGGAGCAGAAAACCAAGAGCTAAAATCTCAAACAACAAACAGTATATAGAGAGAATAAGCTGGCTGTGGGGCTAGGATATGAACTCTCTCAAAGCCTGTCACCAGGAACATGCTTTCTATAGCTAGGCCAGATCTGAAGGTTCCAGACCCTCCCCTAAACCATGCCACCAACTGACTAAGTGCTAAAGTATTTGAGCCCATGGGGGGACACTTATTCAAGCCACCACAGCTGGTAAAATGGCTCAGTAGGTAAAAGCGCCTGTTGCCAAGCCTAATGACCAGAGTTCAGTCCCTGACCTACATGGTAGATGAAGAGAACTGACTCCAAAAAACTGTCCTCTGATCTCCATACATGCATGGTATATATAGACAGACACACATAGAGACACACAATAAATTTTAAAAATTTAATTTAAAAAAATTTTAGGGGCTGAGTATCATGGCATATACCTTTAATCCCAGAACTCAGGAGGCAGAAGCAGGCAAATCTCTGTGAGTGGCCAATCTCTGTGAGTTTGAGGCCAGCCTGGTCTGCATAGTAAGTTTCAGGCCAGCCAGGGATACATAGTGAAACCTTGTCTCAAAAACAAACAAACAAAAAAAAACACCCAAAAATGTTTTCCCAGCACAGACATAGAAAATAACAATCCTCCTCAGTAACTCCATTCCAGGAGATCCATGGCCTCTTCTGACCTCCGCGGACATTATATGCACAAGGTGGACTTGCATACATACAGGCAAAACACTCATACACATAAAATAAAAATAAATAATTTTAAAATTGACTTTGAAAGACGATGTGAAATTTTGATAAATTAGGTTTGTTTTTGTTTCTATTTCTTTAATTGAGACAATGTCTTGCTATGTAACTCAGGCTAGCCTGGAACACATTATGCAGTTAAGGTAAGCTTCTAACTCATAATCCTTCTGTCTCTGCTGGGACTATAGGCATGTGTCACCATGCCCAGCTAAATGAGATTCTTAATACTTATTTTCATATATCAAATTTCTATGCTAAAAATTCTCCCTTTTTTTGTATGAATTGTCAAGCTAATGGTGAGAATACCATGTTGAATAAAACACATCCTCTGTCATCAAGAATCCCTTATTTCTGAGTAATGGTAACCAATAGAGAAATTAAGTACCAGCTATATGAATCCTGTCAGTTTCAGCCTAAATACTTGTGATAAAACATGACTTCAAGCCTTCATACAAACCTGTTGCTTCATAGAGTTAATTTTAGACAACTCTTTGTTTCTTTGTTTGTTTGATACACGGTCTCCTAAGCATTGTTAAATTTGTATTATCTTTCCTGATCATTGTGAATTAGCTACCCTTCACTATTTTATATTTTCTATACATTTATATGCCTCTATCTATAAAGCATAACAGAAATACTGATTTACACAAAACATTAATTAGAGGCCTTTTTTGAATTGACATCTATTATTCAAAGCTTAGAATTGTTCAGGTAGCTATGAAAGAAGTCCATATTTCAACATCAGAAGGATAACAAAAAATTCTTTTTTACACATCTTCTAAATTTCATCATGTGTTAAGAAATCAGAACATCAGATCAGACACTGGAATGCAAGTCAAGAAATATGAGGTCCCTTAGCATTTGGAGTTACACCAGTATTTAGACTGTAAACATAGGGATGCCTGAAAGGCTAGGGAGAGTGGGAGCACAGAGCTCAGAGCTTTCTCCTTGTTGCTATTCTGAAACTTCCTGTAAAATGGTAGTCTTTGTGCTCCATTGTATGAAGTCATGAGTTAGCTCACATCACATAGCAGGGGTAAGGTTGTGAATGATGGGGAATGGAAATTAGACATTCATCCTGATGTATCCCTCTGTTTTTGCTGAGGATTATTCTACTGAAAAATTAGAAGCAGAGTGGGAGTTTAGTGTCTGATTAGGCCTGCACTTTGGAAAGATGCCAAGATGTCCTCCCTTCTTTGTTGTTCTTGAACCAAAACAGCTTGAAAAGAAGACCTAACCTCTTTCCTGATAAAACCATCAGGGATCCTGGATTTCTCTATTACTAGACTGTTAAAATCCAGAGAACTGGGAGTGGTAACACATTACCTGTGTGATCCCAACAATCAGGTGGCAGAGGAGAAGGATCCCAAGGCAGATGCCAGGCTGTACTATATAGTGAAACCTTCTCTTAAACGTAAAATAAAAATAAAGCCAGAGTACCAAAAAACTGCCTAAACTACTCTGATCTTTTTTGGTGAAATAAATACTAGTTGTATGGGAAAATAAGTAGATATGAATAACAGAAATAAAATTGTTATGAATGCATTGAGTCCTTCTACCTCTATGAATGCAGTCCCTCTTTAGCCCTCCCCTAAACACATTTGCTTCTAGTCTTCTTCCCATCCTATCTCTGATCTTTTCCAGAGTTTCACTTCTGCTAAATTCATTAAACTACTAGCTAATAACAGAAGTGGTGGTTTAATCTCTCATTAGGCTTGTTCATGACCAAATAAAGGTCAGAGTAAATTACCCTAGGTAAACATGAATTTCATAGAGTCTAGAAGACAAGAAATCTTTATGACTCCTATAACTATGGCTTTAATAACCAAAATAATGCCCTTTGAATCATACCAAGTTGACACCCATCTTTCTGACTGATCCTTAAGCCAACCCTGTAAATACTTCTCATCTCATTACCTTACCAGATTTACCCAGCCCACAAGCACTCCTTGAACCAGGCATCCCTGTATAAGTGAGAGGTAAACATAGGAAGCGTAAGCAGCCAGGAAATGAAAACTTGAGAGCAAGAATTTTTTCCCTTATAGAGACAAATTCAGGACAAATATAGGATTAATACACATACTTTTATTTTTTACTAGGAATTATTATTGATATCAAAAGCCAATACCTAAATTAGTTCCACGTATACTCACAAGATAACCTTTTTTGCAAAATAATAAAGATCTTAACTATTTTTAATTGTTTTTTTTTTTTTTTTGCTTTTGGAACCAGGTTATTCAGAGAATATTCTACACAGTCAACAGATCTTGGAGTGGAAGAATTACTTCAACAGAAATAAGGAAAAGCAACTTTTTGCAAGTATGCCTCTTGTATAAAGATACATAAATAGCAACTGAATAATTTAACTAATTTCTTGCTTACTCTACTCAAAACATCACTTCTTTCAAGTCTGTAAGCACTTATTGTCGAAAAATTAGAATAACAAGGGATTTCTGCCTGAAGGCATACATAGTCATCCATATCTACTTGATAGGTATGTATACACAGTGTAGAGGTGGCCTCAGAAGGACTGGAATGTGATCTTTGCCTTGAAGGATATCATTTTTCTAAGACAAAAAAAAAAAAATTAGTAGAAAGGGATTTCCAGAAAGAAACAGCAGCATAAGCAAAACACAGAGCAGTAAAGTGTCATCATATTCAAGAACTGCCAGACAGTATCAAGTGTCCAAAGGCTTCTCTGAAAGGACCAGGTTGAAAAGGACCTTGCAAAAGAAATGGAAGCATAAGAACCTGATTTATTCAGTAATGACTACCTTGCTGCTACTAGATAAAAATACTAAAAATTCCTTGTAAGAAAAAATGCATTCCATTCAGTTATTTTGTTTATCAAATGAAAAAGTACTGACCACTAGTGGGAGCCTTTTACCAAGATAATCTTCATGTCTGATTGTTTAAGCTTCTATAAATGTAAAGAAAGTGGAATGGAAAGCAGCTATGCTCATCACTATACCACCAACTCTGCTGAACTTGGGAAATGGGCAGGAATCCCCAGCCTCAGCCAAGGAACTATTGGCAACTGATTACTTCTGGGTGAGGGAGAGTTGATCTTCTTTAAGGAAGTGACTAGATAGGCTGACTAGATTCCAGTGAATGAACTCATACCAAGGGACATCTGGGTACACAAATCTGACACAATAGACCTTAACATATATGACAGAATGCATGAAATCTCAGGAGGAGGGTCTAAGTAGGATTAAGATGTATTGTATGAAATGCACAAAAATTAAACACAAATATACATTGAGGGAAAAAAGTATAATGGTTCATACTTGAAAGAAAAATATCTTAAAATCATACTAAATGAAGCTTATACTAATAGTAGTACTTTATTATTCTTTATTTTTCCTATCTTTGTGTGAGATAGAAATGGTAATGAAGACTTGACAAATTAGCAGACCATGATGAATACATAAATACTTTGTTCTAAAATGAACAGTTAATCACAGTCCTACTGAGATTTATTGAATATCTGATGGCTGGAATCCCAGTAGGTATTAAGGGATGGGTTAAGAGGTTAGTAATTTCCTTAATAACTCAAGAATGGTAATAATCCCTTACATTTTAAAGCACATTGTTGTTTAAACCAGTTCAAAAATAACTATTTTAATTAATTCTTTTTGTAGTAACATAATTTAAACCAATGCAAGTAGGCTGCAGGTTGCAGAACCAAAAGTAGAAGGTAGATGTTCTCTTCCAGCAGGACTTATTTTCCCCTACTTTTCCTTTTCTTTCATACCCATCTCCTTAGTCTTCTTCTGAGTCCATGAACTCAAAACATTCCTGTATCATAAATATATCTAGAGTAATAAATAAACAAAAGTCACTGTTTATCTTAACCCAGGATTTTCTTTCCTTTCCCTGAGAAGTGAACCCATATAATGTCATACTTTATATATGTAGTATATAATTTTATTTTTTATTATTTCTGTATAAAAGGATTTTAAATTTATATTTACTTATTTGTGGGGTGGGACATGGCACATTAAGTGCACTTGTCAGAGGACAGCCTGTAGGAGTCAGTGCTCTACTTCTACCATGTGGGTCCTGAGAATCAAATTGAGGTCATCAGGCTTGGCAGCAATCACCTTTACCTTCTAAGCCATCTCACTGGCTCTAGAGGATATTTTTTAAAGTATCTAGGGGGCTGCAGAGTTGGCTCAGCAGTTAAGAGCACTGGCTGTTCCTACAGAGAACTGGGGTTCAGCTCCCAGCACCCACCTGGCAGCTAAGAATGTCCATAATTCCAGCTCCGGGAGATTCAACGCCACCTTTCTGACCTCTGCAGGCATTGCACAACACAGCTGCACTTACATACATGGAGGCAATACATTTATACACATAATATAAAAATAATAGCTGGGTGTGGTGATGCACACGTTTAATCCCAGCACTCAGGAGGCAGAGGTAGGCAAATCTCTGTGAGTTCTAGACCGGCTCTGATCTACACAGTGAGTTCCAGGCCAGCTGGGGGACTATAGGAAGACCTGTCTCAAAAAGACCAAATACATATATATGGGGGTGGGGAGCTGGAGAGATGGCTCAGCAGCTAAGAGCACTGACTGTTCTTGCAGAGGATCCAGGTTCAGTTCCCAGACCTACACAGCTGTTAAAAGCCATCCATAACTCAAGTTCCAAGGGAACTGACATCCTCTTCTGACCTCCATGGACATTATATGACACAGGTACACTTACATACATGCAGGAATAACACTAATACACATAAAATAAAAATAGTCAAAAAAAATTTTTAAGTAGATGGGAATCATACCAACTACCCTTTATCAATTTTGTTGGGAGTTTCTCACTTAACATAATCTTAGTATCTTCAGATTCCTTCCTTCCATTCCCACCATTTCTGTTATTCTATACTACATAATTGATTGCATGGCTATACTGTAATTACATACTCCTCTATTGTTGTCTAGACCATTTTCATATTTTCTCTATTACAATGATGTAGTAAACTTGTACCTTGAATAAGACTTTAGAATAGACTACTGAAGAAAAAAATCCTGACCCAAAAGGTATGTGCAGTTTTAATTTGATAGATCCTGTAGGTTATCTTTAAAAAAAATCTTATTCATACTTTCACTTATCAATAGTAGGAATTGTCTCTTATCTTCATTTTATGACACAAGTAATATAAAAATGATAGCTCCTTTTTAAATATTTTTGTTATTTTTAATTTATTTGTATGAGTGTATTGTCTGCATGTATGTAAGTGCACCAGTATTATACAGTACCTTCAAAGGATAGAAGAGGGCTTCAGATGCCTTGAAACTGGAGTCATGGACGATTGTTAGCCACCATGTGGGTGCTGGGAATTGAACCTGGTCTTCTGCAAGAGCAGCCAGTGCCCTTAACCGCTGAGCCATCTCTCTAGCCCATTAGCTCCTTGCTTCTAATGATCTGTTTGGAAGTATTCTGCATCATAAAAAAAAAAACTAAATAAATAAAAATCCAATTCATACTTTCACTCATCAATAGTAGGAATTATCCTCATTTTATGATAAACAGTAGTTTAAAATGATAGTTCCTTCTAATGATTTGTTTTATTGGAAGTATTCTGCATCATATACATTAAAGGGCACTTTATAAAATTAGTAATTTATAATAAAATTTAGAAAACAGAAGAATTATTATTTTACCACCTTAGTTCAACTACTGTCATTTTTATATATGTTCTAGTCTTATTCATTTACCTTGCATCCAATATTTTGTACTAACACCTCAAGGTTTTGTTCTGTTTTGTTTTTATAAAGACTGTATTTTTTACTCACTTCATACTCTTCCTTTAAATATATTTATGATAATTTGAATGGTTTATTCTGTTTTCATTTTGTCATATTTTCCATTGTATAAATTTTAAATATTTTATTATTTTTATTTTATATCTATGAATGTATTGTCTGCATGTAAGTTCACCCATGTTTGTATAATGTTCACAGAGGTCAGAAGAAGGCATCAAATTCCCCTGGAACTGGAGTTACATATGGTTGTGAACCACCATGTAGATCCTGGGAATTTACATATTTAATTTTTTAGTGTGTGTGTTTAAAAGATCAAAAGACAACCTGTGGGAGTCAATTCTCTCCTTCCACACTGTGGATCCTGGGTATCAAACTCAGGTCATCAGGCTTGATGGAAAGCACCCTTAGCCACTGGTCTATCTTAACAGCCCCTTTAGATATAGCTCTTAGAGATAACATATATAGAGAGAGTGATATGTTTTTTTTTAGGTTTGGTTTTCATATTTGATTAAAATATTTTAATTCAATCCATTTATATTTATATCTTCAATTATATTTCCTTCTATTAAGTTTTCTTAAGGTTTTTTTCATTTGACTCTTCGATTTCTGAAAATGTCTTCACCTCAAGATTATTTTCCTAACTGTAGAATTATGCATTCAAAAACCATTGTTGGCCAGGCATGGAGGCACTGTCTTTAATGCCAACACTAAGGAGGCAAACCTAGAGATCTCAGTGATATCAAGGCCACCCTGATCCACATAGTGAGTTCGAAGCCAACTGGAACTACAAGGAATTCCTGTCTCAAAAACAATACAAACAAAATAAATAAAATAAATATCATTGTTTTTGGTGTTTTCCCTGTGGGTACAAATTGAATCAGAGAAAACTCAGGTTAACATCTAGCTCAGAGATCCATGTAGCTCCACCCACCAGTGCTTTCTGTTCCAGGCAACTATATCTACCACAGTTGCATATAAAAGTAATTTTTATGGTAAACTTAATTTCATTACAAAGCCAAATGCTATATGTGTATTACCACTCTTCTTAATATTGCTATAATTTTGAAAAGTTACAGACTCTTAATGACCATGAACTTAAGCTTGTCATCTAATCATTACATACATACCTGTCTCTTAACAGGCTACAATCCTCTTGGTGATGGTACGTCCCTTTCCTTGCTTTTATATCCTCCATAGCAGCTGACCTTTTGCTAAGCATATCTTAGAGCTCAGTAAATGCTTGCATATAAATCAGTTGATGAAAGGTAATAGAGGGTTGCTTTGGTTTGATTCTAAAAGCAAAATTTTAAATTAATGAACAAAAATTGTCTAGATCCTATAATAGCCAAAGCTGGTTTTTCATTATTTAAAATTAATCCTTTTATTCATACCATTTCAGACTCTGGCCCTTTTGGAAGAAGAGGAAGATATAAACCAAATCACAGATTACTTCTCCTATGAACATTTCTATGTTATTTATTGTAAATTCTGGGAACTAGATAGTGATCATGACCTATACATCAGCCAGGCTGATCTGTCTCGATACAATGACCAAGGTGAGTGATTCCGTAAATGCTAAGACTTAACCTTTTAAAAGTTATCTAAATTATCCCCAGTTATGAGAAGTTCTCATTTCTTAAATTCTATAACTAATTAAGTCTCTTTATAGGACCAGTAATCTTTAAAAAGGAATGAACATAATTTTTTTTCAATTTAGAGATCACAGGGGAGTTTGGAAGTAAGTAAGCAACCATAGTATTAGAAGTGGGAAGTCTCTGCAGTGTAGTGTTGTCTATTATTAAGATGATAAGATCCATATGTATAGATCTTTTGAAAAAGAATATGCTTCCACCTTTTTTAAACTTTCTCACTTAACAGTATGTCTATAAAAAGCTAAGAATGAGGGTGATTCTGTCTTGCCAGGTTATTTTCAAGAATTC
The DNA here is from genome assembly GCA_035773235.1 of Eospalax fontanierii. Classification (NCBI taxonomy): domain Eukaryota; kingdom Metazoa; phylum Chordata; class Mammalia; order Rodentia; family Spalacidae; genus Eospalax; species Eospalax fontanierii. The sequence goes on from CM069526.1 coordinate 116,791,199, forward strand.
ATAAAAACTTACTTTTTGGATTTAATTCCAGAATGATTTTTCTCTGCAGATAAATTATTATTTGTTGTTGTTGTTAAAATAAAAAAGTATTACATATCACATTATTAACCTTAGGGCTTTTTTTCCTTTTAATAAACCTAGAACCTACTGATATATTCTTTTTCATTTTTCTTTACATTTATTGATTTTGCCTGTGTGTGCACACACGTGTGCTGTAGTACACATGTGGAAGTCAGAGAATCACTTGAAGAAGTTGGTTTTCTCCTTCCACCGTGTGGGTTTCAGGGATTGAACTTGAGTCATCAAGCTTGGAGACAAGTGCCTTTACCCACTGAGCCATCTCACTGGCCCCTGATATGTAATAATCTCAACTAAGGGCCAAGATACATTGATTCATTTTTTTTCTCATTGGGTTTTTCATATTTTATCCTTAAATATCTTCACATTTCTTAAATCAGATTTTGTCATTTTAAATGTAGCAGAGTACAAATCTGTTTCTGTCATTTGGTATATCTCTAACTAGTGGGATGTGACAAGTCTCACTGTACGATTGATTGTATAATTGATTGGTAGATTTTGCAGTACTGGGGACTGAACCCAGGACCTCATACATACTTAGCATATGCTCTCTCATTTACCTGTATTCTCAGCCCATAAAGCTCATTTTATCTGATGTCAAACTTCATAGAGCTTTACATATTTAAGAAAAAAGTTTTTGAGTCATGCATAGTGACCTAGGCCTATAGAGTCAGCTACTAAAGAAGCTGAAGCAAGAGGATTATAGTAATTGGAAGCAAGCCTGGGCCAAGTAAGAATCATGGGCAGATACTCAGATGAACTTGATAAACTTGTTAGTGTTTATTGCCTTCCTTCTTTGAGTAATCCTAGTCTTCTTATCATGAAAATACATAAAGATTAATGTACTGGGTCAGCCTTATTAGCTATGCATCATTCTGTTAACCATGGAACAGATCACCTGTTTGTGAGCCAGTCCCCTGCGGTCATATGTAACCTATGGGCTCTAAAGCTTCTTCTCTAACTCATACAACTTTATTTGCCACCAGTACTCCCAATATTGTTGATACTGATTGCATCCATGTTAATGGGATAGTGTCTAGTAAAGCAGACATCTGGGCCTCCATAAAGAAAATACACACTGAACTTTACATAATTATCACTACTAAATTCCACTTAAGACTATGGTCTTCAGTTTTAGGAGAATAAATCTTCCAGAACTAAAATAGTCTTTTTAGAAAAGGTGTTAGCTTTGGAATTAAATAATTTTGCCTTTTTTATATAGCTGTCTATATTATGTATATCTAGTACAAAATATTAACTCATTAAACAATGTTCAACAAAGTACAGACACTCTGTAAGCTTTAGTGTATAGTTAGGCATGGCTATCTTGATGCACATATTCTAATGTCTTTATGTTGACTGCACCTAACTTCAAGCAGAATAGATGTTGGTAGCTCCTAACACTCTATTAAACTCATTGACAGTCCTGAAATTTTAGTGTGCATGCCATTTCTTGGGGTACTTGTAAAAAAAAAAATTATAAGATCCTAAGACCTTTCTTCTCCCCTCATCTCTGTCCTCTGTCTCTTTCTCTGTGTGTTGCTGTGTGTGTGATCTCTGTCTCTTTTTGCCATGATCTCCTTTTCTTTACTAATCTCTTTGGCTATTTTGAAACCTTAATGAGGTACACTGCTATATATAGATTCTAGGGTCTGTCATCAAAAAGAAACATACCTGCTTAAGATACAATTTTTGCTGGGAACATAGCTCGGTGGTAGGGTGTTTGTCTAGCATGTCTGAGGCCATGGGTTCAATCCCCAGCACAACCAATAATAACAAAAGGTATGTCTGTAAATAAAAATTATAGGTGGAATTTCTTTAAAATGATTTGTCTTGAACTCATGGAATGGGAATGTAAGAAAAATATGTTTATAGTATGTCTCAGTATCTTTTCTTAAACTGCTTGAGGGAATTCTCCATTGTTTTGCTTCATTTCATTTTACATTGTTTCAGGAGCTGTGCAAATAGTTCCCCCTTGAATTCAATGCTAGAATAAAATTTGTTCTGTTATAGAGGAAAGTTTGTTTTGTCTTACTGGATAACAGTATCAATACAAATTCTATATATTTTTGTCTTGGTTGTCAGAATGTTCAGAATTAACTTAAAGATCAACTATATACATAACTCTAAGTAAATGTCAGATACATTCATTTGCCTGATCTTTTTTAAAATTAGTTATTGATAGATTTAAACCTAGCTCACTCTTCAATAAGAATGTAAATTAAGTGCAAATTTAGAGACTGGGCAGTTAAAATTCCAGGATAAATGGAGTTGGGGCCCCCAAAATCCCCCCTCCCCAGGCAGTTGATGGCTGCTGAGGGAGGAAGAGTCACTCTCCTTTGCAGACTTTGCCACTAGTAGTGTTCCCATGCCTCACTGGATAGCCCCACACTCATGTGCATATCGGAAACACTGACTGGACTCAGGGGACTATTTATAACAGAAAAAAAGGAGGAGGACATGAAGCTGGAAGGGATACAGGGTAGGAGGATGCTAGAGGGAGTTAGAGGTAAAGAATGGACATGATCAAAATACATTGTATAATTATATGAACTTTTCAGTGAATCAATTTAAATTTTAATTTTTTTTAATTTAGACACTAGAGATATAGTTCAGCTGGTAGGGTGCTTGCCTAGCATGTATAAGGCTTGGATTTGATATAAACTACGTGTGTAATCCCAGCTCTCAGAGGTGGAAGCTGGAACATCAGAAGCTCAAGGTTATCCTCAGTTATATAGCAAGTTAAAGATCACCCTAAGATATGTGAGATCCTGTCTCAAAAAAAAAAATATTAATAGTCCAGTCATGGAAATTATTATGGTTTAGGGTTAGCTTTAATAAATGAAAATAAATTTGCCAGAAATATTGCCAATACAGAGTATTTCTAACAAACTGTAATTCTTACTTGCATTTAGCTTCATCAAATAGAATTATAGAAAGGATATTCTCTGGGGCAGTAACAAGGTAAGAAAAAGCTTAAAGTGTGGATTTTTTTTTTTTGATGGGCTAGCTAAAAAACAATTTGAATTTCAAAATGAACTATACTATTGCAGCATTCTCATTTTAGCAACTCTTTCTACATAATTTGGCAGTACTACTCAGTCATAGTATATCTAAAAACATATAATCATGGCTTAATAGAAGATAGTGATTCCTTAAAATAACTATTATTCCTAAATCTAAATCTAAGTAACAGTATTTGACCCCTTGATTATCAAAGGGAAACCATATCTAGGCCTAGAGGCACAGGCTTGTAATCTCAGATTTTTGGTAGGCTGAGGCTGTAGGTTCACAACCTGGGCCATAGAGTAAGTTCAAGGCCAACTTGGACAATTTAAGATCTTGTCTAAAAACCTAAATATAAAAAGAAAAATGGGGCTGTATCTTAGTGATAGAGTGCTTGCCTATCATGTGTGGGGTCCTAAATTCAGTCCCTAGTACCTCAACAAAAACAAGATTTTTTTCATGTTGGCAGATGTCTTCTAGTTTTACCTTATAGGCCTATGAGAAAAGATAAGCCCAGAATGGTTGTGCTTTATGAGCCATGCAGCTCTAAAAGGAACCCATCATTTTCTCTCTGTTTTTAAATTTTAGTAACTTTCTAAAGAGTGATGATACTTTCCTAATTGATCAGGAAATTTTATAATGATGTGTTTTCTTCAGAGGAAAAACAGTACAGAAAGAAGGAAGAATGAGCTATGCAGATTTTGTTTGGTTTTTGATCTCTGAGGAAGACAAACGGAACCCCACCAGGTAAGTTTTTATTGCCAATATATAAACACATGCACAGAGCTTGAAAAAGTCATGATGTGGGGCTGGAGAGATGGCTCAGCAGTTTAAGAGCACTGGCTACTCTTGCAGAAGACCCAGATTCCGTTCCCAGCATCTTCATGACAGCTAACAACTGTCTGTAACTTCAGTTCCAGGGGAGCAAACACCCTCTTCTGACCTCCATGGGCATTATACTGTCACAGGTGCACTTACATACATGCAGGCAAAAACACTCATGCACATGTGTATATATATATATATGTTTTTTTTTTTAAGTTATGATGTAAACCTACTAAAGTGACTTAGCCTAGGGATGCCAGGATGGGTTAAACTGCCTCTGCCCTCTTGGAACTCACTCTAGGAAAGAAAGGCTATTATTCACACAAAGATAAAGTGACAGGTACACTAGACAGGAGAGAAATAGGATTAATAAAATTTATACAGCTTATGGAATAGATACTGTAAATTTTAGCTCTTTTATAATCTTCAATGATTCTGTAGTAAATTGAAGAATGAAAGAAAAGCAAATTGTAGGGTTGAGGAGATGGCTCAGTAGATAAAGTGCTGGCAACAAAAGCTGAGGACTGGAGTTTGGATCCCCAGCACCTACATAAAAGCCAGGCAGGTATGGTGACTTGCCTGTAATCCCAATACTCAGGAATGGAGTCAAGAGCTCCTTGGGGCGAGTTGGCTAGTTAGAGTAGCCAAATTGGTGAGCTGTAGGCTCAACAAGAGACTCTGCCTCAGTAAATTAAGTGGCAAGCGTTTGGGGAAGACACCCATGTCAACACATTCACACACACACACACACATTCACATACATGTGCATGTTCACCCACATATATGTGAACACACATGTGCATATTCTCCAAAAAAAAGAAAAGCAAATCATGGCTAGTATATAAGATCTAATCCTCATAGTCCCAGTTGGAATCATCTTTCCCTCTCTTTGACACTCTCAAACATGCCCTGATTTGTAGTATGAGTTTACATAGCCTTTCTCCTCCATTACTGTCTCCTGCTAGATCCTGTTCTTCTGACTGCTTGCAGTGTCCTTTTCCTACAGTAAGCTAGTGCTAAATACAAGGAGGGAGGTAATACATTCATTGATGCAGACTTAGCTGTCTTCATATTAGCTCAAAAAATATCGAAATGTTTGGCATGATGTTTCTAAATCATTGGAACAGAAAACAAATAAGGCATTGTAGGAAAGCTAGTTACATTTTTAAATAATTATTATTCCAATGAAAGTGATTTATGGTCTATGACTTAGAAAACATGAATAAGCAAAGTAAATGGTTTTGTGTGTAGACACCTGAGTGTACATGTGGGTGCTGGTACATGTGTATACATGTACATGAGGCCAGAGGTCAGTCTCTGGTGTTATTCCTCAGGAGCCATCTCTTTGTTTTATCCAGATAGGGTCTGTCACCTGGACCTGGGGTTTGCCAATTAGGCTAGGCTGGCTGGCCACCAGGCTTCAGAAATCAGCTCCAGGACTGAAGCAGACACCATGACACCTGACTCTTTACATGACTCCTAGGGTTGAACTGAGGTCCTTAGGCTTGCATAGCACACACTTTACTGACTGAACTACCTCTCAAGTCTGTTTTTTTATTTATAGTAGTGATTATTGTGTGACATTATTCCTGGGGAGATGTGAACCAGTGATACCACCAACTTGGTGAACCAATGAATTTTATTGGGGTTACATACAGGAGTATGGATGAAGGGTTACTTACAGGAGTAGAAATGACTATTCAGACAGCAGCAGCATCAAAAGCCCACCCCAACATAGGGGACAGCTCATGAAAGCAGGAAACCTAGAGCACGCTGTACAACCTACAGTTGACTCAACATGTTAGAGACTGTCTTCTCCAGGTAGTTCAGTAGGTCTGAGCCTCTTCTGAGCTGCTTAGCTGGTTTCCGTTTCTTCCAGGAAGCTTGGCTGATCTGAATCTTTTCTAGGTAGCTCAGCTGGTCTCTGCTTCTTCCAGGGGTCTTGGTTGGTCTAAGAACATCTCAGCAGCTTCTAGGGTTTATATATGCTTGGGGAGGAAGGGGCTTAATGAACCTGGTCAGTTTCAGTGACTTCATATAGCTATTGGGTTGTTTACTTTCTGTGCTTTATCAAGCTTCCCTGCAGAATGAACTGTTTTACCTCCCCTCAAAACACCTATTTGTTTACCTTCCTTTAGAACATTTTGTTGTTTACACAGCTTCTCTCCAAGATGGAAGGTTTTATCTCCAAGGAAATTGCTACGCAAGAGTGATTCTCACACCCAGCAAAAGAACTACTGAAAGATAGTGTATATATTATATGGTCTTTTTCCATATATACTTTTACATATTATTTGCACATTTAGATTATTTTCACTGAACTAATCCTTTTGTATTTCTTGAGACAGAATCTTGCTATATTGCCAAGGCCGACTTAGTACTCTTGGTTCAAGGCCTCCTGCTGCCTTATTCTCCTACATAGCTGGGTCTAATGATACACACTGCACTGCCCAACACGGGGTTAAATCTTAATTGCAGTACACTCCAAATTTTTTGTGAAATGTTCTTCTAAATATTCTCTAATAGTTATAGCTGAATGGTTTAGACATTTACTATTTTTCTAAGAAATATAAATTTAGAATTTTTAGGTTAAAGCGGGTAGACTCCTTTTTAATGGTATTGGGTAAGCCAGGCATGGTGGCACATACCTGTAATCCTAGCCCTTGGAAGATGGAAGCAGGGGAATCAGGAATTCAAGATTCATCCTCAACTTCATGCTGAGTTCTAGGCCAGCTTGAGCTACATGAAATCCTGTTTGAAAAAAATGAAACAACAAAAAATGATATCATTGTCATTAAAAGTGTTGGGCATATTTCCTTACACCTTAATAGCAGTTGGTAGTTTCTTTTGAAAAATCTTTTCCAATTTGATCAATAAAAAATTCATTATCACCATTTGCATTTCTTTGATTGCTAGGGAACTTGAGGTATATACATATATAAAGAAAGCAGTAGGAAGTTAATTAGAAAATATATACTGAAAAACAATCATTAAAGAATTGAAATGTTTGGGCTGCTGAGATGGCTCAGCAGTTAAAGCACTGGTAGCTAATGCTTGATGATCCGAGCTCAATGTTTAGAACCCACATAAAGATAGGAGAGAACCTACTCTGTAAGTTGTTGTTTGATGTCTACACAGCCACTATAGCATGTGCGCATGCACACACACACGTACACCATATATATATACAATAATAAAATTTTTAAAATATTTTTATTATTTTTATGTGTATGAGTGTATTGCCTGCATATATGTAAGTCCACCCATGTCATGCAATGCTGGTGAAGGTCAGAAGACAGTGTTGGATCCCCTAGGACTGGAGTTATGGACAGTTGTTAGCCGCCATGTAGGTGCCAGGAATCAAACCCAGGTCCTCTGCAAGAGCCATCTCTCCAGCCTCTTCACAATAAAAAAATGTTTAAAAGACTTAAAGAATAGTTTAATTATAAAAGGATGAAATAACAGCGGCAAGCTTTGAGACATACAAAGCACAGAAGGTAAAATGGTAGGCATAAATACAACTATATCGCTAGTAACATTCATTAAAGTTGGATAAATTAAAACACACCAAAAAGCAGAGGTTTAGGGGCCAAGTGTGGTTACACAGGTCTTTAAATCCAGCACTTGGAAAGAGGCAGGCAGATAAGGCCAGCCTGGCCTATATACGGAGTTCGGGCCACCCAGGGTTACATAGTAAGATGGTCTTTTTTAAAAAGGCTGAGATTTAAGGGCTGGGAACATAGCTTGGTGGGTAAAGTGCTTGCTATGCAAGCATGAGAATCTGAGTTTAGATCTCCAGCATTCATGTGCTGATGAGGGGTAGAGATATGTGGATTCTGGGAGCTCACAGGCCAGCAAGTCTGAAAAGACAAGTTCTAGATTCAGTGAGAAACCTTGTCTCAAAAAAAAAAAAAAAAAAAAAGGATGGAGAGTGGATACCTGACGTCAACTTCTGGCCTACATACACACACATATATGCCTGTGCACACACATACATATACTAGAGAGAAAGAATTATTAGATGATATTATCTTAAAAACTAAGTATCATCTTTCTAAAGACATACTTGGTTTAAATTTAGATACAAAAAGAAAAAAAGTATGAAAAATAATAGAGCACCCAAACATGAGCAGTAAGAAAGTAGACTTTAATACAAAATCATTAATACAGACAAAAAAGGACATTTTATATGGCAAGAAGGTTGGTCTAACAGGAAAACATTATGCATCAAACAACAGAGACCCAAAATGCATAAAGAAAAAACTAACAGAATAACAGGGAAAAATAACAACTCAGTAATTATTGCTGGAAACCAGTATCCTGCTATCAATAATGAATCAACCAATCATGAAAGAAATTGTGATTATGAATGATACTATAGACACTAAAATGATAGCCTCCTAGATCTAACAGAAATTTCTCTAATACTGCACTCAAAAATAGCTGAATACATATTCTTCTGAAGTACACATAGAACATTTGTAAGATGGGATATAGAGTATACAAAATTCTGAGAATTATGATTAAAACATAGTATATCAATGTGAAAGACACTGAGAGTAGTGCTATGGGAAAGTGGTAGCCATTAATAAATAGAATAAGAAAGAGTGGAACTTGGTACAATAACACATGCCTGTAATCCCAACACTTGGAAGCAGAAGCATGACAATCATGTGTTTGAGGCCAGCTTGTGCTATATAGAGAGACACTATCTCAAAAACCCAAGAGCTAGAAATACAGCTTAGTGGTAGAGTGCTTGTCAGCTATGCACAAGGCCCTGGATTCAAGGGAGGAAAAAAAAAAGCAAGAACCCAGGTCAGGTCAGTGATTTAACCTTGTATGTTAAGACATTGGGGAGAAAAGAGTAAATTAAGCATAGCAAGACAGAAGGAAGGGAAGAATAAAGATTAGAGTGGATAACGGAGAAAAGAGAAAAATCAAAGAAACCAAAAGCCAATTCCTTGGAAAGAACAGTACTAATAAGCCTCTAAATAGACTCATTATAGAAAAAAGAAGAGTCAGATTATTAAAATCAAGAATGAAATAGCATCACTATTAACCTTGCTGAAATAAAAAAGATGTAAAAGGAAGCCTATGAACAACTTTATGATAGTATGCTGAACTAACTCAAAAACAAAGAAAAAGAGGAAAAACAGCCTCAAGCCCATTATGATAGTCCAGGCCTACAATTCCATCATTGGTACAAAGAGAATTTGAAAGCAGTCTAGTCTACATACGAACCTATCTCAAAAGAAAACAGTTGTTTTCAAACTCACTTTGTGAGATCAGTATTAGTCACATATCGAAACCAGACAAAACATTACAATACTACAAACTACTATCTTTTATGAACATAGATGCAAAAGTACTCAACAAAATACTTGGAAACTGAATCCATGACCAAATGGAACTAGAAATCCAAGGTTGGCTTAATATCTAAAAATCATTATAATACAGCATATTAATAGAACAAAGGAAAACTACATAACCATCCTAATATTCTCAGAAAAACATCTAATACTACTTCATGACTGAAAAAAAAAATAGGGCTGGTGAAATGACTCAACAGGTAAAACTATCTGTTGCCAAGCCTGATGACCTGAGTTTGATCCCTGGGACCCACATGGTAGAAGTAGACAGCTGACTCCTGCAGGTTGTCCTATGATCACCATATGTATGCCATGACATGTAAACATGTATATATACACAAGCATATGTGCACAAAATAAAATGTGATATAACACTGAAATGGCCAATTTGCATTACAAAAAATTTTTAAGACAAGCTAATTTAAAAGAGAAGTTCCCAGTTTGATAAAATGTAGCATGAAAAACCCGTAACAAGTAGTTAATAGTTCCCCCCAATGGGAAAAACAAAGAATTGTCTGCTCATGCTCATGCCAGTTCTATCTATCCAACATTGTGTTGTAGGTCCTAATACCCGAAATTAAGAAAACAATTCCAGTTACAGAAAGAATAAAATATCTAGCTGAGCAGGGAGCTTCATGTCTGTAATCTCAGCACTGAAGATGCATTGACAGTACGAGACCAGCCTGGGCCATACTGTCTGAACTCCTTCCCTGTTCTTCAAAAGAATAAAATTCCTAGGAGTAAGTTTTAACAAAAGGAGTATAGATATTACATTCTGAAAACCAAAGCAGTCTTTAAGAAATTAAAGAGAAAAAAAAGAAATACTCATGTTATAGATGAAAAGGCCTGACATTGCTGCTGCAGTCTGGATATGTAGCCCAAGGATTCATTCAATGCTGTCCTGGTCCCCAAGATGGCAGTGTAGTATTAAGAAGTGATGGAGGGCTGGGAGTGATGGCACACTCCTAATCTCAGCACTTGGGAGGCAGAGGCAAGTGGATCTCCATGAGAACCATATAGCCTGGTCCTACATAGTAAGTTCCAGGCCAGCTGGGACTACAGGGAGACCCTGTCTCAAAACAAAACACAAAATGAGTTAGTACAAAGAAATTGTTAATACAAGAACAAAACTGGCCACTTCCTGCTTTCTGGTTTTCTGTCTTTCCATGCGGTCTCTCTTTTTTGTAACTCTTCCCACCATAATACCATCTACCATGATAAAATCCAAGGCCAAACCAAGGGACCACCCAGTCTTGAACTCTTAGTATCTAAAAATGTGAGCTAAACAAACCTCTTTCTTCACCACTCTTCTTCAGGTATCTTGTAGTAGTCACGGAAAAAACCTAAAACAATTGTTATGATGACCGTGCTCTTCAAACTAATTGACAGATTTAAAGTAGTTGACAAAATTTCAGTTATTTGCATTTGGGATTTTGTTTTCTTAGAAATGGGAAAGTCAAATCTTGAATTCATAGGGAAACAAGAAGATTATTTAATTTTGAGAAAGAACAAAGATTATAGGATTCATTGATTTCAAAATACTGTTACAAAGCTAAAGTAAATAAAGCTCAATGATACTTGCATCAGAGTGGACATGTAAGTAAATAGAGCAGAAATAGTGACCTGACTTTCATCAATGATGACTTGATGGTTAATTTGATTGTCAACATGACAGAATCTATAATCACCTGGAAGACAAATCTCTGGGAATGTCTGAGAGACATCTAGGTTGGGTTAATTGAGGTTAGAATATCTACCCTAATAACTGTGGGAGACATGATTCATGGACTGGAGTCCTGAACTAATTAAAAAGGAGAATGTGAGCCAAGCACCAGTATTCATCTATCTCTTTTTCCTAACTATATAGGCAGTGACCAGCTATCTCATACTCTTGCCTCCATGCCTTCCCTCCCATAATGGATTGTACCCCCGATCTGTGTTGCTTTGGTTGGGTATTTTGTCACAGCAACAAGAAAAACAACTAATACAGATGCCAAAACAATCCAGTGGGAAAGAATAGTGTTTTCTACAAATTATGCTGGAACCACTGTATATTCACATGCCAAAGAATAAATGTGGGCTCTTATACCATACGTAAAATCAAAAAGCCACGTGGATCACAGGCAGAAACATTAGTACTAAACCCACAAAACTTTGAGAAGAAAATAAAATGTAAACTTTTCTAGCCTTGGTTAGGCATATGTATTTAGATATAATACCAAAACGCAAGCCACAAAAAGAAGATGGATGGGTTGAGCTTCATCAAAAATTCAAACAGTTGTACTTTTTAAGACACCATCAAGAAAGTGACAAAACACCCTGCAACCTTGGAGAAGATGCTTGCAGATAATGCATCTGGTAAGGAAACTGCATCTAGAATATGTAAAGAACAAAACTCAATAGTAAAAGGACAGCCTGATTTTAAAATAGACAAAGGATCCAAGTTGGTGTTTATCTAGGATAGATACATGCATGACCAGTACATGAAAAGAGGCTTCATGTCAATAGCACCAGAGAACTGCAACTTAAATCATAGATGTCACTTCACACCCACTAGGAGAGCCATAATCAAGAATTGGATAATACCAAGTGTTAGCAAGGACGTAGGTTAAGTCAGAGCCCTCTTAAACCATATATAAATGGTGGTAATATAAAATGGCACAGCCAGTAATGAGAAAGCTGACAGTTATTAAAACAGTTAAACATAGAGTTACTGTAATATGACCCAGGAGTTCCTCTCATGTGTATATCAAAGAGAAATGAAAACATATCCATAGGAAAATGTGTTTATGACAATGCCATTCGTGTTAGCCAGAGTAGAAACAACCCAAAATCCATCAGTTGAAGAATGAGCAAACAAATGGGATAGCAAATATTATTAAGCAGTAAAAAAGAACTGAAGTTCTAATAACATACTATATGTTATTACATATATGTTAAAACATTGTGTGAAGGAAAAGACACCAGCACCATGTATTGTGTGAATTCATGTAAGCATGACCAACCTGCCTGGGCTACATGCAGTTTAGGGTAGCTGCAAATGTGGCTCATCAGGAAATCATAAACTTACCACATGAGATGTTTTGCTGTTCTTTAAAACTCAATTATATGGTTCTCAGGCATGTACTTTGTAGTTGACAGGGTTATGTTACAAAGGTTGAACACACCTGATGCATGTTGCATATTTCAACAATCCCCCAAATATACACTGCTGGCCCCATATGATCATGTCACTCAGTGATGTCAATGGCCATCTTGGTTTGTGAAAAATACATACTGTGATGTTTACATACAAAAATTGCATAACATATATTTCTCAGAATGTATCCTTGTTGCTAAGCAATGCATGAAAACATGGGTACAAAAAATGAGTTACACCAGAGAAACTACACACTCACCAAAGGGTGTTGAGTCCTGGGTAAAAACACTGTATACAGAGTTAAGGTCTGCAGTCTTTCGTGTGTCTGCTCCCAGTCAGTAGGAAGGGATATTATGATGTCTTGTGTTTCCAGTTGTACAAATACCGTTTGTTATTAATACAGCTTTCCTCAGAAAGCTGATGGTAAATACAGCAAAACTTGAACACTGATTTTCAGCAGTTCTGTATGCTTTTCTGGTTTCTAATTTTCCTCTTATGAATATCATTACTTTTGGGCTCTGGGAATATGTTACTTTTGGTAAGAAATCAAATAAAAACTCTCCATTGAAGAAACTCTAGAAAACATCCATTACTTACAGTAAGAAAATTTCTTCTGAACATGTTCTGTATGTGTTTAACTGTACAACCAACCCTGCTGATAAAATTCCAGGGGCAACTAACTACCCACTGAGGCAGCCTGTTTCATTTTTCTAAGTCCATACTTAAAAACATCTTTCTTTTGCACATTGATCTTTATGCTAAAATACATGTCATTGATATACCAATGCAGATATTGTAGATATTCAAAGACTGCTACTTTTGGCAAATACTTAGGCAGAAGTACTGTCTCTGCATTCTGACTTGCTTCCCTTGTGAACTTAAGTATTCTTTAACCCCTCTCCAGTTTAAACTAAATTGCAAAAAAAACAGGGTACTTCTGCTTTCCTTACTCGATATCATCCATCCCTTTTAGTTCTTGACAGTGTAAGTGGCCAAAGGAATTAAATTTTTATTTCTTTGTAAAATAAGTTGCTTTTCATTACAGTTCTTTTATAGCATTGTCAAAATCAGTATTTACTCTCTTGTAGTTCTTATAAGTCATAAGGAATTTTAGGACACTAGGAGATTCTTAGATACCAGTCAAAGGATCTTCAACTGAAAATAATTCTAATTGCATATTTATATATTGTATATAATTGTATATTTTTTAAGTTTTTATAACAGGTAGACACTAAGCCATTTATTTTTTATCCATGTTTATGAGCTATATCTTGTGAGGGTTTTATCCAGTCAGGAATTATTTGAAAATGAGAATACACACTGTCTCTTTCCTAACCCAGAGAATATGGTATGACTGCACATCTAAATTAGGCCCATTTATTACCTCATGTTCATTAGATCCGGTGAAAACCTTTGTTCTATAATGGGAACATTAAAAATCAAGATGATACAGTTTTTAGGACACATTTCTTAAAATAAACTTTGCAAGTATTAACATGTTCAGTTTGTTGCAATAATGAAAAATGTGTATTTCTTTGAAAAGGTACACACAGATCTTAACTTATTGTTAACAGTTACAACTTATTTTCTCTCCCCAAAAGAAATTAATATGATTTTAAACTTTTAAATATGAATTTAACCAAAGATACTCTAGAACCTTTCTTGAGTTTACTTTGCCATGAAGCAATGCCTTTAAAGTGTGTGTGTGTGTGTGTGTGTGTGTGTGCACGCATGTGCACGCATTCATTATTAGCACTTAATGCTATTGGTTTCCTGGTCTCTGATTAACTGCTGACATTACTATAAACGTTGTTTGGCACTGCTCTATAACAAACACAGTGGCCATATTAAAAAGAGAGCATGTTGGTGCTGAAGTGTATCTCAATGGTAGGCAACTTGCCAAGCATGTGCAGAGCCCAAAAAAGTGAGCGTTCTTCTGAGTGAACATGGCAAATTAGTAAATTTCCTTTTTTAATGTTTATTTAGTATGTGTGCACAGGTGTGGAGGTTAGAGGACAGCTTAAGGAATCAATTCTCTCCTTTCACCATGTGGGTCCCAGGGATCAAATTCAAGTCAAGCTTGGCAGCAAGCACCTTGACCCACTGAGCCATTTCACCAGCATTAGAGGAGTTTGGAGTTGTTTCTTTGGTGGTGTTTTTAAGTGGAAAAATACAATAATCAAAGAAGTAGAGACAAAAATAAAGAAGATGAGGGGCTGGAGAGATGGCTCAGTGGTTGAGAGCACTGGCTCTTCTTCCAGAGGATCCAGGTTTAGTTCCCAGCACCTACATGGCAGCTAACAACCATCTGTAATTCCAGTTCCAGGGGATCCAACACCCTCTTCTGACCTCCATGGGCATTTCATGGCATGGTGCACTTAACATATATGTAAGCAACACATTCACATAAAAATAAACCTTTTTAAAATGATGATGATGACATAATAAAAGTTTGGAACCTAGAAAGCAAATAAACTTAACAGGTTCCCTGAACCCCACCGTAGCAGAGGTAAAACCCAATATATATCCACTTACACTCAGCAAAGCTTCAAAACATTCACCACTTGGGGACAAAGGGACTTTGGGAATGGGATAGAATAAAGGTAGAGCCAATAAATTAGGAGAGTTTATAAAAAAAATTTTTTTGTTTAAAGAAACATGATCTCCAGATCCTGTTCTCTACCCTGCCATAAAACTAATGCTTTATTCCCTTGGACAATATAAAGTAGTGAGTGTCTGGGCTGGGAAGCATTTGCATAGTCAAATATAGGAATGTTGTATTGGCCCAATACAGCCTTCATATCTAAAGGTGAGTAGCTTATAAAGAAAAGAGGCAGAGTTGCAGCCACTTATATTCCCAGTACTCAGGAAGGAGAATTGCTGCAAGTTCAAGGCCAGGTTCGTCTATATAACAGCTTCCAGGACTAATAGCAAGGTCCTGTCTCGAAGGAAGGAAGGAAGGAAGGAAGGGAGGGAGGGAGGGAGAGAGGGAAGAGAAGGAAGGAAGAAAAAGAAAGAGGGGAGAGGAGGAAGGGGAGGGGACAGAAGGAAGGAAGGTTGGTTGGCTGACTTAGCTCACAGTTTTGGAGATTCAGGGTATTACACTGCTGTTAGCTCACCACCTCTTGGTGGATGTATCAGTAGCAGGAACACATTGAAAGGAAGGGATCACATGGCAAGACAGGAAGCCAGAGCAACCAAGAAGGAACTAGTGTTGCTATTCTATAAGAACCTTCTAGAGAATTAATCAAAGTTCCACAAGAACTACCTTAATCCTTGCTAACAAACAGAGCACCCAGTAACCTGACCGGCCCCACACTATGCCCCGTGTCTTAGAGTTCTCAGTACTTCCTAACATCACCACACTGAGAACCAAGATTTTAACACAAATGCCATATTAACATGGATTGATTATATACATGCTAAATGCTAAAATGCTTCGTCTTCATTCCTCACTCAACAAAATGTTGTCAATCTACCCTGAACCTCCAACTAAGAGACTGAAAGATTGGAGCTGGAAAGATGACTCAGCAACAAGTGCACTGGCTATCATGCCAAAGATTGAGATAAATGTGAAATCTAAGAGACAGAACAGTGAAAGAAATCTCAAGATGAAATTGTAAACTAGGCACAGAGATCAAACAAAACTCAGGAAAATAAGTCAGAAGGAACCAAGTAATATTTCATCAAGAAAATTGAGTTGCTGGGGCTGGAGAGATGGCTCAGCTGTTAAGAGCACCAGCTGTTTTTGCAGAAGACCTGACTTGGGTTTGAATCCTAGCACCCACATGGCAGCTAACAACCCTCCATAACTCCAGTTCCAGAGGAATCTGACACCCTCTTCTGACCTCTGCAGCCATTACACAACACAGGTGCACTTACATTCAGGCAATACACTCATACACATGAAATAAAATTTTTTTTAATTTTAAAAAAGAACCTATACCAGGTCCATGCTAACGACCACCTTTTATCTCATAGCATTGAGTACTGGTTCCGCTGCATGGACGTGGATGGGGATGGTGTACTCTCCATGTATGAGTTGGAGTACTTCTATGAAGAGCAGTGTGAACGGATGGAAGCCATGGGCATTGAACCCTTGCCATTCCATGATCTGCTATGCCAGATGCTTGACTTGGTGAAGCCAGCCAGTGATGGTGAGAATGAATGAACACATTTTGCACTATTCACCTTTGTAATAGAATGGGACAAACAGCCCTGCATTAGTCTAATACAAAGTTTCTCTCTCTCTTTGATTCTTAGTGTCAAACCAGCAAATCCACAATTTAAAAACTAGGACTTTTCCATAAAGAAAGAATGCAGATTAGTGATTGCCAGGCTGGGGTTGGAGGGAGATTGGAAGGAATGCTTGATTGTGAGTGATAATCTTGTTGAAGTAGGTAGTGTTGATTGTACATCATAAGTGTACTTAAAAGTCACTGAAGTGTACAAGCTAAATGGTGAACTTTATGCTATATGAATTTCATCTTGATTTTCAAACCTATGATCAATAATAAAAGGAACATGCACAAGTACTTCTAACATCAGTGCAAGTTCTTTCTTTTGTTAAAAGACTTATCAATGAAATTTATAATATATTTGTTTTACCATAGGCAGAATAACTCTACGAGACCTGAAGAGATGCAGGATGGCTCATATCTTCTATGATACTTTCTTTAACCTGGAAAAATACTTGGACCATGAACAGAGAGATCCCTTTGCAGTCCAGAAGGTAACATTTACATTACCTTTCAGAGCTATAGTATCAAAGGCTGGGTGCTACATACTAAAGTGGTCTCTGCATGTAAGACTCTCTGTATTCAAAGAGATAAACATTTAAAATATTTCAGCAGGGGCTGGAGAGATAGCTCAGTGGTTAAGAGCCCTGGCTGTTCTTGCAGAGGACTAGGTTCAGTTCCCAGCCTACACGGTGGCTAACAACCATCCATAACTCCAGTTTCAGGGGATCCAACACCCTTTTCCTACCTCCACAGGCATTTCATGACACATGTGCACTTACATACATGCAGGCAATACACTCATACACATCAAAAAATGAAAAATAACAAATGAAAAATTATTTCATCAAATACTGAAAAGAAACAAAGTATGTGAGGCCCAAGGAAGAGCAAAGAAAGAAGGAAAAAGGGAGGGGAGAGAATGTAAATGGGAGAGTGAGAGTGAATACAGAGGACCAAGAGCACATCTCTTCCCACAAATAGACTGAAGTTTAGGGGATCTCCATCTGGCTACATACATGCAGTCTAGTGGACTGTATTGCTATCTGTAGTTATAAATACATTAGAAACTAGTTTCAAAAAAATTACTTTTGAGGGATGGAAAGACAGCATTTCCAGAGGACTCAAGTTTGGTTCCCAGCACCCAGCATATGACAGCTAAAACCCAACATTTAACTCCAGAACAGGGAATCGAATACCCTGTTCTGACCTCCATGAGCATCAAGCACATGTGTGGACACCAGGCTCATACATGGTATACTTTTATACATACAGACAAAACACTCATATAACATAGCTGAGCATGGTGGCACACACTTTTAATCCCAGCTCTCAGGAGGCAGAGGCAGGCATATCTCTGTGAGTTCAAGGCCAACCTGGTCTACATATTGAGTTCCAGGCCAGCTGGGACAACAGGGAGACCCTGTCTCAAAAAAAAATTTTTTTAATAGTTTTGAAAATTACATCGGGGGCCTGGAGAGATGGCTCAGCAGTTAAGAACACTAGCTACTCCTGTAGAAGACCGAGATTTGGTTCCCAGCACCCACATCAACAGCTAACAGTCATCCATAACTCCAGTTCCAGAGGATCTGATGCACTCTTCTGACCTCTGTGGGCATTTCATGACTTGGGTGTACTTACACACATGCAGGCAGTATACTCATATACATAAAATAATAGAAATAAAAAATATTTTTAAAAGTACAAGAAGAAAAATAAACACATCTGTACTAGAACTACAGTGATCTTAATTAATTGTACTATGTGCTTCCAAGAGAGCATAGTAAATAGCTTTACCTTTCCAAGTGAAACCTAGAATTTCTCCATGATAGACACCTTCAGATAGTGTAATGCCTTTTCAAGTAGTAATGATTTCTATGCATGGCTATCAGTCTTAAATGTTGTTCTGTATGTGAATAGAGACAAACATCTTTCCTTATTGCACAGAAATCTGATGGACCGTCAGTAAACCCTAAATATGTATAGTCCATGTCCAAAATGAAAACAAATCACTTCTTGATCATATAATTCTTCTATTTAAGTAAAAATTACATTTAGGAAAGGACTTTTCAGTTGAGTGACAATATAACTACAGGAAGCTTTTAGACCTCTTTCTTTTGTTCCTACATATTTCATATGTATTTGGCTTAAATTATAGCAAGAATATGAAGATTATTCTCTAGGAACAAATGCTCAGTTGCTGGCTTTAAGGTATATCAAGATGTGTTATCATTGGCTAGAATCAATATTATATTAATTGAATTTAGTATACTCCATTATTTTATGTACCTTTAAATATCATTGTAAGTCTAAGATGCATGGCACATTTCAGAAATGTTAAAATGATTGTGGTATGAAAACAGATTAAATTAGTAACATGGTATGGTCAGTATTTAGGTACTTATATTCTCCTAGGCATAATTCAAACTAGGCTCTAGGGCAATACTCATTTTCAGCATGAAGTATATTCTGAAATATATAATCTAAGACACTCCCTATAGAAAAGAAAGAAAATGTATAGGTTTCTGTTTTGTTTGAGACATGTTCACTATGTACCCCTGGCTGACCTAGAACTTGTTGTATAGACCAGACTGGCCTCAAACTCAGAGAGATCTGCCTGCCTCTGTCTTCCAAGTGCTGAGATTAAAGGTGTATAGATTTTATTCATGCCTTTTATTTTTATTTTCACCCTTTTTATAATTTTAAAATTTGTTCTTGTTTTCAGATTTTTGTTTGTTAATTTGTTTGTTTTGCTTTTGAGACAGGGTCTTGGTCTCAAATCTTTGATCCTTCTGCCTCTACAGTATTGGGAGTACAGGCATGTGGCAATATGCCTAGCTTAAAATTTACCTTTCTTCATATGAGATGATAATTGTTTTTTATGTTTTCAAAGAACATTATTAATCAGAAAACTACTCCACAGATTTCGAACACTGTTAAAGAGTTTTGAATATAGGGAGATGACCACCATGCTCACCCAGAGAAGAAAGTGATTGGAAGAGAAGAGCTGTTTTTAGGAAGGTATTAGAAGTGATGTGATGCTTGAGTTGGATTTTAGAGAAATAAAGATTTGCCAGAGGAAAAGCTGGATGGTAGTGCACACCTGTACTATGAACCCTCAGAGGGCTGAAACAGGAGAATCACGACTTTGAGACTAGCCTATGCTACATAGCAAGTTGAAGGGTAACCTGAGGCTCTATCTCCAAAAAGAGGGGAAGGACTGTGAATACCACTGATGGTAAAGCATTTGGCTAGTATATATGAGACCCTAAGTTCAATTCCCAACACTGAAACTAGGAAAGGGAATAAGGGGGAGGGGTAGGCTGGCAGAGGAAAGGTGAGTTTGTACAAACCACAAGTCATTCCACATAGCTCCTGTGTACTGGTGAAAGGACCAGAGAAACATCTCTGATTATGAAGTTAAAGAATCAGACAAGAAGCTAGCAAGAGAGCTTAGAAGGTAAAGATGCTTGCTGCCCAAGCCTGACAACTTAAGTTTGATGCCCAGAATTTACTAAAGGTGGCAAGAAAGAACTGAATCCATAAAGTTGTCCTCTGACCTCCACATCTCACCATGGTACACATGCCCAGTTATATCATGTACACATACAAATACACAAATAATATTTTTTTAAATCATAACCAAAAAAGCATAGCTGCTAAGCATATGTAATTTTGTAATTCAAGGTGTAGATAGCTTGGAGAATGTTGCCTTAGCACCTTTTTTAACATGTTGGAACGCCTTTCAGATAGAATTTTTCAGCAATATATATCTATGATGCCTTATGTCCCATTTTTTTGTCTTATTCTCATTTCCTCTTTTTAATCAGGATGTTGAAAATGATGGCCCTGAGCCCTCTGACTGGGACAGGTTTGCTGCTGAGGAGTATGAGACTCTTGTCACAGAGGAATCCACCCAAGCACAGCTCCAGGAGGGGTGAGTACCATGTCAGAATGCCAAAACCACCTTAAAAACCCGTATATGGGGGGGGCTCCCCATTTTTTAATAGAATTTTTAAAAACAACTGATTTAGCCACCTTACCTTGAATAAACACATTCCAGTAGTTTTCTCTTCCATTCATCACTGATTTCCTGGGATATCACATCTTTCCCAGAGTCCAAGATCATTAAACATTGCTACACAGTCATAGTCAATAACTCTATAAAGGAGCTACGGGACCTGAAGCTCCTTTAAATAAGAAATACAGTGGTGTTTTAAACAAGTCTTTATCAGGAACAGTTTTGTTCACTCAGCACTCTGTAAGTACTTTCTACATATAATATATACTAGTGAAGGAAAAATTCCAAGCATAGACCATATTAAGAAACTAAATTACCAGACAGATGTGGTGGTAAATGCTTTTAGTTTCAGCACTCAGGAGGCAGAGGCAAGCTGATCTCTATCAGATGAGACAGCCTGGTGTATGTAGTAAGTTCCAGGCCAGCTGGGGCTACAGGAAGAACCTGTCTCAAAAAAGGAAAAAAAAGAAAAAACTAAATTACTCAAGAATTTCACCACTTGAAACGTTCTGGAAATTTTATAATTTTCTGACTTTTCCTACTGTTTTCTTGTGATTCCTTTAGTGGTTATTGTTCTTTAGCTCTTGTTTTCCTAAGACTCAATCTTTACTAGTAATGTAATATATTCAGATGACATAATTTTCAAAGAAACGAAAGAACAAATACAAACTTTTCTACCATCCAGTTTTTTTCCCCCTAGCAGCCAGTGTTACCGTTTTCTAGTGATCTTTCTCACATACTGGCTCTCCATGTGTGTGTTTGCAGATTATACACATTGTTTGGGGTTTTATTTATTTTCTTACTGGAATGGTAGTAATATTGTGTTCATTGTTTGGCACCTTGATTTTCCACATTTAGTATAGTTAAGATTATTTAATAATATATCTAATGATTCTTTTTTCTTTCTTTTTGTAAACGTGTTTATGAGTGTATGTGTACGGGTATAAGAGAGTGATTGTGTGTGTGCAGGTACACTTGGGTCATGGCACGCTTGTGAAGTCAGAGATGACCTTGGGTGTTGGTTCTCAACTTCTGCCTTGTTTGAGGCAGGGTCTCTTGTTCACTAGTGCATACACCAGCCTAGCTAGCCTGCAAGCTTCTGAGGGTCCTCCTGTCTCTGCCTCCCACTTTACTGCAAGAGTGCAGACATGCTGTACTACATCCTGTTTTATGTGGGTTCTGGGAGTCTGAACTTAGGTCTTCATGTTGCAGGGGAAAGGCTTTATCCACTAAGTCATCTCCTCAGCCCCCTAATGATTCATATCTTTGCAGTTGTATAACATTCCACTATACAGTTTTACCATTATAGTTATCTGTAATGTATTTTTAATATTTCACTGATAAATTATGGTGTTACAGTTACACACACATGCACGATAAATTCCTAGAACTGCAGCAAGCATATAAGCATATCCAAACGACGTATCTGTAGAGTCTGCAAACACATAAATGGGTTTTAGAAAAGCCAAGCAATGATGCAGACCCCCAAAATGTGAAATAGTGAAAAGGCATTTCCATGTCTAACCTGAAGGAACAAGGAGGTGAAACCATGACAAGAACCCAGAAAGAATAGCAATGTGCAAAAGAACAATTTAGCAGGATTTAGGATTTTGATAGCCTAGGAAACCCACCTGAAAGCAAGCTGCTAAACAACTTTACTATCTTCATCTCCTCACTAGCCTGTTGGTGATACCTATTGGCCTCCATAAGATCAGAGAGCCCCCTAATGTGGTCTGTCAGGCCAGCTTCTTGGAGCAGAGATAGGGGAAGGGTAAAAATATCCAGCCTAGTAGGCAAAATGAAATAGTTCTCCATAGATTGTACTGTTTTCTACCTTTCCCTGATGTCTTGTGGGGGTTTGGGGGTGACTGGTTACCAGGCAGTCTCAGTACATAGCTTAGGTTGGCCTTTAAATTGTGATCCTCCCATATCACCTTCTCCAGTGCTAGGGTTATGACCATGTGCCACTATACCCAGCCCATGATGTCTTCGTTATCTTTTTGGATAGAGTACACTATCACCAAGCCCTTTTTTTGAAATCTGAGGATTACTTTCATTTCTTTAGCCATAAAATCCATATATCAAGGATCTGGAAACCTTTAAAATCTTTCATCATGTGGCCCAGCATGGTGGCACACACCTTTAATCCTAGCATTCAGGAGGCAGAGGCAGGCGGATTGCTGTGAGTTCAAGGCCAACTTGGTCTACATAGGGAGTTCCAGGCCAGCTGGGCCCACCAGGAGACCCTGTCTCAAAAAAAAAAAAAAATCTTTCATCTTATATTGATTACCTTGAACCTGAATAAATCAGAAGACAAGACAACAAAATGGACTCACAGCACGATTGAAAGTGTTTTTAACACTAAGCTTCCATATTAGGAATTAAAGTTAATCAGTTTTATGAAGCAACATCAGTACAGTTAAGAACAAGTATAGATGTTCATAGTAGCAAAAGATTAAAGAAAAATATTAGTATCTAATATCAGGATCAATAAAATTATACTACATATACACAGTATGTCCATGTAACCATCAAAATCATTTTGTAACTGGGCATGGTGGTACATGCCTATACTCCCAGATTTGAGAGATAAGGAAGGAGAGTTCTGAATTTAAGGCCAGCCTGGGGTATGGAGTAAGACCCCATCTCAAAAACAGAAAAAAGAAACCAAACAAGCAGACTAGCAAGATGGCTCAGCACATAGAAAGCACTTGACATCAAGCCTGAAGACTTGAGTTTGATCCCTAGAACCTACATGGTAGAAAGAAAGAACTGACTTCCAAAAGTTGTCTTTCACAAGCACCTTGCACACGTGCGCCCACCCACCCCTGCGCACATACACACGCAATAAAGGAATGAATGTAAAAATATATTGGAAATACTTCACATCTTGAAATTCTTTTAAAAGACAAAAATATATGGATTTGTGTTTCTTGACTTTCATTACAAAAGAAAATGGAAACAAGGAAAAATTTTGGAGAAGTCAATAAAATATAAAAGGATTTTTTACATACTTGAAACAAAATCTGTTATATGTAAGAAAAACAAAAACATAAGACAGTAGAACAAATCCATTATATATGTACTTTTTTTTTCAAAGATAAAATTTTTTTAAGCTGGGCATGGAGGTGCATGCCTTTAATCACAGCACTTGGAAAACAGAGGCAAACAGATTTCTGTGAGATCAAGGCCAACCTCATCTACATAGCCAGTTCCAGACTAGCTATGGCTACAAGGAGATCCTGTCTCAAAGAGAGAACCTGATTTATGTCAGGCATGATGGTGCTGCCATGGAAAAATTCATCATCCAGCTAAGAGATTAAGTATATCACCCAGAAAAGTCAGAGAGCTCATTTATTTTTCATATGTCTGCGGTCCCAGAATAAGCAACAGAGGCTTCAAGATTTTCTGGACCATGAGTAAAGTACACATGAGATTTATATAGGATTTTCATGACATCATTTAATAGTTGCCACCTGGACCTTATGGCCTAGGATCTATATAACTCTACACTGATGAGCCATATTATCTCTAGAAATTCCTTTCTGAATTCACCTAGTCCATTGTAGTTTACAAAGTAAATATCACAGGCAAGGGTCTCCCACATTTTGACTTACAACTAGGCAAGGCTAATTGAGCTAGGAGTCAGGCAGTCATTGCAGTTTATGAAAACAGATCTCACAGGCAGAAGGTTAAACATTTGTCACATTTGATCTACATGTTTTTTCCCTTGGTCTTTGTGAGACAGGGTCTCCCTGTAGCTCCAGCTGTCCTAGAACTTACTATATAGACCAGGCTGGTCTCAATCTCACAGAAACTGGCCTGCCTCTGCCTCTTAAGTCTTGAGATTAAAGGTATATAACACCCCAGCCCACAGGATCTGCATTTTTGTTAGAATAATTGGACCAGGTGTCCTATTAGATCACTTGGAAGTTCTCCATTTTCTTAATTTCATATCCTTATCAGACATAGTTAGAAATTATCACAAAGCCTCAAGATATTATAGACCAATAAAATATCACTGGGTAATAAAATATCACAGAGTTGCATTTCAAGATATCTAGTTAGTAAAACAAAGGGAAACTACAAATGGCCTATGCACAAAAGGACATTTTATAAGAATACAGTTTGGTTGTAAGAACATAACCCCTTCTTATCAGTGCATGCCTTTAATCCCAGCACTCAGAGGAGTCAGAGGCAGGCAGAGCTCTCTGAGTTTGAGGCTACATAGTGAGACCCCGTCTCAAAAACAAAACAAAACTTTCTTTAACCAAAAGAAGACCTGAATGTGAAATGGCTTAAGCTACTTACATCCACGAAATTCTGATAATAGCTGATCCCAGATGTGTTGTGAATTTGCTGGAAAACAGTGATCAAAGGTTTACTTTGATTTTGTTCTGGGGTGATTGTTTGCTTTTCCATCTTTTAAAAATGCAAGTCACAAGACAAGGAGATGCACTTTTCTTCCACTATGTCTGCAGTATGATTGAATGCAGAAAGACCATGAAACAATGTCACAGCTTTCTCAGAGAAAGAAATCCTATACCCAAAGGTTATACAAGACCCTTGAGCTCTTAAGAAAGACATAATCAGAGCCCAGCATGGTGGCCCATACCTTTAATTCCAGCACTCTGGAGGTAGAAGCTGGCAGATCTCTGAGTTTATGGTCAGCCTGGTCTACATAGCAAGTTGCAGGCCAGCTGGAGCTACAGGGAGACCCTCTATCAAAAAAAAAAAAAAAAGACATAATCGTAAAACTAAGAGACAAGGGCTAGAGAGATGGCTCTGTAAATAAATGTACTTGCCCCCAAGCCTGACAACCTGAGTCTGAATTTGAGTTTGGTCCCATGTTCCACATGGAAGAAAGAGGGCGCCAGCACCCAAAAGTTGTCCTCTGACCTCCACACATGCACTGAATCACACATGCATCACATACATATTCTAAATAAATAAATGTAAAAAAAAATCAATAAAAAGACAAACAGAAAAAAAAGGAGGGAAGGAGGGAGAGAGAGAACTAGCTTAGAAATGGAGCAGCAGTGGAAGAAAATAGTAGAGCATTCAATCCACTGAAATATGAAAAATAATGCCAACTCACTGAGGGCATCCCAAGATAGAGAATAGAATAGAATCTGCTGGGAAAAAATATTATAAGAAAAATTAGCATATAGAGAAAAGGAAGAAATTGTGTAAATTTTAGAAATAACAATTGCTTGGAGACACAGAGGAGGAAAAAAATACTATGTGTAAGTTTCATTAGCAAATCTCAGCAGATATTCTCAAAAGCTCTTCAGTCAAGTTGGAGGGTAGTTAAATGGTAACTAAAATAAATACTTGGAATAATAAAGCCAAACTCAAAATATTTTAATTCAGTCACAAAATAGATACACATATATATACAAATATATACAGTATAAGCCAGTGTTGACATGGCCAAGGCAAATGTTTGAAGATCAATGAATATAAAAGAGACAAAGCCATTTACTTATTAAAAGAAAAAGATTCAGCTATGGAACGATAGCCACCACCAAAAAACAACAAAGTTTGAATAATAAAATAAAACTCATTAAAAAGGATTATGGTAACAGATTTTTAGAGGCAAAAAAAATCAAAAGGAGGGACTGAAACCTACTATTTTAGACATAGTATTCTTTGAAATTATGATTTTTTTAAAAACCTTTGTGGGTTTTGTCCATGAAACATTTACAGAATACACATCAGGCTGCAAGTGAAACATCTTAAAATAACAATAATGTAGACTATTTTCTGATTAAAAGAAGACAGACTGAATGCATACTGAAGTTTTCAGTCTTGAGCACAGTGTAGAAATAAGAACTGCAGACTGGGCATGAACGTGCATGCCTTTGATCCCAGCATTCAAGAGTTTAAGGCAGACGGATCTTGAATTAGAGGCCAACCTGGGATATAGCTCAATACCCTGGCAATGAAAGGAGATAGAAAACGTACCCAGAGTACCACTTAAATGAAGAGAAACTTTAAGTGGAACAAGAAGGAAAGCATATAAATAGGATCAGACTGAAGGAGCTAACAGCTTAGTCTCTTTATAACAGAACACAAAGGGTAAGTGTTACAGATAATGAGAGCAGCACTTAGTGAAGCACTTGAATTTGACTAAAACTTAGAACAAGGGGACTAGAAGGAGCATCTGTGTAAGTTAAACTTTGTATATACCATCCTGTCCCTAAAAGAAAGACAAAAACAGAGTATGGGTTAGAAGAGAAAGCCCAGCCACTGAAAGATCCGCATCCAGCAGCACAGGACAGACCAGACCATCTCTCCTGACTCCCTCCCTTGTCATTGTCAACATCAGCAAGTCAGCTTGCCCCTTTCTAAGCAGCCACTGAAACAGAGGTAGAAGACTGGTCTCAACTACATAAAAAAGTGGACAAATATCAGACAGTTGAAAAATACCATTAAAATATAAATTGAAAGACCTTCACCATTGGAAGAAGTCAGTGCAACAGTCAGAACAAGACATCAAAATAACTATTCACTACTCAAATAGATGAAAAATAGACTTTTAAAGGAAGGCTATAGCTACTGTCTTAGAAATGAGAAAAAATTATATTTAATTGGTATGTGTGTGTGTTCATGAGTGTAGGGTTGTACATGCCACAGCACATGTCTGAAGTCCAAAGAACAATTTTCAGATATTGGTTTTTTGCTACCTTGTGGAATTGAACCTTGAGATCAAACTCAGGTTGTCAGGCTTTTGAGCAAGCACTTTTACCCATCGAGCCATCTCTTCAGCCCTAGAAAAAAAAATGTTTTAAATGAAAACTACGGCATGA
Organism: Eospalax fontanierii; assembly: GCA_035773235.1. NCBI lineage: Eukaryota > Metazoa > Chordata > Mammalia > Rodentia > Spalacidae > Eospalax > Eospalax fontanierii. The sequence continues at coordinate 116,818,687 of CM069526.1, forward strand.
GACTGAGTAGAATGAACACAGTTGAAAATTTTTATTTGGTATATTAATTGAAATGCTGGAAATAAAAAAAAAACCTCTTAGAAAACAATAGAAATATTTTCCAGAATCTTAGCTGTTTATTTTTCTGACCAGATTATAAATACTTTAGATCTTGTGAGTCTCTGCTGCAACTCTGCACAAATACAGATAATATATAAGCAAATGCATATTACTGTATTCCAATAAAACTCTTTAAAAAAAAAACACTGACATACTAATTGCATAGCATTTTCGTATCACAAGATATTCTTGTGATTTTTGTTTCAAATTTTAAAAGGTAAATGTATTCTTAGTTCCTAGATTGTACCAAAACAGGTGCCAAGACAGATTTGGCTCACGATATAGTTTGTCAACGCCTGCATGAGAATGGAAATTCACCACAGAAGAAAAATAACTGAAAATCTACCAATAAGAAAAAAACAGGTAATAGATTATCCACAAAGTAAACTGAAAGAGAAATTGAGCAATATTATATTAGTTACTTTTCTGGATGCTGTACTTAAAAAAATGAAGGGCTTATTTTGGCTCATAGTTCCAGGTGATATAGTCTGTCATGGTGGCAGGAGCTTGAGGCACCTAGTTACATTATATCCCCAGTTAGGAGGCAGAGATGAGTGTTGCTTGTCCATCTTTCTCCTTTTATTCAGTCTAGGGCTCTAGCCCATGGAATGATGATACCACATTTAGGATGGGTCTTCCCATTGCAATTAACTTAATCTAAAAAATCCCTTACAGATATGCTAAGAGATTTGTATCCGTGGTGATTATAAATTCCATCAAGTTGAAAACCAAGCTCAACATCACAGATATCATTCAAGTGCTGCAAAAGTAAATAACTGAACTTAGAATTCTTAACCTATTCAAAATATGAAGTTCAAAATAATACATTTTCAGAGTTTCAGAGATGCAAAATGTTGCCTCCCACAGACCATCTCTGAAAGACGTAGTAGATGGTATTCATAATGAAGGAAGCAGTGAAATGCCATAAGAAATTGTTGGCTGATGGTGCAGCCAGTGTTAGAGCATATGTTTAATCTGTGCAAGATCCTGAGCTAAATCACCAGCATCCACCCCCAAAACAGCAACTGTGGGTAATGAAAAGTAATATAATTTATTTTTAGGATTAGAAAAATACTGATCTCAGGACTAAGGAAATGGTTCAATGGGTAAAGCACCTGTCATACAAACTTGAGGGTCTAAGTTCAGATCCTCAGAGCCCACAGAAAAGCCAGATGAAATAGCACATGTCCGAAATCTCTAACAATGGGGATTAGAGACAGGAGAATGCCCAGCTCTCAAGTCAGCTAGCTTGGCATACATAGCAGCTAAAAGACACCCTGTCTTAAAAGGGAAAGATGGACACCCAAGATTGTCTCCTGTCTATCTATACACTATAACTAACACACACACACAGCTGTTTTTAAAAGAAGAAAAATACTGATCTCCGATCCTAATGTAGAAGAGCTGGGCTTTGTGGCACACAGCTGTAATCTCATCACACAGAAAGTTGGGACAGTAAAAGTGTAAGTCCCAGACTAATCTGGGCTGTATGACCCTGTCACTGTATTCCAGTATAACTTAAAGGGAGACAGACACATAGGGACCTCAACTGACATCCAAGGACCATTAGCCTACCACCAGGCATTGACAAGGGGCAGGGGCACATATGAACTTGTGACTGTGGCTGCTAAGAGAGTACCCTTCACCCCACAACAGAGGAATTACCAGCATGGAGTACCCAGTCAAGTGCCAAGATGAGATGAGACCTCTACACACAAACCCAGTCTGGACACTCCTTTTCCCATTCAGGTCCCAGCATGGAACTGGAAACATTAAATTTATGAACGAGATGAAAGTTTCCATAAACTAAATGTAGTTTCATTTCATTATAGAAGAGAATGAACATAGTAATCCCCAGAGCTGCCTTAGTGATTTCATGGGAGAACTGACTAGAATTGTCCTCTGACGAGTGACACCTGTGTGCATACACACACAATCATAATAACAATAAATTTGTAAAACCGGAAAAAAATGGCAAAAAGAAGTAACTTTCAAAATCTCAGAAATAATAAGCAGTTACAGTGGCCCACAACTCTAATCCCAGCCCTTGGGAACAAAGGAGGATCATAAAGTCAGGGTCATCCTTGGCTACATAGGTCATTACTAAGGCTAAATGAGACCTTGAGTAGACTCGGAAAAAAAGCCAGAAACAGAAGCTGGCAGATAAACAACAGTTCACCAAGTAGGAAATTTCTTCAAGGCTGAAAATGAGTTGATACCCTGAAGCATTTAAGCAAAACTAGCTCTAAAGAAGATGAATAGCACTTGGAATCAGAGACAAGGAAAGAACATCCTTTAAAAAAGTAAACAGCTGAAATAATTGCTGTAGGTTCACATGAGCAGGGTCCCAGGAGTTTGTAGGATTCTATTTCCTTATGGTCATGCACCTCCTCATTGGCTCTTATAATCTTTCCACCCGCTCTTCCACAATAGCGCCTAAAACTTGGGTGAGTGAAAAGAGTCCTGTCCAAGGACCCACACTCTGCAGATTCCTAATCTCTATTCTTAGGCCATTTGTGACCTTTTGTGTTACTGGCCTTCTGGGGACACTAACTTGACACAGTAGACCTTAATACAGATGAAAGAATGTGTGGATTCCAGTCCGGGGGTTATGGGAGGCAGTGCCAGTGGGAAGAGGGTATAAAGATGATGAAGATTCATTGAGATGTCCTGTATGAAATAGACAATTGAGTAAGAAATATTTATTATTTTATGTTATGAGTGCTATGCCTGCATGTATGTAAGTGCTCCCATACCATGCAGTGTCCTTGGAGGTCAGAAGAGGGTGTTGGATCCCCTGGAACTGGAGTTACAGACGGTTGTTAGCTGCCATTTGGGTGCTGGGACTCAAACCTGGGTCCTCTGCAAGAGCAGCCAGTGCTCTTAACCATTGAGCCTTCTCTCCAGCCCAATGAATAATAATTTTTTAAAGACTGCTAAGCTTTGTAAGTGAATGAATGTGAGGAATAATAGTTTGTTAATTTTTATGCTCTCATGCTGGTACATGTCATTGTTTTTTAAGGCATATGAAACCCTTTTCAAATTGTCCTTCCAGTATAGCCAAATACTGTCTTCAGTTACTCCATAGCATGATCTGTATTAACAGACTTTTAAAAGGCTTTTTCTTTTCTTTTGACTATTACTGAAACATAAAATACTTCAAAGAAATTTAAATTTTATATGATACCTAGTATCATATAAATTTAAACTTTATATGATACCTGGTAGTCCCTCTTTCTTTTTTTTCTTAGATTTCTTTGGTCTGGAGAGATGGATGGCTCAGTGGTTAAGAGCACTGACCGCTCTTGCAGAGGACTCGGGTTCAATTCTCAGCACTCACATAACAGTTAACAACTTTCCATAATTCCAGTTCCAGGGGACTCAGTGCCCTCTTCTGACCTCCTTGGGCACTGCACGACATGGATGCACCTACATACATGCAGGCAATACACTCATACACATAAAATAGAAAAATAAAATATCTTTTAAGATTTCTTTTTAAAGATTATTTATATATCCGGGCATGGTGGTACACGCCTTTAATTCAAACACTTAGGAGACAGGCAGGTGGATCTCTGTGAGTTCAAGGCCAGCCTAGTCTACACAGTAAGTTCCAGGCCAGCTAGGGCTACAGGCAGAACCCCTGTCTCAAGAAAAAAAAATTTTATTCATATATTGTATGTGTATGTGCCCAAGTGTATATATGTCTACCATGTGAGTTCAGGTATGTGTCTGTGTCTGTGCCTGAGTGTATATATGTCCACCATGTGAGTTCAGGTAACCACCAAGGCTAGAAAAGAGTATTGATTCCCTGGAACTGGACTTAAGGGGATTGTGTTCACCTGATGTGGATGCTGGGAACTGAACTCAGGTCTTCTGCAAGAAGAAGGGTTCTTAATCACTGAGCCATCTCTTCAGGCCCTCTTTTATTTTTCAGTAAACAGTGAACTGCTTTCCTTTAATAAATTTACAGAGGAGATTATAAACCATGAAAAGTTTGTATTTCTCTACAGTGGCTAGAGTGCGTTGGTTAGTATTTAAAATCAATCTATAGAAAAATAAAACTAAGCTTTACAGCTAGAGAGATGGCTCAGCAGTTAAGAGCACTGGTTGCTCTTGCAAAGGACTCAGATTTGATTCCCAGCATCTACGTGGGCAGCTAACAACCATCAGTAACTCCAGTTCCAGGATGCCACCTTCTGGCCTCCTCAGACATTGCACATATGTGGCATACTTACATACATGCAGGCAATACACTCGTTTACTTATTATTTATGTTATGTGTATGAACTAGAGAAAGTTAATGGATTAGGCTAGGCATGGTGGCACTTTAATTCTAGCACTTAGGAGGCAGAGGCAGGCAGATCTCTGTGAATTTGAGGCCAGACCGGTCTGTATAGCAAGTTCTGTCTCAAAAACAAAACCAAAAACCCAATAGATTATTAATTGGAAAAACTGAGTAATGAAAACTCACTCTACTGAAAGACAGTTGTATTAATTAGCATTTGTTTTGGAAAACAAAAGGTGCTAGGGACTGGACCTAAAACTTCACACATGCTAGGTAAGCATTCTATTGCTGATCTGATCTGTAACCGCAGCCCAGCCCATTTGCAGTGGCCAGTGACCTAAATTCAATTTAAATTGGTATAAAAGAAACCTGAATTATTGCATTATACAGCTGAAAAGTCCAGGGATAATAGATAGTACTGACTATAGATTCAGAATAATCAGAGGATGCGTTTAGCCTCTCTGTTCCTAGGTATGCTTTTCTTTCATTCTTTCACCTTTAGATAAGTTTTTCACATAAGATAGCAAGATGATCACCTATTGGTTTCAAAGTTCAAAGAGAAGAGAAAAAATCTCCTGCGCATAAATTCCATCAAGCTCAGGATTTGTGTCACTTTGACTTTGGTTAGCTTGGTTTGGCTCCAGGTCTTTAACAAGTTCCTAAAAGAGTTAGGCCAAGAACTAAAGTTGAACAGAAGTCAAGTCCATTCAAACTACATGTTTTCCCAGGGGGAAGTTGGAGAATAGCCTATAAGGTATACCAAGGAACAAACAGGTGTCTATCTACTATAATGAGAAAGAAGAGACACAAAAGGAGGCATAAAATAAATGGTTGAAATGAGTGTAGATGTAGTATGAGTTTAAAAATTCTTAATTAGGTAAAAACCCAGCTGTAAACTCTTCTTTAGAGTCATACCTAAAGTGACAGGAAAGTGAATCAAGAGGAACTCAAACTTGGCAGTGTTAATGAGACAACAGAATTCAACCTTTTTAACTCATCAGTCTTTTAAAGGATCTGATTAATGAATGTAGTATTTAAGTCAGACCTGTTGGAAATAAAACCTGTTTGAAGCACTGGGACGAGGTAGAGAGAAGGAAGGATTGAAATTTTGACAAATCCAGTCATGAAAAAAACTAACAAATCAAGTATGCCAAAATGTAATGTAACAATGTAAATGACACAAAAAAACACAATTATTAATCTTGAATTTGTAAAGCTATTTCAAAGTATACTTGGTACCTAACAAATACACATGGAACCACCACAAAGGTAGCTGTTTAATTAAGGCATAAGAAATTTGCAACATTTAAAAAAAATTATTAGCATATAAGCCACATTTGAAATGCAACCTGAGGGGCTGAGGAGATGGCTCAGTCAGTAAAGTGTTTGCCATGCCAGCATGCAGACCTGAATTTGATCCCCAGAACCAGGCACTTAGAATCCCAGCACTGGGGAGGCAGAGACAAGGATCCCTGAGATTCACAGCCTAGCAGAATCAATGAGCCTCAGGCCAGTGAAGGACCCTATGTCACAATAACAAGGTGAGATCATGACACATGAACTTACAGATACCTGCCTGGGTATCTGTAAGTACAAGGCCAGTCTGGTCTATATAGTGAGTTCCAGGTCAGCCAGAGTTACATAGTGAAACCCTATCTCAAAAACTAAAATAATAAAATAAAATTGCAAAAAATAAGGTAGATCACTCCTAAGGACTGACACCCATGGTTGTCCATGGGCCTGCACATGCACACATATGTATGGCAAACACATGAGCACCTGAGGGCTGGGAATGTAATCCTGTAATCCTGGCAGTAGAAGAAAGAGGCAATAGGATCAGGAGTTTAAGGTCATCCTCAACTATGTATGGAATTCAAGGTCACTTTGGGCTATGTGGAACTGTCTGAACCAATCAGTCAATCAAATGCAACCTGAAATCAACAACAAAAAAACAAAAATGCTATTAAAATAAAATTACAATAAAATATTTAGATTTTTTTTTAAATAACCTTTAGGCAAGAGGAACCAAAATGCAAAATATAATCATTTTAGAAGCAATGAAAACTATGGGATATGCACTAGCAAGATGCCTCAGAGGGAAAAGGTGCTTGCTGTCAAGTCTGTGACCTAAAGTCAATACCCAGAATTCAGATGTTGCAAGGAGAAAACCAGTAGACTCCCACAAGTTGTTCTCTGACCCCCATAAGCACACTATGATACATGCAAACACATACCCACACGTGCAAATAAATTAATGTTTTAAAAATCTATGAGACATGGATATGAAAGAATTTGTAACTGTAGACTGAAATACACAAGTTAGCCTATCCACTCCAGAGCCGTGAAAAAGGATAACAAGATAGAACCAACTAAAGTACACAGTCAGAAGTTAAACATTATTTAAGCAAAAGTAAAACTGGGTAATTTATACACAGAATATGCTGTGTATCTAGCACTGTTCTAAGTATTTAAATTGGGTTAATAAAAATCCAATAGCTCATCCTTAGAAAAACTATCATTGATGGATATTTTTGTTCTTGTCTTTTTTGAGATAAGGTCTCCCTGTAGTCCCAGCTAGCCTGATACTTGCTCTATAGACCAGGCTGGCCTCAATCTCACCTGCCTCTGTCTCCCAAATTCTGGAACTAAAGGCATGTGCCGCCATTGGCCTGGCATTAATGGGTTTTAAATATTTTATATGTATGAGTGTATTACCTGCATATGTGTAAGTGCACCCATTTTAAATCAACTCGTTGAGACGTCAGATAAGTTAGTTGGTTGGTTGGTTGGTTGGTTGGTTTTTGAGGACAGGGTCTCACTCAAACTCATAGAACTCCATCTGCCTCTGTCTCCCAAGTGGCATCTGAAAAATTTTAATGTTTCATTGTTTGGATTTTTTTTCCCTGGGACAAAGTCTCACTATATTACCCAGGCTGGTCTCAAAGTCCTCAGCCCAAATGAGCCTCCCACCTCAGTCTCCTATGCAAGTAGGTAAAATTACATGTATGTACTCAAAACCTGGCTTGGAAAAAATACCTTCAAACTAAGTAAACTAAGACTAACTTCCTTAACAAAGAATATAAATTCCGTGACTCAGAAATAACGAGTTAAAACTATTATAGAGAGAAAAGGCCCCACTCACAAAAGCGAGGAAAAAAAATTACTTTTAAGAAGTATATGTGAAACAGGGCATGGTGTCCCATGCCTTTAATCCCAGCACTCAGGAGGCAAAGGCAGACAGATCTCTGTGAGTTCAAGGCAGGCTAGTCTACATGGTGAGTTCTAGGCCAGCTGGGGCTACAGGGAGACTCTGTCTCAAAAAAGACCGAGAAAAAAAAAAAAAAATAGGTGTGTGTGTGTGTGTGTGTGTGTGTGTGTGTGTATGTGAATTGAGTCAGACATAACCATAAAGACTTGTAATCTCAGTACTTGAGAGATAGGAGGATTGTGAATTCCAGACCAGCTCAGACTACCTAGTAGGAGGAGGGAGGGAGGGAGCTTATAAAGTTTCACTGAAAAGCCTAAAAGTCAGTTGCCATGTTGGAATGTATTATTTTAATTTAATCTCCCCAAATATGTGTGGCATTTGATGAGCTAATTCTAAAACTCACATAGAATAATAAAAACAAAAGAATAACAGCAAACTTTGAAAAGAATCAGAGGTAGGATAGGATATAGGTGAGGTAGACTGTTAAAGCCATGGTTATTAAAATCAGTATAGTAACCAAGCCAAAAGAAAATGATTTGTGCAAGCAGTGGAATACAGATATTTGTGGAATTAACCAGCTACCAATCAAAAGTATTTGTGGGACCAGCAAGGTGGCTCAGCCGGTAAAAGCACTTGTTGCAAAGCCTGACCACCTGAGTTCAATCCCTAGGACACAAATGATAGGAGAGAGAACTGATTCCCATAATTGTCCTCTGACCTACACACACTCAAATAAATTTTTTAAAAATGGGGTGGGGGAAATGTGTATCAAACATGTAAAGACTTTTCTTGATATTTTCTAAATTGATAGAGCCTTTCTGTTATTTTAGTTATTAAATGTAATCTAGAAATAATTTAAAGTATCCACAATTTTATATGATAAATATAGCATCCTAAGTATGTCAGGAAAGACTAGTCAGTGAAATATTAGCATCTCATGAAAGAAAAGAAATGGGTAGTAAACTAATGTCTGGGGCTGGAGAGACAGCTCAGCAGTTAAGAGCATTGGCTGCTCTTGGAGAGAACCTAGGTTCAGTTTCCAGCACCCACACATGGTGGCTAACAACCATCCATAATTCCAATTCCAGGAGATCTAACACCCTCTTCTGGCCTCCATGGGTATTACATGCATAGATACTTCTACATATGCATAAAGTATAAATAAAAATTTTTAATCTTGAAAAAAAAGACATTATATATTGGAATATATTTAAGTGCCAAATTCTGTATCACAAACTGGGCTGTATCATATGACAAGCAGTTACACTTTCATAAATAGGATTCTTCAAATCAACAGCATACAAATAAAATTCTAAAATGGTCAAAAGGTTGAAAGTTCACCAAGGAAGTAAACATCAAAATTACTACTTTACAGAGCTGGAGGGACGGCTCAGTAGTTCGCAGGCAGAGGACCTGGGTTCTATTCCCAGCACCCATGTGACAGCTAAAAACAGTCTGTAATATGCAGTTTCAGAGGATCTGACACCCTCTTCTGACCTCAGAAGGCACTGCACAGCACAGGTACACCTACCTACATGCAGGCAATACACTTATACATATAAAATAAAAATGTTTTTTAACTACTAACTTACTAACTTAATGCAATAGCCAGATGTGACGGTTTGACTATACATTTACCCAGCACCAGAGTCATAAAATGTCTTTGAAGAGTTGGAAATTAAACAATTATAATTTGAAATTCAACTCTTCGTTCAGTAATTGATAGAAATACAAATAGTAAGGATACAAAAGACAACAGTAATAATATAATAGTAATAACACAATCAACATATTTGATTTATATGTCGGTAGACACTCCATAAAACCACAAAAATATACTTTTTTTTCCAAGTGCACATGAAATTTCTGTAGGACAGATAGTACATTAGGCCAATAAAGATGGCTTGATAAACTCAAATGCATTATATTAAAATAAAGTATGTTGTCTGACCAAACTGGAATTAGACATTCTTAACAGAAATAAATCTGAGAATCCCAAAATATTTAGGAATTAGATAACACAATCCTAAAGACACAAACAGGTCAAACATAAACCAACAGGAAAATTTTAATTATCTTGAAATGGATATAAAAAATATATCAGAGAAAGAGAGTGTGCAGCAGTACTTAGAGGAATACTGATGGCTTAGCAAGGTCTAACAACAATATAAATAAGTAGGAAAATGCAAATAAAAATCACTGTAGACACCCATTGATTGGAAAATTGAGAAACTGTAAGTGAAAGTAATGATTAATAAAACCAAAGATTGATTCTTTGGAAAGATGAAAAAAAGTAAATCTCTAACTAAATCAGGAGGGACATAAATTTAAATGAAGACTAAAAGAAGGTTCATTAGGCTTCAGAAATTAAAAGAATTATGAGGGAATATTATGAAAAACCTTATTCCACTGAATTTCACACTGAGACAAAATAGGTCAAGATCCTAGAAAAACTCAAATTAGTCAAAACAGACTCAAGAAGAATTAGAAAAATCACAGTAGATCTATGTCAGGTAAAGATACTACATTTGCTATTAAAAGGCTTCTCTTTTAGCTAGTGTGGAGGAGCATGCTTGTAACCCAGCACTGTGCAGCAGTAGCAGGAGGACGGAGAGTTTGAGACCGGCAGCAATCACTTAGCAAGACCCTGTCTCTTCCCCCAATCAGTCTCCCTCCTGAAACAGTCGAAGTTCAGATGACTTCACTTGTGAATGCTGTCCAAGGTTTGAAGAAAGAATCTTTCCTTAATCTTTTACAAAAACTTTCCAAAAATTAATAGTTGAAGGAACACTTTTACTCATTTTATATATAAAGCCAGTAATTATTTATAATTACCATGATACCTACACTAGGCAGACATCACAAGAAATAAAAACTACAATTATCCTTCATAAATGCCAGTACTAACTGCTGAACATATATATATATATATATATATATCAGATATATAACATCAAATTCATCAACAGATAGATGGGTTGGTGGGTGGGTGGGTAGATAGATAGATTATATACTATGACTAAGTGGAATTTATCTCAAGAATGAAAGGCTGACTTAACATCTGAAAATCAATTAATATAATACAACAAATTACTAAAAACACATGATCCATTGACAAAACCTATTCACAATAATTTTCACCCAAGCAATCAGTAACTACTTCAACCTGAAGAATTTAATACAGTTAATACACAGTGAAAACCTGAATGCCTTCTCCCTAATACCAGGAGCCAAGCAAAGATGTTCCTGTTCCTCACCATTTCCAATCAGCATTGTAAGTGGAGGTCCTACACAGGACAAACACAAGAAAAAGACCATATGACTGGAAAGGAAGAAATAAAACTATTTACAAATGATGTGATCTATATAAAATACAATATAGAGAATTGGTATAAAAGGAACAATAAAGGGCTGAAAGCCTTGTTTCATGAGCATAAGAACCAGAGTTCAAATCCCCAGAAACTATGTAGCCTTAGCACAAGTCTGTAATCCCAGAACTACTACAGGGAGACTGGAGGTAGAGAGAGGAGAATCCCCAGATGCTGAGAGGCCAGCTAGCCTGGCATATACAGCAGCAAAGAGAGACCCTGTCTCAAACAAGGTAGAAAGCAAGGAATGGAACACATATGTGCCTTCCACCACCACATACATGAAAGATTAAATATGGAGTTAGCAGTCTCAGAAATATAAATTCAGTATGCAAAAATTGGCCACACCTCTTAAACCTCCCCAAACAGCGCAGCTAACTGTATTCAGACATCTGAACCTGTGGACATTTCTCATTCAGACCACCAGGCATTTCCAGGTGTAGCCATCTTGTCAGGGAAGTCCTGGAGGCAGAAGCTTAAGGAAGTGAGTCACAGCAGTCAGGAAGCAAAGGATGTGCTGCCATGTTTGGTGTAGGTCTTCCTACCTCAGTTAACCTAATCTAGATGAGAACCCTCATAAGTATATCCAGAAGTTCCTTTCCTAGGTGATTCTAATTCCTGCCAAGTTGACAATCAGTATAAACCATCACAGTAAATTATACCTAAATAAAGCTACTGTTTTTTTTTTCCTTTAATCATTGTGTGGATGAGTGAATGCACATGTGTCACAGAACATGTACAGAGGTTAGAAGACAACTTGGTAGGAGTCTGTACTTTTCTCCCACCATGAGGAACAACACACGTTTAAATTGTAATGATTTAAACTCACAGTATCTGTTTGTCATGGCATTATGCATCTATTTAAATGCAAAATTTCATTTGTTTTTTTAGACTATATAGCCCCAGCTAGCAGTAAACTTAAGAGAGAGCCACCTGCCTCTGCTTCCCAAGTGCTGGAACTCAAGATGTGTGCCACCATGCCCAGCACAAATTTTTAATTTAGAAAATTTTCTTTTCTTTTTTTTCTTTTTGGTCTTCTTGAAACAGGGTCTTCCCATAGCTATGGCTGGCCTGGTACTCACTCTGTAGACCATGCTGGCCTTGAACTCAAAGAGACCCGTGCACCATCACATCTAGCCAGAATATTTATTTTTATGTGTATGAGTGAGTTGCTTCATGTGCACCACATGCATGCTCTGCCTTCAAAGACCAAAAGAAGGTGTTGGATCCCCTGGAACTGGAGTTATGGACAGTTGTTAGCTGCCATGGGGGTGCTGGGAATCAAACCCAGGTCCTCTGGAAGAGCAGTAAGTGTTCTTTACCACTGAGCCATCTCTCCAGCTCACAAATGTTTAATTTTAAAGGAAAATCAGGGTTACAATTTCTGATAAAAATTTCAGTGTATATTGCCAGGCACGGTGACACATGCCTTTAATCTCAGCACTTGAGAGGCAGAGGCAGACAGAGTTCTGTGAGATAGAGGCCAGCCTGGTCTATATAGCAAGCTCCAGGCCAGCTGGGACAAGGAAACTCTCTCTTTTTCAAAATAAAAAACAAAAAAACTACTACCCAGAGATAGATTGTCTTATCACTTTAGAATATATCTTCTAGATTTTTTTTTTTTTTGAGATAATGTCTTACTGTATAGCTGTCTGTCCTGGAACTCATTATGTAGACCTGGCTGGCCTCAAACTCACAAAGATCTGCCTGTCTCTGCCTCCCAAGTACTGGGATCAAAGGCTTACACCACCATATCTGGTTTCTTCTTGACATTTTACATAAATAATCTGTTTTATACCTTCATTACAAAATACATTTTTATCAAGAGTACACATACTGAGTTTCAGGGGAGGGGGTTAAAGATTTGTTTTATCTATGGCTGTGTCTCTGTGCATGTGTGTAACCACAGAGGCAAGAAGCGGGCATCAGATCCCTTGGAGCTGAAGTTACACGGTTTTATGAACTGCTGGATGTAGGTGCTGAGATCTGAACTCTGTTCTGACAAAATAGTAAGTGCTCTTAACCACGGAGCCATCCTTCTAGCCCCTTTTTTAAGTTTTGGGGTATTAAAGGCTTTTTTTGTCACCTTTTTTTTCTTTTTTTGATAACCTGCCTTTAAAGGAAAGAGAACACAGATAGGACTAGACACAGTTTGTTTGAGTGAAAACAAGAGAAATATATATCAGCCAAAGTGAAAGTATAACTGGCTCAAGCAAACATTTTTTTCACGCTGTGGTTGCACTAAGGTGCCAGTGTGCATAGGAGGAAGAGGGGCAGGATGCAGGTGCAGGGTCGAGAGACAGATGCCGTCACCAGCTGTAGCGAAATTCAACTGCGCATATGAGAACCTCTTGCTCACACCCTCTTCTCACGTGGTGGGAGATAAGGCTTACCCAGAACATGTGTGGGTGCTGAGGGCTCCAGGGAAAGGAAGGCTTGCAACAGGCACAGCCTGGGCAGCAAGTGCTAGAATGTCAGCAAAGAAAAGAAAGGCCCTATAGGAGTAACCACTGACTGACTAGTTCAAAAGCAAAGCAAGGCCTAAGCCTGAGAATCCCAAGGCTATACTACCTAAGGCTTCATGACATGAAAAAGTACAAGTAAGTCAAAGTGAGTAAATGTTGCACAGAAACTGCCAGACCCATATTATATTAAAAAGGGAAAAAAAAATGTTAGAGGCTTAGGAGCCAGAAAGATCTGACCCAGTCACCAGCTGGGCAGGTTACCTGACTCCCGAAGCTCAGTTTCAGAAGATAGCAGCAACTGCCTTCCAAAGTCATTGTGAGAATCTGAGATAATATATATAAGCACCTGGCACATGGCTGGGGTAACAGGAGCTAATGTTTCTGTGTGTGGAGAGATATAGTGTGGAACATCACACACATGAAATTTGGAGTTAGACAAACCTTCTTCTGCAGTCATGGCCACATTACTTCTCCCAAGTAAAGTTTAATCAGCTATAACTAGCATTCATCGCCTGTGTGGTTCCTTTCACCCTCAGGGCACAGGATATTGCACTATGGACACAGTGTACAAATGAGGATTGTGAGATGGCATATATAACATATCCAACAGGATCTGGCATATGAGTAACAAAAATGGACCTAATTAGCACCTCAAAACAAACAAAGAACCTTTTTTTTGATCTTCTAACCCTGTCACCTGGTAGATTGTTAGGGATGTAGAAGTTCCTCAGCAGATATTAACTGTAAGGCATAGACAGTATTGCAGCAGCCACGCCCACTACCAAGATGTCCTCACAGAGTACAGATGATACAACTTTCCAAAAGCACAGTAAAATTCTCCATCTACTTTACCATCTAAAAGCAGTCATAGCTTCAGTGCTGGTGCTTATACAGCCCCTCGAATAAACAGCCCAGTAAATGACTCCAGATCTCAGTGAGATGAAGGCCAAGTCTTTAAAGGTATAAGGGGGCTAGAGACGTGGCTCAGCAGTTAGTACTGGCTGCTCTAGCAGAATACCGGGGTTCAGTCCCCAGCACCCACATGACAGCTAACAACTGTCCTTAATTCCAGTTCTGCGACATGTGATGCTCTCTTCTGGCTTCCATGAGCATTACATGCATGGGTGCACTTTTATATATGCACACAAAACACTCCTACACTAAAAATAAAATAAGAAGTTTAAAAAAAAATAAGGCTACAAACACTGCAAATAAGCATGTCTAGTGAGACACAGAACAGCATTTGAATAAATTCCACCCCAGTAGTGAACAGTCATGAGGAAACCAAAAAAACGGTACCAGCTATACCCCAAACTAGATGTTCATATGAAGAAAACAGGTTGTGACACCATTATTTGTAATTAGCATTCTTGTTTTCTGTAGTACAGTTAAAAACTCCACAAAAGTTATGTAAAACAGGCTTTAGTTCTTTAAATTACTACTGACTTAAGAAACTTAGATTTGTAGTAATCAGAAACAAGTTTTCTGTCAATTTGACTAGTGTGTAACTAATTCAGATGTTCAGTTAAAATTGTTTCTTATTTAAAATGTTCTTGGAGACTGGGGAGGTAGTCCAGTGGGTAAAGTGATGCTGCACAGAATTAGGACCCGGGTTTGATCCCAGCACCCATGTAAAAGTCCTTTCCTTAGCCCTTAAATTCTCTTTCCCACACTCAATCATGCACCCTATAACATTCCCAGCACTGAAGAGACAGAGACAGGAACAATTCAGGGACACACCTAATGTCAGCCTCTTTTCTCCACATGCATACATGTACACACACAAATAAAGAAGTGTTCTCTCAGGCCTAGAGAGGTAGCTCAGCAGCACAGAGATTGCCTAGCATTTTCAAGACTCCAAGTTCCATATCCAGCCCTGGAGGGAGGAAAAATGTTCTCCTATAAGGAGGATATTCTGGTTATTTCACCAACAGCTTCACATTTGAGGAACACGATAAGTGCAATTTTATTTTGTTCTGGGAGTCTCAGTAGGTAGTAGAAAAACTAGAAAACATTTTAAAATGCTTAGGGGCTAGAGAGAGGATTCAATGGTTATAAGGTCGTGTACTGCAATTGTAAAGATTGAACTTCAGATCCCAGCACCCACAAATAAGCCAAGCATCCCTGCAAAAATCTGTAACCCCAGTTCTGGAGGGATTCAAGACAGGAGGATCATTGGGACTTATTGCTTGTAGACTAGCTGAGAAAATCTGAGACCTTGTTTCAGGGAGAGACAGTAAAGGAGAAGGCAGAGACTGATCCAGACCACCCAACCCCATCTTCTGGTCTCCACACACATACAGGTGTGGGCACCCACACATGTGCACATACACTCAGACACACATATAAATTAAATGAATCTTTAGAAAACAAAACAGGGCCAGCAACATGGCTCAGAAGAGAAAGGCATTTGCTGCACAAGTCTAGCAACCTGAGTGCCATCCCCCAAACCCACAAAGGTGGAGGGAGAGAAAGAACTCCAAAGTTGTCCTCTGACCACCACACATATGCTGCCCACACAAATACATCATGCACACAGTATTTTTAAAAACATTTGGTCCAGAGATAAACATCAAAACTAGTGTTCAAAATTGTGACTTTTTAATGCTTCAAAGTGTTCTCCTAAGCAGTACTTATCCAATGAGCAGTTTAGAAGAACTGTTCTTGCTGGGCATGTTAGTACAGCTATAGTAATCCCAATACTCAGGCATCTGGGGCAGAAACATCATGAGCCGGAAGCCAGTCTGGACTATATAATGACACCCTATCTTTAAAAATTCATATTAAATTCTTTCTGTATTTTGAGACAGGGTCTTACTGTGTAGCCCTGGCTGGCCTGGAACTTATTATGTAGACCAGGCCAACCTCTAACTTAAGAGATCCACCCACCTGCCTGTCTCCAGAAGGCTAGAACTGAAGGCATGGACCATCAAGCCTGACTTCAGTAACATTTTTTTAAAGCACGTTGTCTTCTAGTATTTTTATAGACAGATCAATTTTCTGAGGCAGGAAAGTGGGTTGTTTGATATACTTTAGGAATTTTTTTAAGTTTTCTTATTACATCTGTGTTTCTGTGGGGGGGTGTGGGTACATGTATGCCACAGTGCACATGTGGAGGTCAGAGGATAACCTAGAGGTATCATTTCTCTCCTTTCACCATGAGGGTTCTGGGAATCAGACTCAGGTGGGTCAGGCTTGTCAGCAAGTGTCTCTACCTGCTGAGTCGTCTTAGAGGCCCTATTAAGAAACTTGTTAGAGATAAAACAAAAGATTGAAACAAAATAGTTTTAAGAAAATAGATGGATTAAGGTAATTCAGTGAACTAATAGATATATCCTACTTTCAATAGGTTTTATTTAATTGAATTTATGTAAATGTCTTAAGGTATCTTTTTTATTTAAAACATAAAATCAAGCAGTTAACATTCCACCATGAGTTGGGGAGAGGCCAGGAGCCAGACCCCGAGCTGAGGAGCTATCACGGTTGATGGCTCCTGAGGGAAAAATCTTTTTTATTGTTTTAGACATGGTCTCACTATGCAGCACTGGCTGGCTGTCCAGTCTTTGCCATATGCTTGGGATTAAAGCCAAAGAACCTGTCAGTTTTAAGGGTGTGGTGCCTAGTTAGGCCACAATGGATGGCCACACACCCAAGAGTGTGTGTGTGTGTGTGTGTGTGTGTGTGTGTGTGTGTATATATATATATATATATATATAGCACAAATTAAATTTGTTGGGTTCTATTTAAAAAAAAAAAACAGGAAAAGTGGCAGAGAGACTGGAGGTGGATCTAGAAGAAAAGGGGGGCATGAATATGTTCCAACTACATTGTATACATGTAAGAAACTCCAAAATAATTTATATTACTAAAGGCTGGGGATATGGCTCAGTTGGTAGAGTGTTTTCCTCCTATGCATAAAGCCCCAGCCTACATAAACTGGTGTTCATGCCTGTAGTCCAACACTCTACAGAGAGAGAGGTAAAACTGGGAACCCAAGGTCATCCTCAGCTACATACACAGAGGCCAGCATGGGCTACATGAGACCTTGTCTTAGAATAAGTCAACAATTCACACTCCTACTTTGGGAATATAAAAGGCTCCAAAATAAAGAACTATATCAAACCATAACTCCCAAGCAACACTTGAAACTCATCTCTGGTCATTCTGGGTACTTTATTTCCATCCCAGGAATTTTAGAACCAAAACTTTGCCCCAAATTTCTCATCTGAGCAGGAAAACTTGTTTAAAGAAACTTGTCTCTAAAAGCAGTGATGTTCGTCTTTATACTAACTAACAGCACTGTTAGGAAATTTGATGTCAATTTAATATGTATTTCTAGTAAATGCTGAACTCTTGAGTTGTGCTTTAATCCTGACTGCTTTGCTCATTCAAAAGTGGCCAGTTAAAATGGCCTCATCCCGATGTCTTCTGGCCTCTGAAAGCACCAGACACAAACGTGCACATACATACATTCAGGCAAAACACTCGTACATATGAAATTTAAAAATAAATCTTAAAAAAAATTTTTTTAAGTGTACTAGTGTATTGTTTGCATGTAAGTGCACCCATGTTTTGCAGTGCCCAAGGAGGTCAGAAGAGAATATCTAATTCCCTGGAACTGGAGTTACAGATAGTTGTTAACAACCTTGTGGGTACTGGGAATCAAACTTGGATCTTCTGCGAGAGCAGCCAGTGCTCTTAACCATTGAACCATGTCTTCAGCCCCAATAAAACTTTTTTAAAAATTTATTCTGGATAGCAGAATAAAAATTAGACTGTCACAGATCTGACTTCAGTGACCTCAGGATGATTTCTGGGCTTTCACCATTTTACAAGACTCTACTTTTCCCCAACTCCACATTGTCTCACAAGAACATCAGGATATATGCTAGTTACTAAGTATTGCGCCAAAGGAAGTACGAGTTACAAAATGGACATTTTCGGGCTGGAGAGAGGGCTCAGAGGTAAGAGAACTGGCTGCTCTTGCAGAAGACCCAGTCAGAATCCCAACAACGACATGGTGGCTGACAGCATCCATAACTCCATTTTCAGGGAATCTAAACCCTCTTCTGTCCTTCGTAGGTACTGCACAACACGACTGCACTTACATAAACGCAGGCATAACACTCATACACATAAAAATAAATAAAAAATTTTAATGGACACTTTACAATCAAGTGGGGAGGACAGGCATTTAGTTGTATGTGAAGGAAACAGGTTGAACCAAGAATAGAGCATCTTGAGTAGAGAGGGTCATGAGGTGATGGTGCTCAGACACAAAGGTTGAGAGCAGCTGTGTAAACTCAAGGAGCAAAAATGTATGCAGGCAAAAGTAGGCGCTGAGACAGTCACATACACATACAGCATGCAGGAACACAGCCGCAGAGCAGAGGGCACTGTAACTGGGAAGTTTAGCAGGCACCAAATCATGTAGGGCCTGGGAAAGCTGGTTAAACACGAAAGTGATAGAAACCCCTTACATTTTTTGAAGATTATTCTGCTAGCCTGGTGAAGGTGGAAGAACAGAAGAGAAAAATAAGGAAGTCGTTACAGAGGTCTAAAGATGGTAGCCACTGAGGAGCAAGGAATCAGTAGTCTTTAAGTGACATCTCATCTGAAAAAGTGAACACAATAGAGGGAAAGGAGCATTAAGTAACTGAAAAACATACTGAAAGCCCCTAGACCATAACTCATTCCAGCACGACAGTCTAGCAGAGCAGTAGCAAGGGGTGCGTGGCAGGAGTGAAGGGAGGTATTACACTTGCTAGAAAACAAATTCGAGCAAGAAAGCATGGTGCTCCAAACTGAGTCACTGGCAATGGAAAGAGAGATATGTCCATGTGTTATTTAAGTATATGAGCAACTGGCTGGATTCAGAGGATCAGGGTTGAGAGGAGGGAATTGGGATAACTAAGATTCTGTCTTTAACATAGAGAATCAGATCAACAGGAAAGTGAGTTCAGGTTTAAATACGCTACCATCCTGGAAGTCATCTAGTAGGCAGCCAGATACAAGGGGCCTTTCATTACGTAGAGGAGACTGGGGCTGAACATGAAGATTTAGAAGCCACAGATGAACCTGTGGTGAGTTCAGAGGGGAAAGACTAAGGGTACATAATAATAAGGCAAGTACATAATGAGCAGAATTTAGTTCACAGCCTGGCTCATAACTGAGGCTGAAGGGGCAAGGAGGGGTAGAGCAGGCTTCCTCAACTGCATGTGTTTAGGCTGGATAATTCCATTGAAAGTGTCCACTGTAAGATGTCTCCTTAGACTGTATTCACTAGATGCCTAGTTGTGACAAGTATGTCTCTAGATGTTGTCAGATGTCCCCTGGGAACAAAACTACCTCCTATTGCAAACCACTAAGAATCAGTGTCTCCAGGGTACTAACAAAAAGGACAATTACTGAACAGACTCCTGTGTGTTTGTTTTGTAGCCCTGGCTGGCTTTGTTCTCACAGTAATCTGCCTGCCTCTGCCTCTGCCTTTATTAATTCACAAATATGAAAAAATAATGTAATCTTGCCTCCAGAATAGTTTAGTGTAACAATCCTGCTCTAGTAAGCCCTAAAATAGGTCTCCATCATGAAATAGCTAACATTTAATAGGAGTTTCTGAATATATCAGCCCTAATCACTTCCACCTGAGGGTAGGAAATCATCAGTAGAGGAAAATGACCTAGTGTTAAGTAACATGACCAAAGCCATATATCAGACCCAGATTGGAACCTGACTGAGTCTTAGCTCACATAACCCATGTTTTAAATCAAATCATTTAGCTACCATTCCAGATGGCGCCCACTAGGTCACCAGAGCTGGGAGGGAGGGACTGGTTCCATCTGTTTCACCACTGTATTCCTAGCATTTGGCCCAAGCTCAGCAATGAGTTCAAATATTTGCTGAAATATTTTATCTTGCTCCTGCCCTAACTCTTTTTGAAGATACACATATCTTTAATACCTGCGCTGAGATATTTAAGACACTAATAGCTTGCACACAAGTTAAGGCACCATAGGGAAGAAAAGATGCCCTGTATTTCCATGCTCCCCAAAGTGAAAGTTCTGCTGTCTTCCACTTCACTCCTGTTACTTCACATTGCCTCCATATCCAGCATTATCCAACCTCAGGGATGGGGAGTTGGGGGAAGAACAGGAGTAAATTAAGGATGTAGTATTTTTGCAAAGTAATCAAGTTAACAATTTTTGATGGCATCATAAGCTGGAATTTGTGAGGAGCAATTTCCCAAGCATTAGGTAGACTTTCTTAAAAAAAAACTTAACCCTGGCTCAGCAGTTAAGAACACTTGACTGCTCTTGCAGTCCAGGTTCAATTCACAGCACTCACATGGCAGCTAATGACCAGATGATCCAGCGCTCTCTTCTGAGCACCTCACACACTGCACAACATGGGCACACCTACCTAAAACAGTGTAACCTTGGGCCTGGAAAGATAGCTCAATGATTAAGAGCACTGGCTGCTCTAACAGAGGACACGGATTCAGGTCCCAGCACATGGCAGCTCCCAACTGTTTGGAGTAACAGTTCTAAGGGATCAGACACCCTCTCTGACCTCTGTGGACACTGTATATACATGGTACATATACATTACATACAAGGCACAACACTCATACATAAAAATAAATATTTTAAAGTTGAACCTTCTCTAACTTCTGTTCAGAAATGTTTAGGGGACTTGAGCTGTGACTCCATGGTGGCACACTTCTCTAGCATGTGCAAGGCCCAAAATAAGACTACACCATGATGTCAAATACTCTAAAATGCTTCATTAAATGACTATGAGTATTTTTCTGGTCTCAGATTAATATCAGAATATTTATCAATTCAATACTTCAGATTGACAGTCACTAACAAGAATGTTTTCTGCCATAAAACAAGCCTCAAGGAGAACCTGGATTCATGGCTATCTGGCATAAACAGAATGGAGATCCACCAAAAGGTTTTAAGTCTGCCCTTCACATACTTACACATCAAAGTGTGTTTATTGGAAGCCATGGAGTAAAGCTATAATGTGAAGCAATGACTTAATAATGTTGCCCATTCTGTGGAACTATCAATGAAAACATTCATATAAAGCCTGTAACTCCTTAAGTAAGCACCATTCACAACCTGTCACCCTTACCAAGGCTGGACCCAGGTTAAGTCTGCTCTAGCACTTCAAATTCTAACATGGACTTGAGCTTTAGGGAATGGGGAGATTCTGCTCTAGACTGTGAACTCTTCTAGAGCACCTCAGTTGTATAAAGTGCCATTTTGTAACCAAGGGTGATTTTGCAGGCTGGTTTTCCAAGTCTCTGGCTTGCCATAATGATTTGTATCCAAATGTCTAGATTTTAAAATCAACTTACTTTTGATTTGTCTTTTCAGCTCCTTTGAAGAGTATGAAGCAGATGAACCCACCTCTCCCGCTGAATCTGGAAACAAGGGCAATAAAATAATAACCTCAAGTCTTCCAGAGAAATGTGGGATGCTTCAGTCAGTGGATGAAGAGTAACTGCCAATATCTCCACAAGAGGAAAATGAATATTTCAGGACTTGTGTGAAGAGATGCTCTAGTTTGCATACTGCTTTGTAAAAGCTTTGATTCCAAGTGTGTTTGTGCACTAGAAACTTTAAACTGTTTTACACATAGGAGGCTCCTCCAGTTTGTCTCCAACCTCTTGAAGAGCTTTCCTTGGAAGTAACAACCTACATCACCATCACCTCCCAGTCTGCAAATCAGCACTCTACACCTGAATGTATCAAGGCGCTCTTGGAAGCCACGCCAAGCACAGTTCTCTGCACAGAAGCAGACGTTGCCTCCATGTTGGCCAGCTTCCCTGAAGCCTCTCCGAGGGCTCCTATGGAACCTAAAAGAAACCTTCACTTGCAGAAGACCTGAGTCAACAATTCTGGACTCAAAACAGTAGTACAGGCCTCCAGAACTGACTCTGTCCTAGTAATGAAAGCACTGCCAACCATCTCAGAGACTTTTAGCTATATGTACTGGAGTTTAAGAATCTTGAACTTACCTGGCTTAATGTAATTTCACAATGACCTGCCAAACTGCTAGTCACTTTACATTCTCAGGTATTGTAACCACTGGGCCTTCCAACTTTGCTGGCAAGCTCTGGCAACCTCCGCATGCTGAGTATGGATCTTGTATAAATCTCAAGCAAAAATCTTCTTTAAAATCCTTAAATGAAGACAAGTACAGAATTTGGCTCTTTCTTGGGGGGGGGGGGGGCCTGACTTATGATCTAACATTTGTAGACAACTCAAGTGATTTGTTAACCTACAAGTTAATTGATGATCTATCTTCATTTCTAGCAGAAGGCCTACTTGAAGACTTAACGGAATGTGACACACTGTGGAAAGTTCTCACTAGACAGAGTCCCTCCCCTTTGTTCAATTATTAGACTAAGTCAAAAGTAAAAGGCTCAAACTAAGCAGTACTCCTTCATGCTACAAAAGAAACAGACCAGGTATATTTAATTTCATCCACCTCAAAAATTGCAAAACTGATTCTCATCTATAGTAGAAAGCTTTTCTTTACTATAACGGTAAATGTATTTCAGAGTTCTGTATTTTTTAGCAGGCCACAGGCAGCCAAATCCTACAATAACCTTGTCATCTTTCACACTGAAAATATACTAAAAAGGATGGACATTTCAAAAGTCAAAGATTACCCCCCACACCGCCTCAAGCAACTCTTCACCACCCCCATCCACCAAAGTCACTGTCTCCCCTGAGTTTTTCATTTCAGTCTCTTTAAAAGGTCAGAATAGTCTCCCTCTCCTCCGTCTCAACTCCTTTGCTGATACGAGAGCCAAACACAAAAAAGGAAAGAATTCAGGAAACATTCGACTAGTATGAGTTAGCAATCCCAATCCCACTTGTCACAGGATCCTCCCACTTCTTTGGTTATTTTACCTTCATGACTAGAACTGATCTTCCAAGTAAAAGTTACAGAAAGAAAATTATTAGAAATTGCTTACCCAGAAAATGATAACCTAACGGTGACTAAATTTTTGGAAAAATACCACCATACATTCAGGTTCCTATGATCTCAGAACTTTGAGGTTAAGATAGGAGACAGAAAATTTGCTATATGCAAAGGCCTAAACACGCTGGTAAATCTGATCACCATTGGGCATGGTGGTGCGTACCTGTAATCCCAGCACTCAGGAGGCAGAGGTAAGAGTCCAGGTTTGAGGCCAGACTGGGCTACAGTGAAACTCTATCTTAAACCACAATCTTCTGCAATACATGTTGCTTATCAATAATTACATCGACTCTGTACCAGGAAGGGAAAGCAAGTATTTTTAATTTCAGAAAAAAATGCAAAAGAAATACTTTAAAAACCCAAATGCAATTTAAAGTATTTTATTTAGTCAAATGGTCTAAACTATTTGAGACTCATCAAAAAGTACAAAATAAAATCCAATTTTATATTAGCTTTTTTTTTTTTTTTTAAATGAACATAGGACTGAGCTAGTTCGGCCTCAGTAGCTATACTGAAACTGTATGCAACTTTATCTGTGGTGCTGGGGAAATCAAACCCAGAGCCTTCCACATGCTGGGAAAGCATTCCACCACTGCATTATGCCTTCAGTCCTCTTCTAAATGTGTGACTTTAGTTTTCCTACCTTATTTCTCCTTACTGAAATTCTCTTGCTTTTACTTTGGTCAATACTTGGTTTTAAACATTTGTATCATAAAAGCACAGCTAACGATACCATCCCATTTAAGATAGATAATTTTAATCTGGGTTACCTAAATTATATACTTGATCTGATTCCTTTCTTAGAACTGAATGCAAGGAATATAAATTCTAAGGAACTAGGTTAGTTTATATTTGATTTCTGGGTAAAGATCATGCTAAATATACACACTACTACCAACCAAACTGTAAATTTCAACTGGTTAGAATAGCCCAGGAATCTTGATAAAAGTTGAGTTATCATGATCTAAATATTTAATGAAAGGGGAGTTTCCTAGAATATTAATTGCCAAGATAAACAAACTAATAAAATTCTGCATATTGTCCCTGTATGTCACTGTGTACGGTTCAAAATGTTTAAGGAGAAGAAATACACTTTCTGGATTGAACAGATGAGATGTCGTTTGCTCAGCTTTGAAAATGTTAAAGTGTGTTTGAGTGGAGACAGCTGCATGACTTGTTTTCCCCTTTGGCAAATTCTAAATAAAGCTGTCAGATGTACAAATTGTGTTCACTAAGATAATGACTATACACATTTTTTGTTACACACCTGCAATTCATTTTTATGTCTAAAAGAGTAACACTATAAACAAAGTTGAGTTTTAGAATGACTCTGAACTCCTGGAAACATTATAAAGGTACCTATGAAGTGTTTTCCTCTAGGGATAAAGGGACCAGGGTCTGGGAATGAAGGGTTCATAGGGATCAAGGAGCCTCTAGTCCCATCCATGTATGTCACTGCATGTCACTGAGTATCTAAAATGTTATGTTTTAAACTCATGAAAACTACATTAATTACAATCAGTGTTAGATCCAGACCCTAGAGTCTGAGGTTAGCATTTCCTAAAGCATTATGGTACCTATGGAGAAAGACAATTTTATTTTCATTTTTTATTTAAAAAAGAAAAAAAAAAGCAACGAAGTAAAGCAAGTTCTTTCCCTTGGGACCTTTTGCTTAACATTGCTAACTCAGAAAAAGATTCAAGATGTACCCCTTTAAATGCTGTCTTGTTTTACTAGCTTCATATCCTAATGAAGTAAATCCAGTTCCTTCAGTAAATTCCTAGTCAGTCCTCAGCATTCCTAAATAACTCATGTCATAAATAACTTGTTATAGAGGAAAACAATATACAAAAACCAAGGCACTGTAGAGTTCATTACTCTTCCCCGAATTAATACAGACCATTCAGAGCATGCTATCCCAGACTTCTCAGTATTCTACAACATTAGAATTAGAAAACTATCATTTATTGATAGATTTAAGGTGTAATACAGGTTTCCAAAAATGTGGCAGTGAGAATACCAGCATAAAAAAGAGAAGAAACTTGTGCTAAAAACAACCTGAATTCATCATTGGCAATATTACATAACAATCAGGTCCTCACACACTGATTCCAACTTTGTCTACGGCCGACCTCCCATGCACCGAAGAACAAACTAAGATTATCGAATCTGGGAAGCAATGCAGTACTCCGTGACTTTTAAGATCGTAATATTATGAAAGTTTGGGAGATTTGCAAAATATATCCTAATCATTCATGTGTACAATTTCATTTCTAGTCATTTTCGCAGTGATCATTAGTGAATAAAAACAGATTTACACGATTATATAGCAGGGCATCTGGGTTCAACACAAACTGTTACAAACTTTAGGTAAATACATGTTTCATAAGACACAGCTAACACTTAAATGAATTAAATAAAATTCCAAACTTGGTAAGCAAATAAAGACAAGACAACTAAGAAGCATTTTCCACCATTTACTCTTGTTATCAAAAATAGTTCAACTCTTCTTGCAAAACAAAAACAAAATAGTACATACTGGACACATACATCACATTTTCTTCCTATGGCTTCAGCCCACCCCCACCCCACCAAAAGAGACCAAAAAAATTTTTGTGGTTTTTTTTTTTTTTTTTTTAAAAGCCCAATGACAACAACAAAACAACTACCTGACCACATTCACAGAAAATGACACCAGGATACACTACAAAACAGGAGGTGTCATCTGCTCTGTGTCCAAAGGATTCTTCTCCATGTCTTGTATGAGGCGAGTAACCATCATTGAACATGCTGTGTGCCAAATCAAAACAACTTCAACACATCAGATCTTGCTAGAGATGGTGAACGTAGTAGAAATTGGAACTTTCCAGCAGTATTTTTCTTAAAATAAGCACTGTCAAAGCAGCAACTCTTCTTTTTAAATCATAAGGTTATCTCTACACCCAGTCAGTCGTTTTACTTGGGCTGTGCTCTTCAAGCAACTGACTAGATTTCCCTTCGACAGAATGTTTGTCTTCCCCACAGAGTTAATGGGAAGAAGTACATTAAAACTGAAACACAGTTTGTGCTTTGCATGCAAAGAGCGTTCTAAAGAAAATCCTCCGAGCTTTTAAACCCACCAAAATGTGCAGGCTTCATAAAAAGGCATTTTTATTAGGCCTCGATAAAAGAAGCCTTCATAATGAATAGCACCCTAAAAAAAATAGGAGCATATTCGAAATAAAGCCTGCAACAACTAAACAGAGGAAATACAAATCAGAGAAGCAGTCAATGGCAATAAGTATAACTCGTACATTGGGGGCATTATTCCAAAATTACTTTAAATAAAACCCAATTTCTAAATAAAATATTTACTTTTAAAAATTCTGTCATGTACTATATAAATTCAATTAACTTCTGAATAAAAATGCTCTTCACTTTATCCAATTAGAACATCGTTCAAAGTCAAAGAAGGACTTAGGATTTTCCCCTAGAAATGCGTCAGACAACTAGAAAGGGGTCTGAACTCATAAATTTAAAGCATAAATAGCTTAACACCTGTAGTCTGACAGAATTTACTTGTTCACTTTTTTAAAAGACAGATTTCTTAAACATTCTAATGAGGGGGAAATTTTCTTTCATAATACTGCTGATTTTAAGAACTGCTACATACACACCAGTAGCCAATTTTCATGATCAGAAATGGTATTACGTCAGCACAAAGGTTGAGCTGGACACATCAGCTTTTCAACAGGAGAGACATCAATGCGGCATCTGAAGACAGCACTAAGTCTCCTGGTAAACTAATGGCTACTCTTCCACAAAAAAATTAGCACAATCTTTATGGACTGACTAGATACCACTTCCTTACATTTAATCATAAACTTTGATTATGCACAAAGCATGACCTTAAACAATGAGGTTAATGTTATTTTCCTTGCCAAAGTTCATTTTGTATAAATCAGTTGCATCAGTATTTGTTCTCAAACTATGAGGTTCTGTAAGAACTAAGAACATATAGTTGTAGGGTTACTCCTCCATTATCTGCAAACTATTTCCCCGACACTAACACATATAACTTAGCAATGAAAACACTTGATACAAGTGATCTATATGCAGGAGCTCCGGCAAGTTAAACCAACAGAACCATAGCTGCCGTAAAACTAGCTATTTCCCTACCAGAGGTAGGTTTAAAGACCCACTGATTTAACAGTCGAATCTCATGTCTATAGCTTCATCCAAACTTTTATCATCATGCGTACTGGCAGCTAGAAACGTTGTTACTGGGGACCCTGTGACGTTGATTACACTGGTGCTGGTACTTGCATTACGCACAGCAATGCTAGTCACATTAATGCCCAAAGTGAGCCTGGTCTGCTCCAAGGCCTTTTCTGGCACGGCAAATGCCTCCAGCTTCTTCTCCCCATTGGCCATATAGGAGTTTTGGCAGCCTCGACATATACAGTCTAAGCAGGCTTTCCGGTTAGAGTAGCAAGGGCAGCGTTGGCCGCGGCATGTAAGAACACTTGGATTTTGCGTAGCGCGCCCACATTTACATCCTTTCTTTTCCTGGGGCTTTTTGTACACAGTCTTGGTAGGACTTCCTGGCATGAAATGATGACTAGGAATCTTTTCCTTTACCGCTTTGTCCTTTTTAAGAATACCTGGCTTCGTTTTAGAGTGGGATTTCTTGGATCCATGTTCATGACTCTTCTTCATGCTCTTAGTGGATAAAAGCACAGTTTTACTGATTTTGGGCGTCGTGCCTCCGTTGGGAACAGTCGCTATGGGCTGAAGAGAAATTTTGCTCTCCCGCTTCACTGTCACAGGCGCAGACGCCCCCAGCGTTGGGCCTCGGATAATGGTGGAAATCGGAAGTGGCTGAACTTTCTCACTGTCACTTTCTGATCTGGATCGTTTTCTATTCAACTTTGCTACCTTCGGAGTTGCTGCTGTACATGATAACCCATGAAGTGCAGGACTGGTAGACATAAAAACATTATGGCTAAGAGACTGGGAAGAGAGCTGCAAAAAAGGTCCATTGGATACAGTGGCTTCCAAGTTCGGCTGCAAACTGGGACAACAAACCTCGGTATTTGAAACAGTTTCTAGGCTGCGGAGAACTTCCTCAACACTCAGCAAGAGAGAGTCACCAGGTTTTATATCTTCACTGAAACTGCAGATATCAATACCTGTGGAGCATAAGTCAGTGGCTACCGTGTCACAGACAGGTGGCAGGCTGTCAGACAGATCCTCTGTTTTTATATCAACAGTATTACACACATCAATCGTATTTGAATGTTCGGGTGAAGGGATATTTATACCAAACCTATCTATTGAAAGCCCATTGTAAGCAGGCAACCCATTGAGAACAGAACTGCCGATAGCGATGCTGAGAGTGCTTTCAGACACTGGAGATAAACCGGCTTGAGGGTCAGCTGTGGGTTCTGAAGTTGACGGTAAAGGGGAATGTGTCAAACACAGAGTAAAGGATGAATCGGAGGGTTTCTCTGTCTCCTCACAAAACAATGATCCATCATTAAGCAAAGCCAAAATATCAGAAGAACAATCGACTGCTTCTATTATATCCCGCGCCAGTGTGGTCTGGGTGATATATTCACATAGTTTTTTGTAGCAGTTCACCAGGATGCTCAGCTGCTTGTTTTCCTCAAACTGCTCATAGTCTTTGCACCAGCTACAAGAAGGCTTCATCATCATTTTCTTGCCTTTACAGGTTTTGCAGACATAGTGTTGGCAGGTGGAGTTGGTGGGTGCAATAGGATCTTGTAGCAAATGTCCTAAAAGGCAAAAGGAGAAAAGCAAAGATTTTAGAACTAATTTACAGTCTGCTATAATGGAGTTAAGATGACATTAATCTATCAAAAACTGAAACTGGTTAAACTCACCAGACCAGTTAACTAACATATATCTTACAAGAACTGAAGAAACACACAACAGCTTACTTCGTTTCTGTAACATATTCTCCATTCCTTCATCTCAAACCAGAATCTTCTTTGATTCTGTCTTTCCCCAAAAAACATTACCACTCATCTTCTTATCTTTTCTCCAAAGACTATGAGGTAAGGTTCAGTCACCTAAAGCCGGAATCAGGCTAAAACCCTTGAGACCTCAGCCTAACACAATGTGGAACTACAGTACATTGAACAAAGGCAGTACAAAAGCTTCAGCACAACCCGTTTTTACCATATTTACTAACTTTTATCATATGTACTAAGAGTAAAGATCAAAATGTAGCTACAATGGAGGGAAAAAACTCCTTTATTACAAGGGGGAAAAAGGACTTCAACTCACAATTTACAAAAAGACACAAAACAGGAAGAAAAACATGTTATATTTAAACACAGAAAAGAAAAACAAAGTAATACTGGACTACAGTTCTAATGACAGACTTCAAACTGACCACATATCATAAACCACAGGCATTCTAAGTACAGAAACATAGTACAAAAGTGAAAGTGAGCCTGGGAGGATGGCTGACAAGTAGATGCATTCTCACTGCAAGCATGAGGCCCTACTTTCAAATTCCCTGAACCCACACAAAAAAGCTGGGCACTATGGCACACACCCAGAACTACAGCAGGGAGGATCGGGAGAGTTCACCAGTTGCCAGTCTAGTTCAGGTTCAATGAGAGACTTTGTTTCAAGGGAATAAGGCAGAGCAGGATACCTGACATCCTCCTCTAGCCTGGGCTCACGCACCTGCACACACCAAACATACACAAAGCAATCTCCCAACCTGAGACAAATCTCAAATTCTAAGTGATCTATAAATATGAATAAGGAAGGGAAAGCTAGACCCAATTCTCATGCCGCTCCTTACTCTAACCCCAAATCAATGATTTCTTAGTTCCTGATTCTGACAACTGGTTCATAGTTGACCCAAAGCAGTACCTCTCAACTTATCATAAAGAATGTTCTCTGACAAGAGAAATTAGAAACCAAAAGAAATGAGGAAAATGTCCAAATATTTGTAAATTAAATATACACCTAAGCAATTTATAAGTCAAGACATCAGGAGATAAATTAGGAAACATTTATTTAGTGAAAACATAACACCCCAAAATTTAGGGAACACAGCCAGGGCAGATTAGAGGGAAGTCAAAAGCTTTAAAAAGAGTCTGTATCTAGCCAGGCGTGGCGGTGCACACTTGTGGTAGCTCTAGATACTCAACTGAGACAGGAGGATCACTTGAGTCTAGAATTCAAGATCAGCCTGGGTGAGAGAGAGGGAGAGAAAAAGAGGGAAAGAGAGAGAGAGAAAGAGAAAGGAAAAAGGAGGGGGACGAGAAGGGAGGGAAGATAAATCAATCTCTAGTTCAAGGCTAGTCTATACTACAAAGACCTTATCTCAAAAATAAAAGTTTCGCAAATCTTAGCTAAAATTATCAAGGAAAAAAACCATACAAATTAGCAAAACCAGAAATAAAGGACATCAGAGCATGAACCAGGACTCTACAGAAAGAGTTGAATACTCTAAACAAGGTTATGCCAATAAATCAAACCTGGGGGAAAAAATGAACAAAATTTCCAACACAATGATCAAAAGTGATTAAAAAATAATAATAAAAAACCTGAAAGATATTTAAGAAACAACAAGGGGGTTGGAGTAATGGCTAGGTGGAGAAGACCAAGGTTTGGTTCCCAACACCCACATAACAGCTAACAACCGTCTGTAACTCTAGTTCCAGGGGATCCAACACCCTCTTCTGACCTCCGAGGGCACTGCATGACACGGATGCATTCACATACATGTAGGCAATATACTCATACACATAAAAATAATAAATTTTTTAAATTTATTATTTTTTAAATTATTTTCTTTAAATAAAACAGAAAAAGAAACACTACAAAATAACAAAATTTTCCAGAAGGAAACTACAGGGTTAAATGCCTTTTTTGGTAAGTTCTAACATAACAAATTGATTTTTATTTTTTAATTTTAGTGTTATCTATGTGCGTGTGGTGTGCCCACCTGTGCATATACATGTGGAGGCCAGAGGCCCAGACTGGTATCTTTCTGTCTCATTTTCCACCAAGTTAGCCTGTTTCTGCCCTGCCAAAGCTGGGGTTACAGACACCTCCACGCCTGGCTTTTACATGGATGCTGGGGACCCAAACTTAGGTCCTCCTGCCTACGATCAAACTACATTACATACTCAACCCCCTCTCCCCAGCCCCTTCAGTTTTAATTTTTAAGTAATACCAAAAAGCACAGGCCAAAATACTTCCCAAGAGAAGGTTCATGACCACACCAATACACAGTCTTACAGGTTTGCACATATGAACATATAGCAATGGTAAAAGCATGCACAAGATCCATGCAAACACAGACAGACAAAAACCAGCAGGGAACTGTAGAAATGGGCAGTAGGCCCAATCTTAGCTGAAGAACTACTGGCAGCTGATTACTGCTGGGTATGGAAGAGTTTCCCTAAGGGAGTGACTCTAGATAGGCTAAATATACCCCAATGGATGAATGTGCCCTGGGGGGCATCAGGGGATACTAACATGACTCAATAGACCTTAACATAAATGACAGAATGTATGAAATCCAGTGGGGAAGGGAGTATAAAGATGATTAAGATGTTGTATATGAAATACACAGTTAAAAAAAAAACTCTAAAAAAAAAATCTCATTTTGACATTTATTGCAGCAGAGAAATAACAGCCAGGCATGATGGCTCAAGGAAGATCTCTGTGAGTTTGAGTCAGCCTGGTCTACACAATCAGTTCCAGGTCAGCTGGGGCTACAGAGAGATACTGTGTCAAAGAAACAAAAACAAAATAGAAAAGAAGTAACAATGCAAGAAAATTACACAAGAAAAAATTGAACATTCTACAGCTGGAGAGATGGCTCAGTGGTTTAAGAGCATTGGCTGTTCTTGTGGAAGACCTGGGTTCAATTCCTAGCACCTACATGGTAGCTAGCAAATGTCTGTAACTCTAGTTCCAGGAGACTCCGACACCCTCTTCTGACTGGGGCATTGCACAACATGGGTACACTAACATACATACAGGCAATATATTCATACACATAAAATAAAAATAAATAGTATTTTTTAAAAACTCGAATGTTCTGCTAGGAGTGGTGGCACATGCATTTAGTCCCAGCACTTAGGAGGCAAAATCAGGCTCTTAATTCATGGGTACAAAAAGAATGTTTCTCAGAACCCTAACCCTGCATATGCCACCGTCCATTCCCTTTCCAGAATCCCTCCTCTTGGTCACAGTTCTATTGGAATAGGACTGCCTACTCAACCTGAGGTAATTAATTAGAACCACTTTTCATTAAAATACAGGTGAGGATTGGTGAAAATCAGCCAAGACGCACACAGGAGTGCTAAGTAAAACCAACCATCCTTGAGTAGCATCTTGGAAAAGACTTTTTAATGGTCAAGAATTCTACAAGACAACTCAAATTTTCTAATACTTAAATGAAAAAAAACACTTGACGAAATCCGAATTTTATAATAATTTATCAGTTTTACCAAAATAATGATAAAAAGTACAGACTACGGATCCATAAAGTACACAGCATCTTAAAAGTGTCTTGCTTTTACTAAAACAGATGATATCACAAGACATACATATACAGCAACTCAAAAAAAATATGATTTTTATCACAACCTACAATTCTTTCCCAGTAAATGGACGACAACAAAAATAATCAGAAAAAAACTTTTAAAGTCACCAAAGAAACTCACATTAAAGCTCTTATGGCAAAAGAATGAAACTAAGTAAGAGACAAACATATTATTTGGTAAAATACCATAATGATATATAAAATTTTCTTAAAATTAATGAAGCTAGCAACTCTGTGTGTATGTGATGCCATGGATCAAATCCAGGACTTTGCACACACTAGTCAAGTGCTCTATCAGTTAAGCAACCTCCATTCAGTCTCTAAAGTTAACAAATTTAAGACACTAGCCCAAGCCAGCATGGTGACCCAGACCTTTAATGCCAATACTAGGGAGACTAGCCCAAGCCAGCATGGTGACCCATGCCTTTAATGCCAATACTAGGGAGACTAAGACAAGAGAATCTCTGTGAGTTCAAAGCTAGCCTGGTCTAAATAGAGAGTTCTAGGTCAGTCAAGGCTATACAGTGAGACCCTGTCTATAAATAAATAATTCAGAAAGACTGAAGAGGCAAATTTCCTCACCAATTAATACTGAATAAGGTAATTTATCCTTTCCATCAGCCATTCCTTCCAAAATAACCCAGGTAACTTTACTGACCATCCTAAATACAGTGACAGTTACACAGTTAACATGAAAGCAGGAAACACAAAGTTAGCAGGGAACAAACTTTGTTGCCAAACAAATCACAATGCTATGAAGCTCGTGAATTCTATAACTTAAGTAACTTAAGTCATGACAAAACTTTCGTCTGGATGATAACAAGTAGCATATTCAATCTTCAAAAGTATTCTCAAATTCTACAGAGAGAATTGTTTCAAACATTGTCTGGGAATATAGTCTTGGATTCTGCTAATCAATTTTTTTGCAGGACCATGAAACCAAGACTTTTTTTATAAAGACTCAATCTAAGTACATTTCTTACAAACATACTTCATATCTATCTGCTTTCCTACAGTATTATCATCAGAAAAGAAACAACTTGTCCATATTTTAAAATATCTTGGATGAAGAAAAGCCAACAAGGGGCTGGAGAGATAACTCTGGGGTTAAGAATGCTGGCTGCTCTTACAGAGGATCCAGGTTCAGTTCCCAGCACTCACATGGAGGCCAACAACTCAGTAACTCTAGTTCCAGGACAGTAGATGCCTTCTTCTGGCCTCTACAGAAACTGCAGAACATGGGTAGACTTACAACATAAATGCAGGGAAAACAGTCACATAAAAATAAAAACAAACATAAAGAAAAAAGAAAGCCAAAACAAGAGCTGGAGAGATGGCTCAGCAGTTAAAAAAACACTTGCTCTTGCAGAGGACGCCAATTCAGTTCTCAGCATCTACTTCTGGTGGCCCACAAGCACTTTCAACTCCAGCTCCAGGAGATAAAACACTTTCTTCTGCCTCCATAAGAAAAACCAACAAGAGTATATGATCCTGATCTCAATCTCTCAAAATGAGGCAGAATACTAACAAGGATGGTAGGGGAGCAAGTTATATGGCAAGATCTTTTTTCTGCCCCAAAACATGTCCTAACAACGTTTGGCAATACATAAATTAATCATTGTCTCTTATATTACAATCCTACCACTCAATATCTCCCTCTGCACTTCTCTAAGAAATAAATCATCATGGTCTATTTTCAGTATAAGGTATGCTTAGAGCTCAAAGAATCACAGATAAGCAGGAGGTCCTAGGTCCCAAGCTGGCAACCTGCTTGTTTAAGCGCTCTCAGTCCAACCGAGGGTTGAAAAATTACAGTGGATCAGAAAAGTTGGCAAGCTTAAGCCACAGGATATTCATTAGATAAGGCTTTGGGAACTGAAGCAACAGGATGGGGAATTTGGGGAGAGGGCTACCCTAGATGAGTGTAAAGATTATAACTCTCTGGAGTACCAGTCTACAGGAGAAAGAGAACAGGAACTTTTCATTATCAGGGACTTGAAAAAAAAATACTGCCTCAAACCAGTCATTTTTGCCTTTTTTCTAGGCTGACTTCCATTTCTGCAGAATTGAAAATTAAAAATTGTGCCACTTTTGCTAGTTTCTTGAATCTGTTCTTAGAGAGAGACAGGTCTTGCTTCACACAACTCATCAACATGAAAAGCTGGAAGACATTAGATCTGTGCAATTTTTGAAATTTTTTTGCTGTTTCAAATAGAAAGGAATTGTAAAGGGACTGAATTTGGGCTCCCCAGAATCCCATGTAAAAGGCCTCCCCTCCAAATATTATTAAAATTTTTACATATGACTGACCAGGTGTGGCACAGGCCTCTAGCCCCAGCACTGGTGAGGCAGAGGCAGAAAGATCTCTGTAAATTCAAGACCAGCCTGGTCTACATCCTGAGTTCTAAGCCAGCCAGGGCTACACAGTAAGACCCTGACTCAAAAAGTTTTCTTCCATGAGATTCCACAATTGAAGTCACAGGTATGTGAGAGTGGTTGTACTATACTTTGTAGGTTGAAATTTTCTATACAAACTATAAAATAAGGTCCAATGTTTTAAATTTTTTCACTTATCCCTATTTTCCTCACGTGTGCCAGTAGTTTACATAATGTAACAAGTCTCCTTTTCCCTGTCTCCCATCCTACCAATCACCTACACACATGGGACAATCTCTTGTTTTCTTCTCTCCAAGATAAATCCTTACCTCCCTTCCTAGGCTAGAGGTTCCTATTGCTTCTCCAGTAACTCTTACTAACACCTTTTCTCTCACTTCTATCACCAAATTTCCTTCCTAACAGCAACCTCCCCTCCAGCTATTCACATGTCAGAATCAGTCTTCTAATGGAAGGCAAAAATTGCTAAAAATAAGTAAGCCAGGCCTAGTGGCATATACCTGTAGATCTACTTGATACCAAGTAGATCAGGAGAGTTCAACGTCATCCTCAGCTACATACCAGGTCTGAAACCAGCCTGGACAACATGAAACCCTATCTTAAAACAACAACTTTTTTCCTTTCCTTCAAATCCTAGTATAGAAAGAAGTATATCTCAGTGGTAAAATGAAAGCAAAACACAGATGAGGAGATACTGTGTATGACCTCTGGCATCCTCTCCCCCAAAACATGCTAATCCCAAAATAAAGTAGCATTTTTACTCCTGAATGAGTCTTCCTTGCAACGTGTTCCTCTCCTGTTCCTAACAATGTTATCTTTTCCATCTCCTTCAATCCTTTTCTGTCCCTTCCTGCACTTTATTGTTCTCTGTTTCTGTAATAGGATCTGCTCTCCTTACTCCATTCCAGTATCCCTTAGGAATCTTACTCGGTCACAGGCCCCTTGGTAAATATGGCACCCATAGTTATAGGCACAAACTACTGCACAGAATCTTCTGGCAATCATGAACCTTTTCCCTTTGAAATACATGTATCAATACCACCTAAAGTTTTTAAATTGCTTTAGTATTCCTGCATAATTTGCCCATAAACCAGTCTACTACTTACAGACTGACAGCTTCTGAATCTGTAGTTCCAGCTCAACTCTTCCTCTCCTGACCTTCAGACTCACTTACCTGCTGCCTAATAGAAGTATAATCTCCCTTGATAACCATAGATAACCCAAGCTTAACATTCGCAAAAAGAAATCTGTCTTTCCAAGACTCCTCTTCAAGTTGCTCTTCTTCCTGCACCCTTTATTCTCTTGGATACTGACACCACCATTCACTCAGAAACCAACTACTTTATTGACTATTACTGCCTTCATTCAATAATCATTTCTCCCTCTGAAAACTTAGTTTTTTCACTCATCTCCCTGCCTTAACTTCAGATCTAATTAATTCATCCTCTATACTGCCACAGAGATCTTTCTAAAGCAAATACTTATCTTTGAAAACCTTTTGAAATGCTTTTAAAACCAACTCATTCTCCTACTCCTAAATATTTTGGTCATTAAAACCCCATAATCCAATTTTCACCCACCACCAATCCTTAGAAAACATGTAACGTACCTGGGTGCTGTAGCTCAAGTATGTAATCCCAGCACTTGGGCAACTGAAGCAGGATGAAAGGCCGGCCTGAGCTACAATAGACCTTGTTTCTAAACCAACAAATATACTCTAGAAAACATGCAATGCTCATTTCACTTTTGTGTGTTCTTCCTATAATTTCTTTCCTTTCTTTCATGCTCAACTATTCTTCAGGAAACAACTCAAATATGACCTCCAAAGGAAGCCTCCTTGCCACTCTTCCTCAGTTTGTCCCCTATCCTATAACATTATCACATTACAATGTCACTGATCACTAGGCCTCAAAGGCCAGAAAGTGGTTTTGTTTTAATATCTATTTATTATTTCTATTTTATGTGTATGAGTATACTGCCCACAGGTACGTAAGTGCACCTGCATTGTGCAATGTTCACTGAGGTCAGATCCCCTGCAACTTGAGTTAAGGACAGTTGTTAGCTGCCATGTGGGTGCTGGGAATCGAACCTGGGTCCTCTGCAAGAGCAGTCCGTGTTCTTAACCACTGAACCATCTCTCCTGCCCCCCCCCCACCCCCAAGAAAGTGTTTTTCTCTCTAACCTTAAACCACTGCTGGCACATAACCTGGCATCTAATATATAAACAATGAAAGAATAAAATATTACATTTGGGAAATCACTTGTTGCTCTGGTCTCATTTTAACCAAAATGTAACTTCACAGATTACACAATCGGGAACTAGCACCTACATAAATCAGGCGAGATTGGCAGTCTACACCCGTAATCCCAGCACTCATGAGGCAGATAGGGGCTCCCCAGGGCATGTCTAGCTAGACTAGCTGTAATTGTCCAGCTCTGTGTTCAGTTAGACCCTGCCTCAGTAAAGAAGGTGAAAGCCATCAGGCTTCCACACTCATGTGCACACATGCACACAAACCCAAACTATTCACACACATACATACACACACAAATGCCAAAAACTTTAAATTTAAAAACTCAAGGCTGGAGGGGTGGCTCAGCGGTTAAGAACACTGGCTGCTCTTACAGAGGATCTGGGTTCGATTCCCAGCACCCATATGATGGCTAACAACCATCTCTAGCTCCAGTTGCAAGAGACTGGACGCCCTCTTCTGACTTCTGTGGGCATTGTTGGACATGGTACACCTACCTACATGCAGGCAATATACTCATGCGCATAAAATAAATTTTTAAAAAAAAACAGCTCAAAGAATAAGAATAAGGCATTTTATTCTTAACATTTCCCAAAACCAAGTCTTTTTTTTCTTTATAAATTTCTGGTTGGATTTTGGAAGGATTTTTTTCTTTTTTTTAAACAACAGTGTCTTCACTGTGCAGTCCTGGCTGGCCTCTACACCAGGCTGGCCTCAAACTAAGAGAGATCTGTCTGCCTCTGCCTCCCAGGTTCTGGGCTTACACCACCACACCAGCCCTTAAGACAGTTTTTTAAGACTTTACTACCAAAAATCAATCTAGAAAGGCATTATAATACTCAGCAAAATCCAATGACTTAGGCAGGTATGATGGTGCAAGCCTTTAATCTGTGAGATCAAGGCCAGCCTGGTTGGTCTACAGAGTTCCAGGCCAGCTGGGACTACAGGGAAACAGATCCTGTCTCAAAAATACTTTTGCTTCATGTTGTGCAAGCCTGCAGAGGTCAGTAGAGGGCATAAGATCTCCTGGAATTGCAGTTGCAGATGGCTGTTGGCACCATGTGGGTACTAGGAACCCAACCCAAGTCCTCTGCTGTGCTCTTGATTAATGAGCTCTCTCTCCAGCCCCTAATTTACTACATTTTTAATCAAGGTTTAAAATTCAAAGATAAAAAATAAAAAAGGGCCAAATTTCTGGTCTGTCTTGTCTATAAGAGAGAAGAGTCCTCATTGTGTTGCCCAGGCTGGTCTTGAACTCCTGGTTTCAAGTGGCCTTTTTGCCTCAGCCACCACACAGCAGCTGGAACCAGTGGCACACACCAACACACCTGGACAGATTTCTGGGGTTTGGTTTTGTTTTCTGAGATAGAGTTTCACTATGTAGCCAAAATGGTCTCAAACTTAACATTCTCCTGACTCGGTCCCTACAGAATCTGGATCACATACATGCAACTCCAGGCCCAGTCTCATATTTCAGTTCTAATACAACTGTACTTTACAAATAAAACAAGTTAATTTGTTCAAGAAGTCACTGGAGCAGATAACCCATGTAGCCATATAGAAAAACATCATAGACCCAAAGGTCCCCATTTATGCAGCTAGAACAGGTAACTCAGTGATGTTTACTCTGTCAGAAAAGACATAAATCTGTCATTTAACAGCTGAAGAGTGAATTTTATCAAAGGTTTTCTGGATTGTTCCAGAAGACTAAATTCTCACCATCCCAATCGACTATTTCTCTAGTTAAAGACGTAGGTAAAAATGAACTCACCACCACAAAGAAGTTCATGAGACAGCTCAAAGCTATAGAGAAGAGTCGAAAACCTATCACAGGAAAGCATCAATCTGAATGGTCTCTTCTAATCTTAGCTCCCCATATTACATACTGTCAGAATCTAAAATTTCTACAAGTGTTCATAAGTTTCTTAGATCAAAAACTTTTTTTAGGGGTCTAGAGAGCACTTGTTGCTCCTCCAGGTTCTGAACCTGGTTCCCAATACCCACAACTTGACTGCTCACAACTGCCTATAACTCCGTCTCCAGGGAATCTGATCCTCTCCACTGGATCTGAATATACCCCCCTATGTGGCATACACAAACACATAATTTAAAAAAAAAAAAAACTTTTTTCTTGAGACAGAATCTCACCATGCTGCTCTGCCTAGCCTGGAACTCACAGAGATCCACCTGGCTCTGCCTCCCAGATGCTGGGATTAAGGGTGCACACCAGCAAGCCTGATCTAACCTAATTTTTTTTTTGAGACAGGGTTTCCATGTAGCCCAGCTGGCCTGGAATTCCATATGTAGACCAGGCTGGTCTCAATCTCACAGATACTGA
This sequence comes from Eospalax fontanierii, assembly GCA_035773235.1. Lineage (NCBI taxonomy): Eukaryota > Metazoa > Chordata > Mammalia > Rodentia > Spalacidae > Eospalax > Eospalax fontanierii. Next base: position 116,858,684 of record CM069526.1, read on the forward strand.
CCTGCCTCTGCCTGAGTGCTGGGATTAAAAGCATGGGCCACCATACCTAGCCTGGTTTATTTATTTTTTATTTTACGCACAGGAGTATTTTACCTACAAAGTCTCTCATAACCCAGATTAGCCTCAAGATTTACTATATATCCGAGGATGTCCTTGAACTTTTTTATGATCCACCTGCCTCCACCTAAGTGCTGGAATTACAGGCATATGCCACCAACACTCCCCCTTTTATGCAGTGTAGAGGATCTAAGCAACGGTTTCATACACATTAGGCAAACACTCTTCCAACTGACCTACATATATCCCCAGCTCAAGACAACTGGTTTTTAAGAGAGTCTCTTCATGTCTACATAGCCCAAGTTGGTTCCAAACTCCTGGGCTCAAGTGATAATCTTTCTCTCAGTCTCCCTAGTTAGCTGAGACTTTTAAGTATGCACTACTGTACTTGGATCTCTGAATATTATTTTAATTGGGCTCTACTGACAGAGTATTTAAAATCCAATTTACCCCCAAGGTCTCAAGAACCATTTTGGAAGAGGGGACAGAAAGACTGTAAGAGCAAGGGAGGAGGTACATGGCCATATGGAAATAAGAGTTCCTATAGGTTCCCCGGACCTTGCTCATATGAACCTACAGCAATGATGTCAGCATGCATAAGACCCATGCAAACTCAAGCAGACATAACCCCAGCACAGAAGTGTGGAAATGGGCAACAAGCCCCAACCACAGTCAAAGAATTATAGGTAGCTGACTACTGCTGGGTGAGGAAGAACTGATCTTAAAGGGAGGGACTCCAGATAGGAGGGCTAGACCCCAGTGGGTAAACTTGCATTGAAGGACGTCTGCAGACACTAACTGGACACAATAGGCCTTAACACAAATGACAGAATATATGAACTCCAGTCAGGGAGGGGTACAGAAGGGGTATGGGAAGGTGTCAATAGGGAAGGGGGTATAAAGTTGATTAAGATGTTCTGTACGACATACACAAAAATTCAATTAAAAATTTACAAAAAGAATTAAATGTACCTAAATTACTCAGGTCTCCCCCTCATGGACCACCCGCCCCCCCAATCAAAGTCCTCTCTGACTTCATTTCTGATATGAACTAAATTACCTTTTGACCTGTTTGATTTTCCTCAAGTATATGTATATATATTTTCCTCGAGACTGAGACTGCCAGCTTGTCATTTCCTCAACAGAACTTAGTCCATTTTTATCATGTATGTGCTATATGAAAATACTATACTAGATAGGTATTGTTTGTTTTGTTTTTCAGACGGGGTCTCCCTGTGGGCCCAGCTGGAGCTCTATACATAGAAAGGCTGGCCTCCTTCTCTGAGATCCTCCAAACCTTTGCCTCCCAAGCCCTGACATTACAGGCATGTGTCACCACACCTGGCTTACACATGTTTATTAATTTGTTATGTCCTCTATTCACACAATCATCTGAGGGCACATTTTGCAGAATTGAAACATTGTATGAACAATGTATTTTCCCTTTATATTATGGTATGTTCACATTTTTCTACTGCCACCACTCTCCTCAGGTCTCTAAAATGGGTGTATGTTACTCTTTTCTAATTGGGTCTCACCCTAACACCTAACACATAAACTCAAGTCGCAAATTAACCTTTTCTGAAACAGAATTTTAATTGACTCCACAGCTCTACTTAAATATTGTTTTCTTAAATGCTTACAGTAATTTGAAAATCTCTCTCCATCAAGATGGGTAGTTAAATACAGATTACAAAATCCTGCCCACAGATTCCAATTCCATTAATCTGATGTGATAGTCTGAATTTTAGATGGCGGGTAGGGGGGGACCACTATGAGACCACCAACAACAAAAAAGACAAGTTTCTTAGACTTACATCAAGGCTTCTCACACAAAAGATCCCTAAATAATAGGATAAGGGCTTCCTGTAACTAAGTTCTAGGTTAACTTGATTTTCTGGGGCTCAAACAAACAAAATCCTCAAGCTTTACTGAAACATCATTCTTTCAAGATTTGTTCTTCATTTTTACGTATGTGTTTATGTTTGTGTGTGCAAATGCTCATGGAAGAAAGCCAGAATTCTCCTGGAGTTGAAATTACACTTAGCTGTGAGCTGCCTGACTTGGGTGCTGAAAACTGGAGGTGGGTACTCTGAAATAGTGGGTGTTCTTAACTACTAAGCCCCTACACCATTCTTTCTGATCCAATCCCCACAACTGAAATTATTCCTCCTAATTCTGTATCTATCATACTGCCTACCTTGAGCCACCATTAGTATTTCTGCAGGCTGGAGAGATGGCTCAGTGGTTAAGAACACTAGCTGCTCTTGCAGACAACCCAGGTTTGGTTCCCAGCACCCACACAGCAGCTAACAACCACTGCCTAACTCTAGTTCCAGGGGATTCAACGCTCTCTTCTGACCTCCATGCGCACGACATGGGTGCACTTACATACACGTGCACACAGGCAATACACTCATATACATAAAAATAAACATTTTTAAGAAAGGATGCTCAACTTTACAAAACAAAGAGATGCAAATCAAAGCCACAGTGAGTTATCATTTCATAACCTTTATAATGGCTACTATCAAAAGCCAGAAAAAGAACAAATGTTGAGAATATAGAAAAATAGAACCTAAGTACACCGTTAAGGAGATTATAAAATGGTATATGTATGGGGGTTCATGAAAAATTTTAAGAGGAAAATTAAATAAAAATAATTCACTGATTTTTTTTAAATTGATTATCAAATAATAATTTTAATAAAAATTGTAATAAAAAAACAGCTAACATCAATCTTACATCAGGGTGTAAATTAGTTCTCCCTTACCCCTGACACATACGTTCCGAGATCTTAAGCAGATGCCTGCAACTAGAGCATAGTACACTGAACCTGATATTTTCTTCCTACACATACATATTGATAATAACTAACATACTATAATAAAAGGTATGTGAATATTTCTTCCCTCCCTTTCTCCCTTTCTTCATTCTATTACCAATAGGAGAGTGTATGATAGCATCACATGGCCCTGGTACTAAAACCAGCATCAAAAAAACTCTCAACATTCTTAGTTGGGGTTTTTTTTTTTTTCTCCTTATTTTCTTTAACTTTAAAGTTTTCACCTTTTCACTTAAAGGAATTATTTTCTAGTATTTTCTCTGGAAAATCTGAATTGTCCGCATAACCCCTCTTGCACCATTATTCAATAAAACAAGGGTTACCTAAACACAAACACTGTGATACAAGGTTGTCTTGGACAATGGGTTTGATAATCAGGAGGACTACTAAGTACCACAGAGTGGGTAGCATATTCTTGAGTGGATATGCTGGACAAGGTCTACCCAGGATGGGAAAGAGCAGAACAGCACAGAAACCAATTTAACGTTTGCAAACTGTTTTCTGGAATTTTCCATTTGAAATTTTCAGACTGTGGCTAATTACAGATAACTGAAATTGCATTAAGTTAAATTACAATATAATATGAGGAGAAAACTACTATTTGAAAAGCAGCCCAAATGTCTAGCAATGGAAGAATGGATAAACATATATATATATATATATATATATATATATATATATATATATGTGTGTGTGTGTGTGTGTGTGTGTGTAATATGTACTATATAACGTGGAAACAGAGTGCTGCATAGTTTTAAAAAGGAAATCATGTCATGTGCTATAACATGGAAGAACCTAAAGACACAAAGCCAATTAAAATAAGCCAGTCACAAGAAAGACTGATGCTATGATTGTTTATATGTATATAGAGTAGTCCAATTTACAAAACCAGGGTCAACAAGATGACTTCGCAAGAAAAGGTTGCTTTGCTGTCAAGCCTGAGGACCTGATCTATCTGCAGGACCCACATAGTAGGAGAGGACAAATTTCTCTCTCTCTCTCTCTCTCTCTCTCTCTCTCTCTCTCTCTCTCTCTCTCACACACACACACACACACACACACACACACACACACACACACATACACACACACAAATCAAAGCAGAATAGTGGTTACCAGAGGCTATGCACAGAGAGAAATGAAGAGTTGTTGGTAATGGGTATGGTTGTTTGAGATTTGCAAGATGAAAAGCTTTGAAGATCTGCTTCACCACAATGTTAATAGTTAGACCAATGAATTTTAAACTTTAAATTTAGGGTGATAATCTCAGAGACATGGGCGGCTTACACAAGAAGATCCCAAGTTTAAGGCCAGTCTAAGCAAGGTAAAAAGATCATCGTCTCAAAAAAAAAAAAAAAAAAAAAAATTAGATGGCCAAATTTTGTACTTCGTACATATCACTTAAAAAAAAAAAATTTTAGAGCCTTGCACAATAGCACATACTTTTAATCCCAGCACTCAGGAGGCAAAGGCAGGCAGATCTCAAAGGCCAGCCTGGTCTATTCCCAGTCATCTCGGGGAGACTCTGTCTCAAAAACGAAAATCAATGATAGGGATTTAAAATACAAGAAAAAAATTTTTTTTTCCTTTCTGTGACGCTAGGGAATGAAACTCAGGGCCTTAAACATGAGCATTCTACTACAAAGTATATTCATGGTCCTTGGTTTTCTTTGAACCTATTAACCTAGGCAAATCTCCAACTCTAAGTCTTCCTGCCTCCACCTCCCAAGCAATGGGATTAGTCATGTGCCAACAGACTCACCAGATAAATAACATACTAATTATCAAAGGAATCATGTTTGAGAAAAAGGATAAATATAAAACATTAAGACATGTATAACTACTCAGATGGCGTTTAATTTGGCTTCCATCTAGAAGAAACAAACTGTAAAACAAGTCACTTGAGGTTTTACATTCAAATCATATATCAGAAGACTCTTGGTATTTATAAATTATTCTTTGCTCAGGCACAAGGCAAATTTCTGTCAAAAGAGAATCAGAATTCCAAAACTGAAACACATCACTGCTGTCACTCCTCTTCTACTAAATCTAACATGGGTCCACAATGGTTTTTAACCAACAATGGCAAAATGAGAAAAATAAACAAAAGTAATCTTTCATAAAGCTAAACCTGTTCCCCTTTCAGGAGTATTTTTCATTCTCAAAGCACATCTTTACCATTTTTGTGATACTGAAAAGTTCTCTTTTCAATGATACAAGTACTCATCTGTTCAACAAATACAAATACTGACAGTCAGATGCAGGTATACAATGATAAATAAACCAAGTAGGACACCCAACCTCAAGGAGCCAGCAACCTCACAGTACAAAGGAAGAATAGCAGTAGTAAGAATTCAGGGCCAGTGGGATGGCTCAGTGGATACCAGCGCTAGCCTGCACACTGCAAACCTGGTGACTTGAGTTCAATCCACCAGACCCACATAAAAGTGGAAGGAGAGAACCAACTGCACAACATTGAGTTATCCCCTGACACACTCACACTTTTTTTTTTTTTAAAGATAAAAGTGGTTTGGGGTTTTTTGTTGGTTGTTTCTGCTTATTTTTTGGAGACAGGGTCTCCCTGTACCCCCAAGCAGACCTGGATTCACCTGCCTCTGCCTGAGTGCTGGTATTAAAAGTGTGTGTCCAACACTCAGCCTGATTTTTTTGTTGTTGTTTTTAAGTCCTTAACAGGAAAGAGAGAGAGAGAGAGACACCATTATGTCATACTGTCAGTAGAAAACAAAAACAATCTACACACTCCAGACCCCTCCTACTTGCTAAAGTAAGGAGTTAAGGTGTCTAGAAGTTCTACAACTATTCAGTAACAAAAAGACCAAGCCATTCTGCTTCTAGACTCATTAAAACACCAGGGCAATATTCATGTGTCAGAGTAGAAATGTGGCCATAATGTTTTACAGAACTCGAAATATCTACCATAGTAATTTCAAGTTCTAACGGAATTCGACTCTACATATCAAACTTGTACCACCTGAACAGAAGTTTACAAAAACTAAAATCTGTATAACATATCATATCAAGTGTCATACCATCTTAAAGAAAAGAAAATCAACTACCTGCAACACCAAGTCCTACATTCAAAACAAGACAAGGAATGACACTTAAAAACTACTCAGTCATTGTTGAAAACCAGGTTTCTATGACTTAGACAGAACAGAAATTCTCTGCAGCGTTGCTATTTAATTCATTAAATACTTTGGAAAGTTTAAATACACAAAGTAATTGAAAAAGAAACAGTGATATTGCTAATTAACATTCAAAGAAAAACGGTAACAAAATCTCTAATTCTCTATTTGACAAACTCCCTGATAGAGCCTCTTCCCTCACTGCCTTCCACCTTCCTCTATGACTTCTGTGGGATACTAACATGCTGGTGTCTTCTGTAAGATTAGTTCTCTGGGCTGGACACAGTGCTCTTACAGAGAACCTAGGTTCAGTTCCCAGCACCCACATGACAGCTAACAACTGTCATCCCAGCTCCAGGAGATCAATGTCCTCTTCTCACCTCCATGGACACTGCACAACATGGGTGCACTCACATACATGTAAGCAATACGCTTATACACATAAAACAAAAATAATAAAGTATTTTAAAAAATAAGTCAAGGATCTGACTGGAGACATGTCTCAGTGGTTAAGAGCATCTGTTCCAGTACCCACATGGGAAGGCTCACAACCACTTATAACTCAGGTTCCAGGGGATCCAACGCCCTCTGGCAGCTACACACATGTGGTACACATACATACATACATGCTCAAGTATACAGAGCTATTGGCAAAAAAATAAATCTTTAAAAAAAAAAGTTCTGGGGCTGCAGAGATGGTTCAGTGATTAAGAGCAGTAACTGCTCTTTCAGAGAAACCAGGCTGGGTTCACAGCACACACGTGGGTAAGTATCCATTACTCCAGTTCCGACACCCTCCTCTGGCCTCTGTGGGCACCACACAACAAAAGTACACTTACATGCAGGCAAAACACTCATACACGTAAAATAAATTTAAAAATTTAATAAGCCCACAGGCTAACTCAAGTTCAGAGAATAAAGGAAACTCAGACAAAAGTGAGAACAACTTGTGCACCAGAGTTTGGTATAAAAGCTAAGACAGGACCTACAGAGCACAGAGAACTTCTCCCTTCCCTTTCTCTGCTCACTCCTCACTTTCTTCCTATAGGATAAGCAAGTAACTGGACAGGGAAGAGTGAAGAAGGAGCTCAAAATATACAATAAACAGTGTTTTCCCTGAGGAGTTTCCTATATATTCCAGAAGACAAAGATGGATAGAAAAACTGCATTGAAAGAATTATAAATCCCTTAATGATGTGAACAAAGGGGACTATTGAGGTGCAGAGGACAAAGAGAACTTTTTGCTGGAGTGAGCAAGGAAATTCACAGAACGGAATTGACGGATTAGATCTTTGGGGAAAATGAGTATTCTCTTAGGCAGAAGAAACTTCAGCAAAGCCAGGACTTGTGGGGCAGGACTGTAATGCCAGGTATTTGGGAGGCTGAGGCAAGAAGATCACAAGTTCAAGGCCAGCTAGTCAACTATGCACATATCTATACTAGATTCTATATCTAACACCCAGTGTGTGTGAAGATAAAGACATGGAGGAAAAGATATAAAAACTGTGTTTGAAAGGTAAAAACTTCTATTTGGCTGGAAGAGAGAAATTACTTAAGAGGACAGTTGACCACAAAACAGTATGGAGGATTGGAGCAGGCGCTGGAGGGCCTGTTGCAACACTGTACAGCACCAAAACAGAATCACACTGTTTATCCATTTATCAATTTCATGAAATAAGACTGCATCTGTAAATTATTAATATGAATGAGCTAAGAATAAAGTCTAGGATAGTACCTGAAACAAAAATAAGTAAAAGCTGGAGCAGAATTCAAATAAATAATTTTCTCCCTTTCTCTTGATAATCATGAGCTTTGAAGGGGAAAAACCTAGACGTACATCCCTATTACTGAAATTTCAAGTAAGCCACACAATTACAAGGAGAAAGTAGAACACACAAATCTTTTCCGTAAGATGAAAGGAGATGGAGGCAGGAACCTCTCAGGGGGAAGAATCACCCATCTCCACTGTCAGAAAAACTCCCTTGTGTTGCCAACACTGGATATTAAAATTTAAAAGAGAGAGAGAACATTGCAGCTAGGGCTTTTCTAAAATGTAGCTTTGTTACTTTTTCAGTCTAAGTTCAAATTTTGGAAAACGTGGAATTAGATCACCACTGTCATGAAGCTACTGTGAAGAATTTAAAATCCCACCTGGCGTGATGGCACAGCTCTTGCTATTCTTGCACCAGGGAGACTGAGGCAGAAGGTTCTTAGTTTGAGGCCAACCTGGGCTATGTGAGATCCTGTCTCAGAAAAATAAAAATAACTAGAAATGTAGCTCAATGGTAGAACACTCGCATAGCACTGAACTAAATAAATATAAACAAATAAATGAATAAAAGCGAAGTCCCAGAAACCTACACACCATTCAAAACTATAATTTCCCTAACTGGGAGCTAAGTCCCACTCATCCAGTAAAAGGCAGGTCTACCAGAATTCCTGGTAACGGCTCTCCAGAGCTGTGCTTGTGGCCCCTCTCTTGCCCCTACTTCACCACTGCAACAAATAAATCCTCCTCAAAACTAAAAGCCAGCGTGCCGCAGGTGGGGTTGCAGAGGCTGCTCAGAGGTTAACAGCATCTTGTGCTCTTGCAGAGGGCCTAAGTCCCACCTCAGCACCACCTCACCAGTTCCAGAAGTTGACACCCTGGCCTCTGCAGCAACCCCCAGTCATGTGCATATACCCCCACACAGATACACATACATGTAATTAAAAATAATAAAATACTAAAAACAAAAGAGGGGGGACAGTGGAGAGGTTAAGACAACATCACTACCTCAATCTTCAAGCCACTAAAATATAAAAGTGAGGCTGTGCAAGGGAGTAACCATAAAATTAGGCAAACCTCCACAGTACATGTTCCTTGGTAAAATTTAAACTAAAAGCAAACTCTAGCCCAAAGCCCTCACTTTACACAGCAAGAAACTAAGGCCCAAGGCAATTAAGTGCTCTGCCCTGGGCAACCGTTTCCCTATAAAATATAGTGTCTGTCACTAGTCATAGCAGCTCTTAGTCACTCAGTTGCTTAAATGTTTATGAGATTAAGATACAAAACCTGCAAAAAACAATCTTTACCCTTTCAGCACCGCTGTCTTGCCTCACAGAATGCTGGCTGACTCTCAAATGAATACCATTTCCCGTCAGCCATTGAGATGGAAAAACTAATCTTAAAAGTGTCTTAATTTCTTAAACTATGACTGAACAAGTGATTAACAAAACTTCAAACTTGGGAGTGAAATAAGCACATTAAATGTATGTTAGTACTCTGCTTGTTCTTTCCTTTGTATTAAAGGTTTCATACTGGGTGGCTTTTTAATTTTTTTTAAAATCATGTGTATGAATGTATGAGTGCCAAAATGTATGTAAATTACACCCGGGTCGTGCAATGCCCGCAGAAGACAGAAGAGGGCAATCCCTGGAACTGGAGTTCCGAATCGTGGTTAGCCGCCATATGGGTGCTGGGATACGAATTCAGGTCTTCTATATGAGCAGCTAGTGGTCGTTACCGCTAAGTCACCTCTCCTAACCCCATGACTGGCTTTTGGTTGTTGTTATTGCTGTTATTTTTGAGGCAGGGTCTCACCCTGTAGCCCTGGCTGGGCTGGAAGTCGCTACGTAAGAACAGGCTGGCCTAGAAACCCCACTGCTTCTGCCTCCTCCCAAGGACTGGGATTAAAGATGTGAGTCACCACTCTTTTACAGATTATCCCTTTTAAGACACTCCAAATGAATAGTTTTCTTATCGATCATCTCTTTCAACTATTTCAGAACTATCCAACCCTCTAAAACGGAACCTGATTGCCCTAGCCTGAAATCCCAGCATTCAAGAGGCTGAAACAGGAGGATCACAAACTCAAAATCGGCCTTAGCTACATAGTGAAAACCTGCCACCGGATATTAAACCTGCAGAGAAATCAAAGGTGTGAAAATCCCATCTAACACGCACTTGGGAGTACGTCAGTCTTCACCGGCTCAGCGCTAACCTTCAAAGCAGTCTCACACCTAGTTCTCCGGCTGGGGTGCGTGTGATTACACCGGAACACCACGCCAGTGTAGGAGATGCAAACGTGCCCACGACTTTTAACCACACAGTAGGTATCCAATCAGTTCCGGCAGTGAAGTTCTGTTTATTTGTGTTTTTTTTTTGTTTTGTTTTTTTTCAAGGGCAGCAAGGTGTGCCTACCCCAACCCTACTGAAAACATCGCCTTTACAAGAACGAAACTGTCAAAAATTAAGAGACTAAACCAAACATCACCAGATAATGAACCAAGGCCAATGAAGCGGTTTTGGACGTTAAGGCCGCCGTACACAGCGGTTCGAAAGGGTTCTTGGCCTTTCGGCAACGCCGAGCACAAGTCCCTGGGCGAGTTTCAAAACTATCCCCCGGATCCTCTCGCTACAACCAACCAGGGAGGCGAGGAGCACGCCGCGAAGCGCTCGGCTCCCTACGGCCAGACACCCTTCGAAAGCAAACACGGAAAGGGGAACAATAAAAAGCGTCTCACCGCAAACACAGCACGAGAGGGACTGTCGGAAGTAAGGCAGGAGCCTGTTAATCTCTGTAAACGCCTTGGGGTCTCCGGGGTCGTAGTTGAGCACTAGGCGGCTCGCGGAAATGTAGAGAGCAGTAGCATTCACCGGGTTCATTGCAGACACTTCGACACCAAGGACTCCCGGTTGAAAAGAAATTCCGGATCCAACTTTGCAAGCAGCCAGGGAACAATGGCGAATTTGCAACAATTCGGAAGAAATCAGAGCACAACCACTGGCCAAAGTGGCCAGCAGGATCCGTGCAAGTTTGTGCAGCTGAAGCAATCCTCCCACACATGGGGCCTTGGAGCCCCTCTCCGTCCCTGAGACTTGCAGAGCGAAAGCGAGAGAGAGAAACCGGCGTTCGAGTTCGTCGGTGGCGGCTCGCTCCGGCCGGGGTCAGCGCTCGCTCTAGCCCCGCGGCTCGGCGGGCGGCCTGCGCTCGAGCAGCATGTCCGGCCGCAGAGGCACCTCCGGGTGGAGCGGGCCTGGCCGGGTCCGAGGTGGGGCTGGTTCTCTCGGGCCGCTGAGTCCCTCACTCCATCGCAGCGCCCGCGCGGAGGCAGCGGCGACGGCGAGGACTAAGGCGCAGGCGTCGGCTTCGCGATCTAGAGCGAGGAGCCGCGACGGCCGAGGCTGCTGCTGGGGTCGGCGGGCGCCGCCGTGCTCGCCATGTCGGACGCGGGGCCCACGCTGCGCCCGGGCCGTCCACCGCGCGGCTGCAGTCGGCGGTTCCTGGAGTGGCGCGGCAGGGAGGGCAGGAGGCCCCCGCCCGAGAGGGAGGGCCGGGAGGAAGTGCGCGCGGGCCGCGGCGGCGGCGGCGGCGGCGGCGGGAGGGGGCGGGGAGCAGGCCCGGCGGGCCGCGGCGGCGCCCCTCGCTCCTCTGTCGCACCCGCGGGGTCACCAGCGCAAGCGCCGCCCCCTCACAGCCCGGCCATCTTTCCAGCACCGCGCAGACGACTCCCCCAGGCACGACGGCCGCCGCCTCCCGCAGCGCGGGGCCAAGGCACTCACCCCGCCAGGCCGCCGCCGCCCAGCGCACACGACGAGGCCCGCTGCAGGCCCCTCCCCCGCGCCTGGCCGCCCTGGCCTCGATTCCACGCGCCGCGCTAGCTCGGTAGGGCCGGGGCAGCTTCGGCGGTGATGGATCGTGCGCGCTGTGCGGCGCCTCAGGCCCGGCGGGTAACGACGACCGTTACCCCAACGGGCAAAGACACTGTCATCCCAGAGACTCCCCCGCCGCCGTCGTAGCTAGCGCCTGCACGCATGCGCAGAGCGCGCTCTCACCCCTCCCCCCCCGCCCTTCCTTTTCCCTTCGCTTCCCTTTTCCCCAGCTTCTCCTCTAAAAGCCCCCTCCACGCCCTCCCGGAGCTACCGGTTCGCCCGGCGCATGCGCAACTCCTCACCCGACTCTACCGCCTTTCGCCCTTACGCGTGCGCTTTGACCGCCCACCCAGAAAACCGGATAAACACATTAGCCCGCTCACGCCAGCCCCGCCCCACTGCCAGCCCACCCTGGGTTCACTGCGCATGCCTGGCTCTCCACTTACGGCTCTCGGGACGGAGCATGCGCTCTGCGAGCCGCCCGCTCTCTGCGCCCCTCCCCCCTGCGTTCTCAAATTCCCTCTCCTGGGCGTGTGGGCCGTGGAGAAATGTTCGTTAGTTGGCACATCTTCGCCGGTGTGGGCTGTAGTCTTTCCGCACTACACATCTCGGTGCCCGCCAGTGCGAGGCCCGACTGCGTCGCGCCTCGTGGCGGCCCTGCCCCGGCTGGCCTGGCCTCGTCCTCGCCGACCACGGAGTGGGAAAACAGTCTCTCCCCGGCTCCAGCCCCGCCCTCGCGGCCTTGCTGCGGAAACCATCGCCCGCGCCGGGTTCTTGTCTGTGGCCGCCCGTGGATGCGGGGCCTGGGTAGTGTGCGCCCGAGCAGCCCGGCCTTCCAGGGCGCCCTCCAGGAAGCCCCACTCCTTAAGCTCCCTTCGGAGACCTACCCTTGTGTGTGGGCAAATCTCTTGAATGTATGGCCTTGCTCTATAGAGTCTAAAGGAATCCGAATCCTTCAGTGTGTTGCGGTTATTTTTTAAAAAAAGCTTTTGCCTTTTTTGCAGAAGACCAAGGACACTGAGATATAAATAAAAGCCTAACTTAACACGATTCTCTCCTCTCAAAATACAAATCCTTTTTTGGGTAGCACAAATAGAAACTGCTCTGAAAAAAAATTTGCACATAATAAATGCTGTACAGTACGTTTGCAAAGTGAAATTTCTGACGTGTAAATCTTTTACATACGTGTACATATGGCATAGCTAAATGTTAGTTTGAAGGACCGGCCAACAAGATATCAAGGAAACACAATCTTGGTTACCATCTGAAGACAGGTTTTTGTAAAAGCCTAGCACAATACCAGTAAAAATCTAATTTCCTCATTTTATATGGCAGCAAAGCTGAGTAAGATATGGAAAGTGTATTTGATAGTCCTGGATGGAAAAAGATAAAAGTTCTAAAATTAACTCACAGCAAACGCGCGCGCGCGCGTGTGCTCTTTTCTAAGGTCACTTTCAAGTAAAACCGTTATGCAGTTCTGTTTTCACTCCAGATTCTAAAGTCTTCTCCCACCATATGCAGGTTGTTCTCCAGAGAAGAAACATGGAGGGTAAGATAATCAGCACTGTTTTGCATCCAAGCAGCCTAAATTAGCAGTCACTCTAGGCAAGTGATTACTTGCAGGGCATTAACCTGCTGATTTTCCCTTAACTGGATTTAAAAAATCTCTTGAGATGCGAACACCCCAAATTAAGATTAATTCTATTGATGGTTCATGTGTTTGTGTGAGAGTCAGTGTTAAACTCGTTTTGATTTTTTAGCTTCTGACATTGGTTGCAACTGCTAATAGATTAAAGTACTTAAGGGAAAACCATCTTGAAGTATATTCCTTTCTATTATTGACTGACTTGAGCCTTGTTTGAAATGAAATCAGATGGGCTGCTTATAGAAAATAAATGATGAGCCGGGAGAGATGGTTCAGCAGTTGAGAGCACTGGATGCACTTGAGGACCCGGGTTCCATTCCCAGCACCCATATGCTCGCTAAGAATGGTTCATAAGATCCAGGGGATCTGACGCCCTCTTCAGACCTCCTCAGGCATTGCACAACACAGATACACTTACACACATACAGGCTCATAAAATAAAAATAAATAAAAAGAAAAGTGCTTAGATTCACTATTTGGGGGGGGATCACACATAATTCAAATTCAGTAAGAATATCCACTTAGGGATAATTTTTCATATTTTCTGCTTAATGTATGGAAATAAAAGTTTCAGGTTTGCCAAATCGAACAAAAATACAGGATATCATTTTTTTTTTATTATAAAATCCAGTTAAAGAGAAATCTGGTTAATGCTGTTCAAATAACCACTTGCCTAGAATGACTTCCAATTTATGTTGCCTGGATGTAAAACTGATTATTTTAATGAACCTTTTACATTAGAACAGTTTGGGATTTTCAGAATTAGTTCATAGAGAGTTGTATATCCCATAACCAATGTCCCCTGTTAGCAGCAGCATATATTTGTATGATGTATTTCTCACACTTAATGAGTCAATAATAATATACTTTCAGTAACTAAAATCCATACTTTGTGTTTTAGTTACCTTCGCAGGCCTGTGACTTCAATACCTGAAAGAAACAAGGAGAAAAAAAGATGTTTTTTAGCTCATAGTTTCAAAGGTTCATCAAAGTGAGGAAGACATGGCTGAACAGTTTGGCTCATGTGGATTAGAATATGTGGTGGAGGCTGTTCATATCACATCAGACCAGGAAACAGCTGCAGGGACTAGGGGCTGGGTATCATGTTCAAGGATCCACCCTTCGTGACCTGCTTCCACCAACTAGCTCCCACTTCCTGAAGGTTTCACAACCTCCCAAAATAGCTTGACCAGCTGGGAAACAAGCTTTCAAAACATGAACCTATGAAAACGTTTCCGATTCACATTCACTTTCATAGTCAGATTTCTTCTTTCTAAGATTCTCTCCCTGTTTCAGGATTCCACGTTAATTTAGATACTATGTGTCCCTGGGCTTCTCTGGAATCCATGTGTGTTTTCATCTTCTTAAACTTTTTTTAGATAGGCATAGTAACATCAAGAGGATTATGTATTCTTTATCTGAAACTGAGATTTAACAGCATTCTCTACTTTATCTGGCAACCTAAGGTTTCACTTTGTAACCCAGGCTGGCCATTAGGTCTTCTTGCTTCAAGCTCCGACTCTGTATTGGGATTACAGGTATGCAGAGGCTCATGAGTTACCATTCTAATCAAAAGAAAAATATCCTGGTAATGTATTATAAATTGGTAGAGTATTTCTTACGGGCAAGTGGCAGTATTCAAAGCCTATGAAGGTTGCAGAGCCTCAGAATCAGCAGTTCGTCTTCTACTAATTCACTATGTTAGGCATATAACAGCCCAAATATTTCTTGGTTAGTGGGACTTACTTTATTCATCTTGTTTTGATTTCTTGAACAGGTTCTCCTGTAGTAAAGACTGATCTAGAATTGACAGTATAGCAAGGATGACCTTGAACTTCAGATCCTCATGCCTCCATCTTCCAAGTGCTAGGATTACAAACAGGCATGTACTACCACATTTGGCTGTTTCATAACTATAGTCTCGATGTTTTGGGTTTTTTTTTTTTACAACATCTTTAGGTTAAAACAATGTTTTACGTTGTTCAGTCCAAGCAATGAGTCTGTATGACCTATCTTGATAGCTATATAAAAGTAGCTATCAGATACTGAAAAAAGAAAATTTTATTTCATTATTAAATATAATTCTTTACTAATAAGAGAGATGAACTTTAGCCATAACACAACTTCCTAAGTCTTCCAAGCAGATGGAGCACAAGAACCCTCCTTTCCTGGATCACACTGATTTTTGTGAAACGCTTGCCCAGTCATAGCATCAACAAAAAGTTCCAAAGGTATCATCTCTTTGAAAGGAACATGTGATGATCTCATGTGAAACCGTGACCTCTCTGGAGCTGAGAGTTTGCATTGTGTCCAGCAGATGTCAAATATCCTCCCTCTAAAGGCTGACAAGCCCTGTGAATTCACAATGAAAGGGTGGGGGGAAACTTGGACTATTTTTAGGATAACAATTTAAGATTATGAGAATATTTTCATGTAAGAATTATCATTCTTGGGCTAGCGAGATGGCTCAGCAGAATTGTTACCAAGCCTGACAACCTGAATTTGTTCCCTGGATCCCACATAGTGGAAGGAAAGAAGTGACTCCTGTATGTTGTCCTCTGACTTCTACATGCTGTGACATGCATGTACCTTCCATCCATAAATAAATATAGTTTTTAGAAAAGAATTTTCATTGTTAGATATAGTAACACATACCTGTAATCCCAGCAACAGGGAGGCAGATACAGGAAGATTGTTATAAATTGGAAGGCACCCTGATATACATAGCAAGTTCTAGGCCAGCCAGGCTACATTTTAAGACCTTCTCAAAACAATAGCACACACCATTGTTTATGTCAACATAATTATTTCTGTTAAAAAATATATTAATAGAACCAATCCAAATTTTCAGTTTGAAGGACCCACCTACATTATTATACATCTATGTTGTAAAATATTATATAGCCATTAAAAATGTCAGAGCCAGGTACAGTAGCACAACTTTTAGTCCCAGCACTCAGGAGACAGAGGCAAGTGGATTTTTGTAAAAACAAGGCCAACCTTGTCTATATTGCGAGTTCCAGGCCAGTTAGGGCTACAGGGAGACCCTATCCCAAAATATCAAAAATGGGACTAGAGAGATGGCTCAGCAGTTAAGAGCATGATCTGTTCTGTTTTTGCAGAAGACCAGGATTCGAATCTCAGCACCTATATGGTGACTAACAACCATCCTTAACTCCGTTTCCAGGGGATCCAACACTCTCTTTTGTTGGAAGAAGACATGGGTGCAATTATACACATGCAGACATAACACTCATATACATAAAATTAAATAAATAAATAATATTTACATAAAATAAAAATAAATAAATAATATTTTGAAAACCAATAAAAAATGTTGTAAGATTGGGTTATGTGTCACACACCTATAGTTCTAGCATTTGGAAAATCTAGGTTCAAAATCAACCTGGCCCAAAAGCCAGTTTCAAAATTAATTAATTAATGAAAATGTTGTAAATATATACCTTTTATTTTGAGACAGGGTCTCACTAAGTAGCCCAGTCTGGCCATGAACTTACTATGTAATAGAGAATGATTATATAATAGACAATGACTCCTGATTCTCCTGCCTCTTTGCCCAAGTATTATGATTACAAGCACATGCCTCCCAAGTGTGAGGATTACCTTCATGGGTCAACATGCCCAGTGAACGTGTACTTACTGAAGCTAGGCTTGGAAGTACAGTCCTGTAGTCTCGGTACTTGGCTGGTGAAGTGGGAGGATCAGGCATTGAAGGGCATCCTCACTTGTGGAAGGAGGAGGGGGAGGGATGGAGAGGGAAGGGAAGAGGAGAAGAATTACTTATATATCAATATTGTTTTGGATAGTGCAATCATGGAAAATACTTGTTTTGCTTACCGTGCAACCGTCCGTGGTGAGTTAAAGCTCTCCTGTTCTGTTCTTTATTTGCCAGGTGCTGACTCTTTCTTTACAAGTATGACACCAAGCTGCAGTTGTTGGTTGAGCCCTGCTGTCTCCCCTGTATGCTATAACTCTTAGAAAATCAGAGCCCACCCCCCTTTCATAGTCATTGCCTGGCCTCCGTTATGATAGATCCATCATGGGAATTCAGTTCTCATTACATTATTACTAGGAATCTGATGTCTGTAAAGCTACCAGTGCTGGCATGGGCTTTTTCCTTAGGGACAGTCATAAAACCTGAAAAAAATTTCCAAGACAGTTCTCACTTCATCAATGTCAAGTTTAAGATACTTAGTAAAGCTCAAAGTATGGATTGATTTGAAACACTCGGAATATCAGCAATCAAGTATTTATTGATTCCGCTCCCGCACTTTGAAGAGCGTGAAGTAAATGCAGATGTAGTCGTTGAAGTTATGCTTTTAAAGAACAAGGCCAGGCTAGAAGTAAATAAGAGGGACTTTCTGAAGGGTTAGGCCTTTAAAAATTACAAAATAGGGGGCTGGAAAGATGGCACGGTGCTTAAGAGTACTGACTGTTCTTGTAGAGGACCCAGGTTCAGTTTCCAGCAACCATGTCAGGCAGGTCACAACTGCCTGTAACTCCAGCTTCTGGGGGATCCGACACCTCTGGCTTCCTCAGGCACCTGGACTCACATGCACATACCCATACACATGTACATATAACTAAAAATAAAAACAAACCTTAAAATTTTTTTAAATAATAATAATTTTTAACGTTGGTACGCAAAGGGATATTTTCCCAGAAAAGTGTACACAAACTACTTTAACCCATAGAGCATTTTCATACATAAATATCATACTTTGAGTCCTTTCTTCTTTCTTCCTCTACCAAAATCTGTGTTGCAATCTTATTCCTTCTTCTACCTTCTTAGTTTTATTCCTCCTTCCAGACCAGTGTCTCAGCCTATCACCTGCATCACTCACCCAACCAGACTCACAAATGCTTACCTACTACCTCTGTGAAAAGCAATCAATCTGCTCAACCTCAATCTATAGGAAATTGGTAACCTCTTAATATCAAAAATTCAGAAACGTCCAGAACAATACTTTAAAATCAAAAACAAACAAACAAAAAACCCAGGGTCTCAGGCAGTCCAAGCCCTTCCCTATGTAGACATGCACCGAGGTTGACCATGAACTTCTGATTCTGATCCTCCTTTGTCCGCTTCTTGAGTGCTCAGATTACAGCATGTGCTGTCACACTCAGCTTTATGCAGCACTGGAAATTGAACCCAGGGCTTTGTGCATGCACTCCATCAACTGACCTATAGCCCCAGCCCCAGAGCAATGCTTTATGGAGAGCAGTAACCAGATGACATTAAACCAGGATCTAATCCAGACCAATGCTTCTGTTCTTTCCTGGCATTTCCTCTCTGACCTACTGGACTTCCTTCTCCATCCACTTTTTAGCTGTGGTCCTCCTCTACAGTTCAGTCTTAGAGCCTAAGGCAAGGCTTTGGGTTTTTCATGTACATTCCTGATGTACATGATATCTTTCAAATCAACAATGCATGCATTTATTTCATCCAAAAACATTTGGCAATTCCAGCACCTACTTATTTTCTACCTCAAATATTACACCATTTTCAGCCTCTTCCTCCCTGATTCTAACCTTAACAAAGCACCTTCCTTTATTGGCTATCTGCCTAGCACAGTACCAGACACATATTAAGGTACCCACTCAATGTTACTGTTTTTATTCCCTAAGATGCTTTCAATACCATTCAAATGAGTATTAAATTTGTCCATTCATTTATGCATCCCGCACTTATTGCCAGTTATATGCCAGACATTCAGAATACAAAAATGAATAATTCAACAGTTTCCAGCCCTCAAAGAGTTCACAGTCTAGTTGGGATGGCAGCTATGTACACAGCTTATTTATAATTCAGAGTGATAAGGAATTAGGGATGTTTTCAATGCAAATGTAAAATGTCTCAACACATATCTCTGTTACATAATGGGTTAAAGTAGTTCATGTGCACTTTTCTGGGAAAATATCCACAATTATTCATAGCATTGTTTCTAAGGGAAAATGTGTTCTGCATTCCAAACAGTCAATTTAAAATTGAATTTTTGGAACACTGCCCATTTGCCCCTAGGGATGTCTGTTTCTCCATTATCTAAGAATCCCTGTCTGTCTTAGGACAATTTTCATTTCCCACCTGTTTCATAGAGCCTGTGGTACAACCTGAGGGTTGGAGTCTTTCCAGCACCAATCTACACACCAGGACTTAGCACTCCATGATTGAGATAGTCTTATCATCAGGCAGATTGAGTCGAGCAGGTGGAACTAAACTCACCTCAGACCTAAATTCTGACTATTTAACCTTTCACTAGTACAGAAGACAGAAAGAATCCACTAAGTGGGTGAAGAAAGTTTGTAATGGCTGCTATGGGAAATGAGAGGAAGAGCTGATTAGGGACACAGAAAGGAATTACAGGAGTGATTTTAAAGGGGTAAATCTCTTAGATAAAATAGGACCCATAAACATACCTAAGTATAGCCTCTTGGACCATAACGTTTTAAAAAATACTCTTTGGGATTCAAAGATAGACTAGGATACATATGAAGGTTTCAAATGTTTGTTTTGTTTTGTTGATGTTTGAGACAGGTCTTCCTGTAGCCCCAGCTTGCCTGGAACTCGCTATATAGACCAGGCTGGGCTGACAGGGATCTGCCTGCCTCTGCTTCCTGAGTGCTAGGATTAAAGCATGCACCACCCAGCCTGGCTAAATGTTTATTTTTTTATGCTTATTAATAAATAAACATAAAACTGATTGGTTAATATGGGTCTGTGTGTGTGTGTGGTGTGGGCACACAAGTGCCACATTACCAAAGTGAAGGTCAGAGAACAACTTATAGGAGTTATACCCTCCTTCAACCAAGTGGGTTCTGGGGATTGAACTCAGGTCATCAGCCCTGACAGAAGATATCTTTACCCACTGAGCATCTCCATCTTCAGCACCCTTTTTTATAAATATATACTTTTTTTGAGGGCTGGGTGAGTTGGCACACATGTCTAATTCCAGTGTGGTCCATAAAGGTTTTTTATGATTTTAAATGGTGAGGTTTTGTTTGTTTAATCTCAGCTAAGGTTACAGGGAGACCCTATCTCAAAAAATAAATAAAAAATAATTATTTCGAGGTAAGGTTTCACTATGTAGCACTGACTGGCTGGAACTCAAAAGGCCTGCCTCTGCCTCCAGAGAATTAGGATTAAAGGCATGTAACACAATATCAGGTTTAAAATAATTTTTGAGACAGTATCTCACTATGTAGCCCAGAGTGGCCTTAAACTCAAGATCCTCATACCTCAGCTTCCTAGGTGTTGGAGTTACAGGTGTGTGCCCCCATGTCTGGCTAAGAATGAAGATTTCTAATCTGAAGTTGAGAAAGACTGGTTTTGTGAGCCAAACTGTTCTTCTTATTCCTGAGATTTGGGAGGCTGCGTGGGCAGTGGAATAAACACGAACGACTTTGCATTCTGATGTTTCCTGTGTATATTTGGAAGACAATATTCATGCTGAGTTGAGTTTTCTCATCTGCAAACCAGGGGTGATTCTTTCCTTGGAGGGTTAGCATAACACATGGTATCTCTATCAGGTGTGTGTGCATAACACAGACATTGTGGGTACACAAAAGGAAAAGACAGTCTCCATGAGTTCCAGTCTACTAGTTAGAAATGAACACACAATGATGCTTCAATGTGATGCTGCAAAAGCATGTGAAGGGACACCTAACCAGATATCAAACTTCTAGAAAACAGAGAGGAAATGACTGTATTAATGTAACTTGTCAGACAAATGGGGAGACAGAGGAAAGGCAAGAAAAGTTCCTAGGCAGAAGTAAGAACTTATAGGACCTGGAGTAAGCTTACATATTTGGGGAATTTCAATGTGTATTGACCAGGACTGAAGTATAATACGAGGGCAAATGAGGAGGAATGAGCTGGAGGATAGCAGGGATCAGATTACAATGAGCACTGTTAGTATTATAAGGGTCATCTTGAGGGTAATGGGGCATCACAGAAAATAGACCTGGATGGAGGGAGGTGAGAAGCCAATTATGGAGCTACTGCAGTTCATCAGAAGATCATCTTGGCCAATCATAGTCCAAAGCCCGGATCTGAGCCCTGCCTATTTTTGTGTGGTCCATGAGATGAGATTTCTTTTTAATGACTTTAAATGGTGGGGCTTTGTTTGTTGGTTTGGTTTGGTTTTTGGTGGAGTTTGGACTGAACCCAGGGATTACCACATGCTGGGCAAGCAGTTTACCACAAAGCTATACCTTTAGTATTAAATATTTTTGTTTCTTTTTTTCTTTTAGGCCTAAATGTTTTCTTGAGACTGGATGTCATGTGCCCAAAGTGGCCTCTAACTTGCTATGTAGCTGAGGATGATCTTGAACTCCTGATCATCTTGCCTCCACCTCCCAAAAGTAGGATTACAAACCTGTACAACCAGGCTTGGTTTTAGTCCTAAATGGTTTTAAATGGTTGTGTCTGGCCTGGTGGCACATACTTTTAATCTCAGCACTCAGGAGGCAGAAGCAGGCAGATCTCTGCGAAGGCAAGGCCAGCCTGGTCTACACAGCCAGCTGAGGCTACAGGGAGACCCTGTCTCTAATTAATGAACTTATTCATTAAAAAAATAAGGAGTTGGATAGATGGCTCACTAGACCCTGTCTCAAAAAACAGAAACAGAAGAAAATAACAAATATACATATATACATTAAAATATGTTTTAAAACTATTATCTGTAACTGGAGTTACAGATGTTTGTTAGCCGGCATGTGGGTACTGAAATTCGAACCTGGGTCCTCTGCAATAGCAGCCAGTGCTCTTAACTGCTGAGCCATCTCTCCAGCCCTAAAATATGTTTTATTAGCCTGCAAGATGGCACAGTAAGTAAAGGCACTTGCTGCCAAGCCCGTTGACCTGAGTTGAATCCCTGGGACCCACATGGTGGAAGACGAAAACTGACTCCCTTGGGTTGTCCTCTGGCTGTCAAACATGTACCTTGGCATGTGTACCATCCCTCAAACAAATACTAAATGTAAAAAATTGAGTTCCATGATTGGTAACATTCTTTTACTCCAATGGAAAAATATGTACACCCAGCATTTGGATAAAATCTAATCATCAAGTCTTAAATGCTTTGTTAACTAAAAGGACAAAACATAAAGTCCTTGTTTTTTGAGCCAATTTTTGGTAAATTCAACAAAGAATAGACCAATATTTAAGAAAATCTTATCATTGTAAACAGAGAATCAGGCGTCAGTTCTACCTCAGGGTATTGTACTCTGACCTTAGGAAAGTATTTTTAAAATTTCAAAGTTGTATACCTAACCATGATAAAGATAAGAACCTTGAAAAACTTGTTTTTCAAAGGAGTCAGTAGCAATAAGTATCCATATTTTATATTTATATACATACACATGCATGCACACATCTTACATGAGGCATTCCAAGAACTGTGATCTTATGAAATGGCCAGAATTTTTGTTATTGTTATTTTTAGTAATTTTAGGAACAGATTGATTTTTCAAAATATTTTATTTATTATTTTATTAATTTATGTGTACGAGTGCATTGCCTGCATGCATGTGAGTGCAGCTGTGTTGTACAATGCCTGTGGAGGTCAGAAGAGGGTGTTGGATCCTCAAGAACTGGAGTTACAGATGGTTCTTAGCCACCATGTGGTTGCTGGGAACCAAAGCCAAAACACTGCAAGACCAGCCAGTGCTCTCAACTGCTGAGCCATCTCTTCAGGCCCCAGATTGAAATTTGTATTACATAAAAACATTTGCACGATCTTTCATTTTATTGCCTAGGACTTTGTTTAGTACACAAAAATCCATTTAGAACCAAATGTCTGCCAACACGGGAAGCATAAAACTAAGTTATCTTTGGTTAATTTTTTTTATTTTTAATAATTGCAAGTTAGACTGACATGATTATTAACCTTAAGACCAGCTGGAATACTCAAAAGCAGCTTTTTTCCTTGAGTTAGATCTATTGGAGGAAGGGCAGACGGAAAAGCTGAAAGTTTGCAAATTAACAAACCAACCATTCTGAACACAAACAGAATGTTCTGGAACCAAAAAAGATATCCACACAGAGGGGATTTGATAACCAGCTTACACTAAACCCATGGACCATCAACTAAGGAGCCAGGAGTCATGACTGGGGACCAGTTCTGCCTGTCCTTCCACATCCTGGTGGGAAACTCCAAGGGTTTCAAAAATCCCAGATTCAAACCTAGTTTTATATGTCGTGTTGAAAACACATCTGCCAAAGTAGGAGGACAAAATATATTTTACTTAAAAGTTGGTTAGTGTGCCCTGTAAATATTTACATATATTATATTGGGCAGTCTTTTGTTCAGGCGCGCTGGGCCCCAGAGATGTTCTGGTGGACCTTAATGAAGGTCCGACCCAAGCAGGAAGGTCAGGTCCGTTGAGGAAGTCGGCTCTGCTTCTCTGGCCAACGTTAACTTAAGTGGAAGCCATCAGGGTCTCTACTGGGTGGCACATTTGTCTGGCTCTATTTCCTCTCCTCAGAATGCCGGGGTGTGAGAGAGCATCTCCGGCTTGATTACTCACAGTGTCTTTGGTTCTTGTTCCCAGCCCTTTATCTCACGGATCTCTATTGCCAGGCCGGGTGGCAGCTCCTGACAGAGCACTACCCAGAGCTCATTCCCAGCTACTAGTCTCTGCCCATCTACCCATCCCTGCTAACTTCAAGTTCTGTGCCCAAGATTACCTTCAGCCAAGAAATCAGTCCGTCCTACCCACCAACACCCGTAAGTCCTATTTAGGGTTGGAAACAAGAGAAAATGCAGTTTCCTGGGAGGAGAATGAAAAGCCTCTCACATAAGCGTGCAAACACGAGACTGGCCTCTGAGTCTCCATTTCTTCCTCGTGGTTCTGTGGATTGCAGAGAGGGTGGGGTGGGTGGTAGCTGGTACAGGCTGGTTTTGCTCCCGGTCCTCAGGAAGCTGACTGCAATAAGTGAGGGTGCTTAGAGCTTCATCGTCCTCAGCTGTGGGACCACAGTACTAATTCTTGGAACTGAGGAAAGTTAGTAACCAACAAACCAACTTCTTTTATAAAATCCTCACCCTGTTCTTGATAGCACTACATTTTATTTTTATTATTTATTACAACTTCCTTCCTAAAACATTCTTCCTCCACTGTCATATAATTTTGACTGTCCATGTTTCTATGTATTCTTTCCTTTTTTCTCTTTTACTGCTATTTCCTTTCGTTTTAATTTAAAATACTTATAAATAGGAACCACTTATTTACATCTATGTCTCATTTATTAAAGTTGCTTGTGTGAGTGTGGGTGCTTGTTTTCGAGACAGTCTCCTTCTAAGTCGTCCTGGCTGTCCTTGAACTCAGGATTCTCCTTCCTCAGCCTCAAGTGCTGGGATTACAGTGGTACCTTCATGCCTGGCTAACCCAGCCTTATGTATTAGCTCATTTATTCTTTGAGACAAGTTACTGTGTGACTACAGGACAGTCTTCAGCCTGTCTTACTTCATACTCTGAATCGGACAATGTAACTGTGGAGACTTAAATTTTCCTTTATTCTTAAAGAACTACTACATCAACAGCTCCACTTACAACGTTTTCTGAGCTTCACGTTTGCATATCCAGCTGCTTTCTTCCACCTTCAGCTAGAAGTCCTGCAACCACTTTAAAGCTCTATGTACCAAAAATGAACTCATTGCCCCTTCCCCAATATTAACAGATTGGCGTCATGCTTTGCTCATCCCTACTTTATTATGATCATTTTCCCTTTCTCTAAATCTGGTAACTGGAGTTACCCTGTGATTGGTCCTCTGCAATGTCTTATCAAATTATTTTTCTGAAAAAAAAAAAAAGAGTAACTAGCGGCTGGAGATATAGCTCAGTGGTTAAGAGCATTGGCTGTTCTTGCAGAGGACTGGGTTCAGCTACTGGCACCCACATAGCCACTAGCAACCATCTATAACTCCAGTTCCAGGGAATTCAACACCCTCTTCTGGCTTCCACATGATGCACTTACTTAGTGCAAGCAAAACACTCATAGACATAAAATTAAGATAACAAAATATTTCTTTAAAAGATCAACAAACCACTTTATTACAAGTGTTCATTATATGCAATTTACAAGAAACAAGGCTTATCCATCCATTCATGCACTCATTATTTCAAGTACTATGCCAAGCATCTTTCTGTCACTGTCCTGAATGCTAATAATGCAATCAAAATAAAAATATTGATGGCCATTGGCCCTTTGGTGACAGTCTAGTTGAATAGGTTGACAAGGTGGACAAATATTCACACAAGTAAATATAAAATAACAATTCTGATAAAAATTACAAGCAAAAAGAGCAAGTATTATCAGATACAGAGGATTTAGTTTAGTTCTTTATGTTTTTAAGGAAGGATGACATATGAAGGATGAGTCGACTTTAATTACAGAGAGGTGTCCCTTCACCCAGTGGCGGCAAAGCCCTGCAGAGGAAGAGGAGCTGACAAAGGAGAAACAAGTATGGTCAGACCAGAGAGTATTCAAGATAACCTTAGAGAAGTCACAGAGACCAGTAGGGCCTGGGCCATATAGAGTCCTATAGTCCTGATAAGATTCTGTTGTTTTGATACAGAGTCTTATACTTTAGCCCAGGATGTCTTTGAACCCCTTATGTAAGCAAAGCTGGTCTTGAACTCCTGATCCTCCCAAATTTACTTCTGAAGTGCTGGGATTATAAACATGTGTCACTACACTGAGCTAGAATTCTTTTTTTAAGATTTATTTTATTTGGTGGGGGGAGGGGTACACATTACATCTGGCAAATGTATTTTATTTTTAATTATGTGTTTCTATGTGTGTATGAGAGGGGCATGCATGTGTGAGTGCAGGTGTCTGTGGAATGCAGAAGAGGGTCTTGGATCTCCTAACCCAACTAGGGTTTTAAACGTTGGAGTGTGGGCCTAGAGTAGTAAGACTATTGGCCTCAGTGGAGCACTCCGTTCTTTTTACCCTCAGACTTCTCTGCTCTATTTACAGTGTCCCCTGCGCAGGTTACTCACTTTCAACTCCTAAGAAACCACACAAAGGCTGGCTGTTGTGGTGCATGCCTTTGATCCCAGTACTAGGGAAGCAGAGGCAGGCAGATCTCTATAAGTTCATGGCCAGCCTGGTCTACATAACAAGTTCCAGGCTAGCTGGGGCTACAGGGAGACTCTGTCTCAAAAGAAAGAAAGAAAGAAAGAGAGAGGTGGGGGGAGGGAAAGAAAGAGAGGAAGGAAAGAAGGAAGGAAGGGAGGAAGGAAGGAAGGAAGAGCATAAAGAAGACTGAAAAGGTTTAAAGGCCAGATGTGGGAGTGTGCACCTGTAGTCCTGGTATTCTGGAGGCCATGGCAGGAGAACATTTGAGCCCAGGAGTTTGAAGCCAGCCTGGGCAGCACAGTGAGACCCCCTATCTCAGAAAAGGAAAGGAAGAGGAAGAGGAAGAGGAGGAAAAGGAGTAGGAGGAGGAAGAGGAGGAAGAAGAGGAGATAATGAGGACTAAGCCTGAGTAGTCACGGGTCTAGGAGGAAAACCAGGCATTTATTATTTCAAAGAGGCCAGGAAAATGTTTCACAAAGAACTACAAAAGGAAATAGTGGTCAATATTATCCAATGCTCCTGAGATCACACCTAAGACGTAGACATAGTGTCCATGACCTCTCAATGCCTAGAGAGTAGAGCCTAGTGTTGGCCTGGCATTCAAGTCTTATGGCAATTGTATTTTATTTAGCATTTTGATATTTTCCCCATGACACCTTTCAAATGAACTTTTTAGATAAAGTGCCCTTCAGATAAGTTATTTTGTTTATTTTACTTAAAATATGTACTGCCCTTTGTCGCCTTCCTCCATTTCATTGGATGTGTTTTCTGCCAATCACCACTTACCTAATCCTTTCAATTTTCTAGGAGCTGTCCCTATTTCCCATCTTAAAAAAATACATATATATATATATATATATATATTATTTGTTATTTTTACTTTATGTGTATGAGTGTAGTGCCTGCATGTATATAGGTGCATCTGTGTCATGCAATGCCCATGGAGGTCAGAAGTGAGTGTGGATTCCCATTGGAACTGGAGTTACAGTTTTTAGCCTCCATGGAACTGGAGTTATAGTTTTTAGCCTCCATGTGGGTGCTGGGAACTGAACCCAGGTCCTCTGCAAGAGCAGGCAGTGCTCTTAACCACTGAGCCATCTCCAGGCCCCCATTTCACTTCTATGACTGAAGATCACTGTGCAGACCATGAGAATTCACCTCTTAGGTCCATGACTGCACAAAGCATTGTGACTGAAGGACCCACTACTGTCCACTGAAATTCATTGCACTGTGGCTCTGCTCTCCATGAACTCCCAGCTAATGACTGAACATGGTCAAAATACTAAAGGACTCCCACGAGAGACCAGTTTGCTCTGACAAGTAATTTTACCTTGAGAGAACCCAAGTAGCCTGGTCAAACTTTCCTTAGAACTGCAATAGGGTGTAAAATTATTCCATCTAATTTTCTTTTGTTCTAGGTCAGGTTAGAATTGCATTGTACGAGCTGGGCATGGTGGCACATGCATGCAATCCCAGCACCCAGGAGGCAGAAGCAGGAGGGTCACAGGAAATTCCTAGAAAGTGAGAGACCCTGTCACACACACACACACACACACACACACACACACACACACACATACACACACATGCACACACACATACACACACATACACACACATGCACACACACATACACATACGCACACACATACACGCACACACATACACACACACACACACACAGCCTTGTAATCTGGTGGCTTTCTCAGTTGTCTCTCCCCTGTTTTATCTTGCAGGTATTTCTTTTCTCAAACAAATTAATAATAACTCCAGGGGATCCAATGCCTTCTTCTGGCCTTCTTGGGCATTGTACAACATGGGTGCTCTTACATACATGCAGGCAAAACATGTACACATAAAATAATTTATTTTAATTTAAAAAGGAAAGAAATCAGGAAGGAAGGAAAGGAGGAAAACAAACCAGGTGGTGAGATTGGGCATTTGGACTGGCTTCCCCGATGCCCGGGAGGCAGGAGGGTGCTACCCTTCTTCACTTAGTAGGTGTGACATAGATCTTCCCTGGCACAAAGTGGTAGCTCAACTGCTAAAGTTTCCCCAGTATTGAATGCTGACTTAGGACAGTGTCCCAGCAGAGGGGACTATCGTACAAATATGATGACTTGGGCATTTGGAATGACGCGAGATAAATTCTACAAAGATAGTAAAGTCGAGTAATTACTACTCAATTTATTGATAATGGGAGACTAAGGGTGATTAGTAAGGATGTTTTGGTTAAGTGAGAGAGACATAGGGCCTTTGGGGTAGCTTACAAAGAGACCCTTATCTCTGACAGGGGAAGGGAATGCATAACTGAGAGCCAGACTGAAGACCTAATTGTTAGAGTACCAGAGCCCAGAGACATGAGAATGGTGAGCCAAGGCAGGTCTGGAATGGCCTTCCAATGGTGCTCAAGTAGGAGTATAGAGGCAGCATTGTGCTCAGACACGATGCCATCCTTTAGAGCACAGTGTGTGTATTAAGCCAGAGACCTCCATGTGGTGCTGTGTACTCAGTAGGAAGAACAGGCCTGAGAAGCAAAGCCAGCAGCAAGAGTGACTTCACTATCATTCCAATGTCTCACTGAGGGATTTGGCATTTCCTGTCTCTGTAACTCTCGACTCGGCAGTGCTAGAGGTCCCCACAGAGAACACACACTTCTAGCTAGAAAACACAGAAAGGATCCCATTGAACCAAAGCTACAGCTGCTACTAGAGAACTTTGAACTTCTGTGTATAAGGACCAGCAGGCAAACAGAGGAATCACCATCCTGACAGGGGTAATTCACCTGATAGAAGGGCTGCTTTGACTTATGGGGACAAGGAGGAAGCCTGGTGAGTCACTTGGGGCCTTCTGATTCTCTCCTGCTCTGTTTTAATGGGAATGAGTGTATGAGATAACTTGGCCTGAGAAACGTTCACACCCTTCCAGAAGAAAAGTTTGGTCTCATTACCAGGTAAGTCACTAAGACCTTTGTCAAGGCTGGGCCAGAGAGATGGCTCAGCAGGTAAAAGTGCTGGATCTGACAACCTGGATTTGATCCCCAGAACCCATGATAGAGAGAGCCAACTCCTGAAAGCTGTCTTCTGACCCCCATATGTTCACCATGACACCTGCACTCACACACACACACACACACACACACACATCAATCATCAATAATAATAATAATAATAATAATAATAATAATAATAAAGAAAGAAAGAACTTTGTCAGGGTGAAACGATTTGAAAATGGGCAGTAAAGAGAAAAAGAGTGTGTATTCTGAAACACCCACAGTGACAGAGGCTATACCTTCCACCCATACCCTTTTCTGAGTTCCCATCAGGAAGAAAAGCCTATGAAAAAAAGAGCTCCCTGAACTTGTGGAAGGAGGTATGTCTGTGTGGTACCTACAATAGACTATGATAGCCATAAGAAGGCATGGACAAAACTGGGCATGGTGGCACGTGCCTTTGTCCTAACACCTTGGAAGTAGAGGCAGGAGGATCAGGTCATTCTTGGTTACATGGCAAGTTTAAGGTCAACCTAGGATGAATGAGACCCTTTCCCTCAAAACAAAAATCTTGTCATGCTACCTGCCTGTAGTTCCAGCATTTGGAAGGGAGAAGCAGGAAGATCAGGAGATTAAGGTCAAGGTCATCCTCTGCTATAGAGCAAGTTTGAGGCTAACCTGGGCTATGTAAGGTCCTGTATCAGTAAAAACAAGGCCAGGTATAGTAGTGTACACCCTTTAATCCGAGCACTTGGGAGGCAGAGGGAGGCAGATTTCTGTGAGTTTGAGGCCAGCCTGGGCTACCTAGTGAGACACTGTCTCAAAAAAGTAAAAGCAAAAACAAGAAGCAGAGGCCAGGCATGGTGGCACACATCTTTAGTTCCAGGACTCAGGAAGCAGGGGCAGGTGGATCTCTGAGTATTTGAGGGTAGCCAGGGCTACATTGTGAGACCTGTCAGACTCACAAACACAAACAATCAAATAATAATTAAAAAAAATCTTGTCATGGTAAGGAGTCTTGGGAGCTGGTTCAGCAGGTAAGACTGAGATACTGTGCAATGTAAGGACCTGAGTTCAAGTTCCCAGCACCCCCACGAAGGGCCAGGCATAGCCACATGTAACTGTAACCCTAATGCCCTGGGAGGTGGAAGCAGAATTGCTGAGGCTTGCTGGCTGTCCACCTACCTCCAGGTTCAGTGAGAGACTTTGTCTTAAGGGAATAAGATGATGTACTGGATAGCTTTAGTGTCAACTTGACACACCTGAGTTGATGGAGCCTCAATTGGGAATTGTCTCCATTGGACTAGCCTGTGGCCATGCCTGTGGGGTATTTTCTTGATTGTTGAGTGATGTGAGAGGGTCCAGCCCACTGTGGGTAGAGCTATACCCGGGCAGGTTGTTGTCTGTTGTATAAGACAGCAGGCTGAGCGTGGGTCAGGGGAACAAGGCAGTAAGCAGCCTTCCTCCATGGCCTGTGCTTCAGCTCCTACCTCCAGGTTCCTTCTCTGCATTCCTACCTTGGGCTCCCTTACTGATGAACTGAGACGTGGGAAATGTGAGTCAAATAAACCCTTTCCTTCCCAAGTTGGTACTGGTCAGAGTGTTTTGTCACAGCAATTGGAGGTAACAGAGGGAGATGGATAGAACAGGACAACTGACACCTCTGGCCTCTGTGTGTGCACGTGGGCATAGAATCCAGCACGCCTTCACATAGTACACACATACACACCTGTATGTAGCACCTTCTTGTAATTCTAGTACTTGGAAAGGTAGAAGGTGGAAGGTGGAAGGTGGAAGGTGGAGGATGAAGAGTTCAAGGTCATTCTCTACTATGCAACAAGTTGGATGCTAGCCTGTGCTACATAAGACCCCATCACAAAAACCAAAAGCATGTTCGTTTATCTCTGCCTGTAAGGAAAATAACTGACGAAGGAGCTGTTGCCCTCTAAATCCATGGCTGGATTCAATCTGAGGCATGGCTTTTCTAAGGCTCCACCCAGCAGGTGCCTGAGTATGGCTGGGAACTTGAAGCATGTCTAGTCCTGAAGAGGAGACATATGGTAGTGACTGTGCTGAAGGACTCTCTGCTGGTCTTGCTCAACTTCTCTTAGTCTGCTCTGTAGCGTGGGGTACGTGCCCTCAGCCCGCCTACCTTCCATCCTTCCCTCAGGGCCACAGTCTGAAGGCGCTCTAGTCCCCCTTCCTACCCATCTCCTGTCCCTTCTCTAACACATTCTTCCTCCCTCAATCTTGCCTCGACATCAGCTTCTAGGCTAGTAACTTTAGTTGTTAACTTGACACGCCTGGGTAGAGGAAATCTCAAGTGAGGAATTGCCTCCATTGGACTAGCCTGTGGCTGTTTCTGTGAGGCATTTTCGTGATTGTTGAGTGGTGTGGCAGGGCTCAGCCCACTCTGGGCAGTGCCAACCCTGCACATGTGGTCATGTGTTGTTTAAGAAAGCAGACTAAGCATGGACCAGGGGAACAAGCCAAGTCACTCAGTAACATTCCTCCATGGCCTGTACTTCAGTTCCTACCTCCAGGTTCCTGCCCTGAGTTCCCGCCTTGGCTGCCCTTGATGATGAACTGTGTGGTAAGTCAAATAAACCCCTTCCTCCCCAAGTTGGTTTTGGTCAGTGTTTTTATATCACAGCAACAGAAAGAAACTAGAACAGAAGTCCTGGACTAAAAACACCTGCTGTGGCCCCTTCGTACACCTGAACTCTCACAGCACTTCCCCTGTCATCTGACACTTCTAAATGCCACCTAGAAATCCAAGTTCATCTTTTAGTGATACTCCACTAGTCGCAGTGTCTCCTGCAGAGAGTCGTTATTATATCCTACAAACCTCCAAACTTTACCCACCCTGGTGCCCCATAGAAGAAGCTCAGTTCAACCACCACTGAAAAGAAGTTGTTTGTCATCTAGCTGTTTAGACAATCCCATGCCCTGGGATGGATGACCTTCACTACCTTAACCCTCCACTAACCTCCAACCCACTACTTCCTTTCAAGACCCTTTAACCCTCACTGTCCTGCCCAACTTCTCATGCATTTTGCCATATATTGGTCCAGGAGATGAGGAGACATAGATTGCCTCTGTCCCATAAAAGGTTGTCATCTCTCCCTTCTGTTTGCTCCTGCTGTTGGAAAGTGGGGGGAGGGGCTGTCAGGTAGAGCTGGAATATTTTTTCTTTTGTGTGTATGTAAAGGTATATGTGACGTGTACAAATGCTTGTGGAGGCTAGAGGTCAGTCTTGGATGTCATTCCTCAAGAGCTGTCTACCATGTGAGTTCTAGGACTCGAACCCCGATCCTCTGCAAGAAAAAACAGTGCTCTTAACTGATGAGCCATCTCTTCAGTGCCTGTGGAGAAAGAATCACTCACTGGGGCCCGGGGCTTGCCAATTAGGAGGCAGGCTGACTGATCAGTAAACTTCAGAGATCTGCATGTCTCTGCCTATCCAGGGCTGAGATTTATATGTATATGCTCCCATGCCTGTCTTTTTACGTTGGTGCTGGGATCAAGTTCAGATGCTCATGCTTGAGCAGCAAGCACTAGACTGACTAAATCATTTCCAAGCCCTGGAACTGGAGTCTTAAATTTTTTACATTTATTAACTTATTATGTGTATAGGGGTGGTGCTGGTCACAGTGCACAGTGATTGGTTCTCCCGTTCCACCCTGTGGAATCTGGGGATCAAACATAGGTCATCAGGCTTGGCAGCAAAGCAAGTGACTTTGTCAGCTGAGCCATCTTGCCGGTCCTGAAGCTGGAGTCTTTCACAAGATGGACATCTGCTCCCTTTGTCTCCTTCTCCATTCTCCAGTTGTGTTCAGAGGACTCTAGGGGTAGTGGGACCCCAAGATGAACAAAGCTCGGATCCTTGAATCACCTTGTGACGGAAAGCTGCATACTGGTGGAAGAGTATCTCCACCAGAGTGTTCTAGCATGTTCTATTCTGTCAGGCCTTTGGAACTGTGGGGTTTGTTGTAGTTGCAAGCATTATTCTAAATAATACAGACACCGTGGTTCCTTTCTTGGTGATTCTTCATTCCCATGCCTTTCAGTTTGTTGGGAGTCTCCCATTTGTGGAGCTCTTGAAGCCAAAGAGACTAGCTCTTTTTCATTCTTTTTCATTCTTGGTGATGTTCCCACCAAGACTATGAAAGGGGGAGTCCTAAAGATACATCATGATTCAAAAGCCTGTCACAGTGGTGAAGTGGTCTTGAGAATCTAGGGGCAGTGGCAGCAAGGTTTGTCAGCCAGTCACTGTGCTAACCATGCGGGTCTGGTGGCGTGTTTTCTGCTTCTAGATTATCTTCTTTACTGTTCTGAAGCCCTCTTGAGCCAGCCTTCCTTCTGATAGCTAATGTTGTTTAGACACCAGGGCTCGATGTGCACTACCCTTCCCAGGCCTCAAATATTCCTCCAAAGCTAGAGGGGAGACTATCATTTATTAATCATGGGGTGCATATCCACCATATCCAACACTTTACATGTTAGTTATTTCTACCAAGTATATATGACAGCGTTATGCAGGGGGCAGAGACTATGACTCTCAAGTAGTCCAGGATGCCCTTGAACATGACCATATATATATATATATATATATATATATATATATATATATATATATATGAGAGAGAGAGAGTCAAGGATGACCTCCAACTTATGATCCTCCTGCCTCTACCTCCAGAGTGCTGGGGTTACAGGCATGTACTATCATGCTCTGTTTATGTAGTGCTGAGGATAAAATTCAGGACTTTTCATGCTAGGCAAACACTACCAACTGAGCTACATTCCCAGTTCTATTTTACTTAAGTTTTCCACCTGTTCTGTGGGTATTACTATTGCCATTTCACAAATGGGAAAATGCAGCTCAAGGAGATGAGCTGATCTGCCCCGCCACACTTCTTGTGTCATTTGGAATACAGTTTCTATGGCATCCAAGCATTGGACCACAAACTCTCCATTCACCAACTCAGTTATGGTAGTGCTTCTTTTTAAAGTCCTCTAGCCTGTGACTGACTTTGGAAGTGAGGACTCTATCAATATTTACTCAGTCTTTCCCAACATATAAAAAGGGTTATAAGGAAAGTTCTGCTGTTGCAGCTGTTTTCTAAGCCTTTAAACAGAATATGTGCTCTTCTCTTTTCTTTCCCTCCTCCAGCCTCTGTCTCGGTCTCAGTTCTAAACAGTCAACCATGTGTCACGGCAGAGGGGCGGTGGAAGCATGACTTCGGTTGGCTCTTTGGCTTACTTTCTTACTGTAGACTCTGACGGTTCTTCTGAATTTCCTTTTGCTCCTTGACTCAGGGCTAGGCTTGATTCAGTTGTGAGGCTGAAGTTTTGGAGATGGGTGAGAAGAAGAATAACCCTAGTGACAAATGATTCCCTTGGTTACTTTGATGTTCCCCAGTGAGAACATATAAAAGGTCAATACCTCCTGAGGAAACAAAGTAGATTTCCCCTGCTCCAAGGAAAGGGCTGCCTCTAGTGAGGTAGCTGAGGGTCAGACAATTTTGCCTTCTCAAAGAAGCTGGAGTGTTGGGGGCTCTCTTCAGAGCTTCTGTGTATCAGGAGCTGCTAGAGACTGGAAACAGAAGATGGTCCAGATTCTTACTCTAAATATGCTTATAATCCAACAGGGAGTTATATCCGAATAGCTAATTTTTAAAGCTTCTAGCTGTTAACCTTAACTGCTGTGGAACAAGATAATTCATACCAAAGGCTCAAAATCATCCATTGAAATAGAAATGATTATGAATTTAGCATAATTCATATAGCTTTTTAGAGATGCATCAGGAATCATTAAAGAAAAAGAAATTAAGGGGTTAGCTCACTAGTTAAAAAGAAACCTCAGGGCTAGAGAGATGGCTCAGCAGTTAAGAGCAGTCTAGCAGAGGACCCAAGTTTGAATCCCAGCATCTACATGGCGGGGCTAATAACCCTTAATTCCAGTTCCAGGAGATCCGATGTCACCTTCTGTCCTCTGAGGGCACTGCATGACAAGGGTGCACTTACATACATGCAGGTATTACACTCACACACATAACATAAAATAAATCAACAAAAAAAATTTTAAGAAAGAATAACATTTCTTAATCTACTATCATGGCTCCTGTCTTAGAATTTTTTTAAGAGGCTGGAAAAGGGCTGGGAAGACTGTAGTCAGGCCTGGTGGCACATGCCTCTAATTCCAGCATTTAGGAGAACTGTCACAAGTTTGAGGGCACATGCCTCAACAGAGTAAGACCCTGTTTCGAAACAACACCAAAACCAAAACAAAGAAGAAAATTTCTTGTATCATGCTGCATTTTAGCTTAAATGTAAAACAGTGTCTGTACTGACAGAACCACTGAGACTGAGTTAAGATGAGAGAGCTCAACCTGGGGGTGGCAGAATGCGTGTGCTGAAGGCAAGACTGACTGACTGACTGACTGACTGACTGACTGGAACTGCTTCTGTGATCCTTTGTATCCACATCCTTTTTCATATTTTCTGCCATTCCTCCTAGGTGTACCTAGTATATCACAGTTCTGAAAATACACACCAACCCCATTACCAGGAATAAATCCAAACAGAATTGGAGTAGGGAAGGAAGGATGACGTCTTTACTGAAGCCTGACAAAGTCATTTTACTGCAAGATCCTGGGCAAGTCATACTGAGGTCATAGAGCTGGAGGCAAACTACTGGACCTCAAAAGAAGGATGCAGCCGTTCTGTGGGATGCAAGGTATGTTTATATTAGAAGGAAGGGAACCAAAGCCACCAGAAAAAGCAAGGTGAAGCTTTGATGCTTCCCAGTGAGAACATATAGAAGGTCAATACCTCCTGAGAAAACAAAATAGATTTCCCTGCTCCAAGGAAAGGGCTGCCTCTAGTGTTCCCAGAGAAAGTCTAGGATACCTGGTGGGTCTGAATGGAAAGGAGGGACCTGAAGAAGAGCACTGAACTGGGGAAGAGAACAAGGAGGTGCCTGCTTGGAGGCTGAGGGGCTCGTGTTCACCGGAAGAACCCTGCTTCCTTCATAGGGCCGCCAAGCTGGGTGAGAAGTAGAAGAACGCAGGCAGGCTGCTGAGGAGACCCAGGGAGGCAGGACCTGGCCAGGGAAGGACAGACAGGTCCTGACATTTAGTGGGAGGGGCCGGGGCACCAGAAGCAACACAGACTCTTCTATACAGACCAAAGATTCTGAAGTTTGGTGGCCAGACATGTGGGTGGCACTTTCTGCAATCCAGTTAACCAGAGAAAGGCTCAAGCTTACTTACATGGACAGCACTGCGAAGAGATCTTGACATAATCTATAAAAGAGGAAGGAAAAGCCAAGGGCAGCGCAGAGGGAGAAGAGATGCTTATAATCGGGAACTTGTGCAAGTGCTTTGTGGATTGCTTTTGGAACTGGATGTGTGTAGTTTGGACATACAGAAATGGGGTTGGAGAACAGCAAAAACCAGAAGACTCTGCTGAAGTGGGTTGAGTCTTATGACTGTGGCCTCATTAGCAAGTAAGATGTAATTAAATCAAAGATCTTTTATTTTTATTGTTGTTTTTGAGACAGGGTCTCATACCATAACCCAGACTGGCTTAGAACTCACTATGTAGCCCAGGCTGCCGTGAAGTTCATGGCAATCCTCCTGCCTCAGCCTCTGCAGTGCTGGGATTTCAGGAGTGTGTCATCATGCCCTGCAGTCAAAAGATAAGTGCAGGTGAGATGGCTCAGTGGGTAAGGAAGGGTGCTTGCTCTTAAACCGGCTGACTTAAGTTCCTGGGAATCCACAGAACTGACTCCTGTAAATTATCTGCTGACTTCTACACAAGTGCTATAGCAGGTGCATACACACACACACACACACACACACACATACACACACAGAAATGTAAAAGAAAAAAGAGAAGGAAGTCACAGATACTGGGACACAGGGAAGAAGGCTCTGAGGAAGTGGAGATGCCACTAAACAAGGGACACTCGAGCCTGAGGGAGCTAGAAAAGGCAAGAAAGAAGTCCCCCTAGGACTTATAGAGAGTGGCCCTGCAGACACTTTGATTTCAGATTCCTACTTGCCAGAACAGGAAGAGAGCTCATTTCTGTTGTTTCACCACCAGTTTCCTGCTAGTATTGCCATAGCCTTAGGAAACCAAAACACAAGCTGGGCATAGTGGTGCACACCTTTAATCCCAACACTTGGGAGGCAGAGGCAGGCAGATCTCTGTGAGATCGAGGCTAGCCTGGTCTACATAGCAAGTTCCAGGCCAGCTGGGACTACAGGGAGACTGTCTCAAGCACACAAACACTAAACAAACAAACAAAAAACCCAAAATAAAACAAAGCAAGAAATCAAAACAACTTTCTATAATTTTTGTGACTTTGGTCACAACCGTGTGCAAAGGTGATCCTAATCAGAGCAGTCCAAAGGAAGGGGTCACTGTGACCCTGGTGTGGCCTGGTCATGGTGGTCTGGATGGAAAAATCAAGGTCTGAGAGAAGGCAGAGTGCTGGAGCAGTCTGAGTACAGAGACTTCGGCTGAGGGGTGAGTAGATTCAGCATACACGGTGAGGAAGAGAAGCAGGGTGCCAGAGAGAACCACCAGGTCTGGAAATGGTGTACTTCAGTGATTCCAGGCCAATGCTTGGGTGGCAGATGCGGAGCAGAGCTGAAGACACCCATGCTAAGAGGCTGGGAAATTCTGAGGCCTGGGACTCAGAGGCTCACAGCGTTTGAAAATGCGGGTGAAGCATAGAAGGAGATAAGCCAACCGGATGTGGAAATCAC
Organism: Eospalax fontanierii; assembly: GCA_035773235.1. Taxonomy (NCBI): domain Eukaryota; kingdom Metazoa; phylum Chordata; class Mammalia; order Rodentia; family Spalacidae; genus Eospalax; species Eospalax fontanierii. Next base: position 116,896,886 of record CM069526.1, read on the forward strand.
AAGAGCGGAGGAGAGTTCTGGAGGTCAGGGGAATGCCAAAAAGGACGTTACTTGAAATGAACGGCAGCTCAGCAGGAATAGAGGAATGTTCTAGAATTGGCTCTAGAAAAAGGAACAGACAAGTTCTCATTTTCCTCAGAGCTCACAAAGTCAGAAAAGACAAAGATTTCTCAATACGACTTGAAAAATGTCCATGGTCTGGGGAAATCAAGGTTCTGACTCTTAGTAACAATTTAAAGAAATTTAAGCCAGAGTTTTGGAGACCTAATCTCAGAAGTCAGGAAAACACAAGTCAGCAAGAAAAATGTGAATTTTAAATATTCCACTTTTTTCTGCAGTCAATACTCCAAGGAAAGAAATGCATTATTAATGCATAACAAAACACTAAAAATTCTCTTTCCACATAATGATAGTAGTGCTCCATAGCTACCTTTCTCTTCCTCTCCCCCCCTTCCCCTTCCCCCTCCCCCTCCCCTTCCTCCTCCCCCTCTCCAGTTCCTGAGCACCCAAAACTTTCTTGGTGAGAAGACACCTGGACTACGTTGAGCATACCTAAGAGCCTCAGCTGTTGCCTGGGAATTCACTGAATTTGTATGGAGCTGACAGCTGACCCTCCAAGCAGGATGCTGTGGCTCCAGGTCTCCCCAGGGCCTTGCTAAAGTTTCCTTAAAGCTGTGCCAGGGAGTCTAAGAGGCTGCCCTTCACCCTCCCTCTCTCCTAGGTGGGAGGCCAGCAGGCAATCTGAGGGCACTCCTAGCTATCTCTCTGCTGCCTCTGCATTTTCTCTCACTCATGGTTCCCCTACTTGAGTTCTTCTTACATGCCTAAATCCCCTTTTGGTACCTGCTTCTCTGAAGACCTGAAGACTATGTGTGATGTGAATGGGAATTCCCAGAAAGAAGATGCATTTGCAAAGGCTGATTGACTGAGTGGTGAGAACTTCAGTGGTGTGGAAAGGTTGGAATGTTGCAGGTCCTAAGTTTAATTACAATTTATCTTGGGCTGTCTTTAGCCCCCTAAATAGCAATTTCCTTGCCTACCTCTGTATAGTACCTAACATCCTGTGACAGATAGAAATCCTTTAGGAATGTATGAGAAGGCCCCTAGTTTTCACCAAAGGGCTGAGAATGCTGGTAGGCAGCATCTAAGGCCCATAGCAGAACTCCCCTGCTTCACCTTAACCCGCCTTTCTGATGTCTCCACAGTGTATCTGAGAAGTGTGTTGATCTATGGCTTTCTTTGTACTGTTACTATAAAAACTCATGAAACCATTACCACACTGAAACATGGAGTTTGGGTGACCTAAGTGTGTTCCCAAACCATGGTCACTCATATTTGGCTCCAGAATAAACTCTTTTATCCCTTTTGATGTGAGAGTTGTTTCTGTGTCAACAGTGAGCTCTTCCCTGTACTCTTTCATTCTCCTGCAGTCACCCTTCCTCAGAGTAACCACTGACCAAGCAGGAATGGCCAGAAAACGTTGCTTTCTCATCCTTTATCATCTCGGAAGTCAGGGCAGAAATTGAATCTGCAAGTTCTAATCCACTCTTTGGTAAGAAGTAGTCAAATACCACTGTGTTTCCCCCCTTCCACTAGAGAACTTACAAAACTCTATACTCACGGGTCAGCCACTAGGACACTAGGACGGGGAGGAACAAGAAAGAAGAACAGGTAGTAAGGTTTGAATTTGATTTCTCGCCCCGAAACTTATGCAGCAGTTTAATCCCCAAAGTCACATGCTAAGAATGTGAAGAGGATAGAAACATAACCCGATTATGGTGTTTAGAGACCTGCCTTTTGAAAGTGATTAAATTGTCAGAGTGGAGCTGAATGACTGAATCATGGTGGATTTCTAAGGAGGGGAAGAGAGACTACACAGAGGGAGACACATGGGAGTTAGGACTGAGGAAATCTGCAGCTGGATCTTAGCAGCTGTGTCTCCTGACAGCCAGAATGCCCCTTGGTGGGTAAGCATCATTGAAGCTGCAGTTATGTTGTTCCTACCACATCAGAAACTAAAACACCAGGGCATTTTCCCACCTCGAAAGACTGAAATCATAACGTCACTATCATTGTATTTGAACTGCCCCCTGCTTCTGTGGACTTTCCTAGAGGATTATGGGAAGAAATTCCCTCAAAAGGAGATCTATTCATCATGATTTGGGACAGAAAAGGTCATCGTACTCTATGAGTATGCACCCATCTCATACAAGTATTCATAACAACTTTAAAATGTATACCCAGGACTCACTGGCCAGCTGTCTGCCTTTGGGCAGCCTACTCCATTCCCTTCTTGGAGTGTTCATGTTGCTTCATTTTGCGAAGTAGACTTCTCCTTAGATCATGTCTCTTGATTGAATTCTTTTCTTCAAGAAGAGCTAGGCTTTCAAGACGGCTCTGCTGGTGAAGGCTTTTGCCGAGCAAGCCTAGTGACCTGAGTTTGACATCATAACCCACTTAAAGTTGGAGGAAGAGAACCATCTCCATAAAGTTGTCCTCTGACTTCCACAAGCCTGTGCCATGGCACCCCTGCTCATGCACACATGCCATACATACATACATCACATCATACACATATGCCATACATGCATACATCACATCATACACACATGCCATACATGCATACATCACATCATACACACATGCCATACATGCATACATCTCATGCACACATGCCATACATACATACATCACATCATACACACATGCCATACATACATACATCACACCATACACACATGCCATACATGCATGCATCACACCATACACACATGCCATACATACATCACATCATACACACATGCATACATGCATACATCACATCATACACATGCCATACATACATCACATCATACACACATATGCCATACATACATACATACATCACACCATACACACAATAAACTTAAAAATTAAAAGCAAACAAATGGAAAGACTCCTGTAATACATACTCCCGCTGTAATATGATGTGCTCAAGAGGGGCCTTTGTTAGAAGCTGCACTATACTGTTTGGACTTCCATAATGTAAAAATGCGAGCTGAGTCCTGGTCAGCCTGGGTTACAAGACCCTGTCTCATAAAACAAAACACACCAAAAAGAAAAATGCTAAATTCTTTGTCTCTGTCCTGATCCAAGAATTTCATTATAGTAATTAAAAATAGACATATATCTGACCATTATGGCTCATGCCTTTAATCCCAGCACTTGGGAGGCAGAGGCAGGAGGAAGTCTGTGAGATTGAAGCCAGCCTGGTCTAGACAGCAAGTTCAAGGACAGCTGGGGCTGCAGGAAGACCTCATCTCAAGGAAAAAAAAAAAAAAAAAAAAAAGACATATAGGTCCTCCAGGATGTAGCTCAGAGGCAGAGCACTTGCTTGGCAAGGGCAAGGCTCCAGTTTGATTCCCATGATGGCAAAACCACCACCAAATAATAAATACCACAAACCACTCCAGCCCTTCCTCACAGTGTAGACTAATAAAAAGAGAGAGGAGGAGGGATGGTGAAAAGCCTAGCTGGAGGAAACAGGTATAGTAAGCTCCGACCCTCTGCATTCAGCTTTCAACTAAGTCCTGAGTATTTGATGTTAATGTTCTTTGTTTCCCTGCTTAACTAGGGAAATAGAAGAAGAATCCAGACATATTGCCTGAAGGAGATCATACTGGAAATATATCCAGAACCTAATATAGGTGTAGGGTGTTAAATGGTGGAAACCTGTGGACTCGCATGTCATTTTGTATTTGTTAGGTCAATTCAACTTTACAAATACATTCTGAAGGCTTCCTATGTTGGAGGTTGTTCCAAGTTTGGGACAGAGTAGTGAGCTAGCCACTCTGCAGTTTCCGCTTTCTAGCTGCAAAGAATGTGAAATCTTTTTAAAGAATGATTTATTTACTTTTATTTTCTGTGTATGAGTGTTTGCCTGCATGTATATATCTGTACCATGTGCATGCCTGTTGCCTGTGGCAGTCAGAGGAGAACACTAGATACCCTGGAACTGGAGTTACAGGTGGTTGTGAACCGTTATGTGGGTGCTGGGAGCCACTAAATCTTGACATGGTGTGGGATATGCTTAAGGAGTCAAACCTCCAAGGAACTGTAGAACAAGGGCGTCTCCTACTCCTTTGGTTCCAGACCCAACTGTGGACATGTCCAGTTCCTCGCAATCTAATTCCGTTTTCCTTTCCCAGTCTCATTTGCTACGATTCCCCCCAAAGCTGGGGGACATAAGCGTGTGTGTATGTATGTGTGTGTGTGTGTGTGTGTGTGTGTGTGTTAGAATGAGCCAGGCTTTTACTTTCTTTTTTTTTGAGACAGGGTCTCCATGTAGCCTTAGTTGACCTGAAATCACTAGGCCGAACTTGAACTCACAGAGTTCTTGCCTCTGCCTCCTGAGTGCTGGGTTTAAAGGAAGACAGGAAGATAGCTGTTTTTTCTTAGATGACTCTTTGTTCCTGGAATGCAGATACCTCTGTATGTGTACTTTAAACACACAGTATTGCTCAGATTCTCCCATTCTCCCAAGGCCAAAGGTTGTTTTTTCCATCTCTCCTGGTTGGTGAGATCCTTAAAGCAGGGATCCCAATATAGGCCTGAGAGTTCCTCCTCTGGAGTTGGCCAGATCTAGGTAGGCTTGCCTGGCTAGGTGACTACAGGCCTTGGACATTTAGTTTCTGTGTATATGTAGGAGGGCAATTCTTAATCTAAGAAACACAACTCGTGCTGATACTTCTGGGCACATGGATGGCACATTGTTTGCTTAGCAAAATTACATTAACATTAACGTCTCAGACCAGAATTTGGACTTTATGAAAGCCCTGGCTGTGAGCTGGTCCTTTGAAGGATTAATAATCAACTTTGGCAGTTTTTTTGTGGCCAAGAATGAGAAATAACACACCTTGTACTTTGCCTTGAAGACCTACCTGTTAGCTGGGCAAACAGAGGGACAAGCTGTCAACAGTTCAGTTTCATTTCTCGCAGCAATAGTTTTTAAGTTGGAGAAGCAGAACTAAAGGTCATTTGCTAAGACATCAGTGACCCCACCCCCACTTTCTGATTCAGTAGGTTTGGGGTGGAGTCTGAGCATTTAGGAGTTTATGTTTCCAACTTCCTCCCAGGTGATGCCAGAGCTGCTGTGCTGACAAGATTCTCTCCTTGACCAAACTTTGGTTAGGCTTTACTGAGCTCCCCTTAAACAGAAGTGACCTTGGGCTTCCACGTCCTTCCATTTAGTCTAGCTTTACCAAGAATCCTGCTAATCCTCCATCCTTGGTATCTGATCACCCTGAATATCTAGACAATAGGGTTCTACCATCCCTCAACTGATGTCTGAGCACTCTGACATGCATTCAGTAAGGCACAAGGCAAATAGGTTTAGCCAGAATGCCCTTTCTCTCTGGTGCTTCCTATTAACAATTTTCTATCCACAATCCCCCTTCTCCAATAAATCTTGTTTCTATTGTATTCAATTGCTCTCCCCCTTTGTAAAACCCTACTGCAGTGGTCCTTACACCTATCACAATGGTCCCTGAAAAAATTTGCCTCACTATTCTGTCAAGAGTCGTGAACATTTATTTTGTCGTTGAGTGGGTATATGTTTGTGAGTGTGACTATGCACAGGTGGTCACAGGACAAGTGGGATATTGGTAGTCACCTTCCATCTTGTTTGAAAATGTCTATTGTTTACCGCTGTGTATGCCAGGCTAGCTGACCCAAGAATGAGCTTCCTATCTCCTCCCTAGGCACTCTCAGATTAGAGGGGATCACTTCCTGGGTGTTACTGGTTTCTGGGGATCCCAACTAGGGTCCTCGTGCGCATATGGCAAGGGCTCTACCCACTGAACTATCTCCTCAGTTCCCCTCGGTTTGTAACTAGGGTCCTTTCAGAGACCAAGAGATGTTAGGGTTCCAGGGTCAATACTTGGCTCACAAAATGTCTTGAATTTGAGTCTTGGCTCCATATCAAACCTACCTAGCTGTGCTTCGTGTATCTCATCTGTGAAATCTGGATATAAATTATTGCATGGCAAAATCTGGCACATACAGCATTCAGTAAAAGTAGGTTAAAGCTTACTATTTATTTTTTTGGAGAAGTGAGACACCAAAGCCTGGGATCTTAGATGGCTAGAGCAAGAATTAAGTCCCTGTTCTGTTCAGCGAGATACACACGGAGCTGAGGGATAAAGAGTCCAGTACTTGGCCTTATATCCTTGCTGACCTAGAACGCGCACCTGGGACTCTCAGGAGCTCCCTGGGAGCGCTCCATGTCCGCTGACTCTGCGCAGGCGTAGACCCGCTATGGCCTCGCTTCAGGCGCATGCGTGCTCGGGTGCACTGGAGTAAACATGGCGGCGGCGATGTGGGCGGCGGCGGCGGCAGGAGCGAGGCTCAGCATTCTGGATCGCAGCCTCTGCACCACGATCCGCCGCCTTTGCAGCCAGCCGGTCTCGGTGAATGAGCGAATCGAGAACAAGCGGCGTTCCGCGCTGCTGGGGGGAGGCCAGCGCCGCATCGACGCGCAGCACAAGCGAGTGAGTCCCGGCGCCCGGCGCGCCCCGCCCCTCCGGCCGCTACCTATCACGGCGCGCCTGGCTCGCGGCGCCCGCGGCCTCCCAGCCAATCCGCGCGGCGCATGGAGAGGCGCGGCGAGAACTTTTCTCCGGAGAACCTGTGGCCCACCTGAGGTTTCATGTGTCGGTGAACCCGGAGTGGCATCTTCTGTGTGCCGGGGACAGTGGGCTGCCCCCGGGATTTGGACCGATCTGATGGGGCTCCAGCTGCTCAGTACTTAGCAGCTATGACCTTTTGGGAAAGTTAGTCATAGGAATCAACTTATCTTAAACAGAAGATAACTATTTCTACGCTGCCCGCTCCCCCCCCCCCCCCCCGGCCCGGGATCTGATTGTCAGAATAAGATGGTGAAGCAACCCTAGGCCCTCAGTAAAAAAGCTTATTTTCCTGGAAGCAGGAAAATCGAAGCATATGGTAGCGGAAGTAACTTGGTCCAATTCGCATTAACCTATGGTGGGGTCTTGTGTGTTAAGGAACTTGTGGGCACCTCTGCCTGCCGAAGTCAGATCAGCCCCTTGAGGGTCTCGGCACGTATTGACTTGCTGGGTAGGAAGCAGGGGGTCTTTCTAGAAACATGCTGGCCACTCTGCTGTTTGGTTGGAGTGAGCAGCTGAGGCACTGACATACACTGCCTGGGTTTTCAGGTGGGAATCGTTGACCTTCCCAGATAAGCGGGGTGGGCCATTTAGCAGCCGAAGAAACTGAGGCTGGAAGAGGCGACCCTAGACTGAATGAAGCCAGACTTGCCCAGTGTGCCTGAGTGAGTTAACAGGAAGGTGCAGGGGCGAAACTCTCCATGTGAAGGGCACTACCCAAGTGTGGGAAAGGTGACTGGGCCAAGAGCTTCCGCCTCCCAGGAAGAGCTTTGGACAGCCCTTTCTTTAAATCTAGAGCAAGTGTTGATTCGGATGTCGTCAGTCATTTCAAAAAGGCCTGAGGATAAATGTCTCTCTTCTAAACTTGGGAATGAACTGTAAATTTGGTTGAAAGGTTTGGTGCCAGGAATATTCTCCCGCACTCCCTTGGAGTCCTGCGTTGGTGAGGGACCATTAACATCTCTTGTCTCTACTCCTAAGTACCTTCCCCTGGGATCTGTCACTGAATTCCTTCCAGGAACAGTACCCGGCCCCTTTCCATGCAAATCCTGAGGCTTTTAGATGTAGCTTCTAGAGCCTCTTTTATGGTTATCAAAGCTAATTTAGTCAGGAGTCTGACTTCCACTCCTTTTAAAAAAGTTTTGGATTATTTCCATAAGATAGATTTGCTAGAAGTGGACCAGAAAGTATGAATACTTTTTTAAAAAATCTATAAATATGTAATACGCATATATGTATGTACACAGGCTTGCCAGATTGCTTTCCCCAAGTTAGTTTCTTGTATACAACAGTATATAGCATTGCCCGTTTGTTTAAAGCAATCACATTGACTTTGGCTACTTTCCCAAGAAGACAAAATAGTCAAGTTGAGTGGTTTTGTTTTGTTATTTGTTTTCTTGGGTCAGTGGGCCTGAGAATTTAACTGGGGTTTGAGGCCTTGGGAGTCTTAAGCAATAGAGGACTCCAGCATCATTCGTAAGAAGCATTTTTTTTTTTTTTTTTTTTTTTTTTGAGACAGAGGACAGGGTCTCACTATCCCCAGCTGGCTTGAAACTTGCTATGTAGACCAGGCTGTTCTTGAACTCACAGAGATCCTCTTAGTTCTTCCTCCCAAGTGCTGGGATTAAAAGCATGTGCTACCATGTCCAGCAAGAAGCATCTTCTCCTTCTTTTTTAAAAAAATATTTTTTGATTTATTTTTTATTTTATGTATGTGGTTTGCCTGCATAGATGCAAGTGCACCCATGTCATGAAATGCTCATGAGGGTCAGAAGAGGGTATCAAATCCCCTGGAACTGAAGTTACAGATGATTGTTAGCTGCCATGTGGTTGCTGGGAACTGAACCCAGGCCTTCTGCAAGAGCAGCCAGTGCTCTTAACCACTGAGCCATCTCTCCAGCCCCAAGAAACATCTTTATTTTTCCTTTTTCACTTTTTGAAATAGGGTCTCTTGTAGTCCTTGAACTTACTGTGTAGCCAAGAGGATGATGAATTTCCCATCCTTCTGCCTCCACCTGAGCCCTGGGATTATGGGCTTTCAGTACCATACCCAGTTTATGTGGTACTGGGGCTCAAACCCAGGCTTCTGAGTATGCTAGACAAGTGCTTCATTAACTGAACTACATCTCAGCCATTTTCTTGACTTAAACAAACAAAAAACCTACTCTGAGTACTGGAGGGATGGCTCAGTGGTTAAGAGTACTGGCTGCTCTTGCAGAAAACCCAGGTTCAGGTCCCAGCATCTACATAGCACCTAACAACCATCCATAACTCCAGTTCCAGGGGATCCTACTGATCTCTGCAGGCACTGCATTACGTGGGTACACTTACATATGTGCAGGCACTATACTCATACATACAAATTAAAACAACTCTCCAAAGTTTAGAAGAAAACCATTTATTTGTGAGTGTCCATGATATATGGCCGCGGGGAGGGGGGGGGGATTCGTGCCACAGTGAGTGTGGGGGCCAGAGGACAACATTGTGGAATTGGTTCTCTCATTCCACCTCTACTTGGGTTCCAGGATGGACCTCAGGTTGTCGGGCTTGCACGAGAAGCCCCTTCACGAACTGAAGCCATCTCTCGGACCCTCAAACTCTTGAGCACCCTCTGTACCTCCCCTTTACTCAGCAGCTCCCAGCTGTGGGGTTCCCTCTGTCAGGTCTGGAGTCTCTAAGCAATTTAGGATACTGGAAAGAAGAGAAAGCCCAGGTGGAGGCGGGAGAACCAGTAGTGCTCGTGGGGTGGAGCCTCAGATTTGGGAGGGCTCGTGCCTGGTTGAGCTGTGCCTCTCTGGGCCTCCCTAGATAGAGCTGTAGATGTCAGATCGGCACTGAGCCCGCCTTGGCTTCCTACCTCCTGCTTCTCTGTTCTTTTTCATGTTTTGGATTTTTGAGACAGAGTCTTGCTATGTAGCCCTGGCTGTCCCATGTAGACCAGACTGAATGCAGAGGTCCATCTGCTTCCTTTCTTCTTTTTTAAAGTTCCAATTTTTGTGTCCACCTTTCCTTTTTTCTGATTTATCTCCCACAATCAGGTGGTTCCTGGAGCATCCTGTCTGCCTCACTTTCTTCACTGAAACAAAGTATGTTAATAAAACCTTGTCTGCCTTGGGCAGGACAGACAGAACAGACAATTCTGCATTGGGGTGAAGAGGGAAAACCTGGGCTCCTGGCCCTCTTGCCAATATTCTTTACCTGCTTGTTAACTTAGTCTGTGAGGATATCATCAGTAGTGAACCTTTTTGTATTGCAGGGAAAGCTAACCGCCAGGGAGCGGATCAGCCTCTTGTTGGACCCGGGCAGCTTTGTGGAGAGTGACATGTTTGTGGAACATAGATGTGCTGATTTTGGGATGGCTGCTGATAAGAATAAGGTATCTGTTCCATCGTGGTTTGAACACTTTCCAACTGTGGCTTGCTGACCTTCCCACCAGAATAGTGAGTCTCTATTGCTTCTATCCCAAGTCCCCTGGAGAAACACTGGTGTGGCCTTCAACCTCTCCTTCACCTTTGTTGGCTGTTTGTAATCTCTGCCGTGTGACTCAGGCCTAGTTTCTCAGGTTGTAGGTTCAGTTCTTTCTTACGCAGAACAGCAAATTTGGAAGGAGGATTTCGAGAGTGAATTTAAATGTGTTCTGAAAACCAGGCACTAGTTTAAATGCAAGCTAGTTGCTGCTTCTGGTATTCCTTAAGTTTATGCTGTGGAGATATTTTTTTATTGTTTTTTTAAACATTTATTTATTTTTTATGTGTATGAGTGTATTGCCTGCATGTATGTAAATGCATCTGTGTTGTGTAGTGCCCTTGGAGGTCAGAAGAGGGTGCCGGATCCCCTTGGAACTGGAGTTATGAGTTATGGACGGTTTTTAGTCATCATGTGGGTCCTGGGAATTGAACCCTGGTCTTCTGCAAGAGCAACCAGTGCTCTTAACCGCTGAGCCATCTTTCTAGCCTCTGTGTTTTTTATTGTTTATTTTTTGAGTTTGTCTGTGTCAAACAGGATGCCTTGGACTATTGATCTGCTTGGTCCCAGCTTTCGGAGGGCTGGGACCACAGGCATGCCCTGCCAGATACATTTGGTGCCTTTGAGATTTTGAAGTCAACAAAGCCAGATTGCTTTTCATGGGTGCATGGAGTTCTTTTGATTCACTTTTGGTCTAGTTTTCTGTACAGATGCTATCTGTGACCAAAGATTTCTAAATTTGGCTGCCTTCATTTGAGTCATTATGGGCAAGCTCTTGACTGAGTTTCCATGCCCCTAACAATTTAGGGGGCAGGGGTGACTTGAAGAAGCTGCCTTTATGTTTTTTTTTTTGTTTGTTTGTTTTTTGAGGATCTCTGTGTAGTCCAGGCTGGGCTTGAACTTGCAGTGGTCTTCCGTTCTTAGCCCTTGCTGGGATGACCGGCATGTACCAGTCAATGGACCACCAAGCCTGACTCTGCTGTGCTTCCTCATACATTCTTCTCAGAGTATGTGGCAGTGGTAGTCCTGTGTGTCTCTCAGTTATTTTGCCCTTAAAAAAATGTGTTTTCTCTTTTGCTTGTGGTACTGGGGACTAAACCTAGGAACTGGTACATGCTAAGCAAGTGATTCCTACAGGGCTGTACCCTCAAAGTTTGATTTTTACAAGGAAGATGAAACCTAAGACTACATTGTCCTTCCCTCTTGTTGCTGAAACAGTAACCCCTGGCAGGCTGTTGCTGAGCCAGGAAGGGGGATGGGACTCCTTCTTGGTCCTTATTCAACTTCCTCAAAATGAACCTTAGGGAATTTAGTGTTTTGTTTGTTTTCCATTAAGGCATGCCAGATTCACTAAAAAGTATTCAGACTTTTTGACCTTTATTTTTCATTTCTTTGATAGTTTCCTGGAGACAGCGTGGTCACTGGACGGGGCCGAATCAATGGAAGATTGGTTTATGTCTTCAGTCAGGTGTGTCATCATTCCAGTAAACTGAGCTTTCCTGCCTGGTTAGAGGCAGGAACAAAATATGTGAAAGAAAACAATTTTGGGGAATGCAGTCTTGCTTACAGTTTGGAACAGATGAAGGATTTGCTTCCCGTTTTATATTTTCATATATAGAGCTGTGCTGTTTTCTTCTTAGGAAGGGAGAGTCCTTAGTTGATTGGAGGAGGATTGCAGGGCAGTAGGCTTGTGGGAAGTTGAGGAACAGGTGAGATTCCTCTAGGCTGTGGGGTGTGTATGTGTGTGTGTATATCTATGTATCCAGATGCAGCTTGGGTGAAGGGGGTTGACTTTCAGAGCTACAGGCCCCTGAACTTTGGGCTTTTATGAAAGTATTCAAACATATTTTGTAAAACTACATCGAGACAGATCCAGTTTGTTCACATTGAGACTTGAGGAGAATCTTGTAGGCAGAATAAAGCACCCTACTCCATGACCAAATCTTTTAAAAATATTTTATTATTATCTTTATTTTATGTGTATAAGTGTATTGCCTGCATGTATGTAAGTGCACCTTTGTCGTACAATGCCCATGGAAGTCAGAAGAGGGTGTCACATCCCCTGGGACTGGAGTTATGCATGGTTGTTAGCCACCATGTTGGTGTTGGGAACCAAACCTGGGTCCTCTGCAAGAGTAGCCAGTGCTCTTAGCTGAACCATCTCTCCAGCTCCCCCTCCCCACCCCAAGTCCAAATCTTAATCTGTAGAAGCTGTAAGAGTGTTACCTGACATGGTAAAGAAGAATTTATGACAGTGTGGCCTGGGTTATCCAGGTGGTCCTAATGTAATCACATGGGTCCCAAGAAGTAGAAGAGGGAGGTCAGCACGGTGCACAATGCGGAGGAACTGACCCTGCTGTGTCTGTCTTTGGAGAAGAGTTCTGTGAGAGAAGGAATGGGAGCAGTCTTTATGAGCAGCTAGAGGTGAAAAGATTGCCCGTAAAGCCTCCTGAGAGGTCCTAGCCCTGTTGACGCTGGTTTTAGTCAGTAGGGCCTGTGGGAGGGTCTTTCTAAACTATAGAACTGTGAGATAATAAACATAGGTTATTTTAAGCCCATACATTTGTTTTATTTTTTTAAATTTATTTTTATGTGTACAGGTGTTTTGTCCGAATATCTGCATATGTGTGTTAGTGTACCCATGTCATGCAGTGCCTTTAAAGCCCAGAAAAGGGTGATGGATCCCCTAGAATTGGAGTTACGGACAGTTGTTAGCTGCCATGTGGGTGCTGGGAACCAAACCTGTGACCTCTGGAAGAACAGCCAGTGCTCTTACCCACCAAGCCCCAAACCCATGCATTTGTGTTAATTTGTTACAGCAGTAGTAGAAACTGACAGTGTTTTGTGTGTTCTTTTGTATCTGATTTTTTTCCCTTCCTGTAATAGGTGGAAATGTATATAGAATCCTAAATGTCAGCTGCTTTTGCAGTCTTAAAATTAAGCAGCTTGTCTAGGAACCTAAGCTGTTTTCTGAATTTAATATTAAAATAGTTTTGCTTGGTTAACTTTAAATTTATTTTGTTTAGACAGTACTTATTTACTGATTACCTTTGAAATGTTCTAAAACTGTATTACAAGTAGGTCTACTAAATGTTGAACTAGGAAGAATCACATTTGCCTTCCTTCAGTTTATAAGGGATGGGCAAAAGCTCTCAAAAAGGAGCGTGGAAATGATAGCTCGAACAAAGAAAGTTACTGTGTTTTCTGGACACAATGTTTAATTACCTAAGCCCTTTGAAGAAATTCAGATTCATGGAGCTGAAGCTTTTGAGTTCCTCCTCAGCCCCTGGAGTGTGTGGGAGTGAGGAGGTGATGAAGTTGATGAGACAAGGCTCTTATTCTGAAGATGTTGTTTCATACGTAGAATGGGCAGAGCAGATGTCTATCGAGTAGATACAGGGTGGGAGAGGTTCCGGGCAAAGGCACAAGGGGAAGACGTTTCCAGGTTTGAGACAGGGATCAGGGGAAATGGGGTATTTGTAAGAGGCTTTGAAGGACACTGAATTTAGGGATAAGCCAGCTTTTTGTTTAATTGCTTGTTTCTGATACAGGGTCTCCTTGTTGCCCCAACTGGCTTGGAACTCGCTGTGTAGACCAGGCTGGTCTCAATCTCACAGAGTTTGTCTTTGCCTCCCAAATGCTGGGATTAAAGGCATGTGCCACCAGCCCTGAGTATAAACCAGATTTTTTGTTATCAGGTCCAGGGTCTAGCACAGGTGGTTTTTCTGGGATGTTCCTGTATTTCTAGATAAGTATCCGTCTTTCCTTGCTTGATGATTGGCTGCTGGCATGTCCTACAGGGAGGGGAGGAGGGAAGAGCCCGCACTGCTCCTCCAGCATTCTCTTGTGTCCGGCCTCACCTTTGCCTTCTTTTAGGCTAGTGTCTGTGAGCCCAGATGTCTCCTTCATTCTTTGCATGGTAGACTCTCCCTGCTCGAGGTGAAGGGCAGGTCCTCCGAGGTCTTCTACGGAGTTACTCTTGTTTCAGCCCCCACATCATCCCTGACTCCCTGGTTCCTGGGTGGGCCCACTCCTTGCTGCCCGCTCTGCCTGTGTGGGCTTTCCTTTCCTCCTGCAGTCAGGCGGTATCCCTGTGCTTTTAGTTCTGCTCAACTGTGGGGTTTTCATTGCCCTGTAGTGTGACTGTAACCCAGGAATGAGAGGACTCTGGTTCCCTTTCATCTTCTGTCAGAAGCCACAGATACTTCCTGGAAAATGGAAGTGTAGGGTTCATCCTGTAAGTTATTGCCTTAGAACTCTGAGTCACTTTTGTAGAGCAAAGACTAAGTCCTTTGCTCTTGATCTTACATGAAATCCCTTTAACATATTTTATTCACTATTCTGTGCAATAATCCATGACTTAAGAGTTTTTCCAACTTCGGAAATGTTGTTAAAAATGTTTTGAGCTTTTTATTTCTCCCTACTGGGTCTTCATCTCTGGCCAGTCGTATTTTATTCGTTGGTTTAATTGTTTTTCTTTTCAGGATTTTACAGTTTTTGGAGGCAGTCTGTCTGGAGCACATGCCCAAAAGATCTGCAAAGTAAGTGTTTAATGTTGAAATAAACCAAATATTTTCTATCAGTTCTGTGGTACAAGTTGGGTGTTTTGGGGGGTGTAATGAATTGAACTGGGTAAGAAGTGAAACAGATTTGTGCAAGATGTGGTATCAGAGTGGATTCTTACATACTGCTTGCAATATATATATATTTTAATTTTATGTGTATGAGTGTTATGCTTGCTTGTACATAAGTGCACCTGTGTTGTGAAGTGCCCTTGGAGGACAAAAGAGGGTGTCAGATCCTCTGGAACTGGAGTTAGGGACCATTGTTAGCCCCATGTGGGTTCTGGGATTTGAACCTGGGTCTTCTGCAGTAGGAAACTGCTCTTAACTGCTGAACCATCTCACTAGACCCACTTCTAATATTTTTGTGCTGTATCCTTGACCCTCAAGAGGCTTATACCTCCCCTCCCCTCCCCTGTCCTCCCCTCACAGTCCCTCCTTCCCTCCTTACCCACCTCTCTGCCTCTATCACTCTTGTTCTTTTGAGACAGGATCTCACTGTGTGGCCCAGACTTCACTCACACTCATGGAGATCTGCCTCTTCCTGCCCCCATGGCCCCTCCCCTCAGTGCTGGGATTAAAGGCGTATGCTACCGTCCCTACCCTCACCTCCTCCTCCTTTCTTTCTAAAATTTGTTTTTATTTTTTTTGTATGTGTGTATCTCTTTGTGGGTCTGTGTGCAGGTGCTTGCATAGACCAAAGGGGTTAGATCCCTTGGAGCTGGACTTAGAGGCCCTTGTGACCTGCCTGATGTGAGTGCTGAGAACTGAACCTGGGTCCTCCACAAGAACAGTACTCTTGCTAAACCGCTGAGCCATCTCTTCACCTCTTTTTCTTTTTGCGACAGCCTTGCTTTGTAGCCTACACTAGCTTAGAACTGCTGGTGCCTCTGCCTTAGCCTGCCAAGTGCTAGAATTACATATGTGTGCAACTACTCTTGGAACTCATTTTTTTTTTCACACATAAAATAACATTTAAGTATAAAGGATTGAGGGCTGGAGAGATGGCTAAGTGGGTAAGAGCATCTGAGAAAACAAAGAGAAATCTGAGCTCAAATCCCCAGCACTCATAAAAAACAGGCGTGGACACATGTGCCTATAATCCCAGTGTTGGGGGACAAAGGCAGGTGGATCCTAGGACCTTGATGGCTGGCCAATCTGGCCTACACAGTGAGAGCTTCTTGTTCAGTGAGAGACACCATATTAAAAAATTAAGTTGAGGGACTGGAGAGATGACTCAGCACTTAAGAACACTGGCTCTTCTTTCAGAAGACCCAGGTTCGATTCCCAGAACCCAAATGGTGGCTAACAATCTTGTCTGTAACTCCAGTTCCAGGAGATCTGATGCCCTTTTCTGTCCTCTGAGGGCACTGCCCCACATGGGTGCACTTATGTACATGTAGGCATAACACTCATACACATTAAATAAAAATAAAATAAAAAAATAAAATCAATCTTAAAAAAAAAAGGTTGAACATGATGGAGGAAGACCCCTGACATCCTCCTGGCCTCCGCCTGTGAGGCTTGAAAGTGTTTGAAAGCGTATTTATAGGCCAGGTGTGGTGATGCACATCTTTAATCCCAGCACTCTGGAGGCAGAAGCAGGCAGATCACTGTAAGTTCAAGGCTAGCCTGGTTTAGAAAATGAGTCCCTGCCAGCAAGTGCTACATAGTGAGACTGTGCTTCAAAAAACCAAAACCAAACAAAAAATGTAAAACATGCACTTATTAATGAATTAAATAACGGGATTTAGTAGTGAATCTAATAACTGGTATAATTCAGAGCAGGCATGACTGAAAATACAGCTTGGTCACTTTTTTATTTTGGCTTATTTATTTACATTTTATGGGTGTGAGTGTGCTGCCTGCATGTATGTAGCTGTACCATGTGTGTACAGTGCCTGAGGAGTATTAGATTCCTCTGGAACTGGAGTTACAGACATTTGCTAATTGCCATGTGGGTGCTGGGGAGCTGAGTCAGTGCTCTTAACATCTGAGCCATCTCTCCATCCCCCAGATCTTGGCCACTTTAATGTAATGGATATTATCTGGTTTCTATTAATGGCAAAGGTATTGGTTATTTCTAATGCTACTGAGGTTTGTCGCCTATGTTCATAAATGATGGAAATGCTAAGGATCAGCTAGAGTTACCTAGGTAAAAGCGTGAGTTCTTTCCAATCCAAGTTCATAGACTTGGGTATCTGTTCACAGCCACGTTTGAGATTCTGAAGACCCTAAGTAAAGAATTTCAGGTCTAGGTGCAAGTCCAGGTGCTAAAATGTAAAGAGCAGTGCAAATATTGCATGGCATAATTTTAAAAACACTCTAGAGGACTGTGGTTATGCTCTGTGGTGGAATGCTTGCCTCAAGTGTAAAGCCTAGAATTCAACTCCTAGTACTGCCAAAGACAGAACACATAGACAGAACTCCAACCAAACAACAACAAATCCACCAAATCAGAACCCCCCTAGATTGAGGTGCTCTGAGGAATAGTACAAGCATAGTTCATGTCTGGAGAATTTTGGAAGTAAAGAGTGAACTGACATTAGGAGCCAGGCAGTGTTTCCCTGGTAAGGCAGGGCCTGGATTCTGATGTGCCTGTCATGCATTACTCCTGAGACCTTGGATCAGTCATCTTTAAACGCTCTTGCTCCTCCTTCTTACTGCATCTGTTATAATGGTCAGTGCTGTAGTAGAAGTAACGTGCTTTGTAAACTGTCTAGGGCTGCAGGGATGCTGCACATTTTGCTGTCATATGACCCAAGAGAAAAATTGTCACAGTAGAAGTAGAAGCAGGCCTGGGCCTAGCCTCTGGTTAATAGATGGGTCTGCCTGTACTTTCACAAAAATGCTAACTTGGCCATTCTGTCAGCCATCAGTTCTTTCATAGGAGTATCTGGTAATAAAATTGACCACTGAAAGTAATCATAGGCTGAGCCTGTGGCCCTGGAAGTGGTTGAGCAGTCTTATCATGTGTTTATGGCAAA
The DNA here is from genome assembly GCA_035773235.1 of Eospalax fontanierii. Taxonomy (NCBI): domain Eukaryota; kingdom Metazoa; phylum Chordata; class Mammalia; order Rodentia; family Spalacidae; genus Eospalax; species Eospalax fontanierii. Next base: position 116,914,562 of record CM069526.1, read on the forward strand.
ATGCTGTGGGTCTTGGGTGTATTTGGGGCTTTTTTCAGCCTGTTAAATACCTGGTCCTTTCTCTTCTTTGAAGGTATTCTGGCATTATGGGAATTGAGATCAGCCTTACTGCCTCCTGTTTGGAAAAGTACAGTGAAAATATTTTCCAGAAAATACTGTGCTATTTTATTTTATTTTGAGATAGGGTGTGACTGTGTAACCCTGGGTAGCCTAGAACTCACAGAAATCCGCTGGCCTCTGCCTCCCAAATTCTAGGATTAAAGGCGAACACCATCATACCCTGTTATTTTGTTTTTGAAAGCTGTGTGTGTGGGTGCATGTGTCTGTGTCAGAAGACAACTTTGAGCAGTTGGTTCTCTCCTGGGTCTTTCCTTCCATAGTACGTTCTGAGGTTTAAACTGGGATCTCATCAAGTTTGGGTGGTGTTTTTATAACCCACCTGTACAGGGAGGAAACTTTTGGGCTCCCCTCTTTGGCCATTTGACTTTTGAAAGAGTTACCTCAAGGAATTAGAATTTCCCTGGGAATCTCCTGCTGTGAAAGGAAATGGCTGGCGTCCTGGTGTGGGGAGGTAGGGGGCGGCCTGAAGAGGAACTTGTCTCCTGGAGAAAGATTTACTACTTGTCAGAGGATCGTGCAGGAGATACTGACCTTGGAGAGAGACTTGAGGTGAGGCCATGCTGGGCTGCTTAGTTTTGTGTGTACAACTGGCTTTCTGTCTAAGTCCTGGCTCAGGTCAGGACCCTGAGGACTGAGTTGGGAGTTGCTGGTTCTCCTTGTTCCTCTTCCCAGTATAGCCACAGTGAATAAATCTCTTTTTCTGCTTTTTACTATTAATTTGGATTCTTTAATTGGCTTATTGAGAACAGATGTTGGGAGAGCAGGAGCGACCTCTCAGTAGTTAAGAGTACTTGATGCTCTTGCAAAGGACCCAGGTTCAGTTCCCAGCACTCACATGGTGGCCAGCAACAGCCTGTAACTCCATTTCCAGGAAGTCTATCGCCTTCTTCTGTTCTCTTTGGGCATTGCATTCATGGGTGCACTTACATACTTGTAGGTAAAAAACACTCATATACAATAAACAATGAAAAAGCAATAAAAATAACATACATACATCAAGAGAGAGAAAGAGAAAGAAAGAAACACAGGTGGCTGAAGCTAAATCTAGCTTGTTGGGGCACACACTGTGACACTGGCCCCAAAGTCTGGTAACACATTCACCCACTGACCCATCACCAAGGTGTTCAGTTAGTACTGTTCTTAGTAACCAGAGCAAATGGCTCACAGAATTTTTTCTTCCCTTTTAGATCATGGACCAGGCCTTAACAGTGGGGGCTCCAGTGATTGGGCTGAATGACTCTGGAGGTGCCCGCATCCAGGAAGGGGTGGAGTCCTTGGCTGGCTATGCGGACATCTTCCTGGTGAGAAACTTCTTTGTCATTGTCCTCTACCCCGTAGGGTCTGTGCTGTGTCGCTGGGGCTGGGAAGAGGGGTGGAGGAGAGGCCAGAGGGGTGGGGAGGCAGCTCTTTTTTCTTGATAAAGGACCACTTGTGGAGCAAACAATTAGTTCAAGGTCATTCATGAGGGAAAAGTACTTAGAAATATTTTTTCTCCTTTTTTTATCTGAGACAGGGTCTCCCTGCTAGCCCCAGCTGACCCGGAACTAGCTATGTAGACCAGACTGCTTCTGCGTCTGGAATGCTGAGATTAAAAACCTGTGCCAGCACACTTGGCTTTGGCTTTGTCTAAAAAAAAAAAAGAGAGAGAGAGAGTAAGGAATGTTAAAATGAACTGATTTGCCGGAACCAGGAATTTTCTTTAAAGTACGGTGTTCTTTTTATTTTTCAGTTAAAATCAGGATCCTTATGCAGAGTTTAAACAGTAGTATAAAGAAGAAGGAAATCACTCTAAATTCCATCTTCAGACACTTGCCTCACGTCATTTCAGTTATGGGTGTTGTTGCAATTGTTTATTGTGAGAGACACAGTAAGAGAGTAGGATGGGAGGAGATACCACCAGACAGAAACATACAGCGGGGGTCAGGAGATGTTTCCAGTCAGTCCTGGGTATTCCCATCTCCTGTGCCTTCAGGATTGTAAGCACTGTCCCTGTCACTGCCCTTGCGTAAGATACTCTATAAATTGTAAGAGTACTTATATTACTTTTGAAACCCTCCACTTTTTGCATGTCCTAAGCACTGAAGTCGGGAGAAAGAGCATCCCCTAGAGAGTTCTTAGACCTGTTTGTAAAAGAATATAAGAATGAACCCAAACTTTAACACAGTTTTATTAGAATTTGAGGGAAAATCCTCAGGGCAGGCAAGCTGGCATCCTGGCAGCTGCCTTGAGGAGAACGAAGGGAGAAGGAACAAAGCCAAGAACCCTTGCATGTTTAGAGCCTGCGTGGAGGTCACATGCGTGGCCCACAGACTGGTGGCCGCAGGGCAGCGTGAAGGACGCTTTAGAGAAAAAGTGAAGAGATACGAGGCAGCCTGAAGCATTAAAGAAGCATGTCTACAAAAGGGACAGGATGCAGAAGTACTGCACTGGGGGTGGGATTCTGGGCAGGAAAGTTCCCCATCCCATTAACACCCTAGGTGTTCTGAGCACCTATTTAGCATGATTTCAGGTGAACCCACCTTCCTAGGGGTGGTCTTATGACCAGGTGATTGGCCAGTGAAACTGGAAGTGTGGGTCTTTCAGCAGATAGACTAGAGATTTTATAGTCTTGACCCATTCATCTTACAGGGCTATTTGCTACTTTAACAACATGCTGGTAATCTTTATACTTGAGTTTCCACCCGACCACTGGGAGAGCACTAGCCCCACAGTGGTTTCGTCTGAACAGTTGAAGCCTGGAAGGTCTGCTTTGGCTCCTGGTTTGAATCATTGTTCTGTTCTACAGAAAGAAAGAGGCCCTCAGAGAAGTGGCAGAAAACCCATATTTTAGAGCCTGACTGGGTTTTAGACTATCATTGATGTATCATTGCTACTTTGGGCTCCTGGAGTTGGGCAGTTTGTTGTTCTTCTTTCAAGAGAGAGGCCTAAGTGACTTTAAGATGTGTGGTGCTGAATTAAGTATTCACAGCTGCTGCTTGTCATAGTGACTGTTCCTCTCCTTCCCGTCTTTCCATTAGTTTCTGGTAACTTTTCATTTGGTATCATTTCGGAGTCATGGAAAAGTTGCAGCAGGAGCACTGCGCCGTGTCCTCTGGCCGGTGGCCAGTTGTTTGCCCCTCTGCTCTATCCCTCCGTCCTATGCAGATAGACATATTTGCATGTTTCTTTTTTGAAGCATTTAAGGGCGTATTGGTGATGTTGGGGCTGTTTTTAACTCCAAGTGCTTTATTGGGCATTTCTGGAGATCATTAATCAGAATACAATAAAGGAAATTTGACATCAATTTGTTATTATCCATAGCCCTTTCCACTAGCTTGCATTCCTCCGTCCCTCCCTCCGTCCGTCCCTCTCTCCCTCCTGTTTCTGACTAGGTTCTAATACAGTTGCCTTAACTTAAGTTTCCTTTAATTTGCATCAGTCCTGTAATCTTTGTCCTTCATGACCTTGGCATTTTTTAAAAGATATATTTTTATGAGTATGTGTGTTTTGCATGTACGTATGTTTTCCAGGTGCTCATGGAACTGGAGTCACAGACTGTTGTGGGTGCTGGGAATGGAACCCAGTCCTCTGGAAGAGCAGCAGGTGCTCCTAACTGCGAGCCATCTCTGCAGCTCCGACCTTGGCATTTTAATTAGTTAAATTAATTAATTAATTAATTTTGAGACAGTGTCTCCCTGTAGCACCAGTTGGCCAGGCACTCACTATGTAGACCAGGCTGTCTTGGATCTCACAGAGGTCTGCCTCACTCAGGCTACCTCCTGAGTGCTGGGGCTAGAGGCCTGTGCCACCATGCCCGGCTGCTTCATGTCTCAAGATCTGTATTGCTTCATAAGTTTAGAGACTGTTATTTGTATATATTTTTAATGTTTTTTTCTTGATTTTTATTTTATTTTTGACTATATAACTTAAACTTACATACACACAGAGCAAATGAATGTGTGGGTGTGAGTGGTGGGGACTGAGGGTGGGTTGGGAGGGGCTGGTGCTAGCGAGATGACTCAGTGGTTAAGAGCACTTGCAGAGGACCCAGGTTGGTTCCCAGTATCCATGTCCTGAAGCTCACAACTGCCTGTTTGTCTAGCTCCAGGGAATCTGATACCTCTGAGCTTTGAGGACACCTGTACTCACTTGGACACACTTATACAGACAATTAAAAATAAAAATCTTTAAGCCAGGTTTGGTGGCATGTCTTTAGTCCTAGCACTTGGGAGGCAGAGGCAGGTGGAGCTCTGTGAGATGGAGGCCAGCCTGGTCTACAAAATGAGTTCCAGGCCAGTCAGGGCTGTATAGTGAGATCCTGTCTCCACCCCTCCCCAAAGAAAAATCCTGTTACAGGGTCTTGGATGACTTATCTCATTTTGTGTTTAGCTTTTTTTTTTTTTTTTTTTCTTTTCTAAATTTTCTCTTGGAGTCTGGGTCTTGGAATATAACTCGGATTGATCTTGGACTATGTAGCCCGGGCTGGCCATGAAGTTGAACTGGTAGCAATCTTCCTGCCTCTACTTCTCAAGTGCTGAGTTTACAGGCATGAGCCACCATGCCTGACTGTTCATTAATGTTTGTTGTTGTTGCTGTTGTTAATAAACACTTTGTTCATAGGTAGTTCATTTCCAGAGCTTTGAATACTAGTGTCTGGCAGTTTTGTCTGGTCTTATTATTTTTGAGGATATTTTCCGATCTCTTTGTCCAACCATAGCTGGAAAACCACACACTTATTTTTGCGGAGTAGAGATGGCTTTTTTGTGCCGTGTTTAACTGTATCCCATGGTTTATAGAGACGGGGCTTGGAACCAAGGCAGTCTGAAGAGGTACCTGCTGATGGGGACTCAGGAAGGGAAAGGGGGACAAGGTGAAGAGTGGTTGGGCTCTATCACCTGGTGTGGGTCTTGGGGTCCTTGTGCTCTGCTTCTTCTAGGGGTGGTTTGAGGCTTATCTCGTGATAACACCTTTGTCCTCATAAAGCCCTTTTACAGCCCCTTCCCTCGTCTTGTCTGAGGATGAGTAGATAATGGAGGACTCCAATAAAGTGGCACCTGCCATGTCATTTTCTGCCCCCCTCCTCTCTGGGGGCCCTTGTGGAAGGTATGGAGGGCCTCAGCTGGAGGTCAGGACTAAAGGCAGGGTAAACCATAGCTTTGCAGCTTCTCCCTGACCATGCTACACTGCACCTAAAGCTCAGTTGAAGCAGAGTCAAGAGCCCTGGGACCCTGGAGGTCAGGTTCTGGTGGATGCTTTGGGGAATTACAATCAAGGCTGGGGAGAGAAGATCTTTGACCCAGATAGTAACATGCTAACCACCTCCTCAGGGGGAGAAATTATACACAGCACTTTGGAAGAATTTTCCTGATAAGGTCTTTTGCCTCCTGAAAAGAGTTTCTGTGGAAGCAAAGGACACTGTAGGTTTTGCTGTTGGCTGTGTCTCCCTGCAGATAATGCTTGAGTGCTTCGGTAACCAGATGCCTTTGCCTTTCTCTCTCGGCAGAGGAACGTCATGGCATCCGGAGTCATCCCTCAGATTTCTCTGATCATGGGCCCGTGTGCTGGAGGGGCTGTCTACTCCCCAGCGCTCACAGACTTCACGTTCATGGTGAAGGTAAGAAAGCCGGGCTCCTAGCTGCAGTGAGAATAATTCCTGACCTAGATCTAGGTTATCTGAGTTCTCCTGGCTGCTTAGTGGAGGGCTGATAAGGTCTTAGTGGAGGGAAAGTTTGGCAGAAACCTACAGAGTATGGGTTCAGAGGCAGAGGGTGATTGTGTGCTGCACTGAAGGGTCACTCTGCTTGTTGATCTGAATTGCAAATGGCTGTCTCATAATCAGAGGGTCCTGGCCTCTGCCCAGACTGTGACTGTTTACTTTTACTCACAAGGGTTCCCGAGGGAGGTTTTATTATGATCTGTTTTGTTGGGAAGTTGCTTCTGATGTTCTGTATTTATTTCTTGAACTATTTTCTGCTTTACTATTTCTTTTTGTAATGATAATAGGTAAATTTGATATCCAGCTTCATTTTGAGATCTGTTTGTCTTTATTACATTACCTGGTGTAAATGAAATATAATTTAAATGAAATTGAACTTATATGTTGGGAACTACCTTTAATCTGATAGTTAAGAGGAAAATGCTGTTTTTTTTGTTTTGTTTTGTTTTTTTAAAAAGAGCAATAAATCCCATGACAGAAAGGATGAGGGGAAAAGTCATGATGGTCGCTCACTGTGAGAAAGTTCTAGGAGTGTGACTGGGAGACACTTGGTTGTCAAGGGCCATTTGATGGTTGGAATTCAAAAGTTTCAAAAGTTCAGACTGGAGAGATGGTTCAACAGTTAGGAACACTGACTACTCTTGCAGAGGACCTGGGTTTGATTCCCAGCACCCACATGACAGCTAACAACTCTCTGTAACTCCAGTTCCAGGGAATCTGACACCCTTTTCTGACCTCTGCAGGCATTGTACAACATAGATGCACTTACATACACATAGGCAATATACTCATACACATAAAATTAAAAAAACAGATACAATATTTTTTAAAAAGTTCCCAAAGTACTTACTCCCTGACCCAACTGTTCTGTCTAGTGACAGATTGAAAGCAGCATAATTGGGGCTGGGATGTAGCTCAGTTGGTAGAGTGCTTGTCTAGCATGCTCAAAGCCCTGGGTTCAATCCCCAGCGCTGCATGCATGGGGTGTGGTGGCACATGTGTGCAATCCGGGCACTCACGGGAAGTGGAGGCAGGATGATTGAAGTTTTAAGGGTATCCTTGACTGCCTTGTGAGTATCCTTGGCTGCCAGCCTAGGATCCATGAGAAACCATTTCAGTAACAAAGACAAAGAATCTGCAAGAAAGCAACAGAAATGCCCAACCCTAGGGGTGAATTTTACAGATTAAGATAACTGGTCACCTTTGACAGTAATACAGAGCAGATTAGCATGCCCCTGGGCAAGGATGGTACACAAATTTTAAAGCATTCTGTATTAAAAAAAATAATAAGGAGCTCAAGAGAAGGGTTAGTGGGTTAAGAGCACTTGCTACTTGCGTAGTAGAACCTGAGCTTGCATCTCTGGCATCCATGTAAGTTCTGTGCATGCCTGTGAATCTAGCACTGGGTGGTGGGGAGACAGGAGGATTGCTGGGACTTGATGCCCAGGCAGTCTAGCCAGTGAAAGGTGAGTGATAGGTTCAGTGAGACCTTCTCAAGGGATAAGGCGAAGAATGATAGAGCAGGATGCTCCTGACACGTGTGCACACACCCAAATGCAGATAGATGAAGACAAGCAAATTGCAAGGTCTTAGACAAAGTAGAATCTCCTGCGCGGCACCCACTAAATCCATGCATACACCTGTCTGGAGCTATTCAAGCTCTCTCCTCCCTCCTGCCATTGTGAATGGATCTGAACCAGTTCCTCCTGCCCGGACCATCCTTTTCCCTCCCTAGCAGCACGTGGCTGCACACAGCTCTCCACACATCCTCACTAGCCCTAGGCTGTCCTTTCTCTCTCCTCTCCTACCTTTAGTCTCTGCTGTGGTACCTGACCCTCCCCTCAGGAACTGCCTATCAGGGTTTCCGTGGGAACAAATGGAGAGCCTTCTCCTTGCTCGCCTGACCTCGGGCTAGTGCATGGGTTCTGTTGTCCTCTTTCCTTAATACATCAATTTACCTGTCCCACTAGTCCACTAAACCTGATTTTCTGAGGTTTTCACCGACTTGTGTCACTGCACATGCCTCCTAATGCCCCTCTTCCCCAGCCTTTCAGCGGCATTCAGGCCTCTTGGCTCTCATTATGCCTCCGGTACTTCAGATCATTGCTGTGGCCATACCTGCTTGGTTTCTGTCGGCAGGACGTGGCCCTCTCTGTCCTAGATGCTGGAGTTCATTCTAAACTGCTTTTCCTTCTCATTCTGCTTCTTCTTTTTTTTTTTTTTTTTTAAATTTAAGTCCAAGGAAATTCCATCTTCTAAGCACAAAACCTTAGTTGTATCCTCTGTAGCTAATGAAAGCTTATCCATCCTAATTTTTCTTAAGATTTATTTTTTTTTTTTATGTGTATGAGTGTTTTGCCTGCATGTATGTATGTACAAACCTGCAGATGCCAGAAGAAGGTGTCAGATCTTCTGGAACTGAATAGAACTCTGTGTGTGTGTGTGTGTGTGTGTGTGTGTGTGTGTGTGTGTATGTGTGTGTGTGTGTTTTATATGCGTATGTGTTTGTGTGTGCACATATGGCATGTGTATGTTGAGGCCAGAGGTCAGCATCAGGTATATTCCTTGATTGCTTCTATACCTTATTTATTTTATTTTGTTTTCTTTTTTTTTTTTGAGACAGGGTCTCCTGGAGCCCCAGCTGGCCTGGAACCCGCTATGTAGAAATTTTAGCCCTTAGGCGCCAACATTTTTTAAAGTTATCATAACTAGAAAGAATTTTTAACTTGTGGACAAAAAGACCATGAGGCAGAACAGAATTGAGTAGTAGACCTAAATATGTTGGACATTTATTTATCTAAAACTTTTATATGAAGTTTGTGTGTATGAGTGTTTTGCTTGCATGTATGTAAGTGCAGCATGTGCATGCTATTCCTGCAGGGGTCAGAAGAGGGTGTCAGATCCCTCTGGAGTTTGGGATGGGTGTTAACTGCCATGTGGGCACTGGGAACTGAAGCAGGCTCCTTTGAGGCACTGCTAAGCCAGTGCCCTTATTCTGAGCCATCTCTCCAGTCCCATGGACATTTATTTTATGATGAAGATTCAGTTTTAGGGTCTGGGGTGATGGTTCAGTTGGTTAAGTCCTTGCAGTGCAAACGTTAGAACCTGAGTTTGGATACACAGCACTTATAGAAAGCTGGGCATGATGGTGAGCTTCAGTATCCCAGTGCTGAGATGATGGAAGCAGGAGGATCCTCCTGGGGCTTGCTGGCTAATGAGTCTAGCCAAATTGGCAAGCTCCAGGTCAGTGAGAAACCCTGCCTCAAAAAATAATGTAGGGCTAGCCATGGTGGTACATGCCTTTAAAAAACACTTGGGAAGCAGAGCTAGGCAGATCCCTGTGATTTTAAGGCCTGTTAGGGTTACATAGTGAAACCCTCTCTCAAAAATAAAATAGCCTGTCATGGTGGTGCATCCCTTTAATTCTAACACTAGGGAGGCAGAGGCAGGCAGATCTCTGAGATTGAGGCCAGCCTGGTATACATAGCAAGTTCCAGGTTAGCTGGGGTTGTAGGGAGACTTTTCTCAAAAACAACAAAATAAAACCCAAAGCAGTAAGGCGGAGAAGCAATTGAGGAATACACCTGATGATGACCTCCGGCCTCTACACACACATGCCCATCTGTGTACTCACAAACACATACACATATAGCACACGCACATACAGAGTTCTGTTCAGGGTCACTGATGATCTTGGTTACTCGTACGGAAGGCATCAAGATCCCTGCACCTTAGATTCAGGAGCATCACTCAGCATTTGGTCACGGCCAGGGCACCACGCTCCAGGTTCTCGTCTTCTGTCCCTGCCTCATTCCTGTGGTGGTTTTATTTGGTCTCCTGACTTCAGCGGCTGGTTCGTACGCTGGCGTTTCCAGCTGTGTCTCTCCGGCGTGCATTCACTGGCATACCTGCCTTTCCATTGGACTTGGGTGAATGCCTCACGCTGTCACTCTTCCCTTCCCCAGTCTGCTTTTCTCTAGCCTTCCTCATTTCATATGGAAGCCCGGCCCTCCAGTTACTCAAGTCACATGTTGACAAGCCCTTGACGAAGCTTTTCCCTTGCATCGTACCTCAGAGAATCCTATTGCCTTTACTCAGGGATATGACCCATAGAAACCATACTCAGCTTGCTTCTTAGTAGTACTTCCATTTTGATTCAAGCATGTCATTTCCCATCTGGATTATTGCAGAACTCTGGCTGCCTTGAACGAAAGGAGTGTCAGTCAAACAGCCCATTAGACCACCCTCATGTGCATACTGGCTCTTTGAACCCTCCATAGATGCCTTGAGCAAAGTGCACCATGAGCAGCTCCTGAAGGCACAGCCTCAACCAAGACTGTTCCAAATAGTTTGTAGCAGACTTTTGCTATTATGTTGAATACCGGACGACTCAGAAACATTTCTAGCTAAGCCATAAGGAGAGTACTTTCCCTGGTGGCCTAACAGTGGGATTTCTGTGACTGATGCTAAAGAAACAGTGCTATGATTGATGCAAATGCGTGTCCTCTTGTTTACAAGCAGGCTGCTGAGCTCACTTGGTGATTTGCCTGGGAGACACCCTCCTGTGTTGCCTACCTTGATGCTGTAACATAAGGTCCAGTAAAAGGCTCAAGTAGTTGTCCTTGCCTTCTTTTAGTAGTGTGGGGTGATCTGGAGACACGAAGAAAGAATCTTGCAATGCTGCAAGAGCAGCAAGATGTGCAGGTGCTTGACCGCTGCAGAAAGGGAAGCTGAGGGGCTGGAGAGATGGCCGAGTGGTGAAGAGCACGTGCCCTGCCAGAGTTCCTGAGTTCAGTTCCCAGCACCCATGTAGGGTGGCTGGCTCACAACCATCTGGAACGCCAGGTCCAGGGAATACAGCGCCCTCTTCTTGCCCCAGTGGGACTTGCACGTGCATGGTATATACTCACAAAGACATACACACCTAGACATAAATAAAAATAAAAATCTTGAAAAGACAAAAGACAGACGAACAATTTGAGAGCGTGGTCAGGTTAAAAGCAAGGAGGATGAGAGCTGAGGCTGCAGAAGTGTAGAAGGGTGTAAAGAGCCAGTAAACAGGCTTTGCTGACTGAAAGAGTTCTGAACTCAGGGCCAAGGGTCTGATACCTGAGGCCATGAGCTGTGACACTGGCTGTTGTCAGAGGCTGAGGAATCCCAATACCTAGGTCTAGCGTGAAGCTGCAACACCAACTGTTGTCAAAGGCTAAGCTTAGAATCCCAACTTCCTAGGCCTACACAAGAGCTGAAAGTTTGTAGAGCTGAGTCCTGTTGCCTGGGGCCTACATACAAGGTACCACCTGCTTCTGCCTTCTGTTTGCTGAAGCTTGTTACTGTCCAGTGCTGAGAGATACAGAAGCTGCAGACCAGCACTTTAAGGGCTTCTCCTTGCCTACCATACTTCTATCTGGGGAGAGCAAAAGGACCCCAGCCAGCTGACTGGTGACATAATCACCCTTGTCCCAGATCATTTGACTGTACATGTAATTTTTATTTCTGGGTTGTCTATTCTCCCTCACTGGTATATACTGTTCTGATTACTATCAAGATACAATCAATTTTGAAATCAGGAAGTGTGGGACCTTCAACTTTGTTATTGGTCAAGACCGTTTGACTGTATGGAGGTCTGTGAAATTTCATATCAGTTTTAGATGGGTTTTCTATTTTTTCCTAACAACTTGGGGCATAGGTTAGGGATACACTGAATCTGCACACTGCTTTAGTCAGTGTCAACAACTTAATATTTAGGTTAAGTTTTGCTGCTGGTTGTGGTGGCTCATTCCTTTAATCTCAGAATTCAGGAGGCTGAGGCAGGAGGATTGCTGCAAGTTCAAGACCAGCCTAGCCTACATGGTAAGTACTGGGTCAGCCCTGTCTTTATATATTAGAAAGAAAAGCTTGTTAATTTTGTAGTTTTGCTGATCTTTTCAAAGGACTGGTTCTCAATCCTTTTTTTTTTTTTTCCTATTTCCTTTCTTCAGATAGCTTTAGGGCTGCTTTTCTTCTTTCTTCTTCCAGTTCCAGGTGTGAGGGTGTTTTCAGCGTGATAATAGGGTGTTCCCCCTCTTGACACTGCCTTCACTGCATCCTACGAAGCTGATATGCTTTTATTTTCATTTGTCTGAAGACGGTTTCTGGTTTCCCTTGTGATTTCTTCTCCGACTGATATTTAATGTTCACATATTGCGAAGTTTCTGGCTTTCCTCTATGTGTTCAGTTTCATTCCATCATGATTGACTTCAGTCTTTGAAAGCCTGTTAAGTCATGTATGTGATCAAACAGATGATGTACTTAGTCTAACGCTTTTGTTTGCTCCATCTGTCTGTATTATGGGTTGCTCATCCCATCCGTGCCCTACCTAGGATTGTCTTCTTTAGAACAGGGTCCATTTGGGGCTCACATACGATGTTTGGGTGTCACAGCCCCTAGGTGTCCTTTATCCTAGAAGTTAGACTGTCTTGGCCATGATGGATTTGTTTGTTTGTTTTTCTTTTTCCTTCACTGTTGGGATTGAACTCAAGGCCTTGTGCGTACTAGACAGATGCTGTGCCCCTGGGCTATGACCCCAGTCCTGATACTGCCATTTTTGAAGGTTTTAAGATAAGTTACTTTGTTTATCTGATGCTTCCTTGGGATTAGATTCACCATAGGGATCCCTAGTCTGTCCTCAGGCTCCTTTGGACACAGACTGTGTCCATTTGCCGCTTATATTCTTCAACGAGATGCCACTGTGTGTGCCCCAGGACTGGCTCATTTACCCTTGTGACACTAATTTGATAGCTAATTTGAGGTCTGTCTGGTATCTCTACTGTGGAGATAATGTTCTTCCCTCTGTCACTTATTTAAACTCTGTGGAGAGATGCTTTGGGATTGTGCAGATCTATTCTGCATCACTTTTTAAAAAACTTGTTTTAGCTCCCATTGATGTTTCTTAGGGAAACCAATTCATATCTTGATGGTTGACATGTAGCCTGGCCATCCTAGTATGCTTGAAGCCCTGGATTCCATCCCTAGCACTACGTGAACTGGACATGGTGATGCAGACCCTTTATCCCAGCACTTGGGAGGTGGAGGCAGGAAGACCAGAAATTCCAGATTTGTTCAGGGAGATGGATGGCTCAGCAAGTGAAAGTGCTGGTGTGAAAGCCTGACCACCTAAGTTTGACCTCTGGAAGGAAAGAAACGACTCCTGAAAGAAAGTTGTCCTCTGACCTCTACACATGACACATGTATACCCTCCTCTCTCTCTCTCTCTCTCTCTCTCTCTCTCTCTCTCTCTCTCTCTCTCTCTCTCTGTCTCTATCTCTTTCCATACACACACAAATTTAAAAATACCTTTGAAAAAGGAGTTCAAAGCCAAGCTTGGTGGTGCATACCTTTAATCTCAGCACTTCAGAGGCAGAGGCAGACTGATCCTGTGAGATGGAGGCCAGCCTAGTCTACATAGGGAGTTCCAGGCCAGCTGGGGCTACAGAAAGATCCTGTCTCAAAAAGAAAAAAAAAATAAATTGAGCTAGGTATGGTGGCACATGCCTTTAATCCAGCACTTGGGAGGCAGAAGTTGACAGATCTCTGTGAATTTGAGGCCAGCCTGGTCTCCATAGGGAATACACAGCCAGGACTAAATAGTGAGACCCCTGTTTCCAAAAAAAAGTTGTTCAAACTGGCCACACAGTTTGAGGGCATCCTGGGCTACATTTGCCCTGTCTTCAAAACTAAATACAACTTTTATGCTTTGATGTTTAAAAAATGATCCAGCTCTATTACCTACCTCCTGTTAGCATTTTACTCTGAGTCCTACTTTCTGGATTAAAATCACATCCATTATTGATATGAATTAACAGATTACTGTTTTGCTCAATGTTTTATAATTTACTGTTATAATTTATTTTTGTAGCCTAGGCTGGACTCAAACTTACAGTCCTGATTCTGCTTCCCAAAGTGCTTAGATACAAGTGTGTGCTGCCTATTTTGGCTGGTTTTACTTATTTTGATGCTTCAATTGTCCTCAACCAGGCCAGTGGGAACCCCTTCAGACTGCTCATATGTCCTTTTGATAGAACCGAGGTCAAACATGTGTCCTTTATAAGGTAATATGTTTTAGTTCTTGAACTTTTCTTTACCATGAGGTGAAGAAGAGAATTTCCATGTCATAACATCTTCACTGATTTTTACATATGATTTAAGCGGGGACCCTTTTCCTAGCTTGCCTTCAGTATAAAGATCTATTTGATCCACATCCTCGTATGGATTTATCCCTCCTGCCGATGTCATGGATCAGGTGATGGATACTGGTGTGTTTGCCTGTGCTGCAGTGACTCAGTCACCATGACTTCATGGTGAATGCTGATGTGGTAGGTCAGCATGCCCCTGTTAACTCTTATTCTTCTTGAAGTGGGCCACTGTTGCCTAGGCTAGTGTTCCCTCTGCTTCCCGGAAAGAGGTTGTGGAGAATTGTTATAATTTCACCCTTAGATGTTTGGTTGGATTCCGGTACATGCATCTGGACCTAGTGCTTTCTATATTCTAGAACCCCCGGGTCAAGCGGTTCTTCTACTACCACAACTGGTTTTATACTTTTCTTTTTAGCAGCTTATTGAGATATGAGATAAAAGGCATACACTTAAATTGTACAGTTTGATATTTTCATACAACCTTAAGATAGTTACCACATAGGTTGGGCACGGTGTCCCCAGCAATAGTAGGTCTTACCATCAAGTTCTGATGGCAGTCAAGAACAGTGGTAATAGGCTGTGGTGTTCTGGGAGTCTCTGGGATACCTCTGAGCAACAACTCTAGGAATTACCTCACACCTGGCACTAGGCTTTTTATTTGGCAGTGTATGGCTTCTAGGAGGAGCATTATGCCTTAAACTTTTTACATGAAGTGTACGTATTTAGGAATCATAAAATAGTGGGTTTACGTGTGGCTTTTTCAAATGTTTTTAGTGTTAGTTGCCCCTAACTCCCTCTTTCTCTGCCCTACTTAACTTCTTCCTTTTTAATGTTTATATTTTCTTGGCTTATTGTATGAACTAGCATGTCTGAAATGATGGTGAATGTTGTGTTGAGGGAATGCTCTCACCTAGGTCCTGATCCTAGCTCCACAGCTTTTAGCCTTGTTTAGAATGCCCGCCTTCCCCTCTGAAGTTGACCTTATCTGCCTCTGAGACTGCTACTAACCTTATCAGTCAATCACACCCAGATTGACCACTCCTGGAACTCAGGGGAAGCTGTTTGAGATAGCCTGTCCTGCTTGAGCAACTGGCTCCAGGAGAACAAGACCCCTGCGGCTGTGTCTGTTTCCTTGTACCATGTACCCGTATGATCTCTAACTCCCCCATTCACAATGTTTGCTTTCATCCGGAGGGAAGGCTGCTGTCACTCACTACGCTTCAGTAAACGCAGTCTTACTCTGCTGAAGGTTTGGCACTGAAGGTCTGTTTTCGAGACTCCACTTTCCCTCCCGCTTTGTAAATTCTAGTCAAAGACTCACCATTGACTATTGTATTATCTGTATATTTTTTTGTAGGTATTCTTTATGGATTTGAAGTCTTTCCTGTTCCTAGTTTCCTGGGAGTGTTTATCATGAATAAATATTGGCTTTTGTCAGGTGCCTTTTGTGCATTTATTTAAATGATCATGTGATTTTTTGCGGCTTTTAATGTGCTAGATTTCATTAATTGCTCTTTAGCTATTGAACTAGCTGTGCATACCAATAAATCCGACTTGATTGCAGTGTATAATTAATTGTTTCCATTGTTGGATTTTATTTATTAATGTTTTATTGGAGATTTTTACACTTGTAGTCAGGAAGATATTGCTTGATAATTTTATTTGTGATCTTTATTTGGTTTTAGATTAGGGTTGTGCTGGCCTCATGGAATGAGGCAATGTTCCCTCTGCTTTCCCTGAAAGAGGTAGAGAATTATTATAATGTCACCCTTAGAGGTTTGATTGGATTCTCCAGTACATGCATCTGGACCTGGTGCTTTCTCTCTTGGAAGGTTACCAATCACTCAGCTTCTTTAATAGATACAAGTCTATTCAGATTGTTTTTTATTACCCTCAGGTAAATATTGGCAGATTATCTTTTTAGGGATTGGCGCATTTAATCTAGGTCATCAGATCGCAACTCCTCGTTGCCTGCCTCCCTTTCTCCCTCTCTCCTTCCCTCTGTTCTTTCCTCTCTCTCCTTTCTTTCCTGTCTGAAACTGACACAGTCAAGGACCTGCGCATGCTAAGGTCAACAAAAAAAAAACACCCCCAAAACCCCAAAACCCAGGGTCTCCCTGTAGTCTCCGCTGGCCTGGAACTCACTCACTCTGCAGGCCAGGTTGTCCTTGGGAGGGCTGGGATTAAAGGCATGCACTTGGCTTTGTTGTTGTGGTGTTTTTTTGTTTTTTTTGTTTGTTTGTTTGTTTTTTCTTGAGACAGAGTCTTAGCACATAGCTCTGGCTAGCCTGGAACTGGACCAGACTGGCTTCAAACTCACAGAGGTACTTTTTCTGATTTCTAAGGTGGAATCTTTGGCAATTAATTTTCAGATCTGTCAGTTTTTTTTTTTTTTTTTGTAACAGGTTCATTGATGGTGCAGATTTCCTTCTAATCACAGATTTTATTAATTTGCACAAATGTTGTTATTGTGACTTCATTTTTAATTCATTAGTATTTCAGTGTATTAATTTCTCTAGAGATTTAACTCTTGTATTTAGGAGTATGTTAATTTTCAGTATTTGAGGATACTCCATCTGTTTCTACTTGTAGTTTAATTCTGTTACGGTCTGAGACACAACATTATATGAGTTTTGTTGCTAATTTAACATTTTTTGTTGTTGTTTTTACCTTTATGTACCTATTTGTGTGTGTACAAGTGCACGCACACATGTGCAAGCCAGAGGACAACCTGCGGGAGTATGTTCTCTCTTTGCACCATGTGGGGCCTATGGACTGAACTCATGTCTTTAGGCTCTGTGGTAGGCTCCTTTATGTACCAAGCCATCTCACTGGTTCTCATTTTGTTTTTTGTTTTTTGTGTGTTTGGAATTAAAGCCAGGCTTCATTCATTCAAGGCAGGTGCTCTACCCTTGAGCTACACACAACCGTATTTTTTTTTTTGAGACAGGGCCTCCCTGTAGCCCCTGCTGGCCTGGAACTTGCTGTGTAGACCAGGCTGGAAACTCACAGAGATCTGCTTGTCTCTGTCTCCCTAGGGCTAAGATTAAAGGTGTGCACCACCATGCCCAGCCAAACCCCAAATTTTAAATTTTAATTAAAAATTTTTTGGCCCAGAATGTGGTCTAAGAGAATGTTCCATAGAATATTGGGAAAGATTTGTACTCTGGGACTGGAGAGATTGCTTAACGGTTAAGAGCACTGGCTGCTATTGTAAAGGACCCAGGTTAGGTTCCCAGCACCATTATGGCAGCTACCAGTCTTCCCTAGCTCTAATTCCAGGGGATCAGATGCCCACTTCTGGCCTCCTAGGGTACTGTATGCACATGGTGCACCAACATACATGTAAGCAAAACATTCATACACATAAAAATAAATAGATCAAAAAGTTAGAAAAAAGATTTGTATTCTGCTGTCATTGGTGAGGTGGTCATTAAGTGTCCATCCATCATATCTAGTTGATTTATTATGTTACTGTGTTTGACTGTCCTTACTGATTTTTAAAAGCCATTCGTTTGTTTGAGGGAGGATCTCAGTATGTAACCCAGGCTGGCCTGATACTCTGTGTCACAAAGCTGACTTTGAATTCATAATCTTCTTGCTCCAGGCTCCCAAGTGCTAGAATTAGCCTGTGTATACCACCACAGCCAACTAAACTTTAATAACAGCATTGTTTAATAAGAAAGCACATATTTCACAAAATAGTTAAAGCTGGAAGTCAAAGCTATGATGAACTCTTTGTGTTAATCTAGTCTCAATGGATTTTTTTTTTTTACATATGCAGCTAAAAATTGCAGAGAATTCTTTTGAAGTATTAAATGCTACAGTTTTTTTGAGCATGAAGTTCCTATACAAGATCCGTCCTAAAATGGGGTCATACTCCCAGAGCTGCTTCACAGTCCAATAAGTACTGATCTAACCTCAGTCTGCCCCAAACTCAAAGCATACAATTGTTCTAAGTAAAAACACCGTTCTTGGTTCTAATAAATGGGCATAAATACATGGAACATATAGAAAGTTCCTTTTTTGCAAAATAGACATTTTAGGAAAAAATATGTGACTGCAGCTGAAGCCCTCCCTATAATCAGGTAATTTTACTTGCCATTTTAGAATTTCAAATGCACCTGAAGAAATGGATGGTACTCTGCCAAGTTTTCCAGATGTTTTGAAGCTTGTAAAATAGACTTCTAGGGGACTTCCGGACAGAGGCCGGACCAGCAATGCATTGGAAAGTAAATCCTAGTCTAGAAAGAAGATCGTGTGGCCCAGCAGTACTTCTTTGAGAGAACATGTAGTTAATCTCATGTATTCCAGAAATTATTGGTGGTATCAAACTCAGAGTCATTTTCCATGATGGATATTTTCTGGTAGGAACTTGTGATCTAAGAGTCTTTGCCACAGACTTGGAGTTCTCAGGCCTCTGTCTCCTGTTCTTGTTTCATCGTTTATTAATAAGTAGGAATTACTTTGGGTCTGTTCTTGGTTCGGTGCCCTGGGCAGCTTGGTGTGGTCTTTGAAGCACTCTGTACTCTTGGGCAGCAGTTCAGGCTCTGCTTCCCTCTGCCTGTGGTTGTGCCTCCCCCTCATAAAGCCTTCGCTCCCCCAGCTGCTGCCTCCAGCTTACAGGATCCATTCCTTCTCTGTTGGTTCTGCTGGCACCAGGACAGAACTCAGAATTATCCTGCTGGGCTGTCAGCGCCATGACTGGTCCAGTCTCTTCACATTCTTGCCTTACTCTTGTCCAGTTGCTTCTCTCTTGTTAACTGAGTTGTTTCCCTGGAATGTCCTTTGCTGCAGAAACTGAAGTGTGCCCTTCCCAGACCGTTCTCTTCTTTCCTGTAAGAGCTGTGCTTGAAGGTCAGCTCCTGGGCGTACCTGGAACCTAATTCTCATCCCTTTTATCATCCTACATTCTTTAAAAAAATATTGTGGTTATTTTTATTCCATGTGTATGTGTCTCACCTGCATGTGCTTGAAGGTCAGCTCCTGGGCGTACCTGGAACCTAATTCTCATCCCTTTTATCATCCTACATTCTTTAAAAAAATATTGTGGTTATTTTTATTCCATGTGTATGTGTCTCACCTGCATGTATGTAAGTGCATCTGTGTCATGCAGTGCCCTTGGGGGTCAGAGGAGGGCATCTGATTCCCTGGAACTGGAGTTATGGATAGTTGTTAGCCACCGTGTGGGTGCTGGGATTTGAACCCAGGTCTTCTGCAAGAACAGCCACTGCTTTTAACTGCTGAGCCATCTCTTACCCCACATTCTTGCGAACATCCATACTGCTCCTCAGAGGTATCTTTGTCAGCTACTCTTTTTCCCCATCCCACAATTAGTCAGTTGGTTTTCAGCCTTTGCAGTAACTTCCCCTCCGTAACCGCCTGCTGCCCTTCCTACCAGATTCTAGCTGCTTCTTTGTGCTTGCTCAGTTGGTTTGACCTTGTTCTCTCACATTCTTAGCCTGTGTGACTTGAAACATTTCCTTAGGACACTACAAGACCATGGAGAGGAGCTTCCAGGGCTCTTAGCAAACATGCGCCCTGAATCCAAGGGTTCGCTAAGGCAACTTTGGAATTTGCTGTGACTGCTGCGGAGCCAGCGCTAGTGGGGGACCCCTTCACACGCAGGCGCAGCATCCAGGGGAGTCTTCACAGTTTCTCTGGTGGTTAAGGGGCCTCTGCTCTACTCAGCTAGCCCAGAGTCCTGGCTGGGGCAACCCTGAGAGATTTAAATTCTGCTGCTGCCAAATGAGATTTAGCAGAAGCTTGTCCCTGTCCTTCGTGGGTGCGTAGTAAGGTGCATCCTCCTTCCTGGTTTTCGAGGTAGAGAACTGTGCCCTTGGCATCCCATCTTGCTTGTTGTTCCCAGGTTTTACCCTCTTCCTGACTGACTAGTCTCTCCCTTCCCAGTGCCAGCATTTCTCAGCCACCATCCCTCACTGCCCCAGCCTCTTCTGGCTTTTTGTTTTTATCAATGCAAAAGCACAACTTGCAGCTCAGAGGGGATAAGAGACAGTTTATTCTGCAGCCAAATATGAGTGACCATGGCCCTGGAACACAGATTTAGGTTAGCCTAAATTCCAGGTTCTGTTGTGGAAGCAGTTTCATAAAGTTTTTATAGTAACAACAACAAAAAATTATAAATCAAGATACTTCAGATACACTGGAAATATTAAGTAGGCAGTTATAACAAAGGAGAAATCTCAGCTATAGGTTTTACACACTATCTGATGACACTCAACTCAGCCTGTTGGTTGGTGGGAGCTAGGCTTTAAGTTAATACATTCCAAAAGGTTTTTGTCCTTAGACACAGGATGTTAACTCAGAAACAAAGGTGGGCAAGGAGTGGCTCCTTAGGGGGCTAAAGACCGCCCAAGGTAAACTGTAATTAGGTCCTGACCTTGCAACATTCCAAACTCTTCACAGTCACTGGTTAACTGAATGAAATGGGGTGGGGGCAATGAAGACCACCGACCAAGACAACTCCATGGGGGACAGCAGTTTGTGGGGGATCAAACCACTAGGCTGCCTCCTGGGATCAGAGAAGGTGACCAGACCAGCGTCAGAAGTCGGGCGGTTTACAGGCAATTAGGGGGTTGGATAACTTTCCTTGACATATGCAGGCTGGGGTGGTTTAGCCTGTGATTGGTTAAGCAGAGGGACTTGCTTGGTCTAAGCCTGGACCTGCAATTTTAGAATATTGGGAGCTGCATTGCCATTTTAGGAGTCTGCCTGGAACTTAACACTAACGAGTTTATCAGCCTTTGCAGAAAGTTCAATTTCAAGATGCAGTTTTTCTGGGAACTTTCAATTACAGTTTAGGGCTAAAGGAATCTGTACCATGGGCCCCTGCCTTCCACCAGGGAGTCTCTCAAGGTGTCTCTATGGTATGCTATGTTGGGTAGAGCTGGGGAAAAAGTGACACTCCACTTGATCCAGCCGCAAGCTTGTGGTCAATTTTGATTCCTTGTGTGTCTGTCTGATGTGCTGGGAACAGGGATGTCTGGGAAGCCACCTTTGTAGGGTGACCTACTCAGCACGTGGTCAGGCTGCTGAGACGTTGCCTTTTGGTGTTCAGAAGGCCAGGGAGAAAGATAGCCAGGCCTCTGGGAACTTGGAGAGTTCTGGTGCACAGCTTACAGGGACTTGCTCTCAGCGTGGATTCCTTCCCACGGAAGCCTCGGATGCTAGCTTAGGTCAGTTACCGCTGTCTTCTGCATCTTGCAGTGTATGCTTGATACAAGTGACAGTTGTTCTGAAATTGTCTTGCTAGCTTTCCAAAGGCTGGGGCTCATGAGTAGCCCCATGGCCAGAGTAAGCCACAGTATTTCTTGTGGTCTACCACTGGGGGCTGGGGAGTCAGAACAAGGATGAAGTTGACAAGGTTCCCAGTTATTATAATAATGAGTTGATATTTTAGAGACAGAGATAGAACAAAAACTCATACCTGAATGCACAAAGAGTAGAGAATTTGTCGTGCCATAATACCAACACGAACAACCTAAGGGAAGGAGGATTCATTTTGGCTTGGGGGTTCAGTCCATTCTGGTGGTGGGAGCTGCCCGAGGAAACAGCAGCTGAAAGAAGGCAGAGGAAACAGTGGGGGAAGAAGAGAAAGCTGTGAAAGAATGCCTGGGATCGTCTTCACTGACTGCTGTACTGGCTCGGTCTTGTGATGGAGGAGTGGATCTGTGCTGTGATGGAGGGAAGGATCTGTCTTATGTTGGAGAGATGGGTCTATCTTGTGATAGAGGGGTGGATTTCTTTTGTGATGGAGTGATGGTGAGATTCTCTGTTTACCTAACATCATGAGGGTCCTCTGATGCTGGATACTTGTGAAGGTTCTGTATGCTTTCCTGGAATTTCCCCTTTATCATTATGGAATGTTCATCTTGATCCCTGATAGTTTTCTTTGGTTTAGAGTCTGTTTTGACTGAAATTAATACATCTACTCTTCCTTTTGATAATCATTAGTATGGGAAATCTTTCTCCACGGCTTTACCTTTTTTGATTTTTTTGAGACAAATGGGGTCTCACTATGTCTCCCTGGGTGGCTTAGAACTGCCTTTTAGACTAGTCAGGCCTTGAACTCCCAGAGACCAGTCTGCTTCTATCTCCTGAGTGCTGAGATTAAAGGCATACTCACCATGCCTGGCTTCACACCTTTACTTTTAATTTATATGTGTCTTTGTATTTTAAGTGAGATTTTTGTAGACAGCATATATAATTTGTTCTTGTTTCTGCCATTTTTTTTAAAGACAGCTTCTTGCTATGTGGCCAAGCTGGTCTCAAACTCATAATCCTTTGGCTTTGGCCTTTCTAAAACTGGGATTACAGCCATGTATCACTGTGTTACTGGTGGTCAGGTTCTGGACTGGGTGTTTCAGGTTTTTGGCTTCATATTCAAGAATGAAATAAAGCTCACACAGATTTGCAAAAGTAGCAAGGCAACTTTATTCAAAACAAAGCAATAGTACAGGCCAGAAATACACTTGTAGGATTGACAGCCAGCCATGTGAGTGAATGCACTCAGGGGCCCTAATAATTGTTTGGGATTTTCTTTATGGGGTTCAAGAGAAAGAGGTTGGTTGCTAAGGGGTGTAGTTTGAGTGGTTCTCTATTTTGATTGACAGATTAAGTTACATACATAACATTTTTTTACTGTGCATGTCCCTTCCCATAATGCATCTGATTTTAATCATGTGCATACCCAATTATGCATAAGCATAGCATGATAAATAAGGACTTTTTGTAGTTGGGCCATCTTTGGTCCCAGCACTTAGGAGGCAGAGGCAGGTGGGTCTCTGAGATTGAGGCTAGCCTGGACTACCTGGCGAGTTACAGGTCAGCTAAAATTACAGGGAGACCCTATTTCAAAACAATGACAACCACCTAAGTAGGGTCTCCTCCATGAATGTTAACTTTGAGAACACATTTACCTTATTGTACATGTGCTCAAAATAAGCCTAGACTGGACTGACCCACTCCTCCCTTGTCCCCAGATACGTTGGAAGTATGCATGAACGGAAACTGTCCAAATTTGATCGTTATTCGGGAGGAGAAGCTTATGCATTGTTTGGAGGGGGTTGTACATGGGCTTGATGCAGGCGGTGGGTCCCAGGTTGCTACGTATATTGTTCAGAGAGGTATGGCTAGTCCATGCAGGAAAAGGGTCTTGGGCTGCCGAGTGCATTATGAGAAGAGGGGGGTGTGCAGAGCTCACGCCAAGTGGAGTCCCTGGATACTCAGCTGTTCCCTAGGCTGGCCTGCCTCATCTGTGCAGGGCAAGTCTTGTTTCTTCATCTCTGGCAGTCTGTCTCTTATTTGATATGTTTGCACCATTGAGCCCCAGGTGATTATTATATAGCTGTATCAATTCCACTATATTTGCTTCATGTGGTGGTGCATACCTTTAGTCCCAGCTCTCAGAAAGCAAAGACAGACATCTGTGAGTTCAAAGCTAGCCTGGTCTCCAGGCTAGCCAGGGGTATATAAAATAAATAAATAAATAAATAACCCACCACCACAACAAAAACACACCACTAACCAAAACCCCAAACCAGTGGGACTGGAGAGATGGCTCAGAGGTTAAGAGCACTGGTTGCTTTTGCAGAGGACCTGGGTTCTGATTCCAACACCCACTAACAACCATCCCTAACTCTAGTTCCAGGGAATTTGATGCCGTCTCTGACCTCCAAGGGCATTGCACTACATGAGTGCACTTACATACATGCAGGCAGAACATACATAAAAAATAAATTCTTAAAACCAAAATCCAAATACCTCTGTATTTAATACTTTCTTTTAAAAATATTTTATTTTTAATTATTCATGTGTGAATGTATTTGTGTGAGTGCAGGTGCCAGGTCACCTGAGCTGGAGTTACAGTTGTAAGCTGTCCAATGTAGGTGCTGAGAACCAAACTTGGGTCCTCTGCAGGTGCATTAGTGTTCTTAATTGCTGAGCCTTCTCTTGAGTCTATGGAATAAAACTTTAAAAAATCATTGAGGTCCCAGTTACTGGGCCCTTCTGGAGTTTTTATCTCTGTCTACACTGAGCCTCCAGTAATGTGGCAGTTGTAGATGAGGTTTCCTGACATTCACTCTGATTCCTGGGGAGATTTGTACTCCTGGGTTTCCATTCTGGCAGGTTTCACTCCTCAGCGTGCCTGTCAGCATCTGCTTTTGAAATGGTGTGTCCTATTAGCTCAGCTCTGTGGTGGAGCTTAAAGGAGTTGCTGGCCTTTCAGTTTGTTCAACTTCTTAATTGCTAGATGGGGAAACCTTGTTGGTCCTGTGTGTTAGTCAGCTCTTTCGTCAACTGAGACAAGTACCTGAGAGACCTTAAGTGAAAAAGGAGTTATTTTGACTCATTATTTCACAGGTTTCAGTGCATTGTGGTGGGGAGGGAGCGGGAGGGAGCGGTAGGGTGGAGCCCTCAGCTTAGGACGTCCTGTAAATAGAGAATGTCTGTCATGGCGGATTTGGCTCTTGCCCTTTCATTCTGCCTGGGTTCTCAGCCTATGGAGATGGTGCAGCCCGCTCTCAAGGTGAGCCTTCCTTCCTTAGTTCCTCTGTTCTGGAAATACTCTTAGGATTCATCCAGAAGTGTACTTTATTAGACTCCCAGGTGCTTCTCAATCCAATAAGCTGTTAAGTTTAACCATCAGCCAAACATATCTTCTTAACCACAATATTCCAGCCCCCACCCCCCAAAGCTCATGGCCATTTATAATACAAAGTGATTTAGTTCATTCCAGGAATCACCAAACTCTTAATGGCTCCAACCTTGTTAAAATGTCTAAGTCCCAAAGTCTCCTCTGAGACTCAAGGCAGTCAGTGAACTCCTGTACAAATGACAGATCCTCCCAGAACCCCAAGTATATATTTCTAATATGTAATGATACAGGTAGACTCCACCATTCCAAAAGGGAAGAGCACTGGCCTAAGAGAAGCGGAACCAAAGCAAGACAAAGCCCAGCAGGGGAAACATTAAGTCCTGTAGCGCTATGCCTGGCATTGAGGGCATATGGCGGCATATGCAAACTCCCGGGGGCGTGGGCAGCCCTGCCTTGATGGCCCTGCTGATTCTAGCCCACATGGCTTTATCCATTGACTGCAGCATTCCTTGGCAAATGTTTCACATTCCTAGCCTCTCTAACATCCTAGGGTCTCCATTGTATTTTCAGTTTTACCGTCACAGTTTCATGCATGCCCTCTCAGAGGCTGCCTGCAGGGATCCTGACCCTGCCACGCATTGCCTAGCCTCCCAGGCCTTCCTCTAAAATCTGGTCGGAAGCCCTCACTACCTGGTAACTTTTGCATTCTGCATGCCCGCAACATCAGCATCCTGTGGACCACGCCAGTGTCTTACGCCAACTTGAGCAGTAGCTGGGCCGCGGGGACCTCAGCTGCAGTTGCTGCTGGTGCTGTCCCTGGGCAGGGCTTCCTCTCGGTTGCTCCTCTGCAGGCCCCTCACAGACACACTCCAAAGTTGTGCTCGTGTTAGGGGCTTCTCAGTCCAGCCGAGTTGACAATGTGCAGCGTCTCTAGCTCTTTACATTTTGGACTGATTGTCCCCCCCACTTTTTTTTTTTTCTATTTTAAACTGTTACTGATAATGCTCCTACAAAAATCCTTTTTTTTTTCCCTTAATTGAAAGACCTTTCTAGCTAGACCTTTCTAGCATTATTCTAAACAAGGGAACCGCAAAATAAAATACTGCTCCAGTACACATGGTACCCTAAAGACTAATTTCAACAGCATATAAAAAAAGCTAACAACTATCCATTAGAAAAGTGGGCCAAGAGCATGAGAAGTTTCACAGAGGTGATTATAGTAAGAGATTTATTATAGCATTGTTTATCATACTAGAAACTTGAGTGGTCAGTTAAATTATACTAAACTGTGACAGTTAATTATGGACAATGTTCTCTTGTATACTTATTGAATGCTCTCCAAGCTGTAATGGATTTGGCTTTAAAAAATAAAGCATATATGCAGCGTACATGGGACACTGTTACAAAGAGAATCTTTGGACTAAAAAAGAACTGTTTGTGTTAAAAAATGTTTGTATTAGGAAATGTGAAGGACAGCATATATAATGTTCCTGTACACATGAGTGTCTGTAAAACACATGAGAAAGTGACAACGATTGTTATTGGGGGGGGGGCAGACACTTCACCCCTCCCCAGTTTATTTTAAAATGTTTTATCATAAATTAGAAACTACAGATTAGAGCCAGGTGTAGTGTTGCATGCCTGTGTTCTTAGTACTTGGGAGCCTGAGGTAGGAGGGTTAGGAGTTCGAGGGCTGGCCGGGCTGTGTGACCATCCCTCTGTCTCTGTCTCCTGTCTCCCTTTCATAATACCAGTGTCCTGATTATCAGGTTAAAATTTCTTTTTGATTTTTTTTTTTTTAATGTGTATGAGTATATATTGCCTGCATGTATGTAAGTGTACCTGTGTTGTGCAGTGTCTGGAGGTCAGAAGAGACTGTAGAATTCCTCTGGAACTGGAGTTACAGACAGTTGTTAACTGCCATATGGGTGCTGGGAATTGAACTCAGGTCTTCTGTAAGAGCAGCCGGTACTCTTAACCACTGAGCCGTCTCCCTAGCCCCTTCTTTTTATTTTATGTGTATGAGTATTTTGCCTACATGTATGTAAATGCACCACAGGCATGCAGTGTCCATGGAGGCCAGAAGAGGGCGTCAGTTCCCCTGGAACTGGAGTTTATGGGCAATTGTTAGCCACCATGTGGGTGCTGGGAATAGAACCCAGGTCCTCTCCAAGAGAAGATAGTGCAAGAAACTGCTGAACCATTTCTCTAGCCCCTGATTACCAGGTTTTAAGGAATAGCTTTGTATAAAATGGTTTGTTGCTTACCATCTTGGTGCCCCAGTTTCTTCTTGTAAATGGGAAGTGACAGTAATTTTTAAGGTTTTAATGACAGAATCCTGTGAGGTGCTAAGCACATGGTGTGGGAGCGCTGAGTCAGGGCCACATTGTGATCTGGGTTAGTCATGCTGTAGTGTGATCCTGGGTTGACCACACTGCAGGTAACTTGCTGAGACAGAAGCTGCAACAGAGATTTCTCTTTAGAGCTGTGTGGCATGGGAGGGAGTCCTCAGTCTGTGGGATCCCAGCCTCCTTCTGCCTCTAGGTCTCTGTCATCTTCTCTGCATTGGAGGTCTTGACTGGGTGAACTCTGAGCAGCCCTGGTGAGCTGAGATTGACTGCTGTGAAAATCTGCTTTCAGGACACCTCCTACCTGTTTATCACTGGCCCTGACGTTGTAAAGTCTGTCACCAATGAGGATGTCACTCAGGAGCAGCTGGGTGGTGCCAAAACCCATACCACCATGTCAGGTGAGAGGCTGAGCTAGGCCTTCCTGCCCTTAAAAGGTGAGAAGACGACACCAGCAAGGAGAATGCGGAATGTTTTAAAAATACAACTTCCTTAGGAAGACTATAATTTAGCCCAAAGATAAGCAGTAAGATAGATTTAGTGTCTGAAGTCTCTTCAGTGGTAGGTGCTGGGGATGAAGCCCTGGGCCTTATGTGTGCTAGGCTAGCTCTTCTCCACTGAGCTATCCCTACTCCCTGATTTTTTTGTTTGTTTTCTAGCTCATTCTTCCTCTCTTCCCCTCCCCTCTTAGCCACAGAGCCATCTCTCTGGGCCCCTTGATACTGTTTAAAGTGAACTTCAAGCTCATTTACTGGGTGGTGGTCATAGCAGGTATGATTAGATATGTGTACCTGAACTGTCAAAGAAATGGTATCTTGTGGGTTTTCCTTTGCTTTGGCTTTGAGACAGAGTTCTTTAGAAAGGCCTAGAGAGAATGAACACTGCCCTGATATTAGTGAAGCCATCTTGCTTTTGGAGTAATGCTTGCAAGTGCCTATATTTTTTGGGGAAAACCCAACTGTGGGAAGAGTGCCTGGCACACAGCGAGCAGTGTAGCTAGAGGAGATAAGATGAATGTCTCCTGAAGGACTGGGAAGCCACAGGGGCTAGGTGGTTGTTAAAACCTCATCTTGTGCTCCCTAAAGCGTTATGTCCTTATTGACTGGCGTTTCCTTCTTATTGCTTGTGAGATGGAGATGTGTCTTATTAATGGTCTTAGATTTGATACATTGCTCTAAATTTTTAATTAGTTTTTAAATTAACATGTAGATTAATGTGTTTGTGCTATTTTCTTTAATTTTTAAAAATGTATTTTATGTGTATGAGTATTTTGCATACATGTATTCTAGTGTACCCATACATGCATTACCTACAAAGGCCAGAAGAGGGCATCAGATCCTATATTAGTTTGCTTTCTTTTGCTTTGACAGAAACACTGGCCAAGGGAACTTATAAAAGAGTTTATTTAGCTTATGGTTCCAAAGGGACAAGAGTCCATAATGGCAGGGAGGTATGGCAGAAGAGGTTGCTATAGGAGATTCAGCAGCTAAGCATTCACATCCTCAAGCAGGCACAGGAAGCAGAGTGCAACTGGAGATCTCTCTAAACCCATCCCCAGTGTCAAGCTTCCTCCAGCATGGCCACACCTTTGAAGACTTCCCTAAACAGCACCACCAACTAGGGACAAAATGTCCAAACACTTAAGAGCCTATGGGGAACATTCTCATTCAAACCACCACATTCTGCTTCTTGGCCCTGATAAACTCATGACCTTATGAAATGCAGAATGCATTTAGTTCAACCTTAGAAGTCCCCATCATCTTTACCGTCTCAGTACTATTCAAAAGCTCATCCAAGGTCTCTTCTGGGACTCAGAGCAAGCTCTTAACTCTAACCCCTGAAAAATCAAAAGACAAATTACATGCTCCGAACATGCAATAGAACCAAATACACATTTCCATTCCAAAATGGAGGAATAGAGGCACAGTGAGGAAATACTGAACCAAAACAAGCTGGAAAACCAGCAGGGCAATCACCAAATCCAGTCGCTGTGTGTCTTCACTTAGGGGACTTCACTTCCAAGGGACTAGGATGGCTCAACTTTTCCAGCTTTGCCTCATGCAGCATACGTCTCTGTCTCGGGCCAGCACCACTCCCAGCATGCAGCTGTCCTTGGCAGATGTCTCATAGCTCTGGCATCACAAATGTCTTCTTGTCTCCACTGTCAACCAAGCTTCACCTTCACAGCTTCATGAGGTGGACTATCAGGACTTATTAGCCTATCAGGGCCTTCCTTATGAGGGAGGCCGCTGCCTGTCCTCAGTGGCTCTCTGAAACCACATAGGAAGAACCAATGGCCCGTTCATTCTTGCATTTTTCATGCCTCTAAAACCAGCATTGGGTGAATGACACTGCCAAATTTGACTGTAAGTTTGGAATGGACCCAGTCTACTCATCCACATTCATAGCTTTTCTCTTCAGCGGTTTTCTAGTAGAAAACCTTTGCAGCCTTTTCTAGAAATTGGAGGCTTAGTGGGGTGTGTCGTGCCCTGGAGGTACTCTCTCCACTGTTTAAGTGCAAATCTCTAAGTCTTTCCTCAATCACTTTAGTCTCCTAATCAATGGGATCCTCACCTTCAGCACGTAACTTGGCTCCAACATTAATCTCCCGAGTGCTCTTTTCAGTCCAAACTGTATATTCTGCATTTTTTTCTGCTCCTTTGTTCTTTTTCACTGGATCTGCATAACACTCAGCATTAATAGCCACGCCATCATTTGTATGTTAGGCTGCCTTGAAATGTCCTCCACCAAAGTGATTAGTACATTGCTTTTCAATTTAGCCTTTGGCAAGCTTTCTGTCTGTGGACAGACTGTAGCCAGCTTTGCTAAAATATCATGATTGCTGCTTAAGTCCTTATTTCCTTCTGGAACCACATTTTTCTCAGCACTGCTTTCTTCCAGGCTCCTACAAGACTGGCCTGAGAAGTTCTGCTTATAGCAATCAACTACTTTTCTAACACAAACTTCCAAAGTCTTCTATATTCCTCCAAAAACCCACATAGTCAGGTTTTTCACAGCCAACAGCCCATTCTCTGGTACTAATTTCTGTATTAGTTTGCTGTGTTTGTTAGTTTTCTGTTTGTTGCTGTGATAGAAACACTGATCAAGGGAACTTATAAAAGGAAGAATATATTTAGCTTTTGTTTCCAAATGGACAAGAGTCCATCAAGGTGGGAAATGTGGCAAAAAATGTGCCTATAGGAGACAAAGTAGTTAAACATTCACATCCTCAAGCAGGCCCGGGAAGCAGAGGGCAACTGGAGATCTGGCAATGCTTAAGAGTTCTCTAAGCCCGTCCCCAGTGACGCGCTTCCTCCAGCACAGCCACACCTTCTAAGACCCAAAACAGCGCCAACAACTGGGGACAAAATGTCCACATACATAGAGCCTATGGGGGACATTCTCATTCAAACCACCACAGATCCCCTGGAACTGGAGTTATAGATGGTTGATAGATGCCATGTGGGTGCTGGGAACTGAACCAGTGTCCTCTGCAAGAACAGCTAGTGCTCTTAACCCTTGAGCCACCCCTCCAGCCTCCTTGTGCTATTTTCATGTAGACATGTGACTATTCTTGGTTCTAATTTGTTTCCTTCCTCCATTGCTGTCCCCACACCCCATCTGCCTCTGACAGGTCCGCACCTCCTTCCAGACAATTCCCTCTTCCGCTTTTGTGCCTCATGGATCATCCCTCCTTCCCCTGTCCCTTAAGATCTCTTTTTTCTGTCTCATGAGCCCCATTTCAATTTTGAAATAGGATTTTTTAGAAAGCCAGAGCTCATGGCTGGGGAGATGCTTAAGCAGTTAAAGTGCTTGCCCCACAATCAGGGGGAATGGAGTTAGGATCCCAAGAGCCCAAGTAGATGCTGGCTGGACATGAAGGCCTGCCTGTAATTCCATCCTCAGAGTGCTGGAGCAAGCTCGATAGCAAGATTAAGCTTTATTGTTTAGCTCTGGGTTCGATTAATGTGTGCCAAAGAATAAGGTGGAAGAATGATCAAGGAAGGTTCCCCGTATCAACCACATATCTCCACATACGTGTGCACACATGTGCGTGTGTACCAGCGCACATGTATAAACACACATACACCAGGCTGGCCTCAGTCTCACAGAGATCTCTCTTCCTCTACTTCCTGAGTGCTGGGATTAAAGCCATGCACCTCCATGCCCAGTGCATGACTGACTGGTTTCTTTTACTCCGTATATTTCTTAAAGTCTCACTGGGTCTCCTGGTTCGCCAGAAACTTGCGGTGTAGATCAGGCTAGCCTTGAACTTGCAAGAGTGCCCTGCTTCTGCTGAGATTACAGTCCATGCCTCCATATGCAGCTGAGCATATTGTTAAAGGCTTCTCCATGTTGCATCACACATCAGTACTGCATGCCTTCATCCCTTTTAATGGCAGAATACATCTCAAATATACAGGTATGTAAGTTTTTGTTATAGAGACATGATCTCACTTTGTTGCCCATGCTGGCCTTGAACTCATAATTATCCTGCCCCAGCCTCCTGAATACTGGGATTATGGGTGTGGGCTACCATATTTGTTTTTTTCACTAAAAAACAAAACAAAACAAAACAGTGATGGAGGAACTGGAGAGATGGCTCCATGGTTAAGAATACATGCTGCTGTTGCAGAGGACCTGAGTTTGATTCCCAGTGGCCGTGTCAGGCTACTCACAACGAGCCCATGGCCTCCAGGAGCACCTGTGCTCACACCTCCACACCTCCTCATACATACACACTGTGCTCACACCTCCACACCTCCTCATACATACACACTGTGCTCACACCTCCACACCTCCTCATACATACACACTGTGCTCACACCTCCACACCTCCTCATACATACACACTGTGCTCACACCTCCACACCTCCTCATACATACACACCTGTGCTCACACCTCCACACCTCCTCATGACATACACACTGTGCTCACACCTCCACACCTCCTCATACATACACACTGTGCTCACACCTCCACACCTCCTCATACATACACACTGTGCTCACACCTCCACACCTCCTCATACATACACACTGTGCTCACACCTCCACACCTCCTCATACATACACACTGTGCTCACACCTCCACACCTCCTCATACATACACACTGTGCTCACACCTCCACACCTCCTCATACATACACACCTGTGCTCACACCTCCACACCCCCTCATACATACACACTGTGCCCACACCTCCACACCTCCTCATACATACACACTGTGCTCACACCTCCACACCTCCTCATACATACACACCTGTGCTCACACCTCCACACCTCCTCATACATACACACTGTGCTCACACCTCCACACCTCCTCATACATACACACTGTGCTCCCACCTCCACACCTCCTCATACACACCTGTGCTCATACCTCCACACCTCCTCATTCATACACACATGTACTCACACCTCCACACCTCCTCATGACATCCACACCTCCTCATGACATACACACCTGTGCTCACACCTCCACACCTCTTCATACATACACACATGTATTCACACCTCCACACCTCCTCATGACATACACACCTGTGCTCACACCTCCACACCTCTTCATACATACACACATGTATTCACACCTCACACCTCCTCATGACATACACACCTGTGCTTACACCTCCACACCTCCTCATACATACACACCTGTGCTCACACCTCCTCATGACATACATACATGCACATCATTAAAAATAAAATATTTAAAAGAAAATCAGTGATGGGCAGGCTTGGTGGAAGAGGCTTGTGGATCTCTGTGAGTTCAAGGCCAGCCTTGTCTACATAGCGAGTTCCAGGCCAGCTGGAGCTACAGAGAGACCCTGTCTTAAAAAGACTTAAAAAAAAAAATCAGTGGTGGCAATTAAACTCCAGGGCTGCATGCATCTCGTGCATTCTCGACGGCTGCTGTCTCACTGGGCTGCAGCCCCAGCTCTACCTTATTTTGTTTATCCATTGGTCACCCTGAGACTTTGGTTTTCTAACATGTAGGTGCTATATTGTTATCTTTCTATATCTTATATATCTAACCTAGTATCCTATTTTACACATTTGTGCACAGATTTTTTTATCTTATTTCTTGCTGGTTGTATGCCTGGGTGCAGGATTTCTGGGTGAGATACCTGTTTCACATTTTGAGGAACTGCCAGACTCTCTTCCAGAATTGCTATAGTAGCTTGCACAGTTGTTGAATGAAAGAATTCTGTCCTGTTGGAAATGCTTCTTATTCACTGAGCCTCCCTGTGTGAAGCATTGTGCAGGGTGCTAGGGATGTGTCCGTGGAGAGCAACAAAACCTCTCTCCACAAGGAGCTCATATTCACGAGGGAGATAGGTAAGAAAACACAAATAAGCACAGCACATAGTGCGTTAGAAGGCACCATGTTCTATGGGAAAGGAGCAGAGCACAGGGATCAGATTGTTGGTTTCACGTATGGTGCAAGGGTAGGCATTCCTGAGGGACTAGCAGTGTCGATGTGAAGGCATTCAGTGTGCGAGTCTAGGGGGAGGCTCTGCAAAGGCCCAGGGGAAGAGGAATGACTGATTACTCAGTAACAGCAAGGAGGGTGACTGGAGTAGAGACCTTATCATTTCACATAAAAACTTCCCTCTGGCTGCTGGGGGAATAAGAGATTATGTAGTAATGGACCCCAAGGAGTTCTCGGCTCCACTTCCTGCATCATGTTCGTGGTCTTATTTGGCTGGTCTTCAGTTTAGAACTCTTTTCCAGTAAAGTGCCTTGATTCCCTCATTAGCTTGGTCCTCTTGACCTTCTGCTGTTACTGCCCCCCAACCCTCCATCATGCTCCAGGCCCCTGGGGGCACTGAGCTACTATCAGAGCTGATCTAGAGGAAGTGTCCCAGCACAAGCACAGGGAAAAGTGTGAAGGGCCCTCCCCGCAGTGCAGTGATAGAGTCAAGTTCGGAGAGGTGTGGAGGGGACTCGAGAGAGAGCCCGCCAGGACTGAGCGCAGAGCACAGAGAACTGGCAGGGAGAGCGAGTCAGGGTCTGAAGGCGTGTGGTGAGAGCGAGTCAGGGTCTGAAGGCATGTGGTGTGCGCCCTTCCTGGGCAGACACCAGGCCAGAGCTGCAGGCTCAGTTGGCAGCAGCCGGGCGGCGAGCTGTCATCATATGGTGGCATATGCTCACCTGCTGTTCCGGTCTCCCTGTGTTTTTAGGTGTGGCTCATAGAGCTTTTGAGAATGACGTCGATGCCCTGTGTAACCTCCGGGAGTTCTTCAACTACCTGCCCCTCAGCAGCCAGGACCCGGCTCCCATCCGAGAGTGCCACGATCCCAGGTGCGTACCGGCAGCTTGCTCTTTTCTGGACCCCTGGCCCCTCTGCCCTGACAGGACCTGCAGGGTCTGCTCTGGGCAGCCTGGAGCGAGTCGGCTCAGCTTCTCAGCTGTGGGGAGGAGGGTGGTATGGCTGGGACATTTGGGAACAGGAGATGTGTGTGAAGATTTCGTTGGGCTCTCTTCCTCTCCTGGTGGCTGATGGATATCTTGGGCGCAGGAGTAGAACACAAGATTTTGCTAAAACTTTTGAGTTGTCTGAACTTGGAGATGGAAGTTTTTTTTGGTCTTGATAGAAACAACTAAAGTGACATGACCGTATGTCCTTAAAGAGTTATGTTTGAGCTGGGCATAGTGATCTTTGAGTTCAAGACCAGCCAGGTCTACATAGTGAGTTCCATGCCAGCTGGGGCCACAGGGAGACCTTACCTCAAAAAAAAAAAAAAAAAAAAAAGGACAATAGAAAGAGCGATGTTTGGATGTGCTGCTTTTGGCCCGTGGACTTGCTGTGCTGGCTGCTTTGCAGAGACCGTCACTCTCCTCGCTTTGGTGGCCACTGCCTGACCTGGGAAAAGAGTAGCACAGAGCCGGGTGGAGGCCCATCGTGGGAACCACTGGACCAGCCTCTGTTTATTCTGTTCATCTGTCTCCACCACAGATTAGAACCAGATGGCCTGGCCTCCCTTTGCAGAAGGGATTGGGAATCACATTCTTTGGGAAAAGGGCATCTTCAGATACCTGAATTCCTGGTGCCCTGAAGTCATGCCCCTGGGGCCGCCACTCCTCAGCGGACACAACCAGGGAACCACAGGAAGGGAGAATGGTCACGAGGCCCAGAAACGGCTCTTTTTCTAAACAGCTATATACTATTTGGAGTTCTAAAGGGGTTTGGGACTCATTAAAAGGATGTAGTCTAGGGACCCAGAGTATCTGAGTGGCCTGCCTTAGCTCAGGGAAGGTCTTTAGGCCCGCATGAGAAGCTGGGGCCATGCTAAATGTAGAGCTCTCTGGGAAGTTGGGTTTGGTGGGCCACATGGCCTGATCATGGTCAAACCTGTACTGAGACACACATCTGGGGGTGAGTGTAGCCGCTGGCCTCCCACATTGGGAGGAAGACCTGAGAGCCTGTTGTAGAAGATCTTGGTTGTGAGGGATGTGAGCTGTTGAGCCCTTCATGAGTTAGACACCAGCTCTGGCTTGAGCTCCCTGCCGTGTAGGAGGAGTCACAGGTCAGTATATGACAGTTTGGTCCCAAGCCATTCTGTGCAGTGGGCCTGTGGCTCTGCTTTTTAGAAGAGTTGTAGGTGGTTGACTTCCCAACAGGCAGTGTTTACCCACCAAGGCTCCTGCGGAGCTCCAGTATTGGAGTCTGTGGCCTTGTCTTTTGTCTTTGATGTAGCAAGAGGTTAGAGTAGGATTTCTTGGCTCTGCCCTTCTCTACTGTTCCTTTAGAATCCACTGTGTGTCTCTGACATAGGAAACATTCCAAAGGGATAGATGAAAGAATTATAATTGGGTGAATAATCTCATTTTTTCCTATTTAAAAAAAAACAGCAACTCAGGCCCAGCATGATGGTTCATTCCTTTAGTCCCAGGAGGGGCAGGGGCAGAGGCAGAGGCAGAGGCAGCAGCAGGTGTTTCTGTGAGATCGAGGCCAGCCTGGTCTACATAGTAAATTCTAGGTCAGCGGAGGCTACAGGGAGACCATGTCTCCAAAAAACAAACAAAATCTTATGAGTTGTAATTGCACTCAGGTTCCGTTTGGTGACGTGGTGACAAAGGTACTTCTGTGCAGGTCACGGGAGGGCAGGACCACCCAGCCCCCACTGTGTCTCCTTCATTTTCCTCTTACCTCCCTACGGAAGCTGCTGATTCCATCTGCCTCTTTTCTAGTGACCGTCTGGTTCCTGAGCTTGACACAGTTGTCCCCCTGGAATCAACCAAGGCCTACGACATGCTGGACATCGTGCACTCTGTAAGTGCGTGTCTCCCTCTTCCTTGTTCTTGGTCAGCCTCAGCCATGCTCACTGAGCTCTGTGAGCACGTGTGCGATGGGCCTGATGTTAGCACAGGGGAGGCATGGGTGGCGAGGGCCCACCACACAGGGTGTTCTGGTGAGAGATAGTGACGCAGACACTCCAGTGGCTCAGATCGAGGGGCTGAGGGAGGGTTCCAGGTGGGCTAGCAGAGCTCGGTTTTTGGAAGGTACTTAGCTAGCTGGAATTGGTCCCATATCCTGAGCCTGGAGTGAGGTGGAGTCCATCCTTGGTGGGTGCCATTGTTGGGCGCTGTTAGGATCTGGGTTACCTTGTCTTCTAGAAAGAGGAGAAAATGTGAAGCATCTTGTGTTGGGTCACGATGTATGTGGAAGTCTGTGGTGAGCGGGACTTTTCCTTAATGTACAGTTTCCTGGCTTGTTCAGTCAGAGCAGCCATGTTGGATGCCGAGAGACATTCACAGACTGCTGTTGTCTTCCTCACACACACTTCCCTCAGCAACCTTGCTTGGTGGAATGTTGATGGCTCTGTCAGCTCAGCCTGCCCTGGCCCTGGCTTTCTCCCTGTGGCCGGTGTCCCTTGTCTGGGACCTGCAGGAATCAGTGGCCATGGCCGGACTGCCCCTATTCTTGGCTGTGTTCTGTAGCATTAGGCAACAAATTTTATGCGCAGCTACACCAGGAAACTCACAAGTGGCTTATGAACGAATTCAGAAAGAAAACATTACATTTGATAAAACAGATCATGGTCAACAGGCTAGTGATGTGGCTCAGTGGTTAAGGTGTTTACCACCAAGCGTTGATGACCCAAATCTGATCCCCAAGGATCTACATGGTGGGGAGAGAGAACTAATTTTTCCTACAAGTTATCTTCTGACCTCCACATGCACGTTGTGTCGCCCACACAGACACAGACATACACACACACATACATACTCACAGATACACAGAAAATAAATAAATGTTATATAAAAAAACTGGGGGTGGGGTGGCGTAGGGGCTAGAGAGATGACTCCTTACTCAAGCACACTTGCTGCTCTTGCAGAGTACCTTGGTTCAGTTTCCAGCCCCTACATGGTGGTTACAAGCTGTAACGCCAGCTTGAGAGAATGTGACACTCTCTTCTGGCTTCTGCAGTCATTGTACAGATGTGGCGCACATACACATACAGGCAAACCACTCCTATACATAATATGAAATAAAAGCAAGAAGAGGATCAGTCAAAAGCCTTGGTAAGTAAGCTGTTTGTAGATTAGGTATTATATTAGAAAATTTTAGAGAATGCTTGATCAATAAACAGCATCTACAAGGTAGTGTATAAAATGTTCATTACATAAAAAATGAGTAGTCTTGGTCCAGAATGTGGGTAGGAGCACTTGCCGTGCAAACATGAGAGCCTGAGTTCACATCCCCATCACCCATGTAAGGAACCAGGCATGGCTGTACATGCCTATACTCCAGCATTAGAGGACAGAGATAGATGGATCATAGGAACTTGCTTGCCAGCCAACTCAGTCAAAACAGACAGCTTTTGGTTGAGTGAGAGACCCTATCTCAAGGAAATAAGCAGAAAGTGATAAAGGAAAACACCTGACATCCTGCTCTGACCCCACACACTCACATTGACACACCACACATCCATATGACACACCACACACAAAAAGAAATGGATGGCAGTCCTAGTCTCAAACGGTAACCAGTTAGTGGAACATAAGCTTCTTTTTCATAGTAACAAAGAGAAAATATTTGATAATTTTAACAAGAAGTATACAGAAGTTGTATGGGGAATATTTAAAAGCAGTTCTAAACATAAGGAACCAACTTAGACAATAGCTGTCCCTTGTTCCTTAATATTGGGTCAGCATAAAATGTCAGTTCATCCTGAGTTTATAAATTTAAGACACTCTCAAAAGAACAACTTTTATAGAATGAGACAAGCTTATACATAATTTTATATGGACAAATAAAAGTACAGAAATCCCAAGAAATATGTTGTAAAAGCTATAAGCGAAGACTCACCAGGGCTGTGTTAAAGCTTGGGTAGCTAAAACAGTGAGACGTGTGTAAACAGACCAGCGGACAGAATGGACCCAGCAGAAGTAGACTCAGCAGTTAGCAGGTGACAAAAATGTACCCAAGCGCAGGGACAAAGACTTTTTCTTAGTAAAAGATGCTGGAACAACAGGGTAGGCACTTAGGAAAATGTGAAATTAGATCCGCACTTTACATCGTATAAACCCAGCACTTGGGAGGAGGAGGCAGGAGGACACCGAGTTGCAGGCTGGCCTGGGCTTCGTTAGCAAACTCTAGGCCAGCCCTGGCTGTATAGTGAGACCTTGTCCAAAACAAAACAATGAATTATAACTCAAATCTATTTCAGTAAAAGATCAATAAAACTGACCATGTTTATTTAAGTCCTACTCTTTATAGAAAAAGCTGTAAAAGCCAAAGACAGTCAATAAACTGGGAGAAAATATTTTCCACATCTCAGAGTATTAAAATCCTTCACAAAAACTCTTAAAAATCGAGAGAAGGGCTGAAACAATGGCTCAGTGGTTAAGAGGACCCAGGTTCAATTCCCAGCACCCACATGGCAGCTCACAACCATTCGTAACTCCAGTTCCAGGGGGTCTTGACCCTCATCCTCTGGCCTCTGTGGGTATTACACATATATGGTGCACTTATATACATGCAAGCAAAATCACTCATATACATAAAATTAAAAAAATAACTTTCTTTTAAATCGAGAGGAAAAAGAAAGACCAATATTAATAGAAAAGTAGGCCAAAAAAAAAAAAAAAAAAAGGATTGTCAGTATATGAGAAAATCTTAAATTTCCCCCAACTGGTAGAAATAGAAATTAAAATTACAGGGGGATAGGAGCTGGCTCTGTGGAGGCACAGGAACCGAGTTCTGACCTAGCACCCTCATACCTGAATGCAACTGCCTGTGTCTGCCTTCCCAACACCCCTTCAGTGAGAGGCAGGTGGGCAGCAGAGTCCCTGGGAGTACACAGGCTGGCGGGCCTGCTGTGCACAGTGTGAACAGGAGACCCTGCTTCTGACAGGGAAAGTGAGGACTGACTCCTCTTCCTGTGACCTCCACACATGCGCCATTTTGGCATGTGTGCACCCATATCATTAAACATGCATTCACACACATGAGGCTAAAAGAAATTATACTCACTTATTTTTCTTAGGTCAGATTGCCAACGTAGCTTGAAAGAGATAGCCTTCAGCAGGACTGTGGGTAAGCACTCTCACTGCTGGTTGAGGGCTCTGGTGTTGTCTAGGACCGGGTCCTCATGGGCAAACTTGCATAGTTTGAAAATAAAATAATAGCAGCAAAAGAAAACAATCCACAGAACAAAACAATCCCTGAAGATCTCTTCCTGAAAGAAACGAAGAGGCAGTGGTGTTTCCTGCTGCAGAATGCTGACTGCTGAGCAGAAGGAAATTGGAACCAGAGTCACCTTTGATGCCATCACAGCAGCAGCGGAGTCTGGCAAGAACCATCGTCATGTTACATTGAACCCACGGAGCTCTGAATTTTGATGAAAGTTTGATAAAGAACAGGAGAAATATTTGTTAATTCCAGTGGCTTGACAGAGGAGAAGCTGGGTAGGCTCTGCCTCTGTTATGGACGGGTTGGCATCGTTGTGAGTCCCTGAGAGGTGGTGGTTGTCTCCTGGAAGAAACTCACCCTGAAGCTAAGTGAAGACATTGCACACAAGCCAGATGCAAGGCACACTCCCCTGATAGACAGTCTGCTCGCTGTAGAGATGTCAGAACCATAGGTGGTCAGTACCAATGGGGCCACAGTGAAGGCAGCCCAGAGATGGGACTGGGAAGTGCCCAGTGTTCCTGGTGGTGTTCTGGACCAGGTTTCTGTTGATGTACAGGATGTTAATGTACTGGCTGGCAAAGTTTGATGAAAAAGTCAGATGCTGTCTGCTTTTGATGTCACCACACTGTATTCTTGTTCTTGGAGACTAGACAGTGAGAACCTGCAAGCTCATCTTAAATGATTTGGGGAACGTTATCTCTGTGTATATATATGAAGGCAAGACCATTTTGAGGGATCGATAATCGTGGTAAATATTGATAAATGAGGCATCTGGGCAAGGTATATGAATACTTTTTGTACTATTTGTGACATTTTCATGTAACCTTGAAGTCGTTTTATACCAATTACTGTGACTAACACTAGATTCACATTTTAGAATTTTTCCAACAAGCTGCAGCACATGAACATCCCCACTTGTCCCGAGCAGGGTGAAGGGGTGGCTCTTCCATTCCTCAGTGGTTCCTTGAGGAAGCCTGAGGTCAAGTTGGGCTGCCCTGTTAGTCTTCGTGGCCACCTGTGGTGGTGTATTGTGGCATTTTTATCTTGATAATCTTGAGCTTAGGAAGAAATTTATTCTTACAGGTTATTGATGAGCGTGAGTTTTTTGAGATAATGCCCAATTATGCCAAGAACATTGTTGTTGGCTTGGCCAGAATGAATGGGAGGACCGTCGGAATTGTTGGCAACCAGCCTAACGTGGCCTCAGGTAGGACCGGGCTCCAGAAAGCTTGCCTTTGGGTTGGGGTTGGAGACTGGGCTGCCTGCATCCTCAGTGCCCTTCCTGCCTTCTGCCGGACAGTGACCATGAGGAGAACTCAGAGGCGTGTTCCTCTTCAGTGTTAGGCTCTCAGATTGCTCCTTTCCTAGCTCCGTTTTAAGGGTTTAAGATCGCTTTCCTTCTTAGCTCCAAATCCTGTCTTTTTAAGGGGTGACTTTCTGTTTCTCCTCTTTGAAGGAGTCGGTGTCTCACACTTGTGTCTCCAGTGCTGATAAGCAGTGCCCGAAGGCGTAGTAGTCAGCACCTGTTGATGACTGGTCCCCACTGCCTCTCACATCTGGTGATGCGGGCAGATCTGAGGGAGGCCCCTACAGGCTGTGCTGTGTGGTGTACGCTGTGGCCACTGCCTCCCCTCACTGTTTCCCTTGCCTTTTCTTTGTTTGCAGTTCTTGTTATGAAATGAATTTTTATTTTATGCGTATGAGTGATTTGCCTGCTTGGATGTAAGTGCTCCCATGTCATGCAGTGTCCAGTGAAGCTGGAGGAGGCATCAGATTTCCTGGAACTACAGCTAAAGACAGTTGTGAACCCGGGTCCTCTGCAAGAGCAGCCGGTGCTGTTAACTGCTGAGCCACCTCTCCAGTGCCCAGTTCCCCATTTTTTATTTTTTTCTTTTTTGAGACAGAATTTCACTCTGTAGCCCTGGCTGACCTGAAACTTTCTATGAGGATCAGGTTGGCCTTGAACTCACAGGGATTTACCTGGCTCTGCCTCCCAGTGCTGGGTCTAAAGGTGTGCACCACCACACCCAGCCTTTCGTTTGTCTTTAGGAAAACATTTAAGTGCTTTCTGTCAGTTGGGCTTGGGCAGCACAGGCCTGTAGACTTGGCCCTAGGCAAGCTGAAGCAGAAGGACTATGAATGAGTTCAAGGCCAGCCTGGTCACATAGCAAGACCCTTTCTTACCCAAAGCAGCAGGAGCAACAACAGAAAATCTCCCCAGATTTTTTTTTTTTTTCATGGCAAAATATACTCCGAATAACCATTTCCAGTGTTAGTGTTTATGGCATTCATGGCGCTAACACAACTGCTATTGCCAAATCTTCTTTGTCACCTTAGGCACAGCTTGTGCTCCCATTAAGCAGGAATTCCAGTTCGTGCTAACCTGCAGCCTTTGGTCATCTGTGTCTCTTTTTCCTTATGAATTGACTAGTCTATGAATTTCATGTAGGTGAAATCTTAAACTATCAATACTTTCATGTGCTGATTTAGCATTATTTATTTATACTTTGGGTATATGAACATTTTTGTTTTGCCTGCGTGGATGTTTGCACATCGTGTGTGCCTGATGTTCATGGTGTGCAGAAGAGGCCATCGAGTCTCCTAGAACTGGGGTTATACGGGCTCTGGGAATTGAACTGCGTCCTCTGAGCGAGTAGCCAGTGCTCTTAACTGTGAGCCATCTCTCTGACCTCGCTTTTCGCATATTTTTGAGGCTCCCCAATGCTATAGCACGTGCCAACCCTTCATTCCCTTTTCTCTCGCCAAATCTTACCCCTGGCTCCGGTTCCATATTTGTTTGTTCATTTCTTGGTCAATGGCCACTTGACGTGTGGGTCATTTCTAGGTAGATGCTGGTCACTGTGACAAACAGTCCCGTGAGCACCACTGTGCAAATATCTTTGAATTTCTGTTTTCATTTCTTTTGGGTATTCACTTAGAAGCAAAAAGACTTGGTTATGTGGTAGGTTTCTGGTTTCTCTTTTGGTAGTTTGATGCATAACTTTCTGAGGAAACGCCGTTTTCCATCTCTGTGAGCAGTTTCAGTTTTCTACATCCTTGACAATACAGTTTTAGGAAACAGCCAGGTTTAGTAGCGTACACCTGAATTTCTAGTACCAAAAAACTGAGGCTGGAGGACTGTGAGTTTGAGGAGAGCTCGCACCGCACGGCTTATCACGTAAGATTCTGACTCTTCAGCCTCTCACAGACAGATAGCCTCAGAAAATAATACCCATTCTGGGTTAGGTGCCCAGCACCTACATGGCAACTCACAACTATCCATAACATGTTTAGACTTGGGTCCTATGCTCAAGAAATCAGTTTTGTTCTATTATGTATATTCAGCTAGTCCAAAACCTGAGAGACCTCAATGTCCAATACGTGGCTCCAAACATTTTGGATAAAAGACACTTAGCCTGTGTCTGTACTGACATCCTTGTGAGAGTCTCCAACGCAGGCACAGGCTGTCTTTCCACCTGCTCCTCTTATGGCAGTGTTTCCTGGGCCTTCCAACCAGGTTCAGTTCCTGAGCTTTCTTCTCTCAGATATTACTGTGAATGGAATTGCTTTAAACTGTCTATGTATTATTATCTTTAAAGATCAGTTTTTATTTTATGTGTATGTGTGTTTTGCTCTCATGTGTGTAAATATACGACATGCATGCAAAACCCACAGAGGCCAGAAGAAACCACCGAATCACCTGGAACTGGAGTTTTACAGATGGTTGTGAGTCAGCATGTGGGTGCTCGGCACCTAACCCAGGTCCCCTGGAAGAACAGGCATGCTCTTAACCTCTGAGCTGTCTATCTCTGGATTCTTGACTTGCTCTTGTTATTAATGGGGGAAACCTTCCCTCTTTCAGCTAAGCATGACTTTAGCTGTGGCTTTTCATGAATCCCTACCCCCAGTCAGGTTAAGGACATTTCTATTACTAGATTTTGAGAATTCATACCATGAATGGGTATTGGATTTTTGTCCAATGTCTTGCTATGTCAATTGAGATATATGATTTCTATCCTGCTTTCTGTGAATCTGATGTATTGCATTTATTTTCTTATATTGAACCGCCTTTTAAAAAGAAATAGACCTAAAAAAATCTTTGAGTGTATGTGTTCAAATGGATATGTGCATGTATGCATGTGTGCATACATGTGTGTGTGTGTGTGTACATATGTGGGTATGTATGTGGAGGCTACTATGTAGCCTAGGCTGGTCTCCAACTTGCATCCCCTGCCTCTTTCTCAGAGTGCTAGGATTACAAGTATGTTCTATATGTCCAGCTCAGTGATTGATATTTATTTACTCATTTATTTCTTTTGTTTTTTTTGAGATATTCTTGCTATGTATCCTTAGCTGACCTGGAACGTGCTGTGTAGACCCAGCTGACCTTAAACTTGTAACAATTCTCCTGCTTCTGATTCCCAAGTGCTGGAATTAAACTGATTTGTGATCATGCCTGGCAATTAATT
Source organism: Eospalax fontanierii (assembly GCA_035773235.1). Lineage (NCBI taxonomy): Eukaryota > Metazoa > Chordata > Mammalia > Rodentia > Spalacidae > Eospalax > Eospalax fontanierii. The sequence goes on from CM069526.1 coordinate 116,958,633, forward strand.
TGTGTATATTAACTTTTGACTCCATTAATTTGGCGGGGGGGTCAGTTTAAGTAGCCCTGGCTGGCTAAACCTGCTCTCTTGCATGCTGGGATTGCAAACCTGCCTTCTCTTGTCCTGCTCTTGATTTTCCTGGGAGAGCTTCTACTTTCCCACTGTTAGATACAGTGATGGCTGTAAGGTTTTTGGTTGATACTCTTTATAGAATTTGCAAAGGTCTCCTCTATTTCTAATTGGCCGAGGGCTTTTCCTTCCCTTTTATCGATCATAAATGGGTATTGGCTTTTGTCAGATGCCTTTCTGCATTCATATACTCAGTGACTTTTTTTCTGTAGCCTGTTAATGTGATGAATCCGTTGCTTTTCAGTGGTTGAACAAACCTTGCACACCTGGGTAAGTTCCACTTGGTTGTGATATATCTCTTTTAATACATTGCTCTTTTTTTTCAATAAGGTTTTGACTTTTTTTGCATATATGTTAATGAGAGCTATTGATGGTTGTTTTCTTTTCCTGCAGTACTTTTGGTTGGTATCTGGGTAATGCGTCATAAAGTGAGCTGGGAAATATTCTTTCCACTTTTATCTTCTTGAAGAGGTTGTAGAGAATTGGTGAATTTTCTTCCGTACATATATGGTAGAATGCATTATTGAAGTTGTCTGGCCTTCGTTTGTCTTTAAAAAAAAAATCCTTTTTAATTGAATTTTTGTGTACTTCACACAGAACATCTTAATCAGTCTTAATCATCTTTATAGCCCCCTCCCGACCGGCACTCCCCGGCGTCCCCCTCCTGACCGGCACTCCCCGGCAGCCCCCCCCCCCCACCGGCACTCCCCGGCAGCCCCCCCCCACCGGCACTCCCCGGCAGCCCCCTCCTGACCGGCACTCCCCGGCAGCCCCCCCCCCACCAGCACTCCCCGGCAGCCCCCTCCTGACCGGCACTCCCCGGCAGCCTCCCCCCCCCCCCACCGGCACTCCCCGGCAGCCCCCTCCTGACCGGCACTCCCCGGCAGCCCCCCCCCATTGGAATCCACACACTCTGTCCTCTGTGCCAAGGTCGACTGTGTCAAGTTAGTGTCCCCAGATGTTCCCCAGTGCAAGTTCATCCACTGAGGTCCAGTCAGCCTATCCAGAGTCCCTGACCCCAGGAAGATCGGCTCTTCCTCATCCAGCAGGAATCAGTTGCCAGTATTTCTTCTGCTAAGATTGGGGTCTACTGTTCATTTCCCCAGTTCTATGCTGGGTCTTTGTCTGCTTGAGTTTACATGGGTCTTGTGTACTTCTGTCACCATTGCTGTAGGTTCATATGATCAGAACCCCAGTCTTTTAAATGATATAGAAAACAAAAATCAAAGTTACAAACCAAACTACTGTAATCCTGCCTGCTTTACTTACACAGTTTGCTTATGTAGCCACTTGTCTTGGAGATCTTTAAAAAAAATTTTTATTTTTATGTATATGAATGTTGTGCTTGCCTGCTTGGTAAGTGCACCTGTGTTGTGCAGTGCCCCTGGAGGTTAGAAGAGGGCGTCAGATCTTCTGGAACTGGGTTTATGGAAGGATGGCTGTTAGCCACAATGTGGGTGCTGGGATTTGAACCCGGGTCCTCTGCAAGAGCAGTCAATGCTCTTAACCATTGAGCCATCTTTCCAGCCTCAAGATCTTTTTCCTTCACATAAGTTTGTGTGTCATAAAACATTTTTTGCAGAACGTGTCTACAGGTAGTGAACTCCTCAGCCTCTGTTTACCTTAGAAAGTCATTTTGTTTGGTTTGGTGGTGCTGGTTATTGTTGTTGTTTTGTGAGACAGGGTCTCCCTGTAGCCACAGCTGGCCTGGAACATGTTATATAGACCAGGCTGGCCTCCATCTCACAGAGATCTGCCTGCCTCTGCTGAGATTAAAGGTGTGTGCCACCATGCCTTGCTGGAAGGTCTTAATTTTAAAAATTTCCCTTATTATCGAAGTACTGTTTCTTAGATACAGAATTCTTGGTCGACAGCTTTATTTATTTAACCTTAAAAATTATTTATTTTAATTTTATTTGTATGAGTGTATTGCCTGCATGTGTGTAAGTGCACCTGTGTCATGCAGTGCCTGCAAAGATCAGAAGAGGGTGTTGGAACCCCTGGAACTGGGGTTATGGATGGTTGTTAGCCACTATATGGGTGCTGGGATTCAAACCTGGGTCTTTTGCAAGAACAATCAGTGTTCTTAACCTATGAGTCATCTCTCCAGCCCCTTATTTAACTTTTTAAGTTTATTATTCCAGTCTCTTCTGGGCGCCAAGACTTCCTCAGAAATTGCATTTGCTAATCTAAATGAAAATCCATTGTGCGTGGGGAGTCACTTCTTGCTTGCTGCTAGGGATTCTTTGTCTTTCAAAATTAAACTGCAGTTATGTTGTAGTAAGGTTTCTGAGCTTATTCTTCTCAGGAATAGTTTCGTGTTTTTGTAGCTTTGTGTCTGATATAAAACTTGGGAAGTTTTCTGCTACTTTTACAAGTCCTTTCTCTTGGTGTTCTTTTGTTACTGCCACTCTGTGGGAAGTGGTCATTTAACGGTGTCCTCCGGCTCCCCTGTATCCTGCTCACTTATTTTTCCGCTTTGATCCTCAGACATACTTCACTTGTCTTATCTCTGTATCCTTGATCTTTCTTCTGTTTGCTCAAATGTCCTGCTGAGCTGAACTCTCTGCTGCATTTTCCACTTCAGTTATTGTATTTTTCAGTTCCAAAATTTGTTAGTTACTTCTTATCATTTGACTATTGCTATTTCCATTTTGTTCCTACATTATTTTCATAATCCATTTTGCTCTTTGTCGTGTTTTTCTTTATGCTTTAAACCTATTTAAGACTATTAATGTAAAGTCTTTGTCTACCCAGTTGTGGTGACACATGCAGAGGCAGGCAAATCTCTGAGACTGAGACTAGCCTCGTCTATATAGTGAGTTTCAGGCCAGTTGGAGCTACAGAGAGACCCTGTCTCAAAAAAAAAAAAAAAAAAAAAAACAAACCTAAATAACTAAACAACTAACTAAGTAAACAGATCCTGTCTCAAAAATAAAAATAAATACATATAACAGTCTTTACCTACCACGTTCAGTGCTTTTTGGTTAATGTTTTCTTTGAATAGCTTTATTTCCTGTTTCCTTTATGTCTTGTTTATTTTATGCATGCATGTGTGTATCTGTATATGTATGTATTTTAGAGGTAGGGTCTCACTATGCAGCGTGGGCTGACCTCACCCTTGAAATCCCCGTCCCTCAGGCTCTGAAGTACCATGTTACTGGCCCGAGCCACCACGCCCAGCCCCTGGCAGTTTCTTTGTTACTATACTGTGGTGACTTCAGCAACCTGGTTTTCCCACTCCCTGAGCACTGCTGCTTGTAAATTGTGGAGGCTGTGCTTGTCTGCTTGTTGGGCTTCTTTTCTCGAGCCGTTCCAGAGATTGTATTGTCCGTGCACCTGCTGCAGTGCTGTGTTCTGTACCTTGTGTTCAGACAGTATTTCTATAGAGTTGCCCTTGAAGACTGGGAGCTGAAACAAGCCAGTGTATGAAGATGCTGCTCTCCTGGTCTTGAAAATTGACTGTGTTGGAACTTTCCTTAAGCTTAGCCAGACTTGAACAGTGGGATTAGCCTAAGGTTAAATAAAACTTCTTCTTTCATTTTCAAATGTGTTTTCAATGTATTAATCTCAAGATATTTCCAAATTTCCTCTTCTCGGGTTGTTTTCATTGTGTTTCTAGGGCTCGGTGTGCGTGCACCTTTTTCAATTCCCCTTGCAGGCAATACTGAATGTGCTGAGTTCTTGAGGAAACTTTCCTTGGCTTTTTCTCCCAGGCAACTACTATCTTTTAGGCAGTTTCAAATACTATCTTTTTATTATGTTTATTGTGTGTTGGAGGGGTACACGTGGAAGTCAGCGAACCACCGTGGGGTTAGTTTTCTGCCTGCCACCTCGTGGGTCCTGGGAATTGAACTCAAGTCTTCAGGTTTGGTGGCAAACGCCCTTACTTGCTGGACCACAATTATCTTTTGACCTACACATTTGAAGACTGTTCCTCTGTCTTTCCATGTCTTTGGCCAGTGCTCATTTTTCTAGACTGGGTGAGTTTTCAGAACAGAGAAGGGTGTTCTCTTATGGCAGCCTTCAGACAGCAGAGAGCAGACATGCCTGGTGTTCTGTGAGGGAAGTGGGCTCTGTGTCCTCCAGACCAGGGAGGGTTGGTTTAATTAAGAAACCACATAGGAGGGGGAGATGGCTCAGCAGTTAAGAGCACTGGATGCTTCAGCAGAGGAGTCGAGTTCAATTCCCAGCACACACGGCAGCTAACAACCATCCAGAACTCCAGGTCCAGGGAATGTGATGCCCTCCTCTGACCTCCATGGGCGTGGCACGACGTGGGTGTGCCTGTCTACATGCAGGCAGTACACTCATACACGTGCACATAAAATAATAAATAAAGTATAAAAACACACTGTGTTCCACTCTCGAGTTGCTTTTTTCCTTGATCCGCCATCTAGTTATTTTAAATCTGCTTATTTTCTATAGCTCTGTTGGTTCTGATACTTTTTTCTTGTTTTTCTACATTTATCTAGGACTAGAGCCTTTAACAACTTGTGTAGAAAAGTGCTTCAGATTAGGGATTTTTACACATTCAAGATGTATTTAGGAGCTAGGCATGGTGGCACACACTTTTAATCCCAGCACTTGGGAGGCAGGTAGATCTCTGAGATCAAGGCCAACTTGGTCTAGATATTGAGTTCCAGCTAGCTGGGGGCTACAGGGAGGCCCTGTCTCAAAAGAGACGAAAAAAAAAAAGTCTTTTGTATGTGTGAATGATTTGTGTGTCTAGGTACACAATATCATGTATGTGGAGGTCAGAAAACAACCTCGGTTGTGGGTTTGAGACTAGGTCTCTGTACACCAGGCTGGTCCCTAAGCCTCTGAGGGTTCTGTCTCTGCCTGCCACCTCACTGTAGGAGTACTGGGCTTACAGATGCTCACTCCTGGCCCAGCTTTTATGTGGGTTCTGAAGGCCACGTCTCCAGTCCTCACTCTCGTGCAGCAAATGCCTTAGTCACTGGGCCATTTCCCTGGTCGAACTCCATCACCATTCCCTAGAAAGATGACTTTCCATACCGAACTGTTTTAGTGCTTGGTCTGTTTCTAATTTCTTCACAATGGATCTTGTTTTATTGTGGCTTCTGTCTGTTTGTCGACCTGTGATGTACTGTACTGATTATTGTAGCTTTATAGTTTTCAATGTGGGATAATTTTGATGTCTTAGGGCCATTTGGCTATGTGGGGTCCACTTTTGGTAATCACAAAATGGGGTGGGAGTTATGTCTCATGGATAGAGGCCACAAACACTCCTTATAACAAGACAACCATACAGCAAAGAATTCTCCATCCCTGAATCCAGTAATAGCGAGTTGAGAAGCCCTGCCTTATCAGTAAGTCTTTTGTGAGTCTGATGCTAGGAATTGAACCTATAGCCTCTTGCATGCAAGGCAAGTGCTGTGTCACTGAGATACATTTCCAACCCAATCAGTAAGTTTTGAAGTTAACTAGTGAGGTCTTTGATTTCCTACCTTTAAGATTTTTTTTTATTATGGGCTGGAGAGCTGATGTAGCTGTTAAAGCTCACAACCAAAGAATTTTTATTGGCCTGGTATGGCAGTGCCCACCTTTAATCCCAGCACCAAGGAGCCAGAGGTAGGCACCAGCCTAGTCTACATAGTGAGTTCCAGGGTAGCTGGGACTACAGCGAGACTCTGTCTCAAAAAGACCAAAATTTTTAAAAAATTTTTTATTTGTGTGTGTGTTTGTGTGTGTGTGTATGTGTGTGTGTGTGAGTGTGTGTATGTGTGTGTGAGTGTGTGTGTATGTGTGTGTGAGTGTGTGTGTATGTGTGTATGTGTATGTGTGTGAGTGTGTGAATGTGTGTGTATGTGTGAGTGTGTGTGTATGTGAGTGTGTGAATGTGTGTGCATGTGTATGTGTGTATGTGTGTGTGTATGTGTATGTGTGAGTGTGTGTGTGTACCCATGCATGTGTACACCTGTGCAGTACATATGTGTGTACACACCACAGTGCATGTGTGGAGGTCAGAGGACAGCTTTGTGGGGTTGGCTCTCTCTTTCCACCTTTATGTGGGTTTTCAGAATTGAACTCAGGCTGCCGGGCTTGTGCGGCCTTTTCCCGTTGAGCCCTCTCCGCCCTCCCCCTTTTTAAAGGTGGTTTAGCTGTTCTGGTTTATCGAAACCCTTTATTACATATGAATTTTACAACCTGTCATTCTGTATAGAAGAACTGTCTCTGATTTTGATAGGAATTGTTAGAAGTAAGGAGGTTTGCTACTCAACATTAGTTTTGATTTATACTTTAAGCCCAAGTGATTAAAATTGTATAAATAAACAAAGTGAATGAAAAATGGAGTCCTTGGCCAGGTGTGTGGTGCACCTTTAATCCCAGCCCTTGAGAGGCAAAGGCAGAGGATGTCTGTGAATTCAAGGCTAGACTGGTCTGTATAGTGAGTTCCAGGCCAGGCTGTGCTATGTGATCCTGTCTTAAAAATCAGTCATGTTCCCCCCTCCCCCCCCGCTGCAAACAAACCACCTCGCGTTCTTCAGTGGTACCCGCCATACCGAGTGTGGCCAGTGGCTCTGCTTAAAACAGCCCCTGGCAGACAGCACTGTGTCACCGCAGGTAGCCGGCGTGGACGTGCCGAGAGTGTGTGTCTTGCAGTAGTTATTCTTTCGATCCATGAGTGTAGAAGGCTTTTAGTAAATTTTCTGATCAGATTGTAGAAATTCTGTCACAGTCCTCACTTAATGCTGTTGTTTTTAAACCGTAAGTGGATGCTGACTTGTTTCCTCTATGTCTGAATCATCATCTCTTGTTGGTTTTGTGTGTGTGTGCACATATGTGCTTACATGTGGGCACGTGTGCACAGGTCAGTGTTAGGTGACAGTTCTCCACCTTATTTTTCTGAGACAGGGTCTCTTTCTTTCTCTCTCTCTCTTACCAAATCTGGAGCTCACTGATTTGGTTTGGCTGACTGGCCAGTGAACCCTGGGGGTCTTCCTGTCTCTGCCCCTCCCAGCATTGTAAAGATTCTTAAAGATGCGTGCCACCTTGCTTGGCTTTTATGTGGGTGCCGAGGATCCAAACTTGGTACCTCATGCATGTGCAACAAGCCCCATCTCCGTTATCTTTTGCATGTTTAAATGCCAACTTTGAATTCTTTTGATTAAACCCCACTCAGTCATGGTTTATTACTATGTTTATATGTCACTGTTAATACCATGTTTATGTATTAATGGATTTGATAATCCATTATCAAATGTTTATGTATTAATGGATTTGATAATCTGTTTAAAGTCAGTGAGGGAGTCTCTGTCTTGTTTCTTATGGTGTCCTTACTTTGTCTTGGCACAGGGTCATGCTGGTCTCATAGCTAAATCTAAAAGTCCCTAGGTGGGGAGATGTAGTGACTCTAGATAGGACTAGCGGCCTCTTCTCCCAGTATCAGAGCCCCCGTTGATCAGTCCCCTGTGCCGTAGGACTTGGTGACTTCCCTGTTTGGTAGGTGAAGAGCCTCAGACTAGAAAGGCACCTTCCCAAGGCCAACAGGTTGAGTGCTGCATACGGCAAGTCCATCTCCAGCTCCGGACTCTCCAGGATCATTCCCGAGTGGCAGCACCCGTGGAAGGTTCCCTTGGGACACAGCAAGCTGGGCCTCGGCTAGCTGCCCTTCAAGCTCTGGGGAGGAGCCTAGCTGGCTGCCCAGGCTGTGTTCCCAGTAAGCATGCTGTGGTGGTTCTTCCTGGGCTGTCACTGGAGCCCAGGCACAGCCTCCATCTTGTTTTCCTGGTACATGCCTGTTCTGATTACCGTCAGAAGAGTCTGTGCAGCTGCTGATCAAAACAGCCCTGGGGAGTTGATGAGTGTGTATTCCTGTTGTGGACGGATCTGAGAAGTGTCTAGAACTTTGGCACAGATAATCTTTCTCTTTGTAGGATGCTTGGATATTAATTCATCTGTGAAGGGGGCTCGCTTTGTCAGATTCTGTGATGCATTCAATATTCCACTCATTACTTTTGTTGATGTCCCTGGCTTCCTGCCTGGTAAGTCTCTGACACGGTGGGTGGGAGAGTTGGCTGTGTTCAGTGTAGGTGGAGATTTTGCACAGTCCCTGCTCTATGTCACATCCCCCTCTCCTGGTATCCTGAAGACAGGGCCTTATGAGGATTGGTCCTTTGGAGGTTCAAGAAGACCTCAATCACCTCAATCACAGCCAGGGGACCTTGTCAGAGCTTTGATAATAGCTGGTAATTTTTCCTCGTGTCCTAGGCACAGCACAGGAATATGGAGGCATCATCCGGCATGGCGCCAAACTGCTCTATGCATTTGCTGAGGCAACTGTGCCCAAAATCACAGTCATCACCAGGAAGGTGAGGCCCTTCTCAAGCCCATCCCTCTTGAGCCCTGCAATATGACCCTGCAGTCCGGCCAACAGTGGCCTGGGAGGAGACGTGCCTTTTGCTCAGGCCTGTGAGATTTCTAGAAGGTTCTTTCCCATCCTGTTCACCCATTGCAGGGTGTTCATGGTGTTTGCGCACAGGGAAAAGCCAAAAACAACAAAGTGGTGTGAACTGTGAAGGGCCTCCCAGACCTTGGTCTTGAGGGGCCAGTGGGACTGTTCCTGTGCTTGGTCCCTGTGTCACCTGACTTCTTGGGGTCTTTTGAGGTATGATCTGCTTGTCTCCAGCTCTAATATTCAGCATTTCGGTCTGTTCTAGGCCTATGGAGGTGCCTATGATGTCATGAGCTCCAAACACCTTCTTGGTGACACCAACTATGCCTGGCCCACTGCCGAGATTGCAGTCATGGGAGCGAAGGTAAGGACGACTTCCTCCGTCCTCGGTCCCAGGGCTCCCCAGGAGAGCCGTGCACAGCCCAGAGATGTAGAGGGAGACCAGGCCTGGATTTGGCCTGAACCTTTCCAGTCTTTTGTCTTGTGACCTCAGGGCCATCTGCCTCCTGTGTGCAGGTACGCTGGTGTTGACATGATAGGGAGTAAATGTCTTTGGAAAGGGGCTTAGGGTGGGTTTTAAAGTTGTAAAGTTGGAACTGGAGAGATGGCTCAGCAGTTAAGAGCACTGGCTGCTCTTGCAGAGGCCCCGGGTTCATTCTAGCAACCACATGGCAGGTAAAAACCATCTGTAACTGAAGTTCCAGGGGAATCCAATGCCTTCTTACGTTCCCAGGCATTGTATGACATGGGTGCATGTACATATAAAAAAAAGTGTTGAACCGGAGAGATGGCTCAGCAGTTAAGAGCAGTGGTTGTTCTTGCAGAGGACCAGGGTTCAAATCCCAGCACCCACATGGTGGCTGACAATCATCTGTAACTCTAGTTCCAGGGGAATCCAAGTCCCTCTTCTGTCCTCCAAGGGCATTGTATGACACAGGTGCACTTATACACACGAAGGCAATACACGCGTACACATAAAATAAAAATAAATAAAATTTTAAAAATTGTAAAGTGGGAGAAAGGGGAGCAGTTAGAACTCACCTTTGGGAGGCTGGACCTTCTCGTCACGCCTACCTCAGCATGGCTCAGAGCCACGCTTTCAGCACGTCAAAGCTGAACTGCGCTTTCGTCCTTGGTGGCTGTGGGAAGGTACTTCTGTGGCGTGGCTGCTCTTCCCCTCCGCTGGCTGTGAAAGGCTGTTGGGGTCAAACCAGGTAACCCTGGGGTTCCACAGGTGACGGACAAGTGTTCCAACTTGAATGCCATGCCTTCCACATTTACAGTTTGGCCTCTCTTCCCCGGGACACTGTATTGTGCACCCCAGGCTTGGGACAGTGGAAAAAGTATACAGCACCTTTAATTTCCTTTGACCCGGGCTGATGGCAGTCATAATGGAAAACAAGCCAAACATCCTGGCTTCAAGGAAAGATGGGGGTAGGGTAGGATGGAACTGGGGCCAGCCTAGTGTTCTGTCCCCGAGGCCACAGAGGATAATGCCTGTCTCTTTGTTGTGGCCTCTGGAGCTGATTGTTCCTCTAGGAGTCTGGCTGTGAAGCTCATGGCTGCACAGAGTGGTAATGAGTTGGGCTGTGTGGTTGGGGCTCCACTCCAGTGAAACTGTGGTTGCCTCTCTGACAGGGCGCAGTGGAGATCATCTTCAAAGGGCACCAGGACGTGGACGCTGCCCAGGCAGAGTATGTGGAGAAGTTCGCCAACCCTTTCCCTGCAGCAATGAGAGGTGGGCTTGGGGGGAGCTCATCCGTTCAGTCACGTGCTCCTTCCTTCTCTCCAAGAAGTCTTTGCAGTTGGGTCTGTTGACTGTGACGCCAGGGCAGCCCTGGGCAGTATTACCTCACTTGTGGTTCTGGCTCAGCTGGGTGGTCCTTCTTTGCTGGGATAATTCACACAGCTGTAGTCAGCAAGTTGCTTGACAGTCCAAGGTGGCCTCCATTTCATGGTGGTGCTGGCTGCTGGCTGGGCTTTCCCCAGAGGATCTGTCAGCTTTCAGAAGGCCAGTCCAAGCTTCTTGTCATGGTGTCCCAAGAGTAGCTAAAGGGGAAGGACGCTCTGAGGCTCTGAGGCCTAGGTTGAAAGTGTCCTTTTTGTCACAGCTTATTGATTAAAACAAGAAGGCATTGGGGGAAGCAAAATCTTACTGCCAAGGACGGGAATGGAGGGAATTGTAGCTACTTGAATTCTTAATTTTTGTTTCCTGTTGGGTCCATATTGACAGGATAGAGCACTGGGAAATGGGAAGGGAATGGCCATACTTTGCTGTCCTGGCCCAGTGCTCCTTTGCTGGAAGTTGGGAGCCAGAACAGACAGACCTTGGGGTACAGGGTGGGTTTGTAGACCCGTCACTCTCCACCAGGACAGACTCTGACCGTACTGTTGGCCTGTGAGATGGAGACCGGGTTAATGCGTGGCCGGGGTTGGGTGGCTTCAGCCTGGCATATGGTAATCAGTGATTTCGTTTTCTTTGCTTCCCCAGGATTTGTGGATGACATTATCCAGCCGTCCTCTACGCGTGCCCGGATCTGCCGTGACTTGGAAGTCTTGGCTAGCAAGAAGGTTCACCGTCCCTGGAGGAAGCATGCAAATATTCCACTGTGAACATTTCAAAGGAAAACAGACCAGCCCCTGGACTACTGGCCATTTATAACCCATCCCTGCCTTTCTCAATCATGAAAACCTGGGAATAGGATACCAGTAACAACTTGGAAGCTTAAATTTTAGAAAGAGCTTTGTACCTTGCTGTGAAATTATTTGAGCTATTAAAAATCATGATTGATATATTTTGAGTTTATATTGTTATATAAAATACAAAACAAGAAAACTGGGGGAAAGGGGAATGGAGTTTCAGTATTGTCACTAGAGCCAGCCCTGACTCAACACTCATGATTTGAATATGGTTTTACAGTGTTCTCAAAGGCTGCTGTATTGCAGCTTGGTTTCCTGTCTGGGAATGCTGGGAGGTGAGACCGTGAGAGGTCATAGGTCATCTGGGAATGTGCTTTTAAAGGGCTTTGGGGTCCTAATCTGTCTCTAATGGCTGCTTTGGTGCCTGCCACGTGATGCAGCCAGGAGCGTCTGCACCCGAAGTGTACCCATGGTAGCTCTTATTCTTAAATTTCTAGAGCTGTGTGCTAAATGAACCTCTTTATAAAGCTTTGCTTACCTTCAGTGTTTTGTTATAGTACTAGAAAACAGACTAGTAGAACACCTCTGTATTGTTTTTTTCTCAAGGAATTTTTATCCTTAGGTAGGATAATATGCTTTTAGGGCAGTTTATTTATAGGTGCCATTTTATTTACTCTTTGTGATTGTTTGAGTGAGAAATACCCCCCATAGGCTTCAGTATTTGAACACTTGTTCCCCAGTTGGTGCTATTTGAGAGGTCATGGGATCCTTAGAGTTGGGGCCTCGCTGGAGTTAGCACGCCACTGGGGCAGGCTGGGATAACCGGCCTCGCCTCTTACAGTTGCACCTTCGTTGGTGGTTGAAGATGTGAACACTCAGCATTCTGTTCCTGATATTGTGCCTGCTGCTTGCTGCCATGGTGAGCTCTTATCTTTCTGGAATTGTAAGCCACAGCTCTTGTGTGGGTTTTTTTCCGGGGGAAGGGTCTTCTTTCTGAGATGGGGTCTCCCTGTATCTCCATCTGGCCTGGAACTCGCTATGTAGACCAGGCTGACTTTTTCTCTCTGTGAGATCCACCTGCCTCTGCTTCCTAAGTGCTGGAATTAAAGGTGTGCACCAACATGCCTGGCCAGAATAAACTCTTCTAATAAGTTGTCTGTAATCGTGGTGTTTTGTTACAGCAACAGAAAAGTAACTAATACACGTTGGTAAGTGGGGATGAATAAACTGAGTTTGCCATGAATTGTTGAGGGTTAAATGAGATGTCTGCATTCCAGCGTGTCTGGCAGGATAGGCTCTAAAGGAGGCGCAGTGTCCAGTGTTGATTTCTGCTATTTCTGGACCAGAAGTATGTTTTTACATTCAAAATACTTTATGGTGAGAATTGTGAAGCCTGTGGTGGTTTGCATGAGAATGTTCTCCACAGGCAGTGTTTTGGGAGGTCTTAGAAGGTGTGGCCATGCTGGAGGAAGCACGTCACTGGGGGCGGCTTAGAGAGTTCTTAAACCTTGCTGGATCTCCAGTCGCTCTCTGCTTCCTGTGCCTGCTTGAGGATGTGAGTGCCTCTGAGCTCCTGTGTCTACTCCAGCCACCTCTGCCGGCACGCCTCCCCGCCATGATGGACGCTCGCCCCTTTGGAACTGTAAGCTAAATAAACACTTCCTCTTATAAGTTTTCTTGGTCAGTGTTTCTATCACAGCAATAGAAGAGTGACTAATACAATGCCTGTAACTGAGATCCTCTAGTCCTTAGTGTTGTACGTTTATTTTTTCCACATGTGATGTGCACGCATGTGTAGAGGTCAGAGGACAACTTGAGGGGAGTCTGTGTGAGTCTGGGGATCAAACTCAAGTCATCAGGTTTGGTGGCAGTATCTACCCGCTGAGCCATGCTGCCAGCTCAGTGTTTTAACATTTGCTTCGTCTCTTTCGTCACGATACTCATTTTTATTAGTGTATTTAAGAGTTGGCTGAAGAATCACGCCCTTTCTTCCCCGAACGACAGTATCACCATTTCAGGAACAAAATCCCTTGAGCTTCATGTTTGTCTTTTGTGACATTACTTAAAATTTATTTTTATTTTATGTGTATATTTTGCTTGTATGTATGTACCAAATGCATGCAGTGCCTGCAGAGGCCAGAACAGTGTTGGATCCCTTGGAACTGGAGTTAATGATGGCTGTTAGCCATTACGGGGATGCTGGGAAGCGAACCCAGGTCCTCTGCAAGAGCAGCCAGTGTTCCTATCTACTGAACCGACATTGACTTTGTTTTTGCAATACAGTTTTGGTGCATAGACCAGACTGGCCTTGAATTTGTGGTCCTCCTGCCTCAGTGTCATAAAAGTTGGGATTATGGGCATGTGCCATCATGCTTGGCATGATACCAGTGTCTTTTTTTTTTTGTAATTTTGAGACAAGATCTACTTTAGTCCAGCTGGCCTGGAACTCACTAACAGGCTGGCCTGGATCTCACAGAAACCCACCTTCCTCTGCCTCCTGAGCGCTGGGACTGAAGGCGTGGGCCGCCACATGTGGCTGATACATTTTGGAGGAATGCTTGCTTGTAGTTTATTTTGCTGAAGTGCCTCAGTCTGGATGCCTCTGATTTGCTTCCCGGTGTTTAGTTTCAGATAAGAGTAACATGTCCGTCAGTGTTGCATCAAGAAGTGGGTGATGCCACTTCCCATGACTGGTAACTGATCATGTGACTACAAAGGCTTTTCCTTTCTGGCTGCCATTTTCCCTTCATTAAGAACTCTGGCCAGGCTTTCTTGAGCTCTACCTGCCAGCAAGCTTCTCCCACTTGTTCTTGTTGGCTGGCGATTCTTGCCTCAGCAAGTCCGTGTTGGTTGTAGGATGCTGAGTTCAGCCCGTCTTTCCAACTTCTGCCGGCAGTTATTAGTGGGACCTCTAAAAAGGGGCCCTTTCTCCTGCCTTTTTCAGAGTATCAGTTTAGACCTGGTTTCTTCTGAAATTTCATGTTGCTCATTTTGATGCTCAAAAGCAAAGCCCCTCCAAGCTGATCCCTCAGGCCTTTGACATCTTCTAGCAACTTTTTTGTGTACACCCTTGTTTTCTCACACAGGATAATGTTTTAGTTGTATCCTGCATCTCCTTGCCCAGCCCTAGAAGCAGCAGTTTCTCCTAGTGGTAAACTTAGGCAATATCATCAGATGTTAAAAGTGGGGCTGGATATTGACACAGACGTGAGGGTGTCATTGCTTCTTGGCACTTTCAGTAGCTAGAGTGAATATGTATTCATACAGATAAATGTGTCTAGAGACACTTGCCATTGCGTGTGGTGACAATACTTAAGTGAAACCACTTAAAAGGAGGAGATGTTTGTTTTGGCTCATGGTTTTGGAGTTTCTGTCTGTTCAGCTGGCTGCTCTCAGCCTGACATTGTGGAGGCAGGACCATGGTAAAGAGATTGCTCACTAAGGGTGTGTAGAGGAGAGATACATCCTGTCCAAGCACCTTCCTCTGTCTCTTGGCAGCAATTTCCTGAAAGGCCCTACTCCCCACCCCCTAACACTGTATTATGAGTCCATGAGAGGACTAGGCTATTGATTAGGATAGAGTCCTTGGGATCCACAGTAGACTTTTACATTCAAACAATTTCCAGTGCCCAATTTCAGCACACCTAACTGCCAATACACTGTAAATTAGCAAAACAGTCAGCAAGAAATGGGAGAAAATGTTTTCGAGCCTACAAAGGAATCTAAGCATTAATAAACACAACACACAGCTGCTGACTCAACTGACATAACCATGTACAAAAAGCTTTACCCTTTATAGACAGTTGTAGTGATTGTGAGAATGGAGTGCATCAAGCAGGTGAGTGGGACGTATTTAAGATAATGGGGACTTGCTCGTCACTGCAGACTCATAGATGGAATGCGGAAAGGCGAAGAACAACTCGTGGTATTAGGTGGGAATTAAATGTTTCAATAGAAATTAGTGATTATAAAATACGTAACTACGTGGACCCCCATACACGTGAACACTGTTACGGTTTGAATGTGGAATGTTCCCCACTTACTCATATATTGGGTGTTTGGTTACCAGTTGATTGATTGTTAGAAATTAACTGGATCTTGAGGATTCTGGCCTAATCAATGGCCTAATTCCTTCATGGAATCTTCATTTAGTAATGTGGTGGTCGTGGTGGTTGTGGTGTTAAAGCAGGAAGTGGGAATAATTTCTCGCTTTAAAACATTCGTACGTGTACATGTATGAGTGTGTACATGCCGCAGTGCAGGTGTGGAGAGCTGAGACAACTTGCAGGAACTGGTTGGTTCTTTCACCATGTGGACCCCAGGGTAGGAACTTGGGTGGTCTGGCTTAACGACCATTGCCTTTACCCACTGAGTCATCTTGCAAACCTCAGTTTCATTTTATTTATAGTCCATTATTAAAATCCTAGGGTGTATGTATGCATATACTGTTCATCTGTTTGTGTCAATGGGTGTCCAGGCTTATCCTGTGCCTTAGCTACTGTGTATAGTGCATTAAACACGGATGTGCATTGTCTCTGGAATGCTGATTCTCTTGTGTGTACCAGGAGGGATACAGCTATGTTATCCTGCAGTTCTGTTTTCAAGTTTCTCGAGGAACCTCCACACTGGTGTCCCGTTTTGGTTACACTGATGTCCATTACCACCAGCAGCGTATATGAGTTCCCTGAGTTCTTGACAGCATTTGTCTTGACGGTAGCCATTCTGACTGGGGTAAGATAGACTATGAACGTAGGGCTTTTTGTTTTTAATTTAGTCTGTGTGTATACCTGTGCTCTGCGAGTGTGCTCACTTATTCATGCATGTGTGGAAGGGCACAGCTCATTGTCAGATGTCATCCTCTGTCACTCTGTTCTGAGACAGTCTCAGAACCTGGTGCTCACTATTTGCCCATTAACTGGCTGGTCAGTAATTCCTAGGGACTGGGCATTGCCGCCCTTAGCACCATAACCCTAGCATTGGGGTTACAGGTATGTGCCACCATGCCCTGCTTTTTATGAGGGTCCTGGGGATCTGAACGCAGGTCTTCACTTTACCTGCTGAGCCATTTCTCCAGGCCATGAATGTAGTTCTAATTTGCATTCCCCTGATGGCTGAGGATACTGAGCATTTTTCACGTTTATTGGCCTTTTGTAGTTTTACTTTTTAGAATTATCTGTACAGTCATTTTGTCTGTTTATTGTTGGTTGAATGCTTGACTTTTTGGGTGTTTAGACTTTTGAGTTTATAGATTCTGGATTTTAATTAATCAGATGTGTAGTTGGTAAAGATTGTCTATCACTGTGTAGACTGCCTCTTCTACTGATGTTCCTTTTCTGTGCAGAAGCTCTTAAATTTTATGCACTCCTTCTGCCAAATTGTACCATTATTTCTTGAGCTCTGGGAGTCCTTTTCAGAAAGTTCTTGCCTATGCCTTTATCGTGGCGTACTCTCTCTTGTTTTCCTCCAGGCAGCTTCAGAGTTTCATGTTTGACATTAAAATCTTGGATACTTAAAAAATTTAAATTATTATTTCTGTTGCATGCATGTAAGGGCTATGTATCATGCAGTGGCCATGGAGGTCAGAAGGCATGTTATCCTCTGGAACTGGAGTTAAGGATACTTATTAGCTGCCATGTAGGTGCTGGGAACTGAACTCAGGTCCTCTGCAAGAGCTGTCAGTGCTCTTAACCGCTGAGCCATCTCTCCAGCTCCCTTGTGTAGGGACAAAGCACACTCAAGACATTCCGTCGCGCTACATTCTGGGCACTCACTCTTCAGCGTGCATTCTAGTGCCAAGCCAAGACCCCAGGGATGACGAGGTCTGAGTTGTCCAACACAGATAATCCCTGAGGGAATGACAGGTTCTGGACCAACCAATTCCAAGGTTAAACTAACTAGCAGAGTTGTGCAGCCATGGAACTTTTACAAGTGGGCTGCACCTTGGAGGGTGTGCGCAGTTCCCTGATCTGGCTTTAGGGACTGCAGCCCTGCTAGCTGCTTGATTTGCTTTGTTTGACAAATTATGTAAATAAAATTTCCTTTTTGCATCAAAGTGGAATCATGGGGTTTGTTCCCAATTCTCAGACCCTAACACCTTGGATACTTTTAAAATAGATTTTTGTACAGTCAGTTTTCCCAGCACCATTTGTTGAAGTGGCTGTCATTTTCCTGATGTAATTTTTGACACCCTTGTCAAAAGAAAATCAGGTGGCTGTAGGTGGGTGCATCTCTGTGTCCTCTATTCTAGTCTGTTGGTCCATGTGTCTGTTTTTGTGTCAGTGCCATGTTTTTGTTACTATGTTTCAGTAATGCAATTAGAAATAGAATACTGTGCCTCCAAAATTACTGTTTGTTATTGCTTTGGCTCCTTGTGCTTCCATATGAATTGGTGGGATTCTTTTTCTATTTCTTTCAAGAATGTTATTGGAATTTTCATGAGATTATGCTGGATCTGTAGAGTGATTTTGGTACTATATCAATTTTTATAATGTTCTGTTAATACAGGTTATAGGAGACTTTGCTGGGGAGACACAGCAACCATCTACTAATCCCAGACACAGAACCCTTGACAGCCTAAAGGAACAGTTTCAGCTTGGCAAACCAGTGAGTTTATTGGAGTTGCTTACAGGAGTATGGGTGAGAACTAATTTACAGGACTGGGGACATCAGTGGAGCTCTGTGCAGACTGGCAGGCAGCGCAGCTGGTCAGAACGCCTCCCCTGCAGCTCTGCCTCTTTTCTCCCTAGAGGTTGTTTACTCTGTCACATGGGAGGGCCTTGTGCATCTTGTTAATTTCAGGAACTTCTTGAGCCTGTGTCCATCCTTCAAATGATTATTCTGACTGAGGGAACTGAAGCCCTTCTAATTGAGGTCTGAAGGGCTTCTGGTCTTCAGTTTCTTCAATGAGGTCTTTTACTTCCTTTGTTTGACTTAATACTAGTTTTTGTGTTTTTTTTCTTTCTTTTTTTTTTTTGGTGTATTAAATGAAATTTTCTCCACTTTCTCTGTATGTTCAGAATTAGTTACATAAGAAAAGCTGATTTGGGGTCTGGAGAATTGGCTCAGTGGTTAAGAGCACTGGCTGTTTTTGCAGAAGACCTGGGTTTGATTCTCCACCTATAACTCCAGTTTCAGGGGATCTGACACCCTCTTCTGGCCTCTTTGGCATTGCAGGACACAGGTACACTTACATACATGCAAACATAACACTCATATACATAAAATAAAAATTTTAAAAAGCTGATTTCTATTGACTTTGTATCCTAATTTGCTCAGTGTTTTCTGGTGTATTCTTTAGGGGCTTTTAAGTATAGTAATCATATCACGTGCAAATAGGGATAATTTGACTTCTTTGTATCTTTTCTTTTATTAATGCTTTGGCAAAGATTTCAAGCAGTATACTGAGTTCTTACTCTTGTGCAGAGAAAGGCCAGCTTTGACTCATTTCTGGTTTGGTTTCTGGAGATGGTATTTTTCCTCATCACTCTGATGTGACCTATAGAGTCTGTTGTATGTCAAGGTACATTCCTACTGTTCCTAATTTCTTCAAGGTTTTTAGCATGAAGGGGTGTTGAATTTTGTCAAGCAATTTAAAAAGATTTACTTTTATGTGTGTGACTGCCCGCGTGTATGTGCAGCAAGTGCATGCCTAGTGCCTGTGGAGGCCAGAATGAGTCAGTGCCCCTGGAACTGGAGTTACAGTTAGGAATGCCATGTGAGTACTGGGAACCAAAATTGGGTCCTCTTACAAGAGAAGTGTTCTTACTTATTAAGCCCTCTCTCCAGCTCCCTTTTGTCAAACATTTTATCCCTCTATTGAGATGATCATTGTTTAATTATTTACCATAGTTTTATTTACTGAACCATCCTTGCATCTCTGGAATCAAACTACCTTGTTCATGTATGAAACTACCTTTGTTCATACATGAGTTGCTGAATGCATTGAATTCAGTTTGCAAGTATATTATTGAGATCTTTTGTGTTATCACCAGTGAAACTGGCCTGTAATTTTGTTTTTGTTATCAGCACAATACTGGTCTTAGAATGAGTATGGCTGTTTTTAAAATCATGGAATTGTTTGAACACTGGTATCAGTTCTTTGAAGGACGGAATTCAGCAGATCTATTTCTGCATTCTCTGTTGAGACTTGACTTTCAGCTTAGATCTTCAGCTTCCCTGTTCATGGTAGGTTTAAAACTGTACTACATTTTAATTAATTTAGTGTGTACATATGGCACACAAGGGGCCAGAGGCCAGTTTTGAGGTGTCTGTTCTCTCCTTCTGCCATGTGTGTCCTAGGGCTCAAACTTGGGTTATCAGAACTGACAACAGCTGTCTTTACCTGCTGTGCCTTCTTGCTGGCCCTCATTATAGATTGTGATTTAAGTTTTGGAAGGCCATTCATATCTAGGACTTCATCCCTTTCTTTTAGGTTTTTTGAGCTTCCTGGAATATAGGTTTTTGAAATATGCCCCAGGCATTCCCTTGATTTCACCAGTATTAATTGCAGTTTTCTTTTTCATCTCAAATTTGGGTTTACTCATTTTCTTTTCATAGGACCAACTCATTTTAAACTTTATTCTTTTAGTCTCTACTTTTCTCCCACGATCCTTATTTCTTTACATCTACTGATTTTGGATGACTTTTTTTAAAAAGACAGACTTGTCATTGGCCTATAACTTTGTACACAGACTATGCTGGCCTCGAACTCACAGAAATACACCTGCCTGTCTCCTGAGTGCTAAGATTAAAGTGTGTGCCACCATACCCAGCTGGATTTTGACTTTTAAAAAGATTTTATATGTATGAATATTTTGCTTGCATGTATGTAGGTATACCATGTGTGTATGTGCCCACAGAGGCTAAAAGAGGGCTTCAGATCCCCTGGAACTGGAATTACAGATGGTTGTGAGCTGCTGAGTGGGTGCTGGGAGCCAAACTGGGATCCTCTTCAAGTGTAGTCAGTTCTCTTAACTGCTGAACCATCCCTCCAGCTCCTGACTTTTCCCCTGTAAGACCTGGAGGCACATCATTAGGTTGAGTTTTCCTTGTTGCGTTGATAGTGGGCCTACTGTTTCATGTTCACTAACACTAGGCAAATAGTTCTACCTGAGCTGCATCCCAGGTTTCTTAGTCTCAGAGTCAGGGTCTTACTAAATTACCCAGGATAGCCTTAACTTTTGATCTTCCTGCATCAGGCTCCTGATAGCTGGGACAGTAGGCCTGCATTGAATTTTTATTTTTTAATTTAAGCATTCATAGGTATAAACTTTCTTCTTAGAAATACTTTTCTAGGGGCCAGCCAGATGGCTCAGGGGGTGAGGATACTTGCCGTTAAGCCTCACAACCAGTTAGACCACTAGGACCCACATGGAGAGAGAACTGTGTTATCCACTAACACTGTGGTGTGTACTACATGTACGCTTTTTTTTTTTAAATAGACAACCCACTGTTGGACCTTACATTTTAATCCACTTGGTCTCTTTGGATTGAGGATTTTGCTGATTCTTGTCATTTTATTGCTGTTTTCCTGGCTGCTTGGATTGTTTGTTCTTTGTTCTTGCCCCTTTCATATTAGGGTTTGCTGGTATATATTTATGCAGTGTGTGCAGGTACCCAAGGGAGACCAGAAGAGGGCACTGAATCCCTTGGAGCTGTTGTTTAGTTGGGTGTGAGCCACTCAGTGTTGGTGCTCTGCATGTTTTTAACTGCTGAATCACCTCTCTAGCCCCTGGATGAGTTTTTAGTTCTCCTTTGATCAGCTATTTGAATCTCATGAAACTTAATCTTTTCTATCCTGTAATTGAGTTTTTCCTCCTGTGTAGGATTTTAAGTGTCTTTATAATGGCTGGATATAGAAACCTTTAAATATTTTTATTTTTTGTTTTTATTTTATGTATATGAGTATTTTTCCTGCAGGCAGGTATTTACCACATATGTGCAATGCCCAAGGAAGCCAGAAGAGGGTACTGGCTCTCTTATAACTGGATTTATGGATGGTTAGATACTAAGTGGTGCCAGGAACTGAACCTAGGTCTTCTGCAAGGGCAGTCTGTGTTCCTAACTGCTGAGTCTGGCTAGAGAAATTGTGATTGGCAACTATTTACTTTCAAGGCTTGAAATATATTTACTCCATGCTTTCTTGCAGGATTTCTGCCCATGTCTGATGTTCTTCTGCTGTTTGTTTTGCAAATTAATATTTTTCTTTTTCAGGTTTTAGTGTTTCTTTGTTCTATAGTTATGGCATTTTAACTATGTGTTGTGGAAATGCTCTTCCCTGGTTGTCTATTTTGGGACTCTAAATGTTTCTTACATTGAGATCCATTTCTTAGGTGTGGGGAATTTTCTGCTATAGTTTCACTGACTAGATTGTCTGTGCTTTTCATTTTCATCTCAGCTGCCTTGTATCCTAGGGATCCTGTTTTAGACCTGGCGTTGGTGATCAGTTTGGCACAGTGCATACAATACTACGCACCTCTGTGTGATGGGACTCTTACCTGGAACAGAAACAAAAGGGCAAATCATTTAGGTTCCACCTCAGATCTGCAAGCCTGTCTGTCCCAAATGAGTCACACAGTTGGGGAAACCCTATCTATGCACAGATCCTCTGAAATACTTGTAGTTTGTGATTTCGCTTTAGAGTGAGGCTTGGTGCCAACTGTCAGAGAAACCTTCACTTCTGCTGGAATGTAGAATACTGGAAATCTTCAAAGGGCCACTGCTTGAGTAACTGTACAGGACTCAGGGCAGAGGCTGCTCTGAAAGGCCTCATGCAAGAGTCATTCTTTCTGAGAAACTCTGATTAATCAAAGATAATTTATAAGCTAATTATATTTTTTCCTTAAAAATGAAACACCTTTTTTAATATGAAAAATTTGCATCATCTAACAAATTATCTGAAAGAACAAACTCTTAAGAGCAGCAAGAAAGGAAACAGTCTCCTTAAAGCTTTGCCTAGCTAGGAGCAACAACATCATGACTAACACAGGCCTGATTTTGAATAGTTTATTAAAGGAAAGGTGAAGCATCAGTTTCAAATTGTACAAAAGGAAAAAAACTTCATATTGCAAATGTACAATTTACAGAATTACTAGCAAAACCAATCAAGGAGACACTGAAAATACAAAAATTTGATTGACTTCAAACTGAACTGGAAACCCACTGGAGTAGATGTTAAGCCTTTTTGTTGTTGCACGGTAGTCTGTAATTCTATGTTGGCATGTGTTTTTCACAGGAACTGTCAAGCAAAGGACTAGGTTGTGCATATGCCAGGGTGCCTCATGGCTGGTCCTTGGTCAAAAGCACAAATAGGGAAGGCTGGGCTGGACAGTCCAGTCATTCCTGCCCTTTGATTTCCAGTGAAGCCCATGTTTCTAAGAGAAAGTGAGCCCCAGTTTCCTTAACTGGAGCCCAGGACTTGCTGAGTTAGCAGGTCAAATGTTTTTGATGACCAGGTCTTTTTCTTTTTTTTTGGTTTTCTTTTTTTTTTTTTCTGAACTATACAAATGTTGAGAAAAATGTTGTCTGATGTCTGTTTACTAAAAGGATGAATAAAATCATCCGTTTTGCTTTCCCACACAAAAGATAATCGTTCACACAATTTTAAAAAATGCTTATTTCTGATAAAAAGGGAAAGCCTCAAGATTTTGTTGCAGATATTTAAAAACCCAGCCCAGAAACAGCTGTGGATAGGGTTGGAGATCTGGAGGCCTACATGAAAACCAGGAAGAAAGTGGGCTTTTAAAAACAACAGCAGCGAGTCATAAAAGTAAGCAGATTATAACTCTAAATCACTGAAGGCTGTTCTGAAGAGTCATAATTTCTTTCTCCCAAAAGAATTAATGTGCACACTTAACACTGAAATGTACTGTATTTCAAGGTAAGCTTAGGAACCTTACCTTCTAAGCATAGACTTCTGTGCAGCACTTCTTGCTGTAACTGGTAAACTTCACAGGTTAAGGATGTGAAGTGCATGAAGAAGACAGTTGGTCCTGCTCCTTACAATCACTTTTAATGGCAAAGGGTTCTTCATGAGTACATGGAATGGAAGTCTGTAACTCGACTGTGGCAGGGCATGAAACAAGTTGTTAAGAACAGCAGACTGATAACTTGAGAACCATTTTTGTTTTACTGAGAATACTTTATTTGCTGGTAGAAGTTGCTAAAAATGCACAGAACAAATACCAATAGAAAATGCACTGTATTCGAATCTCCCTATTCTATATAAAATGAACGGTGTACAGCATCTGTTGGAAAAATGGCTGCATGGACATTTCTTTTATGCCCACTTATAAATAAAAATAAACCTTTTTATTCAAGAGTATATAAAATCTGGGAATTCATATCCACAGAGGGTGTGTGGTTTTTGGCAGAGACGCACGATGTCAGAATTTATCTTCTTGATGCTCTGTCCTTCAATGTTTCTGTTTTACAAGGTCAACCAAATCCAGTGAGCTCCAAAAAACACTCTTCGGCGATTAGAATGAGCTGCTTACTCATAGGTTTAATAAAAATGGTTAGCTTTTAAAACATAAAAAGGCAAAATGTTAAAACGGTTTTTAAATTGTACAACAGGAAAATAAAGTTAAAAATATTTCATAAAACAGGTGTATAACAGTGTTTATTTTGACAGCTGTTTTAAAAATTTAAAATATCTTCCTCCTTTCAGAAAAACACACACATCTGTTCTGAGATAAGTCCAATATTAGGACACAAATGATTTTTTTGGGTCCGTCTTTCTGAGGTGACATTCACCAACATTTCTATGGGTAATTTACATGCTCCTCTGTCACTGCAAAAAGGGACTGACCTTTAATCATTTGATTAAAAAACAAATCAGATCACATCAAAAGTGTTTTTTCCCCCATACAAGCTATCACAGTATATAGGCCTCTAGCTCTAAATAATAGAGTTCCAGATTTGTAAATTTTCTTCAGACTTCAGAACATAGGCATTCCAAATCCCTAGAAAAACAAGAAACATCATCATTTCATGTCTCTACAGGACTAAGAAAGCATAACTAAAAACCAGTAATGACTTAATATTTACTGAATCATCTTCTATGATAGCTGCAGAGTCAAAAAAGTCTGGCCTCAGCTCAGCTCTCTCTCGCCGATTTCTTGATGGGGGCTGAAAAGAGAAATTATTTATTACTTTTTACTTTTCCTATGAGATGAACTGTTTCTAACAGTATCAGAAATATATAGAAGAGTCAAAATTTAAAATGAATTTATGTAAAGTATAGATTTAAAAATATTTTTTCTGAGTGTATTTCCTGCATGTTAAGTTCACCCATGTCATGCAATGCCCTCGGAGGTTAGAGGAAGCCATCGGATCCTCTGGAACTGCAATTACAGTTGGGTGTTAGCTGCCATGTGGCTGCTGGGAATCAAACCCCGGTCCTCTGCAAGAGCAGTCAGTGCTTTGAACTGCTGAGCCCTCTCTCTAGCCCTTAAAGTACAGATTTTTTTTTGAAAGCACAGCAGTACTTGGCAGCTTTAAATTATCAAAAGACTTTTGATTTAAAAAAATTTTTTGGAAGGGGTCTTTTTGAGACCGAGTCTCCCTGTAGTCCCAGCATGCCTTGAACTCAGAGATCCGTCTGTCTGCCTCCTAAGTGCTGGGATTAAAGGTGTGTGCCACCACACCTGGCTCTTAATTTTTAAAACTTTTATTTATTACTTTTACGTGTATGGGTATATTACCTGCATAGATATAAGTGCACTCATGTTGCACAATACCCATAGATGTCAGAAAAGGGGTCAAGTCCCCTAGAACTGGAGTTAGGGATGGTTGTTAGCTGCCATGTGGGTGCTGGGAATTGAACCCAGGTCCTCTACAAGAGCAGCCAGTGCTCTTGACTGCTGAGTCAATTCTCCAGCCCCGATTTTCAATTTCCTAGGTATTACAGGTATGTGCCACCATGCTGGGCTGTCTAATAAAAACTCTGTAAATACCACAGCTCCAACCATTACTACTCCTGAAAATTCTCACTGTATTACCTATAGCAAATCTATAATCACCTTATCTCAAAGACCTCTTTTTAAACTACATATGCAAGCTCCACATTTTACATATGACCGTTACATGGTAGAACACATGGTATACTATTGTATGGCTCCAATTTAAAGTACATTCTGTGCCAAAAGATCTGGGGTGAGTTCTTTTTGAAAGAACTCTTTTTCTTGCTAGAATTAAAAATATGACTGCTTAAAAGCAGCCTTGAAAAATACATAAGGTCATCCCAATGCCTCTTCCCCTTGCTCTCCCTCCTACAGTCAGAACAGCCTTTAAATTCCAATGTCCTCACAACAGAAAAAAAGTAGCGAGTTCCTCACCAGATCAATAACCATGGTGTCTTCAAATTCTTCATTCATGTCTTCTAACTGACTCCTTGACGACATCATTACATCTTCAAAGATGGGTTCAGCATCTTCCTCCATTAGACCCCGACTGGCAGAGAAAAAGTAGTCAGAAAGTTGCTGGGAATTGTTCAGTTTGGTCCTGGGTCTTTCTTAATTGGCATACCTTCTATAGACTATACAAGTTATTATTGAGTTCTAAGAAATTTAGGAATATTCCTTTGGTTTACTCAAGAGTTCACCTCAACTTACCATAAAGAAGTATAGTTAAATAAGATGGTATTTATATATAAAGAATAAAGTATTTCCTTAGTTATTATCAATTCCCTCCCAATTTTCCTCAATCATATCTCAATTTTACAAATAAGGAGATCAGGGCACAGGTATTTTAGAACTTGTGTATGGCCATAAAACTGGCAAATGGCAGCCCTAGGATTTAAATGCAGAAAACCTGAAGGGCCAGTGCCTTCTGTTATTTGATGCTGCTTGATACATCCAGAATTGCAATTTTAATTGTTAAGACTCAACAGGTATCAGAAATGCCCAGCATCACATGGCTGCTACGTTCTTGTGACACTTCAGTGAAACACTTACACGGCATGCCTTACTCCAGTTCTCACTTTCATGTAGTTCATTCCTGTTCTGTCCTTCCGATTTAAGTCTTCTAACTTCGGCTGGCCTAACCAAGAGATCTGCATCTGAGGACTAAGAGAGGGTACTATTATTTATTTTGTGGCATCAGATAATGTATTTAGCAAATCAACTTCATGCTAATAGAGCCATGGCTGGCTGCCTTCACCCTCAAGTAAGAGAATTACCCAAGTTTATTCCAGTGCCTTTGCCAAAATAAATAAACTGCCTTCAGATATTTCATAGTCTCCATATAGGCTGAGACAAGCAATTAACCCTTATACTATGTGTTAGCCTATGCCCTACATCTCTGCCAGGTAAGGGCACTTTCCCAGGTTTCTGTTTCAAGGGTTTTATCATTCATTTATGTATCTAGCTAGAAAGCAAGCCCCTAGGATCAGAAATGATGCTGGCCTGGCAGCTGAAAACTCTCTAGAGTTAAAAAAGGAAGAATATAACAAACACATTTTTTCCTAGTGCTGAGAAGGATTTAGAAGTTCTTATAACACATAGTTTCTCAGTGCTTATGGAGTCAAATCTTCCGTTGTATTTTATACTTAGTGAAGCAGGGGAACTGACATAAATATGCCTCTTGGGAATTTTACAGGTTGTAAATTTTAGTGGTACTTAGAGAAAAACCTGTCACATGAAATTCTAAGTAGCTGTTTTAATATCCTATGGGGGCCACTACCCTGATTTGGCCTGTGAATCTAGGGCAAGGAACCAAAGACAGTCCACAACCAAAGGCATGGGCAATGTTAAGGTCAAAACAGCAAGGCAGGTTGCTAGAAAACTGAAGCTGAAGGAAGAACAGTGGGGATACTTGCACGCCAACTGATGCAAGAAACTGGGCATATGGTGAAGCTCATCTATGATGCCTAGCAGCATAAGCAGGCCCAGTTATTCAACTGCTGGCAGGTTTCAAGATAAGATTCTTTGGTGAGAAGTTGTTTTGTGAAAACTCAGAATCTGAAATATTTCAAATACTGCTTCTTTCTATTTTCAATCTAATAATTTGTTTAGGCGGGACTTTTATCCATCAGCATAATTCACAACATTATCCCCAACCATACACAGAAATTCAACTGAAGAACTGAAAGAATTTCCAAGTAGCAACAAGGTTTCATGTAGCCCAGGCAGGTCTCAAACTCAAGTGTAGCTGTGCTGAGTCTGGTCTTGAAATCCTTATCTTCCTGCCTTTACCTCCCAAGTACTGGGATTACAGGCATGTGCCACCATGGCTAACTAAAATAAAATTATTAAGTGGATGATGATTGTAATACTTATTTGATGCTTCATCAGTCTAGCAAAGTTTTCCTAGGCTCTTGCCAAAGAAATAACCTGCATTATTTTTTCAAAAGTTCTTGAAAAGCAGATCTTCTCAATTAACATGCACAGATGCTATGCATTCAAAGATCTGTGAATTCTTTTTTTTTTTTGTCAAAATCCTCCTTAGTGTATACTTAATATACACTGTAACATTTTCATGTGGTGTTGGGAGGTATGGAGATTATCATTGATTTTTAAGGCTATTTAAGTAACACGAAGCTTGTCACACTAGAGCAAGAAAAGTCTTTGAAGTTCAAGGAAAGGATACCCACAGTGATGCTTAAGACACAATGTACCACTGTGTGTAAATCATATAAACTACTCTTCATTTTCTTAGGATCTGAGCAGCAATGTATTCTGATGTTTTTCTAGTTTTACTTTAACAATTAGAGGTTTCACATCAAGAAAAAGAATTTTTAGCACTTACTTGTGTAAAAAGTCAGGTTCAGAACCATGTTCTGACTCAGGTTCTTGAATCTGTTCTCCCATAGGGCGGCTGTTCTCTCGAAGCACAGTGGAGGTGAGCTGTGGGGTTGGCAGGGGGCCAGGAGTCTGAATCATGGTGTCAGTTCTGTTTAGCCATGTGTTATCCAGATTTTCGTCTGCAAAATTTCAGTTAAGAGTCTCAAAATGCCAGAGATGGAGTAAACTATGGTGGCACTTGTAATCTATTTTATTGTTTTGTTTTGGGGAAGAGCCTACCATGTAGCCCAGGTTTCAAACTCTCTGAGCTAAGGACCTTGAACTCTTGAGCTTCGTGTCTATACCTCTGAAGTTTGAGTATTAGAGGCATATTCTACCATGCCCAGCTTCCATTTTCTTCTTTTCTTTTTTTTTTTACAGACAGGGTATCATGTAGCTCAGGCTGGCCTTGAACTCTTGATTTTCCTGCACCAGCCTCTCAAGTGCTGGGATTATGGGCATGAACTACCATGTCTGGCTAGACCAACTAGTTTAAATCCTAGTTCTATTAGTACTTCAGATGGCTTTGTATTAGGTTGCTTAAGTTTTCCAAAGTTTAGTTTTCTCATTTATAATTGAGGATATCAGTACTTAACCTCACAATTCTATCAATGGATTAAATGAGGTCACTGCTTTATAATAACCATTAGATGTTAGCTACAGTCACACATCTTCTGTCTCTCCTATCAGTGAAGATTTATTTATCCTAGAAGAGAAAGAGTTGGGTCAGCCACAGCTTCTCTAACCTGCCTTGCTTTTGGGTCTGTTGCCTGAGCCTAATAGGGGTCCAAGGTAGCAGTACTTAAGACTGGTAGCTTTACAGAGAATTCAGCAAATCCTGTTACTACAAGGAGACATTGATCACCAGGGAAACTGCTCTTTTTGTGTAGAAATGCAGAGCTTCACAGTTTTCAAGCCTTGTCTCCCAGGGAGTCTTGTGACTGTATTAAGCCCCTAATTACATTCTCATTTAACTTTCAGAGGAAATCTAATCATTTGTTTACTCAGAAGTTAATTACACACTATCCTGCACTAGCAGGGGACCTGCTTGTATGTGTATGTTTTATCTTTTTATCTTCTTCTAAAGATGGTTTATAAAGATGAGCAGCCTGAAGCATTATTTGCATACCTAAGCCATCCTAATAAAATAATGCATTGCTTATCGGTTCTGTTTATAAAAGTTATTTTAATGTGAGATTTTTATTAAAACAACTCAGAAGTCTTTACATCAAAACTATAATGTGAGTCCCCTTGTTTTTCTATTAAACCCGAGATGTGCATCCAGTATGCTATGAGGCCAATCTTCTCAGAGCTCTCAGGTTTCTAGGGATTTGTCTGATCACATGCACATTCTGGACTGGCCCTTCTGTTGCTAAAAATACCTGCTTAGTTAAGGTCATTCTACTGAAGCTCATGTCCCCAGTGTTGGGATTAAAGATGTGTGCCATGATGTCCTGCCTCATACTATTTTTCATTTGGCATTTATTACAAACTTTTATTCTCTATCACACTTAACTTTTTATGGTCAAAGACTTGATTCTTGAACTGGTAAAAATCATGTCAGCTCCTTACATCATATCTTCTCTAGAAAAATCTTTCCTGATTCATTTAAAATCTGATCATTCTTTGTATCACTCTAGAGCCTCTGATCATGCTCAGTTCAAACTGCCTGTTTCTTCCGTTGGACTGGGGTGGGGTATCCTTTTATTAATTCCTTTCTGAAGCTTGTGAATGTGCCTGGTGGAGACTTAATAACGTCAGGAAGAGCCCACTCTTTTTAGTAACAAAATTTTTTGACTTTTTATTTTATGTATAACGAATGTTTTGCCTACATGGAAGTGTACCACGTGAGTGCAGTGCCTGTAGAGGCCAGAAGAGGGCATTGTCTCCTGGAGTGAAGTCTTGTCTGTGCTGGAAACTGAACCTGTGAACCTGGGTCCTGTGTAAGAGTAACTAGTGCTCCTAACAACTGAGCCATTTCTCCAGTAAACCCCTCCCCTTCTATAAAAAAAACAATACCACTAGCAGTGCTTTTGTCTATTTCTGTTTAGTTGTTTTTTGTTTTTGTTTTTTTGAGAAAGGGTCTGCCTGTAGCCTGGGCTGGCCTGGAAAGCAGAAATGTATCAGTCTCTGTCTCCTGAGGGCTCAGATTAAAGGAGTATGCCATTACACCCAGCTTATTATTTTTTTAAACAAAGTATGTTTACTCAGCAGCAGGGATATATTTTAGAATTATACAGTGGGGAAAAAAAGGGATCAAATTCCTCAGTGTTTCCAAATTCCTGCCATGTTACTCTTTGATATTCAAGAAATTCTCAAATTTCAAAATTATGATTATTTTAAACATACTGCTACTAATATTCACGCTCTATTTGAATAGCTAAAATTCCTGCTTAACAAAGAACTAGTTTTTGTTAAGGTGCCTGGTGGAGACTTAATAACTTCAGGAAGAGTACTTCTTCTAACCCTTGAAAGGTTCTTAGAGAAAAAAATTCTCGTCATGCTCTTTCATTTTCATCTCAAACAGATGAAACTCTGCTGTTTAAACACCCCTGGTATGCAGCCTAGCCTAATAACTGCACAAACTTCAAACCCCAACAGCACGTTTTCTTTTACAATTTTAACAATTACAAAGTAGGTTATCTGGTCTACATATACTTCCTATAATCTTAAAAACAACTTTGACTGTTCCTTTAGTGAATTTTATGTGTTTTTTAAATTCTCTAGGAGTTATTTTCTTCAGTGTAAAATCAGGATAACAGTGTAGAACTCAAAGTCGATTAAGATTATACTTAGGATTTTCTATTTTTTTGTTTGTTTGTTTTGACTAAAAGTCTCAAAGCTGAAACATAAAAGGAAATCTCAAGTCCTAAGACTTTTGTAGACCTTAACATTAGGGGTTGGAGAGGTGGCTCAGAAGCTAAGATCACTGGCTGCTCTTGCACAAGTCCCAAGTTAAACTCCCAGTACCCACATGGTAGCTAACAAGTTCTAAGGGATCTGATACCCTCTTCTGGCCTCCATGGGCACTGAACACCATGGTACACTTAATTACATGCTAGCAGAACACTCAGTAAAAAACAAACAAAAAACCCACAAACATTAACCATGTTGTTGTTTTTTTTCCTTTTTTTGGAAATACAGATGCCACTTAGTGCTCTGACTGATGCTCAATAAGGGGTATTACTATATGACCTTGGTACCATTCTGAAAATACAGCTAACATCTATTGAATGCTACTTATAGGTCAAGTACTGTGCTCAGTAATATGTGTGCACTGTGTTTTATTTGGAGTGTCTCATTATTCACAGTAAGAGATAGGATTAAAGGACCGGAAAGATGGCTTGGTGCTGGCTGGTCTTGCAGAGGACCCGGGTTTAATTCCTAGCACCCAAATGGTGGCCACAACCATCCTGAATGAATCTGATGCTCTCTTCTGACCTCCAAGAGGGCAATGCACAACACAGGAACACTAACATACATGCAGGCAAAATAAAGATAAATAAAATATTTTAAAAAGGTTTATAAAAACTGGGTGTGGTCATCATTGTCTTATAAAAAGAATTATCTAACCAGTGATAGTACTAGAAAGTTATTATAGCACACTCAATTTGTTGCAGAGGTATACTCTTAAATTACCAGTAGCCTTCTGATATTAAGATGATTTTTTTGTGTGTAAGAAAGAGGTGGGAGAGGAGATACACACACACACACACACACACACACACACACACACTCACACTCACTCACTCAGGTAGCAGCTCAGACTGGCCTCAAACTTGCTATGTAGTTGAGGATAACTCTGAACTCCTGATCTTCCTCCACGTGCTGGGATTACGGGCATGCACCACCACAACACTGAGGTTAAGATGAACTGTAATACAACACTGACCATCTTATTTTAAAATATAATGTATTACAAGCATATAATGGAGAGATCAACCATACATTTTCATAACTGCTTCTCTTTCTCTATTCTTATCTTACACTATTCTCTATACTTTATCAAGCTTCTTTCCCTGACTCTTTTCTGCTCTACATTGTATATACCAACTGTTGTACCTGAATATCTCAGTGTACCAAATATATAAGGCAATCATGTGCCTAACAGTATCTTGTTTCATTACCTGCCACTAAAAAAAAAAAAAAAAAAAAAGCCCTCTATAAAGCCAGGCAAACCATTTGTCTCACAGTGTAAGACTTACCTTCTACTCGTCTTTTGTGAAGTGGAGGCCGTCCTTTCTTACTCCTTACTGAGGAAGTCTTACTGCTGCTACTTCCACTGTTCACAGACATTCTGTCATCTTCGCCTCCTGTTACTAGTGAATTTCTATAGGAGATGAGTGGGAGCCACACATCTTCTCTCCTTTCCATCATCTGCTCAGTGAGGAATTTTTCTAGATATGAATGACTAGAAACAATACACGAGTAGTTAGTGATTGTCAGGTAAGCACTTCATGGATCATGGATCATTTATTTGTTTCTCATTCCTGGAGTACTTTCAACTACGGAGGGATGGGTATACACCAATAAGGGTTCTTTGTGTGTGCTTCTGTGTCCATATGTGTGCATTATGTCTTTTCCTGTATTTCTTCCTTTGCTTTTAAATAGCAATGATTAAAGAATCCTAAACTTGGTTCAAACAGATTCAGAGTTTTTTTTAAAGAGTTCAAATTAGAACAGGAGTTCTGGAAAGGTGAGGTGAGGAATTTGGCATATCCTTTCCCAAGCAAAATAACATTTATTTCTTTAAAAAAAAAATCAGTTATTTTTATTTTAAGTGTATGAATATTTGCCTTCATGTATGTAAACATAAAGAAGCCAGAAGAGGGTGCTGGGTACCCTGGAACTGGAGGTACAGATGATTGATAGCCACCATGTAGATGTTGGGAACCAAACCTGGGTCCTCTGCAGGAACAGAAAGTGATCTTAACTGCTGAGCCAACTGTCCATCCCCTCCAAATAACCTTTATACTGGTAAAAATTGTAAGCCAATAATATGATATCTGCAAATCATCCTAAACACATATGATAAATATTAACTTCTATTCCATTCTCCTGCAACCTCAACACAATCTACCTGACTCTCACCCTGTCCCTTGTCAGCTTTGGTCCTAGGCCAGGTCCAATTCCTCTGCCTCACACCTATGGACTAGCTTCTTAACCCAGACTAGCTCAGCCCCTAGCATACATTGCTAAGTGTCTCCTCAAGTGGGCCCGAACCCTAACTTCTCCTGGCTTCTGATCTGCCTGACATAGTGCATCCCTCCTACTACCATGACCAGACACCTGTCCCACCTATTACCCAGACCAGCCTACTACTCTGCAAGAACACATACCAATTTATTTTCATACCTGAGCCCAAAGCAACCAAGTTACGTAAATAATATAAATATAACCAAAATTCAATTAAACAAAGGCAGAATAGAAGTTTTTACCAGAACATACAACTAATAAAGAACATCCATATACTGAAAATGGCACGTAAAAATGCAAATAATATGAAAAACCAAGAGAATATGTCCCCAACAAAACCCACTAGTCCTACAGAAGCACACTACAATAAGAACCACGCCGAGGAATGCCAGGGCACAGAATTTCAAAGAACAATCATAAACATGATCCAAAAACTAAAAGAAGAAACAAAGAACTCAAAGAGGATAGATGTAAACTTGTGATAGAAACTCAACAAAACACAAATACATGACTGAATGAAATATCAAATACAATTCAGGACCTGAAAAGTGAATTCACATAAGAGAAATATTGAAAAAAAACAAAGCAGAATGAACATGGAAATTGAGAAACTCAATAAGCCAATTGGAAACAACAGGAGAAAGCCTCACAAACAGAATGAATGAAATGGAAAACAGAATATCAAGACTTGATGACAAAACTGAAGATCTGGACTTTAATCAAAGACTATGTAAAAAAAAAACAAACAAACAAAGAAACCAACCAACCAACCAGAGGAATGGAATATGTAATGTGAATGTAATAGGAAATGTGGATAACATGAAAAGACCAAATCTATGCATCATAGGAATACAGGAAGGAGAAGAATCTCAGGTCAATGGCCAGATCTTTAACTGGATCATAAAAGAAAACTGCCTGAAATTAAGGAAAGACAAACATATACAGATTCAAAAAGCACAAAGAATACCAACTAGACATGATCAGAACAGAAACTTCCCCATGGCATATCATAGTAAAAACATTAAATGTACAGAACATACTAAAAGATGCTACAGAAAAACATCAGAATTACAGCTGACTTTTCAGTGCAAACTATGAAAGCCAGAAGAGTCTGGACCAAAGTTCTAAATGACCATGGATACCATCCCTGAATACCTTATCCAGTAAAACTATCTACCATAGTTGAAGGGGAATGGAAAATTTTCCATGACACAGATAGGTTAAAAGAATTCCTGTGTACCAAACCAGCCCTACAGATATTTTTGAAGCAATACAATGGACTGAGAGGTTACGAAAAGAAAACAAAGAAAGGTATAATAATGGAAACACAAAACAGAGTCATAAACACAAAAAAGTTAAAATGACAGTATCCTGATACATATCTTTCAATAGTAGTACTAAATATTAATGGTCTCAATTCAGGTTAGGGGAATGGATTAAGGAAAAAAACAGCTTTCTGTTGTCTTCAAGAATCTCATCTCACCTTCAAGGATAGATAGTACCTTGAGGTGAAAGTATGTAAAAAATATTCCAAATAAATGGCTCTAAGAAGCAAGGAGGTGCTGCAATTCTAATATCTGACAAAACAGACTTGAAATTAAAACTAATTAGAAGAGAGAGAAAAGATCACTTCATTCTAATCAAAGGGACAATCAATCAAGGATATTACAATCATGAACATAGATGCACCAAATTCTGGTGCACCCAATTTCATAAAAACAGTACTCCAGGATTATGAAACACAAATTAAACACAACTTAGTAACAGTAGGTGATTTCAATACCCCACTATCTTCAATAGACAGGTCAACTGGACAAAGAATAATAGAGAGACATCTACAGAATTCTCTACCCAAGCACTAAAGAATACAATTTCCACTCAGCAGTCAATGCAAGTTTTTCTAAAATTGACCACATTCTGGGTAGAAAACAAATCTCAAGAAAAACAAAAAACAAAAACAAATAATTCCATGCATTCTATCAGACCACAGTGCAATAAAGCTTACAATCAACAGCAAAAGAAACTTTAGTAACCACAGGAACTCATGGAGATTAAAGAACACAGTCCTGAATGATGAATGAGTCAGAGAAGAAATTAAGAAAGAAATAAAAGTATTCCTGAAACTAAATGAAAATGAGAATACAATACAACAAAATCTCTGGAACACTTTAAAAGCATTCCTAAGGGGAAGTCTATTCCTCTTAGAGCCTACATTAAAACAATTAGAAAGATCCCAGCACTTGAGAGGCAGAGGCAGGTGGATCTCTGTAAGTTTAAGGCCAACCTCGTCTACATAGTGAGTTCCAGACCAGCTAGGGCTACAGGGAGACCCTGTCTCAAAAAGAACCACCCCCCCCAAAAAAAATCAGAAAGAGCACATATAAATAACAATACAACATAAGACTTGGGAAAGGAAAGAACAAACCAACCCCAAACTTAGTAGACGAGAAGAAATAACAAAAATCAGATCAGTAATTAATGAAATACCTACAAAACAAAATCAAGAGTTGGTAAGAGTTTGAACCACAGCTTGTTTTCTTTCCTTTTCTCTTGTCTCCTACTATAACTCTGTATTGTGGAAACAGTTGGATAAAGATGGGAACTACTCCCCTCTCTCTAAAGGGAAGGAGTACAGCATCCACCTTTCTTACCACCTCCTGATCCTGCACTGTAGAAGCTCTGTTCTTTGCAGGAGTTGGAAAGAAGGAGGCTTCTTCTCCCTATCTTGCCCCAACTTGTGGGGGGTATACGCTACTCTAGGAATACTAGTCTGAGAATATGAGGGCTGTGAATCCTCTGTATCTCAATGCCCCCTGAAAAATCAAGTTGAGACCCAAGGATTGCCTCACTTTCCTATTTGGGGAGGAAAGTGATACTTTCCTATCCTATCCCTTTTCCCCTTCCTTCCATCTTCAGTGGCATAAAACTTCAAAGTTCTGCCCAAAGGCTGAGACAGAGACAAGGATGATGTTTTTTAGCTCTAGGTGAAGCTATTTGGAATGGAATGTAGAAAATTCCTTTCCTAAAGATCTTGATGAAAAAAAAAAAAAGGAGATCTTGACTGGAAGGCAAAAAGGAGAGTGCTGGTAAGTCTCTGCTATTAGCAGCAACAAATGAGAGCTGAAAATCCAGACTTAAAAGAATCAGGGAAAGAGATACTAAGAGCTTTCCTGAGACCAGTCATTTGTTGGAGTTGAATCTGTGACTTAGCTTGACGACAGCATTCACTTTATATCATGTATATACACTAAAGTGCCACATTATACACCTGAAATAATTTATATTTCTTAAGAAAAGGAGAAAAAAGAAGTGACAAATCAAGCAATTCATTTTAAGGGCTTCAACTGTTCCAACCACAGTCTGCTATACACTCTGTTGTGCCTATAGTGTTCCAACACAATTTTTTCTCCCTATTACTCCTGAAAGAATGTATTACTACCAGTCCTAGGTGGTTATTAATAGGTTTCTAGGGATAACTTGCTATTTCATGTTTATTCTTATATAAAAGATAGCATTTTGTTGGTATTCCTGTTTATATAATTGACATGCTTAAAGTAAGAATCTCTTGTCAAATTTTGTGAGTTTATTCACTAAGCAGATCTAGAATATAGAGTAAAAGTGCTGGGAATTAGGAAAGCTAAAGTTGTACCCCCTTAGGGACAAACAGGTCAGGGAACAGGGACGGTCTGAGTGCTTCCCCCAAAATACATGGATTTATTATGTAATTTATCTCAGGTGTTGAAGTGTAGCCTCTAACCAAAAACTGGTGAACAAGTTATTCTGACATAAGAGCAACTCCAAGGAAATTAAGCTTAAAAACAAAATCATATTTCTTTGATTTATGGAAGACTATGCATACCAAAGCATGCCCCTATCATGTGTTAACTGGAGAGAAATTTCAAAGCTATATTCACTGGCTTCAAATATGTGTCCAAAGTGTAAATATCTTGGATTATCACAGTAGCTTTCAAGGCACATACACAGATCCAACCATAAAGGCTAAATATCTAACTGGCTAAGGGCACTTATTCTTACAGACTTTGATCAGCAAGTGGCTCAAATGGACCCAGAGGTGACTTCTAGGTAGCCAAGCCAAATGCTCAAAGAACAGAAGATCTGAGCAGGGACCTCAGAGGAAACAGATTTCCCAGTTTATTCATCTGAGTAAATAAGTGAACAAACAAACAGTAATAAGCCCCTCAGAGGGCAGAGTCAGTATTAAAAGTAATGCATTCTGAATGCAGTATCTCAAACATTCAGTTGTCAAGAAAAAGATGGAAACAAGGGAAGAAACAAGAACATGAGATGCACACACAGGGACAAAACCAAGTAATTGGAACTTGTCCTGGAGAAAATGCAAAGTGATTGTTTTAAGTATACTCAAGGACTGAAGAAAGTCACATCTAGAGAAGGAGAGAGGTTAGATGACAATGCTGCCGATCAACTGGAGAACATGAATGAAGAGAAAAGAAAATAAAGGAACAGAATGGAAATTCTTTCCTGCTTTGGTGCAATAACTGAATTCTGGGCATTGTGCACACTAATCATACATTTGCATCACTGGTGAGCTACACTTTGACCCTCCACCTCGAAATTCTGCAGATGAAAGTTATAGTAGTGAATATTAAAAATATACTATGGGGGCCTAATAGATTTGAACTGACAAAAAAAGTCAGCAAAGTTGAGAAGCCATATCATGGTAATATGCAAGTTGGTGAAGAGGGGGTAAAAAGAATAAAGAAAAATGAACAGAGTCTGAGGTAAGTGTGGAAAACCAGCAAGGGTACCAAAGTATATAACGAGACTTTCAGAAAAGGAAAGAAACAGGAAATAAGGAAAACTGGTTAAAACTGGACTGGGAAAACTGATGGGATGTTTGCTTAGAATGTCCAAATCCCTAGCACTGCACAAACTAGGAGTGATGGATCATGCCTATAACTACCTCTTGGGAGGTGGAGGCAGGAGGTGCAGAAGTCCAGTGTCATTTTCAGATACATAATAAGTTCGGGACATGAGACCCTGTCTTGTGGGAATGACTTTAAAATAGACACAATCTGGACTAATGACTTTAACTACCCTTGGCAAACTCAATGAACTGTGTGCTATTATGACCTGGGTACCCAATCTTGTTTCCTGAGAACCTCAATTCCAGGCTATTATACCAAAAAAGTGAATGAATGAATGAATGAATGAATATATGCCTGAGAATTAACATATAAAGTGCTGAAAGGCAGCATGCTCATCTTTATTGAAACACGAAGACTGAAAAGAATGCTTGACATTGTGTCTGAGGTATTTGAGAGCCAGGGATGAAAATCCACGTTTGTCTGACAGGCGTACCTCCAAGCTTGTACTTCTCCACTGAAATTGGAGTAGTGGTTTTGAATAAAATTATGAGTGAGGCCTGACCAGAAGATACAGGTCCAAGAAAAATCTGGGGGAACAGGTATCCTGAGTTTGGGCTCACTCTTAAAAAAACAAATTTAAGAGTCAAGCTGTTTTATTCAGGTACCACTGTAATGTGGTATGGTAATGTTACACTGACTCAAAAAATACACAAACAAATAGTGGCTAAAATATCCCTAAATTTGTGGTGGTCCACACCTTTAATCCAAGTACTTGAGAGGCAGAGAAAGGGAGGTCTCTGTAAGCTCAGTCTACATAGTGAGTTCTAGGCCAGCCAGAGCTACATAGTAAGATCCTGTCTTAAAAAAAAAAAAGTGAACATGCATGCCTGCCCCACATCACACACATAATAACAATAATTTAAAAATATTTTATTCTTAATTTGTGTATGTTTTCCTTGCATGTATGTAAGTGTACAAGTGTACATGTGTGCCTAGTGCCCATAGAAGACAGATGAGGACAAATGAATCCCTGGAACTGGAGTTATGGACAGGTACTTATTACTCCGTGAGTGTTGGGAAGTTAACTGGGGTCCTCTGCAAGAGCAGTAAGTACTCATAACCACTGAGCCATCTCTTCTGCCCCAAATTTAAAAAAAAAATTAAAGAGTAAATGAGATGGCTCAGTGTATAAAGGCACTTTCTGCCAAGCTTTACCCCCAGAGTTTGGTTCCAGGATTCCCCCCCAACAAATAAATAAATAAAAAATAAATAGTGAAAAATTTAGAAGATGTACAAGGCCTAAGAAAAATCACCAAAACATAACTTAAAAATACAATTAAAGATCATGAAAGGAACAAAATCTAACACTAGAAAATGTCCATTTAACATAAAAAGCTATAAAAGATAAAGACTCAATCATATGCCATCACACTTTAGATTAAAAGATATGAGGTAAAAAGTGAGAGGACAGAAAAACAATATACTATATAAATGGTGACCACATACAGCTGAGTCAACTCTACTAATACCAGACAAAAAGACTTTGAGCCAAAAAATTCTAGAGATAAAATATAGTAACTAGAGAATGTAATATCTAGCCAACAACAGATAAAAAAAACATGCAGCAAAACCTGACAGAACTGAAGAAATCAATAGGCAGTTCACTAATAACATTAATATTCTTCAAC
Source organism: Eospalax fontanierii (assembly GCA_035773235.1). NCBI lineage: Eukaryota > Metazoa > Chordata > Mammalia > Rodentia > Spalacidae > Eospalax > Eospalax fontanierii. The sequence continues at coordinate 116,998,324 of CM069526.1, forward strand.
TTTCCATTAACGGATAGAAAAAAAGGCATGGAGCTCTGTGGAAAAGCATGTGTTTTGCAAATGTGGGAGGCCCTGGATTTAATCCCCAACACCACTAAACAAGAAGGAAACAACAAATCAGTGAAAGGTTAACAAGCAAATGGTCATGGTTTGAATATGAAGTGCTCCCTGAAAGGTGCACGTGTTGAAGGGTGGTAGTACTATTTAGAGGTGGTTTGATTATGAGGGTGCTAACCTTACCAACAAATTAATCCATTACTGATTTTATAGCTGAATCACTATCAGGAGGTAGGGTATGGCTGGACAAAGTAGGTCACTGGGATGTGCATGACTTTGATACATTTGTCTCCGATTTCTTCTTTCCTCTCTTTGCTTCCTGGCTTCCATGAGATGAACAGCTTTGTTCACTACCATGATATTCTGATTCACTATAGACTAAAAACAATGGAGCCACTCAACCATAGACTAAACTTTTAAAACCGTGAACCAAAATAAATCCTTTCTTTATAAAGCTGTCTTTTAAGATATTTTGTCATGGCAATGAAAAGATAACACAGAAACAGAAGACTTGAAAAACATGATATGCAAAACTATATCCCAACTAGGCTGAACAGACATTTAGAGAACAAACATTTAGAGAACAAACGCTACCCAATAACAGAATACCATTCTTTTCAAGTATCCAAGAACGCATTTCTGGATAGACTGTATGTTAGCTCATAAAGGGAGCCTCAATAAATTTGAAAGGATTAAAATAATGTAATACATATTCTCTGACCACAGTGGAATTAAACCAGAAATGAAAAGCTTAGAAAATCTAGAAATTGACAAATACTTGACGATAAAGCCAGACACTTTGAAATAATCAGTAAATTAAAGAAGAAATAACAAGTGAATTGAGAAGATATACTTCCATATGCCAAAACTTACAGGATGCAACTAAAGTAGTATTCAAAGGAAAATGTACAGATTTAAGTTAAGGGTCAGTATTAAAGTTTTCAGGTTCACAGAGGAGGGAGCAGCAGCATGGCAGCTGAGTAAGATCTTCTAGTTACCGTCTCTTCCTAGACACACCAGCTTGAACAGGTACTTGCATACTATGTTACCTTCAGAAGAGCCAAAGAAGTCAAGTAGGGGAACATAATGCCTGGCTTTAGTATAGTAAGAAATTATGTACTAGGAAAGAGTTACTCCTGACATCTTTCCTTCAATGCAAATCAGTATGGATTCTAGACTAGCAGATATCAACAGAACATTTCATTCAACAATAGAATATATATTCTTTCTCAACATCAAATGGCACATGATGTTGATAAATCTTATAATAGGCCATAAAACAAGATTCAACATATTGAAAATAAGTGGAAATCGCACTGAGTATCATCTTTGACCATAATAATAGTAATGACAGAAAATAGTTAAAAAAGAGTGGAAGCAATGCAAATACATGGCCATTAAATAATTAGTTTTGAAGAACCAATATAACAAGGACAAAATTAAAAGGGAAATTAAAAGAGTTCTTGAATTTAATGAAAAGGAAAACATATCACATCCTAAACTGCAGGGTACAGCAAATACAGTGATAAGGGGGGAAGTTTTTAACAATTTTTATATAACAAAAGCAGAAATATCTCAAGCTATTGCGGCAATGTTGAAAGCTAGGAGAAACAAACTAAACCTAAAATTAGTGCAAGGAAAAAAAAAGATTTAAAGAAGAAGCTTGGTATTGATGAATGTACCTGTAATCCCAGCACTCAAGAGGCTGAGGCAAGAGGATCACCATGAGTTCTAGTATAGCATAAGCTGTAGTGAGGTCCAGGATAACGTAAGCTATAGTGTACACCATGTGTCAAAAACAAAACAAAAACAAAAATAAAAACAAAAACAAAACAAAACCCCCAAACCAAATGAAAAAAAGAGTAGAAATAAATGGTAAATGTAATAAAATTTAAAATATTAAAAATTTTTTTGATTTATTTTTATTTTATGTGTAAGAGTTTACTGCCTTCATGTAGGTAGGAAAACTTACCAACCAACCAACCAACCAACCCAAAAAAACCAGAGTAGAAATAAGTGGTAAATGTAGTGCAATAAGACTAAAAATATCTGTGTATGAGTGTACTGCCGGCATGTAGATAGGTACACCTGTGTTGGGCAAAGCCCCCAGAGGCCAGAAGAGGGCACTGGATCCTCTGGAACTGGAGTTACAAATGGTTGTTAGCTGCCTTATAGGTGCTGGGAATCAAACCCAGGTCCTCTGCAAGAGCAGCTAGTGTTCTTAACCACTGAGCCATCTCTCCAGCCCCAAGACTAAAAATCTCAGAAAAGATCAATGAAACGGTTGGTTGTTTGGAAAGACAAAGCTGATAATCCTTATCTCTGCTGGGGGGTGGTGTGGGGAGAAGTCAATCAGAGAAGATAATAAGGAGACATTACAACAGGTAGTACAGAAAAACAAAATAACATTACAATTTACTATATGAACAAGGAGGACAAATCTCATAGCCCAGGGGGGAAAAAAAACAAAACCAAAAAACTTGAACTACCCAGTAGAAAGAGAATGAATCAGTAATGCAAAGTCAAGTCAAAGAAAAAGTCCATCATCAGTTTTACTGCTGAGTTCTTCCAAATATTTAAAGAACTAAAACAAATTCTTGTTATTTCAAACACATTCTACAAGGTCATTATTATCTGGATAGCAAAACCAAACAAGGACACAGCAAAAAGTAACAGGTTGATATATGGTTCATAAATAGAAAATATAAAACCCCTCAACAAAATGCTAGCAAACATTAAAACACATATTCACCACAATCAGGAAAGACTCATCTCAGGAGTAAAAAGATGGTTCAACCCATGTAAATCAATAAACATAACACATCAACAGAATGAGGAATAAAAGCCATATGATCATCTCAATAAAAGCGGAGAAGTCATTTAAAGAGATTCAACATCACTTCACACAAAAAATTTTGAATCAATCAGGCACATTAATTGATACCACAGTATCCCACTTCAGGGCCCAAACAGTTTTGTTAGCCTATCTATTTAAGTTCTGTTGAATAGGACATAAGCTTTATAATATTACATAGCCTAATATAAGCTTATTAAATAGTCTTTGACCAACATGAAGTCAAAATCTTTCCTTAAAATTACTACTTCTATTTAATTAGCATTAACTTACTCTCCAAATTTGTATTTATTTAGCACAGTATTATAACTGACTCTTTCCTAATGACATAAAAATTTTGGGATTTACTACAGTATCATTTTCTTGAGAAGTTTTCTTCTTCTAAATATATTTTCTCAACATTTTAACAAAATAACAAAAGTTTTCTTTAGATTGTTTTCAGTTATGAAAACTATAAGAAAAAAGCCAATCTTTTTGGTGGGGCTGGTGGAGCTAAGCATTCCCTGTAAGGCTGTCCTAATGTCTCCCAATTTTTCCTTCCTTAGGCTCTTGAATGCTGGGATTAGAAGTGGTGCACCACCAGACCCAGACAAAGTTCATTTCAACAGAAGAAGATGGAAATAAAACAAAAATTACATTAATGTACAAGTACAGGACCATCATACAGTGTAAATAGCCAATTTTCACACACCTTAAACTACAGAATAAGAAACTGTTTTCATCTGCTTAACTTCATCTTACGGATTCCAGGTCAAAATACAGATTCTTCTAACTACTAGAGCCTAAAATATCAATAGTAATTATAAAGATAAACATTTAAGCTTTCAATGGTATCATTACAAAAAAAAAAAAAAATCACTTCTAGAGGCACCACGTGCAACTTACACAGTCTTTTTGTCCTGTCGAAGAAGTTTAGAAGAAAATTCACTTAGTACTTCAAGAAAAGCCAGATTAGGAGGCGGATATTCTTGTCCTTTCTGATTCTGGTATTTAAAAGCAAACTCTATGCCATCTCTGAATGAAAAAAAAAAACAGTATTTTATAAACAGCAAACCTAACAAAAACATTTGGGAACAGAGTGAAATCAACACTAAAGTTAATAAAGTATGATAAAATCAAATGGCAAAATAATAAGGATTTTATGACATTTGAATATATTTACTTATTATCTACAGTATAAATCTATAACTTGAGGAAAAAAAGAGGTAGCTACACTGAAACAATGCCAAATTTCAAAATGTGTCTTTACTGTAATAAAAAAGCTTGGGAAGATAAATAAGATTGGAATAAAACCTGCTTCTTAGTCACAGTACCAATCAGCAATGAGAATTTACTTAAGGTTTTCTGTTACTAATTTTTTTTTGGTGATGTGTCTGTGTGTATGAACATGCTTGCCCTTTCCTGTGTGTGTAAACTATGGGTTGACTTCAAGTCACACTTTTTGAGGCAGCATCTCTCACTGAACCAGTAACACACCACTTCCACTAACCTAGATGGCCAGTTATTCCCTGGGATCCACCTATCTTTGTGTCACAGTACTGGAGTACTGGAGTTACAGATGCACTGATACACTTAGCTTATTTTTTCCTTGTCTTTTTGAGACACAGTCTCCTTGTAGCACTTGTGATGGAAACTAGGTTGGCTTTGATCTTATAGAGACCTGCCTACCTATATCTCTTAAGTGTTAAGATTTAAGGTATATGCTATCATGAACAACTACTATCAAATCTTTTCAACCCATGTTGTCTTGCAACATTATCTCAGTGATAGGTCAAACAAGAATATAGGTTACTGAACTATTCTCTTTATATACTTTATTAGATGGAAAAAAAATTAAGTAAGCCTTTACAAAATAAAAAAAATTGCTACCTAGTTACATTAGTAGCTGAAATTCTTATAATTTGAAAATTCTGTCATTTGTTACTTTAAAAATGGATCAGATAAGAGCTGTTTCATTTATATTCCAGTAAACCAGTTATCTCACTCACTTGTGAAGTGTCGCAACTGCTTCTCGTGTCTTGATCTGGTCCAATCCAAATGTTAGAGCAAAGCGACGTGCCAATTCTTTAATACCACTGACATGGGCAGATGTCCTATCTAGATTAGGGCCTTGCTCTTGAACAAGTTCATTAAACAACTGGTGGTAGAAAAAAAATTTAAATTACAGTTAAGAAATATTTTTAAAGTTATTTACTTTTAAAATAGGTAATATAGTTTAAAATATATAATGGGCAAAGGGCACTGTGCAACTCAGCTGCATCCCAGTATAGGTTGTTCAGATGAGTAATAATAAATTTATTTTATTTTATTTTTTTACTGGCTCAGCAGTTAAGAGTACTGACTGCTCTTGCAGAGGACCTGGGTTCAATTCCCAGCACCCACACGGTGCCTAATAACTGTCCATAACTCCAGTTCCAGGAGAATCTGACGCCCTCTTCTGACTTCCATGGGCTTTGCACGACACTTGTGCACTAACATACATGCAGGCAATACAATCATATATATAAAATAATAATAACTAAAATATATTTTATAAAAACATTTTTATTGAATTTTTTTGCCATTTTCATACAATATAATTTGATGGTATTAAGATACTCTCCCTTATCCACACCTTCTCTGTATTCTTCTACCCGATTTAATGTATTCTCAAACAGACACACACACAGATATGGGTTATAGAGTCTGATTTGTGTCCCCAAATATCAAATTTCTTAAAAGAAAGAATATATTTTAAGATGGTGAAAGGAGAAATCCAGTTATAGAAATAAGAGCATAAACTTATAAATATCATGTAAACATCTATGCTGGACTGTAGTTGTGAACTTGACAGACCTGGGAACAGAGAACTGGGGGAACTTCCTCTGTTGGATTGGCATCTTTGTAACATTTCTTTGATTGTTGAGTGATAAGGAAGAGCCAAGACCACTGTGGGTAGGGCCACCACTGAGTATACTGTTCTGGGTTATATAAGAAAGCAGGCCAAGAACTGGCCAGAGGAGCAAGTCAGTAGGTAGCCATTCCCTCTGTGGTCTGTGCCTCATTTTTCCTTGATAATGGACTGTGAGCTGTAAGTCAAATCTTTTCCTCACCAAATTGGTTTTGGTCACAGTGCTTTAGTATAGTAACAGAAAGCTAACTAGAACAGAAGTTGGTACTGAGAGTGGGGTAGTGCTGTGACAGACCTGACCACGCTACCTTGGGTAGACTATGGAAGCATCTGGAACTATGGTCTGCAAAAGGAACTCTGAATGCTTGGAGCTTAGTGAGCTGTTCTGTGAGAGCGCGGAGAAATGCAGAAAATGGAGGCCTGGCTTGTGAAGTTTCAAGGGAAGCAAAGACTATCAGTGCTGTTTGTGTGATATTTAAGTGAGATAAGACATCTAATACATACAATAAACATACAGAAGTTTTATCTCTTTTTCCCCCAAATTTCTTACCTGCTGTAAACTGAGAATGAGGGTCTTGGCACACTGAATTTTATCGATTTGTCTGGTTTTACTCAGCGTTTCCTTAATAATATCACCATAATCATTGTAATACTGTGAGAAAAAGAAAGAAAACATACCTTAAATTATTGAAATTTCATGACAAGAATGGCATTATTGGTCAAAGAGGAGGTAACTACTACAAAAGTAGTTTCATTTCTTCATCTTAAACATGAGGCTCAAATGATACTGCTTACAATAAAAGGAAAAAACACATTTGGTATTTAAGATTATGATGTAACTAATAAAATGAAAAAAGGAGGAAGTGATGCGGAGGAGAAAATGGCCTCATCTATTTTTCGGGAGAGGTGTGCTTGCTTTGGGGTAGTGAACTTGCTTGGTAGATTAACTAGGTCTTTAACTGGAGGTGATCCTCCTGATTTTGCCTCTCATGTTCAGCTCCTCATTCTTTGTAGTATGTACGTGTACATTATCATTCCCCCTTCATCAGTTGATGGACATCCAGGTTGATTCCATTTCCTAGCAATTATGAATAAGAGGTGCAAAAAACATGCTGTACAAGTATCTCTGTGATAGGAGAGATTCCTTGGGTAGCCCAGGAATAACACAGCAGGGACATGATGGTAGCTCTATTTTTCACATTTTGAGAAACCACCATACATAATGGCTATACCAGTTCACACTCCTAGGAGCAGTGACTAAGGGTCTTGTTTCTCTACATTCTTTCAAGCAGCAGGATTTGCAGTTATTTGTTTTCTTGATGACAGTATTCTAATTAGGGTGGGGTGAGATCTCAACATAGTTTTAATTTACACTTCCCTCATCCTAAGGATGTTGAACAGTTAAAAAAAAAAAGATTTGTATTTCTTCTTTTGAGAACTGCCCATTAAGTTCAATGGCCCATTTACTGACCAGGAGTTTTGTTTTTCTAGTGTTTTATTCTTCCAGTTTTTTATATATTCTAGATACTATTCCTTAGTCTAGTATGTAGTTGGCATTTTTTTTTTTTTTTTGATATTCTGCAGGCAGTCTCTTCACTCTGGTGATTTTTTGCTAAGCACAAGTTATTAATGTCATATAGCTATCCCATTTGCTAATTCTTTGAGTGATTTCTATTCAGTCCTATTCAGAACGTTCTTGTATATGCCTATATCTTGAAGTATTTTCATAGCAGTTTTGGTGTTTCAGGTTTTTTTTTTTTTTGGTTTGAGACAGGGTCTTCCTGTAGCCCCAGCTAGCCTGGAATTCACTATGCAGACCAGACTGGTCTCAGTCTCACAGAGATCCATCTGCTTCTGCCTCCCTAGTGCTGCATCATCACCATATCCAGATCTATGTTTCAGGTTTTAAATTAAGGTCTTTGATCCATTCTGAGTTTACTTTTGTGCAGGGTGAGAGTATGGATCTAAATTTATTCTTTTAAGGTGGAAATCTTGTTTTATCAGCATCATTTCTTAAATAAGCTGTCTTTTTTCTATACACTATATATTCTCATTCAGGCTGAGTGTGACCCAAGCCTACATAATTTGGAATAATACCCCACAACACATACACACACACTCAGACACCCATACCACACATACATACATATGCCAAAAAAGAAAAATGAATTAAAATTGATAGATATATTTATGATGCTATGAGCTTTTCTTCTCTCACAAGCTTCATTATCTTTAGGAAAAAACTCTCTCAAAAAGTATGCTTAGCTTTGTTAATTTTTACATGTACTACTATATTGGGGCTTTATAACCTACTGGAAAAACATCTTTTTCAAAAATATTTATTATTTTTATTTTATGTGTATTGCCTGCATGTGTGTAAGTGCACTCATGTTGTGCAATGCCCCTGGAGGACAGAAGAGGGTGCTGGATCCCCTGGAACTACTTACAGACAGTTGTTAGCTGCCATATGAGTGCTGGGAACCTGGGTCTCTGTAAGCGCAGTTAGTGCTCTTAACCAATGAGCTGTCTCTCCAGTCCCCTGGATAAATCTTTTGAAGATAGATAAAATTTAATCAAATCCCAATTTTTGCTACTCTAGTCATTGCATCATTTTGGGAAAGTTCAACTCTCTGAGATTTAGTATTTTTGGTTTTAATTTTGAGAGGGGTCTCCATGAAGCACCAGCTTGGTCGAAACTTTCTATGTAGACCATGCTAACCTTGGATCTCACCTGTTTCTCTCTTCCTGTGTGCTAGGACAAATGGTGTGTGCCATCACACTTGGTTTGAGCCTTGTTCTTATCTTTAAGGTACCATATTTTACCTCACAAGCTTTAGTCACTGCAGATAATGTGAAAGTCTCATGATAGTGCCCAAATACCAACAGCACAAAAGCTGTTGGTTTTCAACAGGTTTTATTATATTTTCTCTATTAGTCTGTAAAGTTCTTAGTACACAAATGATGTCTTTTCTAAACCTCTGCCTACCAGCAGGACTTACCACACTGCAGCTCAGCAAAATATAAAGAACTGCTACAGTTGAATTTAATTTATCTGAAGTAACTCGGACCAGAAATATTTCATTTAATATTTCTTTTTGATTTTAGAATGTTTGCATAGATTTTCCTGGCATATATATAGCATTTATATATATCCAAATTTACAATTCTGAAATGCTCCAGACTCTGAATCTTTTTTTCTCTTGTGCTGGGGTGGAACTCATGGCCTCATATATGCTAGGCAAGTACAGTGCTACTGAGTCACATCACCAGCTTTGGTGCCTAATCAGCTTCATATTTTGGATCAGAATTACAGATGTTCAACCTCTATGTCCAAATTAGAATTAATATCAAAACAGGATGAGGATACAAAAAGACAATGTATTTTTTTCAAGTGTTTTAAGATTTATTTTATGTGTATGCCTGAATATAAATATATATGTGTGTAGTACATGCATGTAGGTGGCTGGGGGCGACCATGTGGGTGCTGGGAACTGAACCCCAGTCCACTGGAAGAGCAGAAAGTGCTCTTAACCACTGATAATAATATTCTTTTTTTTTTTTGGTCTTTTTGAGACAGGGTTTCCCTGAGGCTCCAGCTAGCCTGGAATGCACAGAAATTCACTGATTAAAGGAGTATGCCACCACACCCAACTATAATATCCTTTTAAAAATATTTTATTTATTATTCTTATTTTATGTGTGTGAGTGTATTGCCTGCATATAGGCAGGTGCACCCATATCATGAAAGAGGGCATCAGATCCCCTGGAACTGGAGTTATAGACAGCTGTTAGCCGCCATGTGGGTGATGGGAATCGAACTCAGGTCTTCTGCAAGAGCAGCCAGTGCTCTTAACCAGTGAGCCATTTCTCCAGTCTGAACTTAAGCATTTTTATTAAAGAGATGAACTTCACCAGAAAATTAATTACAATTCATAGATGAAAGCTATCTACTTAAGCTTCTGTTATCCACTTCAGTTACGAATTTCTCTGCCACATAGGAAGAAAAAAAATATGAAACGATACCTTCATGTAGTGTTTAAAGATGTCTGCAGCTGCATGCATGTCAACAATATCATAAATGATAAGTTTGCTAAAGGCAGCAAGTAGATTCCTTCTTTTATGTAAGGCTTCAATTTTATTTGCTTCATCTTCTTCATCACCCTCTAATCACAGAAAAGAAATTGGTTATGAATTTTAATCTGTGTATGCAGAGAATACGCACAAATGAAAACTAGCTTAACGTTATAAGGTCCTAAACAGGAACAATCCATATTTATTTATTTAGCTGGGCTGAAGGCTAAACCCCAGGAATTATGCATGTTAGGCAAGTGCTCTGCCAATGAGTTATACTCCCAGTGTCATTCAGTTTTAAACATGATAAAAACTATTCAGCTTATTATTTTAGAATGCTTCTTATTTAAGCATTTATCACAGACATAGCAGGGACTTAGATTCCTATCTTCTAAGAGAGCTAAGATAAGGAAACTATGTTAACTATATATAAAAACACTGTTTTTCTTCTATTTTTTGTCATAATGTCAAGTCTGCTTACTCTAAAACTGATATAACTTATAATTTCTTTATTTTTTACAAAAAGATTTTAGTTATTTTTATTTTATGTATGAGTGTTTTGCCTGCGAGTATATAGGTACATCACGTGTATGCATGGACCCTGTGGAAACCAAAAGAGGACATCAAATCCCTTGGAAATGACATTAGGGACAACTGTTAGCTCCCATCTGAGGAAACTGAACTGCTGAGCTATCTTTCCAGCCTCTAACCTCTGTATTTCCTACATGTGAATATATTCTCACAGAGAAGAAATTTCTGAGGCACAAACAAAAAGTTTCCTTTTAGAAGGTTATCTGAGGAAGAAATGGAAATTTATGTAGTAGTTCATTTTTAGTGTTTATCCTAAGTATGATTATATAATAAGAAATGGGATATAATTTTAAAAGTTCATAACTATCAAAAACTTTCACAGCAAACACATTTTTTTCCTCAAATGTTTAGCCTCAGATACTTCTATTTCTAATCCTAGAAAAAGTTATTCTCAAGGTTCTAGATGATAACCTTTGGAACTCTGTACTGAAACTTTCATGTCCTGGCCTACCCGTACTTGAGAATCAGTCTTCTTCCTTCATATATATAATACAATAAAAATAATAATTTATGTCAATAGCTCTCTTTCCTTTTTGTGAAAAGTATCAAGGCTTTGAGAAGATAGAAATCTTATTAAGGAAAACAGCAAGGCTAGATGTGGCAGTACACACCTTTAATTCCAGCACTCTGGAGGCAGAGTCGGAGGCAGTTCTGTGAGTTCTGGGCTAGCCAGGGCTAGAGACCCTGTCTCAAAAAACCAAACAAAACAAAGCAGTGGGTCAATCTTGTCTCTTGAGATTAACACAGATTTGAAACATATTCTGTTCCAGAGTCTAGTGCTTCTAAAGGTTCTATTAAGGAATACATACACTGGTGGTGTTATAGATTGAACCCAGGGCCTCGTGCATGAGAAGCAAGTGCTTTACTAAAAAGCTATACACTCTAGTAGCACCAAATATCTGTGTGGATCACATAAGCTTCTTCTATTAGTATTTTATAGAGCTTAAAAATCTATTGTAAATTAACCCTTATTTACAATTAGTCATTCACTAATAAGTCAATATAATTTTACTGTTATTTGCTGTTTAAGCCCAATTTAGATTAAGCAGTTTGATTATCATTTTTCAGTACCTAACATCTTATTTTGTTCATTTAAGCAATATATGACAGTTCTCAGGAATAGAAATGAACCTGGATGCTTTCCTTCAAAAAAAAAAAAAATATATATATATATATATAACCTGGATGCAGTTAATTAGAAACAACATCAGCCTACACATTTGTACACATAACAAATGATATACATCATTATTCATTACAGCTTATCTAACAGCTGAAGATATGGAATTACAAATGAGATGGATTATATAAATTATGCTTCTTCTACACCAAGAAATACTGTGTGGCTAGTAAGATGCACTCTGTAATGACAGGGAAAAAAACCTAAGGTAACATTAAAGGAGGAGCAGTCATTCGGTACATTTTGTCCTTGTTAGTTTCATAAATACATGAATATATTAATTATTTTTGGTGGGTAAAATAAGGCCTTGCTATGTAGTACTATCTGGCCTGGAACTTGCTATGTAGCTGAGGCTGTCCTTGAGTTTGTAGTGATCCTCCTGCCTCTGTTTCCCAAGTATAGGGATAATAATAATAGGATCTACCCTACTGGGGATTAGACCTATAGTTTTGTGCATATTAGGCAAGCATTTCACCACTGAGCTACATCCACAGGCCTCTTTTCACTTTCAAAAAGTTTTATTTATTATTTTCATTTTATGTGAATGAGAGTATTGCCCACATGTATGTAAGTACACCCAGATCCCTTGGAACTGGAGTTATAGACAGTTGTTAGTCAACATATTGGTGTTGGGAACTGAATCCTCTGCAAGACCAGCCAGTGCTTTTAAATACTGAGCCATCTCTCCAGTTCCCCTCATTTTTTTTTTTTTTTTAAATTGAGGATAGGGTCTCACTAAGTTGCCCAGGTTGGAATTGAACTCACTGTGTGGCTCAGAAAGGTTGAACTTTCAATTACTTGGTATTATTCGCATGTACCACCATGCCTGGTTTATTTTTAAAAAACAGAAAAATCTCAGTAATTTTTATTTACTTATTTAATTTTTTTTTTTTTTAAAAACAGGGACTCAACTGTGTAGTCCTGGCTGGTCTGGACCTAGCTATGTAGACCATGCTAGCCTCAAACTCACAGAGATCCATCTGCCTCTGCCTCCCAAATGTTGGGCAACCACACCCAGCTTAATCTCGGTAACTTAGAATTGGATTTTACACCCCCCCATTATCTTTGAGGTTGATAAAGGAAGATCAATAGTGACAAGATGACAACTGCAAGTACCCATGCTTTGGTTCTCCTCATCTTGGTCAATGAAAACATGATCCATCACAAAACTGAGGAGTTCAGATTGGAGTCCAGTATCTGGATTAAATACCAAAGGCTGAAGGCCCTCTCTGCCACCTGTCATCAATTGGTGGCTAAAAATCATTAAAAGATCACAGAGCAACATGAAAGCCTGGAAGGTAAAAGGAATTTATTAGCAAAATAGTAATGAATACAGAAATATCTACAAACCAAAGTAAATAAAACCATACTAAATTCTAATATTTCAATAGCAATATCATAATATAAACCATAAATATTTAAGTTCCAACTCTTCAGTTTTAATTATCAACCTAATAAAACTACTTCTCATTAAACAGTGGTCATATTTAATACATTTTTCTTCAATTCTTTTTAAGAATTAAAAAAATATCTTTAACTTTTGTTTGCCTGCACGTGTGCCATGCAGCACCTGTGGAAGACAGATGAGGGCATGGAATCCCCTGGAACTGCTGTTACAAATGGATGTTAGCTGATTGTGGGTGCTGGGAACCAAACCTGGGTCTTCTAGAGGAGCAGTCAGTGCTTTTAACTACTGAGCAATCAGAAATTTTTTTGTAAAAGTTGTATTTATTAACTAAAAAACAGCTGACTGAGAGACATTCGGTTGAACTTTAAAAACAAAGTTATGTTCAAAATTAGTAATATAAGGTTGATTAACAGATGCTTTAAGATAAACTACAATTCAACAAATTATAAAGTAGTACTAAAAGACTGTAGGCTATTATTTGGATTCTTGCAAAATCTAATGTAAAAACACTATAAATAAGATTAAAATTAGATTTAAGACCATTAATATAAAAATCAGTATCTACAAGGCTCCCAACAAATTAAAGGAAATTTACAGTAAATTTCCCCCAAAGGAAAAATTTTATAGTCATGTAGCAAAGTCTGCACTCTTTAATGGATAGGGTGAAGTAATAAGCATTTTAGTTCATAATAATTCAAAGATTTTGTGAGACCATCAAGAGCCCAGAAATAATCTACTGACACAAAGCCTCTAAAAGTTGACTTGTAAGAAAGAACTACAATTTTGGCATTTATTTGGGAACAGTCATATACCTACTATCCAACTCTAGCAAGAACCATGGCAGTTTGTGCTGACCATGGCATATATTAAGACATTTAGAAAAATACATTTGAAGTATTCACACATAAGTATATGAAGCTCTTTTGAGAATTACGAGGTGAAGATGAAACATCAGGAAGGCAAGTCATAGATCAGCTTGCAGTAAAAGCACAGAATTCTTATAAGTCAAGAATTTTAAATGTGACAGGTGACAAGAGAATACCTGTCAAGGTCCAGGAACAGAATATATTAATATAAAAGTTCATTATCCTTCTTTATAATTTAAAATATTAAAAAAATCTATACTGTTGGCCTGGATCCAATATAGATACATAAGTTAAAATTTGAAAACATTAAACTTGTTAATGTCCATCAATACATTTGGGTTGTTTCATTGGGAACTATTAACTATTAATTCCTTACCTGTTCCTTAACTGGCGTATTAACATTAGATAGGCACTGTTGGCAAACAGCCAAAAAAGATTTCACGGTTTTTCTCAATACCAACAAATCCTCCTGTAAGACACATTCAAACATGCAGCATGAATGATAGCATCCCAGAAAACTGATCCAAATAGTAGACACAAGTCAAACTGGTTTATTGTGAAGGAAATTCATAAACTCAAACATCAGTTATTTCCTAGTTACAGGACCTAATGGAAAAGGCAGAGAAGCTGACAATACTAAACCTTCAGTCATACTTAAAAATGAGATGCTCAGTGTGTTGGCAGAGAAGAGTTCTCTTTATAAATGAAGTTTATTTACGTTGATATTAAAATTGCTATTCATTCTTAGAACTAAGTAGTATTAAGATGACAGAATGCAGTTGGAAACTGAAAAAAAAAAATCAAGTTAGTAAGAAACACTACTGAATGTCTCCCTTCACAGTGTTGAAGAAAAGAGAAATCCTCACTGGATTTACTTCTAGGAGTGGGTGGGTAAACATGATTTTACTATTACAGGTGATAGGAAAGCTTTCTCCTTGGTTTTGTTTTCTTTTCTTTGTGTATGGCTGTGCAGTCTCAAGTGTCAGGGCAGAGGACAACCATGGGAGTTCTCTTGGTCCCTCCCTCCCTCCCTCCCTCCCCCCCTCCCTCCCCCCTCCTCCCTCCCCCCCCTCCCTCCCTCCCTCCCTCCCTCCCTCCCCCCCCTCCCTTCCTCCCTCCCTCCTGCCATGTGGGTGCCAGGGATTGAACTCAGGTAGGTCATCAGGTTCGGCAGCAATTGCCCTTTCCCACTGAGCCATCTTGCCAGACCCTTTTATTCTTTAAAATTTGTTTTCTTTTAAAATTTCTTTTGGTACTAGAGATTGATCTTGCGCCTTGAGCAACTTAAGCACAAATTCCACTACTGAGTTACATTCACTGCCTTGAAAAAAAATTTAAATGTATTCAGTACTTGCAATTTCTTAGGCACTGTTTTGAGAGACTGCTATTATATTTTCATATTTAAATCAGTTCTATTGTTGGACATGCTAGTGCATGCCTACAATACCAACACTCAAGAGGTTATTGTGGTGAGGGTCTCCAGAGTCCAAGACTTTGAGACCAGCCTGGGCAACACAGCAGGAACTTTGTCTCAAAACCACAAAACAAAGGCCAAAAAACACCCCCAAATGAGGACAAAATATATAGATTCTGAGCTGAGTACAGTGGTGCAAGCCTTTAATCTCACTATCTAGATGGCTAAGGAAGGAGAATCCAGAATTTTAGGCCATTCGGGCTACACAGTGAAATTCTGTCCTAGAAACCACAAAATCTAGATTAACAACACACTTAGGGGCTGGGAAGAGAAACAGTCATTATTAGGCTTTGAAACTAGGACTATGTGATATTAGGGCTCATTTTTCACCTAACAAATAAGAAAGATGAGCAGATAATTTAGCATAAATATATATATATAAATAAATATATATTATATTTAAAAGAGGAAGAGAGGCAGAGAGATGGCTCAGTAGTTAAAAGCATGTGCTGTTCTCTCAGAGGACCCAACATCCTCTTCTGGCCTCCACAGTCACCTGCACTCACACCCTCATGCAGACACATACATACAACTGAAAAATAATAGAACAAATTTTTTGTAATGAACAGTAATTATCTGAACAAAGGCCCATGTAGAAATCTTTTAAAAGTTACTCTATTAAGCTAAAATTCTTTTAAGGCAGGGTCTCCCTGTAGCCCCACCTGTCCTCGAAATTTGTATGTAGACCAGGCTTGATATCACAGATATCTACCTGCCTCACTGCTGGGATTAAAGGCATGTACCACTAAAATTCTCTTTAAAAATTTCATTTGTCACCAGGCATGGTGGCATGAGCCTTTGAGCCCAGTCTTCAGGAGGCAGAGGCAGGTGGAGCTTTGTGAGATCTAGGTTAGCCTGGTCTACATAATGACAACCAGGCAGGCGGGGACTAGGGAGACCCTGTCAAAAAACAAACAAAAACAAAGTCCCCCCCCCCACACCATTTTTTAAATTTGTATCTTGTGTAGGAGTGTGTGTATATATGTAAGTGTCTATGTGTATGAAGTGTACCCACGTATGCAGAGCGCAGGGAGGCCAGAAGACAGCATTGGATCCCCTGGAACTGGAGTTATAGATGGCTGTAAGCTGCCATGTGTGTGCTGGGAACTGAATTCAGGTCCTGGGCAAGAGAACCAGTGCTCTTAACTACTGAAACATTTTTCCAGCCACCAAAGTAAAATTCTTTAAAACTATTTTTCTTGTTAAGCTGTTTTGGGATCTTCCTAAGCTAAATGACACTTCAAAAATTATGCTTACGTTTGCTAATATAACCACACATATTTGGAAGAAAAAATAAGCCCACACTGTGTCTTAAGGACCTTCAGAGTTCTTACAGATAAATATTCAGTACCTAAATCTCAATATTCCTTGAATTTTCAATTTCAAATATTTACAATGCATTGGAGCAAACAGTTGAGATAATAGGTAATTAGAATATGTAGTGCCAGGACAGAGAAAACACAAGGCCTATGATGGAAAACTCGGGGTCAAAAGTGCTTTTGGAAAGGTTCTGAAAAATGACATATCCTAAAGCTGGATCCAGGATAGACAGAATTACACAGCTACTGAAAAGGAGTTGAAGGTATAAACTGAAGCTCCAGGATGACAACCATATGATCATATCAGTGCTAAAAATTCTGTAGAGCTTCCCGATTGTACCAAGTTACAATGTTTCAACCAAGACCCAAATTATCTTGGGCTATATTTAGTACCCATTAACCATTCATTGCCTATCTGTGCCTGACCTTACCATTCTTTTGATTATTAGGAAAAACTTTAAAAATGTGTTCTTAGCACACTACAAGCGCCTACCAATTCGAAAGTTATTTGATAGCACCTGACCTTTCCCTGACTCTGCTGAGACTCACACACCTGTGAGTCTTCATCACATATATTTTGTAAATGCTTTGATTTTTTTTAAATTAAAAACATTTAATTTTTTATGTATACAGATTTTGTTTTCATGTATGTATATGACATGCATGTGGAGGCCAGATGGGTGTTGGACTCCCTGAAACCAGAGTTACAGACAGTTATTAGTTGACACATGGGTGCTGGGAACTGAACTCAGGTCCTCTACAAAAGCAGCCAGTGCTCTTAACCACTGAGCAATCTCTCCAGCCCCAAATGTTTTGAATTATAACATTATTTTGTAACTAATAAAATCTAATGTGATCTCTTTCATGGTGAAATTTTTCTGGGCCATGGTCACTTACATTTGGTTCAAGAATAAACTCTCATTCACTTTGAGATGGAAAGCTGTATTGACAATACAGGCCATAAGTGGTGTGACATGCCTGTAATCACAACACATTGAAGGTTGAGGCAGGAGGACTACTGGAAGCTAGCTATAGCAAAAATTCAGATGTCCAACAAAACCATGTGAGAAGGTATTCAAAATAGGGCACAATATGCTCAAAAGCATGGAGACACCACTGGAAAAGTTTATGTAGCTGGGGCATAAGCAGTCAAAAAAGCAAGCAAAAGAGGAAAACAGGATGCACTTCTAATTTAAGACAATGAAGGGGCCATTTAAAATGTCATAGTAACTTATTGGATATTAGACTGATAATAATAAAGAACTACTGAAACTTTTAAAAATTTTGGTCACAAGAGCACTAAAATTTTGTGACAGAATTTTAAACAGAATAGAAGATAATAGGCCAGTTTAAGAGTCAAAACAATCTTTTGTTGAAAGTACTGTATAACAACCACTATGTTCTACATTAGTAAATATAATCTGTCACTGGCTGAAAAGAAATCAGTAATATTCGCTATGTAGGCTAGGCTGGCCTCAAATTCATAGGAATCTGCCTCCCAAGTACATCATTATGTCTAAACTTGGTAATAGTCCTGGATGATAGAAAGGAAACTAACATTCTGAGTATCTACAGCATGGGGAGGAGGAAGGGAGGGAGGGGAAGAGAGGAAGGGGAGAAAAGGAGGGAGAGAGAGAGAGAGAGAATGAATGAATGAATATGAATGCTAGCTATGTGATACTGTGAAACAAGTATTTAAGTCTTTGTCTGGCATACAGCTCCTAAAATCCTCAGACTTTCTAAAGTAAAATTCTTTTCTGCATGTTGATGGCTGGTATTTCCTAGGTATCTTCAGCATGCTCATTGAAAAGACAAGGCATGTAATATTACTGTTAGGCCTTTTAAATCTTTCTTCCTACTTCCAGGGAGTGAAGGGGCTGATGATTGAGATGTCATCAGTGATCGATGATGAAACTGGGGCATGTTTATGTAAGGGGGTTTCAGGGAGCTTCCAGATAGATTAATGTGCTTAGAGAAGGCATGGAAGCTCTATAATGCTTCCTACGTGCCTTGCCCCATCCACATCTTCATTTGTATCCTTTTTAACACTCTTTTTTTAGAGACAGGGTCTCGCTATGTAGCCCAGGATAGCCTTGAACTCACAATCCTGTCTCAGCCTCTCAAGTGCTCAGATGACAAATGTGCATCTCCATACTTCTCTTCTAATATCTTTTCTAATACACTAGTAAATCTAAGTAAATTGTTTCTCTAAGTTCTGGAACCACTCTGCAAATTATTTAAACCCAAAGAAGGATTATGGGAAACTAGATTTGCAGAGGGTCAATCAGAAGCACAGGTGAAAACAGCTCTGAGCTTGCAACTTTAGAAGCTTGAACTTTAGAAGTGAAGTTCAGTCCTGTGAGACTGAGCCGTCAACCTGGAGGACCCAGTACCATTTCCAGGAAGACAGTGTCAAAATTGAGTTAGAGGTCACTCAGCTCAGGTCCACTGAAAAAATGAATTCACTCCTGGTAAGGTGAAATCCTCCACTTCTGGGTCACAGAAATAATTTTTGTTGTGAGAATACAGGATAAACAGTTTTTTTTTTCACCCCTTTCCTCAATATTCTTGCCTTTGGTGGCAGTGACAGAATTTTCTACAATAGCCATGACTCATTGAACACATGTGGTAGAAGGGAAAAGTTATGAAAAAGTAGATGGAGGATGAAGATTATTTGGTTGGATGTCTACATATGGTATGAAACTTCATCTGTGCTTTAACCGGTTATTATATATAAAGTTACCAATGGAATTTAAAGATGGGATATACTAAGCTTCCATGGAGACAGCACATTAGGTACACAAAGAAATGCAAAACAAGAAGCATGCTAAACACAAAGCCCAGTTATTATCTATACCAGCCAAAACCAGTGCAAGGGAATACAACATAAGGCCCTGAGGCTGTATGGACCAAGCTTAGACGTCAGCCTATCTAAGCTCAGGTCAATAACTTCAAATCTTTTACAAAGGGGAAAAGAATGCCAGATTAATAGAAAGTACCTCTAAAACCCTCAGTCAACAAGAAGGTAGTCAATGCTAGTTAGGGGAGGGTAAAACCAAGAAACTGATACCATGTGTATAATGTGGAGGAACTACTTTATTTTTCAGATCAATATAATCAGTTTCCTGAGGAACTTTTTATTAAAATGTACTCTGAGAATAACTAATTTAGGAACAGTGTCTTTGGTTTAAAATGCTCTTTAGTGGAAGACCATGTCTGGATTTATAAAATTCACTAAATATCAATCATAAATAACTATATTCCATCCAGACACACAGGATGGCAACAGCTAGCTAGATGTGTCAGATAAAAGCCACTGTTAAATCTGTTTACTTTGAGAAAGGGAACTGTCCAACTCTACCAGTAAGTACCAAGTGGAACACTCTAGGTGAAGCAAGCTATTTGTTGGCAAGCTATTAGATTGGCTTTATGATGACAGGAAATTTACCCAGCGAATATGACCATTACCCAGGTGACGGTGTATTCTGTGATTAAATTAGGCACCCTTTTGAAAAGAGTATTTTTTTATTGAGTTTTTGTACATTTCACACAATTTGATTTGTGTGATTATTCTTAATCAAATGTAGAGCCCCTCGCCCCTCTCAATGGGTCTCATATATTCTAAAAGATACCCTTTTATTGTGGACTTTCTTATATAACTTTACTGTCTCAAAATTGAAAACTGGTTCAGGAAGCTGTATCAGATTTACAGTCCCACTTCCCCACAAAAGTTAGTTAAGAGTTGTGTAAGTAAAGTGAAAAAGGGAGAGTCAAAGAACTCATCTTAAGAAAGCGAAAATTTAAACTCAGGGGGGCTGGTGAGATGGCCCAAAAGGTAAAAGTATTTGCTGAGCAAGCCGACAACCTGAATTCTATTACAGGAACCATGTAAGGCAGAAGAGAACCACCACGTGTATAGGCACACATACCCAACCTCCTCTCATCATGTACACAAAATAATCATAAAGTTTAAAAATTCAAACTTAGAAATAACTAAGGATTGGAGATACAGCTCATAGACCTGCTGACTCATGCCACTAGGTAAAAAGCTAATCCATCTGTGATGTAGGAACCCTGAAGGTGCCTACTGCAATTTCCAACCATCTTCTGATTTCTCATTCCTGCACTGTAAAAAGTTGAAAGAAGTTAAAAGAATCAGACAGGAAAAAGTACTGTTAGGACTAAAATGAGACTTAAATTCTTAATTTATCACAATTCTTGCATATGGATGACAAAATCTACCACCCTATACATATCTCAAAGCTACAGAAGCTACTAAGAATGTTTAGCCTAAGATAACATAATTTAATTTGAATTCTTGGTTCTGACAGGGGAGAAGATGAGGAAAGCCAATGACTAGGAAAGAGATTTAATACCAACAAAATAATAGATACTATTAACTGAAATGCCTTTCAATTCAGCTGTCTCAAAAAACCCAACCAGAAATAAATGCCATTCTCATTTTGTATATTAGAAAACTGAAATGAAGGTGAGGCAACTTGCTTATCTTACCAGCAGTAGCAAGAAGTGGAGTCATAGAGATGCACAGTGGTTAAAAATACCGCTCTTCCACAGGACCCAGGGGTTTGACTACCAGTACCCAACGGCAGTTTACAACAGTCTGAAACTCCAGTTCCAGGGGATTTGATATCCATGCCTGGCCTCCATGGAAACCAGGCATATGGAACACATAGATACATGAGGGCAAAAACACTCAAACACATAAAATAAAAATAAATAAAAACCATTCTACACACACACACGAGGGGGGTGGCTAGAGAAATAAGAGCTGTGAATTTGTTCAGCAACAAGTCATTTAATAGATACCTAGCAATTGGTAATTACTAGGAAAAAAAAGTCAAACTAAGAAATCTACTCTAGGAAGGAAAATGGATTACTATATCACTCAAAGAATATAAAGCAGGACAAAACATCTATTTTATTTCTACTTAAATAAAAGCCCTTACAGGGAAAGACTCTTTTATCATTAATTTTGTTGGAGAAAATCTCTCATCACAGTATTAGAAAGTGGAGAATCTTACATTTTGTTTAAATATTTTTTTGTATGTGTGGTGTATATGTGCACACATATTTCTGTGTATGTATGTGTGCATATGTAGGCCAGAGGTCAACAGTGGATGTTTTCTCTAGTCTCTTTTCACATTACTCTTTGAGACAGTCTCTCACTGAACCTGAAACTCACTAATTTGGCTAGGCTGGCTGGCCAGGAAGCTTCAGGTATCCGACTGTCTCTGCCTCCACAGCACTGGGATTATCCAAACTCAGGTCCTCATTGTTGCACATTAAGCACTTTTAAGACTGAATTATCTCCCTAGTCCCTAAATATTCTTAATATTGTTTTTGGCCTCTAACAAGCTCATTCAAATTACATTTTTACACTGTAATTATTGTTATTCAGAATAAATTTCACTCCTCGCTTGTTACTTAGTTCAGGATAATACTCAACAATCTCAAGGAGTTTCATGTAGATAGGGAAGTAAAGCTGAGAAAGCCTTATGCCACTATTCAAGGGGACTTCTGTACCAGAAAGCAAGGTCCTAACCCTAGAGGCCCAGGGTTTAGGATTTGAAATACACGTGACACGATGAAATGCTGAAATCATTTACTTCTGGTTTCCATAGAATTTAAAAATGTTGGGGTTTGATAAAAATTTGAAGTTCAGAATTAGTTATGAATAGCTACATATTAGATTCTTTTTCCTCTCCCTCCTTTTCTACTTTGTTTTTTGTGAAGAGGTTTGTGCTCACTGCTACATATCCTAGGCTGACCTTGAACATGCAATCCTTTGCCTTACATCTCCTGAGGACCCCATGCTAGAATTAAAGGAATATGTCAAGATGCCCGACTTTTCAGATTTCTTTAATAAGAAAAAGAAAAAAAGAAAATGATTCTTAGAGCTGGACAGGAAATGGATATTAAACAAGACCTGGATCTTTCTTGCCTACTAGACCAGTCAATTAAATACTTGTGATTGGACATAGCAAGAACATAGCTATTAAAGAGTGATTCTGGGAGTTAAGGAACAACCAAAGGTAAGGGTTAACATAATGGGATAGACAATGAGGATAGAATTCTCAAGAAATAAAAGATGGAGGGAAAAATTCTAGAAGTAAAATAAATTGCTTATATATTTGTTAAAAACTCCATCCTTTAGGAATAATTAGTATTTCTCACTCCTGCGCATGTTCTATTCTGCTCAAAGCAATAACTGCAGATGGAGAGGTGATAGTTGTATTCTGTTATTACATGAATTCTGGGCAAGGACTCGGGAAAGCTATTTCTTGTTCACTGCTACTCTGAAGGAGTAGAGAACAGAAAGAGACGCAGACGATCCTGTCAGTTTTTAAGCACTGCAGCTTCTTTAAGAAGTACAAGGTTGAAGGATCTGGTCGCCTTCAGTATCCCCCTTTCCTTACTTCTCTCATTTCTCCAATCTTTTTAGAAATTAAGGTGGAGTTTGTAGAAGAGAAACTATAGTCAAGATGGTAATGGAGAAACACAGTTTTTAAAAATCTATGTAGGTAGCTCATTAGTAATTTGATTTACAAGGGTTAGGATTAGGGGCAGGGCCCAATGGAGGCAAGGATGAATGCATCAGACAGTTTAGAACAGACACATCTTGGGCGAAGCAGAGTACCATAAATGTAAGACTATAGAAATCAGGACAATTCTCAGAAGGGGGAAAATTGAACACAAATTCTAGATATCCAGTCAAATGGGCATTAATGTAATCCTAATTCTTATTTACTAGGCTCTTTAAATGTATTTGTATATGTTCAGAAGCAGCTGAAATAAGGAGATTTTCTGTTACAGAGGAAGGTTGCTTATCCATGACCAGCACTAGGGGGCACTGGAACAAAGAACATTGAACATGACTTGTGAACTTCAACTAGGCAAATTAGGAAATACTCATAGGTGAAATACCTCCATTTCAGATAAAGATTTAAGCTGGTTCTTTATAGTAGTCTCAAATACTTCCATAAAAAGTTTACTGTTTAGTTAAAATTTAACTTGAATTTAAACTTCAAATATAACTCCCATTTACATCTCCTGAACGGCAGTATTTATAGAACAGAAGAAAGATAAATTTGAGAAAAAGCCCTCTAATTAAGTAATCTGGCAACCTATCAGGAATTTTAAATGCACATATATTCGATGACTCAGCAATTTCATTACTAAGAGTAGAATGAAAAAAAAAAAAGAAACATAGGAAAACACAGAACAAGGTCCTGTACTAGAATGTCCATTGTGGTACCAATTCAGTAGCAAAATGTTCAAAACTAAGTATTCAAGACAGTGATAAACTGTTACATAGCTACAAAATGGACTGCTATATATACATTAAAACTATTCTTAGGAGATTAAAGATGGACGATGACAGGCACAGTTGGTTCTAGAATCCAGAAAATAACCTAGGGAAGGCTGAAAACAGCCACCAGAAAAGCAATGGGCACACTACGCAGCTGGTATAAAGAGCCTATACTCAAAACAGCAACAGTAAAAGCAGAGAGGGAAGCCAGGAAAAAAAACCTTTTTGCCTTAGCACTGGGTGTTCAGCACTGGTAACCAACAGAACAGAAGCAAGATGCCATTTTAAAAAGACTTCTGCAACCTAAGGAAACTCAGACCAAGTGCTAGAAGACTAGATGAAGAAACCTATGAGAACACTAGGAGAATCCAAAAAGGAAACTTTACAATAGATCTGAACAATGTTCAGTGAGCCGAAACTTTGTGGGAACCAAAGTCACACCAGAACTCTTATACAGACTCCAAACTAAGTATAAGACACTGGTAAGAGCTGCAAAGGGGCAAGGCTAGCACTGGTCGCAGGAGCCTAGAAGAAAATCCTGCAAGGGTAGTTTCAGAGGGGAGAAGGGACCACCCATTGCAGACCACCTCCCAGCTTCAGGGAAGGAACTTGGCAGTCCAGATGAGCAGCCAGTTTTCCTAATTTTAAATCCTCACTCCGTTTTCTCCTCTGTATTTAAAACCCAAGGTTGGTTGTGGTCTGTTCTTATCCCGTTTCATTTCCTTTCCCTCCCTGTTTTTCCTTTTCTCTCTCTTTTTATTTCTTTCCCCTTTTCTTATTCTTTCCTTTCTCTGTCTCCTTCCACCCACCCCACCCTCTACCCCCCAGTAGTCCTGCCTGGTTTGCAGGATCCCTGTGCCTCAGCCTGAAGGGACAGGACTGTAGTACACTCTCCCTTAGGATATTTTCCCCCTCTTTCCAGTCTACTTCTGGCATTTCTTACATTTTTTCCCACCTACAGTTTGATTTATTTATGTCCCCTTCTTTATTTGTATCATCCCACTAATAATCTACTATGCTTTTTTTCTCTTTTTCTTTGCACTGATACCCACATTAACTCACACGTTAATACACACAATGCTATCAATACTGTTTTACTCCCTCAAGTGATCAGCACATAAGGGGTGAATGTTATATAGTGGATTGTTATTCTCTTTTTTAGTGGGTCATCACCTGGATAGTGACGACTGGTGAAGGGAATGATGGGGCATATAACCTGGTACCATGGACACCAATCTTACAGGGGAAAAGGACATCTCAACCTTACTACTGACTAGTGCCTACTGAACAATGAAAATATTTAAAATTGAAAGAAGGTGACTTAATCAAATTTAAAACATCTCACAAACAATGATCTAACTCTTGAGGCATAAATCCCAATCGAAAACCTTCAGTAACAAAAAAAAACCAAGACAGTATGTCTCCTAGAAAATCTAACAATACCAGAGTAAATGACTCCAATGAGACTTAGATGAAATTCCAGACAAAGAATTGAAAAGAATGATAAATATGTTCAAAGAAATGAAAGAGAATATAGATAAATTCTTGAGTGAATTCTACAGGAAAAAGATAAACACCTGAACGAAATAATTGACAAAGGATATTAAAATGGAATTTAAAAAAGAGAAATACCACCCCCCATACCAAACTGAAATGGTGCCAGGAACGAAAAATTCAGTAAATAAAGAGTTCACTGGAAAGCTGCAACAATAAAACGGATAATTTGGAAGGTCGAAATGCCAGCACCTAAAGACAAAGTTAGAATTGGTACATTCTGGAAACTTTTTTTTTTTTTTTTTTGAGACAGGGTCTCCCATTAGCCACCATTGGCCTGGAATTCACAATGATCTGACTGCCTCGGCCTTCATACTGCTGGGATAATAGGTGTGTGCCACCATATCTGGACAGAATATGCAAGATCTTGGAGACATCTTGCTAAGGCTCCATTTATGGATTATGGACATAGAAAGGAGAACTCCAGGAAAAAGGCATAGAAAAAAGTGTTTTACATGCAGGTATGTAAGTGCACCCAAATGTGCAATGCAATGTCCACAGAAGTCAGAAGAGGGCGGCAGACTCCCTGAAACTGGGGTTTTGGATGGTTGTTAGCTGCCATGTGGTTGCTAGAAACAGAACCCAGGTCTTCTGCAAGAGCAGCCAGTACTCTTAATCACTGAGACTTTTCTTCAGTCCTGGAAAATATTTTTAGTACAACCACAGCAGAAAATTTCTTGAATATACAGAGAGGTTGTCAATCCAAGTTGACAAGAGGTCTATAAACCACCAAGGCAAGACCATAAAAAAATTTCTCCATATCATATTATAGTTAAAATATATAGTTAAAAATCTACAGAACAAAAAAGTATATTGAAAGCTGCAACAGGGAAGCAACAAGTCTCATATAAAGGCATATCGATCAGAGTAACAGCTGATCTGTCAACAGAAACTTTAAAA
Organism: Eospalax fontanierii; assembly: GCA_035773235.1. NCBI lineage: Eukaryota > Metazoa > Chordata > Mammalia > Rodentia > Spalacidae > Eospalax > Eospalax fontanierii. The sequence continues at coordinate 117,024,818 of CM069526.1, forward strand.
GTCAGAAGAGACCACAACTACAAACCCAGGATACCATACTAAGCAAAAATATCTAGTGTAACTAATGGAGAAATTTAAAAATTTCATGATAAAGCAAACTAAAGAAGTTTATAATCACTAATCCAGTACTACACAGAATACTGGAAGGGATTCTTTGGACCTATGAGAATGAAAACACATCCAAGAGGCTACAGAGAAATGATAAAAGGTACAATAGTAGTTAAATAAAGAAAGGTTAGAAAGGTCCTAAACAGTAGAAAAATCATCAAAACAACAAGAATTAATATATACCTTTTCAATAGCTCTATATATTAACAGTCTCAGTTCCCCATGGAAGAAAATAGACTATGAGAGTGGATTAAAAAACAAGATCCATCTACTTGTTGCCTTCAAGAAACACCTGGTTGGGGTGTTAGAGAGATGGCTCAGCGGTTAAGAGCGCTGGCTGCTCTTGCACAGGAACTCGGCACCACATGGCAACTACCAACTGTCTATAACTCCAGGTTCAGGGGGAATTCAACATCCTCTTCTGACCTCTGTAGGCATTACACAACACAGGTGAAAGAATGAAAAACAGTATTCCAAGCAAATGGAATCAGGAAAGATCAAATGTCACTATTCTAATACCCACAAACAGACTTCAAACCAAATTTAGTCAGGAGAAATAAAGATCACTCCATACTGATTAGGGGAACAGTTCATCAAAAGGACACTACAATTCTAAACATCTGAGAACCAAACACAGGTGGGCTTAGTTTCATAAAACATACACTACTAAGGTACATCACAGTAATAGTGGGTAATTTCAAATTAGAAGGACCTAAACAGACCTCCACAGAAGAAACAGTCCATGGACTGTTCAGAATACACATTCTTCTCAGTGGCCCATGGAACTTTCTCAAAAGCAGACCATATATTAGGACACAAAACAGGCTCAACAAACAGGAAAATTGAAACAACTTCTTGTATTCTGAATGACCACAAACTTAACAAAGAAAAGTCACAGAAAATTCATAAACTTATGTAAGTTAAACAATAAACTACTGAATGATGTATGGGTCACTAAAGAAATCTTGAAGTAAATTTAAAAAGTCCTAGAACTGATGAAAATGAAGATATGATACATCTAAACCTATGAGATACAATGAAAACACTCAGAAGAAGTTTGGAGCTATAAGTGCCTACATTAAAAAACAAAAACCATACCAAAACAAAAAAATCCAGAACATTTTCAAATAAACAACTTAATGATGCCCAATAAGGAACTAGAAAAACAAGCCAACTTGAAGAGCAGCAGACAGAAAGAATTAAAGTCAGAAAAGAAATTAATGATGTCACTTGTTCTCTTGATCTTAATGGAAATCTCCCTTTAAGTTGTTGGTCAGGATAGTCCAAGAGACTCCCAAAATAACAAAGGTTATTGCCAGAGTCTTTGATTGCCTCCAGATCTTGAAGTTAAGACACCACTACTGAAGACAGGACATACTTTGGGCACAGGACTTGGAGCAATCAAGCTGAAACTGACCTGGAAGCTTCCTCCCTGAAGACTAGCTCTCATTATATCAGAAGATACTACGCAGGCTGCCAAAGGAGAAAACCAGTCAATGACTCCATTCAGCTGTAAAGTTTATGAACCACAACAATGATCAGTGTAGCAAATAATCTCTACTGGTAGAGTAGGGGCACTTTTATCCAGTGGGTAATCCGTAGCTTTCTAGTAAGACTTAAGGCCTGCTCAATGGGAGGGAACTCATTTGTGGTACTGTAAATATAACCAAATACAAAAGGCTGGAGAGGTCAAAGGTCCTAGAGAAAACCTACTTGTGTCATATCCTTAAACCAACATAATTTCTTATTGCATTCTAAATAAGTATCCTTATATTTACAGACAAGTGTATCTCTTGCCATGCCTTAAAGAAGATTCTTTTAACAACAGATGGAGACTATTACAGAGGTTCACAACTAGATAAACAGAGTAAGTGTCTATGGGGTGCCTAGCTCCAAATGACACATTTATAATACCACTTCTATACCTAAGACTCAGGGAATATAGAGGAAAGAATATTAATGAACCTCTCAACTCTTCCCAGCAAAGCTTCCACATGCAACAAATGGTGATTAACCCAGAAAGTCACAACTGACCAAAGTGCAGAGAATAAGAAACTGTAGACTGCTGATCAATGAATAGGAGACCTATATCAAACCTATCCCTTGCAAAGCTCAGGGACCACTGTGGAAATGGAGGTGTAAAGACTAAGAATCAGAGATAGCAGATGACCTCAAGAAAAGAGTTTTCCAGGCAGCAGGAAGGTTGATCACATGAACTCAGAGCAATGGAAACAGCATACACAAGACTCATGCAAATTCAAGCCAGACAAAATCCTAGCATAGGAGTGGAAAAATGAGTAGGAAGAACCAACTTTAGCTGAGAAACTATTGGCAATGAGTAACTGTTGGGAGAGAGTCAGTTTTCTTTAACAGTATGACACTAGACAGGCTAACTACACTCCAGTGGATGGACTCAAGCTGAATGACATTTGGGGACACAAACTTGTCTCTTTAGACCTTAATATATATGACAGAATACATGAAATCAGGTGGGGAAAGCTATAAGAGGGGTGTAGATAGGGGAGGGAGTCAAATATGATAAAAATATATTGTGTGAAATTCTCAAAAATTTAATAAAGAAATTAATGAAACAGAAAAAAATAAAATAATCAAGAAAATGAAGAGTTGGTTCTTTGAAAAGATTGACAAATTCTTAGCCAAAGTAATAGAAAGTGAAGACAAACATTAATAAAATTATAAAACAAAAAGGTGACATTATAACACACAACAACAAATTCAGAAACTTAAAAGGACATACCTTAAAAACTTATATTGCACCAAGGTGGAAAATCTGAAAAAAAAAAGGGTGAATTTCTACACATATATGACCTTCCAAAGTTAAGCCAGTATGAGATAAAAGAGTTTAAAAAGATCTATTAAGGGGCTAGAGAGATGGCTCAGTAGTTAAGAGCACTGGTTGCTGTAGAGTACATGGGTTCAAGTCCCAGAAACCACATGGTGGGTAGCAACCATCCATAACTCCAGTTTCAGGGAATCTGATGTTCTCTTCTGACCTCTGTGGGCATTGCATGACATGGGTACATATATGCAAGCAATACACATAAAATAAAAATAGTAAAATATTAAAAGATCTATAATAGGCAACAAGATTGAAGTGGTAATAAGAAAACCTCCCAACAACAACAACAACAAGTCCATGTTCAGATAGATTCACTGCAGAATTCATCCAGGCCTGTAAACAAGAATACTAACTTTTCTCAAATTATTCCATAAAATAGAAAGAGCACTTCCAAATTAACTTTACAAATCTATTTTTAATTTTCGTATCAAAACCAGATAAAAGACATAATGGAAAAAGAAAATTACACAGACTAATGTCCTCACTGAACATATAAAGATTATCAATAAAATCACTGCAAATTAAAATTCAAGAACACATTAAAAAACCCACTATGACTGGGGCTAGAGAGATGGCTCAGCAGTTAAGAGCACTGACGGTTTTTGCAGAAGACCTGGTTTTGATTCCCAGCACCCAAATGGTGGCTAACAACTGTCTGTAACTTCAGTTCCAAGGGATCTGACGCCCTCTTCCAACCCTCGGGCATCACATGACACAGGTATACTTACCCACATGCACGCATTACACTCATACACATTCACACACACTCACACACACACAAAGTAGAAACAAAATTCATCACGATCGAGTTGGCTTCATTCCAGAAATACAGGGATCATTCAATTTATGCAAATCAATAAATGTAACATACTACATACATACTTTGGACACAAATAATATGATCATTTCAACAGATTTTAAAAAAAAGCCTTATGAAATTCAACATCTTTTTACGATAAAAAACCCAAAAGAGACCAGGAATGAAGGGAACAGTTCTCAAATTATTAAAGGCTACACAGAACAAACCTACATGAAACATTATGCTAAATGGAGAAAATCTTGAAGTAATTACACTAAGATCAGTAACAAGACAAGGGTGTTCATTCTCTCCATTCTTTTTCACTAAAGCGTGAAAAATTAGCTAGAGCAGTAAGACAAGAGAAGGAAACAAAAAGGATACAAACAGGAAAGGAAAAAGTTAAAGTATCCTTATTTACAGATGGTATAATTCTATACCTAAGAGACACTAAAGATCCTACCAGAAAACTCTTAGAGCTGCTAACCCACATCAGTTAAGTGGTAGAAGAGAAAATTATTAATACTGTATAAAAATTAATAGCTCTGCTACATACAAATGATAAACATACTGAGAAAGGTCAGGCATGGTGGTTGAAGCCTTTAGTCCCAGAACCTGGGAGGCAGAGACAGGTGAAAATCTGTGAGATCAAGGCCAGCTTAGTCTTCATAGGGAGTTCCAGGGCTATCTGGGGATACTGGTAGACTCTGTCTCAAAAAGGACAAAAACTAAAAACCAAACAAACATGAATTGAGAAAGAAATCAGAGAAACAAGCCCATTCACAATAGCCTCAGAAACATGGGGCTGTAAAGATGGCTCAGAAATTAAGAGCACTTGCTGCTTTTGCAGAAGACCTGGGTTTGGTTCCCAGCACCCACGTGGAGCCTAACAACTGTCCATAACTTCAGTTCAAGGGTATCTGACACCTTCTTTTGGCCACCACAGGAAAAACATACACAGGCGTACTCATACACATGAAAAAAAAAATTTTAAATACAAAACAAAAGTAGCCTCATAAACAATAATAACTTGGAATAAACCTAAATGAAGAAGTAAAAGATTTGTACTGTGCAAATACTGAAGCAGAAAATTTAGGAAAACACCATAAGATGAGAAAAGATCTTTTATATACAAGAGTTTGAAGAATTAATAGTGCGAAAAGAGTCATTCTATCAAAGAGAATTTATAGGTTCAATGCAATCCCAATCAAAATAACTCCAATCTTCACAGAAATAGGAAAAAAAAATCTTAAAATTCATGTAAAAACAAAAAAGACTCAAGATAGTCAAAGGAATCCCAATAAATAACAATAACATTGGTGGTATCATCAATACCTGATTTCAGATTATATTACAAAACCATAGTAATCAAGGTACTGGCATAGAAAGGGACATGTAGATCAATGGACTAGAATAAAGGACCCAGATATAAGCCTATACAGTTACAGTCACATGATCTTTGAAAGGATGCCAATATCAACATTAAAGACAGCCTTTTCAACAAATGGTATTGGCAAAATGGGGTATCAACATGTAGAAGAATCAAACTAGAGTTTTATCTGTCACCTTGTAGGGTGTGAGGAAACATAAAATGGATCAAAGCCCTTAACATTAAGACTCCAACCTCTGAAAGGGCTAGAGGAAAAAGTAGAGAAAACATTTTAAGATATAGATAAAAGGAAGGACTTTCTGACTAGGACTCCAGTTGCTGAGGAAATACAGCCAACAACTGACAAATGCAACCACATGAAAATAAAAAGCTTCTGATAATCAAGTCCACAGGTAGATTAAAGACCATCTATAACACAGAGGATTGATATCTACAATATATAAAAATAGAAAACACCAGGATATGGAATAGAACAGGAGTTCTCAAAAGAAGAAATACAAATGGCTAATAAGTATTTTGAAGTATTCAACATCTTTAGCCATCAAACAAAAGCAAAATAAAACTACTTTGAAGTTCAATCATACCCAGGGCAAAATGGCTAACATTAAGAAAGAAATGTCAGGGCTGGAGAGATGACTCCATGGTTACGAGCACTGGCTGCTTTTGCAGAGGACTTGAGTTCAGTTCCCAGCACCCATATGGCAGCCAACAACTGTCTCAAACTCCAGTTCCAGGGGATCCGCCACCTTCTTCCGTCCTCCATGGGCACTGCACTGCATTGGTATACTTATATAGATGCATGTAAAACACTCAGATAAAAATAAATAAAATTAAAAAGAAAAATGAACGAGAATAAATGCTGTAAAGGATGTAGAAAAAGAAGAATCTTATTCACTGCTGGTAGGAGTGTCAACTAGTGCAGCCACAACGGAGGGTTTAGAAACCACCATGGGGTTTCTAAAAAACTAAAATGAGAACTATCATAGAACCCAGTTACATGCCTGAGCATATTCTGTATCCTACTACGAAGATACTTAGATATCCATATTCAGTGCTGCTCTATTCACAATAGCTAAGCAATGGTATAAGCCAGATGTCTATCAACTGAAGAATGGATATGAAAATGTGGTGTACAAAATGGAATTTTATCCAGCTGTAAAGAAAAATGAAATTATAAAATTTGCAGGTAAATGGATGGTACTGGGAGTTAGGTATCTCAGAGCCAGAAACGATGTTCTCTTTTTTATATGTGGATCCTAGCTTTGAATTTTTAAGATTTCTGTGTTTAACTTGGACCTATAGAACAGGAAGGTTAAAAGGAGCCATGAATGGAGGGATATTGGCCATAGTACACAATATGTACTTTTAAAATGTCATAAGGAAACTATTTTATGAACTAATTGAAAAGTGTAATTTAAAAAAGATTTTGAAGGGTGGTAACCTGCATGGGTGGCTCATACTACATCTAGAAGCCACAGTTCATTAAACAAAAACATCAGCACTAGTTGTGGGACCTTATAAGTTGTGGGTCAGGGAGGCTCTTAAAACAATATAGGCTATTGGCACTGTTCTTGGCTGTCTACCAGCACTAGATGAGAAAACCCTATTACTGAAGATATCACATACTTTGGTTGCAGGACATGGAGAAATCAAGCTGGAGCTGAGATGGAAGCTGCTTCTCCGTAGACTACCTTTCACACTGACAAAAGGTGCTATGTACGCTGTTGAGGGAAAAATGTTATCAGCTCCTTTATCTAGCTGTGAACCTTGCAAGCTATATCAAGCTGCTAGGTAAGATGCAACCACTGGTGTAATAGTGACATGACGGTTATGGAGTAACCAAATGTTTTCTCATTGAAACCTGGCCAAAATCACATGGCTGGAGAGGTCACAGACCTTAGCAAGAACCTGCTACTCTTATTTTGTGAAACAGACATGGTGTGAAACTGCCTTCTAAATATTTTTCTATCCAGATAGTGTTGCTCTTATCCTTGGTCAGAGAAGCTTTTGTTTACAGCAGTAGACAACTGATGCAGAGATTCATAGATGATCAAAGTGCTTAGTACTGAGACTAAGGGAAAGGGCCTCATAAGGCCCACCTTTCCATGCTGAAGAGTTAATGACTGCTGGGGGAGGTGGAGTTATGGTCCTCAGTGGTGTAGCCACTAACGAGTTTAAATTGTTCAGGCAAATAATTCCCCACCCATGCTCATGCAGGGAACATTGATTAAATGCAGTGACACACACACACACACATACACACACACACACGAAAAGAAAATAAATACCACATACCCACACACCAAAATAAATAAACAGAAAAAACCATGAAAAGCAGTAAGGGAACTTGTTGGAAAGAAGGGGTTAAGTGAGAGAACAAAGGGAAGAAGAGAAGATATTGGGGGAATTATGATAAAAATATATGTATGAAATTGAAACAAATTAATGAATACTCTATGCACATCTTTTAAAGAATGACTTAATTTCTTTGACTTTTTTTTTTTTTGGAGACAGAGTCTCAGGATGTAGCCATTGCTGGACTGGAACTCACAGAGACCCTCTTGCCTTTGCCTCCCAAGTGTTGGGATTAAAGGCATATGCCATCAAGCCCAACAATTTTCTTTGATTTTACTCTCCTATTATAAAGTTTGAAAAACTAAAGGTAGCGTATTTCTTTGTGACAGTGACTCATTTTTTAGCCCAGACTGGCCTTCAACTTGTAATCCACCTGCATCTGCTTCACAAGGGCTGGGATTAAAGATAAGTGTCACTATTCCCAGCAATATATACGTTTTTTCTTTTCTTTTTTGAGATAGGGTCTCATGTAGCCCAGACTGGCCTTGAATGTTCTATGTAGGTGAGGATGACAAACTCCTGCTCTTCCTGCTTCTAGCTCTGAGAGCTGGGATTACAAGCATACATCACAATACCTAGTTTATGTGGTACTAGTGACTGAACTCAGGCCCTCATGCATGCTAGGCAAGCATTCCATCAATTGAGCTATACCCCCAGCACACAGCAATATTTCTTAATTGAAGAAAATGTAATGTCAGTTAAGAAAATTAGACATAGTGTCACTATGGTGATCACACTAGCCCCAAACTCAGAGATTTACCTGCTTCTGCCTCTAGGATTAAGTCACACTTAGAAGATTTATGTCTGTGCTATGACTATTTTGCCTGCAAAGGTCAGAACAGGGAGTCAGATCTCCTGGAACTGGGGTTAAGGATGGTTGTCATCTGCCATGTGGGTACTAGGAACTGAACCTGAGTTCTCTGCAAGAGCAGCCAGTGCTCTTAACCGCAGAGCCATCATCTCTTCAATCCCTGAAAAAATATTAAAAAAAAAAAAAAACCTAAAAAAAGGCGGCTGGAGAGATGGTTCAGTGTTGCTCTTGCAGAGAACCTGGCTTTGATTCCCAGCACCTCTATGGTGGCTAACAACTGTCTAAAACCCAAGTTCCAGGACAATCTGACACCCTTTTCTGACCTCTGAGGGCACTGCATGACTCAGGTGCCCTTGCATACATACAACAAAAACATTCACATACATAAAACAATAGTAAGATATTAAAAAACACTAAAAAAATTAAAATATTAACAGTGGTTATCCACAGCTGGTAAGACTTGGCAGTTTTGTTTCTTTATGAACATGTCAAAGTAAAAGACCTCAACTTCGTAAGAACTCTAATATTTTAAATAAGAAATGAATTAGCATAATTTAATTCTTCTAAATATTTAAGTAAATTCTTCAGAGATTTTGAGTTTCTGTAAATGAAGTAATGACTAAGGAAACAAATGGATGGTGGTCAGCTGGCCTGTTTACCTACCAGCAAAATGATCTAATCCAGCTTAGCTTGTTTCTTTCGAACAAAATAAAACTGTATGTAATAGATTTCCAAATGACCAAGATTTCAAATGTTATTTATAGTTAACATTTATAAATATACCAGTATGTATATTGAAATTTCAGGATATAAAGAGGAAAAAAGGGAGAGGCTAGAGTGGTTCACAGCACTGGCTATTCTTGCAGAGGACCTGGGTTTAGTTCCCAGCACCTATAAGGTAGCTAACAACTCTCAGTCACTTCAGTTCCAAGAATCTGATGCTCTCTTCTGGAATTCCTGGGCATTTTACCCATGTGGTACACTTACATACATGCAGGCAAAACATTCATTCAATTAAATAAGTAATTTTTAAAAGTTTAAGGAAGAAAAAAGGTAGTTTTGAATGCAACAGTATTGCAGTCTTCCATATAACTGAACTGGTGCTACAAATGACACATTTTTAAAAAGAGATTTAGATTAGACTGCTAACTGTTTGGAGATGTCACTACTACAGAGTTCTTTAAACCTCAGCTTATCCGGGCTGGAGGGATGGCTCAGCAGTTAAGAGCACTGGCTGCCCTTCTATATGACCCAGGTTTGGTTTCCAGCACCCACATGTTGGCTAAGAACTGTCTGTAACTTCCAGGTCCCTTTGATCTGACAACCTCCTCTGTCTTCCATGAGATATGCATGGCATAGGTGCACTTACATACATACAAGCAAAATACTCATACACAAAAATAAATCATTAGAAAAACCTTCAACTTCTTTTTCATTACTGAAACAGAATTCTCTGTGAAAACTGGTCAGGGGTTAGTTTGATGAGAGACAAATTCCTCCCTTTAACCAATGACAGATTTTAAGACAGGCTTTTAGCCCACCTCTCATGAATGGAAATGGTGTGCTTTTCTTTCTACTTATCAAATATATTTTTTTCTAAAAATATTTTATTATTTTTATTTTATGTATATGAGTGTTTTGCCTGCATGTGTGTTAAGTGTACCTATGTTGTATAATGCACTCAAGAGGTCAGAAGAAGGTATTAGATTCCCAGGAACTGGAGTTATGGTCTATTGTTGGCTGCCACACAGGTGCTGGAAATCTAATCTGGGTCCTCACCAAGAGCAGCCATTGCTCTTTATTATTGAACTATCTCTTCAGTTCCCAAGAATAGCTCTTTATGGTCTTAAGTTATCAGGGACATATCAGACATCCTACTTTGGAAGTGACTTTGACTTTTTATATTAGAAATGATCCTTAATATAAGAGACTTCAATGTCTTTGTCATAAGATAGTCATTTATAAGTCTATTGTAAGTGTTACTGTACTTCTATTTATTTTCTAGCCTTTGTTTTCTATTTAGTATCACAAGATCAGGGATAGACTACATTAAAATTTTATTCACGATTATTATTATTATTATTTTTTTTTTTTGACAAGGAATTACTATGTAGCCTCGATCTCAGAGATCAGCCTACTCTGCCTCCTGAGGCCTGGAACTAAAGGTGTGTCTCACCACCCCTGGCTTCAAGTTAGTTACTTTTTAAACCTTTTTAAAGAGCATTGATAATTTTGGGCCAGAATCAAATACTACACCTTCACTGTTACTCTCTTTCTGATAGCATTTTGTCTATCAGATCTTTTGCTTCTGGCACCCTACTTTATTATTTTTTTAAAGAAAAGAAATAGCAGTGTTATTTCTCACAAATATTTTCACTTTCTGCATGCATGCATATGTATTTGTAGTGTGTCTACTGGTTGAAGACTTTGGCAAACTTCCAAAAGAAGAAAACACATACAAAAAAGGCAAAAACTGGTAACAACAATTTATGTAACTTTAAATTATTATATAATGAGTTAAGGAAGGCTATTACTTTATAATAATTCTTACTTACTTTGGAAGGAGAACCATCAGTAATTTTCACCAACTGCCAAAGAATCGAGTAATGGGAACACTGTAGTGCCTGTACGACTATCTGTATCAAATGAAAAAAGAAATTTCAATGAAAACAATTTAAATGAGACAGTTTATATTTGTATAGAACTAGGAGAATAATATTTATAGATTTTATTTTATAATTAAGTTTCAGATTTGAATTTTTATAGAATGAAAGTAGTAAAATATTTAGTTAAAAACCATAATCAACATAAAAATCCAGAATAAAGATAGACCATATTTTGATAATACTGACTCAGATAATGCTATGCTTTAAATAAAAAGGTAGTATGATCCATATTCTGCTCTGCTGGATTTTTAAAAGAAATTGATGAAACTACTTCATGCAAATTTAAAACAGAAATATATTACTTATTCTATTTTAAATATATAATCCTCATATCAAAATTGAATAAAATAATGCTTTAAAGCTTAATGAATGAAAATACTTAAGCAAAATACTTAGGTAATCACCACCCCTTTAAAGAAACAGAACACTGTCAGCATCTCATCAACATAATTTCTTTCTTCTTCTAAAATTAACAGTTACTCTGAACTTTATTCCATTAAGTGTATTTCAACTTATCCTTATGACTTACTATGACTTGTTATGAACATAATATAAATGTAGTCATGTAAGATGCATTACTTTTATTCTGGCTTCTTATATTTACTGTTTATATTTTAAATTTCTGCATGTTGCATGTCTATAGTTTAACATTTTAGTACTATAAAGTATAATATACTCATAGTTATTCTATTATTGATAAATTTTTAACTGCTGTGAGTTTTAGATCATTATGGATAACTGGTATTAAAAATCATCTGTGTCTCTTGGTACACTGAACACATCTTTCTCAATGGAGATGTTCTCAGTACTTTTAGTTTTCAGGACCTTATCACACTTGAAATATTACTAAGGAATCCAGGCATGGTGGGCTGTGTCTGTAATTACAGTATGTGGGAGTTCCAGCACTGCCTACAGTGAGTTCTAGGCCAGTTGTAACTACATAGTGAGGCCCTGTCACCAACCAACCAACCAACCACCACTCCTACTTAAGGTACACCACCTTTTCATTTTATGTTGGTTTCTGAATTCCTCCTGTCTCATGAAATATCTATCTCAATTCTTCGGTCCTTATTCTCTAGGAAGACAATAAAATTCAAGGAAATAAAACTGATTAAGAATTGTAACATTAAAAAAAAAATTCTGTTTGGGCAGTATTTTTCCCTCAGCAATAAAACCAGGGGTTTGTAACCTACATCTCCAGCCTGGAATAGTTCTTTCATTATATTTCAGCAGAATAGATGGTATACTTTATTGAAATACCTGATGATAGTCCATTATTTTACGTATCCAATTTATCTAGTATTTCTATTTTTGACAGACAGTAAATTAAAATACCATATAAATGAATACATGTTAAGAATAAGTTAAAAGAAAAATCAACAAATGGAATGCTGCAAAAACTGAGTAAAACTGGTCTTGCTAGTTTTACTTTAAAATTATTATATTTCAGATTACTTAACAAAATGTATCACCAATATGCCTATATTGGCACTGAAAATAACTTGTAATTAAGAGGAATGAGTGGTGGTGCTTTTGATGAAGCACTAATGAGATGAAGTTATGCTTTTAACATAAGAAATGACTGTTTTAAGTTAAATGCAAAACAAGATTACTGAAACACTGTATCAAGTTATAAACATTAGTGCTACAAACCACCATAGTACAAGTAAAATAGATAGTAAATAGAACACCTAGTGGTTCTGAGATGCTTTTTGATAAGCTTTAATTTATCAAATACACTGGTAAAATGGTTTTTGTGGAAGAAAAAGACAAGATTGAAAAAATTCTCTTGAATTAAGCTTCAGTGTTGCTCAATGCTACAGTGCTTGACTAGGATGCTGAAATTCCTGGTTTTGATTGCTCACACGACACAAAACCATTCTAATTTGAAACAACTTGAACTGTTGATTATTAGAAAGATGATATTCAAATTAATAGTAATTAGTGGGAAATGGAGGTTAAGAAAAAAGTAATGTTCTAAAATTGCTTAATTTTGGTTATAGTCTCCAGAAAAATAAATTTCTTTAGTTACTTTTCTATGGATCTAGAAACCAGCAGTTTCTCAATCATTTTTCATAATTTGAAGGAAGTTTCTTGGTGGTGGTCAAGGGGAACAATAGCAATTTGGTCACTATAATACCTATTTCAAACAGTTTTCTCATTTTAATGTTTAGTGGTATTCTTTAAAAGTTTACATTTAAAGTAACAACAGAAAGCTAGTTGTAATTGACTGGGAGACATTTTTCTTTCTTACTGGCATAATTATCTAACAATATAGCTGAAAAAATTCCAAAAGAAAATTCAGAACTTTTCTATCCATGTAAACATTAGCCACCTGGATATTTTAACTTCCATACAAAAAATGTTATCCTAACTTGTCCAGAAATCATTTATTCTATAATGCCTTGCCTCTGGAACATAAATGAAAGAGGAACAAGCAATAAAAAACTTAAGAGAGTCAAAAAGATTGCTCTAACCTCTGTGTTGTACCTTTTGTTCTTGCCCTTTCCTCAGTAAGATTGCTGTGATGAGGAAAGACTCTTCAAATAGCAGCAAGTATTACTGGTATGATGACGAAGGCTTTCTTAAGCCTAATCACATGTTTCTATGAGGCAGTGCTGTTCCTGGGAACAAACACTAATGTATGGTGTATTTTTTTGTGGGCAAATCAAGAATGCCTTTTCTATCTTTTTTACTCTTTACATCAAGGATACCAAAGACAAAGAACCATGGGTTCCAGAGTGACTGGAGAGCAGGGATACTACCTCTCTTTAACTGTGCTCTATAGCACTGAGGATGACAAATTTCTCCTGTGTTAAGTCAGTGAGATTTTGAGATTAATTTATAACAGATCACAGCATTAAATTAACCAATATAAACCAGTATTCGCTCTTTTACTTAATTTTATAACTTTAAAATAATCATGGCTTTTAAAGTCTCCTATTAGCAGATTAAATCGGTGAGAATCACTCAGTTTCCCACCCATAATAACTTTTCTTTTGAGACAAAATGCCTCATGTAGCTCAGGGTGCCCTCAAACTTGTTGTGTAACTGAGGATGACCTTGATTTTCTGATTCTCCCACCTCTACCTCAAAAGTGATGGGATTATAGATTAGTTTCAACAGTCTGGCTTGACACCACAAATGTTAAAGATAAACTGTGTTAGTAATGAAAGTTAAGAATAAGACAAAAACTTCTGGAGTGTTTAAGTTTAGAAAGACTGAATTTACAGGCAAAATGACATCCGAATTAAGACCATAGCATAATAGCAAAGTAATATTTATGTACAACATACATGTATAAAATATAATATCTGTATGTACAGGGCATGTCTAAAATTCAGAAAAAATGTGAATTTTATTTTTTACTTTTATGCTTGCAAGAAACCTTAAGGTGAAAATAAAATTTTATAGTTGACATGTGCATTATAGAAAACTGAACTGAAACTAAACATGATCTGATATTCAGCCTCCTAATTTTTAGGTTACTATGAGTGACAATATCTTTAAAAATTGAGTCTTTAAATCAAAATTAGTTATCAATATGATTGGTAAGAAAGAACATGAAAAAATATTCAAGATCATTAGCTTAGGGAAACATTTTATGTTAAAAGTATGAAGAGCTACTATTACATACAAAGTATGATGGTGAAAGTAAAAATTATCAAAATGATCAAGTGCTGGTAAGAGCGTAGAACAACTGGCTCTCTTATGTACTATTGGCAGAGATGTAGCCAGCAATAAATAAACAAATGGCTTGGAAGAAAAGAATAAAGTAAAACATACTTACCACAGGGTCTAGGAATTTAATGACATTTATTTCACAGAAATGAAAACTATGTTTAAACAAAAAACTGCATAGAAATCCTCATGACTGTCTTAATTGGGTCAGTTAAAATTTGGAAGCAACTCAAACATCTTTCAAATGTTGAATGGATAAAACATATTACAAAGAATCCAAACATGGGATATTATTCAGGAATAAAAATGAAGCAATTAACTGGTTCACACAATTTGTTTGAATCTCAAAGTCTTATTTTCAGGGAAGGCATTATGCTCAGTGAAATATATTATGTTCTAAAGGATTCCATACTATATGACATTACTTTTGTGAACTCTTAAAATGACAAAACTATAATAAAAGACAAGTTTGGTGGTGCACAGGAGCCGCAAGTGGGGTGAACAAGTGACAGTATGATGAAATTTTGTGTGATGGTGAGACTTATATTCTGATTATGGTAGTGACTAAACATAACTCCTATATACATATTAAAATTGGCAAAGCTGAACACGAAAAAAAAAAGGCATTATTATAAAATAAATAAAAAATAGCCAATATAGCAAAAAGCAAAATCTGTGGGAAAATCTTATTTTATTTTTAAGGAAGGTTAAGAAAAGCACAAACAATGCAAATCATCATAAAAACTAACAAATATTTTAATAAAATGGAGAGATAATTAAAACTTCTATAGGTTCTTTATAAATGAGAGAAAATATGCAATATATAGTGTATATCACTAATACTGCCAGAAAACTATAAATTTGAAGAGACTATTATACCGAAGTTAAAAAAAAAATCATTCAATAAATGGTTTAACTTCTGTCATTATATAATAAAGACTTTTCAACAGATTAGTGCATATTTAAGCTTGGGAGACTGAGATATTACTTTCAAGTTTATTATAAATTTTATGTGAAACAAGGATGGGATGAAGAAAAATGTCAATAACAAGTCCAATGCAAATATATTCTTTTTGTAATCTCTCTCTATACTACTGTACAGTAGGAGGTTTGGTATACAGTGTAAAGAATACTGGGCTAGGAGTTTACATTAAACTCTTATGCTTATACAGTTCAAATGTACCACCATCTTTACCCTAAATACACTACAAGCACCTGGTTGGTTATTTCCCATTTAAGTGATCTGCTTAAAAGACTCAATGAAATTTTTTTTTGCTAATCACCTTGAAAATAAACATAGTTTTATGAACAACAGGTGTGAAAAGAGTACCTTGACCAAGAAAATGACATAACTTTGTAGCAATGGACTGATGATCCATATAAACGGGCTGAAATGGGGTATACTCACAATTTTATACTACCACTTAAAGAGGTAACATAAAATGATTTAGGCAAAAAACTCAAGATTTACATGTATAAAAAAGGAGTAGGAATGTAACTCAGTGAAAGAGCACTTGTCTAGCACATGTCAGCCCTCAGGTTTGAGTCTCAGCATCAGAAGAAAAAAGTGTGCATTAAAATGATTTGTGAAAGCAGAGAAAGTATGACATTAAAAGAAAAAGAAAACGAAAACTGATCATTGATTATACAAAAGAAACATTTACTTATATATGTAAATACATTGAAAATCTTACTGGTAATATGCTGCAACAAGTGGCAAAAAGAGATGAACATTAATATAGAAAAAAGTCTGTAAGTAATATAAAGCACAAAATTGCTCAGTGCTGTGCTGTCTACTTCTCCTTTACTGAGATCTTATGCGGTATGTTTTCTAGCATATTGAGAATTAAAATAACATCCCACAGTATTACTATGGATAATGAAAATGAACCGTACACTTCAAAAAGCTATAATGAACAAAGTATATTCAAAGATTTTACCATAAAGAAGTAACATTCAAAGAAGTATATTTAATCTTATTTAAAGAAACTTCACAACTGGGCCAGCAAGATGTGATGATAATGTTTAGGAAAAAAAACTGTTGAGAATCAAGTATTTATCTTAAACCCATTTTTATTGTTTTATCTTATTTTTACTGTTTTATGATGTAACTGAAAGGTTACATTATCTAATGTGTAATTTCTAGGCTTATGTACCAATTTTAAAAATGTAACAAAACACAACAAAAGATTAAGCATGAGGAAAGAATATTTTGCAAGCATATATAAATAACAATCTGATATATAATTTATAAAGACAAATAGTAGCCATTTGAAAAATATCCAAATGATATATCATAGTAACCAATAAAATGCCAAAGTAACAGGTTACCGAATACTATCTGAACTCTTAGTGTTTTTGAAATAGGTGTTTACTCAGGATCTAAATTTTCTGTAGGCAGAAGGGCTTAGAAACAAATATATTCCTGATCAAATGAAAGACAAATAAGTTATCAACTACTACAATTTAAATTGGTCTGAGGGAGTATACACATACAGGGTCATGTGTTAAGGGGCAAAAAAGAGAAACTCACAACTTTGCCAGCAAGAGAAGGTGACAGTATTTAAAAAACAAATAAACCAATTCTCTAGAGATGTAAGTATCTACCTTTAACCATTTTTATTATTGTTTGATCGTATTTTTATTGTTTTGTGCTGAGAATTAAACCTAGGGCCTAGTGCATGCTAAGCACATGCTCTACCACTGATGTATGTCCTTAAGGCATTTACATTAAATCTAGAAAGAAACATATACTAATCAATCTTGCAATAATGTAAAAATGGGCAAAGAAATGGCCATTTCAAAGTATGCTTTACTGATAAAGAGGCTGACACAGCTTAAGTATAGGCATAAACTGGCTGAATGAGTAGAAACCAGATCATAGAACACCTTACGGGTGGATAAATACACAAACCTAGCTAGGCTCAGTTCTCAGAATAATTAACAGTAACACTTTAAACCTTCAAAAGTCATTTCTTTGAATAACATTCATCATACTATGATTAAGGAACACTACGAGAATACTATGATCAAGAAACCTGGATGCTACCTAAAAATGCTAGGAAAAACACAGATTTTTGACAGAAGACTGACATCATTACATGATTTTTAAAATCATATAGGAATAGCAAAGATAAATGGTTCTAATTAGCTTTTTATGAAGATGTTTATTTTTAGTTTATGTGTATGAGTGCATCGCCTACATGTATATAAGTGTACCCCTATTGTCCAGTGCCTGCAGAGGTCAGAAAAAGGCATCAGATTCCCCTGGAACTGGAGTTATGGACTGTTGTTAGCTGCAATGTGGGTGCTGGGAATCAAATTCAGACCCTGTGCAAGAGCAACCAGTGCTCTTAACTGCTGAGCTATCTCTCTAGCCCCCTAAAAAAAAACATTTATTTTATGTGTATGACTGTTTCCCTGCATGTATGTGTGTGTAACATATGTATGACTGGTGCTTTCAGAGGCCAGAAGAAGGTGTCAGATTGCCTGGAACTGGAGTTAGAGATGGTTGTGAGTTGCCATGTGTGACTGGAAACTGAACCCTGATCCTCTGCAAGAGCAGCAATTGCTTTTAACTGCTAAGCCATCTCTCCAGCCAATTCATTAGTCTTTTAAATCATTTATCGGCAGTACTGGGGGATTAAATACAGGGCCTCGTGTGCTTGGCAAGTACTGTTTCTTGCCCTTGCTATTTTATTGCATTTTTGAGATAGGTTTTCATGTAGCTGAAGTTGATCTTGGGAACTCGTTGACCCTCTCTGCTTCTACCACTATACCTACCAAGTGGTAGAATTATAGGCACATACCAGCACACCAGTCTTTGTTAGCTTTTTAAATAAATGTTTGATACTTCAAAAATAGTTGCATTATAAGGTAAAACAATAAAATTGAACCCTCAAATTAGCCTCCAAGTTTAAGGACAATTAATGTTTTTAATGATGGTATTGACCTATGAATATTTTACATATTCTTCACTTGCTAGTAAACCATTCTATTATACTTCAAGTATGTAATGACCTTGCTCTGCAACAGTATCATTTTTTATTATACACATCCCATAAAAAGACATTTGATTTTGCTGTTTTTAAGATTTTAATAAATGGTATTACATTATATGCACGTGAACTTTATCTTAGTCATGCTTCTAAGGAACTTTTAAATATAAATGTTCACATTCAACTGAATATTCAGTCAATACAAATAATTTAGTGAAATTTACTTTTAGCATTTAACTATTGATCATTATATAATTTAGAGCTTTAGGCTAATGATTTGAAGTAGAATAATGATTACATCAAATATTCCTACGGGTTTTGGTTCTGAAATTTCCACTATTCAATATACTATTTTGTTTTTGCTTTCATTTTTTTCTTTTGGTTATTAAAGGTAGGGTGTCATTATGCAGCCCTTGCTGGCCTGATTCACTAATGTAGCCAGACTGGCCTCAAACTTGTCATAATCCTCTTTTGTTCTTGTTTCAGTCTGATACTTTTTATTGAAAAAAGACTTATTTATTTTTAGGTATGTGCACATATGGTGTTGGATTCCCTAGAGCTACAGGTGGCTGTGAACTGCATGATGTGGGTGCTGGGAACTGAACTTGGGTTCTCTGGAAGAGCAGCAAGTGCTCTTAACAATGATGCCAGTTCTCAAGCCCTTAGTCTGATGAATTAAAAAAATTTGTTATTGAATTTTTGTGCATTCATTTAATACATCCTAATCATACTTAGGCCCTCTAACAGCACTCCCATGCCCCACCTGCCAGATTTCAAGCATTCTGTCCTGTATGTTAAGGCCTACTGAGTCAAGTCTAAATCTCCTAAGTCCCTCAGTATGAGCTCATCCACTGGAGCCTAGTCACTCCCTTAAAGAAGACCAACTCCCCCTCACCCAGCAGTGATCAGTTGCCAATAGTTCCTTGGCTAAAATTGGGGGTTCTTACCCATTTCCCCACTTTTATGCTGTTTTTTTTTCCCCTAGTTTAAGTTTGCATGGGGATTGTGTATGCTGCTATCGCTGCTGTAAGTTCATACAAGCAAGTTCCCACCTGCCTGGAGAAATTTGTTTCCTTGTGGTCTTCTACCACATGGGGCTCTTAAAGTCTTTCTGTCCTTTCTTCCACAATGGTCCCTGAGCCCTGGATGGCAGAGGTTTAATTAACGAGTCCTATCTGGGGACACACACTCTGCAGACCAGTTGTAGTTTCTTCTGTAAACCATGAAATACTCAATGACTTTGTTGGGCTTCATTAAATATACAAAACAATTACAAATTTGTACAAAAATTATATTAAAATTTTTATTATTTATCTCTGTGTATACATAGGTGTATGTGTATGTGTGTGGGTACAGATATGGAAGAAAGGTCAACTTGTAAAAGTTGGGTCTTTGTTTGCACTGTGAGAATTGCACTTTCTCTGTCCTTGGGAATTCAGGTCATTAGACTTGGCTGCTGAGCCACCTCACCAGCACTACTTTTATCTTTTCTCATTAAAAAGAAATTAAGATATAATTTACATATATATGAAATTTACTGTTAATATATAGGCATTTTGACAATTGCAAAAACCTAACTAGCACAACAAACACCTCTACCATCTCTGAAATTTCCCATGTCTTTAAAATTTTTATTTATTTATTTTACCTATACGAGTGTATTGGCTGTACGTTTAAGTAGGTGCACCTGTGTATTGTAATGTCCAAGGAGATCAGAAGGGGGTTTTGGATCCCCTGGAACAGGAGTTATAGATGGTTGCTAGCTGCCATGAGGACACTGGGAATCAAACTCAGGTCCGTCTGTAAGAGCAACCAGTGCTCTTAACCGCTTAGCCCCTACTCCTGCCCCTCTCATGCCTTTTTATAGCTAGCTCCCTCACAACTTGAAGAATAATTTTCTATCCTTGTTTGAGAGTTCCAACTGCTTCCTATCCTCATAAGCAACTGGGAATATTAGATTTTTATTTCTTCTTTAGCCTTTCTAATAGGTTTGTAGTGGCATTCTATTGTAGCTTTAATTTGTAGTGCTCCAATAACAAATAATGTTGATGGGGTCTCCCAGCTAGCCTGGTGCTCCTCATGTAGACTAGGCTGGCCTTGATCTCACAGAGATCTGCCTGCCTCTGCCTCCAAACTTCTAGGATTAAAAGCTTGTGTCATCACATCTGGCAGAGCTTTGCATTTTTTTCAGACAGAAATAAATTTGTAAAATTTGGCAATGACTGGTCTTTCTTTAATTCTCTTAAAAGAGTCAGTTCTTAATTTTGGTAAAGATCAATGTCTTGAGTTTTTTCTTTGATGGGCTGTGCTGTTGTTTTTATAGGTAAGATTTTTTTTTTTCTATACTGAGAATTTAATCTATGGTCTTATGTATGCAAGGCAAGTTTTTTTCTCTAGCACTGGCTGAGCTATCTCCAGTTCTCTTTTTATATTTTTCATTTTTGATATAGGGTCTCAATAAGTTACCCAGGTTGACCTCAACTTACTTTGTAGCCCAGGCAGGTCTTGAACTTGTGATCTCCTAGCTTTACTTTCTAAGGTAGTTGAGTTTATACATCCTGTGCACCTAAGAAACTAGGCTAGGTTTCTAAGACATCTTTGATAAACACAAAGTCTCAAAGATTTTCTTCTAGAAGTTTATTGTAGGTGATTTACTTTTAGGTTTACAATCTATTCTGAGGGTTCTTTTTGGGGGTTGGGGAGGCATAGGCATCTTGCTATGTAGTTCAGAATGGCTGCCAACACCCAGGTTCAAGTAATCTTCTAGTCTCAGGTTTCCAAGAACCTAGGGTACAGGCATTTATCGTTCTAGGCTTGTTAATTTGGGTATATGGTATGAAACAGATTAAAGCTCTTATTTTGTTTGTTTTGAATCTTGATATCCAACTGGCTTTTATCTCCATTGGACAAAAACTTAACTTTTCTTCAAGAAACTTCTTTTCTGCTTTGGAACAAATGGAACAAATGGAGCATGGTGGCATATGCCAGTAATCTCGTCAATGGGGAGGCTACAGAGAAAGATCCTAGTTCAAAAAAAAAAAAAAAAAAACAAAGCTGGGGGTGGTGGCAAGTACCTTCAAAACCAGAACTTGGAGGTAGAAGCAGGCAGATCTCTGTTGCATTCAAGGCCAATCTGGTCTACACAGTGAGAACTTGTCACAGCAAAACAGAACAAACAACCCAAACAATAAAATTTACAAAAACAAAACAACAATAATAAAAATGAAATAACATTTTGTAACAAAATGTATCCAGAGCTCTACTTCTAGATTCTCCATATTCCTTCTTTGACTTGTGTGCCTATCTTTTAAAAAATTTATTTTTATTGTTTTTATTTTGGATGTGTATGAATGAATTTCTTGCATGTGTGTAAGTGCACCTGTGACACGCAATGTCTACAGACGTCAGAAGGGCGTTGGATTTCCCTGGAACTGGAGTTATGGATGGTTGTTAACTAACATGTGGATGCTGGGAATGGAACCCAGATTCTCTGTAAGAGCAGTCAGTGCTCTTACCCACAAAGCCATCTCTCCAACCCCTTGTGTATCTATCTTATTTTCAATTCTACATTGCTTAGAGTATTCTTTAAAAGTTCTGAAATCAAGCACTGTGAGTCTTCTTTAAAAAATTCATGTAGCTATTTTAGTTCTTTGGCCTTTCTACATAAATTTTAGAATGACCATACCAATTAAAAAATTTCTATTAAGATTTTACATAGACCTGGGTTAAATCTATAAATCAATACAAAGGGAAGAAATATTATCCAATCCATGAATATGGCAATTTCCATTCTTTGATTCCTTTCATGAATGTTTTAGCTTTCAGTCTACAGATTGTGCATATATTTTGTTAGACTCATATTTAATTAGGGCCTCTTTTAAGAGCAAATGTAAGTAATTCATATTATAAAACCTCAATTTCCAATTATTCAACTAGTTTTTTTATTTTTTATTTTATTTTATTTTGAGACAGGGTCTCTCCCTGTAGGTACAGCCGGCCTGGAACTTACTATGTAGACCAGGCTGGCCTTAAACTCACAGATATCCAACTGCCTCCAACTTTCAAGTGCTGGGACTAAAGGTGTGTGCCACCACAACTGGCAATCTCAACTAGTTTTTAAATTTAAAAAGCATCAGTATGTGTGAAATGTATAAACTAAAATACCTAACATTTTATAATGTGGACAATTCAAAGTTTCCTGTTATTGATCTTTAGTTTCCTATTAACAAAGTTATTGTTAATAGCTCATTATACATTATCCCAGAAATAATCTGCAAACTAGATGTGTGTGCATGTGCATATGTGTGTGTGTGTGTGTGTGTATATATATATATATATATATTCTCATCATTCTTTAAAAACAATGATTTCCTTATCCTTTTCATTCAATACAACATAAAATGTCTTCTCTCACAGAATGTGTTTAGATAACATCTATCTGTTTCATCCATAGCTTTAGAAAATTTCAAAGAATCCAAAGTATCCTATTGCTTATTATTAGTTTTCAAGTGATGAACATTTTAATTATTTCATTATTAGATTTTTAAATAAACAATGCTTCTATGAATAGTTTTAGCTATGCCTTTGCACATACAACCAAGTATGTATCTATAGTCTAAATCCCTAGAAGCACAAATGCTCATTTTAAAATCTGGAAGATACAGGCAAATAACCTTCTAAAGGGATTATACTAATCAATTCTCATAACAGTATTTGAAAATAGCCAGAATTCTAAAATATTCTTGGGGGTTTCTGACACAGTTTAAAATTGCTGAAACAATATAGACTGCAAAGAAGGGGAAACTGAGATTATTAAAACAGGAAATTTGTGTTCTTTTTCATAAGAGGAAATAAAAGGGACCAAAGTAAAGATGTGGTAATAGGGCCTTGAGGAATACGGCAAAAAGAGAAAATCAGGAAGTTGAAGTGATTAAAAACATTAAAAGTCTCTGGAGGTAACAAATACTTCTATAGTACACTGTTTTATCTTTAGAGGGTAGTACTCAGATACTTTTGTGGACAATGACTAGGAGGGTGGCAAGTTGGATGTGTTTGTATTTGTGTGTGGGGATGATGAGACATTAATTCTGACTGCAGTCTTTTTGATGTAGGAGTTCTTGGTGGTTAAATAAGGTATCTAATAGAGTCCTAGAAGTTTTTGATATGACAGGCCTGAGGACAAAGAAGAAGTATGTAACTGAAACAAATTCTAAGCTAAGTGTGCAGTCGTCTAGGAAAGCGTAACTCTTATCAACATATACAATAAGTCATAATCTATCCAAAAACAATAACCTGACTTAAATTAAACTCACCCCCTATATTATGTTCAGTCTGAATAATGTGGTGATTTCCAGTTCATGATGACGGATTAAGTACCAGCATCTAATCTCTCCCCACAGATCCTATTGAAACAGCCCAAAAGATATTTGGGGAAAAAAGATCAATACAAAAAGGAATTTGACATAAAGCAAACATTAGAATGCATGGGGGGAAGGGGTAAAGAAGGCATGGGTAAAGAGTAGAAGCATAGCCTGAGCCATCATATGCTAATACCATATTAGTAGCAAAGAATGAAAAGAGAATGAAAAGAATTTAAAAGCTTGTTTTTAGTAGGTGTGACATGGCTATGTGACCCCTAGGCACATTATTTAATATCTTTGTTTCAATTTTATCACCAGAAAATAAAAATAACTATATATATTCTATGTTATTTTCACAAAGGTTAAGCAAATGAGTATGTGTAAAGATTTAAAATAATACTTTGTATACTGTAAGTACGAAATAAAAGTCTTAATGATGCCTGAAAAGACCCAATATTAGTAGCTTGATTATTTTTCTTTTTCCTTGAGACAGGGTCTTACTGTGTAGCCCTGGCTGGCCAGGAACTTACTATGTAGACCGGGTTGGACTCATTTCACCTGACTCTGACTCTCAAGCTGAAATTAAAGCTGTGTACCATCATGCCTATCCCTGGTAATTTTCTTTTTATTTTTTATTATTTTTGAGTGTGTGTCTGGGCGCTAGACTGAAGGTGTCCATGGGGGCCAGGGGCACAGAATCCTCCTGGAGTTGGAGTTATGGATGATTGTGAGGAGCCTGATGTGGGTGCTGGCAAATGAAGTTAGGTCCTCTGCAAAAGCAGTACCCACTCAACCTCTAAGTCATCCCTTCAGCCCCATTATTTTTCTCCCAAAGAGGAGTTAGAATATGCTATGTTGCTCAACAGTAAATAATATTTACAAAAAAATGACAATAAATGCTATGCTATTCACTTACTTTCAAATCTGCTTGGAGTTATGGAAATAATATATTAATACTAAATTTTATTTTATTTTTCTCAGATGCTACCCAAGATGACATCTATCACATTTATGTATTTAATTTTGTGCGTGGGTTTATATGTGTTTATTGTGCACACGTGAGGTCAGAGAACAGCTTGTGGGAATCAGTTCTTTCCTTCCTGAATACGAGACCCTGGGAATCAAACTTAGATCATCAGGCTTAGCAGCAATACCTTTGCCCGTCACTTGCCGTCAAGATGGCATTTAAGATCAACATTATAACAACAAGATATAGGCACAAAGATCCCAAAACAGGACAGGGATAAATTTAAGTTATTTTTTGCCTTGAATTTATAAATATCTGTATGACGAGAAACAATAAATTAATACATAGTTTCTTCACAAGCAAATAACTGTGTTAGAGGACTGGTATACATTTATATGTTAAAATTCATTAACACAGAAGGAGGACTTAAGTAAATCATGCAGCAACACATTTTTTTTTAGTTTTTTGGTTTTTTGAGACAGGGTCTCTGTGTAGCCACAGAGGGTCTAACTTGCTATGTAAACTAGGCTAGCCTCCATCTCAGAGATCCACCTGCCTTTGCCGGAATTAAAGGCATGCGCTGGCATGCACCAACATGCCCAGCCCATAACACATTCTTAATGGAACTGTCAAAAAAAAAAAAAATCAGAAGAACAGGAGCTTGTTTGAAAGAATCAAATGAGCTCCCACTGGAAACATATGCAAAAATATAAGCACCAAAATAAGTACCAAGAGTACTGAATTATAACAAGTCAAATAAAATGAGTTTATACTGATGCTCATATTAAAATCATCAAAAATAATTTAAAATAAAGATGAGTAAAAGAATGAATAGAAGGGACAAAACAAATGAGAATTAGAAAGTCATTGTTTCAGAAATCATTTTGTGATCATGATAGAAAATACTGATTCAAGCAAGAATTATTATATAAATGGATATAAAGGCATTACATCAAAGTTCCCCACAGACAACTTATGAATTAAAAATGACAATGGTAACTACACAGGAAAAATCCAACAGATTCTACTTTAATCAAGTGATCAAGGTCAATATTTATAGTGAAAAAAATGACACCAAGTGTCTTTCTTCATACTTATATTAGTATATGTTAATTATACAAAATAATGAATTTCATTCTATTTTCATACATGTATACCATGTACTTTGATCATATTCCATACCTATGTGCCTCTTCATATGATGCATTGAGAACAGTATAGTTCTTAATATTCACTTCTGATAAGTGAAGAATGTGACCCAGAGGCTGGAGAGATGGTTCAGCGGTTAAGAGCACTAGCTGCTCTTGCAGAGGACCTGGGTTTGATTCCCCACACCTACATGGTGACTGACAATTGTCCAAAATTCCAGTTTCAGGGAATCAGATGCCCTTTTCTGACCTCAGTGAGCACTGGGAGACATGGATGTGCCTACCTACATGCAGGCAATATACTCAGGGACATAATGCTGAAATCGAAGCAACTATTTTTAATACTTTAAAATACAAATATATATACAGAAGTCCAAGTACAGAAGTGAGAGAAAATGGATATTTTGTGAAAGTGAAGGATTTGTTTTCCTATTATTATAATAATTTTATAACTTGTCTTAAAAATAATTAGTTTAGGTAAATTTTTACATGCTGATCACCAACATACTCTAAAGCTGTAACAGCTAAAACATTATTGGCATTAGAGAAGGTAAATTACTGAGAAAGGACCCCTGCTACCCATCTTCCATTTTGCTACCCCCGAAGACTAAAACTGAGAAACTTTTAAATTGTTCACCATGGAAAACAAATAATAAAGGATATGGCCAAAATAGTCCCCTGACAAATAGCTAGATACTTAGTTTTGAGGTGCTTTCAAAATGCTGAGCATAACTGAGAGTCCACAATAGAAAATGTTTTGGTAGTTCTTTGGTGTTTGAGTTCATAAAAAGGGTATCAAAACACAGCTCTGGATTCTAACTAATAGCACACGTAAAATCATATACTTGCAAAATCATTTAAAAATTACTTGAAAAGAGAGTTTTTGTTTTCAATACTAGGCATCTTGATGTTTTTAAAAGAGCTGTTAACATGAAGAACACAAACTAGTAGTCATGTATTCAAACTTTTTTTTTTTATTGTCTATTTGAGAGAGGGTCCCCCTGAAGCCCCAGCTGGCCTGGAACTTGCTAGGTAGACCAGAATGGCTTTGAACTCATAGAGATCTACCTGCCTCTGCCTCCTGAGTGCTGGGACTAAAAGTGTGCCATCATGCTCAGTTAATGTAGTCAAACTTTACAAGCTACACATGATGAGAAACTAGGAATATGTATAAGGGAAGTTAAAAGAAATGTCATAAGTATGTTTTTATTCAATAAATTAATACAAGGGGAAAGAACATCTATGAGGTAATAAGAGCAGAAGACAACACCATGAGACCGTCACAAGTCAGTGGCTAATACAAAAATGATACTATTGTGGATGTGGATTAAGAAAAATTACACAGGTTTATAATCCCTAGCTTAAGTAGAAGTGTGCTACTCTTGATCTTTCTTGAGGAAAACAACAAAATGGTCATATTGTCTTTTAAAGCTGTAGGAAGCAGAGCTGGCCAGCACTCAGGAGGCAAAGGCAGATGGGTCTCTGTGAGTTCCAGGTCAGCTGGGGATACAGGGAGACCCTGTTTCAAAAATATCAAAAAAAAAAAAAAAAAAAAAGCTGTAGGAAGTATATCTTGAGAATAAATGAACAGTACTTAGGTTACTGAAAGGTGAGAGGAAATAAAAAGAGAACTGAAATGCCAGTGATAAATGAAGTAAACAACATGGTTAAATACTTATCCTCTTTCCACAATACATTAATGCACTATTGTTTTATAGTGGAAGAAAACAAATTGAGCTCAGTTTCAGTAAGAAAGAATAACCTCATAACTTCATTTTATTGTAACATCATAAAGAAAACACTCAAACATAATTCACTCTAGATTCTTCTTTTCATAAACAATATAAACAACTAGTCAGTGGGATTAAGGAAATGATTCATTTGTTAATTTTTTTTTCAGTATTGGGGATCAAATACCGAAAAAAAAAATACATATTAGGGAAGTGCTCTGACACTGAGCTATATTCACTATTCATGTCAAGCAATTAAAAAAGAAATCAGAGTTAATAATAAAGCATTGTTTCTATGACAATATTGTTTCTGTTGTTGCCTTTTCTCTATTTTATATACTAAAACAAAATTTTTTTGAGATACCATCTTATCATGTTGGCCCAGGTAGTTGGCTCTGAATTCTCGGACTCAAGTATCCTCCTGTCTCAACCTCTTGAGTCACTGGAACTAGTTTTTGTGATTGACTGTTAGTATGAAAGTATCATTTTGCTCTATCAAAATTCTGAATACTTTAAGAGTATTAAAGCATCATTTAAACATTTCTTACTACCAATGGGAATGAGTGAGATAATCCCAAAACATCACTTATAAATATGAAGCCTGAATGTTGGTCTCCTGAGTGTCTATAGTATACAAAAATACTCTTTTCTTTATCCTACAGAATCAAACTTATTACTACTCAAGTCTCTATGAAAATAGGCAAAAAGTTCAATTCTTAGCTTTTCCAGTCCAACTTGTATGTGAACATAAAAAGTTCTAAAACCTACTATATGCTTCCAAACTACTTTTACTTGAAAACCAAGCCTTGCTTGGTACCACTAACACTCAGAAGAGTGCCTCGCTCAGTTATGTTTAGAAATGTTCTATTACATAATGAATTGAAAATTTAAAAATTGCTACTATAGCAATTAATAGTTCTTTTCTGAAAGAATATTTACATTATCATTAAATTTTATGGCAAAATGACTTTTTTTTCTTGCTCTAGACATCTAAAATACATGACATACACAATGGTAATAATCACTAGGGCAGTAATTCAAGGGAAGCAGTTAGATTAAACACTTATTAACTATTTTCTGTAACAGGGTTTAAATAATCATGTTATTTTACAGTAACTTTGCTTCCTAAAACACAAGAAGAATGATAATAAATTCCTACCTGTTCTGGCATAGCTCCATGTTCAATTCCAGTCTTTAATAATCTGTAGCAATTACCGAACAGATCCCATTTTGTAAGGTCATGAGCACTAAAATAAAAAAAAAAAAAAAGCAAAAATTTTATTCTAAAGTGGAAGAAAATTCAAACTTGAGCTCTATTTAGTAAGTAAAAAAAAATTTTAATTTTTTTTGCAGAAGTGAAAAATAGCCATGTAGGAAACATTAAAATGTGAGAGACAACAAATGAAAAAAAGAATGGATAGTAAAAAGTAGAAATCATAAATTTTACACATGTAACAGGGTGTTTCGATTACATGGTTAACCTAAACTCATGTTTGCATACATGGATAATATTTTACTTTATTTTAAAATAGATTCATTCTTTTTAAAAATAATTAAAAATTACTTAAAAAAATTTTTTTTTTGGGAGGAAATCTGCAGCAAAATGGAAAGACTATGAAACTAGGGAAAATAATGAGCAAGCTCAAATCTGTGACACAGCTATTTAAATACCCTGAAGACTTCTGAATGAGAAAATTTCAATTCTTAGGTGCTCTACTATGAAGCTAGTTGTTTTAATTATAGCTGCCTACTTTTCTCCTAAATGACAAAATATTTTTTAAAGTAATAGTTTAGTTCTACATGAAATTTCAAAAAATTTACTTGTATGTAAAGAAAAGGACTGGATTACTTTCATTGACTGATCCATCCATTCATTCAGACAGGATCTCAATATATTGCTATGTTTCTCAAAAAGTGGTCTCAATCTCTTGAAATAAAGTCATTTTTTTTTCTTCTCTGTGTTCTAAGAAGCTGGGATCACAGATAAGTTTGTATTACCACACTCAGCTAAAGGCATTCATTATAGAGATTGCTATTAAAATGTGAAGAACTTATTAAGAGCTACAAGTAGATTTTCTTTTGACAACAAAATTCTGTTTTCTTCCTCCGTGGAGAAAATAAAATAAACCTCATTCAAGAGATATGTGAATTATAATTTGAAAGTACATATATATTTAAGACTTTATTCTTTATTGAAATGCAACTCTTCTATCTATACAGTAAGAAAGCAGTAATAACTAAAAGTCCAAGGGAATAACTATCATGACTGTCCTTGAAGTCTTTTCTCATTCACTTAATTTGATAAATGAATGTATTTCATATATTTGTCATATACAATTTTGAAATATATAAAGATTGTGAAATGGCTAAAGAAATCAACAATGATCTTAATTTTTTTCCTTTTTCATTGGAAAAAATGTATTGTTTGTATTTATCATATAGATGTTCTGAAATATGTAAATTGTACAATGGCTAATCAGACCTAAGTAAAACAGTCATCATTTGATAAATGACTTTTTCAGCGAAGAACACTTAAAGTCTCTTCTCAGCAACTTTCAAGAATATACTGTTGGGATTGCATAGATGGCTCAGCAATGTTAAGAACACTGGCAGCTCTTGCAGAGGACCCCAACTTGGTTTCCAGCACCAACATGGTGGCTAACAACCATCTGTAACTCCAGTTCCAGGGAATCCAATGCACTTACATACATGCACGTAATACACACACACACACACACACACAAACAATAAAAATAATAAATAAAATAATTTTTAAAAAGAATATATTATAATCAATATATCACTCAACAGATTTCTTCAATGTATCCTTTCTATCTAATGAAATTTGCAATGTTAAGACAATATATACAACCTTCCCATCTATTTTGTTAAATAATATGAATTGAATTAAACATTATAATATATTCAGTCCATTAAACAATTAATTCTGACTACATTAATAAAAACCTTACAGATTCAGTAAATAAAAAATAAAAACTTATTCAGAGAAAATTGGAAAGATGAAGAAAATTAAAGCTATATTTCAATATTCCTCAAACTATCTCACTGTTATAAGAATGTCAAACATTGCATTCAGTCTGTATATGTTGGCTACTATATGTTAGTCCCTAAATCTATATTAAATAATAAATATGACATACTTGTGGAAAGAAGTTAATCGCTTTAAGGTGGAAAGAACATTATAAATATCATCATCATCAGCTTCTTCACCCTATAAAAAAAGCAAAGATGTTTTTACTTTCATAACTCAAATCAACACTGATCTCTATTAATACTTGACAGCCCAATGAAAAATTCATTATATACATAGTACAAATTCACTATATAATCTATAATCCTTAAACATAACCAACTTCTGCAATTTAAAAAATGTGATAACCATGACTTTGTTTCTCTAATAATGTATGACAGGCACCTTTAAATTGAAATTGCTTATGCAAGATTTCTCTCTCTCTTACTCACTCACTCACTCAGTTCCAAGCTCCCTCTGAGCATCCACCATGAATGCATACATCTGAGCTGTGTAACACTGAACTAACTCAATCCCTGAACTTATTTCAAAGATTTTACTAGTTAATTTTGTAGCTTGAGAAAAATTACAGAGAGAAACATATTGTGTATTAAATAACATAAAAATTATTTTTAAAAAGACCAGTTATACACATTGTTCAGGAGCATCAAAACATAAACTATAAGAATTTCAGAATGCACTATACAGATTGGAAAATGAAATCATGAGATAGGAAATCTTTAGAAAAATAACCAGTTGGACAAGTGTGCTGTCTCTTTGAGCATGTCACTGGTCAGAAAGCACTCCTACATTAATTTGCATATTCCATTCACTAGTCTATTGTAATTAAATCAGTAATTCAAGCTGGCTCCCAGTAATAGGAAACAAAATGAAGTAAAAGAAGTCTTGGGCTTAAAACAGGAAAAAAATATAGCATGAAATGCAAACATATAAAAAGCTGATTAAAAATATATCTTATTATTTTTGTGTGTATGAGTGTATTGCCTGCGCATATTTAAGTGCACCTGTGTTGTGCAAGGCCTAAGGAGGTAGGAAGAGGGCATCAGATCCCCTGGAACTGGAGTTACAGAAGGTGGTTAGCCACTATGTCGGTGCTGGAAATCGAACCCGGATCCTCTGCAAGGGCAGCCAGTGTGCTCTTAACTGCTAAGATTGATTTTTATAGGATGTGTAGTTTTAATAGTTATGTTCTGAAAATTATAGAGAACTCTTCTTTTTAAGAATGGAATATTTACATCCTCATTTATTCTGTATAATCAATCATTTGGCCAAAATTATTATAAGCACTCATTAACTTTTGAACGAACCTCTTGCAGCAAGTCTTCCACAGAATGATTGAATCGATCTACAAACTCATCAATCAGCTGGCTCCGAGCTATATCAACTCTGTTCTGGATGGTATACTCTTCACTGCATAAGATGCTGTAGGTTTTACTGCAGGCTTCTAGAACATCTGATTCTACATGTTTCTCAACAACAAACTTAATTTGTTTTAATAAAGCATCCAGATGCTAGAGGAAGGAAAGAAATGCTGTGATTTTCAAATTAATAATTAAAAATTAAAATCATCATTACAACAAACATATGATTACATCAAAGTTCTCAAACTACTTTAATAGCAGCTTTTAAATTTCTGAATCTTACCTTTTCCATTCTACCTGTGCTGTAGATTTCAAGGTCAAAGTACTGTGGAATTTGTAGCAAGTTTGCTACTTTCTCAGCATCTGCAGAATACTAGAAGCAGGAGCAAAGGAAAAGGAAATGAGTAACTACTTTAATAGTAGGTTGAGAACAAACGCAGAGGTTTATAAATATAAAATTGAAAATGACATATACCTTTGATAGTAACATAGGAAGAGTAATGATAAAATGTTCAGTTAATTTGTTTCTATCATCAATTTGAGTTTTCCTTTCTTTGGCTGTTAGCACCTAAAAATAAATTGAAGTGGTAAAAAGAGTATTATATAATAATTTAAAAATCTAAAATGTTATACAGAATGAGGTATCACTGGCAGATGACATTATTGAAACATTTATGAACAAAACTACTGAAATAAATATATCATTTTTATGCAAAATTATCTGACACAACTGACTCCTAATTACATAAATTACTTCAAAAAATTAAAATTAAAAAATACTTAGGAAGTTAAAAAAATTAAAACTGTTAGGATAAGACTACTATCTTTAAAATATATTTTCTTGAAACTGGTGGTTGGCTTGGTTAGATTCAAATTCTTCCTTGCCAACACCAAGTTCAAGAATATTTCAAAGATAGTGGTCTCACTTTCAATGGTGTTATCTTTAATCAGTATGTTTAAGTGGTCTGACAGAGCTTATGCATTATAAAATTCTCAATCAATTTTTCATGTTATCATAGGCTACTGATAAGTATTGTCTACGTTTATTATTTCACTTCGGAGACAGAATAGTAGTATTTTAATTCTTCTATTTGTGCACTGTTTATTAGTGAAAAGTCTATTAAAAAGTTACTACACCAACTATATTACCTAGAAACCAATAAAGAAAACTAAACATTCCTATATGATGTAATATTAAGTATAAAATATACTCCTGTCCCAAATTCTATAACGTGATCTGATCAAGCCTTTAAGAAATAACTTTCAGATCAAAGAGAATTTATGGAAAGAAAAATTAAAAAGTGATATAAAGTAAGAATAACATAAAACACCATTTATTTCTCCTTTCAAATCCTTTACTTTTATTTGGTACTCTGTTTCTAGGAATCTTTATGTATATTATTGTCATATTTTCCCAATGTACTGACATATTTTTCTTTATAATTTTTCCATCCTTTTACTTACATCATTAAATCTGAACCAGTTTGACAATTTCTAGATTTTGGTTAGAATCTTTCCTTACATTCAAATTCAATATTGATATTTTTGATATTCAGTATTACCATTTTGCTACTTGTTATCTTTGTGTCTCAAGTCCTTTTTGTTTCTCCTTTATTGCCTTTACTTAATTTTTTTGAAGTTGAATCTTTAAAAAATATTTATTAATATGATTTGTTTTGAATTTTTTTCTTTTAGGAATGAATGGTTATCCCAGGATTACAGTATACATTCTTTCAACTGATTTCAGATTAATGCTGAGTAAATTATAGCAATGAATATGCTCTACAATAATTTCATTCCATTCTTCTTTTGTGTTACTACTGCCACATAGTTTACTTTTACCACGGTGCTGTTATTTCCTTATTGGGACAAGAGTTGTGGCACACCTTTAGTCCCAGCACTTGGGAGGCAGAAGTGAACAGACATCTGTGAGACTTGAGGGCAGCCTGTTCTACCTACTGAGTTCCAGGTCAGCTGTGGTTACAGGAATACCCTGTCTCAAATAGCCAAAAATGAAGAAAAAATACACACATACACATTCATTTATCTGTTTGTAGGCAGTCTTACTTTGAAGGACAGGCTGGCCTTAAACTTACGATTCTTCTTCTATAGCCTTCTGACTGTTGGGACTACAGGAGTGTGCCACCATGCCCTGTTACAGAGCCTTTATGTTCACTTCTGGATTAGAGTTACCATCTGGTGGTATTCTTATGGCTTGAAAGACTTAATTTAGCATTTCTTGTAAGGGAGGTCTTCTACGAACACACACATGCTCTCAACATTTCTTTTTAATTTATTCATCTAGAAATGGTTTTATACACCTTCATTTAAAATTTTTGTTCGTGTATATATAGCGTGTGTGTGCATGTGAGGGTGGTGCACACACTTGCATAAATGTGGAGACCAAAGGTCAAAGTCAAGTATCTTTCTCAATTTGCTCTCTGCCTTGTTTTTCTTCTTTTTTTAGACCAAGACCCAAGTCTCACTATGAAGCACTCATTGGCCTGGAACTCTCTATGTAAACCAGGATAACTCACAGAGATGCCCCTGCATCTCCAACTGCACCTCCAAATGCTGAGATTAAAGATAGGTGTGATCACATCTGACCATCTCCACCTCTATTTCTTTCTTTCCAGCTTTCTTTTTGAAGACAGGGTATCCCTGGTAGCTCCAGCTAGCCTGGAACATAGTATGTAGACCAGGCTAGCCTCGATCTCACAGAGATTCACCTGCGTCTACCACATCTTCATTTTTGAGATACTTAAAAGTTTTAAAAAATTTATTTTATTTTTTATGTGTATGAGTACATTGCTTGCATGTATGTTAGTGCAGTGTACCCATGTCATGCAGTGCCCACAGAGAACAGAAGAGGGCATCAAATACCCCTGGAACTGGACGGTTAACTCCCATGTGGGTGCTGGAAATTGAACCTGGGTCTTTTGCAAAAGCAGAATTCTTCACTGCTGAATTATCTCCCCAGTCAGTCACTGACAGATATACTATTAATAGGTTTAAAATTCTTGGTTGGCATTTTTGCTGCTTCCACTTCTGGCCACCACTGTTCTGATTAGGAATAAATGGTAACACTACTGTTGTTGCCCTTTATGAATTGTTTTGCTGCTTTCAAGACTATTTGGTTTTGCTTTTCTTCAAAAAATTTTTTTGTATTTTTATTTTATTTAAGAGTATTTGCTTGCATATATTTATGTAAATATACTCATGCATGCAATGCCTGTGGTGGCCAGAAAAAGGAGCTGGATCACCTACAACTGAATTAAGGATGGTCATTAGATGTTATAGAACCTAGCCCAGTTTTGTTTTGTTTTGTTTTTTCCAATACTATAACTCCCTGCATCTAGGTAAGAACCTTTTGTGTTTATTCTGTCCTTTCTCACCACCTTTTCTGTATTTTTGAGAAACGGTGTCCCCCGCTGGCTTAGAACTGACGATGCAGATCAGGCTGCCTCTGTCTAATGGGTGCAGGATTAAAGTGTGCCCTGATACTTCAGGGTTTTAAGCTTCTCTTTAGATTTGCGAAAAAGAAGAAAAAAAAAAATTTTTTTTAAACCAAAGTTGTGAAGTTTTGGGAAATTCTCTTCCAATATTTTTCTTGCCTCTATCTTCCCATTTTTTGGAATTATGACTGCATGTATTTTGAATTTCTTGATGTTCAACGCATTTTTGGAGTTCTGTTCATTTTTCTATGAATCCCATTCATTTTCATCAAGATGGATAATTTCTATTTCTATTAATGTTTAATGTTCATGTTTCCTTTAGGGATCCAACGTCCTCTTCTGACCTCTGTGGGCATTGCATGACATGGGTGTACATACAAACATACAGGCAATACCATCATACACACAGAATAAAAATAGTAAGTATTAAGAAAAAAGAAAGTGGTGTCTAGCTAAAGGAAGCAGGTCATTGGGATCCTGGCTTCTTTCTGGTTTGTTTTTTGGGTGTCATGATTAAAAACAGGACCCCCCCCATCATATTCTACTCTATTCCAGGCCCAAATAAAACACAGTCAAATAATCATGGACTAAAATAGAAATTGGGGGCTGATACAAAAACCAGAATTGAACATCATGGAGTGAACAAACTGCATGGTTTAGATAGAAAGTTTCTCTAAAGAACATAAAACTCACACAAAAAGGGTAAAAATTCATGGCTATTATATTATAAATGTATACTTTTAAAGAAGTTAGTTCCACAGTTTTCAAACCTGCTTAATTTCTAAAGTGAATGATAAGGTTGCAAGTATGCATCTCTACATCCAGCAATTTTTTCAGATGGATCTTTTTTGTATTTTTTTGTTTTAATTTACTAGTTTTGCAGAAAGGATCTGCCTACCTTTTCATACAAGAGAAGAAATAGTCTCTTCATGATGTACATCTTAACTCATCTAAATAGTATCTGTATTATTATCCATCTATAACAGATAAGGAAACTAACATGCAGGTAGATAGTCATTTATAAAAAGCTTAAAGAGATTACATAGCTGATAAATAGAAGAGTTTACAAAGTAAGCAGTTTCCTTTATGTTCTTTTAACTGTACTTAAAAGTACTGTAAGTCTAGAACTAGGGTCTACAAGACAAGGTAAAGATGAAGTATTATGCCAGGAATGCTGGTACACACCTTTAGTTTCAGCACTTGGGAGGCAGAGGCAGGTGGATCGCTGAGTTTAAGGCCAGCCTGGTCTACAGAGCAAGTTTCAGGCCAGCTGGGGCTACAGAAAGACCCTGTCTCAGAACAACAACAAAAAGGCATTATGACATACATCATTTGGAAAAAGCATGCTTTTAGGGACACAAACACCAGTAAAATATAAAAACATTTTAGACAGTTAATTACATTATGAACTCTGCTGTAGATGTCTCACTAATTGAAAACTTACTCTCTTGCCGGTACCTCTTCCCACTGGAGGATGTGCCTCTGCAGCTTGACGAATTGTACAAACCATTAGCTCTATAAGAGCACTCTCTTGACGGTCAGACATTGCTAAAGGGAAATAAAATACATGACTATAAGTAGACAGTTTTATAACCATATACTGAAATGAACACAATGATTTCAAAACCGCAAACATATATTACCTATTATAAAGAATGAAGTTAGGATCTAGTTTTGGTACTTTCTCTTTATAAAAATAAGTGGTTGATGTCTTTAGTTAAACCAGCAAAAAATTTATAAAGCAAAGACTCTGGTCTCTTCTAATTACCTACTTCTGAGTAAGGCAACTCTAAAATTTTACTGTATTTTTTCTATGTAATTTCAAAGATTACATAAAAGTTTTCTCTTTGTGGCCTTTACAATAAAAAGATACTGCCACATATTTAAAAAGCTAACAATATATTTTAATGACTTTCAAGTCAACACATACATATAGATAACTTTAACATTTCACTTCTTCTTGTCTAACAATCAGTGAAATGCAGTTTCTTTTCTGTCCTTCCTATTTCTTCCCTCTTTTTATTGAGACATGGTTTCCCTGTATCTTTATCTGACCTGGAATTCTCAACGTAGACCAGGCTGGGCTGGCTTTGATTTCACAGACATTTATTTGCCTGTCTCTGGAATGCTGGGATTATAGGCATGTACCCCCATTCCCAATTTCTCCCTTTGGTTTTTTTTTTTTTTTTTGAGATGAAGTCTCAGGCTGGTCTTGAACTGGTCCCAGGCTTAAATGATCTTACTTTGGTCTCTGAAGTAGCTGGGATTCACATGCTACATGGAAACTGTATCCCATTTTCCTATCTTTGATATCCATTTATGAAAATTCTCTGGGTTTGGGGTATTTTTTTTAACTTTTGAATGATGTAAATACTTTGTCTTCTGCCACGTGTATCTTCATGGAAGTTTTGGTTACAAAGAGTTTGTTAAGATTCACAAAGTTACATCTGTCTTACTTTGTTTTATCCCTTCTAAGTTTCTTATATAGCCCTTCAAACATCTCTCTGTCCTAGAGATTCCAGAAATATACATTTTTGTTTTCTTTGAATTTCTTTCTCTTACCCCTTTTTATTTTGCTCCTCTCTTTTTCAATTTCATACGTTTGACATTTATTTTGGATGATAATAGGAAATATGGCATTAAATAAACAATTGTCTCCACTAATGTTGAGTAATCCAGAGTTACATATGGAATCAAAAAGTCTTCAACAAATTGAGCAGTTTCCCCTATCCAGTTTTCTTCTATTTTTAGTAATTTTGTATAATGCCAAAAGAAAATAACTTGTTATGTACTTTCAATATAAAAAGAACTACCCTAAATGATTTAGTTATTAACTTGTGGATGCATAAACAAGGAACTAATAACCTCATACAGAAAATGAGGAAAACTAATCAGAGAAACTAAATAGCTTTTCATATCAGGCTGACTCTTGTGAGCAACCTTAAGAACCATGTTACACTGTCCTTTCTTTTTTTTTAAATTAACTTTTCACAAATTTCATACAATATAGTTTGATGGTATTTAGATCTTTTCCCAATCTGCACTTCCCCCTACTGCTCCTTGTCCAATTTAATGCACTCTCATACATATGATACGGCTTAAAGAGTGTGATTTGTGTCCCCGAATGTCCTTCAGTGTGCGGTCCATTCACTGGTTTCTCAATAGCTAAGAAATGCAAACAAACTAACTGTCCCATAACTGATGACTGGATAATGAAAATGTGGTGCATTTAGACAATGGAATTCTACTCTGTAGTAAAGAAATATACTATCTTTTAAACATATGCTTAAAATATTATATACACTTTAAAAGCTTTTTGCTTATTTCCTGTTCTAAATTCAAATTCTGGAACTCTCTCAAATTCACTGGAACTACAAATAAGACTGTCAGTAAATTATATAGTACACTGAAGTTAGAATGTAATAGAGCTCTTGAGTTTAGAGATTGTGTTTTATGTAATTTAATAAAACATGATTTTCTTCATATAAATCATAAATTTTCCCTTTGATTTTGTTACTACATATTTCATTTTAATTAACTAATTAAATTTTATTTTGGTCTTTTTAAGTCAGGGTCTTTCTGTACCCCCAGCTGGCCTGGAACTTCCTATGAAGAGCAGGCTAGCCTCAAACTCACAGAGATCCACCTGACTGCCTCCCAAGGGCTGGGACCACCATGCCTGGCTGGTTACTATGTATTTAATAAAGCATAGATTTTGAATACAATTTGAATAATTATTTCTCTTTCCTTCATTTAATGTATACTTTTTAATGTTGAAGATGAAGAGATGTAGGGATTACAGAGAACTAACTAAATATATATTTAAATGAAAAAATAATGAAAATAGGACGTTTAAGTTTATACTATTTTCAACAAACAGAAACAACAACAATAACAACAACAGATTTCAGTCTGTACGAAAATCACTCTGTATGTGAGTATGTAGGGTACACCTTATTCATTCATTTTTGCTTTAACATTTTTATTATTGTAGGAAAAACACAGGCACTTTAACTTGTTTCAAAAAAACACATCATTTCAAGTTTTCATTTACATATCACTGGACAGCACATGATACAAAGATTTTTTACTCAGTAACATTTTGTTTTTTTTTTTTCAATTCTAGATTCTTAATTTTTCACATTTGATCAGGAATAAAGGAATTTTAAGGTTGTCCAAGACTGTATTTTCTTTTATTTAAAAAGAAAATCTGATCATTTTGAGTGAAAAATAGAGAACAATATCTCAAGAATAGAAACCAATTTTGCCAATTATCATTTGAAGTTATCTGTCTTGAAATTATCCCTAAATGGAGAGATAGGATAAATTATAGTTGAGATTTTACTGAAATCCCTTTTGTAATATGACAACAAACTTATAAAATAGAGAAAATGAAGCAAGCTTTTAATCATAGGTAAGAGCCAAGTGACCACACTTGAAACAAAGTTCATACTATGACTTGTCCAATGATTACAACTCTAGCACACATGCGCTCTCTCTCTCTCTCTCTCTCTCTCTCTCTCTGGTTTTCTAGGAATCAGAGAAATTTATCTATTTTTCTGTGCAGTGCTTCTATGGTTTTACTATTTATATGTAATTGTGACCCATTTGTTTATTTTATTTTATTTTATTTTAGGTTTTGAAACAGGGTCTCCCTGTAGCCCCAGGTGGCC
This sequence comes from Eospalax fontanierii, assembly GCA_035773235.1. Lineage (NCBI taxonomy): Eukaryota > Metazoa > Chordata > Mammalia > Rodentia > Spalacidae > Eospalax > Eospalax fontanierii. Next base: position 117,065,229 of record CM069526.1, read on the forward strand.
TGGAACTCCCTATGGTCAGGAGTTCTCTATAGCTCCCAGGCCAGCCTTGACCTCAGAGATCTGCCTGTCCCTACCTCTCCAGTGCTAGGATGAAAGGTGCTTGCCACCATGGGTAGCTAACTTTCTAACTCTTTCTAACTTTCTTCACACAAGTTCCAACTCTTAAATATTACTTTTAGTCCTATTACCTTTCTGGTTATTTTCTTTACTACTACTGAAAATATTTTCAAGGTCATAAATGAAAAAAAAATCATTAGTAATATGTGCTGGGGCACAACTGTAATCCCAGCATTCAGGTGGTGAGGCAGGATTTAAGAGTTCAAAGTAAGCTTGCACTACCCAGAGGAGACTTGTTGGTCAAAAAACAAAAACAAAATTCAAAAAAAAAAAAAACAATCAAAACCAAAATAAGCAAATACTGAAAGATCTTTGTGCAACCATCAAAATAATACATATTAACCTTAGCTCAGCAATAAGTTATTGATCTCTTAAATACTTTCTTTACCGGACTTATAAATGGTATAATTATCTCCTATCCTTTCTAGAGCTAGCTAGAACTCTTCTCTCTTGCCCTTTTTGCTTTTGTCTGGAGTCCATCTTTCACCCAGCCATAGGCTCTTGTTTTCTTTATAGGTCATCCTCCTGTTTTACATTTACTATTGTTTCCCATATAAACCACTGTAAAAATTACATGCCTGTTCTTATGCTTATTCTGAAAAATATGAGATGAATTACATTACTCACCTGGTTAAAATCCTATAATGATACCCTAATTATTCTGAAAATGAATTGAATAATTGCACTAATGAACTAAAATATTCTACATCGCCTGAACTCTGTGCTACCTCATCTTGTACCACTTGCTTACTATCTCATACTTACTGCAGCTCTTAGTACAGTATCATTTATGCTTCTGAAACTCTGTACTTGTTATTCTACCATCTAAACAGTACTTTATGAAACTTCTACATTTTTTTCCCTGTTTTCCGCAAAGGTAAGCTGCATAATATGGGCAAAGAGTTGATTGAGTTTAGTATTGTACCCTCAGAACTTAGGGTAATATTTGGTATATATAAAATAGTAAATATTTTAAAAATTAAGATAAATTTAATTAATTTTTAACATGTATGTGCGTGTGCCTATTTGTCTGTATGTGTACCATATGCATGCAAGGCAAACAGAGGCCAGAAGAGAGCATTGGATCTCCTGGAACTGGGTGTTGGGTACCTGTTTTTTTGGAGCAGCAGTAAGTACTCTTAACCACTGAGTAATCTCTATAGTAACTTTTTTAAATTAAAAAATTATTTATTCACTTTCATTTCTGTATTTATTGTATGCATAAGTGCACATGTGGCCAGGGACCATTCTTGGGAATTAGTTTTCTCCTACCACCTTGTGTGATCCCAGGATTGAACTCAGGTTCTTACACCTACATGCAAGTGCCTATCCCCAATGAAGTATCTTGCTGTCCCTGAAGAATTCTTTTATTTACATTTTCTTTATCTGTCAGTTGAGTCACAGAATTTTAGTATTAGCAAATGTCCCCATATTACAGTTCAAGAAGCTCAAATCCAGAAGTTAAATGATCACATCATGGTGTACTTGCTATATAGTATTACAGTAAAAACATACTCTTCATTTTACTGTAGAATACATGCACACACACACATGTATCTTATAAATATATGCACCTTTCAAGTATCAGAAGACATTTTTAAGGTTACTATGATTAAATTGGTGTTGCTAGTCTTTTATAATGTGTACCACAAAATTTTAGTCCTATACCTCCTTTAACTAAGCTTTTCATCACTGGAATTTAACACACTTTGTCAATCTAAAAAGTTATTTAATTTCTAATTACTGTCGAAGTAAGTTTCTGTTAGCATTTTAGTAGCACAAGATATAGCAAACACCAGGAGAGAAGATCTAGATATCATTTCATGCAAGGATTTTATATGTGTCACAACACACATATAAAAAATGTATGAATAATGTTATAATGTTAATAGGAGGAACAAATGCAATACTATGTCTATATATTTCTGAGGCCTTCCCAACTTAGATCCATTCATAAGCTTAAATTGTAGTTCACTTAACAACAAGTTTCCATCTTTTAAGTCACTTTTTAGTTAAAAGCAGAGTAACTTAAAGGCCTGACTAAAACCAAGAAGTCAAAGAAATTCAATGTCAATTTAAGCCACAATAAAACATCTAATGCAGTTATTTGAACAGGTTAAATCCTTTTAGATCACATTGATGAACGAGAAGCTATGACTCCTTATGGCCACAAGTAAGAGAAAAATCCCTTTAGTCAAAATGTGATTGGGTAGCAGTAATAAGGAACTGATTTAACAGGAAAGATGATATTATGATTAGTTAGAAATAGAATGGATGAAGTCAATAAAATAAACAGGAATATATGTAAGTAAAATAAAGAGGAGAAAATGAAAATTATATTCCTATGGTCATGAAACTGAAAAAATTCCACATTCCAGATGAGTTTGACTAAGTGAGCAGAGGCCTCTGTCAACTTAATAACAAGGTCATTCTTTTAGTAAGACTATCATGGAAGAAATACAAAGTAAGTAATGGTTAAAGTGAAGCCAAATACAGTGTAAAAGGATCCACCTTGAAAGACAGTCTGGAAAATATTTGGGAAGATAAAGAATGTTACAAGGCATATATTTTAAAAGTCATCATACTATTATTTTAATTTTTAAAATTAATTAATTTCGTATGTGTGCATGCAATAATACAGGTCAGCTGACAATTTATGGGCTTGTCTCACCTATTTATCATTTAGGCCTTGGGGAATGTACCTAGGTTGACAGGCTTGGCAGCAAGCACATTTATCCATGCTTGCTCATCCATTCCTCACCTTAAAGGGCATTTTAAATCACTTTACAGACACTTATCTTGGACTGATCTATCTATCTGTCTGTCTATCTATCTAGGCTATTTCTTTCACTGAATTTATCAAACCTAGAATAGACAATATCTAAGTGTCACTGCTCCCAAAGAAACTGGGGAAGAGAATGTTCAACTAATTACGATCTTTTGGGTAGTCAAATGCAGGGATGGCTTATTTGGCTCTTACTAATCCTAAAGGGTCGAAACACAAAGGAGAGTAGGAAAACAACACATTATCAACACTATACTACTGTTTAATCTTTACGACTGTACAAGTTATATTAAAAATAATCTTTATCACAGAGAAAAAGACATGAGGGTTCAGGAAAAATGGAGGAAAATAAGTTTAAAAGAATAGTTAAAAATCTGAATCTCATGCTGGGCATGAGTCATGATGGTTCCTGTAATCTTAGCACTTGAGAGTTTGAGACAGGAGGATCGTTAAGTTGAAGGTCAGCCTAAGAGAGTTCTAGGCTGGGGTAGGCTGCAGAGTGAGACAATCTCAAAAAACAAAACAAAACAAAACAAACAAACAAACAAACAAAAAAACCACACACAAAAAAATTTGAATCTATACTTTTTTTTGATTGAGAGTCCATGTGCAATCTACTACAAGCTCCACTTACATCAAGGTATTACCTACATTGCAAGACTTGTGTTTAGAGTAAATGGATTAGGAATTCCTTTAAAAAATGTTTTATTTATTATTTTATTTACTGTGTATGGGTGTACTGCCTGCATGCAAACCCATATTATGCATGCCCACAGAAGTCAGAAGAGGGTATTAGAGAGCCTGGAACTGGAGTTACAGATGGTGTTAGCCACCATGTGGTGCTGTGAACTAAAACCAGGTCTTCTGCAAGAGTAGACGGTGCTTTTAAGCACTGAGCCATCTCTTCAGTCCTAGGGGTTCCTTTTAAAAAGCACTTCTGTGGGCTACTTTGAACACCTAGCTACATACTAAACAGGTCAAAGCATTTATTGATAGAAAAAGCTAATAGTATAACAGGTTTTTGAATATAATCTGCTTATTAAGAGAGCGAATCTACTTTGCTGGGCACGTAACAAACGTAAAAAGATATACATCTTATAAAAGTTATTAAATGATTATAATCTTTCCTATTTCTTTTTTCTTTAATTCCTTTTCAGAAAAGGTCTCTCTGTAGCCGCAGGTGGCTGGGAATTTGCTATGTAGATCAGGCTGGTCTCAATCACACAAAGATTCAGTAGCCTCTATCTCCCCAGTTCTGGGATTAAAGGCATCTACCACCATACCTGGTTCTTTTTCTTTCTTTCTTTCCTCCCTCTCTCTCCCTCCCTCCCTCTCTCTCTTTCTTTTCGAGACATAGTCTCCCTTTAGCCCCAACTCGCCTGGAATTTGCTATACAGACCATACTGGCCTTGAACTTCCCTATTTCTTAATTAGTAGGGTAAATGCTCTGATCTCTGATTCTCCCCACCTTTGAAATTTTTTATTTTTAACGATGGGTACTGAACCTAGGACTTCTGTTATGTATCTCTGATTCTCCCACCTTTGAAATTTTTTATTTTTAATGATGGGTACTGAACCTAGGACTTCTGTTATGTAAAGCAAGGGCTTTATCACTACTCTGTACCTCTGGTACTTGATTATATGAGCATATATGTGTGTGTGTGTGTGTGTGTGTGTGTGTATCTCAAAAAATTGTGGTCTAAATCCTGTGCATTTGGGCTCACTGGTAGAACATGTACTTAGCATGTGCAAGGCCATAAGCTCAAATCCCAAATGAAAGACAGGAAGAAGGGGAGAAGGAAAGGCAGAGAAGGAGGAAAACCAAGAATATATTTGTACCAAAGCTTCTTTCCAACTTTACAGAAAAATAAAGATTTAGCATATACTTTTTAAAAAATAAAAATCAAGCATATCAGTATTTTGTGTCTCCAGTCAGTAAACAGTAAACAGAACAGTAAATATTTGTGAATATTATATAACATACAGATTTTGAAAACATCCTGTGTAGTATGGTAGCACTGTTAACATGGGAAGACATTATATTGAGACATTCCTATATGTTGTAGGAAACAAACTTCTTAACAAGAAGACACATGATATGTCTACATATATAAATTTTTAAGAAGTGATCTACAAGAGGATGGTATGATTATCAATGAAAACATAACAAAATGAAATCAACTTGTCAAAATACCATACCTTCCTCTCCTTGAACAGGTTCTTCTAATAGCAACTCTGTCATACATTCCCAGTCTTTCAACAGTTCTTGAGAGCTCTCCCACAAACTGTCCACCAAGTAGGCTGCATGTTCATGCAACTAAAATTAACAAATTCAGTGTGACTAAAGAACCTTTAATAAAAATATTACTTACAATTCTTTGAGTTAAGAAGTCATTTTCTTCACAATTAAAATGGCATGGTCTCAATGGTTCTAAGAATCATTCACATTAGGGATAATATACATATTCATATTCTATGATGCAGTTATAGCACAATCAGTTGATTTTTTTTAAACATTAACAGTAGTTGAAATTAAGGATCTCCTATTCCAACACCATCATTTGTAAATGAAGAAACAGGATAGATAGTTAATTAGAATTCCTGAAATTACAAGGGGGAATTTGGGTTACTTTTCACTATTCCTAATCATTTTTTCTTAATTTCTCTTTTCTGTGCGTGTACATGTATGCTGCCTGTGTGAGTGTGGGTATGCACATGCCATGATGCACTTGTGGAGGTCACAGGACAACCTTGCGTGTTAGACCTCATCATCCACCTTATTGAGACACAGAGTCTCTTGCTGTTCAGTGCTGTTTAGCCTGTCTAAATGGTCTGCAAGCTTTCAAGAATTCTCCTATCTTCCCTTCCCATCACTGTATGAGTACTGGGATAACAGATGTGTGCTACTGTATCTCGCTTTGTGTGAGTTCTAGAGATCTGAATTAACGTACTCACACTTGTATATCAAGCATTTTCCCATCTCCATGACTTTCTTTTTTCTTTATTTAAGGAAATTAACCACTTTTTTTCAGAAATTTCACTGGGATTTTTTAAATCAATTTTGCTTCACATCCCTGTCATCTTGGTCGAGGCCAAAAATTTAAGTTACTTCCATTCTCTGCTTTTCTCATTTGTATTTGACTCAAAACATCCCTCATCTGACTTCCATTTTCTGTTGGTCATTATTCTCTTGGTAACTTTCTTTGGAAACCATGTTCCTACAGCACATAAACATACTTAAATTCCTCATCCAATACTTATACTCAATCTCTCTTCTACAATTAGTAACTAAACCTTGAAGAATAATGTATTATTTAAAAGAACCTCTTCAGGGAAAGTAAGTAAAGAGATGTTGGCATTGCTCCAGTTGCTAATATTAATGCTTTCCCACCCATGTATGAATGTTCTTCCAATTTTGAGGCTGGTAATGGCCAGTTAATCTACCCTTGAGATTATACTTTTTTTTAAAGCTATAGACTAAAGCTCATTGAGGGAGGGGGTATGTTTCCAATTAATTTACTGTACTGAGATGAAAGTTTTAAAAATAAAGCAGAGTAGAACAGAGTGTCTAGCAAAAAAATTAGTTTAATGCTGGGGACTGAACCCACAGCTTTCTATGTATTAAGCAAGAGTTTTACTAATCTACACTCCCAATCCTTAACTGTTGTTATATATGCTTTTCTTGTGAGAAAAATGTACCTCTTGTTAGCAGTGGTATCCCTAAAAGTACGAAAGCTGCCTTTCTAGATTTACTTGCTACCTTCTGCTATCTTGGGACCTCTGAAAACTGAACTGGTTCTCATTCATAATTCTATTATACTAATTTTGAAGTGAATTTTGATGAGCTATATGCTGTTTTGTCTTTCTTTGAGAATAATTTTTTACTTCATTTCTATTGTACTTAAAATCTTACATAATGGCTCTAGAAACATCTCAGAAACAACACACTCACATGTGCAGGTAGGTACATACACACAAGTTTCTGTGAATATTTCGTAATTCCTTCAGAAATTAATAGTATAAAACAAAATTTTTATAGATTTTTTAGTTAATGGAGTTTGTGCCAGTCTTTTCTTACTTCAAATCTTTAGCATTCCAGCATATTATTTAAAAAAAATTTTTAAATTAAAAAAAATTTTGTGTGCATGGTATGTGTGTGTATTGCTGACATGTATGTTAAGTGTACCTTAGGCCTGTGGAAAACAGAAGAAGGTACCAGATACCCTGGAACTGGAGTTATGGGCAGTTGTTAGTTGCCATGTGGATGCTTGGATTCAAATCCACACCTTCTGCAAGAGTAGCCAGTGCTCTTAACCACTGAGCCATCTCTCCAGTCCCAGCATCAGTATTCTTAATAATGATTTTTGTGTCAATGATTTAAAATTAAGCCCTGATATACTGTCAGTATGCCTATCAGAAATTTTGTTTTGCAATAATAATATTCTTATGGTAGATACTAATTTCTTTTATAATCTCATCTTTTGGACTATAAGATGATGGTACAGTGCTATGATAGCTAATTTTTTATTGTCAAGTTGACTGAATTTAGAATTACATGGAGTCACACTTCTCATGTATGTCACACCATATCACTGATGGAAGACATAAGCTGAGCAACAGCATTTATCTCTCTCTGCTTCCTCAGTGCGGACACAATGTAATCAGCTGTCTCATTCTTCTGCTGGCATGACTTCCACACCATAATGTACTGTATCTCCACAAACTGTGAGCAAAATAAGCCCTTCCTTCCTTCAGATGCTTTTGTCAGGTATTTTGTTACAGCAACAAGAAAAGTAACTAACAGAAAATTTGTACCAAGAAGTAGGGTTGTTGAGGGGATAAAACTGACCAAGTGGTTCATAGACCTTTAAAATTGGTCAATGGGAGGAAATGTGGAAGAGTTTGGATCTGTGTACAAGAAAAGCCCTAGAATGTTGTAAGCAGGGCTTAATTGATCATTCGTGCCAGATTCAACTCCAAAATGTCAGAAAGGCAGACAGGAAAGAACGCATTCACAAGGTTTCAGAGAGCAATAGAAGTCTTTTAGGAACCAGACTAGAGGCATTAACATTACCCTGGCAAAAAAACATGGCTGCTTTCTGCCTGTGCCCAAAAATTTGAGTGTGGCTCAATTTGACAGTGAAAGATTAACCTGTTTGGTGTGCAGTTTGGAGGAGGAAAGAAGAATTCAAAGTTCAAAGCTCCAAACAAAGCTGGTATGGAAGAAACAACTGTGAAAAAGAGATCAACACAATTAAGGAGAAATCCCAATTTTGCACTGGGACAAGAGAAAGGTACCTGTGAAGGCAAGATAAAATCCACCAATGGGTTTAGCCTGTGAAATGCAAATTCATTTAAAAGCAGAACATCAACTGAGAATGGAGCTGACAGTGTTTCAGGCTTGAAAACAACTACCTAGAGAAGTGTTTACAAAGGGTTAGTTGCTAAGGTACACAGAGATCACTATAGCTATGGAAGAAGGGGATGACATCTTGGGCTGGCAGCAGAACTTGACAGCACTGTCCACATGGTACTGATATTACTGATATAAAAAAAATGCAGGAGTTAAAGGGTCATGGAAGCTTACATAAAGGATTCCAAGAGCCAATAAGGACAGGCAACATATGACAGAGTCAGATTGCCTTCAAGGAGGCACTGTGAAGCCATTGTAAAACACTGTAGTGAAGTCTAAGCTGCAACAGAGATCCCAGGATATTGGAGATGCAAGGACCATGGGAAATGTGTCCAGAAAAGCTGTAGGCACAAGTGGAGCTAGCCAAAAAAGAGGTCAAATGTACTGCAGAAAGCAAAAAGGAAGTAACAGGGCTACTCAAGATTGTTGGGAGTCCAGAGATGCAACTCAGATGTCAGAAACTATGGTGCAGGATTTGTTAGCTGCACTGATGGGTTTTGGTCCTCTTTGGTTTGTTTTTTGCTGGCTATACCCACATTCCTACTTCTTAGAATGGGGCCATTTAGTCTTTGCCCTTGTATACTGGAAGTATGTAATTTTATTTAGAGTCCTAGAAGAGATCTTGGACTTTTTAGTAACGTTGAGACTATTTAAGACACAGAGCCTTTTAAAGTTGGACTGAATGCATTTTGTATTAGAAGAAGGATATAAGCTTTTCAGGGTCAGAAGTTGATTATTATGGTTTAAAAAACAATGTAGGAGCTTGAGAGATGGGTTATCAGTTAAGAGCACTGGTTGCTCTTGAAGTACACAGGTTTGGTTTCCAGCATGCACATGGTGCATCCTTAACTTCAATTGCAGAGGATCCGACACTCTCTTCTGGCCTCCCTGGGCATTGTATGCCCAGGTGCACTTACATACATGCAGGCAAAACACACACACATAAAAAAATTTAAGGCCATGATGTATTTAGCTGTCAACTAAATAATGAATTGACTTCAGATGGTAGATCTTCACTATCAACTTGACTGAATTTGGAATCACGTAAGAGGCACACCACTTCTTTTATTGTTGAGGGTATTGATAGGTTTAACTGAGGAGGAAAGAACCAACCTCAATGTGGGTAGCACTATCCCATGGACTAGGACTCTGTCAGACTAAAAAGATAAAAATGAGGAAGCACTTAGTACCTCAGTCTCTCTTTCTCTGCTTCTTGACTAAATGACTGTTATCTACTGTCTTATGCTCCTGCTACTACTTTATCTTCCTTGCCATGATGGACTGCATCTCCTCAAACCATGAACCAAAATAAAATATCTTTCTTCCTTAAGCTGATTTTCTGAGATATATGACAAAATTGGACAATGAGAAATGTAATTGTGTAACACAAATACATTCATTTAGAATCAATAATTAGATGCTGCAAATTCAATGAGTATACCAGAAAGTCAAGATGATGTACTGATTCCTTTTCTGGTAAGAGTAACAAACTCATCAATATTTGTAAACTAGAGAAATATAGTCATTCAGGGATAGTTTGATATTATGGTCAGAAATGCCTGTTTTTGGACACCTGTAAATAACCACAGAACATGAGAATCTCAAATTAATTTAGAACTCTATAAAGTCATGTTTGAGGAAAAAAGAAAGTTCTAACATGGATAACAAAGATCTTCTATTAGGTGTCAAAGATGAAACTTTGAGAAAAGATTTTGAGGTATTTTAAAAGGCTTTTTAAAAAGCAGCAAGTAAGCCCTTGGAATTAAAAAACAATGGGAATCTTAAAATTGAAAGAAAAATAAAATTTTGTAAAATGTAGTTGTTTGTAGTACCCTTTTATAATATCAGTGTGAATATAAGGTTCTGGAAATGATGGAAATATAAGATTCAAAAATGATGTTCTCCAAGAATTATATGGATGAAAACTAACAACATCAATGACTAGTCACTACATAGCAAGATGGATAATTCAAATTTTATTAAAATCACAATATATCTAAATTGAAATTGTATATAATTGATATTTATATACTGGTGCCTTTATCCTGCTAAATAAAAATATAATTTATAAGCTTTCTTCTAAAATTGCATAAAAGACAAAGACTGTAATCACATTATCCTGGAGATTTTAATAATAAACTTTCTATGTATATTTTCTTTCATATTTAGTTAGCTTCAAAATTACTTCCAATGTTTTATCTAAGTTAACTCTGGTAGACAGTTAAACACACAAAAGATTTCAGTATATTATGGAATCTCTAATGATTCAGTTTATGACAAGCCATTTGTAATTGAAATAACAATCTGAAGTTATTAAGCCTACAATTTCTAAACAGTCTAATACTGGGTTTTTACTTCTGCTAAAAGTCAGTTATTAGTGAATTTTTAATAACATTAAAAATATGAAGTATGGGCTAGAGAGTCCTTCATTGGATAATATGTTTTTCACAGACATTTAAGGACTTGGGTCTGAATCTGCAGAAGTCTTTAAAAGTATGGCATGGAGTACACATGGCTGTAATCCCAGCACTACTATAGGGAGATGGGAGAGAAAGATAAGAGAATCTCTGAAATCTCACTGGCAAGGTAACATGAAACATACATAGCAGCCAACAACAAAGAGACCGTATCTCAAACACAATGAAAGGTGAGGACCAACACCTGACATTGTCCTCTGATGTTCATATATGTACCCACATTTGAGCACACAAATATAGGCACTCATAAACACACAATTTAAAAAGGAGAGTGCACATGAGAGAGAAAAAAATCAAGCATGCAAAATAATCATGTCCATGGAATGCATAATACCCTGGGGAAATTTTCTGGATATATCTATAATATGGCTGCCATGTATTAATCTTGACTGTCACCATTACTCTGATTATTCCATAAGACCATAAGGGTTGCCAAATATTTCTGAAAATAATTATGCCATAAGAAAATACATCTTGGTTTGTACAATAATAACTTTCATTACTACATGAACTATAGGAAAATCAAGACTCATCCTGAATAGTTGAAATAACACTTAGCTACTAACAGTCAAGTATCTGAAATACAAGATATTTTGTTACCTAAAGTGAATGATTCCATAAAGCTCTTAAGAGTTTAAAAATGTCACCTTAGGGTACCAAGAGAAAATCAACTCGTTTAGGTAGATATTTTAATCTTCATAATTTTACCTGTACTGTTGATCTTTCAACATCTTATAATTATCATTATTTTAAAACTATTTATTTTTGTATGTATGAATGTATAAGTGCACCTGTGTTGTACAATGGGCATGGAGACCAGAAGAGGGTGTTGGATACCCTGGAACTGGAGTTACTGATAGGTGTTATCCATCATGGTCATGTGAATGCTAACAACCAAACTCAGGTCTTCTGCAAGAACAAGTGCTTTTAACCATTTAGCTGTCTCTCTAGACCTGCTTTTACATTCTTTCTATGAAAAATGTGGGTCAGAATATACACTGGCAATTATTGGTTAAAAAAAAAAAAGCATAATGGAAAGTCCAATTTCAGAGTAACAGAACTGGCATTTAACAAGGTACCTTGGTGATTTATATGCATATTTAAAACACTATTTCGAAATATTTTCTTTATTCAAATGCAACTCTCTTGCTGATTTTGTTTCCAATTTATTCTTTCTCTATGTAATCTTAATTTTAAAAAAGGTTGGCAACTCCTCGCTTTGTCCTAATGCCCCTTGTTTTATTGATTTAGTCTGTACTTTTAAAATTTTTCATATAGATCGTATATTTTTCTTTTCAGTTTTGCAAAATAATATTAGTGCTCTCAAATGTGTGATATTTACAGAATCTCTTACGTTTTTCTTCTAACCTGACAGTTTCTATTTTCCAAATAAAATGGAACCTTAAAATTTAACCCCACCCTTTTGTATGGGGTTGAACTAGGGCCTCCTACACATGATGTAAGGGTTCTGCCATTGAAGTAGGGTCCCCAGACTGGCCTTGAACATAATCCATAGCTTATCCAGAACTTGAACTTGTGATCCTCTTGGCTCAGGTTCTCACCAAGCATGGATTAAAGGTCAATGCTACTATGCTTGCCTTGATTTTAAATTTTTCTATGCAATACAATTTTAATTCATTTCTAAACTAAATAGTTTATTTATTCAAGGATCTTTATTTTTGGCCAACAGCATGCTACTAGTAAGTACAGACGAAAATATCAAAGGAGGTGGCCATGGTGTTCTAGAAACATGGCTCAGTAGTTAAGAGCACTGGCGTTCTTGTAGAGGACCTGGTTATGGTTGGCACCACCCACAATGGCAGTTAACAGCTGTTAATAACTCCAGTTCTAGGCGACCACACCCTCTTCAGACCTCCTTAGATACTACATTCATGACTGTATTTAATACACAGGCAAAACACTGATAACACATTAAAAAAAAGAAGAGTAAAAGAAATAATAATCAAAAGGCACTTCTGTGAGCAAACCAAACTTTGTTTAAGAAGACATCCTCATAAATACATTATGTATGCTAATTATAAAATTATTTTAGTGATAACTACACATAGTAAAGTGAAATTAACAAAACTTTTAAAGTATCTAGAACTAACAGAATTTTTAACAATTTGACGATTTTAATTTAATTTTTTAAAATTTATTTATTTTTATTTTCTGTGTATAAATATTTTGTCTGCATGTATGTAAGGCACCCATGTCATCAAAGCCCATAGAGCCTAGAAAAGGCAATGGATCCCCTGGAACTGGAGATACAGACCACTGGGTGAGGGGAACTGAACTGGAGTCCTACGTAAAAGCCACCAGTATTCTTAACAGCTGTGCATCTCTCCGGTCCCTAATTTGAAAATTTTTCTTTTAAATTATTTTACTTTTATTTTATGTGTGTGAATGTTTTGCTTGCACATATATAAATGCACCACATGTGCTCCTGGTGCCTGCAGAGGCCAGAAGTGGGTCCTTTGAAACTGGAGTTAAGGCTGGGTGTCATCTGCTTTGTGGGTGTTGGGAAGTAAACCAGGTTCCTCAGCAAGAGCAGCCAGTGCTCTTAACCACTGGGTCATGTCTCTAGCCTCAAAATTTTTATTTCTAATTCAGGGAATTTAATTCAGGGCTTATGCGTGTTAGACAAACACTCCAACAGAGCTATATCCCTATTTAAAAAACTGTTTAGCAACATAATTTAAAAGTTATAAAGTCAAGTGAAAAAAGGGAAAAATTTAAAAAGTATGCAGAACTTGAATTAGTGTAAAAATTAAAAATTATCAGTTTATATTTAGTGTTTCTCCACCCCTACATGAGTATTCAGAACTTCTCACAAAAAGTACTCATTCCAAAATGAAGCAATTTATAGAGGTAACTTTATAAAACAGGGTTGTTTTCACTTGATTGAAAAAATATCTAATTTACGACAATGAATTAAATGACAGAAGAAAAAACAGTAAATTAAAAAAATGTTTTTACCTCACTTTCAAGAAAAAAAAGAACAAGCATCCTAATGAGGTTCCCATTTGGACTGTTCCTTCCTCTCCTCTTTGCTAATGCTTCCTCTGCTTGTGGGTCATGTCTGCTAAAGAGCCTGGGGGGGAAAAAGAGCATTACAAACTCACATGAAAATTAATTCCAGTCTTTTTGCAGTATACAAATTATGTATTTCATTGTTGAAAAATTTTGAGATAAAATTACAATATAGTTCAATACAAATTTTTTTTTTGAGACAGGGTCTAGCTCAGGATGGCCTTGAATTTCTGATGTTTCAGTCTTAGATTTTCAAGAGTTGAGCCTGTAGTCATTCACTACTATGTCCTGCTCTTAACTGATATCTTTATAGGTACAAAAATGGTTGCAATGAAAATTTTACTCAGTTCAACCATGAGAAAATGTTCAAATATTTATGAAAAATATAAGCACTACTATTTTCCTATATGATCAATGCTAGAGTACATATTTTTAAAATTTGATCTATATTTTAAAATATTGATTTCAATCATAATTATAGCATTTAACAAAACTGAACAATAAATATAAATCTTCATCTTTTAATCTTTATTACCTTTTAAATTCTAAGGCTTTATCTAGAACAATATTCAAATTCAACTGTTTACAGTAACATGATATTAATAATGCACTTCTAAAAATTTATTTCTAAGTATGTTTAAGACTTAAAATTTTAATTTGCTAAATATATTTACTTAATAAAACAACGACTGCTAAAGATCCCTAATTTCTAGGAGCTACTCTAGGTACAAAGGATGTAGCAGTGCACAAAAAATTAGGTCTTGTGGAACTTTAGTGGATAGAGAGGGGGACTAGGTAACTTTATACTATCTCAGATATTGTAAAGAAAAATAAGGAAATAAGGACAAGTAAATAATATATACTAGTCTATATATGTGAATCATAATAGGCCTCTCAAATGAAATAACTAAGAATAATAAATAATAATAATAAATAACAGAAATAACCCTTTGAGGTGCTTTTTAGGGGGCTAACAAATCAAGAGTCCTTGATAACAGAAATGTACTATGTTGAATAACTGCACTTATTTCAAATAAGATTCTGAGAAATTAGCTTGAATTTATAATGTTAAAGCATAGAATTTTGGATGAGATTAAAATACTGATTTCAGATACTCTTTATCTGCTGAAGTATTATTATGACTGTGTAGTATTTATAGACTTCAAGACAGCACATGTGTTCACATACATATACATGTGTCTTCTGCTTCATTTTGAGATGGGATCTTGTTGCCTAGGCAGGGCTTTATCCTGTCTCAATCCTCCTGTCTCAATCTCTAGGGTAGCTAGAACTAGGACTCCCTCTGTGTACTCTTCTGCTTAGCCATTTATCCTTTAAAATGTAATCATGAAACTTCCATGGTTGTTCCACCACTTATTAAGATTTTAAAAGATTATTATCTTAAATGGAGAAATATGCTAAAAGATATTCAAGTGAAGTTATTGAAATGTGAATTAAAATTTCTTTTTAATGCTTTTTAAATTTTATTTCGTTTGGTCTTTTTGTGAGACAGGGTCTCCCTGGAGGCACAGGATGGCCCAGAACTCACTATGTAGACCAGGCTGGCTTTGATTTCACAGGGATCCACCTGCCTCTGTCTCCCAAGAGCTGGGATTAAAGATGTGTGCTAACACCCAGCTTAATATTTTATTCTTTTTTATTTTGATGTAAAAGTGCATTGCCTGCATGTGTGTAAGTGCATTCATGTTGTGCAATGCCATTTGGAGGTCAGAAGAAGGTGCTGGATTCCCCTGGAATTGGAGTAACAAGTGGTTGTTAGCTGTCATGCAGGTGTTGGGAATCGAACCTTGGTCCTCTACAAGAGAAGACAGTGCTCTTAACTGCCGAGCCATCTCTCCAGATCCGAAATGTGAATTTTTTAAGGGTTTGAAATTATTTATGTAGAATGTCTTTATTTATTTGCCAAGGAGTAATCTTGATTTTCATAAAGAAATATGATGTACTGGAGACTAACATTTTAATTTTTAATTAAAAAATTTAGGAAATATTTTAAGCTCAATTAGTGTATTAGAGAAAGTTTCTAACACAAGTTCTATAGTTTATGCTCTCTTATATATATATATGTATCACTAAGTCCTTTATTTTCTCCTTGAAGCTACAGAAGTACTAAATTCTTTCTAACAACGACAACAACAACAAAAAAAATCACAAAACTTTCTGAAAAGTTAATTACAGAAATATTTCTGAAAAATAAAGAAGGGAAAAGTATAATACACTCAATGTTGTGACAGACAACATCCCAAGAAAAATATGGGATTCCCTTATTCTATTAGTTAAAGATGTCAGAGTGATTGGCAAAGTCAATACTATTTAAAAAGTTGTGCTGAAGGTGCTGGGAATGTAGCATAGTAGTCAAGTAAATGAGTAGCATGAATGAGAAATCATGAAGTCATGTCTGAAAACTTCCAAGTTTCATCCTCCTCACTTTCATTGCTAGCATGAAATAGAAGCCAACCTCTGTTTAATGACAATTTTTAAGAAAGAAAACATCTTTTCCCACTTAGTGTAACACAGGTGAATATAAGATAGTATGTTGTTTCAGGACCAAATACAGATACTGGATGAATGCCAGGTCTGCTCATTATTAAAATTAATCATCCATGTACAATTGTTTCCCTGAGCATGACTTACATCCTGCCAACAACTAAAGCCACTAAGCTCTAACTATGAACAAAAAACAAAAAATAAAAACAAAGTAAAGATACATACATGAACAAAAGTATGTTAATATTGCAAGGATGAATTAACCGTCTAATGAATTAGACAACATTTACAATAATCTACGATCAAAGATGTATTTCATAGAAATATATATAATCATAAAATCCAATAAGTGCTTTGGTGTGCCAAAATTTAGATGGAATTAACTGTAACTATCCACATAACTTTCAGAAATCACTAAATATTGCTAATTAAAATAATATCAATGCAAAAAGCAAAAAAGCCACAAAAAGGCTTCTGAAAGTGATACTGCTTCATACATGTTGAAAAGGCATAAAAAAGATTTTTAAAAGAATAAAGAAAAAACATTCTATTATTTACGACATAGACAAAGGCTATGAAGCCATTAGAGCCCTCAAAGTACTAAGAAGGGGATTACATAAGCACTATGTCTAGCCAGTGCTATTCTGTAAAACTAACTTGAAGATTATAAGTGCCTTTAATAGCAGAACTACCTAACTCAAAACAACAAATAAAAGTGGAACCAGTTTTCAGTGATGATTAACTCACTTTTTGTGAAGGAACTCTCCTGCTGCCACAGCAACAGGGCGATGTGCTGAATACACCAAATGGTAAACATTTTCACAGTCTTCATTGGAAAGAGCCTCTTCACTTCCACTGAAAAATGCAAAATAACATCTGAGCCACAAGAAAGATTTCTCCCTCTGTAATACCTTTATTCAATTTTTGTAAAGATTATTATAAAACTAAAGTCACATTGATTTTCGTTGTTTGTTTCTTGTACTTTGAAAGTATTATTTCCCTTAACTGTAATATATGCATTCCCTATATAAAATTAAGAAAAAAGAAAGTAAAATTTTTACAATTATTTCACGCACAGATATACATAATGACAAGAAAAACATCAGAATATGCATCAGGCCAAATAAGCTCAAGTTCTTTAAATGTGCATAAGATTTTTGGTAATATTTTTAAGGAATATATTTACCCTACTTTCACAGAGCTAATTATGCTATTTAATTGTTCTCCCCAGAATTCTATCAATGAATAGTATTTTATCACCTATTTACAATACTGTTTAGTCTCCTCAGTAAATACAGCCATTGCTTTTGAAATTTTATTACATTTACAGTTTGTTTATTTGTGTGGGGCTATGCATCAAAGCCTGTGTGTGAGCCTATGCATCATAGCCTGTGTCAAAGGACAATTGTGGAAGCTGGTTCTCCCTATCATGTGGCTCTCTGGGATTAATACAGGTGATCAGGCTTGGTAGAAAGTGTCTTTACCTCCTCCTAATGCAAAAAAAAAAAAAAAAAAGCATAAGATGCATAAAAATATTTAAAGACATTTATAATGGGATGTTAAACATGATTTACCCTGTTATTTGGGGAAGTTTAGTAGTTACCCTACAAGCCAAGAAAAGCAAAGCAACATCATTTCACACACAGAGAAGCTAGGTTTTAATCCTTAGCTCATTATTGAGTAAAATAAGAAATAGAAATTAAGAGAAAGGGAAGGCTTTTTTAAAAATAAAAGAATGTTAAAGAGTATTGTATTACTATGAGGCCTTTCATAAAACTAATCATATATACCAAATTTCAGAAAATGGAAACTTTAACATCTCTTAAGTACGTGCTTTTAACTGTTGAGTTATCTCCCTAGTCCCTATACCTATTATCTATATACAGAAATTTACAAAACCCCCAAATTAGCAATAGAAAAATAAATCAACCTGCACAATGATAAAAAGACTCAGAAATGATAAAAATCTCTCCTACACAGGAAACTATAGGGGCAGAAAGAAGGAAAGCACCAGAGGATGGGGACAGAGTATCATGAAATGCTGCCCTCCACAGACAACATGGTAACTGTAATGCTGAACATACAGACCCTATGGATACCCACACAAGATGGGGCATTCAACATTCCACCATGGAAAAAGAAGGCACCCATGAGGTACCACCGATTCCTGAAGAGTTACTGGCTGTTAATGGTTGCTTAAATAATAAGTGTCTGTAGCTTATTATTAATTTTTTTTTTGGTGTAGCCATGAGGGAACTGGTTGGAAAGTAGGTGTTCAGAGGAAAAGGAAGAGACAGAATGGAATAACTGGGTGGAAAATACAATCATAACACATTATATATGTGTATATATGAAAATGAAAAAAAAAACTTGATGATGTACTATAGAAGATAATTTTTAAAGCTTCAAGGAAGAATTACCTCTTGAGCAGAAAAATGGCAAGAAACTATTTATTTTACAAAGACAATATAATCTTTATCTTGAAGTTGGATAGAGAAAAAAAATGCTGTCACACATACACACACACACAACTAATCAAGAGTAACTCATGAAGATATAAAATCTAAACAGACTAATAATGAGTAATGAGAATGGTTTAAAAAATGCAATAAAATCTTTGATAAAAGGAAAGTCCAGCAGAGGGCCTAACTGTTGAATTCTGCCGAATATTTAAAAAGCTAATATCAATTATCAAGTTATTTAAAAAAAAAAAAACACCTGAGAGGAAGGAATTTTTCTAAATATATTCTATAAGGCCATCATTATTCAAATGTGAAAAGCAGAGATATAGGGAAAAATGAAGCACCAGGCCAACTTTGAAAAAATTAAATCAGACATAAAAAGCATCATAAAAATATTAGCTAATCAAATACAACAGGACACTAGCAAGATTATACATTGTCATCAGTGAAATTCATTTCAGAGACAGAAAAGTGGTTCCGCTTATTCAATCAATAAATCTAATTTATTCTATCAATAAAATGACAAAAACCATATAATCATGTCAGTAGGTACAAAGAATATGATAAAAGGCAATAGTGTTTCATGCTAAAAACACTGAACAAATCAGATAGAGAAGAAACATGTTTATAAACAAGAAAGACCATTCAAAATATGACACAGCCAACAGAAATATGGGGAAGAGTCAGACCTTTCTCTTTTAAGACATGGAAAAGACAAAGACAAAATTTAATACTTTATTGAAAGTCTTAGCCAGAGTATACAGACAAGACAAATAAGAAAAGAAATGGTCATTTTGTCATTGCAGATAACATGATCTTATTCACAGGAAATTCCAAAGACCAAAGAAACTAAATATTTTGTTGAAGCACAAAACAATTAACAGCAGCATTGCTATACATCAAGAGCAAATGATCTAATATAGAAATCAAGACAGCAGTTCTTACAATAGTTTGTACAACAAAATATTTACAAATAAATTTGATTAAAAGATCAGAATTCTCTATAAGAAACCTATGATAGAAATAATTGAAGAAAAAAAGATAGCTATCCTATGATTATGGCTGGAAAGATATGTATTATTAAGATGCCCATACTACTGAAAGTGATCTATAGATTCAATGCAATCACATCAAAATATTAATTGTACTCTTTAAACTACAAGAAAAAAAATCTAAAACTTGTATAGAACCACAAAACAACAAAGCAAGAGCTATTGTATTACTTAACTTTAAAATACAATACATAGAGCCAGGCTGTGGTACATGCCTTTAATTCCAGAAAAAGGGAGGCAGAGGAAAGGTGGATCTCTGTGAGATCAAGGCTGGCCTGGTCTACATAATGAGTTCCAGGACAGCTGTGACTACAGGGGATCATGTCTCAAAAAAGACCAAATAAGAAAATACGTAAAGTTATATTCAAAACAACACAATAATTGCATGAAAACTGATACATTGATCAATGGATACCCTAGAAGTAAATAGTTTTATCTATAGGCAACTGATTTTCAACAAAGCTATATAAGAATACATATTGGAGAGAGAAAAGTATTTTCAATAAATGATGCTAAGATAACTGGATAGCCTCATTCTGAAAAAAAAATTTCTTTCATCTGTGTATATATGAAAGTTTGTGTGGGGAATAAACTCTACATGAATGAAGACATAAATGAAAGGCATGAAATTATAAAATATAAAACTGCTAGGGAAAATATACAAGAAAAGATTTGTGGACATTGGAATGGGAAGGGATTTTGTTATTGTAAAGTTTCTGAACAGTAAACAATCAACAGAATAAAGATAAAATGGGAGAAAATAACTATAAATTATACATCTCATAAAGGGAATATATGTTATAAAGCTCAATAGCAATAAACAGCCCAATTTTAAAAAATAGGTACTTCTAGGAGGAGGCAAAGGAGGTAGATCTTGTGAGGTCCAGGCTAGCCAGGGCTATTTAGTGAGTTCCAGGCCAGCTGGGGGTTACAGGGATACCCTGTCTCAAAACAAAACAAAAACCAAAATAACAACAACAACAACAAAATAGTTACTTCTAACAAATACACATATAAAGGAAGACATAAAAATGGTAAACAGGTATATGAAAAACTGCCCAAC
The DNA here is from genome assembly GCA_035773235.1 of Eospalax fontanierii. Lineage (NCBI taxonomy): Eukaryota > Metazoa > Chordata > Mammalia > Rodentia > Spalacidae > Eospalax > Eospalax fontanierii. The sequence goes on from CM069526.1 coordinate 117,086,136, forward strand.
ATCACCCATTATCATTGTAAACCTAAACCATAGTGAGTTATCACTGCATTCCAGCAACGATGACTACTCTCAAAAAGACTAAGTGCTAATGAGGATATGGAGAAGAAAGAACACTTAGACACTGTTGAGAAATTTTAAGTTAGCATTACTACCATAGAAACAGTATGCAGTCACCAAGGGACTAAAAATACAACTATATATGTGTCAGCATTCTCAATACTGAAAGTCAAGATGAAAGGAATTCAGTTTATTGAAGATATCTCTGAGCCCCTATGCTCACTGCAGCACTGATGACAAAGAGCCAAGAAATTAGAACAACTTTGTCCATTTAAAATAGAAAAATGGCTTCTGTAGTTACTTAGATCATATACTCACATCTAAAGATTTGGAGCTAGGATGCACAAATAAGAGAGAAAACGTGGCATTTATTTTTTATGGGATTGGATCACATCATTAGTATCATGTTTTCTACTTCCACCCATTTACTGGCATATTTCCTTTTTCTTCACTGCTGAATAAAATTACAGTATGTAGGTATGATATTTTCATTATCTATTCACCAGTTAAGAGAGATTTAGGTTGAATTCATTTCCTAACTATTATGAAAAGGGTGGCAATTAACATGGGTGAGCAAGTATCTCTGCAGGAGGATACTGAGTCCTTTGGTATATGCCAAGGAGTGGGAAAGCTGGGTCATACTGTAGGTCTACTTCTAGTTCTTTTGAGAATTTTCCATACTGATTTCCATATTGGCCGGTCTTAGTCATTCTAAATGGGGATAGGATGAAATTTTAAAGTAATTTTAACTTGCATTTCCCTACATGCTAAATATGTCGAACACATTTGAAGATATCTTGTAGTCATTTTTATTTCTTCTTTTGAGAACTCTTTGTTCAGATCTGTAGTCCATTTTTAAATTTTGGCATTTGTTTCCATGATTCTTTTTTTGAGTTCTTTGTATATTCTAGATCTAAATCCTCTATGAGAGAAATAGCTGACAAAGTATCTTTCCTACTTTGTGGGTTTCCTTGTTAATTATTTCTTGGGCTGTATAGAAGAAGCTTTTTAGTTCAATGAGGTCCCATTTCCCAACTGCTTGCCTTAACTTATCAGTCAATAGAGTCTAACTTAGAAAGTCCTTTCCTACATCTATATTTTACAGAGTACTGTCTATGTTTTCTTCTGTTTCAGTATTACAGGTTTCACATTGAGGTCTTTGATCCACTGGAGTTGATTTTTGTGGAGAGTGAGGATAGAATTTCACCCTTCTTTTTCTTTTTATGGAGATAGGGTCTCTCTGTAGCTCCAGCTGGCCTGGAACTTGCTATGTAGACCAGGACGGCCTTGCTTTCACAGAGATCCATCTGCCTCTGCCTCCCAGTCCTGGGATTAAAGGCATGTGCCACCCTTTCTGGTGAATTTCACCCTTCTACATGTGGATATCCAGTTTTCCCAGAAATCTTTTGTTGAAGATGCTGTCTTTGCTTCAGTGTACCCCTAATATATTATCAAATCTCAGTGGTCAGCCCAAAACACATGTACACACAAACACCACCAAACAGACTCAGTACATTTTAAAAGATATATACAAAATGTAGGTATCCACATGAAACAATAATCAAAAAAGATGTTATAAAACTGAGAGTGTGGGAGGGGATGTGGAAAGACTAAAGGGAAGAGAAAGAAGTAGAAATAATGTAGTACAGAACTCATGAAATTCTCAAAAAACTAAGAAATGATAAATGGATGAAGATGTGGCACATATATATAAAGGGATAAAAATGAAATTCTGTCATTGTGATAACACAGTTGAAATATGAGGAAACTTTATGGAGTGAAAGAAATCGCTGAGACAAAGACAACTACTATAAGATGTTATTCACATTAGGAATTGAAAATTCTGACAAAGCTGAGACTAGGGGAAATAAAATGGCTCAGTGGGTAAAGGTACTTGCTACCAAGTGCCAAGGACCCATATGGTTGAAGGAAAGAACTGATTCCAGCAAGTTATCTTCTGACATCCACAAATACACTGTCACTCAGTCAAATAAACAAAAATGTAATAAAGAAAATGAGAGAAGAATGGCGGCTTCCAGGGGTTCCAGAGTAGGGGGTAAGGAAACAGAGAAATCAATCAATTGGTACTAAGGTACAGATAGTACTTATCGGAACAGTAAATTCTAGAATATAATGGCTTTAGGGAAACTATAATAAAGCAGTAACATATTCTTCACTTAAGAAAATAGAATGAAGATTTTGAAAGTATTTATAGTAAAGAAATGTTAAGTGTTTGAGGATATGTTTAACCTGTTTTAAACATTATACACTGGGTACATGTATCAAAATATCACCTTTTACTACATTTGTTTAGAAAATTTTTTTGATTTAATTTTTTGTGGTGCTGTAGATGAAAATCTAAGACCATATAGGCAAGCACTCTACAAACAAGTAACAACACCAGCTCCACATAATTTTTGTTCCTAAGTGTCAATTACAAATGAATTTAGTTTAAAAAGTATGTCACATTTATTCTTGAAAAAAACACGTGTAAGTCCTAATGAAGGGAATCCAAAGTAAAATTGTATTTAAACAAAGCAAGATATAGAATGTTCAAACACAATTTATTCAGGCCAATTAAGAGTGTTTGTCTAACATGCATGAGACCCAGCTTGTATTCACAGTACTACAAATAAAAACAATAATTAAAAAAACACAAACAAACCCACCAAATGGACCAAGTTACCAAAGAGATACCACAGCAGGATATGGTGCAGCATTCCTTCAATCCCAGTACTCAGGAAGCAGAGGCAGGCAGATCTCTGTAAATCTGAGGCCAGTCTGGGGCTACATAGTGACACTCTGTCTCAGAAAAACCAAGAAGAAATCACATAAATAGATGTGATATAATGACAGTGATGAGAAGAGAATTTTTAACAACTTTGTTAGGATCACAGATTTTCTAACAAAATTTTTCTAGGTCAGTGAAAAGTGTACAAATAAAGCAAGAAAATCATCAGTCAATTTTAAACTTTAAAAAGTGATATAACAAAAAACAATTACCTGACTTGTTTCAGGTCTATGTTAGCAAAAAAGGTTTATGCGCAAAACCTTTCCATTTAGAAGCCTTGAGTTTTCATTTTAAATATTAAGTAATATTTCATTCACTTCATAGATATTTCTCTAGACTACAAAAAGTAGGGTTTATATGGAGAAAACAGACAACAGACAAAACAAAAAGTAACTCCTATTTATAGTCCCAGGACTCGGGAAGCTAGGTGCAGAAGAACTGCTTGAATTTTGATACCAGTCTGTTCTAAATAGTGAGTTCCAAGTCAGCCTGAACTACAATGTGAAACCCTATTTCAAAACAACCATTACAACAACAAAACCCAAAGACCAAAAACCACACTATTATAAACAAAATAAAATGTAAAAGTGGAACTTTCATATACAGTGAATATTAATGTACTAATTCTGAAAAAACACTGAATATTAAAAGCTCAAAATACTAACAGATTCCATACTTACTGAAGTATCAGAGTAACCAGTCGGATAGCTTCCACAGCAACATCATATTCCTTATCAAGAGTCATTGATACAATGCGATCCTGAAAAAAGTTATAAACAAACCAACCTTTAATATAAGTTACCAAAAAAACCCTACCACGTCTAAGGTATTCTAAGTCAGGTATGCAACACTGAGAACAGGTTAAAGGGGAAATTTTTTTATACACGTGTTATAAGTGTTATAATACAAGTGTTATACAAGTGATGTGCTAATATGCTTGAACCTGAAAATGTTTCTCATTAATTGGCATTTCCTAAACACTGTGACAAATTTTCAACTGCAAAACTGACATATCTATATAAACAAATTCTATTTTTAAGCAAGAGAGTTACTTCAAGAAATAAGACATATACTCATGTTGGGTATATATGTTGTGAAGCAGAATAATTCATCTACTTCATGAGTTGACTTAAAAAGTGGAATCCAGGCCAGTTGTGGTGGCGTATGTCTTTAGTCCCAGTACTTGGGAGGTAGAGGCAGGGGACTAAGGCCAGTCTGGTCTACATAGTGAATGCCACAGCTGGGGTTACAGGGAGACCCTGTCTCAAAAATACCAAAACAGGAAAAAAATTCAAGTAAATGGTGACAAGATAGTAGATTAGAAACTGTGTTCTGTGAGACTGTATGGAAGAAAGTCAAGATAAAAAGCTGCCCATATAGAAATATAAGAAGAGATATCAAAAATGGAAATCATACACATCTGAGTGAGCAATGGGCAACTGGAAGAAAATCAGAGGAAATTTAAAAATTGCTAGAGTCAAGTAACAATGATAGCACAACCGACTAGAACCTCTGGGCTATAACCAAGGTAATCATAAAAACACAGTTTATAAATGGGATCTGCAAAATGAGAGAGATCCCAAACAATCTAACAATATACGTAAAGGCTCTAGAAAAACAAGACTAACAAAATTAATAAAACTCTAGCCAAGTAACCAAAAGTAAGACAAAATTAATAAAATTAGAGATGAATAGAGTCATAACACCAATAAAATGCATATTTTCTGTATTTAGTGATAACTTTGAAAAATTTACAATCAAAGAATAGCATTTCAAATTTACATGACTAACCCAAGTTAGAGATACACACACAATTTAAAAAGATCCATAATAAACAATGAGATTGAAGTAGTAATTGAAAATTTCTTGCTAAACAAATACCAGGATGGCAGATTCAGTGTTAAATTCTATGAAACTTTTAAAGCCTATAAAATTCTAACACTTCTCAAATATTCTATGAAACGAAAAGCAAAGGAGTACTATGAAACTCATTCTATGAAGTATTATCTTGAATAGATACACACTACCACCACTACCACCACCCAAACCCCTAAATATACAGACCAATTTCCTGATGAATGAGAAGCAATATTCTCAACCAAATATTTGCAAATCAAATTTAAGAACATATTAAAAAGATCCAACTAAGATGATTTTATCCTAGGGAAGCCAAGCTATTTAATCAAAAGCAAGTTAATGATTGCAATATACCACAGAATAGACTTAAGGACAGACATCGCATGATCACATCCATAAATGCTGAAAAATGATCCTGAAAAGTTCAACAGGCCTTTAGGAATGAAAGGGACAGATCTCAAAATAAGAAAGGCTATATAGGACAAATCTACAGTTAACAGTACAACAAGTGAGGAAATACTAAGAGCCTTTCCTCTAAAATCGGGGAAGAAAAATGGTCAAATACTTTATCTGCATCTATGGACATGATCATGTGATTATTCTACAATCTTCTTTAGTATTATACTAGAAATCGAAGCTAAAACATTACCACAAGAGAAACAAGGAAAATAAACAGTGAGGGAAGGCATCAAATATACCATCTGCAGATGATTTTAGACTTAAAAGACCCTATATACTCCACAAAAAACCAGATTGAATAAATTTTCAGGATACAAAAATTAACAACAACAAAAAACTCAGTAGCTCTTACCAATAAGGAACTTGATAAAAAAGAATTCAGGAAAGAAAAAAATTTACAGTAGTCCTAGCACTAGGGAGGCAGAGGCAGGCGGATCTCCGTGAGTTCCAGGCCAGGTGGGGCTACCCTGTCCCAAAAAGACCAAAAAAAAAAGTGTGTGTGTATGAGTGGGTGAGTGAGTGTGTAAAGGATGAACAGATAAAGGCATTTGCTTCAAAAGTTTGGTGACCAGAATTTAATTCTTGGAACACAAGTGACGGCTGAAGGAGAGAATAAAGTTCACAAAGAGTCCTCTGACCTACACGTCTTGTGGGATGTGCATCATCCACCCCAAAATAAAACAAAACTAAATTCAAAATATCTAGGAATCAACTAACAGAAGAAGTGAAAGAACTTGACAATGAAAACTAAATAGAACCTGAAGAAGATGCAGATGATGGAAAGACCTTGTATGCTCTTGATTGGTAGAATTAATGTTATGAGAATATCTACATTACCAAAAATAATCTACAAATTCAATTCAATCCCCACCAAAATTCCAGTGACATTTTTCAGAGAAGCAGAAAAAAAAATCCTAAATTCAAATGGATATGCAAAAAAACACAAATATGAAAAGTAGAAAGAACAGGAATGGAGAGATTATAACACCTAACTTCAAGTTATACAACAGAGCTATAGGGACTGACAGCCTGGTATTAGTACAAAAGCAGACATGTTGACCAAAAGAACATAACAGAAGGAATCAGAAAAAACCCCCACACATATGTGCACATGGCCATATAACTTTTGACAAAGGTATCAAGAATATACGCTGGGGGGCTAGAGAGATGTCTCAGAAGGTAAGAGCACTGGCTGCTCTTGCAGAAGACTGGGTTTGATTGCCAGCACCCAAAAAACTCCCCAGCATTTCAATAAACAATGCTGGTAAAACTTGATATCCACTTGTATAAGAGTGAAATTAGATCCTTATCACCAAGAACAAAAGTCCTAATGAAATTAGATCTTTACCTCTTATTCAGCACAAAAGTTAACTGAAAACGGATCAGAGACCTTAAAACTTCCTTGTTTGATTTATTTATTGTGTATCTATGAATGTTTTCCCTGTATGTATTCACGTAAGCACACCCATGTCACCCAATGACTGCAGAGGCCTGAAGAGGTTGTTGGATTCCCAGATGTGAAGTTATGGATGGTTGTTAGCTGCCATGTAAGTGCTGGAAACCAAACCCCTGTCCTCTGCAAGAACACAAGAGGGGAAACCGATGTTCTGAAGGAGGACGGTACAGAACACAAGTACATGAAATCTGATAGGAGTTCACTGAAGGTGCAAGGGTAGGGAGAGAACAGTCATGGATAAGGATCAACAAGAAATTTTGTGTGAAAAGGCCATAATGAAAACAAATACTTTACATATTAATGGAAAAAAATAATAAAAAAGAAACTAAGTACCTGTCATGGTAATGCCATTCATTAAAGTAAGTATAACTAGCTTGTTTCAGCAGCACATATACTAAAATTTGAACCATACAGAGAAGATTAGCATGGCCACTGCGCAAGGATGACACAGAAATATGTTTCCGAATTTTGCACAAGTTTACTACTACAAAGATTGTCTGACAAAAAACAACCCACAGACTCAGTGATGGTCTGTGCTGTTCCTCATGGTGTCCTGGCATTACCACAGAACCAGTCACATCACGGAGTAATTTGTGTATTTGGACCTGACTGCTTGTTTTCAATTTATTAAAAAAAAAAGTAAGTGTGACCAGTATTTGCAAAGTGATCATTCTTGACACTTACCTTGAATCGATTAGTAAATAGCTCCAATTTGGGAAATAATTCTCTATTTGTGTACAGGCTTTGTAGAGCTTTCAAACACTTCAGCCTGACTTCCCCTTGCTTCAGAAATAAAAGAACACAGAAACAGCAGTCATTTCTATGCTAAAAACATTAAAATATACTAAGTACCTATGAAGAATAAAATAAATTGCAGCTTAACCAATCAACTTACTTCATATAAATAAATAAAGGGTGAGACTGAGCAACTCCATAGCCTGGGTTGAATTTAGATTTATTTTAAAAAATGCACTAAAAGTCTCTTAGTTACTTGAAAATGAGCTGTACCTTTTCAAATTTTTATAAACTGATCACAAAATATTGCCCATATTCCTTTGTGGCAAATTGAATTTCTTAACCCTATGATTATATTTAGAGAATGGTATGCTAATTTCTTCTGCTACAATTCTATAGAATTATTCTGTGGAAAATAAAATTTCTATTAGAGAATCATTTACTCATATAACAAATATTTACTAGATGCTTTTTTTTACAACACAGGGAAAGCAATTTGGAAAAAACGAAAGTAGCTGACTATTAAAACATTTTATTAATTATATTTTATGTGTATGAGCGCATTGCTTGTATGTATGTAAATATACCTATGTTGTGAAGTCAGAAGAGGGCCTTGGATTCCCCTAGAACTGGAGTTATGGAGTTGTTAGTCGACATGTGAGTGCTGGGAATTGAACCTGGGTCCTCTGTGACAGCAGACAGTACTCTTAATGACTGAGCCATCTCTCCAGCCCCCAGTAATTTACTATTTAAAACAGAGACAACATTATAGAGTGAAGAGTACTGGAAATGATATTAAGTAGCAGAATACTGCACTCTACTGCTGAGCTATATCCCCTGAAGAATACTTTTAATAGAGTCATTAAATCTGACTAGGGGATGTTGTTGATCAAAGTGAATTCAACATCATTTAGAAATCTATATAATGCTCTCAAAGAATTCAAGGCAGACTAAAGTTTCTATGCTCCAGAAGGAATAATGTACTGAAAAAGTATTAATCCAAGGTCTAGAATCAAACAAAATTAGATTTTATTTCTAATTCTACAGTTTATTAGTTGCATATAGGATGTAAAATATATGTATTACTATGATACTCAGTATTCATCTTTACGAAATTGTACTTAAGGATTAAATGCAAGAATATAATAAAATGTTTTAGCACAATGTTCTGGGGAATGGGGTGTGATTTATAACAGATTTGTAGAATGTCTCTATCTTCCATGGTCTTTACTCAACTACCAATGAAATGTTACTGAATTAATTTGTGAAGAGGTATGTATAATCAATCACTTTTATTGCAAGCTCTCTTTCAAGTAATTTCTAGGTATTACTGAACAAAATGTTTCCTCTACAACTATGAGAAATGTCAATTATCTGTGGCAGACATTATTAATATCCCAAGTAAATCTTTTTTACTTGGCTAATTCTTTAGTCTCTGTCTATGTTCTTAACCCCTTTCTGGGGAAGTGACAATGGCTGACAAGCAGTCAGCAGTAACATGTTAACGGTTAAAACAGTCTAATCTCATTATCTCTGAGCAGCACAACCTCTAAGGTACAATTTATTCTCTAAAGTTCCTTGTGTACTTGCAAACTTGGTGTTTCTTATATTTATCATACATTACTCAGTTTCTTACTGGCTACTTCTAAGTACAAATCTCAATACAATCATAAGCTGCAAAACTTTTCTGGTCAAAGAGACTACATGTACAACATGCATAAAATATAATGGAGGAAAAAAAAGCCTCTTGAATAGAGGAACACTGTTAACAACATAGTGTCTCTTAATGGTAGACGGTAATATGTAAGCCTAAACCCTTTTGTCCCAAAGTTGATTTTGTTTGTAAAAGTGTTTTATCACATCAACAAAAAAGCAAGTCAATAAGCAGCATTCCCATATGGTCTCTGCTTCAATTCCTGCCTCTAGGTTCCTGCCTTGACTTTCCTACATGATTATGATCTAGGAGTTCAAGAAAAAAATAATACTTTTCCTCCCAACATGCTTTTGGTCATGGCATGTATCAAAGGAACAGAAACAAAATTAGGACACATGTGTTGGATTATTATGAAGTCAAAAAATTCTTATTGACTAGGGGGACATTTTAGCCTTTCTAACATCAAAGTGCAATTTTAAAAAATGTATTGCTGGGGATAAGGGTGTAAACGAAAGTGCTATGCACACACAACTACATATAATATATAATATTCAGCAATGATTATACGGCTATAGCATTGGTTTCTGTACCTACTGTAATGTATTTACTATTATTTTAGAATGCACACCTATTTAAAATAAATGTTTCTGGTAAAACAGTATGCTGTGTAGGGCTACAAACAGCTTCATACATTTTCATTTCATTCTTATTAAGTTTCTAGTTTTACTCATGAAGCCTCATCAAATGACTGTTCTGTATTATCTAGGATTATGTGCTACTACACTATTCATATTCATACTCTGATGAAAAATACCACATGACAAATTTCTCAGCATAACCTCATTTTAAAAAGTGACACATGACTATATCAAAAATGTTTTGGATTCAGGTTTGGCTTGTAGGAAGTGTGACCTAAGTGAGGTATTGCAAATAATATTTTAAGATCAGACTCTGGACTGGATTACTTGAAAATAGTGACAGTGACAGTTAATGACTAAGGATAGCGTATCTTTGCTGATATTTTCACCTGTGGGTAAAAGGCAATGTGCATTAGCTACATAACATTCCACCATTTGAGAGAAAAGGGTGAAGAATAAATAAAGGACTGTAGGGTTGAGTGGAAGGTGCTAAGTGTCACTGAGATGCTAAAAAGAGAAACTGAAAGGCCCAGGCAACTTACTTGCCAGTTGAAGACAATGTTTCTTTAGTAACATCTAAAGAGATATCTATTTCCTGTAGATACAGAGCTAATTATAACAAAGACCAAAACACAGCAATTAACTCTACAATAAAATTCAAAACATTGCATTCAAAGCAAATCTCTTATCCCCAAAATGAGTTATAATACAAAGAACTGAGATATAAAGGACAACTGGATAGAGTCAAATGAACTACTAGTTGCATCCGAATTTATGGGCCTGAAAATGTGACTAAACCCCTTTGGTAAAGGATGCATGACTCCTCTCATCTTGCTTGTTGTAAAGACTATGTGTAATTCTGAACTGAGGGACGTTATCTCAGAGGCAATGCTAGGAGACCTTTTCATGATCTACAAAAACATTTCCTTGTTTTCATGGAGTGAAGGTGAAATATCAGCATGGACAAAATGGGGAATGTTGCTCATAGAGGCAGAGATAAGATACTAGAATAGTATAGATAAAGTGGTCTCATTTAACCATTAGATGCAAGCTGAAAATACAATTGTGTAAAACAGTTTAATTCCAAAGGTTCATGTGCTGGAAACCTGTTCCCCAGTGTAATGGCACTGATGGGAGTAGTAATCCAGGCCACCCATACCCAGTCTGATGTTAGCCTTGCAGAAGTGAATTAGTTCTTAAGAAAATAGGTGATTACAGAACAGAATGTAGACTCCCCTGAGACTCTTCAACATTTAAGTTCTCTAACACCCATTTCCACTATGTGCTGTCATTTTCCATGTTGGAGTAGTCGGTATATTCTCACTGGGAACTGACCATAGTGGGGCAGCCTGACTTCTAGCTTGAGGTATTTTTTTCACAGTAATACAAATGAATTGAGAACAGTATACAATAATTCTGAAGGTTAGCAAGTGGGGGGGATCCATGGAACTTTAGTACTCTAAGAAGTAGGACAGGTGGAAAGCCAATGAAAGTATTATATGACATACAAACTGAAAAGAGATCAACAATGCATGAGCAAAAGGCAGAAGGCAGCTGCCCCAATGTAAAGTCAAAACTTCAGATTTAAGATGACTGCATTCTCTCCAAAGAGAATTTAAACTATGGTCCCAAAAGATGAAATTCCTTTATCTAAGCACATATAGTAGGAATTTTAAGTATAGCAAGCATATGAATAGAGTTGTTTTCATATTGTGTTGCAGGATAGTATATATCTGCTATAGATTCTTTATTAATGTTTGCGGAAAAAATCAGTTTAGAAAACAATGCTATTTTCAGGAGGCAGAGAGATAGCTTAGTGGGTAAAGCATTTGGGCATAAGACTGTCAACCTGAGTTCTATTCCTGGATCCCACAGTAGAAGGACAGAATCTACTCCTGAAAGTTGTCCTCTGACTTTCATATGTGTACTGTGTAATAATACTCACATACATACAAAACTAACAATAAATAAAAATTTTCAACGGAAAAAAATTTAATATATCTCATGCAACATAAAGAGAAAGAGGATTTTGTAATGAACTGTTTCTTTCTTTTTAGGTAGTTTGGAAGATATTTCAGACAAGGTCTAACAATACAGCTCCAGGTTGGGTTTGAATTTGTGATTTTGCTTCAGCTTCCAGAGTAGTGAGGTATTATGGGCAAGTATTACCATGCTTAGCTCTGTGAATTACATCTTCAAGGCACAATAATTATGCCTAAAGAACAATACTAAAATGGAAATACACACTAAAGATTTAAAATGAACCAGATTCAGATGGGCTAACAGATATAGCAGGTCGGTCCTAAGTCTTAATTCAAGAGAGTACTTGCATCCAAATGAGATGCATAAGTCAATATATCAAGTTTCATAATGGTGATCAAGTAAAAATGTATTTGTATCATCTTAACAGCACTGCACCTTTTCAAAAAACAAAAGCAACTACTGCATTTTTGATTGCTGGCATGCCAATAAGGAAACAAACACATCTTCCATCATATCTTAGAAGATACTAACTTACCCTGTCATGAAGAGTCCAGCCAACATATTTCAGATAACTGTCATTTAAGAAGGCATCACTATACATTTTCATCCATACTCCAATTTCTTCAATACAGATGGCTCTAATCTCAGCAATAGCATCACTATATGAGAGGAAAAGCAGAGGACAATAAACTTGCTTTACACCAAGATATGGAATATAGTCATACTAATATTCAACAAACAAATAGTAAACTTTCTCTTGTTACTCTTCCTCCCCACTCAACCACTTTCTTTGAGGCAGGGCACATGTTAGCTAGAGTGGCTTCAAACTCACTATGCAGCTGAAGATGGCCTTGAACTTCTGATCCTCCTATTTCCAGATCCCAAATGCTGGAATTACAAGAATGTGTGACTATATCTGGTATTATGTGGTGCCAGAGACTGAACCCAGGATGTTGTATATGCTAGGCAATCACTCTCTATCAACTGAGCTACATTCCAAGTACAATATAAATATCTCTTAAGAATATTTTTTTAAATTTATTTTTCATTGTATGTGTGCCGGTGAATGTGTGCCAAAGGACATGAGTGGGGATGAGAGGAAAACTTGAGAGACTTGGTTCTCTCCTATTCTGTAGTTTCCAAAGACTGAACATAGGTTGTCAGGCATGGTACATGTCTCTGCTGAGATATCTCAATATAAATATTTATTTTAAAATTTTATTTGTTATTTTTTTGGGGGGGTTACACGTGTGATATAACCCTCCCCCATGTGTGTGTAGGTCAGAGGATAATTTGCAGGAATGAGTTCTTTCCCTCCAAGCCTCACTCACCAGGCTTGTCCTAAAGCACTTTCATCTTAAACACTGATTCATCTCACCAGCCAATTTTAAATATTTCTCATACTGTACTTATATATTATGCATTTTCAAAGGCCTCAAAATTAAATATCTTCTGTTTAATCTGGTTTCTATAGAATAGAAACTATTAAATATCAATATAATATAAAAACCACTCATTTTAGCTCAAATAATCTAATTTTTATTGGTCAGACACTGACAGAGCTTTCTGACAAGCTCACAGCTACTATTGAGTCAGTAAATATGTTAACACTTCTCAGAAGATGAATGTACCAACATCCAAACACAGAATTTTGTACAGTTCAAAATTCATTAAAAAAAAACTGTTAACCATTAAAACCTTGACCAGTCTTTAATGATTATAAGAAAAAATATTTTATGACCACCACATATTAGTTATCAGACAAAAGCATGTAGAATTCAATTATTTAAAAATATATAATAATTTTCAAACCCCCAAATCTTAACATTATTTATTGAGAACTAAAGGGAACATATAGTTTAACTTATACATCTATAGGATAAACTTTACCACTTCATTCAAGTCATAAATCTTTCATCATTAATTAATTTACAATTTAGGCTTAACAGTGGGGAACAATAATCAACTTCAGTTTTAAAGGAAAACAGAGGCAGAAAACTACAAATATCAAGATTCTATCCCCACCCTCATAATATGCAATATTAATGTATTTGTCCAGGGCTGGTTTTTCTACTTTCATTTCACAATCAAGAACAAAGGTAACACTGACATGTTTACCATATCTCTTACCGGCTTCAAAAAACCTTAACTTCAAAAAAACATATCTAAGAAAATAATATGGCTACTATTTTTGGAACTCAAAATTTAAAGTTTCTCATTTATTATATTTAAGTTAATTGTTAAGTGTTTTAATTCTCTATACAAGGTAAACTTGTCATTAAAATTAAAGTCAGAATTAAAACTCAAGTAAAAATTTAGTATTAAGGCCCTTTCCTTCATTTATTATTGACTTTATTTAATTACTTATCCTGATTCTCTTCTGTATCTTCTCAGGCAAGACCTCACTCTGAATCTTGTTGGCCTCAAACTCAGAGCAATCTTTCTGTCTCAGTCTCTCAAGTGCAGGGATCCAAACTGAGGTCCCTAGGCTTCTGCAACAAACCCTCTTATCTGCTGAACCTACTCAGACCCTTTTGTGGTGTTTTCAAAGTATATCTACAAATTCTTTGTGAATATTTTCTCTAGTGGATATAAATTTACTTTTGGTTTTAAATAACTTGTCTCTGATGAATATAAAATTGTCAAAATGAAAAGTTTTGACTTCTGAAACTAGGTGAAAAAAAGAAAATGTGATTAAAAATATAGTGTACAAGTGCTTTGCCTGTTGTACATAAGTGCAACTGTGTCATGCAATATCCACAGAGGGCAGAAGTGGGTGTTAGATCAACTCGAGTTACAGACACTTGTTAAGTGCCATGTCAGTACAGTACTGGGACTCAAACCTGGGTTCTCTGCAAGAACAACCAGTGATCTTAACTCTCCTGAGCCCCAACAATGCGACTTCTGTTATTTCTTGGATAAGTCTCTCTGGGGAAACCACTCGCTACACTGATGGCATGCAGGAATCACTTCCCCAAGGAAAGATCCATGGGATGAATAATTGGGGCCTTTTGCCAGTTATGTAAGCTTTCTTGAAAAGAAAGGACTGAATTTTCAGTTAAAGGACTGAAAATTCAAGTGTCTTAAATGAAATTTTATTTTTTAAAAGACATGGTCCCTCTGTAGCCCCTGCTGGCCTTGATCTCACAGAGATCTGCCTGCCTCTGTCTCCTGAGAACTGGGATGCAAGTTGTATGCCATTATGCTTGGGCACAATTTTTTTTTTAATTGTTTGATTACTACTTTATGTGTCTGAGTGTCTTGTCTGCATATATGCAGGTATATACATGTTGTGCAATGCCTGAGAGACCTAGAAGAGGCCATCTGGTCCCCTGGAAGTGGAATTAAGGACTGTTATCAGTCACTATATTGGTACAGGGGACTGAAACTGGGTACTCTTCAAGAGCAGACAGGCCTCTTAACCACTGAGTCATCTTTCCAGTCCTCTGAATGTAATTTTTAAATCTAATTCATTTTTTATAGAACAATGGAATTAAATTGTTAATATTAATGAGGTAACCTGTGGTATTCCAATACATATATGCATTGTATAATATTAAATCAGACCAAACACACAGATCTCAAGTATTTACTGTGTCTTTATGGGAAAAAGTTTCAAAATCCACTATTTTCCTTCCTCTTCTGCCTCCCTCATTCACCACCTCAACTCTATTTTGAGGGGCTACTTCCAGTTATTCCAGAAAGCTTCTCACTATGCAGCCCAAGATGAGTTGAACCCACAATCCTGTTCCTTCGCCTGAAGGAGTGTTGGGATTGGAGGTACACACCATTATGACAGGCTCAAAATAATGTTTCTAAGTCTTGGAGTGTACAGTACAATATTGCTACTTATAGTCATACTACTGTACACTATAGAGTGTAATCCTACAGGACATTTAAATCAGAATCGTCTAGCTGGGTCATACCCTAATTCCTAATCAATAAAGTCTATGACATAGGAGCTGCTTTACAATGTGAAAGTTATTGGCCATCTGTTATAAAGGAAAAAGGTAACTACTATTACATTATTATGGACTCTTATCCAGTCTAATAATAATCAACTGCCTTGGTATATAAAACAGTTCTTGATCTATAAATTACTCTATTAACTAGTTCTCCTTTAGTCCAAGAAGCTCAAGTGTGCTGACCCCTATGCCCTAATGACATCACTGCCACTCTGATTAAATTTTGATCATTCTTTCATACTCAAGGAAGCATCATTTCTTCTAAGATTACTGTGATGTCATTTTACTACAGGCCATCACTTCCTTGTCTACTGAAGAATCTAATACTATATTTAAGTAAGAAAAGTAGAAAGATACAATTTCCAAATATTCTGAGCTGATTACAACATATCTTTTGAAATAAAATTATTTTTCTGAGTTCATTCAATTCCTGTTTTTCATATTTAAATTATTTTGTAAAACTTTATTTCTAAAAGCTTAATTTCATTCAAACAGGTAAAGTCTACCTGAGGCACCTGACAATGTACAAAGCAAATATTAAAAGAGGAAAAAAAATTAAGACAAGAATAAAGAATAAAAGCCTTAAGGAAAATTGTAAAACAGACTGATTTTCACAGCACTTTGGCACTGGGGCCTTGAAATGACAGGTAGAAAGATGAATGCAGGATAACATCTACTTGAAAATTTAAGGAAAAACATCTAGGAAAGGATAATTCTGGTGAAATTATATGAATTATTTTTTGTAACTCCTATTTTATAATGTAAAAATGATCATGTTGGCATCTATGAAAAATTAGTCAAATGTATCAATTCTATCAATATATTTTTGAGGGAAGATGGTTTAATATCTGTATTTTGGACTGCTTTCATGACAAATGAAAATTTAATTATTTTCTGCTATAACAAAATGAAAATGAACTCTAGTGGAATTTAATTAAATGTTTCTTGCACTACTCTGGTAGTTTTTCCAGTACCAAAATAAACTAAATTCACCTGACAGTAACACAAAATTTGGGGGAAACTGTAATATGAAGGAACTGACACATCTATAATGCAACTTCTACACCTAAGGATCAGGGAACATCACGAAAGAGGGGATGGAAAGAATATCAGAACTAGAAGGACAAGATCCCTGGTGCTAGAACATGTTCTAGACATGATAGGGAAGCTATATCCACGGAATTTCTACAGTATGGCAGTCTAACAAGATATGTATAATGACAAAACAGTTGACATGCCATGGTGCATGGGTGGAATGTCACAGGGTTCCTGTTCAAAATGAAGAGCTACAAGCAATCAATGAATGCTGAGGGAGAGAGAATCAGTTTTTTCCAAAGATTAGCTCCTTGAGAAGTATGTAAGTATATGTAATTATATGTAACAATAATAAGAGCGAGTCAGAGGACATGAGAGGAGTTGGCGGGGGGCTGGAAAGGATAAATATAATGCAAAGACAATATTCATATATAAAATTCTGAAAAATAAAAATAAAAACTAAAAACTTATTTGGGATGGATAGTTAAGAGGTTCAGCAGGTATAGGTACTTCCATGAAGCCTGATTACATGAATTCAATTTCCAGAACTAACACTGTAAAAGAAAGGAACTGACTCCAGCAAGCTGTCCTCTGAACTTTACATGTTCATTGTGGAAGATGTGCATCTCCATCACTCCCTACCTACCCAATAAATAAAATAAAATTTAAAAAATCTGAAAAGAGCAAGGGACTGGAGAGATGGCTCAGTGGCTAAGAGCAGTAGCTGCTCTTGAAGAAGACCTGGGTTTCCCAGCACCCATATGATGACTAACAATTGTCTACAACTCACATTCCAGGGGATCAGTTATTTCTTCTAGCTTCCTAGAAGAAAAGGGTATACTTACATACATGCAGACAAAATGCTCATACACATAAAATACAAATAAATTAAAAAACTTTCAAAAGATCTCTAAAACTAGAAATAATTCTGAATGCCAATAAGTCCATTACATGAAATGCAGTAAAAAAACAAATTCACATATCAATGAATTATGTGATTTTGCTTCTAACAGACTAAAAAAATTTTTTTGAAGGAAATGAAATAATAGTAGATGAATGAACACCTAAAGAAGCTGCTGTAACAACATACTTTAGCTCTTACTAGATTGTAAAGAGGAATTTGAGACTAGAGAAGGTAACATAAGATCAGGAAGATCATTTCTGTATTGGGCAACAGTGAGTTCCAGGGCACACTAACTTTGTCTCAAAAGAACAAACAGAAACAAAATGACTGCAGGGCCAAGTTCTATTCTTTCAATTAAAAAAAAAATCCTAAGAAATGATAAAAAGAATAATCCCAAACAATATGTAAAAAATGGTTAGATGCTGAATTTCTGTCAGAACAAGAGAACAATTACTTGGAATTGGCCTAAACTTGATCTAGATTTGAGTAGGGAACTTAGAGCCAGGACATGTGCAGAGCAGAGAAGAAAAGATTAAAAATTAACCAGGTAATAGGGATTAGGATTTTAGCAATATAGTATCAAAATGGAGACTTGCACAGAGAGCATTTGCAGACCTGCAACAGATCTCTGTCAACTCTTTAGCTAAATAACTGAAAGTATGTTTACATGAAAAACCACTCAGGAGTAGAGAACCGATGAGTGAATCAGAGAGAACAATTTTTGAAATAAATATAGGGTTGAGAATACTTTGAGTTTTAATGAGCCCAAGGGGGAAAGTTTTATAATCTGAACTGGAAAAGTACAAACTACATTTATCTGAGCACTGGGTTAGAAAACAAGCATTCAACTAAATGATGATATTAACAAACCTCAAAACAATTGTTGAAAAGAATTAAGCATAGCTGATGCCTTTAAAGAGAAAAACATATTTAAGAATACAAAATTATCCAGCACACAAGGCAAAATCCACAATGACTGGCATACAATAAAACTATCAGGCATGAAAAGAAGAAAATGACTCATTATGAAAAAAATAAACCAATCCACACCAACGGAAAAAATGATACAGATTACAGGACAAACTACAACATCAAAATCATTATTATGACAAAGTTCAAATGTTCAAGAGGCTGTAGGAGAATATAATATACTACAGAGAGAAATGAGAGAGGAAAAAGATGAAGAAAATGAAACCAAGGACTGTCTTAACAGAACAAAACAAAATCACTGGTAAAAAAAACACAAACCAAACACTCTAAGAAGCAGCCCACGTAAAAAGATTTAATAAAACTACAAAGGATACAAGAAAATACTGATATAAGTGACTTCTTAGGTGGTAATAAAAGAAACAAAGCGTTGATTCTTTTAAAGGAACACCCCCAAAACGTTAACCTAGATTTCCATACAAAAGACAAAATTGGAAATGACAGAACTAGGTGAAAATTCTTCATCCCATCCTAGCCATGAAAAACATTTAAAAAACCCCCACAATCTTTCAGACTTCTGAGAACCAAAAATATGAATTTCCAATAAAAAAATTAAGATCTATGGTATTCTCATTTGATATAATTTCCTAAAACTCAGGAAAGTTTGAATCACTTCCCATCATATTACTTCTAATATGGAAGATATTCATGAACACCACCAGCTTTGATGTACAGATTGTAGGTATGATGGGAAAAAATGTCCACATGGACAGAAGATGCCTGTTAAAAGAAAAGAAAACATGAAACAGAAAAGACTTAGGTCTGCAATGCAGGCAAACAGAAAGGAAAAAACAAAACCAAAACCAAAACCAAAACCCTCAACTGAAACATCAGAACATGGAACCAAATACTAAATTTAAATATGAAGTTTTCTCCTTGAAGTGCTGTGGACTGAAGCCAAGGACTCATATAAGCAAGACAAACATTTTACTGCTTCAAAGAACTAAATAAAAGCATTACATGAGAACACAATGACAATATTTAACTAATAGTGAATCAAGGCAAAGAGAGTGAAAAAGAATTAGGAGAAAACAAGAAAGTGATGCCTTGTTTTGCCCCTTTTATTCAATATGGACTAAAGTTCCAGTCAAAGAAAATCTGAAAAAACAACAACAACAACAACAAAAAATACCAAAGAACATCCAAACTGGAAAATAAGTAAATTTTCATTGTTTACAAATGACACAATATGGCTTATAGAAAACCACTAAGACTTTATGAAAAAAATATGATGGTACATCAACTTTAAAAAGTTGCAGGATATACAGGAAACACATGAAAATCAGTGGCATTGTAACACATTAACAACAAATAGTCTGAAATGCAGATCTGGGAGAAACCTGATATAAAATTTTTTTTATTTACTTTTATTTTATGTGTATGAGTGGCTTGCCTACGTGTAAGTTCACCCATGTGTGCAAAGCCTGTGGAGGTCCGGGAGGGCATTGAATCCCCTGGAGATGGAGTCACATATGACTGTTAGTCAACATGTAGATAGGAGCTGTGAACTGAACCTGGGTCCCCTGCAGCAGCAGTCATTGCTCTGAATCACTGAGCTATCTCTCCAGCCACAGAAACCTCATTTTTAATAATATACAAACCAATAATATATTTAGGAATAAACCTAACAAAAAAGTAAAGGAATTCTATAATAAAGTCTACAAAAATACTGATGAAATCAGTTCAAAAGAAAAATGATTAGAAGGGATTTAATATGTTTCCTATCAAAAAAATCAATGATAGTCTTCATGGAACTAAAATAAAGAATTCTCAAATTTGTAGAAATGACAAGAATTTTGTGGACAAGATTCTAAAAGCATAAATAACAAACAAAAAGAAAAAAAGGCAGACAAATGGGATTCCATCCAAGTTAAATGTTTTTGCACAGCCAAGGAAATAATGGTGTGATTTTACCCAGTCTACAAAATGGGTAAAAATAACATAACTGAAAAGTACGTATTTGACAAGGGGTTAATATGCAGAATATATGAGGAACCTAAAGACTCAACACCAAAATGGATAAACACAAATAAGATGACTGAAAATGGGAAATATATCTAAAATGACTTCCTCAAGAAAAGACACTCATACAGCTAACAGTATAAAGCACAACATCACTAAGCATTGGGTAACTGAAATCCAAATCTCACTAAGAAATTTACTCACTTAAGTAAAAATGGCTATTAAAATACTGAAGATAAGCTCATAAGATTGTGCAGAGAAGGAGTTATTTCAAAAAGTATAATGGAAGAACAAAAACTGTTGTACTATGTACAAAAAGGTCGTTCAAATAAATAAGACAGAAATAGGTAAAAAGTTATTTTTAATGGCTGGCAATTTAACTCCATGGTAGAGTGCTTGTAGAGTACATGTGAAGCCACAGGATCAATTTTTAGACAGAAAAAAAATCAGTTATAGCGAGGCATGATGGTGTAGGCCAATAGGCTCAGGTACTTTGGAGGTGGAAGCAGGAGTCAAGGCTAGCCTCAACTATATATTGGCTAGTTTGAGGTCACACTGGGCTACATAAGACCCCGTCTTATAATTATTTAGAAAAGAAAAAAGAAAAAAAAGTGGACTGGAATGATGACTGTGTGTAAGAACACTAGTTACTCTTACAAAAAAAATCCTCATCTGTCCTCTGTGGGCACTGCACAATACCTGTGTACTTGTGTACATGAGCGCATAAGACTCATATAGATAAAACAAACCAATAAAAAAAGACTAAAGTCTTATCACATCTAAAATTTGAAACAGAATATTCCAAAATAAATTTAATAAAATGTTAGTTGGATAAGTCCACAATGATAATTAGAAAACTGGTAAAAGCCACAATGAAAACTGAAAGCTCTAAAGTAAAACTGACTCATAATATACAATGTAAGATTAAAATGCACCACTTAACTCTCACCAGAGAAGTTTCCTTATGAAGCAAATGATTAACACAGAGACCCACAATTAGCCAATGTGCAGAACAACAAAAGCCAGAAGACGAATGGATATACGACTTTTAACCAAAAACAAGGTAATCTAGTAGGTAAAATGATGCTTAAAGTGTTGTAGCAAAAAAAAAAGGTACCAGGAATTCAGAAATTGTGTTTGCACTAAGACTATCATTCAAAGATGAGGCTGGAATACTGACTACTGACTTCCTAGAACAATAAAAATCTGCTAGTAGGCAACTTGCATTATAAGGAAGACAAGAGTGCATCCTTCAAATGGAAAGGAAACATTGTAATGAAATGACTATACTCAAAAAATGAAGAGGACTAGAAATCTTACAAAAACATTAAATATGAACGATGATATAGTTTTTGCTTCCTTATCCTTGATAAGAGAGGTATGACTGCACATATAAATCATATAAATATTACAATATAAGTAAACAATATAGATAAAATACACTTGGGAACAGAAGGACAAAAAAGGCAGATAGGCTTAAAAATATTTTATAAACTTAAGGCAGGCTAATGGAATGTAGTTTCTAATAACTTATAATGTACATTGAAATGCAAAGCACAATCAAAAGAAAATAATAAATTTTAGGAGTGCATAAACAGAAAACCCAAATATAGGATGCTTATGAGAGACATGCTTCATATGGAAACATGTAAAAAATGTTGAAAGGATAAAAATAAACCAAACAGAAAAATGTAAAGCATATTATTGTTAAACAAAAGAATCTTAAATACTAGAAAAGGATATTTCATGACAAAGAAATTAATTTATTAGGAAGACAACAGTAGAACATACTTCTTATATGTGCGTGGACTATTTTCAAAATATTTTCAGTTTACTTTTAATTTATGGGTATGAGTAATTTTGCCTGTATGTATGTATGTATGTGCACCACCTGTGTGTACTGCCAAGAGGTCAGAAGAACCCTAAGAACTGGACTTATAAACAGTTGTTAGTCACCATGTGGGTGCTGGTAACTTGACCAAGTTCCTTTGGAAGAGTAGTAAATGCTCTTAGTCACTGAGTCAATTCCTACAAATCTAGCACATGGAATGAACTAGAAATTAATGGCAGAAATTTAGGAAAACTGCGAAATGTTCAAAAATTATACTGGTTTAACACATTTCAAGACAAAGAAGAAATCACAAGTAAATTAGAAAATATTGGGTGCTGAGGAAGTAGCTCAGTGGTTAAGAACTTTTGCTGCTCTTCCAGAGGACCTAAGTTCAGTTCTCAGCACTGATGTGGCAGCTAACAACCAATTCTAACTCCAGGTCCAGGACACCCTCTTTTGGCCTCTGCAGGCGCTGCACGCATGTGGTGCATTTACACATACATGTAAAATAAAAAGAAAAATACTAAAGCATTTTAATAAGGAAGATATTTTATACTGATTAAAAAAGAAAAACTCTTGCCAAAAGTCATGGTACATTTGGGGAAAAATCTGTAAGTTAAAATAGGAGGTAGGAAAGATAACAAAAATATCAGTAATCTGTAAATTTCTACAGTAAAAAATTACTGAAATGATCAAATAGAACCAAAGACATAAGAAAACAGAAAAAGATGTAGGTAGAATCAATGAAATAAAAAATAGTTAATGAAACTGAAAGTCTGTTCTTCAAAAACATCAGCAAATTAAGAGACTATTAGTTGTAGTGACCAAAACAAAAGAAGAGAGGGCACATATTACAAAGCTAAGACTGAATAAAGGGGGGGATGTCACTGACAATCTTGCAGAAACTGAAATAAAAAGATATTATAAATAAAATTATGGTTACAAGCTTAAAATTCACAAGGTAGAAAACTTGCTTAAAAACACAAGCTATTCCTACTACATTTGTATGGAACCTATATTTGGCACCACTAGTAAGGCCAAGACTTCGTGGTTAGATAAGATTACTTATTATCTACTATTATTCTGCTAAATGGACATAGCATTAAATTGATTCCTAATGACTTATCATTATACCCAGAGATTAGTGCATCTCTCAAATTTTATCTAAGAAGTTTCTTTTTTTGCAGTATAGTGATTAACATGGAGATTCACATGTGTGGTCACTGTGCAGAGAACAAGAGAATACAGAGTTCTCATCCTTAAAGGGGGACTCTACATCACACTTTTCCACCCAAGATTGGAAATCATTGTGGAAGAGGGAATGGAAAGATTTTAAGAATCAGAGGTAGTAGATGACAACAACAATAAAGTATTTTCTAGATATAGCAGGGAAATCGGACATATGAACTCACAGTGGTTCTGACAGCATACACAAGACCTACTGAAGTTCACATCAGACAAATACCTCATACCTGACCAGTGGATAATGAAAATGTGGTACATTTGACAAAGGAGGTCTACTCAGTAATAAAGATGAAATTTGCAGGTAAATGGAAGGAACCAGAAACTGTTATGCTAACTGAAGTAAGAGAGACTCAGAAAAATAAACGACGTTCTCCCCCATTTGTGGATCCAAGCAAAAAATTCTTGCATGTGAGTACATATCCTGTTGTACCCGAAGGAACCAGGAAAATGGAAAGTAAACAGGAAGGTTCCAGACTGGAAGAATTAATACTATCCAAATGATTTTTGGATTCTAATAGCCATCAGAATACCAACAGAATTTATGAAAAGGGGAAAAAAAAACCCTACCTGATTTAAAGAGGAACTACAATCATTGCCAAACAAACAAAACAACCCAAACCCCAGGATCCTATGGTCATAAAAATGGGCATACATATCAAAGTAACAAAATGAACATCACAGAAATAAATCCAAGGACTTAGAGCTAATCTATTCTTAACATACAATGAAAATAGGACAGGTTCTGGGCTGAAGAGATGGTTCAGTGGTTGAAAGCACTGGCTATTCTTGCAGAGTACCAGGGTTTGATTCCCAGTACCCATATGGCAGCTTAGAACTGTCCATAACTCTGGTCCCAGGGGATCTGATGTCCTCTTTTGATCTCTTTGGGCGCTGCATTACACAGGTGCGCTTACATACCAGGCAATACATAAAAATACACATAAAAAATTAAAAATAAGTATTTTAAAAAGGACAGGTTCTTCAGTAAATGGTGCTGAAAAAAGAGCACACCTACATGTAAAAAACTTAGTATTTATCCCAATCACTCACAATGCATGAAAATCCAGAAAAAGATCCCAAAAGACCTAAGCGTTAACATAGGTAAGAACAAGATTGGAAGCAACAAAACTACTAGAAGAAAGAGAGCAAACACCTCAAGACATTAGGATAATGATTTTCTGGGTAAGACCAACCAAATCTTAAGAAAATAATAGCAATTCAGGAGGCCAATTAAAAATTTCAAATCAAGAAAACACAAATCTACTATTACACACAATCTTATTCCAGTAAATACAGCTATTGAATTTTTATATTCATAGAAAAATAAGAATATGTAATTGGTGGGAATGTAAATTATCTTGTCTGAGACATAAACTATAAAAAAGAACTACAAAAAAAAAAAAAGGAGAAAGAAACAATTTTAAGAGCACCAAGAGAAAATCACTAGGTGCTATGTGAAAGAATCCCTAGTAAATGAATAGATTTTTCAAGGAAAGCTTACAGGCAATGAAAGAATGAAATGACAAAAATTTGAAGTTCTTCCCAAAGAAAACTAAACACTAAAAAAGTCAAAACCTTGTGAATCAATAACATATATCAAGTAAAGCTATCATTTAGATATGGAGAGATAAAACCTTTCTAAAACAAGCAAAATTGAAGAAATTAATCTCAAATAAAAAAGACTCAAGGATGTCTTTAGTACACACACATATGAGCCCTTGAAATCAAGAGAAGCAAAACAATATACCATGCTAATGAAAGAAAAATAAAAATACACACAAATGGCTATACTTACATCAGGTGAACTATGTTGAAGTAAAAATTGTAAAAAAAGGAAAAAGATGTTCATGTTATAATAATAAAGGGATCAATAAGTAATTGTTATAAACATTGGTGTAACTGGCAGTATAGCATGCAATTATGGGGGCTGGAGACATGGCTCAGTGGTTAAGAGCACTATCTGATCTTGCAGAAGACCCAAGTTCAATTCCCAGTGGAATTTGTTGCCCTCTTTATGACTTCCATGGGCACTGCATGACAAGGAAATACACTCATACACATAAAATAAAAATAATAAATATTTTTAAAATACAATTATATAAAGCAAGTATTATTTAAAATGACAAGTGAAATAGACACTATACCAGTGGCAGATCTTAGCACACCAAGTTCTTCATCTATCCACAAATCAAAGAAGAAACACTGTAAACTACACTGCAAACTAGATAAACCCAACAAATACTTGCAGAACATTTCACTAATTTTTCCAATAATATAATCTTTACCCTTCAAAACACAGAACAGACCAAACAGTTAGAAAACAAGTGAGACAAAATTGAAAAATAAGCACCCAATGAAATCATGCCATGTATCACAACTAACAAGGTAAACCTGATAAATAATAAGACATTTTTAGAAAGTATGGAATATATAATATCACCTTGTACAATCAACAGGCGAATGAGAAAGTTAAAAAAACAAAACTACTATGCTAGGCATGGTGGTGTACAACTTTAGCACGAGCACTCAGGAGGTACATGCAGAAGTATCTCTGTGAGTTCCAGGTCGGTTGGGGTTACAGGGAGATCCTGTTTCAAAAAGCTCAAAAATACCAAAAGAAAAATGTACATACAAAAACCAATTGAATACAGTAAAAGAGCAGTAAGAGGAAGACTTGCATCAATAAACACAGAAGCACAAAAATTTCAAAAAAAAAAAAAGAATCAACTGAAGTGAATAAAAATTCAAAGATGAAGTTAGGTATGGTGGATCATGTCTATAACCTTTTCATTCAGGTAGCTGAGGCAGAATTGCCATGATCTAGGGCTTGGAGCGAAACCATGTTTCAAACAAAACAGAAGAGAACAGAAAGAACAAAAGAGCACAATAAAAGCAAAGATAAACCAAATTTAATGTTTCAAATAGAAAGAAATAATGTATATCTGAGAAGAAAATATTAAGACTAAAAAAAAAATTACAAAAGGTAGATAAAATGAAAAGTTGCATTCCTTAGCTTTTCTGAGTATTTCAGTAATGAACATGGACGTGCAAATATCTTTGTAGATCCAAGACTGATTTTTTGCTGGGTAAAACATATGTATCTAATTTTATTCTTCTGTTGAATCTATTCAGGTGGAAATCAAGTTTTCATAGCACCATTTAAAAAAACTTACACACTTCTTTTTTTTCCAGTATATGCTTTTCATACCTTTGTTTAAAAAAAAAAAAAAAGAGGTGGCCATAAGTGTGTAGGTTTACCTCTGGTTCTCAATTCTGCTCCACCGCTCTACATTTCTGCTTTTGTACCAGCATCATGCTATCATATTCACTAAAGCTTTATACTATAATTTGAGGTCAGGTGTTGGGATACTGCCAGATGTGTTCTTTCTGCTTAGGTCTGCTTTCAATATTCATTTTCTTTCATGTTTCAATATGAAATGATTATTCTTACTATTTCTGTAAAGAATACCATTGGAATTTAGATGGGGTCTACAATGAATGTGCAAATTACTTTTGGAAGTAGTCATTTCTAAGTGTTAACTCTAACAACTGAGGGCCACAGAAGGGCTTTCCATCATTTACTATCTTCTTCATTTTCTTTTCCAGTGTCATAAACTATGATATCTACATCTGAGTGGCAACTTCATTGGATATGGGATTAACTGAAATAGGAAAGACCATCCTGACTTTTGAAGTTGGAAGGCCCACCCTAAATGTGGCCATGGCACGGATTAGAACTCAAGTCTTCTGTAAAAATAGTGTTCTTTACTGCTGAGTCATCTCTCATGCCCCACGACAAGAAATTTTTAAGAGATCCTCACAGTAAATGTAACATATTTCACCAGTTTTTAATGTGATTCCAAATGAAAGTTTGCTGGAAAAGTAGGGATGGAGCTGGAGATGACTCAGTGTGGTAAAGGCGCTTGCAAAACTGATGACTGAAGTTTGAATAAAATAGTGGAAACAGAATAGAATGCCATAAGTTGTCCTCTGACCTCCAATAGTATATTCTCTATATCCCTCTCCCTCTCTCAACCATCTCAACAAACAAATGAAACCTAAAACAATTTTTGTTTTTGAAATTCAAACTGCTGGTTAGTTTTTATCAACTTGACAAAAACTAGAAATACCAAGGAAGAGGGAACCTCAATTGGTGAATTTTGTATATTGGTCTGTGAAGCATTTTCTTACTTGCTAATTGACGTAGCAGGGCCCAGGCCACTGAGGGCAATGCCATTCCTAGGCAGGTGTGTCCTGGCCTTTATAATAAACATAGCTGACCAAGTAAGGAAGAGGAAGCAGATGAACATCGTTCTAATGATTTCTATTTCAGTTTCTGCCTGTAGGTTCCTGTTTCAAATTCCTATCTTGGCTTCCCTCAATAGTGGATTGTGACCTGAGAGTTTTAAGATGAAATAAACTCTTTTGTTCCCAAGTTGGTTTTGGTCAATGTTTTGTCAAAGCAACAGAAAGTAAATAGAAAAAGAATTGACAATCAAAATATGAAACAAAGGCACATCAAAGTGAAAAGATTCTGTATTGTCAAAAATAACAAAATGAGTCAGGTTTGGTTGCACAAGCCTTGAATCTCAGCAAATCAGAGATAGGCAGTAGGTCCGGGACTTCATAGACAGTGTAGCTTGGTATACAAAGAAAATTCCAGCCCACACAGGGCTAAATAGAAAAGTCCTATTTTAAAAAACAAAGGAACAAACAAACCATCCAAACCAAAAAAGGGAAAAAGATGGCTGGTAGAATGAGATGGACCCAGGGCCTCTAGAACTGGCAAGAGACTGAAAGTGTAAACACCTGACCATAAATGTTTCTCTATTGATCACAAACTTCTGAACGCAGTAACTGGCAAGTAAAAAGAAAACAATGGGAGAGTGAAAGGGGTGGTGCATCAGTGACTCTCCACACAAGGACTTAAAACCATGACTCCAGGCCTCCTCATTTTATTAAGAATCTTGATGCTTCTATATAGATCTCAAAATTCTGAACTCAGGGACTTGGCAAGTGAGATGGAAAATACCTGGGGAGCCAAGATGATGGGAGTGTCTCTAGCCTGGTTGCCCATGTGTACCACAGGGGGGAAACTGTGCCAGCCCGGACACACAAGCACACTGGCAGGGTGGAGCAGAGACAGCCTGCTCACCTAAGTGCATTGGTGGCACCCATGGTTGGCTGACCATCAGCATCACTCAATGAGACTTCAGAAAATAAACTAGAGGATAGCGGTATAAAGTTGTCATGTGGAGCTATAAAATTTCCAAATTGCCATTCAGAGAATCTTGGACTAGAAACCTATGACTTAACTGCTGTCTGCTGTGAGGACCTACCTTATTTTTTTACCCACAGTAAAATCCTGTGGGGAATCAGACTGAGGGAAACACCTTGGTCCACAGAGGGGTCACTGTGATGAGGGAGGCCTGAAAACTGTCAGAGTGTAACCTACATAAAAAGGATGTGAACAACTAATTTTGATGAAGAAAACCAAGCACTCCCAACCGCTAAGAAAGAGAAATTCATACTTGATATACCTAAGCAGTGTGTAATAGAAACAAAAATTAAAATGAAAATTCCATTTCAAGAAACCCGGGCAAATTCTGATCTGAAATCACATACAAAGGAAAGAAGGTCACGATTACTTTGGCACACCCAAGTATAATTTTATATGAAAAGATACTCTAATGAGATATGATTTCTCTGACACACAGCTCAGATGGGTTATGAGATATGATTTCTCTGACACACAGCTCAGATGGGTTATATAAGATGGATGGGGTTTTTCATTTGCTAATAAAAGGCATGAAGTCAGGAGGGAGAATAAGAGTGATAGGATACAGTGGAGCTGGAGGAGGAGGTCTGTATATAATAAAAATATAATTTATGAAATTCTTAAAATACAATTTCCATTAAACTTGAAACCAAAAACAAAACACATAACAAAAATACCTCAAAGCCAAATCAAATAAACCAAAACCAAACAAACACCCCCAAGCCAAACAAAAGCAGGATGAAGATAAACCTAGACAATAGGACATATATGCAAATTATTCACACAAGAGATTAACATCAGGAACATAAAAGGAAGCTATCAAAAAGTAAATCCAATTTAAAAATGTGCAAAAGACAGGAATGGATACTTATTAAAGCATAATGTACAAATGGTCAACAAATGCGTGAAATAAACACTATCATGCATCATAAGGGAAATACAAATCAAAGCTACAATGTGGTAGATCACCACTGTGGTTTCACATGAATTGCAATCTACAGGTAGAGATAGGCAACTCCAGAGCACCTCCCTAAGCCCAGACAGGGACCCTTCTCTCTATAAAGTGGCAAGGACCGTATTCATGGCCCACTGTAAACCATGAACCCTGACATATAGGCTTAAAAAGGTAGTCCTAAAACACCACATGAGACAGTGATGTATCACTTCTTGAAGCCCCCTTGCATGTGTGACTTCCACATATCCAATCATAAGTAGGCATACCCAGACACTCCCAGAACCTATCTCCTCCTGTACCCCTCAAAGAGCAACCACACTGCCAGGGACCTAGAGGTGTTGTACAGAAATGACTCTAGATACAGAACTCCAACCTGGCCTCCACTCCACCCACCTCTGCTTGAGGTCAGTGCGATATATTTTCCCTGACACTCAGGCAACACTTAGTCCTACTGTAACCACAGTCCCTGCCATGCAAGAACCATCTACAGAATCCTGTGAGCCTTCCACAGAATTTTGAAGATCAGCAATGATAATCTTCTAAGTCTTGGAGGTTTGCTCTTGGGCTCAGAAGTGCCTAGATTCCCAGTTATGCTACAAAGGTATCTGATAATCCATTTGCACATCAACAAAGAATCACCCCAAGATTCAGTGCCAAAGTTAATGTACAAGGATGGTGAAAACACAAATACTTTGCTGAAAGAAAGAAAACAATCTGGAATATGAGAATAGAATTTAATAAATAGAATTTCTGAAGAAAGGCTGAACTGAAATAAAAGATACAATGAGAAGCTCAGTGGTGAAAAAAAAATCAGGGAAAGCCATACCTCTGAAATGGATCAAGTGGAAGGAAGAGTATCAACCACTGAAGAAAAAGTAGAGTTAATTGGACCATTTAAAGAAAATGTTAACTTTTAAGAAAATGCAGGAACAGAAAAAGAAGAAACTCTGAGACACCATCAGAAGACCAAACCTACCAATCACAAGTAAAGAAGAAGAGGACACCCAGGTTAAAAGGTACAGAACATATTTTCAAAGAAAACCTTCCAAATCTAAGTAAGGAAAGAGATGCCTTTAAAGACAGAAAAGGCATACAGAACACTAAATACACATGACTAGAAAAGAAACTCCCTCTGTCATATAATAATCAAAACACTAAATGTACAGAACAAAAAAAGCATACTGAAAACTTCAAGAGAGAAAGCCCAAATCAATATAAAGGCAAGTCTATCAGAATAACACTCTATTTTTCAGTGGAGACTATGAAATAATGCTTTACAAATTTTTAAAGACCACAAATACCAGTCCAGTATTTGTCCACAATTATACCCAGAAAAAATATCAATCATAATTAAAGGAGAAAAAATTCCATCATAAAAAGATTTAAGGTGATGGAATTTATGAACATAAAACCAGCTCTAAAGAATATCCTGGAAGGTGTACTTCAGTTGGAAGAAGGCTAAAAACACCCTAAAGGGCCCAGGGAATAAAACAATTACAGAAAGTTACTCAAAAGAAAAAAAAAACACCATCGGAACAAAATAACAGGAATTAATCTGCATTGTACAGTAATAACTTACAATACTACTGGTCTCATTTCTCAATAAAAAGATACAGACTAATGGACTGGATTATAAAACAGTAATCATCTTTTTTGTTGCCTCAGAAAAACAAACTTCACAATTAAAGATTTACACCAACTTAGGAAAAAAGTATTTCAAATAAATGGAATCATTTAAAAGCAGGGATAGCTATTCCAGTATCTGACAAAGCAGACTTCACACAAGTTAGTATCAGGAGAGATAAGAAGGTATTTTGTAATAATTAAAGGGAAAATCTACGGAGGATAAAACAATTCTAAACATTTAAGTACCAAATGTAGGTGTACCTAAGTTCATAAATGAAACACTATTAGACCTAAAACCAAACACTGATCCCAACACAGTGATAGTGGGAGACCTCAATATCCCACTCTCAACAACAAACAGATCATCCAGACAAAAAATTAAATATAAAACCTCTGGAATTAAAAGTCACCATAAATCAAATGGTTCTAACACAACTACAGAACACTCTACCCAAACACCACAGAATACCACCTTCTTGTCAGTCATGGAACTTTCTCCAAAACTGACCTCTTGGTAGGACACAAAGCAAGGCTCAATAAATACAGGAAAACTGAAATAGCATCATGCATTCTATCTTACCACAGAGAAATAAAGTTGTATATCACAAGTAACAGAAACTACAGATAGTACACCAACTCATGGAAACTAAAGAAAACTACTAAATGAAAATTGGATCAAGAGACAAAGAAAAAAAATCCTAGAATTGAATGAAAATGTAAACAATACATAAAAATCTATGGCTCATGATTAAGGTAGTCTTAAGAAGAAAGTTTAGAGTGGTAAGTGCTTACATCAGAAAATCACAGATAGTTCATATTAATCTTAATGATACTCACAAAGACCTTGGAAAACCAGGAACAAAATCAAAGCTCAAATTAATAAAATAGAAATGAAAAAAAATAACTCTTCTTGAATAAACAAAACAAAGAGATAGTTCTTTGAAAAATTAACAAGCTGGAAAAACCTTTATCAAGTTTAACAAAAGAGAGAAAGAACCCAAATAAAAAAAAAGAGAGATGAAAAGGAAACATTAAAAAAAGACATTGAAAATTCAGAGAATTATAAAGATATACTTTAAAAATCTGTATCCCATAAATGGGGAAATCTCCAAGAAATGAATAAATTTCTAGATATCTAAAGTCTACCAAAGTTAAATCAAGATAACATAAATAACGTAAACCAACAAAACAGAAAGAGTAATTAAAAAATCACCAAGTACGCTGGGTCAAGTGGCATACACTTTGATCACCACATTGAGAAAGCAGAGACAGGAGGATCTGAGAGTTCAAGGACAGCTTGGTCTACATAGCAAATTCCAGGCCAGCTAGGCTACAGGGAGACCCTGTTTCAAAAAGACCAAAAAGGGGCTAGAGAGATGGCTCAATAATTAAGTGTACTAACTTCTCTTTCAGAGGACCCAACACCCAAATGGTGGTTAAAAACCACCACTAACTCCAGTTCCAGGGGATATGATGCCTTCTGACCTCTGAGGGTATTTCACGACATGGGTACACTTACATACATGGAGGCAATGCATGCATACAGATAAAATAAATAAATAAATAAAATATTCTTTAAAATCCCCAACTAAAAAAAACCTAGGACCAGATTGATGCCACACTGAATTCTACCAAACTTTCAATGAAGAAGAAACACCAACATTCCTCAAATTATTCTGCAAAATAGAAAAAGGAATACTTCCAAATTCTTTTTATGAAGGCAGTATAACCTGATACCAAAACCAGACAAAACCCAACAGCAAAAGATAATTACCGTCAAATTTCACTTAATACCATAGATGTGAAAATTCTCAATAAAATACTTGCAAATTGAATTAAAGGCCACATCAAAAAGATCATCCAACATGATCAAATTGGCTTCATCCCAAAAATGCAGAGATGGTTCAACATTCATAAATCTATAAAGGAAAGCCATCACACAAATAGGCTCAGTACAGAGACCACATGATGATTAGATGCAGAAAAGGCCTTTTGCAAAATCCAATATCCCTTCATGATAAATGTCATAGAGAATCTAGGGATACAATAAGCTATTTCAACAGAATAAAGGCAAGGAATGAGCCCCACAGTAAATAATATATTAAATGTAGAAAAACTCAGAGCATTTCCACTAAAATCAGGAAAAAGACAAGGCTGTCTTCTCTCACCATTCCTGTTCAATACAGAAG
Source organism: Eospalax fontanierii (assembly GCA_035773235.1). Classification (NCBI taxonomy): domain Eukaryota; kingdom Metazoa; phylum Chordata; class Mammalia; order Rodentia; family Spalacidae; genus Eospalax; species Eospalax fontanierii. The sequence continues at coordinate 117,119,743 of CM069526.1, forward strand.
TTGAAGTTTTAGCTACAGGAATGTGGTAAGTGAAGGATAAAACATAGGCTACAAAATGGAAAGAATCGTTATAGATGATGATGATTTTGTATTATAAAAGACCCTAAAGAATTTATCAGAAAACTCCTAGAGTTGATAAACACATCCACCAAAGAAATACGATAAAAACTAACACACCAAAATCAGTAGTCCTCCTGTTTACCAACAAGAACAATACTGAGAAGGAAACTAGGCAGCCAATCCCATTCATAACAGACTCAATATTGTTGGGCCTCTCGCCAGCGCCACTGTGGCTCTTGCCTGCCCTTTTAGTGCGGGGTTTCAGTTCCCCATGGGGCCGACTGCACCGGCTGCAGCCAACAGGGGATGGCGGTGCTGTAGGCGCTGCCGACGATCACCTCCTCCTGGGCGCTGCCCTGGCCAACGCCCCCTCCCTGGCCGCTGCCCCCGATGATCGCCCTCTCCCGGGCTGCCCCGAGCTCCACGCTCCAGCTACAGGTGGCGCAGGCGACAGTGCCTTGTGTCTGTGGTGCGCTGCTGCCCCCAAGCAAGAATGGCGGCTGCTGTTCAGCACGCAGGCCGCTGCGTGGCTTGGCAGCTCCAGTCAGGTCAGGATGCCGGCCGGTCCCGCCCCTACCCTATATAAGTCATTTTGTAACCTTCAATAAACCAGATCCTGCTTGGACAGACTCCCGACTAGGTGTGGTTTTTTTCTCTGGAGTGGAGGGGGTCCAGGTCGTGACACTCACCATCCTGCTCAGCCCCCGGAGGAGGCCGGCTGGACCAGCTTTGCCACCACCCTACCTGCCACAATATAAAACAAAACTGGGAATAAACCTAACTAAAGAAATGAGAGATTTGTATAATCAAAATATTAAGACATTCAAAGAAAGAAACCGAAGAGGATAACAGAAGAAGGAAAGATCTCATGTAGATCCACTTATCTCTGCTTCCCACGGAGTAGGATGCATTATGCCTGGCTCTATTGGCTACCTTTCATACAGTGGAAGAGCTTATTCAAGTTACTAGAATAGGAATCATCCATCTAATCCAGATGTGAATCCTAAGACCTATAATGACCATTGTCCTGGCAAGATATATATGCACTGCTGCAATAGTGGCACTAATGTCAGAAATAATCATCCACTTTCTAACTGGATTAAAGGCCCACTTTACCTGCTACTGTTATGGGGGGGCCAAAAACCTGTTGCTAGGCAGGTCATAGGCTGTAGTAGAAAAACCTATTATCATCCTGCATTAAGCTGATTTCTAATGACTTATCATTAAACACACAGATTAATGTATCTCTTGACATTCCAAGAAGCTTCTCTTTGCAGTAGATGGCAATTAACACAGAGATCCACAGATGATCAATGTGCCAAGAGCAAGAGACTGCAGAGTGCTCAGCCCTATATGAGACATCCATATCACATCCCAACCCCCAAGGCTCAGGAAGCATCTCAGAAGAGGAGGTATAAAAACTGTAATAGCCAGAAGTGGTCCATTAATACAAAAAAAAAAAACAAAACAAAGCAAAAAACGGGGTTTGCCAGATTTAACAGGGCAGCTGCACATATGAATCTATGGTGGCTGTGATACCATGTACAAGATCTGTGCACCCAAAGCATGGAGGAGGGTGGGTGGGCAAGAATGTTCCAAAACTAGCTGAGGAAATTTTAGCAATTAATAATTGCTGTGCGAGGGAGTCAGTTTTAAGGGTGTGATGCTGGTAGGTTAACCACACCAGAGAATAGACTTATAAGAGTATTGTGGGAAACCCAAATTAGACTCAATAAAGACTTAAGAAACAGAGAGGATAAGAAGGGGGTAGGGGAAATGGAGAGGAATGGGAAAGTAGGGGTGGATATGAGAGGAAATGGGAGAGTCTAACTATAATCAAAATAATTTCATGAAATTCTCAAAAAAGCAATAAAAGATTATTTTGAAAAAGCTACAATGTGATAACATCTCACACCAAAGAATGAACAAGTACTCTCAAAGTGGCAAAACATAACAACCCTGGCAAAGATATAGAGAAAGAATTCATACACTATTTGTGAGAACGCAAACAGGTAAAGAGGTGAAGCTGTTGTAGAATACAATACAGAGGTTAACTGAAGAAAAAAAAATTGACAAAACTAATACATGATCTAGGTTAAACAACAGCAATAACAACAACAACAAAAATCATAGCAGTTTTATATTAAGTTATCTAATTTGAAGTTAGGATGAGTGTCAATTTCATTGGGTTGAGAAACATCCAGGTAATTAGTAAAGCACACTTTATTGAATGTCTTTGAGAATATCACCAAAGAAAATTGACCAAATTGGGAAACTACCCTCCCCATGGGTTGTGGCATCCAAAATGACAGGGGCTTTGAAAATAGATGTCTACAGGCACAAACATTCTTTCTCTCTACTGCCTGGTTAACATATCATTTGTTGATGAGGCTTAAACTTCTGAAACTTAGTCTAAATAAATCTTTATTCCTCTTCCACAAGCTACAGGCTTAAGAAGTAAAGTTATTTAACACAATAATTAAAAACATTTCTTTAAAAAAAAACAAAACCCAGTGACAGACTTCAAAACCAAGGAAATGACACTACTTAAACACTTTATAAAAATTTAAAAACGAATAGTGATACCTGTAAACCCACCATTACTGAAATAGCTAAAACAGTTAGACACATTCATCAAAATATAATCTGTGGATGTTTATGTGTCTTATGTGCACATGGAAAAATTCTCATGCAAATTTTAGTAAATCATATCCAATAGTGTATATTCTAAGGTATATCATGACTTGGGGGATTTTAGTCTATAAATTTATACTAACATTTGAAAACTAAACAAATTAATTATGGAATTTGTTCTGAGGAACTACTGGCAACTGATGGGTGCTGGAAGAGGAGAGTCTGTATTGTTTAAGTGTGAGACTGTTAGGTTAACCAGGATCCAGCATATGAACCCACATAGAAGGGCATTTGGGGACACAAACCTGACTCTATAGGCATTACTATAAAGAGTATATTAATTTAGTAAGGGGTTACTGGTGGGAGTGTACAGATAAGGGACGGGATAAAAATACGACCAACATAGACGAAATTTGCAGAAATCTAATAAAAATTAATTAAAAAAGAATGATGACTATAATATACTAGGTATCCTGTACAAAACACTTTTAAAGATGCATGAATGTCAAAATTATCAAAATATGGACTTAACTGTGCAATTTCTTTTATCTCAATTTTATGTTTCCTAAGGGTATACTTTAAAAGAACAAAAAGATGGGCATGGAAGACAAACCCAAGTTCTTACTTAAAAAAAAAAATTTGAGAGTGACGGATTATAGTATTGTTGCTCATGTAAGAAAGGGGAGGTCAAAGTTTAAGTAAGAATCCATAGTCCAAGGGGTATTCAGCTCTATTTCAAAACATTTTAAAATTTGTGTTCAAATGTTTGTTTTGTTAAAGTAAAATATAAAAACTATACACTTTCACAACTTTAATAATCTGTGTATTAACCAACCAAATATAGTCCCAAAAAGTCTGTAATATTGCTTCTATCTTCTGACTATATTTATATACAAGCCACATTTAATTGATAAAACTACATGTATATAATTCATTTATCCTTTGTGACGTATGTCCTTTAACATTCTTGTATTTTTAAAATTATCAGACTTCTTAGAAAAACAAAATCATTTCCAATAATGCATAATAAAAAACTCCTTGATAACAATCTCTCATTTTTGCATAGTCAAAGGTTAACAAGAGTGGTGATATACCCTAATCTCTCCATACCAGATCCTGGGTTTGGTTTTGTCTTTTCTTCTGCTTAAGAGATCATCCTGATTAACATATTTTTCATTGTGAGTATATCTTTTGTACTCTTTTCTCTCATCTTTCCTATGGTATTTATTTATTTAGTCTTTTTGAGACAGAGTCCGTATAGTCCCAACTGGCCTAGACTCCTTATATAGACCAAATTGGCTGGCATCTCACAGAGATCAACTTGCCTCTGCTTCCTGAATGCTGAGATTAAAGGTGTGCAACATTATGCCCAGCTACTATAGTATTTAAAAGAAGACTAGTAGATAATCTGACATGCAGCAAGATAGTACCATAGAGTAACAGGGAGTCTGCTTCTGTTTTATATTGATTTCATAGTGACATGAATTAATATTATATCAGTAAGAATGTAAGTACACAGGGTACTTCAAGTAAATGATCGGAGACTGGAAGAGTTTCAGCAATAGTGATGATAAGATTTCCACCAAACATTTAGCATTTATAGAGAAGTTATTTTCCAGAAAAGAAAACAAAACACAGAGTTTTATAGTTATATAATTAGACTATGCTATAAACAAGCATCACGTAGGATAAAAAAATTCAAAGGGATCAAAATACCTACCGGTATCTATGAACAAATATACCCTTAAAAATAGAGTTCATCATATTTTCAATTTCATCTTGATTTTCTTGTAGCTGAAATATAGAAAAATAAATAAAAATACTGTTCATTTTATTTGTAATAAATAGTTCCAATTGCTTTAAATAGTTGATTATTCTTATGCAGCATTGTAGTCAATCCTTTTGCCAAATTAATAACTAATACAAAAATTAGCAGTATACCTGAAATATTTCTCTAGCTTTACCACACTGATTTTGGAGCCTCTTATTCTGTCTCTCACTAGGCACATCCTATATAATAACAAAGAATACAGCTGCCTTTAATCAGATTTCTATTTCCATGGTATAATCTATTTAGGGACAGATCGAAATTTAAACACATCTCTACAACAACGTCCTTGGCTTAGTTTTGCCTTCCTTGCTGATGTACCATCCTGATTTACATATTTTTCATTATATAAGAAGCTTCTTCTGCTTTTAAAGTATCAAATTATTACACTGCATCTGAGTATCCAGTAACTAAAACTAGGCCAAGTTCCAAAAACAGGAAGCATAAGAGAAAATAGACAGGATCCTAAGCTACTACTGCAAGAATCCACCAATAATACAAAAAGGGCATACATTTATGCATCATTACTGATAAGAATTAAAATCTGATTTTTATTTACTACTCCAAAGCAACAAAATTGTTTAAAATGACATTTAAAGTGGTTATTTATTATTCTAATTTGTCCTGTAATTTCATGTGTAATAGTTTTCAGTGACATAACTGGTTTCACTATATATTATATATAATAGATATGTTTTACTTAGACAAAGCAATAAATTTTCAGATTTAGTCTTTTCCTGCATTTTGTTAGAGGATTTACATTAAAAAGTTGAGGACTACAAATATCAATCAAACTATAAGGTGTATATGGCCTCATAAACAAATTATAAGCTGAAAATAGTTTAAGTCAGTACTCTGAATTTAATATATGAAACACGCCAACATGACAGATCAATTTAGCCTACTTTAAAAGTATATGATACATTTTAGCCTTCAGTTGAAATAAATAAAATAAATGCCTATTTTATAACACAATGTTAAACATTTTACGTAAACACAAAGACAGGTATTTTGTAGATCTGATTGGAGGTAAAAATAGAAAAACACAAGACCCCCCAAATATTGAGAATACAGTATATTCTAGATGTTATCAAGGATTTTATGACTGATTAAACAGTCACTGCCCAGCATCAAGATAGGATACAAGGGCTGGAGAGATGGCTCAGCTCTTAGGAACACTGGCTGCTCTTGCAAAGGATCTGGGTTTGGTTCTTAGCATCCATGTGGCAGCTAATAATTGTCCTTAATTCCAGTTCCAGGGGAACTAACTCCTTCTGGCTTCCACAGCACTGTATTCATGTGGTACACTTACATACATGGAGGTAAATCACTCATACACATAAAATGCTCAGTTTCCATATTATTGTAAAGTCAAAAAACTTCCAGATCATCATGCAAGAGACGTTCTGTACATTATCAAGTATTCAAACCATTATATTTATAAATTTTAAAATATACTTAAGATGCGTTTGTAATATAAAAACAAATTCCAAAGAGTAATACATTATAGGCAACACTACTTAATTAAGTTCAGTTTAACTTTACTTCTTTAATATTTCAAATATGGTTTGTGTTAAGGGTTAAATGTATTGTTAAATTTGTATGATTGGGGCTGGAGGGACAGCTCAGCAGTGAAGAACACTGCCTATTCTTGTAGAGGACCTGGGCTAAATTCCCAGCATCCACATGGCAGTTAACAACTGTCTGTAAATCCAGTTTCAGAGGATCCAACGCTTCTTCTGGCCTCTTCAGGCACCAGGCAACATATATACAAGGGAAAAAAAAAAAACACTCATACACATAAAAAATATTTTAATAATTTATGTTTAAGTTTAAAAAGTACTTCAGAATCTGACACACAGAAATGAGGTCACAATACATGCTATTCTTAACAATGGGGACAAGCTACAGTAGAGTAGTCCCTGAATTCCATATAACTCATCTCATTATGAAAAGAACAAATGTGGAGACAGACACATACATGGAAAGAATGTAGTGTATAAGACTGGAGTTATACTGTTATAGATCAAAAACTCAGAAGCTCAGGGAGGCCTAGGCCAATCCTACTCCCAACATCTTCAGAGAGAGAGCCTAACTTTGTCAACATTTAAATACTGGATTCTAAATTTCCTATAATTTTTAACCTAGGTTATCAACTTAACCTGATTGAGAGATACCTTAGATATTAATAAAGCATTCATTTGGATATGACAATAAGGGCACTTCCAGAAGGTTCTGACCTAATTGATGGTTTAACCTACTGACAGATACAAAATCTGAATAGACTGTTGGAAGGTGGTATAATTGTAGATGGAGTCTATTGGAAAAAGTGGGTCACTGGGGTGAAAGCATCTCAAAGCCTGTATCATTAGTCTTGTTCCTTTCCTACTATTTTCTGTTTCCTTACCACGGGTGAGAAGCCTCTATCCTATGCTCTTGCAGCATATTGTTCTACCTCATAACTGGTGCAAAGCAATGCATTCTGCCAACTTTGGACTGAAACCTTCAAAACCAAAAGCAAAACAAATTTTTCTTCCTTTAAGGTGTTTCACAGTGATAAAAGTTCTAACCAAAAATTGCAAGAGGTGTCACTGTTATGACTAATTGACCATGAATTTGGAAAAGTTTAGATTTGGGTTAGACAAGCCCTCAGATGCTATAAACAGAGAATAATGTTGAGATTTTGGTAAGATATCTGAAGATCAGAATGCAAAAAAGGAAATTAAATGGAGGGGAAAACCCCAAAACAAAACAATAAAACTCTGTTCATGTGGTTTCAGATGAGTATAAACTCAGTCTCCTAGGAATTGAACAAGAAGTCATTCATTCATACTACACTGGCAGGAAGGATATCAATACTTTCTTCCCTGTTACTTTGTGGGAAGCAGTACACAAAAGTGATGGATTAACTTGGAGGAGAAAATTTGAAGGCATCTGATCATTTAGATTATTGTATGGTTATTGTCCAATTCTTTAAGCTAGATTTACAATGATAATCCAGAGTAAAAACCATAGCAGAAGACTTGAAAAGCTTGGGAACATGATCCTGCTTTGCATGAGGCTAAGACATGCCTTAGGCCAACATAGTGGATCTGGCTTTCCTGGGAGGGAAATCCGAAACCAGGAATCAAAACAAACCTAATGATATTTCTCTCATGTGTCTATTATAAGATGAAGAAGTCTATTGCACCACATAAACTGCAGATAAGGTATTTCTTTAAAGCAACCTCATCTGATAGAATAGATCTGTCAAACTAGTATAGTATAGTATAGTTCTACTACAAGCCTTAGCTCCTTAAACTGGTGGTAAAAAAACCATAAAGGGTCACATAATAAACCTGGTGTCATGAAAATGTAACAGCAAAAGATTCTGAATATGCAAAAGCCAAAAGTGAATTAAAAAAGTAAAACACACAAAGAATTCAAGGTGTTTCTGGAAGTTCTGGCTGATGAAGCTTCATGGAACTTTACTCAAGTCTTTCTAATAAATATAAAATATGCCCAATTGCCAAAGTCAATGAATCCTGCCTCAAACACCTTGACAGTGTTTTTACTTTACATAAAATAATGATGTTCTTATGGACTTTATGACTTAGTGAAATAAGGACTTTCAATAGTTTCCAGGTGTCATTCCTCAGCATCTAAGTATCAAATTAGTGGATCTTTAGATTGCATATTGTTATAATGCTTGCCTTTAAAAAGAGACTGAGTTGCACACTTGGGTCTCATTAAAAATTGTTTCAGGGGGCTGGAGAGATGGCTCAGTGGTTAAGATCAGTAAGTGCTCTTGTAGAGGACCTGGGTTTGATTCCCAGCATCTGCATGGTGACTAACAACCATCTATAGTTCCAGTTCCAGGGGATCTGATGCCTTCTGACCTCCCCGAGCACTGTACAACATGGGTGCACTTACACACATTCAGGCAATACATTCACACACATAAAATAAAAAGAATAAAATATTTGTTTTAAAACTCATGAATTTTTTAGCTTAAGATTAGGATAGAATATCCAACAATTTCTGAAGTGGCCCTAAACATATGTCTGTCTTTTTGTACGATGTATTTATGTAAAACTATATTATAAAGTATAGTGATAAACACTAAAAAGACTCTCTATGTTCCGCAATATCAAGTATACATACTTGTGTGTGCATATACTTGTGGGTATAGGTGCATGACTGTGTGCATGCATATGGAGATCAGAGGTCCACGTCAGGTATCTTCCTCAATCAGTTCTCAACTCTACTTTTTGCAGAGAGTGTCTCTCACTAAACCTTGAGCTCATAAATTAGTTAGACTAGATGGCCAGCAAGGCCATGCATCCTCCTATCTCCATCTTCTCAGTACTGGGATTACAGGTGTGTGTTGCCACATTCAGCCTTTTAATACTAGTGCTCGGGATCTGAACTCAGGTCCTCAGGTTTGTGCAAATCCATCCTGACCGAGCCATTTCCCCAGCCACAAACACTTAATTTTTAATGTAAAAATAAACAAATACATCTCATTAATATGTATGATTTCATCTTAATACAAAATAAAACAATGCATACAAATGGATTGTGATAAATGTTCTTATGATTTATAAATTATTAAGTGTTTAATTTGAACATGTATTTTATATACCTATACACCCAGAGTCATGTGAAAATTCTCATATGAAAATGAGCCATTAATGGAAAAAGTTTAAGAAACCTTGTGACCGGTAGTAATTCAGCCCTAACTTTGCTGCTTTCTCCTGTCTGTTATAATTCACTATGCTTATATGTATGTAATTGCTTTATGGAAATGTGATTTCATTAATTTTTTCACTTAAAACTTCAAATTTTATTTCTAATACATGAATAAAAATGTGTTCTACTAAACACTGAACTTAACATTTTAAAAACATTTACAAACAATTCACTGTCAAACTTAAAGCAAGGGCTAGGGGTATTCAGAAGCAGAGTGATTGCCTAGAACATGAATCTCTACCATACAGAGATCAGTCTTAAATATCAACAAAATGCAGATCTTGACTTTCTTCTGTAAATACAATTTTGCTGGCTCTGATTGGTACTATAGTAGTTAATGTACTTTCTGAACCTATAACATGATAAACTTTCTAACTGCGTAACATTCTGAAAAGCTTTTTCAAAAATAGGTTTCTACATGGTTCCCTTCTGATACAGGTCAATCACTGAAGAATATTCCACTTTTGTTTTAGAAGCCTAAAAAATATGACACATGTACTTATTTCCCACCTGTCCACCCCAAGACCCTGGTTACGGTGCCCAGGCTGGCCTTAAATCCCTGATCCTCTACCTCTTTATCCTAAGTATTGTAAAACTTACCTCTTTGCGTTTCTGAAGTAGTAACTCCAATCTTTCATTGGCTCTCTTCCCAATCATTTTATTTCGCTCAGCTTCATACTGTCTCTGTGTATTATCCTGATGAATACTGAGGTTTAAGGCGACATTCACCAGAGCAGTCATCAGCTTCATGGCTACAAAATAAAGAAATATTATAATATTCACCTATGAAACAAACTTTTATTCATTACATCACAAGTTAAAGAAAGAGCTGACAGAAAAAGTTTTCTATCCAAGTATAATTTAAATTTTAAAGTGGTAACTGACAGAAACTCATTGTCTTTGTTGCTACATAACTTTCTCTATTTCAGCTAACAGTATCTTGATTTAACAGTACCCATTTTAAAACTCTTATCCTATCTATTACAATAAATGTTTTAATCATACCATTTTAAACTCTCACTCGCAAAATTAATTAAATTTGACCTCTCTGCTGATCACTATGTCTGTGCTACAAATGCTTCCTGAGCATCTTTGCTTAGGTGAGTCAAAAGGGCCTTGAGTAGTTACAATCATTTCATGATCTTTACCCAAAAGAGACAAGCCTCTGCCACCATTGTTCATCTCAGAGAGCGAGAAAGTATAGTATCTAACTCCAGAAAAACCACACTGGTCTCACCAAACTTACTGTGTTCACTGAAATTAATTCAATGAATTTCCAATTAACCTTTCTTTCGCAATCACAGTATCTATGTTTATAAGTCTTATTATTTTTAAAATTTTTTTATATCATGGGGTAAAAATTGATGATACATATTAATTGTGAATGAGAAATATTGATAAAGAAGACTTTGTATGTTAGATTATAAAGTACTTCAATACTTATTTGTAAACATACCATAAAATAAAAACAAGATGATATTAAAGATTTTCACTATTTTCTGAGTTACATATGTAAAGATATACACAATGGTATATTTGTTTACCTACCTACATATCCTATTTGGTACTGAGAAATTCTATTGACATTTAAGCCAGCTCTGTGTGATTACTGCTGCCTTTAAACAGATATTAGATAAAAATAACAAAAATAAATCTAAATTAATGATCAATTAAGAATTCATTTAACGAAAAAATATTTCTAACTATTCTTGTATTTCAAAATACAAGCTAATGATTTTACAGAAGTTATGTACTATCTGGAGAACAGACTATACTATAAATGTTAAAAAGCACTTTCAAAACAGTCTGTGTTAAAAGAAATAGTTGACAGGTAATAAGTATTTGAGCATTCAAGCTACTGGCATGTGGGGTATCAGTCTATCAGAGCTTGTTTGAACATACAGAAAAAAATTCCAGGTCTCTAAAGAAAAATGACCTTAAGATGAAGGAGGTGGGAAGCAATAAAACTGACAGTAATTTAGCCCAAAATCTACCACTTGAACAAAGCATGGCATTTCTAGCTTTTGCTTTTATCTCTATTTCCTCATGAACACAGATCCTAAGCTCTGTCATGTAATGACCATCTTCCTACTTGAGATATATAGAAAACAAAATAATCAAAATACTAAAAGAAGCAAAAATTACAAAACAAATACATGTTCAAGAATTATTAGTTATAATATAGCAATGTTTGTTCTCTATAGTAAACTTTATTAATTCATACAATTAAGACCACTAAAATTCTAATTTTGCTGATGAGAATATAAACAAGCAGTGTGGACTGATTTCAGTTTTGTGGAACAAATACATGAGTGTTATGTTGTTTTCTTGAGGGCTCTGAAAATAATAGATTTCAGCACTAAGTTTACTTTTACTACTATTACTAATGGAAAGCTTTTACAAATTAATCCTCTAGAAATTCACCTTTCATAATGTGACAGGTTTTCAAGAACCTTCTTTTTAAAAGAGTATTTTATTTATTATTCTTTATTTTGTTAATGAGTGTATTGCCTGAACGGATGTAAGTCCACCTGTGTCATGAAATGCCCACAGAGGTCAGAAGAAAACATCAAATTCTCCCTGGAACTGGAGTCAGGGATGGTTGTTAGCTATCATGTGGTTGTTGGGAATAGAACCAGGATCCTTTGCAAGAACAGCCAGTGCTCTTAACCACTGAGCCATCTCTCCAGCCACTCAAGTACTTTCTTTCAGTCAAAAAGAATGTTTCATTCAGCTTTCGCATTTTACGTTTGCTACAGGGTAAGGGACATGTTCCTCTACAGTAATAATCAGATTGTGGACTATAAACAGGTGCTGACTCTAAAACGCTTTTAAGTTAAAAGTTGCTTGCTTCTTGGCTGTTTGGCTAAGATTAAGCATATAATTAAAAAGCTGAAAGTGTTTTGAAATTTTAATACCAATCTGACATCATTTTATATCTGCTGAATGTCCAAATAAAATGACCCTAATTGTTTCATTTTTTTTGAAATTCATTTTACAACATTTCATAAAAGCGTGAGTTGGGAGGGAGAGATGGTTCAACAGTTTAAGAACATGGCTGCTCTTGCTGAGGATCTGGTTTGTCTTCCAGCACTCATATAGCGGCTAAAAATTGTTAGTGACTCCAGCTTGAGGGGATACAATGCCCTCTTCTCATCTCCATGGGCAATACACCTACCTACACACAGGCAATACACTCATACACTTAAAAAATCGAAATAATAAATGAAATATGTTTTTTTAAAGCATTAGGAAATCACAGTTGATAACTTAAAAACCGTTCTTACTAGACAATTCAGGAAATGCTTATGTGCCCAGCATGGTGGTGCACGACTTTAACCCCATGGATGGGAAGGCAGAGGCAGGAGGATCTCTGTGAGATCAAGAGCACCCTGGTCTACATAGTGACTTCCAGGTCTGTTTGGACTAGGTGACCCTAAAAACAACAAGAAACAGAAATGCTTATGAAGTGTGTTCTCATTTATCTGTTGATAAAATTTACACTTACACACACACACACACACATACACAGCATGATCCTATACTAGAAACACAAAAGGGAACAAAACTCCCTGCACAAATGACTTACATTCTCGTAAAGACAGAGGATAGATATCTGCAACAGTAAGGATGGTGAATGCCAACTGCAAAGGTGTGTGCTGATGCCGAGATGTTGAACCTTCAGTAACTGGAATGCAATGCTCATTTAGCAAGATGCCTAAAAGTTAATATGTTGGTAGCTGGCTTGTGGTCTAAAGTTGTTTTGCAGTGCCACATGCTTCCCTCAGATGTGCTATATGGGCAGTTTTCTGAACCCACAAAGCTATCTGATTATTGACTGGAACCTATGGAACAGTAAGTTCAAATTAACTTTTTTTTAAAAAAAAAAAACCAAACTGATGGTTTCAGATATTTTGTTAGTGTCAGAAGGCTTACTAAAGCATAAGATTCATGTCAAGATTGGCACAACTCTGCAAACACCTAACAATGTGAAGAAGGCTAAGAAACTGATTTATAAACGTGTTTGAAAAATTATAATGGAACAAGTTAGAGATATGCTGGAATACTGTAAATAAAACTTAATGGGCTATTCTGGCACAGGCTAAGATCAGAATGCTGATAAAAACGTGAGTACTGAAAGCTATGTTTTCAAATGGAAATGCAGAATCTATTGGAGACTGAATTATAAACCACTACGGTTTGACCATGGGCAGTTTTGACCTGAGATTCCAAGGGAAGCCAAACCTAAAAGGTAATGGAGTAATGAGTAGGGGTTGGGGAAATTTGAAGACCAGTTAAGCATTCACGCAGAGGTACAGGCTTTACTGGCTGCTCTTCAGAAAACTGGGACCAAAAATAAGCAGAGAATAAATATTGAAAAAATTTTCAATTTGGCCAGAAGAGTGCAAAGAAAGGTGCTGCCAAAGAAGGTGCAGTTACTAGTGGAACAGGAAGCCAAGTGCTTTACAGCAGGACAGTAAGGGTGCCACAGACAATAAATCAGTAATCAATAAGAGCATCCTGGGATCAGAAACGTAGAAATGGAAATTGTTTCAATATACTAAATGGAAGAATTCCTTGGAAAAAAGCTCTGAAAATAGATCTGGGAATTCTTTCAGAGATTCAGTTTCTACTCTCAGCTCACAAATGACTTGGCAGCTGCTAAATCAATGGTTCAAATGGGCCCAGGGATAGCTGGAAATGGCAACAGACTGACACTGTCCATGTAACTGTGGTTTTCTGGGCATGTATAATGCCAGAGTTATGAGATCAAGAAGGCTTCTAACTGAAATTTCAACAGAAAACCTATGAAGTTTAGCAGTGCAAAATATAAGTCTCTACAAGCAGCCCCTGACAAAGTAAAGCAAGGAGATGTTGCCAGTGATGAAGGAACTTCAGGAGAGCACACAGGATGCAGAAGTGCTCGAAGAAACATAGAACCTTGCCAAGGGAACTATAGGCAATGTACAAAACCAGTCCAAAAGAGGGGCCATGTAAACTATATCTCACAAGTTTACCTAAACTATTAAGAATATATATATTTCTTTATGTTATGCTCTGGAACCAGACATGGAGCTACAGAATTTAATCTATGTCGTACTCAGCTTCAATCTTATTTTGGCTTGATTCCTCTTTTCTATTCAACTATTCCATTTTACAATGGGGATGTTTACCCTGTGACTTTCCCAAGATTATACACTGGAAGTAGCAATGTTCTCTTTTACTTTGTTATTGAAGGTATTTCTTCCAGGTATGACATGAAAATTGAAAAACACTGCATAAAGAATGTTGTAGTGACCTACAGAATACCTGGGCCCCACAATTATGACAGCAGAACAAATAGTATTAAAACTGTTAGTATTCTCTCCTACAAAGGGAAGAGTCACAAGACACTCACCCAAACTTTTATTCCAGCCACTACTCTCCCTACTTCATTTAAGGTTGGTGGTAGAATATACAGGAAGTGAGAAGCTGACAGGAGTAAGAATTTTAGAGGTGCATTTGTAGGAGATGATCCATGTTCCTGTAAATAACTTCAATAAACTAACTGGTTTACCAAGCTGCATTTGGATGTGAATGTTTCTTAGGGCTCCTACTGGGTGAAAAATAAATAAAATAAAATAAATAAATAAAAATCTATGTCTCACCCGGAAAACTCTCACAACAGACTTTTACAGGGACTCAAAGCTGAGTTTGCTTGAATCTTAGAGGAAAATTCTGGATTTGAAGCTTTGAGCAATGTTGGCATATTTAAGACTTGTGAATTTTAATGTACTTTAGTTGTGAAAAATCACATAAACCCTGGTGTTTTAAATTTTACTTCTAAACCATTATGTAGGAGGCCAACTTAGAGTACTGAACAATAATTTTCTTTACTTAAATGTCAAAGATTTTAGATTTTATGTCAATAAAATATGGTCGGTGTAAACACTAAATTGGTTAAATAACCTGTAGGGAAGATAGAATGCCTGAAATTAAAACTGTGGAGACACTGAATCATTTAGTCAATATCTAACAGTTTGCATTTATATGTCTCTCTAAATACAACTGAAAACCTTTAAGAACTGCACTGATATTTAGTGATAATATATTTTTAAATTTCTCTAGTCTACAATGTTTCAGATTTTTAAAATGTCCCTGCACCTAAGAACACGAAATGTGTGCAATACCCAAAGAGGCCAGAAGAAGGAGCTGGATCCCTTGGAGCTGGAATTATGGATGGTTGTTAGCCACTATATGGGTGCTGGGAACTGAACCCTGATCCTCTGCAAGAGCAGCACATGCTCTTAATTGTTGAGCCATCTCTCCGTCCATTTTAGATTTTTTAAAGAAAGGATGCTCAGGTTGGCCTGAAATTTTTAGTCTCCAGGGATAATCTTACCTGAACATCCTAACTAATCCAGCTATAGACCTCCAGGTATACACAGTCCATGTTAGGAAAATAAAAACATTTGGAAATGGGACAAATAAGATTTAAGAGGATATTTATAATGCTTTAATTGTACAAAGCTTATTAGAAAAGACGACTTAGGATAAACTTCCAGATTACAAAAGAGAAAGATTTTACCAATTGCTCTAATCTCTTAAAATACCAAGCAAAACAGCAAGTAGCTATGATTTTCATTTTCAATAACCCCACAAAATAAATGTATTTCTAGATCAAACATATAAATGTATAAATATACAGAGCAGGATGAAAATAGAGCATATATAGCAAACCAAGGGTTAGAAAAAGAATGATAACTGAACCTTTAAAAAAAAAAAACTACTTTCAAAGTCCAACAATTAGGAAATTCCACAGACAAATAGAGACATGGACTTTTGACAGTTTTATAGTCTGAAAAACTGACAGTCTGTGGTAGCTTGAATGACAATGTACCCCATGGTCTTTAGTATTGGGACATTTTGTCCCCAATTGATGGAGCTATTTTGGGAAGTCTTGGAAGGTGTGGCCATGCTGGAGGAAGCATGTCACTGGGGGTGGATATAGACAGTGCATACTGGATCTCTAGTCATGCTCTGCTTCTTGTGACTGCTTGAAGATGTGAGCAACATAGCTTCTGGGTCTAATCTAACCACCTCTAGTTCCCATGGTCAGTGTTTCTATCAGAGGAACAGAAAGCAAACTAATAGAGTAATTGGTACCAAGAGTGGGGTGTTGGCTGTGAAGACCTGACCATATGGTTTTTGGAATAATGTGGGAGTTTGGACTGGAAAAGTGTCTGATTGCTGTAATCAGAGCTTATCAGGCCATTCTAGTAGGAACCTGGAAGAAAGTAGTGCAGAGAACAATTGGGATATTTCAGCAAAGAGTCTGGATAGAGTCTGCCCACAGCCCAAAAGCTTACCTGAGGCTAAGTTGAAAAGCAATGGATTAATTTCTTTGGGAGAGGATATTTCAAGGCAACCTAAAGCAGAAATGGTGGCATGGCTATTAATGGTGAACATTATGCAGCTCTACTGTGAAAAAGGAACAAGTGGAGCAGAAAGAAACACAGAATGTACAATTTGGATTGAAAAACAGCACTAGGAAGATTAATGTTGGAGCCAAGGTCTGTGCTGAAGGACAGGATCCCTTTGATGGGGAGCTTAAAGAGATTAAGGAGAGGTCTAGAGTTTTGCACGCAGACATTAGAGAGAGTGTCTCTAGTGTAAGACCACACTCAGCTAAGCCTTCAATTTGTGAAAGAGAAAATGCCACAGTAGAGAAAAGCTTTGAAAGTAAGTTGGCAGGAGTCCATCCCAAACCTGCAGACAAACATAGCAGTGTCATTTACCTGGCGTTAGCTTTGGGGGTATGAAAGATGCAAGAGTGAAGGGGTCACTGACTCTTCCTCTTTGGTTTCAGAGAGCCACTGAGGTCAGACAGCATGAAGCAGGGGCATCCCTGAATAAAGAAAGCCCTGACAGGTCAAGAAATCCTAATAGGCCATTGTGTGAAGCTGTGAAGGTAAAGCCTGGTTGTCAGTGGAGACCCCAAAATGATGTTCATGGTGCCAGAACTGTAAGACATCTGACAAGGAGTGTTGCATACAGGGAGTGGTACCAGCCCAAGAGAGAGATATATGTTTCATGTAGCAAAGCTAGAGGAGTTGAGCCCTTTGGAAGAAGTAAAGTCTCAGAATTTGGACATGGAGCTACTGGATTTGGTGTTTGCCCTGCTGGGTTTTGTTCTGGGATATTCTTACTAGGCTTCTTTTCCTCCACTTTAGAATGGGAATATGTATTTGGTTCCATTGTATGTTGGGAGTATGTAATTTGTCTTTGATTTTACAGGGGCTTAGAGTTATGATATGGCCCTGAGTCTCAAAAGAAACACTGGATTATGAACTTTTGCATAGTATTGAGACTAGAAAGAGTATGGAGACTTTTAAGGTTGGACTAAATGCATTTTGAATTTTATATGGTTATAAGCCTATGGGGGCCAGGGAGTGGAATGTGGTAGCTTGAATGAAAATGTCCCCTGTATTGGGACATTTTGTCCCCAGTTGGTAGAGCTGCTTTGGGAGGCCTTAGAAGTTGTGGGCAAGCTGGAGGAAGTATGTCACTGGGGGTGGGCTTACAGAGTTCTTAAGCCTTGCTGGATCTCCAGTCACACTCTGCTTCCTTTGCCTGTTTGAAGATGTGAGTGCTGAGTTTCTGGGTCTACTCTAGCCATCTCCCCCACAATGCCTTCCCACCATGATGAACAGTAAGCTAAATAAACTCTCCTTTTTTAAGTTCCCTTGGTCAGTGTTTCTATCACAGCAACAGAAAGCAAACGAATACACAGTCTGAAAAATTGACAACTAAATTTCCAAATTCCCACTAAATCTAGGCAGTCAGACAATTGCTTTATGACATACTGAAAGTGCAGACATTACTCCTTCCTTAAAGAAAACAAAAACAGGTTGAAGAGATGGCTCAAAGGTTGAGAACTGGCTGCTCTTTCAGAGGAACAGGTTCAGATTCCCAGCCCCCACATGCAGTTAACAACCATTTTCATGACACATATTAACGTACATACATGCAGGCCAATACGCTCATATGAGTAAGATAAAAATAATAAAGAAAATATTGAAAAAAAACAAACATCTGAAATCTGTCTTTCTGTGTAACATGCATGTACTCACATTTGAGTGTATAAACAAAAACATCTTATATATACATATAATAATATAGAATGTCCTAATACTTCATTCCCCTATCCAACTCCACTAGGCAGTAATAAAGAGTCTTCTGTAAAGGAGCTTAGCTTTTACAGGGAAAATAATCTGAATCAACATATGAAGGGTTTCTAGGAAAATTACTAGTTGACCAATGATACTCAACAATCTGGAAGCTAGAACCATTTCCATATCATGACAGGTATATATGTACATGTACACACATATACATACACTTTTGGTAAAGGGTTTTGTTTACTATTACACTCAACAATGTCTCAAGAGTCAACAATACTTTAAGGAAATTTCTAATATGAGAGACAGGGAGAAAGTAGAGAATCAGAAGAGATAGGATTGTGAGTACAAAAACATTTCACTGAATAACATCCTTACAGAAATATAAGGAGATAATACATCAATAACAAACTAATTTTGATAAAAGATGAAACAGTGAAGAAAAACTCTTAGAATCTTGAGCTGATGGTCAAAAATCAGTTAAGTGAGGAACCAAAAGAAAATTGAAGACAAAGTTAAAGAAATCTAAAGCAAAACAGAAAACAAATACTAAAAAGATTAACATTTAATCAACAGGCATTACCAAAAAGAATGCCTAACAAAATGAACTGGAAAAAAACATGCACACTGTGATAGTTCACCATGAAATTTTAGACTGCGAGAAACCAAGAAAGAAAAAAACTTACAAAAGCTTCCAAAGACAAAATATACCATTAGAGGTCTTGATAGCACTGGACTTCTTCTCAGCTACATTCTGAAGGCCAGGAATAAATACTGAAGAAAATGTTTTTTTTTAATAATAAAATATATCTAGAGTTAGAATACTAAAAGAACCAACAAAATATTTTAAGGCAAGCGAAGTTTCAATATATACTTATCCACAATCCAATTTTTTGGCAAGAAGATAATAGATAATATTCCTTAATAAATGAATGAAAACAAAACAACAACAAAAATCCCCGGAAATGACAGAAAATGTGAAAAACAAATGAAGGTTTTATATAGTAACAAAAATCTCAAATAAATGGAGGACATTTATATTTTAAATATTTTGCTATTTTTATTTCTGTGTGTGCATGAGTGTACTGCTTGCATGTAAGTGCACCTGTGTCCTACAACATCCAGGGAGGTCAGAAGAGGAAGGTGGATCCCCTGCTATGTGGGTTATGGATGGTTCTTAGCCACCATGTGGGTACTGGAAACAAAACCTGGGTCCTCTGCAGTGCTCTTAACCACTGAACTACATTTCCAGTCCCTGACATCAGTATTTTGGGCCATATAAATCTTAGAAAAGATGTGCGATTAAAAAAAAAAAAACCTTCACAATACAGTCATTAGTTTGTATCAAGAGCACACAGATAAATGTGAGAAACAAAAAGAATTTGTTGAAGGTCATCAATTAAATAAATTCAAGTTACAGAATAAAGATAATGAAAATTATGGTTTCTTAAAAAATAAAAAAACTGGCCCTCAAAAGAAAGCTCATTTTCGGAACTGATTGAAAGTAAATTTAAAAGATCATTACTTTTCAGTTAGAAAATGTTAAAAATTACTCCAGAACTATATTTACAGACTTCAAAAGGTAATTATAATATTCTTACACGTTATATGTATGTTAAGAACACTGTTTTCTTAATAGCAATTTTTGAAAGTATATTAACTCCATTTGTGATATCTAATACCAGTAAGTCAATGACACCATACATTCCGAGAAAAATTGTGAACACTGTCAAACATTATTCACCCTTCTGGCCATTACACAATAATAGAAGCAGTTTAATAAATCGTAGACAACATTTACCTCTTAATCTCTTTTTAAGTGATGCAGCTATCATTATGTTTCACATTTTGTATTGAAGAAAGTGACAGCAGGAAACTGACTGACTTGTACCAGTTATACCAGTAACAGGCACAGAAGAATAGGAATTTTAAAATGTCTGTCTCCAGGACCTATTCTACCAACCACTAACATATACTATCAGACCTAAAAAGGGGGAGAGGGAAATGTCAATGTTTTGAAGCAAAATGATTTTTACCTTAATTCTTAATAAAATAAACAACTGAAAATGCTAACACATTGAAGTATTAATGAAGAACCAAATGTAAATATAAAATTAACCACATATCAAGAAAATCATATTAAACAGTAAGATATAAAGAAGTGGTTAATTTCTCAAAAGACTGAATTATTATTAACCTCACAGGATGCTATTGAAAATGTTTATCTAATTTTTCCTAAAATTTCATTTTAGAAAAATTAGAACATAAACAATTTCATTTTTATTTAATTTTTTTGCTTTGATTTTAGTCTTCAGAAACAGGGTCTCATATAGTCCATGCTAGCCTGAAAGTCACTATGTAGTTGAAGATATCCTTAAATTTCTAATCCTCCTGATTAAATATCCTGAGTCTATGGTTACAAGTTTGAGTCATGAAATAAACTATATACAATTTAAATTCTTTTTTTTGCATGTGGGAGAGGGGGGTTCTGTAGTTCCAGCTGGTCTGGAACTCTCTATGTCCAGGCTGGCCTTGAAATCACAGAGATCCTCCTACCTCTGCCTCTGAGTGAAGGGATGAAAGGAATATGCCACCACTGTTGGCTTGGGAACTATTCTTAATGACTACATCCTTTATATTTAATACCTACCTTACAAAAAAGAATAGCCACTGAGTTTTATAAAAATGTAGATGTCTACTTATTTTTTTAAAATTTGAAAATTTCATCAACTAGGGAAACATCTTCCCAGTTTCAAATTATGAATTCAAGAGAGTAATTAGGACAAAATAAGTCACAAATTATATTCCTAAAATGTACAGTCCAGATAGATATTTAAAGTAAAACTAAAGGAACTTAATTCTAAAGGTTAAGAGTAAATAAAAACTACACAGCAATGTGAATTTTTTATTAAAATAAGTCAAACCGGACAATGTGATTAAACAGATAAAGAAAATATCATATGTACTTTTTAAGGGTCTGTTTCAGCTTACTAAAAAGATTTTCAGAAAGAGTGTTTACTTCCCATGGAAAAAGAAGAATGCAAATAACTGTGGAATAGGACAAGTGAAGAACAATTAACAGTGCTAAAACTTTTGATAAAAATGGAGTAAAAGTATACATTTAAATGTAATGCAAAAACACTGACAACATGGGCACATTAAGTTAACTGGTAACAAAACTCTGGGTAGTTGGAAAACAGATTAAAAGTATTATTACTTGTAAGATCACTCAGGTACCTTAGGATGCTATGGAGCTCTTAACATCTGAACCCTACAAAATAACTAACCTGATTGTCTCTCTTCTCAGCTAAGATATAAGGAATGTCAAGGAGAATTTTATTCCAAAGCCGATAATCAAATCTGGCCATAACTGCCTTGTAACTGTCCATGCACATAGTCTTTGAAGCACAGGATTAAATGTTCCTGCCCATCTTATCTAGTCCCCAAGACTTGTCCTGCAAAGTGAATAAAAATGATTATCTTTTAATCGGTGCCTCTCACATATACCATTTAAATTCCATGAATAAGTGGATAATTAATGTTCAACTAAAATTAAGTTTTCAGGAAGCTCTTTGCTGAAATGTAGGTGAAGAAATTTTTCAAGTTTATACAAGTATGCTTTGGAAGATGTGTCCATTTAGAGTAGAAACCACAAATACTTTGAAGAAAATTTACAGAATCATTGAAAAATAGATTCTCCTCTTTAAAAATCAGAATAAACAGATCTTTGAACACTTCCCATTTTTAATACCTAATATTTTTCTACTTTTCAAATGCAAATTGTCTACACGACGATGAGAAGAAGTGAAAAATGGCTGGGTGAAAACAAGGTGTTCATCAGGGCATGTATCATAAACATGGTTAATGTTGACAAGAAAGGCACTAGAGGGAAGAGGGAGTAACTCAATACAAAAGGAATAAGAGAAAATTAATTAAAATACATGTAAGCTCATATCAAATCAGCAAATGTAAAAAAGCAAAAGGTGACAATATAGGAGAAAAAAGCTATTGAAAATAAACAAATAGGAGGAGAACTACAATGGATTATCATAATAAAGGCAGTTAAAATATAAAATATATTACTTACATGGCAGTGGAGAGCAAATACAAAAAAATTCAGGAGTTCTGCTGTAAATATTAAGACAATGGTATGTTTTGGGTGTGCTTTTGTTGTTCTGTTTTATTTGGGTGCTAGGTTTGAATTAAGGGCTTCGTGCATGCACAGCATGTATTCCACCATTGAACTAAACTTAAAATGTGAAGATGAAAACACTCAGTAGATCTCTATAATCTACTTTTGTATTCGGAAATAGATTACATAGCATATATTTAATCCTTTATATATAATGTCCACAGGCTTTTGAATTAAACACTAATTTAGCAACTACACAGAAGCCCTGTATTACTCTGAAACTATATACACATTTATTAATTTTGTATCTTATTTTGTATTCTACATTGTCAATTCAAAATTCTACCAGTTGGACAGAATTTAAGGTAAGTCCTTTGTGAATTTGTTGCTACTCTTCTCCTGGCACTGGAAAATTCAGTAAGAAATTTTGTGTCAAAGAAATTTATTAACTGTGATCACAGGAACTCTGGTTATTGAAAATCATTTTCTACCTCATGTTAAAAGTTGTTTTTATTTCAGACCTCTGATTTCTTATGTATCTGATAACCAGGTAAATGGGCATAACTATACACAGAAAGTTGAGATGGGAATACAAAATACTTAAAAAGGAAAAACTATAAAAAATGTAAAATATACTAAAGGTCATGAAATTAGTAAAGAGTGTCAGACAATTCTGAATAAAGAAATTTTGCAGCACTTTTTGAAGTACAAAACTGAGTTTAAGATCTCTTTCTCTTCTAAATAATGTTAAAGAATACATTCTCAAGAAAAGGAATCAGCTATCGAGGCTCCATATTCTATACAGAAATCCTTCTGAGAGAAATTAAATTGCACTTTTATTTTATCTCTAATAAGAAGGACAACATTGCACAAAATATCTACCCCTTGTCCTCATTTAAAAAGTACATTATCAAAATAAAATATATAGTGATTTTACAATAACTATAAATAAGAAAACAAAAATATCAAAAATATGGTTAACAAAAATTAACAAATAAGAAAACTAGGGGAGGAAAAAGAATGGATGAAGACATAGGTTTCTACAGGTATTTTTGTATAATAGGTTTAATCAGCAATCAGATAAACTTACAATCAGGTGTTTGTAATGTATAATTTCCAATCAACAGGGTGAACATCACCTAGAAACTTAACTAAATTTTGGCAGGGGATGATCAAATAATGTGTTTAACAGGCCTTTTCAGATTTTGAAATGATCTGAAGTTTTAAGAAGCAATGGGGTTAATAAGATATTAATAATTAAGTAAAAATGAAGGCAAATCTGATTCTACTATTATTAAGATAATTATTAACTAAAAAAATTGTATGAGAGTAAATTTATAGGTCTACAAGTCTGCCAACAAGTCCAAACTATAAGATGAATAAAAATGTATATTCCTCTTAAGTGACTAAACTAACAAAATTATCTTGTGGAAGAATCAAGAAAAAAATGAATATACTTAATATACAAGGTGCCGAAATAATTCTGAAATGAAGAAAGCAAAAATCAAAACTACACTCCTGTCATTTATGCATATTATATATAGACTACCTGAATGAATTGACTTAAGAGATGTGAATTTTAGATTTGTTTCCAGCACTACTAATCCAGCAAGAATGCCCGTCACCTTAATAGGTAGAAATGTTTCAAAAAATATAGCAACTGTAAACAGTAAAATAATGTAATTAAGTGTAGAAAAAAAATAGTGTATTTGGAATCGCAACTGTTGTTAACTGTGTTTAGCAGTAGTCTCTATAAATTTATTTGATGGGTATGGTAGGGGGTATGTTGAAAGGACATTATATTTAAAATAAAAATAAAAACAAAGTATTTGACTGAAACATATAAAAATAAATAGACATTGACCACACATTTTAAGTTTTTATTCTTAAAGTTGTCAAATGCCAATTAGATAGACTGATATGTATTTTACTCTAATAAACAAGTCAGATAAATAAGAAAGTGTTATTTTTAACAACACCATCACTAAATTAATCAAAGATCTAAAGAAAGTTTAATTACAATGAAATACACTTAAGCAAACTGAATGGAAATGAAAGAAAATGTTGGGTTACTTACCAGCAAGAGTACTTGTGTGCCTAAAAGCTCTGACTTGTGAATCTGACAAACCAGTCAAAAGGGAGATTACGGTGTCCATCATATATTCATCATAAATTATGCTATATTGACACTGTCGAATCAGGACTCCAATAAATTCACAAAAATTGGAACGAAATTTTTTCCACTGAGGGCCAGGCATAGTTAGGGGATAGTCACCACTGTCCTAAAATGTGTAAAAAGAACATATTAAGTATGATACAATAGCAGTTAGGTCAGCTTACTTTTCTTCCTAAACACAAAGGAACACTATTTTTCTAAATGTATGCAGACTAAAATAAAAGGTGCCTTTCCTTGAATGATTAACTCTCATAAGCTTTATTTTTTTTTGCTTTAAACTTCCACAAATAATTTTTAAAAATGCATTTTATGTCCACGAGTGTTTTGCCTATATGTATAGAAGTGTACCATGTGTTTGCAAGCCCATGGAGGTCAGAAGAGGGCATCAGATCCACTGGAACTGGACTTATGGATGGCTGCCATAAGGGTGTTGGATCCTCTTTAAGAGCAGCCAAATGGCTTAACCACTGAGCTCTCTCTCCAGCCCACACAAATAATTCTCAAAATGCTCAAAACTAATTTAAAATTAGCATTTATTTAATTATTCTAAGAGTTTTCAATAAAAATTAGTTCCAATTTCTGTATTAAGGTTTATGACAAAGAAAATGGAAAAATTATTAAGGTTAGACTAAAACACATAATTACAAATGAATATAAATGAGAGAAATCAAGACACTTCTGTCAACATAGTACTTCACACATTTTTTAATGTTTTACTTATTTGAGCATGATTGGAGGGATGTGGGGGTAGAGAGATAGAAGAGAACTTGCAATAATTGGTTATCTCCTTGTACCATGTGGGTCTTGTATACTGACTCACATCATCAGTTTGGGTAGCGAGGATCTTTACTCACTGAGCTAACTTACCAGCTCAACATAGAACATTTCTTAGATTTTTAAAACAGGATTTTTAAGAACTGAGGATTCGTTTAGACTTTTAGAATTGGCCTTTAGAATCTGACATGCCAACCTCATTTCTTCCAACTTTACTACATAAACTTGACAATAATTCTATTTCATAGGGTAGATTTATTAACTTTTTACCTACTTTCAGCTATATTTTGTTAACTGGTTAAGTCAAACTCATACTAAGTAAATGGTTGCTCTTAGCAGCTATAGATTATTGTAGTAGTATATAAATACAAAGCCTGGGAAGCCAGGAAAGAACAATGAACAAAAAGGGGCTGGGTGTCCCCTTTTTCCACTGTCCTCTTATAAGTCATCTGGTCACATCATGAAATGTTTTCCTTTCCATAACAGTGTCTTTGGCAGGCTCAGCCAATGTATAAAGTCATTCATTCAGTCAATAAAACTGTTAATGTGCTGTTTAACAGTGGGGTGTGCCAGCTAAGTATAAACCAGATTAATATGTGGGTCTTCACATTTATGCTTGAAAATTTGTCTTACATAGATTTTTGGAGGTTTCCTAGAAGTAATGAAGTATGTGAGTGTAAGAAGACTGTCTGTAGTTCTTGAATCAGATGAAAATTGTACTAGATAAAATTCAATAGCAACAATTAAGAGCAATTAACTTTGAAATATGCTTACTTCCTGTCTACATGCTTCTTTCCTTTCAAGGCTAAACAAAGCAGAAATATTTATTTATTTCTAAGTGTCAAGTGTGATACTGACACTGAATATTAGCAAACAGTCACCTGCATACTCTGAGAGGAGAAAGTGTTAATAAAAGTTATTGTATTTTAATATATTTAAAATTTGTTGAGGCTGGAGAAGATGGCTCAGGGGTTAAGACCACTGGCTGCTCTTGCAGAGGGCCCACGTTTGATTCCCGACATTCTTGGCACCCACATGGAGGCTAACAACAGTATGTAACTCCAGTTCCAGGGGAGTGCACTTACACAAATGCAGGCAATACACTCACACACGTGTATGCAGTCCCCATGGAAGTTAGAAGAGGATGTCAAATTCCCTTAGAACTGGAGTTGTGGATGATTGTTAGGTACTATGTGGGTGCTGGGATTCAAACCTGGGTCTTCTGCAAGAACAGTCAGTACTCTTAACTACTGAGCCATCCATTTCCTGGAACTTGATTTACAGAAGGTTTATAGCTACCATGTGGGTGCTGGGAACTAAACCCAAGCCAATGCTCCTAGTCACTGAAGCATCTCTCCAACCTCTGATCTTATTTTTAATCTAATTTATATCTAGCCATTTTTACTTTCCCACATTGACTTTTTTAAAAGATTGATAAATTTTCATTTTAAAATTTTATTTTAGGTTTCATACATGAATACTATAAATCATTTCCCTGCTTTCTCCTCCTGTTCCAGCTTTTCTCACCCCCCTCAACTTCCTGACTTAATTATTATGATTACATACATAAATATGTGCACACACAGAAAAACACAACTCTGAGACCATTTAGTGATGCACCTGAGTATATGTGCTTAGGGATGAGCACTGGGGATTGGATAACCTACCAGAGAGCTTGTCTCTGGAGAAAATGGATTCATTCATTCATTCATTCATTCATTCATTCATATTCATTCTCTCAGTCTGTCTGTCTCTCTCTGCAGCCATTGTGCCTGCAGCTCATCAACTAGAACTTATGAAAGTTCCTCCATGCACACTGGCATATCAACTGATGCTGTCATTATGCAAGGCTTGTTTAGAAAAACATATTATTGAGATTTCATTGGATGAGCCTCCGTGTCATATCTAGAAGACAATACCTAGGACCAGGTGTCCTGGTCCTCTGGCTCTTACAATCTTTCTACCCCCTCTTTTTCGATGTTATCTTTTTTAAAGAAAAAAAAATCTAGTATGAGCTCTTAGTAAACTGTGTCACTTTGCTAAATACACAAAATAGTTAAGCTAAATTCAGAAAGCTTTCTCTAATTAGCTTAAAACTTTTAAAGAAAGAATACAAACTTACAGAAGGAGGGTGGCTATGGTAGAGCCTGCAATCTTAACACTAGACAGGTGGAGAGAGTCTAATTTGAAGTCTGAGGACAGTCTAGAACAAAGGAAGACCCTATCTAAAAAGAGAGAAGAGCTGAACCTGAAAAAGCAGATATATAATCGCAACTCAAGAAGAAATCAACTAAAATTTGAATGAACTATGAAGAGCTCAGTGTTTGCTAGCTTGTCAGTGTGGAATAACAGAGCACCTGTACTCAAATTATTTCTAAGAAAGTAAAAAGTCAGGGCAGGAAAACAAGGGAAAACATGGTGAGGCAGGTGGGCAGAGAGGAAATCTTAACTGCCAAGAGAAAGGCGAGAAGTCCAGCTTGCTTGTTTAGACATTTCTCTTGTATAAATCAAAAACCTTAATCTGATGGGTATTGGGGTTCAGGGGAGCAGCAAACAGATCAAACCCAGATATTCCCACTGGGAAAAGAGAATAGAGCTACCAGGGGAAGAAAAGGAAGCCACTGCTGTGGCTCTTAAAAGATTGGAGAGAGAAAGACAGGAAACTCCACTCAAGGCTTGTAATAGACCAAAGCAAAGACTGGCTGCTACAAAAAGGAGGAACAGGAAGCTGCAAACATCACTCAGTGGCTCCAGGCACACAGGACATCATAAGGAAACAGGTATGACAAGGGTAGATATTCTCAACATAATACCAGGCAACAAGCAACATCATACTGCCACTGGTAGAAGTAGGGAGGGTGTGTAACTGGGGAATGAAGATAGCAGAAATCTCTGAAGGTATATTTATAGCATGAATAGTAGAAAAAAATTCTGTGATATGCTAAGCACAAAGAAAAAAAAAAGGCCTACCATTCGGGAAACTTGAGACCTATGGTACATCAAAAGCAATGAAACAAAATACAACCCTAGCTGAATTTATGCACAGACTGAAAAGCCATACTTTTTACAATCTTTTAGTTTTTACTACATGCCAAAATTACTATCAAAAGAAAAACAGCACATATCTTTATTACATAATGAGCTCCAGGCCACCTAGTGAGAACCTATCTTAAAAAAAAAAATCAAACAGAACAACTAAACAAAAACAACAGCTAAAAAAGGTAAAAGGTAAAATCATTTTAGAAAAGGAAATCTACCTCCCTCAAAATTTTCTTAACTCTCAAACAAGCGATGAATTACTATTAATATATACAATACTTTATATACATGTCATGTTTTTAGATAGTGTCAGGTTACTGATAGGTAGGTACATCGTAATAAAAACATAGCTTCCGAGGGACTGAAGAGACGGCTCAGCAGTTACAGGTGCCTGCTGTTCAGAATACCTGAATTGGGTTCCTGGCACCTACACGATCACTTACAATCATTTGTATCTCAAGTTTCAGAGAATCTGACTAATTTCCTTGGACACCAGGCACACACATGGTATGCATATATATAAGGAGGCAAAAACACTCATACACATAAAAATCAACCATAAATAAGCTCAGAAAAATGTAGGAGACATCTCTTCTATGGAAAAATATGATATAATATTAATATAGTATATATTTTTCATATATGATTCAGTATCCATACACTAATGATTGCTGAGAGTATAAGAGGAGAGACACAGGCCCTTAAGAAAAGAGCTTGTTTTAGACACATGAGCTGAAAAGTAGGACTTTTAATACAGTTGAGTTTACTAGCCTCTAAACAATTGTTTACCAGAAGATCTTATGAGGACATAAGAGTAGTCTACTGATTACTTTCTGAAATGGGGGATACTGAAGTAATAGGTCTCAGATTTTAAAAGCAAGGAAGCAAGCAAACAAACACCTCCCCCCTCAGCAAACAATCTAATAGTCTATTTTTGAAGAGAGTGTAGGATCTGGAACTGGAGTAACAGATGGCTGTAAGTCTCCATGTGGGTGCTAGAAATCAAGGCCGGGTTCTCTGAAAGAGCAGCTCTTAACCCCTGAGCCATCTCTCCAGCCCCCAAGAAGGGTGATTTAAAAACTCAACTTTTCTTAAACCTAAGGCTCAGGGAACACAGTGGAAGAGGGGGTGGAAATAATATTAATGCATCTCGCATCTCTCATCTCTCACCAGTAAAGCTTCCTTATGCAAAAGACAGTGATTAACCAAAAAGTCACAAGTGACAAAAGTGAAGAGAATAGGAAACCTGGGAATGCTTATTCCAAAATATGACACCTATATAAAATCTCTGCCTCCCAAAGCTAAGGAGTCATTGTGGAAGCAGGGACAGAAAAATTTTAAGAGCCAGAGGTGGTGGATGACCACAAGAAACAAAGAGTTTTCTTGACAGTAAAGAAGTTACTTATATGACCTCACAGCAATGGTGACAGCATACATAAGACCCATGGAATTGCATGCAAGAAAAATTCCAGTACAGAAGATGTGCAGTGGATAAGAAACCACAACTTTAGCTGAGGAACTACTGGAAACCAATAATTACTGGGAGAGGAGGAGTCAGCTTTCTTTAAGGGTGTGAGGTTAGAAAGGTTAACCAGGCTTCAATGGAAGGACATACACCGAAGGACAATTGGGCACAAAAACTTGATTTGATGGGCCTTAATATATGACAGAGTACATGAAAACTGGTGGAGGTGGGGGAGGCTATAAGAGAGCTGCTGATATGAAAGAAGGTCTAAATATGATTTTAAAAATAGTGCTTGAAGTTTGCAAAAATTATAGAAAGAAAATCAAAATTCAAAAAAAAACCTCTCAACTTTCATTAAGCAACCATGAAAATTTCAAAAAATATTTAAAAATACAAATTAAGTGTATTTTTAAAAATAATTTCATTCTATGGAACTCAAAAGAGTATTTATAGGAATAATTTGTGTATACCATGACCTTCATTTCCCTGACTTTTAAACCTTCCTTTATTATCTAAACTGTTAATACAAAAGGAATGATTTTCTGTTATGTATGTGTATAAGATATACATTACACTCTAAATTCTCTTTTCATTGTACTCATATGAATATTATCAATAAGTTAATTCTTGTGGATTTTGTGTTTTTCTCTTAAACCAGCAAATCATTAAGTTTGTTATACATTAGAATCATTTGTGGAATGTTTAGGAATCTTTACACATTTTCTGAATTAATCAGAACCTCTGGAGTATGTACGTGATGGTAAAGTGCCTACACTTTTCAAAGACTGGATGACACTAATACAAGTGAAGATTGACATCTCCTTTTGTAATTCACAGTAATACTTATACCTGGTGTTAATGCCCTAATGATTCAAAATACTCTGTAATTTCAATAACCTTTATCACAAAGATGGTAGAGTAAATCTAGCAACGGAAGATGCAATCAACCAGTTAAATATTAATTTGGCTTCATCTTCTATTTGCCATATTTAAATTCTCAAACTCCCAAAATACCAACATTTTATTTTAGTGAAACAAATCTGTATAGAAATGGTTCAGAATTCACAATCCCAAAGTTTAAAAATTTTTTAAGTAAATGTAAAAAAAAATTTCTGATATTCCATCACAACCCCAAGAGAATATTCAGCAGCTCCTTGAAAAGAGTGATCATTAATGTTTACTTTACTTGGTTTGTTCTCCAGCACATAAAGTAGAAATGTTAAGGATTTCTTTTTGTCAATGGAAATGTGTCCTCAAAAGGAATAGGTCTTTTCATCCGTCTTGCTCCCTAGCCCTTAGTCAGGTCTAGAGTTGCTGCTTTGATTCATCAGAGGTCCAAATCCAATGGGGGAGGGGGCGGTTGGAGTGTGGGAGTGTGGAGGGTGTCAATGGATAATGATTTGAAACCTCCAAATCTATTAGCTAAAAATCAAATTTTCCTTTTTATAAGTTAGTTAATTCAGGTATTAGTACTAGAAATGTGGTCAACACTGTATTTCACAAATAACACACAGAGATATTCACACTAACCAGGAAATAATTAAAAATATAAATAATTTTATCTAGATTGAAGTCAGTATCTGTGATCAAATAAAGAAAAAAAAATTCTTGGAAACTTAAAAGGCTTTTATAGAGCACAGAATTGAAGACCAGGAGTTATTAAAAAAGAAATGTATGAATAACAATGTCAGGTTCTTTCCAAACTCCTACAGAATATAACAAAATCAGTCAAAGACACTAGCAGAATATTCTGTGACGGAGCACGTGCAAAAACATTTTGGGTTTGAAATGAAAAAGGGATGTCTGTGAATTCCTGATGAGAAGGTCATCGATTAAGTAATACGTATTTCAGAATGTCTTATAATGTGCTTGTACTGTTTTCTTCGGATGAAAATTGGTTAATAATAAAGTTGAACCAATTGCAAAAGTTAATCTAGAAAAGAAAATCTTATGCTGAAATAAAGAAAAGGAAACATCTATGAGAAAATAGAAATTTTGTTTAAGTTAAAAAGCAAAATATTAGTAAGTAATGAAACTAAAAGCATTACATGAAGTTCACCATAAACACAATACATAAATATATTTCTAAATTTTACATTTCAGCAAAAAGCAGCGTGACTATTAGTTTGTGAAGACTAACAGTAAAAATGTATTCTAAATGAGAATGAAAACATTCACAACTACCATGCTCCAAGTAGAAACATGAATAGAAAAGTTCGGGTCTGGAAGGTGAAGAGACTCTGTGTCACAAAATTTTGGGAAATTCTAGATTAAATAAAGTTAAGCAGGTTTTTCTTGTTAGGTTTTCTTGTCTTGTCTTTTATGAGACAGGGTCTCCCTGTGGCCCCAGCTGTCCTGGAACTCACTATGTAGACCGGCTGGCCTTGAACTCAAAGGGATCCACCTGCCTCTGCCTCCCCAGTGCTGGGATTAAAGGCATGTGCCACCATACCTGGGCTCTATTAGGATTTCTAAGAACCTCAGGTAACATGTTTTGGTAATTTCTAGGATATGTTTAATATAGAATCCAGCTCAGAATTCTCTGACCTCCTCTAAATCCATTTTAACAAGGCTGACAGTTCCAGAATAGAAACATGTAACAGACTGATTTATAAAGTTGGGAATTAGAGATATCCAAGTATTAATGTGAAAACCGACTTAACTAGATTCCCTTAATTACTTAGATATTACTTTGAATAATATCATTATTCAAAGATATTTCCCCACAATACAGTGATCATTTAAGTAAGTATTCTCAAACACTAAGCAAGGAAAAAAACTTGAAATAATATATTAACCATTAAAAAAATACACGGAAAAAATACATGAAATGCTATACCTCATCAAATTCTTCAGTCATTTTTCTGATGATTTCTGCATTCTGCATATTTCGAAACATCTCTATTCTGACAGTACCTGTGAAAAAACAGATTTTAGAGTTAATCTTTATTTAATGTTAAACATTAAATTTAATCTGATTATTGTTTAAATATATAACTTTTTGTTTTTGTCATTCTTTCTAAAATTCTTTCTTATATTATCTATTTTAAAGGAGTTTCAATATGAAGTATGAGTGAGATTTTATATACTTGAGTTTGCCTTATGTGGCAAACAGCTATTTCTTCAAATGTCAACGGTATTCCTGTTGTTCGGTGGCAAAGAATTTGGCTTCCTTTTGATGATATGAATTTCTCCAGAAAGTAAGCCCTCATTAGCCCAATTTTAGAGGTTTCCTTTTAAAAAAAAAAAAAAATCAGTTTACAAGGCTTTTCTACTTTCCTTTTTCTCCTTATTTTCACCAAAAACTTGACTAAACACAGTTAGCAATACCTATGCAACCAACCACCTGAATGCTGAGCTCCTGTGTACTTTCCTATACCAAATTAATTGACACCTTTAAATTCAGCTTTGCAGAAAATTACAGGGCATGAACAAAACAAAAGACTGGTTCTTTGCCACAATGTAACATGAATAACCTCTATTCTAACAGTGGCAAAGTTTTATTTGCTCACCAGAAGCCTTTATTCTTTGTACCACCCTAACAGTATTATGGTCTTTTAAGCTTCAAATAGAAACTCCCACTGAGTATTTCTTAACATTGTAGGCCTTTAGCCTACAAACATCCAAATTCCTCCCACAAATCAGTTCCAAATGCTTTGGAATCCCGTGATTAGATTCTGTTATAGAAATAACCCTGCACTTGGTCCTAATTTTCTGAGTGGGTCAATTTTTCATTAACAAGAATGAAAATTTATTTTGGCTTATACTTTCAGAGATTTTAAGCTCACAGTCAGTTGGCTTTATTACTCTGAGTGTGAAGTAAGGCAGAGATGTGTGACAGGTTAATTTCAATGGCATTTAAGAAGCAGAGAAGTGGTCAGAGCAATACACAGTCCCCATGATAAAGTATGTCTTTCTCACTGTGAGACCCCATATGCTAAAATTTCCAGTAACTTCCAAAATAGCACCAACAGCTGAAGACCATTTCTGTAAAACACAAGCCTGACAGAAACATTTCAAATTCATAATAAGAATTTGCTAAATTGAGGCTGCAGAGATGGCTTAGAGGTTAAGAGCACTGGATATTCTTGAAGAGGATCTGGATTCAAATCCCAGCACATATATAGTGACTAATAACTGTCTCTAACTCCAGTTCCAGATAAATCTGATGCCCTTCCCTGACCACCACAGGCACTCACATACATGGAGATAATATACTCGTACACAAAAAACAAAAATAATAAAATATTTTAAAAGAATATGATAAATCATTAAAAAAATTAATGGTGGCTGGAGAGATGCTCAATGGTTATGATCACTTGATACTTACGCCAAAGACATATGGTTCAGTTCATGGTACCCACTTCAGGGAACATGATACCCTCTTTGGCTTCCATAGGCACCAAGCACTCATGTGGTCCACATACATACACATAAAATAAAAATAGATCTTTAAAAAGAATGTTTTATAGATCAGTTTTAAAATTTTTCTTTCAAGTATTTAGCATATTTGGTTTGATAAAAATTCTCTGGTGCGATTTCAAAAATACAAAGAGTGTTTGTTAATCTCTTTATAATCCTTCTTGAATGTCAGCAATACTTTTCTTAGTTCCTGAAGGCAACCAGCTTACTTATATATCTTTTCAATAAATATTTTTCTCCATATCATCTTCTCAATCATAAAAGTCTCTTGTATTTTGATATCATTATGGAGCCTTTAATAGTTAAGAACAAGTACTAATTAATTATATCAAGTTTGCCAGATATAAGCTATAGATCAGCAATAGGCATATTCCTTATACAAGTTGCTAAACGTTTAGGTTTCAAATTTTCTCATCTGTTAGCCGAGAGGAAGAATTATCTCAAGAATGTTGAGAAAATTAAATGTGTTAATTAACATGAAATGCTTATTAGCAAATAGTACACACCCAAATGCTACCACTTTCATCAGCACTGTCACATTTACTTAATTTGGTTTTATTTATGGCATGTGACTTTAATTTTTCCTACTATAGCAATTCAGGGAATACT
The DNA here is from genome assembly GCA_035773235.1 of Eospalax fontanierii. Lineage (NCBI taxonomy): Eukaryota > Metazoa > Chordata > Mammalia > Rodentia > Spalacidae > Eospalax > Eospalax fontanierii. The sequence goes on from CM069526.1 coordinate 117,154,774, forward strand.
TGTACATTATTTCATGCAATTGTTACCTTATAGATCTTTGGTATAAGTACAATCAAAGTGTCAAAGAATTAGTAAATTTGTAATTCTGGTAGATATTGCAAAATTCTAGAAAACAGAAGTTGTACTAAGTTTTGTTTTCACCAGCAATTTCAATCATTTTTATTTGGAGATGAGGTTTTTGCCTTGTACCTTTGAATGGACTCAATTCAGAATGTTCCTGTCTGAGGCTTCCTAAATGCTGGGATTGCAGATATGCACCACCATGCCTATACAAAATTATTAAGAACTTGTTGGTGAATTTGTTATTTTAAATTATTCATTATAACTAGAAAAAATTCAATTCTTTTTAAAAATTTTATATTATGTGAATGAGTGTACTGCCTACATGTATATGAGTGTACCTGTGTCATACGATACCCATGTAGTCAGAAGAATGAATCTGCTCCGCCAGAACTGGAGTTACAAATGTTTTGTTAGCTGCCAAGTGGGCACTGAGAACTGAACCTGGGTCCTCTGCAAGAGCAGTTGGTGCTCTTAACTACTGCCACTTCTCCAGTCCCCTTTTAAAGAAATATTACCTTTCAGAAGGGCATCATCACACAATTTTTTATGGTTTTCAACAAGCTATGTGTATATATGTGTCTGTGTTTATATGTATGCATCTGTGAGTATATGTTCTTATTGGAGGGTGCATATATACATACATACATACATACATACATACACACACACACACACACACAAACTATGTATGCAAGACAGAGTTTCACATCTGGTGTCTTTCTCCATCAGATTTTTTCAGACAGTCTCTCCTGAGTCTGGGGCTCACTGATGCCTACAATGACTGGTCAGCAAGGCCCAGGGATTCTCCTACCTTTCCTTTCTGAACTCTGGGATTACAGTTGGACATCACCATGTCCAGATTTCTTTTTATATGGGTTCTGGGGAATCAAGCTCAGGTCCTCATGCTTCCACAGTCCATCTATTGTGTGTGTGATATATTTTTTTTAATCACTTATATATGCTGGACTTATAACTGTCATAGACAACTTAATTGTTGTTTTGAATATTTTTCTTTTTAATGTAGATCACTATAGGATAAACTCCTAACAAATATGTGGCTGTTCTCAAACCCTTGTGCCCAAGACATGATCTTGCTATCAAGATAGGTTGGCCTGGAACTCAGGATTCCTCCTTCCGGGGCCTACTTCCTGAGTGCTGGGATCATGGACATGGGTCACCATGCCTATACAGATTAAATAGTTTTAAAAAACAAAATGGAGAAACTGCCAGATGGCTCATCAGGTAGAAGTGCTTGATCACAAGTTTGACAACCAGAATTCAATCCCCAGGATCCACATGATGGAAGGAGAAAACTGACTCCTGTGATGTGTCCACTGATCTCCACACATGCACATCCACACCCACACTTATACACACAAACTAGTAAGTGTGTATAAAAAACTAAAAACCTCAAATGCAAAAGTCAAATAAAACTGCCTCTTTATTTTGAAAAGCAATATTGATTCACAGCAAAAAATTTTCTCAAAAACACTTTAGTAAGAAAAGGAAAAGGTCAAGATGTCAGGAATTTTTGAAACTGGTGGAATGAAAATTTTAGTTAAGTGGTAGTATCTGCCATACTCCTTATGAGTGAGCTAAAAAGGAGCTATAAACAGGATATATATTTTCATGTAAGAAAGTATAAAAATGTGAAAGTATACTGGATACAACATTGGAAATTACCTAAATCTTTTCACTGTTATAGAAAGTGAAAGAAACCAGAAGTTATTACTAAATATGTTATAGAAATAAATATACTAAAATATTGTTTAAAATATATTTTATTTATTTTTATTTTATGTGTATGAGTGTATTGCCTGTATAAATGTAAGTGAACCTGTATTATGCAAGACCTGAGGAGGTCAGAAGTGGGTATTGGATCCCATGAAACTGAGGTTACAGATGGTTGCTAGCTGCCATGTGGGTGCTGGGAACTGAACCCAGATCCTCTGCAAGAGCAGTCCATGTTCTTAACCTCTGAGCCATCTCTCCAGCCCCATTAACAATGTTTTAAATAAAGTATTACTGAAGGAAGGACTATTTGTTGTATATAGGCGATAATGCATTACAAAGCCATTTCACTGATACAGTGGAAACGAAATAGCAGTTAGAAATTAAGGCTAACATTACACTTGTGGGGGTTACAAGGAACTTCCTGGTTTAAAAAAAAATCACAATATATCATTTATTTTTAAAATTATGGCATTTAACACCTGAATTTATTAGTAATGGTTACTTGCATATGTCAGTCACTTTAAAGGTAGCAGACACCTTTTAATCTTAGCACAGGCAAGAGGATCTCTGTAGCTCTAGCCCAGCCAGGATTACCTAGTAAGACCCTGTCTCAAAAACCTTAAATGCTACAAGTGAGTTTGTCTTTCCATAGAGCTTTCTATGCTAGTTACTGTTTTCCAGGCCTCTCATTAGATTAATTCTGGAAATAGTATTTTTTAATGATCCAGTATAATTACTACAATGAAAATACAGGTTAAGTACTGTTTTTGAAGCTTAATATAGCAGTCACAGCAATAAAGTAGAACACTCTTTATTTAATATTTAATATCTTAACAATTACATAGAAGTCATTATTCAAATAGCAGAGTTGGTATTAGACATTTTCTTAAGATTTGGAAAATCAACTTTATCAAAATATAATGACAGGGCTTTAGAGAGATGGCTTAGAAATTAAGAACACTGGTTACGATTGCAAAGAACCTGCATTCGATCCCAGCACCCACATGGCAGCTAACAACTGTAAACTCTAGTTTCATGGGATCCAAAACTGTCTCTTGATCTCCATGGGTAAAACAGTCATACACATAAAATAAAAATAAATTTTAATAAGTATAATCTCAAATATTCTCCATTGAGAAAAGAGCTTTGGGGAACACTGCTCACAATGGACCACCTGGAAAGTTATTTCCTTAAGATTATTTTACTGTGCTCAGTTGCCCAAACATTCAAGAGGCTACAGCAACCAGCCCCTTCCCAGCCCCAGGGTCCTTGGCAATGACTCAAGCTGGAATCTGATGATGGAATCACATGATACTTGCTCTGCAAATTGTAGGATCATGAAGGAATCCAACCAAATTTCAAAAAAAGATCCAAGAAGGATAGAGAGTATGTCACAGGTTTGGAATCTTCGTAGGTAACACCAAAGGGAAGATTTATGACACTATGAGAGCAAAGCTGAAGATACATTTCAAGATTCTAAGAACTTAGAGATACCAAGAATATGGAACGTTTTTTACAGAAAAGTGTGATCAATGAGCTGATTCAAATGGAGAGACAGAACAACTGAGTTTGAAAACTTAAGGTTATAGGTATGGGGCATCAGAAGCACAGTGGACTTGACATTGTGAAACTATATGAGATATGAGATTTGAATTTACAAAATTTAGTATTTGCTCAGCTGGGCTTTAGTCTTGCTTAGGTCCCTTTGTACATTTCTCGGTGTACATACCTACCTTTTAGAAGAGAAATGTTTATGTCACTGAATGTTGCAAGTATGTAAATTTTGCAAAAGGGCTCATAGGTGAGACTCTAGAATCAAGTATTTCAGCAACAATGTGAACTGTTTAAACCACAGGGACTCTTAAGAAATGGGATAAATGTATTTTCCATTATGAGATGATCATGAGCCTTTGTGGTCTGCTGTCATTTGAGTATTAAATGTTCCACATAGGGTTACATTGAAATCTCAATCCCTAGTTCCTGATGCTGTTTTCAGAGGTATTATAAATTCTAGCAGATGGGGCTAACTGGACAAAGTTGGTCATTAGGCATGTATCTTTGGAACTATATCTTGCTTTGGCCCCTTTCTATTAATCAGATCTCTGACCCTTACAACCTAAGCAATGTCTACTGCAAGTATCAGCTGACATTATGTTGTACTTTTTTAAGGTTCAAAGTAATGAGTTGGTCACCCATGGACAGAAACCTCTGAAACCAAGAACAACAAAAAAAAAAGTTTCCCAATTTTTGTTGCTGTCAGGTATTCACAAGGAATGTCTGACTAACAAAATACTTAGCCACTCACGTAGTAATTATTAATAGTCAATAATTAGAAAGCAGGAGTATGAAAGCCAAATACAAGTTTACCAAAATACAGACTTTAAAATTTTCTTGCTATTAAGAGAAAGATAGAATTTCAAACAGAACTATAAAAATAGGGCTGTGAAATACACACTGATGAAAAGTTAATACTATTTACAAGAGTAGCCTAATGGTGGTTATATTTTTACTATAACCAGTAAAACCGTGAAGAAGTGGTATTTTAGAATGATTTAAAAATCTTTAGAACACTAGTGTTTAGTCTTTAGTTTGACCAGAACTTAGCAATGGGATGCTGGAAAATTTGCCTGATCTCTATGAAACTCAAAAATAACATTGAGTATATAAACCACAATTTTATTTATCCATTCCTTTGTTGATGGACACCTACACTGGCTCTATAACTTATTGTTACTATTCAAATAAACATGCTGTGCAAGTACCTGATATGCTGATTTGGGAGTCTTCTGGATAATGTGGATAAGTAGGAGAGATGGGTAGTGTGGCAGATCTGTTTTAAGTTTTTTGAGGTCACTGATTTACATAGTGGCTGGACAGAATTAAATTTCCTACACAGTACTCAGAAGTGTCCCCCTCCTTTTTCCCCCTTTTGAGAGAGAGGCAGTTTCCCCAGCTGGCCTCAATCTCAGAGAGAGTGACCTACCATACTGCCTCCTAAGTGCTGGGATTAAAGGCATATGCCACCACACTTGGCTGGTCACACTTGTCCACATCTGGTCAGCATTTATTAATTTGTTTTCTGGCCTGAAGTGAGGTGGAATCTCAATGCATTTATTTACTTATTTATTTTCTATTGCAGCTACTGATACTGAAAAAGTTTATTTAGGCAGGTTATACTTCATCTTTTGAGAACTCTGTTTATTTCATTAGTCCATTAATTCACTGGATTATTTGAGATCTCTTTTTAAAAATATTTTATTTACTATTTTCTTTTATGTGAATTTAAGTAAGTACATATGTGTTGTGTAATGCCTGCAGAGGCCAGATGAGGGTGTCAAATCCTCTGGAACTGGAGTTATGGACTGCTGTAAGCTGCCATGTTGTTGCTGGGAATCAAACCTAAGTATGCTGTAAGAGCAGCCAGTACCCTTAACCTATGAACCATCTTTCCAGCTCCTACAGTGTTCTGAGATTTTTCTAACTCCTACAGATCAAAGAGTTCTTTGTTGGGTCCTTTAATTTCGAGTGCCTGGAACAGTGTAAAGGTTTAAAAATGTATCCGTAGAAGAAATAAAACACAGATACAAGGAATCATGTCCAATAAGATAGCAAACAAATAATTTATATTACATTTCATCTGTAGCTTATAAAAATCCCAGTTAATACTGAGCTCCTTATGTTGGTTACTCTTTTTACCACTGATCTTAACCAGAAATTCAAGAAGCAACAGGATTTTTCTTTCTCTGATGGGTTGGTTTGCATAGATTATCAACTTTGGAATCAAGGTAAAAGTCTAGTTCCTACCTTGAGCTCCAATGGAATCTGAATTCCTACTTATATATGTTTCTATGTTAAAATAATGGTATGAAAATGAGGACTTCTTTTTAAATCTCAGAGTCAGGGGAAAGTCACTCCATCAATTTTCTTATTAACAAGACTTATAGCATTAGGTCAAAAGCATTAAATACCTTGACCAAAATACTTAGAGTTACCACAGAGCTAAGCTAAGAGAATGAAGTGAAGAAGTAATGAGAAAAGAAACCAGAAACCTGTCTCACTCCTACATATGTAAACTGCCTTGTTTTATGCTTCTTACTCATTTTAAGCTTTCCCTCTCCAAGGTCTTATGGCTGCCACAGTAGGAACTTAACCTTTTTTAAATCTATTCCACTAAGAATAAAAGGGCAAGAGAGTAATAGCTAAATGTGGAAATAAAAGGTCGGCAAATTGTTGCTACTAAGCAGTAAAAAAAAAAAAAATTACATATACAAATATAATAATCTCTTAGGTTTGTAGTTTTGTGACATAACATTACTGCATAATAAGAATGACTGAAGCACAGGTATGATGACATATATACTGCCTTATATACACACTTAGCATAGAGCATTCTATAGTATATGCCTTTTAGGAAAACTTTCTAAATATGAATCAAGCTTCTATTTCAAAGATTAAAATTATTAATTCTTAAATAATATCTGATATTGTGATGTCCCAGACATAGTGCAAGCACATAACAGGATGTTTTTGGTAAACTCTTTTGCTTGCTTTCATTTACTGTCGACTCACACAGAAGAGATTATATACCAAAATAGAAAAAGACTGTCAACAAGCATCAATGAATTGACAGAGAAAACCTCAGGAAGAGAAGCAGTGGTAACATTACTAAAACTGACAAGGATTCACTAAAGAAATACGTGTACCAAGAAATCCTGGGCTCATGATCTAGTAATGCAGTGACTATAAGAGTCCTTCTAAAAATCTGAGAAAGGAAGCTGGGAGAAAAGCAGAGCATGGGACACATTCTTTGGTTCCCTTCCAATGAACATTTCAACAATAGTAAGTATCTTGGGATGCATGACAGATCATGTGAAAAAAAAAATCATTGGTTATAATGAAGACTTTTAAAACAAAATTTTGAGAATATCTTAAAAGTTGTGATTATATCTTCAGAATCAGTCTGTCTCTAGATGGCAGCCTATACTTGTAATATTCTTTGTTTAAATAAAATATAGTCTTTGCTAAGTATGAAGAAAAACTATTGTAAATGTACATTATATTGATAAATTATGTGCTGTTTAAGTCACTGAGAAGCTGGGTCTGGAAGTGCGACCCCCCCCCCCCCCCATCCCCTGTTCAAACCCAATCTTGTTTACCTAAAAGTGTTCTCCCACAGCCCCGATCTGGGGATGGACTGCTCACCCTCCAACAATATGAAAGGGAGAACAGCAAAGCAGCCCAAGAGTAAAAATATGTGTTTTTGAGAACAGCTAAATAGTAATTTCTATCCAGCAGAGATTACCACTGTTTAATCCATAATATAAAAAATTCTGGCTATGGGAAAGAGAAGCTGAAGTTCAGTCATGGGAAACTTAGCCATGGAGAAAATGCTCAATTAGAAACTTTGGATGACTGCCTAGAATTTTTCTCTTTCTCCTGTTTCCCTCCCCATTTATTACTTAATAAACTCACTAATTAAAAATGGCTATAATAGATTATTCTCAGATCCTATAAAACAATGACAGATAAAATGCACAAAAAGGAAGAATCATATATAGCATATGGTTATCAGTACCTAGTCTTTCGGGATTGCACAGAAGGTACTGCATCTATACATCTGCATCTATATGCTGCCTTATATATAGTAGATAAATTCACTAAATGTCAGTAAAGTAAATGAGAACTTGACTGTTGTTAAGAGTAATTCAGCCCTGAAAGTAAGCACTGTCCTAGAGTTAGTCAAAGATCTTCAAAAATATTTTCACCAAAAGGCAAAATAATTATTAAAATAGCCCAATCTTTAACACTTAAGTTGTTCACATAAGAATCAGAAGAACTGATACTGAAAAAGGTTAACTTACATTTTAAAATGACAGTTTAAATATTCTCTACTGACAATATGATTTAAGACACAGGAGGTTTCATATTCTCTAACATATAGAATCATAAGTATGACTCTATCAGGGGGATAGAATATAGCTCACCGTAGAACACTGGGAAAGCATGCTCTACGACCTGGGTCCAATTTTAGCATGGAAAAGAGAGGTGAAAATGAACAAAAAAGATCTCTATATATTATGGATAGGATATGTTGGTAAAATATTTCCCTTGTCATGAAAAGCAAAAAAGAAAAAGTATTTTAAAGGAAGGTATATAAAAAAAAGTATACAATATGGTCTTTACTCAATACATGGTCCTGGAAACACAGGCCTTGATACTGGATCTTTCCAAGAGGCTTTTCACCATTTTTCTATTAACTGTCTACAGCCCAAGTGTTACCTTCACCTGTGGCCTATAGAAAATGTAAAACATTTAATTGAACTTCTAGAAATAAAAATCAGGTAGGAAAGTTAAAATAATAATTAAAAAAACAGTAGCATACATGAGCCTTGAGAGAAAAATCTCCTAAAGACAGGGTAATTTAAAGGCATTTGAGAATTGAAAAAGATAATATTTTAAGATAATGTCAACTCAAAAATTTTAGTTACATGGAACTAAAGAAAGAGAAAAATGAGTACCAGTTAAAAATAATTAGGAAGACAACTATTACCATTGATAGCATGGTTATTTGGAAAAGCAAAATCTGAGAATGTTGAAGTTTTCTTTCTAGTATAATAAGGGCATGAGTGGAAAGGTATGAGATAAAGAGCCAGGTTTCATTTTTTGGAGTTAAGAAAAATCACAAAAGAATTTGCTGGTGTTACAGGGATCCATTAATATAGAACAAATATTGAGTAATTCTACTTCCCAATTATATGTGAGTTAATATTTCATATTTGGCTACAATTATAAAGGATTTAAGCATCTGGGATTAAGGTATTTCTTAGCTGCTTTACACACTGCAAGTACCAAGTCTTGTTCCTTCAATCTGTACTTTAAAGCTATATCAATAAAAGTTCAGTGAAGTAAGGTAAAGTGAACTTGCTTAAAGTTCCTTATAATTTTTTTTGTGCTAAAAAACTTTTATATCATATTATTTATCTATGGTACCTTTTTCTATTTTTGTAAACTCCTATGTATATGATAAACAATATTAAAAACACTACTTGGCTGGGCTTAGTATTTTACTCTAATACTGTTAACAAAGGACACTCCCTATTTTGGAAGAGTTTTAGTCTGAAAATGTTACGAAGATGTAAGAGTTCTCACATACACCACACATAGTTGCAATATTTCCATTTTGTTGATATTTTTATCAAGTACTGAGTATGTTTTGATATGCATTTACCAGAAAATTGATGACACTGATCATGTTTACCATTCCCTAAAAAGACATTTACATATCCTTACTGTAGAAATGTTTTTTCCAAGTCTAGTATCCATTTTATAATCAGATAGTTCTATTATTGCCATTGAATTAAAGGTGTTTTATAACTATTTTGGGAATTATTCCCCTGAATGATACATGCTTTATTGCCTTAATGACTGTTGACTCTTTTCTATATTGTGGAGTTTTTCGATTAATGGATTCCCACCAGTCTAATTTTTTCTGTTGCCTGTCATTTTGGCTGTTATACTCATGACTTGGTGGTAAGGAACAATATCATGAAGTATTTGTCCTTTATTATCTTCTTAGAGTTTCATTGTTTGTGTCTTAAAAGTATTTTATCTATTTAGAGCAGATTCCTAAATTTTCATTTATTATTTGTATTCAATGTATATGAGTGTATTGCCTGGATGTATGTCAGTGTACCCATGTCAAGAAATACCCGCAAAGGTCAGAAGGCGGTGTTGGATCCCCTGTTACTGGAGTTATGGATCGTTGGTTGTTGCCATGTGGGTGCTAGGAAATGAACCTGGGTCTTCGGCAAGAACACCCAATGCTCTTAACCACTGAGCCATCTCTCCAGCTCAGAGTTGATTTTTATGTAAAATTTAATTTCATCCTTTAGTATGTGTGAATCCATTTTTTTTACACATATTAATTGAAGTTTTGTTTTTCTTCATTCTAGCTTTTTCTTTGACATGACAGTTGATTAGTCAAACCATTCTTAGGTAGATTGATTTCTGGAATATGTGTGCATCTCTATACTGGTCTCTATCTCTGTTTTCATGCCAGTACATGCTGATGTACTAACTGTAGCATTGTAACTTTAGAAAGAAGGCTGGGGATTGAAATCAGGGCCCTGTGTTAGCATATACTATGCCACTGAGCTCTATCTGTAGTCCTTTTAAGTTTGTTTGAAATCAGGAAAGCTGGTGCCTCCAAATCGTTTCTTTTTTTTTTTTTTTCCAGAATATTTTGACTATTCAGGTCTTTACTGATTTCATTAACCAGTTTTCCTATTTCTCTTAAAAAAAAAACAAAACAAAAACCAACCTCCAATGAAATTTTTATAGGAAATGCAGAAATTGACTTAAATCACTTTAGGAAGTACCAAAGATATATTATTAATAATAGTCTTCAAATATATCAAAATAGGATGTTTGCACTTGCTTGCCTACTCTTTAATTTTTCTCATCAATATTTTGTAGTTTTTCAGTTAGTCTTCACCTACCTGTTATTTATGTTATTCATTATGTTATACAAATAAAACTGCTTTCTTAATTTCCTCTGCAAACAGCTCATCATTAGTGTATAGAAAATAACAAATTTTATTATGCTGATATTGTACCATGATACTTTGCTGAGTTCATTTCCTGACAAACGTGTATTCTGTTGTTAAATCATACAGTGATCTGTGTATTCATACATATTATTTGCTATCAGTGAGAATTTTACTTCTACCTTTCTGATCAAGAAGAACCTAATGAACTACAATGGCCATAACTTCCAATGTGCAGACTGTAAGTGGTAAGAATTAACCTTCTGAGTTGATTCCTGATCTTAGTTTTTCATTGTTGAGGATTATGTTAACAGTGGAATTTCATCCATGGCTATTAATATTTTGAGGTAAATATTTTTCTAAGTTCATATATATACACACACATATATACATATATGACAAGGTACTGAATTTTATCAAACACTTCTTCACCTGCTGAAATGTTATTTTTGTCTTTCACTATACTACTGTTGAATATCATGTAAAATTATTTTTATTGAAACTTCATGCAGGCTACAGATATATCTCACTTGGGTTCAGTATGATTATTTTATTATGCTGCTGAATTAAGTATGGTCAAATTATTCTGAGACCTTATAGTTCAAAAACTTGTTATCTTTGATTTATTTCTATTTATGTGTATGAGTCTTTTGCCTGCATGTATGTAAGTGCACCATGTGCATGTAGTACCTGGAGTAGAAAGAAGGCGGCGTCGGATCCCTTAGAATTACAATTATGAATGGTTATTAACCCCTACATGGGTTCTGGAAATGAAACCCAAGTCTTTCCACTGAGCCTTCTCTCTAAACCTATAAACATACACATATACATATCATAAATATTATATATAATATAGATATATTAGTCTTCCAATGGAGTGTTTGTCTGCCTTTGGTAGAACAGAGAAGCTTTCTCAAAAAAAAAAAAAAAAAGAGGTGGGATTGGAAGTGTGTCAATTTCTTCCATTATTAGAAGACTGAGAACTGGTATTAATTATAATTTGAGCCCTAGGTAGACCTCAACAGTGAAATCATTTAATCCAAGTCATAAATAGATAGAACATACTTGGATAATGGAGGGGGAAACACAGTAAAATATTTTATTCCAATTTCTTTTTATTTTAGTAACTGCAACCCTGATTTCTTCATATGACATAGTTTCTTGTTTCTTAATTTTTATTGAATTTTTGTGTGTAGTTTGTGTGAAATGTTCTGTATGAACATTTCAATCAGTCTTAATTTTATACTCCCTTCCTCATTGGCACCCTCCCACAGTCTTCTCCAGAATTCATACTCTATATGACATAGTTTTTTCTAAAGTACAAATCCATTAAGATTATGTCTGCTTTTTATTATACTCCTGCATAAAACAGAATCAGTATATTACTACAACAAAATGATTACAATAAGCAACTGATAACCAAGAAGTCCCAAGAAAATCAAAGTCCATAAAACTGCAATATAACAGACTAATATGCAAATAAAGCTAAAAGTATACTGTTCAATTTCATTTTTCAACAAAAATTATAATTTGAAATATCAAAATATCATAAATTACAACTTTTCATATTTGCATACATGCATACATGTGAATGTCTGCATGAACACACACAAAACACACATTTTCACATTCAAGGGATGTGAAAACGTCCATTCAAGGAGGGGAAAAAATGTTTTGTTCAGATGTACTCCTGTAGCCAAGGTACGCCTTGAACTCACTATGTAGGCAGTGTTGACATTGAACTCTTGGTTCTCTAGTCTTCACTGTCAAGTGTTGGGGCTATAGGTTTGCTGTACCTTGCCTGGCTAAAAAAATCCCTTTAGACTAATTTATATGAAAGAGGGCACAATGATCCATGTCTATTAATCCCAATTCTTCAGAGGTAGAGAAAGAAAAACTTGAGCTATACAGCGAATTGAAGGCCAGTCTAGACTATATAAATTCTTGCCTAAACTAAAACAAATTAGACGCGCGTGTGTGTACATGTGTATTGCAGGAAATTGCGATATTACTAAAATAAATCCTTGTTCCTAAAATGCTAAAAAAGCATTCTGCAAATTACCCAAAAATCTTATAGAGTTAAGAAATTACAAGGATACAATAGTTTAAAGAAGAAATTCCAAATATAGAAATACCGAAATAAATTTTTATAATGAGCTTCGTAAGCCCAAATGCTTGAGTTGGTAGTTCTGATATAAGGTCTATTAGAAAACTTACATAAAAAGGATTCTCAAAATCAAAAGATAAAGTAAATCCACTACTTGTTATTGTTAACTATCCCACCCCTGAAAAACAAAAAGTGTGTTAAGGAGATAAATGTACCTGAGAGGTTGTAAAAAAACAAAAAACAAAAACAAAATAACCCAGTCCTCAAAAGTCGGGTGTGGTGGCATAAGCCTTTAATTCTAGCACTTTGGAAGCAGAGGCAGGTGGATCATGAATTCAAGGCCAACCTGGTCTACAAAGTGAGTTCCAGACCAGTTGGAGGATACATGGAGGCAAAAGAAAAAGAGAAGACAAAGGCCATACAAACAGGCTCCCAAAAACTGAACGTTAGAATTATCAGATATAAAATAGTTTAAAAGAGGGGGGGAAAAAAAAAGACTGAAACCTATAGAATTATGTTTCTCTGCAAAGAAATCAAGTAGCTGTAATTTAAAGAAATGTACAATAGAGCAACTGAAATTACAGTGAGGAGATTGGCACAGGTGAAAAAAAGAGTTAAGAAAACCGAAAGCTAAGGGGCAAACATTCAGAAAGCAAGATTTCTGTAAATCTTAAAAAGTGAAAATTTACTTAGGAAATACTATGCCAAGTTTAAAGAAAGTTCTTGAAGAGAAATAAAATGGGAAGATGTAATAATTAAAAAAAATAAACATGCAGGGAGCAGAGCATGATAGGGCACACCTTTAGACTCAGTCAAAGGCAGAGGCACAAAGAAGCAGGCAGATCTCTGTGAGACTGAGGCTGGCTTGGTCTACATGGCAAGTTCTAGGCCGCTGGGGCTACAGAGTGCATCTGTCTATAAGAAACAAACACCCCTGCCCAAAAAGAAACAACATACAATAAAAGAGAGAGAGAGAAGAAAATGAATTATATGTGAGCATGAAACATGACTCAGTGGGTAAAGGGATCTACACCAAGCCTGACAACAGGAGTTCAATCTCCATAACTCACATTTTGGAAGGAGAAAGAGCCCATAAGCACAAGCTGTCCTTTATCTGAACATACATGTGCAACTGTGCATGCATACACACAGAGACTCACATGTAAAAGTATGTATTGAAAATAAGCTGTACTTACAAAACAGTAAAAATCAGAGTACCAGAAACAAAGAGAGAAATCTTGAATACCTTAAGTATTGATAATATGAATAATGATCATTCCTAATTCTCTATAAAATTCCTAATTTTCTATTCAGCCTTCAATGCTGAAAAAAAATAACTACAAAACTTAAATTATATACCTATCAAAGTCTATTTTAAGAAATAAATGTAAAATAAAATTTCAGACTAAGTTTTACAGAGTCTGTCAATAGCAGAATGACAAAAGAATTTCTAAATGCTGTAAGGCAAAACTGATCTCAGATATAAGTGACATGAAGAAAAGAGAGAATGTAGCAATCTTCTATATAACATTATACCAACAGTTAACAATTAGGTATGTTATGATGGCAGAGTTCATGTTAAAAAAAAAATAAACAGTCATGTTAAAGAAAATAAATAGTTATATATATGGGTAAACCTAAATAAATACTGACTTTTTCATTGTAATAATAACAACTGTAGGGGAAATGAGAAGATTTAAATTACAGCATATGTGGGAAGGAAATGGAATTATAGTGTTTAAGGACATCTATATTTTAAGAAAAGAGTAAATAACGTAGCTAATTTTCTTAGATTTGCTAAGGATGAGTTTTATCATCTTAATAATAGCTAAATGAATGAAAAAGAGGAAAAAATATGAATACTTCAGTATTCAAAGAATCTGAAACTAAGAAAATTAAAGCATATAGACGGAACTAGAAAGAACAAGCACTAATTCAATATATAACAAGATGTACAGAGGTAACATCAACTATAAAAAGAAAAAGATAAAGTTAAAAGACAAACCTAAGTTTGGTTTGTTAACTAAAGACACTGTCTTCAAATTTTACTTTCAAAAAATTTCACACCAAGACAAGACAAGCACATTTCAATTTGAATAACAAAGTATAATCAAACTTACAAAGGCATTTAAAAAAAAACAAAATGGGAGCAGCTCATTCCAATAATCCCACAGGCATGGACGCAGAAGCAAGATTATCCCTGGGACACAGGGACTAGACAATCTAATTAAACTGGACTAATGAACTCCAAATAAAGTGAGGAGACATCTCTGAAAAAATATGGAAATGACTGAAGAAACACATGATATAATAGCTGCACTCCACAAACTTGCATGTACATATAAACACAGACACACAGATATTTAAATACTGACACTACACTGCCTTAACAATGGACAAATGACACCTAAAAATATGTAATACAAATTTAAAGAGCATGTGAAACTTCTAAATTTCCTAAAACCTTAAAGTAACTCAAACTACACCAATACATTAAAATAAAATGGTGTTAACAAAAACTTAATCAAAAGTTAACATAAAACTTTACATGTAAAAATGAAGAAATACGCTTGTAAACAGGCATGGTGACAAAAAACTGTACTCTTTTGGGAGGCTGTACCAAGAACATACTAACTCAATGCCAACACGAAGTACCTGTGAAGAACCTATATAAAAATAAATGAATTAATTAGTTAATTAATTAAAAAGAACTCCCAGACTCAGAAGACTTCAATTCTTACCAGATTTCCTCATACTCATAAAATAAAAATAAATTTAAATGTTTGTAGTAGAACTGTTTATATTGCCTGAAACCAAGAAACAATCCATTTCCTTTTTAGACTAGGAAGCATAAACTTACATTAATGGATACATTAAAGTAGTTCTCAAAATGAAGAAAATCTGCTTTCCAAGAACAAGTAACAAACTCTGAACATATTTTTAATGATAACAACTGACAGAGGGGAAAGGGAACAGTGGTACTAATAAGTAGGGGGCAAAGATGCTCAAATGCTGGGCACAGTGGTTAAAGTACTACAATCCCAGCACCTAGGATAACACATTACAGAAAAATCAAAGGTTCAAGGATAGTCTGATCGACATACAGAAACCATTTTAAAACCAAGAAAGAAACACGTTGCTAAATGTCTGACAATATATAGGAAACCTCACCACAATAAAGAACTGTCTTGATCACACGAATGAAAATAAACACAATGTAGGCTATGCTGATGAATCTCATAAATAGAATAATTTGGTAGAAGAAGGGAAAAAACAAGAGTAGATACAGTTAGTCATGTACAAAAAGTAGACAAAGGGCTGGAGAGAAGGCTCAGTTACTTCCAGTTCTAGGGGATCCTATGCCCTCTTCTCTCTATAGGCACTGCATGACACAGATACACACATGCAGGCATAACACTCATACACACATACACAAAGTAGACAAAACAAGTTTTTAAAAACTTTAGAGCCACTGATGTCAAAGAAATAATTATCTAAACTCAAGCTATCACATATCTCTCTGAAACATGGAGATGTTGATACATAGCACACAATGGAATGAGGGCACTGCTGAAGTCCTAGCAGAATTATTTCTCCTTGATGAATACAAAAATGTGGAATTTATAACAAATTTTGTTTCACTTATATGTAGACATTTTATGCAGTCTTCTGTGTATATAAATTGTGAACAGTAACAAGGATTTAGGAGGATAATGGGATGGCTTAGCAGAAAAAGGCATTCGCCACAAAGCCCAATGACCTAAGTTTGATCAGCAGAACTGAAATGAGTCCTTGGGTCTCCACATGACCATGTGACATGAGTGCACATGCAAACACACATATACGTGATATTATAAAAAATGAAAAGAATAACAGATGATTGAATAAAGACCAGTTAGTGTTTTCTCCCACACGCAGAGACTGCGATATCAGGTAAGTAGTTTATTCAAGATGGAAGTCTAAAAACAGTGGTGACACAACAAAAACAACATACAAGGAGTAAAAAGCAGACAACAAAATATGACTTATGTAATAACTCAACATAGTAAGTAACTAAACCCTAACTAAACTCCTTGGGAGAATCTGGTAGTCAGAACAAGCCAGGGAATTCAAAAGTATTCCATTGAGGAGCAAAGGAGATACAGTATATGTTCATAGTAACTCTTATTAGTTATGGGCTAATGTCTTGGTGACCAAACTATTACAGAGTAAATCATGTTGGAATGTTTATGCAAGCTCATATGGGCACCGTACTTTAAAAATTCAAAATGAAAATAAATCAGTATTTGGTATTTACCAAGTACCAAAAGAACTATTACTTAACATAAATTCATTTACAATATCAGAACATTTCAGTTTTCAAAGTGTTGCAAGAAAACCAGTGCAGGAGAGGAAATGAGGTGATTCCGAAAGCTGAGGAAGTACACAATTTTTAACATATGTACAAAAACATTACAAAGTAAATTTGAGTAAAAAAGATTAGAATGCCATTGTCTGTCTCATATAACTCTTTTCTAAATGCACTATTAAGTTTCTGGGCCATAATATATACTAGATATAATTATGTCATAAAAGGAACTGAAGTAATTTCTTTTCCCCTAGAGGTGCCATTAAAGTATTACTGAAACACTAGTGAGTGCATAAACTATTTTCTCTTTCCATTTGGACCTCTTCACATAAAAACACATGATCTTCCACCCCAGGGAAATGTAAGTAATCTCTAGCCAGGACATTCTTTTATTTGTTGATAGTATATACTACACTCAAGGAAACAAACAAAAAGAAATTACATAACTGTATGAAAAAAACAAGAGGTCAAAAACCCAGATTTAATGTTTTAGTTCACAGAACGAATGCAGCTTGTCCTGGTTGTTTCTTTTATGTCAAAAGACGGTGTAAAAAAAAACCAAACAAACACATAACTGTATACATTGTCATGTTTCTTTGGTCTCATTTTATGCTGGAATAGTTTCTGAGCCATTCTTAATGTTTCATGATACTGATACTTTCAAAGTAAAGGATAATCATTTTTGAGAACATATTTCAATTTATACTTCTGTGATGTTTCCTCCTAAGTACATTTAGGCTACGCCATTTGAGAATAAATAATACACAAATGATAGTGAGCTTTTCAAGTTACTTACCAGAAAGCACCTACTGTTAATTAGTTCCACAACACAGTAATGCTTGCTTTCATCATGTGTTTAAGATAAAGTCTTACTAAGTTTCTAAACTCCAACCTGAGTCTGATACCCCAAAACCCATATGGTAAAAGAGAACTGACTGACGCCAAGTTGTCTTCTGAACTTCAGACTCAGAGCATGGCACGGATGTGTGTGAACATACACAAAAAGGTAGGTTATCATGTAAGGAGTCACTCTGATATTCAATGACTTGAAAGGGTACTTTCAAATATTACGTGTTGATATATGCCAATAACTCTAGCACCTGAGAGAGTGAAACAAGAAGATTATTACTTCATTTATTGTACTTATGTTGATTTGTAGGATTAAATCTTTGCTGATTTTCTTTTTTGAAGTATGTAACACTACAAAGATAAAACGTACAAAAAAAAAAAATCAGGACTTTTAATAAAGTACATTCAGGGGCTGGAGAGAAGGCTCAGAGGTTAAGAGCACTGGCTGCTCTGGTAGAGGACCTGGGTTCAATTTCAGCACCCACATGACGGCTAACAACTGCTCGTAACTCCACTTCGAGGGGCTCCAACACCCTCTTCTGACTTCCTCTGGCATTGCATGACACCTATATGTAGGGGCACCAACCTATAAGCAAGCAACACATTCATACATATAAAGAGAAAAAAAATAATTAAAAGTATTTTTTTTTAAAGTATATTCAAATTAAATACTGGTTTTCTGTTCAATTCTCTTTAAACTAGAACATGCTTTATTCATACAGGTATGCCCACCCACACACATTCATGTGTACACATGCACACATACATGTAAACAAATTCATTATATTGTATTATATTTCAGTCAACTGTACGAAAACAATCTATTATTTGTATTACTTTTTGGTTAAATGAGCATATACATGTATAACTCTCAATACTTCCTTTTCAATCTTATAACAAAAAAAATCTTCATGCTAGTTTTATAGTTTTGTTTTGTTTCACTTGGAGGGGTTTGTCATTAAATATATACCTTTGAAATTTTGAGCACCAGTTAGCAAATATCCTTTTGTTTTCATTTTCTATCTATATTATAGTTTCTTCAATTACTATTTACTATATGGACATTTTGGTGGTTTAAGTTATAATGTAACATTTAGTATCTTTTTATCTTCTCAGTGCTCAAGTTTTATCTTTGGGCCAAAACCCCAGAAGTAGGATTTAGTTAGATACACTCAAATCCTATGAACATTATACCAATTAGTTTTCCAGATAAAATTAGACTTTTTAAACTTTTGTCAATCTAGTATGAGAAAAGAATGGTAACTAAGAGTTGTACTAAGTTACAAATATCTTTGTATTTGAAAATGCTACCTGTTTGAAGATCTATTTATTATGACCTTGTAAGAATGTTTGTCTATTATCTGGATGTATATTCCAATGACATGCTAGACATACAAATCATACCTACAAAGCAAGCACCTGTGCTTCTTTTGTTTTTCTTTTTTTCCTCCATTACTGGCAATAAAAACAAGGACCTTGATCATGTTAAGCAAGCACTGTACCATTAAATTACATTCCATTTCTAGTTCTAATTTTTATTGGGAAACAATGCCTCACTAAGTTGCAAAGGCTGATATTAAATTTCCCTTCCCTCAAGAGCTGTCAATAGGTTTGTTATACAAGATACACTGCTTTCATCAAATTACTTTAAGATCACTGAATCAGATACAGTCAACCACGGGGTGGAAGATATGGTACAAAGAGTATAAAGTGGCTGGTCATTTTGTATTCACATTCAGGAAAGAGAGATCTGAATGCTGGTGCACATTCATAAGAGGAATAAACATTAAACTAGTCATACATCAAAAGTATCAAGAAAAAAGTTTATAAATTTAACAGATACAACTGTGTAGATATACAGAGTATATAAAAGCATGTTTGTGTCTGTATGTATGCACTGTCATGTATTTGTATATGTGTACATGGGGGGTGGTATGAGAGATAGAGAGAGAGAATGGAGGTGCACATGCATGTGCGTGCACTTAGGGAGATAGAGAGAGAAAGAGACAATGGAGGTATACATGCATGTGTGTGCACTTAGAAAAAGACAATGAAGGTACACATGCATGTGTGTGCATTTAGCAAGAGAGAGAAAGAAACAGAGGGAGGAAAGGAAGGAGAGAGAAGGGGAGAGAGGGAGGGATAGAGGGATGGAGGGAAGGAAGGAAGGAGAGAGAGAATGAATATGAATGTGGAGGTGCACAAGCATGTGTGCACTTGTTTATGTAGGCCAGATATTGTTCTTCACATTATTTTTTGAGACAGGGCATGGAACCCAGAACTCATGGATTGGATTACACTTTAAGGATCTGCCTGTTTCCTTCCCCTAACACCTGGGCATTGGAGTTGTAGACATACATCTCTACATTCGGCGTTTGTCTGGGCGCTAGGGATCCAAAGTAAGGTCTTCATGTTTGCATAAAGGGCCCTTTAAAGACTTGAAACACATCCCCAGCCTCTATAGGAGTGATCTTAAAGATTTTGGATTTGACACTGGATTCTTAGGTTTGATATCCTAAGTAGGACAGAGAGAAAAATTACAAAAAAACTCAACAACCTAAGTACACTTAAAAATGTTAGTTAACCATAGTGCATTAAATGACATCATTAAGGATGGGGCTGGAAGAAGTGTAGGCATGGTGCAATGTGCCTTTAATCTCGACACCCACGGGTTCTTAAGTTTCAGGATAGCACAGGCTACACATGTAGATTATGACTCAAAAAAAAAATTAAGTACCTAGTATTTTCAAATATATGAAAAACAGTATTCCTTACACATTTCTGGTAGGAATTTAGTATCATTGTGTACTGTGGGAAATAATTTAGAGGTTCTTCAAAGATTTAAATAAAATTACCAACAATTCTACTTCTGGAGATTTAAACCCAATGATTTACGGTGGAATTTATAGCTGCAATACTCATAGTAGTAAAATGGGGAGGGTGGTAACATTCTGCATATCCATTTAAAGACTAATGATAATTTGTTTTTTGCTTGTTTATTTTTAAATATTTATTTATCTACTTTGTATATGAGTGTATTGCCTGCGTATAGTGCACCCGTGTCGTGCAGTGCCCATGGAAGTCACAAGGGGACACTGGATCACTGAGAATTGAAGTTAAAGGCCATTGTTAGTTGCCAAAGTCCTCTGTAGGAGCAGAATAATCTCTATTCAAATATTATTCAGCCATAAAAGGAATGAATCACTCATATATGTTACAACTAGGATGAACCTTAAAACTACATGGTAAAAGAAAGTCAGACAGAAAAGGTCTTATTGTGTGGTACTTTAAATATATGTATTTAATGTCCAAAATAGACAAATTCATATGAGTAAAAGCAGATTAGTGAGTGTCACAAAATTGGGAAGGAAAGAGAGATGAGTAGTGATTACTTTCTGAGTATAGGGTATGGTTATGGAATGATTTTTGAAGTTAAAAAAAATGGGGTGAAAAATCCAGCAGTGATAATTTCTACAATGAATTGAATGCTTTCTGTTTCCTAAAATTTTTATAGAAAAAATTTAAATTTCCATGTGATGGTAGTATAGGATGTGAAAGATGGGAACAACTCTACAGTACTCCCAGAAAGGGTTTTTTTTTTTTTTTTTTTTTTTTTTTTTGCCTTCCTATCATCATGGTAAGATACAATAAGCCAACACTATATAGTCTGGAACAAGCCCTTAGTAAAAATAGACCCCAATGACACTCTCATCTCAAACCTCCAGGCTGTTGAAGAATGTGATATGTTTGCTTTTCCATAAGCCTCACAGTCTACCATACATTACAGCTCTGAAATGACAGCAGTTGCACAACTCTACAAAAGCACTAAAACGGGTTATTAGTGTTATGTGAATTTCATATCAGGTATTTTTAAACAAATGACAGTGACATTATTGTTTTTAAATTACTGATTAGGAGCAACCCCCAAACTTAATAAATATAGTTTGATAAAGGTTAACAAAACCCCAAATATCATAATATATTACTGGTGGAAATAAAGAAGAGCACATTACTATGGCAGGTAATATAGTAGTATTTAATGTAATTAAAAATAACATTTACCTACAGATATTTTTTACTAAGAGAAAGAAGATGAAAACATAATTATTCATTACAATGCTACTGTAGAGTAAGAAAATGTCATTGTATTTATAAACTACATAAATTATTATACAGAGATGCAAAAGATTATAACAATATGCTTTAAAACAAATAAACAAGAAAGGAGGCCAGGATGTAACAGTGCACACTTTTAATCCCAGTACTTGGGAGGCACAGACAGGCCAGTATGATCTACACAGCAAGATCATGCCAGCTAGGGCTACACAGACAGACTAGGTCTCAAAATAAGAAGATGAGGTATTTTTTAAAAGGAAAGGGAAAGCTTCCTATAGAGCTCTATTTTTGGCAGGAAATGAGACATTGAGACATAGTGTCATTTGGCACCCCAAGCTGGCCTGGAACTTGCCTGAGGTGTGTGTCTCATATATGGCGATCCCCTGCTTCTCACCTTTCTAAGTACTAGGATTACAGGTATAAGCCACCACAATCATATTCAAACATATTTCAAATCATATTTATGGAAATTAAATGGCTAGCTAGACAAACTGAAATATATACACAACAATCTAGATAAGAGTAGTTTACTATGTCGAGATGGACAGGAAGGCATAACGCAGAAAAAGACTAATATACAACTTTAAAATTTTTACTCATAAAAATATTTCAAAAGAAAAAATTAGGCTACCAACTTTTAAACCCCACCACCTCCATGTTCTAGAATTTAGCCCTAGAAATCTCTATGGACTCTAGATAGTCATACCTTGTAGTGTAAAGGTTTGCTTTCTTTAGAATATGACTTTGGTTATTTTTAAAGCAGTCTCCATACACTTTCATATAGATACAAGGCTTGGGCTGGATCAGCAACCTCTTCTATATCATAAGGCAGCTTGGCCATGTATCTATTTAATTGATTGTTTATTTAGGGGGAGGTGTCAAGGGTAGAATTCCACATCTCAAGCTAAGCAAGTAACATTCCCTGATCATACCTCAAGTCCTGGCTTGGTTTTGGCATTAATTATATGATGAAAGATAAACAAATAAAAAATAAATCTTAGCTTTCTGGTCTAAAATAAAGACCACAACTTTGTGAGAAAACTGTTAATAAGATTAAACTAGTAAAATTAGGCAAAGTATAAAACTCACCTAAACAGTTTTATTATACCAATCATAGCATTTCACTGAATTGTGACATTTAAAAAATTTTAAATTCCTTAAAATAAAGACTTAAAAAATGACACCTGTTCTAATAATATCCAGAGAGGGAATAAAATGGGTACTCCATATAAATAACTAAGGAATTACTATGCCAATAAGGTAAATGAAAACTCTGACATAAATAAGCAAGCCTTTAAGAAAAAAACTTTACTTGATGGAAATTTCACTAAATTCATCATGTGTTACTTAGTTTAAGAATTATGCTATACGTAATAAATATTAAGTTCTAAAAATTTTGACTGTATTTTAAAGGTATTTTTTAAATGTGATTTTTTAAAAAAATGCACATCTTGCTAAACCTATCCTTATAGAGTATTATATAACTATAAATTATAACTGTTTTGAGTTCCATGTAAAATTGTAAAAAATGTATTGTTATATATGTGTACATGATATGTTGGGGGGTTGTGCGGGACAGAGGACAACTCTGTGGAGTCAGTTCACTCCTTTCACCTTTACCTAGGTTTAGGGAATCTAACTCAGGCTTCATGACAAACATCATTACCCAATGAACCATCTTGTCAGGTCTTGAGTTACATTTTTTGATTTTATATTGCTTACATATTAGAATACCATTGAATACTGAATTTCTATTGTTTCTTTTCTTCTTTTCTTTTTTGATTTCTTTTCAGACTTTATAAGACAGGGTCTGCCAATAGCCCCAGCTGACCTGGAACTCACTATGTAGACCCGGAAGGCCTTGAACTCACAGAGATCCACCTGCCTCTGCCTCCTAGGAGCTGGGATTAAAGGCATGCACCACTATGCCTGGCTGAGTTTCTACTGTTTCTGTCACATTGATGTGAACTAAAAACTTTCAATAAATTCTCAGTAAGTCATTCTGAGGTGACCAAACATATGAATTTTTAATTATTTTAATAAAAATTATTGTTATTAATGATTTTTCTTGTGATATTGTGCTAGTAAACTACCAAAATATTGAGCAGAAAGGAAGGAGAGCTATTTTGTCCTATTTCTGAATTCATGGCAAATATTTTTTTAAATTTTACCATTAAATTACATATTAATGATAGGTTTTTCACTGATATTCTTCAATACAGATTTCTCATAGTTTAGTCTGTTTGCTAAAGGCTGCATTATAAGTGGGTAATGAAATACACAAAAGGATTTGAGTGAAACCATTTTCAAAACTTCATTTACATAAATCTTTTTACTCTATTTTCAAAGAAATGTTTTCTGCTTTTGCACAAACATTTTACTTTCTCCTTTTTATTTTAAATTTTGTGTTTGTGTTTTGTTTGCACCTATGTAGGTGCACCACATGAATGCAGTACCCATGGACTACATATATAATGATTTATATATGACTAGTGGCAAATGAAGACACACTGCTGGACTGAGGCTTAATATACATCATTGTTTCTACAATTTTGTACCTCGACATCCTGAACACTGGATAAAAAAGTTGATTAAATCCAGAAGTGCGATGTCCCTGTCTTGTTTATATGATTCAATCCAGTCGTCTACCACGGACTGTGGAAAAGAAATACAAAAATGAGGAAAGTTTTAAAATTTGATGCAACACTAAATAGATTATTTTTAAGTTTGTGTGTTTGTGGATCTAATTAAACAAGAAAACTACTTACCTGAAACTATTGCTCTGCGGTGAAATAAAAGCAGACTTCCCTCTTTTAAGGCTCATGAAAGGTTCATTACTAAGTCTCAAAGATTTGTTCACAATAAAGCAAAATAGAAACATGACTTTAAAAATCCCATCAACATTGCTAATTATTACACAAATATGGGTACTTCTCAAACTATGTAACATAAATTAAACTTTACAAAGATAGAAGATATCTGAGTTGAGGAAACTAATCAATAAGTGGTACAAAGCTTACAGCATGCAACAAATAGCATTTTCTTTAAGGAATATAAGAATGGTTCAATATTAAAGAAAAGAATGCATCAACAAAAGTAAAAAGACAACAAATGTTGTATTATTAGAGCTCAGAAAATATGTAATAAATGTCAAAGGTTGATATTCCAATAAAATTTTTCTAGAAAATTGGGCTTACATGATATCTATTTAAACAAAGATTTAATGTTGTTGAAATATTTAAGACTAAACTAAACAAGGAATAAAGAAACCATTCAATACAGTTATTAAGTTTTTATTTAATGCAAATTTATTAGTGAAACTCTATTTAAAAGTAGTGGTAGGTGATAAGAAATACAAAGTCTACTTTTCATCAAGTTGCAGCTACTTCTAACTTGCTTCTGCTCTACCAACCCATGTTCAATACTACTAAGAAACCCTAATTAAACTCAGTGGTTCACAGAAAAATAAAACAAAGCAAACAAGAAAAAAACAAGACATGAAGGTAGATTGGCTGGGAAGATGATCAACAGCAGTGAGGATAATGGAAAAGGAAGATGATTCAAATATTCTATGTAAATATATGTATGTATATAATACACAGACATAAACACAAGTGTCACAGTGAAACCCATTATTACATATAATGCATAAAAAATAAAAGTTTAAATAACTACTACAATGATTCGATGGTAGTAACAAAATGGCTAACTAAAAATTTACATATAAAAGTACCTATAATATTAATGTATGAGTAGACTGTAAACAAATAAAATGCAAAAATAAGCCTTAATACAAATTTCTTGTATAAATTATATGATATATTAAATAACTTTAGCAAAGAGCATCACGTCATGAAATCTTAAAGATTTAGTGGTAGCTCAAGAAAGTAAGTTCCCAGCTTTTGAGGAAATTTGAACATTTTAGTTAAGATTGTTTGGGATTTTTGTTCTGTCTGTTTGATAATGTCAGAGGGTATTTATAAAGATGTTTTGCTAACCAAACAAAAATATTTATGTGCAGGTGAAATGTGTAATTTTCAGTTATATCTTGGTATCATTTCACAAATACATACAGATGTGAAATCATACACAGATATAGGCATAAAACATTTTTAGAATTTCATTCAAATATACAGATGCACTAATACACAGATATTTTAAGTATATTTTTCAGCAGGCTTTTGAACTAACATATTTCCCTCTGCTTTTTTCATACCTGTTAAGCATTACTTATCTCTCCTCTCTCCCTAATCTTCCCCCTCCCACAGATAAACGGCCAAAGGGTAACTATCATTCTGATGTTTATAACCACGAAATAGCTTGGAATGTTTAATTTTAAAAGTTCATATAAATGGAGCCCAGTGTGGTGGTACACGCCTTTAATCCCAGCTCTTATGAGGCAGAGGCAGGTGGATCTCTGTGAGTTCAAGGACAGTGTGCTCTATACAGCGAGTTACAGGCCAGCTGGGGCTACAGGGAGACTCTGTCTCAAATAGAATCCCTCCCCAGGAAAAATTCATACAAATGGTACCACCCTTCCAGAAAAATTGCAACAGGTTTATCCACACTATGTTTTACATTATTATTTCTTTCATTACAAGAACATATAGTTTTTCAACACACTCTGAAGTCCATGGACATGAATGCTGTTTCCAATTTAGGAGTATTATAAACAAGATCGCTATAAATATAACTATATATACCTTCTGATGTCCATACATACTATTTTTTGTTTTATAAATAACTAGTGTGAGAATGGTTAATTTACAGACTGAATGTATGACAAGGTGTTTTAGTTTTTTATCTGTTACTGTGATAAAATAGCCTCAAAAATGGAATAAAGAGAAAAGGGGTTTATTTAGCTCATAATTCTGAGTTACAATATATCATTAAGCGAAGCCAGAGTTGCAGGAGCTTCAACTGGCTTGTCACATTATACCCACAGGCAAATACAAAGAGTGAAGAATTGATAGACCTATACTTCTGCGTAGCTCATTTCACTCCAGGGCCCAGCCAATAAAATGGTTAGGGTCTTCCCAACTCAATACAATGAAGAAAATACCTCTTAGGCATGACCAGAGACCAATCTAATAAAAAAAAAAATCCTTCCTAATTAAGATTACCTTCCTAAGTGATGTTATACTATGTCAAACTGAAACCAATACACAAGCATATCAGATAATGCAAACAGATTTCTAGAAGAAAGGTAGAAGCTTTATTCTACCACTAATGAGTTCCAGTAATGTCTAATTTCCAGAGGCTTCAGGTCAACAAATACTAGATATCCTCCATCCTTTCAATTTAAGTCACTATGTAGGATGTGTCTTTTTCTTTCACAACCATTTAGTAATGAGAACCACTTTTCTTTCTTTTACATAAAAAGAGAAAACTTTCTGTATTTAACTTTCTTCCCATTTTATCATGTCTCTTTCTTGAAGGATTTGTGTTAAAAGTAAATAGAAAGTAGAAAAAGACTACAGTAATAGAAGTCTTAGAAGAACAGTTCTCATTCTGTTGAAGGTTCAGCCCTGATTAATGTGTCAGGTATTAGGAGCTAAGGATGATAGTAAGAACTACAAGGGAATAGAGCTAGTCAAGAGTAACTTAACATACAAAACCAAAGCAGAAAAGTTTTGTTACACCGAAAACAAAATGTGGAACAAAGTTGAAGAAGAAACTGCTTCTACAAGGGCCCAACATTGTGAAAGGGCACAGTACAAGCTTACAACATTTTAAAGTCAAAGTGACATCATCAATTTATGCTAGGAGCAGTTATATACAATAACAGGAAAGATTCTGAGTGAGAATACAGCACTGGCAATTACAGGCAAAGTAGGAAATCTCAATAGAAAACTACGGAATACAAAATACATCAGAAATGATGGCTAAGAAAAGATTAAAAGATGCAAGAGTACTACTACACAGGGAAAACTTAAACTATGACAAAGGACATAATTCAATCTTAGAAAGAAAGTATGCAAAATAAAGAAAGTATGCAAAAATAACAGGTAATTCATGCAGAAATAAATGAAATTATACCATTCTGAGTATCTAAACCCCAGAGGGCTATAAGTCATAATGGGAGGGGCATGGAGAAGGAGGGAGGGAGGAAAAGGTGTGAGGGAGAAGCATCACAATGAAAAGGCTAGAAATGTACAGCAAAGGAGAAAACTCTTAAAGCAGCCACAAGGTGCTCATAAAGGACCAAAGGAAAAGAATCATGGTATACTTCACATTAACCACAATGCAAGCTCCTGAATATAACTCTTCTAAAAGAGTCTATGCAGATTATTTTAAAATTTTCAACTATTATTCACATGTTACCTGACATTTAATACCTATACTAAGAACAGTGCTCCTGCTTATAAGGTACAGAGTATATCTGGGAGAAGTAGGAGATTCCTCTTATGAAGTTAAGGACTATTTGAAAGTAAACTCACACAAAAGTTCCTAAAAAGTTACACAAAACAAAAATCTGTTCTTCTCTTTTATTTATCTGAGTCACAGGAAATAAAATTATAGATAAACTCTTTGGTTTAAAAGTTTCTTGGTGATGAGACTTGTGAACGCAACAATAAGTCATAAGATGTCAGATTAATGCTGTGTCTACTTTGGGTTTTCTGCTATAGTCTGTGACCTATCTAATCACAGATTCTTGGCCTAAACAACAGTGCCAGCTATGGGCTACATCTTATGAAGTGAGCCTTAAGCCCAATCAGAAAGTGGTTGGTTACTTTCATAACAATCATGCTATAATTGAACCATGGGTGCATATCTTGCCAGGCGAGTCATTATTATAGCTCATAGGGGTCACAGCTAAGTAAAGATGAAGGTTACTTCCCTCTTCCAGTAGTATGCATACCACTCTTAAACTGTGACAACTAGCCAGTAGAGTTGAAAAGGTGATAGATAAATACAAGAAAACCAGATTGTCTGGACACAACACAGCAGATACATATATGAATATGCACTGCTTGTAACAGAATGCACAAAAATCTATGTTAATCCAAGTGAGACCCCCAAAAAACAAAAACAAAACAAAACAAAACAAAACAAACCAGAATGGAAGAGGCAGGTAAGCAAAAAGCTGCAGCCTAGTGTGAGGCTATACTAACAACTGATAGCTGCTGGGAGGCAGGGGGTGGGTGATGAGGGGGGTCAATTTTCTTAAAATTTTTTAATTAATTTATTTTTATTTTATGTGTATCAGTGTTATACCCGCATGTACTTAAGTGCACACATTTCTTGTAGTGCCTGTCAAGGACAGAACAGGGCAGGAGATCCCTAGAGCTGGAGTTACTGACAGTTTTTAAACTCCCTGTGGGTGCTGGGATTTGAAGCTCGGTCTTCTGCAAGAACAGCCAGTGCTGAGTAGACACCTCTAGACTATTAGTCAATTTTCTTTAAGAATATGATGCAAACTAGGTTGACCAGGTTCCAAGGGATAAAATTCCAAAGGAATTAGGAACACTTATGTTCAACAGGCCTTTTAAAAGGAGAAGTAGTAAGGTGGGAGTGAAGATGGGGGAGCTGGTCTGAATAGAAGCAAAACACATTGTATGATATTCACAAAGAATCAATAAATAATGTGTGTATAAATGTTTTGCCTTCATGTATGTAAGTACACACGTGTGCAATGCCCATGGCAGCCAGAAGAGGGCATTAAATGACCTAGAACTGGAACTGTGAACAGTTATGAACTACCTTGACTGTGCTGGGAACCAAACCCAGATTCAACACAAGAGGAACCAGTGTTCTTAAACACTGAGTCACCTCTCAAATCCCAAATTATTATATTTAAAAGAATTTCTGATGGCAGTAGTCTGACCCATCCATATTCAGATGGAATAAATTACACACTTCAAAAGTAGACATTTTTTGAGAGCTCCAACTATCAAATACTCAAAAAAACAACAAAAAGTTACAGAATAATTACCATATATAATGCAACTGAGACGTCTACAGCACTGCATGGGATGGGTGTCTTTTAAGTTTAATTACAGGATTAAGCAAACATATATTAAAGTCATATACTATAGGCAGTCATGGCAGTGTACTCCTTTAATCCCACTACTGGTGGCCGAGGGGGTCAGAGGTAGGAGTATCTCTGTGAGATCAAGGCCAGCCTGGCCTAAAGACTGAGTTGCAGGCCAGCTGGGGCCATAGGGAGAAAGTGTCTCAAAAAGACAAAAAAAAAAGATGT
The DNA here is from genome assembly GCA_035773235.1 of Eospalax fontanierii. Taxonomy (NCBI): domain Eukaryota; kingdom Metazoa; phylum Chordata; class Mammalia; order Rodentia; family Spalacidae; genus Eospalax; species Eospalax fontanierii. The sequence continues at coordinate 117,184,740 of CM069526.1, forward strand.
ATAGTTTTAAAAGTATAAGACATTTCACTGAACAAACTGAAACTTTCCACACCTATATTTTCAAGAATCTTGTAGCACTTTCTATCCAAAAGGCATTAGCAAATTAGCTGAATAAAAAAAAAATAATAAAAAGCTCATTCTTTTGGTGAGTGGAATCTAGAAATAAATGAACTTTGGATAAGATTAATTAAACAATTCTAATTGAAGTAACCTTGATATAATATTACAGTAAGCAATTCAGACCCTCTCAAGGGGTGAAAATAGATGAGAAAAATGAGGTAGTCTACAAATAGGGCTATGACAGTAGCGGATTCACAATTTTTTTTGCCTAAATAATCTTTATGGCTAGCATTTCTGCCAATCCATCAATATCTAGTACCCCTTACTACTTCTTCACCAGAGACTTAAAAGAAATGAAGGCTATGAACACAGAGAACTCTAAATCAAAAGGAACAATTATTATTAGTCTCATATGGGCCACTTATTTTTAGGGGAACAACCAGATTAATAAAAATTCTCACCAAATTTCTGTTCCCTGTTACTATATTAGTGCACTAGTACTCTATTCAAAAATTTTCGTCTTGTGGCCATGAAGAGGAGGTGGATTTCTGAGAGTTTAATCCCAGCACCCAGGAGCCAAGGACTCTTTGAGTTCAAGGACAGACAGCCTGGTTCTCATAGTGAGTTCCAGGCCAGGTAGGGGCTAAAGAGATGTCTTAGTGGTTAGAAGCACTGGCTGCTCTTGCAGAACACCTGGGTTCAATTCCCAGCACCCACATGGTGAAGAACAACTATCTATAACTCCCACTTCCTGGGACAGAATGCCCTCCTCTGACCTTCATGGGCATTGCATGACACAGGTGCACTTACATGCATGCAAGCAATACAACCATATACATAAAATAAAAATAATAGGGTATTTTAAAAAACTTATCATGTGAGGGCTGAGATAACTTAGTAGTTAAAGAGCACTGGCTGCTATTGCAGAGGGCCACTGTTTAGTTCCCAAGACATAAATCGTGGTTGACCACTTTCTGTTAACTCTAGTTCCAGGGGATCCTATGCCTGCTTCTGACATCTTTGAGCAGTCAAAGCACATCATGCACTTTCATACAAAGAGATAAAACACTCTTAACACATAAAATAAGTCAAAAACTTTTTTAAAAATTCCAGTGCTAAAAGTCTGAAAATCTAAGTTGAACTTTTTCATGCCTTTAGCTTTGAGCCCTTTATCGGCTATGCATTTAGATAATTATTGATGTTTTCTTATTTTAAAGAACATAGATTACAGCTGGGTGTGGTGTCGCAAGCCTTTAATTACAGCACTTAGGAGGCAGAAGCAGCCTGGTCTACAAAGCGAATTCAAGGTCAAGAGATGACCGGAAACAAACAAACAAAAAAAACCCAACACTGATTACTACTTTTTAAAAAGAACATGCCAAATGGTGAACACAAGAAAGGTAGATGGATATGAGGAAAAAACAGGTTATAATAAAAGCATAAAAAATTACAGGTATGCCATGCAAAGAAACATTATGGCAATATTCATATCTGAGAGGTTAGAAATAAAGACAAAAATATTGCCAAGCAAATTTTACAATAATAAAAACAGAAAAAAAATGTACATGAAAACTGTAGCAAAGCTAAATGTGTATATCCCAAATACTAGCACACATAAAACAAGAGTTGAAGTACTAGACAAAATATGGAAACTCACAGTCAGGGCTGAGATACATACACAAACCAAGATGCCTCTTGATAACTGATAAAAGAGGCAAAAAAATTGTTAAATATGAAGATATGAATAACATTAGCAATAAAGTGACCTGACTGATATCTATAAAACATGAAATTATTAGAGTATACACAAAGAAGTGACCAAAGAACAACATACCTATAAGTATGTTTTGTTTCTTTTTTGTGAAAGGATCTCCCTGTAGCACCACTTAGCTCAGAACTTACTATATAAACCACGCTAGACTCAATCTCACAGAGATCCACCTGTCTCTATCCTCCTAGTTGCTTGAATTAAAGGCATGAATCACCAGACCCAGCTAAGTCTATAACTTTTTAAGAACTAAGATAATAGATCTTATTCTCTAGCTATAATATACTTAAAGTAGGACTTAATAATAAAAATGTATCTACAACATCCCAAGATGTTTAGTTACTAGAAAATATTTTGAACAGATAATTTTAAAAAACTAAAAATTAGGCAATACAGACAAAGCCACTCTTGCAGAAAAGCAGCATTGAATAGTTATATATAATTTACACAAAATTTATACTTTAAAGATAGAAAGGGAAAAATCTAAACCAATGTTTTATGCTTCTGCCATTAAAAAATACAGTATTTCTGGGGCTCGAGAGATGGGTCAGTGGTTAAAAGCACTGACTGCTCTTGCAGAGGATCCATGATTCTATACCCAGCAACCACATGATGACTAACAACCGTCCATAATTTCAGTTCCAGGGGATCCAGTGCGTTCTTTTGACTTCCATGGGCATTGCACGTCAGAGGTGAACTTATACATATGCAGGCAATATATTCATACACATTAAAAAAATTTTTTTTAAATATGGTATTTCAATAGAAATTATTATGTGGACCAGACACATCTGGAATCATAGATTCACCTGTCCCTATTTGCAGGGTACAAAAAGTATGCAATCTAAGTCAAAGAACATTTACAATAACACAGCTACAAACCCTCAAAGAGAGGCTACAATTCCTGATATCTAATTCAAAAATTATAGACACACAATTAATTTTAGGAACTAAATTACAGAGGCTCTACTACTCTTCAAGTATTATTTACTGATGGAAGAAAAAGATGATGAAAACCCATTAGGGGAAATTTTTCTAAGTCACATTTTGAAATGCTCTATATCATTTTAACTAATACTTCATTCAAAAAGATAAGTAGGTGTATCTGGACACAAATGAAGAGAAGAAATGCCTATTTGCAAGCAATGTCTCTGAATATGTTTTTTACTATGAAAAGAAAAAAGATGAAATTTTAGCAGATGGCTACTTGTGTCAGACAAAATCAGTCCTCTGGTTACCAATATTTTGTTGCTATTTTGTTTCTGAGGCAGGGTCTCACTGTGAGTCTCTGCTGGCCTAGAACTTGTTATGTAGACCAGGCACATCTGGAAATCGTAGAGATCCACCTGCTTCTGCCTCCCCAGTGCTAAGACTAAAGGCTCTGGTTACAAATATTTTATTTACTCCTCTTTGCAGTGAAAAGTTATCTATGTGTATTAGGGTTTATTCTATTTAAATGGCTACAAAGAAATGTTTTACTAAGATGATTAATGCAAAAGAATGAAACGTAACAAGAAATACAAATAAGGATGATCTATATTAGCACTGATGATTAAATTATTTTTGACAGTGCAATGTGTGATTCCATTTGAAAAACTAATTTATATACAGGGAGACACAAAGAGAAAGATATGAAAAATTCAAAGGATTACACTGTGCTTTAACAGCACATTTCAAACCTTTGTTGTTATTGGTCTTTTAAGATTGGGTCTCTCCCTGTAGCCCCAGATGACCTGGAACTGGCTAAGTAGACCAGGCTGGCCTTGAACTCACCTGCCTCTGTCTCTCAAGTGCTGGAATTAAAGATGTGCCCCACCAGGCCTGGCACATTTTTATTTTAAAATCTAACAAGTAAAATCAAGCCATAAAGAAACATATGAAGTACAGATGACAAAAATCATGGCATTGCCAGGAAAAGATAGGAATTAAAATTCTATAATGATGCTTAACAATAGATTAATTTACTTAAAAAAAAAAAAAAGATAATACAGTAGCTTGCATATTCAAGACTCTAATCTAAATCAAGTGTGGTAACATGTCCCTAATCCCAGCACTTGTGAAGCCAAGGTAGAAGAAATACAGAAGAAATATGATGAATTTTATGACAAGGAGGAAGGGATGAAATACCATAAATGGGAATGCTAAAATCAAAGAATTACAATCCTCTCTTCCTGATAATCAGAAAAATAGTACAGCAGTTATATTTTTCACCATTAACTTTTTGTTATAACACACACTTCTGTAAACTACCACAGATTACTACTAAATAATTAAACAGAAATTTTATTTTCACGGTTCTTCAAAGCTCAGAGTTGTGTCTGCTAGGCTTTACTGGGGTTTTATTGCTTATTTTATGTGTATGAATGTTTCACTTGCATGTGTTAAGTGTATCACCCGTCTGCAATGCCCGCAGTAGTCAGAAGGTGTTGGATCCCTTCTAACTGAATTATAGGTGGTTGTTAGCTACCATGTGGATACTAGGAACTGAATCTGGGACTTCTGGAAGAGAACACAATGCTCTTAACCACTGGCGCTATCCCTCCAGACCCTGTCTGATTTTAATAACACTGATTAAGAGGCTTAAAGAAACAAACCGTTTGATTCTATAGACAATGATATTTGCTCTTATTGCTCTTATGCATCTGTGAGTGATAAGTACATATAAATACACTAGTGTTCTACTCCTGCCAAATGCCAAGAATTTAAGTATTTGGTTAACCCTGTACTTCAGTCTAAAACTGAGATTTATCCTCTGGATAGAGTTCACCCAACACAGACCAAAGTATGATTCAACTTTCATGTTGGGAACAATGCCTCATACCTCCTTTTACAACTGTCTCCCACACTGAACCAGATAGTGCCTCATGTTTTCTGCCAACCATTAACCATTTTTATTTTAAGACAACACAGTGAATTATCAACTAATGGACTACAATCCTATATTCTGCAATGAAGTCGGAATTGCAGTCTGAGGAAGGTAAACTGTCCTTCCAAGTTTGGCTTCCCTGAAGAAATTTCCATCAAGTCTTTGATAAACTTTAAAGTTATTCTCCCATCATAATTCAGTAATCATAATCATTTTTACCAACTCAAATGACTTGTTCTAACTTTTCATTAAACTGACTTTGGGTTTTCTGTGTGGCCCAACAACTACAAAACGAAATCAGCCTGGATATCCAAGAACAGATGAATGGATAATGAAAATGTGTTATATGATACAAATTGAAGGTTTATTCAGCTGCAAAGAAAAGTGAAATTATGAAATTTGAAGTAAATGGAAGTGAACACAAAGATTCATGGCTCCTCAAAATACTGAGATAAAGTGACACTGGAGTGCTTAGCACTAAACAAGACAGTTATAATACCACCACTCTCTGGAAGGCTCAGAAAACACAGTAGAAAAATCAGAAGAATGTTAAAACCTAAACACAGGGAGAAAGGCTGAGAAATGCTATCTTCAGAACATGGCATAGTCATTGCAAAAATGATCTCAAAGGAGCTGAAGTTGCCTATATTGACTTGCATAAAACTGGGCCTGATAGCAGTCACTCATGCATCTAAGGAGGGGCTCATGAAACCCTATCCTCCCTAGTGAACTATACTGGACAGTCATTGCCTCCAGTTGTATACTTACTGGTTAAAATCAATGTGTCACAAAACAAAACAAATGAACATGGTAATGGACTTGGAGGTGGAGGATGAGATAACAGGTGGGAGGAAGATGAGGGCAGGTAGGAGACTAGAGCAATTAGGAATATATACATGTATGAAATTGTCAAATTTTGCCAATAAGAAAAATTTGGATTGAGAATGAATCTAGACAACAATTAAAACTGCCTCACCTAGTCTGTGTTCCTACCATTCTTAGAGTCTCTATTAACTGCTCTTCATATTTTTTACTGTACTGAACCCTCATAAAATTTTTGTGTTCAGCAGTCCCTTACTAAAATGACAGTCCTGTGAGGATTCCAGTGCATTACAAATTGAGAGTCACTGGTTGAGCCTCTTTATAGCCTTAATCTGACAGCCAGACTTCCTTTCCTTTGAAAGACATGGTCAACAGCTCAGTGTCAGTTACAAAATGAAAGATGGATATTTTCCTCCCATTAAAAACTTCTGATTAAAGGATGAGATTTTCATCCTGGTGATGTAGGCTAGAGATGGATTGGAAGGTAAACTCATACAGTCTAAAGGCCAATGAAATTCTAGAGCTATATAAAAGAAACACATCACTGCACTGCTCAAACAGGAACACACACACACACACACACACCACACAGGACTAACCATCTTTTTGAGACCATTGACTAATCAAGATGACCATTATCTTTTGTTCCATTATAATAGGATCTGCATATTATTTAGCTTTTCAAACTTGCTTAGTCCCATCTGATGTTATCCAGATCCAGAGTTATCTGATGTCATGACACATCTGGAAAATCCCCACAGAAAAGGGGACAAAAACCCAATTCTTAGGAAAATCTCAACCTACTCCTGGAATTCATGTCCTCTTAACTCAAAAAATCTTCCCTACTATTAAAGTTAACCAATTTAAATGAATTATCTAAGATAACTTCACACTTTATTAATGGACCCAAACTCACTTTATTAAAAAAAAAATCAGTATATGAGTAGATTACAAATATACAAGACCAAACAGTGAAACATAACATTGCATCAGGCATATTCATTCATAGTGCTATACTTCTTAGAGAGTTCAAATGAATATATTACTACATGTAGCTGGAAATGCCAATAAATTTAACAGTAGTGATGCCAAAACTTAACAGTAACTGATGCAGAATACTATGATTTAGAGAGTGAGAAAGGAATACCCACACTACCATTCTTCCACTATATTCCAAAAAAAGACGTAGAGGCAATGAAAATTACAGTAATAAAATAAGTAGACATCTACATTTTTTATAAAATTTATAAGCTAGGTATTAAGTATAAAGAATATAGTCATCGAGAACAGTTCCCAAGCTGTGTGTGGTTGGTGCACACCTTTAATCCTGGGACCTCCCCCTCCCCCCCCAAAAAAAAGCAACAACAACAAGAAAAAAACAGTACCCAAGGTAAAACAGACCAAGTAGATACACTTCACCTTCAAGAACAAAGTATATATATTATGTGTGAAATGCAACCTGGACATTGTAGTGATTGGGAGTATCTTGGCCTGTGGAGAACTTCAGCAGCACATAATAACCAATACCACTAGGAACAAAATACATGACCACTCTTACTAGTATACTACTTAGTTTATATAGCAGGCAAAAACTCTAGATTTGATAGGTAGAAATCTGATTTAAGGAGATAAGAGTGGAAAGATGTACCTTCTTCCAATTTTCAGACCAAGGTCAGTTCATAAATCCAACTTTGAATGAAGAGAGAACAAACTCCCTATTAGAGACTGCCTTCAACTACTCCAAGTTCACAGAATGTATCTCTCTCTAATCAATCCTTCCCTCATAACAGTTATATCTAACAGAGGTGCTATATACTGTTAAAAGGATTACCTATACTTTTCATATATTAATTACTGTCTTTGAGCTGACATTAATCAATCAGGATTCAAATGGCCTTTGTTATCCAATTAAGGCTTTAGAGTGGGGTAAGGTAAGAGATCGAGATATAATTCAAGTCTGATAATCAGGGGGCCCAAAATATCCATGGATCCAGTCTAGATGTACCCATTTCTACAATGTATAACTGGAAAAAGTACAATTACCAATTCAGAGCCCCCCATCTCGGCTTTCTGATCTAAGGAGTAACGGTCATTAAGGTAACAATGGCTAAAGAAATATTAATGGAGCTTCCTTTCTCTACCAAGAAAACTACAGAGTTAGAGAGATGGCTCAGCAGTTAAAAGTAATGGCTGCTCTTGCAGAGGAAAATGAGTTTGGTTCCCAGCAACCACATGGCAGCTAACCACCATCTGTAACTCCAGCTGGAGGGAATCCAACGCCCTCTTCTGGCTTCTTCAGCCACTGAATGACATGGGTGCACTTATATACATGCAGGCAATATATGCACACACATTAAATAAAAATTATTTTAAAAAGAAAATAACCAAGACTAATATTACATCTCTAAAGGAACTGAAAGGTCAGACTTGAAAAAAAGGAGAGATAATAAAAACTACTCCATTTCCAATAAATTTGCCACTAGTGTCTACTCAGAAATCAAAAAAGCATCTTAGAGAATGACTAGGAACTAAAACTTCAGCAAATAGTTACTTTAATGCTAGTTTCCATCCTTAACATCTAGCATGTAGCTACTGACTTGGCTAGTGCTCTTTAATCCAATCAATAATAACCATACCAAAAGGTTCATTTTTTAATTGTAATTTGAAAAAGACAAAATATATTTTCATTTTGCCTTAGCACTATGTTAATTTTCCTGCTCTCTTCCATAACGTAATTATATTAATTATTATCTTTAACTTTCTCTGGGAGATCGAATCTTCTAACAGGACACATAGCCAGCCTCCATGCAGTCATAGGTATCTCTGAATGCATCACAACCCAAAATTGTACACTTCCTATAAATGGCATGGGAATTTAAATTTTTTGACTGATTTATCTTTATTTATATGTAGGAATGCTTTGCTTGCATGCATGCAAGGACACCCATATCCTGTAATGCCTGCAGAGGCCAAAAGAAGGCATGAGATCTCCTGGAAATAGAGTTACAGAAAGCTGTTAGCCCCTCCCCGTGGGTGCTAGGAACCAAATCCAAGTCCTTAGCAAGAGCAGCCAGTGCTACTAACCATTAAGACATTTTAACTTCATGGTTCTTAAAAATAAAGTTGGTAGTTGATAACACTGTTTCACCATGTCAAAAGGTTGAGTATACCTGCTAGGGTCTCATAAAGCTGCAATCAAAGAGAACGTTTATTCTGCATTTTCATTTGGATGCAAACCTGAGAAAATAAATTTCTAAGCTTACTTGAGTTGAAGGCAGGATTAATTTATCTGTATTCACAGAATTGCAGATTACGACCTTCTGCTATCTTAATGGCTGTAGTCAATAAGGTACTTATACTTCCCTGTCAATAATTTCTCTATTATACTCATTTGGTCAAGCCAGAAGGGGGAACACCTTGCTAGCTAGACAATCTTTTACAACATATCACAGAATTATTCCCTACCATCTTTGGTATATCCTATTTGTTAAAGACAAGTTGCACGTTTTATCACACTCAAGAGACTCATGTAGTGAGGTACCTCAAGACTGTCCATAGCTAATGCCATGTTCTAGCTAATCCAGTAGTTAATTAAAGCTGGAAGCAGTTTACTCAAAGTATGGGAACGGAAACATCTGAGCAAGGTATGGGTTTGAGAAAAGGTCAGTATGTACCTGGTTACCATGGCTAATGGCAGATTTATGGCTTCTATACTTTCTGCTTGCTTGCTCTTGTACAACAGGAATTGTAAGAGGGACTCACCAACTCTATGGCTTGGGAACTTTAACTTTTCACCCTTAGATATGTTCCTCCGACCCCTTTTTAATTCTGTATATAAGGCTGACTCTAAGAAAGACTTGTTCTATACATGGTACAAGTTTGCTCAGTGTGGTTGCCAGCTGGCAATTAAAGACTTTCTTTTTGCAGTATCTCAATGTCTGAGTGGTCTCCTCTGGTGAAATACCTCACAATACTCATAAATAAATACCAGGAGGTTCGTAAGGGACCACATTTGAGTCTGACTTCCATAATGGTCCAGAGATATACTATTTTTACATTTCCTAAAATATACATATTGACATGTTCCAGACTATTGAACTACAGTACTGAGGAATAGGGAGTTATAAGCCCCCAAATTTGGGTGAAATACTACCCTCTATTTAATGCTTTACAAAAGCATGCAGTTGCTGCTCACTATAACCAATGAGCACAATGCCATCAAGAAGAGCAGTTAAGTGCAACATGCATAAGGCTTTGGGTTCGATTTCTAGTACACAGCCCCTCACCAGAGCAGTAAATAAGAAAGAGGGAAAGAGAGAGAGGGAAAGACAGAGTAAGGGAGGTCTGATTAAAAAAAAAACAAACCTAAATTAAGCTAAAAGCATTCCACTGAGATCCAGGGGTAAAGAGGGCAGGGTAAGGTATTGCTATGTCAATACAGCCTAATTTTTAGATTTATGAAGATGCTATATTTAGATACAAAATAAAGTTATATTTATAAAATGAAAAAATAGGAATCAAGAAATACTGGATAATTAGAAAAACAGAAAAGCTGAGGTAACAATATTAACATCAAACTTACACATAATTATTAAAGAGGAAAAAGATGGTTACTATGTAATGGCAAAAAGAAAACTGTACGTAGTATTTAAACAAAACAAATATTTAATGAGTGTGCTTCCACAATTGTGTAATTTTCATATCAAGTAAGTTTTCATCGTTTTTCTAACTGCATCATTTTATTACTTACATTTGATTCTTTACTACTTAATTTTACTTTATTGTTTATTTTTTTCTAAGTTGTTAACTGCCACAATTATGAAGGAAAAGGAAGTGGCAGTGCAATATCATTTCTCAGGTGCTGAGTCATTAACTTCTATTATTATTATTTCTGTAGTTTTATGATAGCCTACACATTGGTTGAGTCCTCCGTTGTTATTTTCAGAAGTTCCTTGGCTATTTACACATAATTTGATCTTTTCAGTCATGTTTGCAAGTTCAAAACAGTTCTTATTCTGGTAAGGCATTAATAAACTGATTTTTAAATAATTTTTAAAGAAAATATGAATGAACAACAAATATTTCAAGAAAAAAGTTATACAGATATAAAAAATATCTAACTAAAAGAAACACATTTTTTTCTTTCAACATGGAAATAACTTAAATGATGAGTCTCAGTGTTGCCAGAGGCTTGACAATATACATCATTTTTAATGTTGGTAAAAAACAGCAAGCTAATTGGAAGTATTCAGACAAGGCCTTAAAATACTATTATAGTTGAGGGTGTAGCACAATGGTAAAACCCTTACCTAATGTGTGAAATCCTAGGTTTAATCCTCAGCACAGAAAAAACAAACAACAACCCTCACCCCCCAAACCCCACACACAAAAAATCAAAGACAATCCTAATAGTGTAGCTATTTCCCCCAGGTTGGATATGAGTACTACATTAACTGTGATAACTCACATATCACTCAGGAAACTGGACTTTTTAACATTTTCTTTCTAAGAGGAAAGGGAGATTCATGAGGCACAGGAGATTCACAAGAACCTCACAAGGCCCAGGCAACCCTCAAGATTAAATATATAGTAAAAAGTAGGCCGAATGTGGTGAAACATGACTTTAATCCCAGCACTCCGGAAGTAGAGGCAGGCAAATCTCTGTGAGTTCAAGGCCAGCCTTGTCTACATAGTTCCAGGCCAGCTGGGGCTACAAGGAGACATGGTTTTAAAAGACAAACAAACAACAAATAAAAATATACAGTAAACAACTGACAAGAGTGGAATTCTTTAGTGACATAACTCTGTATACGTAGCTGTCTATCAGTCACCCACACTCCTTCTTATAAACTCACTGGTTCACTAAGCTAGATTTGGAATCCTTTCTTTGGTCTATCAGAACCTTCTGTAAAGTGAATAGATGTTTCTTTGCATTTTCCCTGGTAAAGTCATAAATAAACCTCTAGAGATTCTTAATCCAACAGCCCTAATGAAATGAATTACATCTAAGGAAATTGTATGCTGCAATGATGAGAATGAAGTTTATAAAAAAATAACTATTATTAATTTTAATTATATAAAAATATAACACACCAAATGACCCAGATATTTCACTTCTATACCCAGAACTCCATACTCTACTACAAAGTTAAATTGCACCCCCATGTTCATAGCTGTTGTATACATTAGGGCAAGGAAATGGAACCAATCTAGTTATTATCAATAGATGAATGGATTGTGAAAATCTGGTACATACATAAGATGGATTATCATTTAGCTCTACAGAAATACTAAATAAAAAATTTGTAGCAACATAGATAAACCTAGAATGTATAATATTAACTAAGGCAACCCAAGCTCAGAAATGAAAAATCCTTCATATATTGGTATACTAGCCTACAATGTAAAGCTGTATAAATGTAAACAAATGCAAATGTGGGAATATAATATTTAAAAAGTCAAACAAGAAAGTGTAGTATTAGGTGTTAAAAGGATGGAATGCTGGAGAAAGAACAAGAGTCATGAAAGAAGATATAAAACTTTCTAGTTTAAAATCTGTATTTTTTCCACCTATTTTGTGGTTATTAGGTGTATTTAAAAAAAAACTGAGGGGACTAGAGAGATGGCTCAGCAATTAAAAGCACTGTCTGCTTTAGAATGCAGAGTACCTAGGTTCAGTTTCCAGCAGCCACATAACAGCTAACAATCATAAGTAACTCCAGTTCCAGGTGATCCAATGCCCTCTTCTGGCCTCAGCAGAGGTACATTCACCTGCATGTAGGCAAAACACTCAAAACACATTTTTAAAAAAGTTTGTGTGTGTGTGTGTGTCTGTGTGTGTGTCTGTGTGTGTGTGTGTGTGTGTTTTATATAGGGTTTCCCTGTAGCCCCATATAGTCAGGAACTCTGTAGACCAGGCTGGCCCTGATCTCAAAGAGATCTGGCTGCTTCTGCCTCCCAAGTGCTGAGATTAAAGTTGTGTGTCACCATGCCCAGCTACATAAAAACTTTTAGAAATATTAACAGGTAAAGGGTAAAATCCCAGAAGCTTCACAGAACAAAACGATCATAAAGAGTTTAGAACTGGACGATTGTTTGAGTGGTTACTTAAATCTAGCTGGTTGATTAGTTTTATGGGGGGAGGTTTGTTGTTTTTTTTTAAGGTGTATGAGGGTTTTGCCTGCATGTATGTAAGTGCATCCATGTCCTGTGATGCCTGCAGAGGTCAGAAGAGGGTGTCAGATCTCCTGGGAATTGGAGTGAGAATGGTTGTTAGCTACCATGTGGTTGCTGGGAATTGAATAAGGGTCTTCTGAAAGAGCAGCCAGTGCTCTTAACGACTAAGCCATTTCTCTAGTCCCTGTGTAATTAGTTCTTGTTTTGGGTTTGTTACCATAAAATGATTTTTATTTAAAAAAAAAAAAAGGCAATTAAAAGGGAAATAGTAAGATAACAATCTTGCACCAAAATTATGAAACCAAATACTTTAAAACACCATGTATTAAAGAAAATCAACAATGAAAAATTAAATCAATCTATTTTCATAATATATACAATTCTAATATAAGCCTAGGTCAAACACCAGACAAAACAAGAAACAAAAAATTAAAAATTACACTGAATATAATGTACTTCTCCTTATTCAGGACAAGAACACATATTTAAATAAATATACAAACAGTAGTGTTTTTAAATTATACAAAGGAAAGGAAATAATGTTATAATTTCTAAGTAAGTTGAGTACTGCATTTTACTTTGGAAGGTGGGAGATACAAAAAGGACTTGCCATATAGTTCCTGAGGCATGAAAACATTTAAGATTATTTCTAAAGACAGAAAGGTGAAGAATACATGCCTATTATAAGTATATAGCTAATACCTGCAAGGAGAGATGATTATTTATTGAACTTGACTGGGGCAAGCTCATCATAGTTTTACAGAGAACAAGAAGTTTGCCCCACAATGAACACAGATTTTTCTAATGAGTTAAATAACTTTACGTGTTTCTAAGAGAGCCACCAGCAAGAACCAAGAGAAAAATGTTCTCTGCGAAAATGTTCTCTGTGAACTGCTAATGATGTCAGATTATTAACTTAGAATTATATGAAATTTGAGAAATGAAAAGGGTTGTGAATATAACTAGTTAAAAGCCAATGAATAAAAGGAAAAGGAGATACTGATTAGCTGCCTTTTTTTCTTCTTCTTGTATAGATTGGTGTGAAAGACTCTGGAACATGCTCAACTAATGCGCTTCTCTGGGTAGTCCCATGCTTCCCTTATTATTAGACAAGTATATCAACATAAATCACTCTCCAAATGGGAATAACAACATTCTAAATGAAATCAATATTCAAATTAGTTGTTCTGACAAACTAGAACACCTTTTTTGGGGGGAGGAGGTCTAATTTGAGATAGCGTGTCCCTATAGCTCCAGATGGCCTAGAACTTGCTATGTAGACCAGGCTGGCGTCGAAAACACAGAGATCCGCCTGCCTCTGCCTCTCAACTGCTGGGATTAAAGTTGTGCGCCACCATCACCACTACCAGCTGGATCACCTTATTTTAAGCAATTTAAATTTTTTGAAGAAGCTAATTCACTTGAGGTAAGGGATATTACATTTGCTAAGCAGGGTCTTTCTTGACTAAAATCAGGTTTAAACTGGATTTTTCCAGTTGTCAAGATGATATTTTAAAACGTATAATCTACAAATTAAAAATAAAAATTTACATGATCAGAACCACACTAAATTCACTAAAATACTTACTGAATTTATCATGAACTTCCTAAAGTCCACCATGAACCTAAATGTGCTTAAAATAATTTGTAAAACACACTAAGATAAATCAGTCTCATTTAAATTTCACAAGAAGTCTCTAACTAGATAACTTAGTAACTTGTTCTCTAAAAGTTCAAAACTTTTCCCAATATAGAATGTTAAAGATCAAGTATATGTGAGTCAAACTTAAAATGCCTTTATGATTTTTTTTAAAGTCAATTTATTCTGAATCCCAAAGCCTGAATAAATTCATTAAAATGACTACGCAGCCAACCAATGTGGTGGTTAAATCTGTAATCCCAGCACTAAAGAAATTTAGACATAAGACTGTCCTGAGTTTGAAGACAGGCTGAGCTATAAGACTTTTTCATCTAAAAAATTTAAATGAAAATGAAAAAACAAACAAACAGATGAACAGAGAGATGGACTAAACTATCTTAGCCACAATCATTCTAAACACAGGTGTCTTGTTTTAGTCACTCCAAAATATCTTCAGTTCTTGGTTTCTTCCACTTACTCTCTTTCTTCCATTGGTCTTCCTTCCCAACTATTTCCACTGAAAAATATATGAACTAAACACACTCTAAGATTCCTCCAGGCACTAAGGCAGTTCACAAAGGTCTGTGTGGTCCTATAGGAAACGGCTCTTCACCTAGTGGCCTCAGAATACAAGAGTACTTACTTTTGAAGGATTTTGTGACAACTGCAGTATCCTAGTTGCTATCTGTTATATACAAGCCATCCTGTTTCTATCAGTATTTAAACAACTGATTAAGGCTGACAAGACAGCTCAGCAGATAAAAGGGCTTGTCACCAAGTTTGATAACCTACATTCAATCCCCAAAATGCACAAGATGGAAGGAGAAAATTGATTCCTCAAAGTTGTCCTGTGACTGTCACACATACCCTGTGGCACATGCTACCTCTCACTTGCTCACTCTCCCTTCTTCCTCTCCCCAAATACGTAAACAAGCAAATCAATAAATATTTAAAAATTAGAAACAAAGAGAGTCAGAGTTTCCATGTTCAGAGAATCCTTCTCTACCCTAATGTTTATTGAAGATAAGAGTCAAAATTTCTATATATCCACAGATTTTATTTTCATTGGTCTTAA
Organism: Eospalax fontanierii; assembly: GCA_035773235.1. NCBI lineage: Eukaryota > Metazoa > Chordata > Mammalia > Rodentia > Spalacidae > Eospalax > Eospalax fontanierii. The sequence continues at coordinate 117,200,146 of CM069526.1, forward strand.
AATCATCAACATATTTCAAATACTACATTCACATTCTAGACATCTAGGAACTACTCCATCTATGAAATCAGAAATCTTCACACTACTTGGAAAGATCTCAAGTCCCTAGCTCTTTAGCTAATAACCCTGTACACCAGCACTGGTAAGGAAGGAGAAAGGTCACTGTCTTCTGGTCTACATATTGAGTTCCCGGCTAGCCGGGGCTATGTAGTAAGACCCTGTCTCAAAACAAACAAACAAACAAGCAAACAAACATCAAAATATATATCTGCTAAATATGGTCTGTCACCAAAACTTCTGTCTAAACAATTTTTATTTTTCTACATTTATCCTCAGTAAAATTTTATTTAAATGTTTAAGTTATTGTATGTACTCTTCAATATTGTGTCTAAATATTTTAGTAGCTACATCTATTAACACAGATTTCATTTATAGTACTCTCACATATTAATTCCATTGATTTACTTGCATTTCTTTAGTCCTGTAAGGCTTTACTTAAATTTCGACTGCAGTATTTCCACCCTTCAATGTCTTTTCCTCATTTCTGTGATAGAATTTCATTACATTCAATACAACATGTGTTTTCTCCTATAAGGTTTCAGTACACTTTCTTTTATAATTACCATTCCAAGACACTTTTTAGCCATTTAAATACTTCTGGAAATTCTTAAGCCTTTGACTAAATGAACATTAAAAATCATTATAAACAGTTTTTTCTACCCAGTTAATGAGTCAAAATGTAACTGTGCCCTATAATAGTTAAATTATTCAACTAAAATACAAAGTAAAAGGAGATCAAAATAAACACACACCTGTTTTATGTTTTCCTTAGTAGTCTTAAAGCAAAACTCATGTCTAGCTAAATCGTGGAAAGTAATTCCTCTCCATTTACTATGTAGAAATCTAATTGGTACCTAGAAAGGGTTAAACTTTTGAGCTGGGTGTGGTAGTGCAGTCTCTAATCCCAGCACTAGGAGGCAGAGGCAGGTGGATTTCTGAGTTCCATGCCAGCCTGGTCTACATAGCAAATTCCAGGTGAGCTGGGGCCTCAGGAAGACCTTGTCTTAAAACAAACAAACAAACAAACAAACAAACAAACAAACAAACAAACAAAAGGGTAAGTTTTTGAAGAAGTCTACACTCTCTAACTAGAAGATTTCTTTCCTATGGGAGGAAACAATGACAACTTATCACAGACAATATATCCTCTAGAACATCTCTCTCTTCCTCAGTTTTTATATAAAGGACAAAAATCAGTTTCACCTTCAAAGTCAACTATTAAAGGCAAATAGAATCACAAGTGTGTTAATCATGAAGTATACTTCATTAATCAGCTGGTAAAAATTTCTTTACACAGCTGTTATTATCATTAAGTAACACCAAAGAGAATTAACGTAGCATTACTCAATAGTTTGCACTTGTATATTAATAGCTCACTTAGCAGTATGGATGACATTTTTCCTTCCTTCTAAGACTGGAAAGTCCATGAAGATAAAGGTCAGGCAACTTTAGCTTACTGTATCCCTTCGTGTCTAACTGAATGCCTGAATAAAAAAGAAATCAACACACAATGAACATTTGTTGAATGATTCAAGTACAGACCAACTGTCTGAGCTGACTTCTTGAGGTACAAATGAAAAAATGCTAATAGATTACAAATGTATAGTGATATGAAATTTAAAAGCCAAAATGTCCAAATCAAACTTTCACTTGACAATACTCTTCACTTAACAGAAAAAAATGTCACCAATAGATTGCAACAAGAAAAACATAATGCTAGAAGATTGTATATTAGTCTCAATGTATCAAGTGATGAAAAAATATACTGTGAATACTAAAGTATAAAAAAGCTAAAAATTAGTGAACAAAAGTTGAAAATATACTCTTAAAATAGATCTCAAAAATTTAAATGTAATTCTGAAAAGATCCAGTATCCTGACTACTAATGATTTTCAAGAAACTGTGGTAGAAGAATGACAGTATGAAGCAGTATCTGGAAGAATAATCTGGATGCAAATTAACACAATAGATAAAATCGTAAAAGCTTATTGTAGTCAGTATGTGTGTCAAAGATAATGATAAAATTTTGCTCACAGTAAATATTTTGTGGCTGGGGAAACAAATCTGCTAATAAAGTACTTGGCATGCAAGTACATGGACCAGAATTTGATCTCCAGAACCTATGTTAAAAAAAAAATAAATAAATAGGGATAGAGAGATGACTCTGCAGTTAAGAATACTTTCTGTTCTTCCAGAGAACTGAAATTCATTTCCTGGCACCCAAGCTGGGCAGATGGCAACAGCATGTGATTCTAGCTTCAGAAGATCTGACGCCTTCTTCTGGATTCTCTGGGCACCTGCACTCATGCATGCACATTTTCACATGTACACATATTTACACATAGTTAAAAAGAAAAACTAATTTTAGGAGCTGGAGAAATGGCTCAGTGATTCACAGTACTGCTTGCTCTTGCAGAGGACCCAGGTCTGGTTCCCACCTAATATAGCAGTTAACAACTCCCATTCAAAGAGATCTGACACTCTCTGACTTCCACAGGCATTGCATGCATACACACATACATCAGACACAACACTTAAGAAAGTTAAAATGTTTAGAAGGTACTATCATGCCTCAACAATTCTAAAAAAAAAAAAATTAAGTCTATCAGGTTTGATATGATTATTATATTAACTTAAGTAATATGAAATTCATCTCCCTAATTCTTCTTGTTTCTATTCAAAGGTAAGTAAACCAAAATAGATTTCAAAAATCAAACTTCTGTAGCCCATCAAAAATTTTCCCTAAAAGTATGATGAAAACATGGGCTAAAGGATATTTAATTTTTTAATTATACTAATGTAAAGCAAGAGCAGCCAGTACTATATATTACTATACAAACTATCATCTAGCACTCTGGACATCTGGAAATTCAATATCTGTTTCGCCATTTAGAATCTTAACATTAATCCATGTTATCACCTACCTATGCAAATTCAAACCCTACTACATACGTGAATCTAACAATAAACAAAATCTAAATAAAAATATAAAAGGCAGTAAACACTAAATTTCTCTAGGGGCTTCAAAAAACATACAAGAAAAAAATAAAAGGATGTCAATGACAACTTATGCTAGTCCTGAATGTGATTCAATCTAGTATGTTACCTAAATGCTTTTCACATTTAAACGGAAAATGCAAATTTTATATTGAGCATACAAGATATGGCTTAGTGGTGCATCTTGACACTCCAAATGCAGAGGCAGTTAGATCTCTGTGACTCTGAAGCCACCCTGGTCTACATAATGAGTTCTAAGCCAACCAGGCTGAATAGTGACATCCTGTCTCTATAAATGAAAGTATGAAATTCTCATGGACATAGACAGAACTAGAAACAATCATCTTGAGTGAGATAACCCAGACTGAGAAAGACAAACATTACATGTTTTCTCTCATATGTGATGCTAGTTTAAGGCACGTATGTTTCATTTATAAAATCCACAGACGTCAGGAAACTAGTAAGGGGCAATAGGGGAGGGAGGAGAGTTCAAGGGATGGGAGATAAAATACAGTTATATAAAGGGGAAAAGGTAAATCTATAAAAGAAAGGGTTAATTAAATGGCGGGGGGAGAGCAAGGAGTATGGGGAGAGATAACAATAAAGACCTTTTGAAAAAGTTGTATGGAATCCTACAACTGTAGAAGCTCCCTAAAAATTACACATATGCGCACATGCACATATGTATGATTCATGCACATAAAAGGAGATTAAATGAAGTTACCATATAAGAGGGGAACCATGCTCCTATTAAGACACCAGAGGCTGGGAACTCAAGAAGTCTAAAATTGTTGGAGAAAGGTGGCTTAGAGGGATGGGGATCCCATAGATCACAACATCATGGGTTACTGTCATTGATCTTAGTTACCCCTCAGAACTTGATGGTAAGATCCCTGTTGCTGAAGATACTGCATACTTGAATTCATGGAGAAATCAAGCTGGTACTAACTTTGAAGTTCCATCCCTACTTGCTAGTATCCACAGTGTGAGAAAGTATTACACACATTACTGGAAGAGAAAAGCAATCACCAATCTTAAGCAGCTATGAACCCTACAAGCTATAATAATGACTGGCCTGCCAAGATATGCCCTTTGGTGCAATAGTAGCACAAATGTTATGAGCATAACCAAATTCTTTCTTATTAAATTCAAGGCCAATTTCCCAAGATGGAACCCATACATGTCTCAGTTACGTTACATGCCAGGGGAGATCCTACAATTACTTCACTAAATGCACATAGTATTAAACTGACACCTACTGACTTATTATTAGACTCACAGATTAGTGCATGTCTCACTCAACTCTGATCACAGAAGTTCCTTTTTGTAGTAGATGATGACTGAGACCTACAACTGTTCAAAATGCACCAAATAAGGACTACAGAGTGCTTGTCTTAAAAGGAACATATATATCACATTCTATAATATACATTATTCATACTAAAACAAGTTGTAAAAACTGTATCAAGGCAAGAAAAATTCTCTTGGCCATCGCCTACTGGTCGTTTTGCTTAGTATGCTTGAAAGTACAAATAAACAAAATACTTGTTATAAACTAAACTAAAATAGAATACACTAACATTAACTTTTTGTCAAGAGAAAAAAAATCAAATGAATAGACAGGGTATAACAGTGTTAAGTGGAGAGTATGTGATTAGCATATTTAAGACTGTGGGTACAAAAATCATCACCACAGACATACTGTACATGACAAGTCAAAATATATAGTAACAGATTCCTAACAAATGTAGGGTATTATTTGCTTTATAAATGAAACAAAAACTTTTAAAACTTACCTGCATTGCACTTTTCCCCACTTTCACCACCTCAAATAATGTGACAGGCTCCCCTTCACCATTCTGTTGAGGGTGCCCATTAGCCTTTGCACGGCTTACTCCTCTAACACTAGCTTCAATTCTGCTCTTTTCTCCAGGAGATTTTCGAGGCTTCTTATTTGTAGACTGAATAAAAAGAAAGAGATAAAATAAATTAAATGTGAACTTACCTCTTATTTTATAGAAACATGATCCTAAGTTTGCTCCTTGAAAGGTATTTTGAACTATTACAGATAAGAGATAAATTACCAAACAAAAACAAAACAAAACAAAATAACTATTGATTTGCTTTCAGTTACAAAAAATTACAGCATATCAAAACCAAAGTTCATATAAATAAGGTATGAAAATGTTTAAAACTTGTTGAGATCATTTAATACAATAATGTTGACTTATTTAACCATGTCTACTCTTCACATTTCTTTCCAACTTCAAAATACTCTTGCATCCTAACTACAACATTCTTGAGAAATGTATTTTCAACTTCTTCCATTACTGAAGCATTCAAAAATTTCTTGGTATTGTAACAAATCCACAATGAAATTCTTGTAACCACTCAAGACACTAGAATACAACAATAAATGAAACAAAAACTCTTGTGCTGAAGCTGCTTATATTACCTAATTAACACTATCTTCTGCCCTCAATTATTTCTCTTCCCTCTACCCCAGGATGTAGTCTTATGACGCCCAGCTAACCTCAAACTCTCTATGTAGCTAAAGATAACTCTGAACTACTAATCCTCCTCTCTCTGCCTCCCAAGGGCTGGGATTATGGTGCATAATCATACAGATCATTTATGCAATGCAGAACCATTTATGCAGTCCTGGGCTTTATACATGCTAGGAAGGCATACCAACTGAGCAACATCCCCTTTCCACCATCATTTTTTGAAGTTAACACTAACTACTACCACATCTTAGAGCCAGGGATAATCTGGGAATTTTGTTTACACTAGATCAGATCCTATGAATTTCATTCATTCATACATAAACTGCATGGTTCTTGTTTACCAAATTGACCAATGACATGAATGTTGCAGACATTTTTTGAAATTTAACAAGTTATATGACTTTCTTTTGGTCCTTTCACATACATTTTCCTTTCCTATACTATATTCCTTGACAGTAGGGTGTTACCCAGAGGCATTGGCCAAATATCTTTTCTTCTCAATCATTATACTTTAGGGAGTTTTATTTCATTAGAGCCTTGTTCCAAAGACAATATCCTACTTCTTGTGTCCAAATCCACTCTTATTTTTCTTGCTTTGTCAAGCTGAAGCTAGTCCCTGTAACCATTATTCTATTGCCATCTGCTGCATTATGAGACTTTAAAAATAGAGGGCACTATAGGAACACTACAAAGCATAGCAACAGAAGGGCTTTTCTACCAGGTTGCAGTACCTGCTCATTGTGTATTTGCCATTACTGAGTTCTTCATTGGTCTTCTTTTCATGCTCATTGCCAATTCTGTGTGTGGATTAGTATAAAATGAATTAATTACTCATTTTAAAAATGAGTTTAAATTTAAGGCATTTAGGTTTGCTTTTATTTTGTTGTTTTTAAGAAAGCTGGAGACTGCCCACATACATCACATCTACTTAACCTTATGGCATGATACATTTGTTACAATTAATGAACACTGAAAACTAAGAAAGTCCATATTTTATTCAGATTTTCTAATTTTAAATTTATTTCTCCGTACCTCCTGGATAGGAGACTACCTAAGATAACATATTACATTTAATAAGTGGCTTTTCTCCATAACTTTCTCTAGTCTGTGACAACTTCTCAAGTCTCCTAATTTCTGGAGACACCAGCTATTCTGAGTACTACTGATCAGCTATTTTCCATAAGGTTCGCTCACTGAAAACTGCATATATTTTTGTCTTTAGTAGAGTAAGATTATGAGTTTGGAAGAAGACAGGAAAGGCAAAATATAATTTTTATCATGTACTTAAATGATATAGCACTGTTGATGCCAGCCTTAATTAGCTGTCTACTTGGCTACTGTCCTAGATAGCTTTAACTGTCAATTTTACCTAGCCTTGAGTAATCTGGGGAAAAAGCCTGTATTAAGGGACATCTTAGATCACTAGGCTACTATTCTAGATAGCTTTAATCGTCAACTTTACACAGCCTAGAGTAATCTACAAGTAATCTACAAGACTAGATTCAGGAACATCCTAGATCATACTGTCATGCAGGTATGTTTGTGAGGGACTATTCAGATAGTTAATTGATACAGGAAGACCTAACCCACTGTGTGCAATACGATCTCCACACAGGTGATCCTGGTCTGTCTAAGAAAGCTAGTTAAGAATGAGCCAGCAAACAATGTTCCTTCATGCCTTCTACTTCAAGGTCATGCTTGAGTTTCTGCACCAACTTCACCCAATGGTACATGTGACAGAATGAAACTAGATCAGCAATGTATTGGTACAAGATGTTTCAGGATCACTTTTTATAATCTTCAAGTCCTACAATTAATCAATATTAAAAGAAGATTTAGCTTCTTAAATTAACAATAATATTTGAAATGAAAATCTAAACATCAGATTTTGCTTCTTACTATCATGCAGTCTTTACTTCTAGTCTCTAAATTGGAAAGAAGAAAAAATACCCCTGTAATATTATACATAATAAATCTTACTTGGTATTATTAAAGTTCTACTGGTTTTGAAAAATGTTAAGTGTGTATGCTATACACAACTTTGTTAACATTGTGAAGACCCAACCACCTCAAACAAAAAAAACACAATTCTGTGCTACACCTATTAAACCCTTCTCCTTCTGAGCACTGATCTTTTTATTAAATCATCAAAGTTTTACCTTTTCCAATAATTATGACAAAAGGAATCACGTAGTATTATATAAACTGTTCCAGACTAGCATATCTCACCTATACACTATGCATTCATGATCTATCTATACCTTTTATGGTGCCTTTTATAGTGGTTATTTTCTTTTTATTGTTGAAAAATATTCCACTGTAAGAATATACTACATTTTGCCACCATTTAAAGAATGATAGGTGTTCTGGATCACTATTGCTTACCAATAATAACTAAAGCTGCTATACATACATATTCACAAGCAAGATTTAAATGGACACAATTTTGAAACTGGCTGTACATATACCCAGGAGAATAACAGAATTGTTGCAAAGACTACATTTAGCTTTGTTGAAACCTATCAAACTATGTTCCAAAGTAGCTTTCCACTTTGAGGAAAGGAAGGAATGAGTCACTGCTTCATATCCAACTCAGGAAATAGTGTCAGGCTAGTGATATTGTTAGGCTTTTGGATTTCAACGATTATAACAAAGAATGGTATCACATTATTGTCTTAATTTGTGATTCTCAACTAATGATTATAGTCACATAAGGGCTTTAGATTTCAAAGATTCTAACAAGTATATAGAAGTATCACATTTTTGTCTTAATTTGTGATTCTTAAATGGTAACTATGGTCTCTAACATAACAAGAAACATTTTATAATAAACTTTCAGTTACACATGATGATTAATCACCTAGACTGTGAATCTCTAGACCATAGATATGTACTTTTCAACACAGAAATTACTAAAATATCACAAAAATAACTTTTATCAGCTTAAGTTTTTAACTGCATGTTTTAATTTCTCATACCATATTTGCCTTTAAGAGTGCCCATCTACTCTAAATCTGTCATCACAGTATTTCTTATAACAAAAATCTAAACTGATCACTTACCTGTTTATTTATAATCTGATAGCTGATAACCTTCATTTTAACACTTAAACACCCTGCCTGGCATAGCAAATAAGGTTATCAATTACTATCAATTCAATAAAATACTATATTATATTATCCTTTACAGTTGATAAGTCTTCATATCAATCAATTTATTCATCATTCCCTAATGCATACATTGTGGTTTTTTTTGCTCCAGATTATGGTCTTAAGTCTGCTCAGAGTAACAGGTCCTTTTTTTCTAGTTGTCTTTCCCAGCAGCATATGCACCAAAATGGAAAGCTAAAGAGCGCTATTTATTTTTAATGTGTAATATATTCAAATCATTTAAAAATGTGGGCCAGAGAGATAGCTCAGTTGGTAAAATGCTTGCCAAACCACGCATGGATGAAAAACTGAGTTCTATCCCCAGAACCAATATTAAAAGGTGAGGTTGTGAACCAAGTATGGTGATATAAACTTATAATTCTAGATTGGGGAGGTAGAGAGAGGTGGATCCTGGGGTTCACTGGCCAGCCAGCATAGTGGAGTCCATGAGCAGATCAATAAGACATTCTATCTCAAAAAGCAAGGTAGATGGTACTTAGGGAACAACAAACAATACTTAAGGATGACCTCTAGCTGTACTCACCCCATGAGTCCATGTATATACACATATGCAAACACACAGAATCAAAATGTGATAGAATTTATACAGTGAGCAAAAATTTGCTTTCCTAGTCCAAACCTTCATCCGTAAACTTCTAAAGCAATCACTAATTTCTAATGTTTTTCCAGAGCTATTTAAATATGTAGAAACATACACCTACTACTTTGTTTTTTATGCATACTTCTTCACCATTCTATTTTTACTATCAGTATGTTCTATATTCCATCTACAACAATACCTAGAAAATACTCTTATTCTTTTTGGAAAACTATAACAATCTATTCCATAAATTTTAGCTATTAACTTATTGACATTTCCCCCACTTTCTTTGTTCTTTTATCTATTTGTTGGTTGATTTGTTTATTGAGGCAGATTCTTGGCATGTAGCCAAGGCTGGCTTAGAACTTCTGACACCCCAGCCTTAGTCTCACAAATGCTAGGATCATAGGCATACACTATTATGCCCAGCTATTTTCCAGTATTTTATTATTACAAATAATACTGAAAAAAATAATGACACATGTTAAGACATAAACACATATTAAATATGCAGCATTTCATGAACAAAGAAAACCATTAATTCTTGTATCTGTGGTCATTAAAGCACTAATTATAGAGGGTCAAAGAAGTTAATAAAAACATTTATCTACTATCTATGTAAATTATTTTATTCGTCTGTGTGTGTGTGTGTGTGTGTGTGTAGGGTTGTATGTACACAAAGAGACCAAGAGGATGCTGGGTGTCCTTTCTATCACTCTCCAACTTATTCTCCTGAGATGGGGCCTCTTACTGAACACAGAACTCGCTAGAGGTCAATAAGAACCAGAAATTGTTCTGTCATTACCCAAACAGCGCTGGATTGCCCAGCTCTCCTAGGTGGAATCTGAGAATTTGAGTTGAGATCCTCCTGCCTGTACTGCAATGCAAGCACTCTTACTGGCTAAGACATCTCCCCAACCAAGGTCTAAGTATTTATTTTTTATATCAGCAAAAGAGCAATATTTCTACCACATATTACTATATACAGTAAAGAAGCCAAAAGGTAAAAAGGACAATCTTTAGAATAACTGACCTTAATATAAAGGAAGAAAGAAAAGCAAAATATGGTACGTAGACCTGTTAGTTTATACTTTAGATATAAAATGTTGCAGTCTTCACAACTCTCAGACACACCATTGCATTTATCCTATTCACATCACATGTTTATTAGAAGTGTTGGATAGCGATTAAAAATGAATTATAAGGATGTTCAGCAGCAAACTACTTGTTTAACATACAGGAAGCCCTGGGTTTAAGTCCCAGGGCAAAGAAAATATTGAAATGAAAATGAGAATTATGAAATATTTCAAAAGATAATAATATGTTTTACAACATCTCAGGAACTGAGTCCCTATCTGGATTTGAATACTTTAATAATCTATCCAATAGCCTGTCTGGAGGTAAAGTCCCATCCTGTTTACCTCAAGACTGAAGTCCAATCCCTCAATCCAGACCATTAGGTGGAAATGCTACAACACACTGGCAGACCATTCACATGCCTAGCTCTTAAACCTTACACAACACAGATCTCAAAAAGTTAACTGGTAGAAGAGGAGGACCTTAATTAATCTTCCCAAACTACTACCTGTCTAGGAAATCACTCTCTCTTTAATAATGAAGTGAGATAACTACTTCAATTTAGTGGGAAAGTTTAGTTTCTATGTCTTCTATCAGGGAATCTCAACTATTTTACCTTTTGGAATTCATGCTTGTTGTGGAATGCTGTCCTCCAAACAAAGGTAACATGATGATTGCCCTCCAGAATTCTCAGTAGCTGTGAAGACTCACAAGACTGGACCAATTAACATAGTTCAGTGACAGGAGGGAGAGGCCAATAAGACCCTGCCCCTGAGGATGTAGAAGCAGTTAAAGATTGCTGTAGGGAGGGAGCAGAGGTCACAACGTCCACAACACTCTCTGGTGATATATAGGTAACTTACTAATCTCCCAGTATACTGGAAGAGAAATGCTTTTTTATTTAGGAGCATAGTTGCTTGTAAATTCTATGTTCCTGCGAGTGACCCTTTTCCCAAGATTGAAAGAAAGTCTAAGTAAACTCATTGCTTTACCAAGCTACATGACTGGAATCTTTTCTTTGGTGTACTACCTGGAATGGACAGACATCTGACTGTCTCCAGAGAAAAAGGAACACACAACAATGTTTAACAACTAGGTGGTAATTATCTTACCTCATACATACAATATAACTAAATCTTTATTAACTAAACTGAGTCAAAAAGAAACAAACACAATTCAAGGATAATTAAACTTACTTCTTTTCCTATATTTTTCAAAGAAGACAGATGATAAAAATTAAACATGCATAAGGATAAAAGGCAAAGAAAAAGAAATTAAGTATTAACAAATGAGTAAAATGGCTAGTATTTGGTTGGACCCTAGACCTGAAATGGAAAAACAATTGGTAAACTGAGAATGGCTACTAATTAGATAATGATAGCAATGTTTAAAGGCCCTGGCTTTGATAACCATGTGACACTTACCTCATGGAATGATCTTGCTCTTAGAAAATATATACTTAAGTATATAGACATAATAAGTCATGGTCTTTGCAGCTTATTCCAAATGGCTCAGAAACCACTTGACTCACATACAATATGGGGCAGAGGATAAGCAAATGCATCTATTCATTAGGAAGAATAGCAGGAAAAAATGGGCAATTTATAGAGCCCTTGAATTGGACAACAATTTCTTAGAATTATGAAAGAAAATTATAAATTAGATGTTAAAATACAATCTTTTATTCCTAAATACAGGAAAGTAGTTGGCACCGACCTAATTTTTTTTAAATGACTTTCTTTTTCCCACTGAATTAATATGTTCGTATAATAAATAAGTGGACATTAGAAAAGTGGTTTTTCCCTCTAAACTCTACTTTATTCTACAGTTCTATCATTCTACCAGTACCAATTTGCCTAGATTTCTATAGTTTTGTAGTAAGATTTTATAACAAATGGAACAAAATCCTCCAGCTTTGTACTTTAACATGGACTTTTCTCTTTTAGAGAGTGTACATTTTTCTGTATTGGGTTAATTAGAAACATACTGTTGAATTTTGATTTAAACTGAAAATACATGTTTCAAAGAAACTTGAGGGGGGGGAAAGACCCTGACAACTTAAAAATGGGTATTAAACTTATGAAAATGCATTCAATATCATTTATCATCAAAGAAATACAAATAAAAATAACATCACATAACATATGCCTACAGAAAAAGCTAAAGTAGAAATGATTTACAAAGTAAAGTGCCAGCAAAACTGAAGGGATAGCTCAGGAGTTAAGACCACTGGTTGTTCATACAGAAGATCTGGATTAAATTTCCAGCACTCTCACATGGTGGCTAACAACAGTTGATAATTTCAGTTCCATAGGAACCACTACCCACAGACAATGATTGACATTGGTACATATACATACATTCAGGCAAAACACTGATACACATAAACTAGAAATAATTTTTTTAATGTTGGTCAGAAGTGGAACAATGAACTCTATGCTGAAAAATTGATGCAATTGAAAGGAAGTGTTTAGTTATATCCAAAAAAGTTATGCTTTTACACATTCAATGAACAACTCCAGTCCTGAATATATAAAAGAAATGCACATTAATAACCACAAAAAGATGAATAAATTTTAGTTTTATGAATTAAGAACTAAAAAAATTAAGAAATAACAAAAAGAAACAGAGGGACATTCATACAATGATACTGCCACATACAACATTAAGTAAAAAACACCTTAGAAAACATAAATGCTGTTGCATAAGGCATAAAAACAGGTAGACGTAATCCTTTTAAAAAAAATCTTATTTACTCTTTTTATTTTATTTGAATAAGTATATTGCCTGTATGTATATAAGTAAGTGCACCAATGTGGTACAATGCCCACGGAGATCAGAAGAGAGTGTCAGATCCCCTGGAACTGAAGTTACAAATAGTTGTTAGCTGCCAGGTGAGTGGTGGGAACCAAACTCAGGTACAAAAGGAGCCAGGGTATTCTTAACTGCTAAGCCATCTCTCCAGCTTTGTTAGAACTGAGAAATGCTGGGCCTGTGGCTGGGCTGCTTTCTCAACAACCAAGACTCTTCTGTCTTATGAGCTGGATATCAGGGAGAGAGAGAACTGTTTCCTAGTTTGGAAATGTGAGGAATTCCAATGTTCAGTATGATTGTCATGGCAACCTTTTCTCAGTCTATGATTTTTCAAATACTAAAGTAGTAAAATCAACAGCCTCCCTTAGGTGATTTTACCTTTAAAAGAAATGCTGTATTACAGGATAGAGGGATACATGCTTAAGGAGAATTATTACCAGTATACTACATATGAATGGCGAAAATTTTTATTTCACATCTTGGGATGGGCAGAAAACTAGGAACCTAGGTCAGATTATGTCCTCAGTTTAAAGAAATGGAACTAGTTTTAGAATCACAGTGCCCTAAGTTCATACTACAGCTTTTGCACATTTGAACTGTGTAGTAATAAATAAATTAAACTCACTGAGTTTCAGAGCCTCAATGTTTAAAATAATATGTAATAATCATACATCAAACTACCAAAAGATATTAAACACATAAGAAATGGTGACCTAGGCATGGTGGTGCACATCTGTCAATCCTGTGTCCAGGAGTCTGAATCAGGAGGATGCCCAGTTCAAGGCAAGCCTTAACAAGACCTTGTCTCAAAAAGAAAACAAAAACAAATAAATAATGTAACTATTACTGTAAGTAGCAGAAAATCTAAAAAAATATTTGTATGTATACATATATTTCATTTTGAACTAGTAGAAATTTGTATGATCTAATAATCTTAGTGATAATAAACTGCATTGAATATCAAGGAAAAAAGTATATGCCAATTTTATCAAGCTATAATTCAAGTGCACAGCATCTTTTTGGTAGTGATTAACATCTTGGCAAGTAAAGTTTGATATTAAATATTAATAAATGAGGTATCTAGTGTTCAGTGTAAAAAACTGTTTAGAAAATTCTACAGTTGATATTAAGTTCTTTGAGCATTCCTTTTGGTATTTATTTTCTTTCAAGTTAGCAAAATGCAGGGACGGGTCTACTGGACTGTCTAACTGGAAGTCATAGCAATCTTCTCTGGCTGAATGAAACAAAAGAATGTCAAACATCCAGCAAAATTACGCTGTTTTTAAAATATTTGATTTATTATTTTTATTTTATGTGTATGAGTGCACTCTCTGCATATATGCAAGTACACCTGTGTTGTACAATTCCTGTAAAGTCAGAAGAAAGCATTGGATACCCTGGAACTGGAGTTAAAGGCAGTTGTGAGCTGCTATGTGGGTGCTGGGAATCAAACCTGGGTCCTCTGTAAGAGTAATAAGTTCTCTTAAGTGCTGAGCCATCTCTCCAACCCCCCTTTAGAAAAACTATCGCGTGTGTGTGTGTATTATGTTGTGTTGCCTGCATGTATGTAAGCCTTTCTGATTCTGGAAACAATTCAACAACAGCAGCTACAATACAACTCCACTTATTAAAAGTGTGGTCCTCATCATTCTTGTTTCAATTAACACAGGACTTTCCATCCTTACAAATTTCACAAACTGTAGATGACCCTGAAGCCTTTTCCACTCATACCTGAGAGGCAGCACTTTCCCTAGAGGCCTAGTAAAGAAACTATTGTGGCAGGTATTAGCAAGGGGGAAGTTACTGTGCCTGCTGTAAACATAATCCTTCACTTGCACATAACTACTGTAACTGTTCCAAATACTCCCTTTTCTGGGTATGTAAGGAAGAGGTATGGAACACTTTTAGTGGCTAGGAGATATCTTCATGTGTTGACTCTACTTGGTCTAAAAAGAGTTTCATCTAACTTTTATTGACAGCCTTCAGCAGAGAAGGTACAGCTGGTAACACATATAAAGAAGCAGTAATGACCACAAGTGTATGGCTCTGATAAATGTAAATGACAGAGTCCATGAAACCCAAGGCAGTGTCGTTTTGCAGTTTAAAAATTGAAATGAAAATTGGGGCAGCAGAGATGGATCAGCAGTTAAAAGCACTGGCTGCTCTTGTCAAGGATGCGAGTTTGATACCCAGCACCCACATGTCAGCTAACAACCACTCGAAACTCCAGTTCCAAGAGATTTGACCTCTTCTGACCTCTACAGGTATTGCACAACAAAAGTACAGTTACATACTCACAAACAATACATTCATACACATAAATAAAAATATGAAATAAAATATTTTAAAAATGATGAAAATATGCAAGAAGGATTGCTAAGGGATTGGATATTACTGTAAAGAGAATTAAATGTGACCAAATTTTATTCCTTGAAAAACTAACTAGAGAAAAGATCAACTTTCTGTACAAAAGTATTGAGTAAGAGATAAGAAGTTCTGAAATTTGGCTTTTGAAACATTTTTGGTGCCTAAAGTACCTAAGTGAATAGTTCAATAGGCTTCTGGGTCTGTCTGAAGAATCTGTGTAAAGTTGAAATTTATTTTTCTGAGACATAAATCTAGGAGATATCAGTTTAAGCCTTAAGATGGCATATGATGACCAAAGAGTAATTACGGTCAAAGAGGATGAAGTATCAGTCTAATCACATTATACTAGTGATATCGTATAATGTACCTATTTCGAGATTACAGTACATTGAATTTCATATACTACACAAGTACATTTCACATACTATACAACTATATGGCAGCTGTGATTTGAGAGTCTATTGCTAACATTCTTCCAATACCATGTAATTACTTCAAGTCTCTTAAATACAAAGTAAAAATATTTCAACCTTTAAAATCCATATTATATTGAGTATGGTGACCAGTAATCTTTGATACTATTAACACATTATTATTTTGGGGTACTATAAACTGTAAGCATACAATGTGACCAAATTGATAACTAGTGTGTGTGTTCTGATACCTCCAATGACTATTGCCTTTTATGTCTTCTCTCAAGTCTCCATATTTTCTGAGCTCAATAATACTGAAAGTAGGCCCACTAACAACCCTATACTAGCTTCTGAGTGTTAAAGTATCCTAAGTCTCTTTTTAAAAATAAAAAATTTTAAGTGATTAAACATGGAAAAGACATGTCAAAAGCTGAGGAAGACCAAAAGCTACAAACTAAATAAAAGATGCAAAGAAATTTTTTTAAAGCAGTCTTTACTTGGAGACAGGGTATCTTTGTGTTGCCCCAGAAGGTCTGAAACTGTCTTACATATACCTAGCTGGCCTCAACCTCATAGAGATCTTCCTGCCTTTGTCTCCTAAGAGCTGGGATTAAATGCCGATGTTATGAAGAATGTTTTAGTGTTTGAGACAGACTAATGCTGCTATATTTACCCAAAACCTTATCAATAATAAGGTTTTACCAATCTTCAACTTCAAGAGAAGTAAAGCAGCAGTACAATAGTTTGAACTTAACAACTTAAAGATTGGTTAGTCAGGTTTAAGGAAAGATATTAATCCCAGGCTGGGAAGATTTTAGTCTGTAAAATACCTGTACCTGCCTTGCAAGAAGCACGACCACCTGAGTTTGAGTCCTAAAACTCATGTGGGTTGGGAGGGAGGAATGAGGGTGGAGGGTACGTGCTTGTAATCCAGGCACCTAGGAGTAAGAGGTGGACACCTACAGCTTGCTGGCTAGCCATTCAGCTTAGCCTCATCAGTGATCTAGGCCAAGTGATAAACCCCAGTGCAGAAAACAAGATGGATAGTAGCACCTGAGATTGACCACAAGCCTTCACATGTGCTCACACACATACACCCACACATATACATGTACCTCCACATAAGCACATACACACACTCAGAGAATCCAATCTTCTATCCTCAGGCTTGTGTAGCAAGTACGTTAATCACTGGGCCATCTCCACAGTCACTAAACAACGGATTTTTATTGTAGATTAAACAGCCTTATATTGGGGGAAAAAGTCATTTAGAATTTTCATAGCTAGAAAAAAATGCCTATATTCAACACTTTAAGGGAAAAATTAATCACCTTGTTAGGGGCTAGTGCAAATGGTGACTTTAATCTGAAGTCAATGGTCAACTATCATTCTGAAAATCATAAGGTCCCTAAAAGTCTTATTAAATCTCCTCTCATGTGTTATACTAATGAAATAACAAACCCTGAATAACAGCTGATTACAATCTGGTTTTCCAAGTGTTTTACTGTTCAGACCTACTGCTCAGGAAGAAAAATAAGTTTCAAATTAATGCTGTTCATTGACAACTGCTTTGAGATGTGATGGAGATGTACAATGAGGTTAACAGCATTTTCATTCTTACTTAAGTAACATACATTCTGTAGCTGATGGATCAAGAAATAATTTTAGCTTTCAAACCTTACGATTTTAAGATCTGAGGAACAACTAACTACCACAAACAATGATCCTGTTAATGAATGTAAACAAAGTAAACGGAAAACCCTGACATCATAGAAAATATTTACGATTTGTATTAGGAGGTCAATATAAAGATTAACAGAAGTTTGAAATTGGATGGCTCTAATCCTCATGAGTGAGTTTAAAGGGCTTGAAAACTACAATAAGAAAAGTGCTACCAGTGGTAAAAGCAACAAGAAAATTAGAATTAACATATACACAGTAGAATATGTAGAAGTATATAATGATTTAAGTGAACTATTATTTAATACCATGATAAAACTATAATGATGATTTGCTTCTTAAAGATGAGAAAATGAAGACCTTTCTGGAAGCGGAACAGACTCCCAGTAAAGATGCTATGAACAAGGCTGGCGAGATGACTCAGCAGGTTAAGGCAACTACAATGCAAGCTTGGTGACCTGAATTTGATTATCAGAATCTATATTAAGGTGGAAGGAGAGAACAAAGTTCACAAGGTTGTCCTCCAACCTCTATACATGCATTGTGGCATGCATCCCACCATCACACACACTTCATACACAAACATAAACTCACACAAACACAGTGAAAAAAAAAAAAGTGTTGAAATGTCAACAAAGAATTCAGAGTACTATATAAACTTAGTTGATGAAGTAGTACTGGATTCTACAGACTCTATTGAAAAAAGAAATTAGTAAAATACACCAACAGCCTTAAGTTCTGCAGAGAATTACTGAAATACAGTCAACTGACATGACAAGTATCATTATTAATTTGAAAAACTGAAAGACCCATGCAGTTATCACACTACCATCCTGATTAGACCTCAGCCAAGAGCCAAGAACAGAGAACCAAGTTCCACCTCAATCAAAGACATAATGAATCACCAAAGGTGCAGGTGATCACTGGAATTCTCTTTCATAATAAAGCATTTTTAAATTTTAAAAAATTATCTATTATTTTTATTTTATGTGTATGTGTATACTGCCTGCATGTATAAGTGCATCTATGTCATTCAATGCTCACAAAGTTCAAAAGAGGGTGTTTAGGATGCTCTGAAACTAAAGTTACAGACAGTTCTTAGCTGTCATGTGGGTGCCAGGAATCAAATCCTGGAAGAGCAGTCAGTGCTCTTAACCACTGAACATCTCTCCAGCCACCAAAACAAAGCATTTGTAAGATATGTATGTGTTAGCTATAATTTTACTGCATAGTATAAACATAAAATTACATTGAGAAATGAAAAACTTTGTGGAACTCACTTTAGTGGAATATTCATTTTATTACAAGGGTCATAAGTGAACCCACAATAACTCTGAATATGCCTATAATTGTTAAAGTAAAGACATATAATAAAATATTACATAGGACAACAATAAAATAATACTCTAATGAGCACAATATTTTCTGGTGATAGCAGAATATACTGACATGCTTCCAAAAATGATACCTAACAATTTGCTAAAAAGAACAACAATATTCTTCCTAACAAAAAGAACTTCTGTTTCAAAAAGATGAATAAATTCTTAGAAACATAAAACTTATGGATTGAACCATAAAGAAAAGAAAAATATAAACAGACCAGTAACAAATGATATGACTGAGCTGGGCATGGAAGAACAGGCTTCTATAATCATAATACTTAAGAGATGGAGGCAGAGGGATCAGGAGTTCAAAATCATCATCAACTAACTATACAATAATTTCAAGGTCAGCCTATACTACATGAGACTATGTTTCAAAACACAAAACAACCCAATTAAAAAAAATACATAAAACTCATGTAATAAGATTGACTCAGGGGGCAGGAAAGATAGCTCAGCAGTTAAAGAGCAATTTCCAGCACCCACATGGGGGCTAACAACTGTTTATAACTCCAGTTCCGGGGGATCCAATGCTCTCTTCTGATTTCTGTGGGCATTGTAACACATGGCTTCATTTACACACATGCATGTAATACACTTATATACACAAAATAAAAAAAATAATTTTTAAAAGACTGAATCAGAAATATTTTTTAAAAATCTTTACACAACAAAAATGTCCAGATCAGATGGCTTGAATGATGACTACTTTAAATAATGCTAATTCTGCTCAAACAATTCAAAAGAAGTGAAACCCTAAAATTTACTATACAAAGCTAACATCACTTTGTTACCAAAATCAAAAACAAACAAAAAAGATCAGAGCATTTAAAACAAAGAACATTATAGACTAATAACTCTGGTTAAAAACAGAGGCAAAAAATTACATATATACTAACAAAGGATTTCTTGCCAGAATCAAGCAAGATTTATTTAAACTTTTCTAAATACCTCAACATATGGAAATCAATAAACAATATGACTTCAAGAGAATGGAGGACAAAAACCATATGATAATTTCAAGGGTTAAATAAAAATCATTTGATAAAATTCAACATTTTTTAGTAAAAATTCTCAACAAATTATGTATAGAAGGAATGTGCCTCATTATAATTAAGGCCCAGTAAGCCAAACCTAAGTTGAATAAGTTGAAAGCTTTTTCTCTAAGATCTACAATAAGACAAATACGTCAACTTTTCCCCAGTTTCTTCAACACAGTACTGGAAGTCTGAGCTAGAGAAACAAAGAGAAAGAAATAAAAATAATTCAATTAAGGAGATAATTTGTTCAGTAAAAATCATATAATCTTAAAGAAAAACTGAAAAACTATACCAAAAACCTGTTAGAATTGACAAAATGCAATGAATAGGACCATAGTTGATACAAATCAACATACAAAATTACACTAAATCTAAAATTAATATACAAAACTCAGCAACAATTAAATATACCACAAAGGAATCAGGTGGAAAAGAAATAAAGAAAGCAATCAGGTGTTGCATGCCTGTAATTCTAGGAAGTACAGGGAGGAGAATGAAGAACTCAAAATCAGGCTAGGATAAAGTCTCAAAAACAATTAAAAAAAAAAAAAAAAAAGGCAGGAGTAGAGGGATGGCTGGGTAGCTAAAGTGCCTGTCATGCAAATTTTCTGAGAGTGGATCCCCAGCATTCAAGTAAAATGCAGGATGTGATGGGATAAGCACCCATAGCCCAAGAGCTGGGACGGGGAGAGACAGATAGAAGCTCACTGACCAGTCAGCCTAGCCAAAATGGCTGAGCTTCAAGTTCAGCAAGGAAAAATAATAAAGAGGAGAGTGATAGAGGAAAGACATCCAACTTCAATCTCTGGCCAGCCTACACACACACACAAACACACACAAATAAATAAACAAACAAACAAAGAAAAAGAAGTGCCAGGTATGGTGATACATGCCATTAATCCCAGCACTTGGGAGGCAGATGGATCTCTGTCAATTTAAGGCCAATCTGGTCTACATAGTAAGTTGGACAGCTGGGGTTAGAGGGAGACCATGTCTCAAAAAGATCAGAAAAAAACAAGGAAAAAAAAAGAGCACAATAATGGGTATTGAAATTTTTAACATAGCTCAATAGTTATCAATCAAAATTCAGATTCATTCAAAACAGAGTTGGTTGATAGAAGATATATAATCATTCTTCAAAAATAGTTACCTGAGGTATAACTTAAAAGATGATTATTCTGATGATCATTCCCTCAATATTAACAGTTTGGTATTCTAGTTCCCTTACAGCCGACTGTATGGAAATTCAGATATTAATTCAAACATTAGCTTTGCCACTTAACTGCTGGGTATGACCTTATATAAATTACCACTTTAAATTTTTTTATTTATTATTTTATGTGTATGAGTGTATATAAGTACACCCGTGTCATGCAATGTCTATGGAGGTCAGAAGAGAGCATCAAATTCCTGTGGAACTGGATTTATGAACTTTTGTTAGTCATCATGTTAGTGATGGAAATCGAACCCAGGTCCTCTGCAAGAGCAGTCACTGCTCTTACCCACTGAGCCATTTCTCTAGCCCCCAAATTACCACTTTTAAACTTGGCCTCTATTGTATAAATTTATGAGAACTACCTCACAGCATTAATATGAGGATTAACAACAACCAGAAAAAGAAAAACAAAACAAACAAAACCACTATGCAGAACACAGTGTTAAAATTCAAGAAGGTATGTTATCTTATGCTATGTTGTTCCTATAAGCATGAAATGGGTTTGGCCGAGTTAGGGCAAGTACAGATAACCTTGTGAAGTAATGAGTATAACATACATATAAAATACAACTAGCGCAAGTATATAATATTATTCTACCCCATTTGACTTTTTTTTCAATTTTATAAACGGGGAAAACGTACTATTTACCCACTAGATTTAGTAGTAACAATTTCACAAACAAACAAACAAAAAAATCAAGTAATTTTTCATACTATAGAAGAGCAAAGCCCTTATATAAAATTTTAAATAAGGAAAAGCATATTACAGAGATTCATCTACATACACATCAAATTTGAAATACTGAATAATACCATACTCTAATTACTTATCTTGAAGTAAAACGATACAAGTAGTCTTTAATCTGAAATGTATTAGTGAAGAATTTTAAATGGAGAACAAAATTCCATGAATCTCAGAAAAGCAGGATACGCTGCCTGTAATCTAGAAAGATCACATGGTAAGAAGGGGAACTAAAAGAGTTTCCCAGTTCTAAGTACAAGATTCCTTTTCTCTTCCCAAAAATGTTTGTGTAAGGAATAAAGTAGTATAAAAACAGTAATGCAAATCTTTCTGCATAATCTTTTTCCTTTAAAGGTCAAAGATACAAGAATAAAGGTAACTGAAAGCAAGTGTATCTCAAATGGAAGAAGTCTTTGCCCATATTTTGCTTTAAAGCTGGTCCTAAAATAATAATTCTGGCAAAAGAAAAACAATAAACACTACATCTAAAGAGTCATGTGGAGTAATTCACTACAGAAGGTCTACCTACTCACACATACAATAACTGGTTAAAAATTATTAACAAATTATAGTTTGCATTATAAATCTATCCAACATACTGTACTTCAAAAATTTATACCACCTATGAATTGATCATAGACTGTGAAAGTGTTTGAGGAGGTTAACATTATCTTAAGAGTACGATGATACTGAGTGAGGGACCAAATGCCCTTACTTGCTTTGCTTTTCTAATTGTAATTATTTTATTACAATGAAATTTTCATTTTCATCCATTATTCCTAGCTGATCACTTGGTTCTCAAAGCTGATAATAATAAAAATCCTTATTTCTTCTCACCTCCCTGTCTTGGACCTAGCAACCAAAGAAAAATTAAAGCTCATTTTACCTATACTGCCCATCAGTTGGTCATAACTCTCCTCTTACTACAAACGGGATCTTGCTCCACACTCTGGAGAGGAAATGGCATACAAAACAAAAGCAAAAATATTAAAGCATATAGGCCGTAGTTGACCTTCCCCACACAGTGTAATAGTATACATATGCAATGAACTTTTCACAAAACCCAAAAAGGACAGTGTTCAAGAGAGTCTGGAAAGCCGAATATGTTCGCGTTCCTGGAAGACAGTATACATTGATAGGCAATGAAGGCCATTGACCCTTCTCCTACACCTTGCCCTATGCATCTCTTTAGCTGTAACATTTATAAGAGACTGTTCTGGGTGTTTTCCTAACTTCTATGAGCCACTCAACTAAATTATCAAACACAAAGAATGTAAGTTTGGAAAATCCTAATTTACAATTGGTCAAAGTCACAGGAGAAACAAACTGGGAGAACTTGTGTGTGGCATGACTGATGGAGTTAATAGGAGACTGAGTCCTCAACCATTGACATCTGACATTATACAAGAAGCAAAGTCTTTTATAGAACACTGTGCTAGTATCTGCTGCTACAAAGTGATAGCTTGCTTGTTAGTGGGGAAGAAACTATCACATCTTTTGACAACAAAGCTTTCTGTGTTGACTGATGTGTTTAAAAGCAGAAGGTAGCTGATATCAGTATAAAGACACAGACTTACAGACAAAATAATGTCTAGATTGACCTTAAAAATGCCCTAAGAAGGAAAGAAGAGGGGAAAGGTGGAAAGATCAAACAAGACTGGCCACACGTGATAAATTTTGAAGCTCCATAATGAATATATGAGAAAGTTTATTCTACAATTATGTCTCTGAAAAAGGAAAATCAAGATTATTCGTAAGAATTTTCATAAACTAGAAAAACCTTGCTATCACAGCAAACCAGGTCATCAATGAATGAGGAAAACTATAAACTATAAGCCTTAACACTGATATACCGAAAGCTGATGTGTACTTACATGGTAACTGAACATCTTAGAATATGTAGACACCCTCGAAGTAAGGTTAGCTTACTTCTTAACATTTGCATCATGAATCAATGAGAATATACTCCAAAATACTACCAAAACACACACTTAGGAGTTGAAAAAAATCAGTCAGAGTTGTGGGTGAAAAGCAGGATGACTTAACTAGATATGCTTCATTCAACATTTCCTCTGTGCCTTTGCCTGGATCAGCAAGTATAGATAGAGGGGGAAAAAAGGATGCTTCAACATTTCCTTTTTTGATCAATGATAAGCCAAAGTGAAGTTTCTAAGAATCTCCCATCTGATACCAAGATAAAAGCAATTAATTTTTTAAAGTATTAATAAAAAATAAAATATTAAAAGTACTAATATTAGAACTGAAAAACAACTCACACAAGCCTATTTAAGAGAAAGCATTAAAGAATTATATGTGAGTATAATACATACCGGAGGCCGGCCAGGACGACCCCTTTTTCTTTTTCCTTTGACCTCTGTTTCTTCAAGTTCACTGCCAGCATCAGAATGTGCAGTAGTTTCATTAGTTGAATCCCTAGAAAACGTCAACTTATTTCAGTAAATGAATTAATAAATACGATGAAATTCTGTTCTACCACTTCCCTTACCTAGAACCCCAACAGTAAGTCATTAATAATTCTATTCTCAAAAAAACTCCTCAGGAAAACAGAATGTATATGTGCATATACAGATATACATCGTATTGAATGTCACATAACACTGAATGAACTTCAATTAAAAAGGAATAAATTACTGTGAAAACAGCAGCTGCTCTACAAAATACAAACATTAAAAATATAACTGAAAAGACTAATTCAAGATTTTAAAAAAGGCTTCAGAGTAAATGTATAAAAATCATAGAAGTCAGGGGTGTGGTAGTAAATGTTTAACAAATAGCAATTCAGAAAAATTATATATGTTATTATAAATGCTGGTATGAAGGAGTCATAGCATGCAATTTATGAATAATAATAGACTCTTCAATATAAATTCCATACAGTCAACAACTTCTTACAAAATAGTTTTGTTTTTGGAAACTGTTTTACCTAACATGTAAGTTGCATGCATTTGTGTAAAGTGTAATGAAATAGATATCTGTTGTAATTTTACTTGGTAGTTAACGCTATGAGTAACTTCTTTGTTGAGCTTGTTAATAGCTCTCAGTCCTGGAAGAATATTCCTAATTTTAGAAATTATTAATGGTGACTATCTGGTGCACCTTTAACTTTAATCTGCATTAGTAACATTTCTCTATCATTTTCTTATGTGTACAATTAACAAAATAAATCAAATCATGATTTGCAGCCTTTCCTGTTTTCATAGTGAAAATACTGTCAGAACTTATTTCAAAGTACCAAAATGGCATCAATGAACTCAAGAGCTGGAAAACGATAAACGACAGTACACCATTAAAACATACTGAAAAAAAAAAAAAAAACAGGTAAAAGGCATATCCATTTACAACATACATATGCAAGAGATATAAACCTCAAATAACAGTGGTATATAAACTAATTATGGAATGATAAATTATGAAAGCTATTATTTTAATGTAATTTGCTTCTATTTTATCTTTTCAAGTATATGCATGTATATGCATGTGTATGATGTACATGTGTACATGTTTGCATTCACTCGGATAGTCTTGCTTGCAGGACCAATGATTTAACCTCTGAGCCATCGCTCGAATCCAATTTACTTCATTTTAATTTTATGTAATTTAACTTTTTACAATGGCTGCATTCTACTTAAATGCCATGAAAAATTCCTGAATAGTCTAGGCTCTGATTCTGACAAGCACTAAATACTACTTTATAGCACTGAATTCTACCTTAATAACACTTTTAAGGATCTACATAAAACTAAAAATAAATAAGAGGAAGGCTACACGCCAAACAATAAGCCCAAATCAAATTTCTCAATTTGCTTCCCTAACACTCTTCTTTAACTTCTTTCTTTGTACTGATAGTTTAAATTCTTGGTGTGTTTTCCCCATTATACTGCATTCCTTTCAAGATGTTTTCCAGAATTTTGCAGGTACTATGTAAACGACTCTGAAGTCTTAACAGTACGCTTGACCAGATTCCAGACCTTTAATTCAAAATTATTAACTTGCAAGAGTGAAATGCCTCTCTGAAAACCACCTCAAATTCTCCAAATATCAAATGTAAAATTAGGTCAGATGCTGACCTGCTTCTGGATCTATGTTCACAAAAATACCATTAACTCATTTTTAAAATACTTTATTTATTATTTTTATTTTATGTATATAAATGTATTGCCTGCCTGCATGTAGGTAGGTGCACACTTATGGTGCAAAGCCTGTGGAGGTCAGAGGAGGGTGTCGGATCCCCAGGAACTGGAGTTTATCGATGTTTGTTAGCTGTCATGTGGGTGCTGGGACTCTAACTCAGGTTTTCTACAAGAGCAGCCAGTGTTCTTAACTGCTAACCCATCTCTCCAGCATTATTTAACTCATTTTTGAAGTTACTGCATGTTTAACATTAACGTAAAATTTAATATCATCAGTATTATTCTGTTACTACAATTCATAAAACTACATCTCTCTTGTACCTCCTGCTAACCCAAGTTTCCTAGACTACTGTTAAAAACATTCTCACATCATGTTACTCCCTGTTGCATGCAGGTATTCAAAAGCAATCTGGTATTTAAAACTACAAAACAAATATTGTGAATAATAATCAGGGGTCATCAAACTTTTTCCTTTTAAAGGATCAAACACTAAGTATTTTAGAATCATAGTTCTTACAAAGTCTACTACTAGACTCTGATGCCACTGGGTAAAGACAGTCACAGACATATATATATGTATATATGAGCATGGCTAGGTTCAAAGAAATATATCTTAAAGAAATCTGAAATACCAACAGTTTGTCAAACTGCTTTTGCTCCTTGTTACAGTCTGAACAGACTCATGTAATCTCTGACATACTACTTAATTTATACCTTAATTAAACATCCACAAAAGGTAAGAAAGAAATATACTACTTTCTGAGTTTTATAAATAAGGAGAAAATCTGATAAACTTGCCCATAGTCACAGACTTAATAAGTGGCAAAACTGAATTACATCTCAAACTAAACTTCGATCTCTTTTTCCTTTGTCAGTATACTAGAATGCAAATTATGTTTCATATTTATCTTACATAGACAGAAGCGACTGAAGCTTTTGACATTACAAAAATCTCTGGAGGACTACAGGAGAAATCCTCTTCAATCATATAGTAAATGAACCATTAGGGAAATGAACTTAGCTTGAACCATACAATTTACTGACAAAAGGAATCACATAAGTATGATTTGTTTAATAATTCTGTCAACTGTAGCCAGCTTAAAAGGTGAATTATTGCAAACAGTTAATACACTTCTACTTGTCTGTATATTTATTAGCATGTACAATAATTTTATATCAAAAAGTAGAAAAGATTTAAGAAGATAGAAAAGGCTATATTTTACCTCACTGTAACTCCTAAGTCTCAATCTTCAGAATATTGGCAGATTAAAATTCTACTGCAGGGGCTGGAGAGATTGCTCAGCAGTTAAGAGCATTTGCTGTTTTGTATAAGACCTGGGTTTAGTTCCCAGTACCTACATGGCAGCTCACAACCACCTGTAACTCCAGTTTCAAGGGATCTGAAACCCTCTTCTGGATTCCATAGGCACCAAGCAGGCACATGGTACATAGACATGGAGTCAAAAACAGTCACACACATAAAAAACAAAAAAGAAATCAGTCTTAAACAGGCATAGTGGCACACGTTTTTATTGGCAGCACTCCAAAGGCAGAAGCACATGGGTCTTTGTGAATTCAAGGCCCAGGTCTATAAAGTGAGTTCCACATCACCCAGGGCTACACAGTGAAACCCTACCTCGAAATAAATACGTAAATCACCAATCAATAAAGTAATAAATTTAAAAAAAATAAAAATACTCTACTACAAACATTTAAGAACATATATGTACATATGTGTATATATATACATATATATATATATATAAATTTAAAAGTTTTTTTAAACTACTAGACATGAGCTAGTAAACAAAATCTGATTTCCTAAAATCTTCATCTCCACCATTCAAGTTATCATCTTTGGCCTAGATACTACAAATTTCTTCTCCTAGCACACCTCTCCAGTGCTGGTCCTTCTACTAACATAATTACTTCACTGCACTCACAGTGATATTTATCTCATTCTGTTTCTCCCCCACCCCCTGAAACTTCAGTTGCTTCCCACTGGTAGGGGAAAAGGAGATATAATTAACATGACTTGCAGGTCCCAGTATGATAATTACTTCTCTTTACTCACAAGTCTAATTTCATGTGACTCTCAATTGCCAATCTTGAAGATAAAATTTGGCAGGGGGTAGATAGTGGTAGGTGACTTTATTTCAGTGTCTCCAACAGACCATGTGTCCTCCTATCTTACTGTCTTTACAAATGTTATTTTCTCAATCTAGAACTAATACATGACTTCCTTCCCCCATACTCAACTTGTACTTGAAATCTAAGTTGAACTGCTTTTTTTAAAAAATTAGAAAAATGATTAAATAAAGATATAAGAGGGCTGGGAGTATTGCTTAATGATAGAGTGCTTATCTAGCATGTGTGAAGCGTCCCTAAGCTCAGTGCCTGATATTGCCCCGCCCCCGAGAGGTGTGTTAAAATTTTCATGATAGAACCAATTTTTCCTTCATAACATCACTGACAGTTCACAACTATATATTTATGATAATTTAATATATTTACGCTTGATAATAAGGAATTAGTCTCTTCTACATGCTGTACCTACGCAGAAGGTAGGCCACATATAGAATATAAATCTATAGTAACTGATAATATTTTGGTAATGCATAATAGCAAACAACACTACAGTAACAAAAATGTACCAATTACAGTTTCCATGTAAGCAAAGAAAATAGTAAAATTAATCTGCAAAACTGTCTTTCTATGTCTTCCTGTTCACTTAAAGTACAAAACTGAAGCACTACAAAGAATAAAACATTTAGGCCTAAATTTAAAAAACAAAACAAAAACAAATTGACTTATAGCAGAGGAAATTTAAAGGCAGCAAATAAGGAAAAACTAGGCATATTGCTAGTTTCTTTTAGCCAGATTTGCAGTAATAACCAAGAGCCAAAAAATACAGAGCAGAAAAACTTGAAATACTACTGCTTTGTGAGAAAAAGAACACAGATAAAAGTGCTGCTGCTGAAGAGGCTCTGGTTGAGGTTCCTAGTACCATTTAACAGGAAAAAGTGTTCACTGGAACAACAGGAACTATGTCTTACCAGCATCTCAGCAGTAAAATGACCCATCATACCTCAACCAGCTTGAGAACAGAATCCAGGGAGACTCCTCTGAGAAGAAAATTTTAGTGTTCACTGCTCAAACAAGGGGACTCTGCAGAGGGCCAACTAGGGAACTGTTTCACTGTAATTCATTACCTGTTTTTAGCCATCAAGACACTTAAGAGGTTGCTCCAACAAGGACCACAGCACAGCTTGCACTGGTGGCAGACCTTGGCATCATTCCCATGATTCTGAGTTTGCTGGTATGCAAAATGTATGAGGTACTAGTCGTGGAGGTTTCAACACAGACTTCAAAACAAAGCCAGATAGGTAAGACAGTGCATGCCAGGTTCGAAGCTTTGAGGGTGAGGTTGAAGCTGTAATGGAAGCATGAGAGGGCATGCCAGGAATGCAGAATGCTTAGAAAGGAAGCTACCGGCCCCCTAAAATCAGTACAAGTGCTTTGGAGTACCTAGGACACCACTGTGCACTCAGTATTACAGACCTAAAAACCATAGGATTTAACATCCTTACTGCTAGATTTTAGTCCTGCTTTGGTCTAATTCCTCTTTTTCTTTTTCCATTTGTCCCTTGGGGAATAGGAATTTTCCTTGTGCTACATATCTTGAAGTACATAAATGTGGATTTTATTGTTTGCTTGTTTGTTTTAAATTTTTACAAGGGCTTACAATGGAATGCAATTTAAATCTCACAGGAGTCTTTGGATCAAAAGTAGAAATTGTTCTAGTCTCTTCAGACTACTGAAACAACACTACATGCATTTTGCATTATAAGGTGGCAGTTAGTTTTCTGAGTCAAAGGAAGAATTCTGTGATTTGGATTAATTATCTTCCAAAAACCTGTATATTAAAGGCTGGTCACCAGCCTATGGCACTAATGATAGATGGTGGAACCTTTAAGAGATAGGGCATTAGGGGACGGGGGGCAGAGGTAGGGGGGAATCTGGTTACTAGAGGCATATCAATGAAGGGCACTGGTGAACTACAGCCCCTTTCCCACTCTCTTTGTTTCTCAGCACTATGAGGTGAACAGGCGGCATGATGTGCACCCCTCTCCACAGGCTTAAAACAACAAGGTCAACTGATTACCAGGCAGAACCTCTGAAATTGAAGCCCAACCCCTCCCTCCCCCGCCCTCCCGCCCAACCTCCTTCCTTTCTTGTAAGTTGATTGGTTCAGTTACGTTGTCACAGAAATACAAAGTTAGCATAACACAGTATAACTAGATAGATACAAAATAATACATCAAACATAAACACAAAAACCCCAGACAATTGTAGACATTCATAGATCACTTACTAGATCCCCAGCAGACAAATTTAACCAGAGTTCATTTACCAGCCCTCAGATGATGATTATAGTAGCAAAAAAGTTCCATAAGAGGAAACTGGTCAAGACATTAAGAAACTCTAGCCTACAAGAAGACCTAACTTTGCACTTTCATGAAGTCAGTCGCCTAGTCACAACACTACTTAAGGAAGGTTTACCTTAAGTCATGCTAAAGAGATGGGGAGAATACCTAATATAGTAATGAGATAGTGAACTTGTCTAGTCCAGAAACCCTTACCCCTTACTGTGGTGCTTCTGGACCAGGTCATACACATGTAGTTCTCCGGAAGTCTGTTTGCTTTTTTAAATTTTCCCAAAAAGTATAATCTCTCAATTTCTTCTTTCTAGCTCTTTTCTAGGCATATTTTCCCTAACATTCTGGTTTCTTGACTATTTCTCTGAAGCTCCCTTCCTATTCCCAACATGCGGTGGCTAATACTCCACATGTCTGGCCACAAGTGTGGCTTTATAACATTTTTCCTTCTTTCCTCCATTCTCCTGCTCAGTGAAGCTATTAACATTCACATCTTACCTGCCCCAAGGATTTTTCCTTAAATTTTAATAAAATTGTCCTAAACTTCCATTTGAGCCCAATCTTAAATTCTCTTACAAAAATGAGGCCAAGAACCTTGAAAAGGGACTCATTTTGCCCTGGATCATTACCATTATATAGATTTACAATCTTATGAAAATCTGATTGCAAAGCATATGTATCAGTCACCTTTTTGTTGCTATGATAGAAATACTGATCAAGGAAACTTATAAAAGGGAGTTTATTTGTGTTTATGGTGCCAGGGGAATTAAGAGTTCATCATGGCGGGAGGCATGGCGGCAGAGGTGGCTGGAACCTAAGCATTCCCATCTTCTAGCAGGCACAGGAAACAGAACAACTGGAGATCCAGCAAGGCTAAGAACTCTCTAAGGCCACCCTCCCCCCCACATGCTTCTAAGACTTCCCAAAACAGTACCACCAACTGGGAACAAAACGCCCAAATACTAAGAGTATATGCAGGGACATTCTCATTCAAACCACAACAGCATAATATCTGATATTAAATAGTAACACTACAATCTCCTTAAATACAAATGCAATTTAAATAAACTTGTTTCAAATTCTGTCAGTTATTAAGATGAAAGTTTATATTCAGCAAGTGTGCTACAAGCAGGCCATACAAAAATAAGACAGAAAAGTACATGGAGGAGGGTATAAAATAACAAAAGGGAACATTATGTGAAATAGGATGGAAGAAAAAATATTGAACTTAAGAGCATAAGAAGACACCTATCCTAACTTTAAAGAACCAGAGGAGTTCTGCCAGAAATATGCCTCAATTAAACCCTAAATAGATAGTGAGCCTCACAGGTAATAGTAAGAGTATATGAATATGAGGCAAACAAAGAAGACTATGCAGGGACCTCCACACAAGAAAATGTCCTTGGTATGGAGTAAACGGGAGTGAAGCAAGGACACAGAAAGCACTCAAATTGTATCTTTTGTATTTCAAAGTCTTTAAAGAGAAAGGTACAACTGATCTGACAAATGGATAAAGGAACATGGAAAGCTTGCCTTAGAGCTTACTAGAAAGCAAATCAAAAGGCTATTTTCTAGAAAAGAGATGGGTAACTGAACTATAATAGAGTAACTGCTTAAATTGATGATCCTTTTATTATAGCTAAACTATCATTATCACATAGGATCAAAGTGTATGGATCCTTAATTTCCAACCCAATGCAAAGGATAACAGGAATAGTACTTGTTATTTTATTACAGTGACATTTGCCAGAAATTCTATAATCTCCAATTCCAAGCATGTCATGCAAATCAAAGAATCTAATAAGCATGTGATCTGTGTGTGTGTGTGCACGTGTCAAAAACTGGTGTTCTCATAGATTTTTCCATAAACCAGAATGTCTCAATAATCACCATCTTAATGTAGAAGAATCTTAGTGAAAGATCTGAAGTAGAGAAGTGTACAGAAAAAGTACAATATAAAACAAATATTGATAAAAATTTTCTTATTAATAGGCACTGAATATCTTTCACTTTCCAGACCGTACAGTGACTATCATAACATAGAACATAAAAGAACCATAAACACTACATGGGATATAAATACAGCTCTGATTAATTAAATTTATTTACAGAAAGAGCATACCAGATTAGGTTTATAATTGGCCGGGCTATAATATAAGACAATTAATATCTGTATTCTTTAGTATTAGGGAACATGTTGACATTATGATAGCAAGGAACATGGATGCACAAAAAAATAACAAACTCTAATACTTAAGTTTCCAAATATATCGTCTCAATATCAGAGGACATATTCAATGTGTCTCAAAAAGCACTATAAAACTATAGTCATTTTACTTTAAAAGAAACTTTTAATACTTACTGCAACACTGGTAACTCTGAAGTAATCATTGCTGGAGAGGTTATTCCACAGAGGTTCCGTATAATTCAAACTTTCTATACAGCCTCAAAGGCAATCCTGTTAATTAAAGAAACATGAAGATTATTTTTAAATAAAGTAATATAGCAGAATACATCAATCAACATCCCCTGTGATCACACTACTTGATATTTACCAAAAGAACTTCAAAAAAATTATGTCCACAAAGAAACTTACACAAGATTGTTCATAATACCTTTATTTATAGTAAGTCCATCAGCAGTGAATGAATAAACAAGTTGTAGTATCCAGATATTATTTGTTGTTAAAAATAAATGTGCCATCAAGTCATGAACTAACAAGTAGAAACATGAAATGTACACATGACTAAGTGAAAGAAGACATCAGAAAGGTGGTATATGATTCCAATTATAAGACATTCTACAAAAAGTACAACTATGGTGATCGGTTAACTGTCAGAAGTTAGAGGTACAGGAGGCAAGTCGAGTCAGAACACACAGGATTATTAACACATTGATACTACTCAAAGTATAAGGTAATGGTGGATAAATGTCACTGTAGATTTGTCAATATCCACATGATAAATAACATCAACGAAATAAAGACTTTGTATGACAATGGCAAGAATCAATACAACAAATTCAATAGTCATGCAGAAATGAACCTCTTTGGGGTGACATGGTAAGAGTGGAGAAAGTAAGGCATATGTAGGAATGAGGTGGATAAGAATAGTTTCTATACTGTCCCCACACATTCACTGTGAACCTAAAATTGCTCTGAAAAAAAAAATGGTCTTTTTTTTTTTTTTTTTTTTTTAAATCACAGGAAGGGGACAAGTTACAAAATCAACTAGAATAATATGGCTATAACTGAAGTACCTAGGAAAGGCCAAAGAAATAGTTTAACAGATAACAGAGGAGAACTTTCAGAAAATAACAATAGGGGGATATGTGTAAGTTCAGAAAATTCCTAAGCAAAATATTCTAAAGTATAAAGCTTGCTTAAAAACCTAAAGGTAGGAACTGGAAAGACAGCTGTGCAGGTAAGAGCACTGGATACTCTTGGCAAAGGACTTGAGTTTGATTCCCAGTACCCACATGGTGGCTAACAACCATGAGTAACTCCAGTTCTAGGGGAATTCAAGGCCCTCTTCCAACCTCTGCAGGCACTGCATTACAGGAGTGCACATACATACATGTAGGCAATCAATATGCTCACACACATAAA
Source organism: Eospalax fontanierii (assembly GCA_035773235.1). Lineage (NCBI taxonomy): Eukaryota > Metazoa > Chordata > Mammalia > Rodentia > Spalacidae > Eospalax > Eospalax fontanierii. Next base: position 117,234,388 of record CM069526.1, read on the forward strand.
AAGAAAAATCAAAACTGCCAGACATGATAGAGCACGCCTTTAATCCCAGCACTTGAGAGGAAAAGGCAGGCAGATCTCTGTGAGTTCCAGGCTAGCCTGGTCTACATTCAGAGTTCCAGGCCAGCTGGAACTACAGGGCGACCCTGTCTCAAAATGACCAAAATAATAATAACAACAACAACAAATAAAAATATTTTTAAAACCTAAAGGTAAGGGGAAATTTCAAAAGTAACCTAAACATATAGTACATATCAAATAGGGAGACTGGGAAGGATTACAGCAGACTTGGTACAAACTATGTAACCTTGAAAACAATAGAACATCTTTAAAATGCTAAAAGGAAATAAATAAAGCCTGAATAATAACTGAGTATAAAAATAATCTTTCAAAAATAGAAGAGTAACAACATGTAAAGTATAGAATAGGGAGTGCCAAGAATCAGCTCTTCCAACAAAATAATTCTTAGGTTGGAAAAATGAATGTCCCTTCATCGACTTTTAGAGATATCATGAATCTAATAAAAACTTAATACCTGACAAAAACCTGCAAATTTTACTAAGAAAACACAAAGCATTTTTGCTTATCTGCCTACCATCCTTGATGCCCCAACTTGAAAGTCAATGCAAATAGGAGAATCATTTCTTGGTGTAGTTGCAGGTGCAAGGAATAAACAACATAAACCTTTTTCTCAAAAATGGTAGTTGTAAAGAGCTTCCCAGATGATATCTGTTGAAAAGATTTAAATACATAGGATATAGCTGCAAGAAGAAGCTTATAACCCAGCTTCTTAAATTATGGATAACAATTCCACCTGGGAGACACATCAATGAAAATGGAGAGGTGAAAAACTAGGCAACAGTAAAGTTTTCTGGATGTGCAATTAATGACCAAAAATAAGTTCAAAATCAGACATTCATATATCTGAGGTGTTTGGGGCAGCACTTTCTAATGTTGCACTGTGCAAGTTATACTGCAGTGTTGGTTTTGTACAAACAGAATGCTCACTCTGTGATGTGCACGCCATCACCACATGTAATGCCAAGGAACACTGAACTACCTTGGCTCAGATTCCAGGCTACTGCTGTTATGGACTGCATTGTTTATACTATACATATAACATTTTCTACTTTTATAGAAACAGAATGGTACAACTACAAAAAGATAAAGATACAATCTTTTCTACCATCATTCCTAAGCATGTATTAAATTAGTTTATCTTAAGATTAAACTGTTATAATGCTAAATTTTGAAAACTGAATTTTGAGCTTTATTTTTTTAATCATTAAATGAATTTTGGCTTTGAATTAGAACAGAACTTCTAACATCATGTGAAATGGTGCTTAACATACTTCTACAATTTTTAAACATGTATTCATATTCCACTGATAAAAAGATTCTATAGGGCTTATAGTATCAAATACTATAATGTAAAATATTCATCTAATAGAATGTAAACTTGTTATTGTCTTAATATATGATACATATACCAAAGAATTTTTAAATAAATTTTTATGACTTGGGAAGCAGAGGCAGGTGATCTCTGAGATTGAGGCCAGCCTGATCTGCAAAATAAGTATCAGACCAGCTGGAGCTACAGGAAAACCCTGTCTCAACAAACAAATAAAAAACAGCTATAGCCCTCAATAGACAGCATCATAAAATCCATAAAAGGAGCAAATATATTTAAATTGGTAATATTTAAAATATTCAGTTTTTTAAGAAAAACCATCACAAAACATACAAAAAAAAAAAAGGGTGGTCCATTTACATGGGGGGAAAAAAAGGAAACCATGATTTACAAGACACTATTTCCAAAACACACAAAAGAAAGGGTAAAAAGTATATTTGTGGACTTAATGAGGGCAAAACCCCAAATGTCATTAAAAACAAAAATCTAGGGGACAAAGGGATGGCTCAGAGGGCAAGGAACTTGCTGGAAAACCTGATGACCTGAGTTTCATCCCCTGAAAACACTTGGTGGAGAGATTCCCATAAAATTGTACTCTGACCTCCAGACATGTGCCATGGCTCATGCATGAGCATACGTATACAAAATATTAAATATAATTTTTAAATTAAAGTAATCTAAATATCAAAAAATTCAGGATAAACTCAGAGCCACTCAGACATATAATCAAACTGACAAAAGTCAGAGACACTCTTGACTGAAATAAACAAGAAAAGTCTTCATTAAAAATAAATGTTGAACAATGATAACAGACCATAAATCATAAAGACAGGATAAGCAAGATGGCTCTGCAGTTCAGCACTTGCTGACAACTTGAGTTTGAAACTCAGGACCTATATGGTAAGGAGAGAACACCAACTTTCCCACACTGTGCTAAAGTGTTACTAGAAAGAACTCTGTCAAGCATTGGATTCGAGTGTATCAAAATTATTTCTCAACAGATAAATTAAGCTATTCTTAGAAAAACAAGTGCTATGGGATTATCATTAGACCTCCCATAAAACAACAACAACAAAACAGTAACAAAAGCACTTACTACAGAAATGAGACCACAAGAGACAATAAGATGGAAGCCATAAAAGTGATAAAGAATAGTGGTAAAAGTAAAAAAACAGGTAACCATTAAAGCAAGAATTTCTGTTTTGAATTTGTTTGTGTTGAATATAATGGTACAGGCCTGTAACCCCAACATTTGGGAGGTCAAGTAAGCAGAACTGTAGAATTTGAAGCCAATTTTCTTTGGATGTCTTTACCTTGATAATTAAGACACAATAATTAGTTTAAAACCAAATGGCATTAGGTTTTGTTACCAAAAATTAAAAATCTACTTTAGTTAATATTTTAAAAACAGGAGGGCTGGAAGACAGCTCAGCAGGCAAGAGCACAGGCTGCTCTTGTAAGAGCTGGGTTCAAATTCCAGCACCTACATGGTGGCTAACAACCGTTATCTTTAATTCCATTCTCAGAAGCTCCAACGCCCTCTTCTGGCCTCTGTGTCCGCTGCATAGCATGAGTGCACTTACATACATGCAGGCAATACATACATACACACACAATAAAAATAAAGCCACAGGAAACCGTACAAAATTCATTAACCTTTATGTTAGAAAGCAGTAATTAATGAATGCAAAGAGGTTAAAGAGGTAGTGTTAAAATGTTGAGTCTGTACATTTAATGTGGATAAGTTTCTTAATTCTCTTAAGGACGAATAATTTTCTTAATGATTAAAGGTGAAAACTGACAGTTAATACAGTAATTCTAAAATCTTCATGTTATATTTTGCATGGTGGATCTCATAAAATGTCTTAGTTTCCTTGCCAATAAAATAATGGCAGTGATTTAAATTTTTAAAAAAAGTAAACTCCCCATGGGCAAGATTCTTTTTTCTCTTTTTTATTTAGTGTGATGAAAATCTTTATGACTAAAATTTACTAAATATCTGATAAAGAAAAAAAATAAACATTTGAGAAAGAAAAAAAAAAAAAGATGTTGGAGACAGGTGTGGTAGCATACACCTTTAATTCCAGCACTTGGAGACACACAAGCAGGTGCATCTCTGTGAGACTGGGTCAGTGTCCGATCTAAATTTTGAGTTCCAAGTCAGTTGGGGCAAGAGGGAGGCCCTGTATCAAAAAGGAAACACAAACACAAACACATACACACACACACACTCAGCTGAAAAAAAAAAAAAAAGAGATAGAACTTAAGAGCACTGGCTGCTCTTGCAGAGACCAAGTTTGGTTCCCAGCACCAACATGGAGTCCTAACAACTGTCTATAACTTTAGTTTCAGGAGATCTGACACGTTCTTCTGGCCTCCTGAGGCATTGCCTGCAGATAAAACATTTGTACACATAAAATAAAAATATTTAAAAATTATGTGTGCTACTCATGAAAGAATGTGAATAAAAACTACAAAGAGATAACAATTCACTCCAGACAGAATAGTTATCAAAAAAGATGAAAGATGAAAAGGGCTGGCAAGGATGTGGAGAAGGGAAGGAATGTAGTGAGGCAGAAAATTAGTAGTCATTATATTACAAAGCAAACACATATTGGAATAAAAATGAAACTATCACACAATCCAAATCCAAAAAAAATTTAAGTAGTATATATATTACAAATCCAAAAAATGATATTAGTATGACAAAGACATAGCTACACTCTTAATTAACCTAAGAGCCCATAAATAGGTAAGGCAAAAAAGAAGGTGGTATTATACATTGAACAGTAGGATAAATGTAGTTAACAGTAATATACTGCATATTTCAAAACAGCCAGAAGAATTTTGAATGTTCTTAACACAAAAGAATGACAAATGTTTAAAATGATGAATATGCTAAATACACTGATTTCATCATACATGCACCAAAACACCAGGCCCCATAAAAATTGAGTATATGTTTGGATATAAGAAGAATACACTTTGAAATAAACAAAAAAATACAGTTTAGAGATGCTTCCCAAATAACTGACTCACTAAATCAATGGCTCTCAAAGCTGAAGGGATAAAGGGCAAAGCTAGAATAAGATATATCAAAATGTAGAGGATGAAACTTTAGAAAATCTTCCTCAAGTGACCTACTGTACATATATAATACTGCATTTCAGAGTAATGTCCTTGGACTAAAGTAAAATGTAAGCAAACAATAAGACATGTCTAAGAAATATTTTCTAGTGCTTTACATACTAATCTCTGAAAACAAGTTTCCATGATAGCTTTTAAATTTCTTACTGAAATTGTTGCTTGCACATCATCTAACCTAAGAACACTGATGAATATGCTAGCTGCATTTTTCCTCCACATGTAGCCCTTTTCTAACATTATCTTCTTAGATTTCCTTAATGAAAACATGGTACCAAAAACCTTAACACTCTCATGCCTTTACAGCTATAACTGATCCTTCCCATTAGTCTGATTTCAGGAACTTCTACACTGACCATTTCTCTAACAAAACCATCTCTATCTTCTTTCGTGTTTGCATTCGTACTACTTCATCCCACAAAAACTACTGTTACTAGGAACAAACTGAAAAGCTCTAACCAGGCTGGAGAGGTGGCTTAGCAGTTGCTCTTATGAAAGACCTGGGATTCAAATCTCAGCACCCACATGGCAGCTAACAACTGTACTTAACTCAAAATTCCAGGGGATCTGATGCAGTCTTCTGACTTGCACAGGCATTGCATGGCATGAGTGCACTTACATACATGCAGGCATAACACTCATATACATACACTGAAAATAAATTTTTAAAAAAGATCTAACCATCCAGATGGTTACAATAAGTCCTGGTATACAATAAGTCTAACACAAGGTTTCATACCACCTTGTTGTACATACCATTCTGTAACAATTTTCCTCCACGCATTTCTGTCTATACATACATAAATTTTTATTCTATAAATGTGTTACAAATTTCATTTAATTGCTAATTTTAATCATTTTACTATTCTTTGTTAAGTAGTGGGCTTTGGTTTATAATAATTTACACATAGTTTTAGGGATTTATTTGAATTTCTAGCTCTTTAGAAAATTTTAAGAAACTTTAGGGAGAATTGTCTTTCTATTCCTAAAAATTAAAAAGCTAGTGCAGGACACCTAGAAAAAAGGATTAACCATTAACAAATATAAAATTTAGATGACATAGCCTGGAATGTAATTCAATGGTGGAACACCTGTTTTTCATAAACAAGATTTGGAGTTGATCCCAGGAAATCTCTCTCTGATAGAGAAGGGGGATGAGATGGCCCAACTCAGTATAAGGCACACTAATAAAAGGGGAAAACAGGTAACACTATTGCAAATGTGATCATCTACCCATGAAATAGTTATGTAACCGTTATAAAACTAATCTTTTAATGCACTATAATTTCTTTTCTGAAAATCTGTAAAATATTGCAGAGAGTGGGGAGAGAGGAGGAGAAGGGGGAGGGGGAAGGGGAGAGAGAGAGAGAAAACATAGGAGATTATGGCAAGCTTTACCACTGCTTGTTAGTCAGGATGAACTGATTTTTAGAAATCCCAACCTGGACTACTTACAATGGCTATATTCACTGAAAAAAGACAGAAAAATCTAAAAGCTTGGACAACTCCAAGCCAAAATCTTGATGAAATACTGAAATCAAAACTCAGATATAAAATAATAGATTTAACTACTAACTGGAAAAACATAAATGACAAGTAGAGCCAAGAGAAAATATGACAGGATAGACAAGATAAAGATCAAAATATGCTGAAAACAAAATTTCAAGGTCTGGTAGAAGAAACTATCTGGACCTGTGATACAGGGAAGATATTCGTTCAAGCCTCTGTTATTAATCCAACTTAAAAATTAAGATAGCATTATACATAGGAATTTATTCTCTTATTTTAAAATACAAAGTTTAAGCTTAAATTTGAATTTACTTAAATATAAAGCCTAGCTAAATTACCTTATGTCAAGAGCTGTGATCTTTAAATCATACAACTACTTGGTAGAAATAGGTGTTATTGATTAGACTGCTATAAATTAAGTAACACTGAAAATGTCATCAGACTTAAAGAGGTTAACAATTGAAAATAAAACCAAGGAAATAAACAATAAATATCTTACTTAAACACCCTAATATATATATATTTATATATATAAATTCACAAATATATGCGTGCAAATAAAATACTGACAGATTTGTCTACGAAACTGTTAAGATTTTGTTTCCCTAAACTTTAATTTAAAAAAAAATTTCAACGTGGTTTTAAAAATTCATTTTCCCCCAAATTCTAATACCACCACTAAATCTCTCTATAGGAGAAATAAACCGGAGATTGCATCCTTTTAATTATTTTACAAACATATCCATCTATTCATACAAATCAAAATTATCTACCATCCTAGGCCAATAAAGAGTATTAAGAAAATTCTGAAAATTGGAAAAAATATGGAAAATCTTATGTTTTTAAAAGCCTTCAGGGCTGAAGACATGACTCAGTGGTTAAAGGGTCTGTCATACAAGCTTGAAGACCACAATTCAGGTCCCCAGGAACCCACAAAAATTCTGGATGAATATGAGGACAGCCTCGCTTTTGGAATTTCCTATCTACCAAGACTAACTGTATCAGGGAACTCTGGTTTTGAGTGAGAGACCTTACCTCAATGAATAACCTGACATCTACCTGTAGCCTCCACATGCATATGCACAAATGACCATGAGGACGGACACACACACTTGAAACTGGATCTTTTTTAAAAACCTTCACCAAAATAAGGCATGGTGGTGCATGCTTTTAATCTAGCTCTCAGGAGGCAGAGGCAGGTGGATCTCTGTGAGCTGGAAGCCAGTCTGGTCTACATGATGAATTCCAGGACAGTGTGGGCTACAGGGAAACCCTGTCTCAAAAAAACAAAAGACAATACCAAAACTCAAAAACCAAACAAAAAATGCACTCACTAAAATAATTAGGACTACACAGTCTCATAATTTTCATATAGAAACTGTCTCAAAAGTACATAAACAATCACTTCCAATCATTTTTATTTGAAATATACAAAATGCCAAGGCAGTGATAAAAAAAAAAATAGCAACTGAAAATGTTTTCACTGTGGTGGCTACTCCCTAGAAAGGTATAAGTCACTAAGACAGAAAGCATCTGAGTCTGTGTTAAGTTTCTGAAGGAAAGAATTTACACCTGTTAAGTCTGATAAAGTAATGACAGAAAAATCATTTGGGACGACGATCTCGAAGAACATGGGTTTCTAATAAATCTGGTGGCTACGTAAACTTTAAAACATGATATCTGTCCAGGAATTGAACACTCAAGATACCTCATCCTGAAGGACAGGCCACCCCAAGGTCAGCCCCAAATACACTTCAAGAGCTTTTAACAGGAAATACTTTACACGGCAGTAGTGTTGCCATTTGCAGTATATTAAAAAGCTTTTCTAAAATAAAATGAAAACTACAAGAGATGAAAGCCACAGAAAATGTATAAGCTTCATTATTCTATAGAATTGTTTAAGAAGTTCATTTGAGGGGGGTATTTTTGGGGGTAGAGAGGTTTGGTTTGCTTTCTTGAGAGGTCTCCCTGTAGCTCCAGCTGACCTAGAACTTACTATGCAGACCAGGTTGGCCTCAATCTCATAATGATTCTGCCTTCTGAGTACTGTGGTTACAAGTGTGTGCCACAACATCTAAGAACCAAACTCAGGTCCTCTGGCATCAGTGCTCTTAACCACTGAGCAATCTCTCCAGGATTTTTGTTTTGAGACAAGTTATCGTTATGTAATCCAGCTGGCCTCAAAATCATTATGTAACCCAGACTGGCCTCAAATTCATGACACCTGTGCTTCAGTCTCCTGAGTGTGAAGACTTCAATACAGGCTGAGATTCCATTATCAAAAGTTATTTTATAACTAAAAATTCTGAAGAAATTTTGGTTTTCAAACAATGACATATGTAATTTTTTTTTACTTTAATCCAGAGTTGTTTGGGTTTTCAAAACTATTGCTGCAACATCAAGTAACATTTAATCTGAAAAATCTTTCACATCTTGAATATAGCAATCAGAAAAAACCTGAATAAATTGTGATTACTTGATTTTTGGTGGTATTAGGGGTTGAACCCAGGATGTTGAGAATGTTAGGAAACCACTCTAACACTGAGCTACATCCCCAGGCCTGAATAACAGTCTAAACAAAACAAGAGAACTGTCTTAAAAGTCCAAACAGATATAAATGAATAATTGAACTAATACATGAAGGGAAATTTCTTTCTTACAATAGAATAAATGTAAAACAAATGATGGAATTAGGAAAATCTTTGGATATATATAACACAGTAATCTTTTTAGGCAAAAATCTTTAACTGCATGAAAACTGGTAGGTAAAGCACAGCAAGAAACTTATGACTATCAGGAACTAGAAAGATGAATCAGCAGTTAAGAGCACAGCTGATCTTTTGGAGGACCATGATTTGGTGTCAAGTACAAACACAGCAGCTAACAGCCATCCATAATTCCTCTTCTGACCTCTGTGCATACTGAACGACATGTATGCACTCACATACATTCAGACAAAACATTCATATCCATAAAAATAAAGATTTTAAAAATTATTTTATTTTTTATTAATGTTTATGTGTAAAGGTGTATTGTCTGCATACATCTAAGTGCATCTGTGTTACACAATGCCCGAAGAGGTCAGAAGAGGGTGTTGGATCCACTGGAACTGGAGTTACGGATGGCTGTTAGCTGCCACGGACTGAGTGCTGGTCCTCTGCAAGGGCAGCCAGTGGTCTTAACTGTTGAGTCATTTCTCCAGCCCCACCAAAAAAAATCTAAAGATTTTAAAACAAGAAATTTATGCACAGTAGCAAAGAATCTCCCTACAAGATAATAATTACTTATAAATTAGGAAATATTTATAGGTAATGCTACATTGAGAAAACTAGCAAATTCCTTAAAGCAAGTGATTACAGTTAACATTACTACTACTAGTAGTACTACTAGTACTACTGCTATGAAGAATCAAGACCCTATTATAATAATATCCTGATAAAGGACATACTAACAGAAATAAAAAGCACAATTTCATTCGCTGGCATTCTTGAAAACAAAGTACAAAATAACCGGTCAGAATTCTTCAAATGTGTCAAGGTAATGGACACTTTGAAAGTTGAGGAGCTAAATGTTCCAGGTAAGAGAAGTGACATGACAGCTAAATGCAATGTATTCTACATTGGATCCTAGACCAGAAAAAGGCAGTAGGACAACAAAAACCTGAATAAAATGGGGTGAAGGATGCCTTCTGTAAAAGTCCCTTTTCAGGTACTGCTATGTAAGATAGTCACATGTGAGGAATGTCAATTAAGTTATCTGGAGAACCTCTACTGTTTCTGCAGCCTTCTTAAAAGCTACAGTTATTCAGTAGAAAAGGAAAAGAATCCAAAGTAGCTCCCACAGGATACACTAAAATACAACTCAATTTTTAAAAGTCCAAGAACATAAAAAAAGTCACAATGTTTTATCATGTGACCATCCCTACTACTTTCTCAGAGTTCAAAACATTTCTTTACTAGTCTAGTTCACTTACAAAATTTAAATATGAAAGTGTTATGTAGGCTTTCCCTCTCCTACCCCTACTCAGTATAGTTTCTACCTCTTCAGATCAAATTATGATAATGAATGTACTAAACAACAAAATTTCAATAAATCACTGTTACAAAAAAAAGAAATGTATGACAAAACCTGTAAAATTTTCATATACCTGAAAATGCACATAGTCAACCTCATTTTCTCATGTGTATATGTATCTGCAGGGGAAGGACAACATACCTGTCAGTACATGGAGGCCTGAAGATAACCTTAGGTGTCATTCCTCAGGTACCATCCACTTTTTAATCTTGTTACGGGGAGGGGGGGGGGGAAGACAAGGTCTCTAACTGATTGACCAGTGAGGCCCGGGTATCTGCCTGTCCTTACCTCATTAGAGCTAGGATTAAAAGCACTTGCTACCACACTGAGTTCTGAGCGTTAAACCCAGGTCCCTCAAGTACTTTGCCAATTAAGGTATCTCCCAGGCCCTCAATCTCATTAAGGACACAATGCTAGGCATGCAGTTCATGCCTATAATCCCAACATTCCAAGAGGCTAAATTAGGAAGAATACTGTGAGTTTCAGACCATCCTGTACTACCATAGTGAGTTCCAAGCCAGCACGAGAGGGGAAAAAAGATATTATTAGTCAGAAAATGTGAAAAGCCAGAGGTCAACAATGAAAACAAATTCTTTTATACTATATGCTATACTTTTTATTTCCAGCTCATCCCCTGAAAGAATTTCCTAAAACTTGCCATAAAGTACCACAACTAGATTATTTTAACAGTAGAAATCTATTATCATTGTAATTCTGGAGGTTAGAAGTACAAAAATCAAGATGTTGGTAGTAGAGCCTTGAGCCCTCTGGAAGCCTCTAGAAGATCTCCCACAAAAGAAATAACCCACCTTCCTACACATTTGGCAGAAACAGATATTCCTTCATTTCTTGTAATACAGGTCTGCCTTCACCTTCACATAGCTATCAATTCTTTTTTTTTTGGGGGGGGGGGGGCGGTCATCTTGAGACAGGGTTTTTCTGTAGCCCCAGGTTGCCTGGAACTCTGCTCTACAGTCCAGGTTGGCAATCTCACACAGATCCTCCTGCCTCCGCCTTGAGTACTGGGACTAAAGGTGTGCACCACTATACCCAGCCACATGGCTATCTCTTTTTGTGTCTGTGTGCCTCTGTACCCTGTTTTCTCTTCATGTAGGGACACTAACATTGGCTTGGGACTAATTAACTATTTAACTAATTAGCTATTACTTTATGGTAATTAACCTAATTATAACTGCAAAGATCACATTTCCAAGTAAGGTCCTATTTATAGGAATAGTAGTTAACTCCTGAATCTATGTTTCTGGGAGATACAAATCAGCCTACAATATCCTTGTATATACAAAAGTTGTCTTTAAAAGTTACGTCTTCAAGATCATCATTAAGAAATGTTAACCAAGAGGCAGGGCGGAGGGGTGGGAAGGGGATGTGCATGCATGCCTGTCTGTATCCTAGGCACATTTTCTAAATTAATGCTAAAAACAAAACAGTAACTACATTAAATGATATTTTAGCAAGTTACTTCTAGCTCATGGGAATAAGCAATAAACACAGAAATTTCAAGTTGTCAGAAATGTCAGAATGTGAGATTGATAAAATACTTTAGGACAGTCTAACACTTCCTAAGGAAGTCAAATTTGAGCTAAGTAGAGATATCTAATTATAATGGCCAAAATAGAGCTGGAGCAGAATATTCTTCACAATGTAAGGAAAGTATTAACTTATAATGTACAGAACATGCACTTCTCAGGCCTACTAATTCTGAAACGTAACGATCTTCAGGGAGTTATATTTTAAAGTGTGCAAGTGTGTGTGCATATATGTATATAAACATGCCATTCACCAGTATGAAAGACAAAGGATAATTTGGGGGAGTTAGTTCCCTCATTCCACCCTGGGTTCCAGAGATGGGGCGCAGGAAATCAGGCTTGCATAACAAACTGTTTTTGTTGTTGTTTGTATGATCTTTTTGAGACATGGTCTCCCTGTAGCCCCAGCTGGCCTGGAACCCACTATGTAGAACAGGCTGGCCTTGAAGTCACAGAGATCCGCCTGCCTCTGCCTCTGGAGTGCTGGGATTAAAGGCATGCACCACTATACCTGGCATGACACTCTTTTTTTTTTTTCTGCTGAGTCAACTCGCCAGCCTAAGTCTTTTGTTTTACATCAAATTCACATATCAAAATTAGACAAAATTGTACTATATTATACTAGTTCAATTTAGATAACTTAAATTTGCATAGACCAATAACAAACTGCATTCACTCATTACACCTTGAGTTCTGAAAGATTTAGTGAACAGAACATTCACTGACTATAAACTAAGTCAAGACAACATGCTATTACAGTATGGAACTGTAGTGATTATTACAGCTGTGTATTTACTGTTAAATACCATGCTCCACAACTTGGAGAAAATTTGGAAGAAACTCTTTAAACAAAGTTAATAACACTATAATTTTCTCCCAATAGAAACCTTTTCAGAATTTCAATGGATTTTGAAACTCCACTGAAGAGAGGGTGTAAGAAGAAGACATATAAAGTATACATATAAGCATCCCAAAACAATCATAGTTTCATCTCTGCTCACTAGAGCACCATGCCTGCCAGCTGCCTAAGGCAATCATCTTGATAAATATACTACAGGATGCCTCTGATCGAGTTTTTACTATTTGTTTCTCTAGTGTAACCCAATGTTAAGCTCACTAGCTTTGATAACATAAAGATTCAGGAAATTAGTGATGATGCAAAATTATCATACTAGTAAATACAAACTTCAAGGATATGATCTCACTGAGTTAGCTTACTATAGTATAACACAGCTATCAGGTTTAATGCAGACTGTTAAGTATTTAATTGTAAGTTTATTTGGCTTACATCTTTTGTCATGTGCTATTATTAAATACTAGGCACTTTAGAGACAATAAACCTCACTAACTAAAATCTATAGACTATAAATGTTTCCATTTATAGGTGTCACAGATGACTATTATTTTGTTTACATGTCCAACCATAGTTTGCCTCTTAAAGCCAGTGTGGTTGAGGTTTGGTTCCCAGCACAGTGCTACTAAGATGCTGTGGACCATTTAAAAGATAAAGCCTAGTAGAGAGTGGACTGGAGAATGCTCTTGAGAAGAAGTTGGAGACCTCAGACTCTTCCTTCCCTCTCTGTTTTCTCAGCTAGGCTACGAGATGAGTAGTTTGTTCTATTATCATGTGGCACCCATTTACATGGACCCAAAATCATAGGGCCCAATGATCGTGAACTAAAACCTCTCAAATGATGAGCCAAAATAAACCTTTGCTTTTTTATGAGGAGATTATCTCAGGTATTTCTACACTAACAAAAAGCTAACATTCAAAAACATTTAAGCCTATCAAATGGTAAACCCCAATTACACTATAGTCTCTGTTGATTTCACTGCCCAGAGAAACACCTTCTATCTTCCCACCTTCAAATCTCTGATCCTTATGAAAGAGCCGAGTTTTAGTTGAGTTTGGTGAAAAGGCTGGGGCTTTTTGCTAAACAATGCTAAGGTTTTTCTCCTCCAATTACTCCACTGTTTATGCTACACTGTAGATAAACAGCACGGTCTTCAGTCTCAAATGCTTCTGTTCTATCACTTTCTACCTCCATTTCACTTATACCACATCCTCCTCCTCCTTTCATATTTCTAGATCTCTTTAGTATTTCAAATAACTGAAGCAATAGATCTTTTCAAAAAGTACCCTACAGTGTTTACTCTCTATATTTACAAAACTATCTTGTTTTATATTTGAATATGAATACTTTAGGGTTGGAGAGATGGCTCAGATGGTAAAGAGCACTCGTGAATCGGATTTGATTTCAGCACCCACATGGTGGCTAATAACCATACAGTTCCAGGGGATCAGATCTTCTGACCTCCTCAGACACTGCATGACACTGGTACACTTACATACATGCAGGCAATACACTCATACACATAAAATTTAAAAAGTAATAGAGGCTGGGGAGATGGCTCAGTAAGAGCACTGACTGCTCTTGCGAAGGACAAGGGCTTAATTCCCAGCACTCACATGGCAGCTAACAACTGTCTGAAACTCCAGTTTCAGGGGATCCAATGCCCTCTACAGACCTCCTTGGGGACTGTACAACACAGGTGCACTCACATGCATGCAGGCAATACACTCATACACACTAAAATTTTTTTTAAAAGAATGTATTAAAATAATAAATAAAATATTTAAATATGAATATTTTGAACTTTACCAGTAAGGTCAATGTCTTAGACATTGCTGTGTCACAACACCTCAAGTACTTATTTAGAGCAAAGGTGAAAACTTAAGAGAAATATTCTTGCACTGTTAATTCTCTAGGTCTTCCAGTATTTCTCACAAACAATTATCTCTCTCCCATTCCACATATATACCACTCTGTAATCTTCCTCATCAAGGTCATCTACTCATTTCCTGACTACCTACCAAATTTACTGAAGATATTGACACCTTAATGAGATTTCTGCCCTAGTATATACCCTACTACCATGGAAAATAACCATCTAATCACAAACCTCAAGGTTTCTGAAACTCTATCTACCTGTCTACCTTATTATAACTCATATTTTAATCAACCTGACTCAATAATCATAGCTCTCTCACGCCTATACTATCATTGTATTTACACTCCTAATCTCATATATAAATATGTACATATACATACGTATACAGCCTGCTCTAGTCATTGCTTACCTATTACTTCCTCACCTCAGCTCTTTAGTAGGTCTAAAATGAAATGATCACTATCACTTCCTTATAACACATTTTAACCCTGGTCATTCTCTATGACCTATCATGTAAAAGTCTAAGTCAAAAATAACCACATATTTTTCTTAAACATCCCCAACTAGTATGCAGTACTATAAAAAAGATCAGAGCCATGAAAACTGATGCCACCACAAATTTCAGTGTAAATTTTCAATCCTTAAATATGACAACAGAAAATAAAATATCCTCTTTTTTGTTCTTGGTCCATGTATTCTTTACTTCATTCTCCACTAACTCCTTCCCTAACAATTCAAAACCACTGAAGCAGCCTCTCTCTCCAAAAATATACAGAGATTGTTAACCACTTATCCTTGGTAAGTACAACATTACCAGTTTTCCTTGTTAGGAAAACAGCTTGTGTTCTCCTTTCTTACCCCCAACTGAGCAAAAAATATATACATATTATATGTAATTTATATACAATTTTAGACCAAATTCTCCACTAAAACACTGATTTGAAAGTATCTAGAAAATATTTCAAGATATTAAAGAACTGCTAATGGCATTTTTCATGGTTCTTAAGTTATCTTTTACAAAAACATGCTGTGTTATTCAACTTCCAATCACTGTGACTAATTAACTGAGATAGAGCAGCATCCCATCACGCCAAAAGATAAGAGGGGTGACAAGTTCTCAGTCAGCATGGGCTACTATGCAGTAAGACCCTGACTCCAGGAAAAAAAAAAGAAGAAATGAGATAAACAACTAAAGAAGAAAAGAGTAATTGTGTTTCACAATTTCAGTGGTTTCACTTGATAGAAATTAAACTTGCTCTTTCTGGGCCTATGATATAAGTATAGTATGTCATGAAGCACAGAAAGAACATGAGCCAGGAGCTAGAATCAAGACATACCCTTCAAAGGCATATTCATAATCAATTCTCTTATAACCATTTTGCCACCAATTATAGACCAACAGCTTCACATGAGCTTCTGGAAGAACACTTCCTAACCAAACTATAAACATACACTACAATATAATTTATAATCATTATACTAATAATTATAATGCTACATCAGACATTTTCTTCAAATGCACACAAGATAAAAGGTATCAAGTAAAGCCATATTTGCCACCAGTTTATAATTGTTACAGCTTGAGAAAAAAACACACAAGTGTACTTCTACTCAAAGATACACTTGAGGAATGGAGAAATGCTCATGGTTCAGGCATTAAAGGGCCAGGCAAACAAGCATGAAGAGCTGAGTTCATATCCCCAGCACCTATATTTATTTTTAATTTTTAATTGTATGTATGGGTGGGGGTATGCCCAAGAAGCCAGAGCCAGAGGTATCAGATCTCCCAGGAACTGGAGTTACAGGTGGTTTTGAGGTACCTAACCTAGGTGCTTAGAACCAAAATCAGGTGCTCTATAAAGGCAGTGCACACACTTAACCACTAAGTCACCTCTCTACCATGCAGCATACATATTTATACACACATACACATACACACACACACACACACACACACACACACACACACACACACACACACAGAGCCAGGTATAGTGGCCATGCTTGGGAATGGAGAGAGGGTAGATACCAGAGCTCATTAATTAGCCAGCCTAGCTTGGATCAAAAAACTCCAGATTCAGTGCAAGAACCTATCTCAAAAAAAGTGATGAGAAAAGTAATCAAGGAGACACTTGACACTAACCTCTGGTCTTCATGCACATGTGTCCGTACACATATCCACACACAAAACATGCCTCAAACACAATTTTACTTCATAAAAAGTTGATACTTGCAGAGAGGTGGCTCAATAGTTAAAACAGTTGTTTCTTTTTGCAGAGAACTTGGGTTCAGCTCCCAGCACCCACCTGGTAGTTCACAACTATCTGAAACTCTAGTTGCAGAGAATCCAATACCCTTTAATGGCCTCGAAGGGTACTAGTCATAGACATATTACACATGCACATAATATACAAATATAGTTATATATAAATATGTATTTATATAAACAGTTATATAAATAATATACAAATAGATGGATTGATAAACAGAAAAGCTTTCTAAAACTTGGTGCTGGAGAGATGGCTGAGTGATGAAGAGCACTTATTGTTATTGCAGAAGATTGTAAGTTCAATTTCCAGCACTCATGTTGGGTGGTTCACAACCATTTTATCCTCCACCTACAGGGGATCTGCCCTCTGCCCTCTGCGGGTACATATACACAGGAGACATGAAAAATTAAGATTTTAATTTTTTTTAAGTTGATACTACTCAGGCTTACAAGATGGCTCAGGCACTTGCCACCAAGCCTAACAACATAAATTCAATTTGAATCCTGGGACCTGAATTTGATTCCTGGGACCCACATGTAGAAAGGAGAATGAGTGACTTCAGATGTCCTCTGACTTCCACAAGCATACCACGGCATGAGCATGGCACCCCCGCATAAGAGAATCATATTTAAAATAAAAATAACTGAATCATCATTCTAATAATGAAATTAATCCTTCTAATTCTTTTTGCTTGCTTTAAATTATGTTTACCACAATCAATAAGTATTGTATATGCAGCACAAACAAAACTTTTTAAGTCTGTACTGAACTGAATAACATCAGTCAACCAGTAACATATTACTAAAAAGCTATATACACTTTACCTCCTAGAACCTATGAAAATGTTTTTTAAAGGTATTTAATGTTTCTCTAGGGAACCTGTAAGAGTTTATGTTGTATAATGAAGCTCTATTTTACAAATACTTATTTGAATCAGAGTGTAGGAAAGATGCAAGGAATTAAAGCTATTGTGATAGGACTATTAGGAGAAGCTATTAACAAGTAAACAACAGAACACAGAAGAAAAACATCCTGGTAGCTCACAGCAACTGAAATGGATGTGGTGGACTAAGATGGCTGTGAAAAGGGATTAATTTGGGGGAGTTATGGGGGATAGCATCACTGTAGTTCTAGCACCTGGGAGACTGAGAAAGGAAGATGACCTTGGGGGTCACTATTTGGACACAAGAGTGAGAAGGTTGGAAGTGAATGGGGAAAAGGAGCGGGGAAAGTGATTTATTTCAAATACTGCATCAAATAACAGTTCTAGAATATTTTTTAAAATAATAGTGGAAGAGAGGCTGGAAAGATGGCTCAGCAATTAAAAACATTGACTGCTCTTGCAGAGGACCCAGGTTCGATTCCCAGCACCCACTTGGCAGCTAACAACCATCTATAACTCCAATTCTAAGGAAGCCAATGCCCTCTTCTGACCTCTGAGGGTACCGCATGACATGGGGGCACTTTTACATATGTAGGCAATATATTCATACACAAAAATAAAAATATAAAACATTACAATAATAGTCGAAGAGAAGAAAGAAAGAAGACAGGGAGAAGGAGGGGGAGATAGGGAAAGAGAAAAAGAGGGAGGGAGGGAGGGAGGGAGGGAACCATCTAAGCAAAGAGGAAGCCTTCAGGAAGGAAGCACTACCCTACAGAGGTAACCAAGAATCTTAAAAGTTCTAATCTTAGCTTTAATATTTACTAGCTTATAACCTGACAAACTGCTGTCTTCTTTCTCATATTGGATCAGTATATGTTTTTATTTTTCTCTTAAGGCCTTATTGTAAACAAATTTATTCACCAATATAAGATATATAAATCATCAACATTAAAAAGTTGAACCTAGCCTGGAATACAACTCATTTGGTAGTTTCTCAAAGCACTGGTGGCACAGGTTGGCAATACAAGCACAGGAGAGATGTAGGCAGGAAGATCAGAAGTTCATCCCCTTCAGGGCACAATAGAGCAAGGCCTTAATCTCAGCACTTAGGAGTAAGAAGCAGGTGGATCTTTATGAGTCTAGGCCAGCCTGGTCTACATAGAGAGTTTCACTGCAGCTAAGACTTTATGATGAGACCCTGTCTCAAAAAAAAAAAAAAAAAAAAAAAGAACTCATCCTTGACTACATAGTGAACTCCCGGCAGGACTACTACCTTGTCTCAAAAGAAAGAGGAATGGGGAGAGGGGATGGAGGAAGACATAAAAAAATAAACTGAGCCTAACTTAAGAAGTGGAACTTGGTCTACATCAGTGCCTTATTTAAAATGGTCTGTAAGGTTTTCATTTTGCATGCTGCACAACAAGCTTACACAAAGCGAATGATAGGTATGATCATCTTAATTTTAGCACATCAGGGGAAGACGCTACATCTGAAGTCAGGTGAATGATTCGAGACAAAAACAGGACTGATGAGAATACTCTAGTTTAACCAGGAAAATGTCTCAGATACAAAAGGAAAGATCACAAAAATGTCTCAGAAAAACATTTAAATGGAAGTTTTCTTATATATAAAATGAAGGATTTGTTAAATGAGACAGCAAAGTGTCTTAATGAAACATTAAAATTCTATAGAAGGGAAAAAAGAAAAATTCCACAATAAGTGCCAAAGGTCTTAATTTCTAAAATCTGGGACCTTGTAGCCTGCATACAACAGGGAAAGAAATGTGCAAATTTGACTTAAAAAAAGACTAATATATCTGCAGGAAAAAATCCTATATGTGATTTGAGAAAATTTCATTGTTTTAAACTGTATTTCTTTGATCATAAGTAAAATTAATCTATTATGTTAATGCTTGATTTTACTGATGATAATAATATTTCAGATAATGTTCAAAGATGGCAAGATGACATGAAACTAGCACCTTCCTAGATTATTTAGTATTAATGTTACAAAACTTTAAAATCAGATTCATAAAACTGAGAACACTACCAAGACACCTGTTATAACGGCTAATATTTAACAAAAAATAGTACAAGTCCAAACAAACAAAAATTTTTAAAGACTAAGATCTCCTTTGAAGGAAAATCAGAATCTATAGTTTGATTCTTACAGCTAATGAGTTTGGCAAACTGCAAAATAAAAAGTAACAGAAGAATCTTCTAAAAGTAATATCCAACCAGAAGTTAAAGACAGTTAAATGGAAGCAAAGTTGCATCGAAGAAGGTTTTCCAACCTCATCATTACCACTATGCTCAGTCAGGTAAGTCTTTGTTTATGTGTTTACCCTGTGAATGGCAGGATAGTTTAGCAGTATCACTGGCCTTTCTACTCTCTAGATGAAGTAACATCCTCCACACTGTCCATTAAAAACATCCCTCATCATTGTCTTGAAGTTCTACAGTGGTTAAGCACTAGTGGTCAAAAATACCAAATGTCTCTCATATACAGAATCTAAACTTTTTAAGCATGTCTATGATATGAAAATAAATATGGGAAATAAGTCTAAGTGAAGAGAGGAATAAAAAATAAGAGGGTGAAAAAGATAAATATGACATGTTCTGTCTCACAAGCAGAACTAGTTTGAAAACACATACACACAAATACACACAAGCACATGCACACATGAGTGACATGAAGATAGAAATGAGACTATTATGAGGAAGAAAGGGAAGAGGGAGAACATGGAAAGGGGACATGGGAAAGTGATGGAAGATAGTATGTACAAGGTACAGTAATATGAATGCATGAAATGTCACAAAGTAATCCATTATGCTGAGCTTAGTTAAATCTAATGTTTAAAAAAGAATCAGAGGCTGAAATAATGAACACTACTAATTCTATTAAACTATCTTAAAAGTTCAGTTTGGAGAGATAGCTCAGCAGTTAAGAGCACTCATTCTTGCAGAGGACCCAGGTTTAGTTCCCAGCATCCACACTGCAGCTCACAACTCAAGTTCCAGGGTTCTGATGTCCTTTTCTGGCCTCCATGGCCAATGCATACATGTGGTACACTTAACATACATGCAGGCAAGACATACACGTACAAAAAATGAAAATAATTAAAAAAAAATATCTGAAAATTTTGATCAGCCCATGCTCTCAGATAGGAATACTTAGAATGTGATTTCTCCAGAAATGTATCAATAGATTCTATTCAAAATTCCAGCTGCAGTTCTTAAAACATGGCAATAACCTAAGTGGTATAATATTATGTAGCATTTACTGTGGGCCAAGCAGTATTCGAAACACTGAATACAATTAATTAAATTCTCACAAAAAGGTAGAAAAGTGTAGCTGAATGGTTAAGGACTACTCATGTGCAAACCCTGTGCTCAAACCTCATAAGCAGCAGCAACATACAAATTCACATACCTGCAAACATTAACCAATTCAATTAAATCATCCTTAATCCCATTTTACAAACTATAAAATTAAGACATTAAGTGACAAATCTCAGAATACCACAAATATTCAATCCCAAGTTAAAAAGATCTAGAGTATATTTTCTTAAATTCACAAACCTACAAAGCCAAACATTGCTGAAGTTGTCAAATCAAGCCCAACACATTATTAAAAGGTCTATATATTAATAAGTGGTCAGAGGAGAATAACAGGATAAAAGATAAATAAAGCAAAATATAAATGGCATATTATGTATGAAAATGTCATTAAAAACTCATTACTTTATATACTAACCTAAAATAATTATAAAAGAAAAAGTGAGATTTGTTCCAGAACTGTACCAGTAGTTCAAAATCTGAAAGTCAACTAAGAAATCTGATGTTGAGGCTGAGAAAAGCTTGGATTCTGAGAGACTCTTTGTTTGGGATCAAAGAGATAAGTCTCGGTGAGGTTAATTAAATCTACAGCCTATGATGGTATTAATCCACATATTTAAGAGTGCCAGAAGGACCTGAACAAAGTAACTTCAAATTTCTTGCACAAACCACCAGAACCCGTGAAGAAATTACTCTCTATGTAAAAAGTCTTTGTAAAAGTATAAAGAATGATAGTGAAAACACACACACGGAATTTTGGGTCTGAGTGATGTATGTGGATCCTGAATATGCATCATTCCAATAATTCACCACCCATATTTTCAACAGTTAAGAGCATTGGATGCTCTTGCAGAAGACCCAGGCTTCATTTCCAGCACCACATGGTGGCTAACAACTGTCCATAACTCCAGGTCAGGGGATCTAATACCCTTATCTGACCTCCACCAGCTTTGCATGCACTTACACACATGGAGGCAATACACTCACACGCATAAAGCAAAAATAAGAGGGCCAGGTGTGGTGGCACATGTCTTTAATTCCAGCACTTGGGAGGCAGACAGAGGCAGGTAGCTATCTGTGAGTTCAAGGCCAACCCGGTCTACATAGTGAGTTCCAGGCCAGCTGGAGATAAAGGGAGACCCTGTCTCAAAGCAAAACAAAACAAAAAAAAACCCTCAGCACTTCTAAACAAAAGGTAGTCCTCAATGTATGAAACTTGAGAGCAAATATTATACTCGATGGTAAAGACTGGAAGTTTATCTTCTGGTAACAGGACAAGACAACTGTGAGTGCTTTTGCCCCTTTTAAATTCAACATCATACTAAAGGTCCCAGGCAAAGTAATTAGACAAGAAATAAAAGTTATTTAATTTTTAAAACAAACTCATGTTTGTTCATAGATAAGATATATAAAAATATCCTTAAATATTGTACACCCCCGAAATACTATTAAATAAACAAATTTGGCAAAACAGAATACCAAGTGAACACACAAAAAGTTACACAGCTGCACACTAAGTGAACAAAATAAAAAAGAAAATAATCCCACTTACAGAAGAATCAAAAATAATAACTAATAATAATCAAGATGAAAAAAACTCAAACTGAAATCTGCAAAATACTGGAGAAAGAAATTAAACATGACACAAATAAATAGAAATGCAGTCTATGTTTCCTATGTTTGGGAACTGAAAATTTTTAAATTGTAAAGATACTATTCAAAGTAATTACAGATTCAATGTGCTCCTATCAAAAATCTTAAATGATATTTTTTTGCAGCAAATAGGAAAATCCACATGGACCCATTCACAAATTATTCAGAAGAACCAAAGCATCTTGAATTTGAAGAACAAGAAACTGAAGCTGTGAGTTGGAGATGACTCGGCAGTTAGAGCACTGGTTGTTCTTCCAGAGGACCCAAGTTTGGATTAGCACCCATTTGGCAGCTAATAACTATCCCTACCTTCAGTTCAAGGGGATCTCAGACCCTCTTATGGCCTCCACAGTCACTGCACACACATAGTGCATCTATATACACGAGGTAAAACACTCATACACGTAACATAAAAATAAATAAATATTTAATTGAGTCTGGGAGATGGCTCAGTGGGCAAAATCTATGCCTCACAGCCCAAATTCAGATTGCCAGAACCTACATAAAAGGAAGGATCAGTACTGCAAGCCTCTGTAATCCCAGTGTACCCTTATCAGTGTATGAGAGGCTAAAATAGAATTGCCCAAGGTATGAGGGCCAGCTAATCTGGTTTAAGCAACAGTTAACAAGAGAAATTCTGTCTCAAACGAGATAGAAAGTAGGCTAGGCATGGAGGTATACTTCTTTAATCCCAGCACTAAGAAGGCAGAGACAAATGAAGCTCTGTGAGTTTGAGGCCAACCTGGTCTACACAGAAGATCCTAGGGTAGCCAGGACTAGAGAGTAAGAACCAGTCTTTAAACAACAACAAAAATACCACCAAGGTGGAAGGCAAGGAAGGACCTGACTCCCAAGGTTGCCCTCCAGCTTCCATACTCACATCTGCACTGCAATATCACCAGAATTATCAAATGACATCTTCTGTGTAAAGAACTGAAAGAGACTTCAAAAGATGATTGTATTTCAATGTTGAACACACCAGCTAAAGCAAACAAGTAACCTAAGTCTCCACCAATAGAAAAACAGAAAAAAACAATGTGGTATGGTAGAAAAATGGGGGAAGGGGAGAGAGTGGGATATGGAAACAGTGGAATATTATGCAGGCATTATAAGGGTGAAGAGTCTGAAATATACTATAATAAACCTTGAAGATATTATGTTAAGTGAAATCAGTAACCAAAAAAGAAAAAAGAAGGCCAACTCTTTGGTGACAGATAATGCCTATGGGTGAAGGATTAAGTTCCTATTTTAAATTGGTGGTGTTTCCATTTTACTACATGAAAACAGTTCTGGAGATGAATGTTGGTAATAGCTGTGTACTACTTACCTCATACATTTTATCATACTAAAAAGCTGGAAGTTAGTGGGAAGAAGGAACAAAGAATATCAAAACAAAAAAATAATGTTTTACAAGAATGCATAATGAAGATGGAGAGAGACAGAGAAAGACACAGGGGGAGACAAAAAGAGAGACAGTGAGCCAAAGAGACTGAGAGGCAGAGACAGAAAAAGACTGAAAAACAGAATAAAACAGAGAGGGAAACTCTGCCTCAACTATGAAACTGTACATGCCTATAAGAGGGAGAAAAAAATAAACAGAAAAAAATTTTAAATGAAAGCAAGATCTTGAAGGAGTCAGTAATTACTGTATGCTATGAAGTGAAGTTACTATTAATTCAACTCTCTACACTTAAGGTACCACAAGAAAATTTAAAATAATTCAATTCAAAAATTAAAAACCAGAGTCAGGAATGGCAGCAAACAGTTGTAATACCAGCATTCAAGAAGCTGCACAGGAAGATCGAGGATTTGAGACAAGCCTGTTCTAAACACATAGCAAGACTAGGTCTCAAAACAAAACAAATATTAAGCTCATCTAGAAATAACTAGTATGTATCAGACCTTTAAAATATCAATTATCTTTCATTTGGTAATTCTTCTTGTAAGACTCACTCATAAATCAAAAATAAACACATAAATTGGAATATATATTTACATTTAAAAATATTCACCTACCTTGAATATTTTAAATTGAGGAAGAGGGAAAACAACTTAATGCTCAATAACTAAACAGAAATTAATGTAAAAAATATGTTTATATGCCATTTGAAAAGAAGTTCAGGGGTTAAGAGTGGATGGAAGGTCAAATGATCAACCAAAGTCAAGTATGTATGAAAATGCCACAAGAAAAACCTGATACTTTGTGAACTAAACATAAGATGCCTATAAAACAGAGGGAAATTACCAATATATGGACATAAATTAAAAAAAAAAAAGATCTACATGCCTTATGTGTACTTATAGGCAGAAAAGACTGAAAAGAAAATGCACTGGTAATAGCTCTCTAAGACTGTGGGTCTGGGACTGGAGAGATGGCTCAGTGGTTGAGCACTGGCTGCTCTGGCAGAAGACCCAGGTTTGATTCCTAGCACCCACATGACGTCTAACAACTGTCTGTAACTTCAGTCCCAGGGCATCCAACACCCTCTTTTGACCTCTGAGGGCACTCACCGCACAATACAGTATGCACTTACATACATGCAGGCAATACATTCACACACAAAGTAAAAATAATAAATTTCTGATTTGTTTTTTAAAGGACTAAGTCTATATGCTAACTTCTTGGACTTTCGATATCATTACCTCAGGGAAACCAGGATCAATGGTTACTTGATCAACTGAATACTATCATTCATAAACAAAAATGATTATATATTTCCAACTATTCCTTTAATAAATCAAAGGTAATTTTTATCATTATTTCTATTTGCAAAAGTCGGAAATCAAATATAACTATATATACCAGCACAGTAAAAGTTCATGCATCCATTTCAAAACTACACTATAATCTATTTTTGGATTTGGGGAGGAGGAGAAGGTTAGAATCCAAAGCCTTTTACCTGTTAGGAAAGCACTCTACCACTGAACTGCACTTCTAATCCCAGGGTCTTATTATGTAGCTCTGATTAGCCTCAAATTCATGATCCTTCTAGCTTTGCCTCTCAAGCTGGGACTATATGTACAAGGAAGCAACATCAACTTCTCAAAGGTCTAGCAGTAAAAGCCTCACGTTTTAGTCATCTCCTACATTTGCTGTAGGAGTTTTACAAGATGAAACCATTCCTGAGGTGGTATTATTATTCAAGAAACCACCTGAATTACAGCCATAATTTGATTTTAATTATATACATTATATTTAATTAATTTTTATTATTATTGAACTGTCAAAATAAAGTAGCCTTAATCCTAATACCACAATCACAAAAGAGATACAAGGTGGGAACTAGTGAAAGCTATCATTTAACAAAGATGATATTACTGTGCATTTTGCATGCCTCAATTAATTTTTATTATGGCAATTCTTTTTCAATTACATTTTATTTATTTTGGGGGGGGGTGTCACGTGTGCGCATGTCACTGTGTACTTAAGGAAGTCACAGGACAACTTGTAGGAATAAGTTCTCTTCTTTGACCTTGAGGGTCCCTGGGATCAAATTCAGGTCATCAGGCTTGGTGACAAGCACCTTTGCTAACTGAGCTATCTTGCCAAGCTTCCTTTTTAATTGTGTTTAATTCTGCTTATTCTACTGGCTTCAAAATTCAAATTACACAAAACCAACTCCACTTATACTATCCAAATACCTCTGAAAGAGAGGCAGGTGTTTGTGGGCCTACTTTAAGAATCAAGTGAGAGGTGACTAATTCACATAACTACAGTAAATGTAGACACTATTCCTGGTTTTATTACTCCTCCTGATCCCACACAATTAACAACCTTCTCATGCCTAAATCCAATTAACTCCTCTGAGGTACAGCTCTAGAGTGTAGAGCAGAATATAGCTGACAGCTGTAAAAGTGTTTCTTTACACAACAGTAAAATGAGGGAAAGTGGTTGCAAAATCCCAATATTCTTAAGAGACTGTGAAAATTATTTTTTGAAAACTTGTCATTATCTATAAAACTACTTACATCGAAATTGTGTAACAGTTATATAAGTGTTAAATTTTTGAGTACTATTTTATGTTAAACTTCAAGAGGTTTAAGAGGATTCCTTCAAAACCCTCTTTCATTTGCTCAATTCTCTTCTCAAGCATATTAGGCTCCATTAACAGCCAATCATGTAAGCTGAGCTGCAAGTGACCCGAGAGTTGCCATAGCAACAGCTGCTTTCTGAAATACGTGTTATGCATTTTAAAAGCTCTAACAGAGAGGATACCACATCTATCAATTAACAACCAAAGCTCAACACAGCACATTATCCAAATTAAAGAAAAACTTACCTTAACAGGGCAACCACTTTTTAATAAAAGGAGTAACTGATACTTATGACCCAAAATTCTATTTTGATTTCTATGCTTCAAAATAAAGGCTATAATTAATAACATGTAACAGTTGAATACCATGTTTTTTAATGCACAAAGCTGATACAGTAAGGAATAATAACCAGGACTATTTTTAGCAATGGATCATCAAGGATAATGAATGAACATATGCTGTAATGAACTGCAAATCGTCATGAAGCCATCATGAAAAAGTTGGCCTAAATATTGTACACCAAAATGTTCTTCAATATTTGATAATGTGTTCACCAAAAGATATGTCATTGTTTTCAAGAAAAATCATACTTTTAGTAATTCACTGCAAATTACAATCACCTCTCATAAAATTCCTCATAAAAAGGTACACATCCAGCTAGGTTTTACCAGCAGTAACCTGAACAGTATTCATCTCTGCAATAAGAAAAAACTTTAATTTCTACTCTTTTATTTTCATAGTGCTGTGGGATCAGAAACTTCCAAAAAACAACTTGTTCTCTCCCCCTCCCCGAAAAAAGAAAAAAAGAGGTATTTAATACTTTGTGAATGTCCACAATTAAGTGGGGGGCGAAAGTCTCAAAAATCAGTTTCTCCAAATACACAAATGGTACCATTCAAGGTGTTCAGGGATGGGGAAGAATATTACAAAGAGAATAACTACACGAAAAATGCCAAAATCACTAATATTTGCTAATACATACTAGAAAAAAGAAAATTTTGCTAACATACTCCAGAGACTAAATTTAATATATAAAATATTCTATTACATATACTAACTAGAACTTTAAATTTTCAAAAACTTCAGAGATTGTTAACAACTAAGGACCACTTTTTAACTACTAAAGCAGAAATTTAGAGTATATGGTATAATAAGGATAGCAATGTGAAACTTTTTACAACAGTTAAGAAAACTAGCAATAAGCTACTATAGAAAGTCTAGGTATGGCTCCCAGTGTCTAAGAACAATCTCAAAAGTTCCAATTATTAAAGTATATTAATAAACTATTCATTTCCTAGAAAAATTGTCTCTAATGTGATTAATCTCTAAATGATAGAAAACACTGTTTTCCCTCAGTATTAAAATCTGTTTCTACTCTGTATACCCTGAACTTACACAAATTTGGAATATGAGCAAACACTAAATTCAAAACCTAAGCCCAATGTTATTACTACAAACAATTATTATCTTTTGAGCCCTGGTAAACAATTTCACACATTTTCTCATTGGTATCCCAAATCTTATGAACTAGTGGCAAAACTACATCTATAAATTACAGTATTCTTTAAAGCAAACTCTATCTGTTAAGGCATAAAACATGTACCTAAGTACTCTATATAATATGTTTAATACAACTAATTAATTAGGGCATTTATTAGTCCACGGTCCCTGGCTGGTGGCAATGTTTTCAGAAGCTGTGGAATATTTAAGTAACAGAGCATCACACTAGGGGAAGCTGCTCATGGAAGGGGAGGGGTTTCTTAGGATTTTAAACCAGCACCACTTCCAGACTCAATCTATCTGTTTCTCGGTTTAAAAAGATCTGAGTAAGCCAACACACACATCAGCAGCCATGCCTTGATAGAGTATATCCCCTTAAACAGCGAGTCAATAAATCCTTGTTCCCTCCTGTGGCTTCTTGTCAGGTATTTACTCACAGCAATGAGAAAAGGAACTAAACAACAAACATGTATATTTATGTATTTGAATCAACAGGACCTAATTTACCCAAAAAGACTTTTTTAACTCAATTTCTTTTATTGTCAGTTTTCTTTTAAATCAAAATTACACTTTCCAGTGATCACACATATCAATACATACTTGGATAAATGTTAATTGGTACGACTAAGGTTCTCATAACAATTGGATTTTCCCGTATGGGGAAATTTTGTCTCTGTGTTTTTCCCTTGGACTTATAAAAATGAAGCCAGAAAGAAACCTGAGACAACACAGAATACAGGAATGCCAAGCACTTCAAGCTAGACAGTAACATAGGGACTACAATAAATCTGTAGATTGCTTGATGGACACTTAATATTAAGTCTTTGAATTCTTGAATACCCATTATCTTTCCATTTATATGTGATTTCTGCACTTATGTATGTGTGTTTGATAGTTGTCCATATTCAAGTCTTTCATTTCCATGGATTTAAAAAAATTGTAGATCCTTGAAAGCTGGGCATGGAGGAACAGGCCTTTAAACTAAGTAATCAAGAGGTAGAGGCAGAAGGATCCCTGTAAGAACAAGGCCAGCCTGGTCTGCATAAGTTACAGGCCAGCTGGGGCTACAAAGAAACTTAGTCACAAAAACCAAAAAGAAACAAAAATTAGTTAACTACTTTAAATAACATTGTTTCCTTAATTTCTCAGAACGTTTGTTGCTGGTATAAAGAAAACTACTTCTTTTTACAGTCTGACTTTGAACTGTACCATTAACTGAATTGAATAATCCTAACAAATTTTCTGGTGGATTCTTGAGGGCTTTCTACACACAAAATCATGTTCTCAGGAAACTATGCACAGTGCCACCATTTTTCTACTTTGATGCCTTTTATTTCTTTTTCTTGCTTTATTATTATGACAAAGACATTCAGTATTGCCTCTTAAAAAGTGATATGAGGGGCTGAAGAGATGACTCAGTATTTAAGAGAACTGGCTGCTCTTGCAAAGGACCCATGGTCAATTCCCAGCACCCACCTGACATTTGACAAACATCTCTAACTCCAGCTCCAGGGGATCTGACGCCCTCTTCTGACTTCTGCAGGCACTGCCCAACACAGGTACACTTATCTACATGCAGGCATTACACTCAAACATATAAACTAAAAATATTTAGTTTTAAAAAAGAAATATATGTATTCATATATATATATATATATATTCATATATACACATACATATACACACGTTTTTGAGACAGGGTCTCCCTATAGCCCTAGCTGTCCTGGAACTCACACAGATCTGCCTGTCTCTGCCTCCTCAAGTGCTGGGATTAAAGGCAAGAGCCACCATACTCAGCCCAGCAAAATATATTTTTAAGTGATATGAGGAAACATCTTTCTCCTGCTTGGATTTTAGAAGTTTCCAATGTTCAGTACTGTCTTAGTATCTTTTCCTGTTGCTGTGATAAGACTACCCTTACAAAAACAACTCAGGGAGAAAGTTTATTTAACCTCACAATTCAAGATACAGTCTAACATAGTAGGTAGGTCAAGGAATCAAAAGCTTGAAGCATCTGGTCATACTTCATTCACAATCAGCAACAGAAAGCAATGAAAGCATATATCCTTAGCTTTCTCTCTCTTTTTTAAAGGCTAGGATTCCTAGCAGCAGAGAATAATGCCATCCACAGTGCATGAGTTTTATACCTCGATCTAATCAAGATAATTCCCCCATGGGCATTCAAAGATTACCATCTCCCAGGTGATTCTAGACTTCATCAGGGTGACAAATAAGATTAACTATCTCAAACATTAAATATGTTACCTAACCTATTCTGATACATGGCCTTTACAGTGTTGAAGTGCATTTTTTCCATCCTTATTTTATTGAGTAATTTTAGCATGAAAGGATGTCTAATTTGTGAAGTATTTTTTTTCTACATCTAATAAAATTATTCACTTGATGTTCTGTTTGTTAATGTGGTTACTGATTTGTGAATGGCAAGTCATACTTACATCCCAATGATAATCCTACTTTATTATGGTGAATTATCAATGTAAAGTTGAATTCAGTTTGTTAATAATACTTTTTGAAAACTTTTGAATCTCACCACAAAAGACATCAAATTTCTTGAGGTAATATGTGATATGATCAATTGGCTTGATTTGATCATTTAACATTGTATTAAAAAATAATATCACTGTATTACATATACATGTACAGCTATAACTTGTCAATATATAGCCAAAAAAAGAAAAAAGAAGCTCCTACTTTTTAATGAGAAGAAACCAAGTACCTTGCACATGCAAGGCAAACACTACAAATGAGTGACTTCCCACAGCCTCATGTACTAAAAAAAAAAAAAAAAATCTTGAGGGATGGAAAAATGGATCAGAGGTTTAAAGCACAGGCTGTTCTTGCAGAGGACCTAGATTCAGTTCCCAGAACCCACATGGCAGCTCATAACCACCTGTAACTCCAATTCCAGAGGATCTGATGGCCTTTTCTGGCGTCCACCAGCACTGCATGCACAGGATGTACTTAGTTACATGCAAGTAAAGTACTCATACACATAAAATAAAAACAAACAAATAAATTATAAGGGAAACAATGTAGCTAAATAGAAGTAATTGTTTTGTTTAGCATATGCAAAGCCCTAAATTCAGTTCTAACACTGCAATCAACCGACAAGCAGTGCTCATATATTTTTCTCTTCTATATTATATGTATACCTGTAGCAGGTACTATCTCAACTCTAGTTTGTTACAAAGTCCACTATGTGCACAAATGTAAAATAACAGAAACGGCTAGAAAGCTACTTTCTGGATCCAATATCTTTCAAGACAATTCCTTCTGTTTTGTAGGCAGGCTCTCATTATGCTGACCTCCAAAAGGCAGGAATCATGCTGCTTCTACCTCCCAAGAATGGGCAATACAGGTGTGCACTTCCAAATCCATCTAAATTTCTCCTCTTTCTCTCTCCCCATTCTCTTTTTATTTTAATTTTTCCTGGTGCTCAATACTCAAAGCATTCTTCCACTGGGCTACATTGCCAGCAAGTATTAATTAAAATGTTAAGATGAACTATGAAGGAATGGTTCTAAGGTAGATGGCAAATTCTTAACGCAAGAATTTAATGAAATCAGACATGGTGGCACACACCTTTAATCCCAATACATTTTAGGCAGAGGCAGGGGGATGTTTGTGACCTAGAGGCCAGCCTGGTATACAAAACGAGTCCCAGGCCAGCTGGGGCTACAGGGCAATCCTGTCTCAAAAAAATAAATAAATATAAAAATAAAGAATTTAATGATAAATGGTGTATTAAAACAAATAGACCAGCACTAATTGATGAACATGATAACAAAAAAAATAAAATCATAAACAATCTTCAGTGACTTCTGAGGTAGTAAAAACCAAGACATGACCAGATTTTCATAATCCAAACACCAATAAAGGGTATTTCTGGAGCTTCATTCAAATGAATATCCCAAAATACTTTTCCATTTGTTATCACTGCTTACCAAAGCAAGAACTCCACAGTCTTACAGAGCTGGTATTCTGGTCTAACACATGCACCTAAATATAATAATAGTAATGTCATAAAAATCTATACTAGTTCAAAAAAGGAAAATTCCAAAGTGAAAAGAACAGCTCTTGCTAAATTTATCAGTTAAGCTGGAAACAGAATACTTAATTTATGTGTGCATGTACATGGGTACTCACGTGTGTTTCAGTGCAAGATCTTAGGCTGGAGAAGCAGATGCTAAGAGCCAAGTAAGGATATATATTGAAAAGTAAAACCATAAACCAACTGGAACCAATGTTGGTTATATATTTCTAGATGTATGTACCTAAATAATCACATTTTATTGTTGGATGTATCTTAATAATGCAATTTAGAGAAACAGACTATCTTTTATTGTATTGCTGAACATAAAACCCAAAGTCTGCCATACACAAGAGCCCTCACTTAGCAATAACCTCAATATCTCTGGGGGAGCAGAAGAGGGTGTCAGATCCCCTGACCTGGTGTCAAAGGTGGTTGAAAGCTACTAGTGGGTGCTGGGCACCAAACACAAGTACTCTGAAAGAGTAGCTAGTGCTCTTAACCACTGAGCCATCTCTCCAGCCTAAAATCTGTTTACTTTAAAATTCTAGAAACAGCACTGTTGAATTCAGACCATTGGAGACTGTATAACTGGGAACCAACTGAAGAAAATACCAAGAGTAAACTGATACATTACTTTTTGGGCGGGGATAAAATTATTTTTTGTTTTGAGACAGGGTCTCCCTGTGGTCCAACATGGTCTGGAACTTGCTATGTAGACCAGGCTGGTCTCAGTCTCATAAAGATTCTCTTGCCTCTGCCTCCCAAGTGCTGTAATTAAATATATGAGACACCAGGCCTGGCCTCTCCAGTGTCTATTTTTGACATATTTGTCAAGAGATGGGAGAAATAAATTTTTAAAAATAACTAGCAGTAAGATGCAAAAGCAACTGGAGGTTTAAAATGATCAATTTTATGATCAGAAATGAATACTGGATACAAAAGTAGAAAACGAAAATAAACTAGGCCCAACAATCCTATCATTCAGATAGAGAGATAGATAAAGAGATAGAGAACACCAAAATGCCATTGCCTCAATTATTCTAATTTGTTATCATAACCAATACCTAGGAGAAAACATCTCTCTTTTCTTTGGTCATTGCAAAAATTGCCATTAGATAACAAAGCTTTTTGTCTTCAATTTTGCTATCTCTGTACCTGAAAAATAAGACCGGAATATACTAGCTACGGCAACACATTTCTAGAAGAAACAGATAAATGCCTATATGCCTAAGACCTATCAAATTGCAATCAAGAAGACATATACTTAGATTTATAAGAAGTAGTAAGACTGAAACAACAGTCCCCCAACAAAGAGAAATCCTTGTGTGAGCTGGAGATTTTTCTTGTCTTAGTCTGAATAATATTCCATTTTCTTTGTGTATTACATATTTACTCATTCATCCATTAAGGGGCACTGAAGTTGCTTCAGCCTTTAGGCTATATATATATAAAGATCCTATGAAGAGTGTTGTGACATTGGTGGGTATCCCCCTCTGCGTGGCAGGAGCTGAGACAGAAGGACTGATAGAGCCCAGAAGCTCTAGAGACCCTGAGCAATCTAATGAGACTCTACCCCCAAAAAAAGTTATAGTGCTATGAATATGGCTGCTTTATGAATATGGGTGCTAAGGATCTCTTCAGACCTGCCTTCAATTCTTCTGATGTATACCCAGAGGTAAAATTGCTGGATAATTGGTACCTTTTTTTTCTAGCAGCATTTGAATTTTCAGTGTCCAAGTCTTGCTTCTGTTGTTTCTTCCAGAATGTTTTATTCCTTTGTGACATAATAAATGGAATTGTTTTCTTATTTATATTTCTGTGTGCTCACTATGCAAAGTAATGTGTTTCAGCATTACAATTTTATTGATATAAATCATAAAATTTGATCATAGTCATTTCTCCAGCATACCTTATCTTGTCTGCCCTTCCCCTCTCTTAATGGTTCCCTCCCTTTTTCCAAGAAGTCTATTTAACCCCGCCATATATTTTATTCAAAAATTTAAAAATATGTGTATGTGCATATATGCATGTGTTTCTGTATAGGCATGCCACATATGGAGGTCAGATGCAGCAGACTGTTCTTTCCTTCTAACATATTGCTTCTAGAAACTGCACTCCCAGCTATGAGACTTGGTATCAAATGTCATATACAGCTTTTATTATGTTGAGACATATTTCTTTTATTCCTAATTTCTTCTAGCCACATCCTATCCTTTTGAGGGAGACAGACACTCCCTATACTTCTGAGACAGAACTCGCTTACAACTCAAAGTCACCCTACCTCATCTTCCAGTGTGCTGGAATTACAGGCATGTGCCACCATACTTGGCTTCTCAGGGCTTTTATCACGGAAGGTTGTCAAACCTCATTAGAGGCCTTTCTGTTTCTATTTATATGCTGTATTACATTCACTGAGAATGTCTTGAACCATGGATGCATGCTTGCAGTGCAGTCCTAAGGTGATACCAAGTTGTCCATAGTACTCAGGATATGGTTTTATCAAGGTGTTCTTGAATTTGGTTCTAAGTATTTAACGAGAATTTTTGTATTTATGCTCAGTACAGAAATTGCTCTATAGTTTTCTTTTTGTTGTTGTGGCATTATCCAGATTTGGTTTTGGTGTATTCTGCCTTTATAGAGTAAGTGTGGTACTATTCATTGCCTTTTGGGAACAACTGGTATTACTTTTTGAAGGTATTATGGAATTCAGTACTGAATCCCTCCAATCCTAGGCTTCTCTTTGCTGGGAGACTGTTATTGTTTCGGTCTTATCGCTTCTCTTTTTTAAAGTTTTTTTTATTTATTTACTTAGACAGGGTCTTCCATAGCCCTGTCATAGATCTCATTATATAGTCCAAGCATCTCAATGCTTCTTATAGATCTAAGTATAATAATTTATATCTTCTTGGTAAAACATTAATAGGCCCTATGTAGTTAGGCATTTATCTATTTCTTTTAGATTCTCCAATTAATTGAAGTAGAGATTTTCAAATTCTCTTATGATCCTCTGGATTTCCTTGATGTCTATAGAAGTGTGCCCTGTGTTCTAGCTAGTATGTTTCAGTCTTATGTTTCAGCAAAACTCTGTGTGTGTGTGTGTGCATTTGCACACACGTATGGGCTCAGTTCATTAGGCTTGACGGCAAGTATCCTTACAATCTAAGCTATCTCACAAGCCCCAGAGATGACTTTTTAGATATGACCCCAAACATATAATCCATGAAAAAATGTTAGACCTTTAAAGTCCAGCTCTGTAAGACGTTTAGAAGAATGTGAAGTTAAACCACAAACTAGGACAAAATATGTGCAAACAACAAATAAGGACTATAGTCCAAAATAGAAAAAGAACTCTTAAAATTCAACAAGAAACTGAACCACTCAGTCACACTAGGTTGGCAATTTATCAAACTAAGTATATTGTTATAAAGCTCAGCAGTTGTACTCTCTTAGAATTTACCCAAGCTGAAAATTTTTATTAACACAAGATTCTATACATAGACATTACTATCAGCTTTACTTAAAAATTGCCAAGCTTAAAAACAAACAAAATGTAGGTGACTAGGAAAATAAAGATATGATACAATCAAAGACAACACAGAATGTTATTCAGTGCTTTAAAAAAAATAAGCTATAAAAATATAAAGAATCTTAAGCACATACTCTCAAGTTAAAGAAGCCACTATGAAAAGACTATATATAATGTATGGCTCCAACTGCTAATATTCTGGGTAAGAAAACTATGAAGGCACTAAGAACTATAAGTGACTGCTTAAGTATGAGAGTGAGAAGGATGAATATTCATAGCACAGAGGGTTTATAGAAGACCAAAGCTATTATGTAGGGTTCTATAATAATGAACATGTTTATCTGACAAAACCCACAAAAAGTACACCACCAAGAGTTAAGCCTAAGTAAAAGTACAAACAGGGTGATAAAGAGTATTATACACTACTGTTGATACTAGAGAAACTGCACTGGAATGGGGATGGTGTTTAAATTGCTGAGAATATACAACTTCTCTATAGAAAAAAAGAATCAAGTAGTAAGAAGGGTAACTAAATGAGTGAATTTCAAATGCATTAAGCTCAGCAAAAGAAGTCAGAATCAAAGTACCTAGACAATTCAACTTAGGAGACATTGTGGTATATATAGATAAGGAAAAACACAGTGTTTTCCAGGACCTGAGACTGAAGAAAGGCTAACCATACACAGTTAAGAAGAAATGCTAAAACTCATATTTTTTTTATTCTGCTCATAGTTGAATGCCCCTTTTAAAAGGTAAATTAAAAAGATCAAAAGAATGTGGGGAAAAAAGGAATGCTTATTCACTGGTAGCAGGATTGCAAACTCATGCAACCACTATGGAAAGCACTGTGGAAAATGAACCTACCTTATGACCCACTTATAACACTCCTTAGCATGTACCCAAAGAACTCATTCTACTGCAGAGATACTTGTACATTCATTTTTGTTGCTGCTCTTTTCACAATTGCTAAGAAACGGAAGCTACCTAACTAGAAAATGAAAATTTACAAAATGGAGTCCTACCCAACAGTAAAGAAAGATGAAATCTGGGGTTGGAGATAAGACTCAGTGGTTAAGAGCACTGATTGCTCTTGAAGAGAATCTGGGTTCGAATCCTAGCACCCACATGACAGCTAACAACTGTCTCCAATTCTAGGGGATTCAATGCCCTCTTCTGACCTCCAGAGGCAGTGCACAACACTGGTGCACTTACATTCATGCAAACAATACACTCATACACATAAAATAGAATAAAATATTTTTCACAAAGAAGTTTCTGTGAACAGCCTTCTTCCTAGTAAGTCTGATCTGGCCCACTGCCTTTCCACTCCCCACTCACCTGAGCAACTTCAGTCTCCGCCACCCGACATCCTGTTCTTCTAGCCTTGAGCACAGGCTCGCTACTCTTAGCACGCCAGATCTGAAGAGTACTCACTTAGTCTCCACTGCGTCCTGAGTCCGGTACCCAAACCTGTTCAATTTTTCACTCCAGAGCCTTCACAGGCTATCCCTACCGGCAACTTGCCATTGCATTCCTGAGACCACCCTTCTACTCTGGCAGTCCCCACACCCAACTTGTCTTAGGTTCCACAGACCAGCCTTCTTTCCTGGTAAATCTGATCCTTCCCACTGTGTCGCCAATCCCCTACCACCTCAGCAACTCCAAACTCCCCGACCATACATGCTATTCTCAATCAAGTCTTGAGTAGAGAACAGGTATATTCTTACTCTTAGGCCCCCAGATCTCTGGACTACCCTTGACCTCTGGTGGGCTGAAAGCTCTCCAAATAGAACTGGACCCAACCCCCTACCTAGCTACCATCTATAAATCTCCGACTGATGCAGAGTTAGGCTTCTATGTCCTTCTGTAGGGGTCCAGACCTTTGCAGAATGCCTAATAAAGCCTGAATTCAATCTCTGCCTAACAATTTTCCCAAACTGTGCTATTGCCTACTGGCTAGAGGGACCCAGACCTTAAGAGAGAGCCTGAGAGCATTTGATCTCACCTAATCTGTGTCTCTGAGGGAACTCTGGAGTAGCTGAACTAGAGCTATCTGGTCCCTCCAAATAAAAAAGAGAGAACCCGAAGCCTTGAACAACCAGCTTTTCATACCTAATAAGAAAACAATCAAGTCACATCAAGTACACAAATAGAATCAGACTTCAACCAAAAGAAAGAAGGCTCAGTCTCACATCAGAATCACAAACAATAAAAGAAATCCACACATGAAGATCACAAAAAAATAGTAATATGAAAAACCTCAATAATATATAACCACCAAACAGCATCAGCTATAGAAGAGATCTACAATGAGAATTCCATAGAGATAATCCAGGATACAGGGTTTAAAAGAACAATCATAAACATGATCAGAGAATTCAATAAATTTAAAGAACAAACAAATCAAAGAACTAAAAGAAGACAGGGATAAACTTCTGACTGAATTCACAAAAGATACAAATAATAAAGAAAATGAAAAACTCAAAAAGCCAATTTGGAATGACAGAAGACCTTACCTATAGAATGACTGAAACGGAAAACAGAATATCAAGACTGAACAATAAAGTTGAAAAATTGGAATACTCAAGAAAAGATTATGAAAAAAAATTTAAAACAGAAGTGGAATATGCAGGAAATGTGGCACACCATGAAAAAAACAAATTTATACATCATAGGATAGAGAAGGAGAATAATCTGAGAATACTGGTACTGACTAGATAACGGTACTGATCAGATCTTCAACCAGACTGTAGAAGAAAATTTCCCAAAATTAAGAAAAAGCATTGCCATACAAATATAAGAAGCACGCAGAACATCAAATAGACAGGACCAGAAAAGATTTTCCCACAGCATCTCACAGTAAAAGCCCTAAGTGTACAGAATAAAGAGAGATTCTGAAAGCTACAAAAGAAAAACAAGTTACATATAAAGGAAAACTCATCAAAATTACAGATGACTTTTCAATGCAAACTATGAAGCACAAAAGAGCCTGGATCAAACTATTCCCAGTGCCAAATGACCATAGATGCCAACCTAGAATACTTAGCCAGCAAAAATATCCGTAATAGTTGAAGGAGAAATAAGTCTTCCACCACATTAATAGCCTGAAGGAATTCATGTCCAGGAAACTAGCCCTTCAGAGAATACTTGAAGAAATAAAAAGAGCTGAAGAAAAAAAAGACTATACTCAAGGGGCAACATAAAATAATTAAAAAAAGGTACAACTGGGAAACCACAAAGTGAAGCAAACAGAATTTTAAATGATGGAATCAAAACACATCTTTCAATAATAATTTTAAATATCAATGGACTAATCTCCCCTGTCAAAAGACACAGGCAAGTTGAATGAATGAGGAAACAAAATTGATCCTTTGTTGTCTACAAAAAAAACCCCATCTCACTTTTAAGGACATACTTTAAGATGAAAGGATGGAAAAAAATATTCCAAGCAAATGGCACTAAGAAACAAACAGGAGCTATCATTATAATATCTGACAAAACACACCTCAAAATAAAACTAATGACAAGAGATAAAGAGGGTCACTTCATTCTGATCAAAGGAACAATTAACCAAGAAGATATTACAAAAATGAACATATATGCACCAAACTCAGGTGCACTCAACTTCATAAAAAAAGTGCTACAGGACTTTAAGACACAGATTAATCCCAACTCACTATAGTAAGGGACCTTAATACTGTCTCAATTCAATGGGTCAATCAGACAAAGAATAAGCAAAAAAAAATCTGAATTAATACCATACATCAAATGAACCTAATAGACACCTACTGAATATTCCACCCAAGCACTGAAGAATATACATTCGATTTAGCACCCCATGGAACTTTCTCCAAAATTGACCACATATTGGGGTATTAACAAACCTCAACAAATACAAAAACACTGAAATAATTCCCTGCATTCTATCAGACCACAATGCAATAGAATTTAAAATCCAACACCAGAAGAAACCCTAATAACTTTGCAAATTGATGGAGACTAAACAACACACTTCTGAATGATTGATGAGTCAAAGGAGAAATTAAGAAAGAAATAAATAGAGGTATTCCTGGAATTAAATGAAAAGGATAATACAACCCAACAAAACCTATGGGACACATTAAAAGCTATCCTAAGAGGGAAGTTTATATCTCTAAATGTCTACATTAAAGAAATCAGAAAGAGCAAAAATGACTGAACATTGCAACTCAGAAATTAATAAAACAGAAACAAAGCAGGTGCTATCATTCAATAAGCCCAAGGGCTGGTTCTCTGTAAACATAAAAAGACCCTTGGTGTGGTTAACCAAAAGAGCAATGCCAAATCAACAAAATCAGAGACGGAAAGGGGAAACATCACAACAGACAACAAAAAGATCCAGAACACTAAAAGGGAATACTTTAGAAACCCATATGCTATTAAATTTGAAAACCTTCAAGAAATGGATACATATCTAAAATCAGGAGAATCACCAAAGCTAAACCAAGAAGAGATCAACAGCTTAAACAGACACATATCATATAGCGAAATTCAAACAGTAATATAAAATCTCCTGACTAAAAGCCTAGGCCCAGATGGATTCACAGCAGAATTCCATCAGACATTCAAAGAAGATCTATATCCAATACTACTTAAATTATTCAAAAAGACAGAAATAGAGGAAGAACTCCCAAATTCCTTCTATGAAGTCAACATCACCGTAATACTAAAACCAGGTAAAGATCCAACCAAAAAAAAGAAAACTATAGCCCTATATCCTTAATGAACATAGATGCAAAATTTCTCAACAAAATACTTGCAACTGCATACAGACATACATCAAAGATATTATTCATTATGATCAAGTCAACTTTATTCCAGAGATGTAGGGGTGATTCAATATACATTAAGTCAATAAATATCATAAAGTACATAAATTGACTCAATGACAAAAATTGCATAGTCATCTTTACAGATGCAGAAAAGGCCTTTGACAAAATTCA
Organism: Eospalax fontanierii; assembly: GCA_035773235.1. Classification (NCBI taxonomy): domain Eukaryota; kingdom Metazoa; phylum Chordata; class Mammalia; order Rodentia; family Spalacidae; genus Eospalax; species Eospalax fontanierii. The sequence goes on from CM069526.1 coordinate 117,275,047, forward strand.
ACATACATTTATGTTAAAAGTCCTAGATGGAATTGTACTGGACTCAACATAGTAAAGCTATATACAATAAAAACCAAAGCCAACACCATTTTCAATAGAGAAAAACTGGAAGTATTCCTATTAAAGTCAGAAAACAGACAAGACTGTCCACTACGGCCTTTTTTAATATAGTGCATGAAACTCTTGCTAGAGCAACAAGAGAAGTAAGTTCAAGGAGTATTCATTGGAAAAAAAGATGAAATATTTTTGCAGATGAAATATTATAACTAAGAGATGCCCAAAATTCCACGAGAAATTCCTGGAAATGATGAACACTTTCAGTAAAGCAGAAGGTTACAAAATTAATCTACAAAAATCAGTAGCCTTTCTACATACCAGTAAGAAGCAAATGCAGAAGAGTACAAGGAAACCCTCTCATTCACACAGCCTCAAAAAAGAAAAAAAAAAAAAGTATCTAAGGATAAGGATCTCTATAATAAAAATTTTAGAAAAGAAATGGATGTGGACACCAGAAGATGGAAGGCCTCCCCCATGCTCATGGATTAGAAAAATTGATATTGTGAAAAATGATCATCTTATCAAAAACAATATATAGATTCAAAAACAATCCTAAAATTCATGTAGAAGTACAAAAGACTCTGGATAGTCAAAGCAACCCTGAGCACAAAGGGCAATGCAGGGGGGATTACTATACCAGATTTCAAACTGTATTACAGAGCTACAGTCATAAAACAGCATGGCATTGGCACAACAATAAACCTGTAGACCAATGGAATATAATGGAAGGCTCAAAGATGAGTACATACAATTTCAATCACCTGATACTTCACAAAGGGGCCAAGAACACTTACTAGAGGAAAAATATCATCTTCAGCAGATGCTGCTGGCAAAACTGGATCTCCATCTGTAGAAGAATGAAAATTAGACCCTTATTTCAACTTACACAAAAGTCAACTCCAAAAGGATCAAAGACCTTAATATGAAACCTGAAACTCTGAACCTCTTAGAAAAAAAATAGGCAGTAACCTACAAGATATAGATATAGGAAAGGATGTTCTAAATCAAGACAGCAGGACCTCAGGAATTAAGGTAAAAAAAAAAAATCAACAAGTGGGACCTCATTAAACTAAAAAGCTTCTGTACAGAAAAAAAAAAACAAAAAACAAGGAAGTGAAAACCCACAGAATAGGGGAACATCGTGACCAGTGACATATCTGACAGAGGTTTAACATCCAGAACATATAAAGAACTCAAAAAACAAAGAATCAAGAAAACAAGTGAACCAATTAAAAGATGGGCAAACAGTTCTCAAAAGAAGAAGATGGCTGAGAAACATCTTAAAGAGTACTCAATATCATTAATAACTTGGGAAATGCAAATTAAAACCACTTTAAGATTTCATCTCACCACAGTCAGAGTTGCTAAAATCAAGAGAACAAATGATACCAAATACTGGAGACAATGTGAGGAAAGGGGAATGCTTATTCACTACTGGTGGGATTGTAAACTTGTGCAACACCTATGGAAAGCAGTGTGGAGAACTCTTCAAACACTAAAAAGGAATATACCATTTGACACGGTTATACCACTCACTGGCATACACCAAAGGACTCATCCTATTGCAGAGATACTTGTACATCCATGTTTGTTGCTGCTCTTTTCACAACTGCTAAGGGATGGAAGCAACCTAAGAGTCCCTCAACTGATGAGTAGATAATGAAAATGTGGTTCATTTACACCATGAAGTTCTGCTTAGTGGTAAAGACGAAATTATGACATTAGTATGTAAATGGACAGAACCAGAAACTGTCATGCTAAGTAAAGTAACACATAATCAGAAAAACAAACGACATAATGTTCTCTCTCATTTGTGGATCCTAGCAATCAAACCCTTATATGAGTATGTATCCTGATGTAACTGCAGGAACCAGGAAAATGCAAAGAAACCAGGGAAGAAAAGGGATATAAGGAACCTAACAGAGAAGAATAATAGGAAAAAGGTGTTACTAAGGGAGAAATAGATAAAATGGTGGTAATTAAATGAGAATGGGGAGGAAGAGTTATACAAAGAACTATGGGGATAAACAGAAAGGAGAAAGCTCAAGAGACATGGGGATTTAGCAGATTGGTATTATCAAGGGAGAAATGGGGAAAATGGGGACACTTTAAATGATGAGAGCACTGAGGGGAGGGAAGGAGGGAGGGAGGGAAAGGAGAGAAGGAGGAAGGGGAGAGAAGAGATAAATACCTAGCTAGTATAAATCACCAGAGGGAATCATACTAGTCTAGAAACCTAATGACAAATTCCACATATAATATTGCTATATGAGCCCATGTGCATAGCTGAAGGCTACTTAAAAAAACCAATGCCATACAGGAGAAATCTTCCTTTGAGTTGTTGGCCAGGATGGTCCAAGAACACTCCCAAAATTACACAGGCTACTGCCACAACCCTTGATTGCCTCCCAGAACTTGAAGGTAAGAGCCTATTGCTAAAAACATGACATATTTTAGACACAGAATTTGGAGAAATGGTTCTAGAACTTACCTGGAAGTCACCTCCCCTGAAGACTAGCACTCATAGCTGGAGAGCACTATGTAAGTACCAAAGGAAAAATGTAGATCAATGGTCCTTCACCAACTTCATGACTAATATAACCACATTGATGACTGGCACAGCATTCGACATTGGTGTAGTAATGACACTTTTATCTTGGGGCCAATCAACGACTACCTAATTAGTCTTAGAACCCACTCAATGGGGAAAATGCATGTGTGGTATGGTCGTCATAGACAAAGACACATGGCTGAAGAGATTAATAGATCTTAAGAGAAATTCCAAAGGCTGCCACATCTCTGGGCTAACGTAACTTCTTGCTAAATATGCAAAATAGGTATCCTTATATTTACAGTCAATTATCCCAGTCATCATTCATCAGATGGAAACTAAAACATAGTACCACAGCTGGCTCCACACAGACAGACATTGTCTGTGTACTGCCTATGCCTAAACTGGCACAACTACAATGCAGCCTCTACACCGAAGGCTCACACAATATAGAATAAGGTGCAAAGAAGTCATTAACGAATCTCTCAACTCTCATTAATGAAGCTCTCACATGCAACAAAGGGCCAATGACATAAAAGGTCACAAATGGCTAAAGCATGGAGATTATGAATCTGCAGAATGTGGGTCCCTGGACAGGATTATTATATTAAATTTCACTCATCCAGGGCCCAGGGCCCATTGTGGAAGAGGGGGCAGAAAGATTGTAAGAGCCGAGGAGGAGGGGTGTGCCATATGGAAATAGAATCCAACCAACTCCTGGGACCCTGCTGATATGAACCTACAGCAATGGTGTTGGCATGCTCAAGATGCATGCAAACTCAAGCAGATAAAAACCCAGCATGGCACTAGGGAAATGGGTAGCAGACCCCAACCTTTCCTTAAGGAATATTGGCAGCTGATTACTGTTGGTGAGGATGAACTAGTCCATCTAAAGCAAGGGACTTTGGCTGACCAGACCTCAGTGGATGAACCTGCACTAAGGTCACTTTGGGACACTAACCTGAACAATAGACCTTAACACAGATGAAAAAACATATGGATTCCAGTTGGGGGGTTATGTGGTGTGCCAGTGAGGAAAGGGATATAAAGAAGATTAAGACTGATTGAGATATTCTATATGAAACACACAATGACTCAATTAAATAAAAAAAATTTTTAAAGAAGATGAAATCATGAATTTTGCAGGTAAATGGATGAAACTAGAAACTGTTACACTAAGTGAAATAACACAAGCTCAGAAAAACAAAGGACATATGTTCTCCCTCATTTGTGGATCCTAGCATCAAATCCTTATATCTGAGTATGTATCCTAATGTAACTGCAAGAGATAAGAAAATGGAAAAGAACCTTGGCGGTAAAGGCAAAGAAGGAAACTGGGACAGAAGAGTGGGAGGCAGGAGTTACTAATGGGGAAATGGCTAAAATGTGGATATTTAAATGGAGTGGGGAGGATTATATAAGGAACTATGGGGGTAATGGGGAAGGAATTCAAGAAGGGGGACCATAGGAAACAGGTATTATCAAGGAAGAAATGGAGAAAATAGGTGTACTTTAAATGGAGAGGGAAGAGGAAGAGTCAGACAGGGAGAGAGAGGAGAGATAAATAATGCCTAGCTGGTGGGGAAAAAAAAAGTGAAATAGTATTGGTTCAAAAACCTAATTAAAAATTACACATAAAATATCTCTACATGAGTCCATGTGTGTGTGTGTGTGTGTGTGTGTGTATATGAATACTATATAACAAAAAACAGTACAAGACAGGAGAAACTTGAGTTTTTGTCCAAAAATTACACAGGTTATTGCCACAGCCCTTGATTGCCTTCCAGAGCTTGAAGAGAAGACCCTATTGCTGAAGATACACATGACTTGAAACAACGGCGCTGGAAATGACCTGGAAGTCACCTCCCAGAAGGGTAACTCTCATAGTTTTGGAGAACACTATGCAAGTTGCTAAGGGAGAACATAAATTGAAGGTCTAACCCCAGCTTTAAGGGGATGTCCCACAATCACAACAATGACTGCCACAGTAAACTACACTGGGGGCAATAGTGGTACTTTTACCTTGGGGGGTAACCAACAGTTACCTAATTGGACCTAAAGCCAACTCAATGGGAGGAAACTCATGTGTGGTATGGTAAACAGTCAAATACACATGGTTGAGAGGCCATAGATCTTAGAGAAAACCTGAAGGCCAGCTCATCTCTAGACAAATAAATTCTTATTATGTGGTAAATATGGATCTTTATATTTAAGCTTCTTTTGCTACAAAGTTCCACAAGTAGCCACATACAGAGATTAAGTATCTGTGGAATGCCCAGCCCCAACTGACACATCTACAATTGAACCTCTATACCTAAAATTCATGGAACATAGTCGAACAAGGGGTAGAGAGAATACAGATGCATCTCTCAACTCTCACCAACAAAGTTCCTTCATGCAACAGAAAGCAATGAATCCAGGGCTCAGGGACCTAAGGGAGGAGGTGCATGACCATATAGAAACAAGAGTCATACAGGCTCCTGGGTCCTTGCTCATATGAACCTACAGCAATGGTGACAGCATGCACAAAGATCCATGCAAACTCAAGAAGACAAAAACCTAGAACAGAACTGTGGAAATGGGCAGCAGGCCCCGACCTTAGCCAAAGAATACTGGGTAGCTGATTATTACTGGGTAATTACACTGATCATAGTTGCAGCCTGTGATCCACCCTGGGTATGTAGACAGGGCATGCACAACGTAGAAGCACGCCCAGGGTTGGCAAAGACCTTCTCCACTAGGTCAGGGGTAGACTAGCCAGCATGAGTTAAAGGTGCATCAGCCTAGAACTGGTTGGCAAACATGAGTCAATCAAGAATGGCTAAATACACAGACAGAGGCTCAAAATTAAATAAAAACAGAGCTAATTAAAATCCAAGAGGGACAATGTAGATAGGAATGAGGAACTATGGATCATAAATGGACATAAACAAACCAGGAAAAGAAGAGGTGGGCTATGTACAGGAATACTATCTACAAAATTCATTTAGGTATGCATTTATTGTAGCTTTTGTTCCTTAATGATTTACATGTGAAACTTAAACATGCTTATCAAACCTATAATAATAGCCACTTCTATTCCCTCAATGTGTGTGTGAGAGAGTGGTAGGCAGAGCTGTGTGCTCATCAACACAGGTACTATGAATCCTTTCCCCAATTCACACTACACAGAATCATATATCAGAACACTGGTCTGTTTTACAATGACAGAAGTGTGGAGTCTTTTTGATTTTATAGTTGTTTCATTCCTACTGTTATTCAAATAATTAGGGAATATATGAAAAATGATTATAAAAATAAAATTTTTAAAAACATGTACTTAAGAATGTGGCCTTGAGCTGGTCATAATGGTGCACATATTTAACTCAGCACTTGGGAAGTAGAGGCACACAGATGATGTATATCAGATAGTAGCAAGCCTGGTCTATATAACCAGTTCCAGCCCAGTGAGATCCTGTCTCAAAAAAAAAAAAAAGACTAAAATAATTATTGTTATTATGTTAAAATGAAGTTACATAACAATGGGAGAGAAAAGGTAAATCCTACCCTGTAAATTATACCTCAATAAATCTGATAATAGAGAAAAGGTATAAAACAAGGAACATCTGCTGTCTGTAACGTCTCTGGAGATACTCTTTTGGTAAACATTAATGATGTCTAGAATTTTTCTCTGTAAATGACCTTTAAAAGTTTATTTCAGATTATTACACAGGCATGATGGCACACGCCTTTAATCCCAGAACACAGGAGATGGATCTCTGTGAGTTTGACAATGAACACAGAATGTTAAAATTTTTACCTACACTTTTAACTTTGAAATTTACTGAATTTTAGATGTTACTTATGAATTTACTTTCCTTATTTAAAACATACAATCCTCCCAATTACACAAGTGGTTCCCATTCCCAGTCAGGACAGGGTTCTCTAAGTATATCCCCTGGATTAGAAGCATCTAATCACTTGAGAGCTTGTTACAAATGCAAAGATCTTAGGCCCATTCTAACCTACATGGATCATGTTTGTGACTTTCCAGATGAATCTAACAGTTGAATCATCACTAGCCACAAGCTTACATCAATCAAACATTTTCTGGGAGAGGATCCAGACACCAGTAATTTTTAAACTCTCAGAAATCAAATTTTTTAAGATGTTTGTTTGTTTATTGTCTGTATCGGTGTATAAGCATGTGTGTTGTGCAGGCCAGAAAGGTCACTGGTTGTCCTCCTCTATCATTCTCTGCCTACTCCCTTGAGGCAGGTCTCTCTCTGAATTTGAGCTTGTGTTTCTTGATGAGGCTGGAAGGCAGCAAGTCCCAGCTGGAGTTGGGATGTTAGAAGTGTGCCCGGGATGTCTAGTTTGTCAGGTGAGTGCTTAGCTCTAGACCCCAGTTGTCATGACTGTGCAACAAGCATTCTTAACCACTACTAAGCTATCTCTCCATCCCAATCAATTCCTTTAGATTTTTAAGACTCTAGTTCCAATGTAAGTAGCCTAAGGATCTCCAGTTTGCTTAAATAAGTAAATAGGCTTTGTGCTACTTATTGTCTGCCAATCTTATTGTCATGATGGACTTACTTTTTTTATTAAGGTAATAAAACTTCATCTACTTGAATTTCCTGAAATTACAAAAAATCCAGACATTTGGGTCTTGTTCGTTTTCTGATTGTAGTTCTTTTTGTTAAACTTTTTTGAACAAAAGGCAGTTGAGCTTATTTTCAACAATCTCATCCTACCAATAATACTCATCCATAAAACTTCAAAACAGCTAGCTCATTTGAAATTTCAATTTTTCCTATTAATAAATATCTAATTTCTAAATATCTTTTCCTTTTTTCCCTATTTCTCCTAACTCTCCATTTACAATTTTTACAAGTACAGTGCATGTGTTTTTTAAATTATACACACACATAAATTTGGTAACTTACAAATCCTTATGAGACACATTCTCCAATCAGAGGTATCATAATTTATAGGAAACTGTAACTAACAAAACATATGGATGCCCCAAATTGAAAGTGACAAGGTCAATACCTTAAGCTGCAACTCTCTTGTCTCCTGATGTCATTATGCTCTGTCAATCCTAAGCATTAGTGATTGACGTTCTCACCTAATACTGCATGTTGACTCCTAGGACAGTAACTTGTCTTAAGTAATCTGTCTTAAGATGACACATTACTTTCTCAAGATACATTTTTTTTCTTCTTGGAATTCTGTTTCATATCATTAAATACTAAATAAGTTTTTAAAGAAAACACCCTTTTGTTTTCCAATTATTTTAACCTATATAAAAAGCATAGGAAATCATTATTTAAACTAGTTGTGCAGGGGTATTTTAGAGGAGTTGAAAAAAAAACAAACGGTTGACAGAGATGATGTTCTCATAGAAACTCAAGATAAAAATCTTTATTACTGAGTATCAGTATTAATTCAACCACACCTTTTTAACAGTGAAGAATCAAGAAATTCTTTCCTATTTTATTTAGATAAAATATTCCAACAGAAATGAGCTTCCTTGTTTGGAAAACCCATGTTTGTGTAATAGCTGGTTCTGGATTTCAGTCTATTATTTGCTAATCAGCTGTCTTAACAGAAAAAAAATATATCAAAAGTTGGTTGCTTTTTGGTTTCTTTGATGTTGTTTTAAGATAACATCCATCTCATGCTATAGTTCAGGCTAACCTGGAACTCACAGGTATTTCAGGCTGACCTTGAACTCTCTACAATTCTCCTGCCTTAGCCTGCTTATTCTAGGACTAGGGGTAAAGGCACCATGCCTGGTTCAAACTGTCTTTTTAAAAAATATTTTATTTTTATTTTATGTATGAGTATATCACCTGCATGCATATAAGAACACTTGTGTCATGCGATGCCCAGAGATCACAAGAGGATGTTGGATGCCCTGGAACTGGAATTACTGGTGGTGGTTACCAGCCACGTGGGTGCTGGGAAGCAAACCCAGGTCCTCACCAAAAGCAGACAGTGCTGTTGTTAAAAGTATTTAACTTCAGCCAGGCGTGGTGGTACACCCCCTTTAGTTCCAGCACTTGGGAGAGAGACAGGTAGTTCTCTGTGAAATTCGAGCCAGCCTGATCTACATAGAGAATTCCATATTATCTAGGAATACAGGAAAACCCTCTCTGGAAAAAAAAATAATAGAAATAAACAAAAAACTCAAACAACCCTTTCTTTAAATAGCCCACTTGATTTCAGAGGGAGCAACACCTAGGCTTAAATTACTACTTTATCAGTTTAAGTATCTCTAGTCTTATTGTTTACTCAAACAATCAGAAATTATTTCAATCTAAAGAATCAGACAAGTATATTTCCTCATCATCCCTTGATTTTATATATATAGTGGCCTGCTACTCTTCAGTTCCTTCAACATCAACATAACTTCCTTCAGCTATATCCATCAAGACTCAAACTAACTGGTTCATTTGCTTTCATTCCAAAATACTGTTACCTTACCATATTGTAGACCATCTGCAAAGTATTTTTTGTCTTTCTTAACTATGACAGTATCATTTTCTTATCCTATTTTTTAAAAGGAAAGAAAAAATTTTCAAGCCATGTGTAGTACTGCACTGGGAGAATGAAAGAGGATCAAGAGTTCAATGGAAACCTGACCTACATGGTAAGCCTAAGCCAGCCTAGTTACATTACAAGGTCCTATATCAAAAAAAGTAAAACAAAATAAAATATATGTATATTTAAGATAGAACAAAACTTACAGAATATTCTAGATTAAGTGAGCTATATATTAGAATAACTTCACACAGAGCATACTGAATCTGTACAGTTATAAAAATCAGCAGTCTGAGATAGCAGAAAATTATTTAAAAGAAAGTGATAAGATTAATCAACTTCTTGGTGTTAGACTAGGTAGTTTATATAAAATTTCTTAAGCAATTAATTACTCAATTTCAGAATAGGTACCAAGTAACAATTCAATTCACAAACCATAGTTTCTGCTAAATCTATTGATTGTTAAAGGAGTATTAAGGGGGCTGGAGAGATGGCTCAGTGGTTAAGAGCAATGGCTACTCTTATAGAGGACCGGGATTTGATTCCCAGCACCCACATGGTGGCTAACCATCTATAACTCCAGATCCAGGGGATTTGATGGCCACACAACAAGGGAACATTTACATACTTGCAGGCAATAGACACAAACACATAAAAATAAAGTATTTTTTAAAATAAAAGAGTATTAAGGTTTGTTCTTTAATTTTCATTTAAAACATTCTAACATGCCCTCAATACATTTCATTTCAATAACTAAAATTATGATAATTTTTTATTCTCATGAAATTCATGATTTTTATTCTGAAAGTCCTTGTCATAATTTACATTTCTATTCTCATTAAAAAGAGAGGCAGGGAGGAGAGTAAAAGGCTCACTAATGGGCTTCTAGCACAAAGCTGAGGATCTGAGTTTAACAACAAACTAATCTTACTGAATAGAAAGAAAAGCTCCAGGTTCAATAGAAAAACCCTGTCTCAAAACATAAGGTGGAAAGTGATGGAAGAAACAATAAAGATTGATGGTCTCCAGACCCCCTCACATATGTACATGAATATGTACAAATATTCATACACCACAAAAAGTTATAGATTTTCCTAAAGAAAATATAAAATAGAGGGTGGAGAGATCGTTCAACAGTTTAGGGTAGTGGCTGCTCTTGCACAGCAGCCAAGAACTGTCAGTAACTCCAGAACCAGGGGATCCAACACCCTCTCCGGCATGCAGAGGCAGAGCATACACACAGTGCACTTACAAACATAAAGGCAAAAGTCTTACACATAAGCTAAAAATATTTTTAAGAAAATAAAAAACATCAAGTTTCCAAATTTGAGTAAAAGAAAATATTACATGATAATTTTACAGTTGAGTAATTTCAGGCATTATATCTTTTAAAAATATTTTTATTTATTATTTTCAATATTTTATTTACTATTTATTTATATGTGTATGAGTGTATTTCCTTCATGTAATTAGGTGCTCCCATGTTGTGCAATGCCCACAGAGATCAGAAAACGATATCGGAGCCCTGGAACTAGATTTATGGACAGTTGTTAGCCATCATGCAGGTGCTGGGAATCAAACATGGGTCCTCTACAAGAAAAGTCAGGTATTATATCTTAACATGCACATAAATAAGAACTGTACAAGTTTTATTTAGAACCCATAAATATGAGAAGTAAGAACAGCAAACTTGGTTTTGTTTTGAGAGGATCGCATGGAACCCAGACTGGCCTCAAATACAACAGAAGCTGGTCTTGAATTCTTGATCCTCCTGCTTTCACCACCCAAATGCTGGGATTACAAGGATGCAGCACCACGTTCGCCTAAAAACTGCAATTAATGGCAAAAATACTTTCTTTTTTATCACAAAGTATTAATTTTCGGCAAGCTAAGAATTATAGTATTGGCTTGGGGTGCAGTTCAATAGTAGATCACATGCTTAGCATGTGCAAGAACCTTGATTTGATCCTCAGTAATAAAAGTACATATAGACATACATAAAGTGACTACAACATAACATCTGAAAGATTTTAAAAGGCTTTGCCATCTTTGAGAATAAAAATTGAACTTATGAATGTAGTTTGACTTAACTTACTCAGATAGTCTTGTATAAAGTGAAAATTCCTTATCTTGCAGAAAATTAATACTTTATAATTAATAAGAAATTATTTTTGTCATTAATTGCAGTTTGCAAAGAGCAGGTATTTATAAAATTGATTTCAGGAGACACGTTACTCTCCAGTCTTATTGACAAACCATATAACACTAAGAAAAAAGAATTATTCACTCGTTGTTAATCTCAGCCTACTGAATAAAGGTACTTAAACTTTCAGGCTCATTCATCTTTCCCAGCTATATTAAATGAGTACATAGTACTAAATTATTTCAGAAGTCCTTTCCAGCTACACAACAGGACATAAATATTATCACAAATATTTTAGATAAACTTAATTTCTGCCTTGTGTCAGTGCATCTTCAGAAAATTTTAAATCTTCTCTTCATCTTAAGAATGTCTAATTAGGTCAGACAGATCTCTGGGAGTTCAAAGCCAGCCTGGTCTACACAGTGAGTTCCAGGAAGTGGAGGCTACAGGGAAATTGTCTCAAAAAGACCAAAAAAAAAAAAAAAAAAAAAGTCTAATGAATCATAAACATAGTATGAAAATGGTTCTTTTGTAAAAACTATGGGCTTTTTGTTTTATACATAATCTTTGTGAGTATTCACTACAATTTAACCTCTAATCCCATCATTCAAGAAGCTGAGACAGGAAGATCCCATAGGCATCTATATTGCCTAGTCTTAAAATAAACAAAAATACTGGCTAACACATTATACATTCTACCCTCAAATGTCAACAAGCACACAGTCTTATTTAACAAGAACCTCATGTTTGCTTAGCATGCCCAAGGACTTGGGTTCAATTCTCAGCATGGAAGAGAGAGGCAGAGAGGGAAGTTGGAAAGAAGAGATAAAGGATGGAAGGGAGGGAAGTTGAGAGGTTGGAAGGAGAGGAGGGAGAGTGGGAGGTTAGAATGAAGGGAGGGAGGAAGGTTCCTCTTCAATGAAAACCATTCACACTAGCTCATCTTAGGTAAATAGTATCTACAGAATAAGTAAAGTTTATTCTGCTTTTTCAGAAAAGTTCTAGAAGTCTGTATCCTACAATCAAAAGCACTAACTCAGGTGAAAAGAAATAGACCTGATCTTGTTTCCTAGATCTGCCACCTTACAACCAGTATATCCCCTGTATGTAAAATATAACTTCTCCAAACATCTATTTGCTCAACTGAAAACAGTTAATGCCAAACTTACATAAATACTCTAAGGATTAAAACAGATAATTTAAAGCATCTTTCAGTGTTCTTGAAATACAACAATCCTCAATAAAAGGTACTATTACCTTTGAGAAAATCATTTTACAAAGTCATTCTTTATAGCCACTGAAACTTCAAATGAAGTCTGTTCCATTATAAAATTATGAGAAGCTATTTTTGGCCCCAATAATTATAATGTTAAGTTTGCCTCTGATGCCAGCCTAAGTTTATTCATTTGCATTTTTTAAATGAAGGTCACTTGCTCATCAAAATTATTCCCAATATCGATGAGTACTAAATCACTAAATTAAACAGACAAATATAAATTCATTTATAATTTAACTTAAAATTCACTTTAATCCCTAGGCTAACAGTTATCAGGCAAGGAAACTGGCAGTATTATGGAAGACAGCATAGTAAAGAACTCCAAGAAAAACCCCTCTACTGAAATAATTATTGAGCTGGCAAAAATTATTAGTACCATCTAGAGTAGCCCTCTTTTACTGAGATTCAGATGTTCACAATTTTAGTCAACTGCAATACGAAATCCCAAAATAAAAAACGGATAAGTTTTACACAATTTAAAAATCTGGCACTGACTCACGACATTTCACTTAAGATGTGATGGTCCAGCAAATCTGCTGTCAAAAACACCCATGTATTAATCACTTAGTAGCCATCTTGGTTATCAAAATAACTGCTGCGATACTGCAGTGCTTCTGTTCAAGCCTTAAAGTACAAGAATAATGATGGCAGCAATTCAGATATGTTAACAACAGGGAATAGAGGCACACACCTGGAATTCCAGGATTCAGAAGGCTGAGGCAGGAGGATCACAAGATTAAGGGCAGCCTTGGATGCATAGTAAGAGCCTCTCTCAAACGAAGAAAGAAAAAAAAAAAAAAACAGATATTACCAAAGAGCCAGCCACATTAGTTGCTCAATTTAAGTACACTAACATGCTTATAAAGAAAAAGGGCAATCATAGTCACATTACAGTAGTACGGTACATTGCTGTAATTGCTGTATTTCTGCAATAAAGGGGTCAAATTCAGCACTCTACACATGCTAAATGCTTGATCATTAAGCTATATTCTTATCTCTAATTATTCAATTTGATGTTAATTATTAATCTTTTATTGTACCTCATTGTAAAATAAACTTCATTACAAATGTATCTATCCCTGTACTATTCTTTATTTCAAGCATCCACTTAAAGGCTACTGGAATATGTCCTCCATGGACAAGAAGTCCACCACTGTATTTCAGAACTCTGAAGTCTAGTCAGATACATGCAGCGTCTGTAAAAGTACTTAATGAAAAAAGTACTGCTTAATTTTGATGAGCTGCTATATTTTAAACCATAGCTCTCATCCTTCATCCATAACCTATAAAGCAAGGATTCAAGGGAACAGTACCTCAAGTTCCTGGTGAAGCTTACTACTGTTTACAGTAAGTACCTTACCTAAAAATCTGTACTGTGTTCTGATATGTCTGGTGAATCACTGACTACTGTTTCATGACTGTGCTAAAGTAAAGTGGCTTCCTGACCAGCATCTGCCAAAGACATGTAAGATACAGAACTCATTTTTCCCTTTCATTATGAGAACAGAATATTCAAGTTACCAACAGGTTCTCAGTGTTTGCAACATCAATTTTGAGGCTCCATTACTTGTTTTATAATTTTGTAATTGTTATGTATTCCTGATGAATGAACCCTTTGATCAACATGTACTGTACTTTGGCTTTTGTAATGTTTTTTGGTTAAAAATATACTTTATCTAATACTAATATTCATTCTAGCTGTTTTGTTAGTTTATGTGATCTTTTCTCATCTTGTCATTTTGAAATTACTTCTGTTGACTTAAAAATTTCCTATTGATCTATGTCTTTAATGAATTTAAGTCATTTATATTTAAAGTGATTACTAATAAGGAAGAAATCTATTCTATTACTTTGCTATTTCTGTGTGGTCATTGAAGTCTGTGTTATATTTGGTTAGCCATTTGACCTGTACTGTCACTCTAAAAGCCTACTGTCGATATTGAAAAAAAAATGTAAACAAAATATCAAAAAAGAAATAGGGGACTAGAACAACACACTAAATGAACTATACTTCAATAACACCTGCAGAACACACTATCAAACATCAGCAGAATACACATCATTTTCAAGTACACATAGAAATTTACGAGGACAGATCAAATGTTGGTCAGCAAAATAATTCTCATTAAACTTCAACAGATGAAAATTTAAAGTGCATTTTTTCAACCAGAATGGAATCAAGCTAAGTCAACAACAGAAGAAAAACTGGAAACTTCACAACACAGTTTAACTCTAAATAACTAGTGGATCAAAGAATAAATGACAAATGACATAAACAATCATACATCAAAAACTTTGAATCAAGGGGGCTGGAGAGATGGCTCAGTGCAGCATCACTCTTAAAGAAGACCCTGTTTTGATTCCCAGCACACACATGATGACTAACATCCATCCATAACTCCAGTTTGAGGGAATCAAACACCTGACATGGGGGCACTTACATATATGCAGGCATTAACACTCATACACATGAAATTTTAAAAAAAATTTAAAAATTTTGGATCAAGATGAAAATGAAAAATTTCTGGACACAGAAATTACCCCATGTAACTCAAAACTTTAAAAAAAAAAGCTCAGCAGACCTATGATAATATAATGATTTAGTAATAACCACCTCCTAAAATTAGTTTAAGAACACTTAAAATAAGTTCTACTTAATTCTACTCAAACTCTTTAAAAAATTAATAGGGGACTTAGCTGGGTGCGGGGGCTCACACCTGTACTCCCAACATTTGGGAGATGCATCATAATAAGTTCAAGTTCAATCTAGTCAACATAGCAAGTTCCAGACCAACCAGTTCTACATACTGAGACTCTGCCTCAAAGAAACAAAAATACATGTTCATTAACTTTAACTATAAACTTTTGCTGTTAGAGGAGAAAAAATTAGAAAAGGAAATAATACCTAGCACGTTTTATGAAAACAGCATGATCTTGATATCAAGGACAGATGATAAAACCTCATACTACAGACCAACACTATAGACCAATACTACTTAAATATGGAAGCAAAAACTCAACAAAATATAAATAAACCAAATACAACAACACATTAAAAAGATTATATGCTGGGTATGGGGTGACACATCTATAATTCTAGTACTCCAGAAGCAGAAGGATCACTTCAAATTGGAATTCCAGGCAGGCATACCAGGGTTACATAGGAAGATCTTGTCTCTAAATAAATAAATAATCAATCAATCACATATACACACAGAGAGACAAAGTGAGATAATCTCAGAAATGAAAGTGAATCATCAAAAGAGTATCTATGTAATAAATCACTGAAGGAAAATATCACATGATCGACTCATTAGGCACACATATGAAAAAAGCATTTAGCAAAGTTCAATATGGTTTTTTAAGAGGTAGTCATAGAAAATCAACAGTTAACAATACTCAACGGTGAATGACTAAGCTCTTCTCCTAAAATCAAGAAAGAACAAACCACTGGGGCTGAGTGTGGTGGTAGTGGTATACTTAGGAGATAGAGGCAGGCAGATTTCTGTGAGCTCAAGGGCAGCCTGGTCTACACAGCAAGTTCCAGACCAGTCAGGGCTATACAGTGAGACTTTTGTCTCAAAAAACTAAAATAAGGAAAAAATTTAAAAAAATTAAAACCAGACCACAAGAACCAATTTCCAGTAATGCTATTCAACATTTACAGAACATCATAGTCAAATTCCTAGCCAAAGTATTTAAGCAACAAAACTGAAAAGATGTATAACTAGCTCTATTTGTACATGATACAGGCTATCCCAAAGAAATCACAAAAATAAAAAAATAAGAAGCCTCTGAGCAAATAAATCTGGAAAAGTTGCAGGATACAAGATCAAAATTTTTTTTTAAAAAACCAGTTGTGCTTTAATACCCAATAAATAACCCAAAAGGTAAGTTAATAGAATAACCTAAAAATTAAAGTACTTAATAAATTTAACCAAAATTAAAGATTTGTAAAATGAAAGCTATAAAATAAGGCTTATAAAATTAAGAACTAAATAAATGGAAACACATCTCAGGTTTGCTGATTGAAAGATTATTTAATATTCTGAATGCCCATAATCTTCAAGGAGATCTAAAGATTTAATAATCTTTATCAAAATTCCAATGGCCTCTTCTAAAAAACTGAAAAGGTTTTATGGATTGCATGGTGCTACCAGTAGTAAAAGACAAAGAAAAAGCAAAGTTGGAAAACTAAGACCTTCCAATTTAAATTTACTATAAAGCTAAATAACCAAAACATTATGGTTTAAGTACAGATGTACAGAACAATGGAATAAAATTTAGAATACAAAAATAAACTTATGCACTTATACGCAAGTAATTTCTGACAAGGTACAAGACAAAGAGTAAAGAAAGGGTTTCTTCAATAAATGCGATTATCAAATAATGTGATAATCACAAACAAAAGAATGAAGTTGTGAAGTTGGGAACTGGGATGTAGCTCAGTTAGAAGTGTGCTTCTGTAGTGTACACAAAGGTATGTATTTAATTCCCAGGACCACATAACATGAGGAATGGTGGCACATACCCATAATCACAACACTTGGGAAGCAGAAGGAGACCAGGAGTTTAAGATCATCTTTGGCTATACACCAAGTTCAGAACCAAATCTGGGCTACATGAGACCCTACCTTTAAAAAAAAAAGAAAAGAAAAAAAAAAAAGCTGTTTAGACTGTATCAGCAGTTAGGAGCACTTACTGCTCTTAAAGAGAACCTGAGTTCAGTTTCCAGGCCCATATTGAACAACTCTTAACCTGCCTCTGACTCCTGCTCCAGGGAAATCCAGTGGCTCTGACCACTCGTGCACACGTCACGTATCCACATACAGACACACATACATACATGGAATTAAAAACAATAATCATGAATGATTTTAAAAGAATGACCCCTATGTCATAACATATTAAAACTTTAAGTTGAAATTAATCAAATATAAAATGGACTAAAATTGAAAGAAATCTTAGAAGAAAATACAGAAATAAATTATCTTTGATCTTGACTTTGGCAATAGTTTCATAGATACAAAATGACACCAAAAGAATCAAATACCAAAAGAAAACTAAACTAATCCTCCTAAAACCTAAGTGTTTTGTATAAATAACACTACCAAGAGAGTTAAAAGACAATTCACAATGTGAGATGAAATATTTGCAAATTATGCTAAAAAAGATGGCTCCATGAGTAAAGGCAATCTTCACCAAGTATGTCAACCTGAATTTTATTCCCAGAACTGGTAAGGTGGAGAGAACCAATTCTCATAGCTATCCTCTGATTTCTACCTTCTTAGTAGGGCAGTATGTCCAGACAGACAGATACATACACACACACAATAAAATTTAAATTCAAAATTTTAATATTTGCAAATCACATTTGACAAGGATTAGAAAAATCCTGTTAAAACATCCTTTTTACCCAAAGCAGCTAACAAATTACAATATCAAGACATCATTGAATTCTTTATAAAACTTTAACAAAAATCTACAAGAAACCACAAAAAACTATGAATATTCAAAGTAATCTAAAGCAAAAAAAACCAAAGCATTGTTTTTCAGCCTTCTAGTCAGGATTAAGTAAAGAACCAACCAACTGCAAAATACACTCTAAAGCTACAGTACTCAAAACAGCATGGTTCTGACATAAAAACAAACTTCTAGACAACATAACAGAGTATGTAAACCTAGAAGTTAATCCACACTCAACTTAGTTTGAACAACAATGATAAGAACACACATTGGAGAAACAATAGTTTCTTGGATATCCACATACAAGAAAATCAAACTACACCCCTATTTCTACACAGCAAAAAAAAACAATCAACAGAGTGAAAAACCCAGCCTATACAATGTAATTATGGCCAACAGGTGAATAAAGTTAAATATCATTAATCATGCAAATCAAAACCGTAACTGAGAATCATTTCACTTCATTAAGAGTAGCTATTAAGGATTATTGGTAAGTATGTGGAGAAAAGAGAACTATTTTTAGGAATGTAAATTGATACAATCAAACAGTATGGAGACTCCTCAAAAAAATTAAATACAGAACTACCATATTAGGGACCAGTGAGATGGCTCAGAAGATAACCATGCTTGCCACCAACCCAGACCACCTGAGTTTACACCCCAAAGCCCACATGGTAGACAAAACTAAATCCTGCACCATGCCCTTTGATCTCATAATCCTCCTAATCCAGCTTCCCAAGTGCTGGCATTACAGGAATGTGCCACTGCTGCCAGTTAAATTTAGGTAACTGATACTTTATAAAAACATAAATTATACACATTTATAGAGTAGGATATGAAATATTCTTTTAATATTTTATTGTTATTTTTATTTTATGTGAGCGTGTTGCCTGCATGTAGGTAGGTGTAACCATATCATCAAATACCCATGGAGGTCAGAAAAGGGCATCAGATTCCCTGAGAACTGGAGAGTTATGGACAGTTGTTAGCCGCCATGAGGGTACTAGGAATTGAACCTGGGTCCTCTGCAAGAACAGTCAGTGCTCTCAACTGCTGAGCCATCTCCAGCCCCACCCAATATGATGTATTAATATATATACATATATAGTACAATGTCTAAATCTTCCCAAAAGCTTTATAATGGTGAAAACATCCAAAATCCTTTCTTCTAGCATTTTTTTTAATGTGTATGAATGTATTGCTTGCATGTGTGTAAGTACACCCATGTTGTGCAATGCTTGCAAGGTCAAAAGAGGGAAGTGAATTCCACTGGACTGCTAGCTGCTGTGTGGGTGCTGGGAATTGAACCTGAGTCCTCTGCAAGAACAGCCAGTGCTCTTAACCTCTGAGCCATCTCTCCTGCCTCTCTTTCTTCTAGCTCTATTAAATATGAAGTCTACTATGCTATCTATAGTCATCTTACTTTACAAAAGCATACCAAATTTTCTGTCTACCTATAACTTACAGCCCACTGATCAACCTTCCCTATCCTTCTGAAAATATCTAATGTCATCAATAACAGAATGAACACTCTCCTGTTCCAACAGGCTACTAAGACAAAAAAAAAAAAAAAAAAAAAAAAGAATAAATCATATATACATACACACACATAAAGAGAGACTGACAGAAGAATGAATGAGAATATGATTCCAACCATATGAAGCTTAAAAATAGATACGGCCAAACTACATCACTCAGGAAAACAGACATAAATATTCTTTAAAAACAAGAAGATTATAGTCATAAAAGTAAGGATAATGGCTCTTCAAGGTATTTGGGAAAGGGCTGTAATTCAAAGGGTCACACTTTGATGTTCAGAAGGTTCTGGGCTCTTGATCTACATAAAATTTTCACAGTGCTTTATAATCTTTCTTAAAGCAATATATGTATGAGGCATTTTATATGTTTATTCCATAATTTAAAATTTTTCTTTATAGAAGTTTAATGTTTTAAATAAAAGAGTTTCTACTAGATATTCTGGGCATCTGTTATACCTTAAAACGTATATGTATGCAAAATATATATATATATACATATATATATTTGTGAACTGACTGAATCTTTTTTTAAAAGTTACATTAGCTTGAGAGAGTTTTTGGCCTACTCACACACAGCTCCTGCTCTGGTCTTAACTCTTTTTCGATTTTACTTTTCTATTAACTTGTTCTACCGCAGAAACATAAATAAAACTCTAAGAGTCTTAAACATCTCAAATCTCAGTATTCCTGGAAGTCACAGGCAAGCTACCAGTGAGAAGCTAAAGAAGTTGTATAGGCTACACTGAACAAAAGGTTTTAATCTAATACTTAATAGTTACTTTCTATCTATGACAAATGATATTATATCAGTTTCCCACTCACTACAGAATTCTTTTTTTCTAAATTAATCAGAGGAAAACTGAGGACTTTAAAAAATAGTGAGTACATAACAGTAAATGTTTTAGATATATGCTACACAATTGGTGGCATTTGTGTCTGAATAGCTTAAATTCTAAAACAGGGCTTTGACTCCAGAGTTTTGACCACATATATCTGGAATATGAATCCCACAAACAAACTTCAATCATGTAGATAATTGTTACTCAGGTAAGTTCTACTTTTCTGTAAAGCCTAAACAATTACTGGTCGATCCCACAGACATGACTATATTAGAACAATAATCTACTAGCTATCCAAAGTAAACTCTAACATCTGAGTAAAAACATTTGTGTATTCTCTCCCTGGTATACAGTACCCACAGGAGAAGGATAAACTTTCAAATTAAAACTGCACTAAAAAGCAATTGAAACTTTCTGTAAATTACTATACTTTTCTTCCAGGTCTTGATTTCTTCATACATGAGCTGAAGGTAACAAATACAAATTATTCCATGTTCCTAAGTCTTGGTTTAAGATGAGGATAATAACATGCACAGTATCACAATGAATTGTACATAATGGGCACTGATAAATATCTATTTCTCTTTTTTGTAAGTACAGAGTATAAAGCAACAAAGTATAAAGCCACAGTACTGTTAACCCTGCCCCAATGCCTATACACACCCATTTCAAAAAAAAAAAAAATCTACATATACCTATTTAAGTTCCTCATTCTACTTATTTTGGGGGGACAGTTGTAAATTAACAAAAAAAAATTATAATATCCCAATTTCACATGTAGACCAAGATCTTAAAAAGCAGAATAGCTTACCTACATGGTCATAGAACTAAATTAAATCAGACATTTACTATAGTTATCAATGACTTTGGTGTTACACGCATTTTAATACTAAGGAGAAATCACTTCCAAACTACCAAACAACCAAACTTTGAAGTCTTAAGAGCAGCCAGTGGGATTTACAATCTGAAGGAATCATACACAGAAAATGAAATTTAAGAATTTAGTTTCTGGGGCTGGAGAGTGCTCAACAATTAAAGAGCGCTGGCTGTTCTTGCAGAGAACCTGGGTTCAGTTCCCAGCATCAACATGTCGGCTAACAACTCCAATTCCAGGGAATTTTGACACCCTCTTCTAGACTCCAGGGGTACTACATACATGTGGTGTGCTTACATACATGCAGACAAAATATAGATATTAAAAAATGAGGAAATTAATTTCTAATCCAATGAAATTTTTAATGCACGTCATTTATCTAAAGCAGTACTTAAATATATTCAAGTTAGAAGGAGCAAAATCTAACCAGACGCGGTGGCACACTCCTTTAATTTCAGCACTTCGGAGACAGAGGCAAGCAGATCTCTGAAAGTAGGAAGCAAGCCTGGTCTACATAAGGAGTTCCAGGCCAGCTGGGAATATAACACAGGAAGGCTCTGATGAAAGCAGCAGCAGCAGAAGCAGCAGCAGGAAAATCAAACCTTCATCTCATATTCCAAAAAACACTTTCATGTACATGGGCCAAATGAAAACATCTCAATCGCCATATTGTCAAACCATTAGGATTTTTTTTTTTCTGAAGAGGATGAAAGCATAGGACCTAAGGTCCCTAAAGTGAGAAATATTTCTTTGAATAAGCAAACACAAACAATATGTCATTTTTAAATAATCAAAGAACATAAAGCTTCGGGACTAAGTTTTAAATTTTATTTTGAGATCTACTACACAGGATGGTGAATATATATATATACATATATATAAATATATATATAAAATACTATACCATTTCAATATTTGCTAACAAGAATAAATCTCAAATGTTCTCACCATAGAAATGAGCCTAATACATGAGGCTATGGATAGGTTCTTTGCTTGATTTAATCATTTCATGCTGGATTCAAATATAATGTCAGTTTGTACTCCCAGAATATTATACATCCATAATCTGTGAATCTGAAATTTAAAGTTATTTTATAAACATACTCCAACTCCTCATATTGGAAAACATCTTCCCTCTACAGTGCTGAGGCTCTAACCCAAGACCTCACACATGCTAGAAACAATGGCAACTGCAGTTCTAACTCCCCCATCACCAAATCAGGAACCTATTTCAAAACATATCTATTTTTGAATAATTAGATGGGTATTTAAATTTTCTTTCAGTACCTCACTCACTCTATAAAAGTAATAAATTTTCAGGTAGGCAAGATGGCTCAGTGGGTAAAGGCACTTGCCACCAAGGCTGAAAACCAGACCTCAAAAGAGAGAACTTTGAAAATTGTTCTCTGAGCAGGGTTTGTTGGCGCGCACCTTTGATCCCACCACTTGGAGGGCAGAGGCAGAAGGAGTTAGAGGCCAGCATCATATACATAGCAAGTTCTAAGCCAGCTGAGGACACAGGGAGACCCTGAGTCAAAAAGACTAGAGAAATAATAAAGAAAATTGTCTGCGGACCGTCACACTTGCTCCATGGTTCATGCACATCTGTGAGTGTACACACACACAAAAATAAAAATGAAAAAAAAATCTCAGTAAAGAATTATTAACAGCTTTATATTTAAGATGTCTAAGGTTTGCTTCAAAATAACATGGAAGAAAGGGGATGACTGCCAGTGTAAATAAAACAGAACTGGAATAACTGGGCTGGGGTAAGTATAGTTCAGTGGTATTGTGTGCACTTAGCATTTGAGACAGTGGATTAGATCCCTAACACTGCCAAAAAACATCTGAAATTATATTAACTAGAATGACTAAATTCTGAAACTGAGGCTAAAGAGATGGCTCAACAGTTAAGAGTGGCTGCTCCTCCAGAGGATCTGGGCTCAGTTCCCAGCATCCACAAGGCAGCTAATAATCATTTCTAACTCCAGGGGATTTGATGCCTTCTTCTGACCACCACGGGTACTGCACAACATGGCTGCCCTTACACACAACCACAGGCAATTCACTCATACACATAAAACCAAAAGTAATAAAATATTTTAAATTTTGAAGTCGAGTGATGAGTATGTGAGGATAAACTAAAGTATTTTAAGATAACCAGTACATTTGAAATTTTATGTAATTAAAACATTTTATATACTACTACATTTTAATACTCTCCTATGGCAAGGTAAAAACATAACTCATTCACTTGATTTTAATCTAGACATTTAATCATTAAGCATTATGTTTTTAAAAGTGATATGACATTTTAATGATTTTCTAGTTGTATAGTAAAACTTCTGTGATGTTTAATCCTGTTCCATCGTAGCTGCTAATGTCATAATTATAGTGAAATCTAAGCACATAAACACCCTAAAAAATACTAGGATGTAAAGAAGTAAAATGGGGCTGGGTATGGTGGTGTTCACCTTTGATACCAGTGCTTAGTGGTCAGAAGGAGGCAGAGCTTTGTAAGTTCCAGGTCAGCCTGATCTAAGTAGCAAGTTCCAGGACAGTCAGAGCTAAGGGATACCTTGTATCAAAAAAGAAAAGGAGGGAGGGAGGGAGAAATCAACCAATCAACCAACCAACCAACCAACCAACCTATCTTCACACTGGTGGATAAAGTTAAAATGCTACAACAATTTCAGAAAACAATTTGTCAGTTTCTTAAGTTTTCACATAATCTGTTAAATTTCATGAATTTAGTAGGTAGTATAGACATTCCACTCCTAGTTATACCAAAGAAAAGTGAAAACATGATTGGCAGGCATATGGCAGTGCACACCTTTAATCTCAGCACTTGGGAGGCAGAGGCAAGTGAATCTCAGTGAGTTCAAGGCCAGCCTAGTCTATACATCCAGTTCCAGGTTAGATAAAGCAACATACTGAGACCCTGTCTCAAAAAAATAAAATAAAATAAACATGATTACCAAATATCTACATAAATATTTGGAACAACGATACAAAATTGGTAAAACTTAGAAATCTAAAACCAGGCATGGTGGCATATACCTGTAGTACCAGAACTCAAACAAGCAGAGTTAGAATAACCAAGTTCAAGGTCAACCTATATAGAGCAGGACCCTAGCTTTAAAAAAATAACAAAAAAACCCATAAATCCAAAAGTCCACAAATTGGTACATAGATTAATAAAATGAAACAGTCCTCACAATAAAAATATTTAATCCTGTTTCAAAAACATGCTGAAATATGGATCATCTTCAAAAACATTAACTGAAAGAAACAAAATATTGTATGATTCTAACTATTTCAGAAAAGGCAAAGCAAATATTTAGGGCTTGAGAGTAAAAGAGGAAACTGGAAGTGACTACAAAGAAGCACAAATTTTCTCGTGGGTGGGGGTGATAAAAAAAATACTCTATTCTAAAATTAGAATGTGATAATGATTATACAGTTTTTCAAATTATAAGTAACATTAACTGAATTGTAAAATTAAAAGTAAAATAAATGTACACTATACGACACATACCTCAGTAGTTCTCAGAAAGGCAAGAGAGAGGAAAAATCAGGACCACAATGCCTCTGAGATGATGGAACAATGGATGGATGATGGTAAATGGATGGTAACTTGTCCTAAAGTCTCAGCTAAATATACTGCAGAGTTGATACTGAAGTTTGATAGTTGACTAAAACTTTTTCTTACATCCACAAATGCAAAAATATCCTCCAGGCACTATAAACAATATATCTTTCTCAATTTTATAAGAATAAATTGAACCCATAAGTAAAGCTGTAGATAGGACAAACAGTAAAGGCTCATTAACACTGAAAGCTAAAATTAGAGGGAAAAAAAGAAAAAAAATCAAACAAAGTCAATGAAAATAAATACATAAAATCCAAAACTGGTGGCATGAGAAAAAGGACCCACATCTACCTCATGACTATATGACGCTAAATGAACAGTGAGTAGTATTAAAATAAATTGAATTCAGCAATTTATCTCCCACTGTTCCTAGAGAGTTCTCTGACCCAAATCTGCTAATGTGCAGACAGTCTATCAGAGCACAATAATGCTGACAGCTGAAATGATCTGATTTGTTTTGAGTTCATTCCAGGTTTACCAATGAATCTTCAAAATACAATCTGCTTCTGATATAGGTAGGTCTCCCTATCATTAAAAAAAAAAAGCACTGAGTGGTCAGCAAAAGCAGTCCATTTCATCTGAAAGTTAATTTCTCAAAGTAAATCAGCAACTTAACAATCTGGTTTATACCTCTGACTTTAAACCACCTAAATTTTGAGCCACTTTTAGGCATAAATCATCATTTAATTTCTAAGCATATCAATTCTGAAAACCAGAGTTCTAGTATACAGTTTATTAGTGCTTGCCATATTTAAGAATTGAATCTCCCCTAGAAATACTCACTCTTCTGCCTAACTGCACAATCTCTAGAAATTGCAATTTGTATTTTGTTTTACAAAATGAATAAATGCTAAGAAATCTGCATGCACACATAAATGTGCCCCCAAAAGAAATGAACGTATATTAATACTTCAAACTTGACAGTTGTATCATCTAGCTAGTCAACATCCCTGAACTGAAGATAACATACATATTTATTCCCAATACAAGCGAGGCAGTGAGTTCAAAGTAACTGATTTACCAAAGGACATGCTGCTAATAAAAATACTAATCTGGATTACAATCTAGGTCACTGGTATCAAAATCCATTCAATTTTCTTTAGGCAGAATAAGTATGTGAAAGGTCAAATGACTAAAATCAAGTTCTTACATTTCTGCCAGATAAACTACTGATTCTTTTCTGCAATCTTATGAAGAGCCACACAAAACCCTCTCATAAATAAAATAATAAACTACACAGACAAGAATCAAGGGACACTGCAACAAACAGAAATGCTCAAAGATTTGGAAAGATAGAAAAATAGAATATCTATAAACAATAATGAAAGAAGCACTAAGAAAATCAGATTTGTAATTAAATTTTATTTTACATGTAAATGAAAAGAAAACAGTGCTTTTCCTTTAGAAAATTCTTAGAAAAGCCAATGACTAGAGATATAGCTCAGTAGTAGAACACTGTCTAGTATGCATGTGCTCCAGTGTTCAATCCCCAGTAATGCTAAAAAAAAACCTATATTCTTTATGGAAAAGAAAATGCTTATATGTAAGAAGGGAACTTAATGACTGCATTCCTTTAAAAACTGTTACTAAGAATGAACTACAGTATGATCCAGCACTTCCACTGTGTACACGTATACAAAAGAATGAAAGTGCATGTTCACCAGAAGACATATAAGAATGTTCACACCATCTTTATGATAACAGTCAAAGGCATGGTAATACAAACCTGCAATCCTAGTATTCTAAAATTAATGGCAGGATTGGGATACACAGGATGATTCTGTCTCAAAAAAGAGAGAAACTGAAAATAACTCAAACCACCACGCAAAAGATTATCATATTTTAACATGTTTATACAGAATACTACATAACAAAAAAAATTTGATGCTTATGATACTTTATTTTACTCCATATATTAAAGTTATGCTACATTTAGCATATTTGGCATATTTTGAACTTTTCATATAACATAAGGAATTTCCTTTTATTTTAAACCATGAATTACTCCAAAAACTCAATGAAAAATATGATTTTTGCATTACAATTTAGCACATAGTACATTCAAGCAAAAGTATCACAAAGATTTATCTTTCAACTTCTGTTCTAAAATTTAGACTTAGTAAAATGGTATAGCAGGTAGGTGTGCCTGACACCAAGCCTGACAACCTGAGTTCAATCCTAGGACTGACACGGTAGAAGAGGAAAATAGACTCCCACAAGTATGTATGTCTGTACTCAAATAAATGTACAAGGGAGCAATAAAATAAAATTTATACTTTAATTTGCCACACCTCCAAAGGGATAGATACAGCAAATGTCAGGTTGATTTCGATCAGGTCTCATTCTTTTTTAATCTTTATTTTTAATTATTGTGTGTGATGCCTATGTGAGTGCAGGCATGTGTGTCAGAGGACAACCTGCAGGGAGCAGTTCTCTCCTTTCACTACAGGTTCCAGGGACTGAACCCTGGTTATGAGGGTTACATAGCAATCACTTTTACCTGCTGAGCCATCTGATCAGCCATCACTTCAAACATTTTGATATCTTCCAGAAATGAAACAAATCTGAGTTTCAAATAAAGAGATAAGAACATCTACAGACAAACAGAGAAGTGGTGAGTTATAACAATTATAGGAGAAATAAGTTTCTACATTTACCTGCTATGAGGAAAAAAGAATTAAAAACAAAGAATTACTGCATAACATAGAAGCTCCAATTAAAGAGCATAAAAAGCACAAATATCTGGTGGCTCCATACTACAAGGCTGTTACTATCCCCAGTTATACACAGCAGCTCAAGGACAGGTCTGGAAAAGTCAGAAAGATGAATTATCTATCTACAATTGAGTTTTGCTTAGACAGACTCAGTAAACAGAAAAAATGCAAAGCACTTGAACGTATTTCTAGGAGTAAATAAGGTTCTAGGCTAGACAGGAAGATAAAGGCAAGAAGGAATGATTCTTAGGACAAAAGAAATGTTCAAAGACTAGAAGGGGGTTAAAGGTATAGCTTAGAGCAAGTAGATAGTAAAGCTTTGCCTAGGATACTGGAGGCCTGATGTTTGACCTTACCACTGTTAAAGAAAGAAGGAAAAGGAAGAAAGGAAGGAAGGGAGGAGGAGGAGATGGAGGAGACTGAAAAAAGGCTGCTAAATGTCTATATTCAAAGATAAACACTAAAAAAGAGAAAAACATTAAAAAGTTCAACATACGTAAAATTATCACGAGCAGGCCTTCTATAGCAAAGAATGATTTCTTATTTTAGAAAATGGAATGTTCCTGCCTGACAATTCAATTTCCTTTCTTAAGTGAACTAGAAAGGTTCCAAATGAAAACTGTCAAATGCTTAAAGTATTATAATTGCAAATGTTACTCAATATTTCTACATAAACTCAATATTTTGAATTTTAAGTTTCCAAATTTCTTAATGAAATGCTTTTATCAAAGTCTTTTTTAACCTGTGTGTATATTGAAAGAGAGAGAAAGAGAGAGAGAGAGAGAGAGAACACAAGTATGTGTCAGAGGACAACTTGTAAGAGCCAGTTTCCCTCTTTCAACCATGGGATCCAGGAGTCAATGTCATGTTATGAGGCTTGCACAGCAAGTATTTTTTATTTGCTGAGACATTTCACTGACCCCCTAAAATGTTAATGTAAACAAATTAGTCATATCAAAAATGTTTTACATTTATTTATGTACGAGTGGGGGCTGCCATGGAGGACATATGGAGGTCCAAAGACTACTTGAAGAAGTTGGTTTTCTCCTTCCACCGTCTGGGACCCAGGTATCAAACTCAGGTCATCAGGCTTGGCAGCTAGTGCCTTTACCCACTAAACTATCTCACAGCCCCCAACACATCAACATTATCACCTTTTTTCTGTCTAGCTTGATCAAATATCAACTGAGTTATTTACACTGTTGGTTCCATGCATGTTGAATATATCTATCTTTAAAATATTACTATATTATGTGGCATTGAAAAATTACATACAGAAAAATTTAAAAATGAGATTAGCAACAACACCTGCCAGATTAAATTAGCATATTTCTCAACACTCACTAGAGAAGTTTCTTCTTGCAGCAGATGGTGATTAACAAAGACACACACAACCGGTCAAAATACAGAGAGACTGTGGAGTACACAGCCCTAAATGGGATATCTATATCACACACACTCCCTCCCACCCCAACCCCCAGCAAGATTCAGGGATCACTGTGGAAGATGGATGGGGGTGGCAAGATTGTTAAGAGCTAGAGGTGGTGGATGACTGTTGGGCCTCCAGTGCCGCTACAGCTCCGTGGGGCCGACTGCACCGGCTGTGGCTGTCAGTTTGGGAGATGGAGGCGTGGCAGGCGCCGCCAATGATTGCCTCCTCCCAGGCGGCTGCCCTGGCCAACGCCCCCTCCCGGGCCATTGCCCCTGGCGATCCTCCTCCCTGAGCCCCCGAGGATCGTCCCCTCCTGGGCCCCTGCTGCCGAGTCTGTGGTGCGACGCAGCCCCCAGGCAAAAATGGCGGTGGCTTTCCAGCACCCAGGCTGCAGCGTGGCTCGGCAGCTCCAGGCAGGGCAGGATGCCGGCCAGCCCCCGCTCCGGGCCTCTTGCAGGCTGCTGGGGGCCGGTGATGGTGGCGTACACCGGTAGGATAAGCTGATGGAGGCAGAGGCAGGAGGATCTGTGAGTTCGAGGCCAGACTGCGCGACACTGACAGGTGTCCTCACACGACGCACTGGGAGCTGCAGGTTGACGTGGGAGATCGTGACTTAGCCTTAGTGCAGGCTTGCCACGGCCAGACTTCTAACGGTTTCCAACTGTCACAACCAACTGTCACCAACCGTTTAGAATGCAGCTATCAGAGCCTCACCCGAGTCTGACAGCCTATCAGAATGGACTTTGCCTGGCTGCAGATTATGTGACAGAGATCGACTGGTCCTTCACTCCCTTTTAGCCCTGCCCCTACCCTATATAAGTTACTTTGTAACGGTTAATAAACGAGATCCTGCTATACAGACTCCCTACTCCGCGTGGTTTTTTTTCTCGGAGTGGAGAGGGGCCGGGTCGTGACACTCACCATCCCGCTCAGCCCCTGGAGGAGGCTGGCTGGACCAGCTTCGCCACCGCCCTACCGGCCAGCGATCCCGGCAGATGACTACAATGAAACTGTTTTTTTAACTCAACGGGGCAGTTGCACATATGAACCCACAGCAACACGCACAAGACCCAGGCAAGCCCAAGCCAGACAAAAACCCAGCATGCATGAAGGAGATGAGCTCTAGGTGAAGAGCTATTGGCAATTAATAACTGCTAGAGAGGGAAAAATCAATATTCTTTAAGAGTATGATGCTGGAATTGGGTGACCAGGCTCCAGAGGATGGACCCACGCCCAAGAGCAGTTGAGGAACACAAATTAGACTCAATAGTCTTTTTAAAAAAGTACTAGAGGGGCTGGAGAGATGGCTCAACAGTTAAGAATAATTGCTGTTCTTCCAGAGGACCCAGGTCCGATTCCCAGCACCCATATAGCGGCTAACAATCATGCATAACTCCAGTTTCAGGGGATCCGATGCCCTCTTCTAGATTCCACAGACTTTGCATGACATGGGTGCATTTACATACATGCAGGCAATATATTCATACACATAAATATAATAAATATTTTTTAAAGTAATAGAGAATATGAAGTTGGGGGGGGTATAGGGAAGTGGCAGGAGGAGATGCAGAAGGGTATGAATATGACCAAAATATATTTTATGAAATTTTCAAAGAATCAGCCAGGTGTGGTGGTGCACAAATTTAGTCCCTGAGTTCAGATCCCCAGAACTCCAGAACCCACATAAAAAAGTGGTACAGTGCCAGGCATGATGGTGAATGTATTTTAGTTCCAACACTTTGGAAGCAGGGGCAGGCAGACCTCTGTGAGATCAAGGTCAGTCTGATCCACAGGGAGTTTCAGGCCAGCTGGGGCTACAGGGAGACCTGTTTAAAAAACAAACCAAAAACCCATACAGTGGTACATGCCTGTTAATCCCAGAAGCAGGGAGAGGAGACTATCCCAGAAGTGTGTAGACCTAGCCTGAGCTAGCCTGAACATTCAGCAGAGCAGGAAACAAGACTCCTTGCCTCAGTGTGAAAGACAAGGACATAAGGTTATCCACACACTATGGCAAGGGCATGCCCTTATAATACCAACATGTACATGTATACACATACATCACACACAAAACTAAATATTTCTAATGTTAGAGCCCTCCCATTCAATTACTTCCCCTCACTGGGTGATTATATAGTATAGCACTTTCAGTTAACTATTAGTCAGAAACCTGACATTCATCCTTGACGCTGCCCTTTCTGTACATACAGGAGTTAATTTCAACTGCCAACCTAATCAGACTGAAAGGCACTAAGATTAGTAAAGCAGACCTCTAGATCAGGATGTCAAGGTGTACTTCCAGAAATGATTACCTACAAGTCAAGAATGTGAGCAGCACTATCCCACAAACTGGGGAGTCCAAATGGAATAAAAAGGGGAAAAGGAAAAAGCCAAGAAACACAGGCATTCACATAACCCAACCCACCACCTACCTTGCTTACTGGCTACCAAAAGGTGAATGACTGTTCCTTACACCTATCCCACCAGGACAGCATCAACCTCGGAAATCCTGAGCTAAACTATTAACCTTTCTTATCTTACATTGCTTATATTGTATTTTGTCTCAAGTTTGACTAATATACCTATTAACACACCTGTCTATCTCTAAAACTCTTAGAAAATCAGTAGTTTCTTACTATTTCCTCTATTCCAATCATGGTCACCAAAATTCTGCAACAACCTAGCCTTTCCCTTTTCTATTTCATTCCCTGCCTTGTCCAATATTCACACAACAGTTAAGGTAAGAGTTATAAATCTTGACGCTACTGACATTTTGGGCAGCTACCTTTTTGTTGCAGGAAGCTAGCCTAGATATTCTAAAATGTTTAGTAGTATCAGCATCGTTGGTCTCTACCTCTGATGGCAGCAGCACACATCATCACATCAAGTTTTAACGACCAAAAGTATCTGCAGACCTTGCCAAATGTTCCCTAGGAAGGAAAAGTCATCCCCAGTTGAAAACAAGTGAGCTAGAAGGATTTTACTTCTCTTTGTTTAGTTTTGCCATTTTTGTCTGTGGTGCTTTGTTTTATTTTTGTGTGCTGGGGATGAAACCTAGCGTCTCACACATGCTAAGCAAATATTCTGTACTCTCAGACCCTAGAAAGATGTTTTTAAACATTCCTCTAACACTCTCCCACACCTTCTCATTCCACTTATAGTAAAATCTGTACTAAAAATCCTAACTTCTAAATATACCTACATAATACATTTTCTGTCTACCTCTCTAACCTTATGTGATGCCATTACATTCCGCATAGTCTCCCTGCAGTACCTACAGCCTTCTCTAAGTTCCAAGAATACCACAATTATGTCTGCTACAGATTTTGGTCTTTGTTCTTCCCTGTGCCTACATAATTCTTACCCAGGTTCTGTGCATGTCTCAGCTTAACTTCTCATCCTCTCAGATGACTTTCCTGATTACCATCACAATAACTACCTTATTCCCAGAGGACAAATCACAGCATATGATTTGTCTGCCTGATTTTCTAGCACATAACTGAAATAAATGAACAAATGTTTAATTTGGAGAACCTTAAGTGGTAGCTGAGTTGGCATCAGTAAAAATGTCACCACCACCACCATCTCATTCCCACCTATATTTATCATTTTTCTCTTGAAATGGAAAGAGAGGAAGAAGAAAGAAGCTTAACAAAGTCTGCATCTATAAAATAACCATCCCATCATCATGGTTTCTGAAGAGTTGTATACAAATTAATAAAATAAGCAATCTGAATCACTTGAAGCCCTAGTCAATATTGGCTTTGTACAGAAAAGGCACAAGTACAATAACAGATACATGAAAACAATAACATTTTTGTCCTTTCAAAGTCTATTCCATCACCAGCTTGGCCTGAATATAGTTAAGAATGGGAATTCCAGGGCTGGGAAAATGGTTCAGTGGGCACAATGCTTTCTATACAAGCTTGAAGACTAGAAATTCAGACCTCTAGAACTCATATAAAAGTCCAGTAGGTATGGCAGCTACTTGTAATCCCAGAACTTTAGAGGCAGAAACAGGGTGTTCCTGGGGCAAGCTGGCTAATTGATGAGCTAGAACTGGTGGCCTCTAGATTCAGCAAGACCTTGCCTCAATAGTAGACAGCAACTGAGGAAGACCACCCAACATCAACATCAGGCATCCACATGCACACAGATGTCCACACATACAAACACACTACATACTACACACACACACAGGCACACATACATGTCAAAAGAAAAAGAATGGAACTCTCAAAGATACTTTTCTCTGGTGGTTTTTGGAACATATTATACTGTTATACCAAATAAATTATTATATATATGTATATATAACAGGTTTATTCAAATGTAGTCAATCATTTGTTATCTGTAAGAGGGAGTGATCTAGGACA
Organism: Eospalax fontanierii; assembly: GCA_035773235.1. Taxonomy (NCBI): domain Eukaryota; kingdom Metazoa; phylum Chordata; class Mammalia; order Rodentia; family Spalacidae; genus Eospalax; species Eospalax fontanierii. Next base: position 117,308,490 of record CM069526.1, read on the forward strand.
GCTCTCTTTCTTGTACAGATACTCAAATTCCTTCTATAAAAGGACATACATATAGCTGGGTGTGGTCACACATCTTTAATCCTAGCACTTGGGAGAAGGAGGCAGGCAGATCTGTGAGTTTGAGGCCAGGACTGTCTACACAGTGAGCTCCAGGCCAGCCAGGGATACAGGGAGACCCTGTCTCAGGAAAAAAAGAGACAGAGACACAAAACAGTTATAACTGAAATTTACATGTTCTTTAAATCATCTCTGAATTACTCATAGCACCTAATATAAAAGTTATATAAATGTTTATGCTGTATTTTTAAGGAAAAATGGCATGAAAAACATATACTGCATTCAGTCAATACAGCTTTTTTCTCTTTCAAATACTTTCAATTCAAAACTGGTTGAATCCATAGATGAGGAACAAAAATTTGTAGAATCAACTGTGTGTACTCTGATTAGGGAAACTCAAAGACCCATTAAACAAAATGTCCTTAGAACTATATTTGAGATTTTATCAATAAGCAAATTAAACATATTCTAATCCAATCTTCAGACTCTATATTAATCTTTTGGGGAATTACTACTTAATATCAGTATTATTAAAAATTACATCTACTACAAGTTTATTTATAGGAAATCAAATAGTACATTGAGTATATGATTACTCTCAAGTACTATAAAGTACTATATCATTTTAGTTAATAATTAGAAAATTATCTTAAATTCTTTTGTGTAACATTTACATGTATCTATGTTTGCATGGGCATGTACGTGGAAGGTGCACATGCATGTAGAGGACAGAGGTTAGTATCAGGTATCTTCCTCTATCAATCTCTAGTTTCCACCTTTTATTTGTTTTGGAGGTAGGGTCTCCCAGTAGTCCTAGTTGGTCTGGAACTCATAGAGATCCTCCTGCTTCTGTCTCCTGAGTGTTGAGATTAAAGGTGTAAGTGTATTGCCTGTGAATATATAATTACACCCGTGTTGTTCAGTGCCCATGGAGATCAGAAAGATGGTGTTGAGATCTCCTGGAACTGGAGTCACAGATAGCTGTTAGCCACCACATAAGTGCTGGGAAGAGAACCCAGGTCCTCTGCAATAGCAGTCAGTGCACTTAAACACTAAGCCATCTTCTCCAGTCCCAAATTTTTGAGAAAATATCTCTTACCAAACCCAGAGTTCACCAATTTGGCAAGACTAACTATCCAGCAATCTCCAGAGATTCTCTCATCTCTGCTTCCTCAGCACTAGGATAACAGGCATGCAGCTACCATGCCCAACTTGGGTCTTCATGTTTGAATGGCAAGCACTTTATCCACTAAGTCATCTCCCTTAAAATTCCTTTTAATAACCTATTTCTGAATTACATATATATATATAAACACGCATTTGGGATAAATGATAAGAATACTGTTATAAAGGCTCTAGATTTCCAAGACCTACACCCTAGATTTGTTTATTACTAGCTACATGACTGTAGAAAGTCACTTCTTTGATCTGTTAACTGTGATTTAATAACGCCTACCCAGTAAGAGCGTAAGGATTAGTAAGTATGTATATGTAAAATGCTTATTAGACTAACGGCTGGTATACATAAGTATTATTGCTGCTAACTATATTATTTTGGATTTTCTTTTTTCTTTTGTATCCCCAGCTGGTTTGGAACTCACTATGTAGACCAGGCTGACCTGGATCTCAGAGATCCAGCTTCCTCTGCCTCCCAAGGGCTGGGATTAAAGGCACATTTTGAACATTTTACATCATTGTGGCCCGAGGGGACAGTATTTGACATCACATCTCCATCACTATAAAGTTTTAAAGAACAGGGCTATAGGCAGAATTCCAGATGAAAAGATGCATATCATCTTCTTCCCTATTACTTACATAGTGTTTAGAAAAAATGTACTCCAAATACACATACTTTTAAATTCTAATAACCTTAATAAGTAACAGAGAAGGACAATCAAGTAACTGGATTTCTTTCATTTCCCATTTAGTCTACAGCAAGCTATTAAACTCTGTGAATATCATGATCACAAGAGAAATAAATTAAATTCAAATAAAATTATCAATATGCTACTAAAGCAAACCTGTGATACTATTATACTTCTTTAACACAATGAGGCAGATCTAATAGCTGGCCTGACAACCAAAGTTTTTTTTTTTTTGCCAAGACTAGGTTTCACTGGTTGATCTCAAACCCCTGGCCTCAAGTGCTCATCCTGTGTCAGCCTCCCAACCAACTGTGGCTATAGGTATTTGTCACCAGATCCAACTAGCCTAATTTTTAAGTACTGGTTAAGAAAAATTACATTTTAAGAAATCTGTAACATCAATAATATGTGAAAAATCTTTCTGATTTCTACAAGTTACAAAACAACAGGTATTATTAATGAAACTGCTTTTTTGGTCACATTCAAAATTAAAGAATATGCTATATACAGTTAAGTGGTTGGAGAAAATAAAAATATAATCTTTTCCCCAGCCAAGGCTATGAGGACCAGTTTTGTTTGTTAATTGCTTAAGAGGTTAGAATTCAGAGTCACACACACACACACACACAAACCTGGATTCAAACCTACTGCTTCCCCTATTGAGGAAAAGTACTTAACCTATCTACCTCACCTGTGAAACAGGAATAAAACCTTCATAAAACTGCAATCATTTATTTAATATACCTGATACAGTTCTGACACAACCTCAAAAAATTATCAAGTCCCATCAAGCACTCTCATTATATACCAGCAACTCAGATTTCGATTCAAGTAATCTGGTTAAGGTAAAACCCAACATTCACCATGATTTTAAGAGTTCTCAGATGACCCTTTTAGTAGGAAGGGGAGAAAAAGGGTTGCAGAGGTTTGAACCCATAGCCACATGTGGTCTTAGCATCAACCCTAATCACTGAGCTTACCTCCAGTGCCTCCCTCCCAGACGATTTTAATATGCAAACAATGGCTTAAGGCCAATGTTCAAACTATTTTGGCACACAAGGCACCCTGGTCACTGCTTACAGGTCTATATTTTAGTTTCCTTGGCATTTGGGGGGGGGGGTCTTATCAGCTTTTCTACTTCAGATTCTGGGGGCTAAACCCAGGGTCTTGTACTTTAACAGGTCAGGCAGCTTGTAACAGCCTATAACCTCAGCTCCAAAGCATCCAATTCCTCTGGTCTCCATGAGCACCTACATTCACATAGACACACGCATACACAATAAAAAATAATCTTTTTTCAAAAACAAAAAAATATATATTTGTTCTATACATTGTTCAGTAACACAAAACCACAAGTTAGTCTCATAAACAAGAGAAATGTAGAGGAAAGTATCATAATTAGGTTTTAGAACCTAAAGACATTCATATAAAAAACTGCATACCTAATTCAGAACTGATTTCATGATTTTAAAAAGGTGAAAATAATCATGTTCCAAGAAGCTAACTTTAGAAATAAACTGATGCCTCTCTGATGCTCAGAGAAGTAATGATTCAAAGACATAGCTAGTCAGTGGGAGAGATGTAGTTAAAAATCATATCTCATCTGGGACTACAGGGAGACCCTGTCTCAAAAAAAAAAAAAAAAAAAATCCTATCTCAAGCTGAGGATGTAACTCAGTGATGAGCACTCATGAACAAGGTCCTGTCTTCCATGCCCAGAACCACAAAATTTAAATGTTTTTAAAATCCTATCTCCAGCCCTGCACGTTTTTTTTAATACCATACTGCGTTTATGTTCATAAAATATAATCTTAAGTATCAGTAACTTAAAATGAAAATTCCAGTTAACCACAATTTTGTATCCATTTTTAGAGGAACAGCCATCTATCATCTTACATTATCTATACACTTAATCTTAGAGATAATTTATAGACTGTGGTTTTCTTTTGTTTTTCTTGTCCTAAAGACTCATTCCTACTCCCTTTGCTTATAGAATTGTACATGCAAAGCCTAATATTCACAAATAATCTGGAAAATATCAAAATGTATTAAAAGAAAGCATTACAGAGTCTGGAGAGATGGTTCAGAGGTTAAGAGCACTGGCTGCTCTTACAGAGGACCCAGTTCAATTCCAAGAACATACACGGCAGCTAACACCTGTTTACATTCCACTTCGAGGGGATCCAACACCCTCTTCTGATCTCAGGCAATGTATGGCACAGGAGTACTCACCAGTATGTAGGCAATACACTCATACACATAAAATTAAAAAATAATAAAAATATCTTTTTAAAAAGAAAGCATTGCAATGAGGTCAGGCATGGTGGGGCACACCTGTAATGCCAGCACACAATAGACAGAGGCAGAAGTACTGCCACAAATTCAAGGACAGCCTGGTCTAAATACAGAATTCTAGGCCAGCCAAGATACATAGCCAGATACTGTCTCACTCAAAAAAATAAAAGAGGAAAAGAAAGCATTTTATAGTTTTGTCTGGATACTGAACCACTCCAAAGAAAAAAAGACCAATTTCTAAAATATTTTAAACATAAACAGAAAACCCAGTTATTTATCCCTGTCTTTTAATTCTCTGGAGCATTTCATCCTCCAACCACCCTCATTAAAGTTTTATCTATGCCTATCTCCACAGGGCGAGCTAAAAATCTTTGATTCTTCAGAAAGAAACTTTTAGCATTTATCAAGATTATCGTTTTACTTACTTTTTTATGTTTAACGCTGATGTTCTTTGGATCTATGTACAATGCAATAGTCCCATGCTTAAAAGCTATTTCTTAACCAACACAGCATCCCATAGAATACTTGTTTCTATTTCAGATGGGAACACTGAGATTTAGAATACTAGGTTAATAAATTTGTCCAAGTTTACACAGCAAGAAAGGAAAAAAGTTAAAATTTGACATTGACTCTAGTGCCAGGAACTCTTTAATAATGACTCTCTTCACCACTTATATGATAGTGTTTTATCTGTGTGCAGAAGTTTTGTTTGTTTTTTAGTGTTTCCCCGGTTTCTTAAAAAGGATCTCACTATATAGCTTTTAAACTCTTGATCCTCCTGTCTCAATCTCGTAAACACTTGGTTTATAGACATGTGAACAATGACTGGTTCATGTGTGCTTTTTAATTATAACAAGCAGTTCATGGTAGAGGCATCTGCTTCTCTAAGTTAGGCTACAACAATAAAAAGACCAGGATTCCTTTCCTGTAATGGAGATCTCCTCCACTGCCATGTGCAGACCAGGGTTCAGAGATCTGTATCAAGTGCTGATTTCTCTAGCTACTACTATAATGCATTATTCTTCATTTTTAACTGGGAAGTCTCTTGGCTTCTACCAGTACTCACTCAACTATGGCAAGTTAATTTGTGGCCTGCAAATGGGGTAAAATCTCAAATGCTTCATTACTTTTTGGCAGGTATTAGCAAATACTGAACCTTTTTATTTTTTTAAAAGAAAAGGTCTCATGTAGTCCAAGCTATCCTGGAACTTATTATGGAGCAAATGACCTTGAACTTCTGATCTTCCTGCATTTACTTCTCAAGTCCTGGGATTACAGGCACGTCCCAACTATCACACCGTTTATGTAGTGCTGAGTGAGGGTCAATCTCAAAGAATTTGTTGCATGTTAGACAAGCACTCTACCAACAGTTATATCCCCAGATTCAAATTTTTATTATCATTAAAAGATTTCATTTTCAGATTGTCAATGATGGGGCCAAAAAAGAAAAGAAAAAAAAAAAAAGCTGGACAGGGCTACAACATGGATCAGAGGGTTAAGGTACTTGCTGCTGTGTCTGAGAACAGAAAACTAACTCCCCCCTTCACGGTGTCCTCTGATCTCCGCGTGTATGTCACAGCACACAACACACCCCCACCAAAACAACAAATAAATAAAAATGTTTAAAAAAAAATAGTTGGACTGTGTTCCGGACCAATCTGAGCTACTATCTCTTTTTTTAAAAAAAAAATTAGATTTGGGTGTGGTGGCTCATGCCAACACTAGGGAGGTAGAAGCAGGCAGACCTCTGTGAGATGGAGACCAACCTAGCCTACAGAGTTTCAGGCCAGCTTGTCTCAAAAAAACAAAAAAACAAAAAAAAAAAACAAAAAAAAACCCACTTAACTAGCATCCAGAAGTAAACTAGGAGCTGAAGGGATGGCTCAGCAGTTAAGAGCACTGGTTGCTCTTGCAGAGGACCTGGGTTCAGTTCTCAGCAACCACAGGGCAGCTAACAACTGTAACTCCAGCTCCAGAAGATCCAACAGACTCCTCTGATCTCCACAGGCAATACACTCATACACATAAAACAAAAAAAAATAGTATTTTAAAAAGACTGAATTTTCAATGCAGAAGAAAGTAGATCGAAAAAGATATGCTATGGAAGTAGTAAGCTATCGTCAGTACACTGATACAAAGTACCAGAGCTAGAGGGACATTTCATACTAAAAAGGTCAATTTATCAAAATGACACAAAAATCATAAATTTTATGAGGCTAGTAAGAACTTCAAAATACTTAAAGCAGGGCTAAAGGGTAACTTATTCAAACAAAATGAGGAACTGAGTTAGATCTCCAAAACACAGTTTTAAAAAAGCCTGGAGTGGTAATGAGAATTCATTTGTAATCACAGTGCTGGGGAAGCAAAGCTGGGTGAATTCCTGAGGCTCACAGCAAGCTAGGATAGTCTACTCAGTGAGCAACAGGCCAAAGAGAATACCTGCATCCAAAACCAAAATGGACAATTCCTGATAATCCAACGTTATCCTCTGACCTCCACCTTTATACATGTGCACCTGCATCTGCACCCACACACAAACAAGCACACATAGGCACACACACACACACTCACAAAAACCCTTGAGACAGAAATCAACAAAATTAAAGGAGAAATAATTTCATAATCAAAGTCAAATGTTTTTACATTCCTCTCAGTATCTGATAAAACAAAACCTGCCCCTCCCAAAACGAATATTTAAAAAATGTTATCAAAACCAAGTAACTATTGTGCATGCTAATAGTCCCAGCATTTGATAGAGGCATTAAGCAAGAGTTCAAGGCCAGACTCAACTACACAAGAGTTCAAGGCCAACCCGGCCTACAAAACAAAAGAAAATGTGAGTGAAATGCACCATCTTTTCTATCAAAGAGTTAAATGAGACAAAGAAAGTTACACCTTTAATTGTTTCTTTAAATAAATAAATAAAGACCTGGCAAAACTCCCTCCCCCAAGTCAGCATTTTTCTAGGATTAAAGTTTTGTGCTCACTGTTGCATCCTGCATGCAAAAGTTACATTTTGCTTACTGGTTACTCTGACGTGCATTTTTTGCCCCCCCCCCCTTTAGCTAAATGTGTAAGATTATGAAGCTAAGCTCTGACCACTCAGAGTGAGGCACAGGACCCCTCTGCTTTAGGAATAAGAACTCAGAAGGACCTTCTGTTTGTACTTCTTTACTTGATTTAGAGCAGCTTTGTAAAACTTCTGCATAAGTAAAACTTTTTTGCACTGACTCAAATACTTGAGTTGGTATAGTCATTTTCTTGAGACCCCAGATACATTTCTAACAGAAAACCAATGTTCTCAAATCACTATAATCTTTTGACTATTTCAAGAATAAATGTATCTAACACCTATAAAATGCATATACTTTTCGACAGTATGCTGCTTCACAAAACAAGGCTTAATTAATCCAAAAGAATTAAAACCATACACATTAAAATTTCTGATCTCAAAGTGAAACTAAGTTAAAAATCAATGACAGTAAGACATCTAAAATAACCTCAACCACTAAGCCACAGGTAAGAATTTATAAAAAACTATAAAGTAAATCAGAAAACTATTTCAAACTAAGTAACATGTAACCATGCTTAGAGGAATATTTATAGCTTTAAATGTTTTTATTAGAAAACAAGCAATTTAGGGTGAACAGAGTAGTTGGTGTCTATAATCCCAACACTCAGTAAAGTAAGGCAGGAGAATTACCATGAGCTCAAGGCCAACCTGGGCTACACAGTGAGACCCTACCTCAAAAAAGAAAAGAATTTTTTTTTTAAGTCTAAAATCTATGACCTAAGACTTCACAAGGGAGGAAAAGACAAAATAAAGAGTAGAAAACAAGGAAATAGAAAAACAAAAAATTAGCAAAGCTCATTAAAGAATATACTAATGGTATAAGAAATTAAAGAGCTATCACTACAGATCCCACAGACAAAAAGAAAACACAGAAAATTTAAACTTAGGCCAACATATATATATTCAATGAAATTTTTTCTTTTAAATGCAGACTAAAACAAACACAAGATGGAACAGAAAAATCTGAAGAGCGCTAAAGCTAAATTTGAATTTGTTATCAAATAACACAACCAAATATTGTGGTACCCACCTATAATCTCAGTACTCAGAAGGCTGAGATGATTCCCAAGTTTGACACCAGTCCAAGCTATACAGTGAGTTCAAGGCCAGCCTGGGCTACAAAATAAGACCCTATCTTATAATGCATAAAGTGAAAAAATAATAAACTTTGTACAAAGGTCCAGCTGGTGTTACCAATATAACACGAGCTCTTTCAGTAAACAAAGGGAGCAATTCCTAATATTCTTTGAGGACATCATCATCATCCTGTAAGAAAATCTGTCAAAGACATTACAAAAGGACTATAAAGCAAGATGAAAAAGAAATATGCCAGAATATCTAACAAAATTTTTAGGAAAGATTTGGGATTTTAGGAAAGAGAAAAGGCTTAAATATGCAGACCAGAAAAGCAGATGTATTTATCCATTCTATTGTTAAGGACATTTATTTTCTTAACTTTGCCTACTGCAAATGAAAGGATTATAGATATTTTGTTTGCATATTCTGGTGACTAAGAATTTCCCTCATCAGGAATATAAAAGGAGTATAACTAGGTTTAAATAGATGTACCTTCAACTTACTAAGAAAAAAACTTCCACAAAATGACTCTTAACAATTTATACTGCAGCCAAAGTGGTAATATATGGCCAGGAATAGTGGCACATGTCTGTAATCTTAGCACTGAAGCCAGAAGGTGGCCTAGGTTTAAGGCCAGCTTCAGTTACACAGAGAGTTTATGGCAAGCCTACATAGTGAGAATTTGTCTCAAAAAGAATTATTTTTAGAATAATTTCTCCAACACTCTCATTAGCATGTGGTATTATCAGACTTTTTAAATGTTTTTCAATTTGATGAAAGTAAACTGATTCCTTCTTATGGCTCTACTTTGCACTTTCCTGATTACCAGTGAGATTTTAATTCAACACAAGTTGCTGTGCATCACTGTACCACTTAGTTAAGTTGCAGCCAGCATTCTTCACAAAAAGATCAGAAAATAAAGTATCTTTCATAAAGGTTAAATATCACTTCATGAAGCATATGCTATTTCAATTATGTGTGTACTAAATCACAACCTACAAGTTTTTTTGTAACTGTTAGCATCTACCAAGATAAAAAGATATTATTATATATGTTTAATTATACTACAACTCCAAGGAAACAGTTGGGCAATTCAATGATGCATCATTTTCTGCCTACAGCACAAAAGAATGTACCCTATAAAGTAAGCAGGACTTGCCCAGCATTGCATAAAAAGGGGGAAAAAAAAAATCAAAGGACAGCTGGACTTAGCTGTAGCTGTATACGGCGGTACATCTGTAAAGGCAGCACTCAGAAAGTTGAAGCATGAAGACTGAAATTTCTAGGCCAGCTTAGGCTAAATAACCAGGCTGAAGGTCAGGCTGGGACATACTTAGAACCTCATGAGATGGCTCAGTGAATAAAGGCACTTGACATGAAGCCTGATGACACGAGTTCAATCCCCAGGACCCACATAGTGGTCTTCTACAAATCCTACAAGTGGTCTTCTGATCTCCACAGGAGTATCATGGCATATACACATTGTGGCGTGTGCTAAACACATACATACACACAATAAAGGCATAGCTGTGGGGCATAGCTGTAATCCTAGCACTTGAATGATGGAGGCAAAAGAATCAGGTGTTCAAAGCCAGCCTGTACTCTATCTCATTCAAAAATAAAACAATAGAGAGAGGATATAGCCTGCCTAGCATATTCCAGACCTTGGGTTCAACCATCAGTAGTGCAAAAGAAAAAATATGAAAGAGAGGGGAAGAAAAGGAAAAGGATAGGTGGACAATCACTATTTCCAGATTCTAAAGAGGTAATTGTGAAGATACTTCTCTCCCTATAGCAAGCAAAATTCTAAAACCTTCAAATGACCCACACGCTTGTACATTTTCCTTGACAGTGGGAGAGATATGAAAATACAATAGCTCTCCTATGGTTATTTCATATGAAAAAGATATTTTGTATAGGTAATTAATGTCCCTAATCAGTCGAGTTCATATTAAAGATTATCCGAGTGGGCCTGGCCTAATCAGGTTAATTTTTGAAAGGAGACTTAAAGAAAATCTACAGAACTTAAGAGACAGACATCTGAGCCTGATTCCTGTGTGCCTGGACAAAAGTAGCCATTTTCTGAACTGCTTCCTATTGGAGCCACCCACATATAGTAAAGGACTGAGTACAGGCTTTTTTGGTCAAACGCTAACAAGGATGCATTAAATCTCCTTCTAGTACTAAGAGTATGAAGACAAACTGATCTAGAATCAAGCAAGGGAAAAAAGGGGGGGTATTACTACTATAAATTTCAAGTTTTAGTTAAAGGGGGCTTCTTCACATAGTTTATACAAGAGCACATTACCCCCACTTTACCTAGGGGAATGTTCCAAGAAACTTCAGTTCAAGAGTCCCCTGCAACACAACTCAAAGCTTCTAAAGAGTCATTCAAAGCCAAATATGGCTATAATCCTAGCATCTGAAAGGCTGAGGCAGAAGTATTGCTAACAATTTCAAGGCCAGCCTCCACTACACACCAAAAATCCTTTCTCAAGAAACAAAAGCCATTCAGTAACTGGTTAACCTGCCAACTCCCCTGCAATCCTGTAACTGGAGGCTAAAGTAAAAGAATTGCCAGGTTCAGAGCCAGCCTGGGCTACACAGTGAATTCAAGGTCAGTCTGGGCTATGTAATATGACTTTACCTCAAAACAACAAAAATCATTGTAACTGTATTACTGTCTTCAAAGAAGAAACTCCTAGCAACATGACTTTCCATTTGTCACACCCATTTAAATATCTCTTAGCTTTATCAGAACATCAAAACAAAACATGATATTCTTTCTACTCAAAATCAATTTGAAAAAAATGGCCACGGTAGACTACTTCTCTGAATAAATTTAGTTTCCTCAAAATATGATATGTTTCTGGCTGTATGAGATTGAACCCATCACTTTGCAACACACCAGGCAAGCACTATACCATTCAACTGCATACACACCCAGTCCTCTATCTACTTTTTGAGTTTTCTCAAAATATGGAATATTTCTGGTTGTATGAGATTGAATCCAGCACTTTGTACATACGAGGCAAGTATTCCACCACTAAGCTATATATATATATCCAGTCCTCTATTTCCTTTCTGAGACGGTCTCCTTAAGTTGTCCAGACTGACCTAAACTTGTAATCCTTCTTGCCCCGGCCTCTCTGGCAGCTGGAATTACAGGCCTGTGGCACAAAACCCCTGCTTATTTTGTTCTTTTAATACAGGCTTCTCATAAGATGCCCAGGCCAGCCACAACTTGTGATGTTCCTGCCTCAGTTTCTTGAGTAGAGAGAATTACAGGTGTGGGCCATCATGCAGAATTCCTTAGTACTGTTTTAAAATGCAAAGAAAACAAATGGGCAAAACACCTGTGGGTTTTTCAGAATTTTATTTGGTTATCAATTTGTGTTACATTCCCCCAAATCAAAAGGGATAAAACAACATTCCTGATCCGTTCAATACTTCTTCCTTGGTCAAATTTTTAGCCAGAATTCATACATTATGAGACCATCATACACCATACAACAAACGAATCGTCTTTTACTCGCAGTGTTCTGTACATTTTCGTAAGGGCTGCACCATTAAGAGTCTGCTATTTTTTAAAAATACATACGGAAAACCGGATGTAGTCACAAATTCCATTAAGTTACAAGTCATACTTTACTTTCACAAACACTATTTTTGCTACGCTGTAAAAAATAGTCGTTTTTAAGCACATCCAGAAGAATAAACCACGCTACTCATCTTAACACCAACTTCAACAGCAGACAATTCTATATTACAAAAACTATTTGGTGTCTAGAGACTCCAAAAACAAGCCATGACTTAGACGGTCGGGGCACGACTGCTTGCAAGGTGGAAAAGAATCAGTAACAATCCAAATGCAGGCAGAAGAGGTGACGTGACAATCCTAAAACCTGAGAATTTCGTGGACCCTATAGCGCACAAGCAGCACCGAGTTCTGACCCTCAAAGTGGGACTCGGGTCCAACTCCAAGCACTCCAGGTTCCCAGCTCTTCACCCCGCCCCCCACCTCGAGAAAGGAGGGAAAACAACTTTTATTGGCCTCGTCTCTCCGGGGGATTGGGAAACTCGCGGGGCAGTGCTCCGGCCTGGACACGTTTCACAAGGAGGCCCCCGGCGGGGGCTGCGAAGGCGGGTAGCGGGAAAGCGGGGCTGCGCCGCCCCAGCGCCCCGGGTCGTCGGCCCCCGCCGCACCCCACCAACAAGAGGCCTGGGCCAGCCGCCACGCCGAGCGACCCCAAGACCCTCCGCCGAGGCGAGCTCGTTGTCATGTGACAACGCCGCCGCTAAAACACCGCAGAAACGCAGGGCGGCGGAAGGCGTTCGCGCCAGCCCGCCTCGGCCCGGCCCCGCCGAGCGGGCGAGTCCCGAGAGCCGGGGCGGGGGCGCGGAGGGCGGGCTTGGCGGCGGGCCCGAGCGCGCCACAAAGGCTTCCGCGCTGTTGCCCGAGTGCCCGGGCGGGCGGGGGAACGGTTTTCGGGGCCCGCGGGAGGGGTGGAGACAGCGGGGATGTCCGCCGCGCCCACGCCAGGTCCCGGGGCACTCGGGCCGCCCGCAGCCGCCGCGCAGCGTACAGGCCCGCGCGGCCTCCCTCCCCCGCGCGGGGCCCGCCCGCTCGCCTCTCGCGCTCGCCAGCTCTCGCCCGGCCTCCATCTTGGATCCGCGCTTCCAGCCCCCGCGCCGCTGCCGCCGCATTCCCCCTCTTTCCCGCCCCCCGCCGCCGTCGCTGCCGCCCGCGCTCACCTCAGCTGCCCATCCGGGCGCTGTCGGCCGTCGACCTAGTTTCCCCCCAAAAGTCTCCGGTGTGTTATTCCCGATGTGGGGGGGTTGTTACGGGGTGGTCGCCGGGGGTTCGGGAGCGGGGGCCGCGCCTTCAACGGAGCTGCAATCCTAACCCGCCATCTGGTGGCATTTTCCACACGCCAATGGCGCCGCTGCAGACTTGGGTCCTGACCGCCCTCTGCTGGCCACGGTGTTCACTGCCGGGCTGACGGGACGGGCCTGCCCGGAAAGGGGAGGGAGCTGAGGCGCGAGCGGGGCCCGCGGACGGGGGCGCGCGCAACCGCTTGCCTCTGGGGGTGGCGCGCACGCGCACCAGCGGGGCGGGAAACGTGGCCGCTGCGTGGCGAACCCGCCCCCGCACGGAGTGCTTGCCCTGCTTAGCCAATGGCGAGCGGCGGATACCCCGGCATGAGGGCGCTGTGAACGGTTCACGGGCCGCGCGAGGCGGGCGGAAGGAAGGCCACAGAGGCGCTTGCGCGGCCCGCTCTCCGGGTTGCCGCCCGCCATTTTTAGAGCTCGGAGAACAGGGAAGGAATCCGCCCCCGGCTCCTCGGCCCAGGCCCCTCCCCAGGCCGGGGCCTCGCGTCGCTCCCGCGCCTTGGCCGCCCGGCCGGGACGCCGAACCCTGCTCCCTCCTCTCCCTGCTTTCGGGAGCCTCCAACCTAACGTTGTATTCGCGGTTTATTATTGGTGGGGTGTTTTCCCAGAACTGGGGTGACAAGGTGTCGAGGCCTGGGACCAACCCTGCCGCGGAGCTGAAGGAAACACTGCCCGCTCCAGGCCGAGTGGCGTCGTCCTGCCTCTGTGAAGCGGATTCCCTCCGAGGTGCCAGCTTTGCATAAGGCGGCAGCATTGGCTAGTTAGTGAGAATGCAGGAGCTACACTGGCAGAACAGACTCCGCTTTGGATTAGATTCCTCCTCCCACAGCCTAGGACTATTTTCAGCTGTGCAGAAATGGACGTGCGAATGAATCCCAGCCGAAAGGGAAACAATCAATAACATGAGATCTTGACTAACTTATTTTATTGAATTTGGTCCCCTAGCTGCTCGCCTTCTCCTACCTATTCCTGAACAAGGCTCCTACGGTCCACCTGCTTACAACTTTCCACTACAAAAGTGCTCTTCCAGGTCATCGGCCCCATTATGACTCAGTTCTGTGTTGGCATAGACAGCTGTATTTTCGGTATCGCCTTAGAAATCGTTGAACTCCTTTATAGTCTTTGAGGGCTAGTACAACTGTTTCTGGTTTCTTTCCCAAAGGTTGCAAGGTGCACTGCATTTCACTGGAGAGGTCTGGTATCAATTTGTAACTGGCCCTGTGCAGAGAGTAGAAAGATAACTTATTTCCTAATTACTGATTTCCTTTCTGTTCTTTGCTACACCTGTTTTTAGCTTTCCTGGTTAATAAAGGTGCCAGTCCCAACACATGCTAATAGATAACTTATATAGTTTGCTAGGCTCCAAGACGCAGGACTCAGTGGTTTGATGTTGTCATTCTAATGTATCTGTAATCATGATCCAGAAATTCTTACCAAGCCTGACATGGTGGTGCATGCCTTTAATACCACCACAGACTAACAGGTCTTTTGTGAGATGAAGGCCAGCCTGGTCTACATAGCCAGTTCCAGGCCAGCTGGGAGCTACAGGGAGACCCTGTCTCAAAAGACAAAAAAACTCTCACCAAATTAAACCAAACCCAAGCTAGTCCTGCCTGAATCCCGTATTTCATCCTGTCCCAATTCCTCTTCGCTAGGATATCTTCAATATTTTCTTATCCTTTGGCTGTTTGTCAGGTTTCCATTATCAAGAAAGAAGAAAGCAACCTAGCTCTAAACTCCCTCCAGTTGCTGTCCTATCAACACATTCCTTTCACTTCCTATCTGAAAAGTCTCAGGCTCCGTGTGGTGATGCTTGCCCCAATCCCAGCCGTGGGAGACTGAGGTGGAAGGGCTCTGAATTCAAGGCTATTTACAGTGAGATCCTGGGGGCAGTCATAGCCTGCACCTATTTCCATCCTTCTTTTAAAACCCTCCCCCCACCCTTTAGGTTGCACCCTTGGATGTGCACCTGCCTAGTTTGCTACTCTTAATTCCTTTACTACCTCTGGTTCTCTCTTCCATGCCCATAGTTCACCCCTATGCCTCTGCTCTTCTGCATTACATTCTTGCGCCCAAAAAGTCCCCTTAATTTTTCCTAATTTCTCCTTAAGGAAAGTTCCTCTTTTTCAACTACTTTTCAGGTAGCTCCAGCTCAACACTTGAATTCCTCTCCCTTGTTATCCTAATATCTAAAAACACTGTAATTTCAGCAGTGTAGTGATTAAGAACATGAGCCGTGAAACCAGACTGCTTTGGAAATGTAACTTTGGGCAGATTTCTTTGTGCCCAAGTTTCCTCAACCATAAGATGGAAATAGCAATAGTACCCATTTCATAGGGTTGTTATTTGCATCAAACTGGCACATAAAACAATACTATCTTGATTATTACATTGGTTTTACTTTGTTAAGAACTTTCCAGGTCTCCACCCTTGAATGCTAGGGATTGAACCTAGGACCTCAGAAAGCATGCATTCTACCACTGAGCTACACCCCTGGCCCAGCATTTATTATTCTTGTTCGAATAGTTTTGGGTTGCTTTTGTTGTCTGGGTTTTCTTCTTGTTGCTTGTGGTATTAGGGATAAACCTAGGGCCTTGTGTTCGCCAGCATTTGTTTTTTATATACAAGGGCATGGGTAGTCAACCTTAATTTTGCAAAATATAAATATTATTTTGCTGCCACATAATAATAAACTGCTGTGTATACATAATTGCATAATTCCCAAAGATAGTCTGAGCCTGTTCATATTGTCATTCAGGTCCCTACTTTCTCTTCTCCGGTGGTTATAGTCATTTAAGCCCTTCCCATCTCTTCCCACTGCCTTGTACTAGAACAACTGTAATAGCCTTTTCTTTCTCTCTTCTCTCTCCTCCTCTCCTCTTCACTTTCCTCCCCCTTCTCTGTTTTTTGAGACAGGGCTTCTTCATTATGTAGCCATTTGTGTTTTCAACTTACAAACCTGCCCCAGCCTTGCAAGAGCTGAGACTCAGGTGTGTAACACCATGCCTAACTTGAAATATCCCATTGAGCAATCCTGAACCTTCATCTCTCTTTTTAAAATTTGTTGTCATATTCTATTTATTTTTCGGTTTGGGCATTTGTTTTCTTTTGTTTGAGACAGAGTCTTACTATGTTAGCCCTGGCTTCCCTGAAATTCCCTATGTAGACCAAGCTAGCTTCATAAGGAGATAGGCCTGCCTCTGGCTCCTAAATGCTGGGATTAAAAGTGTAGACCACCACACCTGGCCTTTTATTTATTTTTATTTTATATGTATGAGTGTTTTGCTGTGTACAGTTTCCTCAGAGACCCACAGAGGGGTTCCCCTGGACCGAAGTTACAGGCAGTTGTTAGCCACTACCTGGTGGTTGCTGGGGACCAAATCCAGGCACTCTGCAAGAACAGCATGTGCCATCTCTCCAGCCCCTCACCTCTCTTTTTTTTAAATGCAATATGATATACCTAAAGAAAAGTTCTTTATATATCCTATGAATTATAGTATCAGAAATATTTAATGACAATCAGGTATACTTTTTCCACATCTCTCTTTTTGTCAAAAATTGTTCACAATAGCTTATCTGGGTCTAATTAGCCATAAATGTAAGCAAATGGGCAGATTTATTAATGCTTTGACTATCTAGTAAGGTAAGATACTAGAAATTCCAGAACATGTTTGATTTTGTTGCAGAATTATACTTTTCTCAGGAACATCAACTTTTATGAAATTCTTAAGATTCTAAATCTCTTGGCAAAGATTTTCAAACACGTTTTTCATTAATAGTTTCAAAGAAATGATCAAAACACTTAAAAGGGTATGCCTTTTCAGACCCATTAGACCTTAATTGCAACCGAATTTCTTAGCCAGTCTAATCCAAAGTAGGTATTTAATATTATAAATGCAAAAATTAATTTCATGTTGAAATGTGGAAGAACTGGACATTGAACAAGCCAATGGTCAGTTTAAAAAATTTTTATATACTGTCATTTTACCTTGAGTTTTGAAATGCTTTTCATTTTTTTTTACAACTCTGGAAAATCATAATGTATCTGACAGTGTGTGAGCTGTAATTAACATTTGTTGACCAGGGACATGACCTCTGCTCCACAGCACAAAGAACTGGCTGCCACTATGCAGATGGCACAGTTCCTTCAAAAGTTTGACTGAGCTGATCACCTTTTTCTTCTCTTAATTTTAGCCTCAGAAGAATTCAGATATCCCATTATCCCTGCATTTCTTCATAAAGTAAAAGATAGGAAGCCAAGTTTGCATTAATGATAATGGTGTAAACATTTATTAATTATTCTTCCCCTTTTGTAGCTACAGCTACTGAATAAAGACAGATCTGTCATCTGATCACATTTTCTCAGCTTTTACTTTATCGGTTCTGGAAGCCCATTGTTCTGGGATCTTGACAACTCTCGTTTCCTTCTCTTCTTCCTTTGTTTTTTTTTCTTTGTTTGTTTGTTTGTTTGTTTGTTTTTCCACTCAGGACATTTGCTGTTGTTTTTATTGGAAAAATAAGAAATGACTTTCTTTTTTTTCTACTCTTGCAATTAAGATGTGCTGCCAGGTGGTGGCAGTAATATGCCATGCTCGCCTAATTACCAACCAAAGCTTCAATTAAATCTTAATTTTAACTGCCATTTGTTTTTGATAGTCAAGCCACAATTTTTCTAAAAATAATCAGTTCTGTCACAATGTTGATATCAAGAGGAATCCAGAATACATTCCCTTTAGGATCAACAACCTCGTTACAGGCAAAATTCTATTCCTTTAAAGGTAGAGGCCTGGAGCTAAAGTCATGTGAAAAGAAGCATGGCGGCTCTTGCCTATAATTCAAGCACCTAGGAGGCAGAGGTAAGACGACCATCACAAAGTTAAGGCCAGGACTGTCTACATAGTGAGAGAACCTGTCTGAAAAAAAGGAAGAAGGGAGGGAGGGAAAGTTAACAAGCAAGCTTGAGCCAAGAAGAACCAGCCTGGATTCTTGCATATCCTTTAAGGTAGAGCGTAAAGTATTAGTATAAGCCTTTGCTTAGTCCAAGTTTCTTTGTGTCCTTGGAATTTCTACAGCAGTATCTTAAGAGGTCTGGCCCACTTGGGGAAAAAAAAATCCTTAAGCAGGAAGATGTCTAAAAGATTGTTTCCATCTGGACAGAGAAACTAGCCTCTGGTTTTATTTTCAGTCATAGAAGTACATGAATGGAAACATAAAAGGGAAACATTTTAATCAAATAGCACAGAAGAATTTATGATGCAAAATAACAGTCATCCTAACAACCTCCCCTCCCCCCGCAGGACCAAGAGCAACCTTCTTACATGTTTGTGTATCTGAGATTACTTCAGTATTTCTAAAATGTTCATACCAGTTTAAGACTTCCCTACTGTGAAGAACAAGGATTATGCTAATATTCATTGGTCCAGTATTTAATAGTTACAGTAATTTCAGCTCTTTCAGTGGTTTTCTTTATAGCTTTAGATAAAACTATTCAAAACTCCAGATTTCAACTTTAAGTAAACTCTCCATTAATACCATCGTCCTGCTGGGCATGGTGGCATCTTTAATCCCAGCACTTCGGAGGCAGAGGCAGGCAGATCTCTGTGAGATCAAGGCTAGGTGGGTCTACATAGTGAGTTCCAGGCAATTTGGAGCTACAGGGAGACTGTGTCCCCCCCAAAAAAACAATATGTCATCATTCTTCCTTCTCACCTGTCTCAAAACAAAAGAAGCCAACTAGAGAAAGAGGTTTGGTCTGGCAAATGGGCTTGCTAACAGTCATAGGCAGAACTGGAAGCCTCGGGCCTCTCGTAGATTTTAAGTTTGTCCCATAAACTGAAAACATAGAATAGAGAATTTGTTGAATTCTATAGATGAGAGGAAGAAAGAGAAACACCAGAAAAACTGAAACAGAAAAGACCTAGAAGTGACTTATGCTTTCAAATTTGGTTCCTTCTCAACTCCATCAGAGAAATCATTCCTATTTCCCTGAAGGACTGGGGGGTGAGAATGAGGAATTCTTCTCATTCCTCATCGCAGTGGAAATTTCTCCCTTGAAAACAAAAGCAGTAAAAGATTTAAACCCTTCACAGTGGAAATTGTGAAATGCCTCCCAGATTCCCACTTCCAGTAAGGATCTGTAGGAGCTCTGACAGCTGCTGACTGACAGTTATGTGACCTAAGTTTAGTGTCCTATCCCAGGTAGTCCACATGCAACTGCAAAGGAATAAGGAGGTATAGGAGCCAGGTGTCTCAGTGTAGAACATAGGAAGTTGTGACAGGAGAATCACTATGAGTTTGAGGCTATCTTGGGCTACATGGTGGATTCTAAGTCAACCTAGGCTGCAGAGTGAGAAACAGTCATAAAAAAGAAAGGGATGTCAGGGATAAGAGCCTAATCATCATAGCCCAACTTGAGACAACTCTAGTGGTCAATTGTAATCTCTCCAACTCTCTATGGGACTTGCATAATCTTTCCACCCAGTCCTAGTTCCTTCCTCTCCCATGAGGGTACTTCCTAATAAACAATTTGTTCATGCTTTGGTTCGCTTTCCAAGAACCCAACCTATGACTTAGTACAAAAGTGAAGTTCTGAAAAAGAGGCACTAAGGTGGTTTTGGAGTGTTAGGTGCCCACGAGTCAGTGAGGACCAGATCACAAAATGACAGTCCAGTTGTTAAAATTTTTCATGTGTGATGAATGGGATATTTTTGTATGATGTATCACCCATTTGAGAAAAATGGAGAAAAGAAGTATTGGACAATAAAATTGAGAAATACTATGAACTAAAATGGAGTGTGTTAGAGATAAAATTAAGGTTAGTGAACACCAATGGCTTCTGAATCGGAGAGGATCACCAGCCTTATTGTAGAGGGAAAGAAATCCTTCCATGCACAGTGAACAAAGGCCATGTGAGAACAAGGCAAAAGCTAGTCATCTAGAAACCAAGAGAAAAGCCTTCACCAGGAATCAAATCATCCAGCATTCTAATCTCAGCCCTAAACGCTATGAAAAATACATGTCTATTTAGGCAATCCAGCCCATCATATTTTGTTACGATACCCATGGTGACTAAAACACTAAGGCTACAGTGTGTACCACCAGATGAATTCAAGGATGCATCATCAAGATACTGAGATAATCTCTTCAATTTAAATACTGGTTCCTTGGCAATTGAACCATTGAGTCGGGAAGAGATCAAGTCTTCCTTGTTCATAGCACAAGAGGCAGTTGTTAACATTGAGTTGTTAACTTGAGTTTCATTGTTAAAAGTTGTTTAAAGGAATTTGGCTTGAGGTTAGGTCAGCATTTCCAACAGTTTCTGGAATGGCTCTTAACATACTTCTAAGACCTGTAAGACATGGTGAAAAGATAAACTTACAAATTTTTCCCATCAATGTTATAGAAAGCTTGTCCAGTGAAATAAATCCCCTTATCTAGGGAAAGTTGTATAGACATCCAGATACAAGAAGCATTTAAAACCCCTAATAAGTACAACCCAGAAAGAACCTCTCTATATCATGCTTAAATGCTATGCTGGTTAGTTTTGTCAACTTGACACAAACTAGCGTCACCTAGGAAGAGGGAACTTGAATTGAGGAATTTTCCCTATCAGACTGTCCTGTGGGGCATTTCCTTCATTTGTATAGGACCATCCCACTGTGGGAGGTGCCATCCTTGGGCAGATGGACCTGAGGTGTATAAGAAAAGTAACTGAAAGGCTGGGTGTCATGGCCCATGCCAGCACTCAGGGGGTAAGGGTAAGCCTGGTCTATATAGCAAGTTCCAGGCCAGCTGGGGTTACAGGGAAACCCTGTTTCAAAAAGACCAAAAAAAAAGGAAAGAAAGACAGACAGAGAGAAAAGTAGCTGAGCAAGCAAGCGAATAAGGAGCGATCATTCCTTGGTGGTCTCTGTTTCAGCTCTTCCTTTCAGGTACCTGCTTGAGCTCCTACCCTGATTTCCCTCAATACTGTAAACTGAAATAAATATTATCCCTCCCAAGTTGCTTTTGGCCAGTGTTTTACTGCAACAGAAAGCAAACTAGAACAAATGCCAAGAGGACAAAGAAACTACATTGAAAACTACAAGAAATGCCAAGTTATTGACAAAGGTAAAATTATCATAATAACAGAAAATTTAGCAGAAGCCTTGAAAGCCAGTAAAGCATTAAATAATATATTTTACGCTTTGAGAGAAAATAGCTGTTAACCAAAATTACTTTTAACAAAAGTATCCTTTAAAGTCAATAGAGAAAAAAGGAATTTTCAGCATAAATTAAATCAGTTCATGACCACCAACCCAAGATCATAGCAGATCCTGTGCACAAAAAAAGAAGAGAGATGTGCAAAATCATGAGAGCTGAGAAAAGATTATTCTCACTAGAGGCATAGATAAATGAGAATTAGGAATTAATCAAATGTTACTAACTAAAAACAAAAACCTCTAAGATGAATAAGGGAGAAAAGAATAAGCACAGAGTATTCAAAATAACCAGAAACAAAAATACATACTTTGCAATACTAACCTAAAATATACACATCTTAACCCTTCAATTAAAAGATTGTCCACTTGATTAAAAAATAGCATCCAACTGTTTTCTGCAAGAGACATCACTGGCAGACTGAAAGTAAAAAGGTAGAAAATTATATTCCAAATAAATGGAAACCCAAAGCAAGCAGAAGTAGCTATACTTATATTTGACAAGGCAAAATACATCCCAAAATTATGTAGAGAAGATAAAGAAGGTAACTGTATATTAATAAAGGGGAAATCCATGAAGAAGAAATAATTAGAAACATATACACCAAATACTGGTGCACTAAATTTTGTAAAACACACATTACTAGACCAAGAGAAACAGGTCTCAGCACAATAATAGCAGGTGATGTCAGTGACCCACTCTCATCAACAGATAGTCAACCCAGACCGAAAACAAACAAAAAACCCACACAAATTTTAGAGTTAAACTGCACTGTAAGTCAGATGGACTTAACAGACCTACAGAATATTTTACACAATAGCTGCAGAACACAGTCTTCTCAGCTTACAGAACTTCCTCCACAATAGATCAGTTTAAAACCATAAAACAAGTCTTTAAAAAATTGATATGGTTTATTGAACCTTTTCATATAATAATAGAATAAAACTAGAATTCAACAACAGGAGAAATATACAAACAGAGATTTAGCAATTTTGAATAATCAGTGGTCATTTAAGAAATTTTCTGTATATGAAAACTTCTAGAATCAAATGAAAACACAACTAACCAAAACAAGTGTTATACAACAAAGGCAGTGCTAAGAAGAAAAAATATTGTTATGAGTAACTTCATTTAAAAAGTCTAAGAGCTCTTAGTTCTAGCATTCAGGAAGCAGAAGCAGGGAGATCTCTCAAGAGATCAAGGACAGAGTGAGTTCCAGGCCAGCTGAGGCTACAGGGAGAACCTGTCTTTAAAAAAGACCAAAAAAAATTAAAGAAATACCAGAGTACCAAGAAGGAATCGTTTGAAAACCTATATTCCAATAAATTGGAAAATATTGAAGAAATGAATAAATTCCTAGATGCAAATGACTTATCAAAATTGAAACATAAGGATGTAAAAAAGCTTAAAACAGATAACAAGCAGTGAACTACAGGTAGCAATAATCCAAATAGATTTCACTGCTGACTTCTACTAGACCTCTAAAGAACAACAAAATAATAATAAACATAAAAAGGAAGAACTAGCATCAGTGGTCTTGAAATATTGCATAAAAAAGAAGGGGACGTATCCACATGACTCAGTAAGTAAAGCCATTATTTTTCATGATAAAATCACTGTGGAAATTAGAGGTGGACAGATGATACCTTAACGTAATAAAGGCTTATAAAATAGATCTATAGCCAACATTATACTGAATAAAGGAAAAATGGAAGCATTTCCTCTGAAGTCAGGAATGAAACCAAGGTGTTTATTGTCATCATTCTTACTCTATACAGTACTTAAGGTCTAAGTTGTAATAAGACAAGAGAAGGAAATAAAAGAGATACAAATAGGAAAAGGAGAAATGAAATTATTGTTCATGGCAGATGATTTGATCCTATACTTTAAAAACTCCAAAGACCACCACCACAAGATCATATCTAATAAACATGTTTAGCATCAGCACTGTAGTAGGAAACAAAATCAACATACAAAGATCAGTACCTTTTCTATATACCAATAATAGACATGCTGAGAAAGAAATCAGGGAAACAATCCCATCAATATCATTCACAGTAATGAGACAGAGAGAGAGAAAAAAAGAGGGGGCGGGGAGAGAGACCTATTTATAAATAATCCTAATTAAGGAAGTAAAAGAATAAAACATTTAAAAAAGAAATGAAGGCACTGTAAGTTGGAAAGACCACCTATGCCTATGGATTGACAGAATTAATATTATAAAAATGGCCCGTATTTAGACCAGTGTGGTGATACATACCTTTAATCTCAGTATTCAGGAGTCAGAGGCAGGCAGATCTCTGTGAGTTCAAGGCCAGCCTGGTCTACATAGGGAGTTCCTGGACACCCAGGCTACATAGTGAGACTCTGTCTCAAAACCAAAAAAGGGACTGAAGAGATGACTCCACAATTAAAAGCACTGGCTGCTCTTGCAGAGGACCTGGGTTTGATTCCCAGCACCCACAAGGAGGTTAACAACTATCCATAATTCCAGTTCCAAGGGATCTAATACCCTCTTCTGACCTCAGTGAGCACTACATAACACAGGTGTACTTACATACATGCAGGCAAATATTTATATACATAAAATAAAAATAATAAAATACTTTTAAATAAAATAGACAAAAAAGCCCACATTGCCAAAAATAATCTGTAGATTTAATGTAATCCCCACCAATATCTCAAAGACAGTCCTCACAGAACTAGAAAAAAATAATCCTAAAATTCATATAGATATATAATAGACCCTGAATAGCCAAAGCCATCCTGCTCAAAAAAGAACAATGCAAGAAATATTACAGTACCCAACTTCAAATTATACTACCAAGCAACAAAAATACAGCCAGCTTGGTGCTGGCAGAGAAAAAGATAGGTAAACCCATGGAATAGAATACTGATCCTCAAAGTAAACTCCTGAATCTAAGCCATCTGATTCTCAACAAAATAATTTTTAAAACATACACTAGGAAAAAGGTGCCTCTTTAACAAATGATACTGGGAAATGAAATATCTACACCTAGAAGAGTGGAACTAGAACCCCACCTGTCACTCTCTACAAAAATCAAATCAAAATGAATCAAAGACCTTTATATATGACCTGACTCTTTGAAACTTCTCGAGGAAAATGAAGGGAAGTGCTTTAAGATATCAACATAGGCAAAGACTTTCTGAGTTGGACTCCAATGGGCCAGGAAATAGTAGCAAGAATTAACAAATGGGATTGCATCAAACGAAAAACTTCTGCAGCTGGGTGAGTTGGTGCATGCATGTAATGAGGCAAGAGAACCACAGGTTAAAGTCAGCCTGGGCCACTTAGTAGGATCCTATCTCAAAAGATAGAAATAAAAACAAACAAAAAGCTTCTACAGAGCTAAGGAAACAACAGAATGGACAAACAGCCTATGGAACAGAGAAAATCTCTGCCAGCTATTTATGTGTCAGTGGCTTAAAACCTAAAATATATCAAGATCTCTAAATTAGCATATGAAATTTTGTCAAGCATTCAGTGTACCACTAAAGGTCAGCCACACCTCTACCTGCCTTTTAATGTCTTTTAAAAGGTTTTTCTAAATACATACATATATACATATATATATGATATACAAGAAATAAAACTCTTGTGACATAAGGAAGATAATCAAAGATTATATTGGGGCTGGAGAGATGACTCAGTGGTTAAGAGCAATGGCAGAAAACCAGGCTTTGTTTCCCAGCATCCGTCTAGTTGCTGGACGGATGCTGGATCCATAACTCCAGTTCCAGGGGATCTGACGCCCTCTTCTGTCTTCCACAGCATTGCATGCATGTGGTGTACTTGTTTACATGCAGGCAAAGCATTCAGACACATAAAAATAAATTTTAAAAATTTAAATAATATTTTAAAAAAACAAACAAAAATGGTGATCTAAATGTCAGCTGTTTCCTGAAGCCAGGAAAATCATCATTTATAATCTACTGTTGAATTTTAGCAATGTTTTCAAGCTAAATTACTGTGTATGAAATACATACTTCTTCAATGACCCACTAAATTGTTGGACAGTTTAAGCATTTCACTTTTTTAATTGATACTTTTAAATTGTTTAGCTCTTTAGTGTTAATATTTCTTTTTAAAATGTATTTTATTTACTTTTTTGAGAATTTCATACAGTGTATTTTGATAAATTTGCCACTCCCCCAACTCTTCCAGGTCCCCTCTCCATTACTACCTTGTGTCCTCTTTTTTTAAAACCCCATCAAGACCAATTTGTACTGCCCATATATTCTTGGGTTATGGCCATCCATTGGAGCATGAGCAACCTACCAGGTGCCAGACTCTTAAAACGGATTCTCCCTCTCCCATCAGCTATTAATTACCAATAGCACCTCAGCTAGAGGTGGGACATCTTGCCCATATCCCCTTACTGGGCTGGGATTTTGTCTGGCTTGAGCTTCAGCAGGTCTTGTGCATGCTGTCACAACTTCTGTGAGTGCATCAAACTTTCACTCTGATTCTTGAATCTATTTACTTTATTTGAAGGGTGTTAATATATTATTAAGTTGAATTCATTCGGATATGTTCATAATCCCCTCAAAACATTGATGAAATGACTTCAAGGAAGCCAAAACCAAACAAAAATCCTTTAAAGTACTGTTTCTTATTTTCTTGTTTGCTAAACACATCATCATATTGAAATACTAAGTCTGTACCTTTTTCTCAGGCTATCCATGAATAGGACTTTATTTCTATTAGAATTCAAATATTCTGAGGCTGGGGCCACTGAAAATGGCTCAGTGGATAAAGGCACGTGCTGTCAATTCTGACAACCCGAGCTCAGTTCCTGTGACCTCTATGGCAGAAGTTAAGAAATTACTGTTGAAATTTGTCCTCTGACATCCACATGTGTGCTGTGGCATCTGCATCTGTGTACATGTACACATACATACTCAAACAGTATAAGTAAGTACAACTGGGAGCTGCAAAATTAGATTTCTAATGACTATTCTGTTAAGTAGAAATGTAGCACATGTTTTTCTGTAACATGAAGCCCAAATTCTTTATAAGGAAAATAGAAAGCTACAACAAAAGCTATCCGTGTGTATGTGTGTGTGTGTGTGTGTGTGTGTGTATCTTTTAGAGACAATATATTTTCTGTTTAAGAATACATGATGAGAGCCACCCGTGGAAAAGATGGGAGTTCACTCATTGGACGGAGGTGAGCAGTTCAGTTTACAGTACTGTTCTTGGTTATAAACTATTTTGAATATCAGTGGTATTATCTTCTATATTGTCAGCAAGAAATTATTCATCAAGAAGCTTGTAACACTGATATTTATTCATAAATAAAATGCTAACAATGATTTTTTTGTAACTCTATCATTCATTCTTTGATAACTCTATTAGTTTCTTCCATAGTTTAATGTTAATAAATGTTACCATTTTTAAAACTTGATTTGTTTATTAAAACTTGGTTGAAAATACCAGAAAACTGTTAGAGCTGCCAAATATACTTTATTTAAGACAATCTAACAACTGATGATGCATGATAAGGTTAAAAAAAAACTTTGATCTGGGACTGGAGAGATGACTCAGCAGTTAAGAGCACTTACTGATCTTCCAGAGCACCAGGCTTCGGTTCCCAGAACCCATATGGTAACTAGCATCCATCCTTAACTCCAGTTTCAGGGGATCCATTGCCTTCTGGTTTTCATGGGCATTGCATGTACATGGTGCACTTACATATATGCAGGCAAAACATTCACATACAAATAAAATGAAAACATTGATCATATATTTTATTTATAATATATTACTGTTGAAAATAATATCAATCACTGTAAGAAAACATAACATCAAAATATCAGATAATTCAGTCAAGAAATGGACAAATGAACTGAATAGACATTTTCAAAATAAAAAATATAAGCCATAATTTCAGAAAAAAAAATCAACAACATCTTTGGCTGTGCTAGATAGCTTCATTTAACTTGACATACCAGATAGAGGGAACAGCAACTGAAGGATTTCCTCCATTGCATTGGCTTTTGGCCATGTTTGTGGGGCAGGCATTTTCTTGATTACTTGAGTGATGTGGGAGGGCCCATCCCACTGGGAGTGGTACCACCCATGGGCAGGTGGTCCTTGGTTGTATAAGAAAGCAGGCTGAGCACAGGCCAGAGGAGCAAGCCAGTAAGCAGCATTCCTTTATGGTCTGCGCTTTAGCTTCTGCCTCCAGATTCTTGCCCTGAAATCCTGCCCTGATTTTCCTCAGTGATGAATTGTGAGCTGGGAGATGAAAGATAAAAATAAACCCTTTCCTTCCCAAGTTTGTTTGGTCAATGTTTTTATCACACCAATAGAACTTAACTAGAACACTCGCCATGAGGTTATACCTACTCCAGTCGGAATGACTATCACCAGGGAACAATAAACAAATACTTCTGACATGGATGTAAGGGGGAGGTAAACTTTATACCTTTAGTAAGACTATAAATCAGGCCAGCTATCACAAAAATCAATACGGTGGTCGCACAAAAAATAAAAACAACTAAAAGTAAGATCTGGAGAGATGGTGTAAGTTAAGAACACTTCCTGCACAATCATGAGGACCAGAATTTAGATCCCAGTACTCTTGTATTACACCAGGCATCCCACACATGCCTGTAACCCTAGTTCCAAGGTGGTAGAAATGGGAGGATAACTGAAACTTGTTTGCTTCCAACCTATCCAAGAAAATTAGAGGCTCAGAAAGAGACTGCCTCAAAGGAACAGGCAGACAGTGGCAGAGAACACCTGGTGCATTCTTCTTGCTTCCAAATGCACACATCGGCATACACAAGCCCCACACACATGCACGCGCATAACTAAATAATTAACTAACTAACTAAGTAAGTCTTTAAAAGCTAAAACTATAACTACCATATGATCCAGCTATACCACTCCTGGATATGCACTTGAAGGCATCAAAGTCACCTTACAGTGGAAGTATCTATATATCCATGTTTATTATAACACTGTCCCCACAGCTACCTTATGGAATCACTGTAAGCACCCATCAGTGGATAAAGAAAATGTGGTATACAAACATAATTTGGCCATAAAGAAGAACTAAATGTTGACATTTTCAGGGGAAAAAATGGATGGTAACTGAAGATCATTATATTAAGCAAAATAAGCCAGACTCAAAAAGATAATAAAAACATGGTTTTTCTACATGGACTCTTAAAAAGAACAAAAGATAGATAGAAAGTAGGGGCCTATTCTGGTTGGGAATAGGGGTTGGGAAAGAAAGAGAGGATAGATGAGAGGATCTAGGAGTCAACTATAATTAAAATAGTACCAAACATGTATGAAAATGTTACAATGTGACCCATTGGTTAGTACTGCTAATAATACATGATAATAAAAAGTAAATAGAAAAGAAGTCCCACACAGAGGGTTTGCATAGCATCTGAAGTACCCTGAGTTCAGAGAACTCAAATATTTTATCAAGCCAGCTATTCAATCTTAATCTAACGGTGAGATATATGAGTCATACATAGTTATGTAAGACTGTAAATAATCATGTCTTTTGCTCTGAAAACATGTACTACTATGTCATCTAAGGACAGTCACTGTATGACCATCCTTGAAAAGACAAAATGAAGAATGTTGCTATCCTTGCTCTCAAAATGTACAAAAATTTAAGAGAACCATGAAGAGCTCTGAGCTTGTCTGGATGGGAAATACAGACTCCCAGAGTACTCAGTATTACCAGAGAACAAAGCAAGACTCCAAATAAGATGTAAGCCAAAGCTGCCAAGCAAAAGGCTACCTTTTACAGTTTTCATTTCCAGAAGGAGACAGACCAAAATAGCACCATTCTGGCATCATGAGAAAATTACACAACACAGGCATGGAAGAATATGGCAACATCGAGGTTATTGAACCAGATGCATCCTGCTACCTCCTTGCCCAGTTTTGACTTTAAGTGGATCACAACAGCAATACCAGAACGAAAATCAAGACATAGCACCTAGGGATACATTCCCTTTAAGGTTGAGAGTCTGGGCAGTTCCACCAGGGAAGCACTGAGACCAGCTCAGGTAAAGCAGAAGATAAAGAGGGAGAAAAAGTGTCACTTGCAGCTCTAAAACTAGCTGACAGTTACAGGGACTACACAGTTTGGCCCATTAACCTTACTCTTCCAAGTTTCCCACACAAAAGAGACCACACTAGTCTTGGTGATACTGCTTTTAAAACACTCTCACATACGTCTATATATTGTAAACATATATATATATATATATATAACATATGTATGTAAAGAAATCAATCTGAACAGAACATAGTGGACACTCTATGCTGTGCAGTTTATACTTCAAGGAAGGATTATTCCCACATCTGGGAATTATGGTCAGAGTTGGAGGAAAAAAGTTTACCTGTCTCTGTCTGATCTGAGGTAGCTCTGAGGGGCTATTCCAGCTGCAGAACTTTCATGGTGTCACCTGAGGCTATCATTGGGTTTGTATTCCAGTTTATTCTTCCTGGGTCCAATTGCTTCCTTTCTTCTCTTTAAAAAATGTTAATTTTAACAGTATTCCCTATTAAATATCCTGTGTTGAACTTCATCTCAGACCTTGCAGGGAACTGGTGCTAAATAGGAACTATGTACCTATTAAAAAGATATACTACTTCTATACTATTTGTTAGCTTGGGAAGAAACCCAAGATGCCATTCTGGAAATAATTAAGCCACATATCAAAACCCTTTGTTCTTATTAATTTTATTTTGAAAATGTATCCTAAGAAAATAATTTAAAACAGAATTAAGTTAATAGAACTTATATGTAATTGAAGCATTACTTCTAATTAGTCAAAGGAAAAAGCAAAGACACAGCATGGGTGATGCACACACATATATCATTCAGAATTTTCTTTTCTTATCAAGAATATTCATTAACATAATAACAGTAAGTGACAGAAATTAAAGCTAAGATTATAAAAATATGATTATATTTGTGGGGCTGCAGAGATGGCTCAGTGGTTAAGAGCACTGACTGCTCTTGCTGAGGATCTGGGTTTGGTTCCCAGCACCCACATGGTGGCTGACAGCCATCTGTAGCTCCAGTTCCAGGGGATCTGAAGCCCTTTTACAAAGTCTGTTGGCATGCATGCACATGGTGCACTTACCTGCATACATGCAGGCAAAACATTCCTACACATAAAAAATATTATATATGCAGTTTGATACCAATGAAGCTTGACATTATGTTAGAGGTTGTTTATATGCATCCATATGTGCATTCATATATTCACATGAAGAAAAATATTAATACAAAATATATCAAAATATTAACAAATATTTATGATTATTATAATTACAGATCATTTTTAGATTTAAATTTTTTCTGATAAGAATATATATGCTCATGATTTTAAATAACTACATTACAAAAGAGTACATGCAAGAGAAACTAAGTCTTCCTCATATTCCAGACCCCCCAGATCCCTCCTCAGAGGAATTATTATAGTTTGTTTGTTTTGAGACAAGGCCTTAGCATGTCACTTAGGCTGGCCTTAAACCCCTGGACTCAAACAATCCTACTGCCTTAGCCTCCTGTGCAGTGAGATTACACACTTATACCACCACACTGGACTTCTCCTATTTTTGTATATTTCTTTTGTATAAATTCAGAAATTTTCTGTGCCTATATAAATTTAAAAACATATAATCTTGAGGGCTGGAAAGATTGCTCAGCAGTTAAAGAGCATTAGCTGCTCTTGCAGAAGACCCAGGTTCAGATCTGGCACCCACATGGTGGCTAACAACCAGCCATAACTCCAGTTCCAGAGGATCCAACTCTCTCTTCTGACCTTCGTGGGCATTGCCCACATGGGTGCACTTACATGCAGACAAAACACCAATACATATAAAATAAAAGTAAATAAAAATATATTTAAAAATATATACCTATTTTGCTCCTCCTTTATTTTTAGCAGGGTTGAGTACATATTATGAGTATTGTATTGCATGTTCCTTTTGTTTTTTTCAACATCTGATCTTTGAGATTATGTATCTTCATATTTACTTTCTCTTTAAGACTGGATAATATGTCATTGTATGAGCATGACATATTGGCATTTATGTTATTCTTAGTTTTTTTTTTTCTTTTTTTGAGACAGGGTCTCACTCTGTAGCTTAGACTCACCTAGGCTTGCTTTGACCTAATGGTGATCTTCTTGCCCCAGCCTCACAAGTTCTGGGAGTACATGAATAAAACACCATGCTTGTTGAAGCACCTCCATTTTCTCCATTTCATCCTTGATGAAGGTACTTTAACTGAGAAGAGAGGAAGGAGCGAGGGACAGAAGGAGGGAGAGACGAAGAGAGGAATAGAGAGAGAGAGAGAGAGAGAGAGAGAGAGAATAATTCTTAAGTGGTATGAAAAACCAGAGGGACATGCATTAGTTCAAAATCTACTGAAAAAAATACATATGCAGTTGTCTGTATATGAGTGCCTGTGTGTAGCTAAAGGCTATATAACAAGGAGCACAGTGCCGGAGAGGAGAAACCTCCCTTCGAGTTGTTGGTCAGGGTAGTCCAAGAGACTCTCAAAATAACACAGGCTATTGCCACAGCCCTTGTTTCCTACCCAGAACTTGAAGGTAAGGCCCTATTACTGAAGACAGGGCACACTTTAGACAAAGGACTTGAAGCAATGGAGCTGGAACTGACCTGAAAGCCTTTTCCTTGAAGACTAGCTCTCACAGTTTTAGAGGATACTGTTTAAGCTGCCAAGGGAGAAAAATCAATCAATGGTTCAACCCCAGCTTTAAAGCCTAAGAACCACAACAATGACCAGCACAGCACACTCCATTGGTGCAGTAGTGGCACTTTTATCTCGGGGATAATGAACAGCTACCTACTTAGACTTCAAACCTGCTCAGTAGGAGGGAACACATGTGTGGTACAGTAAACATAACAAATTACATCTGGCTGGAGAGGTCATAGATCCTAAAGAAAACCCTGTATCTGTCACATTCCCAGACAAACATAATTTCTTACTCTATGCTAAATATGGATTCTTATATTTAGGGACAAATAGCACCACTGATCAAAGAAGCTTTTTAAAGAAATATTTTATTATTTTTACTTTGTGTGTATGAGTGTATTGCCTGCATGTATGTAAGTGCACACATATCATGGGATGCCCAAGAAGGTTAGAAGAGAGCTGGGTCCCCTGGAGGAGCAGCCATTGAGTCATCTCTCCAGCACAATATATATATATATAACAGATGGAGACTATTACAGAACGCCATGACTGGCCAAACACAGAGAATAAGTGTCTGTGAGATGCCTAGCCCTAAGTGACACACCTATAATGAAACCTACACCTAAGGCTCATGGAACATAGTAGAATGGGGCAGTAGAGAGAATACGAATACATCTCTCTACTCTCACCAGTGAGGTTTCCTCGTACAATTAATAAAACTAGCCAAAGTGTAGAGAAGAGAATAAGAAACTGAGAAGCATTTGTCCCTGGATAGACTCAATGAACTTCACTCGCTGGGCATGGTGGCATATGCCTTTAATACCAGCATTCAGGAGGTAGAGACAGGCTGAGCTCTGTAAGTTTAAGGCCTGCCTGGCTACATAGTGAGTTCCAGGTCAGTTGGGGCTACAGGGAAAACCTGTCTCAAAAAAACACAAAAGAACAAACAAACGAAAAAAACAATCCACCCACCCAGGGCTCAGGGACCATTGCAGAAAAGGTGACAGGGAAGATTGTAAGAGTCAGGTGTGATGCATGATCACAAGGAAACAGAGTCTTCCAGGCGTCTGGGAACTTGAGCACATGAACTTACAGCAATGGTGATAGCATATAAAAGACCCATGCAGACTCAATCAGACAAAAAATAACCCAGCATAGAATTGAGGACATGGGCAAGAGGCCCCAACCTTAGCCAAGGAACTATTTGCAGCTGATCACTGCAAGGTAAGGGAGAGCTGGTTCTCTTTAAGAGGGTGATGCTAGACAGGCTGAACAGGCTACAGGAGGTGAATTTACATCAAGGGACATCTGGGTACAGAAACTTGACTCAATAGACCTTAACATATAGAGCAGAATGCATGAAATCCAGAGCGGGCCGTGGGGGTGCAGTTAGGGGAGGGGTCTATACACGATCAAGATGTATCATACGAAGTGCAGGAAAATTCAATAAAATATTGAAAAAACACTATGCCTGTATTATTTTTTAATGTGTATGAATGTTTTGTCTGCATGTATGTAAGAGCACATGTATGTCATACAAAGCCCACAGAGGCCAGAAGAGGGTGTCCTATTCCCTGGAACTCCAGTTATGACCAGTTGTTTAGTGCAATGTGGGTGCTGGGAATTGAACCTGAGTCCTTTGGAAGATCAGCCAGTATTCTTAGCTGTTGAGCTATCTCTCCAGCCCCTTGTTTTTGTTCTTTTGATGTAAAAATATTATATTTGTATTGATATTTACAATTGTCCTTTAAAGAGACAGAAACTCAGTTATATTTATTAAAAAATTGAGGATACAAAACTGAAATGAATCTGATTTCATTCTTTCTAAAACTTGTGATATGAACAAAAAACACTATGTGGTGGCGCATACCTGTAATCCCATTATACTCAGGAGTTGGGAGCAGAAAGATGAGTAATTCAAGGCCAAACTTGACTACAGAGCAATTTCAAGGTCAGCCTGGGCTAGTTGAATCCCTATCTCAAAACATAAACAAAACCAAACAAAAAAGAAACTGAACAAAAATATTAACAAGATTTCTCAAGGTATTAGAATTATTGGTGATTTTAATTTCGTTCTATTTTTGTGCCTGCTCCAAATTTCCTACAGTAAATTTATTAAGATGGAAGGAAAATATGTTCTTAAAATTTAGCACAGTTGTGTAATATACATTCTGATGTATTTGTTTCTAGAAACTAAATGGAACTGCAAGCATCATTTTACATTTCATCTCTGATGCTATGAAATAATTGCACTGGATTTATTACACTATGCCACAAAGGAGATAGCACTAATATTGTTGTGTAAACAATGAAAGAGCTATCAAAACAATTGCATTTAACTTTCTGTTATGAGAAAATTCTTTTAACTTGAGGCTAAAGCCCTGAAAGAGCCTTTGAATTGTCAGGTTTCTAAGTGAGGGTCAGAAGTAGGCAAGTACACTTGGAAAGGGTCCATGAGACCCAGATCCATGGGATCCCCGACTCAAAAGGCTCAGGAAATCTGCCCATGTATCCCAAAGGCTGAGAGCAAGGTAGACTCTGAGTCTTCACAGGGATTTTCCCATGAGAGAAGGCAAGAAGAACCTGAGAAAGGAGGCAATCCCACGAGGCACATTTTATTCATTTAAAAAATGAACTTTAGTACTTACAAAGTATAAAGTACCCCTTGGGTGTTGGGGAGACAATGAACAAGGCTGACAGTCATGCTCTATTGAGGAATTACATTTTATCAGAGAATTTAAAAATTTTAAGCATCTAATTATATGATAACTACTTATATGATTAATTGCTAATTATATAAATATTGGATATATAATAAGTAATCTAGTCATTATTAGTGCCATGAAAAAGTACAGGATTCTATGGAGCTACATGAGAGGATATCTGTCTGATATGTGAGGACTATCAGAAAGGCAACTCAATGAAATGATGCTTTGTCTGAGACCTGAAGATGAGTTAGCAGGGAGGGGCATGCACTGGAAATGAGCACGGAGGACTCAAGGTAGTTAAAGAAAAAAAAAAGACTAGTTTGGATGAAAGGTAGCAAACCATTGGAGAATGCACAGCCTTGGACCATGCTGGCCCTTCTGCTGCACTTTTCCCATGAGATGAGGTGTTAACAGAGTCAAGGGGGCATTCTATCTCAAGTCCGTACCATCCTTCTTTTCAAAATAAATCCTGTATAATATATATATACTCTCTACATAGTATATGGATAGTATATAGTAATATATTTGAACATATATATATATCTGAAGTCTCCTGCATCCAAGGCCCTGTGCAGGACTCTTTTCTCATCTGTTCATGTGTGTGGACTGAATGCCAGCATCAACACTTCTGGGTCCAAAAGTTGTCCAAACAGCAGTTGTTCATCAGGGATTAGGAGCACACAGACTTGGGTGACCATATCTGTGCGTGTAAGACTGCCCCCAGCGGGGACTGCATCGAACCTAGGATGGGAGGAACACAGGGAGAGTCAGAGCTTGGGGCTTAGTTCTCCCTGGATGAAGACCTTCATGTCAGAGAATTCTAAATGCAAACCTGGTCCTTCAGAGAGTTGTGAAATTATGCTTATCTGGTTTTATCTCGCCATACCTTTAAATCTTTAGAAACTTGCTACTCAGTATTGTGTTTTTGTTCTAGCCTGGTATAATAATAGGAATAATCCCAGTCATATTTGTAAGTCTCATTCAAATATTATCTTAGAGCAATCAAATTCAATTAAAGAGCCGTAAACAGGAGAGTGAAGATCACTAGTTGGAGAAGAGATCACTGGTTGGTATAAGGACAATGGACTCATGGTAGATCAGAAAAAAAATGTAGAAAAGGGTTCAGCAAGATGGATCAGCAGGTAAGGGCACTTGCTGAGAAGGCTGATGACCTGAGTTCGATTCCCAGGTTCCACATGATAAGAGAGAACTGGCTCCTGCAAATTGTCCCACGATGTCCACACAAACTCTGTGTGGCATTTACTCACTCATATGTGTACATGTGAACATACATACATACACACATACACACACACACGCAAAATACATAAATAAATGTTAAAAAAGAAAAGATGAAAAGAAATCTCTTGACATAGGCCAGGCTAGAATGAAGGGCAACTTGGACTAGAACAGTAAGGGAGACATAACAGAATGGATAGCTCTAAGAGATGGGTCAGGGGTGGTGACTCATGCTTGTAATCCCAGCACTGGGGAGGCTGAGGTAAGAGGACAGTAGGCTCAAGGTCACACTGTGCTACCTAGCAAGACCCTGTCTCAAAAGCATAAAGACGAGCACTTGCTATTCTTGCAAGAACCTCTTGCAGAGGTTCCTAGCACCAACGCGGTGGCTCACAATCATACGTAGCTCTACTTCCAGGATATCCAACACCGTCTTCTGGCCTTGTGGGCATTGTAGACGCATGATTCACCTACATGCATTCAGGTAAAACATTCATACATGTAAAATAAAAATAAGAAACGGAAACAGCATGGTAGTTCGTGTGCCTTGTAAACCAGCACTGGGAAACCGGAGACGGGCAGATACCGGCTCTCACTAGCCGTCCAGATTACCTTAATTGGCAAGACCTCAAGCCTGTGAAAGACCCTGTGTCAAAAACAAGGTGCACAGCTCTTGAGGAACAGGGAGGCTGTCCTCTGGCCTCCATGCACATGCACATGCATGCGCACACACACACACACACACACACACACACACACACACGCATTCTTTAGCAGTAAAAATGACCTCCAAGGAACAAAGTAATTAAGTAAAAATTACTCTGGAATTTCTTTTTTCCTTTTTCTTTTTCTTTTCTTTTCTTTCTTTCTTTCTTTCTTTCTTTCTTTTTTCTTTCTTTCTTTCTTTACAGGGTCTCCCTGTAGCCTCAGCTGACTTGGAACTTGAACTTGCTGTGTAGACCAGGCTCACCTTGATCTCCCAGACACCCACCTGTCTCTGCCTTGAGAACACTGGAATTAAAGACAGGTACGACCACGCCTGGCTAACTCTGGAATTTCTAACTGGTGTACCTCATTGGGGAGTGGTGCCATTTACTGAGATGGGAAGCCCAAGAGGAAGAAGAAACTATTTTTCCTTTCTCTCTTTTTGTGACTGTGGGGTGGTGAGAGAGTCATGTATTAACTAGAATCACTTCTTTAAGTAGTAGTCATGTGTGTTTGGCAATTGTAATTACAACTTTTCTCTGATAAGATGGCATCCTTCCCTTTTTTTCCTCTTGAATCAAATAACTGATAGAGGAGTTATCTGGGCATGGTGGCACATGGCTTTAATTCCAGTACTCGAGAGGCAGAGGCAGGCGGATCTTTGTGAGATCAAGGCCAGCCTGATCTATATATTAAGTTCCAAGCCAGCTAGGGTTACAGGGAGAACTTTTCTCAAAAAAAAAAAAAAAAAAACCTAAAAACAAAATACATACACACACACACACACACACACACACACACACACACACACACACACTGGCAAAGGAGAAGGAGACTTACTTGAGGAAGTACCACAGCTCACACTCACAGCAATAACAGTCCAGAGGTACACTGGGGCCAGCATAAGCAAAGACAGTCACGGTCATGGGCAGTGGTGATGTAGTTCAGTAGTCGAGGACCCATCTCTAAAGGAACAGAGTTTATGCTGGCATGGGAGCAGGATGGGTGAGCTCCTCTGCCTTGTCCTTCCACAGGAACTGCTTAGAAAAGGGAGTTGCAAGATTCACTAACAGGTATGGATGGGCTCAATGTCTGTAGGATCCTCCTGAAGAGTGGAGAACTATGTGGGTAAAAATAGTCCTTGCAGAAGTAAATGAATACTGGTCGCTTAGCCCAGGCTTTAAGGTGCTCAGGGAGCAGTTAGCGGTCTGCATTGGGTTTCCAGGCTGAATTAGGTGCCAAAATCAATGTGAAGTAGAAACAAGGTAAACCTGGTCCCAACCTCCTTCCCCTGCGATTTCACTTCCCACCATTCTGCCTTTGTGTATGTTAATTACTGTGCTGTATTAAACATGTGAGAAGCTGCAGTGGAAAAAAAGGCAGGTAAATCAAGATTTATGCAATAAACTTAAAAGTGGAAAGTAGACAAGGTTTCTATGCCTAATTCTAAAAGCCCTTAGAGAGAGATAAGGAAGACAGAAGCGGGCAGAGTGTTTGGTGTTGCTTAACTGGTAACAGGCAACAGGCAATAAGAATAAATCAATGTGAAACACATGTCGCAGTCCCCAGATGGAGGGCACCACCATAACACCAGCGGCGATATAATCATGAAACAGCTCCACGCTTAATTTCACAATATTACTTTAACATAGCTCATATTGCCCTTTTAATAAAAATCTATAGTTGTCCCATAAAAAATGAATTGTCTGGGATATTACTCATTCTTGGCCAATTCTCAGAATGGGCTCCTTTTAATTTTGACTTTTGTTTATGTACTTGTGTCTGTGCAGGGTGGGAGGTGTCTGCAGAGGTCAGAAGAGGGATGGATGTCCTGGGGCTTGAATTACAGGCAGTTATGAGTTGCCTGATGTGGGTGCTAGAAACTGAATTCAGGCTCTCTGGAAGAACAACCAGCACTCTAAACCCCTGAGCCATCTCCAGTCCTAGACTGTGCTTCTTTAAGCCCGGTGATGTCATCCCTTTTCCAGCAATCATGGAGATGCTGGCCCTTTAGTTAAGAACAATGACTGGGGTATGGAAGAGAGATGGGCCAAGAGGCCACATGCTAGTCCAAACATCTCTGGGGAATATATATTGTCTAGCCCAGTGTTTTTGTAAGTGTGGAACATGGAATAACCTCAAGAATACAAACACAGGGCATGCACTTTCAATCCTCCTAATTAGAAAGAGAAAGGCATGGTTTGCTGGTAGCTCATAGCTGATAACTGCTGATTTTCCTCTTTAACCAAAGCTGACCTTTGAATGAATGTCCAAGGACCATAACTTACTATAATTTTAAAATACCACTTTTTCCCATCTTATTTATTTTTACACTGACATTTTACTTTTAGAAAATATGCTTGGTAGCTCCCAGAATGGAATAGCCGGCCTTCACAATGAGACAG
This sequence comes from Eospalax fontanierii, assembly GCA_035773235.1. Classification (NCBI taxonomy): domain Eukaryota; kingdom Metazoa; phylum Chordata; class Mammalia; order Rodentia; family Spalacidae; genus Eospalax; species Eospalax fontanierii. Next base: position 117,347,736 of record CM069526.1, read on the forward strand.
GCCTAGGGTATCACTGTCCCTGACTTAACTTTATGTTTCACTGAGCTGCAGGGAAGTTTTTACTTCCCTCTTGAAAATAAGAATATAGATTTGAATTTGCTTTCCAAATTCTTGACATGAGATGTAGTTGATAAGTTAATTAAATCAAAGCAAGAAGACTAAAACTTAAGAGAGAAAGTAAAAACTGACAGCCTTAAAAAGAAAGAAAAAAATAGAAAAAAATCTAATCATGTTCACCTCTTCTTAACTGTGTTCTGTGATGTAAGTTGAAAACAGGACCATTTTTCATGGATATTAGCAGATGGTACAACCCAGCAGTTCTCGCTACCTCTGTCCTTGGGAACCAGTTGTTAAACACTTACCAGTACCCTACTGCTGCCAATGCATTTTGCCAAGGTTAGGACTCAGTTTCAGGGCAACAGATGCTATTTGCCAACCTGAAAGAAGAGCTAGGATGAGGCCAATGGTGAAAGTACATCTCTGAGTTTAGTGAGTGATGACCTCTGCAAGGTCCACAAGCTTTCCAAGGAGGAAGCACTGACTTCATCCCATGGGAATGTGTGGTAGATTGTTGTGTGAGTGATCTTTAGAGATGTAATCTGTCCTGTCATATTTTTGTATTTTATATATATGTAATATATATATATATATATATTCCTATCATGAGTGAGTCCAAGTCTACATGAACTGTTCACCTTTGTTTTAGCCTTCTTTCCTTTTCCCCTCCTAGATATTCAAAACTAGCATCCTTTGGAATTATAAAGGCTCCAAAGAAAGGGTAGTCAGGTGATTCTTATCTTTGGCTTTGAGTTCACTTCTGTTTACTGCCGTTAAATTTGTTTCATTTTGTTTTTGGTGTTTTGAGACAGGATCTCACATAGCCTAAGCTGGCCTCAAATTCACTATGTAGTCTTGGATGGCCTTGAATTCCTGATCCTCCTGTCTCCATCTCCCAAGAGCTGGTATTACAGATGTGTGCCACCATACTGGGCTTTTCTACCTCTCTCCCTCCTTTTATTGTTCCTTTAGGTAGATGTAGGTGACCTACTTGCTAATTTTTGATCTATATTTTACCATGAGGGAGCTGGAGAGATGACTCAGCAGTTCAGAGTATTGACTGCTCTTGCAGAGGATCTGGGTTCAGTTCCCAGCACCCACATGTCAGCTAACAACTGTCCCATAACTCCAGTTCCAAGAGATCTGATGTCCTCTTCTGACCTCTGAGGGCATTGCACTACATGGATGTATTTGTATCAATGAGGGCAATATACTCATGCACATAAAATAAAAATTTTTTAATTTCCCATGAGAAAATCCAAATAAATATGTGTTAAAATGATAAATGTTTATTTCATTTCATGTTCCTATGACCCAGCTTCAATTCTTAAAATCTCTACCACTGCACATTTTTCCAACAGATATGTCTTTGAGCAGATCAGGGAGGTCTAAACTAAACTTTTTTTCTAGCTTAGAAACAAGGTGGGGTCATGACCAGCTGTTTCCCCAAGCTTGCCTTAGCCCTTATATACCATTCTTTAGTGGACTCTATACCTAGGAGCTCTGGTAAGTCCCCTTCCCAAATCCCCCATCATCCAGGTAATTATCAAATCCTGCTTTTTAGACACTCCTCCCCCACCCCCGTCACTGCCCTGTACTCTTGATGACTGGCACTAGAAATGTGAGATTCTTCTGAAATTTGGAGAGCATATTATTGTTATATAACAAAATTTTGAGCTTTCACACAGCACATATTTATCATCCTACAATGTCTGTGAACTAGGAATCTTGATACAGCTGATATAGGTTCTCTGTTCCAAGATCACTCACAAGGTTACAGTCATAGTGTTGGTCTAAGGTCTGTGCCTCATCTGAAAGCTCAAATGGGTCAGTTTCCAAGATAATCCAATGATTGTTACCAACCTTCCTTTGGGACTGCTAATCTGAGGGTTTCTATTGCTTGATGACAGTTAACTAGAAGCCAGCCTCAGTTCCTTGCCATACGGGCCTCTTTTTCACATCTACTTACTTCAAAGCATTAAGCCTAGAAGGCAATAGAGTCGATCTTCTAGGAAGAATAGTTATAATCTTTCACACCTTAGTCATAGATGTGGCTATAGGATCCAGTTCAGTTCTGCTCATACTCAAGGGAACAAATCACACAAGGCTATGGACTTGAGGGCCCATTTCAGGAATCTGCATACCACAGTGAGAGTCTCTCAATGGCCAGAGGGCAGAGTTGAAAAGAAAACTGAGACTTGAGGAGAGATTGTCAGACCTCAGATGTCTAGACAGACAAAAGGGTCAAGCCCCAGTGCATGGAAGCTTATTAGAAGACTAGTGAATGAGGGTAAGGAGCAGAAAAGTTTACAATAAAATAACAGGAAATAGAGTTCTTTTGCCATAAGTTTTCTTGCTGGTGGAAGTATTGGCTGCTAGCTACCTGTAGATTGTATTTTCACAGAGAAGCAGAGTTTTCATATCAGTAAAACACAGAAGCGTGTCTCAGGTTTCTCTTACCACATTAACAATTCCTTTTGCTTCCTTCCAGGGCCTCCATTTCTCTGGTCATCTGGTTAGGAGTGCACTCGTCTCCCTTATCTCTCATTTCTCTCTCACACATCATTAGCAAGGCAGAGAAAAGTCTAGCTCTACCTCGTTAGTTCTCAGTTTTCCAACTGTCTATTTAAAATACTAGCTGTTTCTTGGCCCATTGCCACTGTGCTGGATCATCATTATTCTCAACATGCCTCAAGCCAGAGTGCTCATTTCTCCCTTAGAACTAATTCCTCAAATGCACACAGAGAGGAAATCACTAACAAGGGTTGCTGATTAACTTTGGGGTAAAAGACTAGGCTGCAGGGGGAGATAAATTCTTATTTCTCACATTAATCTTGTTCATACATCTTTTCACAAGTAGGACCTGTACTATAACAATAAAATAAATAAAAAGGAGATCATATTTTAAAGCCAGCCAACACTTCCTCTCGATTTATGTTATTTTATTTCTAGTCATGAACCTTATCTTCTTTGATCACCTAGCTTGAACTTCTCCACCAGTCTCCTTCTCTGGGGATTTATCCAGTGTCTAAAGTAATGAGCAAAGGTATCATTTCTTATTGTAAGAATAGTGACGGATAATCCAAATGCAAGCTAAAGATACTCAGGAGAAAGGCTGATGGCCTAATCAGAAGTGGACTAGGTGCAGAAACTCCTGAAGCATCCAGTGATTTTGACACTGTTATGGTGAAATATACCATTGATGTGAGAAAGAAAAGACCATCAAATGAAGTAGGCAATAGAACAAAGGTCAGAGGATACTGAAGTTTGAATAAGTGTCTGCCAAACGCATGTATGAAAGGCTTGATTCCCAGTTGGTGATACTGGGAGGTACAGGAGAACCTTTAGGAGGTGGGAGACTAGCAGGAGGTATGTCCTCGAAAGGGACTGTGGGACACCAGTCTCTTTGTCTTTTGCTTCCTTACTCATAAAGCACACAGTTTGCTCTGCCATGTGTTTCCACCGTGATGTGGTGGCTCAAGAGAGACTCAAAGAGACGAGCTACTGAATCACGGACAAAAACCTCTAAAACCACGAACCTAAAAGAACCTTCTCTCTTTATAAGCCGGTTGCATCAGGTATTTTGTTACATTGACAAAGAGTTGACTGCCATAGAGGGCCAGCTGTTGAGTTCCTGACTGACATCATGAATGCATTCTTTACAATGCCAGAGGCTGACTTATTGTGAAACCATTAAAAATGTAAGCTTTAGGAGCTCAGACAGGCAGAAGCCTCTTCCAGAGTTCCGTGAAGACCCCCGGTAGTATATTTTCATAGTCATATATAGTAGTAACCTTAGAGAAAATAAGCATAACATCTCTTTCCACTTTAAATTCTCCTGTCACCCCTCTTGAGTTGTATGTAGTGTTAGAGCGCTCGTAGGCACTTTGAGGATCTAATTAGTGGGGGGCCAAATTAAGGATGCATTTAATTTAGGTTTAGTGTGGTATAGTTATGTGCTCATCAGTGAGTTCCATAAGTAGTAAATTATTACTTGCTGTCCTGGCTTAGAAATGGCTTTCAAAAGAACTTCTATTACCCATAATGCTGACTCACATGGAGTCATAATGTGAAGGTACAGAGTCAGGATAAATCACTATATGAAGCTGTCTACAAAACCCAAAAGTGGAAGAATATAGTCGTGGAAAGTTGTATTGGAACATATATATGTTAGTCTGTGGCATGTTTTACTAAGTATTACACATGAACAAGTGTAAGCAGGTGTGGTGGTTAATTTTCATTGTCACAACCTTGCCTGGATTTTGTTTCATTCATTCATTTTTTTTTTAAGGACTTTTGACATGTGAGGTAAAGGCTCTACCACTGAGCTACAGTCACATGCATTTCTTTAACTGGATTTCGGATCACTTAGGCAGCACACATCTAGGGAAGTCTGAGGATATTTCCAGAGAGGTTTAACTGGGAGGGAAGACCCACTGTGAATGTGGGTGGCACCATCCCATCCGCTGGGGTCCTGGACTGAATGAAAAAGAAAAGAGAAGAAAGTGAGCTAAGCTCAAGCGTTCACTTTCTCTTCTTCCTGACTCTAGATGCAGTGTAACTCACTGCTTCATACTCGTGCAATCATGCCTTCCCCCCAGGGTGGGCTATGTACCCTTTCTTAAGCTTTGAGCCAAAAATGAATCTTTCCTCCCTTAAGTTGTCTTCTTGTCTGGTATTTAGTCACAGCAATGAAAAAGGAACTAATACAGTAAGTAACTGGACTCTCATCCATGGATGTTATGAATTCTTAATAATGTAACATTTACAGTGATAAATGGGAAATACACTAAAAACTATTTCTGATGATTATTAGAATTTCTTGATGATTTTGTGCTACACATTCTTATGAAATGACAGCAAGGTTGTAGGATATAAGGTTAATATACAAAGGTCAGCTATTCATCTTCACACCAACATTAGCAAATCAAATTTGAAATGAAAACCATTATTACTTGCATTAGCACCAAAGAAAGGAATGCTTAGGTATCAATATAGTAAATATTCAAAGTTCTGCTGAATTAAATTCATAGACTGAACATAATCGAAACCTAAATCCCAGTAAGATGTTTGTGGTTATTGACAAACTGACACTCAAACATACAATAAAACTACAGCATGACCATGGGGTGAAAGAAGAGATAAAGAGATGAATGAAACACAGTAAGATCTCAGAAACAGACCCACACAAATGTACTCAACTGAGCTTCAACTCAGGGACAACAGCAGTGGAACAAAAACATGCTTTCAAAGAATGGTGGAGCAACGAGACCCACGTGTGAAAAAAGTCTAGATACATGTGCTAGTTATATTTGTTGCTGTAATAAAACACCATGACCAAAATCTACTTATGGGAGACACAGTTTATTTTGGTTTAAAGTTCCAGAAAGAGAGAGAAAGAGTTTATAATGGCAAAGGAGACACAAGAACAGGCAGCTAGATCAGAAAGCTGAAAGATCACATCTCCATCCATATTCAGGAAGCCAAGAGAGCAAACTAGAAGTAAGGAGAAGTTGAAAACTCTCAAAGCCCACCCCCAGTGATGTACTTCCTCCAACAAAGCTCCTCTTCCTGCCAGTTCCATGAGCTTTCCAAACCGTGCCACCGACTGGGCACCAAGTGTCCAAACAACTGGGTCTGTGTGAGACATTTGTTTCATTCAAACCACCACGATGCAGGTATTATTAAATCCAAATGGTTCATAGAATTAAAGATATAATACAAAACTATAAAAAAATTTCTAGATGGTAACATAGAAGAAACAAAAGTCATGATCTGTGAAAGAAAGAACTGAAAAACTAGACTTGGACCAGCAAGATGGGGGAGTGACTAAAGCCTGATGATCTGAGTTCCACCTGAGGAATTCATGTACAGGCGGAAGGAACTAACTCCACAAAGTTGTCTTTTGACTTCCACATCATGCCGTGGCATGTGTACCCACCCAGAAACACCACACACACGCACACACACTACTACTACTACTACTACTACTACTACTAATAATAATAATAATAATAACAAAATAAATTTTATAAAAAGAAAAGCTAAACTTCACAACTTCTGCTTTGTGAAGGGTACTGGCCTGAAAATAAGGACAAGACTAGAAGAAAACATTTGTAAAAGATAGCTAATAAAGAACTCTTAAAAAACACTTTGTGGGGACTGGAGAGATGGCTCAGTGGTTAAGAGTATGACCACTTTTGCAGAGGACCCAGATTTGGTTCTCAGCACCCACATGGTGGCTGACAACCATCAGTAACTCCAGTTCCAGGAATTCCAACACCCTCTTCTGGCCTCCATGGGCATTGTACTTATACACATGCAGTCAATACACTCATACACATAAAAATAATAAACAAAATATAATAAATATTTTTAAAAATATATAAATAAAGTATTTTGGGCTGGAGAGGTGGCACAGAGGTTAACGGCACTTGCCGCTCTTCCAGAGGACCTGGGTTGGATTCCCAGCACCTACATGACAGCTCTGTCACCTTCTTCCAGCCTTCACAAGCACTATACACATACATATAGGTAATTAAAACACTAGCACAAATATAATTTTTAAAAACATCTTATTTATTTTTATTTATGTGTATAAGTATTTTGTCTGCATACACATAAGTGCACCATGTGCATGCGGTGTCCACAGAGGCCAGGAGAGGGTGTTGGATCTCTTGCAAATGGAATTCCAGACAGTTGTTAGTTGCCATTTGAGTGCTGGGAACAGAACCCAGGTCTTCTGCAAGAGTAGCTACTGCTCTTAATTGCTGAGCCATCTCCCAGCCCTGACAAAGGGCTCTTATCAAAAATATACAAAGAACTCTCAAAACTTGACCATAAGAGGATAGAGCGCTTAATCAGAAAATGGGTCACAGAACAATGATGGCCCTTTCATGCTCCAAATCCACTGGGGTCATACACATGAGGCCTCTTTGCTGCAAGGGACAAGTGCCACTTTGCTTAATACCTGCTGGCTGCTCTTACCACAGGGCTAAAAACATCAGGAGGATCCTGGACACCAAGGGCATTGAAGAGTGGTCACCCCACAAAGGTCAGTAGTGAAGTGATTTGAAGAGGTCATCACCCAGGGTGTCAACAAGCTTGTCACTGTAAGTACTGGTGGGGAGGTGCCTGTCTCTACTGCCGCTCCCTCCACCTCACCCCTTCTCCCTTCCCAAAGCTCATAATGCTGCTTCTACCTCTACTGCAGCAGAAAAAAAAAAAAAAGATGAAGAAGAAATCAGAGGAGTTGGATGATGACATGGAATTACACCTGTTTGATAAATTTTTGCTTTCTAGCCTATAAAGGCTTTTATGTATTTTGGGGAAAAAATAATGGATATCCAACACATTCTGGTATTTTCTATAAACACCAGTGGAGTCGTAAACAAAGAAGTTCTAGGTTTTAAAAAAAATAAACCTAAGGAATAGGGAGATGGTTCAGTGGATAAAAGTACTTGCTGCCAAGCACAAGGACCTGAGTTCAAATCCCCAGCACCTATGTAAAAAGCCAGGAGTGGTCATATATTCCCCTATAACCCTATTCATGGAAGAGAAAGTAGAGAAGATAGAGATCGGAGGCTTGCTGAGCTTGCTGGCTGGTAGCGTAGGTCCAGATTCAGTGAGGACAAGACATGCGCCATCCTTCTCTGGCCTCTGCATGCATGCACAAAAGAATACATTCCACCCCTTACATACATGTGCATACACCACATACACATATACCACAGACAGACACACACACACATACACTCTGAAAACAAAATAAACCTGATTCTATGATCAAATTCTGTCATCTCTACTCAAAATATTTGGAGCACGGTTAAAGAGATTGCACTGAACTGCCTGATTTTTGCCCTCCAATAGCTTTCCTCTCTTCTGACTCTTTGAGCCATGCATCTTCAATTGCCTGGTCTCATTCATAAGTAAATGTAAACAGCTGAATACCACAAAGTTACAAATAATAATCAGTCAGGGATATGAATAGTTAAGTCCTATGACCACACAATCTATTTAAGATGGCTAAGGAAAGTTTTCTCTAATGGAATCCTTAGGAACTTAGAAAACAGTTAGAAAAGATGATAGATCTTCACCGTTCATCACCCCTCAAGAATGAGACGTGAAAATAAGAGGGATTTGTCACCCCACCCTCTAATCTTGTACTGTCTATTTGACCAAGCTGAATATGTCGCCCTAATCTTGTTTATCTTTGAGGACATGAGGACTATAGGTCGGGAATTATTTTCCAAGAGGGCTCCCTGAAGCCGGTTGGGTCTATACAGCTGTTGATGACCTCTAACTTTGGTATAGTCCATCTGCATGTCACATGGCACAGCGTCTGCTACCATGAGAGTTGACAGCTACCATAATGATAACTAGAAAGAACCATATAAGAAGCTAAAAGAGGTGGCCCTTGGGTTCTCAAAAGATCTCTGCCCATTCCCAGAGAAGTTATGTTTCCCTTCCCTTTTTTAAACTTATTTCTCACCCTATTTTTTACCCCACATCTTTAACCTCCACATACTGTGGGGGTCTAACTGAATCACTGAACACAATCTTCCTACACCATCCAGCAGCCTCACTCCTTGAAGCTTACGCAAGTAAGCTGAGAACTCATGCCCTTGTAACACACACACACACACACACACACACACACAGATGTTTGTGCCAGCTTCATTTATATCATAGCTTTATCAAGTTCGGTTAAGGGGCTAAATACATTATTACTTTCATTTTTATTTATTGGATGTAGTTAGCTCTGAAAGACTATGACCTTGAGAGAAGGTAATTTCTATAAATGAGGCAATCTCTGAAGGACCTGATAGCTGAAGGATATCTGGCAATAGCACTCAGAGCAGCTGGGATGACAATCCTGTGTTAAGGGGGATTTGAGTGTCATATCACCATGTCTATGACATTCACAAAGGAAAAGCTTCACACAAAGCTGGCCCAGCTGTCTAAGGGCAGGGAGGTAGCCTTTGGCAATGTAATCAAGTAAAGCAGCTGGGCAGGGTGGTAGATGCCTGTCACTCAGCACTGAGGTGGGTGGAGCATTTAGGGTCAGCCTGGGCTTGGTATAAGTGAGATCATGAGGAAAAATAAAGGAGGAAGGGAAGGGAACAGAAGAGAAGGAAAGGGAAAATGTGGCTGGAAATTCTAACTTCAAAGATTTCAAGTTCTATTCTGATTTCTTTTCAAAATATTTTGTGTATTATTTTTATTTTATGTGTTAGAGTGTATTACTTGCATGTAGGTAGGTGCACCCATGTGCAATACCCAAGGAGGTAAGAAGAGGGTGTTGGAGCCCCTTGAACTAGAGTTATAGTTATTAGCAGCCATGTGGGTTCTGGGAATTGAACTCCAGTCCTCTGCAAGAGCAGTGCTCTTAACCGCTGAGCCATCTCTCCAGCCCTCTATTCTGATTTCTAATACATCACTAATTAATCCCACAGAGACACTGTTAATATTTGGTAATTTATGTTTGAGAAATAATGGTTTCAACGGTTAAGATAATGGTGCTGGGACTAAAGGTGTGTGCCACCACATCTAGCTCAAATTTGAATTTTCTTCATTTTTTGTGTGTTTGTTTATGATGTGTATACGTTCGTGTGCGTGCCATGGTACGTGTGTGGGAGTCAGAAGACAACCTCAGATGTCCATCCTGGTTTCCACCTTGTTTGAGGCATGGTTTATTTATTTATTCATTTTATTATATATATATATATATATATATATATATATATATATATATATATATATATGATGTGAGCATGTGCGTGCCCCCATGTGGGCCTTGGTGTGAATGTGAAGGTCACGGAAAACTTTCAGGTGTTCGTTCTCTTCTTAAACCGCGTGAGTCCTGGGGACTGAACTGAGGTCATCAGTTTTGGTAGGAAGTAAGTTAACCAGCTGAGTCACTTAAACAGCCCCGAGACGGGCTTTTTATTGTTTATCACTGCTACGCTAGGCTACCTGGCCCAGACGCTTCTGGGGCTCTCCTGTCTCCACCTCTCAGGATGGCTGAAGAACGTCTACCAAGAACAGAGCAGTAGGATTATAGATGCTCATGCTACGTGCCCAACTTTTACACAGGTTCTAGAGATTGGAACTCAGGTCCTCATACTCGCACGTCATTTTTACCCACTGAATCATATCTCCTAGACCAAATGTGAATTTTATATGTTAAAAAAAATTGATGTAAGCTGGGCATGGTGAAGTATGCATTTAGTTCCAGCATTTGGGAGGCAGGGGCAGGCAGATCTCCGCGAGACTGAGGTTAGCCTGGTCTACATAGTAAGTTCCAGGCCAGTTGAGACTACAGAGAGAATCTGTCTCCAAAAAAAAAAAAAAAAAAAAAATAGATGGCTTCACTCGCACTGTCGCACTGTCGGCTCTGGGACTATCCCTAACTACTTCTAGACATTCATTGATGATTCATTCAGTGTTCTTAACAGAAACAAAGACTCAGTGTGACGTGCTTCACATTCCTTAAGGGGATAGCCTTTTGCCCCCAGCCTGCCAGCTCCTTGAAATGCAAGAAATACGGTGCCAACATGAACTGTGAATAGAGACAACTTGGCCTGCTTGCAGCGTGCAGCTGTGGCCTCTGGACTCAGCATGAATGCTGACCTTCATCCTGTCCAAATTCTGTTTCAAGTGGAACACGTGACCACTCTAATAGTCCAAGGAGAAGCGGGGGGGACTTGATGCCCTACAAAGCAAAGTTCTTATGTAGATAGAACTAGTAACTCTAGAGTTACTCTACATTTGAAAACGTGCTATAAGCAAGAATGCACCAGGCAGGGTTTCTCTTACAGTGTTTGGGTTTCTCTTTCAGTGCAGCTGACCTTGCAAAACAAACACTACCTCCTTGGCAAAAGAATTTTAGTCTCTGCCAAGAGCTGGGGCAACCATGCCCTGGAACATAACTTCAATTTGAGTTGCCAGGTTTGGATTCTAACCTATATCGTTCACCTTGATCTTGCTTAAACTCTGCTCTGAAGTAAAAGAATTGACCAATGTGACGACAACCAAGTCCTTCACAGCCAGGTTAAACTCAGAAATGCTTAAGGAAAACTGACCCACTATGATGGGTATACACTTAGATGTAGAAGAAAGAATACTAACTAGGATTGAGGAGACCAGAATCCTGATTCAGTTCTCCCAGTAACCCGCTAGGTGACCTTGGTATAGCTCTCAAAATTTCTCAATTATCAATAGAAAAAATGGAGATAATATAACATTTTCTAATACATATTTCAAGATTGTGAGAATTAAATGAGATAATTTGTGTATATTACACATCTATGACAGGTGGCCATTGTACTCACCTTTGTGTCTTGTTTTGTTTTTAAGACAGGGTCTAGCTATTCAGCCCTGGCTGACCTAGAACTCTATATGTGTGTAGACCAGGCTGGAATTGATTCACAGAGATCTACCTGCCTCTGCTTGAAAATGCTGGGACTAAATGCCCCACCCTTATCTACTCAAAAAATTTTACTTATTTTTATTTTATGTGTATGAGTGTTTTGCCTGCATGTATGTAACACATGAGTACAATGCCTGTGAAGACTGGAAGAGGATGCTGGATCTCTTGGAACTGGAATTAAGGATGGTTGTTAGCTGCCATGTGAGTGCTGAAAACCAAACCTAGGTCCTCTGTAAGAACAACCAATGCTCTTAACTGCTGAACCATCACTCCAACCCCATAACTACTATTTTAAAAGTAGAGATCAAACCCAGGGCTTTGTACATGCTGGGCACATACCACACTGAGCTCCTTTACCAGCCCTTTTTTCATTAAAAATTTTGATTATGATTTAAATTATGTGTCTGTGTATGTCTGCATATGGGTTTGTATACTTGAGTGCATGTGCCCTTGGATACCAAAAGAGGGTGCTGGACCTTCCAGAGCTGGAGTTACAGGCAGTTGTAAGACACCCAACATGAGTACTGGGAACTGAATTTGGGTCCTCTAGAAGAGCAGCATGTGCTCTTAACCATTGAGACATTTCTCCAGCCCCTGAGTTTTCATTCTAAGAGAGGTTCTCAGTACATTGCCTCTTTAGGCATTGAGTTTGTGATCCTCCTGCTGCAGCCTCCTAAGTAGCTGGGATTACTGGCCTCTACCACCAGGTCTGTCTTACTCATCTTGTAGAAGAGAGAATTAAATGTGATTTTTCTCCCAGCATTCATGTGGTCCTAGGTCCAACCCCTAGCACTGAAGAAAAGACAGATTTTCTGCCTGAAAAGTGCTTTGTAGACTATATACACTTTATTAATTGTAGTAGTGGGAATCAGAATGAAGGGAAAATAGCCCAGGAAGAATAGCAAACTGTTCAGACAAGGTTTACAAGGACTATTTGATGAGAATTATGCACTCTTCCTCAACTCACCTTTCACTTAATGTATTAGTGTGATTTCTGCCATACTCCACTGGAACTGTTCTCACCGTGGTTAAAAAAAAAGAGGCCTTTGCATCACCTGATCCAATAATTAAAGGCCTAATAGGACTACAAGAAAGAGAGAGCCATGACTCCTGGAACAGAGATTATAGACCATGGACTCAGTCTGGCCTGGAAGAAGAAGAAGGTGGTTGGCACAAGTTTGCTATTAGGCTCTCAAATTCAGCAACTGCTATAATTGTTATCATTGGCGAATCCTATAGTTTGAATTCCCTAAATGTCCATGTGGACAGAGTTATGCCATAAAAAGTTGTAGAATCTGTTTGAGGTGGGGCCTAGTGACTTGTTTTGAAGTCACTAGGAAATAGTGAGACTCTAGCCCTTTCCTCTTCTTCCCTTTGACTTCTTGACCATAAGGTAAGTGGTTTTGCCTCTCCATGTGCTTTTACCATGATGTGCTACCACAAGCCCAAAAGCAACAGGGCCCAACTGATATCATCTGACACCTCTAAAACCGTGAGCCAAAATAAACCTTTTCTCTTTCTAAGTTGATTAGCTAACATATTTGCTATAGTGACAGAAAGTTGACTAACACCCATGAGGTAAGCCATGAGCTTGAAGAATAAGGAATTTAGAACAATCCCTGAGCAGAATCAAAGTTCATGTGTCTCAAGATAGCCTCATGACAGCTGGGGCATTGCAAGAGGAAGTTCACAAAGCTGTATCCACCACTCAGGTTTCTAGATGAACTGAGTCAAAAGCCAAGGGAGTAACGGTACTGCTAGGTTGGAATGCTAGAAATTGTCATTGTATGATCAGTGAACATAATTTTGCACAATAAATTTTCTCAAATTCATTCATTATTGCTTGTGGGTCTAGGAACTGGCTAATTTAAGCTGGATTTGGCTGGCTAGCTCTGCTTCAAGATGTGGGTTCATCTGTGCTTGGTTCCTCATTAATAGCAGAGCTCAGACATGCCCATATGTGCTTGATCTGGGGCTCAGGCTGACTGGGCAGGAGCTGCCTGTGGGGGCATCTTCTCATGGCACGAGGTGCTGAAGGAGGGCAAACCCAACAGTGCAAGTGTGTTTAAAGTTTTTGTTTATACATTTTGTAATATCCAAAACATGTCATGAGACTGAGTCAACAATTAGAAGGACTTTCTAACAAGAGGAACTGCAAAATCACAGGGAAAAGGGTGTGGATACAGACAGGAATGAAGAATCGGTACAGTAATTCAATATGTAATACTGTCTGAATGTAATTTACATTCATTTTATGGGTCCTATAGGTGGAGTATTCATCGAATCTCATAGTCCAGACTGGACAGGTAACAAAAAGGAAGACCACTTAAAGCAGTGTTTGGAAGAGTATGTTTCTATAGGAGGTCAATGGACAATGTATAGACCAAAGTGTCAGAAGGCAGAAGACAAGGCTACGGTGGTGAAATAATTAAAACTATAAACTCAGGATGTCAGGTGAGTGTAATCCCAGCACTTGGGAGGCTAAGGCAGCAGGATCGAAAGTTCAAAGCCACCCTAGGCTACACTGCGAGACGCTGTCTCAGAAAGTTTTTTTTTTTTTAATTCAACATGTGAGGATTCTCTCCATTCTTCATAAAGTTACATGACTCTTGCTTTCTGTTTCTTTTTGCATTTGTATCATTATTCTCTTTCTCTGTGAAGACTAGTGTATTCTGCGTTCCTGAGGTGCCTCTCTGCCATCCTTTCAGCTTCCTATGGGTTGTGGTATTGGCTTGTGTCTGTGCTGATTGGGGCCTATGCACTGTGGCTTATTTAAAGGCTGACCAGACACCAGTCATGGCCTTCCAGCGATTTGGTTGCTTTTATCTTGGCTTCTGCTGGTTCTGGTTCTGATCGACTGTGATCCTGGAAGGTGGGATCATGTGGAGGACAGTAGTAGCTACTCAAACGGTCAGAATCTCCAAGAGGAGATGAAAATGAGTGTGTCTGGTTCCTAGTTCCAGACCTAGAAAAACAGGAAATGTGCCACCAGAAAATAGTCCATTAAATTAAATTGACCCTTGGGCTGGAGAGATGGCAAGCTTAAGAACATTGGCCAATCTTGCAGAGGACCTGGGTTCAAGTCCTGGCACAACTGGGACTTGGCTGACAACTGTTTGTAACTCCAGTTCCAGGGCATCCAACACCCTCTTCTGACCTCTGTGGGCTTTGCATGACATGGGTGCACTTACACACATACAGGCAAAACACTCATACATGTAAAATAAAAATAATAAAAAAAACTAATTTCCCCAAGGAAATTATGTTTAATCCTACTGACGTGGATGCAAAACCTTTTCTTCAGTTTTGGTCAACCTCCTAGCATCTTCCACAAGTGTTTTGCCTTGACTCTCATTTTAACTATCAGTGTCCCTGGGACTCATCAGTTTTCCCACTGTGTCTGATTAGATATCACTGGCAGCCAAGGCCACTTCACTTCTGTTCATTTGGTTCTGAGGTTCAAACAGAGTCCCTGGAACTGTGTCTCTCTGCATAAATCTTGCTTCCTCGGTCAGCTCTTCCTAGTAAGGTTACAACGTCTGCAGGCAGGCACCCTGGTAGGTTCTCAATAAGCACAAGGAGAGATTATTTTCCCAATGGTCCTAATAAAAGTTCCAGATTGGAATCTGTCTAAAGTTCGCATGGTTGGAATGGATGCTGAGTAGATAGTTTGATGTTCCACTTGGATCTTTTATCAGGTAGTGCATCTCTTTCCTTCATTATTCCTCCACTGACTACACACAGAAGTTTCCAGGATATAGCTAGAGGTGTAAACCTGTGACCTTGGTTCATTAGAGTTGCCTTTGGCTGATGAGAGCCTCTGAGCCACATTATAAGCCAGTCTAGAAGTTACAAAGATAAGGAGTTACAGAGAGCAATCCTCTTATTTCAAGGTAGAAAGAACTCTGTTGTATAATTTGCATTCCACAGTATATTAGCTATTATTGCATTGCTCTAACTGAATGTCTAACAGAAGGAACTTGAGGGAGGAAAGATTTATTCTGGCTCATGGTTATCAGAGAGTCTCATCCCGTTATAACAAAGAGGGCCTAGTCTGGCAATTCCATTCATGGCGATAGAAGTGAGTGGTGGAGGCTGTTCACAACACAGAGAATCTGGAAGTAGAGAACAAGGCAGGAAATGGGTCAGTTAGAATCTTCAAAGACCCACCTCTAAAGACCTATCTCCACCAGACAGGCTTCCCCTAAGAGTTCCATTGCTTCCACTCTTAATATAGCCCAATAGCTGGGGAACAAGTATTCAAAACATGAGCCCGTGAGGGGTATTTCAGATTCAAACTACAATGTAGAGAGAGATGAGCTATCCTCTCCATACACATCACCTGGCCAAATCTAGGTTTTCAATGATGGTAGGTCTTTGCTTGACTTTTTCTCTTAAGAGCATTCAATGTCTTCATTTTGTTTGTCTGTATGTTTTGAGACAGGGTCTCCCTATAGCCCCAGCTGGCCTAGAATTCATTATGTAGACCAGGGTGAACTTGATCTCACAGAAATCTACCTGCCTCTGCCTGCCTCCCAAGTGCTTGAGTTAAAGTGAATGCCATCATCTAGCTTTTGGCTCTCCTTATAAGATAACCAGTTACTTAAGTGTATGGTTACGTGTTGTGTTAAAGGACAAGTTGGATCACATGACCACCTGCATCATTTAAAACTCATCGAGGATTTGATCTGCACATTGCTGCGCTAGCCCCAATGTCAAAAATAGCAGAGAAGTTATTTACAGTTTTGTTTATTTATTTGTTTAATTTATGTGTGTGTGTGTCTATGAATGTTTTGCCTGCATGTATGTAAATGTACCATGTGTGTGCAATACCTACAGAAGCCAGAAGATGCTGGATCCCCTGGAACTGGAGTTATGGATGGTTGTTAGCTGTCATATGCTGGAAACTGAACCTGGGTCCTCTAGAAGGACAGCAAATGATCTTAACCACTGAGCCATCTCTCCAGCCCTGACAATAGGCATTTAATACATACAGTAAAGAGAATATGAACTGAATATATATTTTTTTCCAAGAAATGTGTGTGTAACTGTTAACAGAAGAAAATGGGTAACAATGCATTGTAATAATGAACAAAGAAGAAATAGACTTGAAAACCAAAACCTCTTCCACTCTGCCAAAAATCCAAATTTCTGCCAATGACCAGATGTGCCAAGCATTTGTGGCCCTAAGCAGTCTTTTTATTTTATAACTGAAAAAATTCTCTTTCTAGAGTGTTTGCTGTTTATTTGCCATCTGTTGAGTAATCTAATTACTTCAAACAGATAATGAGAGTCTCCTTTTCTGTTTAATGTAGGAATTGCAGAGAGCAGCAGCTAAAATCCTGGAAACAGGTTTCTTGCTGAGTCATTCACCCTTGCTCAAGACAAGCTGAAAGTTCGCATTGAATTTTAATGTGATGTTTCTTCATCTTCCCAGCCCCCTCTCCTGTACTCAGCTAGGCAGTAATTCCTTTGGCTGGAATGACATCACCTACCTAACATGGTCAGGCAAACTCTGCTGAGACACTTCCAGGGAACCCCACATCTTTTCACTTTCAAGGGCTCATTTGTGATCTTTCCCCTAAGGGCTTGTGGGTGAAAGAGCTCTGCATCTGGAAAAGTGACCAGTTTGCTTCGTCAGGGTTTAGTCCTTGTACGAAGTGTGCTGGTATAATTCCAAACCAAAGAAAGAAATTTTCAGTTACTTTATAAAGCATTGCCATGAGTTAAAGTGGAATTTCCCATCAAACTTTATGAAATAATGTTAATGATGGGAATCACAAAAGAAGCTTGTTCTAAAGAGACGTTTGTTTACAAACATCATTCTTGGCTGAATGTGAGTGACAAATAAGTCAGGGAGGGAGCACTAGAGGCGGCTGTTTTAGTAGTATAAAGAGAAACTGATTAATAAAGAAAATGGTCAGAAACATCTTTTAGAGTGAAAAAATTGATGGCCTCTTATACACCTTGCTTCACAGTACCAAATGAGGCAGACCGGTCCTACAGAGACCAACAGAAATCTCTCAGAACGACAATCTTTAGTAGCTCACCTGAGCATCGCTGTAGCGGTCACCCACTGGCCGGTAGGAGGACTCTGGGTCAGAGTATGCAACCTTCATGATCAGGCTTTGCAGCCACTAACAAGTACTGTACATGCTGTATGATTTGGTCCATAAATATAAAACTTATCATTAATATGAAGAAGCCAACTGCTTACCACTAGCAAGGCCAAATTATTATTTTCATTAGCTCTGGGAAGTTTCAAATTTGTGGGCCCCTTTTCCACAGAAAAATATTAAAAATTTTTACATTTCATCTTAGCCAAAAGACCGAGAAGTGATTAAAAATATCAAAAATTTTTATGTCTACCTTCATATATGGGTGAATATAATCTAGGCTCAACTCATTTTTATCTTGTTAAATATACATAAAACTTTTGAGTTACATATTTTTAAAGATTAATTTTATTATTGTTAATTTTGTATACATGTGCATATGTGTGTGCTTACAATTGTAGTGTCCAAGGAGGCGTTGGGTTCCCTGGAGTTGGAGTTATAGGTAGGTGTGAGTTGCTCAGCATAGGTGTTAGGAACTGAGCACCAGTCAGTCCTCTACAAGAGCAGTATACTCTCTTAACTGGTGAGTCATATCTCTAGCCCCATTTACCTATTTTTATATCTACAGTTTAGGATACTAAGCACACTGGATTAATTATATAATTATTTATTTATCATTACATTTCCCCCCTTTAAAAAGTTTTATTTTATTTTTATTTTATGTGTATGAGTGTTATACCTGCACGTATGTAAGTGCACCCATGTAGTGCAGTGCCCATGGAAGAAAGAAGAGAGCATCAGATTCCCTGGAACCAGAGTTACAGACGGTTGCTAATTGCCATGTGGGTGCTGGGATTCAAACCCGGGTCTTGAACAGCCAGTGCTCTTAACTGCTGATCCATCTTTTCAGCCCCTTTCCCCTGTTTTTGAAAGAAATTAAAAGTAAAATAAAAAATATTGCAGACCCTAGATATTGCATTTGCTGTGCCTTCTGGATAAATTAGTCCTATTGCTAAGCAAAAAAGGACCAGAAAGAGCAAAATTAAGATGTACTCAAAGCCACTTTACACTTGGCACACACAAAATGATGTTCCATCTTGTATTTTTCCTCTGCAGGAGAAATGAATCCTGAAAAGCATGTCTGGTTGTGCAGAACACAGGACTCAGGTCAGGTTTGACTTGAGGTCAAACCCCGCTGTTGCAGGTTACTACCTGTGTCCAAGCCCTACCAAGGAGCCAAGAGGGTGTCATAACCAGCCATTCAGGAGTAGCAATAGGTCCAGGGAAGAGGTTGTGACAGAGACTCCAGATGAATGAATACCATGACAGTCCCCAGAGTCCAACAGGAAGAACCAAGACTTCAGTAGAGGACATAAATATCAGTTGTAGTGACAAACTAGTGATCAGAAAGCATATAAGTAAATGAGGGAACTAAAATGACAGGAGCAAACGCCAGGCAGACCCACTGTGTGTTCCTTTGCAAAAGCCTAGCTCGAGTTGCCTTGGCTTGGCCACCCACAAGTGCCACCTCTTAACTGGAACTGTATGCCTTTGGCACTTTGCTCCAAGCTTTGGCTTCTCTCCCTCACAGTTAGGAATTGAGCCAGTGACCCCTTGGGTCCAATATCCCATTTGTCTTTTTCCAGCTTCCTGGTAGCTGCGCCCTTTTTCCTACCGTCATTCTAAATGTGTGAAATCAAAGTTTAATGCCGGAATTTCAGAGCAGAGGTTGCACGCTGACAAGCTGCAGGACGACATCTGCTCACAAACAAGATATTTAAACTGAATTAAGTGCCAATATGCAAAACTCAGGAGAAGAAGCCTCAGAATGAACATTTCTGCCTTTTCCTGAAAAGTTGGCAGCTCTTCCTTCTTGGGCCTGTATTCTCACATGACATCCTTATAGATGAGGCAGAATGCTCCAGGATGACACAATCTCACTCTGCCCATCTTACCGTTGTGGTGTCCCTAGGGTGCTGGATTTGCTATCTGCTCAGTCAAAGCCTGAAGTTTTTCCTTCCCTGCTGAATCTTATCTCTCCAGGACTAGGTTCTGCCCTTTGGAAGATTGCATGAGGGGGACCTTCTGGCCTCCATGAGCATCATGAGCAGCGGGTAGTCAACAACACATCTTCCCAGGGACCTTGGTCTAACGAACAGGTTCCCCCACCCTCACCATCCCGCTGCCCACTTCTACCTGATAACTGTCCTGAATCTGAAGATAGGGAGTTTTCCCATTCGCCACCCCCAACCACCAACAAGATATAGCGCTATTCTCATAGGGAAGTGATTAGATAGGCCAGAGATACCTGCCTCCAAGAATTCCATCAATTCAGAAGCCAAAGGGCTGAAGATGGATCATGGGAATTGAGAACCATGCAGAGAGCACAGGCCTACTTGACTATGTCATTGGAAGTTACTTGTAAGGCCCATGTTTCCCATGAACAATAGATTCTCTCTCTCTCTCTCTCTCTCTCTCTCTCTCTCTCTCTCTCTCTCTCTCTCTCATCTCATCTCATATAGCCCAGTCTGCTCTAGATCTTGCTATGTGACCCAGGCTGGCTTCAAACTTGTGGTCCTCTTGCCTCTCGAGCGCTGAGATTGTAGGGGTAGACCACCACATCCAGCATTACATGAGTTTTCTATTCTCTCCACTAGACAGTTCAGTTACAACTAGACATGAAGAGAATGAGCTTTGAAACAGCACACAGTTCTGCAGGATTCTCCATACAGTAAGTTGGAGCAGCTCAGTCAGTAAGAACCAGGGCTGGGTCTGCAGCTCAGTGGTAGAACACCTGCTAGCACGTGCGAGGCTCCGTGGTAGTGTACCTGCTTAACTTTTTGAGGCTCTGAGTGGTATCCCCAGCAGTGAAAACAAATGAAACAAAACAAACAAAAAACCTGGAACTACAACAGCAAAGTCATGGGCTGCACCACTCTCTAGAATGCAGAGCTTCAGGCAGATGACTTTTTTTTTTAACCATTTTTGTGCCTTAATTTCTTCATTGATAAGATGGGAGTGATAATATTATATCTAACTAGAAAATTATTGTACATCTTAGATGAGGTACCTCTAAGAGTGTAGGCGTGATATGCATCTGTTTTCATAGGAAGGCTACATGTTTGCTCTTCTTGGTTTTTATATAGTACCATTCCTCCAGTCCACAAGGAAGAACGTATAATGATTTTATGTAGTATACATAGCCCAAATGACAGGGCTCCTTATTAGTTCAGATGGAAGTGGTTTTGTCCCCAAGAGCAACAAATCTAAATGTTGGTAATACCAACATAGCCTTTTAAAATTAATTAATTTTTAATGGGTATGAATGTATTCCCTTTATGTAGATAGGTGTACCCGTGTCATGCCATGCCCATGGAGGTCAGAAGAGAGCATCGAATTCCCCTGGAACTGGAGTTGTGGAATGTTGTTAGCCACCATATGGGTGTTGGGAATGGAACCCTGGTCCTCAGCAAGAGCAGCCAGTGTTCTTAACTGCAAAGTCATCTCTCCAGCCCCAACAAATCCGTTTCCATTGGGGCTGTCTTTGTTGACTGGGCATGTAGTGAGATGAGCCCGCAAAATGCTCACAGGCTAGCTACGACCAACTCCTATTCCACCTGTTTCTGTCAGTTGTGTGTCATATGGTGAAGTTGATGAGTCATGTGTACTTGACTGAAAAAGAGAAAGAGGGGAGGGAAAGACAGAGAGAGGGAGGGAGGAAGAGAGAGAGAAAGAGAGAGAGAGAAAAGCTATTTGACTTGCATCCTGTTGGTAGAATCCTGTATCTTTTTTCTGTATCCAAGTAATTCAGAGCCAAAGCAGAAGCTTGCAAAAGCTTTCCAGGGTTCTTGGCACACTTGGGCTTCCTCCTTTTCCTCCCTCCAGGAGGGTGCTTGGTCCCTCCTGTCTCTTGACATCTTCTATCATTGCACATGACATCCTACTATAACCAAGTTGCTTCAGTTCTAAAGTGTTATAGATTATAAAGTATCTTTTAATCTGTAATTAATAGTAGATATTTGGGTCACAGGAACCCATGATTCACAGGAACCCAGTGAACTCATCAATTAGGGCACCTGATTTGGGAAGCTTTAAAATGTAAAATAAATGGAAAGGTTGGAGCAGAAGGATCTTGAGTTAGAGGACAGCCTGGGTTGTCTAGTGAGTTCAAGGCCAGCTTAGACTATATCTTAAAAAAAAAGTAAAGTAAAACCAGCAAAAGAGCATCTTGACTTGGATTTACGTACTGTGCATTTCCGTCCCTCTCTTCCCTTATCCCCATCCCTAGCCCACGCCAGCTGATGTCCTAAATGAACAGTTCACTTGAATTTTTTAAAGACGCTCCCTTGGTTACTATAGTAACCCAAAATTGGTTTTGCAGCCCTGTGTACCAAGGGAAGCCCTGCTGAGGGAAGTTGCCTGCTGACCTGACTCTGATCCACATTGCATATGATAACCCCTTCTTGGGCAAGCAGGATGAAAATGAAATAAAAGCCTTGAGATGGAGAGTCAGTGATGACACCTTTGCTAATATGCAACAATTATTTATTTTATACTTTATACTTCTGTTGTCAATTGATTTTCTTATAATGTTAAAAAAAAAGTGTGACTTCCTAGCTTTTTCTTAGTGAGCCCTAGACAGTTTAAACAAAGTACTATCAGTAGAGTTAGGGAATCTATTCTCATGGATCAGTAATTTGCTGAACCTCTGTTGAATCTACTTAGGCTCTGAGAGTTAGAGATTGCAGCCAAGAAAGAATGCCTACAACTACAGTAAGACTTTCCATCTCTTAGGTACCTGTGCATGATGCTCAAGATATTATAGACTCATTTGACAAACACCGAGCCATCACTCTGTACTCCAACCCTTCCTAAGTGCTTTATGATATTCATAAGAAGCCATGAGGCAGCTTCTATTGTTAGTGGCTAACAATACCTTACAGATAAAGAACTTGAAGGGCCAAGAAGATAAGTGACTTGTCCAAAGTAGCACATCCAATTGGCTACAGAGACAAAATACAAACCCGTATTGCCTGTCCCCCCAGAATTTGTGCTTCCAATCAAGTTGTTATACTGCCTCTTTTGGGGGGCGGAGGAGGATGAGTAGTGCTGGGCATCAAACCCAGGACCCACACACCGGGTAGTCACTCTGTCACTGATTTATATCTCAACACAAACTATTTTTTTTTAATGCTTTATTGAATTAGTTAGACGGGACACTGAGGTGCAGTTAGGCAACATGTTTCTAGTTTCTGTGCTCCTTATTGCTTTCTGGCTTGTGAAATTTCCAGAAACCCTAATCTCCCTAGGGTTATTTTAATCAACCTTTCCATCTCCCATTTACACACACACACACACACACACACACGCATGCACGCACACACACTCAGGACATTCATAATGCTTCACTCAAAGTTATTTTTAGGAGGCTCGCAGCCCCTGAAGCTTCGTAGATAAATTATTTTGCAGTGATGCTCTAAGGCATCCACTGGCAGGACCGGATATGCAAGCACAATGAGTTCCATTAATTAGGAGAGAGTGTTTCTTTCAAGATCACAAAATAACTTCTATTTGAAGTGTGAGCTGGTAATTGGGAATACTGTAATTCAAACGTTTACAGCATTTGAATCGTATCATGCCCCCCACCAAGTCCTCTTGGACTGTACAGGAGGGATTTGTTTTCCAAAAATCTGTCAGTAAGGAAGACAAATAAGGTAATACTCTAAAGCTGAGATTTTCCTCAGGCCAAATTGTGAGTCCTTTATATATAGTATTATATGTATAATAATCATATATATATATATATATATATATATATATATATATATATATATTAGTAGGTAGTCCTGAGACAGTCTCAGTTAGCACTATAAGTCCTTTATAACAAGTGTGTTAGACAGACCCTTCATTGCTGTGACAGATGCCTGAGAGGAAAGGTTTGCTTTTGTTGTTGTTCTATCCTTTGAGACAAAGTCTTGCTATAGTACAGGCTAACTTTGAACTTGTGATTCTTGTGCCTTAGCCTCCTGAGTGGTAGGATTACAAGTGTGAGCCACCATGCCCAGCTCAGGAAAGGTTCATTTTGGCTCAGTGTCTCAGAGTTTTCAGCTAACTTCATTGCCATGGACGTGGGATGAGGCAGAGCATCACTGTAGCAGAAGGTCACGGGGGATCGGAATGCCTCAGCTCACAGCAGTAGCAGCAGAGGAGATGCGGCCAGAGCAAGAGATGTCTCCAGGCAGACCTGCAGCCGTCCGCCCCAGCCAGGCAGACCCCAGCCGTCCGCCCCAGCCAGGCTCCACCATCCGCAATTCTACCACCTCCCAATAGGCCGTTCAGATTTTGAAATTATCAATGGATAAAGCCACGGATTAGGTCAGGGCTCTCATGACCAAGTGGTCTCTGAAAATAATCTCACAGACATGCTCAAAAGAGTGCTTTGCTGGCGTCATAGGTGTCTCTCCATCCCATCATGTTGACAATCTAGATTAACTATCTGTTCTAACTTGCTTCTCTGTTCTTGTGATAAACATCATGATCAAAAGCAACTCAGGGAGGAAAAGGCTTACAGGTTATAACCCATCGTTGAGGGAAGCCAGGGCAAGTGCTCAGGCAGGAACCCGGAGGCAGGAATGGAAGCAGAGACCATAGTGGAGTGCTGCTCACTGGCTTGCTTTGCTGGCTCACTGAGCTATCTTTCTTTTTTTTTAAATCATTTTTAAATTTTATGCATATGAGTGCATTGACTGCATGTATATAAGTGCATCCGTGTCATGCAATAGCTACAGAGGTCAGAAGAGGGCTTTGGATCCTCTGGAACTGGAGTTACAGATGGTTGTTAGCTGCCATGCTGGGAATTGAACCCAGTTTGTCTGCAAGAGCAGCCAGTACTCTTAACCACTGAGCCATCTCTCCAGCCCTCTCAGCTATTTTTCTTATACAACCTAGGCCTAGCTGCCCAGGGATGGCACTGCCCACAGTGGCCTGGGGCCTCTTATATAATTAGCAACTAAGAAAGTGCCTCACAGTCATGGCCAGAGGCCAGTCTGAGAGAGACCATTGAGCTTAACCAGAACATCTTCACAGCAAGGAAACTCCTCATTCTGACAAAACTGGGATGATTGGTTGTCCTGAATTCAAGGCCAGCTATGAATAAAAATTTCTCCAAAAATTCCCTGTTGACTGGAGAAGAGCAACAGAGGGCAGTGAGAGGTAGAAGCTCATCAAAGGCAAAGACTCAGAGAAATATGACGGTTGTGAGGAGCTGAGGAAAGAGATGGAATGGAAAGTGAGGGGAAGCAAGGCATTGGCCAGGAAAGAAGCTGATGGAATTTGCGGTACATAGACATTTCTGAGTCTTCAGGAGCCAAGGATATTGCCTGGCATTCAGGAAACTCTGAGTTCAGTCCCCAGTACCACATAAATTGGGTGTGGTGGCACATGTGACTCATCCCAGCAAAGGCAGGAGGGTCATAAAGCCATTCTCAAGGCCATCTTGAGGTACATGAGACCGTCTCAACCCTCCCCACCCCCCCCCAAAAAAAACCAAAAGTTTTAATTAAAATTTTGCCTGAGGTAACTAAGGAACAGAATTTGGAATGGGAACTTTCTGATGATTGTAATCTTTGGGGATCTTGGTTAAAGAGCAAAAGGAAATAAAGCAAAAATTGATTTTGTTTGCAAATTTTCTTTTGAGACAAGGTTTCACTATGTATCCAGGATTGTCTTCAAATTCATGATGCTCCTGCTTCATCTTCCAAGATCTGGGGTGACAAGCATGTGTCCCTATACCCCAAAGCTTGCAGAATAACTCCATGCTGTCCAAACAGTTTTACTCACATACCACTTAAAATAGTTTTTAACTTGACATTTGAAAATTCTAGCATAATTTTGATCACAGTAAAGGACATAGTTTTAATATTTTCTAAAAATGACATTTTAAAATAGATTATCAAATTACTTTTCAAAGAAGAATTCCTTAAATGCCAAAGCAATTCGATATCCTCCCAATCAAGATCCATTTTTTAAAAAGTACATGACCAAGGCTAAAAATATAGCTCAGTGGTAGAGCTCTTGCCTAGCATATGTAAAGCCCCAGGTTCAATCCTTAGCACCAATTTGTTTTAATGATCAACCATTTTGATCTCTCCAGACACCATATTTACATGCATTTATTTATCTGGAAGGGAATGAGAAGTGCGCCCCAGCCCAGCTGTGGGGGTCAGAGGATGGCTCGTGGCAGTTGGGCGCCATGTTCCACCATGTGGAAGTGAGGGCTAGAACCTGGTGGTCAGGCTTGGCAGTAAGTGTTTTTACCTGCTGAACCATCTCACAGACCCCACTTTTTTTATGTTTTTGAAACAGGATCTCATGTAATCTAGGCCTGGAACTTGCTCTGTAGGGAACAGTGACCTTGGACTTCTGATCTTCCTAGCTTCACCTCTGGAGAGCTGTGATTACAGGCATGCACCATCACCCCCTGGTTTTATGTGGTGTTGAGGGCCGAACACCGGGCTTCCTGCATGTTAGGCAAACACTGTAACTACTGAGCTGTATCTTCAGGCCTAGTTCAGTTTAATTTTTCTTCTTGAACTTGACTTTCCATTCCAGTGCCTCTACAGCACTTCTTTTATGCTTGAAAATCTTTCACTGTTCATACTATCAGCATCTTTGTGACAAAATTTATGTCTATAAAATTAAAGTGGAGTATGAAAACATTTCCAATTACCGTCTGTGACTATTAGATCTTATTTCAAAATGTATTGTTAACTGAATCATCACAGTATTTAATATATACATAATATATTTACATTATTAAATATACATTTAATATATACATAAATATACCACAAATTAAAATGGATTGCAAATGAGTTTTTTGATAAGATAGAAGCCCATTTTAAACATTAGTTCATGTTTGTCTGGGTAAAAACTTTTATTTCTAGAACATAGAGCATTCAGCATCAGTCATTTTTGTTAGTTTGTATATATGTAAACCCCAAGAAGTCTTTGTATGAATAAGATGATAGGAATAGAAGACTGGAACCCAATTTGCTATAAACAAACTTCTCTCAAGCTACAAACACCACTGAACTACATGCTAATAAAACTGTCTAATGACATGTAAGGATTATTTTATTGAGGAAACGGGTGACAATTAGATTAGAGCCCTTTGTTAATCACTTCTATCACTTATCTTGTCACTGTGACAGAATTCCTGATAGAACAACTTCAGGAGGAAGGATTGGTTTTGGCTTGCCATTTTAGGAGCTCTCAGTCCACTGTGGCAGGGAAAGCACAGCTGCAGTCCTTGGTGGCAGAAAAGCGTGGCAGAGGTCCCAACAGGGTACCTGGACCAGAACACAGAAAACTTAGGAAAGAATCAGAAGCATTGTAATCTTTAATTCTTGCCCCTCAGCAACTCTCTTCTGCTAGCTAGGCCACAAATCCCAAAGGTTCCACAACTTCCCTCGACAACACCACAATCTTGGGACTAAGGGTTTAAACACATGTGCTTGTGAGGAAGGGACATTTTACATTCAAACTATAGCATTCTCCTTTAAATTTTTTGTAGCTTATGTACATGTTGGTGTGAGTGTGTGCACACCGTGTGAAGGCAAGGGATTGACACTGGGTGTCTTCCTCAATTGCTTTCCACCTTATATTTTTAAAGATTTATTTATTTATATTTTAGGTGAATGAGTGTTTTGGCTGCAAGTATATATGTGTCACATGCATGTCTGGCACTTGCAGAGATCAGAGGAGGATGTTAGATTCTCTAGGACTGGCATTATAGGTGGTTGTGAGCTGCCATGTGGGTGATGGGAGCTGAATCTGGGTTTTCTGCAAGAGCAACAGGTGCTCTTAACTGCTGAGCCATCTCTCCAGCTCCTCCATTTCATTTCATTATTTATTTACCTACCACTATATAGCCCTGGCTGGCCTGGAACTAACTATAGAGACCAGACTGGCCTCAACCTCACAGAGATCCACCTGCCTCTGTTTCCCAAGTGCTAGAATTGCAGACACACACCTGACTTTTAGAATTGCTGAATCAAAGCATAGAAAAATCTGATTTACTAAAAAAAAAGTTTAAAAAAGGGGGGGGGCTGGAGAGATGGCTCAGTGGTGAAGAACATTGGTTGTTCTTGCAGAAGATCAGGTTTGAATCCTAGCTCCTACATGGTAGCTAACATATAACTCCAGTTCTAGAGGCTCTGACCCCCCTCTTCTATGGTCACTGCACGACATGGGTGTACTAACATACATGCAGACATAACACTAAAACACATAAAATAAAATAAAAATTTTTTAAAAAGAAAAATTTGTAAACTATATTTACAAAATAGTTTGTTATTTAATGATTTTCCCCCTATACTAATACCAAAATATCATCTCAGGAAACACACACACACACAGACATACACACACACACTTTTTTGGTACACAGAGTGGGATTCTGAATTGTGGCACCTTTCCTTTGTCAAGGGGGATAAAGATAATTACAAAATGCTGGAGCAGGAAAGGAGAGCCATCAGAACACAAATTCACGTGAATCATTTGAAAAAGAATCCCTAAGAAGGTTGAGAACCTGAAAACTGTTGTAGAATCATCTTGTTCTCTAACCCCTTGGAAAGTCTTCCTGTGGCTCTAGGGATCCGTGTACTTCAGGCTGAGGAACATCATCAGGGGGTATTATGTTGTCTTTGGTGGGAAATATCGTTCCCAGCTTCAGAACAAACCACTTTAAACAAAAATCTTCTCAAGAAAGGAAATCTTCTTCAATCACCCCCTTCTTCCTTAACCTCAAAATACTGGTCTGGGGAGTGTTCTTTATGAAATGTGATCATTTTCTATATTTATCTTGATCTTAATTGACCTCTACTTACTTCTGGCCGTCCTCTGGTAGCTGTGATGATTAGATGAAAAATATCAGGAGTATCTTTCCTATCTCTACCCTGAGTCACTGAGACTGCCCTCAGGAAAAGATCCCAATGGGGCCATTATCTTTGGCAGTGACTAATGGTTGGACAGAAGGAGACTTCTGTGAGTATGAACCCACAGAAAGGTTATGAGACTGTATCCAGAAGTTTGATACTCTTTAAGCTGGATGCTTGACACACTCTCTACCAGTTCAGTGCACATCCTTATAAATTCAGAGTCCTACACACCCAGAAACCTAATAACGTTTTAAGCAGTGGAGAATGCATTGAAATCTGGAAGCTGTGCGACTACTTAGGAGACCTTTACGGTCTATGACAAAGATACTGAGGACCTGAATTCAAGCAGGAGCAATAGGGATAGAAGGAATCTGTGGACTTGGAAGATATTTAAAAAACAGAAAGGATTTATTCAACCTAATGACTGACTGATGAAGGTAGAGAGAGAAATGCATGGTTCAGGATGAGATCCACTTTCCTGAGATGGATTTAACTAGATAAATAGAAGTCCCATTCATCAGTCATACAGTACAAGCCAAAAAATTTTGAGAAGAAAGTGACAAGTTCAATTTTCCCACGATTAATTACAAGGGCGTACTGTATAGACAGGAGTAATTACAAAGTAGGCGGTTTTCTTAGAGTCAAGGAAAGGTGTCTCAGTAAAAGACATGAATTTAGAAACTAATAGTATTGCTATGATTTTACATTAGTCATTTTTCACAGTGACCAAATACCTGACCAGAAGCAACTTAAGGGAAAAGAGGTTTATTTTGGCACACAATTTGAGAATACAGTCTATCTGGTAGGGGCGGCATGGCAGCAGGTGGCTTCGTGGCAGCAGGTGGCTTCGTGGCAGCAGGTGGCTCTGTGGTAGCAGGAGCACGAGGTGGCTGCTTGCTTACAACTTAGCAGAAGAGGAAGCAGAAAGAGGGGAAGGTCAGTGTTTGGCTGGCTTTCTGCTTTCCACTTTTTATTTATTTATTTATTTAGAGATAAGATCTCATTTTGTACCCCAGGATGTCCTATAATTCACAGTGTAGCCCAGGCTGCTCTCAAATTCCTGGAAATGATTCTGCCTCAGCCTCTCGTATGCTAGGATTACAGGTGTGAGTCTCCACATCTGACTTTCCCCCTCTTTTATTCAGTTCATGACACTAGCCCATGGGATGGTGCCACCCACATCCAGGATAAGTCTTTTGCCATCAGAGAGGGAGTGTGTTAGTCCAGTAAAGTTGACAATAAGTTAAACATCATAGATTTGACTCTTAAATGTTTTACAAAAGTTCATGTGATGATGCCTTGGTCTCCGGTTGATGGTTCAGTGGGGAAGAAATGGAACATTCTAAGTGTGGAGTCTAGCTAGAGAGAGTATGTCATTGGGGTCATGCCCTTGAAGACTATATGCTGGAACTGTGGTCCCTTCATGTCTTTCTTTGATTCCTGGCAACCGTGAAGTAAACAGCTTTCTTCTATCATGCACTTCCATCATGATACACTGTCTTACTTCAGGCCCTAAAACAAACGGGCCAAACAGCTATGCTCTGAAACCTCTGAAACTATGAGCCAAATTATGTATTTCCTCTTCTTAACGTGTCTATCTCAGGAACATGGTCACAGCAATGGAGAGCTGACTAGCACAAGTGCATAGGTGGAAATGCAAGACATAAAAGAAGATTACATTATTCAAAGGGAGGATACAGGAAGATGTGAGAGGAGCTTAAGTACAGAGTCCTCAGAAACCAAGCATTTAAGTCTGAGTAAAGAAGAGCCAATGAGCTGTGAAAACAGAGGAGATACAGGTGAACCTGGAGGAGGGGAGATCTTCCAGGAAAACATCAGTGCTTCATAGTCAAATGTCTAAAATATGCCTGGATCTCGCCCAGATAGATAAATAGATACAAACAAAGAGACAACAAGCTCTTTATCCAGTCCCATCTATTAATGACATCCCCATTTCTTTCTAAATGTCTTTGGAGAGTTTTCCATTTCTGTCACCTGGCCCAATGGATATTTTTAATTCTTCTAAATCTTAAACTAGAGCAAAGTGGACATTGAACTCCAGTC
This sequence comes from Eospalax fontanierii, assembly GCA_035773235.1. Classification (NCBI taxonomy): domain Eukaryota; kingdom Metazoa; phylum Chordata; class Mammalia; order Rodentia; family Spalacidae; genus Eospalax; species Eospalax fontanierii. The sequence continues at coordinate 117,378,284 of CM069526.1, forward strand.
TCAGTCCTCTGTTCTTGTTTCTTTACAGATTGACTTGGTTTTTTTAATCCTCGTAACTTCAATTCTTGTTTTTATGCAAATGAATCCCAGTGTGTTGTGTATAATTATGTTTGATGATTTAGCAGTTAAGATCAAAATTTATGTGAAGGTCTTCAGGAAAAAAGACTTTGGTTGTCTTTATTAACTCAACAGATTGAAAAATCTATAAATGTCTGCTGGGAGTCATTCAGGAATCACACTTCCCGCTGACAGTGTGAGAAGCAGGCTCAATAGATGACTCAGCTTGCAATCAATGGAGCATTATGCTTCAAGGAAATGGGAAAGTCTCATACCAATTTAGAATTTGTCACTAAATCTAGTCTGACCCTTTGTCCAGAAAGAAGTGCAGCTCCCTGCTGGCAAGGCCTGAGCTCTTGGGCTCTTTGCCCATCTCCTGGGCAATGCCTTGATTAATAAGGTTTGCTATCAAGAAAGGCAGCATGATGCATGCATACCTTCAAATCAAGAGAGAGAAAAGTGGGGGAGGGGAATTGTGGGTACCGATAGGGGGAAATGGGGTGGTAGAGAAGGGCCTCTAAGGAAAAGTAAAGATGGTTGGGCAAGTTGTCACTTGGTAGCTTCCTGCTGGCTCCTCAGGGAATGGTGGGAAAGAGAGGGAGATTTAGACTCTTACATTATGTTCAGTATTTTTGTTTTGCTTGTTTGTTTTGGGACTGGGTCTCCCTGTAGACCCAGCTGGCTTGGAACAGATCTATGAAACAACCGCATATACTGCTTCTGGGTATTTACCTGAAGGACGCCAAGTCAGCATATCAGAGAATCACTTGTATATTGATGTTATTGTAGCACTAACTAAAATAAATACTAAATAAAAACTAAGTTATGGAACCAAACCTAGGTATTCAACAACAGGGGAATTGATTTTTATAAATGGGGTTTAGGGGTTGGAGAGATGGTTCAGCAGTTATGAGCATTGGTTGTTCTTGCAAAGGATCTTAGTTCAGTTCTCAGCACCCACCATACCATGAACAACTGTCTGTAACCCCAGTTCCAGGGGATCTCACACCCTCTTCTGGCCTCCACAGGCATTGCACACACAGGTGCAGACAAAACATTCATACACATAAAATAAAAAGAAAGAGATAAAAAGAAAATGGGGTTTATAAACACAATGGAAATTTTCCAGCCATATAAAAGAAGGAAATTATATCATTTGTGGGGCAATGGGTACAATTCAAGACAGTCAAAGCCAGTCTCAAAAAGACAAATAGCATGTTTTCTCTCATTTGTGGCTCTTAGATTTTATATGGTTTTTAAAAATCATGTATGTATCCCCCGAAGAAACTGCCACTGGAACTGCAAAGGGACAGACAGAAAGAGGAAGGGGCGGGAAAAGAAAGAGGAGAACGGGGACTGCACAGCAGTGGAGACAGGAAAACAGAACGAGGAGAAAATGTTTCTGTTTTTCCTTCTAGAAGCTTGAAGACGGTCTGGGTTCTAAAATTTCACTAAGATATGCCTGGATGTGGTCCTAAGCCTGGGTACTGTGCTGGGTATCCTCTGGGCCCTTTCACTCATATTCAAATCCTGGAATATATATAATTTTGAATTTTTCAAGGATTATTTCTCTCTCTGGGTCTCCTCCCTGTATTTTTATTTGGATTTTGTATTTTCTGCTCAGATCTTCTAATTTTCTTGTTTTTTTTTTTTTAAAATCATATCCCACCTTTCAGGCTTTATGTTTCATATTGTGGGAGACTCTCTACCTGTTTGTTTTAATTTATACTGCTTATACTACTTATTATGCTTTGACTCCTTTTTTTTTTTGTTTGTTTGGACAGGATCTCCTTATATGCCAGACTAGCCTCAAACTTGCCAAGCAGCTGAGGATGAACTTCTGATCCACCTGCCAAGTGCTGGGATTATAGGCATATGCCACCATGCTCAGCTATGTTTTCAGTATTCGAGGGTCTCTTTAATTCTCTGCATATTCTCTGAGGATTTGGGTGAATTTCAAAAAAAAGGTTTTATCCTCCTCCCCTCTTGGCAGTCTATTTCCTAAAAGTTATCATCATCTGTCTGTTTAATTTAGTCTCTCAGGGGCTTCCCTCAGATGTTTCTCAATCTTTGGCCTCTGCTTACATCTAAGGATCAGGGATCAGGGTGGGTACAGAGTTGATGGACAGTTCTGACAGCCTGCAGTGGGCTGTGTCAACTGTGGGGTTCTCTGTACAGTGGTCTAGCAGAACCAATCATTCAGCAAATCCCTAAGTCAAAATTTGAAGGTGTTTCTCTTGGGTGGCTGGGATGCACAGAAAAGAATCCTCATCTTGCTTTGTTTTATTTTACTTTGTTTTGTGTTGCTTCACATTGTTTTGTTCTGCTTGCATGGAACCTAGGTCTTTTTGTAGGCAAGGGCTTTGCTACTAAGCAACATTTCAGCCCCCACATTACTTTTTGAGGCTGTATATCTGCTGCCTGAGGTTCTGGACTGACAAAGATTCTTCACTTGGTCAAACTTTAGTCAGGCTCCCAAAACTTCTGAGTGTGCTTGTGTGTTCCTTGTAAAAATCTCATTTCAATAAAGAACCTTACTAAGTCAGTTTAGGAAGTAGCCCTTATTCTTGGTATCTAATCAAGCATTTGATTGGGTGCCTGCTTCTCCTCTTCCATCTTCTAGGTGATGTCTGATGAGGTTAGCCTGTGTTCAGCAAGAGCACTCACTACTAGGTTAGCATAGCCAGACTCCCCCTTACATCTGATGTTCTTTCTCAGTGACTTCCCACCCACAACCCTCTACCTTGTTCCTTGACTATAGATTGCCTGTACTGTATTTGAACTTGAGCCAAATATTTCTTCACCCCTGCAAAAGTCCATGCAGCCCTTGGGAGACTAAGGCAGGAGGATTACCAATTAGAGGTCAGATAGGCTGAGTAGCACAACCTGGGTCGGGGAGTGGAGAAAGAGAGAGAGAGAATCCCATTGTAGTTCTGGTTCCTACACTTAAACTGGACAAAGTATTCCTTATCATGCTTATATAAGTATCACTGAATAGTTTTTTTTTCTTTTATTTGTTAAAAGATTTATTTTTATTTATGTACCTACATGAGTATATGCCATATGTGTGAGTACCCTAGGGGTCAGAAGAGGACATCAGATCCTTTAGAACTAGAGTTATAGGCAGTGCTCCTTGAGTGCTGGGAACTGAACTTAGGTTGCCTGAAATAGCAGCAAGCGCTCTTGTTAACTGAGCCATCTCTCTAGTCCTGAATACTTGAACACTTTTTTCTTAAACAAGATTCACCTCAGGTCCTTGTCCTCTAAGACCCTGGTAACTCTGTAGGCACATATCTACATCTCTAACCCCATTTAGCCTGAATGCCTGTCTTCTGGCAATTGTTCTTGCTCTAGAAAAGACAAAAACTCTTTATTAATAACATTTTATTCATTTATGAAATGTTAAAAACAAATCAATGCCTTTGAAAATTTTATAGTGCTGGGGTCAAAAGAACTTTGAGGACGTCAAATTTAATGGTACTGTTTTCAAGTTCAGTGGTGGTTCCAGGGGGGTTAATTGCTTTGTTTAAAGTTGCATGGTGACCCAGCAGCAGAGCTAACAATAGAACTCAGGCCTTCCATCCCTGCTCCGGAGCCTGTGCCCAGCACCACCTGCCGTGTGGGCAGATTGCCAGTCTTTAAAGTTCATTACCATGCTCTGTAAACTACCTTATGGCTGAAGCAGAGTTCACTCTTTTATCAAACTGATTATTATTACATGTGATATTAAATACCCAACGTGAGCAATTACATCTCGAGTTTTACAATGAAGAAGTCTTTGAGGATTAATGGGAAGAGAAAGTTATTTTGTATCTAAGAAATCTAGTGACAGGCCAGTTGTTCATTGTGTTTAGAGAGGACAGAAGGGGCTGGTGTGTAGCTCAGTGGTATAGCACTTACTTAGCATGTGCAAGGCCCTAGGTTTCACTCTAGAAGTGCAAAGAAACAAGAAAGGAGGAAGAAGGGAGGGAGAAGAAAGAGAGAGGGGAGAAGAATAAGAGGCAAAGGGGACAGGACACACACACAGAGAGAGAGAGAGAGAGAGAGAGAGAGAGAGAGAGAGAATAATCCTGATGAAGCCAGGGTGGACTTAGCCCTTGTGATCCTCTCCTCATAGCAGATATCCCCTGCTACATATAATTCAGACCTTAAACTTCCCTCTAAGGGTCACATACAAAATAATTAGAACTCAGCTTGATGCTGTCAGGAGGTGGTGGAGACTTTAGAGGTGGGGCAAGTAGGAGGCCTCCTGGTCATTGGAAGCATGCCCGCAAATGGAACAGTGGGACCATTTCCTTTTGTTTTTGACCATGAGGTGAATAATTTTGTACCACCATGTGGTCCTACCTTGAGATACTGCTTTGTTGCAGGCCCAGAAAACAATAGGATCAAATGTTCATGGACTGATGGCTCCAAATAAACCTTTCTTCTTTTTTAAAAAACAAATTTTACTTTTATTTTATGTATATGGATGTTTTGCCTGCATGTATGTAAGTGCACCTGTGTCATACAATGTTCACAGATGCCAGAAGAGGGTGTCAGATCAGGTAGTTGTGAGCTACCATGTGGATGCTGAGAAACAAACTCAGGTCCTCTACAAGAGCAGCCATGGCCTTTAACCCTGAGCCATCTCTGCAGCCCCAGCCTTTCTTCTTTTCAAGTTAATTTTCTCAGGTACTTTGTTATAGTAATTGAAAACTGATCCGTCTTTCCACCTTTTCCTGCTCCCAACACTTGTCTTTTGTTTGCATTTTCATAGTCAAATCTGAGCAAGAGCTAGGTGAATTTGGGTGTCAACTGCAATCACTAGGACATTGCTTAAAATAGCATTTCCTATAGCAAAGCAAGGGCTGGAAATCCCAAAGGATCCTAACAAGGAAGTACGGACTGCAGGGAAGACTTGCCAAGGTTAAGTTGTTTCCGGTTGCATTGCTAAGTTTTAATTTGTTTTGCATTCTGTTCAATAAATGTTTATTGAAGTCAAATCAGATATATGAAGTAACAAGTGATGGATATTTGCTCTTTAGATGTTTAATACACAATCCTCCTTGTGGTGGTTAGGATGAGACCCCATAGGCTCAGGTATTTGAACACCTGGTCCCCAGCTGCCTGGGGAAACTAAGGAGGTATGGCTGTGCTGGAGGAAGTATGTCACCACGGATAGGCTTTGAGAGCTCATAATCTTGCCCAACTACAGGTTCACTCTCTCTGCTTCCTGGGTGTGGCTAGAGATGAGAGCGCTTGGCTTCCTGCTCCTGCCACCATGCATGCTGCTTGCTGTCATGTCATGCCGGCCCTCCATGATGGAGTCTTATCCATATGGAACCATAAGCCAAAATAAACTCTTCTGTATGTTGCTTGGGTCATGGTGTTTTATTACAGCAATAGAAAAGTAACTAATACACTCATTTTCTAGGTAATGGCTTCTAGTATTTATTCTCATGGTCTTCATAGAAATTTTTACTTTACAGATGGAATGCTGGTGTGAGGTACAATGTCTCTGTAAGCTAATTAGCACTAAGTCAGTACAATGATCACATCAGGGAAAGAGCAAGTCCAACCATACTGAACTCAGGATTCTGTTCAACAACTGGGGGGAGAAGCGTTCCTCCTTTCTGTAAACAAGGGAGTCTTGGGGCCAGGAGCCTTGGGCAGTCATCTCAGAACTGCAGAACAAATGAGGAAGAGAACAAAAATGAGGAAGTCAAATTGAGAAAGGGAGAAACCAGGTCTTAATCCCACAATTGTAGCAGCGGAACATTTTGGTTTTATTCTGGACTATTCATTCACAAGAATAATTCTATTCCTCTATCACCCAAATCAGTCTTAATTTGAAAGAATATAGGAAGTTGAGCATGGTGGCCCATGCCTTTGATCCTAGCATTCTAGACGCATAGGCAGGCATCAAGGCCAGGCTGATCCAGGTCAGATGGGTCTATAGAGAGATCCCGTCTCAAAACAAAACAAAACAAAACAAACATACGGGCTGGAGAAAGGGCTCAGCAGTTAAGAGCACTTACTGCTCTTGCAGAAGGCCTGAGTTCAGATCCTAGCATCCATTTCAGCTGGCTCACAACCACCTATAACCGAAGCTCCAGAAGATCTGTTTCCCACCCCCTCTGGCCTCTGCATCTGCACTCATGTGCACATAACTACACACAGAAACACACACATACACATAATTTGAAAATGAATCTTAAGAAAAATGAATCTATCAACTGCTCTTTCAGGTCGTTCTGCATGAAAAACCTTCTCTACAGTCAGCCTGAAGCATTGACCAACCACTGGGGGAGGTTGTGTGCGTTTAAGACTCTAAAAATTACAGGAGGAAAAAGAAGTGTCTAAGTTCACTGATTTACTTGAGTGAAGACAGGAGCTTGCTGACCAACCTGTCTAGCTGAATCAGTGAGCTCCAGGTGCAGTGAGAGATCTCAGAAAGAAAGATGGAGAGAAGGGGACTGAATGCAAAAATTCCAGAGCCTCCGAAGGGCTTGAGCCTTTTGTTTTTGCTGGTCTTGGGCAGGTCCTCTCCTCTAATTTTGGATTGCTGAACTCAAACAAAGAAGAGAGAGCCCAGAGACCACAGCTCCAAACTGAGTCAGATGCCCACATCTGGTCTTGGTCTTATCAAAACTGATCTGAGCTGGTCAGCCAGAAAAAGAGCCCTGACAGACAGGGAAAAAAAAAAACTGTCTGGTCTTTGTCTCAGATGAAGAAGAAGCAGGAAGTGTGCCATCTTTATTATTTATTAGTGACCCTGTTTGCTTATTAAAGATTTAGTCTCTTACACTTGGCTGCATAATGAGTTCCAAGCCAGCCTGGGCTACACAAGACCCTGTATCTACACAAATAAACAAGTAAATAAATACAGGTAATAAATCTTAAGTTTCTTTGACAGGTACCTATAGTGAGTATTTCTCATCACTGCCCATCACCATATGGCTTTTTTTGGTAACAGAACCTTGATTTTTTTTCTTTTTGTAGAATGCCCTCTCCCCAATGCTTTATTTCCAGACAAAGATTTATGATTGAATATAATGAATGACTCAGACTATATGAGTGAGACACAATGCCAAGATTTTATTGGACAATAAGTGTTTTGTTTGTCCTGGAAAGGTTAGCTACAGAATAACATGAGTTGAACACTGAGTTCGTGATGATTAGTTTTAATTGTCCACTTACAGCCTAGAATCACCTAGAAAGCGAGTCTCAAGGAGGAACTGTATAGGTCTGATTACCCTTTGGGCATGTCTGGAAGGGATTATCTTGATTGTCTTAATGGCTATGAGAAGATTCAGCCTTAACCTGACAGCACTACTCCTTGGTTTGGGGCCCTGGACTGTACAAAGAATAGTGAAATCTATCTGAGTAGAAGGCATGTAAGCATTCATTCCTCTCTGCTCTTGACTGTGGATGTCATGTGACTAGGTTCCCACTTTAACTTCCCTATAATAATGGGCTTTGACCTGAAGTGTGAACTTAAATAAACTTTCCCTTTAAGTTCCTCTTTTGTAGGGTATTTTATCATAGCAAGAGAAATGAAACTGTAACACCGGAGAAAGATGGAAGGGTAGAAAGAATAACTACATAAGAATAGAAACAAACAGAGAGGTCGGGAGACACCGTGTGTCAATGACTGTCCGCAGTCCTCAGTCCAGCGCTATCTGGGGTTACCCATCCATGGATTTTTCAGTTATTATACCAAATACATTCCCTAAAGTGGTTTTGCTGAGGTTCTGACAGTTGCAAGGAAAGTCCTTAGTATTACAGTACAAAAGAATTCCATTTATTACATATAACAAAATGTCTAAAAATCCTCTTTCCTATCGCTCAGCATCTAGGGTCACTTCGAGTGACAGCTGTGCTAAATCCTAATGTCATTCTCAGAGCTCCCAGAGGTCTTCCCTCCTCGTTAGTTCATTCTAGATGTCCCCTATTCCTATCTCCAAGATTTTTCTGACTGTCTTCCTCTCCTCCTTTTTTCATTAAGGAGAAACATAACAAGCTGAGCCTTGCAGATAGAAGTTCCTTTTTATTTTTTTCCCCTCTGTTCCTTACCTAGATCAGCACAATTAATGCCTGTCTGAACGACAAATGACCCTTCCTCTTAGAAAGGATAAAAGATGAGAAATTGTTCTGTTTTCGTCTCATTTGTATTCAAAACAAGTAGGTGTTTGCTAGGATATTAATTCTGTTTGCAACTAACCATGTCTGGGGTTCCTTTTGAGTAACTTTTGCCAAGATATTGCCTTGGGTCATTTGTTTTGTTTTTTATGGGAGGATTCCAACTAGTCAAATAGTTTGTTTGCTTTTACAAGCCTGAGAAACAAGTAGTCATGACCTGGATTAAGACACCCTAGGGGAAAATGACCACTGCTGTCTCTATTGCCCTTTCTCTTCTTTGGGAACATTCTTTTGGTTTTTCTACAGAAACAGCTGGAGACCCTCAGTCCACAATCGCCTCAGTCAACAGCTTCTTCATGAGCACATTTATCTGATGCTGTGCCTGGGAGTTAAGAGTGTCCTGAGAATACTGACCCATTCAAAAGTGCCAGCTACAGCCGGGAGAGCACCGGGGCTGCTCTGTGAGCATCTAGAAATCTCTACACACGAAGAGGCATGCATGATCCTTCCTCTTGTGCCAGATACTTGGATGATTCTCAGCCCTTTTGTGAAGGCATTGGTTACAAATGATCAGAATTCTATTCTTGGGTCTGTTCTATTCAAGCTCTTTGGCATCCATGGACTAGGGATCTTAATAGAAAGATAATCTAACACAGTGACTGCTAAAGCTTCAGAAACTGCTAAGATGGCTCTAGGAGACATCTCACCTCTTAAAAGTTCTTCCTCCCTCCCTCCCTCCCTTTCTTCCTTCCTTCTTTCCTGTGCTGAGATTAAACATGAGACTTTTCACATGCCAGGCAAACACTCTGTCACTGAGCTAAACCCTAACCCTTGGTTGTTGTTTTTGAGATTCCTTCTATGTAGTCCAGCCTAGCCTTAAACTAAAGATCTTCCTCTTTCCACTTCCAAGTACTGAGATTGTCATCACCCTGCTGGACTCCCTTAAAACAAACAAACAAACAAACAAACAAAAAAACAAAAAAACCAAACAAACAAATGCTATTGTCAATGCCAACGAACTAAAATCTATTATAATATCTTGGAAAAGTGAGAAAATGATTAGTTGGTTGAGGGCATTTAAATAGAGGGACTGTTTTTAAAAGTGTATGTGATGCTTAAAGCTGACCTCTGGGAGCCATTACCAGGCTGGGAGAAGGATGGCTGTGGTAAGGTGTGCAGGAGGGAACCAGAAGAGAGGATCTCAGAGCTAATGTACCCTTTCAAACGAAGAACTGCCACTTACAGAGTGGCCCTGTCTTCTGGGTGCCTCTCACTTGCCCGTCTGAAAGCTATAGGGCATTGAAATAGCCCATAAAGATGAGTCCAGAGTGACGGAGCAGAGTGGAGAGAGATCTGGAGTCGAAGAAACCCAGCAAGAGACATCTGTTTTTCCCCACAGCTAATACCAGAGCGCAGGCCTGTCCTTTTTGGCCTGGCTCAGGACACGCCCTTCTTGTCTATCTTCCTTGACTGTCATTGTGACCAGGTCTGTTTCTGAGAGATTGTATTTATTTGGCTTGGGGATGGGGGTCGAAACATCGGAAATCAGAAAACCACCTCGGCAGTGCCAAGGCTTCCCCAGAACTCTTGGATAGATCCAGAAAGATTCTGGGATGCCCCAACACCTTTCGGTACTGAGGTTTACCAATGCTGGACACCTTTTTAAACACCAAGAAATCGCTTTTAGTCGGAACAGCAGGGTAGAAATGAACGGAGACTGTCCCCTTGTCCCTTCCCAGAGGACCACGTCGTCCTGGCTGACAGAAGACTGCTCAGGCCTCGAGGGGCGGGCAGGTCCCCAGGTCCAGGCCAGTCCGGGTGGTCTCCTGCGCAACTCACTCCTGCGGCGGCCGCGTGGGGGTTGGGGCAGCGGAGAGCGCAGGCGCAGTGCCCGCGCCCGTGGCGCCCCTCTCCCTGCTCGCTGCCCCTGGCAGCCGCGGCCGAGATCGTCGCCGCCGCGCGCAGCCTCCGCCGACTCCGGACACGCAGGTAACCAGGCCACGCGGCGGGTGGGCAGCAGGGGCGCTGCGGGGCTCAGATAACCGGGCGGCGCCGGGAGGAGCGGGAGCGCCCGGAGCCCCTTCGGGGACGGCGGGCGGACAGAGCGGGCACCTGGGGGACCTCTGGGGAGGCTGGAGGACCTCCGCGTGGGGCGGGTCTCCGCGGGACGCCGGAAGGCCGCCAGGCCCCCAGTTCCGAACGCGGAGAACACGCACGCGGGGTAGGGCAGGGCAATATGAGCCCCCGCCTCCTCCGGGGTCCTGCCAGTCGGGTGTCCGGGCCCTGCCCCGGTCTCCGTGATGAAGGTCAGGGCCGATTTTCCTTCCTCTGGCCCTGGAGCCCATAAAAGCTCGGTGAGTGCGCGTGGCGCCACAGGATCGATTCCGAAGGAACTTTCAAAATTTGCTAGGTGGTCTTAGGAATCTGACCAAGATTTTGGAATTGCCATCACTTCCCAGTCCCGTGACCGTGAATCTTAAACGCCCGTGTAGTTTCCTGGTTGTACAAATCTTGCCCCTGGGAGAGGATGGTGGAGGAAAGGCCTGGCTATGGCCAATTGTGAAGGCCGAGGAGCGGGCAAGTTAGCCTGACCCCATCCAGCCACCGAGAGGAAAACACGGATCGTCCCCGGAGGTCCTCGGGGTTAGTTTCACGCCTTGTTTTCCCATTTGGCTCTTTCCGGAAAGAAGGGTCGCGGGAACTGGCTGGGGCGGCTGGGGCACTGTGCGGATCGCGTGTCTACCCAACCCGTCAACCCCACTGCGCGAGGAGCTGGCCTGAAAGTTCCCGTCCCAGAGACGTTTGAGGGGTCCCCATACCAGTGCCGCAGCGGGGAGAGGGGGCGGCCCTGGAGGGGCGAGGTACAAGAGGGGTTCTCACGGAAAGGGTTTGGAGCGGAGTCGCCCGTGTCCGTGGTGCTGAAGCGCCTCGCGCGCCCTCCATCTAGCGACTTCCTGCGCCGCGCCTGCCTCCTTATTTTGCACCTTTGCCAAAATAGCTCATCTTTAAGGCAAGCGGTCTCAGTGGAGCCCCCAGACATTGAAACACAGGTGGGTGGATCCTGCTTTCCTGGGGACAACATGACAGGGAAATTTCGTTCACCTTGGAAGAAGAGATAAAACATATGCATAGAAAGCTCAGTCAGCCGGGTGAAAGTACATGCTGTGAGCCTAATGTGAATGTGCAAGGTATTTGTATGAGTATATGCATACAAACACAATGCTCAACTCTTTTTAGAGCTGTCATGTACCACAAGCCTCACATTTCCCAGAACTTTTTGTAATCCATCTTTATTTTTTTGACGCCTCTAGTGTGTTTCTGGACTCAGCAGTGTCATTAATTTTCATAATCATGTTTCAAAGGCACCGTGCCCGTAGACTGAAGTGCTTGATGTTTGGCTGGGCAATGCAGTATCCACAAGTTTAAATACCAGATAAAGCTGCTCTAGAGGGCTTGGGAGTGTAGCTCAGCGGCAGAGTACCTGTTTAGCATGCAGAAGGCCATGCGTTGGCTCCTCAGTACCACCCCCAAAAAGTAATATAAAAGAGGAAAACCAGCCTATAAAGATGTAAAATTGATATTGATAACAAAATGCTGTCAAAGGAAGCATGTATATGTGTGTATATGTGTGTGTCAATATCTCAGATGGAATCCAGGGCCCAGAGCATCCTTGACAAGCACTCTACCAGCAAACCTCACTCCCAGCCCCCAAAGGAAGCATACGCAAAAAAGAATTAATGTAACTTTAAAAACAGACAATATCTAGATAATGTCCCTACAGGACTTTATTATGTGAACTATGAAGCTAAGACATTTTGTAATGCTGGCAAATTTCAAATATCTTAACTGTGAAGATCTTAAAGATTATGCTTGTATTTTCAAAAAATTGAAATCTATTTTTTTCTCAAGAAATGAATGCTTATTTTAGGAAATGTAGGTAATAGAAAAGTGCACAACACCAGAGAAAACCACTGAAAACATTTTCATTAGGTGAGCACACATGCATTTTAGAGGAACCATTGTTCTGTCTTGTATTTTAAGCAATCTCATGAGATTATGTTTATATCAAATGTTTTATTGCCACAGTCAAATATTTTTTCCTTTTTCTTGAGACAGGTTCTCACTGCTTCCCAGGCTGGCTTTGAACTCAAGATTGTTCTGCTTTAGTCTTCTAAGTACTGGGATTACATGGGATTATGGATGTGTGCCGTCAAGCTTAAAAAAATACCATCTTTATTTTTCTTTTAGACAGTCTTATATAACCCCAGTTGGTCTCGAACTCACTATGTAGACAAGGATGACCTTGAATTCCTAATCCTGCCTGCCTCCATGTTCCAAAAACTGGGATCATAGGCATGTACTACCCTACCAGCCTAATACCATCTTTAAAATAAATTGTGGTAAGAACACATGAATTGTGCCTTCTAAAAATTTTAAATGTCAATGACAATGCATTGCTTACTGCTGACTACAGGCACAATGACAGCAGCCCCTTGGAGTTTATTCATTTGATTAGCTGAAACTTTCTGCTTACTGGGAAGTACCTAGTAATTCATTAGTAACCATCATTCTACTGTTTTCTATGATTTGCCCAGTTAAGATATTCCATATAACTGGGATCATGCAGTATTTCTCTATTTGTAACTGGGTATTCTACTTAGCACAGTGTTTCAAGTTTCATCTGTATTGTTCCATATTGTAGAAATTCCTTCATCTTAACAGGCTGAACAGTATTCTATTGTATTTATATACGCCTTATTTTCTTTATCTATTCATGTGTTGATGGACATTTAGATTACTTCACCTGCACATAACATTTTTGAAAAAAATATTTGCCCATATGTTTAATTATAATCTTAAAACATAATTCTAGAAGAAAATTTGTGGTTCAAAGAATAGATGTTTTTGATATCTTAATTTAGTCAAGTATTTATCTCCTGTCTATTCTTTTTTGGCATCTACAAAAGCACCAAATTCACAGACTATTGGGTGATCATTATTTCCAAATTGTACTAAAAAAAATATGTGTCAGTATGTATAAACAGTGAACCTAATGTCAATAGTCCCATATTTTCAAAATTAGGTTTTTGTCAGTCTTCTAAAGGTATTTTCTCATTGAACAGACAGAAAAGAGCGTCTGTTCATATATTTCTTAGCTATATTTGTTTCTTGTTTGTGCCATGCTATTTTTATTTTTCCATTAGTGTACTTATTTATTTTATACTATTATATTCTATTTGCTGTAATTTTTGTTTTAAAGCTTTATTTTGTTAACTTTGTTTATGGCATTATGCTATGTTGAAATTTTCAGATGTATTAACATATTTAAAAAATTTGTGTGTGTGGTGTATGTGTGTCTCAGTTTCTTCTCCTGTTGCTGTTATAAAATGCCCTGATAAAGGCAGCTTAAGCTTATTTTAGCTCACAGTTCAAAGTACATTCCATCATGTCAAGGAAGTGAAGGCAGCAGGGGCTTTGAGCAGCTAGTCACAGCACATCCATAATAAGGAACAGAGAGCAATGAAAGGATGCATTCTGTTCAAATTCCTTTCTCTCTACTTGCACAGTCCAGAACCCAGCTAGAGAATGGTGCCACCCATAATAGGTGGTCTTCACACCTCATTGAACAAAATCATGATAATTGCCTATGGACAAGCCCACAGGCCCATCTCCCAGATGATTCTAGATTTTGCCAAGTTGATAATTGACACTAGCTGTGATAGTGTACACATGTTCATGTGGGCATGTCCACATGTGCATGGTGGTTTGCCGGCATGTGTATGTGTAGAGAGCTCTGGCCAATGCTGGGTGTCTTTCTCCATTGCTCTTCACCTTATTTTTTGAGTCAGGGTCTCTCACTTAACTTGGAGCCCACCAGTTGGCTCAATAGACTGATCAAGGAGCTCTAGGGAATCTACCTGTCTCTCCTTCCCACCCCACCCCCACCTCCAGTGCTAGGGTTACAGATGTTTGCTACTGGTGGGTTTTTATGTGGCTACTAGGAATCTGAACTCAGGTCTTCATGCTTGCATAGCAAACACTTTACTGACCGAGTAAAGGCCATCTTCCTGGCCCTTAGGTATTAATCAATTTTTAAATTATAATTTCACCTCCGCCTCTCAGGTGTTGAGATTACAGGCATGCTCTTGCTTCTTTTGTTTTTCACATATAAATGTCTTCTCATGGGAACATTATTTTAAGCTTTGAGTTAATCAATGATTAATTTATAATTTTTTAAAAGATTGCATTTTAAACTCTAGGTTATTTTCTCATTTTTTAGAAAATTAAATTTGGGTCATTACTAAATGTAAGATTCTTTTGGACATTAAACAATAAGAAATACTTATTTCACTTGCCTAACATGCAAAAGGCTATGAGTTTGAGAGAGAGAGGAGTATTTATTTACAATACATAGATCTAATCTATATTTTTTTCTAAGAGAAGTAACATACTCCTCAGTTTGAATCCTTCAATGTGGTGTATTTAATTCTTAGAGACTTAATGACAGTGTTTTTATTTTAAATATTAGTTGGTTGTGGCATTTAAAAACTGTTAGTATGCAGTCTTTTTTATTTAAAAAAAAGGCTATTCCACAGAATTAGTTTTTTTTTAATAGCAGCAAGAAAATGTGGCCAAGTCCACTAATTAGCCAAACTGGGAATTTATGTCAATAAGCTTCTGAAAAGAGAGCCACCATGCATAAGATATATACATTAGGTTGGTAAAATGCTTTTTGGCATCCACCATTATGGATCAAAAATTCTCCCCTCCCCCAGATAAAAGTGTGTTTATTTGGATATTGATAAACTATTTTGTATTATTTTCTTCCTTTTGGAAGAAATTCTTTTGGAATAGACTAATGAGAATAATTATTGAAATATTTATTTATTTATTTATTTATTTATTGTGGGAAGGGGCATGGTGTATGTGTGGAAGTCAAAGGAAAACTTTCAGAACTTGTTTCTCTCCTGTTATATGGGTTCCAGAGTTCAAGTTCAGGTTGCTGGCAAGCACCTCAACTCATTGAGCCATCTCACCAGCCCTAAAAATAACAATTCTGTTGTTTTAATAGGATATAGTTTAAAACATTGCTGATTAAGAGAAAAACATCAGAATATAAAATTAAAGCCCCTTAGTCCCCATAGGTACCACCATAGACATTAGTGTGACATTTAATAATACTAGATTATTACATTTTAAGTAATCATATCATTAAATTCATAACAATTGTTGAATACAGATGCTATCAATTTTAAGATACATTTTAACTTTAGAAATGTGACATGTGCATCATGAATTTAATGTCTCATAAACAGGGTCATGATATTTTGGGGAGGTGATGGTTATTGATTAGGTTGATTTTGCGACGGTCTTACTCGGTAGCCAGGCTAGCTCTCCACTCTCCTGCTCCTGCCCTGGCCTTGACCCTACAGTTATGTACCCTGCTTCTGTTATTTTTCCTATGTAAATGTCTACATCAGAATATTTTTAGGTTTTAAATTAGTCAATATCTTATAAACATTTAGAGTATTGACAACTTAATATACCTCTCTGTAATGTTGTTATTTCCTTATGATAAATTCCTAAATGAAATGATTTGATTAGGCAGAATCACATTTTGCTTTGCATTAAACAGTATATGTTCTAGAGTGTGCTTCCTTATGTTACAGCTTATCAACCTTCTTCATTTTTCTCATCTAAGTGGCAAAATAGCTGTCTCACTGATCTTTTAACTCCATTTTTTAACAGAATTTGTGCATCTTTCTGGTCAGTTATGTTTTTCTTTTTTGACTAGCTCTTCATAGTACTAATATTGTATTTATCTAGTCATTAATTATGTTTTCTGACAAAAAAAAGCTTCACTATCTGTGTTGGTACGTTCTGTCAGCCAGCTTGTTGGGACTAGGTAGAATCAAAGGGGGCCAAACTCAAGAGAAACCAATAATCACCTTGATTTTGTTTAATTAATGTGGCTGACATTCTATGTTAGCTATTATAAATGGCAGTTGATGAGTTCAGTCTCATAAAAGGGTAGTGTTTGGAGAGAGTTTTAGTTCCTTCAGGCTGCTATAACAAAATGGATGGCTCACGGACAACAGAAATTTACTTCTCATTGTTCTGAAGGCTGAGAAGCCCAAGATTAAGGTGCTAGCAAATTAGGTACGTGGAGAGGGGAGGGCCTGCTTCCTGTTCTCAGATGGTGGATGGTTGTTTTCAGTGTATCTTCATGTAGTAGAGTGGTAAAGGCTCTGTCCTCATGACCTAGCCACCTCCAAATGCACCTGCTTACAAATTTGTAGGAGGGGAAGCACAAACTAGCAGGGACATTAACCAATCATTAACAAATCATTAAATGTATATATATTTATATTTATGTCATTAAAATGGTCTTTTTAGGCAGGGTCACCCAACTGTCCTGAAACTCACTATGTAGACCTTGCTGGCCTTGAACTCACAGAGATCCACCTGCCTCTGCTTTCCAAGCGCTGGGATTAAAAGTGTATGCCATCATGCCAGGCCAAAAAGGGGGGGGGGTGTCTTTTTATAGTGCTGGGAATTAAATGCAAGGCCTCACACATGCTCTATCATTGAGCTCTATCACTTAGCACACAAATCATAAATTCTTAAAATGCCTGTTTATGATTTTTGAATCCCCTCAAGGAAATAGACTTAATAAAGCCAGAGAATGTATGTAGATATAAGTATATCTGATAAATACAATTTCAACTGCAATTTATAAAGTTATTTTTCAAAATGTTTTAATTCAAAGGGAGGGATGGCTGAATTCCTTGATACCTTTGGTGTCAAGGATGACATAACTCTCCACACCTGAGCTCTCCTGATGGATCTTTGTAGTCATTAGTGTACCCCGCAGTCTAACAGTTTGTGGTTATTACAATGAGGATCAGCCCCTCCTCAATTACTAAATACTTTCTAAATAGAAATATAATGTTCCATTGACTTGCAATTTGGGGTGAGGGAAAAGGCGAGAGCAATAATAACATTCTAACTGGGCTTTTTGTGAGCACTTTAAATACGTGCATTGGTTCGAAGGGTCCTGTTTCCCTTGCCTTATGCCGCAGGTGGTACTATTAAACACTGCTGCTCCCGGATGTTGTGAGCCACTGCTATTTCCTCCTTCTTACTTCTGTTCCTCCTGCATGTTGTTTATGAAATGAAGCAAAATCTCCTTTCTTGTCACCACACATTTTTTTCTGCCTTTCACCTCTTAGCAGTAGTGGGGAGATGTGAGGAGAATGGTAATCACTCTAGTGCCTCTCCTTGGTCAGTTTTCACCGTTTACCTTCTGGTTTGAATCTAGGAAATTAGTTGGTTGAGAAATATCAGAGACCAGCTGAAATCATAGAGTTTTTTGCATACCCTGGATCAAAATTTTATTTTTCCCTATAAATGTTAACATGTATATGTAATTTTAAAATATTGGCCCTTATATAACACTTTTTATGTTGAATTGCCTACACTAGGTTCACTTACAATTGTTGTTGTATATAACCAATGGGCATATGCTGTAAAATGCTTCATGTATACTTAACACTATTTCTGTTACAATCACATATCAACCCAGTCCTCCTGTCTGCCATTTTACTAGAATGTGTTTAACCACTTTCTGACCATATAACTATATAAAAGCATTCACATTGCAATTCGTTTTTTTTAAAGACATTAAAATATCAGTCAGTAGTTTTAACTGGATTCTTTTACCTTGAGAACTTTAAAGAAAGAAAAAAAATACCAGGTGATCCCATTTTCTCCTTTCCTTTTTGTCTCTGATTTCTGTGTATTGCTGGCTGAGCCACTGTTGTGAACAGGAGTGAAGATCCCAAAGTCCAGTGAGGTTGGTGAGAAGGGTGGTGGACAACCGCCAAATTCTGGTATTAATTCTTGGGTTCACTTAGTTCAGAGTTAGGATATGTAACAGAGTTAGACTGCAGAACTGTGGCAACCAAAGCTCTGCACCACAGTGAATTCGATCTATAATTAGAGGTCTACAGTTAAGATGGCAATTTTTTTCAAAGCTGGCCAGCTAGGCCAGAGAACTCCTTTGTTTTACCAGCATTTGTTGAGTCTGGTTCTGAGGTAGGACCTTCAAGATATCAAAAAAAAAAAAAAAAAAGACAGTGATAATCATAATCTCTGTTCTAGGAATGGGAAGTGTATCAGAGGCTATGGTTACATATGTACACAACTCACAGTGATACAGTATGTCAAGGACGTCTGTAACATTTCAGAAGGAAGTGTTCCAGAGCCCAGAGGAGGAACAGACTGTTCAGTGAGAGGCTCCTCTAAGTAGGCTACTATTCACCATTGGTATCCAGTTTTAAATGAATGGTCTGGAGTTTCTTTTTCTGATGGTGGGACTCTATCTGGCTCTTATCTTCAATATATTTATCTGTGCTTTCTCCTTTTATGTAACCCATTTCCTGACCTTATCAATCACTACCGTGATCCGAATCCTCTTCAGACTCAATTCTGCTGGTCTTGCCAGTCTCTTCATAGAGACTAGAGAGTTGTGGATCAGGATTTCAGATCTCAAAGGCACTAATTACTTGGTACGGAGTTCTTTATTGGGTTTTCAAACCCAAGGAGGTCTATTTATAAAACTGCTCCTATGAAGACACTCATGCAAAAAAAGTCCTTAGGTAACACAAGATGATGATGGAAGCAGGCAAAATATCTGGTCCCAGAATGCACTCTCCATAAGAAATGTGGACAATCAAGGGTAGAGGCAGCCATGTGTTACTGCCTACTCAGAGTCACAGTGAGAGGACCCTCCAAAATTGGTTAAAGTCCAAATACCATTCACCTAGAATCCTCAATACCATAAATGCCTTTCTGTGGGTTTAAATTTTTTTTTATTACATTTATTCTCTGTGTGTGCGTACATGCACATGTAGGTGCCACAGTGTATACGGTGGTCAGAGGACAACTTGGGAAAGTCAGATCTCTCTTTCCACCATGTGACTTACAGGAAGGCAAACTTGGGTTGTCAGATTTGGCAGCGAGCACCTGTACCCACTGAGCCATCTTCCTGACTCCTCCTCCTGCTTTCTGCTTTGTTATTATGTCAAGAACACATTCCATTAAGGCATATCTGTGCTCAGTTTCAGAAGGCAGAAATATTGCTTCTATGAACAGCTTCTAAAACTGAAATTCTAGAAGATGGATGATAATGTCTACTGTTTTAGTGCTGACTTCATTTCCTGGTCCAGAAGATCAGAAATCTGTGCATGTGTTAGAGAACAGCATGAGGTCCATCTGTTCAGGTCAGATTTTCCCACATTAACATGAAGATTTATGGGGTGGTAACTTATGTAAGAAAAGCCAATGGTAATTATGTTATGTTCTTTGCTGCCAATTGGAATCTACATTATATTTTTAGCTCATCAAAAAAATATCATTATATATACATATGCAGGCATTGAATTTTTTGAACACTATAATAAAGCTTCGCCCTCAGTCTGTAGCTGTTTGCCTCTGTTTTGGTTTGGGCATTAGACAGCATTCATTCATTCATTCATATTTTCCCTGCAAAATGGTCTATTTATCCGCAGCTTTCCTTCCCACAGATGGCACAGACATACAGAAACTACACTTGGTTTCTTGGGTAACTAGTCAGACTAAAATACAGAGTAATAATTTATTTCTTACTCTGAAGAAAATAGGCTGGTTTTAAAATAAATATATACTCATAGAGAAATTAAACAAAGAAAACACTAAATAATGCAAATATCACTATCCATGAGCACATATGCATATATACACATATAAATTATTGTTTTATTTTAATTTTATGTGTATGAGTGTTTTGCCTGGATGTATGTAAGTGCATCCATGTCATGCAGTGTCCACGGATATCAGAAGAGGGCATTGGATCCCTTGGAATTGGAGTTATAAATGATTGTTAGCTGCCATGTGGATGCTGGGAACTGAACCCGGGTCCTCTACAAGAGCAGCCAGTGCTCTTAACCACTGAGCCATCTTTTTGACCCTAACATATGACTTGTTTTTATAAATAGAACCACATCATTTAATTTCTTTTTTGAGACAAGTTCTCATGTATCTCAGGTGGGCCTCAAACTTGCTATGTAGCCAAGGATGACCTTGAACCTCTGATATTCCCACCTCTACCTCTTGAGTGCTGATAATACAGACATGTGCCACCATGAACAGCTTTATATGGTACTATGTCTAGTTTATGTGATGCTGGAGATCAAACCCGGGGTTTCATGCATACTAGACAAAGACTTTTCCAGCTGAGCTATAACCCCAGCCCATGAATACTCTTTTATAACTTTCTTTTTACTCAGCAATATGACATAGTAATTTTCTTACGTCAATACATATATTATCCTTTGGATGACTAAATAATATTACATTGACGTTTTTCTTTAGTTCCTCCTCCACTAATGGTCAATTAGACACTTCCAAGTTTTCATTGTATAAAGTAAGCCACGACGAATATCCTTCTATGTGCATTTTATGTGTCTTACTGATGATCTCCTTGGTTTCTAGTCCTGGAAGTGGCATAGCTGGGAAACTCACCATGTAAAGTTTTGATACATCATGCTGACTAACTTTTGATGAGATGGATCATATGATATTTGTCTTTACATACACAGTCCTTGGCAATGACAGGACTTGATAAAGTCTCTTCAGTTTTGCAGTATTTGTGTGTCTATTCTACAGACATTAATGGAGTATAAATTTTTATTTTTTAAACATATATTATTTTTATTTTATGTATATGAATGTTTTGCCTGCATGTATGTAAGTGCATCATTTGTGTACAGTGCCTTCAGAGGCCAGAAGAAGGCATCATATCCTCTGGAACTGGAGTTATGGACCATTGTTAGGTACCATATTGGTGCTGGGAACTGAACCCTGGTCCTCTAGAAGAAAAGCAAGTGCTCTTAACCATTGAGCCATCTCTCCAGCCTGAGTGGTAGCAATTTTAATAATTCTAGGTATACTATGTAATCTACCAGGTATTGTAAATTTTATTTCAAAATGTGACTTACAGTTTGATGTGAAACAAGAGGGCATCTGAGAATCATTTCTTAGTGGCCTCATCTATGTGCTTTTAATGAAATATACTATACGGAAAGAGGTAACTGAATTGTAACTTTCATGAGTGATGTCTAGCATGTGAAAAATCAGTTATGATTAAACCAGATCAAACTTGTAAAAATTTTGAGTTAATTCACTGTGGTATTTCCATATGCTGGTTCCCAATTGGGGGGCGGTAGTAATTCAGGCTTGGCTTTCACACAAAACCCCCTAGCAAGAACAGAGTAGATGTGAGCAGGCGGTATATGAAGTGTTTGCAGGGTCTGAAGTGCACTGTTGATCCATGGGCATTCCTTTTTTGTTGAGAGATTTTTGCATACTGGGGATGGTTGGTAGGTTTCTTTGAACTCAGCTGGCATGTTTGGTGCTCTCTCCTAGAAGTTAGGTAAAACCAAGTTAGGCAGCCAAGAAGTGCATTACCAACTATATTGGAACAATGCCAAAATTTGTTTTACATTTAATTAGCATGTAATCAATTAATGATTTAGACATGTATATACATACAAAAAGATCATAAAAACAGATCATTTTATCCCATTCCCTTAGTCACTGCTCCTTTTTACCTATTAGAGTCACCAAGCACAGCTGAAATTTAAAGGTGCTAAAATCAGCGCAAATTGATTCTGTTTAAAAAGGCAGGAGAATAAATGTTAGATGATAAATATGTGTTCATTGAGAATGACATATTTTATGTAAATTGATAAACCACTTTTCAATGATTAGAGAGGCTCTTCTGGAAGGGGGAATTATTGATTTTAAATTGTGAAAGTTGGGGGCTGGGGCTGTAGCTCAATGGTAGAGCATTTGCCTCACATGTATGAAGCCCTGGGTTTGATCCCTAGAATAACTGGACAAAGGGGTTAATAGCATAAATAGCGAAAGCCTTACATTCTAGCACGCTCCCAGCTGCCAGCTAACATACTCATTAGTGTGCCAGAATGGATTCTGAAGTGTCACAACATAAACTGCTCTGCTCCAAATCAGGCATCATCCCCATTCACACAAGCCAAATCAGTCTACTTGTTTGAAAACTGCCACATATGGCTTTTTAAGAAAACCTTTTATTTTCCTGGTATTCGTGGCTCATTATAGTCCTCTTAAGTTGTTAGCCACCACTGTATGGTAAGGAGTCAGTCCTCTTTAACTAACAGGTCCAGTTGTTTTTGGAATGATGGCCAATTGGATGGTTAGCCTAGCTCTAATCAGAGTGACAAATCCAACCTCCACCTCCCCTTTCCAGTACCTTTTGGTCTTCTTTTTTTCTGAGTCTTTTCTCTTTCAACAGAGCTGTGGCCTCCTCACAGCTTCTACACAGCTTACAGATAACTCCCAGTATTTTCCTCCTGACTTCCTGCTCTGGAACTGTCAGTTGAGTCTCTAGCTCAAAGTTGGGCTAGCCTCCCCTTTTAGCATGGCTTTTCACTTTTCTATGACCAGGTCCTCTCCCCAGCCCCTGCCTCTCTTTTTATTGCCTCTCATCTGAAAATTCATAACCATAATTTTTAAACCTTCCTACAACCCAGACTGACCCCTCTGAGAAAATCAGGTCTTTCTTCCTCTGTCCGGTAGCTCTGTTCAGCAGAATTCTTAGCCATCTTAGACTACTGAGCCCCACAGTGCTGGGATCATAGCACAGATCTCACACTCTGTTTTAACATGAATGCTGGGGATCAAACTCAGATCCTCATGCTTACATGGTAAGCACATTACTGACAAAGGTCCCTTCACAGTCTGTTTTTGTTTTTTTTAGGAGACAAGAACTCACTATGTTGCCCAGGCTAGCTTTGAACAAGGTAGGCTCTGCTCAATAATGTTGACCCGAGTATGAGAATTCATTTTTCTCCCTTTCTTTTCCCGGTCCTTATCTCCTCACCTCCTCCTCTTTCTTTTCTTTCTTTTGAGGTAGGGTCTCAATTTATAGACAAGCTGGCCTGAACTTGTGATCTTCCTGCCTCATTCTCCTAAGTGCTAGGATTACAGGTGTCTGCCACCATACCTGGCTGGAATTCAACCTTAAGAATCCCCTAAACACATTTTAGCATAAATACATAAAAGAAACTGTTCTGTTGTCATCCCCACAAATTGTGTAGGAAATCCCCCAATGTCTAGCTAATTTAAAGTCCAACCTGGCCTTTTCCATGCAACCTGGCCTCCATGATGGACTGAATCCTTGGAAACCAGAGACAGATGGAAGATTACATCTGCCAGGATCTGAGCACTGTGTGGGAAATGTGAGTGTTCCCAGATGTGGAGACTGGCTATTTATGAGCCCAGCCTCCTGAGAGTACTCCTGAGGAACCTAACAGTGGGGACATTATCTTTAGGGACATGGAGCAAATTGTCATGCCCGGGATACTACTTTAGCAGCGTGCCTATAAGCACCCCTACCACGTGGCTCTTATCTCTTGTTCATCAATGCTGGGAGACATGCTAGCCAATGCCATATATTGCTTGGGATTCACATGGGCTTCCAGCCCTGCATACACAGATCTGGAGATGATGCTGGGACTACCAGAGCACTTCCTGTACCACCGCCTGGGTAGCCAGGGGTTGCTCCATCTCACACAGGGGCTAAGCAGAGAAGGAAAGCTAAAACCTATGCTAGGCTTGAAGGCACATGCTTGTAAGCCTAGCACTTGGGAGGCCGAAGTAGGAAGGAGGATTGCCATGAGTTTGAGGCCGGCCTGGGTTACATGAGCCCCTATTTCAAAACACTAAAACAACAACAACAAAAATAAAATTTCAACACATATTAACACACACACACACACACACACACACACAATCCAGTCAAAATTTTATCTTTTTTACTCTTCAGAACTTAAAATGTAGAAAATAATCATGTCTGGCTAGCATAAACAAAAAAGAACTAAGAAATTAAGCAATTGTTTTTAATTCAAGATTTAATAAAATGTAAGAATTCAGGCGAATATTCACATGGCTACTCTGAAGTATTCTGAAATATTTTCCCTATTTCATAAAGCTAATTGTGTTAGCATTTACTGATCTTAAGTAAATTATAGGTAGTCTAGCCACAAGTTTGAAAATAGTAAAAAGGTACAGATTAATTTTTTTTAACGTTAGAAATACCTGCCTCCAGCCTGTCAGAGTCCCTTCATTCCCACTCTTCACTCCAGTTGCACTGCCATTTCCTTATGTTTGTTTCTTGCTAAGTGGTTTGGGGTGAGCATCACCTGATAAACAAGCATTAGTAATGGGATTCAGAACTTTAAAAAATGTCTTAGTAAGTGGCCTTGGCTGACGTAGGATTTTCTAAATAGCCCAGGCTAGCCTCAAACCCTTGGTGACCCTCCTGCCTCAGCCTCCCAAGTGCTGGGATTGTAAGCATGTGCCACCTCACTAGGCCTAAAAGTTCTTGAATGGGCCAGATTTGAGGATTTACTCCTGCAGTTTCAGTGTTTGAGAGGCTATGGCAGAAGGATTACAGAGTTTTAGGCCTGCTTAGTCTACATAGCAAGACTAAAAAATAAAAAAATCAAACAAGAAAGTTCTTGAATGATGTAACTCAAAACAAGTTTTCTCAGCCCAAAAGCTTTGCAAAGATGCGAATCCTCCTTCTGACTCTGGCTGGATCTTTCTAAAAATCCTAAGCAACATGAAGCCAGAGTCTAGGGACATTATCTGCAGATGGGAAAGTGATACCTAGGGATTTGGAACAAGTATCCCTAGCATGGAGATTTGTATTGCAGCCAAGTGGCAAATAGAGCAGTGTAAAGCAAGGCCAGGACAGAAGTGGGAGAAGGAACGGAGGCCTATTCCAGCTGACAGGACGATGTGAGTATCAGGGCAGGGGTAGAACATAGCTCAAACTGAGATTTTAATTTTTATTTATTATTTTATGTATATGAGTGTGGTGTAGAACATAGCTCAAACCGAGATTTTAATTTTTATTTATTATTTTACGTATATGAGTGTGGTGTAGAACATAGCTCAAACCGAGATTTTAAATTTTATTTATTATTTTATGTATATGAGTGTGGTGTAGAACATAGCTCAAACTGAGATTTTAAATTTTTTTATTTACTATTTTATGTATATGAGTGTTTTACCTGCATGTATATATGTGCACCCATGTCATGCAATGCCTGTGAGACCAGAAGAGGGCATCTTATTCCCTGAAATTGGAGTTATGGATGGTCATTAGCCACTATGTGAGTGCTGGGAACTGAACCTGGGAAGAGCAGCCAGTGCTCTTAACCACTGAGCTATCTCACCAGCCCTAAGACTATTTTTATTCAGTCAATATTTATCAAGTGTGCTCGGTATGCCAGGTATACAAATATATATATATATATATATGAAAACCTTATTGTCTTCATGGAACTCACAGGTCACAAAGGAGGTTTTTCTAAAAAAATTATTTATCTTTATTTTATGTGTATGAGTGTTCTGCCTGCATGTATGTAAGTGGACCACCTATGTGCAATGCCCATGGAGGTCAGAAGAGGACATTGGATCCCTGGAAGTTACAGACAGTAGTTAGCTACCATACAGATGCTAAGGCTTGAATCTAGGTCCTCTGCAAGAGTAACTAATGCTCTTAAACACTGAGCCATCTCTCCAGCCCCACAAAGGAGATGTTTAGTTGTTCTGTTCCCTGAAGATGGTGCCATGGACACAGCACCAAGTGGAGCTTGCTAGAACCAGATGGATTTGAGAACTTCATCTTTCAATTCAGTGCAGCTGTGTCAGCAATCCACTCTATAATATATACCCATTGATTAGTGCTGCTCTTAACCTTGGTAGTCAATGCAGAGTGCTGAGAATAAGTGACAGTTGAGTGCTTAGCCCTAAATAAAATGGTGCCTGGATCTGTTGAAGGAATGAGTGTAAAGGGGTCTTCCTGGGCTGCTGTGCACAACTCAGAAGTCATTTAAAAAAGTGTGTGTGTGTGTGTGTGTGTGTGTGTGCAGAACACTCACTCCACAGTGTACATTCATAGAAATCGAGAACAGCTCTTGAGAGTCAGCCTTTTCTTGCTATCTTGTTGGATCCAGGGTTTGGACTCAGATCTACATGCTAGTGCGTCTACCCACTGAGACATCTTGCTAGCCTTGTTGTTTTGTTTTTGAAACAGGGTCTCACAAAGCCTAGGCTACCCTTGGTGACCCTTGACTTCATATCCTCCTACCTCTATCTCCTCAGTGCTTGTATTGCAGATGTGCACCACGATGTTGGCCTGACCCAGAAGTCTTGAGATGTGCTCATAAATCCTGTGCCGCATGGATTTGGAGTCATACTGTGATGGTTTTTGTTTCTCTTTGAGACTCTTAGTCTTCTAGGAGGGTGTATGTTAAAAGTTAAAGGTTGGAATCAGTAGTTGCTCCTTGGCCCCCAACCCCCATCCCCAGCCACTGGGCTTAGATGAGGATTTGGGTGGAAGTGATTGGCAGGTGAATAGGATGTGCAAAAGAGCTATAAGAAAACAAATTTGCCTAGACAACTGATACTCTGAAGAATTACCTAAGTAATCACAAATGACTGAAGAAGTCTCTCAAGCTGGGTGAAAACCCATGCCAATAATCACAGCACTAGGGAGGCCAAGTCAGGAAGATCTTGGGTTTGAGGTCAGTGTGTACCTCAAAAGAACCAGAAAATGTTTTAAAATTTAAAAAAGATTTAAAAGACCCCTAGTAAAATATGCTTGAAGGAATTATTCAGACTCTGATTAGTGAAATCTTATTTGCTACAGCTCACACGCCTTCCTTCAGTGTGAGCTCATGAGCTCTACTCATGTTTAAGGAAGTCTGATGTTATTACCCTAAGCTACCAAACAACTCTGGTTGATTCTTTAAAAAATTCTTCCTCCCTCCCTTCCTTCTTTCCTTTTCTTCCCTCCATCCTCCTTCCAGCATTCAAGACCAATCCCTGCCTATAGCTGAGAGTGACCTTGAACTCCAGATTCTCTTGCCTTCATCTTCCAGGTGTCGGCATTACTGGTGTGTGCTACCACATTTCACTTGCTTACTTTAGCTTTCTTGATAAATTGTAGTCTGTTTATCCAAAACATTGGAAACACATGGAACAAAATGTGGACAAAGTGATTTCTTTTTCTCTCATTTTTTGGAAAGTAGCGTCTTGCTGTGTAGTCCATACTAGTCATAAACGCATGTTCTTCTGCCTCAGCGTCCAGAGTGCTGGAATTACTGGCTTTCACACCTCACTTGGCCCTTCAACTTTTTCAATCAGAAAGAGATATAAAGAATTATAGATTTTCAAAATCAATGGATGGTCTAGAGGTTTCAGGTTTGGCCTCCAAACATACTTCGTAGAATACACAGCTTTTTCCTTTAAAATATTTCTAATTTAAAATATTGATATGGAAATTAATAAGCTATATGTAAGTCCTCTTGGTACAGAACAGAGCAGAAAGATCAACATTTCTTCATTGCCAATAACAAAATTCCATAGTATTTGACTAATAGGAAATACTTAAGCTATTGACTTTAGCTTCTATTATGCACTAGGTATCATGGTGCACACTCAGTATTTTTTTAAAAACTGAGTTCTGAATATTGAACTTCTGATCCTCCTGCTCCTGCCTCCCGTGTGCTAGACTATCAGGTGTGTGCCTGCTTATGCAGTGGCAGAATTGAGTGCAGGGCTTTATGCATGCTAGACAAGCACTCTACCATCCAAGCTACATCGCCAGCCCAAACATAGCTATTATTACAATTAAAGTGTCTAGGGCCATATTCAGTACTAAACAGTCTGAAAAGAGCACATCACAGGTACACCTGTGCTTGATATTTCATGTGCTTTTATTTTTCCTTTAGTTGTAATTGAATGGTCACCTCATTGAATGGTCATCCTTCCCAAATCAAATGGTGTACTGATTCTAAATAAACACAAAACGTGAATGAAGATACATGTTAGTTCACCTCTTTTCTCAGCCAATTTTTCTCCATTATTAATGTCTGAATGGAGAACAAAGAAGCAAACATGAATACGTCTGATTTTGTAATACTCCCATTTTGTAACCTTTCCTGGTTATTTAAATTCAAAATAAAAAGCCAGAAAATTGTTACTCTTTCATTTTCATATATGTAGCATTTTCTGTGATGTTTATAGTTTTTCCTTTTGGAAGACATTGGTAGTAGTTTATCTGGCATTTGCTTTTCAGTTCTCAGAGGGCTGAAGTTAATGAGGGACCTATTGTGTTAAAAGCCCATTGGTGGATGCTCATTAACCAGCCATTAAAGAGGAGACTGTAGAGGCAGGCCTACTGAGGCACATGGGAAAGTCCAGCACCCAGGAGGCTGAGGCAGGAGGATTTTGAGTTTGAAGCTAGCCTGTCTCCTGTCTCCAAGAGCCAAGGGGTGGAGGGTGGTATTATGGAGTTGAAAGTGTAGCTCAATGGTAGAGCAACCATCTAGTATGCACAAGGTTTGCTCCCCAGCCCTGAAAAAAATAGATATTACAGAATATATTTAATGATATAGAAAAATGCTTATGTGATAAAAGGAAAAGTTATTAAATAAGCTGCAATGTTAAACTGCTTAGAAAGGAATTTCTAGAAGGGTCAGTTGTTATCTCTAGATGGTAGGATTATGAGGTGATTTTTTTTTCTTGCTTTTCTATATTTCTTAATTTTCCACAATAGTTATATGTTTCTTTTCTAAAAGGAATAAACAGAGCATTGTTTTAAAGTTAGAAATATGCTGGGCATGGTGGTGCATGCCTTTAGTCCCAGCACTTGGGAGGTGGAGACAAGTGGCTGTCTGTGAGGTTGAGGCCAGCCTGGTCTCTATAGTGAGATCCAGCCCAGCTGGGGCTGTAGGGAAGACCCTGTCTCAAAAAGACCAAAAAAAAAAAAGGTTGGAAATCTGATGGTATAAACAACTCCTGAGTCAGAATCCCGGATGCCAACCCCCCGGGAAGATCCTGATACAAGGCATCATGGATTTACGAACTGTTGTTGCTATAGTTGTTGAGACAAGGTCTCTGCTATTGTAGCCCAGGCTGGACTTAAATTGATGATATGCCTGTTAGCCTCCCCAGTGCTGGGATTACAGGCATGAGCAATTGTGTTGCTGCTGTTTGAGTTATCTACTGCAGGTAACAGATCACCCCAAAACTTAATGACTTAAAGCAACATGAATTGCTTTATCTGTTGTGGTTTTTTGTAGATCAGGAATTTGGGATAGGCATGACTGGGCGATTCTGATTCAGTACGTCTCATGTACTTATAAGATGGGTGGCTGGTGATGGGAAAGCTAGGCTAAGTTTAGGCTGATCAGATGTGTCTTTCTGTTCTTGTGATCTCTGAAGCTCCCCATGTGGTTACTGTTCATGGGCTATTTGAGCTCCCTCATAGTATGGTATTGGCAGACTGTTCACTCAGGCATCAGGGCTTCAAGCTCACGTAGTTCATCTAGGAAGGCATGGTTTAAGGACTTAGCTTCAGAATTCAGTGTCACTTCTGTCAAATTCAGTTGGTTGAAAGGTCACAAGTCTGCCTATTTTCAGCAGGAGGGATATAGACTCCATGCCTCTCAATCTAATATCAAACATTAAAAAAAAACCAATCATGTAATATAGAAGACACCAGAATAATGATCTCTTTGGAAAACTCTGTCTCAGGGATCATATCAATAATGGGTGAGATATTAGTAATTGGTCTGAGAATGCTGTACTCTTTCCTTGTGTGAGGAGGAGACAGAGATGCATTCCCTTAAAGCTAACTGAGATTAGGTGTGCCTTCTCATTCCACAATTGGAAATTTACCTAGATAGCACATGTCATTTGCCCTTTGCTTTTCAAGCAAACAGAAAATATAAGAGAAATGGTTATCAGTGATTGGTCCTTACAGTCACTGTCTAGAATGGTAAGGAAATGAGTCTCCTGGGGACAGGTGAATATAGTTGGTTTCTGCCCAAGAGAACTGACTGCTCACTAGGAAAGAAGGCCAAACAGCAAAAATCAGTGAACTGTAAGCAACATAGCAAATGTTCTCTTACAGTAGTGATTTGTACATTGAGGTGGCCCTTCAGCATTGACCTGAGGAAACCCGAATTTGCGTACCTGCAGCCTAGAGGGTGTGAAATGGAGAAACAAAAACAGTAGGCAGAGACAGAGAGTTCCAAGTATATCAGTCTGAAATTCAGGACCACCAAGAGATTTATTGTAAGGAATTGGCTTATGCTACCTGAAGCTGGATAAGGAAGCCTATAGGCAGGCAGTTGGGAAAGGGAAATTAAGAACAAATCAGAAACCTAGGAACACAGGCTAAAGCTTTGCTGTCCAAGAGCAGTAAGGAAAAGTAGTTAATGGATGGTTTGGAACCTCAAGGACATCAAATATTTGGATTTATAAAATTACAAAATCATCATTTTTAAGTGTTCACCTGATTAGGTAAGGCCCAATTCCATGTATTCATGCAGTCTTTCAATTAACTTAAATTAAACTGTTCAGGGACTTAGTTCTCTTTTTTGAGATGGGGTCTCTAGTAGCCCAGGGTATCTGACTGAGGCCGGAGTCCAGATGCTCCTGCTCTACTTCCCACGTGCTGAGATTACAGGTTTGTACCACCACAATGACTTAGGAACTTTTTAATCACATCTACAAAATCCCTTTGCAGCAGCATTAGATTTGTGTTTGATTAAAGGAGTAGGGTCTGTAGTTCAGCTTGGCTTGTTCATGTAACAGAGAGCTGTTACCCAAGAGGAGCCAGTGTATGGCGTGTCCCTTTCCTTTCCCTTCCTCAATGTACCAGTATACTAGAGAAACAAGAGCCTGTAAGGTGAAGACCAAAGCGTCTAAAGATAAATCTTTCCTTTAAAAAAATGTTTTTACGCTAATATGTGTGTGTGTGTGTGTGTGTGTAGGCAAGTGTGTGCCATGGCACATGTATAGAGGTCAGAGAACAACTTGCAGGAGTCGATTTTCTCCTTCCACTATGTGAGTTCCAAAGATCATACTAAGGTTGTCAGACTTGGTGGATTAGGAATTGGAGTAGAAAGAGATGCAGGTAGAAAAGAAAGCAACCAGCCTCAACAATCTAAATTAACCCTTATTTGTCAATGAGGAGTGGAAGCTGACTGGTGGGAACTGAAGCATCAACCACACTTATTCAAGTGGCAGGGAGCTGACATCCAGGAGGGTTGATATTTGTAAAAAGCCTAGGGCTTGATACAGGCAAACTTGTTTGCAGAACAGGAATCACTTTATGGCTGGAGGTGGTATGTTCTGGGGCCATAGTTTTGAAATAGAGGGCCAACAATTCTCTGATAAGACCTTTCAGGGGGAGTGATGGTTTATGACTGGTCAGGGGTTTTCTTATGCAATCTCTCTTTAGGTGGCAAGCACCCTTATCTGCTGAGCCCAGTAAACCCTTTTTACAGTCCCCAAAGGGAGAGAGTAAGAGGGGTAAAATTGTAGGCTCTGCCCCTCCCTAATCATGCCCCAACTGCTGTAGATTTGGCCTGCAATGGGAAGGGGAAAGTTTTGCATGGATAAAAGGTAAAATTTTAACAATAGACAGCAAATGGGAAGTTATGGAATCTAAATTGCCATTAAGATAATGACTAGCCATCAAGGAAAGGGGATCTGATATAGTTAAATTGGGTACAGTAACTAGGAACATAAACTGCTGAGTTGAGCCAAGCAGGAAACAAGATGATTACATTATAAAAATTAGATTAGAAGAACTACTGCAGATGTTTAAACAAAGAAGAAGAAAAGGTGTCTGGAGAGGTCTGAGAAGACTTGTTTCTAAAGACAGAGTTTGAATTAGGCTTAACAGATGAACAGTGTTTAGAAAGTTGGAGCAGAGGGGAAAGTAATGGAATAAAGGCTCAGGGAATGATTTGTACCCACAGTGAACAATGTTGGGGAGATACTGAACAGACTGTTGGAGCAAAGTGTGGGTGTCAAGGGGCTTCTGACTAGAGCCATGGAAACCAAGAGCTTGGCAGAAGAACTGACCCTCTCTCTCTCTCTCTCTCCCTCTCTCTCTCTTTCTTTCTTTCTTTCTTTCTCTCTTTCTCTTTCTCCCTCCAGACATAGCCCAGGCTGGTCTCAAACAAACTTACTTCGTAGCTGAGGATGGTCTTGAATTACTGGTCTTCTTGCCTCTGCCTTGTAAGTGCTGGGATTACAGGGGTGCACTAGGCTAGGAGCTGGAATTTGATATAGTAGAAAAGAGGTCTGTAGAGAACTCTAGGTTCTTAAATGAGGAAAGTTTTCCTTTTGTTTTGAGTCTTTTAAAAAGACTGATTAATGTGACAATAGGATAATATAGATGGATTTTAAAGGACTGGGATTCAAGGAGGGAGATGGGATGCTTGCATAATATTCTAGATTGGAATCCACAATAACTTGGTCTAGAATCAGTGTTAAAATAGAATTGGAGGAGGAGAGAACCTGAGAAGTATTTCAAAGACAAAAAACAGTAAGAGTGATGAGAATTCACTGTGTAATGGCAGACAGGAGAGTATTCCTTAGAGAATTCCCTAGCGTAGGAACCTAGGAGAATGGTGAGAGAGATCATGGCATCAGTGAGGAAGTTAGAAAAGGAAACTCCGTTTGGGATATTGGGACTGTGACTTCAGTTTGAGGTCACTGAAGTGAATGCCATGATTTGAAATGGAAATGTGCTAGAGGTGAGTAGTAAGGACAGGAAGCCTAGCTGAGATTGTGTGCTGCATGACTGCAAGGGAGAGGTCAGGTTGGAGAGGGGCTTGGAGGCTGGGTGGCTTTTTTTCATGGTTTCTTTTAGCAGAAGAGGATGACTTTCAGAGGAAAAAGGAACAAACAGAACAGTTGGCTATCCAGATGGTGTCACAAGAACTGGATTTGGTTTCTGGGCCATGGTTTAAGATTCTGGAACTCATGAGTTTTGGCAAGGAACCAGGAATTCATGAGATAAAAATTTTAGTCTCCTCTCTTCCCCTCTGCTCTATCTTTCTCTTTCTCTTTCCTTTCCGAGTGGACTCCATAGCTGGTAAGGCATATTGCCAGATTATCTTTTTAGAGTGAAAGAGAAGAATCACCGAGAAGGAAATAGGAACTTGTTCAAAGGAAAAATGAGGAAGAAAGGCCGAAAAAGAAAGAATAGCATTATAAATGATATCCAGTGTTTTATAAGATAATTATAGGTCAAATAAGTCAAATATATAGCTAGCATTTATTAAGAGTTTACAATATGTTAGTGCTATGGCAAATTCTTTATGAGCCATGAAAATTCCTTATTCTTTCTCTACTCTTTATTTTAAAAGAAGCCCAATATTATTTGTAACCAACAATATGTCAAATATATTTGCCATGTCAGAAAAGATTGTGTTATCATTGGAAAGGGATGGTGCTAGGCTCTTAGCCTAAAGTCTTTGCACACACAAAGCAAGTACTTTACCACTGAGCTTTATCTCCAGGCCTACATTGTCTGTTTTTTGTTTTTTTGTTTTTTTGTTTAAAGTTTTACTCTGTAGCCCAGGCTGGCCTTGATCTCAAGATCTTCCTGCCTCTGCCTCTTCAGTGCATCCTGCCATAACCACCATAACCAGTCACCATAACCAGCAGCAGTCATTTTTAATGGGCATATACCATGTATGAAGGCTCAGTAAAGTAAGCTACAGTGATCTCTCCAGAGCAGCCTCTCCTCCCACTTTGTATGCTCTTTTTCTAACTAGATGAAAATTTATTTTAGTTAATAATTTAAATTTTTGAGTACTATCATGATTCAAAAATAAAAAAAACTTATAGAAAAATGTTTCTTCTATTCTTAATCCCTGCCCTATTCTACCGATTGTTAGTTTCTTTTATATCTTTTCATTCATGATTTCTTTTTTAGGTAGGCAAATATAATTAATATTCTTACTTTTTCCTTTTAAAATTTTACACATAATGTAAGAAAGCATCTTGTGATCAACTTTTTTGGGGTAAAAATCATAGAAGTGGGGGCTGGGGAAATGGCTCAGTGGTTTAGAGCATTGATTGCTCTTGTAGAAGATCGGGGTTCAATTCCCAGCACCCATATGGCAAACAACTGTCCTAACTCCAGTTCCAGTGAATCTGATGCCCTCTTCTGACCTCCGAAGGCATTGTACAAATAGATGCACTTACATACATGCAAGCAATATACATATACATAAAATAAATATTTTTTGAAATTCACAGAAGTGAAACTGTTATTGTTGAATAGCACATAATTTCTAGTTAAATATATTTTTATTTTTAAAAATAACACTTCTATTGATTCTTTGAGAACTCCATACAGTGACTTTTTTAAATTGAATTTTTGGGATTTTCATTGAATATATTTTTAT
Organism: Eospalax fontanierii; assembly: GCA_035773235.1. Lineage (NCBI taxonomy): Eukaryota > Metazoa > Chordata > Mammalia > Rodentia > Spalacidae > Eospalax > Eospalax fontanierii. Next base: position 117,412,840 of record CM069526.1, read on the forward strand.
CGTATTTAGATCCATTCCCCTATCCACATAACCCCTTACTACCCCCACCCCATTTAATCAATTTAATGTTCTCTCTCTCTCTCTCTCTACATATATATATAATGTTCTCTTTCTATATATGTGTGTGTGTGTATTAAGGTCTGTAATATAATATATATATTAATATATGCCTCTGGAGTCTAATTTGTGTCCCCAAATGTCTTTCAGTGTGGGTCTATCCAACCGGAGCCTGATTAACATACCAAGAGTCACACCTTCAAAAGAGACTGACTCCCCAAAACCTCACAGCAGCCACTGTTTGGCAATAGTTCCTCAGTAGGGTTGGGGTCTCTTACCCACTTCTCAATATCTATGCTGGGGTTTTGTCTGGTTTGACCTTATGTAGGACTTGTGCATGTTGTCACTATTGCTGTGAGTTCATAGGAGTAACTATCCAGCTATCTGGATATCCACTATCTCTAGCTCTTAACAATCTCTCCACCCCCCTCTCTCACAATGACCCATGAGCCTTAGAAGGCAGAAGTTTGATATAGGTGTCCTATTCAGAGATAAACAGTCTAAAGTCTCTTGTTCTCTGAATGTTGGCCAGTTGATGTTCTCTGTGCTAACTGCCATCTTCCATATAAGGAAGCTTCTCTCTTGAGAATTAAGAGATGCATTAATCTATGGGTACAACAATAAGTCACTAGGAGTCAATTTAATACTATATTCATTTAGCAGAAAACTAGTATTATGCTCTCCCCTATATCCTGTAATCTGTGTGGGTCTCATGTTGCTGGGCCTGATACTAATGTTAGGTATGGGCTCCATCCCATGAAGTGGACTTTAAATCCAATTAGAAAGTGGTTGGTTACTCCCATAATATTTGTGCTACTATTGCACCAGTGGGCATATCTTGCCAGGCCAGTTGTTGTAGTAGTTTGCAGGATTCACAGCTGGTTAAGGATGATGACTAATTTTCTCTGCAGGTAGCATGTATAGCACCTTCGAGCACTAGGAAAGCTAGCCATTGGAGATGAGGTTTTGAAGTTAGCACCAGCTTAATTTCCCCTTGTTTGTTAGAATCTTTAGCAATAAGGTCTCACTGTGAAGTTCCGGTGGATAACCAAAAGCAGAGACAATGGCCAGTATTGTTTGAGGGTCTGTGGGATCCGTGGTCAACAACTCCAAAGGAGGGCATCAATTTCTGGTATTGAACTTCTACTTCAGTAGCCTATGGTGTCTAGTAGGGGCAATGTTCCTCTATTATATAGTAACTCCTTTTAATCTCTTTTTTACAATATATATGAATATATTTTAAGAAACTTCTGTAGTGGTAGGTTTCTATGTGGCTTTTTCTTTGTTTTTTAATTTTTTTTGCTTTATTTTTACTGTATGTGTATGCATGTATTGTGTTCAGCTGTATCATGCAATACCCTCGGAGGACAGAAGAGGGCGTCAGATATGCTAGAACTGGAGCTACAGATGGTTGTTAGCCACCATATGGTTGCTGGGATTTGATCCTGGGTCTTCTGTAAGAACAGTGAGTGCTCTTAACTGCTGAGTCATATCTCCAGTACCCCCACGTGTCTTTTTCTAGAGGCCTGTTGGGTCTCCAGTGCCCCTGCAGCTCTGGCCCGCCCTTTTAGGGCGGGGTTGCAGTTCCCCTGGGGCTGACTGCACCGGCTGCAGCTGACAGTTTGGGAGACGGCGGCACGGCAGGCGCTGCCAACGATCGCCTCCTCCCAGGCGGCTGCCCTGGCCAATGCCCCCTCCCAGGCCACTGCCCCTGGCGGTTCCCCCCCCAAGCCCCCAAGGATCGCCCCCTCCCTGGCCGCTGCCCCTGGAGATCCCCCCTCCTGAGCCCCCAAGGATCGCCCCCTTCCAGGCCGCTGCCCCCGGTGATTCACCCCTCCCGGCCGCTGACCCCGACAATCACCCTGGGCCACTGACCTCCGCGCCAGGCCGGCCTCCCACACCGCAGGGCCAACCGCCCCCCACCGCGGGCCACCCCGGCCTTCCCCTGCTAAGCCCCCGGAGGATCATCCCCTCTTGGGCAGCAGCTGAGTCTGTGGTGTGACGCAGCCCCCAGGCAAAAATGGCGGCTGCTGTCCAGCACCCAGGCCACAGCGTGGCTCAGCAGCTCCAGGCAGGGCAGGACGCCGGCCAGCCCCCGCTCCGGGCCTCTCGCAGGCTGCTGGGGGCCGGTTGTGGTGGCGTACACCGGTAGGATAAGCTGATGGAGGCAGAGGCAGGAGGATCTGTGAGTTCGAGGCCAGACTGCGCGACACTGACAGGTGTCCTCACATGACGCACTGGGAGCTGAAGATTGACGTGGGACGATCGTGACTCAGCCTTAGTGCAGGCTTGCCACGGCCAGACTTCTAACGGTTTCCAACTGTCAAACCAACCGTTGCAACCGTTTAGAATGCAGCTGTCAGAGCCTCACCCGAGTCTGACAGCCTATCAGAATGGACTTTGCCTGGCTGCAGATTACATGACAAAAAATCAATTGGCCCTTCACTCCCTTTTAGCCCCACCCCTACCCTATATAAGTTATTTTGTAACGGTTAATAAACAAGATCTTGCCTGGACAGACTCCCGACTAGGCATGTTTTTTCTCTCCGGAGTGGAGAGGGGCCGGGTCACGACACTCACCATCCCGCTCAGCCCCTGGAGGAGGCCGGCTGGACCAGCTTCTCCACCGCCCTACCTGCCGGCGATCCCGGCACTCTGCCATGCCCTCTAGTTAAAATTCTTAATGCATATTGCCCAGTTGGTTTTCAGAAATGTTATATAATACTTGAACAATGAATGTGTTATTAATCTCATAGGTTTTCTAATGTCAGTGTGTTGTGCCCAGGTTATAGAATCCTCTCAAAAGACCACCAGGGTGGTCAAATCTGATGCCAGCACAAAGGGTCTTTATTTACAAGCTTAAGCTCGGTCCACAGTCTGACACACTGATGAAGCAGGTGATAAGACAGTGGCCCCGAGTGGAGGGTGAGGTGATCTTTCATAGGGTTAAAACAAAGAGAGGAGGGACAAGGGTTGGCATTGGTTAAGGAAGCCCACGCACACGAAAAATATTTTACATTGATTGGTTAGAAGAGATTACTCATATTAAGGTTACAGGGATCATGGAATGTGCTGACCAAAGGATGTTACAAGGTCTTGTTTATGTCTCTGATTTTAGCCTTGATCAACCTGACCAGATTTTGTGTTTTTCCTAGGTAGGATGTTTTTATAAAACTATCTGGTATTTGAAGACTTTGTCCTTGCAGATGTTTCCCTGTTAGTGTGGGAAAGACTGTTCATGGTATCTCCTAAAGCTGGGAAATCAAGCTTACATAGCAGAGGTTTTTTTCTCTAACAAAATGGAGTCAGGTTTGCTACAACCTTCATTTTTTATTTCTGGGGAGGGGGTCCCTACAAGTGTATCTTTATATTTTAAAATGTATGATGAGCTCAAACCAAATATTTTAAAATTACTATAATATGTAACAGATTCTGGATTTTTTGTTTGTTTGAGACAGGGTCTCATGATCTAGGCTGACCTCAAAAACATTATATAGTAGAGTATGACATTGAACTTCTATTCTCCTGCCTCCATCTCCCAAGTGCTGGGATTATAGGGGTGTGTTACTATGCCTGGGGTAGATTCTGTTATTATATAAAATTGATATTACAAACACTTTGAACTTAAGTACTTACAATTTGTAGCATAAACAAGTGAACAAAATAAAAGGGAAAGGTGTGATTGAAATTATGTAATTTTCAATTTTTTTTTTCTTTTAGGATGGGCAGAAATTGAAAGATGAGGAAGAATCAGTGTGGGAAATATAGTTGAATGAGACAAGCTGTGGTGGTACAAGTCTCTAATTCCAGCACTTGGAAATGGAGGCATGAGGATCAGGAGTTCAAAGTCATCCTCTGCTACTTAGAGAGTTCAAGGCCAGCCTGAGTTATACGAGACTCTGTTTCAAGAAGAAAAAGAGAAAAATAATCCCCAACCAACCCACCAAACAAACAAACAAAAATGCTGATTTAGACAAAGAACAGAATGGGAAACTGGGATAGGTTTAAGATGGGAGTGATAAAAGGGTGTATAATTCCAGGGGGTTTCATGTATATGATAAGGCTATTTCCAGATCATCTTTTCCTATTATGTTTTCCTTCTAAACTCCTGTTACAATTTTTGTCTTCCATCATTGAATTAATATATATTTATATAGTAGTAATGAAATTTCAATGTAATGAACATGAATATTTGTCTTTTTCCCCCTTAAACAGATCTGGTTATCTGAAGAAATGGATACTTCTCCATCCAAAAAATATCCAGTTAAAAAACGAGTGAAAATACATCCCAACACAGTGATGGTGAAATATACTTCTCATTATCCCCAGCCTGGGGATGATGGCTATGAAGAAATAAATGAAGACTATGGAAATTTCATGGAAGAAAATCCAAAGAAAAGTCTGCTGAGTGAAATGAGAAGAAAAGGAAGAACTTTCTTTGGAACCATGGATACTCAGCCTCCACCCAAAGAAGACCCAAGAGCTAGTGAGACTGGACAGTTCCAGAGCTTTGCAGAAAAAAATATTTTTCAGTCCCGAAAAATGTGGATAGTGCTGTTTGGATCTGCTCTGGCTCACGGATGCGTGGCTCTTATCACTAGGCTTGTTTCTGATCGTTCTAAAGTTCCATCTTTAGAGCTGATTTTCATCCGTTCTGTCTTGCAGGTCTTATCTGTGTTAGTTGTGTGTTATTATCAGGAAGCTCCTTTTGGACCCAGTGGATACAGATTACGACTCTTCTTTTATGGTGTATGCAATGTCATTTCCATCACCTGTGCTTATTCCTCGTTTTCCATAGTCCCTCCCAGCAATGGAACCACGATGTGGAGAGCCACAACTACAGTTTTCAGTGCCATTCTGGCATTTTTACTTGTAGACGAGAAGTTGGCATATGTTGACGTGGCTACAGTTGTTTGCAGCATCTTAGGTGTTTGTCTTGTCATGATCCCCAACATTGTTGATGAAGACAATTCTTTGCTAAATGCCTGGAAAGAAGCCTTTGGCTATACTATGACTGTGATGGCCGGACTGACCACTGCTCTTTCTATGATAGTATACAGATCCATCAAGGAGAAGGTCAGCATGTGGACTGCACTGTTTACCTTTGGTTGGACTGGAACAATCTGGGGAGTATCTACGATGTTTGTTCTTCAAGAACCTATCATTCCTTTAGATGGAGAAACTTGGAGCTATCTCATTGCTATATGCATATGTTCTACTGCAGCATTCTTAGGAGTTTATTATGCTTTAGACAAATTCCATCCAGCTTTAGTCAGCACAGTACAACATCTGGAGATTGTGGTAGCTATGGTCTTGCAGCTCCTAGTGTTACACATATTTCCTAGTGTCTATGATGTGTTTGGAGGAGTGATCATTATGATTAGTGTATTTGTCCTTGCTGGCTATAAACTTTATTGGAGGAATGTAAGGAGGGAAGATTATCAGGAAATACTGGACTCTCCCATTAAATGAATTACTGGTTGTTATTATTATCTTGTTAATGTCCAGTTATTATGTACACTGCCATTTTAATATTTACCTATAGATGTCTATTGTGTTATATAATTGACAGAGTGCTATATAATTAATATATGCAGATGCAGAAACATATTCCAGACTAACATATTAAAATATAAATATTAAATATGTGAAATATGTCATACACTGGTGTCTTTACAGTTATTAATGAAAGGTAACTGTGGTAGAAGAGTATCAGTTTCCATCACTAAGACACAAGGCTTGAGGAAGTTTCAGAATGAATTTATAAAGTTCAAAACTTTGAAAAATGCTTATACTTAATGTTCTATAAATGTACAACAGTCATCCCAAACAATATTCGTGGGGCTGGAGAGATGGCTCAGAGGTCAAGAGCACTGGCTGCTCTTGCAGAGGACCTGGGTTTGATTTCCAGCACCCATGTGGCAGCTAACAACTGCCTGTAACTCCAGTTTCAGGGGAATCTGATGCCCTCTTCAGACTTCCGGGGGCATTGCATGACACAGGTGTACTTACATGCACATGCAGGCAATACACTCATACACACAAAATAAAAATAACAAATAGCACATTAAAGTATTCATTTGTGAAAATTGTAATTTTCACATTGTGAAGCTATAGGATAAAATATTGAACTCTGAGCCCTGTTTTGTCAGGTACTTCCACTAAAAATCAAAGAGGTTATAAAAAAACGATGTAAAAGGGCTTCAACTGAGATGAATAAGTGGGAGCAAAGAAAATTGGGTTTTCAATGACAGAGTCCCAACATTAAAATGGAAAATTGGTCTTCCCATTACTACAGCCATATTAGGCAATTTATAGCAAATGGGTGCAGGGAGAATGAATTATTGCCAGCTGTACATAATCCATAGTCCATACCATTTTATGCCTGATGATGGGAACCCTCATGTTTGGAGCAGGGTCTCCTTATCCTCACTTATGCAGACCTCTTTCACAGCTGCCCTTGCTTATGATTCAATGGCAAGTATGTGAGTGAGCTGCAGCAAAACGATGCATGTTCTGAAAAAACACTGATATGGCTATTGCACCCATGAACTCAAAGCATCTGCTCAAGACCTGCACAAGGTCAAGCTAGCCAGCATTCAGACATAAATAAAGGAGGTGCTCTCCAGGCCTCATCCCTTACTGAGGAGCTATTGGCAGTTGATAACTGGCAGGGAAAGGAGAATCATTCTTTTATAAAGTATTCCCAGTGGTAGGTTTCCTGTTCTCCGATGGATGGTCCCACAACCATGAACATATGGGGAGTACTAATTGGATTTAGCGAGTTATCAAAAAAAAGATGTGAAGTTAGGAGAGGGACATGTATAGCGGGAGCTGGAGGAGAGAAATGAGGGGTGGATTTGATCATATTTAATTGTATTCATGTATGAAATTCTCAAGAATAAAGAAAAATTATATTAAAAAATTTTAAAAGATCTAGCAGTAATCACAATATAGTGGAAAACTGGTATGGTACCCCGAGACTCTCTTTAAAATGGCCTCTAAGACTATAAAACATACAAGTCTAAGTTGGGCCATTATTACAATTCTGCACAAACAAATGTTGATGTGATACTGATTATTAAGCTACTGCCTCTCATCTACCATTTCACCCTTCAGTACTTTCCTACATGATGCTAAAATTCAAATCCTGCAAATTATAGTTTTCTGATGCTACCTGAGTGTCCCATGGGGTTCTACCCATAAAGGACATAACAGAAGGGTCAGGACTGGTTCCACAGATCTGCAATTACTGCTACTCAGGAGGCTGAGGGGGGAGGGCTGCAAGTTCAAGGCTAGCCTGAGCAACTTAGTGAGACTTGTTTTAAAGAAAGAAAAAAAGTGTGAGGGTTGGGGTAAAAGACTGGGAATATAGCTCATTGACAAAGCACTTACCCAGTATGCTGCAGGTCCTAGATTCAATTCTCCATCACTGCAAAAAGAAAAGGGGGACAGGGTGAGAGAAGGACATTAGCGGGAGACTGGAAGGCAAGGGCCGGGGGTGGGGGGACTTGTTCCCACTTGCTTGTAGCATCTGTTACTGTCTTACCCCAGCAATCAGCAGCAATTGATTTCATACTTTTGGCATTACTCCCGACAACTTCACTTATTCTGAGCAATAGAAGGGCCATTTGGAGTGCTTCCTCGCAGTGGTGTGAGCTGTATCTCAGCTGGTTATTCCTCTATGTTTCAGAAACTCTGTAGCCCAACTTTGATTCTCTTTTCTCAATATCCCTTCGGGTGGCAGTTAATCTACAACTATCACCTCTGGGCTACCTCAGTGCCCTCACCCTGGTCTGTTTGAGACAGGGTGTTTCTAAGTAGCCCTGACTGGCTTCTAACTTAGGATGATCTTTCTGCCTCTGCCTCCCAAATGCTGGGATGACCTGGCCACCAGGTCCTGTGATTTCTGTTTCCCTGACTATAATGTCTCCAAATCTCTTCCAAATAAATCCATAGCCATTAATAAGGTATCTAGCTCGGGGAAAATGTCAATATTTAGACTTTTCAAGAATTCCTAGATATAGTTGTCAATAGAAATTAACGCAAATTGAACCAGGCATAGGGTTATAAGCCTGCAATCTTAGTTACTCAGGAGATTGAGGCAGGATGTTTCAAACTTTGAGGTCACCTTGGGCAATTCAGCAAGATCCTATCTTGGTGGTGATGATCTTGGAGACCAACCCCAGAGCCTTGTACTTACTAAACAATACTAGTCAAGAGAGTGGGATTAAAGTCTTGTGAAGAAACTGCAGAGATTACTGACCCCTTCAAAATGGAGATTGTCTTACAGAATAAAATCTAAACTTAGGACTTCAGCACATTTTTCTAGGTTAATTGATGGTAGAAACTACGAGAAGGCAAGGACTATTATTTTACTTTATTTTGTATTCTTATCCTCTATCCATCACATGTTAAATGTAACTAGAATTCAATTTGAGGATACTTGAAGCTATGCTTGTGGTGTGATTTTGAAGAACTGTTTTTAATTTCTGGACAATCATTTCTTCAAAAATGAATAGAATAATATCTGAATACATAAGCTTTATATATCAATAAATAAGGAAATCACTGTATTAACTTAAGCTGCCTTAACACAATTCCACAGATTAGGTGGTTTCTAATTAGAAATATGTTTTTTATCCAGAGTTATGGAGGCTGGGAAGTTCAAGGTCAACATGCCAGCGTGGTTGATTCTTGGTTTGGAGAAGTCTATTCTTTCTGTGTCCTCATATAGTGAAGAACGTGAGTGCTTACATCATAAAAATTAAAATATAAATTTCTGCAAACAAAAAAGTTACTAACCATAAACATAAACTAGGTCCTTACCTTTATGATTCCGTATAACATTAGCTCCTAAAAGCTTATCTCCAAATACAGTCATATTTGGGCTGGGATACAATTCAGTTTATAGTAGGTAAAATATTCAATTACTCAAACCCTGAGAATAAATTAAAATTTCATTTGCATTACTGACTTTTTTTAAAAGAGTTTTTTGAACAAAGTTTCTTTGTAGCCCCAGCTGGCCTGGAACCAGGCTGGCCTCAACCTCACAGAGATCTGCCTGTCTCTGCCTCATGAGTGCTGGGATTAAAGGTGTGTGTGGATAGCCTGGTTGCATTATTGACTTTTGATTCTAACACTGTAAGGCAGGCAGGGCGGCTGTTGTCCAGTTTTATGTCTTACTTTACTCAACTGAAGTGGCCATAGGTAATTTGTACCTTTGTGATCTATCTAGAGCAGGAGAACCTCATAGTTAACACACAACTAATTTTGAAGTGAAGTACAGAAAACTGAATTTTCAGGATTTACAGTTAGGATCAGTATTAAAGTGAAAGGGAGATATATTTAAATGCATTATATTTCTATTACTTTAAAAACTGTGTGTATGAGCATTGCCTGTGTGTATGTAAGTGCATCCCTGTTGTGCAATGCTGGTGGAGGTCAGAAGGAGTCACAGTCCCTGGAACTGGAGTTAAGGACTGTTTTAGGCACCAGGCGAATGCTGGGAACGAAACCCAGGTCCTCTGCAAGAGCAGCCAGTGCTCTCACCACTGAGCCATCTCTCCACCTTCAAACGGATATATATTAATTCTTTAAGGTAACTGACGACAGTATGCTGGGTACTGGGGTGGGGAGTGGCGGAGAGGCGGAGGGAGGGTGGATGCTGATAGCTCCTGATTTAAAAGAGTTTGCAATCTATGTGCATGGATGCAGTTATGATAGACGCTAAATATCAGTGTTTCAAGCAAGTTACCTAACCCAGTGTATTGCTTCTAGGTGTCACACTTTGACTAAACAAAAAAGGTAATGATGCAAGTCTTGTGTGGCTGCAATATTAGTGCGGGGGTCGGGGGTCAATTTACCGATGGCCCCGCAGGTGGCTGGGGCTGCACCCGCAGAGAATGCGCAAATCAAGCTGCAAAGGTAACTGTCTTTTTAACAACAGGGCTGGAAGTGTAAGCTGCCCACGGGCCAGGACACTTCGAAGGCCCTCAGGCAGCTTATTTTGGTTGTGGTTCTCATCAACAGACGTCTCACATTTTTCTCCTAGGCCTGTTGTTTTTCAGTCTCTCTCTGTCACAAGAATCTGCAGCTGCAAGGACGTTTCACATGCAGAGACCATGGTAGTTTAGGCTGAATTCGAGGCCATACTGCGACTTTAATGAGCGATTCTATTATTCTCAGCAGCGCTGAAGAGGTTCAAAGTCACTAGCCCTGGAGGAAGCAACGGAGAAAGTGGCCAGCAGGACCAGGGTTGCTTAACCGCTCCAGTAAGAGCGCCGCGCAGCCTCAGCTCCAAGCACAACTCCGTGCTTAATGGACAGGACAGCCCGTCCAATCCCGGCACGGCTCAGGTCGCTGTGGCGTCGGGGGCGGGCACCGAGGGCTATTGAGCCTATCGGATTGGGCGCGGAGCGGGTTTCCTGCCCGCACAGGCCCGCCCTCCGACCGCGTGCCCCGCCCCTCTCCTGAGAGCTACGCGGCGGCGCAGCGCAGGCCTCGTGTGGTAACGGCCGTCCGGGCAGCCGCAGTGGCGTCCCGGTGCCCTCTTCAGGTGATTGGAGCCGCGGGCTCGGCGGAGGGAAGGTGAGACGGCCTTGCCGACTGACGGACACTGGTCCAGCCCTTCGGTCTCCCGGGCCGTCCGCACCGCCTGTTAGTCCCGCGGCGCTTCCTCTTCCCCGGCGAAGTTAGCCCTGGGGCGCCGTCTGCCGGCGGGCGCGGATTGGAGGGGGCGGGGAGGCAGCCCGGAGGAGCCCCGGGGAGTCGGGGCGTGTGCTGCGCGGCCCCGCGACCCGGCGGCCTCCCTTCTGCGCGCCCCGGGAGGCGGGAGGCCGGGCGTGCGGCGCGCTGCCTTTCGGTGCGCTTCTCCTCAGAAGGGCGGGTTGCCGATGTGGTCTTCCCCGAGGCCAGGAAGGTAGGGGCGCAGGAAGGAAGGAAGGGCACACTCACCTCCAGCCGCGAGCCGGAGGAAGCGGACGAGGGTGGACATCCTCGGGACGCGCCTCCCCTCCCCCCCCAGCCCGCGGTCTCCTGCTGGGGAGATGGGGGTGGGCCGGGAGCGGGGACCCGAGTCTTGGGCCACTTAAGACGTCTTTCTTTCTGGGTTGGTTTTATGCCCTTTCCTCCGTGTTTCCGCGCAAGTTAGACTGGGGGTGAGCAGCTGGGAAAAGCTGGGTTTTGTTCTCGGCTGAGCACCGTAATATTGTCTAGTTAAAGTCGAACTGAGCCGAAGTCACCCGAGAACGTCCTGCCCGTTATTTTCGGTAAGACGCCTTAGGAGTTAGGAAAGAATGAGATGAAAACTTTCTTACCTATCTTGGGTGGGGATCAGTTTGACTCTGTCCAGCCCAGATGGCCCAAGTTTGGCAAGAAGTGCTCGTTTTAAAAACCTTAACTTGAATAGACTTATGACCAACCATAACGATTTCTTTGGAAATCAGTTGTGTCTAACGTTGCTTTTAGTGAGGTCACAAATTAAATAGAGAAATAATCCTAGAGGAAAGGTTCGCTTGATAATTTTCAGTAACTTGGAAAAATACTGTAGTTATTCTTATTTTTTGTTTATTGCCTGCGTGTAAGTGCAATGCCCGTGGAGGTCTGAAGAGGGTGTTGGATTCCCCCGGAACTGGAATTACAGATTGTGGTTAGCCACCATGTGGGTTCTGGAAATCGAACCTGGGTCCTCTGCACCAGCAGCCAGTGCTCTTGCATCTTATCTCTAGCCCCTTAGTAACTTTTTCAGTGGGTGTTCCATTCATATCTTGATCAGGAAACATGCATTGATTGAGGAGTGCCACAGACCCCTTGCTTCCGGAAAATTATGATTTGTAGGAATTGACTCATATCTGTAAACAGTTTACATTATTTGCATATCTGCTCCGCAGGTATTAGATTTTAAAATATTTGCCTTTTTTGCCCCTAAGCATTTTTTGTCGTTTTCCCTAGTGCGTTCTGCCCACATAATAAAACTTGACACAGATCTGTAATGCTTTGTTAAACATTGAGTGATAATTTGTGCTGCTGGTTTTCTTATTTTGAAGACTTCGTTCCAGAGTTGAAGATTTGATGTGATTATTGTTGTAAATAAATTCCTTGTCAGGATAACTTGAAAAAATGAATAAACTTACTTTGACAATATGGACAAAATGCACAATGTTCTCTACACAAGAAAGTTAAATGATTATGTAGTTGATAGGTAAAATCGAAAGGAACTGTTAAAATTGTTGAGCATTTAACATCATTTGACAGACCTGGATGATCCTCACTTTATTTAATCCATATGGGAAATAGAACTTAAAAGTCTTTCTTAACCCATATGGCAAATAGAACTTAATTAAGTGTTCCCTTCAGAACCAATCCCTGTGTTGACTTTGTTTTGGTGATATGCTTTCAGTTACCCAGATAGAAACCTTAACATTGACTTATTTGAAGTCATGTTGAAAAAATGTTTTTCTAGCTTTGAGTTTTCTGTCTGCCTGTTTCCAGTGTGTTCTGCCTGTGTCAGTCTTAAAATGAAATGAACACATCTTTCACCTTTTAGAAACCAGCATTGTCTCTCTTGTCTACAGAATTTAGCCAAGAATTCACAGCCTTTTAACATTCTACTCGAAACTTGCTTTTCTGATCCCATCACTGTTTATAGGAACTGTCCGCTCTAACCAAACCAGTCATTCTCATTTAGATATGTATTTTTCTATTTTTAAAATTGTATTCATTGAGACTTTGAATGTCTATGCATAGGCTGCCTCCTCTTTAATTAAAAAAATAATTTCCCTGTAATTGCCAAAGTAACAAAGTAAAATTTGTTGGAAGTTTCTCCTTTTTCCCTTTCTTCTTTCCCTTCCTCCCACCTTCTCAGTGCTGGGGATCAAACCTAGAGCTTCTTACATACCACTGAGGGTACATCTCTAGCCCAAAGTTTTACTTTAAAAATATATTTTTATTTGTCTTTGTGCATGTTTGTGTACATGCATGTGTGTGGATACAGAGGAGTACTTGGGTAGAGTCATTTCTCTGTATGTACCATGTGGGTCCTGGGCGTAGAGTTCAGAACTTACTTAGATTGTCAGATTTGGCACTAGGTGCCTTTACCTGCTGAGCTGTCTTACCTGCCCAGAGTTTTATTTTTGTTCCTTCTGTAAAGCCTGCCAGAAATTTCTGTTCCCCATGTTGCTCTTCTTTGAACCAATAGTCTTTATTTATTTTTAACATTTCCCTCCCCTTTTTTTGAATTAGCCTTCAGAGTGATGAGTTTTATTAGAGTATTTGCATAGGTATTTATTACTGTACTGTTTTTTAAAAAAAAGTCATTTTGTTTGTGTGTGTGTGTGTGTGTGTGTGTGAGTATGAGTGTTTTGTCTGCGTGTATGTGAGTGCATGCACCCATGTTGTGTAATGTCTTTGGAAGCTAGAAGAGGGTGTTGGATCACGTGGAACTGTAGTCATAGATGGTTGTTAGCTAACACATGTGGATGCTGGGAACCAAACCCTGGTCCTCTACAAGAGCAGCCATTTAAGACAGTTAGGTGTTCTTAACCCCAGCCCCTGTGCTTGTGTCTTAATTTATCCTTTTGTCTCACTGCTGTCTCTCATTCCATTGCATTTTAATTTTATATGGATTTGTGTTCTTATACTACAGAAGAATGAAATTTTGGACGAAATCCATCCTTTTTGTTCTTTATATAGGGAAAGTGAAATACATACAAAATAACCACTAAAATTTTCACACATCTTGTTATTTGGCACAGAACTGAGACTCAAGCTTGATTTCCTTATTCAAATCTTGTGTATTTACAAAACCACACTGTTACTTCTCTCTTACAGTATTGTCCTGTATTTACTTCACATTATTTTGTGACCTGTTCATTCTTTCTCATACAGATCCCAAACTGCTTGAGGGCAGGAAAACCTTCATGATGTTCAAATTAAACAATCTTTTAAAATTTGTATTTATTTTCTTTGGTGGGTCCTGACTTGTTACTCAGCTTGGTCTCAAACTGTTCTAGCGTGGTCTTCCATCTTTGTGTCTTAGCCTCCAGAATAGCTGAGATACCTTGCACACAACCATTTTTTTTAAAAATTCTTTTCAATCTATGTGTATTAGTGGCATTAACAAAATTAATATTGTCTTTTTTAGAATTGAGTTCTGTGGCCCACTAGAAGTAGATGATGGGGCTAGGGATATAGCTTATGGTAGAAAGTGGGTTGTCTAGCAGGCAGTCCTGAGTTGGATTCTCAGCACTGAAGGGAAAAAGAAAAAACAGTGAGAAAGAAACAAATGGTAGATGACTTCCTTACAAGTTTTACTGTTGGAATTTTATTTTGCTAGAAGAGTGATTCTTTGGGGGTCTTTCAAAGTAGAAACAAAACTGTGTCATGGTTTAGTGGATGCTTGGAGGATTTATTACATGACTAAATGTAATGTTCTAGCTAAATGTTCTTTTTCAGTGTTAAAAGAGTAATACTTTGCCATTTTGTTCATCTGTCACAGATCAGCAGTACATCAGCAATACAAAGCATAACATTGTAAAAATCACATTCCATTTTGGGGAATTGGAGAGCTTTTGTATATATTTATTTATTTTAAATCCAAGGATTGTGTTAGTAGAAAAAGCCTTGGTATTTGTCTAGATATATAGCAAAGGTTGAGTGGTGTTAAGACAGCCCAGAAACCTGGCAGGTAACATTTATCAGGAGAGATCGAATACTTTCTCTTTTGATTTGAAACAGGTTAGAAGTTGTTTTTCATATATGTTTTGATTGTTAATATGGCTTTTTATTTGTTTAATTACCAAATATCAGCATTCAGAACTCAAACTGAGACAGGTGAATTGTGGGTTTGAGGCCAGCCTGGGCTACATAATGAGACCCTATCTCAAAACAAAAAAACGAGTTCAGAAATATTGAAATGCTGATCTCTTATTTTTTATTCTGTTAGTTTTCCTTAGTGATTGATGAATTTTTGTGTGAATATGATATGAATATCATCTTGTGTTCAGGTAGATCAGTTGAATGTAGTGAGAATGTGAAAAATTTAGTTTTTTGAGACAGGGTCTCATAAAGCCTTGTATTTGCTTTGTAGCTAAGGATGACCTTGAACTCCTGATCCACTTGCTTCTGTGTTCCTTAAGTATGGACAGTGTATGCAGTGTTGGAGATGAGTCCAAGGCTTTGTTCATGCTAACCATAAGCTGAGTCATCATCCCTAGCTTGGAAATTTTTATAAGAACAGCTAGGTGTTCCTTAAAAGTTTTATTGTAAGGGGCCAGAGAAATGACTCAATGCTTAAGAGCACTGGCTTCTCTTGAAGGGGACCCAGGTTTGAGTTCCAGCACCCACTTGGCAGCTAACAACCATCCTAACTCCAGTTCAAGGGGATCCGCCGCCCTCTTCTGTCCTCTGCAGGCATTCCATGACATGGGTGCACTTACATGCAGGCAATACACTCATACACATAAAATAAAAATAATAAAATATTTTTAAAAAGCTTTATATTAAGTCAGTCTTCTAAAATTTTCACGTATTTCAAAATCATGTTCTGTGTATAGCAACGCAAATGATAGATAAGATAATTTGATACATGATGGCACCTTTTAAGCATTTCAGCTGTATTGCAGGAACATTGTATTAACAGAGCATTGGAAGGTTTTCCTTAGGAAATGCTTGTTTCCAGCTATTACAGGTTTTTGAATAATATTTTTAAAGATTTATTTTCACTTATATGCCTATGTGGATATCTGTGTGTGAGTGCAGTGCCTGCAGAAGCCATGAAAGGGTATAAGATCCCTTTGAGCTGGCGGTTACAGGCACTGGGGAACTGCCTGATATGGGTGCCAAGAACTGAACTCCAGTTCTCTGCAAGAGCAGTGCATGCTCTTAACCATTCAACTATCTGTCCAGCCCCAGAATAATAATTTGTAAAGAAACCTTTAGAATGTTTAGTATATAACCTCACCCCATGCCATTAATCCTACTTTCTACCCTAGAAACTTAATTACTTTTATTTTTTCTGTGTTTTCATTTCTTATGTTTTTAAAAAGTTCTTTAAGCCCTTGCATGATTTGGCTTTTGACTACTTCTAGTTGTAGGTGTTGCCATTGTCCCTTTCCATTTTGGGTCTGCCTTGGAGCCTGTAAAGATGCTTTTCCTATGGCTACTGTAGATTAATTAGTACGGAGTTTGGCTGCTAGGAAGAGATAAATGCCAAATAATTTCTTTAATGCCAGAGAAATCCAGAGTTGGGTCTGGCATTTTTTTATATTTTAAGATTAAAAAAAAATTTAATTACATATGAGCATATGTACCTGTGTGGGGGTATGTGCACATGAGTATGGGTGCCCTTGGGAGGTTAGAGGTATCAGATGTCCCTGGAACTAGAGTACTGGGCAGCCAGATGTGTGCTGAGAACAGCAGTGCTGGAAGTACTGTGGAGCTATGTCTCCAGCCTAACATTTGTTAAATGTTCTTTCTAGGTTTGTGTTTGGCTGTTATAAATATGAGAGATTATTTGTATAAGACCTTTAAAACAGTTTGCCTTTTGACAAATTCTGTGATATTTTATTTAAAAGCCTCCATTTCTTTAAAAAAAAAACTTGTTTGGAGAAGTATTTTTAAATTGACTTTATTGAAAAGTTCATACATTTATGTGTAATTTTTATGCTAATAGACATTCATATACCTGTTACCTGATCCAAGATATAGAACATTTCCAGTGCTTAATAAGACTTTCTTTTGCCTCCTCCGCATGAATACCCTCCATATTTCTTCTATTAGGTCCTCTATCAGTGTTATTTTTTGCTTATTCTTAACTGTAACATAAATAGAAGTATGTAATATATACTCTTGTGGGTGCCTACTCTTGATTATTCTGTTTGTGGGACTCATGATGTTGGGTACTGTAATTCTTTTCCAGTAATGATAGCATTCTCTGGATCAAAATAGTATAATTAAAAAAAATTCCATTGGTGTAAAGTTGGTTTGTTTCAGGATTTTTAACTATTGTGAGTAAAGCTACTATGAATGTTCATTTGTAAGTAAGTTCTGGAGTTTCTGTGTGTGTGTGTGTGTGTGTGTGTGTGTGTGTGTGTGTGTGTGTGTCAGAGAGAGAGAAGAGAAGAGAGAGATTCTTACTATGTAGCCTAGGCTGGGATTATAGACGTGAACTGCCAAGCCTCATTTGCAAGTCTTTTGATAAGCATACACCTTTTCCTCTGTGTTTTGTACCCCTGGGAGTAGAGGTCTCCTCTCCTTACCTTGCAATTTTTGAACCATTTTTACCAGCACTCTATGATTGCAGTAGAGTAGTTTTCTGGAATATCTCCAATCACCATAAAAACTAGTAATCCTATTTATCTTTTGTTGTTTAACCACCTTTATTTGCTTGACTATATCATACATTGGATTCCTGTGAAAGGTTGAAATCTTGTGTTTATGAACCTTGTTTTTAATCTATTTGATTTGCTTGGATAATAAATTATTAGGTTGGGAATGATTTTCTTTTAGAATTATGAAGGCATTTCATTTTTTTCTAACTTATTATCTGTTTGGGAAACCTGAATGCATTCTGATTTATTTATTTAGTGCTAGGGATTGAACCCAGAAATTGATACATGCTAAGCAAGTACTTTATCACAGAACTACATCCTTAGTGCAACATTTATTTTTTTTAATTACATTCATTGTGTGTATATGTATGTGTAGGTATGGGTGCTTGTGCCGTGGTGTATGTATGAAAGTTAGAGAACAGCTTATAGGAGTCAGCTCTCTCCTTCCATGTGGGTCCTAAGGATTCAACTCAGGTCTTCAGGCTTGGCAGAAAATACTTTTACCATCTGAGCTGTTTGTCTGGCCCAACACTATGATTCTTTTAAGATTTTTATTTTATTTTTTAAATTATATGTGTTTGTGTCTGTGTGTTTTATGTAGGTGAATGTAGATAGATGCCAGTGGAGGCCAGAAGAGAGCATTGGATCTCCTGGAACTGGAGTTACAGGCAATTTTGAGCTGTCCAGAGTGTGTGTAGGGAACCATACTTAGGTCCTCTGAAACGCTGATCCATCTCTCCAGCACCAATATTATGTTTCTTGCATTGCTTTTGGCCTTTCTGGAATTTTGTGTTTCTTGTATTCTGAAATTTGATGAGTGTTCAGTTTAGGGTATATTTGTTGTTAAATGTGTTTTCCTGAATGTTTACTGAAATTTCTAAAGTTGTAAACTTATGTTCATTAGTTTAGAGAAATTTTCTTCAATTATTACATTGAAGAAATAGTCTGCTAGGGGTGTTGTAAAATACTGAGTTACTTAAATAACAGAAATCGTATTTTCTCACTTTTCTTGAGACTGGAAGTCCAAAGTCAGGTTATTATCAAAGTTAGTTTCTAATGAAGCCTCTCTTGGTTTTTCTGTGGAAGTCAACTCTTTGGGTTTAGAACCTTATCCATATGACCTCATTTACTTACATTCTGTCTTAGGGTTCTGTAGAAAATCAGAATTGATTGAATATATATTAGAAAGGGGGTTTATTAGATTGGCTTACACAATATGCTTTGGGGGAGTCTAACAGTGGCTGTCTGTATACTGGAGAGACTTAGAACCCAGTAGTTGCTTAGTCCATGACACTGGATGCCTCTGCAGTCTTAATCTGGTGCTAAAGACCTGGAGGATTTCTAGAGAGCCACTAGTCTTCAGTTCATGTTGAAAGGCCAAAACTGCTGATGGCAGTGAAGGATGGCAGCAGCAGTGGCAGCAATAAAAGTAGATGTACTCCCTACTAGGGGGTTGAATGTGGGCAGGCAAAACACAACAGTTCTTACCTCAGGTAGGAAGGTACTGCCCACTCTGGAGGGAGGGTCTTTATTCGCAGTTAATTTTTTTAGGAAATACCCTTACAGACTTGCCTTGAATGATTACATATCAGTCAAGTTGACAACTAAGCTTAATGATCATACTTCATTAAAGGTCTATCTGCAGAGAGTTACCTTGAAAGTTAGGACTTCAACTATATGGAGGAGGTGATTCATTGTATAACAGTGGTTTCCCTTTGTTTCTTTTCCTGAATCTTCTGTTATTTGGATTTTTTAGACTAATCTTCCCTCCCTCCTTTTTTAAGACTTGGTCTTTCTCTGTTCAGGCTTATCTTGGAACTAGAGATTCTCCTGCCTCAGTCTCTTGAGTGCAGGGTTATATGGGTAAGTTTGTCCCACCATGCTCAGCTTCTTAGGCTAGTTTCTAATTTTTCTTTCCCTTTTACATCTTTATTGCCCCATAAAGGTGTCCTTTATTTCCTAAAGCTTCTATTGAATTTTTCATTTTTGCTGTCAAGATTTTGATTTCCCAAGAGCTCTTTTTCGGTTTCTTAATAACTTTTTATATAGCATTTAGTGCTTTTTCATGGGACTGTCTTCTCTGATTTCTAAGGCTATAAAGACTTAAAATACATTTTGCTGTTTGCTTTTCTTTATTTGCTTTGGTCTCTTAACTTTTATTTGAGGCTTACTGAAGATGTGAATAATCTTTGAGTGATTGATAAGTTAAAAAGCCTAAGTTGAGGAGCTTAGAGGATGGCTTAGCAGGTAAAACAGTTGCTGTGCAAGCTTGAGGAGTGGAGTTTGGATCCTTGGTACCAATGTAAATGCTGGTGGATGAGGTGACTGGTCTTTAATCCCAGTGCTTCAGTGGCAGGTTCCTGGAGCAAGTTGACTAGCTAGACTAGCAGAATTGACAAACCTGGATTCAAGTAAGAGACCCTGCCTCAACATATAAGGTACAGATTGATTGACTGAGGGGGATAACTGACATCAACCTCTGATCTTTCTCTTCATCAGCATGTGTACATATGCGCACCCCCCCACACAACCTAAATTGTTTGAAATTTATTGTTTTGAACTTCATGACATGTTGGTCCAAGTGAACTGGTTTTTTTGGAGAAAAATCTGATGTCTAGGAAGTGTTTCCTTTGGATTATATTTATAAAGGAAAACTCAGAACTGAAATTTGGCTACTAGGTGTGTGTATGTTTTGTTGTAAGGGAGTGGATTTCTCATCCCATTATTAAGTAGGGTACAGAAACTTTTAAGTATATCTAGTAACTTGCTAGTTCAGATACTCTGAAGAAACAAATATAAAACCAAGCTAAACATTTTCAGGGAATAAACTGACAGATGTGTACTTTGAGAATATAATAGCCAACCATCAGATTGATTTGAGAAACTTACAGAGATTTAACTGTCTCAGACTAGTTTTTATCAATTTTAATAATTTACTTCTTCAGTTTAAGTAGAACCATGAGCCACTAGTTTTTGAATCTTCTCACAACTTGAGTTATAAAATAGGTTTTTCAGTTCTTCATTAGGTTTTATTTTCTTGAAATTCACTAAGTGCATTACTTAACCAGTTGTTCATCCTTCCCCCCACCCCTTTTGAAACTAGGTTGCAGATTTCTTTGCTTTTTGATATATTTTGCTCTTGAGGGTTAATTTCTCAAAAAGAAAAGAAAACCTTAGTATTAAACTTTTTTTTGAGACAAGATCTCCCTGTGCAATTCAGGCTGGCCTCAAACTCTGGGTAGCCCAGGCTGTCCTTGAATTTGTACTTCTTTGCCCTCAGTCTCCCAAGTACTGGTATTTCAGGGCATAAAATCCAGGATTTTTACTGAAACCCCTCAAAAATCTGTATTGCACTAAGGTTTTACTTTCTTTTTCCTTTGTGGTGCTCAGGATTGAACCCATGGCCTCATACATGCTAGGCAAATGAACTACACCTCTTGCTC
Source organism: Eospalax fontanierii (assembly GCA_035773235.1). Lineage (NCBI taxonomy): Eukaryota > Metazoa > Chordata > Mammalia > Rodentia > Spalacidae > Eospalax > Eospalax fontanierii. The sequence continues at coordinate 117,433,670 of CM069526.1, forward strand.
AGTTTTTACTGTTTTTTTAAAGAGTAATTGGAAAGCAAAACAACCCAGAAGGTACTTGTGACAAAGATTCTGTGTGGCCCCCACAAAATTTAGATATTTGACATTTTCTTAAACAAAAGTTACATCTGTTTGCTGTTAGTAAAGACTCTAGACTACCAGTTTTGTTTTCGTTAAGACATTTCAGTTTACTTTCTGAATTTGTTTAATTTAGTCTTATACCTGTCATGGACTTTATGAGTAAGAATAGGTAGGTACCCCACCATCAATGAGATAACATACTCCTTTACTATTAAAATCTGCTTTAAAGGTTTATTTGTATTTAATTTTATGTGTGTGTGTGTATGTGTATGCCATATATGTGTGAGTGCCTGTGGAGGCCAGCAGAGATCGTTAAATTTCCTGGAGCTGGAGTTATAGGTGGTTGTGAGCTGCCTGTGGTGGGTGCAGGAAACTGAACTTGGGTCCTTTGAAAGAGTAGCAAACACTCTTAACCACTTAACCATCGATGTGCCTTGCCCCTGTTTTATTTAATTTTTTGAGATAGGGTCTTACTGTATAGCCCCAGCTGGCCTGAAACTTCATTCTATAGACCAGAGTGGCCTCAAACTCACAGAGATCTCCCTTCCTCTTGACTGCCTTTTGCTTCATGAGTGCTGGGATTAAAAGCATGCACCACCACAACTGGTTTAGCCCCTATTTTTTAAAATGTATTTAAAATTTTGATTGACACAGTAATTATATAACAGTATGATAGTTCAAAATATGCATATAGTGTATAATGGCTGGATTAGGAAAATGGGCATCTATCATCTCAGATTTTTATCATTTCTTTGTGTTAGAAATATTGGAAAGTTTTCTCTAGGAGCAATTTTGAAGTATTCATTTATTATTGCCAACTCTAGTTATCCTATTGTACTGTAGAGTATTGTAATTTTTCTCTGCTATCCAACTGTACCTCTGTACCCCTCCTTTCCTCTTTCCCCCCACACTCAGGCTCTGGTAACCACCGTCCTAATTTCAGTGAGATCAATTTGTATTCCAAATGTTACCACTCACCATGATGTCCTCAAGCTCCATCTACTTTGCTGTAAATGATAGAATTTTATATTTTTATTGTTGAATCATATTCTATTTTCTTTATTTGTTGATGAACATAGGGTGTTGATCCTGTCTGTTGGTTATTGGAATATGCTGTAATGAACATGTGAGACTGAATGTGGTAGCACATATCTGTAATCCCAGCACTGGGGAGGCCGAAGGTGAAAGGATCTTAATTTCAGGGCCATCTTGGACTGTATAGTGAGTTCCAGGCTACATAGAGAGACCTTGTCTTAAAACAAAACAAAACAAAAAAACAAAACACAAAAACACCAATGAACACACACACACAAACTCACACACTCTGACAAATTGGACTACTTTACGCCAAAAAATATTCCATATGACTAAGTTATACCACCAGGAGTGAAAAAACAATCTACATAGAAGAACCTATTTGCAAGTTGTCCATCTGTTTTCTCAGTTTATCCTGATTTTCATTCTTTTGTATACAAACTCAGTAGTGGGATTGCTAGGTCATATCCTAGTTCTAGTTTTTCCAGGAAACTCCATAGTTCCACAGTGGTTGCAGTCCTTTACAAACCTATCACCACAATATAAGTTTCCTTTCTCATCCTCATTAAGCATTTGTTTATTTAAATTTTTTGGATGTATTTATTTTTATTTTATGTGTATGACTGTTTTGCCTGCATGTATGTAAGTGTACCCATGCTGTGCAGTGCCTGGGACTGCCTGAAGAGGGGATCAGAACCCCTGATACTAAAGTAAATGGATGGGTATATGCTCTGTGTGGGTCCTAGGAACCGAACCTTGGGCCTCTGCAAGAACAGCCAGTGCTCTTAGCTGCAGAGCCATTTCTCCAGCCCCCAGCATTTATTTATTTTTAAATTTTTGTCTATTGATTTTTAAATTTTATGTGTACAGGTGTTGTGCCTACATTTTTGTGTGCCTGTGTTGTGCAGTGCCCTCGGTGGACAGAAGAGGACATTGAATCCTGTGGAACTGGAGTTACAGATGATTGTTAGCTTCCGTGTGGGTTTGGGATTCAAACCTGGGTCCTCTGCAAGGACAGCCAGTGCTGTTAACCATTGAGCCATATCTCCAGCCCCATTTAATTACTTTAAAAAATCCTTTTGATAATAATCATTCTAACTGGGATCAAATGATCACATTATGGTTTTGATTTGTATTTCTCTAGTAATTAATGCTGAATATTTAAAAAATGTTTGTTGACCATTTGTAAATCACCTTGAGAAATTATCTCATTTGCCTTTTTATTATTTTTTTGAAGCAAAGCTTTATTATTTCGACAAAACTGGCCTGGAATTCACTGTGTAACCCAGACTGACTTTGATTCATGATTTCTCCTCGAATCTCTTGAGTGCTAGAACCATACATATGTACCCACAAACCCATCAATTTGCCCATTTTTAAATTGGATTATTTTTAGTTGAATTCTTCATAGCCTATATAAATTAAATACCATATCAGCTGAACAGTGTGCAAGAATTTTTGATTCTGTTGTTTGATTTTTCACTTCCATTTGTCAGTTTTTGCTTTTGTTGAATGTACTTTGGGGATATTATCTAATATCCAGAAACATTTCTCTTATATTTTGTTCTCATGTTTTCATAGTTTTAGGTTTACATTTAGGTTTCAGATCCAGTTTGAATTAATTGTTTTGTATATGGTGAGAGATAGGGACCTGGTTTATTCTTCAGCTACGTGTGTTTGTGCATATTCAGTTTTCTTTGATCTTTTTGAGACAGGATCTCCCTGTATTCAGAGCTGACCTGGAACTTGCTGTGGAGACCAGGTTGACTTCAGTCTCACAGAGCTCCACCTGCCTCTGCCTCCCAAGAGTGGGGATGAAAAGCAAGCACCACCACACCCAGCCCTGGATGTATTTTTTTAAGGAGTCTTTCTTTCTTCAGATTATGTTCTTGCCTTTGTTTAAAAATCATTAGACAGTAAATACATGGGTTTATTTGATTTTTCCTCCTTATTTTGTGTGTAAAAGCTGGGTTTTGTATGATTTTTTAAATTTTGCATCCTGTAGCCTTACTGATATATATTTTGGTAGAATCTCTAGGTTTTGCTATATAAAAATCATTCCCTCTATTTAGTTACATTTTGTTGCTGTGGTATTCTGACCAACAGCAATTTAGGAAAGGAAAGGATTTAGTTTAGCTTAGATGTTACTGCCCATCACTGAGGAAGTCAGGGCAGAAGCTCAAGAAGGATTTTGAGACTGATACCATGGAAAATTGCTGCTTGCTGGTGCTCACCAGCCCATAGCTTTTTTTATATAGCCCAAGCCTGCCTACCTACCTGCCCAGGGAATTGTGTTGCCTGTGTGGATTAATAGTCAGGAGAATCTCTTGTAGATATGCCCACAGGCCAATCTGTTCTGGGTCATCCTCCCATCCCCAATTGAGACTCCCTTCTGAGGTGACTCTTAAGACTATGTCTAATTGACAGTTAAAGCTAACAAGGACATTCTGCCCCTTGTCAACATAACACAAATATATCACTTTAAACCGTTGCTTTTTATTCAATTCCTGTCCCCAATAGCTCTTTTTAACAGTGTAAAGTACAGTACAACTTGAAAGTTCCATAGTTTTTAAAAATTCCAACACTTTAAAGAACTCTTTGAAAGTGGAAAGTTTCTTAACTGTGGGTTTCTATAAAATAAAAAAGTTACTTTTTTGGAGGGGTGGTCTTTCTGAGACAGGATTTCCCTGTAGCCCCATCTGGCTTAGAACTCAGTAAACCAGGCTGGCTGAGATTTTTACAAACATCTACTTGTCTCTGCCTCCCAAACATGGGGATTAAAGGTGTGTGCCACCACACTCAGCTTAAAAAAAATTTGGGGATTAAAGGTGTGTGCCACCACACTCAGCTTAAAAAAAAGTTACACATTTTTTTATACCAAAGGTAAAGAATTGGGGCATAAGAACAATCAGACTTATATAAAACCAAAATCCAGATCCTGTAACTCAGTGTCTAATATCTCGGACTCATTCACTGTGTAGTCTTCTGGCTCCAACACACTTGGACCGTCCCACTTTACTAATAGTACTATGCCATCCGTATATATTCAGCTTATCTTGTAGGCTCAGGCTGGCTCCCCTCCACCTGATACTGTCCTTGGTGGATGTCCTGTGGTCCAAGAATCTTCAGTATCCTGGGTTCTCCATTGCAACTGAGGCTGCACCTTTACCAGTGGCCTCTTGGTCTCTCTTCAGGGACTCTGACCCTGCTATACTGAGCTAGGCCTCAGCTGCTCTCCATGACCTCCTCAATCTTGGCATCGTTCATGTCTTCAAAACCAGTTGAAGGTTGACATCTTAAACTTTACCAAGCTCTGCTGCCATCATGACATGTAACCTTGGCTCTGTTGGACCACAGCTTCTGTGTACTTACCCTCAGGAAATATTTTCTTTTGTCCCAATGAAACACAGAAGTTTTCACTTCAGTGGTGCTGGTCTCTCATTGGTTAAACTGATTCTTTAGCCTCTGCTGATCAACACAGATTCTTAACCAAAATATCACACAAATGGCCCCAATTGAGTCTTTGTTTCCTTCTGAAATGTCACAAGCCAAGTCTCAGTGATCTACGTCTTTCAACACTCATATCTTCTAAAGTTCCACAAAAAAAGGCCCACCAACTTCTGAGCTCTCAATAATTTTTCCAGCCCAAAGTTAGAAAATCTTCCACAAAATAATCCAAAGGCATAAAAAATCCAAATGGTCAAATTCATCACAGCATCACTCTACTGCTCTGGTACCAAGTTCTGTTCTAGTTTGGTCTCTGTTGCTCTTATCAAACACTGTGACCAAAAAAAAAAAAAAACAACTTTGGGGTGGAAAGTGTTTATTTAGTTGATACTTCCAGGTTACAGTTCATCATTGAGAAAGTCAAGACAGGAATTCAAGTAGGAACTGAAGCAGAAACCATTGAGGAACTCTGCTTACTGGCTGACTCACCAGCCCATGGTTTTCAAACTTTCTTACATGGTCTAGGACCTCTTACACAGGGAAGAGTGCTGCCACAATGGTCTGGGCCCTTCTGTATCAGTTAGCAATCAAGACAATCTTCCATAGGCATGCCCCTGGGCCAGTCTCATCTGGGAAATCCCTAATTGAGACTCTCTTCTCAGGCGAGCAGACTGGCACACAGTAGCCTATATAGTGGTCCCATATGCCTAGAGTCAAGGGTATAGCTTTTCCTTAGGAGGTTCTAGATGCCAAGATCCCTGGAAGCAAATGGGTAGTCACATTCATCCTTCTATGGCTCTAAGAAGCTGACATTCAGTCCTGTCCACTCACCTCTAGTCTGGGAAGCAGTGAGGCACAGCCCTCTGAACAGAGGCCCTGAAAGAAGTTCTATGAGTACTCCATATGGACCCACTGGTGATTCTTAGCCAACAGACAGCACTCAGATACTGTCAGACACCATATCCTATACATCTGTTAGTCATGCTATGCTACATCTCCCAAGACCTCTGGGGTACGCTTGCTGTTACATGACCAGTGGAAAGTGGCAGTCATCCCTTGGTGAAAGTGCAGCCTCAGTTGCAATGGAGACCCCAGAATATTGAAGATTCTTGGACCATGGGACATCCACCAAGGACAGCACCAGGTGGAGGGGAGCCAGCCTCTCGAGTCTACAAGATAAACTGAATATATATGGATGGCAGAGTTAGTAAAGTGGGATGGTCCAAGTCTGTTGGAGCTAGAAGACTACACAGTGAATGAGTCCGAGACGTTAGACATTGAGCTGCAGGATCTGGATTTACGCTTCTGGATTTTGCTTTTATATAAGTCTGATTGTTCTTATGCCCCAGTTCTTTACTTGGTGTGAAAAATAAGTAACAGGCCTATAATCCCAGCTGAAGCAGAAGGGTTGCAATAAGTTGGGGGCCAGCCTTATCTATATAGTAAGTTCCAGGCCAGCAAGGGCCACATTGGTGTTTAGCTGGGATGTAACAATCAGAAGAATAGTTTAAAAAAAAAAGAAAAATCACAATCCCAAAAACCAGGGGCTGGAGAGATGGTTCATTGGTTAAGAATGAGAGTACGTATTATTCTTGGTAGACCTGAGTTGGTTCCTAGCAGCACCCGTGTTAGACAGCTCACAACTACCCTTCACTCTAGCTCTAGGGAATCAGACACCCTCTTCTGGACTCCATGGGCACTGTATTCACATGTACACAGACACATGGACACATAAGTAAATCTTTAAAACAAAAACCCAAACGAACATCCATGGTTGGCCAGTTTCTTACAAAGGAAGTGAAGAAGTGGTAAAGGGGTTGGATGAAAAGAAAAGGGCCAGCCCCTCTAGGCTATTGGGTCCTGGGAATGCAGCAGGCCTTTTGCATAAACAGTTTTGCAGGATGTGTATGAAATTATAAAATTTGAATTCCTTGTCCTAAACCAAGGACAGGAAAGACTGATACGTTTCTTATACCTGAGTTCTGAGGAGCAATTACTGACTGGTCAGAAAGTAAAGATACTTCAAAGATGTGATGCAATTGCCTTTGATGATGGCAGGAAAACACAAAAGAGGAAAATAGTAGTTATGAAACCATGAAACAGTAGATTCATAACCACATGTAAACACTAAAATAGACATTGTGAGATTTCAGAGTGTATGGGACAAAGGATCTATAAACTGCTAGGGACTCAGAAATGGCTTACATTAGATTTGGTATTCTCAGCTGCAGCCCGAGATAGAAGGTAGTGATCAGTGCCCTCACAATTTTGATGATGAAAAGGATTACTGAGCTGAAATTCTTTACCCAGCCCCACTGTTAAATAGCATAAATGTAGAATGTAACTGGGTATAATGGCACATGCATTTAGTCCCAGCACTTGGGAGACAGTTAGGAATTCAGAATCAGCCTCTGGTACATAGCAAGCTTGAGACCAGCCTGGGCTTCATGAGAATCTGTCTCAAAAAGCAACCACAGAAAATGTATAAGAAAACATTTTAAGACAAAGTCTCCAAAATTTTCTCTTTATTCCTTTTCCCACAAAGTTATTGTGTGATTTGCTACTTGAAAGAACAGGTAAACCCCAGAGGTGCTAGATAGGGAAAATAGGAGATCAAATTCTGGAAAGACAAAGGGAACCCTTAAGGTGGTAATAGAGACCCCCACCCCTTCAACCCATTATGTTACTAGCAATTTATGGGGCTAGATTTGTGCAGATCAGGTTTGGGTGAAGTTTTTTTTTTTTGTGTGTGTGTGTGTGTGTGTATATATGTGTGTGTGTGTGTGTGTATGTTTGGGTGTGAGTGGAAGTCAGAGGATAACCCTTGGGAGTTGGTTCTCTTAGAAATGTTGTTTATATTATGTTGCCTTATTATTAATTATTGCCTTATTATTATTAAGTTGGTGTTAACAGTTGACTGGAAGCTTGTTGGCTGTGGATTGGATCTCTATATGGGTTTTATGGGCTTCGTGATAGCATGGTGACTGGGCTTCAAGAAAAAGCATCTGGATAGTGCCCAGCAGACAATGTAATTCCCCCCCCCCCCAATAATATAACTTGATTTTGACTTTGTAAGAGCTCACAGTTGAGACTTTGAACTTCTATTTTATTTATTTTTAAATATTTTATGTGTAAGAGTGTATTGCCCGTATGTATATAAATTCACCTATGTCATGCAGTTTCCACAGAGGTCAGAAGGAGGGCATGGGATTTCCCTGGAACTGGAGGTATGAATGGTTGTAGCCACGCATGTGGGTGCTGGGAACTGAACCTGGGTCCTCTGCAAGAGCAGTGAGTACTCTTAACTGTTAAGCCATTTCTCTAGCCCACTGATGTATTTATTTATGGATATGAATATTTTGCCTGTATATATGTAAGTGCCTGCAATGCCTATGGATGCCATAGGGTGTCAGATGCCCTGGAACTAGAATTAAAGATGTTGTTCGTCATCATGTGAATGCTGGGAACTGAACCCAGTTCTTTTGAAAGAGCAGCCAGTGATCTTAACCACTGATCTGTCTTTCTAGCTGCATAAGTTGTAACATTTTTAGTGACAGCATTGGAAATTGGATAACTTTACTTGTGCTATAGCCAGTAAGAGGTACAGTGACTGCCTACCACTGATAGGTGGAGTCTAAATCACTTCATATGTGCTTTTAGGATGGGATTACTATCTTAGCCATCTTCAAAAGTACGATTTGCCATATATTGAGTAGAACCTTTGATGGTCTCACTTGGATATTATGCAAATATCTTGACTTAAAAGAATCATAGAAGACTCCTTATTTCCTCACTCTTAAACTGTACTTGTGGGACAAGTACCTTTATCTGTTGAGTCATCTTACTAGCTTTTGAATTATCTGTTTGTTTACTGAGCCAGAGTCTCATGTAGCACAGGCTGGCCCCAAACTCAATACCTAGCTGTTGGATTATAGATTGTATCCACCATGTCTGGTTTTATGTGATTGAACCTAGGGTTTCATGAATGCTAGGTAAGCAACTCTTCAACTGAGCTATATTTTCAGCTAGTGATTCCTTTATTTTCTATCTACATCAGCATACACTCAGCTGCAGGGTACCATAATTGATTGCTTTACTTTTTATTGTTATGAAAATTCACTGTCTTAGTCTTTGTTGCTTTTGCTTTTTATTATTATGCTTATGACTGTATTTCCTGCACTTATGTAAGTGCACCCGTGTAGTGCACTGCTCATGGAGGTCAGAAGAGGGTGTTAGATCCCCTGGAACTGGAGTTATACAGGCTCTTAACTGCCATGTAGGTGCTGGGAATCAAACCCAGGTCTTCTGCAAGAGCAGTCAGTGCTCTTAACTGCTGAGCCATCTCTCCAGCCCCTGTTTTTGCTTTTTTGAGATGGGGTCACATTTGGCAAGGTGGGCCTGGAACTCAGGATCCTCCTGCTCCAGTCTCATTAAACCATTTTCAAGTGTACAGTTTAGTATTATTTTAGTATATTCACATTATAAGGTAGTCTCCAGCACTTTTTCATCTTGGCATGAATGTTCTTTACCCATTAAACAGATCCCTCCTCTGTTCTTTGACCTAGCTTCTGGCAACCACTCTCTCTGTTCAGCTTTCTGTTTCAATAAATTTATCTGTTCAAAATCCCTCACAAGTAGAATAATTAATTCATTATTTGTCTTTTTGTGACTATGTCTTTTTTGTTGTTTTTATTTTTACTTATGTACTTTTTTTTTTTTTTCTTTGAGACAGGGTCTTTTTGAAGCCCTAGCTGACCTGGAACTTGCTTTGTAGATCAGACTAGCCTAGATCTTACAGAAATCTGCCTGCTTCTGCCTCTCTAGTGCTGGAATTAAAGGCATGTACCACAATATCTGGCCCATGATGGTCTTTGATGGATCATATGGTAATTATATTTTTAATATTTTGGGGGAACTACCATGTTGTCCCGTATCTGCTATAACAATTTTACATTGCTATCAGTAGGATACAAAAGTTCCAGTGTCACCATATCCTAAAAGATGCGAAGTGATATCTCTTTGTGGTTTTGATTTGTATTTCCCTAACGACTTGTGATGATGATTATCATTTCAGAGACTAGTTGGCCATTTGTGTGTATTCAGAGAAATGTAATTCCTCTGTTCATTTTTAATTGGCTAATATTTTTATTGTTAAGTTCATTTTCCCCCAAGTGTTGGAATTTCAAGCATGAACCATCATGTCTAGATTAAGTCTTAATTAGACTTTTTAATCTGTATTTTTATCTTCCTTTTGATTCTATCACACAGCATCCAGGGAACGGTTTTTAAGGTTTCTATATTATGATATGCTAATAAATCTAAGAAGCCACCATCTTAGTGACAACACAGAAATTTGTGTTATTTTCAAATAGTGCTGTCCAGGATGTGTGTTACAATACCCTTGCTCCATGCAGTAACTAAAGGACATAAGCTCTTCTTATGTCACCACCATAATCAGCATGTGGCTTCTGAGGTTGATTTGAAAAGGGAAGTGTACACAGGATGATTTTAGTGTCCAGATTAGAAGTGTTATATATCAGTTTCACACATGTTGGTTATAGTTGAGTCATGATCCCTTCTGTCTGCAGGGATGTAGAAATGTAGTGTTGGAGTGTGCTGGTGAAGAAAAAACCACAGATATTAATGAATGATAGTCATCTCTGTCACAATGTATATTATAATTTCTTTGCTTAAGATGGAGCTAGAGAGATGGCTCAGTGGTTCACAACACTGGCTGCTCTTGCAGAGGACCCAGGTTCCATTCTCTACCATCTGTAACTCCAGTTTCAGGGAGCTGCATTGCATGACATAAGTGTACTTATATACGTGTAGGCAAATACACACATACACATAAAATTTAAAAAAAAACTAGTGATTCCTTTTCTGTGTATATGTGCTTGTGTGTGTGTGTGTGTGTGTGTGTGTGTGTGTGTGTGCGTGCATGTGCGCCTTGTGCATGTGGAAGCCAGAGATTGACATTGAATGCCTTCCTCTGTTGTTTCTGCCTTATTTTTTGAGACTCTCTCACTGAACCTGGAAGTTACTGATTCAGCTAGACTGACTGGTCAGCAAGGTGCAGAGATCTTTGTGTCTCTACCTTGCTAGCACTGAGATTACAGTCAAACATTGCCAATACCCCACTTTGGATATGGATACTGGACATCTGAAGTCAGGTCCTCATGCTTTGTAAGGCATCATTTTGCCAACTGCAGCATCTTCCCGGCTCACAGTCTGCATATTTAAGAGTTAAGAGCAGACTATGTTCAAGATTCTTATTGAAAGCTATGTACTAATTCCTTTTTTGTTTGCTTGTTGTTTTAATACTCTGTGCTCTTTTCTTTCTCTTTTATTCCTCTTAGAAGTTTGCTGATTTATTAAGACTGTGTGGTTCTTGGTTGTTACACCTTTCCTGCCAGGGAATTCTTGGTGCTGAGCCATTTAGCAACTATAAGCTGGTGACTGCTGAGAAGTTCAGCCAGGGTAATAGGCATATGTGAGGACATTGGTACCTGACCCCTCCTGAAGCCACAGCCCTGTAGAGTGGCTAGCTGATGGCCATGGCGGACTCTGAGGTGGGGTCTGAGGTACATGTAGGTGTGGGCTGATGTCCACTGAGTGCTGGAATTATAAGCTGCCAGTAGTGACTGCTGATTCTTGCCTCCACCCTGAACTTTAGCTGATGGGCCTGATGAATTGTTTGATGAAATAGAAGACTTGTTTAGCAGATCCTTCATGGACCTCCAGTATTTGCAAAGATCTTAACCCAGAGAGGACCATTTGCATCAATTCTTCTATGAACTAAATAGATTTTTTGTAAAACATCAAGGTAAATGCCATCCAGATACTTAAACACAAATGACAACAACTAAACAATTGAATTCCCTTTGTGCACTCGTAGACTATGAGTAGGACATCTGAAGGTGCTTGTATATCTTAGAATACAAAAGAAATTTTCCTAATAGAGTTAGCATAAAAGAATCACACAAAACTAGAATCAGTATGCAGTGGAATTTACAGCATAATTTCACGTGCTTTTATCAAGAGTAAATATTTGATGACCATAGAATGAAATATTTTTATGTCATGGGTTCATAAAATTTATGAAAAAATATATTATGACAAAATATATTTTAGTGTCTAAGTTTAACTCAGTTATACTAGTCTCTTTAAAAAAATTCTTTTTATTATTGTTTGTGTAGGTGTGAAGACAGTTTTGTGAAATCAGTTCTCATCTACCTTTTCATGGGTTCTGGGGATCAAACTCAGGTCTGCTAAGCCATCCTACAAGCCTCAATTGTACCAGTTTTAAAAGAAGAAATTCAGAATTCAATTTCAGGGAGAAATGACACATGAACGGAGGGGAACATACAGAAAAATGTACTATTAAATAACATTAAGTATGTGTATGTCATTTTACACACATGCATGTATCCATATTAATGACTTCTTTGTTTAATATAAGTTTGTTTTCTAAGTATTCTTTTTCTTTCATGTGTATATATGTGTAGCATATGCACATGTGTATTCATATTTGAATGTGTGTATGTGAGGCCTGAGATTAATGTCTGGAATTTTAACTCAATTATTCTCTGTTTTTATTCCTTTTGAGGCAGGGTATCTCACTCAAATCCAGAATTTGCCAATATGACTAGGTTCACTAACGCACTTGCTCTAGAGATTTCTCTGTCTTCACTTTCAAGACTGGAGTTACAGGCCATCCACCATGCCCACCTGGCACTTACTTGCATGACTTGCACTTTTTTGCCACTGAGCTGTCTCCTCAGCCCTAAGTATTGTTTTAAACTGGGAACTACCTTTAATTCATTAGTTGTTTGTATGCATATTATGTGCTACTCAGTAAGAATAGTATTTATTAATAGTAATAGAAATAAAATTAATAAAATATTTCTGGTGTCTTAAAAGAATTTATGGTTTTATAAATTGTTGGTAAACAGACGTTGGATCACAGTCCTCTTCAAATAAGCCTATCTGTAAAAGAGTGAGTTTGATTCTGTGGAAGCTTTTTGTTAAAGAGACAACAGTACTTTCTATGGTTCTATAAATCAGTATATAGTTCCAACAGCTCTTCTAACTTTTTCAAATGAGATAAAATTGTTTAAAAATTTTTTAGGGGGTGGGAGGTATTGGAGAGATGGCTTTTCAGTTAAGAGCACTTGCTGCTCTTCCAGAGGACTCAGGTTCAGTTCCCAGCATCCATATGGCAGCTAACAGCTGTCCATAACTCCAGTTCCAGGGGGTCTGATACCCTATTCTGACCTCCTTGGGCATTGTATGACACTGGTGCACTTACATACATGCAGACAGTACATACATACACAAAATTAAAATAGTATAATTATATAATATATAAAATAAATAATAAATAATATAATCAGATATTTAAGGAAATTGTTAGGCCAGGTGTGGCACGTAACTTTAATCTCAGCATTTGGGAAGCAGGCAGGGAGATCTCTGTGAATTTGAGGCTAGCTTGGTTTAGATAGCAAGTTTGAGGCTACCCACGGCTACATAGTGAGACCCTATCTCAAAAAAATAAAATTAAATAAATAAAATTTTGTTTGTGAATTTCAGTGTGCCTAAATGATTATATGTATATGTACTGATTATTTACAAAATATACATATGTACTCTTACTATACTATTTAAAGTATATTCTAGGCTAACATTCTTGGAAACATTTTTGTAACAGTGGATTATTAGCTATATCATGATGGTACTGATAAGGTATGTAAACGATATTCCCACTTGAAACCTTCATAGTTTGTCCATTCTCATTTTCCTTAGTTTTCTCTCCAAACTACTTTAGGTGAGAAATTTATTCAGTAGAACATACCTTAGTGGTGATTTAATAACTATTTTGTATTGGTTGCTTACAGATTATACTTCATACTAACAATTATGTAACACCAAAAAAAACTGTATTGGCATAGGTGCTTGCTTACTTTTGTTTTAGGAAATTGAAACTAATTAGAAAATGCTCTTAAATATAGTTTGACTTTTCCTGTTAGTAATATTAACCTTTTCTTCTAACCCTAAGTAACACTGATTATATATGAAAAAATAGTGTATTTATTTTATGATCCCCAAAAGTTTGTTTTTGAGTTCTGTGGACTTATTTATTTATAGTAATTTACAGGTTCCAGTGATGTTGTTGAATGGTCATACTGTGTTTCAACTTTGTTATAACTAAATAAATTAAAAGAATTTCAGTGCAGATTTATAATCTGTTAAATGGAGATTTTCATAAGGTAGTAGAGGTCTTATGGCCAAACTGCTCAGCCCTGTAATTGGCAAGCTGTTTTATTTTGCAGTGATGCTAATATTGTTACAGTTTTTTCTCTTTAATACTTTTAATAATCACTTAAAATATTGTTTCTCAGAACAGGATCTGAAGAAAAGAAATTTAAATTTTTAACATAGCCAGTTTATATGATTCTATCTATATGGACATCAAGAAAAAGCAAGCTAGAGTGATAGCTTATCAGTAATTGCTAAGGGAAGGAGAAGATTGACTATAATGGATACCATCTGGAGATTCAAACTTAGGTCCTCAGTGCTTGCAGAGCAAGTGTTCTTACCCACCAACCCTTATTTTTAATTTTTTAAAAAATCCATATTGTATTCCAAAATGGCTGAACTATTTTATATTCCTGCCTCTAGTGTTGAAGAGTATCCTTTTCTGGGGCTGTAGAGATAGCTCAGCAGTTAACAGCACTGGCTGCTCTTGCAGAGGATCTGGGTTCGATTCCTAGCACCCATGTGCAGATTAACAGTGATCTGTCACTCTAGTTCCAGGGGATCAGATGCCTCTTCTGACCTCCACAGGCATCGCATGACACGGATGAACTTACATACATTCAGGCAGTACACTCATACACATAAAGTAAAAATAATAAATTATATACCTTTAAAAAAGTATCCTTTTCTCTCCATCTTTGACACTTGCTCTTTTGTTTTATAAAAAGGTGTTCAAACAGATGTGAGAAGTTATCCTTAATTTGCATTTTACTAATGAGTAGTGATTCTAAACAATTAACTTTGTATCTTCTTTTGAGAAATGTTTACTCAATGTTCTCTGCCCTTTTTTTTTTTTTGTGGTCTTTTTTGAGATAGGGTCTCCTTTTGGTTGTAGCTGGCCTGGAACTTGCTATATAGACGTGGCTGGCCTTAATCTCACAGAGATATGCCTGCCTCTGCCTCCCAGGTGCTGGGATTAAAGGGATGTGCTATAATGCCTGACCCTCCTTTTTCTCTTGCTATTGATTTTCTGGTATTTTTTAGATATTAACTTACCAGACGTGTGGTTTACAGATATTTTTCCCTATTCCTTGGATTATCTTTTCCATTTTTTTTCCTTTACTAGTCTTTTATCTTTTTCAGAACTATTTGGCCTTTACTTTTACTTATTTACTTTTAAATTTAAAAATCACACTTTATTGATAGCAATACAGTTTACATAGCAATAACACTGCAATACTGTGATTTGATATATTAAAATATTTTTATTGATTCTTTGAGAATTTCATAAAGTACGTTTTGATCATATTCAGAACCCCCCTCCTGTCTCCACCCTGATGGAGTTTTTAAACAGAACAAAATGGAAAAATTTCAGGTTGCAAAGCTATTCCCTGAAAAACAAAATTTTAAAAATTACTTTGTATGTAAGTCAGTGCAACACATGGATTTAGTGGAATCTTAATTTAGTGGTCAGTGTAATCAAAAGCTGTTTAGTTTGATGCTTGCTCATCATTTCTTGAGGAGCAGGTCTAGTGGTAATGAATTTTCTTAGCTTTTGTTTATCTTAGAAAATTGTTCTTTCTCCCTCGGCTTTGAAAGATGGTTTTGTTAGATATTGGCTTTAAAATTTTTTTTAATATATCTTTCTTTTATGTGTGTGAGTGTTTTGCCTACATCTATGTAAATGCACCCTTGTGCAATGCCCGTGGAGGCCAGAAGATGTTGGATCCCCTGGAACTGGAGTTACAGATGGTTGTTAGCTTCCATTTGGGTGCTAGGAATGGAACGTGGGTCCTCTTCAAGAGCAGCCCATGCTTTTAGCCTCTGAGCCATGTCCCCGGTCTCAAGATACAGGGTTCTTAGTTGACAGATTTCTATTCAGTTTTTCTCCCAGAATCTTGAGTTTGTCAAGTGTTGCCTTCAGTTTTTCCAATTAGAAATTTGGCGATAATCTTGTGAGGGTCATCTGTATGATAAGTTGCTTCTCTCTTTCTGGTTTAAAGTTTTTGTTTTGGACAGATAATGTGGATTGGTGTGGATCTCTCCTGAGATCATTCCTACTTGGGTTTTTTGGGACTAATAAGATGTGCATATTTATGTCTTTCATCAAATTTGGGAAGTTTTTAGGTCATCTCATGTTTAGGTCATCTCTTCTTTAATTGCTCTGTTCCCACAATGATTATGATTGGTTTTCTTGATTATATGATACAGTTCCTATTTCCTTAGTCTTTTTTTCCTTTCTGTTCCTTGGTTTATTTGACTTCAGTTCTAGCTTTTCATATGCTGACTCTATATTCTTTTTACTCAAATGCTTCCAATGGATTTTTCATTTCAGTTACATTTTTCAGCTCCAGACTATCTTTTAGTTTCATTTTTAATTTTCTATTTTGCCAATCTCCATAGCTTCTTTTAGTTTTTTCAGTATCTTGAAGACAACTATTTAAAGGCTTTGTCTAATAAGTAGATCCATCTTGTCTTTCTCTAGGACATTTAGGACATTTCTGTTTTTTTTTTTTTTTCTTTTATATGGGTTATACTTTCCTGTTTCTTGGTATACTATATATGTGTGTATATGTAGTCCAGGGGGTCAGCTTTGGGTGTCATTCCTCAGGTTCCATACATCTTGTATTTTGAGACAGAGCCTCTTATTTGTGTGGGGTTTGCTGATTAGGCTAAGGCTGGCTGGCCATTGTGTCCTAGGGACTGCTTTTCTCTTCATCTTCAGTACTGGGCTACCACACCTATTTTTTCCCAACTTTTACTTTTTCTTCTTTGGATCTTAGAAGTTTAAGACTGGACCTAATTTAGTGATACTAACTAATGAAACATTCTAGAATAGTTTTAAAGTTAGTCAGTTTAAAGTATTACAAATATATTAGCAAGAAATAGTAAATAATTCATTTGAAAAGCTTTTCTATGACAGCTACTGTGGGTGGTTTAAATGAAAAAATATCCTCCATAGGCTGAGGTATTTGAATACTTGGTTCTAGTTGGTGGCACTGTATGGGTAGATTTCATAACCTTTAGGAGATTCAGCCTTGTTGGAGGAAGCAAGTCACTTGTAGCAGGGGTTGGGGTAGGGGTGGGAATTCAGGGGGCTTGAGAATTTATAGCCTTGTCCCACTTCTAGTTCACTTTCTGCTTCTTGCCTGTGGATGGAAGTGTGGTCTCTCAGCTTCCTGTTCTGGTTACCTGCTGCCAGGACTCCCTCTGTGGAATCAAAAGCCAGTGTGATGGTTTGAATGAGAATGTCCCCAAAGGCTCTTCAATATTTGAACACTTGGTCAGTTGGTGGTGCTGTTTGGGGAGGGTCATGGAACCTTTAGGAGGTATGACCGTGTTGCAGGAAGAAGCACATCACTGGGGCAGGCTTTTCAGAGTGTTTGGCCTCATCTAACTTCCAGTCTCTTTCTTTCTCTCTCTCTCTCTCTCTCTCTCTCTCTCTGCTTCTTGTGCGTGATTGAAGATGTGAGCTCTCAGCTTCCAGCTGCCTTCTACCATGTCTCCCTCATCCCTCTGAAACTATAAGTCAAATAAACTTTTCCTTCTATAAGTAGCCTTGGTCATGGTGTTTTATCACAGCAACAGAAAAGTAATTCTTACCAGCTGAATTAAGTTCCTTCTTTAAATTGCTTTTGGGCATGGTGTTTTATTATAGCAACAACAAGTAACTAATGCACGTGCTTTTTTAGACAGAGTCTCACTGTGTAACCCTGGCTGACCTGAGGCTTGTTATATAGACTTAACCTGGTCTTGAACTCAGAGAGATCTGCCTACCTCTGTCTCAAAGAGTGCTGAAATTAAAGGGGAGCACTACCTTTCCAGTGTCAGGTACTATTCTTGATTTAGCTTTGTAAACTGGATAGTTTATTCTGTGCTTGAAACATAAGCTTAAAAAAATAAAACTAGTAAGGGGAAAACCTGGAAAAACAAATGTTTTAAGACTTATAAGACTTCTTATAAGACTCCACATAATGTTCAGTCTTAGCTTATCCTAACCCATATTCAGAATGTGCCTGTGCCTACACACACTTAAATTTGGGAATGTCTTATAATTGAGGTTTCCTTAATCTAATTCCCTCCTCTGCATTCCAGTTGCTAGGCTCATAGGCATGTGCTGCCATGCCCAGTTTCCATGTAATCCCCTCCCCATTTCCCAGTTTTCGTATGTGTGTATGCATATTTTTGCATGTGTGTGATGCTCACATGTGGGAGTATGAGTTGATATTGGGTCTCATCTAAATTGCTCTTCCATCATATTCATTCATTTGGTCTCTCAACCAAACTAAGAGCTCACCAATATGGCTGGTCTTGGTAAGACACTTACTCTGGGGGATCTTTTGGCTCCACCTCTGAGGTTGGAATTACAGAATGTTTGCCACTTCTACCTGTCATTTACAAGGGTTTCTGGGGATCTAAACTCCAGTTCTCATGCATGTTTGGCAAGCACTTAACCACTGAGCCTTCTCGCCAGCCACTCTCTCCCCATTCCCCCCAAATCCATATTTTTGTCAGTATTCTTTGGTTTGAGGTCTCCTTTCCTGCTTATCTCCTTCATTGTTTTCTTTAAAATTAAAAAAAAAATATTTGTGGGTGTACATAATGTGTGTGTGTGTGTGAAAGCATTCTCTTGTGCATAGTTTCATGTATGCCACAGCATGTGCTCATGTGGAGGTGAAAGAGTCAGTTCTTCTTCTCCTTGGGTTCTGGAGTTTGAATTCAGGTCATCAGGCTTTCAGGCTAAAGAAACACCCAGTGACCCATCTTACCGGCCTTCTTTCTTCTTGAGACAGGGTTTCTCCTCTATCTAGGCTAGCTCTTAACACTATGTAGTCCAGCAAAAAATGTAATTTTCACTTAATGTAATGAAAACCTGAGAATAGAATCTGGATTGAGAAATGACTAGATTTGGAAGCTCAAAAAGAACAAATTCTAAGCTCTACCTCTTAACTTCATTGCAGATTCTACCTTATCTTTACTCTTTCCTACTCTTTAAATTTTTTGTTCATTTACAGTTCTATGTATTTATGTATTTGTAGATTGGGCAGTGTTGTCTAGACTGGCCTTGAATTCTTAGGATCAAGTGATCTTCCTCAGCCTTCCTAGTACCTTCAAATACAGGCATATGCCATCGTTCCCTGCTTCATCTTCTTTAAGGTCTTCATGTTCTCATTTCAAGTCTACTGGGACAAGTACCCTTCTCTTAGTTTCTTTTCCTGTAACTGTGACCAATACTCTGACCAAAACAAGGGAAAAAGGACTTAGCTTACTATTCAAGTTCTAGACCATTGTGTTGGGGAATTCAAGGCAGCAGGAGCTTGAAGCAGCTTGTCATACCAGGTCTAAAGTAATAAATACATACATGCTAGTACTCAACTGGCTTTCTCCAGTCTCATGCAGTCTTGAATCCACTGGATTCTGGGGAATCCACCAATTCTAGGAAACGGTGCCATCCACGGTGGACTGGTCTTCCCACCTCATTAACATAGTCAAGATAATCCTCCACAGTCTCAGAGGCTCATTTCCCAGATGATTCTAGATTCTGCCAAGTTTTCATCACTGACCATCAAAGCCCCCTACACACATCCCAGGAGTCTTTAAGTGAATAATTAGGTTTTTTAGTCCATTCTTGAACTAGTCACAAAAACTAAGGGAATTTAACATTCTGATTGACCATGTATAAATTGTATACACTGCTCAAGTTGATGAATTTCATCCAAAAAAATGTAGCAATAGATGGGGGGGTAGTTGTTTTGAGAGAATACTTTCTTCAAAGAAAATAGAGATACTGTTGTAAAAAGAAGAGGGAGTAGATGGTATAGCTTAAGTCAGTTCTGCTGTATTTTGAGTAGCCTAATTTTTTTTAAAGGATCCAGAGAGGGTTTCTTCTTTAACAATTTTACCATAATTTAAAATGTCAAATAATATTAAGAGATCTGTAACAAAAATTGAAGTTCTTTGTTCATCCGTTTCTTCCTTTCCCCTGTTTCAAGGCATAATTTTTTTTTACTTAAAAACAATTTTTAATAATTACTTGTAGTTTGTGTGTGTACACATTTATGGGTACTGTAGTAAGTATGTAGAAGTCAGAGGACAACTTTCTGGAATTGACCTCTGTCCATTCATCACAGAACGTAGGGATCAAACTCAAGTCAGTTGGCTTATGTAGCAAGGACTCTTTTACCCATTGAGCCATCTCTCCAGCCCCAGGTTTTTGTTTGTTTTGTTTGAGACAGGTTCTCACTCTGTAGCCCAGTCAAACATGGAAACTGTAATTTACTTACCTCAGCTTCTTAAGTGCTGTGATTACAGGTATGAGCTATCATGACTGGCTCAGTCTTGTTGTCTTGGTAAAATTATGTATCTATATTTAGTGTCTATTATTGTGATCGTGCAGGCATTTAAGTAGTCTACATGACTGATTTATCTCCTGTGATGAAATTTCCTTTCGTGTAGAATTTAGTTTCTCCTAAATTTTATAAAATCTCATTAAAAAATTATTTTTGGAACTTGTAGCTAGCTGTCTTCTTATATTCTCCAGTAGTTGTTTATAAAATTTACATTTGTGTAACAGACTTTTTTCTTGGATTCCTGCTTCAGTTTGGACTATTTTAAAAAAGATTTTATTTTTTATGTGTACTAGTGTATTACCTGCATGTGTGTAAGTGCACCATGTTACCCGCAGAGGTCAGAAGGCAGCATCGGATCCCCTGGAACTGGACTTAGAGCCGGTTGGTAGCTGCCATATAGGTGCTAGGAATCGAACCCAAGTCCTCTGCAGGGTAGCCAGTGCTTTTTAACTACTAAACCAACTCTCCAGGCCTTGGATAATTTCTTTTAGACAAACTTCAGAGCTAGCTGGATTTTCCTTTCTTTTTTTTAGCATCCTAGAAATTCTTTTTGACTTTATTACTTTCTTTGCTACTTAGGTCCATCTTTTGTTTTGTTTATTTCCTTGTTTTGCTGGAGCATGTCTTTTCATTTCCCAAGTAGGATTATGTTAAAATTAGATTTTTAAAAGATCTTATTTTTATGTGTATGAGTGTTTTGCCTGCTTGTATATAATTGTACCCTATTCATGTCTGGTGCCTGCAGAGGTCAAAAGAGGGCATCAGATCCCTAGAACTAGAGTTACAGATGGTTGTGAGCCACTGTGTGGGTGCTAGGAACTGAACCTGGGTTCTCTGCTAGAAGAACAAATGCTCTCAGCTTCTGAATCATCTTTCAAGCCCCCTTGTGGTTTTTTGTTTGTTTTTTTGAGACAGAGTCTTCTCAGATAGGCTAGCACCTTTTGCCTCTTACCTCCTGAGTTCTGGGATTATAGGCATATAATAGGCACCATACCCTGTTCTGGAATTTTTTAAATTTATTTTTCTATTGTATGTGTGTGTACTATGTGTGTACATGATTGCAGGTACCCAAGGAAGCCAGAGGCAGTGCATCCTCTGGATCTGGAGTTACAGGTGGTTGTGTGTGAGCTTCGGGTACTGAATTGGGTCCTCTTCAAAACCAGAATGTGCTCTTAACCACCGAGTCATCGCTCTAGATCTGGAATTAAATTTTTCAAGAATAAATGCCTGACAATGATTTTATTCTTTCATATTTAATGAATAGTTTGACTGCATGTAGAAGAAATATGGTTTAATATGTTAAAAGATGCAGTTTTATAACATGAAAATTGTTCTGAGTATAAATGGTAGTAATGGTTGTACAACATTTTAAATATATGTAATGCTGTCAAGTTGTACACTTAAAAATGATTTGGAACGTCACTCTAACGGTATTTTTTTATGTGTATGGATTAATTTGCTGAGGTGACATCAAGATAACACAGACTCAGTGACTTAAATAACAGAAACCAATTTTTTCACAATTTTGGTAAGATGTAAGTCTGAGTTCAGGCTGTCAGCAGAGTTTCTGAGAGCCTCCTCTTTGGGGCTTTTCACTTTACCCTTTCCTGTGCCTTTAGGTGACTGTATTCTCTCTCTGCCTTCAGGTGAGTTAATCACTTTTAAGAACATCAGTTATACTGGATCAGGAACTTCTTAAAGCTGTCAGTAAGTTATATTCTGAGGTGTTGGTGGTTAGAATTTCTGTCACATTTTTGTGTATTTGATGTTGAGAATTGAACCAAAGCAAGACCTCTGTCACTGAGCTAAGTAGCTAGCCTCAACATGTAAAATTTTGAGGGGACATAATTCGGTTCAGTGTGTGTGTGTGTGTGTGTTGAGACAGCTCTCAGGTAGCTCAGGCTGACTTTAAACTCTTAATGAGTTATGTAGCCAAGAATGACCTTGGACTTCTGATCCTTCTATCTTCACCTCCCCAGGACTGGAGTTACATGCATATGCTACTACATTTGGTTTTATGTGGTACTGAGAATTGAATCCAGGGCTTTGTGTGTGCTAGGCCAGCATTCTACAAACAGAAGTACATCCCTAGCCCCATAATTTATTTTTATCACAATGAAAAATTTAAAACATGGTTATAGTCAATTGTGAACCTATTTTGTTTAATAGCTATATGGTAAAGATTAGAATAATTAATGACTCGGGTTTATTGTGTTGATAATGCTTTTCTTAGTTACATTTTTCTCATAGTTTATATTGTCTCAAAAAACCAACTGACCATCCAACCAGAAAACAAACCCAACAAAGCAACTTGATTTTAGTTGACTTTCTTTTTTTTTAATTTAAAAAAAAATTATTTTATGGTATATGAGTGTTTTGCCTCACCATGTGTGTGCAGTGCCTTGCAGAGGCCAGAAGACAGTGTCAGATCTCCTGAACTGGAGTTACAGAGGATTGTTAGCTACCATATAGGTAGTGGGAATTGAACCTGGGTCCTTTGGAAGAACAGCAAATGTTCTTAACCACTGAGTTATCTCTCTAGTCTCAGTTGATTTTATTTCTGATATACTTCCATTTTTTTGTTTGTTTTACCAGTAGTGGAATGCTTCATTAGTTGTTTGTTTGTTAATAAGAATATTTAGCAATATGGGCTAAAGAGTTGGCTCAACAGTTGAGAGCTCTGTCTGGCTCTTATAGAACCTAGGTTTGATTCTTAGCACCCATATGGCAACTAACAAACTCCTGTTCCAGAGGAATCCAATACCCTCTTCTCACCTCCCTGGCATTGCATGACACCCTTGCACTTACACATATGCAAGCAATACTCATACACATAAAATAAATATTTTTAAAGAGTATATAGCAGTATAAACTATTTGTAAGATGTTAGGACTTAAAATGTTGAATATCATTAAATCATCATGTGATTTGCCTTCCCTTTTTGTACTACTTAAGGCACATCAAAATTACTGCTTTTTCTCCTTTCATTGTTTACCTAGAGTTTTGTAACCCAACCAAACTTCCTGACTTAGTCACTTGGGTATTGTTACTTAGCTGATTCTTATCAGAAACAGGAAATTGTCAAGTTATGTTTTAAAGAACTGTGGATTCTAAAACTGAATTTGTAGTAGCATGATAGATTTCCCTTTAGGTGGTTTTTTTTTTTTTTTTTTTCTGCCACTAGTTGGTTTCTTATTTTTTCATCAGAAAATACCATCTGACTTGCCAGAGGGGTCACATTATTTATGACCAGTATCAGTGGTAAACAGTACCCTTTCCTCAGAGTTTACAAATCATGCATAGTGGCCCGTTAGATGATTTGACAAAATTAATGTGAGTATATAGCTATAACTGATAAATTTGTACAAGTTTTAGATACTTGGTCTGGTATTCATTTATTAAGATTGATAGTCCTCTAAGAGTTCTAAAGTCTAGGACGAATCTATAAAGCCAAATGTTAGTTTCTTTTTTTATTATGGAGATTATGTAGGCTCAGTGAATTTGAATTATATAAAATGTCATCATTTGGAAGTGGAATATTTGGAAGGTAGCAAAACTCAGTGAGTATATATTGAATAACGGTACATTATTAATGGATAAAACAAATCCATTCAAAGTATAAGATCAGTGGATTTTTTTGTTTCATATTTAATTTACATATGATAAGGCAGTTTTGGTGTAAATAAGATTTAACATATTTAGAAAGCTAGTCAGAGAGATAAGCATGACCATATGAGAAAGAACAGAGGTCTGATGAAACCTAGAAATCTCTCTTCAAAGTGCTCACAGCAATTCTTAGTGTTAAGTAGGAAAGAGAAACACAGGCAATGACTAGGGGTTTCTGTAGTAGCAGTTCCGGTCTTCTAGGTCTAGCCATGGTCTGGTTGCTCATTACTTCAGGCTATTCATTATCTCATCATCAGCCTTGAAAAGCTATGTGGTTGTTAAGAGATGGTCTCTGTTTAAGCCGGCTAGTCCAAGTCTATCAGGTCTGTTGTTGCTGGGATCCAAAGTAAATGGAGGGTAGAAAAACTCAGGATAACTCAAGGAATGAAGCAAGATGGAATCAGAAACAAAATGGTGGAGCTGGCTAAGGCAGTATTCAGACCCTGTTTCAAATCTCTTCTGGCAAGCCATTATTCCACTTCATCATTTTGTTTTTGTGTCAGGGGTGGTGGGGGTTTCATAGTGTGTATGTACAGGTGCATGTGGAGGAAAACTTAAGGTGCCATTCCTCATTAGCTGTTTATTACATCATCATCATCATCAAGATAGCATCTCTTACTAACCTTGCTTGACTGGCCAGTGAGCCCCAGGGTTCTACCTGTCTCTACCTCTTCCATACTTGAGATTACAAATGCGCCATTATTTCTCGCTTTTTTTTTTTTAAAAAAACAGGGTTCTGTGGATTGTATTTCTCCAGCACCCCATACCCCATTCTATGAGAATAGGGTTGAAGGTTGAGCCCCATTACAATCCTCTCCCCCTGTTCCAGTCCATTGCTTCAGGAGTTCAGGGCACTTTGTTATCTGATTGGTTGTTTATTGCTGTATTGATACAGAGATTTAATTAAAGCCATTTGAAATATATAAGTAAAAGGGAGCAAATGGCTTGTGCCTGAAAAGAATACCATTAGAACACAAGGGACCAAAACTGGAAACTAGCCAATAGCTCCACCTAGTGGAAGGATAGGTAAATGCACAAGAGCGCCGCCGCCCCCCCCCCCCCCTTTTTTTTTTATTGAGACAGGTTTCCCTGTAACCTCAACTGGCCTGGAACGCGCTATACATACTATCACAGGCTGGCCTTTATCTCACAGAAATCTGCTGCCTCTGCCTCTGGAGTTCAGGAGTTAAAGGCATGTGCCACCACACCTGGTTTTAAAAGCCTTTTACCATGAACTTTCCTGGCTTTGGCAGGGGGGAGGAGGGGTGGGGGAGAGGAGGGCTGGTAGGAATGACTTCCATTTTGCTCTTTGATTTTACTCCCTCTTGTCTCTAAATGAATTTTAAAGCTGATGCTGATAAATCATTCTGTGCTTTGATCCGTAACCATGAGGTAGGCATGACCCTGTGAACAGTGTGATCCTGTGTTGGGTGTGATAGGTGACTAGTCAGTGTTTGGGGTTTTTTACTTTTTTTTTTTTTTTAAGAATCAGTTTTAGCCAAATGTGATCAACAAAAGAGATTTGGAAAGAGTAGCACTAGATTGGAGAGATGGCTAAGTGATTAAGAGTACTGACTGCTCTTGCAGAGGACTAGGGTTCAATTCCTAGCATCCACATGGTGGCTAACAAGCATCTGTTACTCTAGTTCCAGGGGAATATGACATCCTCTTCTGACCTCCTCAGGCATTGCATGACTCAGGTGCACTTACATACATACAGGCAATGCAGTCATACACATAAAAAAATAAAAATAATAAAATAAAAAAAGAGTAGCACTTAAGGCTAATTGGAGCCACTGTTTAATAGCTAACTTCTTAGAAGTTGTGCTCGTAGAATTTAGCTACAAAGTTAAAAATCAAGTGATCTGTTTAATAAGCTTAATTCTGTCAGAAGGTTACATTTAAGAGAACTTGTTCGTGTGTGTGTGTGTGTGTGTGTGTGTGTGTGTCCGTCCATCAAGGGGAATTGCCGGTCAGGGAAAAGGCATGTAATTTTACATTAAAAATTGTAAGAAACAAGTAGAAGATGTTAGAGATAGTCTCAAATTTTGAGTAAATTCTTTCCTAAATGTTAATTTCTCTGAACTTTTAGTCATACAGAATTTGAAGAATTGCATTTAGATTTTGCATTTAGAAATTAAGCTATTTTTGTCTTTGTTCTTTTCATAGTGACAAATCCTTAAAATTCCTTAAACACATACCACAAAAATGGGAAACCTTTGAATACAAGATTGTAAGATTATTTACCAGTTAAGAACACACATATATAAATGATCACATCTGAAACGTACTTTGCAATAGGACTTAATTTCCAGGTGTTTATAAACAGTAAAATTAAGAGAAACCTCTAAATAGCCAGTTTTGTACATATCTTACATTAAAATTTTTCATCCTAAATTCATTTTCAAATGAATATGAGTAAAATTAAATTAGTTATATTCTATACCAACTTAAGGCAATAATCATGATAGGTAGCATTATATAAATCTTAGAGAATTTGTTCTGTTTTTCAGTGAAATAGTACATGTGTAGTTTAAATTTTTGTTGTCCTACTAATATTCTTATTTATATTCCAGACCAGTTACTCCAAACCAACTATCGATGTCATTTATAGATACAGGCACTGTATACACACTCACATACACACACACACACACACACACACACACACACACTATAGCAAACCAGAAAAGAATGTTATTCTAGAATTGATCTAAAACATTATTTATATTACAACTTAAATAAGTTGCCCTTATACAAACCATCGACTCTACCATAATTTTAAAACAATGAACAAATACAACCTTTATCTTAAAACTTTATTAAAGCTTATTTTCTCCAAATTATCAGTCTATGTTAGAAAATATAATTTAAGTAGCCTTGGTGTCTATATGTGTATATGTTCACACGTGTGCTACCATAGCATGTGTGTGGAGGTCAGAAGACAGCCTTCTGGAGTTGGTTCTCTCCTTCCAACTAGTATAACTTGTTTAGACTGATTTACTTTTTTAGTTATTTATTTGCTTATTTATTTTGAGATAGGGTCCTCTTATGTAGCCCAGGTTCGTCTCCAACCTGTGGTAATCTTCTGCCTCTGCTTCCTATATGTGGGATCATAGGCCAAATCCATGGTGAGGAATTTATTACAGCAAAAATGTTCTAATTTTCTGTTACATGGTAATAAATACCATGAGCAAGGCAACTTAAGGAAGAGTTTATTAGGTTTAGGATTCCAGAGGGGTAAGAGTCCATCATGGTGGGGAGGCATGGCAGCAGAGGTGGCTGGAGCTGAAAGATGAACACTTTTCAAGTATACAGAAAAGAGATGGGGGGGGGCGGATTACTAGAAATGGGATGACTAAGCACTCAGAGCCTGTCCCCAGTGACATGCTTCCTCCAGCAAGGCCACACCTCCTAAGTCTCTGAAAATAACATCACCAAATGGGAACAAAGCCTATGGGAGTGCATTCTCATTTAAATCACCACAAAAAATGAAGCTAGTTTCTTCAACAAAGAGCATGGAAGAGGGACCAGAAAGATGGCTCAGTGATAGAGAATAGTTGTTCTTGCAGAGATTCCCAATTAGGTTCCCAGCACCCACCCGACACTAACAAATGTCCGTAACTCTAGTTCCAGGGCTTCTGACACCCTCTTTTGGTCTCTGTGGGCATTCTGTGCGTATGGTGCACTTATGCAGGCAAAACACTTATAAATATAAAGGTAAATAAAATATTAAAAATAAAACAACATGAAGAGCAAGGAAAAGAATGGTGTTGCAAGGAAATGTAAAGATTATTAGTCAAGGAGATTTTTAAGTTCAAGGCCAGCAAAGACCCTGTCTCACAAAAGCTGGGGGCCCACAGAGACCCTCAATTTGTTAATTTTTGAGAAGTGTAGTTTTGTCTGTTTTTAATTTTTTTTTATTTGTTTTTATTTTATGTGTATGAGTTTTTACTCTTGAGTATTATAGCTGTATGTTTGTAACTGTACCTGTGTTGTGCAGTGCCTACAGAGGCCAGAAATGGGCGTCAGATCCCCTGGAATTGGAGTTATGGGTGGTCGTTAGCTGTCATGTGGGTGTTGGGATTCAAATGCAGGTTTTCTGCAAGAGAGCCAGTGCTCTCAATGGAGAGGAGGAGCCACCTCTCCATCCCCAGAGCTTTTAATTTTTTCGATTAACATACAAAGTAATGGGTTTCATTATTCCATTTTCATGCATATGTGCCAGTAACATTGTTCTCAGTACAAAGAGCAACAAAATGTTGACTTTTCTTTTTGGAGATGGAGTCTCACTATGAAACCTAGGCTGCCTTCCGTGATGCTCCTATTTCAGCCTCCTGAGTGCTAGAATTAGAAGCTAAGGCTTTCTTTAGCCCGAGTCTTAGTTCACTTTCTCTTGCTGTGATGGAAACACTGACCAAAACCAACCTGGGGAGGAAAGGGTTTATTTGGCTTACAACAGAGTCCATTATCAAGGGAAGCCAAGGCAGGAACTCAGGGCAGGAACCTGGAGCACAGACCATGGAAGAATGCTGCTTACTGGCTTGCTCCCCTGGCCTGTGCTTAGCCTGCTTTCTTATACAGTACACGACCACCTGCCCAGATGTGGCACCACCCACAGTGGACTGGCCCTTTGACATCACTCAGCAGTCAAGAAAATGCCCCACAGATACAGACACAGGCCAGTCCAATGGAGTCAGTTCTTCACTTGAGAGTCCCTCCACCCAGGTGTGCAAATTGACAACTAATCTATCTAGCATAACTTGGCATTGATTAGTTTTTGTGAATGTTCCATTTATATTCTTTTGCTCTGTATATGTCTATTATACTTACTAATGCAATGTCAGTTTTCTCTAAATTTGCTAACGTGTTTGTCTCTTTGAATGTTTTATTGTATGTTAGCATTGTTCTTTATAATAATGAATTTGTCATTTTCTCTGATTATACCAACCTATTTACTTTGCTTTTGTGCCTTCTAACTATATGGAAAGGAAAAAGTGTTTGGAAAGCATCTATGTTATTTGGTATATCAGAGTTTTGATTTTTACCTACATTGAGTAGAATTTTTAATCATTTGTTGAGTGAATTTTATTGCTAGTGGTGATTCTAACTGCATAGTTAGTTTATATGATGTTAAAGAGGAATACTATGTTCTTTTAAAAACTTAGTATTTGCCTGTTGTTTTCTGTGTATATCACTTTCTAGTGTCTTTAGATGTTTATCCTTTTTGCAATGCTGAGAGTTGAACTTGGGGCCTCGTATTTGCTAGGCAAATAATCTACCACTGAACTGCATACAGTCCCAGTCCCCGATCCTTGCCTTCTTCGCTTACTGGTTTTGACATAGGATCTCTCTGTACCCCAGGCTAGTCTCAGACTCAGGGATTCTTCTGCCTCATCCTCTTGAATATTGGGATTACAAATATGAGCCATCATACTGATGTGTAAGTAGATCTTTTTTAAAAAGTGTCTAGAACCTTCTTCAGCTTCTTATAAAATGTTTTCTATATTACAGTGTTGAAGCTGCTGAAAGATGGCGGAAGAAGTGGTTGTAGTTGCCAAATTTGATTATGTGGCACAGCAAGAGCAAGAGTTGGATATCAAGAAGAATGAGAGATTATGGCTTCTGGATGATTCAAAATCCTGGTGGCGAGTTCGAAATTCTATGAATAAAACGGGTTTTGTCCCTTCTAACTACGTGGAAAGGAAAAATAGTGCCCGGAAAGCATCTATTGTAAAAAA
Organism: Eospalax fontanierii; assembly: GCA_035773235.1. NCBI lineage: Eukaryota > Metazoa > Chordata > Mammalia > Rodentia > Spalacidae > Eospalax > Eospalax fontanierii. The sequence goes on from CM069526.1 coordinate 117,463,245, forward strand.
CCTAAAGGATACCTTAGGTAAGTTGTTTCTGTATTAAAGGGAAACAGCAACTTTCTTTATAAATGGATTCTGGAGCAAAATCCTTACAGTGGTAGGCAGAATTGACCTGAAAAGGCCAGGACTATCATTTTTCTAGGCAGTATAATAATTGTAAGAATAATTGTTTAAGCCAGGAGGAGATCAGTGAAGATCATGTTAGCAATTTCTATACATCTAGGTTCTTGTTCAAACGATGCTAAGGAGCAGAACCAACTCTGACTTTCTAGAAACATCTCCTTGAATAATATATAGTTGTTGGAGTTTAGATTTACTGACAAAATTTTCCTCTGAGACCAGGCGTAAAAAAAAAAAACAAAAAACAAAAAGCCTCCTTGGGCATCATGACAGTTTATTGTACATGGCACATTACTAAGTTTTTATATCTAATAAATTTCACTTTAAAAAAGAATTTTCTTTGTAAGAATTTTACATATGTGGGTCATTGTTATAAGCATCTAAAGGACTGATCATTTCCCTGTTTTGTTTTTGTTTTTTCTTCTTTTCCTCTTTCTCTGACTATATACATTTGTTTGGTTTTAAAATTTTGCTGATCTTTATTAGGGCCTACTTCACCCTGGCCTTGGCTAATAGTAAGGAAGTATACTGAGTGAAGACCGGCCCCTCCTCCTCCTTAATTTAACTCTCTGTAATAGACAGGAAGGAATTGGGAGGGTTAGAAATTAATTTTGGTGTTCAGCAGACGTGCTTCTGCTTAACAGTCCTTTACCTGTGTGTAGAAGGGGAAAAAAACACGACAAACTATACCTTCAAAGATAGTTTGAGATTAATGTAGCATGATTGACAAATATGATTTTGGATTATTTTTTATTCATGATTGCTATCATAGTCTTTTAATAATTACCAGCAATAGAGGATAAATATTAATGTTTTAAACCATTCTAAGATGCAAAAACTAAAAGACAGTACAATTCAAAGTAAGAACTCCATAATGTATTTGACTGTCAGTTTCTGAGCTAATGACCTTTCCAGTATGTTAATGGTATTATAATAGATGTAGTTAGCATGACATTTGACTGCACAGATAACTCCTTATCTCCAAGTCTTAGGAGATTTATTATAATATTACAGTTAATGCTGCCAGTATTCCCTAGTGCTTAGAAACATTGTTTGAAATTAGTAATCTTTAGTTTGTGTAATGATGTAAGTCTAGCTTTTACATCAGTCAGCTCACTCTATTTTTCTCAGAATTTCTACACTTCATTTTGGTATTACTATTCCAAATAATTTAGTGGAGTTTTTCCACAATGATTGTGCTAGTAGAGACATTGGGAGTTAAGAGGGAAAAGGAGGGTGTAAAGGACAGAAAGAATGTGTGTATATATTTTTAACCATTAGAAATGTTACTTGCTTTAAAATTTCTTTGAAAATAAATATGAATTACACCTTCACATTTTTTTGCTACCATGAATTACATGTCCTATAGATTCTTTTGTAGCTTATGGGGAAACAGTATTAGAAAGAAAGAAGCCTCAGTTTTGAAAACTTTTCTATTGCTTGGGTGTGGGCCAGGTCACATGGATTGGGTGTGGAAAGTTTCAGTGTTACAGAATAGACCAGGAAGTTCACTGAAAATTATCCCGGAGTTGTGTCAACAAACTTACAAAAGAGAACACAGAATTTTTATTCAAATGGATTGGTTAAACATCTTTAAAGATTTTTTCAGTAAGTTATTCTGTTTATTAAGTCTGTAGTTTCCTTATTACAGCTTTTTGAATTAGATTTTTCCCTTTTGTGAATGAAAAGGGAAACTAAATGGAGAGAACTCAGTGGGTTTATATAAGCTGGTGCTTTATACTGTTCATGTCATAGAAGGTAGATGACTGGTGATATTTTAAATGCTTTAGTTTTGACCTGGTAAATAATTTTAAAGTGTTTTAGCAAAGTGTATAAATGATTTAGATCTGATGTAGATACTTCTATTTCAGTAACTCAACCTAGCATGGACATTTGAAGTAAATTAATTGGGAAAAAATTATTTTGTCCTTGACCTTTGAATTAACATGGTATGCTTTACTAGGTTTTACTTAGACTTTGTGGGAATAAAGTCTGGATAAGATTTAGTAAGCTCTCTAGTAAAATACAAATACTGATTTACAAGTAAAATACTATGCAGATTTTACTTGTAAAATCTGGGTATGCTCTTATAATAATAGTGTACTTGACAGTCTCCTTGGATAATTGCTCAATAGCTCTACAAAAACAGAGAAATTATGATAAACGTCTCTTAATGCACATGAACCCTAAGCAAACAAAGAATAACCTGATCAAAGATTCCAGGGAAAAGGACAAAACAGAAAGGAGTAAGCACTTTGTTGGGGAAAAAAAAATGTAGTAATTATATGAGGTCTCATTTGTTTCTTTTAATTAACTTTGGTGGCTAAGTGATTCCTTCTGGAATATGTTTCTAGTGTCTCTTTACTTTTTGGAAAGAATAAATTTTTAGAACTTTGAAGTTTGAGTTTTTAAGTTACTTTTCTTTTAAACTTTTTTTTCTTTTTAAAATGCATGTGTGTGTATTTATGTGTATGTGGTATATGTATGCATGTTTGTGTATGTGTGGATGAAAGCCAAAAAGATAACTTTAGATGTCATCCTTAGGAACACTGTCCTCATCCTTTGACATCCTTTGACTCTCTCCTTGGTCTGGAGCTTACTACAAGCCTGACTGACCAGTAAGACCCAGGGATTCTCATTTCTCTGCCTCCTCGGTGCTGCAATTACAAGAGTGAGCCACCATACAAGGCATTATTTTATGTGGGTTCTGGGGCTCAAACTGGGGTTCTCATGCTTGTGAGGCAAGTGTATAACCAATTGAGTCAGTGCCCCAGCCCTTTATTTATTAATTTGTCAACACATTTTTATTGAGAACCTAGTGGAAGCTCTATAAAAACTAGTTTGATGGGCTGATAAGTTGGCTCATCAGGTGAAAGTGGCTTGACACCAAACCTAAGAATCTAAATTTGGTCTCTAGGATTCATAAGGTGGAAAGAAAGACTCGGCTCCTGAAAGTTGTCCTTTGACCTCCACACATGTGCTGGGGCATGTGCATGTGCCTCTCTTCCCCAGTCTTGTAGAGAGTTAGATGATAATCTTTTACTTGTTAATAATGTAGTGAGTTTCATGTCTAGGTTTGGTAGTAATTAGTAATCATAAATGAAACAAATGGTATTAAAACATGGTATATAAAAATATAAGTTGCATTATTCAGTATACTATCTTATCAATTCAGTGATAAAATTGTTCTCTGTACCAAGTCTTAAGAATAATGGTCAATCCTAATTGTACTTGTAGTCTAAGCGCCAAGATTTGAGTTTTATAACCAAAAATACTCATTTTCTCAAGCCCTGTAACACTTAAAAATTGACATTTTGCCAGGCAGCTTGTCAGGGTAGAGACAGGCTATTTACTCAACATTTCAGAATGGACTTGAATAGTAGAAAAAACAGGATTATGTATTCCTTGTTTGGCCAGAATACCCTTGAAAATAAAACTTACAGTGTTTTAGATAAAATAATTATAAGTGGTAATCTATGTCTTATAGATGGATGAATAAATGAAATACAAAATAAAAATATACAATGGAAAGAATTGTACATATTTGTATTTAGGATTACTTAATATAAGCCCTGTGGCCTAAGGCACATAACTGTACTTTTCTGATTTTCCTGTTTTTGGTAAAACAAGTATGACTACATGATCCTGGAAAGTACCTCTTAACACTACAAGTCTTACAGTCTTGGTAAAAAACCTAGTAGTCTTATGTGTGTCATGGGAATCAGGGGAAATCCACAAGGGAGAAATTGGTTTTAAAGTGAGAACATAAGAACAGAGTGATAGTTCACTGACAAGTTAGAACAACAGCAGTACTTCTTTGGGCCCATACTATTGAACATTACTCAGTGATTTGTCAGATAACAGGAAAAGCTGTTAGAAGTAATAACTAATAAAAGAAATGAAAAATCGGTAAGAATCTAGACTGGCAATAGTTGACATGAACAAAAGCTAAGTAAGAGCTGCTGTGGTTTTGAAAGTACAAAGATCTCATCATATCCATGGTGGCCTTGAATCAAGTCTTGAGGTTGCTCTGCTGAAAGGGATGCAATACTCTATTGTGTATGTGCTGACCAATTAAAATATGTGAGTTTATTCACGTGGAATAGATATACTTTAACCATGGGTATTAAGAAACTTGAATGTTTCCAAACTCTGGCATCCATTATATCAAGGATTTGGAAACCAGGTTATATAAGGTACAGAGATTTACTTGAGGAAGAAAAGTACTATCATACAAAGATGGAGTATTCACACTGTTTAACTAGGTTCTAAAAAAACTTTGAAGGAACTTAAAATGCATTACTCTAGTTAAGAAAGACCAATAGAACCAGCCAGGCATAGTGGCAGAGGCAGGTGGCATTTCTTGAGTTCTAGGCCAGCCTGGTTTACATAGGAAGTTCCAGGCCAGCAGGATCTATAGAAAGACCCTGTCTCAAAAGGACCAAAAAAAAAAAAAAAAACAAAACAACCCACAAACAAAAAGAAGAAAGACCAATAGAAATGAGAACTAAGAGGCTATAAAGGCATTTTTTTAAAAGTCAACATAAAAATTTGTGACTATTTCAGAATTATGTCCTTGGTGCTTACCTGTGAGGGGCTCTCTCCCAAATAACCAGATCCAGCCATGTAATATAACAATAAAGGTTTAAGTAATTCAGAAAAATGAAGTACCAGAAATACTAGGAAATAGAAAAATTGTAACTACCATCTATTGAGTGCCTTCTGTGTGCTGTGCACTGCACTGAGCACTTGCATATGTACATTCTTTACAATAGTTTTGGATAAAGGCACTTACATAGCACCATTTCACAAAGAACTGAAGTTTAAAGATGATTAAATAACTTGTCCAAAATGACAGGAGACTAAAGATTAGAGCAACAGTCAAGCAATGGATTAAAAGGATTTTCTAGAAAAAAGACTGAAGTTAGGATGATTGTGATGAGCTAAGAACTAGGTCAAGAAGTGCTGTGATTTTAATTTTTTTGTCTCCATTAAGTTTTTCTTTTTTAAAATATTATAGTTATTATTTTATGTGTATAAGTTTACTGCCTGTATATATGTAAGTGTACCGGTGTCATGCAGTGCCCATGGAGGTCAGAAGAGGGTATTGGATCCCTTGGAACTAGAGTTACAGATGGTTGTTAGCCACCATGTGGGTGCTGGGAATCAAACCTGGGTCCTCTGCAAAAGCAGCCAGTACTGTTAACCACTGAGCCCTCTCTCCAGCCCCATCTGTTAAGTTTTCTTTAAGAAAAAGAGATGGCATCTCATGTGTTCCTAAGCTGTTCTTGAATTGCTCAATTCAAGCAATCTTCTTGCCTTAGCCTCCTTAGTAGCTGTGACTTCAGGCATATGCTACCATGCTGTGTCTCCCAGAATTTATAAGTTGAAACATAATCATTATTGGAATGATATTAAAAGATGGGGAACTTTGGGAAGTAACTAGGTTATTAAGAACACAACCTACGTGAATGAGATTAGTGCCCTTATACAAGAGGGCCAGATTTGCTTATTTGTCCTTTCTACCTGTGAGTGTTCAAGAAGAAGGTACCATCTGTAAGAAATAGGGCCTCAGCAGACATAACTGTCATCAGCTTTAGTATAGACTTCTAGCTTTCATAACTACGAGAAATAAATTTCTGTTGATTATAAACTGCCCAGCTTACATTATTCTAGTTAGCAGCTTGAACAAAGAAAACAGGAAGAATTTGGCAAAAATAAAATAAAATACCAGTCCTGAAGGATACCTGTTGTGAAAGAAAGAATCTTATTGTTGCTACTAACCACATAATTGAGAAACTAAGGGACCCAATACTGTAAAAAAAAAAAAGAAAAGAAAAGAAAGGAAAAGAAACTTTGTAGAGTACTTTTATATCTACTCTTGATAGCAGATGATTAGAATGTCCATTTTCTGGCACCAGAAAAAAAGGCTAATAAACACACCCCTCTCAAAGAATTGTAAGTTGGGTAATAATATAGCTAGTAGTTATGCATATATTTGTTAAAATTTCTGTTAAGCTAAGCATCATTTATTCAGTGTGTGTCTGTGTGTGGTGCCTTCTCATGCCATATTGTGCCATACCATGGCATACATGTGTAGGATAGAGTATACCTTGTGGGAGTTGGTTCTCTCTTTCCACCATGTGAGATCAAACTCAGATCATCAGATTTGGTAGTAAGTGCCCTTATCTGCTGAGCCATCTTGCCTACATTCACATGATAAAGATTAATGGGCCATTTAATATGTGCTAGGCACTAGGGCTAGAGATAATGAAAAAAATAAGCATGTTTGATCTCAAGGAAGCAAATAGTGGCACACAAAGCATTAAGTGTTAAGAGTGAAAATATAAAAATAGTAGTTGCATAAAGGAGAAATACATGAACGTTTTGGGGGAGAGGGAGGAAAAGCTTCAGTGAGTAGATACCTGTGCTAAATATTTCAGTAGAAAGTTACCGAGTACAGACTTCAGAGCCTTGAAACCATGGGTTTTGGTGATTCTGAAAAGCTTTCTATGCCTGTGTTATGTTAATTATAGCAGCAGTGAGAAACCGGCATGATATTGAAGGTATGCTCACAAGAAATACTGAAGGCCTGGGTTGTATAGAAAAAAGCAAGTATTCTATACTTAACGTTCTTCCTTTAAATATTTCTCGTATCAGGCTGGAACTGGAACTTGTTAGCTACTTTGTGGGTGCTGAGAAGCAAAACCAGGTCCTCTGCAAGAACAGCCAATGCTCTTAACTGCTGAATCAATGACTGAGCCATTTCTGTAGCCCCAAGATATACTTTTATTAGTTTGAGACAGGGTCTCCTTGTAGCCTCAGGGACTCATTGTGTAGACCAGGTTGGTGATCTCCCAGAGAGATCTGCCTGCCTCTGCCTTCCTCGTGCAGGGATTAAAGGTGTGTGCTATCATACCAGACTCTCAAGATATTTCTGTCTGAACATTTCTTTGACTGTATCTTGTTGTTTTCTACTATGCTTTCATTTTTCTTAAAGTATTTTCTAGCTTCATCTGTAATTCCCCTTCCCTCACTGGTATTTTAAGAATGTATTTATTTCTAGTCTGGTGTAGGAGCACATACCTATAATCCCATCATTTATAAGTCTGAGGAAATAATATTTTGAATTTGAGACCAGCTGGGTTTTATATATATAGTGAGTTCTAGTCCCGTGGAACTATATTTATAAGACCAATCTCTATATGAACCAGTCAAAAAACCAAAGCAACAACAACAAAAGAACGCATTAATTTCTACATATTTGTGAATGTTCTGATTTTCTTTCTGTTACAAATTTCCAGGTTCATTAAATTATGCTTAGAGAAGGTATTGTGTATGACTTGAACCTCAAATTTTGTAGGAATTGTTTTATGGTCAAACATGTAGTCTTGTCATGTACTTGTCTGGTATACACTTGGGAAAAATGAGTTGTTTGATGGCATGTTCTATTCATGTCTATTGGGTCAAGTTGGCTTGTGGATTATTTAAGTTCTTTATCATCAGTAATCCTTTGCTTAGTTATTATATCCATCATTGAAATTGATGTCTTCAGCTGTTTTTTTAGAACTGTATATTTCTCCTTTAAATTTTGTTGTCTTTTGCTTCATTCACTATGTGTCTCTTGTTAACAACTTCTGTCTTAGAGCCTGTATTGTGTGATATTTATATAGCCATTCCATCTTTATTATACTTTTTTACAGAAAATTTTCCTTCATCCTTTTATTTTTAAACTTATTTGCATCATTGGATCTAAAGTGAGCACTTTGTATATAGCATAAACAGATCTTGTTTTTCTTTTTGCGTATTTTGATTTTTTTTTTTTTTGAGACAGGGTCTCACTCTGTAGCTCAGAATGACCTTGAATTCATAGAGAGATCCTCCTGCCTCTGCCTTTTGACAATCTTGTTTTTCTTATAATTTTCTCAGCCAATCTCTGTCTTTAAATTGAGTTGAATCTTACATTGTTTTGCAATTTGCTCCCTTCATGACTTTTATTTTCTTCCCTTCTTAATTCCTCTATTACTGTCTCCTTTTGTGATTTATCTTTCATAATATATTGTTTTTCATATTTTTAAATTTTTCCTTGGAAGTTACCCTTGGGATTATAATTAACATTTTGTTTTTTAGCAAGTTGAAATTCCTACCAGCTTACTATGAGTAGTATACACCTTTCCACACAAAAATGGAATATTACTTTATATTTCCTTAAGTATATTTACCATTGTTGTTTATTTCTTTGTAAAACTTCATAGTGCTATCTGTTGTCCTTTGAGTTCAGTCTGGAGGACTGGACTTCCTTTTACATTGCTTAAAGCACAAGACTAGTAGTAATGAATTCTTTAGTTTTTACTGTGTAGGAATGTCCTAGTCTTCAAAGAGCTGTTTGACATTTTTGGTGACGTCTATATTCTTAGTCATGTGGCTACTGAAATCTGTTTCATAGCTAGTATTTTGACCTTGTTACTTTAGACATCCAGAACCAAATGAAAAATGAGGGATGGAGAAACCCTTTGTTTTCAGTTTGGCTGTATGCGGGGTGATGCCACATTATGGCAGTGCCTAAACAAATACAGCTTGACTCTTAGTGTCCATTAAAACCAAGAATGTGGCCCAGTCTGTTGAGATCCTGTTCTTTCGGATCTCTCCCGGAAATCTACTCTCAAAGAAAGGCCTTGCACTCTCTTTCTCTTTTTTGAAATCATGCATCCAGCATGAAATGGGGAAGGAATGAAGAATTAGAGAAGAATTTTCCAATATTGACTTCAAACAACACACACAACCGCAAACATGTTACCAGTCTGTTCCCACCTGTGTACAACATAAATGAAATACTTTACAGCTTTCAATGAATATTTACTGTTTGTAGCACTTGATACGTTCACAACACACACATATATTATTCTGGGTTAAGGGCAAGGAAGGGTCATGAAGAACTAAAGCTATATGATATTGAGGTTACAAGAAGAACCCAGGGCCTAATAAGTTTGTTTTTGTTATTTTTATAAGTTACTGAGACAGTGTTAAATGATCCAAAACTTAGATTAACTTTGGTTACAAAGTTAGGTAAAAATTATTCCTACTGGTATATGCATTCTTTTTAATACTTAGCCAAGCAACTTACAGTTATGTCTTGGGCTTTACCTATTACATGCTGAGTACTTTTAGATCAACTATATGTGAAGACTTGCATGTAGAGTCTTTTTTAGCCTTTCCCTAGCATGTGTTCAGGGAAACATGTGGCCACATGTGTGATCTTTTTGATTCCAAAGAACACACAGGAACATCTAAAATCCCTTATTTTTCCATGTATAGTATTTTCTGTCATCTTCCTTCTCAGGCTTCTTGATCTTTCTTGTTCCAGTTGTTTGTTTTTCAACTGCTACTTGAGACAAATGAGTTAGGTGAAAGCTACCTGGGGGACACACTAGCCCTGGCATGTTACAGGTCTGGTGAACCCACGGCAGGCCATTTGTCACAATTCTGTAATATGAATTCTGTTTTATTTGGTCTGGTGTATAGGTTGCTATCCTCACAGCCACTGCTGACTTGGGTATGAAGAATGGTAAGCAGGAAACCTAAAATACCATATAGTATTCTCTTTACTACAAAAGCAGCAACTTTCTTCACTAAGCCTTGCCCTGATGTTTTGGGTTTTGTTTTTGTTTTTGTTTTTGTTTTTATCGCCAGATTCCAGAGATCAGAATCCACAGACCAGATTCCAGAAGTAATAGAAGTTGGTACCAACAGTATTTGTTAGCTCATTTATTGTCTTTGAGAGGGAACCCCAGACTTCTTATTCTGCCATTTTTACTGCTGTTACCCTGATTTTCCCAAATGATCATATCATTAACCAGAAGTAAAACAATTTTGTGGGAGAAAATTGTACAGGAAGGATAATTTTTATTTGGGTTTGAGGTGTTGATGGTAAAATCTATAGGTGTCTGATGATGATCAAAATGTTAGTGCTTGGATTCAAGAAAGAACAGCAGTAGTTTAGATCTTCAAATAGATCTGAAAACTTACATACAACTTAAAATGAAAATATGTGATTTATTGAAGTAGAGGAGGAAGGCAACTATGGTATCTTGGAAAAGTACTATTAAGGGTATATTCGCTAATTTATTCAGCAGTCACTTTGTTCTGAACACTAATGTAGGTATTGTTAAACACTGGAGATAAGAGGTTGGAAGATCTAGTTTTCTGCCTTTGCAATGTTTGTTCTCATATCAAGGAAATAGATGGATAAACAAGTACAATGCAATTTAAAACAAGGTTTAGAGGAGCTCAGACAGGAGGCATACAAGAATGTGTAAATGGATCAGGAGGGAAAACAGAATTGTTAAGGAAGTCATGAAAAACATGGAGAGAGAGTCATCTGTATCTCTTGGTTGCCACATGAAGAGATGAAAAGGCTGAGGATGCTAATAATTTGACGGTAAGGCTATAATGTGTACTTAGAAACTACTTTTACTAAAGAAGTATTGGCTTCTTGTGCCCATGAGGTACCCAAAAGCAGGATAAAGCCTAGCCTCTCTGACTTCATTTTGAATCTGCCACCTTCAACTCTGCCTGTAAACATACTAGGAGTATCTGTCTAAAAACTTAGGAACCTGATATGTCTCATTCCCCTTTAGACTTAAGGCACAAAAAACAACTAAAGTATTATAGTAGTAGCTTTTATAATAATCCTGTTCCAGATCCCTGAAAAAGTGACTGAAAGTCTCTAGTCATTGTCCTAAAACTGCAGTCACTGTCTAAGAACAGTGAAGTCTCACAACAAAATCTCCCCCATTGAGTGGCCCCCCAGTAGAAGGATTCTCACGAGTACCAAATTGTTCCTTCAAATAGTAAGAACTTTTCTAAAGTCACTTTTAGATAATGACCATACAGATCACAAATTGACTAAAATGGCTCTTACTCTTTGCCCCATTTCTTCCTCTGTTTAAAGTTCATGTTGTTTCCCTGAAAATAGGCTTGCAATACGTGCATGAGATCCATCCTTTCAGCAGCCATCTTGTTTGAAATCCTTTCCTGCTTTTTTTTTCATTACTTTTCTGTTTGCTTTCTAGAGCCAGTGACTCAACATAATTTGTTGACTCTTGCCCTCAAATCAGGTCTCTAGTTTGGAACTCCAGTTACAGTTTTTGTAAGAAAAGTTTAAAATAGTAGTTTTGCTATAGATAGAGAGTCGGATTATAAGGCACTTGCCACTGAGCCTCATGACATGAGTTTGATCCCCAAGTCTTACATGGTAGAAAGACAAAACCGACTCTGGTAAATTGTCATCTGACCTCCACATGTATGTTGTGGTTTGTATGCAATGCTTACTACAAATAAACAAAATATACAGAAGTTTTTTTTTTTTTTTTTTAAAGAATTCATTTATGTGTAGATATGTGTGCCTGGATGAGTTTATGTCCACTGCATGTGTGAGGGACTCTGGGAGGTCGGGGGAGTCAAAGCCTCTGGAATTGGAGTTACAGATGGTTGTAAGTCACCTGCTGTGGGTGCTAGGGACAGAACCTAGGTCCTGAGCAAGAGCAGTAAGAACTTTTAACTGCTGAGCCATCTTCCCCTCAAAAATTTTTTTTAGAAAAGTTATACAAGAGAGTAGAAAAAAAAGTAGAAAAACATGTTAAAGAATGGTAGAGTTTTAAAAGAAAAATAGCAAGGTCTGTCAAAGATGGTTCAGTGGTAAAGGTGTTCGCCAGCAAATCTGACAACCAGAACTCAGTTGCTGAGACCCACATGGTAGTTCAGAATTGACTGTAGCACACACACACATAAATAAATAAATAAACTCTCACAATAAATAAATAAACAAACAAACAAACAAATGAATAAATAATGTAAAAAAATATAAAACGACCTGTATGATGATGCATACCTTTAATTAAGTCCAGCACTCTGCAGACGGAGGCAAGTGGGATCTCTGTGGGATTGAGACCAGCCTGGTCTACATAGCAAATTCCAGAAAACAAACAAACAAAAAACAGTAAGTAAATAAATAGAATAGAATTGCAAAGTTAACTTCATTTTGGTGTAGCAGAGATTTGAGTGTTTTTAGATAATTGGTTAAGTCTGAGTAAAGAGAGAAGGATGGTGAAGAATCTCAAAGAGCCAGAAAAAATGGTTATTAAGAACCTAGAAGGATGGGCTGTAGAGATGCTCAGCAGTTAAGCACACTGACTGCTCGTGCAGAGGACCTGGGTTTGGTTCATAGCACCTACATGGTAGCTAGCCACCATGAACTCCAGTTCCAAGGGATCTTCTGCCCTCTTCTGGGCTCTGCAGGTGCTGCACACATGTGGTGCATTTACTTATATGCAGGCAAAACACTCTTACATATAAAATGAAAATACATAAATAAATAGTTCTTAACCCAGAAGGATCAGAGTTTGGAATCTTGGGTGGAAAGAGAGTGAGTTTTTTAAAGACAGTGAGTAGAGTCCCCGTTTTCTAAGATCATGTGCTAAGAAAGGAGCAGCCCCCAAAATGCCTGGCTGCACTTGTAGCATATATTTGTGATGATAGTTCCATTTCTCATTTCTTTCAGCAAAAATACTTATATACTCTGTACTAAGTACTCTGTAAGGCCCTTGGGGTTGTATCTGTGAGGAAAATAAACAAAATTTCTGCCCTTGAGATTGTATGTGAATTTGGGATGAAGGGAAACAAGTGAGTAAATAACATATTATTAATAAGCAGAGTGACCTGGTTTTGGAAACGCAGAAGATAGCAAATGAGATAACCCAGATACAATTTCATATTGTGTATCAAGTTCTAATTTAAGTAATTGTTTTATTTATTTATTTATTTTTGGACTTTTTTTTTTTTTTGAGACAGGGTTTCCTTGTAGCCCCAGCAGGCCTGGAACTTGCTATGTATTCCAGGCTGGCCTTGAATTCACAGAGATCCGTCTGCCTCTGCCTCCCAAGTGCTGGGATTAAAGGCGTGTACCACCATACCAAGCAATTATTTTTATGCTGCTAATTATGAAATTTAGGTTAATAAACTAAGGTGACAATTGTGGGCTTACAGGAGTGCTTGTGTACTTAGTTTTTAGCTATGAGAGAAGTAAATTAACATTTAAGAGAAAATTCAGTTATAACTTTATAATTATGTAGTTATTTCGTGGTTTAGTCAAGGAAAAATAAGATGATAAACTTATCATAAAACTGAAATTAAGTGCATTTGGTTATGGCAAAAAAATTGTATTTTATTCCCCAAAAGATCATGTTGCAGCTTGTTACTTAGATATAGAGGCTTAAGAAACTATACAGAGCTGAAATTGTGTTCTTATTGCCTCTTTTTATTTAAACAGGAATTGGAAAAGTGAAAAGGAAACCTAGTGTTCCAGATACAGCATCTCCTGCTGATGATAGCTTTGTTGACCCAGGGGAACGTCTCTATGACCTTAACATGCCTGCCTTTGTGAAATTCAACTACATGGCTGAGAGAGAGGATGAATTATCATTGATAAAAGGGACCAAGGTGATCGTCATGGAGAAATGCAGTGATGGGTGGTGGCGTGGTAGCTACAATGGACAAATTGGATGGTTTCCATCAAACTATGTAACTGAAGAAGGTGACAGTCCTTTGGGTGACCATGTGGGTTCTCTGTCAGAGAAACTGGCAGCAGTTGTCAATAACCTAAATACAGGTCAGGTGTTGCATGTGGTACAGGCTCTTTACCCGTTCAACTCATCCAATGATGAAGAACTCAATTTTGAAAAAGGTGATGTAATGGATGTTATTGAAAAGCCAGAAAATGACCCAGAGTGGTGGAAATGCAGGAAAATCAATGGCATGGTTGGCCTGGTACCAAAAAACTATGTTACCATTATGCAGAATAATCCATTAACTTCAGGTTTGGAACCATCACCCCCACAGTGTGATTACATTAGGCCTTCAGTTACTGGAAAGTTTGCTGGCAATCCTTGGTATTATGGCAAAGTCACCAGACATCAAGCAGAAATGGCATTAAATGAAAGAGGGCATGAAGGGGATTTCCTCATTCGGGATAGTGAATCTTCGGTAAGTTGATTTTCAAAGGTAAATGGAAATAGAGTTCTGGGTGTTTAAAAATAATGTTGAAGAGGTTAAATGGTGTCCTTAAATTCAACCAGGTTGAGAGTTCAGGACATTTTAAATATTCTGAAGCCAAAAATCAGTGCTTTTTCCAGTGTGTCTGTTTTGAGTGAAACATGGCTGTAGCAGTGATGATGTGTTGTGTTATTGGGCTTTCATCAGTTACACTGATTTTACATTTCTGTAGTATTGTTTGTCCCATTAAATTGAAAAATGGGGAAAACTGAGCATTGGTTTCTTGAGAACAGAATAGTGCAATTTAAACCTGTACTAGATGTAATATGCAAGAATATAATCATTGTAGTCCTTTATAGGACATCTCTAAATATAAAAAATTCTTAACCTTCTTCATAAATTAGTTGTTTGGAAGTTAAAATTCTCTTTTATTATGTACCTCAAGTTATTTGAACAGTGTTTGAAATCCATTAGCAATAAAATGTAAATTACATTGCAGTGCTAGCAAGACAACAGAATGATACAAATTGAAGAATAATAGGTGTTAGTCCCTTTTGGGTGTTGCCTTGGATGTTAAAATTTGATGGTGCTTATTTTCTTTAAAAATTGCCTTTTTCCTGATAAGTGATATCACTACTTATAAATCTTGATTACTATTGGCCTTTTGTGAATGTGTTATACAAGAATGATTATTTGTACAGAAGGCTGAAAAAAAGAAGAAAATGTGTGTGAGAGAGAGGCTGACAACTTCTTGATGTGTAGTGTGGGGAGATGGGACCTTTAAACATCTCAGAAAAGCAGGTGGTTTTTAGTAGGGTCCATTTTGTGTTAGAATCCTAACGTGGCTTACCATTTAGAACTTCTGAAGTACTGAATGGAAAAAGGCTTCTTAGGTTGACACAGACTGTTCATTAAGAGTGTTGAGTTGAAAACAAGAGCTTCAAATACCACCATTTAATTAAGAAAGAGGGTAGCTTAAATACAAAATCCTGTTTTTTTTGTGGATAGAGTGTAAATACTAGCCAAAATATACCATAATTTTAACAATGTGAATTTTCAGTTAGAAGTCTTGAATAGGTGTTTGGTCTATTTAAAAAAAAAAACTGAATTTGTTGTCAGTGCTTAAGTAGTGAAAAATATATTTTGAAAATCCATACTTCGGAGCTGGAGAGATGGTTCTGCACCTGCACCTACACATACTGCTCTTGCAGAGTACACAAGTCTGGTTCCCAGCTCCCATACCAGGCAGCCCACAGCCTCCTTTAACTCCAGCTCCAGTGGCATGCAATGACTCTGGCCTCCAGTGGCACCTGCACTTATGTGCACATACCCCTCCTCCCACACTAAAAAATAATAAAAATAATCCTTTTTTAAAAATCCAGACTTCAGGGCTGGAGAGATGACTCATGGGTAAGAGCACTGCCTGTTATTGCAAAGGACTTGAGTTCAATTCCCAGAGCCCATATGGTGGCTAACAACTGTCCATAACTCCAGTTCCAGAGGAATCCTACGCCTTCTTCTGACTCCACGGGCATTGCAAGACACAAGTCCACTTCCACACATGGAGGCAATACAGCCATACACATAAAATAAAAACAATAAATAGAATATTTAAAAAAAAATACAGACTTCAGATTTCCCTTTAAAATTGAAATATCCAGTCCACATTGAATCTATTTTTGCAAGGCTGCAATCAGAGATGACACATGTCAGTTTTCTTTAGGCTGGCCATATAGTCTTTCCTTTTGTCCACCTATCGTGACACCTATTTAGAGTTCTCTTTTGGCTCTTACAGGAATTGTATGTTTGTGACTTTTCATTAGAGTATAAGTGAATTCTTATTTGTGTTTCATTTATTTATATAATCTTTTAAGTTTTGAGAATTTCATAAAATGTATTTTGATCAAATTCAAATTATGGAGATGATCATACACCCCTGCCCCATCTTCACCCCCATCTTACTACTCCTCCCCCTGACTTGATGTCCTTTATTATTTTTTTAGGTGGAATATTATGAGATTTTAATCAAACAGAATAGTTGAATACAGATTCAAGTTATACCATATACATTTTCTTTTGACCTATAAAGGAACAAACATATATTTTAATTTTCACAGTGGAAGAAAAGCTATCTCCATTTAGTTGTTTTTGTTTTTGTTTTGAGACCAGGTCTTCCTATAGCCTCATCTGGCCAGGAATTCATTGTGTAGACCAGGCTGGCTTCAGTTTCTTAGAGATCTACCTGCCTTTACCCCTGCCTGTGCTGGAATTAAAGGCATGTGCTGCCATGCCTGGTTGTTTGTTTTTAACTTTATTTTTGAAAATTTCATACATGAGTATTGTATTTGCATTATTTCCATCCTCTGTAGTCTCTCCAACTCCTCCCACACCCCCCACCATTCCCTCTCAGTTTCTAGTTTTCTTTGATTATTGTCACACACACACTCACAAACACATATAAATGCACACATACAATGCACTGAGTCCTCTTAGTGGTACATTATCTGTACCTGTGTATAGGGTTGCCTCCTTGACTTTAGATAACTTCTGGAGGGAGCTGGTCACTGGAGAAGACTGAGTCTTCTTCCTTCAGCCTTCGTTGATTGCCCGTAGCTCTTCGTGTCTCCTGTAGTTTTGAAAATTC
The DNA here is from genome assembly GCA_035773235.1 of Eospalax fontanierii. Lineage (NCBI taxonomy): Eukaryota > Metazoa > Chordata > Mammalia > Rodentia > Spalacidae > Eospalax > Eospalax fontanierii. The sequence goes on from CM069526.1 coordinate 117,480,052, forward strand.
AGAGTATTGTCTATGTGTCAGTTAGCTCTACGTTGAAGGGAGATGGAATGGATGTCTGGGATTTTTGTTGTGTCTTTCTCCAGTAGTCTGCCTGGAGAGAAGATAGCTCTTGTGCCTCAGAAAAGGATTTTCTGTGAGATTGGAATGTAGATGCTGAGAAACTCTTGATACATAGGTCTGAATCCTACATCTAGCTAGATAAGTGATATTGGGCAAGTTCTCTGAGCCTCAGTTTTCTCAGCCATAAAAAGGGTTTATTTTGAGAAATAAAGGAGATAATCCATGTAAATAACTTAGCATGGTGATTGATTATTTAGTAAATGCTCAGATTTTAACAGTTATGTTTAATTTAAAATGCTGATACATGACTTTCAAAATGTTTACTTTTTTCTCTTTCTCTCTTTTAGCCAAATGATTTCTCAGTATCCTTAAAAGCACAAGGGAAAAACAAGCATTTTAAAGTCCAGCTAAAAGAGACTGTTTATTGCATTGGGCAACGAAAGTTCAGCACCATGGAAGAACTTGTAGAACATTACAAAAAGGCACCAATTTTTACAAGTGAACAAGGAGAAAAGTTATATCTTGTCAAGCATTTGTCTTGATACTGCTGATCAGCAGTGACTGCTATTCAGCTTTAATTCATCGTGTCATTGAAGACTGAAAAAGTGTTGGTCCAGTCATGCTTGATTGGAAATTGCTGTTTCTAATGCTGTATGAGAATTTGACCATATAATACATTATTTTTGTTATAACTCAATCCATACATATATACTACATACACAGTGTATCTGCATAGAAGAATTCTTTACTCTTTTTCTTCTCTCTTACTGTTTTCTTCTTTGCTGTTTTTCTTTTTGCTTCTAACAGTTGTTTTATATTTTGGAAAAAAAAAAAAAGCCAAACAATGCAGATCAGAAGTCTTTATATGGAAGAATCCCTTTATTGCCTTTCCTTTGTTCTCTCATAAAGGCATCCTGTTAGTTCTACCATAGTTTCTCTTCATATAAAAATATCAATATGTGACATATGCTGAAATACATTTCTTGTAAAGGTTTTTTCTGTGACTAAATAGCAATAATAAACAGAAAATTAGAAATTATTTTTAGATATTGTATCTGTTACAGGCCATTGTAGACACCAAATATGTGTGTGCCATTTTTTTAAAAATCTATTCATTGTCTTCAATATACTACAGAACAGATTGGATATGGGTTAGAAAACATATCTTAACTTTGAACCAAAATCTCTAGATTCTTAAGAACTTTGGGAGTGTTTTTTCCCCTCTCAGTTATTCAAGAACACAAAGCAGTCCCTGATATATTTAGCTTTAAGAATGAAATGGATGTTGTCTTTTGTTTTTCTCTCCTAGTGTCCTTTGACTGTAGGATGATTTTGGCAAGGTCAGTCAGGCTTCTGACCTGCTGGCCTAAAATGAGCTAGAACCGATACTGAGCATGCGTGTGCGTGAACACTTCCTGGGATCAAACTTGGGCAGCTCTCAGGCTAGCAGCCATCTAGGACCAATGGGAACAATGAACTTCATATCATCAGGTGTTCAGGACCTACCAGAGCATAAATGGGACTTGAAATATTAGTCAAGCTTTATTTTTTTTTTTCCATTAATACAACTGCAACAAACCCCTGTATAAAGCTGCATAACTTGACCATGGGAGACTTTCATGACAATAAAAACCCAGGCACTATGCTTGGGGTCAGTATCCTTTCTCCACTAGTATACAGCACCTCGGAGATACTTGAAAACCGGTCAGAATTTTCTGCTATTTACTACTCTCCCGTGCCTCGATGTCCCCCTATAGCTAAATTGCCAACCCTCATTGCCCTTCCCTTCCCTTGGGAAAATTATAATCCTGCCCTTCCATACGGAACATACTCAGTGTCCCGCATCCACGGGCAAGCTGACACTTAGAACCTGGGCATTTGGGGCAACTACCAATTGACACTTTGCCCACGCCCCTTCTACGAGGCGGTTTGACACTGTATTGGGTAATTGGGATATCTGTAACTGTAGAACCTGCATAGATGCCCGCCCCCTATTGTTTTTAAAGGGCGCCAGGCTTTTCAATGGGACCCATCACCAACCAAATACAAATACATCCATCCCTTGGTTTTCTATGCTTAATGTAATTGAATCATATAACATGGAATGCCACCCCCATTTGTTTGTGCCCCCCCTTTTTCTTTTTAGTTACTAATTACTCATGCTCAGAAGTTTTAAATTGCTCTGCAGGCATGTGTGCTCTCTACGTACTGGACAAGTCAATCTCAATTTGCAATAATGATGAGAGAGCCAGCTGCTATATGGATACCTGTCTCCAACGTCTCTCATTATCATTCCATAACCTTTATGGAACAAACAAGGTTGTAACCTCTAATACGCCAAAATCGAGATTTCGACATCACTACTGCAATTATAACAGCTATATAGTAGCTGCTATTGCAGGTGTGTCAACTGCAGCTGTGGCTCTGACTCAAACAATTACCAGAGCTGAGATATTGAATGAGGTTGTGTCCTGCTCAGCTGAGGCCTTGCGTACACAGGAACTCCTTAATCAGCATCTTTTATCAGGCAATCCATATCCTTCAACAACAACTCGACCTCTTTGCCGAGGAAACTAAAATACTTAGACAGATGACGCTCTTGGCATGTGACCCCCGATTTAAATCCTTCTGCTTCACGCCATACCAAGTAAATAATGCATCTCAACAAAGGGCTACACTGGCTCAATATATTACAGGCCACTGGTCAGACCAGTTTCTAAATTATTCTGTCCTCCTCAATCAACATATATTCCATCTAAATATGACTAAAGTTGACCCAATCCAATTTGATAACTCCTTTTTATCCAAAATCTGGAATAATATTAAAATCTTCTTTGACCTCTCTTGGGTCACCACTTATGCCATCTTGGAAGGTATATGTATCGCTTTATTAATTCTCTTTAAGTGTTTGTTGCAGTATCGATCCCAACAACGCACTATCAACGAAACAACTCTTCAGGTCCTGATGGCTCTCCAACGCCCCGAACACAGCCCTCCCAAGGAAGTGATGTGCGTGTGACTTACAGAAATACAACATAATACTATCTAACATCCTACCACCCACACAAGTGTGCCGGCATAAGACCCTTCTAAGGGCTGGTAGCCAGAGACGGGTAAGGCTTTCTCTAGCCTGGGCGATCTAAGACAAGATGCGAATGCCAAGGTACCAATACCAACATTTGTATGCCAATGATGGGTAAGACTCAGTGCTTGAGGAACCCACCTAAGACAAGCACAGTCTCAAATGTTGGGCTTCCCCGAGGTGGAGCAACCCACTAAATCTCGTTCAAAAAACATAAAAAAGGGTGGATATGTAGGATGATTCTGGCAAGGTCAGGCAGGCTCCTGGCCTGCTGGCCTAGAACGAGCTAGAACCAATATTGAGCATGCATGCACAGTGAACACTTCCTGGAATCGAACCTGGGCAGCTCTCAGGCTAGCAGCCATCCAGGACCAATGGGAGCAATGAACTTAAGATGTCAGGTGTTCAGGACCTACCAGAATGAAGCACGTCAAGTGACTAGATAAAAGACTTCCCCTAAGCCTGACAAAAGTATAAATCTTGTTCCTTTCTAAAATTAAATGAGATCGTGGCTCCACTTTCTCCCAGGGTCTGTGACATTGACTCTGCTCCTCCTTACCCCTGCCCCTGAAGGATCCAGCCATGCTAGCCAACACTTGGCACCCATGGTAGCCAACATTTGATCAAAGTATGTTATATTAGATCATGTTATATTTATGCTGACGTGAAACAAGTTATAGCCAAGCTGGGGGTAATTAGTAGACAATGAGATGTGTAAGGCTTTTTTTTCTCTGTAGCATTAGTAATTGTAAGTGGTAATCATTTCTTTTTCTGTTTCCTCCTTTCAGGGCCCCATGCCCCTTCCCCCTTTTGCTCTCCCTGTGTAATGCTACAGAGCAAATGCAGTACTTTGCAATGCTATCTCAGCCTCAAATATCTCATTGAGTTTATTGAAAAAAAAATTTACACTGTTGGAGATTAAGCCCAGGACATCACATGTTTGAGAAGCAGGTGCTCTACCACTGAGTGACATCCCTAGCCCCTTTTATCTTTTAGTTTTGTTAGCTGGGACACTAAAATTGCTCATACTTAAGTAAAACTAAATTTTAATTTTTTTTGTTTTCCAACTAGGAGTTTATGTGGATGGGTAAGAGACTGAACTACAGGACCATCTGTAGGTAACAGAGAAAAGCCAGTTGTGTTTTATAGCCACACCTTTTCTTCTCATTCTGGTTAAATTTAAACAAAGTAACCATCAATATTATTAAAATGTATAACTTAGTAAAGTTAAGGGACTGGAGAGACGGCTCAGGGTTAAGAGCACTGTCTGCTCTTGCAGAAGACCTGGGTTTGGTTCCTAGTACCCACATGGTAGCTAACAGTCACCTGTAACTCCAGTTCCAGGGGATCCGATGCCCTCTTCTAGCCTTTATGGACATTGCATGACAGGGAGGCACTTACATGCATATAGGCAAACCACATAAAATAAAAATAAATCCAGCTGGGTGTGGTGGTGTGTGCTTGTAATTACAGGACTCAGAAGCAGAGACAGGCAGATCTCTGTGAGACTGAGTCCAGCCTGGTCTCCATAGTTCCAGGCCAGTAAGAGCTACAGGGAGACCAAAAAAAAGAAACAATAAATATAAATAAATATTAAAAATGAAACTAAGCATTTTTAAAATGTCCTCAGTACTGCCTAAGCATAAGAATATTTCTGTTCTTTGCTGTTATAAACACTAATATACCAAAAATTTCAGCTGGTAAAATTGAATTGTAATTTTCGGATTTGTTTTTAATTCTTTAAAATTTAATCCTAAAATTACTTAAAGACTAATGCAGCCACTGGGTGGCAGCCCTGGTCTCTCCCACTAAGAAAGAAAAGTCAACAAATATAAATAAAGCACTGATGTATATGTTTTCGTCTTATTACATCTGCTTTAAAGCTTTTTAATTCATATTAAATTGTCTTTGAGTACTGTCTTTATTAAGGTAATCATAGATAAATTTAGTGGCAATAAAAGTGATACTTACCTTTTTGGCTGTAAAATCCTATGACTTAAGAAAAACGGTTTGAAAGTGGTTTCAGAATGAATAGGTAGTAAACAGTCTCTTATTAACATTTGATGATACTTCCCTTTTGTTTTCTCTTTGTGCCCACTGTCCTTATGAAACAAAATGGATCTTTATTTTATAAGGAGAAGTTAAGGTTTTATCGTGAAAATGGCATTTATAACCATCTCCCAGCCCCAGATTATACTAGTAAAGCAGAATTTTGAGAAAGTAGCCGTGGAGCAGCATGGATGCAGAATGCACCGTTTAGCTAGAATTATGGAAGCAAGTGTCATGTAATCTCTCCTGTGTTCTGACTGTGCAGTGAAATTCAACTGGGAACTCTTTACTTGCACTTTGACATTTTGTCAGACTTTTTAAAGTCTTATACCACCTCTTCATCCAGTAGCTATTTATATTATCAGCATAGATTTTATTTGAAGTAGTTTTCTTAGGAATTAGAGCCTTAGAAAATGTCTACATAACTATGATAGTAACAGGACTTGTTAGAAACATAATTCTCAGCCTAGTACTGTGTGATATGTCACTGCTCTGTATGTGCTAGTTTTAGACTAGGAAGAAGGTCCCGGGAAAAGCATAGAAGTTTTCCTCTACATATGAAGAGATGATTAGTTCCAAAATTATACATCATATTTGTAATCCTGCTTACAAATAACACTTCTAAAATCTTGGAATAGTTCTGTTCTTAAAATATATGCAAGCTTAATAGCAAAAAGAAAAGCTATAAATGTTATGTCCCTTAAATATTTGGTTGTAAATATTAGGGTTCACTTGAATATATTTATAATGTATATTGCATACTTATCATTATGCATGTTAACATAAGCATGTAGAACTATTAAAACTGTTTCACCAGATATATCACTGTGCAAAATAGGAAGAGTAACCTTGTTCAGTGGTATAAGCCTGTAATCCTAGCTGCTCAAGAGGCAGGGGTAGGAGGATCATGAGTTTAAGGCATGCATGAGTAACTTAGATTCTTGTCTCAAAAAGTAAGAGTTGGGACTGTAGCTCAGTAGTAGTGTACTTGCCCAGCATGCATGAGGTGATGGATTTTATCCCCAGTACCACCGGAACAACAAGGGAAGGCTGAGCATGTTGCCAGAAGAATAAAAAAGGCCTAGCAGTTGAGCAACATAGGTTGTGAGAACAAGACCGTGCTTGTAAATACGTGGCCATGACAGGCAGATTTTATTTCCAGCTCTAATGCTGTCACATAATCCAGAGGTAGCAAAAATACAGGATCACCATGGCCTACAAAGAGCCTTTGTGAGAATTAGGTAAGGCACCTTTTCCTCCTGACATACCCAATCCCTTGTCAAGAAGTCTGGGATTTTATTCTCATCTCTTGGCAGGCTTCTTATTTATGGTACAAATAAATAGAGGAGTATAGTTCAACTTAAAATTGGAGGAGATTTCACATAGCATTCAAGGTTATGGTTCCCCTTTAAAAGTGGTGTACACCGTTGATCCCAGCACCTTGGAGGCAAAGGCAGGAGGATCTCTGAGATTGAAGCCAGCCTGGTCTATATAGTGAGTTTCAGGCTACCTGGGCTACAGGGAGACCCTGTGGTTTTTTTTGTTTGTTTGTTTTGTTTTGTTTTTTTAAATAAAGCAGACAACATAAAGTGAATTCCCTGACTTAATAATCAGCTGGAACCTGATATGAATGGTTCCCTAATGATGCACATGGTGAAAAGTTCCAGCAGCATAGCTCCAAATGCATTTACAACTACTCCCTCGTTTTCCTGTTACATGGAGAGGTTTGGGCTTAGAAGCTGGAAATTGTAATTTTTCAGAAACACTTGAGATGTTTGATAAATTCAGAATATAGCATTATAGCTTTTTAGCTTTAATATGTTAATAATTCAAAAGATGGGGAGACCTTTGTATAGCTCTCCTTTTGTAGTGTTGTAACAGCTGTGGTCACTCCTTGAATTACATTCAATATAGGACAGATACCATTTTCTGAAGCACATCAAGAGCTTTTAAAATAACACCTAAGTCCTTATTCTGATTCTCTTTTAGGGTAGATGCCTATTCTGTTGGTGTTCAAATTTTATGTGACTTAGCCCTGCTATATTGTAAACACTGTAGATAGCAAAATAGCACTTCGCACCCCCATTCTTTGCTGTCACATGATCAACTGACTGAGGAAATGTGTATTTCTAGTTTACTTAGAGGTACTCTTGATCTGAAAGTGTGCAGTTTGCTGAGACTTTAAGAAATAGAAAAGGAATAGAAAGTTAACTGCTGGGTGAAATTTTAAAAGAGCAAGAGAAGAGTTTCCATTATGTAAACTGACGGTTTACATTGAAGTGTTTTAAACCAAGGTACCCTTTAAGAATGTTTTTCTGGCTAGAGCACTTTCTTCTATGAATTCAGAACTGGCTTGATGCCTACAATAGCTTATACCTGCAAGACTATCTGACTTATTTTCCTACTGCTATAGATCGAACCTGGTTCCTCATGCATGCTAAGCAAACACTCAACCATTGATTGTTTCCACTCAAGTAGTTAAGCTTAAAGCTGGTCTCATTGTTGCAGATTGTTTTTGTTACTATTAAAAAGGTATAGTGCTTAGTTTTCTTTTTTCAGTGTTGTACCTTGTTGACTTTTCAACAGGAAAACAAAACATAAGCAACATTTTAAAGTAGATATCTAATATAGGTAAGGGATTTAGAGACTTTAAACAGACTTTGGGGCTCAGATATACCTTAAAGACTATATAGAGAAACTACAGGTATCTTTTGAGAAATTATTGAATCAAAAAAATTGGATTCCAGAGAGACTGTTAAGTGTTGTCTACAAACAGACTACAAACAGAATAATGATAATTTTGAATGCTTAGGAATTTAGTAATCCTCAAGTAAATTTGGCTTCTCTATTATAGAGTAAATGATGTCAAGCAAACTGATTATGCTTTCTGCACTATACGGAGGACTAACAGAGGTATTACAGAGAACAAATGATGATCGTACTCAACTATTAACAATCACTTGGTTTCAAGATGAAAACAGATCAAATTGTTACTATAGTGTTATTCTTGCTTGTCCTTCAAAGCCCATGTTTAAAGGCTTGGTTCCCAGTCTACAGCACTATTGCAGGGTGTCCTCTTCTCCCTCTCTCCTCCTCTTGCTCTCCTTTCTCACCCCACCCCCAAGTAGTTTTTTTCTTTTGATTCTTTGATTGCTCAGGTGTGAAGGTGTACTCACCCAGCAATATAATGAAGAAAATGAACAAAACTTACATTCCAGAGACACAGAGCCTAAGTGGAGAAGAGTCTGAATATAAGTAGAGCAAAAGTTGATGAAGCTGTAGATAAAGAGTGAGGTTGAGGGGATTCGCCTATACAGAATTATGGAAGGAGGTCTCTCACAAGGACCTCCAGTAAGGACCAGTAAGGACCAATCAGTGATTAGAATACAACAGCCAAAATTATTTCAATATTATGCAGGTATTCAGTTACAGAGCATTGATTCTGTTTTTTAAAGTTTTATGTGATTAAAAAAGCATTTCTCTTATTTAAATATGGAACTTTGAACTACAAAGGGTTATTTGGAATAAAACCTGATTCTTCATCTTAAGGGGAGTTGTTGGGTGATGTGACAGAAAAAAACCAGTTTTAACTACAGAAAGATGAGAATATTGCAGACTTAAAGGTTTTAATGCATTGCACTCCAAGGGAAGACTTGGGATCAAGGTAGAGGTTAGTTTCTTGAAGAACAACAATAGATATTAGAAAGAAATTGAAAATAAAATGTTCAGAGGAAGTTGAAAAGGGATGCAAGAGCTCTAAAACTTGGGTCCTGAAAGTGTGTAGAAATTACAGCTAGAGCAGAGTTGGTGGAAACAAGAGCCTGAGAAAAAAAACCCCTGTTTAAATTCTCTGTGTGACTTCCAGGAGAAAGAAGGAGAGTGGGTTATAGCTAAATGATGTGCTAAAATACAGGGCTTAGACATTTAGGACTCTTGGTGCAAGGAAGGCAGGGGGCGGGAGTAATTGACCATTTAGCTTGTGCCTGGGTACTAGGCCTATCCTGGGTTTGACAATTCAAAGAACATGGTTTTGCACCCTAGGCTCTTCCCCCTCTTTCTAGTCTTGTCCCTGCAGGGCACAGAGGTGGAGTTCTTTGACCATCAACCTTTTTCTTCCCACTGCATCTCTTCACCTTTCTATGAAGCCCTTAATTTTCCTACCCAAGTTAAATATCACAGATTTAAGTGGCAAATACTGTAATAGGAAATGTGCTCTTTAGACTACCTACTTACCATAAAAGAGGTCCATTCTTCCGGTGGTTCATCTTCAGACCTAACGATCCTCCAGTTCTGAGGAAAGCAGTGGAAAATTAACCCCAGAAATAGAGGCAGCAGGACTGGAGGTGTAGCCTCATTGGTCAAGTGTTTGCTTAGCATGCACAAAACTCCGTTCTATTTCCAGCACTGCATCAGCTGGGCCAGTGCTGTTCACCTGTAATCCCAGCACTTGTGAAGTAGAGGCAGGAGGACAAATTTACACATAGCAAATTGGAGACCAGTCTTAGCTCCCTGAGACCTTGTCTCAAAAAAACAAAGTAAACCATTGCAGGTAACAGGATGAAGGATAGTTTGGTTTGGGCATGTCACATAGACAAGAAATCAAAACCAACTGATGAGAAAGTATAGATTTAAAAGCAAAAGAGGGAGTAAGATTAGAGCCAGGAGTTTCAGGTGAGGGTAGAGTTGAGCCTTCTAGAATTCCTCACCCAGTGGCATGGCCCAGGCAGAGGTGATCATCTGAGTCTGGCTTGTGATTCAAAAACTAGGATAGGCCAATGTACTCTCCCTCTCAGTGCTCCTTTGATGTGTGCTGAGGTTAGACTCTCCCTGTGGAAGATTGGCAGACAGTACCACCCTGTCAGGATGGCAGTGCTGGGAAGGGTTGTCTTGGTGCAGACCCATGCCAGGCAGAACTAACTACCCATCTTATGACCTCATAGCTCAGTGGCCAACTGTGCCTCCACACCTCAGTGGCGTGTGTCTTACTCTCGGTCTCATTTCCTTGGTTTACCTCTTTCCTCTTCTGATACAGTATGTGTTTTCAAATTTGCCCTCCTTGGGCTTTGCTCAAGTCAATTTTCCAACTGGACTGTTGAATCATGAATTCATTTTACCCCTGCTACTTAAATCTAAATGGTTATATTCTTGGAATTCCATTTTGAGGCCTGCTTATTCTCTGAACATTTGCCAATTTTAACAATCACGCCCTTTTTGGTGTTAACTGGGAAACAATTTAGGTAAGTGAAAAGAAGTTGGAGTTGGGCAGACCTAGCTGAATTTCTCTTCATTCTTGATTACGTGATCTGTAGAAAGCCAATTTCTCTGATCTTTGTGTTTTAATCCGATAGACTGAGAATCATTTCTCACTTCAGGTCTGCTATATTATGTGAAATGTATACAGTTTGTAGAAAGCCTTATGCCAATTCCTGGCAGAGAGTAGACATCTAATGTAGAACTGGTTTTTATTACTCATTTTGACATACTGGAACTGAACAAAAAGCAGACTTAGCAACTTGAAAGCAAGGGCTGGGAGAACAAGGTAGGATTGGAGGCGTGTTGAGGCCACGAAACGTGTGAACGAAGCACTCTAAATTAAGATGTGGCTAGATGCAAAGGGAGGAAAGGACCGAATAGCAGGGTGAGAGCAGAAAGCAGCTGCTGTTTAGAGATGAGCACAGTGTGGTAGCCTCTTTCTATAATGCTAGGTTTGAAGAGAATGTGCACCAAATGTGCTTGATCATCTTGATCATGGTGCGACATTTACTGCTCACCTACTCTGCCACATTCTGTTCAAACTGTATCATCTCATTTGGTCCTCATAGCAGCCCTGTGAGGTAGGTGCTATTGTAAATTTAGAGAGGAGGCAGATGGTTTAAATGACTTTCTTGTCTGAAAAATAACTAGGGCTGGAGATGTGACTCAGTGCGTAGAGATTGTCCTGCAAGTGTGAAGACCCTAGTTCAGATCCCCAGATTCCAATTTCAGTAGCCTGAGTTTCTCTAAGCCCAGCATGCTCCTATGGCAAGGTGGAGTGCAGAGACAGGAAGGTCCCCTAAGCTCAGAGGCCAGCTAGCCTGGCATATACAGGGGAAACAAGAGACCCTTTGTCAAAATGATGTAGAAGACATCAAGCACCCAAGGCACCCACACACAAAGCTATGCATCATAGACATACATACACAAATTTTTTTTTAAACATTCCAGTGAAATGGCTCAGTGGGTAAAGATCTGCTGCTCAAGCCTGGTAACCCGAGTCTGAAACCTTCACAAAGGCAGAAGGATAGAACTGATTCCACAAAATTGTTCTCTGGCTTCTACATATGTGCTGTGGTATGTGTACCCACCCACCACATTATGCACATACAGAGCAATAGTACTTCTTAATAAATTTAAAGAAAGGAATTTAAAGCACAAAGCAACAACAAAAGAACATCTAGTAGGTAGAGAAAGTAGGATACCAATGTAGATCCAGGCTTTTAACTTTTTCTTCTAGTAGGTACCTCCAATTGGAAGGCTTTCTTTGCTGTTCCAGAGGCCCAATCTAAAGATAGGCACTCAACAGAGGGCCAGCCAGTCATACGGTTGGTGAGGAACTTCTGTGTTCTTGGTGCTATACTAATGTGCATCATCAGCATTCTTTGCTTCCTCTAACTTTTTGCAAGATATCAGTGTACTTCTTTTACAAATGGAGAGAAGAGTCAGATTGGCAGAATTGTTTTCTTCCTCTTTGCATCAAATGGGCAATATTTTTCCATCTACTCTTCAGCCCACAATTGTCTGGGTTCTGATCCAAGACCTTTCATGGAAACTCCTCTTGCTGAGATTTCAGTGACTTTCCAGTTGCTACATCCAGGGTACATTTTTCAATGATTAACTCACCGGCACTCTCTTCTGCCTTGACAATCATGTCATGCTTTATTGTTTTCAAAGTTATAGTTTGTGCCAGTCCACTTCTCTGAGCCCTGCCCCCACTTCTTCCTATTCGTGTTCTTGCCCTGGTCTGTAAATGTGTCTTCATAGCATCATTAATGGACATGATCTCACCCACTACCCATGAAACCGAGGAGGCAGGGGAGATGCACCATTCCCTTGACACCCATCAAATTGAGACAGGTTATTTACGTAGTGTCAACTGCTCCTACTCACATAGTACTTCAAATTGAAATGCATGGTTGCGCACATGCAGTACTCCTAACCCTGTCTGCCCTGACCCCACCCCATTGTTTTCCTTCTGTTCTTTCAGTTGCTATTCTGCCATCCACAGTTACTCCAAACAGAACCAGAAAATCTTGTTTGGCTCCTCTTCCTGGCCCCTCCCGAGCTATGCAGCATCTAGCAGCTACAGTTCTACCTTCTGCATCTTGAATTCTGTTCTTTCTTTCCACAGACATGGGAAACCTAGCATTACATCAACAACATCTCTCACTTTGATGCCTTGCCAGAGCCCGCTCCAGTCTGGCTTGTTCCCTCCTTTCTCAAATGTGGAAAACGCAACCATCAGATCTGAGCGTTAACACCTTCCTTTGATAGTCATGGTTCTCAGGATAAACTTGCAGCCCCTCAAAAAGCATTGAAATCTCTTTAGAACCTTGTATCAGCCCTAGCACCTCATCTCTTTGTCTCTCCAACCTTGCTCTCTGCTCTCTGTGAGCACAGTGCCTGACTGACTCCTCTCCCCTGTTCCCCTATGATTCTAATACTCCCTGCCAGGAAGCCAGTGATCCCACAGGGTGGATTATGTTTTCTCCTCAGTGCTCCTGGATTCCCTTATGAATAGTTCTGTCATTGCATTTTCAGTATTGCTCTCTGGCTATTTCTGTATGCATCTTCACTGTCTGGGAAGGCTCTTTTGTAGAGTAAGAACTGTTGAATTCCCAGGATCTGGCACATATTAGATTCCCAGTGAATGTTTCTTGAATGAATGACTTTCCCAAGATTATCTTGCAAGTCACTTCTGAAACTAGAATCAAAAAGTATTCTAAAAAACTGGTATTCATTTCACTCTTATAATTTGCACACTGGGGTGTTTAAAGTCCTTGAGGAGTTGAAGTTTAACAGGGCTATTCTATCACAGGGCTTTGCTTCGAAGTTGTTTTAATTTTTCAGTCATACATCACATGATTCAGTAATCAGTTTTAAAAGATGTTCAGTAAAGAGTCTTGTTCCCATTCTTAATCTCCAATTTTTGTTCCCTCTATCCTCACGGTAACCAGTTTTAGCTTATTATCGGCCAGATTTTCTTTTTGCAAACACAGGCAAATATAAAACTACTTATTATGACTTTCAAAATGGTATTTAAAAATAGGGAGTCAAGACTGGAAATGTAGCTTAGCGGTAGAGTGCTCGCCTAGCATGTACAAGGCCCTGGGTTTAGCCCCTAGTACTGCAAAGTATAATAGCAATAATAATAAATTAACTTCTCTGCTTTTCCTGAAGTACGTAGTAGCAAAAAGAACTCATTGGTATCGAACTCAAGTGGATGTGCAGAGGGACACTTGGAAGAGGACAGCCATTTGATGAATAGGACGGGTAATCCTGGCTGCTCACTGACTTCTCACTGACTTCTGAGAAGATCCAGTATAGCCCCCACCCCGACTCCCACACCATAGAGCCTCCAGTTTATCTCAGGTTCTCTAGATCCCCAGAGTTATCTTTTCTCTGGAACTCTCCCAGGCCACTCCCCTTGATGCAATATCTGGGTTTGGGCAGAAAGGAGGGTGCTGCACAGCCTGCCCTTTCTGAGTTGTGTTTGGGCCAACTCCTCTTTCCAGAACAATTCAGGCTTCACTGCAACTCTGGCCTCAGCACCAACATTTGTTTTCTGAAGCAAGATGGCTAGGATGGACCAAAATCTTCGTTCTGGAAGGAAACAATGTTCCAGGTCAAATTAAGTTTGCCAAACACAGACTCTCAAATGGTTCTAGAAAGAATGTGGATAAGTCTTACCATGAGGTTTTTCTACGCCTTGATCCCATGTTTGTTCTCAGGTAAGAAAGAATGAATTAAAATATGTTGGATGGTTTGGGCCTTGAGTATAGGTTAAAAAGTTGACAAATACTTTCGTGGGCTTGGGGTTGAAATATATGTCTAGAACATGTTGATTTGGAAAAAAACCCAAAACCTTTCTAATCATCATGTCCCATATCACAAAGTTTTACATTGTTTGGAAGTTTTCTTCCTGATATTCAAAGAACAATGCCATTAATCTAGTTAGCAGAGTTCTGTGCATTTTTCTATTTATGTCATTTGGTATTGAAAAGTTAAAGCACAGTTATTGTAGTAGTCTTTTTCCATGTGCCATTTAAAAAGATTAAAAATTCTGACAACACATGAATAAAAACATAATTTATAAGCTTCATATTGGCATAAGGGTATATAAAAATTAGATTTCTCTCTTAGTCATTACAGGAAAAAGTACTTCATACCATTTAAAAGATTTGGTTTGGGACATTTTCTCTGCCACTAAGTTTACATAATTCTCTCTTCTCTACTCCTGGCTGCTTGTAATTACATTCTTTATTGTTTGGAAACTGAAATTCCTTACCTGTTAATGTCTCTTCATGTCACACTGCATTTAAGAGAAATTTATAATTTTAATATGCTAAGAGGCTGGTCATTTTGTGGCGTTGCTGGGAGCTTTGAGCACTTAAGCAACAAATCAGTACGAAGGTAACTTGCAAATGGTAAGAAATGACTTAAACGTAAGCTTTTGGTATTCCTGGCTCCCAAACCCTCACAGTTCCTAATAACTCAGCCAACTGTGTCCACATTCTGCTCATTGGTCATGATTCATGTATTCAGAGCCCTCTATATTATTTGAACCTATTTCTCACTACTTCTGGAAAATAAATATAGACTGCAGGCCACTGCTGTCTCCACAGCTGGCGCATTCTACTTTCTCTTCTTCTTGGCTTTATTATGATTTTCCACCAGCGAATGCTGAGATGGCTTTGCCAGGAAAAGCACTTGCTGCCAAGTCTGACAACCCGAGTTTGATCCCTGGAAGCCAGTGGGTTGAAGGAGAGAAATAACTCATGCATACTATGCTCTGGCCTCCAGAAGCTTGCTGTGGCACGCGCACACACACACACACACACACACACACACACACACACTTTAAATAAGCAAACAAACAAATGTTTAAAAATTCCCAATAGAAACCCTATCTTCAGTTGTTTTTCCCCATCTCAAGCCCGTTCACCCATCATCCTTGAAGCTATATCCCTCTCCTTAAAGGCCCTTCCCAGACCTTTCTCCTTTGCCCCTTGACTCCATGTGCCCTAGAGTTAGTAGGGCCACAGGCTTTTCAGCACTGGCTTAAGGGAATAGCCTGGGCATCTTTCCTTGTATCCTCACAGAACTCCAGCACAGGCTAAGTATGTTGGTTGTTTGGTAAGCTAATCTGTTGATTGTTTATTTGTTGAGGCAAAAGAAAAGTTGCCAGGAAACTGTTCCTTCACTGAGCTAAAGGGAAAAGGGGAGAAACGAAATGAGTAGCAGAAAAGCCAGCACTTTTTTATAAACCTGGCCTTTTTGAAGTGAATTCAGTCTTTTCTTAAAAACTGTTTCAAACAAGCTGGGCATGGTGGTACACGCCTTTAATCCCAGCACTCAGGAGGCAAAGGCAGGCAGATCTCTGTGAGATCAAGGCCAACTTGGGCTACACAGGGAATTCCAGGTCAACTGGGGCTACAGGGGCTACCCTGTCTCTAAAAGACCAAAAAACAAAAAAACAAAAAATAACCTTGTTTCAAACAGGTGAGTGTGCTTTTCTGACAACATATTTACACAGGGAACCCAAACTGAAACAATAGTGGAAATCACAAGAATGTCAGAGCCAGAAAGACAGCCCCCTCCTCTGGGTCCCCCATCACTTGTGACTAGGTCATAGAACTGCATTTCCCTGTCTATGAAGAGGTGGAAACAGCCACCTTAGGATTGTAAGAAATTAAACACTCCCCGCCCCAAATATCAGTTATTCTTACCTGTTGGTGATATAGACGGTGGTGTCTGGAGTTAATTGCTTTGACTAAGGTTGCCTTCATACAGTTTGGACTATTTGCTCCAGACTGTGTAGATGAACTTTGAAAATTCTAAGTGAACTTCTGTTCCATCTCTAGACAGATGGGAAATGTTGCTTCCCTTCACAGAAATCATTTGTCTTTGCTCCTTCAAAATAACAGTGGGTGATTCAGGGGACTGATTCTTATTATCAGTAATAGCAGTAATGACAATCACAATTCCTTCCTTCCTTCCTTTCTTCCTTCCTTCCTTCCTTCCTTCTTGCCTGCCTGCCTGCCTGCCTGCCTGCCTTCTATCCTATCCTGTCCTATCCTATCCTATCCTATCCTAGGATTGAATCTAGGGTCTTGTGCATGCTAGTACTCTACTACTGAGCTGTATGCTCAGCCCCCCATCTTCTTACCCCCCCACCCCCAAATTTTTTACTTTTAATTTTTGAGACAGGGTCTCACTAAGTGTTCCAAGCTATCCTTGAGCTTACCCTATAAACTCAGGCCTTGAACTTGCAATCCTCCTACCTCAGCCTGCCAAACAGCGGAGACACACAGGTCTGTGCCAGTAGACATGGCTCACAACTGCCATTTCTGAGCATACCCTGTGCTCTAGGTTAGCAAAAATGTTCTTTGGATCTCTCATCTGCAGGGAAGATCTAATATCCCCATTTTATACTAGGAAGTAGAGACTCAGAAAGGCCTAGTTCTTTGTTCAGGATTCCAGTGGATGGGGGAATTGGGGTTTTGACTATGGTTTGGCTAGCTCCAGAGCCTGTGAACTTTGTCTTCTATGTAGAAGCTGAGACAAAGACACAGGCTAGAAAAAGGGAGGAGGGACAAAGTGATGGCGGGAAAGGTGATCTGCCTTTGCTGATGCTGTTTTTTAAAGACTGTGAAGAAAAGGGTGGTAGAAGAGAAGCCAGACAAGAAAAGGTGACCAGTGTGGCCCGGGCAGGAAGAGACGCAATAGTTTCTGCATGGAAAGCTTGCCCAGTGGCTTTGTGGTGGGCAGCCTGCATGCTCCATTCTTTGCATTGACTCAAGATTTTAGAAGACAGGTGTTTGACATAAACCATAGAGCAGCTAAAAGGACTAAATTAAAATAGATGAGAGATTAGGAAAAATATCAGGCAAGGCTAACTTCATTAAGGAAACCAAGATGTGCCTCACTTATTTGATTTTCATTCACTTAGCATTTCTGAGCACCTTTTATGTGCCTGGCGTCAGGCTGGGTGCTGATTAGGAAGCTAAACAAAATAATCCCTTGTTTACAGAGAACATAAAACCTACTAGAATATGCAGTGAGGCCTCCTACATTTGGGGATTCAACACATTTTTAACTATTCTTTGTCCACCAGAAGTGAACATTGGAGTCAACCGGGAGCTTCTCTGAGCATAACTGCCAAGACTTCCTGGGCAGGGAACCTGAATTAGCCTGGGGAGTTGCCTGGGCACTGGGATTTTCAAAACTCCCTGGGTGGGGTTCTTTAGAGGTGTGGCTGCTTGCAGGACTGGGCAAGGAAAATGCAAGATGAGACAGGAGCATCTTGTAAGCAAAGAAATGCTTAAAATAGGATTGGACTTAAATGCAACATAGTATCTTGGGTAGATTCTGGAATGGAAAGAAAAAAAAAAGTAGGCAAAATCTAAAGTCTGGAATTTAGTTATGGTTGTTTACCAACCTTGATTCCTTAGCTTTGATAACTCTGCCGTGGTTACATAAGATGTTAGTATTGGTTAGGGTT
Organism: Eospalax fontanierii; assembly: GCA_035773235.1. Taxonomy (NCBI): domain Eukaryota; kingdom Metazoa; phylum Chordata; class Mammalia; order Rodentia; family Spalacidae; genus Eospalax; species Eospalax fontanierii. Next base: position 117,498,003 of record CM069526.1, read on the forward strand.
GAGTGAAGGATGTATAGGAGCTTGTACATTGTTTTTGAAAAGTTTTGTAGATCTAAAATTATTTTTAAAGCCTTTTAAATGGACAAAGAATTGTCAAATGAACAAAGGAATCAGCCTCACAAACAGACCATAGCCCAAAGCTGGAACAATTTGAATAACTAAATAACAGTAATGGTAGATTTTAGCTGTAATGTAAAATAAATACCTATGAATCTACACTCATTTAAATAAATAGTTAAAAAATAAATGAATGGTGGGGGAGAAATAGCTTTTTCTTACAGGCCCATTCCATTTGAAATTTTTAAAATTCACATTTAAACATAACTGCAAGAAGTATCTAGCTGTTAAAAGTAATGGGCGAAAGTTTGAAGAGAAACAGAATATTTACATTTCCTCAAAGTATCTTTCCCAATGTGTTTTTTAGCTCCAACAGGGAAATTGGTAACTTACCGTTGAGGCGTTGTGGCAGCCACATGATTAAGATTAGCATCAGTTAGTACTTAGACGTATTGCTGTCAAGCCCTCCTATGAGCGTAAGGCAAAAATGTATAAATTCAGTCATGTAAGAGCACCAGACCAACCCAAATTGAGACTAAGTCTATACAACAACCAACCAGTGATCTTCTGAAATGTCAAGGTCATAAAAGAAAGACTGAGAACAGATTGGAAGAGACTAACAAGATATGACAACTACGTCGAGAGTCCTGGACTGGCTCCTCAAAGGAAAAAAAGATGATGAAAGGGGAGAACTGATGAAATTTGAATAAGAACTGAAGCTTAGTTAATGACGGTGCATCAGTGCTACATCTTTGTCTTAACTTTCATAATCACACTATGAGGTTGAACATGCGGGAGGATGGGTGAAGGGTATCTTGAAGCTCTCCCAGGTATTTTGCACCTCCTCTAAAAGTCTGAAATGATTTCAAAATAGGACCGATCTATTTACTGTGTTGCACACATCAAGTTGTTGGCAGGACTGTGTTCCTTCTGGAAGCTGTAGAGGACAATCTGTTTCCTTGCCACCCCTTGAGTCTTTCCATTGGTCACCTGGGTTCCTTGCTCATGGCCCTCTTCCCGTATCTGTACATGTTACTACCCTTTGTTTAAGCAATTACCCCTTAAAGGACACGTGTGTTGAATGTTCATACGCAGGTCTTATGTGACAGAAAGTTTCCATTTCTCTAGGATAAATTCTCAAGGCTGCAACTGTCCAACAATAATTGCATGTTTAGTTTTAAAAGAAACTGCCAAATATTTCCAGAGTGAATGCATTATTGTAAAATCCTATCGGCAATGTATGAGGAATTTCACTTTGCCTGTCTGATTGCCTGCTTTTAGTTTTGTCACTTTAGAAGTTTTTTTTTTTTTTTAAACCATCCTGCTGGGTATGGTGGCATATCATATACCTTTAATCCCAGCACTTGGGAGGCAGAGGCAGGCATATCTCTGTGAGATCAGCCTGCTCTTCGTAGTGAGTTCCAGGCCAGCTGAGGCTACAGAGAGACCCTGTCTCAAAAACAAACAAACAAACCAAAATAGCAGCAACAACAATTTTTGCCATCCAGATAGCTGTGTAGCGCTGTGTTAATTTGCATTTCCCTGATAGCAAATGATGTTAAGTACCTTTTCCTGTGCTTGTCTGCTGTCTGTGTATCTCCTTTGGTGAAATGTCTCTTCATGCCTTTTCATTTTCTCATTGAGTCATCTAATTCTCTGCTCCTGAGTTTTGAGAGTTCCTTATGTATTCTAAATACTGGTGCTTTGTGAGATATGCAAATACATATTTGCGAATATTTTCTTTCATGTTATCCAACTCCATAACAGATTTTTGTAGAGCAAAAGTTTTAAATTTTGATGAGATCCAATTATAAAATTTTCCTTTTATAGTTCTTACTTTGATGTCAAATCTAGAAATCTGCCTAACACTGAAGATTTTCTATTTTTTTCCCCTAAAAGTTTTAGTTTTAAATTTTACATAGTCTGTGATTTTTTAAAAATGAATTGATCCATACATCTTTATTTCACCAATGCCAAGATAGACAGTTCTTGAGTGTATTTGTGTGAATCTATCACTGGGATCTTTATTTTTTATCCTTTAATGTATATGTCTATACCTTTGCTGATAATACACAACACGGTCTTAATTACCATCATTTTTGGAATACACAGATTGATTCCAATGTTTTTGTTCTTTTTTTTTTTTTAAACAAAAACCCTTTACATTATGGAGAAGGGGGCTTGTATGTCATGGTGTACATGTCAACATCAGAGGACAGCTATGTGGAGTTGTTTTTCTCCTTCCACCTTTACATGGGTTCTGGTATCCAACTCAGATCATCAGGTTGGTTGGTACTGCAGTTGCTTTGCCTGCTGAGTCATCTCTCATGTCCTGTTTTTACTCTTTCAAAATTGTTTTAGTTGGGGCTGTGGGTTTTGCTTAGTGATAGAGTGTATACTTACCATTCACAAGGCCATGGGTTCAATTCCTATCACTACCACCACACACACACATACACACACACACACACGCGCACGCGCACGTGCAAGTTTAAGTTAGTTTTCTAATTCCATTTTTTTTTAAGACAAATTCTAACCCTGTAGCAGCCTGAAACTTTCTACATAGCTCAGGCTGGCTTCTAGTTTAATTCTATTGCCTCAACCTCCCAAGTGCTGAGATTATAGGTGTGAGCCACCAGGCCTGGCTAGCCCTATAGTCTTTGTATACATGTACATATATGTGTACATGTACATGTGTGTTGCATGCACGTGTATGTATGTGTACAGGTGCTTGCTTATATGTGTATGAATGTGTACAGGTGCTTGTCTGTATGTACACATGTGGATGCCAGAGCTCAATGTCAAGTGTCTTTCTTTATTACTTTCCCTTTTGTTTTTTGAGATAGAGTCTATAGAGTCTATCACTGAACTTGAAGTTCACTATTTTGGCTAGACTGGCTGAGCAGCAAGTCATCCCCCACCACCACTCCAGTCTCCTGTCTTGTCCTTCTCCCTCAAACACTCGGGTTATAGGTGCACATGCCATGCCTGGATTTTATGTGAGTATTGGGATCTGATCAGGTCCTTATGCTTGGATAGCAAGCACTTTACCTACTGAGCCATCACCCCGGCCCTATTCCATAGTCTTTTACAATGAAATTTAGAAAAAGTACCTAAATTAACAACAAGAACAACAATAAAAGCCCTTGGTATTTTGGGGGAAGAATTGCCATCTTGACTATTTTGAATCTTCCAATCTATGAACGTGGTGCACCTCTCCATTTATTTCATTGATTTCAACATTGTAAAGTTTTCTCCATATAAATCCTGAATACATTTCATTAGATTGACACCCATGTAGTTTATTTTTGAGTCATAATAATTTTAAAGATTTATTTATTTTTATTTTATGTGTATGAGTGTCTGCCTACATGCGTATATGTACACTGTGTGTGTTCAGTGTCCATGGAAGCCAGAAGAGGCATCAGATCTCCTGGAACTGGAGTTATAGTTAGTTGGAGTCACTGTGTGGGTACTGGGAACTGAACCCAGGTCCTCTGTCAGAGCAGCAAGTGCTCTTAACTGCTGAGCCATCTCTCCAGCCTCCACGTGATAATAATTTTAATTTCTGTGAATAAGTACTCATTGCTAGTCTGTAGAAGTATAATTAATCGTTTTAGTCTTTTGAGAAAGGTTTCATGTAGCATAGCTTGGACCCCAAACTCCTACCCTTTGTTTAAGCAATTACCCCTTAAAGGACACATGCCAGAAGATCTTGACGTCCTGTTTCTCTTGTCTTTAGGGATTACAGGTATGTACCACCATACCTAGCAGAAATACAGTTAATTTTTATGTTTATCTTGTATCCTGTGACCTTACTGAATTTGCTTACAAGTTTTAGGAGTTGTTTTGTTTTTGTTCTAGATTCCATGGAATTTTCTACATAGTTTATTTTATCATCTGACAACTGGAGAATTTTAGTCCTTTTCAGTCTGTATTCTTTTGATTTCTTTTGCTTGACTTGTTACAGCAACTAGAATTCCTAATGTCTTGAATAAGACTGATACAAAGGGGCACCCTTGTTTGTTCCTAGTCTTAGCTTGGAATCATTCAGTCTATCACCATTAGGTAAGATGTTAGAAATAGGTTTGTTGTTATTTATAGATGGTATTTATCAAGTTGAGATAACTCCTGGCTGTTCCTTATCTGAAGAGAGTTTATCCTTGTTTTAATCGTGAATGAGTGTTAGATTTTATAAACACTTTTTTCTGTGCCAATGGATAAGATTTATATGGCTTTTCTTCTTTAGCTTGGTGACATGGTATATTTCAAGTACTAAACCAGCCTTGCATACCTGGAACAAATTTTACTTGGTCATGATATATAATTGTTTTATATGTTACCAGATTAATTATATTTTGTTATAGTTTTTGTGACTAAATTTATAAACTTCATTGATCTGTAGATATTCTTAAAATTTATATGAATTATCTTTATAGGGCTGTGTGTGTGTGTGTGTGTGTGTGTGTGTGTGTGTGTGTGTGTGTATGTGTGTGTTTAAATGATCTTGAACCTTTGTTCAGCACTGCAAAAAATTCTGGAATTTGTCTGATTGTGCTGTCAATACTGGATAGTACCAGAGTGTTCTTTTCTCTTTTGTATAGTAAAAGAGAGGAAAGTTAGTGTTAATTTTCCAGTGAGAACCTTTTCAGGGAGTGATAGTGCTCATGATTGGATTCCAAGGTTTTGTATGAATCACTCTACTACTGAGTTATATACTCAGCCCATCTAGTGAGAGCTTTAAAACTATGTAATTAATTATATCAACTAATGAAAAAAATAGAATTATTTGATTTAATTAAATTAAAGCTTTATATTCTTAAAATAGAGTGTTATTTTCCTTGCTTTACCAGAGGAAGGATGTCAGAAAAGACCTTGTCTCACTCTCCTATGCGTCTCCCAACCTCATTTGACCCTTTTCCTTTCCAATTCTTTGCTGGGAATGTAGCTTAGTACAAAAGGGCTGGCTTAGATATCAGAAGCCTTGGGTTCAATCCCCAGCACCACCTAAAATGAGATGATGGAGGCACATGAGCCTGCAACCCCAGACACTCCAGCAATAGAAGTTAGAGGATCAGGTCTTCAGACTCATGCTAGGCCTCAGACCGCTTGAGGCCTACCTGAGCTATAATAGACCCGGTCTTTAAACAACAAAATAAAAGTTACATTGTTCCTTCTTGTCTCTTTGATGATTTCAAAGTTGAGGCTGGGCAGGTGGGACATGCTTGTAATTCCAACACTTAGGAGGTTGAAGCAAGGGAGGTTGTTACGAATTTGAGACCAGCCCATGCTACATAATGAGTTCAGGTTGCCTGAAGTCCTCACAAGAACAGATTCAGCTTCCCTAACTGCAGCAGCACTGTGTGTATACTCTGGGCACACTGTACTCATTCACGAGAATAGATGCCTATGTCCCAGATGGGCTCATGGGCTTGCAGTCTTCTTGGGGTGGAATCTCTGAACTGGCTTGCAGCCACAACAGAACTGAATCAGTACTTCTCATCTAATAGTTGATGTCCCATTTGGCCTTCTTGGGGGTCATGAAGTAATGTGTTTTGCTACACAAGGATGACAGTAACAGAAGAGGGACATGATATGAAACTGGCAAGAGTCTGTGTGAATTTGCTATGAATAGGTGGGAGGCTCAGGTTTATGTAGGCTGTATCAGGTGACATAGTCTAGGGCTGAGGTAAGGCTGGAATCCAGGCCAGTCTGTCATCAAGGATAAATATCCAGAATATAAGAATGTCAACAACAAATCAACAAACAGGTTTAAAATAGATAATAGAATTAAATAGACATTTCTCCAAATAGTACAATACAGATGGCTAACAGGTATGTGAAATAGGTTTTAGAAAGATGTCTCAGCAGTTAAGAGCACTGGCTGCAATTCCAGAGGATCTGGGTTTGGTTCCCAGCACCCAAATGTCAGCTAACAACTGTTTGTAGCTCCACTTCCAGGGAAATCTGATGACCTCTTCTGATCTCTGTGGGTATTGTAGGACACAAGTGCACTTGCGTACATGCAGGCAATACACTCATACACATAAAATAAAAATAATAAAAAATGTTAAGTATGTGAAACAATGTTCAACATCACTAGTCATCCCGGATATGCAAAATAAAACTACAATGAAATATGACCTCACTCCTGCAGAAATTGCTGTTGTTAGGCTGCAGCTCAATAGAACACTTGCCTAGCATGTGTGAGCCCCCTGGGCTTTGATCCACAGAATGAGAATAAAAGTGGTTTTCATTAAAAAGTTAATGATAACTAACCAAGTGCTGGTCCACACTATTACTGAGAATGTGTTATTATAAACCTTGTGGAGAACAGTGTGGTGCTTCCTTAAAAAATTTATAAAGTGCAACCCTTATATGACGCAGCTCTCCTCAGTAGTGGGTATGTCATATATCCAGAGGAGATTTAATCAGTATGTGGAGGATACCTCTGCCTCTCTATTATAGTAGCCAAGAAGAGGAAATAACCTAAACGTCATCAACTGATGAATGGACAAAGAGATGTACCTGCACTCAATGTTATCAGCCATGATGTAGTATACCACAGGCGGATCTCAAGGCACAGAAAGATGAACACCGCATGGTTTCACTCATGTGGAATATCAAAGGGCTGACTCATATAAGTTCAGAATGGCATGGGGCGGTCACCAGAGCACAGGGTACAGAGGGAAGACAGGGCCAAGACTGGTCAACAGGTACTAAATTACAGTTATAGAGGAGAGCTTATTCAGGTATCCTGTTGCAGAGTAGAGTAATTACAAAGAACAAAAATGTGGATTTCAAAAAGCCCAGAATATACGATTTTTAAAATGTTTTTAACTAAAAAGAAATAAGTGTTTGAGAAAATAGATATGCTTACAGTGACTTGAAATAACACAATGTCAAAATATCACGTGGTTCTCTTCTCCACAGATATAATAGATACATTTTTGTTTGTTTTTTGAGATAAGGTGTCCCTGTAGCCCCAGCTGACCTGGAACTTACTATGTAGATCAGGTTAGCCTCAATCTCCTGAGTGCTGGGATTAAAGGTGTGCCACTACACATGGCAATAGGCAGAATTTTATATGTTCATTAAAGTGATTAAATTGGGCCAGTGAGATGGTTCAGTAGATACACTTTCATGAAAACCTTGTGACCTGAGTTTTATCCGGGATCCCACTGTTTGAAGGAAAGAACCGACTTCTGAAGTTGCCCTGAGGCCTTCACAAGTGCATGTGGCATGTGCACATCCACTCATACACACATGTCATATTGTATATGCAATAATAAAAACTAAAATTTGAAATAAATGTGTGCATTCATGAATAAATAACATGTCTCAGTTTTCTCATTTGTATAGTGGGAAAAATATTAGTCTTTATTTATACTCAGTAAGGTCATGATAATTAATTGGAATAATCCTGTAACAATCTAGCACATGACCTAGACAAAATATGTTCAGTGCTAGGTAAGGCTGAGCCACCATCACTACTAAGATGCCATGTTGTCACAAAGGCAGAATTAAAACATTTAGCATTCGCATAAGTATGATGAAATTTGAGTTCCTCTCGTTCATGAACTTCTGAGACTTTTTGTTAGATGCTCATTTGAAGCCATGCCATCTAGTCTCTGTTAGCCAGTAGTCAGCTTCTCTGTTTACCTTCATCCCAGATGGAGTGCCTGTTCTGCCTGCCCCACAGAACCTTTCTGTACAATCAACCAACATGAAGCACCTGTTGATGTGGAGCCCAGTGATCATGTCTGGAGAGATGGTGTTCTATTCTGTGGAGTACCAGGGGTGAGTTTTCTTTAATAGTTTTTTTCTCAATAAGGTAGCAGCTGGTTCCTAGAGGCACAGCCCTTCTTCCTCTGCTACAGAGACTTTAGAGCTCAAGGATGGATGCTGTCCATGATTTACCTCTCAGTATGAATAGGCACTAGGAGGACCAAAGAAGCAAGGGAAATTGTCCTGTGGATTTGACAATGGACTATGGGAACATAAATATCTGTAACTACATTTTGGTACATCTTCTTTTGAACAGTGAACTAACTGTTGATAAGTTTGACCCTGACTTGGAAGGGAAAAGTCTGGAGACCCAAATCCTTTGGGGTATAAGAAGCTTCAGTTTTCCTAACTATGAGCTTATATCCAAAAAAAAGCTCAACCAAATCTTGATCCTAGAGTTCAGTTGTCCCTGGGGCCAATAGGACTCTAGTCTTCTCCATGTGTACAGTTGTTTGCAGTTGCTGAGAAGTGACCAAGAGAGACAGTGCTCAGCATATTTCATTAGCAGCAAATACAGTCTGAGCCCTACATGTGTAGAAATTCTAGGCTCACAGATCTAGAGACTTAAGGTGTCTCACTATAGAGAGCTTAGTATCTAGAGGAAGACAGTAAACACACTAGGTGTGCACTCTTCAATATAGCAGCCACTAGCTGCAGGTAGGTATTTAAGTTCAAATTAAATGGAAACATCTGTTTCTGAGTACCTTTCATCATATTTCACAGGCTCTATAGCCACAAGTGACTAGTGACTTCCACACTACATAGCAGCACTTGATGCAGAACCTTTCCACCATCACAGGAAGTTCTACTGGGCCACAGAGCTCTACACCGATTGCAATTAAGTGATGGCCTCTGTAGGAAGTGATACTTATGCCCTACTTGAAGGGCAGAAGGAACCGTCTATGTGAACTTTAGGGGAAAAGCATCAAAGGCCGTAGGAAAAAAGACCAGGAATAAGAGTAGGTCATCAGGGTAGGAACATCATACTTAGGAGCAGGATGAGAGAAGGCCAGAGTCTTGCAGGTGACCATTGGAGACAGAAATATCATCATCTATTAAGTGGGAATTGTTTGAGGAACGGCAGGTGTGTGAGCAGGGAGCTCATAGCAAGGTCAGGAATGACAGTGGCTGAGACTAGGGTGGTGGCTGTGAGCATAGAAAGAAACGGGCAGATTGAGGTTTATGACAAGATTTCCCTTGAGTAGTGATGAAAAAGAGTAGGGGGAGCGGACGGTTCGTAGGAAGCAAGCAGAGGGACCAGTGTCGGGAGAGAATGCTCATTCTGCTGACACATAAAAGCAGAATGAAGGCAGCTACAATGGTCTTTGAGCCTGGATCAAAGCAAATGATGTGACACTGTGCCCTCCTCTCCTTGGCAGGGAGTATGAGAGCTTGTACACCAGCCATATTTGGATTCCCAGCAGCTGGTGCTCACCCACCAAAGATCCTGAGTGTGATGTTACTGATGACATCACTGCCACAGTGCCGTACAACCTCCAAGTGAGGGCCACACTGGACTCACAGACTTCAGCCTGGAGCACTTTGGAACACCCCTTCAATCGAAACTCAAGTAAGACATGGCTCTCCTCCTGTCCCACACTTCTGGGACTGTTTACCTAGACCAGAAGAGCTGGCAAACTTATGAACACAAACTTCCCTTACTGCTATTTTTTTAATTTTTAAAAATTAATCTATTTTTATTTTATGTGTATGAGTCTTTTGCCTGTATGTATGTAAGTGCACCACATGCATGCGATGCCTGCGGAGGTCTCATTCCCCTGAACTAGAGTTACAGAAGGTTAGCTCCATGTGGGTCCTAGAAACTAAAACCTGGGTCACCTACAAGACAGTCAGTGCTCTTAACCGATGAGCCGTCTCTCCAGCCCTCTTACTGATACATTTTTAAACTCACTCACTGTCCCGTGTGCTGTCTCCCCACTTCTCTGTGGCTTTGGAAGTCATTCCGGACTGTCTCTGTGAGGGTCTATAGGTGCTGGAGATGCCAGCATTGGAAGACTGGAGGAAAGCTGCTTTACCAGCAGGAAGGGGTGTCATGCATCTTCTTCCCCTGGTCATGCCTCCATCAGTCTTGTACTGCCTCCCATCTGGGGCCTCATTAACCTCATACTGCTGAGAGCAGCTTCATTGTTTAAAAACATCGGTATACTCACCAGCTACTAGAAATAGAGCCTCTCTATGGTTGCTTATAAATGACTTTTCGATGGCAGTCACATCTGCAAAATGATTGAGAAAGAAGAGAAGAATCCAAGCAGGTGGTCAAATGTGACCGAGTGCAAGTAATGGAGAGTGTATAAGAGAATGTGTGCACTTGGGAAGTCACAGAGGTGAGGGGTGGATGGACAGGGGTAAGGGATGGATGGGCGGAGGGTAGTGACGTCAGTAGATGGGAGCTGTGGAAGAGGAGAAGGTCTGGGCTATATCTCACGGAACAAACACCTGGAGCAGGGCAGGGAAAGAGTGAAGAGGAGATTGTTACTGTCTGGCTAAGCCAAGATGGATTCTTGTCTCCTGAGTAGCAGAGGAGATGGGGAAGAGAGGATGAATTCAGGAGACATGGCTGGGTTAGAGTGAACAGAGCTTGGGGACCAGTTACTAGGGGATGGACTGAGTAGACAGAATCTAGCTCTTTCTGGGGTTGGTGAGAATGCTGTCTAAGACAGAGAACCTGAGAGGACCAACTAGTCCTCAAGAATGGGAGACCCGACCCTCTGTTTCTGTGCTCTTTGATACCAAGGTTTCCGCAACATGGCATGTGGAGGATGTCTGACTGGAAGCTGGAAATCAGGCCCTGAAGCTCTTAAAGGCGAAAGCCAAACCATATGCAGAGTCCGTAGCTAAAGGACTGAAGTAGATGTGATTGTCCAGGGACAACACAGGGAGAAGAAACAGACCTCAGGATGAGGTCCTGGGAAACCAAGGATTTTAAATGTAGGCAGAGGAAGTATACCAGCAGGTGGCTGCGCAGGTCATGGGCGAGAGAACATGATAGACTGGAAGAGGTCCCTGGGTGCTGCTTGAGAAAGTGACCTTACATGGAAGGGATGACAGTCCAGCTGCCATGTGAAGACTGGAAAGAGAAGGCAGCTCCTGTTCTGAGCTGGAAGTGGGCGGGGATGCTAAGAGTCTGGGGGTGTGGCAGGGCAAAGGCAAAGGCTGGGTCATCAGTGGCTGGCTTTCTTCATGTGGCAGATCTACTCCAAGTGAAGGCTCAGGAAGATTTGGTGTCACATCTGTAATAACAGGAACATGTAAGGTTACTGAAGAGCAATGAATGTTAAATGGGAGTCAGAAGGGTTTAGAAGCTGAGAGATGAGAAATCAGAAGAGGCCGAAGAAGGTAAACTGAGCTTTAAAGGGGAAGCTGGCCCCATGGAATTGAGGGATTGGTTCATATTCCAGCCTGGTTACTTGATAGCTGTGTACTTATATCCCCTTCTGTAAGAGGAGCAACATTTTGCCTCATGGGATAGTCATGGGGCTCACATGAGATGAAATGTGTCAATGCTTAATACAGTCATAGCACTCAACTTTGTTATTATTACTGTTACCGCTGTAAGGATGCCAGAGCTGAGAGCCAGCAACCCCAGAAGAGGGAGGAGGTGGTGTAGAGGACTGTTGGAATGGAATACCAGGGAGGCCTTTCTTGCAAAATGTGGGTTCCTCTGCTAGACATTCTTCCCAGGCATTAGGAGGATTTGTTTCAAGTGGCAGGATCCTAGCACAGGCACTCAGGAGGCCTAGGGACACTGAGGACCCTGAAGCATTGCCTCTGACCACAGAGCCCAGGCAGCACCCTGGACCACTTCCACAGATACCTGGGAGATGGGGCTGTAGTCAGTTGCTTGTCTAGGGCCTGGAAGCTATTGCTGGAAGAAAGGCTAGGTCAGATGGAGATCAGGGAGTGCTGCAGAGCTATGTGGGAGAGGCTGGGCAGTGAAACCTGTGCTTTAGAGACCAGTAGAAACAGGAAAAGGTCTCTCTACAGGACAAGTTGAGGAACAGGAGTTTGCACATGCTTCAGAGGATGGCAGATAGGCTCCTGTGGGTTTGGGGTGTAGTGGAGTCAGCAACCTATCTGGGACAGCATCAGGAGCTCTTAAAGGGCATCCCATCTGTCCCTTTCCATCTGAGAAGGCCAGCCTGACTTCTCTAACATGAGAAAGTCATGTTTTATGTTCCTGGAGAGGATCTCCTGTTCTTAATCCTGTTGAAGGCAGACACTCTTAACCTTGATTATATGTTATAGTCACATAAGAACTTTAAGGCCACATGTCTGGGGCCATTCCCAAGGGGTCTCATTTAAGTGATTTGTGTGCATCCACTTATTTGGGACTTTAAACTTCTACCCAGGTTACTGTCACATGCAGCCAGAGCTGTGAGCCCCTAGTACAGAGGATGAACACTTCATATTGGAGAACCTAGAAACACAGACTGACAAGGGCTCAGATTCTGGCCCTTAGCTGTGTGACTGTAAGTCCCTTAACATCTCTGCACAACAGAAATAGCATTTACCTCCTGGAGCTTCTGGGTAGATTAAATGAGACCGAATATACAGACTGAATTGGACAAAGTTTTTGCCCTAGCACTGTCAAAAAATTCTCTAGATGAAACTTCAAGTCATGTTGCACAGAGGACCAGAGTCCCAACATGGGTGACTTAAAAATGGAGAGGGTAGACCGTCTTCTAGGTCTTCAGGTGCTACAGAGCCAGTGCTGTTGGTCCTGTGTCTGCATTGGCTGTGTTTTCTGTTGACCTGACTTTCCAAGTCTCCCTGTCCCCTCCTGGGACAGCTCTAAACTCCAGGATACTTTCTTCAGTGATGATGGTGAGAGGAAAATACTTGGGTCTCTGAAAGCTCCCTGTAGGAGCTGCCTTTCTTCTCAGTGTCCCCTGACCCCGGGGCAGGGGGATTTATCTCATGACACATCTTACTTTCCAAGGTAAGATCAACAATCACAGTGCTCCTTCTGGTCCTGCAGCCTCTAGATCTACAAGACCGGTCATGGATCCACCGTAGGTAGCCAGGGAGGGAGGTAGACTATGTGGGTCCTTCTCTTCTTGGCATGTTGATGGGAAGGTGTCCCCAGGGGCTCCTGGCCTCTCTGTCTGGGAATCTGCAATGTGAAAGATGGCTGTAATTTCTAGAGTTGATTGTCAGAATTTGTAAGAAGCTCTGACTTGCTGACAGTTTTTATGAGATGAAGAATCCTTGGGCCAAGAACAGAAGGGCCAAGCCATCTAGGCTGCTGATGTCTACAAGTCACATGGTGCCAGAATGTGTCTCTGGTCTAGGCAAATGTTAGGAATACACAGAGCTGACCCTGTTAGGGATGTTCATTCCCAAGGCGCAAAACCCAGGTCCGGCTGGCTGTGCTCAGCAGAGACCAGTGCTCAGGTAGGTGTTCAGCAAGCATTAAGGAACAGCATGTGCTCACTAGATGAGTCAAGGTGAAGAGCAATGTCTGCTAAGACATGGTGGTGGGGAGAGGAGCCAGAGCATATGGCTTTAAAAGGGAAGCATAGTGTTTCCTTGAGTTCTTAATCCTGTTTCTTGAGCATATGTGCGTAGAGAAGGAACAGATGATTTCACTGCAGTTAAGGAATAAACAAAGGAATGGTAGGAAGTCTTTGTCACTTCTTTTCCATTCATTCATCATTTGAAAAACATTTGATGACATCCAGTAAGATGGTTCAGTGGGTAAAGGTACTTGTTGCTGAGCTTAATGACCTGAGTTCAATCCCTGAGACCCATTTGTAGAAGGAAAGAATTGTCCTCCACATGTTCTCTATAGCATGTGTGCATGTACATGTACATATTCACACACACACACATAAGAAAACAAATATTTTTAAAAGCATTTTATGAACACCCGTGGACTGCATAAAAATTCTCATATATATGATTCCACACAGAGACCCCTCAGCTGACCCCCTCCCTTGCCCACAGGGCTGCCGTGTTTTTGCTGATGGGACAGTCATTTTGTCTTGGGAAATCAGTTGTCTGGGACTGATTTCATTCTTCATTTCTCTTGCTGACAGCTGTCCTAACCCCACCCAAGATGAAGGTCACCAAGGATGGCTTGTACCTGGTTACCGAACTGGAAGACCTGGGGCCCCACTTTGAGTTCCTTGTGGTCTATTGGAGGAAGGAGCCTGGTGCCAAGGTGAGGCTTCTGACTGACCTTGGATTTTGAATATGGACTTAGAGATGGGGCAAAGCTTTCTGAGGGTGAGGGAGTAAGGCCAGCTGAGTAGTGCTCATGGCAGAAATGGCATGATCTGGGTGAAATGTGCAAAAGGAGAGATGACAGCACACCGAGCATCCCTCAGCCTCCTCAAAGACTTATCTTGGTCCATCCGGGCCTTGGCCAGAGCCTTTTCAGCCATGTCTACCGAGGTTTGGAGGCTGCCTCCCTTGCCCTACCCCTAGCCTAGCTGGATACCTAACATTAGGGAAAAATTATTTATTTATTTTTATTTCGCGTATATGAGTGTTTTGCCTGTATGTATGCTCAGTATACCTGTGGAGGCCAGATGATGACAGATCCCCTGGAACTGGGGTTACAGATGATTGTTAGCTACCATTTGGGAGCTGGGAACCGAACCCAGGTCCTCTGCAAGAGCAGCCAGTGCCCTTAACTGCTGAGCCATCTCTCCAGACCCTCTAACATTTTTCCGTGCATTTTTTTTCTCCTTCATCAACTGTTCTCAGACACTTTGGGGCAACATGCCAGAGTGTTCCAGATCAGGGTGTTCTGGATGATTTCAAAAGCAAGGAGGTGGGCGCAAACTGATTGAGGGCATGGGTCTGGGCAGAGTGCAGAAGTAGGTCAGTGAGCCAGGCTTATGAATAAACTCATCTAATTATGGTGGGCCATGCAGAAAGCTTGGAAGGAGGATGCCCCTCCCTGTGGTGAGCAGCAGGCCAGGCCTCATGGGTGGATGGTCAGACAAACAGCAGCATCAGCAGTGGCGTGGAGCTCCACCAGACACAGGGAACACTGCGTCCTGTGTAGCCCTGTTCAAACTGATATGGTGACAAGGCATAAAGGTCCCTTCCAATGAGCACAAGGAAAGCTAGCTTTCTCATAGGCTCAATATGGGCAGCAGAACCCAGCCCCGAATCTGTGAGCAGAGCCAGCACAGCGCAGGCAGGAGCTCGGTCTTATCTACTCAGAGCCCCTGACCTGTGGTGACCTTGCTCCCTCCTCATGGATAATCTTCTGAGCCTTTCCACGTCACCCCCAGGCCCTGCTCCTTGGTCGCCGGTTCCCACACATACCTACGGAGGACTGTGCCTCCCTGAGGCCTCAAAGTGTCTCAGCCTTTTCCCTTTTGTCCCCAGGTCCAGCTCAAGTTATTCATTTTTCCCGAGATGAAATCCACCAGAGAGGAACACTGCTGGTGCTCATCTAACCAGTCCACGCTGTGGGGCTTGCAGGAAGCTAGCTGGCCTCTGAGGGGACCCTTCTCAGGCTGCCTGTCACATAGCAGAGTGTGGGGGCTGTGCATGGGCCCCTGTGTGCCTGCAACAGCAGCTATCGGTCGGGTAGCTCCCCTGGGAAGGTGGTATGCACAGAAGGGGCAGGACACAGGACAATATTTATCATGCTGGGTCAGGGCACACTGGTAGGATATAACATTGCCAACCAGATAGATGGAGTGGGATTGGGGATAGGCCAAACCTGGCGGGAGGAAGCATGTAGCAACCTCAGAGTCTTTGGAGCGGAGCCTATTCTCCACCCTTGTATGGGAGGCTCAGTGCTGAGAAAGGAGTGTATCCTGAGTCATCTGGGCTGGGCCACACAAGCTTCTACAGGCTCAGATGTAGAGCACAGGCCCAGGGGTGAGGTGGTAGTTGAAAGGTAGACAGGTGGACTGGCTCTGCCCGAATGTCATCCTTCTGGAGAGGTTTTCTCTGACCTGCTTCCCATAGTGAACCCTGGTACCTCTCTCTGCCCTGTCTTTTTCTTCATAGCTGTGACCACCACCTGGCATATATTTATGGAGTGTACATCTCCTGCACATAAGATGCGTGAGAGCAGAGGCTGTATGCATTTTGTTTAGTGCTGTGAGTGTGTGCCCAGGACTGTGTCTGGCACATATTACAGGCTTAATAAATATGAGTGGATGGATGAGGAAATGATTGCCTCCATGCATGGACAAGAAGGAATGCTATGTGTTCTAGAAAAGAACTAGCTGTAATTTTCCCTCCCCAGCTCTCCTGCCTGCAGGAAGTAACTACATTTCTGGTATCTCAAAGGAACACGCCAAGGTGATGAGTGGGGGCCTTCCTGTGTATCTGGAAACCATGGAAGCAGGGGCCATGTACTGTGTGAAGGCCCAGGCGCTGGTGAAGGCCATTGCTGGGCACAGTGTCTTCAACCAGGCTGAGTGCGTGGAGGTGCAAGGTAAGGACAACATGCCTGTTCCTGGGTCCCTGCACAAGTGATAGCCTTCCCCGGTGGGTGCTTGGACGCCCACTGAGTGCCTTTGGTTTTGAGTCTTCCCTTGGTTTCTCATACCTGCTCCCAGACTAGGCAAATTTGGAGGTGACAATGTGTAGATCACTCTAGTTCCTACAGAGGTAGAAGTCCACCAAGGGGTGGAGTGAGGTTTCTTGAATATCTATCTGGAATACTTTTCCCCAAAGCCTCCTCGTGCTGGGGCAGATGCTGTAAGGCTGGCTTGCTAGTGGGTAACTGCCTGTGGTCAGAGGTGGCCATAGGAGAGGCAGCTGGGGCTGCAGTCAGACTTTGGAAGGAGGGACCACATTGCTTCTCATTGGAGAAGAAGAGCATCCTCTTGAGATCCTCTTGTTTGACTTAATTTTTTTTCTCTTGAATTTAAAATTAAATTTAGTGTGTGTCTGTATGTAGTGTATGTGTGTAGGTGTACTTATATATGTGAGCATGTGCATGAGGAGGCCAGAGGTCGACATTGGGTTTCTTCCTCTCTCATTGTCCATCTTATTTTATCTGAGAAGATATCTCAACTGAACCTGGAGCCCATTGGCCAGACATGCTGGCCAGTGAGCTGCAGGGATCCCGCCTGCCTCTCTTCTAGCCCTCCACTGCCCCCGCACTAGGGTAACAGGTGCCACTCCTGAATTTTATGTGTGTGCTGGGATCCAAACTTGGGTCCTCGTGTTTGTGTGGTAAAGACTTTACTGGCTAAGCCATCTCCCGAGGCTCCCTTGAATCTTTTATGGTCTAAAAAACCTACAATGGTTAAAAATCCTTTGAAAAGAAACAAAACTAAACACAACCTTGTATTCCATGATCTTACCACTCAAACACACATTTCAGTATAACTTCTTGCTTTAAAAAATTATTTTTGGGACCAGAGAGATGGCTCAGCAGTTAAGAGTACTAGCTGCTCTTGCAAAGGACCTAGGTTTGATTCCCAGGATCTACATGGTGGCCAACAAACCATCCATAACTCCAGTTCTAGGGGATCCAATGCCCTCTTCTGACCTCTGTAGGCATTGCGCAAATGGGGACACTTACACAGTCAGCACTACACTCACACATAGAATAGAAATAATAAAATATTAAAAATTATTTTGTCATATAATATATTCATATGGTTCAAAGTATAAAGTATCTGTGTAAATTCTCTTTTCCATGCTCTTCTCAATTCATATAGTTCCCACATCCTTTCTCATCAATATGAGTTTCTTGCATAGTCTTTGAAAGACTTTTAAATTTATATACAAGTAAATAAGCTTATCCAAACATAAGTATGTGCATATGTCTATCTTTTAAGCAAAAAAGGTAGCATACACTGATTTGCATCTTGTCTCTTTCACTTTATATATCTTGTAGAGATTTTCATATGAATAAATAGAGAAATTTTATCATCCTTCTTTATCACCAAATACTACTGCATTGTACGAATAGTGACTAATTTAACTAGCATGTTATTGATGGGCATTGTGGCACTGGCTGCTCTTGCAGAGGACCTAGGTTCGGTTCCTAGCCTCCCCATGATAGCTAACAACCTTCCGTAACTCCAGTTTCAGGGTATCTGATGCAGTCTCCTGGCCCCCATAGGCACTGCATACATATGGTGCACTTACATATATGGAAGCAAAACACTAGTACACATAAAATAAATTTTAATTAATTAAAAAGTTGCCCTCTAAAGAGTTATGATTATTCAGTCATCACCCATGTATAGACACATAGTGTAGCCTATACAACACCTATTGTGCCTGTTTCTTCAGAAATATAACATTTTCCACGCAGATTTTCTGGACATCATTTATTAGTACTTAAAAAAAAATCTATCAAGCTTGTTAAAACAAGTACAGAAAGTAAGAGTTAAATATTGTTCATTCCTCCCCATGCGACTCAAGAGAGTTCCTGTTATGATTGTGGACTGTTCCCCACAGACTCATGTTTGAACAGATAATATCATTATTTTAGGAGACTGTGAAACCTTTGGAAGGTGGGGCCTACCTGGAGGAAGTGGGTCTTCAGGGGGTGGACCTTGAGACTTGCACCCTAGCTCCACTTCCTTTGCTGTCTGTCTTTCCTGAGCTGTAAGGAGGCAGTGTCACTCTCCTGCCGCCATAACGGCAACCTTGAAAATTACTCCTGTCATCGTGCTTTCCTGCCTTGACGCACTGTGCCCTCAGATTCTGAGCTCAGAAAAACTCTTTCTCCCTTAAATTGCTTCTTGTTGGGCATTTGCTCACAGCAGTGAGAAAAGTAGTGAATGCATTTCTGTGATAAGTTCGGCATTTGCTCTCACCGTTTCGGTGTGACTCCAGTGCTTTGTCTACACAGGGAACTGTGCTATTCCCACTCTCTTTACCTGACTCATCTTCACTTGCTAGTACATTGTAACCTTCTCCTCATGTCAGTGTGGATCTACCTCACTGTTTAAATACTCACAGAAAGCCAATGTATGCAAGTCTTTATTAATAGCAATGTTGTATACTTTCCGATCTTTTCTACTATCAGTTATGTTGTAGCAAACATCTAATAATCCATTTCTCCTTTTAATAGCTGCATTACTAACCGACCATGCTAATGTGCCACTGTATCTTAAACCACACCGTTTTTGTTTGGCATTTAAACCACTCCCATTTGTTTAGAAAGATGGTGTTCTTCTTTCCGTTAATTATTTGCTGAGCCTGTGCATTGGGGTACAGAAGAGAGTCCCTGGTGTAATGGGCCTTCCCTCCAGTTGTGGACACAATCTACAAACTGATGTGTGCACATGAGGCACTTTCTGGTTTGTGTGGGGCATGCTGCGAGGAGCCACAGTATGTAGGAATGGCATGAGAGGCAGGCACCACTGGAGAAGGAAGGTGGATGGTGATGAATTTGTGGCTCTAGTCCGGACATTCCTGTGAACTGACTGATACATATAATAGTTTCCTTCCTTGGAATGATGTTTTCAAACTGAAATCCCAGGAGTGGATTGAAAGGATAGGGCCATTGTATATCTCTTGATGTCTACTGCCAAAATGTTTTTCCAAAAGCATTAATACAATGCCTCTGCCCCATCTGCATGAGAATCGCCAGAGCCTCATGGGCCCAGTCACCCTTCACATTGGCCCAGGCTGGAGGTGATAAACAGGTTGCTTGTTACATAGAACAGAGAGGTGGGAAAAGAGCCCAGCCCCTTTTCTGTATCTCTAGGTGCTGAGTCCCAAGCTCCTTTTCCTACATTTGTTAACAAACTGAGCCAGGGTTCTGGGGCTAGCCCCACCAGTGTGACCCAGGGTAAACCACTTAGTCATCCAGAGCACAGAATCTTCATGTATGAAAGGGATGCATATTGTGAAGAGCAGGGGCCTGGCCTCTATCAGAGTGCTGGAAGTAGGAAGCAGTCTCCTGGCATTCATAGTAGGGGCTTGCTATACCAGTTATTATTTGACTGTGTTTTGGAGTTAACATTTTCCTCTGTAATGAGTCAGTGCCAAGAGCAAATTATGAAACACTTTGTTTTTGGTTTCCGCCCAGCCTTGTTCTGGGCTGTTCTGCTTCAGCACCTCCCCCTCATCCTGCCTGGGGCCTGGCACCAGCCTTCCTCCCGCAGTAGTGCCAGATACGTGCTAACATGGCCAGTGCCTTTTCTCCTCCCTCCTTTTCCCAAGACAAAGATTTTCTCTGGGACTTTCTGGACACCATACCCTTAATTTGAGATTCTAGAAAAATGGTAGTAATTTTATGCATTAAGGGCACACCCCAAATCTCGGAGTGCTAGCACCTGCTGTATTGGCCTGAATGCAGAGCCAACTCTGTGAAACTCTAGGAGCCGAAGATTGGTGCTTTCCCCTTCCCTGTTGTTCCTAAGCCTGGTCGTCTGCTTTGTCCTCAGGAGAGTCTCTCCCGCTGGCGCTGGCTCTGTTTGCATTCGTTGGCTTCATGCTGATCCTCGTTGTAGTGCCTCTCTTCTTCTGGAAGATGGGCCAGCTACTCCAGTACTCCTGCTGCCCTGCTGCAGTTCTCCCAGACACCTTGGTAAGAGCATTCGTTCTGTTCACCTTTCAGCATGACACTGACCAGATGTAGCATGGGCCTTCGTTGGGCACGGACACTTTTCATGGGTATATAAGGATTTGCAGACGAGGGAGAAAATGCTGATAGGACTTGGCTTGTTTCAGTGTTTGTGCTGCTATCATAGAATACCACAGACTAGGTAATTTATAGAGGAATAGAAAGACGTTTGTTCGCTCATGCTATCGGAGAGACCGAGATTGAAGGGCCATATTGGTGAAGGCCTTCTTGCTGTTACCACATGGCTGAAGATGTTACCTGGGTGACGACAAGAGATCAAATGTGCACCCTGAAGCCCATATGCATGAAGGAGAAGTCCTCAGTTCATCACCTCCGGCAGGTCCCATACCAACACCATTGTACTGGGGGTTCTGTTTCCAACACGTGTATTGAGGGGATATCCCAAGTCACAGCAGCTCCTAATCAGCAGAACTACGTGAAACCTCCTTTCTCCAGGGCACAGTGACCTTCCTGAGGCTCTGGCAGGCCACTCTGCTTTCCCTAGGTCATGGCGTGACCAAGTTGCTGAGCCCACGGTACTTACCGTTTGGGGATTTGTGCAGTCTTAATCTTTCACACTGCCTGCTGAACATCCTCAGCCTTTCCCACAATTGTAACAGCAGTTACATCCAATAACATGCTCTGACTCAACATAATCTGTATGCTAAGAGCCTCATGGTTCTCAGGCTTGAAGGTTATGTGTGTGAGGGTAGAGGCATGGTCTATGCTGTGCCCTGGATAGGCATGGGGTGTGTGAGACATGTCTCTGAGCCTCTCAGTGGGTGTGCTGTATGCACCTGGGTCCTGAGGCAAGACAAGTCTCAGAAGCTCCAGCATAGTCCATTAGTGTCTCCCCAAAGGCCTCCTAGATCTCAACCACACAAAGCATTACCATCAGCTCAGAAACAACCAGCAGAAACCAGAACAAACCCTCCATTCCTGTCACCCATAGGTGTCAGAGTTCTTTTCTAGCAGAAAGTTAGCAGTTAGCTGCTTATGAGCAACTAGAGCCAGATATGTCTGTAGTCAACACACACCTGGAGTTCCTTAGCAGACTGCAGCCATAAGGAAGTCATTCGTAATGGTTATGTGGTTTGCTTTTGCTAGATACAAGAGGGGTAACTCTCTTTAATCCAGTCCTCAGGACGACCCGCAACACTGTCTTCTAATGCAGCCCTTCTTCTCTGTTATTTATGTAGTCATGACAAGGCTGACTCAGTAACACTGAGAACAGCCAGGCTCTTCTAAAGATTCTCATGCATTGGCTAAGTTCATCTTGTTCGCCTTGATTTAATTTTTTTTTAGACAAGGTCTCTCTGTATAGCCCCACCTGGCTTGTAGCTCACTATGTAGATCAGGCTAGCCTTGGGATCTCACAGAGAATCTGTCTTTCTCGGCCGAGATTAAAGGCATGCACCACCATGTCTGGCTTTTGTCATGATTTTTGTGTAGAAGTTCTAATAATTTACTGAGAGAGGGGGGTACAAATTTCAACTATGAATGTAGTGATATCTGTTTCTTCCTTTATGTCAGCTTTTCATATTTTGAGGCTGTGTATTAAGTGCATACAAATTTATGATTGCTATATCTTCTTAAGTAACTAAGTCAGTATTATGATGTGTTCCTCTATATCTGTAGTAATCTTATCATCAGTATAGCTCTTTTTGATCATGGCTTATATGGTATATCCTTTGTATGTCTCTGTGTATGCATGTTTCATGTGTGTCTCTTGTAAATAGCATATAATTGGTTTTGTTTTCTGTTTTAATTTTTTTAAAAAGTCAGTTCTGATAATCTCTGCTCTTTAAATTTTTTATTTGTTTATTTTTATGTGTGTGAGTGATTCCCCTGCATGTATATAAGTGCATCTGTGTCACGAAAAGCCTGTGGAGGCTTTGGATCCCTGGAACTAGAGTTAAGGGTGGGTGTTAGCCACCTTGTGGGTGCTGGGAAGAGCAACCAGTGCTTTTAATCAATGAGCCATCTCTCTAGCTCCAATCTCTGCCTTTTTAAAATAACATATTTAGTCCCTCAACATATAATACAATAATTGATGTAGTTGGCTATTGGACCATGATTTTATTTTTTGTTTCTTCTGTTTTTGTTTTCTGTTTTCCCTTTTCTTCCTCTTTTTGGGTTTATTAAGTATATTAAGTAATGTGCATATATATTATTTTGTGTGTTTTAAAATTTTTTTCTTTATTATTCTTATTTTATGTTTATGAGTGTATTGCCTGCACACATGTGAGTGCACCTGTGTTGTGCAATGCCAGCAGAGGCCAGAAGAGGGTATAGGATCTCCTGGGGCTAGAGTTAGAGACAGTTGTTAGCTGCCGAGTGTGTGCTGGGACCTGAACCTGAATCTTCTGCAAGAACAACCACCACTCTTAACTGCTGAGCCCTCTCCAGCCCTCTTTTTGTATTTTTTTGAGGCTGGCCTTGAATTCACTATGTGGCCAAAGATGACCTTGAACTACTGATCCTCCTTCCTCTACTTCCCAAGTGTTGGCCTAACAGGGATATGCTCAGTTTTATATGGCACTGGGGGTCGGACCCAGGGTTGCCATACATGTTAACCAAGCACTCAACCAACCAAGCCATATCTCTACCCCCAACTATATAAATTTTATTTTTCTTAATCCATTTATTGTTTGGTTATTCTTTAAATTTTTTCGTGGCTATTCTAGGAATTACCATGTACACGTCCGTAACCTCTGGAGTCTCCTTAAAATTATATCACTCCACATGGAGTGTAAGAGTTTGCAATAATGTCTTCTTTAAATGCCATATTTTTTCAGTGCTGGGACTTGAACTTAGGCTTCATGCATGCTAGGCAAGTCATCTACCATTGCAGTATATCTTTAGCCCTAAATAGTCATATGTTTTAAAAGATATTTAATACAGTCTTCCACATTCACCCACCGTTTCTGACATCCATTCTCCTTTCTGGGAGTTCTGTTTCTGTTTGGTCTGGCATCCCTTCAGTCTGAGGAACTTCCCTGGGTTGCTAATGCATATCTCTATGCCAAGAGCTGGTGGCTGATTCTCTTGGATGTCTTATGTCTCAAAAATGCTTTTATTTTGCCTTCATTTTATTTCTTGCTGAGTTCCTAGGTGACAATTATTTCTTACTACCTTAAAACTTTTGTCTAATTGTCTTCTGTTAGCTCTCGTGAGGAAGCCATGGTTTTAATTATTATTCCCCTGTATGAAATATATCCCATTTCTCCTGCTGTTTTCAAATTCTCTTTGATTTCCAGAAGTTTAACTGTAATGTGCCTGTATGAATTACTTTATATTTATCTTGCTTTTAGTCTCTTGAGTTTCTAGAAATTGTAAACTTAAATTTTTGGGCATAATCTTGGAAAATTTCAGCCATATTTTCTGCTGATATTTTTCCGTTCCATTCTCTTTTCTCATTTTATAACTTCAGTTTCATTCTTGTTAGACATTTAGATATTGTCCCCCTGGATTCATTTTCACTTAAAAACTTTTCTTTCTTTTTTTTTGAAACAGGGTCTCCCTATAGCCCCAGCAGGAACTCTATATATAGAGCAGGCTGGCCTTGATCTCACAAAGATCTGCCCACCTCTGCCTCCCCTGTGCTGGGATTAAAAGCATGTGCCACTGCACCCAATGGGAATTTTGTTTTTAAGTGGCACATGTTTTCTATTATAGAATTTTGACTTGAATTTTTATTGCAAATATTCTCTGCTTATTATTTGGTCATTTTTTATGAGAATACTTTCCTCTTTGTCCTTGAGCATGTTATAATATCTTTGTCTGTGCTTTAAAATTTTTTTGCCATTTCTCCAAGTGGGCCATCTCAGAGCTGGCTTCTGAAGATTGCTTTTTATTTTAAGTGGGTCACATTTGACTGTGTGTGTATCTAGTGATTTTTTTTATCATGTTCTGAATATTACGAACAGTATGTTGTAGAGATATTCAAGAGGTATACATGTGTACATATGAGTGTTCTTGTGTTTGGATGTGCATGTCTGTTTGCAGGTGTGTGTTTCTACGTACATGCACTTGTGGAGACCAGAGCACAGCCTTGGCTGTCAATTCTCATTCTCCATCTACTTTGGTTTTGAGACAGGGTCTCTCATTGACTTGCAGCTCTCTGATTAGACCAGGCTGGCTGGCCAGTGAGCCTCAGGAGTCCAACCTGTTTCTGCTTCCCAGGTGCTGGGATTAGGAGAGCATGCCACCAAACTTATCTCATGTTTGCCAGGCAAGCACTTGACCAGCCCAGCCATCTCCTCTGTCCTCATTCTTGCTCTTCTTGCCGCCACATTTCACTGGAAGTAAGAATGTGGCGTGGAGATGGCTCCAAGTCAGTAATTCTTCAATGGACTGTACCATGAGAATATCACAGAGAGTAGTATTTGTGAGCTCAGGTGCCTCTAGCAGCCAGATAGGTACGGGGAGAGGAAAATATTCAGTGCAGCAACTGCTGCTCAGAAGGAAGGGGCGTGGCTCAGGCAGACCCAGCTGAAGAAGGCTGCAGCTGCTCATCTCCTGCCAGCAGCTGCTCTCCCAAGGGCCTGTGGGCCAGGCCTCCAGAGCTCCATATTTCAAAGACA
Source organism: Eospalax fontanierii (assembly GCA_035773235.1). NCBI lineage: Eukaryota > Metazoa > Chordata > Mammalia > Rodentia > Spalacidae > Eospalax > Eospalax fontanierii. The sequence continues at coordinate 117,522,969 of CM069526.1, forward strand.
CGCATAGAGCTCAGAAAACAGAGGAAGGAGAGTCAGGAGTTCAAGGCCAGCCTTGACTAGATAGTGAGTTTGAGGCCTGCCCAGGCTGCATGAGAATTTGTTTGAAACTAATAAACAAAACAAAAAAGAAACTGAGGAATTTGAGAGATTCAGATTTTTATGAGAAATCTCTTGATTTTTAAATGTTGGAACTGTTTTAAGGTTTAAAAAATTTTAACGGAGCTTTGTTTGAAAGTAAACTCTCACCTGTGAAAACACCACAGTGAACCTTTAAACTGTTGAAATTCGCTGTTTAGCTTTAATGTTTTGGAATTGTGCTGACAGTAGCCACATGGGACTATTAAACACATGAAGTGTGGCTGGACTGAATTAAGAAGTGTAATAAATATAAATTGCATAATAGATTTTGAAGCTAGCACAAAAATGTTGAAATATTTTTTGTTTGTTTGTTTTTTTTTGAGACAGGGTCTCACTATGTAATCCCAGCTGGTCTGGAACTTACTATGTGGGCCATCCCATGCTGGTCTTGATCTCACAGAGATCTTTCTGCCTCTGCCTCCTGAGTGCTGGGATTAAAAAAACATGCCACTACACTGCCTTATTTCAGCAATTTTTATCACATGTTAAAATGAATTTTCAGAAAATACCCAGTTCATCCCAGAAGCTAATTGCCTGCAGAAGGGAGGAGGTGGAAGCCTGTGCTGTGACTGTGCTGTCCCCGGAGCAACTCTTTCAGGCCTGGATCTCACAGACTGGCCAGGTGGAGTGATACCCTGGTCTGCAGGACTCAGGACCTGGAAGGCTATGTTTCTGTTTTCCTCTGTGGATGAAAGACAAGAGAAATAAAAAAGATCCTGCTGTGTGCATGATCTAGTATGATGGTCAGAGGCAGAGAGGTCAGGAGAGGTGACCTTCAGGACCCAGAACTGCCACACGCTCACCGGGTGACCTTGGGGAAAGTGGCTCCATCCCTCTGCACATCAGCTTTCTTGTCTGCAATGGGGATAAACTAGACATGGTTGGATGGTCTCTCTCTGTCTCTGTGTGTACACACTAGCACTTGCAGGGCTGGAGGGAAATCAGGAGCACTGTACAGTGTGGCAGCTCAACTCTTCTGGACAGTGGGATATAAATAGGTAATGAGCATGATCAAAGACTACACATGGAGCTGGCAGCATGCCTGCAGTCTCAGCTCTTGGGAACCGGTGGCAAGAGAATCACAAGTTCCGTACAGCCTGGACTAGTGTAACCCTATCTCAGAACAAATAACCAAACAACCTTAACAAAAACCCCAAAGCAAAACCAAACAAAATACATTGGTGGGCGTACACCTCCCACTTTTCCAGAAGAAAACTTGAAGAGGAAAGAAGGAGGGGGAGCATCATCTCACTTCAAGTCAGATCCTGTGCCAGAGCCGTGGCTCAGCAAGCGCTACCATGGGTGACGTGGAGGAAGGCCACAGCCGCGCTGAGGATGGGGCATGCGGAGATGCTGTGGGTTCATGAAGTGCTCTCAGTGTGACCGGGTGGGCATACCAAGAATATCAGGGAGATGTGCAAGATGCGACAAACACGCAGAACCACGTCACCAACACGTGATCGCAGTGTTGCGGACTTGCTCCGGGGCTGTGGGATCCCAGGGGCGCTGCTCCTGTGGGTGGAGCTCTTTGTGCTGTGAAGTTGGCAAGCACACAGGAGAAATACCAGGAGGCTGCCCTGGGTAATCTCTTTGGGTTCCTGATAAACGTGGGTTTTAGCTACACCGTCAGCCTGGAGAGAGGCTTAAGGTCCCTTTTTGAGAGGGGACTGGAGCCGCCTCAGGAAGCAGCGGGGATGAGAGAGGAACGTCTCAGTCTTCCAAACTTGTCCCCGGGAGTCCCGAGGCCCTGGGAGTGCCGCGGGGGCGGCAGCTTCAGACTGCACAAGAATCTCAGCTGTGGTAGATGTTGCCGTCTCACAGGCCATGTGTCCTTGGGGACCCCTATCTGCGGGAACTCCCACGCGCGTTCCTCCGTGGACCAGTTCACTCAAGTTCTCAGCCCCTCCTAGATGCTCACCAGGACCCCCTCCTCCACATCCCTCCACCTCCAGGGGAAGAAAAGAGTCAGGGCGCTATGCCGGGGACGATGATGGATGCAGGAAGCTTTCTGAGGGAGGGGGTCTTGGAGAGCCAGGTCCACCACCCCGCCCAATTCTGGAGTTCGGAGCTGGCTTGTCTCCACCCCAACTTCCTGGGCCCCTCCGGCCCCCCAGTGCTGTGGACAGGCTGAGGTCAACCGTTTCAACCAGGTGCTTCCCTGTTCACAGTAGAGGCCAGCCTCCCTCTCTCCGCCTGATAGAAGGAGGCTCTCCCTATGGGTGTGGGACTGCTGAGGCGGCTCTTTGTCGTTGTGTTCTTTTGTATATTTGTGTGTTGAATTTTTTTATGAAGTGTTCATTTCATATTTCAGTCGATCTGGAAACATGTTTTGTTCGCAAACATAAAAATGCTGTCTACTATGGGTCACCAACCTTGCTCATCCCCCTTCACTGTCTCTTCACCCCAGGGACCCCGTTTTTCTGTCCTCTACCTAGATCCAGAATGAAGAAATAAAGTTGTTTTGTTACAGTCTCTCAGGGGATTCTACCTGCTTTTGCTTGCCTAGCTATATAGAAATCTGTCTGAATTCTTCTCTCTCCTTATGTCCACAGCATTTTTTAAAAATTATAGGACCCCAACCATACACCAGTTGAACTTGTTTCTCATGGGGGAGGGCTCCCTCTGCCTGTGTAGTGGTTAGTTTTAATGGTTAACTGGACACAATCTAGAATCCCCTAGAAAGAGTCTCAGTGAAGTATTGTCTAGATTAGGCTGGCCTGTGGGCATGTCTGTGGGAGATTGTCTTGGTAGAGTTAACTGATGTAGAAAGACCCAGCCCACTCTAGGTGGCGCCATTCCTTGGGTTCACTGTATAAAAGTGGGGAAATCTTGCATGTGTTCGTGTCTCTCTGCTCTTGACTGTGGATATATATATATATATATTTTTTTTTAAATATATATTTTATTTGTTATTATTATTTATGTGTATGAGTATATGGCCTGCACGTGTATAAGTGTGCCCATGCCATGCAATGCCCTCACATGTCATAGGAGGGCGTCAGATCCCCTGGAACTATAGTTAGGATGGTTGTTACCCACCATGTAGGTGCTGGGAATCGAACCTAGGCCCTCTGCAAGAGCAGTTAGTGCTCTTAACTACTGAGCCATCTCTCCAGCCCCATGACTAGCTATTTTAAGCTGCTGCTACCTCCATTTCCCTACTATGATGGACTGTAATCTGGAATTATGAGCTAAAAGAAACTCTTTACCCCTGAAGTTGCTGTTATTAGGTTGTTTTTTTATCACAGCAACAGAAATGAAACTAGGACAACTTGTCACCTGATCCTTTAAGGAAGGACACTTTGAGAAGACAGAATGTATTTAGTAATTACCACAGAATAACAACTGTACCACTGGAACTGGAACTACTCTGGGCAAATCAGAAGCCTTGTCACACACAGCTCCAGCCACTTGCTTTGCTTCCTGGAGGCCCAAGCCTTCCAGGTGCTTGGTTATGGGGCGGATGGGCAGGCCCAGTGTGAATGCTGCTTTCCCACAGTCTGGGGGAAGAGGTTAGAAGGGAGGTCCTGCTTGGGAGCAGCCCAAGGCTTCTGCTGTGTCTTCAAAGAGGTCTCCTGTGGCCCTTGCTCACTGAGAACTTTCCTTAGACCCAAATTTCCTAGTCCTACCTTCAGGGAACAATTACCACTGTCCATGAGTAAAGTCCTGTCCATGGGGCTCATGTTTCAATATGCAAGAGGAAAATATGAGTGATTAAACTGAGAAGTACTAAGTGAATTATTTAATATATTGGGAGTTTGTAAGTCTTATGGAAACACAGAACAGAAAACAGGATTGGCTCGGTTACAACTATCTCAGAATGAAAATGAATGCAAATGCCCGAGCCCACACTGTCTGTCAGCTGTGTCCCTGTGAGAGATTATATGTGACTTTACAGCACAGTAACTAGGCAACAAATTCTTAGGGGTATGGAGCCTAACAAGCTAGTCAGTGTTTGTACTGCTTCTATTGAGAGTACATTTAAAAAATTATTTTCCTAAGCTATCAGATAAAGCAAACAGATAGTTGTTTATTTTCATAGGAACCTGGCTTTCAGGATTAGTGAAACCTAGAGCCAAATGTAGACCTCAAAATTTACATAACAACAATGTGTGGCCATAACCAAATCAAACAAGGCCATGTGAAGTCATGCCTATATAAAATGTTGAAAGCATTTTATGTCACCTGATATTGTAAGTCACACAATATGAAACTCGTTGGCAGATAATCCTGGATTAAAGAAAAAAAAAAGAATTTTGGCTTTTTCTCACTGAAATGGCCAGTAGAACTTTCATACCAACAGCACACATCACCAATGTCCAGATTTTGGTTTCTAATGCTATTTTTCTTCAAAGAAGTCAAGGCTTCTTAGAGCAATGGCTAGTTCTTCGTCTAGACTGGGACTGAAAGGTACAAGGTAATTCTACAAGACTTATGTCTTGCTGGATCAGAAAGCAAAGCTTTAAATAATTGGTTCAATCAAAATTATACACACCCAATCTAAAAGGGAGCTCAGACTGGCCAAAAGTCTGTGCAGTATGAGAACCCAAAGAATAACGGAAGTCATCCATTGCTGTAATCTGTTCCCATCATCCCTCTACAGTGATACCCAAGAGCTGACGAACGAATTCTCAAGATGAACTGAGGCCATCAAAATGGCCCAGTGGGTAAGAAGGCCTTCCTAGCAAGCCTGGGGACCTGGGTTCTATCCCTGGAAATCACATAAAGGTGGAAGGAGAGAATGGACTCCACAAAGTTGTTCCCTGACCCCCACAAGCTGAGTGTACATAGCACCCCCTCCCCATAACAAGTACAGTTTAAAAAGAGAAGATCAGTAGTGTATATGTCTACCTAGTTATGTTGAACTTATAGGCTCAATTATTGTATCAGTGACAAATACCTGTACATGTAAACAGATCAGACACAAAAGCCCTTTTCTCCGCCACCACGCCCTGACTCCGGACACTACCTGTGCCTACCAGCGGGCCTGTAACACCCCCTCAGCTCCCTCTACCTTCTGTTTGCCACACTTTCCTGTGTCTCCTGTCTTGCCAAAAGGCTCCCCAGCAAACTTCTTTTACAGAGGAAATGCAGACACTGTCTAGCCTCCCTGCAAGTCCTCCCTATCTCTTTATAGTGTCTGTCCTGTTTTCTGTGGACCTTGGTTTATTCTTTGGTCAGTGTGATTTTCTGCGGATGCAGATCTGTTTCCTTTGAGCTTGGTCTGAGCCGATATGGTCCTTACTTCCGCGGCCCTCCATAAGGGAAGGACCTCATCGTGTCCACGGGTGTCTGGCGCCACCTTGTGGTGAGTTCTGGAAAATTCCTTCTGTTCCCAATGGCAACGAAACACTCTGGGCTTAGAGAAAGGAGAAAGAAGCTCAGGCTAATTTTCCTGGAAAACGCTCCCAGGCCGGCGTGGAGCTTAGCACAGCTCCGTCGTCGCTTGCAGACTTTAGCGACCACCATCTCCTTGCACTGCATCCTAGACACCATAGGGGCTTCACTGAGGCTCTCCCGGTCTTCTAGATCCTCCGCCTCTGCCTCACATTCCAGTCCCAGGAAGATCTCCAGGAGGTCCAGGAGGTCAGCGAATTTGGGGAAGAAAGGGTAACAGTGAGTCCCAAACCAAAGCAAGTTGCTCCTACCCCTCTTTTGCCGAAGCTTTATTTCCAGCGTGTCCCTGGGCCAGATTGACTTTCTACGGGTGCTCCTTAGGCCAGGGTCAGTAGCTGTGGGGAGCCCACTGCAGCCCCATCATGCTAAACCACTGTGCACAGCCCACAAGTCTGGGAGCAGCATCAGAATTAACCCTCAACTGCAGGCTTTGTTTTGATTTTGTGCTTCCCGGGACCTCAGGTTTTCGGTGCCTAACAGACCATCCAACCCTGGCAAACCATCCTGGCCAGAGTTGGAGGAAGGAAGATACAGCCGCCCCTCCTGGTATCCCTTAGTGAGCCAGCCTAGAGGCGCTAGGCCCCATTTCCTACTGCAGGGAACCGACTTCAGGGTCCTGAAAAAGCTCAAGAACAAGTAGCTCTGACGTTTTGTTCTCACGCTTAAACTGCGCATCTACCAAGCCGGTAGGTTTCCCATTTTAAGACCAACCCTGCAAAGGCACAAGGTTTGGGGCAGAGAAGAGCAGGGCTACGACACCATCCTGGATCCCTGTGTCATCTGCTGACCTTAGCCCGCTGGCGCTTTCGCAGGTGAAGAGAACTGTACTGTCTTTGGAAACAGATCAACACTAAATAGTATTCTTAGGTTAAGTTTGGATTGTGGAAGAATTGCTGTCTGAAATGAGTTTTTACTTGGCAGGTGGCAGCACCAACATGCTGAAATGTAAGTAAATTATGAGATAATCTGTATTCAGATAAAAGGATTTTTCCATGTACAAAATATTGGAACTCTCCAAACATTCTAAATTTATTAAATTATAAGTAATATTCGGGGACATCAGGAGTTCTCTGCTTGGAAAAGATGCCCTCCCAATGAACAGCGTGGTTGTAGATGGTGAAAAGTCAGAAATGTGTTGGATTTGTTTTTGTTTATCGTACTGAATATGCTTTATTGAGTTTAGTCTATATAGACTTGTTGATTCTGTGGAATTTCAGTTGGTCATTTGCATTCTTTTGAACCAATAACTGCCTGGTTTTTCTTCTCTCCTCCTTGCCTTCCCCTCCCTTTCCTACTCCTCCTGTTTCTCCTCTCCTTCCGTCCTCCCTCTCTCTTACTTCTCCTCCCCCTCTCCCTCTTTCCCTCCATCTCTCCTGCCCTTGTGTCCTTTTCTACTTTAAGTTTTAAACTCTGAAGGAGAAGAAAACCTTCGAGAGGGAAGGACTAACGAGAACGCAGCCTGAAGCGTGCTTCTAAACACGTTGCTGACAAGCAAAGCCAGGGAGTGGTTTGGTGTGAGCTTCTGGAGAAAACCGGGCTCTGTCTATTGCCTCATTTTACACCAGAAAAATATTTATTCCCAAACTGGGATTATTGAATGATATGTCATTTCAAGCTTTTGAAAAAGCATTATAATTTGACAACTGAAACCAGATGATGCATCAATTCGCCTTAAGTTCAAAGAAAGTAATTGCATGGTTTACTCTGAAGTCATAAATGCAGCTCCAGAAGAATGCTGAATCAAGGGTTTGGAGGGCTGCATAATTGATTTCAGGAGGAATTTGGGTTTCTCCAGGAATAGCCCAAAGCCAGAGCCTCCATCTAATGTTGTCATGATTAGAAACTGGCTTTTTTTTTTTTTTTTATGAGAACCCACATGATCTGAAACTGTAGGATTCCATAAAGAACTTTCCACTTCTGAACTTTTTGAGAATGAAATGAAGGAAAACTAATCGGATACCTTTTTCATTCAGTGAAAAACTGGTTTAATTAAGTATGACTGGTTATAAAAGTTTTAATTAAACTAAGTATTCACTGCCTGTATTTTCTGACATTCTTTTGGCTTTAGGAACTTTATATTTTCTATACAATTAAGGTAATTGTGTTTTCCAAAGTCATCTGAGATTATAGTTCCTATGCTTTGTTGATCTGTACCTAAAATTAGGATAATAATATGTAAGAAGCAAAGTCTGAATTTGATCCATAAGTCCAAAGAGAGTTCAGAGAAAAATCTTAAGTTACTGCATTTGTAGCTGTGAGCTCTTAGCTAGTCATAAATAATCTGATATCAGTGAGAAATATTTGACTAGTCCTTGAGTCAAGATACTGCTCAGTGTGAGGGCTGACTTTTCTCTTTACTGTGGACCTTGATGTAATAGCACACAGTGTGCTGTTCTGTTTATTAAGGGGATAGTGCGAAGGGAGGGAGAGTTCACAGCTCAGAAAAAGGAGAAAGCCAAACTTAAAAACTTGAAAGAGGAGCTGCAGAGATGACTCAGTGGTTTCGAGCATGTACTGTGCTTGCAGTGGACCAGAGTTCAGTTTTCTGTACCCACATTAAATGGCTTACAACTGACAGTAACTCCAGCTCCAGGTGCGGGTCTGAAGTCTCTGGCCTTCATGGACATCACACTCCCAAGCACATACACACACAGACACACAGATGCAGACAGACAGACAGACACACATATAATTAAAAATAAAAACAATTAGGGGCTGGAGAGATAGCTCCGTGGTTAAGAGCACTGGCTGCACTTGCAGAAGACCAGGGTTCAAATCCCAGCACCCACATGGCAGCTAACAACTGTCCATAACTCCAGTTTCAGGGGATCCGATGCCCCTTTCTCTCCATCCCAAGCACTTCAGGATATGGGCATATTTACACACATTCAGGCATGACATTCATACACATAAAATACAAATAAATAAAAGTTTTTAGAAAAAAATAAAAACAAGCACAAAATAACAAGCACAAAATGTTTGAAAAGGAATGAAAACAAACAAAACCAAACCTACACCCTAAGACAGCAATGTAGGTAACAATTATTAGATGAGATCTAGTTCACTTTGCCAGAAATCCTATGTACTAGTCTTTTTCGTTGGACTTTGTCTTTTTGCTTTGTTTGCAAACAGTGTTGTGCTATATAGCCCAGGCTGGTCTCAGACTTACGACCCTCCAGCCTCGAACTCCAGTGCAGGTGTACCAGTCTTGGTATTTTCCTGTGGATTAAGTCACTGAAGGACTGGTGCAATCATATGATGATGTTGGCCCTGTGCTGATGGAGGTTTGTCTACCATCTTGCAGAGAATACTTTCCCTCCTAGTGACTGAGAGCCTGTGCTGGTTTGAATGAGAATCCTCCCCCCGCCCCCCCAGGCTCCAAGTATTTGGACATTTTGTTCCCAGCTGGGCATGCTGTTTTGTAGGTTTCAGGAGGTGTGGCCTTGTGGGAAGAAGTTTGTCATTGGGAGCCGCTTGGAGAGTTCTTGACCTTGCTGGATTTCCTTCCTGTGCCTGTTGAAGATGTGATCATGTTTAGCTTCCTGCTCCTGCTTCTGTCACCATACCTCCTCACCATGACAGACTCTAATCTCTCTGGAACCTGGAACTGTACGCTAAATAAACTCTTCTCTCTGTAAGTTCCCTTGGTCATGGTGTTTTATCACAGCAACAGAAAGTCACTAGTACAGAGTCTGTCTCTTCTTTTCCTCCTTCTCTTCCTTAGTCTAGTTTGCTTTCTCTTGCTGTGATAAAATCCTAATCAAAGCCAAGTTAGGGAAAAAAGGGTTTATTTTAGCTTACAATTCCCAGGGCAGAGTCCAGGGCAAAAGCTCAAGGCAGGAACTGAAGCACAGACCACGGAGAAATACTGCTTGCTGGCTTGCTTCCCCTGGTTTGCTCAGCTAGCCTTCTTTTAAAAATTATTTTATTTATTATTTTTGTTTTATGTGTATGAATGTATTGCCCGCACATATATAAATGCACCTGTGTCATGTAAGGTCCAAGGAGATTAGAAGAGAGTGTTAGATACTCTGGGACTGGAATTACTGATGGTTGTTAGCTGCCATGTGGATGCTAGGAACTGAACCCAGATCTTCTGTGAGGTGAGTCAGTGCTCCTAACCACTGAGCCATACCTCTAGCCTCTCAGCTGTCTTTCTTCAGCAACCCAGGCTCACCTGTTCATGACCCATAGTGGGCTAGGCCCTCCTACACTGATCAGCAATTAAGAAAATATCTCACAGATGGGGCAACAGGCTGGTCTGATGGGAGGAAAAATTTCAATTTACGTTCCCTCTTTCTGGATGACTCTAGTTTGTGTCAAGATGACAAAAATTTTCTGAATGTGTGTGTGTGTGTTTATGGCATTACTGTGCCAATATTACAATTATCTGAATAAAAATCCTAACTCTTAAATTTAGTTTTTAAGAGTGGGTTCATACTCAAAAGACACCAGTTTTCCCAGATGGCTCTTGGAACTGTGCTGATTGATTGTCTCCCTGGAACTGTGTCCTGGAGTCAGGCCCCACCCATGATTTTATTCAAAGTGATTTCTCCAGTTACAATTGGAGAAGTATAAGCTTGACTCCTGTTGTATGAATTTTTCCTCTGTCTGGCAGCTGGCAGGATGAACTGCATTCCACTGTACCTGCCTGCTTGGGTCAGCACAAACAAACTGGACTTTGGTACTCTATACAAAAGGAGATGCCAAGAGAGTCAACTACCCCTCCCAACCAACCAGTGACCTGAGTTGTATGTGGGAGGAGGGACTAAGGTGTGAGAAGGAGAAGCTGGGAGGAGACTAGCCCCTTTGCCGTCTGGGGCGCCTGGAAACTCTCAGGGGCCCTCCGAGAATGTAGAGTTTGCTGTATGGCCTCAGTAGAGGAAACCTGCTTCCCCATGAATTGCTCTGTAAATAAGCCCAAATAGAATCTGGTTTCCCAAACTGTAGTTTGGTGAAATCATACTTAGCTTTATCGTTCCGGACCTAGAGAGGAAGGCAGGGCTGGACTCCCACTTGTGCTTCAGTGGAAGGCAGGGCTGGCGAAAGCCTCACAGAAAAAATTTTTATGACAGCTCCATCCTTAACAGATCATCCTGCCTTTTCATCCCTAGTTCTAGAATATCTCATTCACCCAAGGTCATGCATCTTTCCCAGTCCTCACTATGTGTAACGAAGATGGGTATACAGTCTTTCAGCACTTCGGTACGTTAAATCTCAAGCACACTCATATTCATTTATTATCTTTTGGGGTAGAGTACCAAATCGAGGTTGCCAAGGAAACAAGATCAGATGCCCAGGTCACAAGACACAAGAGCACATGGTTTTGCTGGGGTTAATTAAAAGTCATTAGTCCAGATTATGTCTGGTTTTTAAGTATGCCTACTTGTGTTCATGAGCATGTGCGTGCACTTTTATGTGAGAGCCTTCCCTTTCTAAGACCTGTGATTGGCCAGCTGTTCCCATACTCCAACCGCCAAACTGAAAATAACAGAAAACAGCCAGTGTTCCACACCAGACAGATTCACAGAGCCAAAGAGTGTAGAGCAAGGAGGTTATTTTTTCATATCTGTGACAGAGTCTAATCTAACACAAAAATAAGTATTAGAAAAATTGAATTTCATTTGATAATTGGATGACTTATTGGATCATGTTGCAATGTTATTTTGGATGTGATGGCTCATACCTATAATCCTAGCACTTGGGAGGTAGAGCCAGGAGGACCAGAAATTCAAATCCTTGACTATATAGCTAGTTTGAAGCCAACCTAGTCTTCATGAGACAAAAACTTCAAACTCCCAAACAAATCAGCCAACCACCAAACCAGCTAAACGAACAACCCCTTCTCCAAGCAAACATCAAACATGCCTTTTGTCTCCCTGTCTTTTGAGAACTGGGAGCCCTGTAGCTCCTCAGTGCTTTGGATCTCTGACTTTCTGCTTTCTTGCATTCCGTTCCACTGAAAACATCTTGGGAAAAAATTTGCAGATTCCACCCTCATCTTCAAGTTCAAGGTAAATGTGAACACAACAAAAAGGCCAGAAATCAAGGAGGCTGGAACAAAGTAGTGAAACCGAGAGAAAACGGAAATCCATGTAAATTAGGGAATCCAGCTAGTGTTGAGACAATGTGAGTGTTAGGAATAGAGCTATGGCTGAGGTCAGATGGCATTGAATAAACCTAAAGTCATGAGTCTAAGATCGTCTGCCAAGAGTGAAGGTCTGTATCAAGCAGTTGGAGAGAAAGTGGGAAATGAATGTGCGCGGTGGGTCGATAATCACGTTGGTGTCATGCTTCTTTTCACTGACTGATGCAGATGAGGGAAAGAGGAGCCGGGAAATGTCAGGGGAAGCTTTGGGACACAAGGTGAATGCAGGCAGACTGACTGTAAGCTGTGACTCTGAGACAGACAGTGGGGCTGGGGTAGTTCAATGATTGTGTATGTGCATATGTGGAATTTTTGGTTTGATGCTCGGCACTGAGGAAAAACCAGAACGACGGACAGTGCTATGTAAAATATTCAAATTCAGTTGGGATAGCTTTGATTTCGTCCATGAAACTCATGCTTGGGAAATGAGATTTAGTATGTCCCGGCTTCTGGTTGGACACATCATTTCTTCTTTATTTCTTCCTGAACACAGCTCCTGAGCTCATAGCAAAGGTCCTGTTGACAAAAAATTTCAGATCTATGTTTTATTTTCACAACCTTGATTCAAAAGAAATTACTGTCTAAAAAAATAGCACAAACCTCATAATGAGCCCCAAGAAAGACAGCTGGTCCATGAATACCATCAACTCTAAGAAGTTTAAATGTTCAGCTTTAGAATGTATATACACACTATAGAGTAAATATAGATTGTATTTCTCCCTGAATTTTTGTTATTGGCTCATTCAGCAGCAAGTCCCGCCCTCTGACCAATAAGGGGGCAGGAAGGCAGGCAGCCGGGAGGAGAGAAACCATGGCAGCCAGTGGGAGCAAGTGGAGTCGTGGAGAAGCCTCCCACCCGTAATGCGACCCATCCTGGGCACACGGAGAAAGGAAAGTGCCCTGGCTCCACGCAGGGGGAGCCAGTGACTGGACAGCTGCCCTCTTGACACAGCAGGCAGCACATAAATGGAATTCAGTCAAGCAGTGCGGATGGAACTGGCGCAGCCTGGGGGCACTGGGCGCCCAGACCCCGTGCAAGCAGGAGGGCCCCTGCGGTGACCCTGGGAGCCCAGCGCGCGCGTGGGTGGGTGGGTGGGTGCGGAGCCGCCATAGCAGCAAATATTCGAACTGGAACTTTGTAACTCACCACAAATAAATTAATCCCTCACAAGTTCGAGAACTATTCTGTTTTATTCTGCTGGATTGGTGCCTGAGGGCGGGACCAAACCCCGCCCACCTAGGCACAGGTCGAATTTGTTACAACACGCACACAAACACGCTCACAAACATACAATGTAAAAATGCCTTGAAAACTTGCAGTTCATATGTAGAGGAAACTTCCAAAAGATTTTTCCGAGTTTGGCTATGACAATGGCTCAGTCGATTAAACACTTACCGCATAGGTATGAGGACTGGAGTTTGACTCTCCAGAATGCACATGAATGCTGGGTGGGTGTGGCAGCGTAATTCTATCTTTCAGAGGCAGAGACAGGGGACACAAGGGCAAGCTGGCTAGACTAGTCATAGAGGTGAGCTCTGGGATCACTGAGCAACCTTGCCTCAATGAATAAGATGAGGAGTGAACAAGGAAGACTCTCAACATCAACCTCGGACTTCCACCTGCATGCACATACACATGTGTATGCACACCCATGTACACATACCAGCCCACAGACATGTAGACGATCATACATACACATATAGACGGAAAATAAATGAATAAACACATTTAAAAAATAACAGAAAGATTTTTCTAAACTTGACAACAGCATTCCTAAAGATGTACATGACACGATCCATATTTATGAAAATGATGGGAACTCTTCTCAGTTATCATTAACAAAAGGCAAATTTCAATCAACTAAACTAGAGGAAAGATTAAATTGCCTTTTTGTGTTCTCTAAAGATAGTGACTACAAAGTCTATACATGAGGGACCAAAAATGACATAGGTCATTAGAGCGGCACAGGTGTACCGAGTAGCATGGACCATTAGGGTTTACTTTCCGTTTTCAAGTTAAATAATCACTTTGGAATTAATTTTGTATTCAAAGTCTGTATTCTCTAAAAGCCAGTGCCCACTTTCTTAGGCTTCAGGTCTGACCAGACCTGGAAAGACCTTGCTGGGCCACCCATGCCTTCAGCAGCCAGCACAGCACTGTTCTCTCTGTGGCTATGTGGTCTCGCATTACTGTGGCTGCCCCATCACCCTGTGTGGGATGGTCCTCTGTTCTCCCTCAGCATCTTCTGAGGCCCTAACTTACCCCTCTCATCTTAGCCCCTGAGCTTTTTGATCATCTTCATCCCAAGGACCAACAGGAACCAACTTCTGGATCTGGGTCCCTTGGTTTAGATTCTGTCAAAAGAGAATCTGCTTGAAAAGAAAAGAAACAAAGAAATCAGAAGCTCCATGTTACGTAGTTGTGGCTAGGGGTCAGCAGCACTGAGAAGAGGTTGCCTCTACTTTGCCACAGATGTTGCGGTCCTGGGTAGCTGGGTCTTTACTGTATCACTGTGGACACACCACTGTCTGCTGCCTCACATTCAGCTCTTGTACCAGTGACCACAGGAGCCTAGTGGAGGTCTCCTGGATGGTTTTCCTGCTCTGACTCTCTGTGGGGATAGGATTTCTTTTTCTGCCCATGCTACAGACCTTCCTCCATCCCAGAAGGCTGTGGCCCAGGAGACACAGGTCCATCTTGTTCTGCCCAGATTAAGATGCCTCAGCATTAAGATGGACCAGCTTAACACCTGTAGAGTCACAGCACCAGAGACAGTGGAGCAGATGTGCTTCTCGCATAGTCTCCCTGACTTTAGTTCTGGATGAACTATTTTAAAGCCATGTGGCCTTGGGCAAGTTATTTAACTCCCCTGAGCTTTAATGATTCAACCGGAAAACAGAACTAACAGTATCTCCCACATCAGAATGGTAGAGGTGAATCAGATAATATGTGGCCAGCGCTCATTGGTCCCAGTTGGCTGAAGTTTTGCAGAAGGTCCAGCTGCTGTGCTTTCAGACAGGGTGACATGTAGGTCCTGAGGCCTGTGGGATGTGGCTGTGTGGGCTGCCTCTCTGCCAAGAAATGTAGTTCCCTGGGTGGTGCCTAGGTTCCCTTCTTGCTCTTCTTACTCTGAGTGGCTGTTGGAGATTCAGGCTTGGGCTGTTTGGCAAAGCAGGTTGACTGACAGTGCAGTTTGTGGAGAGAACAAGAGCTGGTGCACCATTGGGGTCCAGAGGCTTCTGAGCCTATTGGAGGACAGTCTCATCAGTGTGATCTCAGCAATTGCACCTGAGATTGTGGTTGAGAGTCTTTTGTCACCTCTCAGGTTTTTTGCTGTGTGAGAGAAGGCTTGGAGAGGTCCAACACACTGAGGTTTTCCAGGCTATTGAAGCAACGTCAACTGTCATTGAGAGAGGAGGGTTAGGAAAAGGAGGGCTGGATTTCTGCTAAAGCCACTCAAGCACAAACTCCTCCTGTTACCCAGGGAAAACACTGCCACTCTAGAAATGGGCTTGTCAACTCAGTTGGAAAACTGTGATGACTGGGGGCCAGGCTGTACATCCTGCTTGTCTAGCTCGGTGGGATCTGAACCATGACTGTGTAGACATCTGATGAAGACCAACATGCAAGTACACACCAAATCCTCTTAGTAATGTCCTCCAAACTCACAGGAATAGTAATGCTGCATTCTCTCTCTCTCTCTCTCTCTCTGTGTGTGTTCTGAGACAGTCTTGCTATGTAGCCCAGGCTGACTCTGAAATGATAAGCCACAGGTGTGTGCCACCATGTCTGGCCTGCATTGATTTTTTCTTTCTTTTGAGACAGAATCTTACTCTGCAGGCCAGGCTGGCCTTGAGCTCATGGAAGGCCTCCTGCCTCAGTCTCCCAAGTGCTGAAATTACAGACGTAGGTTACCATGCTTGGCATACAGTGACTGTTTGCACACTTGTGTGTGCATGTGTTTAGGACAGGAGCATGTGTGCTGTAAAGTTGATTTTATTCCTCTGTTTGCTTTGCCATCTGACCCAGCTTTACTTTGAGATGGATAGCTAGAACTTTCACTTTGCCAAGTTAAAATATGATCCTCAAAGAGATGGTGTAAACAAAAATTTCTTTTCTGTCTTCTTTTTGGATATTTGTAAATAAAATACCCGGCTCAGCAATATTTGGCTTTTTCCAAAGTGGCTTCAGAGGAATGCTCCAGAGTCGGCTGTCGTTCTCGGAGCCGCCACTGGGTGTCAACAGAGGTCTTGGTTGGTGTCCGGCTCATCCTAGTGGTGGAATTGGTTGGGTCTCTGCGGAACCTTGGCGACGGTTTCCGCAAAATAACTAATGTCCGCGGCGCAGGGCACTTTCTTCAGGAAGAACTCCAGGGAGCGCAGGAGTTTGCATATGCAGCCGAGGGAGCGAGGGGCTCCTGTTAATGATATTCAGTGCCGAGCGCAGTTGCTTACAGGCAGGCCGGGCTCTCCGAGCTTTGATGTATGAGATTATTATGGAGAGGTAGGGCGGGCAGGTGATGTTCGCAGGGCAGGCTGGGGACTGAGTTCTGTGTGGGCGGCAGAGGTGTCTCTGGAGAGTGTGGACGCAGGGGCGGGTAGGAGGGCCTGGCACCCCGTGTGTGCTCAGTAGCCACGGTCCCGGTGCCAGGCGGTCCCCCCTTTGACAAGGCTGCGCCCCTCCAGGGGCTACAGTGGGGTTGTTAAGACCAAGAATTAAGCTCTGATCCGTCTTTGTGAAGATGGCTATGCGCAAAGGGAGGGCTGGAAAAGCCCTGTCCAAGTTCTGCCAAACCGTCTCCACGTCCTCTCCATTTGGGCTGGGACGTTTTACCATTTAAGAATTTGTGTTTGATTGACCCACCCAGCTTGTATCAGTAGCCATTTCCTTCTGGTTGAAACATTGCCTCCCGGAGGAAGGAAGGAGGCTCCTAAGACTTAGGAATTTGACCAAATTTACAAGTGTCAGGAAGCTCAGGGAGTTTCCTAAGATTCCACCTCAAGGTTACAAAAGCAGTTGCCCAGGAGAAGAGAGATTCAGCCAGGCTGCCTGCAAGTTGCTTAGGGAGCTGTAGGATGCAGCTTATTTCGGTCCCCACTGCCGCAGGGACCGGCTTTTCAGTGATGCAGCTAGTTAACCTTTGAGGCCTTTCTGTTCCTCTAAGTAACCTATCACCTGTACCCCTGAAAGGAACCCCAAGAAACTCACTGCTTCATCAAAATGGACTAAGGTAGAATTGTTATTTTGGTCTGTCCTCTGTCCCAGCTTGTTTGTGTCATGTCTCCCTAAGAAATATCTCAGACAACACTGTGTGTGTGTGTGTGTGTGTGAGAGAGAGAGAGAGAGACAGAGAGAGAGAGAGTCCTGTAGCCCAGACTGACCTCCAACTCACTTGATTTTATTATCCTCCTGCCCACGTTTGGGGATTACAGATGTGAGCCACCATGCCTGGTTTTATGCAGTACTAGGGATTGAACCCAGGGCTTCAGACCTGCTAGGCAGATACCATACCAACTAAGAGACACCCCCAACCTTTGATTTTAAAACCTTTACAACCAGAAGGTAACAGCTCCTCTTTCTCCTCCTCCTTTTCACTCTTCTTCTTCCCTGGTCTCTCCTTTATGAGCCTGAGCATCCAGTCTGTTTGTAGATGTTGGGTTCCTTGCTCTCCTTGCTTAGTGTTCTCTGTTGGTACTATCTACAATGAAAGGGTCATTTAAAACCCTCAGGTGGAAGAACCTTCTTGGCTCTGGAGCCAACACAAGTACCATGTGACAGCATTTAATATGCCTTCAAGTTCTAGCTGAGTGCAAGACAGAGAATTGGTTTTGGGGGCAGGAGAAGGATATGGAGGCCCCTGATCGAATCATTTCATAGTCAAGTAGAAGGCAACATAAAATAAAAATGATAGTGGATGGAGGCCACAGCAGAGAAAGGTTTTCGGAGTGCTGGGAATACGTGGGCTATGGGCTTGTGGTCAGTGTGGTGGCCCAATGGCCTGACTGTAGCTTGGGAAAGTGATCAAGATTGTTTCTTAATGCTCAGTTCTGTACAAGACTGGTGACCTGACCTGTTTGTAGAGTTTAGAGTACCAAAGTGGAACACATCTTGGCCATTAAAAGTCTGATAGGGCCAAGAGAGAGGTGCCAGAATGGAGAAAGAGACCTAACGGGATGTGGGCAGGGCCCAGAGAGTTCACCTCCGTGGACCTTAACCTTTGTGCTTGTTTGAAATTGAAACTGTCAGCATGCACCATTTTGGGGCAAATAATGAGCTAAAACTCATGCCAGTCCTGACTGAGGTTGCTGCAGGCTCATCCCTCCATCTCCATCCAGGGGCTCAGACCCACCTTCCCACGTCTCAAACCCCTTCTGCTTGTACCAGGGCTAATCAGGTCCCTAGGCTTTCCTTAGGTTTCAGGGCTCAGTCAGAGCTGAGTGTGGTCCCTGTGGGAGGAGGTTCTGAACCATGTTGAGGACAGATTATTAGAGTGGGTGTGACACCCCTCTGTGAGCATTGTAAACAAGCAGTCAGAATGTGGAGGAGACCCCTGATCAGTGAGTCCACCCAGGCCCAGAGAGAAGGAAGCTGTGAACTCACACAGCTCCATGAGTTCTGAGAGGATCCGGGTCTGGGCTGGTGGCCCTGAGTGATTTCAATGCTGTTTATTATCACTGAAGTCTCTGTTCCTGGATCCAGCAAAATGGGGCCTTTATAATTGTCCTACCACTGCTCAAACACCTCCAAACAATTTCCTGTGACTCTGAAGTAAGTGTTCAGGGGAAGGACAAGACTACTCCCCTAGAAGTGTAGTCTTGACTCACTCTGCTGCACAGTAGACATCTACTGGAACAAATATCAGGTTGAACGCCTCTGTTTCCTAACAGTAATCAATTCCTAGATATTAAAGAAGACTTGGCACAGCTGGGTGTAGTGGTATATGCCTTTAATATTGGCACTGAGAGGCAGGCTGACTTCTATGAATTTCAGGCCTGCTTGGTCTACATAGTAAGTTCCAGGTCAGCCAGGGATACATAGTGAAACTCTGTCTCAAAAACCAAACCACACCAAACCAAACTACACCAAACTACACTATACCACACCAAACTATACCACACCACACCACAAACCAAATCAAATCAAACTAGACCAAACAAACCAAAAAGTAAAAGACATGGCCCAGAAAAGATAGGAACAGCGGCTCAACTTTTCTATGCCCTCAGCTAAAAGTGCTCATAAAGAAATCCTCTTTTTAAATTTTTTTGGGGTGGGCACCTCCACACACTTTAAAACAGTGATGATAGGCAGAGTCATAACCCACATATTTAACTCATTTCCTCAGCACCCTTGAAGAACTGTTGAATCATGTTAAGCTACTGAAAACTCCATTCCAAAAGTCCCGCAGTGATTTTTGACAGTGCATGGTTGATGCTTTAGTTTTGTCTACTGGGAATAATATGTGGCATGGGTGAAACTGTAGCAAGTTTTTTTTAAAATAACAAATGGGAGCTGGAGAGATGGCTCAACAGTTAAGAGCACAGGCTGCTCTTACAGAGGATACAGGTTCAATTCCCAGCACCAACAAGGTGGCTAACAACCTCCAGTTTCAGGGGGTCCAATGCTCTCTTCTGACCTGTGTGGCATTGCAGGACATGGGTTCGTTTACTTACATGTAGGCAATACATTCATACACATAAAATAAAATAAAGACAATAAAATATTTTTAAAAAATCACATGATATCCTGTGGTCCGTTATTCTTTTTCTTTTAAATATTTTTTTTCTTTTTTGCCACAAATACAATACACACCAATAAAAAAGGTATATGTTGCATGTACTACCTGTGATAATAACCATGGCAAAGGCATATTAACCACAGACTTATCTGTGGGGCAGAACCTTATGTAAGATGCATTTTTCTCTAGAGCCAAATTGCAAAGAATTCACCTACACAAGTAGATAAGTGGCCCCTGGGTCCACTTGAGGTCCAGCACCAGCCTTGTAGCAGAGAGGCTTCTCACCTACATAATTGACACAACAGGGTATAATTTCCATTTAGCATAACAGAACTTAACATGTAAACTGGCACCCGAGCGCCACAGTTTGGTTTTATTTATGTCAGTATGGGACTGGATAATTTCAGTGACAGCTTTTTCTTTTCTCCTCTGGGGAGGCGGGGGAGAGTGTCTCCTTTTAGGGTCCGTAACAAGCCCGGATAAAAATTTGCATGCAGAGTGGAGACTCAGGTTTAGATTTAGCCGTTCAAGACGTCTTTTATAAAACCACTTCCCTTAAACCCTGGAGGACTCAATAACGATGGGAAACTAGGGTGAAGCTGACGGAACGTCATCTAGTCCGCTCTTTCCTGATGGTCAAGGACTCATTAGGCTTTAGAAGGAAACAGAACACCCAGGAGAGCCTGAAACTTTCATCTGTACAGATCTGTGCCAGAGACGTGCGGGTTAGTGATGGACATTGGTCATCTCTGGCCTCCCCAATCTTACCATAACTTCCTTCTCTTCATCCCCACACCCTTCACTCACACCCGGCAGACCAGCAGGGTTGTGGCTGTAGCCTGACTGTTCATTCTTCCGTCCATGGACTCGTTCAATGGCACTGATGGAGCCTCTTTTCCAGCTTCAGCTAGGTGACTCTCTGCCGTCCCCACTGCAGTTCCCAGCTCCCCAGCCTCTCTTGGTTCCCCCACAGCTCAGGCTTTCTGCTATTGCTCTCTCAGTAGCCTCTCACCGCTCAATCCAGTCAGTCATCTGGACAAGCCTCCAGCCCAGGTATCTTCATTCCTTCCCTCTTCTGTTCCTCATCCAGGGCCCCTGGGCCTGCTCAGGGGAGTCATGCATTTGAGTAAACACCTCATCCCAGACATATATCTCATGGCTCAGGTGGTGTCCCATCCAAGCACTCACCAGGCTTGACTCTGCTTAGCTTCCGAGACTGGATGCGGTTAGGTGGCTGTAGACCCAGGGAGCTCAGTATCTCCAGTTTTCATCTTTCATTCTTTCCCTTCCTCTGTGAGTGTTTTGCCTTCATGCCCACAGAGGCCAGAAGAGGGTGTCAGATCCCCTCAAACTGGAGTTTCAGACAATTGTTAGCAGCTGTCATTTGGTTGCTGGGGACCAAACCTGGGTCCTCTGCAAGAGCAACCAGTGCTCTTAACCACTGAGCCATCTCTCTAGCCCCAAGAGTGTGTTTCTTGGAGCAGTCTTGGTTTTGCCTTTTCCTGGATCCAGGATATTCCTCATTTCTCTGAGATAGCTTGAGTCTTCAGGGAATTCCTTTTTGACTTAAACTAGTTTGCATGTGTTTCTGATCCTTCAAACAATAAATGCCTTGAATTGTCTTTCTGTGCCCAGTTGTTGGAGCCAGAAACTCAGGGTGGAGAGTAGCTTTGCTCTCCCTGCCTTCTCTCTGCTGTTTTCCTGTGAGAAGTGTGCAGAAGACAGCCCTCAAAGAGCAAGGAATGCCGACGCTTAAGGGAAAGAAGAATCTCCAAAGGAAGATGACAGGGAGTGGCCAGAGAAGAGGGCTGAGAGCCAAGAGAGTGCACACAGCAGTACAGGAAGGGTGGGTTCACACTGCAGAGGGAGGGGTGGGTTCACACTGCAGAGGGAGGGGCAGGTTTACACAGCAGAGGAAGGGTGCAGTCAGCAGCACCCATGTCATAAGGCCACAAACAAGCTGCTCTTTTTTTGATGTTAAGTTTGTGCTGCCCTGAGAGATCTCTAATTTTGGAAATCCTGTAACTCTAAATGGTTAGTTCAATACCATTTAGATGAGGGAACATGTAGCCCACACTCCAGTAAAAGAGGAGGAGACTGGCTTATTAAAATAAACCAACTTCAAAATAAGGACAAGAAACAATGAGGAGGCTTTGGGCCTGGTTTGATCCCCAGCATGCCGCTCAAAGCAGAGACATAAATCCTGTTCACCATCCTGCTTGGAGGAGCTAGCTCAGACCCTGGCATCCATTCATTCTTTTTGTCCAGGTTTGTTGTATACCACGGCGCCAACTATGTAACAGCACTTGCCATAGATGTTGGATGAGTGAAGTTTATACATCATATTCTGAAAATCGGGTGTCTAAGAATGTCCAGATTTTCCTGCTTAACAATTTTAGCTCTCAGAATACATAGGAAGAAGAAAAAGTTTGTTCAGAAAACTCTTTTCTATTTACTAAAGAAGGAAGACAGATTGTTGAGCTAGTCTTGAATAGCGTGATCATGAAAATACATAATAAAAACCGTTGCTATTTGAATTGATTCATAAAACTAAAATTGTCATGTGTGAGACATTAGAAAATATAAAGTATCTTTTTCTTGCTTTTCTGTTTTTCAGTGTTGGGGACTGAATTTAGGCCTTATACGTACTGGGCAAGGGCTCCAGCACTGAGCTCCACCCTTAACCCTGCTTGCTAAAAAGGATATTGGCCACACTGGCAGTGGGTGGTATTGTGTCCCTGAATAGGTATTTCCCGTAATATTCCAGATGAACAATATGGATTCCATTGTCCTACACAATGAGATTCAACAGGGACTTGGATCTTTGACAATAGAAAGTAAACACCCTGTCTGTGTCTCATTTTAGAAAGAAGAGAAGAGGAAGTCTCTTCCAGAGACCCTGGGAGCAGCCAGAGAGAGATCTCGCAGGCTGTGCGCTCGGGCTGGGTTGAAACAGAAGCATCCCTTGTCTGTAGGAAGCCCTCCACTCGGCCGCAGCCTGGCTTTGGAAGAGCTGATTAGGATGCTGAGTGGGGATGCAAGCTTGCTCATGGATCTTGTCTCACCTTCGTCCCTTCAACTCTGCCTCGGCCAGTTCCTGGGTGTGAAAGTTCTGATTGTTATCTCGGTTACAGAGTCTCATTCCTTGTCTGTTTTCTTTTGCCCTTATCCTCACATTTTCTTTGAATGTCCTTTCATGGGACGCCTTGATCTGCTCCCACAGAAATGCAATTATCAGAAATCAACCTCTCTCACCCATTTCTGCCCTAAGCAGCTTTTGCCCACTGGTGAATTTCACATTGTACTGAGAAAGTCAGCAACTAATACTAATAACAATAAAATATGTTTGTATTTTTAGATGACTTTTTCCACTGGGGACTCCCTGGTGAGAGCCAGACGCTGAGCAGAGTGAGGGCATCTATGAGCTGGAAATAGAGAACAAGAAAGGGACCTGGCCGTCTGAAGGCTTTTCTTGACAGCTAATTTCCATTTTTTGGTATCAAGGGGTCTGTGCCAGTAATTGGCATGCAGATTGTGTCTGATGGGCCTGTTATACAGAATAAAGGAATCTGCTAGTTAGAATAAGCCAACCCCAGGCTGATGGATGGGGCATAAGGAGGTCATTGCAAAAGAGAAATTGTGTGTGTGAGTCCCTGTGCGTGCGTGTGTTTCACAAGAATCCCTACCCTTCCTCCTCCCTCTTTACCCAGCACACTCTAATCTTTCATATTGCATTGAGACAAATGTCACTCCATTTCTTCCCCTCTTTCTGTTTTTCCTTGAAGGGATATTTGATGGAACCCACTCTAGGTTTTAATAAAGTATGGGGGCAAAGGAGAAATTAAAGCAGTGTCATGGTTTGTTAACAGCCCGAGATTGTCCAGGATGGGCCCAGGCTACAAATTATCCTCCGGAATTAATTGGCAGAAGTTAGTTCTCCTGTCCATCATTCTAATCCAGCAGCTGTGGGATATCAACAGGAAAACGTGGGCTGATATCCATTTCCGCTTTTGCTTTGTCTAAGCCAGCGGTCTGATTAGCGGCTTCCTCCCTCTGTCTCTACGTGTGTGCTATCGATTAGGTTCCGAGGTTAACTGACCAGTGCCAGGCCTCCTCCTAAGGAGGATGATCCTGGTTTGGGTACCTGCTATGGTCACAGAGGTCAACAGTGAGTCTTCCCAGGCCTGTAGGAAGCTGGAAGAGAATTTAGCTTCCTTTCTCACAGCTCTGTGAACATCAAAACCACTACAAGGTTAACTTTTGTTGATATAACATGTAACATGTGTCATGGGGGCACTATTATGTGTAGGGTAAATTTTAAAGAATTTTAAAAATAGGCAGAACCTATGCTTATCTGTAGTTCCTATGCCCACATAGTAGTAGATAAAATGAACTCTTTTTTTTTTTGCTTGGCATATGCCAGACCTTTGGTATGGATGACATTTGGACAGTTTTGGAAAATTTGCACTGTCTGTCCACGCTTAGCTTTCTTCAGAGCACCGAGCCCTGTCTCTTTATGCAAGAGAGATTTTATAATCAGCAGACCTGATTGTCTTTCCTGGACACAAGAAGGAAGCATTCCTGCCTGTTGGACCCAGCAGTCTTCAGGATGGCCTTTTCTAGACTAGTAAAGTCATCTCATGTCTATCTATTCTTCCCGTTATTAAACTTGAGCTTATTTCACTTGTGGAGATGAAGTTTCAAGTTTCTATTGACAGTACTTGTGAGACTCCTTTCACTTCTCTGGTTTTGTGTTATGTGATAGAAATTTCGACAATAAGTTGTGTGAGGCTTTAAAAAAAGATTTCTCATTAAAAACATATTTAGACAGAACATCATAATACTTTTGAAATTTTTAAATTCAACCACAAAAATGTAAAAATTGTACATTTTAACAGGATACCATGTGACATTTTGTTACAAGAATTCATTGCATTAGATTTAAATCAGGTTAAATACTTTAAAAAAAAGGTATCTCATAGGAAAAATTTTACCTTTCTATTTTCTTCTTAGATAAATTCAGTTCTGTCATTGAGGTAACTGTATGTACAGACCTTTCTACTCTTGTAGAAACATAGTGGTTTAATTATGGAAAACAAAGATTTTTGATATCTTCCTATTATCATTCCTCAACATGCAAGTATTAAGCAAATATATTTTGAGGTTGTGCTGTGTTAGAGAAACAAATACATCCATCTCAGTAGTATGCAAAATTGCTTTTGTCTTTAATAAATGATAAAGTTATATGTATACCAAAGAATTGTAAAATAAATTTCTTTATGATTTATTGTCAGTAAATGATTGATTTGTATACTTAATTCACATAACTATATACCTGGGGTTGTATAAACAAATCACTTGGTATAAAGGACTTGTAAGTGGAAGCCCTGCTCCGTAGCTTCATTAGTTTGTAAATGAACACTAAGACCAACTTTCTCCTCTCCTCTTGTTACCAGATAATAAACACCAGCATTTGTTTGAATGCTAGTTAAAAATTTGTTCCTACAGCTAAATACATCTGATGCAATATTTACTCAAGTTCCAAAAATCCATTTATATTAATAATTGTATTACCTTAAATAAATGCATTTATACTCAGTCAACCCTTCAGGCTGAGACCTCAATGCCCTTGGGCCTGGTTGTGAGCACAGATGCTGACCGGACCCTGCAGGGGCGACCTGCAAGTGCTGGTCCGTGGTAAGAAGGTGGGGGCGCGGAGCACACTGAATTCAGTTCCAGGTTCTCTCCAGTCCAGGATTCGGAGAGTCTGTCACGAGCCTCCGAACTCCTGCTAGGGGTCCCTGAGGAAGTCATTTCCATTTCTTTTTGGCCAGCCAGTGGGCCAGCCACAGAGCTTTCTGATTGGCCCTTGGGATGTAAACATGCAGTTAAAGTATTTGTCCTGGACACTCCCCCAGCCTTAACTCCACAGAGCCCCCGAGGAGGATCTCCTCTCCTTTCCCTGTGTCTTGTGTTCTGTTAGCAACAAAGATTTCTTGAGGCAAGCTTCCATATTCTCCTTTTACCTGTGATTGTTGTGCCCGGGTGGGTGGGTTTTGTTTCTTTATTGTGGGGGAAGAGTCACTTACAGATGTGATAAGACTAACATTTGTTATAAAAACTGTTCAAAAGTCAGTTCATTTTTGTCTTAAATTCAGTTTTTTGCTTTGCACAAAGTGGGCTCAAATAGTCATAAGCTGTGGAAACCGGCCTCACAACAAACAGAGTTAAATGCTTTTTGATGAACTTTATCTTTTCTCCCACCTCTGTGTACTGTGAAGCCCTAATATTTTGTTGCATGACCATTTTGTGACCCCTTTCTACTTTACATTTCATTAGCTCAGGAGTTATGAAATTTATATAATGAATTGTCACCATTATCACCACAGAAAAGAGTTTACTTTGTGTCAGGTACTGAACTAAGCACTTTATAAAAACTAATGTATTTGGAGCCATAGAACAACCACGCAGATAAGTGTTAGGAGTTGAATTGAACTCCCAGCTCTGATCCCTGGTAGCTCAGAATGTGACCTTGTTTGGAAGGAGAATCTTTACAGTGGCAGTCAACTTAAAGTGAGGTCGTTAGGACAGACCTTAAAAGGGAAGATGTGAGCACAGATATGCATACAGGAAAGAGAATGTAAAGAGTTATGGGGAGAAGGCAGCCATTCCAAGCTAAGGAGACAACCTGGAGCAGACGGACCTTCCCTTCACGGCCCCCAGAAGGAACCAGCCCTGCCAACACTCTGATCTTGGACTTCCAGCCCTTTCTACTGTGAGATGATAAATATCTGTTGTTTAAGCCACTCAGTGGAATTCGTTGTGGCAGCCATAGAAAATTAAAATAGCTGGCACACTATTACTACTGAATAATGCTGTTATCCTCATTTTATATGAGGATGCTAGGAGAGGAGAAGAAACTTGCACAAGTTTACAAAACTAAGTAGCTGGTTATATGCCTGGATCTCTGCGGGGAGTGGAGGTGGGTCTTGCTTCCCTATATCCAAAACGTGAGGAAAAGTCAAATGGAGCAGGTGGCTTTAGTCCTGGTAGCCATTATTTGTTTATCCAGGAACTCCTCTGTTCCTCAAGTCCTTCATTCATGTGTCAGTGAACTTTGTATGGAAGTGGATCTGATGTTTGCTTTATTGAGAAACGGGGCCGTATTAACAGTAGAACGCTAGTTCATTGTGGCCCAGCACATTGGATTGTCAGAAGGCTCTGCTGGCTGTGGAGATGTTCAGGCACTTCATGTTACCCATGCAAGTCCCAAGCATGTGTGTGTGTGTGTGTGTGTGTGTGTGTGTGTGTGTGTTTGCACATGCCTACCACTTCATCTCAAACATACATGAACATTCCACTTTTACTGAAATCCTTATTTATAGACAGACACATATACAAAGGTAGGAAGACATACTTGTCCTGGAACTTTTTGTTTTTAGACAGAGTCTCCCTGTAGCTCCAGCTGGCCTGAATACAAGGCTTACACAAAGATCCAATTGCTCTGCCTCTGAAGTTTTGGGGTTAAAGGAGCATATCCCCAATATTATTTTTTAAATATTTTATTATTTTTATTTTATGTATATGAGTATATTACCTGCATGTAGGTAAGTGCACCTGGGTCATGCAGTGCCCACAGAAGTCAGAAGAGGGCATCGAATCCCCTAGAAGTGGTACTACAGACAGTTATTAGTGGTCATGTGGGTGCTGGGAAGCAAACCTCGGTCTTCTGCAAGAGCAGCCAGTGCTCTTAACCACTGAGCCATCTCTCTCTAGGCTCCCTGAGTAGTCTTATACTCATTCTCAAGTCACATGCCTGTCCACTTACATACTTCCACATGAGCATGCCTGTTTTCACACTATTTCTGCAAGAGTGTGCATGTGTATACATACAGGGAGAAGTCACACATGCTGAGCAGCCCTCTGTTTCATCAATGTGGCGCGTGAGTCTCGTCTTAGGTTGCGTTGCCCAGAGGCAGACCTTGATATAAGGGGAGCATGGAAGGGATCCACGGGAAGGGCTGTTGCGCAGCAATTTCCTCTGAGATAAAACCTTCCACCTTGGGGCGAAGCCCTTTAAGACAACAGGATGTTCTAAAGGAGGATGGGCATTCCATCCTGCAGGGAAGCTTGTTAAGTTCAGAAGCATCTCAAGGCTTTAGGAAGTTCCTCAAACTGAATAGATTCAAAAGGCCCCTTCCTCCCTCCCCAAGCATTTCTAAGCCTTAAGGACTGCTGAGAGTCAAGTGGGCCAAGCTGCTCAGAAGACTCCCGGAAAAGCCGAACAACCTGGAAGAAGCAGAGACCAGCTGAACAGCTTGGCAGAGTTCAGAACGACTGAGCCATCAGGAAAGGAATTTCTCCAGCCTGTCAGCTTCCTGCAGGTTGTGCAGCAACTTCCAGGTCCCCTGCTGTTCCAGCTGTCACCAGCTGGGGTGGGCTTTGGTGATGTAGCTAATTTCTGCTCCTGTAAGTAACCCCTCACCCATACTTCTGCATGTAATCCCAATAAGACTCGTTGCTTCACCGAGTTGGACTTCGGGGGTATCCTTAGTCTGTTGTTGGGTCCCTCTCTGGGTTGGGTAGGTGTTTTTCAGCTCCCCCAGCAGTAGTGTCACACAACAGGGGTTCTCCTAAGGGGTGTGACAGTAACAGAGAAGGATGGTGACAGGCAAGAGGAGGAGGACTACGATTAGTCAAAGTTGCAGCCTTGCCTGACCCTCGGTGCACTTGAGCTCGGATTACCTCGCCCTTCATTCTGTCTCTCATCAAGGCAATAGAACTGGCTTTCAGATTTTGGTGCAGCTTTATGCAGCCTGGGGGACACAAGCTCTGAGATGCTCCTGTGCATCACTGCAGCTGGGTAAAAGACCCAGAAGCCCAGGATTCGTCCTTACAAGGTGAAAGCTCCCAGGAGCAAAGTGTGCCACAGAAGGAATAGATGACTGGCCTCTGGAGCTGGTAAGGGAGATCTGGACAAGACTGTGTGTGTGCGTGTGTGTGATGTGTGCGTGTGTGTGGTATGTGTGTGGTGTGTGCTGTGTGTGTGGTGCATGTGTGGTGTGTGTGGTGTGTGTGTGGTGTGTGTGTGGTGTGGGTGTGTGGTGTGTGTGGTGCATGTGTGGTGCGTGTGTGGTGTGTGTGTGGTGTGGGTGTGTGGTGTGTGTGTGGTGTGTGGTGTGTGTGGTGCATGTGTGGTGTGGGTGTGTGGTGTGTGTGTGGTATGTGTGTGGTATGTGTGTGGTGTGTGTGTGGTGTGTGTGTGTGGTGTGTGTGTGGTGTGTGTGTGTGGTGTGTGTGTGGTGTGTGTGGTGCATGTATGGTGCGTGTGTGTGGTGTGTGTGGTGTGTGTGGTGTGTGTGGTATGTGTGGTGTGTGTGGTGTGTGGTGTGTGTGTGGTGTGTGTGGTGCATGTGTGGTGTGTGGTGTGTGGTGCATGTGTGGTGCATGTGTGGTGCATGTGTGGTGTGTGTGTGGTGTGTGTGTGTGGTGTGTGTGGTGTGTGTGGTGTGTGCTGTGTGTGTGGTGCATGTGTGGTGTGTGGTGTGTGGTGCATGTGTGGTGCATGTGTGGTATGTGTGGTGTGTGTGTGTGTGTGGTGTGGGTGTGTGGTGTGTGTGGTGTGTGTGGTGCATGTGTGGTGCGTGTGTGGTGTGTGTGTGGTGTGGGTGTGTGGTATGTGTGTGGTATGTGTGGTGTGTGTGTGGTGTGGGTGTGGTGTGTGTGTGGTGTGTGTGTGGTGTGTGGTGTGTGTGGTGCATGTGTGGTGGGTGTGTGATGTGTGTGTGTGATGTGTGTGTGGTGTGGGTGTGTGGTGTGTGTGTGTGGTGTGTGTGTGGTGTGTGGTGTGTGGTGTGTGTGGTGCATGTGTGGTGTGGGTGTGTGGTGTGTGTGTGGTATGTGTGTGGTATGTGTGTGGTGTGTGTGTGGTGTGTGTGTGTGGTGTGTGTGTGGTGTGTGTGTGTGGTGTGTGTGTGGTGTGTGTGTCGTGTGTGTGGTATGTGTGGTATGAGAGGTGTGTGTGGTGTGTGTGGTGTGTGTGGTGTGTGTGTGGTATGTGTGTGGTGTGTGTGGTGCGTGTGTGGTGTGTGTGTGTGGTGTGTGTGTGGTGTGTGTGATATGTGAGGTGTGTGTGGTGTGTGTGTGTGGTGTGTGGTGTGTGGTGCATGTGTGGTGTGTGTGTGTGGTGTGTGTGGTGTGTGTGTGGTATGTGAGGTGTGTGAGGTGTGTGTGGTGTGTGTGGTGTGTGTGTGGTGTGTGTGTGGTGTGTGTGGTGTGTGTGTGGTGTGTGTGTGTGGTGTGTGTGTGGTATGTGAGGTGTGTGAGGTGTGTGTGGTGTGTGTGGTGTGTGTGTGGTGTGTGGTGTGTGGTGTGTGGTGCATGTGTGGTGTGTGTGTGTATGCCCTTTGAGTCGGAGCAGAGGGACGGTCCATGGATGTGGGGAGGAGCAGAGTGCATGGGCGCTGTTCCCTGGTCCAGAAGGTCGGTTGAGCAGGGCTCGAACAGCGACGTGGGCACTAGGCAGAGGATATTGCCCTTCAGGATTTAGTGTGCTTCTTGGGTCAGGATATGGGCAAAACCAAGGCCAGCGTTGGCCCCAGGGCACCTCTATTCCTCTCGGGAGGGTCGGCTCACAGGAAAATGTCCCACAGTCTGGGATAGGCAAACTGAGGCTATGGGCACACGGTACCTCTCGTCTTTACTCTTCTACTCAGGCCGTTCCCGCAGTGTAGCTTCTCCTGCAGATGCAGCCTTGGGATGGGCAGCGGACTGTACAGGATTTTCTCTACGTCTCATCGGCCTCTTGCGGACTGGGAGTCAATGGTACAGAGAAGATGGCAAAGTCCTCGAACCCAAGGTGAGGACAGAGGAAGAAACTAATGCTTTCTTAGCATCCTTATAGTAGGTATCATGTCACCCATTTTGTTGATGAGGAAACTGAGATGGGCCAGGTGAGGTGAGTTCAAGGCTACATCTGGGTCGAGTGAAGGGACTGGAATTCTAACTCATTCTAGTTCCTTAGTGGTTGGGTTGCGCAGAGTTCTGGGACTGCTGGTATCGAGCAGCAGTGGCAGGCAGCAGGGGCAGATCTCAAGTGTAAGGTCCCAGCTGGGCGGGCTGCAGAGCATCTGCTGGGCCCAGGGAGAAGGAAGTCAGGGTGTGTTCTTCACTGACCTGGGCTAGTCTGGCAACTTCCTGGGAAAAACATTGGGAGAGATTTTTTTTTTAAGGACATATTTTGCATAAACAAGCAATAATTTTCTGGTTGGGGCACTTTAAAATAATTTGCTAGAGCACTGTCCTGCTGAAATAGAAGCCAAATTTTCATTAGTGAACAGAATTCATAACAATGGTCTGAATCGCTCCCTGGCGTTGGGTTGTTCCTAAAAAAAAGGGAAAAAGAAATAGCTTTATCTTTGTCTGCATGGCTAAAAAGGTCACCAGGCTGGGCCCTGCCAGCAGAAAAGGAAGCCTGCCCCCAGGACAAATTCCAGCTTTGACTCCAGGCTGCAAAACCCACTTGGTTACCCAAATGAAAGCTCCTGGCTTCAGAAATTAAACTTCACCTGTAGCAATGGGTTGGACCTGTTAGCAGCTTAAAAACATGAATTCTCTCTGCTACAGGTTGTTTACTTGCCACCCATGCCCCACTTTCAAGCAAGATTGCTTGTGGTCCTTAATAAATATTTGTTAATTTGTTTAAAAACCAAGCACTTCGAAACCTGCCTTTGGCTGTAACAGGGCAGCAGTTGAAATTGATTCGTCAACGAGAGGCTGGAAATGAAGACTTCACAGCCCAGGGGCCTGTGCCCTGAATATCAGACAGCTGGTGATCGAAAACAGCTGTGTCCTAAGCAGCTAGGCTTGCTGAGAGTTCAGAGTGTGAACTTGAATATTTATATCCCTCAAAGTAAATATTTTAGGAAATCTCCACGTATTTTTCTTGTTTGAACATTTTATTTTGAGGGAATTGTGGGTTCACGCACATTTGTGTGTGTGTGTGTGTGTGTGTGTGTGTGTGTGTGTGTTATGCACGTGTTCATGCATTTTCTCCGCCTTCTGAGGCCTATGTGTGCCTTTCTGTTAAGTCTCTCCAGGTCCTGAGAAATGAGGAATTCTGGCACTCAGCACCTTGAGTTCTGCCTGCTCTGCACCAAAGTCCCGTCTGTGCACAAATACATACTGTTATTTCCAGTTCGTATTATAAAGGTGGGATTTGGTCACATATTTTAGAAGTTCAGGCACCAATGAAATATACCTCAGCTTTGCCCTTACAAATGACAGCCAAACTATAAAAAATAGAAAAGGACAAAACAACATATCTGTATCTATCTA
The DNA here is from genome assembly GCA_035773235.1 of Eospalax fontanierii. NCBI lineage: Eukaryota > Metazoa > Chordata > Mammalia > Rodentia > Spalacidae > Eospalax > Eospalax fontanierii. The sequence goes on from CM069526.1 coordinate 117,554,724, forward strand.
TAACAGAAAAGAAATACATTCATCATTGTGATATTTAAAGTAATAAAAGATATCTTGAGAAGTCACATGAATTCAATCATAAAAGGATTTTTCTTTGCTAGTAAAAAGCTGTTGAAATGAAGAATTATTTTAACTATTACGAATTAAAGCCTCAACTAGATAATTATACAATTTTATGCTTAAGACTGGAATTCTCTTTGACAATTTCTGAAAGATACGATTCACATATAAAGAGGCAGATAACATCTTTTATTTATAAATTTCATAAATTACAATTTCTAATGTTTATGATATCACCATGTCATCATAGTAGATAGATTTGCTCTACAGAAATCTAAATGTTTAGCTTTATTGCTTAAAAACAGTAAACAAGGGACCAGGGGATGGCTCAGTTGCCAAAGCATTTGTTGTGAAAACATAAAGATTTGATTTGATTCCCAGCACTTAGTAAAAGCTGGACTTGGTGCTGCACTCCTGTAATCACAGAGGCAGAGACAGGAAGATTCTGGGGCTTGCTGATTAGGTTTGGTCACCCTGCCTCAAAAACTAAGGTGGAACGGCTGGAGAGACGACTCAGCAGTTAAGAACACTGGCTGCTTTTGCAGAACACTTGGGTTCAGTTCCTGGCACCCACATGGCAGCTAACAATTGTCTGTAACTCCAGTTCTAGGGAATTCGATGCCCAATTCTGTCTTCCACAGGCATTGCATGTCACAGGCAATGTATAATGCAGGCAATATACTCATTCACATAAGATAAAAATAAAATAAAAAATAAAATGGAGGGATTGGAGAGATGACTCAGTGGTTAAGAGTGCTTACTGCTCCTCTAGAATACCAGAGTTCAGTTTCTAACACCCATTTTGGTGGCTCACACTTTCCTGTAAGTCCAGTTTCAGGGAATCTGATCCCCTTTTCTGGCCTTCATGAGTGCACACATACATGTACCATACATACACACACATACACACAGATATATACACATAATTTTTAAAAGTATATGTTAAAAAATAAGATGGAGAGTGAATGATTCAGGAAGACACTCATCATTGATCTCTGGCTTCCACATGTATGCACACATATGTGCATGTGGACCCTCCCCATACATGTGCACACACATGCAAACATACACACACAAAATAAAATAAAACAGTAAACTAATGTGAAGAGGTGTTCAACCCATATAAGAATTAAAGAAATAAAGATCTGAACAGTTATGGAGTGTCAACATTATATTAGTGAAAAGAAATAAGATGAATAGACTCCCATTATCTGCAAAGAAAACCCATGTGTATTGCTGGCTGTCCTGTAATTGTCCCTGGTTTTGAAGTGCAAGCTAGAAAATTGTAACAAGAGTCATGAAACCATTCATATCCTTTGACTTAGTAATCCTACTTTTGGGCACATATTGTAAGATAACAATACAAATAAAAATTTATCTATCACCTGTCTGTCTATTATCTATCTATGTATCATCTATCTATCTATCTATCTATCTATCTATCTATCTATCATCTATCTATAAGAAGGGAAGATGGAAAATGACCAAGATGCCCAGCAACTGGGATGGTTAAGTGAACCACAGTGCATCGGAATTTTCTGTGACTACTAAAATTGAAAAGTGAACTGTGTTCACACATATGAAAACGTGCACACATCACAATGCTGAATGCACACAAAGCAGAATGCAGAGGCAAATATCCACTCTTGCAACTTCATAAAAATGGTGTCTATGCTTTGATGAGTCTGGAAAAAATGTACGTAGATGTAAATAGCTGGGACTTTTAAATTCATGGAATTTTATCCTATACATTTATTTATTTAAACGTTTATGAATATATATTTGATGAAGATGAAATGCTGCTTAAATTTAATTTCCCTCGGAAAACATGCAGTAAGTTTTTAATCTTTTCTAGCATGTGGGATGTTTCTCTCTTTCCTCAAGGAGCTGATCTCACTATTTCCCAGCTGAGTGTCATGGGTCGGATAGCCCACTGCCTGCCTAAGAAGTTGTTTTAATGGTGTTGCAATTATCTGTGATCTCCTTTCCTTCAACTCCTGCCTTTTCACTTTTTCCTTCAGGTGAACACATCCTGGAGTTCAGATGAGGGAGCTAAAGTAGTAGAGAGTGAGGACAGAGTTGGGCTGATCAGCTGAGGTGAGGGTCTGGCCCTGTGCTTCTGGCCTAACATTCTTTAAGTCTTAGATTGTACCTTATGAGGCATTGCTCTTAGGAAACTTTTGCTTTGTTTTGTGTCTGTGATAGGGCTTCTCCGAGTTGCCCAGGCTGAGTTCATGGTTCTGCTTCAGCTTCTCCAGCTCTAGCATTACAGCTGTGCACCACAGCGCCCAGTATACTCTTAGGTAACTTGAAAACATTTACTTTGTTGTTGTTGTTGTGTGTGTATGCTTGAGTGTATATGTGCACCATGTATGTCAGGCGCCCGAGGAGATCAGAAGAGGGTGTCGGAGCCCCTGGAACTAGAGTTACAGGTAGTTTTGAGCCACCGTGTGGGTGCTGTGAACTGAATCTGTGTCCTCTGCAAGAGCAATAGTTGGCTTTTAACAGATGAGCCATCTCTCCAGCTCCATTATGTAACTTTTTTTAAGTCTTTTTGAGATAGGGTCTCTGTAATCACAGCTGGCCTAGAACTTGCTATGTAGGCCAGGCTGGCCTCTATCTCATAGAAATCCTACATCTCTGAATTCTGAGTGCTGGAATTAAAGGTGTGTGACACCATGCCCAACTCTGTTATATAACTTCTGACCATGAGTTTCTGAAAACTGTTTCAACTGACTCCAAAGTAAAACCTTAGCAAAAAATTGTTAACTGTTTTAACAAGAAGCTCAGGGATATGGCAGGTCCAGACTGGCTAATTCTGGTCTTCACCACCTTTCCATTTTTCCATTCTTCTGATCTCAGAATGACAGCTTTGTCCTATGCTATCGTGGTTTCTGGGATTCCCGTCCACAGGTCTGATGCATCCCACAAGAACCATATTTTTCTCTCTCCTTCTAAAAGCTAAGAATACTTTGTTAAAATCTGCCTTTTGCTTCTGCCTCCATCAGACTTTATTTCTTTTTGACCAGAATAGTATTTTGTATTCATGCTCAAGCCAATCAGGAGAGTGGGAGTATGATGACCTCTTAGGGTCACAGCTTGTCCCCATAGCTATGAAGAAGTCCTCCTTCTTTAACACTCCTTGGCTCCAAGGTCCTCCACTCCTTGTCCTTTGGCTAGAGATCTGGAGTTCCCAGTTGCCCCACTCTGTCACACTTCCTGGGACTGTGTCTGGTGAGTGCGAATATAGAGAAATCAAAGCGACAATGTCATTCCCTCCATACTGTGGAGACCTGGTTAGAGGGGAGTGTTGTCAGCACTTGGAGGTGGGTGCTTGTCTGGCTACAGCTGACACTGGGCAGCATTGTCATGAAACTGCCTGTGTGGTAACGACAGAGAAAGGGAAAGAACAGGCAGCCCAGGGCGGCCCCTCTCTTTCTGACCTCTTGCAGGGGCTTTCTCAATCTTGCCCTTTCTCTCTCTCTCTGACTCTGTTTCCTTCTCTGGTCCACCTGCTAACATCTAATTCTCAGAGAGTTAAGATAGCTACTCCATGCATTCTGTCCATAACAAAGTAAACTAGGGTCATGGGTGGTACACGACTGAACTGTTGCCAAATCTGGATTTCCATAGGGAAAGTTTGCCTTGACTCCCATACTGGGAAGTGGCTAAAATAGTCCTGGTTCAGGGGACAGAGCTCATATTTCTTACCATGACCTCATACTGCCTTTGAGTTCAATTTTGGCTTGGTTCCTTCTCCCTGCTGTCTTGTAAGGCCCAGCTTTTCTTTGTAAAGGCTCGCGTTGCCATGTGGTAAGACTTCACACAGACACACCCCTCCTGTGCTTGTCGTCAGTTCCTTGGGATTTGCTACTGGTTGGGTAATGTGTGCTCATAGGACCACTGGAAAGAGGGAACAACTATGTCATTAATTTCAGCTTTCTGTCTTAGTCTGGTCTGTTTCAGGTAGGGTCTCTGTAAAGCAGGATGTGCAAGCCTCCGGATATAAGCATGATATCATCTCCCAAAGAATTAATTATGTTCTGTTGTAAGTTATCTGAAATTTTACTTGAATATGAAAGCAAAATATTTATATTACAGAGAATGTAAAAATAGTATGACTTTTAAACTTCAAATATAAAAACAGACAAGCTTGAGGTAAGATAAGATAGTATGAAGATCTTCAGGCTTCCTGACCTCAGACCATGGTTCCTAATATCACTGATAATCACTGTAAATGGGCTGGCTAACTTTGCACCATCTAGTGAATCCTAACTCTTCCCTGCTCCAGGAGTTAGTGCCATTGATCCTGTTTTGAGGAACCATGACAGAGACCCTTTAAAGATGTTAATGTTAGAGCTGATCCTCACATGGTGACTATGCTTGTCATTCATTCTATACATGGTTTCAGCTTTCAGATGCATTGACTTCACAGAGAGACCAATACTTCCGTGGTCGACACTTCACACTTCGCAGAAGACATCTGTGTTAGTTACTTTTCCGTTATTGTGACAAAACACCATGAACAAGGCAACAAGTACAGAAGGATGACTTTATTTGGTTTACAATTCCAGAGGGATTAGAGCCGATAATGGCAGGGGAGGTATGCAGGCAGAGGTGGCCTGAGAAGAAATCTGAGCAGTCACATCTTCAAGCAAGCACAGGATGCAGAGAGAGACAGGAAGTTCATCTGGGCTTAAGAACTCTCAAAGCCCACCCCATTGATGTGTTTCCTCTAGCATGGCCACACCTCCTAAAGGTTCCATGAACCTTCCCAAACAGCTTCACAAACTGAGGACCAAATGTCCAAATACGTGGAGCCTGTGAGGACATTGTCATTCAAACCCCCACATTGGAGACATCTAAGCATGCAGCCTGTCACTGATACTTGGCGTCATCTTGAATGAGGGGAAGGAAAGGAAGCAGATTCTTGCTAGAGGTTGGACTGTGTTCCTCCATTTTGAAATTTCAATTCTCAGTACCTTAGAATGTGACTTTATTTGGAAATAGGATGTTAATAAACTTATTTATTTATTTTATGTACATGTTTGTTTTGTCTTGCCTATATGTAGGCGCACCTGTGTTACGCAATGCCCACAGAGGTCAGAAGAGGGAGTTAGATCCCCTAGAACTGGAGTTACGGATGATGTGCCATGTAGATAATTGGAATCTAACCCAGGTCCTCTGGAAGAGCAGCCAGGGCTCTTAACCACTGAGTCATCCCTACAGCCCTGGAAATAGTTTTTTAAAAATGACGTTGTTGTTGTGTTGTGTGTGTGCGTGTGAGTGCATCACATGTGCACCGCTGTGCACACGTGGAGCTCAGATGACGACTTGTAGGAGTCTGTTCTCACTTTTACCTTGTGGGTCCTGGGAACCAAATTCAGGCCAGCAGACTTGGCAGCAAGTGTTCTTACTCGCTGAACTATCTCACCAGCATGGAAATTGACTCCTAGCCCCTCTAACTGTGAGACAAGGCTGTTATTTTAAGACACTTAGTTGCTTTTTTTTTTTTTTTTTTTTGGTAGCATTCCTAGGAAATTAATATAGTTCCTGAAGCTTTTCAGATAATGAATGTGTAGTCTGAAGGGATTAAAATGACTTTGAGAATACCCAGTTAGAGATGGTGGATTGAATGAAAACACACATGTCTTCCTATAACCCAGATGACAAAAATCGGATTTTGAAATTCATTAATTTAACAAAGATGGTCAACCAGGTCAACCAGATACCAGAGGTTGAAAAGCATTAAGAGCAAGTGACAATGACCTTGAGAAACCCAAGAAAGCCGAATCCTAATCTAGCAAAAGTCCAAGAAGTAACTTAACGCATACCATAAAGTCCTCACTGTCCAGAAGGGAGACAGGAAGAGACTTCAAGGAAAGTCTGCCAGTCTGAAAGGAAAGACTTTCAGACACCAAGTGTTCCCTTCACCACACCCCAGTCAAAACAGACACAAGCATTTTGTAATAAATTGTTTGTGACATGAAAAAGTATGAAAACCAAATACTAATAGTATTTTCAGTGGCATAGGATATCTAATCCAAGAAACATAAGATTGCTATTAAGTAAAGAATGACTGGAAATGACATCAGAGCCTCACCTCCACTGGCTAGTGTTCATAGTGCTGGAAAGTGCTATGTATGGTACTAGAAGGAAAACAATAATCATCAACCTTACCCAGCTATAAATCCTGTGAACTACAACAACATCTATCCTGGCAAGAAATGTCCACTGTGCAATAGTGGCATGGGTATTTGGGAGTAACCAACTAGAGAACTAAATCCAATCAGAGAATTGGATTTAAGGTTCATTTCATAGGATGGAGCCTATACCTGCCGTTGATATCAGGCTTAGGAACCTGAGGCTAGACGGTCACAGGCCATAGGGAAGAGTCTAATCCCAGTTTTCTACTAAATAGTTATCACATTAAACTGAGTTCTAATGACTTATTGTTATGCTCCTAGATTAATGTGTCTCTCAACTCTCACCAGAGAAGTTTCCTTATGCAGCAGATGTTTGATTACCACAGAAAGCCATAACTGGTCAATGTGCAGAGAACATGAGCCTGCAGGACGCTTATCCATAAATAGGACACCTATATCAAACTTCTGCTTCCCAGGCTTCAGGGGTCATCCCAGAACAGTGAATGGAAAGATTCTAAGAGCCAGATGGGGCGGATGACCACAGGAAACAGAGTTTTCCAGACAGCAGTTACTTTTATGAACTTACAGCAATAGTGACAGCACGCAAAAGTCCCAGGCAAGCTCAGACCAGACAAAAAACAGACATGGGAAAGTGGGCAAGAAACCCCACCTCAACCTAAGGAAATTTTGGCAACTAATGACTCCTGGGAGGGTCCAAGACAGTCTCTTTCAAGGATGTGACTCTTGGTAGGTTAACCAGGCTCCCGTGAATGGACCCACAGTGAAGGACATTTGAGGACACAAACTAGACTCCATAGGCCATATATACATCTACCTATCTATCATCTATCTATCTATCTATCCTCTATCTATCTAAATAGTGTTCATTAAATTGGGTTGGGGGCAATAAGGGGAGATGAGGATAAGGGAGGGGATCTAAATATCATCAAATTATATTGTACGAAAATTGCAAAGTTTCAATTAAAAATAAATGAAAAAAATGTGTGCACAAACTGAAGGTCCTACATAGTGTAAAACCTGAGAGAATTAACTGACTCTAAAACATCGCATGGACTTTCAGAACAGCAGAAGTGAGGAGAGAACATCAGGAACTGCATGGTATTGTATTTCTTCTTTCCTCCTCCCCCACCCCTCTTTCTCCTCCTCCTCCTCCTCCTCCTCCTCCTCCTCCTCCTCCTCCTCCTCCTCCTTCTTCTTTTTTCTTTCTTCCTCTTCTTCTGGTCTTTTTGGGACAGGGTCTCCCTGCAGTTGGACTGGAATTCACTATGTAGATCATGTTGGCCTTGAACACACAGAAGTCTGCCTGCCTCTGCCTTTGCCTCCCAGGTGCTAGGATTTGCCTAGCTGATATTTTATTTTGTAACAGACCTGAGTATATTCAATTTCACGGAATATTGAGTAAATATCTATGTTAATATTAAAAGATTAATCTAAACAATTGAGATGTTGGCCAGTTGTGGTCTCATTTGAGGCCCAGCTGGGGGAAGACCTTTCAAAGTTATGTGGTTGCTAACAGCCTTCAGTTTCCTGTGGGCTACTTTTCTTGGCTTTTTATTGGGGCCTGCTCTAAATTCCTTGCCACTGGTCCTCTCTAAAGGCAAATGAATGAGACAGCAGCTGGCTTTTAATAGTCAGCAACAGAATCAATCTTCTTGAAGGTGAGCACTTCAGCGACATGTAGCATAATACGGTTCATGTAGTCCTGCACATCTGCCACCTATGCCACATTCTGTTGGCTGCAAGCGTGTCTCAATGTCCACTCCCATTCGAGGTATCATGGAAGGACCTGAACACCAGGGGACAGAGGTCGTGAGGGGAGACTGTAGAGTCCCCTCACTCCCACTAGCTCCTGAGTCTAGAATGCCTGAGAGAAAGGGTCCCCGACTTCTCCATTAACCTCCGGTACCTCTCTCTCCTCCTGTGGAGTCTTGAGGAGAGAAACTAAGTTGCTCTTCCCTACGTGTATTTTTTTTCAATTTTATTGTTTATTGAATATTATTTTAAAAAATACCCAGAAGCCTGGATTTTGAACTTTTAAGGTGTTTTCTCTGCTAGAAGTTACAAATCTCAAAAAGTAGAAAATCTCCTATTTTGTTTCAATTTTTACACCTTAGCTTTCTAGTGCCATAAGCCAGTATTTGTCTAATTGCTTTCCAAGAAGTGGAGAAAGATCTTGGGCTAAGCAGATGGCTTGGAATGACATCACTATGCCGTGTTATTGACTTGGGGTCTTCTGAAACAATTGTGTACAACCTGAGAGCAGTGTGCAAATCCAGGCTCTACTATCCTTTAGTTTTGTGATCTCAGGCAAGTCACATACTTTTTATGAGACTCATGTTCCTTTTCTATAAAATAGGAATAATGGTATCTGACTGCATTGTAAGGATTAACTGTAGCAAAGTTGATAGAATCTTCTTTTTTAAGTTACCGAATGCCACATGTCTATGTGTTACCGAGAGAATTTTCTGTTGTTGAACTTGTCGTAGGTGCAGAAGGGTTCCCTCTAACCATGACTTCAGACAACACTCAGTTCTGACGAGACTTCTTTGCAGTTATGGAGTTGGCAGAGGTAGACCTTTGCTGTAGGTTGTATGTGTAATAGCAATAGAGTGTTACATAGTCACTGCTCCAGTCTGATTCAGACTTCCCCAGGTCAGGATCACAGCACCAGATCGTAGCATTGTGTGTGTTTATGTGTGCAATGTTATTTGCCTCTGGTGAATTAAAAAGTGGGATGAATGAACAATAAGCCTAAACCCAAGCCCATCCACTGCTATTCCAGGATTTCACTTAGAGAGCTTATTCGTTCTGTGCATAATGTTCTTTCCATCGCAACAGCATTACAACCCATCATGTTCCTGGTCCTAGGCTCTATACAGGGGAGCGTTATATTATGCATAGCCTTGCAAAAACATTTCCCCAGTTTTGGTTTACTCAAAGGATATTAATTTAGAATAAACATTTACTGAGGCCCTGGTGTCATTTGATGGTAGGGACGATATAAACTGGCTATAAAATTCCTTTAACCTTCTGCAAAATCTCATCTTCTGTTGCCTGATAGGTCATCTTTCTAGAAAGAAGAAATTGATACAACAAGTTACAGGCCCAGCTGAAGGTCTATAAAAATAAGAGAAGCGGCCAATGACACAGGTATGAACTTAGGGACCTTTTATGGAAAGAAGAAAATTTGTGATAGGACCTTCTCCTGACTAGAGGTTTTGAGTTTGTTTTCTGTAGCTGATGCAAAGATGTTTGTCTCCTTGTTGGGTCCTTTTCACACCACCTCTCTTTAAATCAGGCTGAACTGGGAGCTGGAAGTCAGTTCAGTTGAAGTGCTTACTTACCTTGCAAACAGGATGACCTAAGTTCCCTCCTCAAAACCTATGTAAAAAAACCTAGGTATGCCTGGCCTGGTAGTACATGCCTTTGATCCCAGAACTCAGGAGACAGACGCAGGTAGATCTCTGTTGTTTCCAGGCCAGTCTGGTCTATATACTGAGTTTTATGTCATTCTGGGCTACATAGTGAGACCCAGTCTCAAAAAAAAGAGAGCTATATGAAGCAAGTGTAATGACCACGACTTTCACAGTACAACAGTTTAGATGACAAGAAAGGAACCAAAACATTTCTCAAACAAGTTCTAGTTTAAATCAACACATTAATTTTCTTGTAGTTCAGAATGCGACCATTTTATTTGCTCAATCCCCCTCTCATCTCCATGCATTTCATTCAAGCGCTTAGGAGTTGTGGGAGTCTGGTGGTGGTTGCCTGATGGATGGGGTGTCATCTGTGGTCCTCTTCATCTCTTTCTGCATCTCAGTCAGGCCTGTTGTTCATTCTGGAAGCAGGGGTCTTTTCCTGTTGATTTGCCATCACGTCTGCTACTTTGTTGCTGATGATGGCCTGAGTTTAGTTGCTGAGAGCTTTGTCTGATCTCAGTGGATCAACTTCTCAGCTGTGGCTCTTGTGTAACCTTGTGTGAGTGCTATGCACATTCTCAGAGGCTGCTGTGGTTTGGATCTGAAACGTCTCTCACAGGCTCGTGTGTTTGATATCCACCTTCACTTGGAGATCACTTGCTGTCTACCTGGTGGTGCTGTTGTGGGAGGCTGTGGAAACTTTGGGATGTGAGGTCTACCTGGAAGATGTGGGGAGAGGAGTTTGAAGCTTAGTTTCGCTTCTGGTCTGGTAAGACGTGAAGAGTCTCAGTAGCATGGTCCAGCCACCGTGAACTTGGTTATGTCTTCCCTGCCATGTTCTCTTTTGAAATAGGAGCAACAGAAATTTCTTCCTCCTTAAGTTGCTCCTGCCAGGTATTTGTCATAGCAACAAGCAATATAATATAGTGGCCTCTATTCCACTCTCTATTTTGGCTTAGCCAATCTCCTGGAGCTCCTAAAGCCAGGCTCATTGCTTTTCACTGAAGTGTGTCTATGCTGCTGGATGGCTCTCAGAGCCCAGGATGGGCAGAAAGGGCGTCAACCTTCTCAACTCTCAGATTCTCTGTCCTCAGCCTGAGCTTGCCCAAGGGATGAGAGGCAGAGAGCTGGGTCCCTCTAAAATGTCCCCCTCTACCCGATTTCAAAACTCTCCTTCTTGAAGCTCCTCCATTTACCCTGGAGTACAAAGACAAACTGTGCTCCCTATGGGTATCTCCATTTCAAAATTTCTCTGTATCACAACTAGAAAGTAGCCTTTGACCTTAAAATCTACATTTCAGTACCTTTGTTCCCAGATAACTGTTGCTACGTGGATGGCTATGCCCCACTGTAGTAACAGAGAGTTACAGGACACCAGTCACTAGTGAGTGCTGGGGAATGTTCTTTCATGACATGAATACCATATACGTCTCACACACGAAGAAGTTAAACCTCAAAGAAGTTGAGGCCACGTTAGTGTCTAAGTAAAACCCAGAAGCATCTTAAAGCACACTCTTCTCTCTTTTTGCCCCACCATACCACTCTTTAGAGGAGGTCAGTGCCAGGTTCTGGGGAGATGCAAACAAGGGCCTTAAACAGGCCCCAAAGTCACACTAGAATTGTTGGTCTTGAGGGGCTCTGTGATGTGGGGAAATTAGAATCATGCTAAGTTTTCAGGTTAACAGATCAGCTGGCAAAAGGTCCCTGAGGCTTCAGCCAAAACAGAAAAAGAAGGAGATGAGTGAATTACCAAGACTCTGCTGTTCACTGAAGGAATCAGAGAAGTCAGTAAGAACCCAATGGTAGTTTTTTTTCCAGTAAAATGTAGAGGCAAGGGAGGGAAAGGTAAAGGGATATTCCTGCCTTCTGAGGGCCACCTCACTAGCAGGCCTATGCAGTATGAGTGGCCATGGAAGGCACTCGACCGCCTGCTTTCCTAGAAAGAAGCACAGAGTGCCACGAATGCATTAGAGTTCTTCCAGCTCAGTGTAGTAGATTAAATGCCTGCTCTTCTTTTCCTTACTCAACTTTTACTAGAATTACAGAGGAATAAAAAAAGTATAAACCTTCAAAGACAAAGGATATAAGAGAGAACTGACCTTCAGTCCCATTTGCTATTTAGACACATAAGATGATGGGGAAGTATCTCTAAATAGTCCCCTGACTTTTAGCCTGACAGGCCCTACACAGAGATTTCAGGACTTTACCTATAATAGAAAAACCAAAGGTTATCAGACATTTGGAAAAAGCCCCCATGGGAAAGATAATGACAAGAGCCAACAAGAAAGACAAAGAAACTGAGGAAACACAAGTTAGAGCGCTGTAGGAAAACTCTAATCCTTGTAGCTAAATATTTGTAGTGAAATAAGAGACAGCGTGAGGAGAAGCAGTGTGGGAGTGAGGCAAAGGGGATTTCCAGATGAGGGAAGAGGTTGTAGGGCTGAAACAACTTAGTAGGTCTGGAGAATACAGGGAGTTGAGCCAACAGGTGGAAAGTTACAGTCGGAACATTTCAAAGACAATAGCTGTACCTGGCTCAGTGTCTGATGTGCTTGATGACACTGAGATGGTTCATGTTTTCCGTAAGACCTAGCTGAAACAAGCAGCCAGAGGAAGTAGTTCAACAAACACAAACATTTGCCTTTGGGGAGTTTGGTTCAGGGGAACAGACAGGTGGGTCTCAAAGACTGACATTTTCAGCGTATCTATTATTTTAATCACGTTTTGAGCCAGACATGGTGGTGCACACATCTTTAATCCCAGCATTCTGGTGGCAAAAGCAGATGGATTTCCATGAGACTGAGGCCAGCTTGGTCTACAAATCGAGTTCCAGGCCATCTGGGGCTACAGGGAGACCTTGTCTCAAAAACTGAGCTGGAGAAAATGACTCAGTGGTTAAGTGCACTGGCTGCTCTCGCGAAGGACTTAGTACCCATGTAGTGGCTAACACGCATCCATAACTCCAGTTCCAGGGGATCCAGTGCCCCTTTCTGGCCTCCATGGACACTGCACCCTTATGGTGTACTTACATACAGGCAGGCAAAACTCTCACACGCATTAGATAAAAATAAATAAAATTTAAAAATAATTAAGAAAAATACTTTGAACCTTGCTGCTATTTGGCAGTATCAGTCTACGAGAGCTGCAATTTTCAGTGGTTCAGCTTAACAAAGATTACATAGGTGTACTGAGGAGTCATGGCTAGTGGTACAGCAGACACAACCATCAGACACATGCCTGACCCCACTCATGCATGAGGTCTATAGTCAGGCTCATAGAAAGAGCAGGTGGTCATTAACAGGGACTGGGAAGATACCCATGATAAGGCAGCAGATTTCAGTCAGGCAGGAGAATAAGTTCAAGAGATGAGATTGTAATGAACAACCATGTAGTCTTTGAATGTTCCTGAGTAGACTGTAAGTGCTCTCACCACAAAAGGATAAGGATGTGAAATAATTCATTTATTAATTGGCTCAGTGTAATCATTCCACAATGTATGTATAGTTCAAGACTTCATGTTAAACAACCTTCATGTTGCACATTATAAATATACGTATATATTTTTGGCAATGAAATGAAAATAGACAAAAGGAGAAAGGAGAAAACAGTGCTTATCAGAATTGATTAATTATACGGAATTATAAAAAAATAAGATTTTTTTTCAAGATAGAAAAAGGAAAACAAAACCGATTATAACCGTATTGATATGTCTCAGTGGATGGAACGCTTTAGTCACATCAACTCTGCTTGTCCTGTTCTGCGTGTTAGCTGTTTCTCCATGTGTGCTGCATTAATGGTGTACTCAGTTTCTGTCATGGATCCCTGGGGCTCACTGACAGGTCTATTGGTCTAGCCTACTTGGTGAGCTCCAGGCTGATGAGAAACTCTTCTGAAAAACAAGGTGAATGGCCTCTGAGGAACACCACCTGAGTTTAGCCTCTGAAAATTTCTCTCTCTCTCTCTCTCTCTCTCTCTCTCTCTCTCTGTATGACAGAGGTTTACATTGGATATCTCATTCATTTTTTGAGACAGGGTTTCTTACTGAACTTGGAGCTCACTGATTTGTCTAGACTGGCTGTCCAGAAAGCACTAGGGATCCTCCTGACTCTGCATTCCCAGTGCTGGGATTGTGAGTGTGTGTCATCAAGTCCAGCCTTCATGTGAGTACTAAGGATAGAATTCAGATTCTCATGCTTTCATGGAAAATCCTTTACATATGAGGCCATATTCTGAGCCTGACATTATCACTATAAAGCCCAGCTTGGCCTTGAATGCTCAACAATCCTCCTGCCTTAGTCTCCGGAGGGCTGGGATTAGTTCCTTCATCACCTGACATTCAAGCTTGCTATCTAGATATCTGTCTCTATCCTTTTATCCCATGAGCATTCCTTCCTCATTTGTTCAGTTTCTTAGCATAGGCTGGAAGGAGTCAATGTAGGGCTATAGTTAGGAGAGGCAAAGTAATGTAGTGGACCATGTTAGTTCAGAACCTTGGACAGCACCAGCCACTTTATTGCTTTGGAATGCTCAGAGGGTGCCCAAAACAACCCTGTTTACACTGCAGGATCTCTCTTAGCCGAGGTTGATTGGAACAGAAATCATGCCTTATCTCAGCTGGGAGAGTCAGATTCGCTTCTTCAGGAATTTGAACTTGAACATAGAGATAAGTTAGTTATTTAGTTTCCCTTTGTGCAGCTGTAGTGTGGTGTCTCATGAACTGTGGGTTATGCACACTGTGCTGTGGGTTGAAGATCAGAAAACGCCCATCTGCAGAGACACCCAGTGAGGCTTGTGTACAGAGAGGACCAGAGAGGTGGAGATTGAGACCCTAATGATTTCCCAACTCCACCTTTTAACTCTTTCTTGAGAAAGGTTGTATTCTTCCTCTTGTGTTTTCTAGGACAGCTGAATGACTCTAAAATAAATAAGCATATTCCCCTCTTCCTCTGCTCAAGTCAGATTGAATTGGAATTAGTTTCTTGCAACCACAGTGCTAACAGGTACTTGTTACTCTAGAATTCTCTAATTTAGTGACACACAGGATTTCTTATATTTTCAGAGGATGGGGAAGAGGAAACCAAGTCTCAGGCAAGTCCAGGTCCTCATGGTATGTAGAGGAGTTCTGTGTGAAAAAATTATAATGAGCTCTGTGAATATAATCAGAATTTCCCCTACTCTACAAGCACACTTTGGAGAGAGGGTAACTAGACTTGCTCAGTGCTATTTTCCTTTAAGTTTTGATGTTAGCATTTGAAGCACAGCAGACAGTTCAAAGTCTACCGAGTCCAGCTGGTATTTAACTGTGGTGAGAGGAGGTCCTTTTTTGATGGTTTTTCTTTCTGAAGAAGGCATGTTGTTTGGACTCCATTTTAGGAAGCTCAGGTCAGTATAAATTTCTTCTAATACTCAGTGTTTTTCTTTGTTCCTTCTACTCTGATATGATGTCATTTGGGCTGTATTATATTTTTTCAAAAAAGAGTGAACATTATATATTTCATCCAAAAAATGCTATTTCTGGGTCTACAATTCATCTCTGCCACTGCGTTTTCCTGGTTCCTAAAGGACTCTGGTACAGACGTTCCCGTTCCCTCCACCTCCCTTTCACCTTGGACTCAGCACTAAAAAATGTAAAAGACGTTAATAAGGCATGAGGTGCTTTATGCCACAGGGTATAGATGATGCTACTGGAAATGAAGAATCTTCTTCCTGAATGTTGTCAATTTGTTACTTTTCTGAGTCTGCTGGTGGCAGCTCAGTGTGGGGCCCCGTTATCTCCCAGGCCAAGCAGCTGGCTTTGGGCACCAGTCTGGACTAGGAGAGATTGCTTCATGGCCCCAGTGGGGCATTTCACAATTTCCTTTTCCTTGAGAAATTTGAAAAGCCATCTAGGCTCTACTACCTATGTATTCATTTCCAGCTTCTATCTGTGACTCAGTTCAGAAATGTGGAAGGCAGATCCAATGGAGAGGATGAAATATGCCATTATGTTGTGGGCAGGGACCTGGAACCCTGATGAAGTGGTTCTGGGAATCAGAGCAGTTTGACTTGTTTGATTCCCACTGGGTGAGAACAATTATACTAGATTTAATTGATATAGTGATCAATAAAAGCTCTCAAAGAGCTCACAGTTTACTGATGAAAGATGGAAAAAATAAACAAATAAGGTATAATAGGTAAAGTGTAGGGAGTGAAAGCAGTACTGAAGAGGAGGAAGGGTATCAGGGCTGATGAGCCGGAAGGGTAAAGAAGGGGTTCTGGAGGAGGTGGCCACCCGATACAGGTCTCTAACAAACCGGAGCAGTCAAAAGTAAAAGTAGAGGAAAGGCACTCCACGAATCAACATGCAAGTGTGAAATGGAGTGGCCTGTCTGGGAGATAGAGAGTTTGTTAGAATATTCGGGAGAGGAGGGAGATAGGAAAGGCAAGGCTGCTGAGGGAAGAAGAGTGGACAGTTGTGCACCATGCTGTGGGGCAGGGGAACTGGACTCTCTTTAGGTGCTGGATACTATCAAATCAAGCCATGTCTTGCATAGACTGAGGAGCTGTGCTATGGCAGTGTCCAGGGGTGGGGTCGGAGGCTTCTCCCAGCATCCGTCTGTGGTAAGGGAAGAAACGCAGGGATGGCAGCAGGGAGCTGGGCACTAAGGAGCTGATGTCTGCTGCAGGAGAAGGGCGGAAGGGAGCCTAGCAGGTACACAGGTGAGCAAGGAGAATCAAACTGGATTCTCAGGCCTTGAAGGTTGTGAGTTTAAAGTCTCATCCAGAGGTCAAAAACAAAGACTGAGATCAGGAACTATGAATCGCAGTGTCTGAATAGGGTGGAACGAGCCACAGGTCAGAGACTAACTCAATAATTGACACAAGGAAGACCTGCTGTGGGTTATGACCCTGGTCACTTCACCACTTGGTCCTATGTATCCAGTGTTAGGTAATGGCAAGATTCCATTTGTAAGTCCATACCTGCTAAGCCAGAGTGATAAGAACATCGTTTGGTGATCAGATGGCTGACACAGTTGCAGTTAATAAAAATGGACCGTGTGGTGATGCGGAAGTAGGAAGTAAATGCATTGAAAAGTGTCTTGTAAGCTATGAGTGGCTATGAGTTAGACTCAGAGGTGAGATAACTTATTACCGACTTCCGGATTCCCGTCGCCGCTCAAGGTTTGTGCGGTGTGGCGGAGTCAGTTGTCTACATGGAGTGTTAATTTGCCGGGCTGCAGAGGCGAAATGCTGTGAATCGGGCGTCTTGAATCACATACTAATTTTCTCACAGTTCTGAAGACTGGAAGTCTAAGGTCAAAATGTTGAGAGGTTGCATTCATATATAGGAAGAATCTGTCCCATATCTTTCTCCTTATCACACAGATGGTCAGCTTCCTCCCACGTCTTCATACTACCTTCTATAGGGCTCAGGGTTCAAATTTCTTCTTATGTAACATTGGTCATATTAGAATGGAGTCCACCCCAAAGGCTGTTATTTAACAATGCATTTAAAAATCTAATTTCTGAATACGATCATATTTTGAGGTACTGAGGTTAGGGCTTTATCAGATCAATTTTTGGAGCAGCATAAATTAGCCTGAGATGAGATGATCAAGAAAGAAACCGTTTTGTGAAGAAACCCAGGAATTTAGTATTGACCTTATTGATTCTGAGATACGCAAGTGAAAATGTCTGACAGTTACTTGCCTACATAGAATGTGGTGTTCTGAGGCAAGGTCTGGGCTAGAGATAGAAATTTGGAATTGTTGGCAGATTTAACATTTATTGAAAGCTAAAAGAATTCTTTCCTGTATGTAGGGCACTAACAGACAAGAAACAAAGAATCCCCCTCATTTTATACCATTCAGAGATTCTTCCTGTCTACAAGGAACCCATGTTTTCCAGCCCACTGTATAGTTAGTCCTACAAGCCAGTCAAAATGTAGACACTAGGAATACCTGAAAAGTCTTTTTCCATTCCAAATCAATATTTGTCTAAAGAAAAGAATCCTGACTATAGCTTTGCAATATTATACATGCTTATTATGAAAAATTCCAGTAAATTAACAATTATGATAAAGTGAAAAAATTGCTCCACATTGGGCACTTTATGTTCTGCGTCAGCTCTTATGCCAGCCTTGGCTGTTGGAAAATGGTTTTGCGCCATCTGTGACCCCCTTGCATTACTTCAGGGCTTCTGTGACAACATAACATGGGTCAGTAGGGTTTGCTTGGAACTCAGATGTGAACATTCAACCAATGGAGATGGAAGCTAGCAGACAAGTGTGACTCCATCTTAGTCATTGCCAGAGAGGAATAATTGTGAGAAATCCCCTGTATAATACGTCCTCAGGAGAAACTGCCCCTGGTAATGCTTGAGTTGATAGCTCCTTTGTATCACTTTCTTTCCCTTCAGATTTCCAGAGTTCTTGGCCTCTGGAATAAATTAAGCACCCATTACCTTTGTTCCAGGTAACTTAATCCAGGAAACATTTCAAATACTCAGCCCAGAAACAGCTATCCTCAATACCAATGCTCCTCTCCAATCTCCCTATGGTGGAGGTTAGAATAAACTTACAGAAGTAAGGGAAATTGTATATCCTTGAATAGTTTTTTAGGCTACCAAAAGAAAATTCTTAGGAGAGTGCAGGCTATGAGGATGAGGAAACTGGGACTTGGGCATGTAAAAGTCAAGGAAGCACACATTCTCAGTCACACATGAAAGTCAGCCTATTTTGTTTCATTTAGGTCCTGCCCTTAGGGATTCAGTGGGGTCTCTTCATGACTATATTCTGAAAACTTGTTGAGGACAGACCTCTGCTTGCCAAGTAGAGGTGATCTTTGTGCCAGAATATTTTCTTCCTTATACTACTTATGTGGGTAAGTGAAGACACCACAGCTTACAAGTATCAAAGAGTATTGGCTATGAGGATGAAGGGGCTGGGCTCACATCCATCTATCATTTATTATTTTATTTTACATATTATTTTTATTTTATGTGTATGAGTATATTGTCTGCATTCAAGTAAGTGCACCCATTGTTGTGCCCATGGAAGTCAGAAGAAGGCACTGGATCTCCTGGAACTGGAGTTATAGGTGGTTGTTAGCTGTCATGTGGGTGCTGGGAATTGAACCCCGGTCCACTGCAAGAGCAGCCAGTGCTCTTAACCACTGAGTCATCTTTCCAACCCCAATCTACCATTTATTAAGTGTATAGCCTCAGGCACTTTCTGTCAACAGTTTATGCAAGGAGAGTGGTGGACAAAGCATGTCCTGTTGTTGGAGGGAAGTCTGCTTCATTGGTCTGGTCATGGCCTTTTCTCACAAGCATGGTGTTCTAGGAATTCCAGAATGGTGAAAATCACTTCTGTCCTGGGTAAGTAGCCAAAATGCTGTATAGAAAGGAAGAAGTCCACCAAGCGTTTTCAATTCAATCAATAATTATCAAGGACCTGCTCTGTTCAGGGCATCAAGCTCACTGTAGAGAACAGAACTTGAAGGTTTGGCTGTGCCAGCTCTGGTTAGTGCAGTGTTCTGTGGATATGGTGGGTCAGGCAGTCTGCCCCTTATCAGGAGGTTTTGGCTATCAAACCTTGTAGAAGCAGTAATGGAGAGATGAACTGAAGAACAGAGTATGGACAGGATCAAGAAAGAAATGAGGAGTGTGGGAGGCGGATCCTGAATTCAGAGAGAAGATGCTTGAAGGAGAAGGACGGGTCAGGAGAATGAATGTGAAAGCCATGGCTGAGTATATAAGGGAGAAGCTGTTCTCTTCCCTTCACGTCCCTTTTTGACATGGCTTATAAAATGGAGGCAGATGCCTGCACCTCACGTGTGAGACGTCGTCGTCTTGATCCCTTCCCCCCTGCGTTCTTGAGGCATGGCTACCTTTCTGCAGGGTGCAGTATTTTGAGCATTGTCTTCATTTTCCTGAAAAGCAGCATAATTTGGGCACAAGGCCAAGCTTCTGTCCTCCACTGCTTCAAAGCATCAACTCATTGTCCCTAACTTTCCCATGGCTGATGTCTGTCAGTTATAGAGTTGGAGTCACATGTAAGTACAAGAGCTCACTTAAAGAAGTGTTGGCTGGGATGCTGGCTGTTGCCCACAGTAAACCATACTCATTTCTCATTGATATTGAAAAAAATCCCTTGATTCATTCACTTTCCTCTTAGTTCTTTGCCAGCTCTTTGAAGATGGTGTATTTTTGTTGTCTACATGTCTTTTTCCTCTTTCTCACACGAGCACAATCATCTGGTTTCAGTCGCCACTGCTACACAGAACTTTTTTCACCAAGTTCCTCCTGGATCGCTCTGGCCTCTTTCTGGAACTGCTCATTCTCCAGCACTGGGCACCAGTGGTCATGCTTCTTATGGCCCTGGGCACTCCTGGCCACACTTCTCCAGCACTGGGTAGCACTGGCTGTGCTTCTATAGCGCTGGGCATCACTGGGCATGCGTTGCTTCTTGGTTTTCCTCTTTGTTTACTGTGTTACTGTTGTTTCTGGTGTCTCTTCCCATCTCTCTGTCTTTGGTGGATTCCTTCTGTTTCATTTGCTTTCCAGATGTTTGCGTTCCTTCACCTTTGTCCCATCTTCTCTTCCCTTGAATTCTAAGTTTTTTTTTATCCATTCCTATATTTTCTGGCACAATCTATAAGACACTGTTACCCACATGTGTGCCCAGAGTTCAACTCTTACTCCTGAGAATTCGGACCTGTGTATTCAAATGCCTATAGGGTTCCAGAAGTGTTTTAAAATCAGGGTGGCCACAAAAGACTCATTCTTCCTGAAAATCTAGACCTGCTTCAACTATCATCCTCAGTAAATATTAGTCCCATACATTTGGCTGTGAGGGCCTTGAACATTATCCTGGGTACTTTATCACTCACACGGAGCTGATAACCAAATCCTGTTCATTCTGCCTCCTTAATATTGCTCCTGTTTATGTTATTCTCTCTATAATTCTATAATTGGTTTCCTTTGGCCAGATTTACCATATCATACATTCTTCAAACACTTATCAGTGTGATCTTTATAAAATACAGTGGTTAAGAGCACTGGCTGCTCTTGCAGAGGACCCAGGTTTGAGTCCCAGCATCCACGTGGTGGCTAATAATCATCTGTAACAACTCCAGTTCTAGGGATCTGATGCCCTCTTCTGACTTCTTCAGGCATTGCACAACATGGGTGCACTTACATACATGCAGGTAATACACTTATAGACATAAAATTAAAAAAATAAAATATTAAAAATGTAAACCTGACCATTTCACTCTGTCATTAAACAAGTCAAAATCTTTTGCCATCCTTGACTTCATAACCTAGCTAAACGGAGCTCCATAATGCAGTTTCTGTCCATCTGCACCATCTTCACACACTGAGGTGTGTGAGAGAATGGATACACGAGGGAGCCCTCATTCAACTCATCAGTAGACACAACAGGTATACACAGTTGCTCAGGATCCTCCTCTAGAAACTCATTAACTGGGTTGGTAAGCCTGGAGGATGTTCTGAAGAGTTTCGATCGATTTATTTTTATTTTATGTATATGAGCATTTTGCCTGTATATATGTGAGTCTTCCCATGTGTGCAACACCCATGGAGGTCAGAAGAGAGTGTCAGATCCCTTGGAACTGGAGTCGTGGATGGTTGTTAGCTGCCATATAGGTTCTGGGAACTGAATCCAGGTGCTCTGCAAGAGCAGCCAGTGCTCTTAACCACTGAGCCATCTTTTCAGTCCCTGAAGTAAGATCTTTAAAATTAAAAGAAATGTTATTCTTTGTGGTTCTGAAGGGACATAGCCTGGAATTTCAGGAACTTAGGTTACAGTTAAGCATGACTTTCTACCAATGAGAACTGGTCACAAGTGATGTACTTTACTGAAATAGTGAGTACTTCACATCTGGAAGTGTCCAAACAGGTTTGAATGACCATGGCAGGCAGGTTGAGGAAGGAACCCTCTAGGAAATTGTGATTTGTTAGGCTTTGGGACCTCTCCCTTCCCTGAGAAGTGGAAGAAGAAAGAACTTGTATTTACTGTCTTCTATGTGTCTGGGATTGTCCCAGGAGGTTATGTATTCTTATTTAAAAAAGATTTATTTTTATTATTTCCAATTATGTGTATGTGTGTGCATTTTGTGAGTATGTACACATTGTGTCTCCTTAGAACTGGAGTAACAGGCATTATAAGCTGCCTGATATGGGTGCTAGGAACTGAACTCAGGTCCTCTGGATGAGCAGTATCTGCCCCTAACCACTGAGCCATCTCTCTAGCCCCATAGGTTCATTTTTCCCCTCAAAATTACTCCAGGAGAAAACACCATTGTCAGCTACCTTTTATTGAGGAATCCAAAACTCAGACAGGTGAAATCACTGTCCCAAGACTGCTCAGAAGGTGAACAACAGAGCCAGGCTTCAATGCTCTCTGGAGTGTTTTTCATTCTGGTTTTCTTAGCTACTGTTATCAGCATGGCCCTGAATCTTGTTAGAATGCAAATTCCCAGCCCTTATTCCTTCTGGATCCACTAGATCAGAAGCTCTGGGACTGGAGTTGGCAACCTGTGCTTTTGACAAGTCCTTCTGGAGAGTGTGAGGCTCACTAGTTTGAGAATTACTCCAATAAGAATGTCATGTCTGATTATGTGCATGGGAAAATATTAGGAAAAACATCCTCTTTAAATTTTTGGAGACTTTGAGAAGAAATCTGCTCTCAGTTAAAACAGCATCAATATTTAATCTGCTGCCTTCTAGTGAAAAAAGCCCAGAGACTTCATGGTAGGTCTGGGCATCCAATAGCCCCTCAGCAGATTACAATTCTCCAGATTCGATTTGGTATTTTGAAACCAATTCTCTAAAAATACCTTCTTGTACCTTCATATTATTTGTTTTCGTAAGGAGCTATACGAATCTGAACAATACAAAACAAACATTTAAAGCAGAATAGGGTCCAATTTAAAATATGAAGATGCCACAGATCTCCTAATAATCTCCCCTTTATAGTGAGTTCAATAAAAGCAAAGAAATTTTGTGTTTGGAAAAAAAAGACTAGATAGAACTATTGTTAATATGCTATCATTTATTTTGTTAATTCAGCAACATTTCAAGTGAGACCCAGACTCTGTAGCATTTAAAAATAATGCAACCTTGTTCCCAACACAAGTGGCAAGAGCCAGAGGCCTCCATGGAGCTTTGCTAAAGGGAGGAAAAAGAAATTAAAAACCGTCCACTAATGTGCCGGCAAGTAATGAAATAAGAATCTGACACTTGGTGCATTGAAATGCAAACAAGATGTCCCTGTGTTACCCTGGCAATTCATCATAAAGGCCGGTGCATTTCTGTTTATTATACATGAAGTGCAGTGAATTATTACCAGGCTGATTCTTCTAACAAACTTTTCAAACTATGTACACAATGGGGTCAAAAAGAGATTTATATATGTGGTGTGTGTGTGTGTGTGTGTGTGTGTGTGTGTGTGTGCGCCCATGTATATGGTGGGCATGAATCCATGTTCATACCACCAAATGCACATAGAAGACTATTTCTTTGCCTATGAGAACATGGAGCCAAATGTATCTGGATTATAAATGAGATATTCAGGTAATGGCCCAAATATCTAGAGGCAGTCTATCTCTCTGTCTCTCTGCATGCATATAACTGTGTACACACATATGTACATAAAGTTTTGAAGTATACACATTGCATGATATAACCCTAGATAAATGGAATCTAATGAACACTAATCCGAACTGGTTTTGGGAAATGTGTCACAAGCAGAGTTTTGATGAGTTAAGCGCCTTGGAAATGTAATGTTGTATATGCAGTAGGCCATATGTATCTAGCTGCACGAACATGTGCCAATTTAGTCCTAGTTCTACTGGAAAGAAGGCTTTGTGTTGGGAGGAGGTGGGGAAAAATAAAAATAAATCCTGTGATTCTTCTGGTTGCCACCTATTTTTAGAAGATCTCCTTTCCCAGAGATGCTAGCATATTTGTGGTACATTCATGTGTGAGTGTAAGATTAGAATTAAAGCTTGGGTATACCTAGAGAATACTCACAGTGAATCAAGCAAACACATGTGTTAATAAGAGGATTTTTGAACAGACATTAAACCTTAAGGGTGTTACTCACCACACCTCCCTGAGTAGTTGGTGTTCATGTTGGATTATAGCAGATATGGGGAAACTGAGGTTCAGGGAGATTAAGTGATGCACCCAACTACAAGGTGCTAGAGCTGGGGTTTGAATCCAAAGTCTGACTGTTTTCAGAACCTTCACAATGTCTAAGTAGAGGAGACTCAGAAGAAACACAATGCTGTGGGTTATCAAGAAAGAGTGGTGGTGGATCCTAGGCATGAGGGATAGGCTATAAATTATCTTTTTGCTTTTGGTGAGAGTGAAACAGAAAGAAGGTTGTGGGTGAGATGGGTGGGGTTTGCAGTCATTTCTTCATGAAAAGTTTCTATTCACAGCTCCTTAATCAATTTTATTACAGAATCTGGAATAAAGTTGGCATATAAGTGAAATAAATTAATGGCCATCCAAACAGAACAGATAGAAAATATTTGGAAGGATATGTAACCAAGTTCTACTTGGAGTTATTACTGGGGAATGAGTTTGTGGGGAGGGAGTCACGGAAAATTTCAAACATATACAAAAAGCAATGACAATGACAACAACAACAATAATTATAAAAAACAAATAAACACTCACTACAAACCCCATGCTAAACAATTTAATTTGTTCATGGATAATTGTTTCAAATTTAAAAAATGTTTTATTTATTATGTGAATTTTTATGTGTATGAGTGTATTACAGGCATGTGAGTGTACCATGTGCATGCAGTGCCCATGGAGGCCAGAAGAGGGCATCAGATCCCCTGGAACTGGAGTTTAGAGTGGTTGTTAGCTGCCCTGTGGGTGCTGGGAATCGAACTTGGGTCTTCTGGAAGAGCAGCAAGTGTTCTTAAGCACTGAGCCATCTCTCTGGGCCATCTTGTTTTAACAGAGCCACTCCTGCCTCATTTCTCAACTGTCCTATTTATTTTAAAGCAACTCCCTGACATAGTCCTTTATTTCCAAAAGAAAAATCATAGTCTAGTATCAAACAAACCAGATAAATTAATTTGGAATTCATGATAATTCAAATGGGGTAGGAATTTTTAGTATTTAGTTAATTTTGTCGAAAGCATTAATTCTCATACCTGGCTGATCATTGGAATTTCCCAGGAAGTGTTTTAAGTATGCAAGTTCCAGAACTAACCAGAACCTAGGGAATCAGAATCTCTACAGTGGTCCCAGGATCTCTCTGATTAAAAAATTCCACATATGATTATGATAGCAAACCACGTTTAAGAACACTTGGTGTACTTAAGATAAACTGTTTCAAGAACCTTCCAGCACTTTGAAAAGACTAATTCCATATAAGCAGTTGATACACTAATTACAAATTTTCTTATCTAGTCATTAAATTAGCTTCCCTAAGGACTGCTCTGAATCTCTTGGATTAAAAGAGTAGTTGAATGTAGTTAACCTAGTTCTGATTAGGATACAGCTAAAAAGTAAAAAAAAAAATTCCTAAACTATTCTACAGCTCATTATATTACCAATGTAATACTAGTGTTTGTTATAATCAGTAAAAAATATGCTTTATGCTGCCACTAGATCCCCCAATTTTAACAAGACGGAATGGAATCTTAAAGCAATGGAAAAAAGCCTTGCCTTCGGACATGAAGCTGCTTAATGGTTGGCTTAGGACAAATGCATACACTACACAGTGTCAGGCATCAATAGGTCAGTGACAAGTAATGTGGGGTTCCGATGCTCTAAGAACTTATGGCATAGTGAGAGACGGACAGGTGCTAGGGCCCACACTGTCAGTCAACAAACTCAAGACAGTAAAAGTAGTGCCTTGATTTTGTTGTATAAGCTCAGGTGCCCATCAACGAAATTATCTTAGTTTCCAGAATAGAACTTGATTTTTATGTTGAGCTCTTATTCTGACTTAGCTCACATTTCCTTTCTGCTCCCTCACCATGGAATTACAGTTGGGTTCAGGGGAAAGGAGGTGGAAATCAGAAAGTCAAAGACCACAGGAATGGAGAGATCCTACTGCCATCTTCTGTCTGACATTGTGGAGCCTCATTTCCAGCTGGTATCCAAGGGATGATCCATGTCCACTGCAGTTTCTTTATCCCAATTGCAAGACTTCCTCAAGTCTGTTCTTTCTTAGTTATTTCATCTACCTTCTTGATTGTCTTAAAGGGTGGACTGTTCTGTGCATGGTGCTTCAACGATCGAGGACTCCAGGAAGAAGCATTAGTTCTCTGCTGGGGACCCCTCATCATCACCACCCACTTTGCTTTTCTTACACCTGGCTGTTCTTATGGAAGTTCTGTGAGTTTTTAAAAGTACTAAGCACCACCTGAGAATTAAACACAGATGCCCCTTACATTTATCTACTTCCAAAAGACTTGGTGTGGGTGGGTGGGTGGGTAGAGATGCCCAAGGGAGGTGGAAAGGGACGTAAATGGAAGGTTACTCATTTCAGAGACCCAAATAGAGTTCGCATTTCTTCCTTCTCTCTCAGTAATGGCAATACTAGCTTTTCATAGCATGATATTCACGTAGGGAGCACTTACTTTCAGTAGCATAGTATCAGTATGATCCCCTTGGATCTCCTCTCCTCTTTGCCTCAGTTTCCCAGAATATACAGCATATTATGTAGTTCATTATGGGTGGGAGCTGGAATAAAACTGTC
Source organism: Eospalax fontanierii (assembly GCA_035773235.1). NCBI lineage: Eukaryota > Metazoa > Chordata > Mammalia > Rodentia > Spalacidae > Eospalax > Eospalax fontanierii. Next base: position 117,581,108 of record CM069526.1, read on the forward strand.
TTTGCATAAGTACATGAATTATTTTAATCTTTTTATTTAGAACATAAACCATGCCCTAACTTCTTGAGAATTTGGAATATCAATGTCTTCTAGTCAAGACCAGCAGGCACACATTTGTAGTTGAACAAATTGGGTTTATTACCCAGTACAGCATGAGAGAGACCATTCCCAGGAGTATTGTCAGTAAGCAAAGTACTGGGAAAGGCTTACAGGATTTGGGGTTGTGTTAAGAGATTTTGGGAAGGGTTTAAGGAATCAGGTTCTGCTTTAGGTGGGAGGCTGTCAGGAAGCAGGGTGATTCTACGAATGGGTTTCTTACTAGATCCTATGTAGAAGGAGGGATGATTAAGCTGTGACTAAAGCTATAATTAGTAAAGAAACAGCAGTCTCCTGTATTAACTAGGAGGAGATGTTGGCAACTTTTGTGCTTTTGACAGTGTTCATATTTTGAGCTCAGACCTTGCATGGGGCTCTTGTTTTTGTCTTGACTCATTGTGATCTCAGAGTAGCCGTGCTTAATTTTGACGTCCACTGAAATCATTTGCATTTAACAAAGTGCCTACACGTGAGTTCCCGGGACAACTCTTAGTAAAACCAAACCAGTTCCCAAATACGTGGAGACTGGAGATAAACTTCTAGTGGCCTTCCTTGTGTGCTGTCCAACTTTCTTTTTGGAGACAGAGTCTATCATTTTGCCCGGACCTTGTTGAGTAGGCCAGGCTTATTTGCCAGTGAGCCTCAGGGGTCCAGCTGTCTCGTCAGAGCTGGGATTTCGAACACATGTTATCCTGCCACACCCAGCTTTTTTCTAAAGGTCCTTAATTTTGTGTGGCAAGCAGTGTTCTGACTAAATTGTCTTTCCAGTACACACTTACATTCCTTCACTAGCCCTCATTTGAATTCTTTAAAAGCAGTCTGTTCTGGTTACCGTTGACAGTCGTCTTCATATAGCCTAGGAGTCATCTAAGAGGAGAGCCTATAACAGATTGGCCCGAGGACATGTTCCTGTGGGGGAACTGATTGTTAATTGATGTAGGAAGGACCACCCCACTGTGCACCATCCCTAGGCAGGTGGTCCTGAGCTGTACAAGAAATTTAACTGAATACGGACCAAGAGCCATCAAGAGAGCAGCATTTTCCATGTCCTGCCAGTGGTTCTTTGGGCTGTGATGTGAGTTCCTTGGCTGGAGACAGTGTTCTTCGGGTTAACAAGTGGCTTTGAAAGTGAAGCTCCTGCTGGGCTTTCCTTGGTGATGCATGGTGATGGAATGGTAAGCTAAATAAACCCTTTTCTTCTCTGTTGGTCGGGATGTTTTATCACAGCAACAGAAATGAAGCTATAGCATAATCCATTAAAGCAAGAATAGGGGAAACTGGGGACCAGAGCAGAGTGCTATCTGCCAGGTTGCGGGCTTTATAAATGCTCCTCCATACCTCATGTAATCATAAGCAATAGAATTCTCAACTCGGTGTAGCTTAAAACCAAGCAGCCACATGTTATCTCACATGACTGAAGATCTAGGTGTGGCTGGCTGCAGGTGTGCTGGACTCAGGGGCTTGTGACAGTAGAACTCTTTCCTCCCCGTGTATCTGTTTCATTTTCCTCTGTGTGATCTTCGTTCAGGCAGGTTTTCCTTTAGGTTTACACACCACGGACAGTGACGTCATCCTGGTTGGCCTGGCAAAAGTCTCAAGAATGGGAATTGGATTAACTTTAGTTAGGAACCAATTTCTGAACAAATTCCTGTGACTGCTGGAACCTGGTCAAGGTCATGGATAAGACTGAGGGGCAGAAGTCAGGAGGGAAATTTAGCAGATGCCCACCACACTGTCTACCAGTGTGTGAGTTCAAATGCATCCATTAGTTGGATCAAGCGGGAAATAAAAAGTTAAGAGAAAAATGAAAAAAAAAATACTTATGATGTAGACAGGAGTAAATCCTTATTCAAGTAAAAATTGGCTGGAATGTAATTTAATCTATTTTCATTTTTCAAAATTAATTTTGGAATTTTGTATGTTGTGGTATCCATTGATTAAGAAGGTCACTAGATCATGACAAAATGGAGCACTGTGTGAACTGGAAGTATGTTAAAGTGAGGGATAGGTCCCGGAGTTGCAAGGGTTAACACTCAGGTCATGCCACACACTGACCTGAGTCATTCAGCTGTCCTTCAGAATCTGATCCGAGTCAGACTTCTTGTAGTGCTGTTTTCGGGGGTTCAGTGTTTGATAACACATTCTGCAAGTGGGGACTGCTGCTGTTGCTGTTGGGAGCCTGGTTCCGGGCTGCATGGATCAGGTTGCTCTCTGGATCAGTTTACGATCCTCACGATTTCAGAGAACTCGCACACTGTCAGTTCAGTCACTCTGCTGGATTTAGGTAAAAAGAAGATCCTGGTTGATCAGGTGACAATGAACACTTTGAAAACTACAGCATGAATTCAGGTGATAACAGCAATTAGCTGGATCAGAAATATTTGATTATGATTAGTGAAAACATATGAGAATTCAATATTGATTTTATTTTTTCCAGTAAGCTTGTATGTGTGGTTCTAACCTGTCATAAGTGACATTCTAAAAACCTTAAACCTGAGAGTTTCTAAAGTTTCCTTAGAACGTGCATCTATGGTGTATGTGTCTGCATTTGTGCATAGTTTTTGAGTTGCTGGGGGTCTGGTGGGGAAAGAGAGGCATGCATCAGGAACAGAGGCTAATGAGGCTTCTGGCAGATGATAGGGTCCTTACTGAACCTGTGACTACTACCTGGGAATGACCAAGAGCCTTTGATCTCACTTGATCCTGTCTTCGCTTGGGCTGTCTATAGTAGAGAGGAGGCCCAGAGATAATGTCCAAAACAGGAGAATCACAAGCTGATTTTGAATAGAAGCTTGCAGGAGCCAGTACAATGATGGAGAGTCAGTAGGAACTTGACTCTGTAGCTCATGAGTGAAGCACTTGGCTGGATCTTTGTTGATGTGGCCACGATGTCTCCTGCTTCCTTTTTTTCTAAGCCAAGTGTAGGATCAACAAGGTCAGTTGGCTCTAAATCAAAGGCCAGGTGGTCACGAGGGACCTCACTCATCAGCCCTTTCTCATGGCAGAAGTATGGAGAAAAAAGACATTTGGTAGCTGTTTTTTTTTATTAATTTATTATTTTTATTTTATGTGTATGAGTGTATTGCCTGCATGTGTGTAAGTGTTGCGCAGTGCCTGAGGAGGTTAGAAAAGGTCATTGGATTCCCCTGAAACTGGAGCTACAGATGGTTATCAGCTGCCCTGTGGATGCTGGGAATCGAACTCAGGTCCTCTGTAAGAGCAACCAGTGCTCTTAACTGCTGAGCCATGTCTCTAGCCTCTGACAGCTAACTTTTGTAAAGGCAAAAGTGTCTAAGTTTAGGCTTGTGGTTAATAAGTGTTGATGATTTCTAATCCTTATGTTTCTGGACTTGAAACAAGACACAATGATTACTTTATCACTTCTTCATTCATGCATTTTACTCTGCCTTCCTCTGGGAAACTAAAACATTTTGAGTAAAAGTAAAAACCACAGAGGGACAGGAATACAGATGTTTTCCCAAACCACAGTTGATATTGATTAATAATTATATTAATATAATCAATTGTAAAACCCCCATAGTTTTGGGTGTCCCAGAAGAAAGAGAAACATTGTTTCTGATAAAGGGAGGCATACCACCCTGTCAGGAGGGAAGTAGTTCCTGCTGCTAATTTCCATGAGTAAACAGGGGTATGTTTTTATAGGTGTATTGCCCACACCTGAGAGCTTGCTGGAAATGCAGACCCCAGACCCAATTCAGACCGACAAATCAGATACTCTGGGGGTCCAGAAAACTTCAACAAACTTACCCAGTGATTGTGATGGATGCTCAGATCTGGGGACCACCGCCCTCAGGCCTGTGTCTGTGTTTATTATCACTCTGAAGCTAGTTTGCCATCTTTAGCACGACTTCAGCAATCACAAAACCAAATGACCCATTTCTTGGCCTGCCTTAGTCCTTGTATTCCACTGGAATAGGGACGCCAGAACTGTCTCTCACCAGCTGAATTTGACCCCCACTTCTTTTTAGGAAAACAATGGCTATTTTTGGAGGACATTTCCTATCAGAGTTCTTTTTACTTTCAGACTTGTGGTAATATAACGTGAAATACCTGCCTGAATGTACATATAATTTTTTTTGGTCTTTTTGAGACAGGGTCTCCCTGTAACCCCAGTTGGCCTGGAGCTTGCTATGTAGACCAGGCTGGCCTTGAACTCATAGAGAGTGCTGGGATTAAAGGCATACACCACTATACCTAATTTGCTTGCCTGAATTTTTTAAAACTGCAAATCTTTGTGAGTTTTAGGGGACAAATCTATAAAATGTAATTAGTATAATTTCTTCTCAGTTTCTTCCTTACTACATGGCTCAGCATTTTATTAGAGGTAGAGATTTAATTTGTAGTCAGTAAATCTAATTAAAATGTCTAATTTACCCACAACACATTTAGAATTGTCTTCTGTCTTGAAATCAGTACACAAAGCCCATCCGAATGTTTGCATAACAACCGACCTTTTCTGTTTTCTGTTTCTTTCATGCTTTCTAATTCCTGATCTCCCTCCTCCAAAAAACCTAAATGAGCAATTAACAGCAAATAAAAAGCTAGATAACTATCCTTTAGTTTCAAAGATAAATGAGAAACTCAATGTTTTGATTTTTTTCAGCTTAATCATGCTATTTCTCTTACTCAGAATGTCTCACTGTTCAAACATCTCTGGGGATTCTGTTTATAACATTTCAAACTGATGGCCAGTGTGAAACAGAATATCATACACATGTTCCTTTTCCTTAATTCACTCCCATAGAACAATGTCACTGTATAAGACAATGCTGTCTTGATCAGTACAGCTGTATAATGTTTTAAAAATGAATAAACTAATTCCTCTCACTTTTTCTTTCCAAATATGTCTTCGACATCTGTATAAATTTCAACATAAGTTCTTTTTGGGGGCAGTGATATATTTACTGTGCTTGGGAGGCAATGAGGGAGAAACTCCAGTAGGTGGGAGGTAGGGCAAAGTCTGGAGTTCCTGGTGAAAAGCAGGAAGGTCTCTGCTGTAGCCATCACACAGTGAGATAGGCGACACTCAATAGATCATTCCCTTTGTTTCTCTATGTGGTTTCTTGAGCTTCTCAAAGTTCTTCAGGATGACATCATATAACACAGCATACGCATCATGGATCTCCATGGCCATCAGTTGTATGTCCCAGTGCTCTGCCTCATCCCGCTCAGGCACCAGCTGTGGATAATCCCTCACACGGGGCTGCTTGGTTGCCTTGGTCCCTGCATCAGCCCTCTCAGAGAAGTACTAAGAGATCTGAGTGTGGAAGCCTTCCATCTCGGTATGAAGTCTGGTCATCAGCTCAAATGCCTTCTCCTGGACAGCCACTGCTCAGTGACATCCTTGAGCTCAGGCTCAGGCGCTGTAGGAGGACCACTATCTTGGCATTGAAGTTCACTGGGTCACTGGGAGGACTGTTGTCTTCATTGTCCCCCCTTTTTCTTTTTATTCTTGTTTTCCTTCTCCTGTTGTTTCTTCTCTTCCTCTTTCTCTTTCTCCTTGACTGGATCAGGTACTGGGATGTCCAGTGGAGCCTTTAGATTGCCCAAGCTGGCTTCATTGAGAGCAGGCTCCTTTAAGAATGCATCCAATTCAGTAATCTTCTTGGGGAAACAGCTCCAAGCAGGCTCTCTGTCTTGCTACATAGGTCTTCATGAAACATGTCCACCTTGACTTGGCCTTCAGGCTGGACCCTGAGCGTGGCCATAGCTGGGCCTGGGGACCCAGTGCTGCACAAGGAGCCAGAAGTAGGTACCGGGAAGGATCAACGTAAGTTCTTATTGGAACTTTGATGAGGGTTTGTATTAGGCTATCAGTAAGTTTGGGAGAATTAATGATGTTAATTCTTTATGAGGTTGAGCTTTCTAATCAATGAACATGGTATGTCTGCCCATGTATTTAGATATTCTTTGAATTCTCTCATCAGCGTTGCTTAATTTTCACAACATAAGAGTTGTACATGTTTCATTGGATTCATACCTGTTTCATTCATTGGAGAGATTAGAAATATTTTATTTATGTATTTATTAAATTATTTATTTTGAGACAAAGTCTCATTATATTTATCGCCGGCTGACCAGGAACTCTCTGGGTAGACCAGGCTGGCCTAAGACTCATGGAGATCTGCCTGCCTCTAGCTCCTGAGTGCTAGGATTGAAAGGCGTGTACCACCACACTCAGCAGTATTACATTTTGAATTTGTCCAAATGTTGGTATGTGGAAACACAATTGACATTTTAATATTTATCTTGTGTCTTATAACTTTGCAGAACTCGTTATTAGGTGTTTTTTCTTTTTTCTTTCTTTCTTTTTTTTTTTTTTTAAGACATTCTCATTAGTTCAGTCTGGTCTCAAACTGAGTTTGTAGCCAACAATGAACTTGAACTCTGGATAGTCCTGAATTCACCCTCTGAATGCTGGGTTTACAGGCATGCCTAGCTACGTATTAGTTTTTGTTTTTTGTAGGGTTTGTTTTTGGTAGATTCCTTGGGATTTTATATGGCATAGCATCTGAAAAATGTATGGTTTTATGTCTTCCTTTGTGATTTGCATATATTTTAGCCCCTTTTCTTGCCTTCTAGCACTGGATAGAACCTATGGCATTACGTTTCTAAGTGGTGACAACAGATATCCTTGTCTTGCTGTTGATCTTTTTGAGGAAACTGTTCACTGTCTTCCACTAGATGGACTGATAACTTTAGGGGTTTTTGGTTATATATTCTTTATGACATCAGTGGAGTTTTCCTCTATTCCTAGCCTTTGAGAGTTTTATAAAATAAATCACCACGAATGGGTATTGGATTTTGTCCAGCTTTTTCTGCATTGATTGATATGATCATGTGATTTTTCTTTTTAAATTTGTTAATGTAGGGGATTATATTTATTTATTCTGACACTGATACAGCATTGTAACCCTGTGAAAAGGTCCTCCCTTAGTCATGGAATGTATTTCCTTTTATGTACAATTGAATGTTATTTGCCATATATGTTAAGGATTTTAGATCTGTAACAATGTGGGCTTTAGGTGGTCATTTCTTTTTCTTTTTTTAATTTTAAAATTTATTTTTGTTTTATGTATATGAGTGCTTTGCCTGCATGTATGTAAATGCACCTGTGTCATACAATGCCCACAGAGGCCAGAATAGTCATCAGATACCCTGGAACTGGAGGTACAGATGGTTGCTAGACACCATGTGGGTGCTGGGAAGGAACCAAACCCAGGATCTGTACAAGAGCAGCCAGGGTTCTTAACTGCTGAGCCAGCTTTCCAGCCCTCATTTTTGTTTGGATTATGGCATTAGGGTAATAGTTGCTTCATAAAATGCATTGGGGAGTGCCCTATTCCATTTCTACACGTGACTATGCATAATTGTTATTAATTATTTAAACATTTAGGGGAATTCTTCAGTGAACCACCTAAGCTTGTTTCTATTAGCTTTAAAATGATAAAATTATTTTCCTTAAATGGCTGTAAGTGATTTATTTCATATTTAGGTGAGTTGTAACAGTTTGTATTTCTTGTGAAATTTGGACATGGGACATTTTATCAATTATATGCATGTGTGTGGGGTTGTTCTTAATATTGTTTTCTTGATATCTGCATGATCTGTAATAATACTACCTGTTTAATTAGTGATATTGGTAATTTGTGTCTTAGAGGTTAGAGGGTTACTGAACTCTCCACTCTAATTGTGGATTTATGTACTTCTCATTTATTTATTTACTTATTTGGTTTGTTTGTTTGTGTGTGCACATGTGTGTATTTGTACTTAGAGGCCGAAGATCAGTCTTGGGTGTCATTCCTCAGGAGCTTTTATATATTTTATTCTTTCATTTATTTCTATTTTACTTGTATGAATGTTTGCCTGTGTGTATGTATGTGCATCATGTACCTGGTGCCTGTGATGGCTTGGTGCCTCTGAAGACAGTTTTATTGATTTTAATTAATTTTATTTTATGTGTTTGAGAATTTTGTTTGTCTGTATGTAGATGCATCATATGTGTGCAAATGACTGCAGAGGTCATAAGAGGGCCTTGGATCCCTTAGAACTGGAAGTGTTGGAAGGTTGCTGTTCTCTTTGTGGGTGCTGGGAACTAAACCTGGGTCCTCTGCAAGAGCAGCCAGTGCTCTTAACCACAGAACCATCTCTCCATCCCTAAAGGACACTGTTTTAAAACAGAAACTGTTTAGAGTCACAGGGAGCACTGTTTGGAAAGTACAGAGAGTTCCAGGATGTCTTCTGCACTCACACATGTATAACCTCAGCCACTGCCATACCCTCACGAGGCTGCTACGTTAGGGTCTTGGAATTAAAAACATTCAACACTAGTCTTATGGAACCCAGTGGAAGAGGAGGTAAAAAGAATGTAACCTGGAGGGTGGGGAGGGAGTGCTGTGAAATGCTGTCTTTTGGACGTGACATGGCCATCACAAACATGAACTCACAGCAGCTATGGTTACCTGAACAAAACCAAGAAGATCAAGCCATCCAAAATCCCAGCATAGATGGGGCAGATATCTCCAGCCCCATCCATTTACTAAGGTGCTATTGGAGGTGGATAGATTGGGAAAGAATCATTCTTTGTTGAGGATGTGGCCACTGGTAGGATTCCCATGCTCTGGTGGATGGTCCCACACCCACCCACTAGGCAGTAGTAGCTGGACTTAGTGGGTTATCAAAGAAACAAAAACAGAAGCAGAAACAAGAAACCCCATGAAGTTGGAAGGAGGACCTGTTTTGGGAGAAGCTGAAGAAGAGACCGGGTTAGGTTTTGTTGTACACGTGTATGCAATGTATGTAAAAACAAAGAAATTTAAAAATCCATTGTTAGTTTTTCTATAACGTTTTACATGTATCATTTTATATAGCTTTTAAAAATTAGTTTTAGTGTCTTTGAGAGTTATACATCTGTATAACTTATAGTTTATTGATATTGGCATTTGGCTAGTTAGAGTAGACAGTATTAATCTTTTTCTCGTTATGGCCATTATCTCCCATATTCTCCTTAAGTGTTTTACCTATGTACATTTAGAACCATGTCAGTCAGTGATACAATTTGGCTTAAGCCATTAGTAACAGTTTAGGAAATGAAAGAAGAAAAGTCTGCTGCATTTACCATGTCTGTGCTAATGATGCTTTGTATTCTGCTGTTATTCCAAGGTCCATTGTGACTTCTTATTTGTCGCTCCTTTTTCCTCAGTGCATTTTTTAAATTGAATTTTTGTGCATTTCATACATCTAATCATATTTAGACACACCCCTCTTATCTGCACACCTGATAGCCCCCCTCCACCCAATTTCATGCATTTTGTCATATAGGTTAAGGCCTATTCAATCAAGATTTTGTACTCAGATGTTCCTTGGTACAATTCATCCACTGGAGCCTGGTTAGCCCATCTAGCATTGTTCCCTTAAAGAAGACTAATGCTCCCTCATCCAGCGGTGATCCGCTGCCTATAGTACCTAGGCTAAGGCTGTGGCCTCCTGCTCATTTCCCCGTGCTATGCTGGTTTTGTCTCATTGAATTTACACGGATCTTGTACATGCTGTCACCATTGCTGTAAGTTCATTTGAGCAAGGTCCTAGTGACGTGGAAGACTCGGTTTCCTTACATTCAGGCACCAACCTTGATTCTTATAATCTTTCTGCCGCCTCTTCTGTCATGGTCCCTGAGCTGCTGATGACAATATTTTCTTAGTTTTCATTCATTTGAAAACACCTCAATTTTCCCTTCATTCTTAAAAACATTTTTGTTTATTAACTATTATTATTATTATCATTTTTTGTGTTTGTGCATGTATGTGTGTGTATGGGTGGGCACATGCATGTCATGGCTCTCATGTAGAAGTCAGGGGACAGCTTGTGTGAGTTGGTTCTGTCTTTCCAACACATGAATGCTGGGGATTGAATTCAGGCTGTCAGGCTTGGCAGTAAGCACCCTTCACCTGTTGAGCCCTCTTACTGGACCAAAGCAACTTTAAATTCAACCTGAAGCTACCTACCTCTTCTTGCCAAACTGCATTTCTCTAGCCATTATGGCCTTCCAAACTCCCACTAAAATACTGAATTTTGCTCATAGCCAAGTTTCAAACTCTCTGCCCACAAGCCTGTTGCAGAGGCCTAAGAACCACACGCTCAGGCGTATCAAAACAATGGCCCCTCCTCGGTAACAGTTTTCTGTACTACTTACTTTCCTCATTGATGTGATTAAAATATCAGATAAGAAGCAACTTAAGGACGGAGGGGCTTATCTTGGCTTACAGTTTGACGTCATGCTGTCTGTCATGGCAGTAGAGTGTGAGGTCATATTGCCTCTGCATTCACAAGCAGAGACTGAACAGGAAGCAGGACTGGGCTATATAAGCTTTAAGGTCTGTCCCTAGTGACCCACTTCCTCCTGCAAGTTTCGTATCCTAAAGGTTTTACAGTCTTCCAAAACATGAGTAGGGGACTAAATATTCAAACACATGAGCCTATAGAGGGGTATTTCAATTTAAACCACAGTATATAGCTGCCCAAAGCCTGACTAAACTCTCTTGCTTGTCTTCTTATTAAAGAGTAGTATATTGCCGGAAAAAAATATATTCAGATTGACTACTTCCAGCTCAAATTTGTGACCAATGATTTCAAATAGACATGACATTGTCTAGAATTCTGTCCTCTTCACTTTCCAAGATGACTTCGTGTGTGTGTGTGTGTGTGTGTGTGTGTGTGTGTGTGTGTGTGTGGTATGTGTTTGTGAGTGTACCCATGCATGTGCATACAGAGGCCAGAGCAGGATGTTGGGTGTCTTCCTTCCTCTACCACTGTCTGCATTATTGCCTTGAGCCAGGGTCTCTGACCCAGAGGTTGGCTGTTTTGGCTAGTCTGACAGGCTAATGAGCCTCAGGCTCTGCCTGTCTCTCTGCTCCCCAATGCTGGGGTTACAGGCACACGTGGCTATGCCCAGCTATGTGGGTACTAGGAATTCGAAGTCAGGTCTTCATGCTTTTACATCAAGAGTTCTCACCCAGGCCCCGCATTTTCACCTTTCTGTGCTTTCTCTTTTCATGATCTCATCTGTGCTATGGCTCAGATGTCCCCATCTTTCCCTGAGCCTAGGCTTAGATATCAGTTTTCTTCCTGACATCTGTGCTTAGACATTTAAGTTGGCTTCTTGGACTTAACACAGCTAAGCACAGTGTAGTGGAACTGTGGGTTTTCTGAACTCCTTCTCTACAACTTTGCCTCCATTAACCTCCTGGATCTTTGTCCTGAATCTTTGTAAATATCATCTGAGTGGAGATGCTCTAAACCTCAGATCTTACTGTTTCTTCATCCTCATTCCAAACATCAGTGAATCCTCTAAAATACATGTGGAGAGTGTTGTCTTCCTTCCACCTTCAAGGCCTCCACCCGAGTCCCGGGCACCATCGCCTTGTTGTCAGTCTTCATCGCTGTCTTCGCCTTCCCTCTTGGTCCTTGATGAAACTAGAATTTTTGGTTTATAAAGGAAAAATCTGAAACCACAGAAAAGAATAATAAAAGACAATCTGATACTCATCATACTAAAAGTACACATGTTAACACTCAAGAATTTTTTTTTTTTAAATCTCTGGATTTTATTTTTCTTAATGGAATAAAGAAAAAAAGTAATACAGATTAAATTGAACTCCTTCTCCCTGATGTTTCCTTGATGCTTGATGAACTTGCCCACACTTCGTGCTTTTATTTCTCACATTTGTGTCCAAGGTCTAGAATTGCTACATATGGTATTATTATTGGATACTACGAAGAAGTTATATATTGAAGAAATCACATTTATTAATTTTAGTTACTGAAGGGAACGGCGACAGATGGATGTGCCCATTTTACTCAATCATCCGTCATAGCTCACTGCCTTTGATATCTTATACTAGCAAGGTTGCTATGTGCAGACATTTTGTGACATTTTCAATATTCAAGAATTTTCTGGGTAGACACTCAGGAATGAATACTGATGCTGTTCATAACATATATATATATATATATATATATATATATATTCCCACTGTTTCCTGAATCAGTCTCATTGCTCCTTAAACCAGCAAGACAATCCCACCAACAGTATGTCCTTCTTTCCTTCTTTCTTTCCCTGCCTTCTCTGACATTTGATATGACGTGGCTTAAAAAATAGTTAGCAATGTAGAACATGCTAAACAAGTGATCTTTGAGAATAAAAACCCCTAGTAGAATTATGTCACATCCCATTAAGGCTAGTTTTTACTGAATGGTTATTCAGAGTAAAATCTGCAATTTAGCAAATACATTTCCTCCTAAGTCATGCATGTCTGACCTCTGTCTAAATCCCCACTGTCCTTGCTGTCATTCTCTGCCTGCTTCAGGTAACCAGATCAGGCTTCATTTTCTTCTGTTTCTCCAACCAGTCAAGCTCTGACTAGCCTCGAGCTTTCACATCCACTGTCTCCTCTGCCTGGATTGTAGTTTTCAGCTCTCCACTTGACTCCCATCCTTGGGGCATCCTGATTGATAAGGGTCACCTGCTACTTCCTCAAAGATGACTTCCTAGATCATCTCATCCCCCTTCTCATTTGTTCTGTAGGTTACATTCCTCACACTGTCCCATATTATTTATTTATTCTTTCTGAGACAGGGTCTCCCTACACCCCTAGCTGGCCTCACACTCATTATGTAGACCAGGCTGACCTTGATCTCACAGAGATCCACCTGCCTTTGCCTCCTGAGTGCTGGGACTAAAGGTGTGTGTCACTGTACCCAGGGTACCATCTTTATATTTGCTTATTATGGACAGGCAACAGTGTTGCTTCTCTTCCATCTTACAAACCTCCAGAAAAGCCTCATGTTCCTTGTTCACTCAGGATTCTGCAGGGAAGAGCATTTTGGAATCTGCAGCTTCAGCTGAATTAGGTCAATGGCATGCTGTACCACAAATATAACACTCTTCCTTGGGTTGGGAAGGGAACAGATTTAGTGGATGCTTTTTATGGCTAGGGACCATGTAAGGTGACTTAGGAAAGTGCTCACTTAGCCCTTAGAACAGCTTTGGAAATAGACGGTATTACTTTCACTTTACAGAAGACTGCAGCTCTAAGGGGTTAAACAGCTTGTCGCATGTCACACATATACTAAGCGATGTCACCGGATGCAAATCTATGTCTATCCATCGCCTAAACCTTCTCATTTCAATGAACTAATCTCAGTTATAGATAAGATTATTAGATAATTTAATCCCTACTTATGCCATTTTGGAAGATTAATTTTATCTTTAAAAAGTAAAGCTGGCAGTGACCATTAGCTCTTTTCTTTTCTGGGGTACCATATAATATTTTAATACATGTATGTATTATGTAATGTTTAAATCAGGATAAATATGTCAGGCTTCTCCAACACTTATTTCTGTATGGTGAAAACATTCAAACAAATCCTGCTTAGATTTTTGAAACATTATTATTTGCCCTACTGTGCAGTAGCACACCAGAACTTTCTATTCATAACCATCAACTTTTAATCTACAAATGTATTCAAGAGGGAGATGATAGGTTGGATTTCCCATGAAAGCCAAGAAGGTCATTTGTGACTGATCTCACCTATGTGTGTGTGTGTGTACCCACATGTGTGGAGGCCAAAAGTCAATGTCAGGTGTCTTCCTCAGTCACTCTCCACCTTAGTTTTTCAGAGGCAGGGTCTCTTACTGAACCTGGAGCTCACCCACTGGCTAGACTAGCTTGTCAGAAAGCTTCAGGGCTCCATCTGCCTCTGTCCACCCCGGCACTGGGGTTACAGACAAGTCATTGAGCCAGGCTTTTTATGTAGGTGCTGAGGATCCAAACTCTGTTCATCCTTTACCCACTGAGCCATTTCTCTAAGCCACTTACTCAACTATTAACGGGTATGGGAATGAACTTGGGTTTGAATGGATGGTCCTCCTCCTATGTTGTAAGCTTGCTTGAGGTTATTACCTGGAATGCTAATCAAAAGTACACATGTCGAAGCTATATCCTCAGGATATTTTATGATTCGTCCTGGTTTTGGAAGCCTTTAAAACAAATGCCCCAAGCTATCTGTATTGTAAGGTAAAACTGGGAAGCATTACCTCACAAGAAATTCTAATGGACTGGCACTTGAATTTTAAAAAGGAAGTGCCGGACTTCCAGTGAAGAGAGGTGTAAGTCTTATCTTGCAAGAGCAATCAACTTGGCTTCTTTGTTTCTTTGTATTGTGGTCTCTGTGAGGCGAATCCTTTCACTAACCCACAAGTCTATTTAGCACTCTGCACAGATAGTGTCCGGTGTAGCAGTAACAGAGGAAAGCTGGTCTATGATCATGGGCAGTGGACGTCTCCATTAGGAGTAGCTCTCTGGTCATGCAAATGAGGGTAGTCCTGATTGGCCAATATTCGCGCTTGGGTGGAAGCCGGGTTTACAGGACAGTGTTATTTCTCATACCAAGTCATGTGTAGTTTGGGTGGAACAGAGCTCTGACCTTTCTGTGTGAGGACCCAGTTGGGGCCAGACTTGCACTGGGGACCCATTCTCTTTCCTGTCTCTCTGTCATGGCCTTCCCTCCATAAAGACGGCGATAGTTCGTGTAAAAACCAAGAACCTAACTTCTGTAGAAAGTCAGACTATTTGGTCACATTCATATCTGACTCCATAGATTCTGCAGTGGCTGCAGTAAGTTAGAGGAATGCGGTGGTAGCTCTGCTTAGAGCATGGGCCTTTGTTTGTGCGTTCCTCACACGGTGTGGCCAGTCTCTAGACATTTGAGTTTGCTACCAACCTAACAGACCACATATTTAGTATATAACTGGACAAAGTTTCAGTTTACGAATTTATTGAAATGAAAAATCCATCTGTGCTTGAGATAATTTACCACTGCAGGCCCCATTGAGAAGGGATATTGACAGCAACAAAGAGGATGCTCACGAGAATGAGAGTGATGAAAGAACCACCAGGTGACATCCAGTGGTGGGTACTGGTTACCTGGGAAGTTTTAAAATCTTCCCTAACCCCATAAACTTGACCTTTAATATGACCAAAAAATGCCACATTAGTGAGGGTTTAAAAAATTCTAAAAGATTTGGGTCCAAAGTTAAGCTGGACACAGCATTCAAGTTCCTACATACACGGAAGAGGACAGCCACTATTCACAGTCCTCTCTCCTATTTCCTTAGTAAGGAAACGGTAGAAACAGGCAGCAAATGACTTGATAGCCAGCCTGAAGTCTAAAAACTTCAAAAATAAGCTTAAACCTAGACAAGTGCTTTGATTAGCTGTGTTCTTTATTTCCTTTCCCTTCTCTTTTTTGGGGGATGGGATCTCATGTAGCCCAGACTGGCCTCAAACTTGCTATGCAGACGATGAACTTCTGATCTGTAACCGTAAATGCTGGAGTTTCAGGCCTATGCCATGGCAATCAGTTTTCTGTGGTGCTGGTGATAAAACCCAGGGCTTCCTGCATGTTGAGCAAATACTCTACCAACTGAGCCACACCGCTAGCCCCAATTACTAAGGTTTTAAGAACTGTTTGAGAACAGTTATCTTGTTAGGGGAATGTTTTTTTCTTTCTTGACATTCTGTGAAAACAGACTCCAATGCATTTCGTCATGACTTTCCAGTCATAGAGTTGCTAAATTCTTTGTTGGCAATTTACCGTCCTCCACTGTCCTGTGGCCATAGTCTGAGAAATAACGAAATGACCACAAGAGGGCGCCAAAGACAAAATTATGTTGCTGCTTATGCTATGGGAAGTCTGAACTAGGACTTAAAAGGGAAGGAGATCAGAAGGGGGCAAAGAAGAAAAAGAAGAAAGGGTAAACTCACCGACAGAAGATTACAGATTCGTTTACAGTCCTGTTAGTAAAGTATTAAAATTACAGAACTTAAAAGAATCTACCTACTATTTAACTAGCGACTGCTTTAAGAGATTTTAGAAAAGGACTTAAAAATGCATTCGGAAGGACACTGTGTGTTTTGCCTCCAGATCTTGCAAGCGTTTGTGAGTGAATAGGTCCCTTCTCTTTGAAGACACAGTCTTCCTCCAGCTCTGAGAGAAGATAATCCCTGCGGTTTTCCATCCTTAGGTACGGGTCAGGAGCAGAGAGGCAGGGCACTTTTTTCTCATAGGCGGGGCCTGGTACTCCTAGGGAAAGATGAAACTCCATTTCCATATCCTGAAAATGTTCAAGAGCCACAAATGGCAGTGGTTGTCTTTTGCTTCTCAAAATGAACGACTGCAGTCTGCAGCGTCTCTGCTTTTGTTTGGTCACCCCTGGCGACGCCCAGGCGGCAAGAGGGCGTTCCGTCCCAGGGTTTTGAGACTTTAAAACACGGTGTCAAAACACTTGTCTGAAGAGCGGAAAATTAAATTCTTCTCCCCTCTCTTCCATTAACTTATGAAGAGCTAAATCTCCAATCTTCATTAAAATAAATGAATTTCAAGAAATCCTGTGGTCCATGACAAGACTGTTTCATATTTCTTTTAAAAATTAAATAAGAGTTTATCTTGAATTAAAATGGTTTTGATTTATTTATTTTTATGTGTATGAGTGTTTCCCCTGTATGTATGTAAGTGCACCTGTGCATGCAATGTGTGTGAAGGCCAGAAGAGGGTGTCAGATTCCCTGGAACTGGAGTTATGGTCAGTTGTGGGCCACCATGTGGGTGCTGGGAACTGGGTCCTCTGGAAGAGCAGCCAGTGCTCTCAACTGCTGACCTATCTCTCCAATCCTTTGATTTTTTTTTTTTTTTTTTTAACCCGGGAGCCTAAGAACTTCCTTCTTTAAGGATATGGGGCTCTTACTATGAGAGGCAGAATCTTTCAACCAAAACAGAGGAATTCAGCCTATAAGTAATCATTCATAAAAGAACCCCAGAGGTGCTGAAACGTCTGAGTATGGACACCCCAGAAAGTCAAATAGATGCACCAGAGAGTGTATAATCAGTAAGATGGGGAGACTGAGTCTGAAGGGGGTTCTTGTCTCACCACCCATCTCTGTACACACATATATGTATACATACATGTGGTTAATAAACATATTTATTCATTTCACATGTATTATTCCCACCTCCTTTTTTGGCAAAAGTCTGAAAAAGAAGTTGCATGAGTGTGAAACAGGTAATTGCTTAAGCTTAAACAACAGCAACCCCACTGAGCAATTCATCTCTGATAGCATTTAACATCAGGAGCTGTTTCCATGGAACTGCAAAAACTGTTTTTATCTAGGGAAGGGCAAGACACAGACAATAAACAAGGTTAGAGATAAGTGGGCATCCTGTGGTTAGCACTGTGCTGGGAGCAGGGACTGGGGATCAGTGTTTTGATGCGCTGGTAATAAATGAGCAGAAGGAGATGAAGAACAGCCAGTGCTTTGGATTTGCAGAGGATGCTGACTGTACAGAATCCTAGCTGGGTAGAGAGTAGATGGACTCAGAGGGGAGGAAGGAGAAGGAACTGAGTGCCCAGCGTGTGCGCTTGTGCAAAGGAGTGAACCATGAGTGGGTGTGCCAAGTCCAAAGTTAAGGGCAAGCAGGTGCAGCAAGCAAAGAGGGTGAAGCCAATGTTTGACTGCGCGAGCCATGTGAAAATGTACTTACTTCACTGGGTCATCCACCATGGCCACAGGACAAGCTGGCCAGCTTGGGCTCCAGAGGTCTGACTGCTAATCCTCTGTGTGCTCCTCTGTGTAAACTGTTTAAAATCGACTCTCAAATAAAACAAAGTGTTCTGCTTTGACGGAGTGTTTGAAAAGAAGAGAATATTTCTACTTCCATTAGCTTAGTTGGAAGCTTGTGGGTGCCGCTCTCTGCGGGAGGCAGGGAGGCTCCGTCCAGGATCCTGTTGTCACATTTAATTTTCCTCTTTACCTATTTTGTCTTCTTTTTTCTCTTTCTCCTTCTTTCCTGACTTCATGAAATATATCAAACATACATAAAAGAGCTGAGCATAATTTAACGATCCTTCCTGTACCAATATTAATATACTATTTTGGTAACAATATTAGCTGTTCATACGGTTTGTGTCAGATTGTTTTAAATACATAAGGCATTAGATATTCGGCTGAAGTCTCCTGTGGGCTTCTCAAAACTTTTTTTTTTCTCCTTTTCATTTTCTTTCTCTGAAGCCAAGTACTCTCTAAAGTTCCTCACATTCTTTCTGGATGATATATATATATTTTAAACCATACTACATATATTTGTTTCAAAAAGTGTCAGGACTTTTTAACGGGATGATATTTAAGAAACTTTACCTAAATGTTACATGCTTCAAATATTTGTGCTAACCGTTTGCTAGCATTATGATTCTGAGTGATAATCAGTGGTGGATTTCCATCCAGTTCATTCATTTAAGTGCACTGCTCTGTTGTTTTTAATGGAATAAAGTGATCTCTTCTCTTTTTGGTGAGATTTCAATTAGATTACTTCTCACTCCCAGGACTGCTGTAGTGACTGCCAGGCAGCACTCTTGAGGCGCCCCTGAGCGTGTGACTGACGATTTCTACCCATACAGTGACCACTAGCCATGTCACTTGAAATGTGAGTGGCCTAAACTATATGTTGTATTTTGAAGACTTAAGTATGGGAAAGAAAACTCAAATCTCAATCATGTTACTATCAGCTACGTATTGAAAAGGTAAAAATCATTCAGTTAATGTTCGCTGCTTCTTTTTTAAATGTGGCTATCTTTTGGAGAACAGTCACCCTAAATTATATACCTGGCTCGCATCTGTGGCTCACATGTCAGGCTCACATGTGGCTCACATGTCAGGCTCACATGTGGCTCACATGTCAGGCAGTGCTGCTGTCAGTATTCTTCCTACAGGATTTGAGGCTTAAGAATTCTTCTTTTCTTTCCCAGTCCTTCTTTTTGCTCCTAAAGACACTTGATTTTCGAGCCACTGCTTACCTATGAAGAGGCTCCTTTCACTGCAGACCCACCAATCCCATCAGCCTTCTATAACTTTCCCTCCGAGGCTCTCCCTGGCTTTTTAATTTCTGCAGAACAGGGTGATTGCTAGGGACACTCCTGTGTTTCCAGATGCTCTGGATGGCTGAGGGTGTTTGATGCTTGACTAGTGGATAAGAGAGGTGGGAGTCCATTATTTATGGAGTTTGGGGGTTATCACAGCACTCTATTATGTCTTCTCAGAATTACTGGTTTGAGATTCTGCTTAAGGACTTAGATTTAGCTCTAAGCCATCATGCCCAAACTTATAGTATCTGTGAGTCAGCTTCTCTACCCATGAAGCTGAATAAATCTCTGAAATGCTAATCCATCTCTACGGTGCCCAATAGCCAAGGTTTCAAGGGAAAGGCTCCCCTCCTCTCTTCCCACAGACCCTTGACATTATTCTCCCCAGGAAGGCACTAATTTAAGACACACTTATCCCGCTGAAGTCAGGGATTGGGCAAGCGCCATTCTCACTGCTTCTACAGCAGCCTAAAATATGGCAGTTGAGCCAAGCTGGAAGGCACCTCTGTTCCCTGTAGTGGGGCTTTCCCATGTGTGACCTGCTCTGCTCTCTCTACATCACCATTTTCAATGAAAAAATAAATTGCTTCTGTGCAGTCGCATGCAAAGGAGAGAGCCTTTTTAGCCGGCTGGAGCTGGGAGGTTGACAGAGAGCTGGAGTCCTGCACAGGGATTGTTAGTGGGTAGAGCGCAGGATGATTTTTCATTGTCTGCCGAGCTCCAAGCACACCCTCTTGGAGTGGCTCTCAAATTTGAAAACAAATCTTCACAGTGGCTTTTTCAACCTGCATGGCTGAAGAAGGATGGAGCTGTTGCCCAAATTTTTCAAAAGACCAGAAAGTTGAGTGGCAATGCATGCATCTTTGCAGAAATATTTCTACTTGATGTTAAGGCTCCCACCTTCACCAGAAGCTTTGTTTCCACAAGGAGAGCGGACCGTGCCGCAGTTACAATATGGGCTTCGTGGTCTGGCAAAGCTCAACTGGAAGTGCAACCTCACCATAGTTATTAGATCTGGGGGTCTCAACAAGGGATCACTAACACAAGCCTCATTTTCTTCATCTACAAAGTAGGAACAGCAACACTAATATGTCAAAGATTACCGGACTGTTGGCAACTGTTATTATAACTGCTATTATAACGTAAGCATTTAAAAAAGATTCAACTGAATGAAACCACTAGATGTTTTGGATAAGGTGGCTGTCTGCTCTGTTTTAACAAGTTAACGTTCAGATATTTACCTCATGAACAGGTTTCTTTCTAGAAAAGATATTTTGAGACAATATGGACTGAAAATAATCATATTTAAATTTTACAGTTTAAATTTAGAAAATGTGGAAGTGCAACATTTTTATTCCATGATAGTAACTGTGATCCAGAACCTCTGGCCTGGTAGAACTAGACTGTAGACTATAGAATGATCTTCAAGCCTGGAGAGACAAATCAGAATAAGATTTTTTTTCGAGAAACACAATGATCAGGTTTTAGTAGCTTTTTTTTTTTTAAGCACTCCTGAAGTTCCATTTCCTGCCACTAGAGGCGTGCGAGTGCCATTAAGCGCAGGCAAAGGGATCAGGATATTTGTTCTACTTGTTTTAGAAAAATGCCATATAATTTTGCCTACTGACTCCAGTTAGAAGCAGACAGAAGGAAAGGCACTTCCCAGGGAGAGACCACCCTTCCCATGAGGATCATTTCAACGTATGCGAAGAGCACAGATGTACAGATGTTACCTCAGTGTGTATGCAACATATTTGTGGTTTGTAAATCAAGCTGGGGAGCAGCTAGGGGAAGACGCCTGCCTGACAGGCCTTCTTAGGAGTGAGTGGGGAAGAGCAGGGGAGGCTGCCAGGGTCTGTGTAGTTCATCTTGGCTGTTTCTGGACTTGGGGTAAGTGACAGAGTTCCAAGGCCTAGATAGTAACTCCTCTGTCCTTGGACTTGGAGTATCCAAGCCCAGTCCCTGCTCCCACCTTCTCCTGGCTTTCGGGTCTGGTGTAAAAATCCTTCAGGAGTCTTAACATTGCTAGAAACATATCACCACAATGAGCTAGTTTATGATAGCTGCCTTACCTCACTTTATTTTTAAAAACAGTCTTACTTTCTTTGAGAGTTTCAGATAACATATTTGGATCATATTCACCCCCCAGTGCCTCTCCTTAGTGCCTCCCAGTTCCGCCCATCTCCTTTCCCCTTCAACTTGCCCTCTATAAAAACAATGAATAATCCATTTACTCCAATTTGTGCTGTCCGTATATTTCTGCGTGTGGGGTCATCTATCGGGATCCACACCCTTAAAGAAAACTGACTCTCCCTTCCCAGAAGTCATCAGCTATCTGTAGCTCCTCAGTTAGGACTGGGGGCTCAGGAACCCCTTCCTCCTCTATGCCAGAATGCTGACTGGCTTGATGTTGTGCAGGTCTTATGTATGTATTCACAGCTGCTGCAGGTTCATGAGTGTGGTGGTCCTGCCGTATCCAGGAGACACTGTTTTGCTTCCATCTTCCTAACCTCTGGCTCTTATAATCTTTCCACTTCCTCTTCCACTATGACCCTGAGCCTTGGGGCGGGCATGTGATATGGGTGTCCCATTTGTGGCTGACACTTATTATTTGCACTTTGACCTGTTGTCAGTTTCTGTGTTAACCACTGTCTGCTGCACAAAGAAACTTAGCTGATGAGGTCTGAGAGCTGTGCTGATCTACGGGCAGAGAGATGTGCATTTAGGGGGCAGTTTGATACTATATCTTTTCGGCAAAATAATAGTAGTAAATTGGAGCTTCCTACACTGGGGATTATACTCAATCCAGAAGCCATAGATTGCCACATAAAATGCCAGATGTGGGATACCTCCACTCAAGTTGTTGATCAGAGGTGCCCTGGAGACCCTAAAACAGTATAAACTATTGCCATTGCTCATGGTTGTTCACCAAAAGTTGATGGTGAGATCCTGTTCCTGAAGAAATCACACATGTTGGCCACAAGACGTGGAGAAATCAAGTTGGTTCTGACCAGGATGCTTAGCTCTCATTGTACTGGAAAGTGTTGAGGGAAAAGTCATGTGAACAACAATAATGACTGACTGGTAGGATGACTGACGGGCAGGATATTCCCATGAGTGCAATAGTGGCCTGAATGCAATGGAGCTAAGCACTTGCTCTCTGATTGAATTCAAGGCCAGATCCACAGGAGGAAAAACATGGCTGGAGCTGCAGATCTGGTCAAGAACCCATGGTTGGGAACTCACAGGCCTTGTTTTCTTTCAGTTCTTCAAATTTCAAATTGTCCTTAAAAACTTATTCCTTTTTGTTGAGAGAGAGAAATGAGAGAGAGAGAAGAGAGAGAGAGAGAGATTTATTGATGGGCAAAGCTCAGTTTTGCCGTCTGATCTTAATGACTCTCAACTGTTCAACAAGCTATAATTAATTGGGGGAGAAAACTCACGTCTTTCCTCATTTATGAAGCTCAAGGATGACCCTCTGTAGAACCAAAGAGATTAACAAGGGAAAGCACAACACAGTTATTTAATATAAATTTTAAGCAGCATGAGAGTCTTGAGAAGTGAAGGCTCAGAGAAAGGAAAATTGCATCTCTGCTTAGGTTTGACGAAGACCGAAAAGCAGTGTTGAAGTCTGAAAGGACAGAGGGGCAGAATCTAAAGGACACAGGCTGAGTTGGAGGCTGAGTAAAGCTGGTTTGCTCAGCTCCTTCTTCTCCTCCCTGTGTCACCTTCTCTCCCTCCAGGGACTGCCAGGTCACCTGTCATATGCTACTCTTTAAGACAGAGGTGGGGAAGAATGTCAGAAAGACTGGCTTTTGTGGTTTCTTGGTTTCCTTCAGTTTAAATATCCACCCTGCCTGGCTGCCATGTTTGGGGTAACATTTCTTGAGCCCCATATTTGTGTTGAAGATGTTTGCTGTTCCACTCTGACAGAACCACAAGCAGAGGTATAAATGTGTCCTGACAGTGTCCGCTGTTCACACAGCTGCATCTTCTGTGTGGAATGATGCTATCCCCACTGCTCCACTGACATCTTAATGCTTTGGTGAAGTTCTCTGTTTAGTTTATGCCTTCCTAACAGTGAGCCCGGGCTTCATCTCAAACATTAATTGACCATTTAAGCTTTGTCTTAATGCTAGATTGTATATGTATTTCTTTTGTGAGGAGGTATGTGTGTCATGTACATACATGTTTGTGTATGTGCATGTTTATGTGCATGGAATGCACATACCCAGGTTTTATGTTGGTCCTGGGGGATCTGAACTTAGGTCCTCCGTCTTGTGGGGTAGGTGCCTTACAAAATAATCCATCTCCTTGTCTCCTGCTTGAACATTTTTATTTATTCCATGAACAATACATGTTCTTTGTATATATTATAGTAATAATCACTTGTGTTTATATTTTCTGCAAACAGGTTTGCCCATTTATGGTGTGGGTCTAATTTTATGTTGATTATATTATTATTATTTATGTGTGTGTTTACATGGGCATATGCATGTATGTGGAAGCTAGAGTTCAAGCTTGGATGGTGTTTTTCAGGATGTATCTACCTTGTTTTTCTGAGACAAGGGCTCCCATTGGCTCAGAGAACACTGATTGGGCTAGGCTGGCTTGTTGGTAAGCTTCGGAAATCTGTCTCTGTCTATCAAAGCTGGGATTACAAGTGCATGCCATTGTGTGTGGTTCTTTTACATGGGTTCTGGGGAACGAACTCAGGACCTCATGTTTGCATGGCAGACACTTTACTGACTTAGCCATCTCCCTAGTCCTATTTTATTGTAATTATTGTATTATTTGTGTGATTGTGACATGAGACAAAATTCTGGCCATTGAAGTACGGGTATTTAATTTTATAAGAAACTGCTGAAGAGTCTTTCATAGTGCTTTCTAAAAAAATCACTTTCACTGTCATCAGCAAGAATTTCAACCTATCTATATCAGTGCCAGCACTTGGTGTTGTTAATCTTTAAATTTAGCCTTTTGGTGGATATCAAATGATGTCTCTGTAACTTAAGATGGCATTTCTCTGATGATTAGTAGTATTAAGTACTTTTAAAATAGAAAAGTTTCATTCTATGTGAGAGAGTTTTATATATGTGTATATAGGTATATCACATGTGTGCAATGTCTGTGGAGGTCAGAAGAGGCTATTGGATCCTCTGGAACTGGAGTTATAGATTGTTGTTAGCTGCCATGTGGGTGCTGGGAACTGAACCCAGGTCCTCTGCAAGAGCAGCCAGGCTCTTAATTGCTGAGCCATCTCTCCAGCCCCAGTATTAAGCACTGTAAACTATGTCTGCTGGTCATTGGTGTCCTACTTTGTGGGATAGATAATAGATTGTGTTTGAAATGGGGTCTCAGTATACAGTCTGGGCTGGGTTTGAACTCTTGGTCCTCTTGCCTCAGCTTTCTGCATACCAGAATTACAGGTGTGCATAACCTTCTGGTACATATCCTCCTTGTAATTTCCCCAAAGAAGGACATTTGGAGATGCGGTGGAATTCTTTCTCATTTTTTTTCTCTAATTTTAGGCAGTCTTAAATCTCATTCCAGAATTCCTTAGTGAAGACTAATTGTTGGCAGTGAGATATCCGATGAATTGTACTGGACATCTGCACATGTGGGTTATTGCTCTTTCAATAGGACATTTCATCTAGAAAATTCCTGAATGTGGGATCTTCTTTTCCTGACAAATTCATCTCTCCATAGTAGCAGAAGGGATCCTGCATGTCAGTAGTCTTCAGTTACAAGAGGTTAGGGAGGGTACCACAATCAGTTTGGCTTAATCAAATAGGGGAATTTATTGACTCATCTAATTTAGACCCCAGGTGACCTATAGCTGTCGACTGAACTTTCCCTGATGCATTTTCTTACGGTTGTTTCTTTCTCTTTATTTCATTCTCATAATAGCCAAACTTGCCCTGAGACAAGGTCCTATACCTTCTAAATTGACTCCATCTTAGCACTGTGACCACGCCCCCTCTGCCCCTGCCCCAAACATTAAGCATCTTTTCTTCCTTTACTGTACCAGTAAAGACTTGGTGAAAAATGTAATTGGTCCTATGCTCAAGCCTGTAGGAATCACTGCTGTGAGCTGAGGGTGGGTAGGGATGCTGATTGATCAGGATGAGTTTCAAGCCTGTGAGGATTCAGAAGAAGGAAGAAGAGGAATGCTTTATGATTGACAGCCCCTCAGGTACACATGGACTAGGGAAGGGGTGTCTCTGGAGGGAGCTCCGGGACAGGCGGAGGAGTGAAGGTACTTTGTTATGCAGAACTTTTTAGTTTCTACAGTTCATGTCCTGCTTTCTTAAGGTCTTCCCCTAGAGGATGCCTTTCATTAACTGTCTTCCTTACTCGTAATGTTTTCTTCTGCTTGGAGTTTACCGATTATTTAATTAGAATTAAGGGCCTCTTAACCTTTTACCCAATACGTATGTTTGAACAGTGAATACCCAGTGGATTCCTTGGGAATGTCTCTGTAAGGAAAGAATGAAAGTGATAACATCATTTGAACTGTTAGGAAGATTAGCTGCTCTTTTCTTAAACATTTTCTCCGGGGTTATAAAACAGTGTTGGGGAAGGCTTCGCACAGGTACTGAAGGAGTCCAGTGATGCTTCTGTGAGCTGTGGCGTTAAAGACATGATCTTGCAACTTGTCAACCTATCAAGAAGACTAAAGAGTTTATCTATATCTCTCTATGTCTCTACCTCTCTATCTGTCTATCTCTATCTATCTATCTATCTATCTATCTATCTATCAATCATCTATCTATCTATCTATCTATCTATCTATCATCTCTTTCTCCATCTATCTATCTATCATCTCTCTCTCCATCCATCCAGGTATGTATCTATTTTCATCTACCTTCATACATACACACATATACCTATATACACATGTAGGTATATGTGGATCTTACTCTTCAAGTCTTATGTTTGTTGCCATGGATCAGAGTTTAGTAACAAATATTTATAGGGATGACTTTTACAATATGGACATAATCTGGACTAATGACTTTTACTTAACCTGACAACCAAAAAGTTATCGTTTATAATGTAACAAGCTCGCCGAACCATGTGTTCCTCTTGTGACCTGGGCACCTGGCCTTAATCCCTCAAGACCCCACCTTGCCCTTCACCCAAGATGGTAGTGAGTGTGGGTGATTAGCATACCTAAGCCCTGGAAGCAGTGTGGGACTCTCCTTGCAAACACAGAAGTCTGCTGTAATTGTGTGTGCGGTATTCTAGACCTAGGGATCAAAGCACACGATTCTCTGATGAGAAGGGGTGGATTCTAGCTTTGAGTTCCTCCAATTCAGCCTGGAGATACTGTTTTAATACAGGAATGAGTGAAGCCTGGCCTGAGAGCACAGTTCTGTGAGACAGCTGAAGGCCTGGGTGTTTCTCTGTTCGAGTCCACTCTTGGCCTTAAAATGAATGCTAAGAGTCAGACTGTTTCTTTATTCAAGCCTAAGTTTAATATGGATTAGAAGCAGCACAGCTGGTAGGAATAAAAACCAGAGCCAGGTACATCTAGGTCCTGTCCTGCCAGTTCCCCCTGTTCCTCAGCATATGTCCTGTGTGCCCACCGGAGGAGGCTGGAGCAAAGTGTGTTATCGTAGAGGAAGGTTCTCCCTTCTCTTCCAAGAAGCGTAATTTTGGAAGTTTTACCCCCTTCTGGTTGATCCCCTAGAAGAGTAAAGTTGGAGAGGTTTTGAGGGACTGATATAGTTGGATCTGCTGGACAGCCCGGGTTTAGACCTTCTTTAACTGCATGTGTCAGGAAGGAAGAGACAAAGGAAGGCATCGGGGTCTTTTTTAAACTTTCTGGTTCTGCATCAAGGGAAGGAAGTTTCCCGGTTAGGTGAGTGTAACCCTTTACTGCTCAGGGGCTCCACTTACAGAAAACAGTGTAACCTATATTCTGGACCAGAGGCTAAGCAGAACACGCATCTTCCTTCGAAGGCGCAGTGAGACCCCACAGAGGCAGGAAGATGGGAGAAACACTCGAAATGATCCCTCCCCAGCATTTTATTTTGTTCTATCTTTTGGCCTAATGACAAAGGTGAAATGGCTTCTTGACTTTCTCAGATCAGTACCCTCCACCCACCTAATCTATCCAGTGCTGCTGCTGACTGGATATAACAGATATTTCAAGGATAGCTGTGAGGGCTGACAAAATGGTTGAACGGGTGAAGATGATTGCTGCCTGAAAACCTGAGTTTCGTTTCCAGAACCCACATGGGGTGGAAGGAGAGAACTAACTCCTGCAAGCTGTCCTTTGACTTCTACATGTGCATTGACCTCTACATGTGTACACACACACACACTCACACACACACACACACACGCAGACACACAATAAATTGATGTAATAGAAACTGAGATGATAACCTGGAATTAATTGAAATTCTTTGTCTTATTCAGGTAATTTTGTCACAATGTGATAGATATTTTTGAAGCACTCATTCTACAAAGTCACACATGGAAACAGGGACTATGAGGAAGTAGGATCAGAAACAGCTTGCTCAAAACATATGCAATTTTGCCATTAGAACATTAAAAACTATTCATAAGGCATTGGGGAGATGTCTCAGTCAGCAAAATGCTTGTTATGCAAGCTGAGGACCTGAGTTTGCTCTCTCGCACCCATGTACAAATGCTGGGTGTGAAATAATCCCAGTGCCGAGGAGGTGAAGACTGGAGAACCGAGGAACCTGCTGGTTAGCCAGTCTAACCAAATCAAATCAAAGGACTGCAGGCTCAGTGAGAGACCCTGACTCAAAAAAAATGGAGAGCAATTAAGACTGATGCTTGACATTGACCTCTGACCCTTCACACACATGTGCATGTGTGCCTGCACACACATGCACAAACACACACAAAATAAATAAAATCAATTGTAATCCTAATAAAAACACTAGCAGAGTAAACCCTTAATAGCTAAGAAACATGGTAGCGAATATAGACTTTCTCTAAAGAAAAGTAAGGGAGTGTGGGCACAGGAAGTCCGAGGCTGATGAGGAGGGTGAAACAAAGAGTGGGCAGATCTCATGAATTGCATCTCTGGGACACAGCATGTGGTGTCATCAAACAGGAAGACAGGTGCCTGATGGGCACCATGTAGAATACCGCCTGCATTCCTAGCCTATGGCATTTGGTACAATACGTTATCATGTTGCCAAGACTTGTCCCTGGAGCTAACATGACTTCTGTGCTTAGTTAGCATTGCTAGTTTATCTTCAGTGTCGTATGAACTAATCTACATTATGAAAATGAGTTTTCGAACAACTGTGTATGTCTGAGATACATATGTTAACCACTGTTTCATAGCTATAGTTGAGTTTCATTTGTAAAACAGGCCTAAGAATATTTGCCTCAGGTATTAATGAGGTCCTGCAATTGAACACTTAAGCAAGTGAAAATGGCCATGCAGATGTTTGGTAATGAGATCTTATAATGGTACACAACAGCTTGGGAAAGTTACTTAACTACTTATTGTCACCCAGTCTTCTCATCTGTAAAATGGGAATTGTGTAATATCCTCATTATAGCTTAACTGGGATGACATATGGAGAACAATATTCCTACAAAGGAATGCTTCTTCTCATTACCAGGTTCTGTATCACGTGTTTCTGAAAAACAAAACAAAACAAAACAGGAACATCTGAGGTGAAATGAAAGCATCTTCCTTCATTCTAAAACAAAACCAAACCTCTCTGTAAAGCCATTGGTGAGATACTCCTCCAGAGACTCTAAGTTCTGCCAAGAGCACACACCATGCTTTGGGAGTTAATCCCATGTCCTTCATCTTCTTTCCAGTCTACAATCTTCAGCTTAGCCTCTCTTTTCTCTACTCAAAATTAGTAACTGTCTCCCACTGTGTACAACTATGTCACTGCAACATTTATCTACTTTATTGTCAAGTACTTGTAGAGTACTTAATATGATTTGGGCATTGTTCTAAGAGCAAAAATTAACTCATCCAGGAGATAGGTGTATTATTACCCATTTTATAGCACAGAGTGGTCTGGAAACTTGGCAAGGCACTCAAGCTTGTAGGTGGCCAGCCTGAGACTGAGTTCTGATCCACCTGCTACTGAGGATGGTGGCCCTGACCCAATCTTCTGCTGTGGGTAGAGGGTCAACACTGATGACTGATGGCCACCCTCTCTGCCCCTGCCATTTGCCTTGAGATTCTTGGGTAAATGCATAACTAGACACAGTCTTCCTGGTCCTTACGTGGGGAACTCTGGGATGTACAGCCTAGGCTCCCAGGAAAGAAGCACAAAGGCAACTTTTGAAATATTACCCTCATCAGACAACACTTACATGGGCCAATGAGATAACTTTTAGAAAACATGTGTTAAGTTATGGTACCCTCATTTAAGTCATTCAACCTGTATTCTGTGAAGGACAGTTTCTTCTCCCATTCTCCAAAGTTGGTTTCTTTTCTTCCATAGGAGAAATTTATTACACACTTTCTTTCATTTAAAAAATATTTAACAACTGATTTGTGTGTTGCATGAAAGTTACACATTTCCTAAGATGCATTTGCTATTTTATTTTCTTTCATTCAAAAATGTGTCAGTAATCTTTTTGTTAACATGAAGATAAAGGATTAGTAATGCAAGATGCAGTTTTCTTGTAACCTTCTTGAAAGCAGACTATAGTTTCTTATCTGGCTCCAACATTCATTTTCCTGAATTGAAAAAAAGGCGACTTAAAATGAAATAAACCACATTTGATTCCTAAGAGCGCCGCTAGCAGGGAAATGCACTTGGTTGGGGTCCAGAAAGCCCCTCTGCTCCCCGAGTGAGGGAGTTGGCTAATTTTGCATTTTAAAGCACAATATTAATGCAGGAAGGATTGTGAATTGTCTCTCATTTGATCACTACTCAGAAAATTTATATGATTTTAGTCCTTGCAAATTCAGGCTGCTAGAAGAAGAAAGCAGTGAGGTATACGTCTTCATGATTTCAGTTTAAATTTTGTTTCAGTTCTTGCTCTGAGGAAGGAACTAAGCAAGATGCTGAGAGCATTCAGAGAGGGAGGGAAGGTTTTCTACTCCCTGCGACCTGTGATGGAACAGGAGGACATTTTTGTGGTGGAAAATACAATACTTGCTTTTCAATCTCTACTGTAACATCTAGGTATGAATGGGGAGATTTTACAGGTGTTTTATGTTAAAAAAATGTTTTGATTCATTTTTTTGTGTGTTTATATGTATGTTTTACCTGCATGCAGTACTCATGGAGACCAGAAGGGGGTGTCAAATCTCCTGGAACTGGAGTCATGGATGATTGTCAATCACCATGTGGGCGCTGGGAATCAAACCTGGGTCCTCTGCAAGAGCAGCCAATGCTCTTAACCACTGAACCATCTCTCCAGCCCTGGTCTTTGAAGTTTTTCACATGTTGTTTAAGTGAGTATAGCTCAACCTTCCATTTCAGTGTGTTTGGAATCTCAGGCTGTTTGGAATGTCACCAGGGTATACATGGCAACCCACGCCCCCAATTCACTTAAGCCAATAGCTCATGCCCACAGGCTCACTCTCTACGAGTTCCACATGACCATCTGTCTTTTGGCAGAAACTTGGAACTGTGTCATCACAGTGTCCAGAACAAGCCCAGGGCATTTTATAGTTTGCTGCCCTCAGACGTTGAGCCTTGTCCGGCAAACACTTGGCCTCATTTGGGCCAAGACCTTTGTACTGGAGGAACACAGGTGTGGGAGAGCTGGGACCTGCCCTCCAGAAGAAACCTTCCACATGTAGTGAATCTTAAAGGATTCACTGCTGGTGAGTGAGCTCTGGAGGAGACACACATGGACCAGACTTCAGGGAAGCCTCTTGCAGGCAGCTCTGGTGGAATGTTGGTGAGGAAGACCTTTCCAGGTACGGAAGTGTGAGAGGCACCGCAGGAAGACGAGGGGCGGTGCACTAGAGAGCCTCGCCTGGCCACTGGTCAGGACTGAAAGGCCTTCTGAAGCTGTGGCCTTCTTGATGAGGACAGTTCTGTGATGTGAGGAGTTCCTCATGTCTGAGATCTGTAGCTGAGAGTTGGATGTCTTCTCCACCAGGGTAATGGGCTTAAAACCTCGGAGACTTTGAGCCAAAGTAAATTTTATTTATTTTATTTTGTAAGTATGTGTGTTTTGCCTGCACGTATGTGTGTATGTGTGCCATATGCATGTCTAGTGCCTGCTGAAGCCGGAAGATGTGGAATCCCCTAGAACTGGAGTTACAGATGGTTGTCGGCCACCATGTGGGCACTGGGAACTGAACCTGGGTCCTCTGCAAGAGCAGCCAGTGCTCTCAACCGCTGAGCCATTTCTCTAGCCCCCGAATGTGTTTTCTAAATGCTACCTTGAGAAGAACCAGAAATGATCTGGAAGGTAGCTGTATTAGGTTGGACAGAGCTCCAAGCACTGACCCATCTGAGGAAGGAGAAGCTCAGGCGCAGCTGAGATGGATGGATCAGAGATGAGTGGAAGGGAGGAAGGTAGCATTGGTGGTTCTTGGAAAACGTATTCCAGAAAAGTCAGTGTCTATGCAGGGTCAGCCTTCAGTAAGTTGAACTTAGCGGGAGTCTTCGGAAGAGGCAAGGCAAGCCGCTTGGAAAGAGCAAGGTGCGGCCGGGCTGCTTTGCCGAGCCACAGAGCTTATGGAGTGCTGTCCCTGCCTTTGTTGTCACTGTCCTGGGCTGCTTCTTTGCCCACACCCCATCCTTACAGACTGAGCTTTCAGGAGGCCCAGTGACCTCTGTTTTGTTCTCTGTCCCCGTGGCACGAGACTAGATGAATGAATGCCTCACCCAGAGTAAGTTCAACTTTGGGAAACTGAAATAGAAGCAAGTGGAGAGAGAAAGAGAGAGCTAGGGACTACAAGGTTCTTCTGCCGGTGTGTGTGAGAGATTGTGTCCACCCTAGACCTCATGTTCCTCTGTGGGAGGCTGTCAATAGGAGGCACCAGAGAGGCAGTGAAGTGGGAAAAAGGCTCTGTCCAGCTTCCTGGGTTCTCTGTTCTGCGAGTTCTCCAGCGACCTTTTTCCTTCAGCCTACATGGCGTGCCACATTCGCTGAGGAGAGGACACAAAGGAGCAGATAAAGAGTCAATTTCCACTGTTGAGTTTCTAAATAGATTTAAAAATTCATAGCAGGGGACAACATTCTTGAAAGCCAAAGCTTCTTTTTTTATTTACTTCAAAAGTGTAAAGGCAACTGGAAATACAATTCACCACAAACCAGTGGTTTTCAACCCCATACTGAGTTTACACTCAGTAAACTCCATTTTTTCTTTAATTCAATGTTTCTTTTACAGAGTATTTCAAATATTCCCAGCAAATGAGAGAATAATAGCAAAATGAGTCTGATGTACACACTGTCCCGGGATATTAATAAGTGTTGGTAGTTGGTACATCTTGTTCCAGCTCTTCCTGACCCACTGGGCCCACCCAGATGATTTCTCGGCAATCATAGTATTTTATCTGCAAATAATTCTCATGGAATCTTAATATAAGATCTTAGAAAACACAAGCCCATGACAGGAGAGATAGCTGAACTTGTAAAGGCACAAGACTGGTGATCTGAGTTTGCTACACAGACCTCATGTAGTGGTGGGAGAAGAGAACTGACTCTTAGAAGTTGTTCTCTGACCTCCACATGTGTGCTGTGGCCTCCCCTCCACAAAAATCATGAACACATACAGCATACACATGCACACAATAAGTAAAAGTTTCCATTTCCAAATAAAGCAACTCCAGAGCAATGATTACAGTGAAGACAACGAATGATACTCTGTAGTGCTCACATTTTCATCATTTACATAATTTAGACGATTTGAAATCTTTTTAAAAATGTTATTTTTTTGATGAATGATTTTAGGTTACCGTATAAAGTATTGGGTTTCATTAGAGAACACCTTTTTATAATTGGTACTTTGCCAAGTCCTTTTATAATTCTGAAATAAAATTGATCTGTATATACAACAATTGAGCACTCCAAGTGAAATATAAATAAGAAACAAAAACTACTTAAAACATGTGTTTTTACATTTAAGTTTTGGACACTGCCATATAGGGAAAATGATAATGTGGTTCTGTGCTTGAACTTGAGTGAAGAGTTACAGTGACTATGACAATCCTGAACATGAAGCAATGTGGGGGCTCATGTGGCGATTTAAGTATGACTAATGGTTTTGCCACCTGACAGCTTTGTTGAAACAATGAACAACTCTTGAAATACTTTCTAGAAAAATAGGGTTCGATCTTCTCTTGATTTATGGTGTTGCTGCTGTCCTGGAAAATTGAATGTGTACTTAAAGTATGCAAAAATTACCTTTTGTTTATCTGTAAAATGGTATTGGGCTCAGATTCAGGTAACTGTAAGTGATGTTTAAACCTATATGGCCTTCTGGGTACTCAAAAGGCATGTGGGTCTTAGAACAGTTCTCTAGTATTGGATCACAATATGCATTGTGTAAAGTTTATGATTATTGGCTCCCACCCTCAAATGCCAGAACTGCTTCAGATTAAAGGTGACTAGAGAAACTTGACAACAAAATTAAATTAGATAATTATCTAAAAGAACATTATTGGGGTAACTAGGGATATTTGAGTAAGAATGTGTATGGTAGATAATAGTACTAATGCTAAATTTGTAGCTTATTTGGGTAGTTAGCCATATATTCTGTTTTTTTTAGTTGAATCTTTGTGTATTTCATACAGAACATATCAATGAATCTTAATCATCTTTACACCTTCTTCCTCACCAATACCCTCCCCCATGTCTCCCAGCTGGAATCCGTACATTCTGTCATCTGTGTTAAGCTCTGTTGTGTCAAGTTAGTGTCCCCAGATGTGCCTTAGTGCAAGTTCATCTGCTGAGGTCTAGTCAGCCTATCCAGAATCCCTCACTTGAAGAAGATTAGCTCTTCCTCACCCAACAGTAATCAGCTGTCAATCTTTCTTCAGCAAAGGCTGGGGTCTGCTGCCCGTGTCCCCAGTTCTGTGCTGGCTTTTTGTCTGCTTGAGTTTGCGTGGGTCTTGAGCATGCTGACACCTTTGCTGAAGGTTTGTATGAGCAGAGATCCAGGAGCTTGTAGGATTCTCTTTCCATATGGCCATGCACCTTCTCTTCGGCTCTTACAATCTTTCCATCCCACTCTTATGCAATGGTCCATGAACCCTGGATAAGTGAAGCTTAATAGAGGAGTCCTGTCCAGGGACCCACACTCTGCAGATTCCTAATGTCCAAACTTTGGCTGCTTGTGACCTTTTGTGTTCTTGGTCCTCTGTTGCATGAGGGAGCTTCATTAATGAGAGTTGAGAGATTCATTGGTGTCCTCTTTACCTCTTGTTCTATATGGCATGAGCCTTAGGTATAGAAGTTGCATTGTAGATGTGCTGCTTAGGCTTGGGCAATTCATAGACGATATCTCTGTGTGAACAGTTGTGGTACTCTGAAGTAGTCTCTGTCTGGTACAAAAGAGGTTTCTTTGATGAGTGGTAACTGGAATCCTTGACTATAAATATAAGGATACATATTTTGCACTTAGTAAGAAGTTATATTAGTCTAGGGATGTGACAGCCTTGGGGATTTCTCTAAGATCTATGACCTCTTCAGCCATATGTATTTGGCTATGATTACAGTACCACACATGAGTTTCCTGCCATTGACTTTAAATCTAATTAGGTAGCCATTGATTGCCCCCAAGATAAAAGTGCCATTAGTGCACCAGCATTGTATGCTGTACTGGTCATTGATGTGGTTATTTGGTCATGAAGCTAGTGTTGAGTCTTCGATTGATATCCTTTAGCAGCTTGCATACTGCTCTCCAGAGCTATGAGAGTTTAGCCATATATTCTTATAACACTTCCATATAGATATGAAAAAGTTGAAATGAAATCCACTAGAGAAATACTCCAAGTTTTGATAACTTTCTCATGGAGGCGCTACCATGACCCCTGAGAGCTGGCATTACATGCAGTGGATTGTAGTAGGTCTAGAGAGAAGGGACTGAGTTGGAGGAGCAAGAGGGATGGAGGTGGAGAGAGGTGCTTTCCATTCACCCTGCCGGGGCTGGGCCGCATGGGTGCCTCAGTGCTCCTTTCTTATTTTTTTTTGAATATTTTGTGAATTTCATACAATATATTTTGATCATATTTAGGCACCCTCCCCTATCTGCACCCCTCTTAGTGTTCTTCCCTCCCCCAAATTTCATGTACTCTGTCATGTATGTTAAGGCTTTTTGAGTCAAGTTTGTGTCTGCCAAAGCCCTTGTGTGTGGGTCCATCCATTTAAGCCTAGTTAATCTACTGTCATATCCTTAAAGAAAACCAACTTTCCCTCTCCCAACAGCTATCAATTGTCGGTAGTTCCTCAGCTAAGACTGGGGCTTCTTCCCTATTTCCCCACATCTGTGCTGGGATTTTGTCTGGCTTGAGATTACGTGGGACTTGTGCATGATGTCACTATTGATGTGAGTTCGTATGAGTAGCCATGGAAAACTGCTTCCTTGTGATCATTCACCACCTCTGGCTCTTAAAGTCTTTCCACCCTCACCCTCTTCTGCAGAAGTCTCTGAGTCCTGGGAGGCAGAGGTTGGATATAAATGTCCCATTCAGGGATCAGTATTTTTCAGTGTCTATTCTCTACACTTTGGCCAGTTGTGGCTTTCTGGGTTCATTATCATCTGCTGTATGAAGAAACTTCTCTGCTGAGATTTCAGAAATGCATTCATATTCTTTCTGCAATGTTCCCTGTGCCTAGGGTGTAGAGGTTGTACTGTAGATGAGTCACTTAGGGCTGAGCACCTGACAAGTTCTTTATTCTCTGTGTTTGACTAGTTGTGGCATTTCATGATAGTGCCCATCTGTTGTGAAAAGAAGCTGAGGAGTGAGAGGTACACTTGTCTATAAATATGAGGATGTGTTTAGAATGTAGTAAGAACTTACTAGGGACATGACAAAAGTAGTTTTTTCCTGTCTGGTCCTGTTTCTTCTTCCATAACCTTCAGCTATACACATGCAGTCATGTATAGGTATTGTATGTATGTTTTTTTAGTAGGCTTTTGAACTAATATATTTTCCTCTGTTTTTTTTTATGCCACCTAAGTATTATTTACCTCTCATCTCTCTCTCCCTGTCTAACTCTCCCTCCTCCCTCCCCAGTTATAAAGTGCTCCCACTTTTCCCATTTGTTGATCAGGGTAGTCCAAGAGACCCTCAGAATGACACAGGCTATTGCAATACCCCTCCATTGGCTCCCAGAACTTGAAGGTAAAACCCTATTACTGAAGAAGACAGGACATCCTTCAGACATGGGTCTTGAAGCAACGGAGCTGGAACTGACCTTGAAACTTCCCCCGTGAAGACTATCTCTTAGTTTTGGAGGACACTATACAAACTGCTAATGGAGAAAAATCAATCAATGGTCCAACTCCTGTTTTAAAGCCTAGTGACTACAACAATGACCGGCACAGCAAACTATATTGCTGCAGTGTTGGCACTTTTATTTTGGAAGTAATCAGCAGCTGCCTAATAAAATGTAAAGCCCTCTCAATGGGAGGGAACTCCTGTATGGCACTGTAAACACAGCCAAAGACACGTGGCTGGAGAGGCCACAGATCTCAGAGAAAACCCTACACCTCTTGCCTGACACATCCCTAGACAAATGTAATTTCTTACTATATGCTATATATGGATCCTTATATTTACAAACAAGTACACTAGTCACCAGTCATTAAAAGAAGCTTCTTTTGAACAGATGGGAACTATTACAGAGTTCTACAATTGATCACACACAGAGAATAAGTGTCTGTGAGATGCCCAATCCTAAGTGACACATCAATAATGGAACATAGTGTAACAAGGGGTAGAGAGATTACTAACATATCTCAACTCTCATCAGCAAAGCCTCCCCTTGTAACAGAGGGTGATGAACACAGGTGACCACTACTGGCTAAAGTGTAGAGAATAAGAGACTGTAGAGTGTGTGTCCCTGGATAGGACCCTTATATTAAACCTTACCCACCTGGGGCTCAGGGACCACTGAGGAAGAGGGGGCAGAAAGATTGTAAGAGCCAGGGCTGGTGCATGATTGTAAGTAATCAGAGTCTTATAGGCTCCGGGACCTTGCTTATATGAACTTGCAGCAGAGGTGACAGCATGCACAAGACCCATGCAACCATAATCAAACAAAATCCACCATGAATTGGGGAAATGGGCAGGAGGCCCCAACCTTAGCTGAGGAACTATTGGCAGCTGATCACTGCTCGGTGAAGCAGAGTTGATTTTTTTAAAGGGAGTGACGCTAGACAGGCTGAACAAGGCTCCAGTGAATGAAATCACATTGAGCGATATTTGTGTACACAGACTTTACTTGACAGGTCTTAACATATATGACAATGCATGGAATCCCGTAAGTGGGCCGTGGGGGGTGCAGATAGGGGAAGGTGTCTGAATATGATTAAGATGTGTTGTATGAAATCCAGAAAAATTCAGTAAAAGTACACACTGAAAGAAGTGTCACTCCTGTACCGGGAGAGATTATTTGCTGGGCCTGTCATTGTTGTGGTTTGTAGTCTTACAGCTGGGTAGGGCCATTGATTGCTTTTCTCCCTTGGCAGTTCTCATAGTATCAGAAATTTCTGATACTATGAAGTCTAGTCTTCAGGGAAGAGGCTTCCAGGTCAGTTCCAGCTCAATTGCTCCAAGTCCTGTGTCTTCAGCAACAGAGTTTACCGTAAAGTTCTGGGATTCAGAGCTAGAGAGGTGGCTCAGCGGATAAGAGCCGCTGTTCTTGTAGAACACCTGGGTTTGAGTCCCAGCACCCACATGGTGACTAACAGCCATCTGTAACTCATTTCCTGGGGATCTGATGTCCTCTTCTGATCTCTGAGGGCATTACACGATACGGGTGCATGTACCTCCATGGAGACATTATACTCATACACATTTAAAAAAAGTTCTGGGAGTCAAAGCTCCTTTAGATGTGGGTTTTTCAGAGTAGTAATGAGTTGTGCCTTCTTTAGAATTTTAGAAGTGGTGCCCTAGGCCACATGGCCCACAGGCCTGAAAATATTGATGGTAAGCCTCAGGAAGCACATGGTGGTTGGCTAAAGGTGAAGCGTTCATGACAGCAGAGGGCTGAGAGTGTGATGGCCATTGAGTCTCCCATATCCTTCCCTGCATCCTTTGGACTTTGGCAGCTTGTCTGGGTCAAAATGGCAATAGAGGGGGACAGGACAGGGAGCAAGGATCACAGAATTGAATGAGTCAGTCTTAAAATATGTCTGTTATTACTAATTTGATGGCATTTACCAGAGGTGACTAAATTATTTCCATTGGCCAGTGGAGACAGAACTCAAGGCAGAAACAGCGTTGTTATAGAAAGTTCAGTTACATTTCTGTTAGCAGCCTCATTGAAAACTTGAACTGTGATAATAGTTGGAATCATATGTGTCTGGATTATAGTATTCTCTTCTTAAACACAGCAGGGCTCTTTCGTTTGTTTTATGCTTTCCAATACCTTTGTTAAAATTCTCAGAGATTTGAGAAGGTCTAGGCAGCACTGAGCACGTAGAGTCTTGGAAAGACAACAAGGGTGTGCACAAAAGACTGCACAGACATAAACATGCCATTTTGCTAGAAGCAGAGGACTGGTGGGGAAGAAGTCATATCTGAACCCCAAGCATGGAAAAGCTCCCAGGCTTCGGGGATTGTTTTCCCAGTTCTCCAATCAAGAAGGGATGAGGGAGACAATTTGCTCCTTCAGTTAAAGACATACGTCAATTTGAAAAATTGTTTGTGTTCTTAAGTGAGGTCTGTAGAGAATGTGTGGGTCCCCGTGAAATAAACCCCCTGTGTGTTCAGCCCAGCTCTTCTGCTAATCAGAGGGCGCCATAGGAACGGGCAGGGGCAGATGGCTGAGATCCTATCTCACAGCCCCAGGATTTAGGAACATTAATTTTAAAGGGGGATTAAAGAACAGAAGAACATTTTTAAAACATCATGCATTTTCATAAGCACCTAGGCATGCTCGCTGGCTAGATGTTTATGTGACAGGTCTTTGGAACAGGCACTGTCATGGAGTGAGGGTGCTCTTACTATGAATATGCGTGATGGGGGAAATTTGTCTTGCTAAAATAGCAGTAAGACCCCTGTCTCAGTTTTGGTTTGTTGGATCACAGGATGGAGGGAGAGTCTGGCATCATCCTGGGTTGGTGGCTCCTGGTGTCTGTGGAAATTAAGGCTCTCCTAAGACACTGTGGCTTCCATGTGGGAGTCCTTGGCCCATTCTGTACCAGACCTCTAACCTGCTCTACTTCCTGTGTGTTAGACATCAAATTCCTCTGGTTGTGTTTTTCAGACTGGGCCATGTATCCCTGAAGATACCCAGAGACGTTCCATGAGGCATGAGGGTACACAGAGAATATAGACCTCAGATTACACGTGCTTTGCTTTCTAATATTTATCTACATGGGAACATGCCTGTGGCCTGAAGATTCTTTGTTCCCATTTCCATTTGTGTTTCTTCTCTCTCTGTCTGTCTCTCTCTCTCTGTCTCTGTCTCTCTCTTTCTCTCTCTGAGATAATATGGTCTCCCTGTAGCCTTGACCAGGCTAGCCCTAATCTCATAACTTGAATACTCTCCCATTCTTACCATGGTGCTTTGCCTTGAGATGGTTAAAGTAAAATTTTAAATTAAAGTTAAGTGCACCCTCTTCCTTGCTATGCTTGAATAGCATTATTAGTCGATGTCATCTTACAATCACGTTGAGAAAGGAAGCTCTAGCATTAAAATTTGTATTGTGGGACCTGCAGCTCGATGAGAGTCCCAGACATAAGAGTGGAACACTCAGGGGGCTGAAGAGATGGTTCAGCAGTTAAGGGCACCGGATGCTCTGGCCCAGGACCTGAGTTTGATTTCCAGCACCCACATGGCTGTTAACAACTACAGTTTTAGGGGAATATGATGCCTTCTTCTGACTCTTGGGCACACATGCACACAATACAGTCATACACATAAAAATAAGAGTAATTAATAAAATGTTTTTTAAAAAGAGTGGAACACTCAGACAAAATATTGATTCACCAATGTTTTAAAAATATTTTAAAATTATTTTTTGGGACTTTCCATGTACACGATGTATTTTGATCATATAGGCTCCACATTCACCTCTTCAGCTCCTCTCAGACACCCCCAGACTCTCTCTCTCAACTTCATGTCTTCTTTTTTTAACCAACTGAGTCTAATTAGTCTGTCAGTAAATGCATGGGTATGGGGCCATCCACTGGAGCTCG
Organism: Eospalax fontanierii; assembly: GCA_035773235.1. Lineage (NCBI taxonomy): Eukaryota > Metazoa > Chordata > Mammalia > Rodentia > Spalacidae > Eospalax > Eospalax fontanierii. Next base: position 117,621,505 of record CM069526.1, read on the forward strand.
GGGAACCTACCAGGAGCCACATCCATGAAGAAAAGTGACGACCCTCCAGAAGCCATCAACTACCAATTTCTCCTCAGCCAGGGCTGGGACCTTGTGAGCCTCTCCCCCATCCACGCTGGAAATTTGATTGGCTTGATCTTGTGTGAGTCTTGTGCCAGCAGCCCATAGCCACTGTGATTCATGTGTGTAAAGGCCTGGTCATATCCTCCCAACACTATTTTGTAGCAGTCTTTTCCAACATCTGGTTCTATGGTGGTATGCAGGATGATTCTATGTTGAAAACTGTGGCCATTTATGAATTAGTTTTGAAAAGAGACACAGAAGAGCTGGGTTCAGAATGCACAGGCAGCTTAGGAATGCCAGAGTGAATTAATTTCATCATATCACCTTATGTCTGAATGTACAAGAATGACATAAAGTCAGAATGTATGCCAGACTGCTGCCAGCTCACCCAGTGCTCAGGATTCAAAGTGGGGAAGGGCTGGCTGCAGGAATCAGATGAAAAATGGTGGCCTTGGGCAAATGTCGGAACATAAAACAACAAGGCTTCTTTAAAAGGGAAAGGAAAGGCTGCAGTGAAGTAAAAATGATGAAGAGGTGTTTTTAGCAACCACCGGTGACCCTGATGATCAGTTCAAAGTCAGTTATTTTGAACGGTTTAAGGTGTTAACCTTGGCCCTGACCTGCTGCCTGTACCCTCAGAAGCTGAACGTGTCCAAAGTGAATTATGCAGAAGGCCATTTAGGCTGAGTCTCTTGAATTCTGAATTGGATGCCATTTTTAATTCTTATTTTCTACTGACTGCTCTGTGTGTGTGTGTGTGTGTGTAAAAGCAGTTTAGGCCTGGAACGGCCAGCCGTCCCCGTTAAGACCCAGACCGCCTTGCTATCTCTTATCTTTGTTCCCCACCTCATTTTGAAGGATTGTTACACATTTGTAAGTACAATGGGATTATTTATTCATTGTGTTTGTCCACTCTTTTCTGTGCCACAAAAGGAGAAATAGCCTGCACTGCGACTTAAGAGCTTTCTGACCGCTCCAAAGTCATGACATTTCCTTTGCTCTTTGATGACTGGCTTTGAAAAGCAGAGGAAGCTGGGTGACAAACTCAGTGGACTCCAGGAGGGAGATGACTTGCCGTTGTTGTGAAAAAGCGTATTTAGTAACTTTAAAAAAGCAAATTGCGGACTTAATAGAGCCACACAGTCTTCTTTGGAGATTGCTACAAGGTGGATTGTCTTGATAAAACATTTGAAGCCAGAAATCCATCAAGCGTCAGTGACCGTAAGCACTGACCTGGGCCCCCAACATTCTCAGCTAGCTTCAGAGCCATTTTGTTGAACAGAGAAAGGATAACTGTCCAGTGCCTTTCATTTTGTCTTCTTTGCAATTCCCCTTTCAGTTACAAATCAAATGAGAGCCGTGATGAACTATTTTGAGTCTATCTGGGACCAGAGGCATTGGCATCTGTAGGCTCAGCTTTTTGGGTTTCTTTAGAAGCTGTGAATGTGCACTCAGGTTGAGCATTTAGGAGGTCCATACATGGCCAAGGGCAAATCTGCTGTTAAACAGGACAAACACTTTCTCATCATCACCGACTCCCAGGCTCTGGCTTCTTAGGATGCTTGCCATCACTTTTTAGATGTTATTGACAGAGGAACCCAAAGCCACGTTGATTTCCTCCCAGTACTTTGCTGTCTTTGAGGGTGCTGCCACTGGATGAGGGGAGAATCTTTAGCCTGTCGGCAGCTCGACAGGTATAGCTAACAACTAGGGAGAGAGTTAATTGCTATCTACATTTTATTATATTAGGACAATAGTTATGTTATGGGATATTATGAGTAGTGAATATATTTAATTACTGAGCCCTTTCCAAGCCTTAAGTTCAGAGCCTATTTCTGCTATTAAAGGGAGCTAACTTACATGCTCTTCCTTCTCAGGAGCTGTTGATGAAATGCTTATGCTAAGAAAGAAAGAAGGCTGAAATTATGAAGAGATTTCAGGTAAAAAAGAAAACATACACTTTATAGAATAAAGCTTCATTCTGCTGTGAGCAACGGCTGGAACAACACGAGAAGCCGTGGGTGAGGACGGCTGCCTGGGATGGGCCTTTCTTGTTCTGGGCCTGCTGTCCATTTACTGTTCTGGCCCTTGAACCCAGACCCCGGCAAGTCCAGAATTGCAGTGTTTGTCTTTCTTTTTGGCTCCTTTCCCACTTTCCTTTCTGGAGAAGAACAATGCATAGAAATAGAAAGATCAAAGTGAGATCTCCAGTGCATACTCACTGTGAGACATTTTGTTTTATGAGGCACTCGGTGATACGAGTTCGGCCTCCCCCCTCCCCCTTAATTAGAAAAACAACTAAGAAACTATAAAAACAACTAGGAAGAGACCCAGGGAATTCAAGAGTTATGTAAACATCCCTTGGTATGCAAGATAAAGCCTGTGGGCTTAACATTCCACAGGAAGAGTCTCCATTATCTCATCCATAAATTGTGGGAAGGTTTCTCCATTATCCCATTCATAAATTGTGGAAAAGTTTATCTCCTGTAAACTGCAGAATAATGTATGTGGCATTTCTGAGAGAAGGTTGGACTATGTAAAATTGTCTTCTCTGTGACCCTGGTCTGTAGGCCAAAAGCCAATCCAAATGTAACAAGTGCCCCCTATATGATAATGTATGATAATACTGTGAGTTCCTACTATAAAAACCTGGCCTGGCAGAAGGCAGGCGGGCTCAGTCTCATGAACGAGACTGAGTCTCCCACTTGCGCAAGTGAAATAAACCTACTTCTTGCATTTTGCATCTGACGGTCTGGATTCTTGGGACTGACTCTCAGGCAGCCTACAGGGGTTCGAGTCCCCTGGGCTGAGGGAGGTCAGTGGGCTTGAGGCTCCCCGACGTTAGTCACCCAGGCGGCCCACTGGGGTTCGAGTCCCCGGGCTGAGAGTGGGGTCTAACACTCACCATCCAGACTTAACGGATATCAACATTTAGTTACTTTTTCTTTAGGCTTTAAAAACATGTAAAAGAAAGAGAAGGTTATGAAAATTGAAGTGTCCGCTATTTCTTCTTTCCAGTGTACCATGTGTAATCCTCTTTCTCTAGGAAAGGGAACTTTATGACCTTCATTTATTTTTCTCCCCTACAAAAAGTCTACAGCATTGCTAGTGTCTTTGCTGTTATTTAAAAACACTATTATTCTTCTTAATTTTTTAAAAAAAGATAGGACTTAGTTATGTAGCTCAGGCTGGCCTTAAACTCCTGACTTCCTCCTTCCTCTGCCTGCTAAATACTGGGATTGCAGAGGCAGGAGCTCTGGCTCAGTAGAGTTAAGAGTCCTGCTGCTCTTCCAGAGGACCCAGGTCTGGTTCCCAGTACCTGAGGGAGGTTCCAGGGGACCTCACACCCTCTTCTGGCCTCTGTGGGTATTGCATACATGCAGGCAAAGCATTCATAGACATAAACTAAAATGAACTAAACCAACATGAACTAAACCAATACTGGGATTATGAACATGCACCACCATGTCTGGATTTATTGTTATTGTGTGTGCATGTGTGTGTGCACACATATGTATCTGTGTGTTTGTGCCACGGCCCGCTGGCCTTAGTAGAGCACGAGTCCTCAGAAACCTGGGGTGAAAGAGACAAGAGGGAACAGGGAGGGAAAACGGAGGACCGACAAGTCAATCTCCTGATCAAATCGGCAAATCTTTATTCTTTTAGGTGGTATATATAACTTGGAGGAGTCAGGCACCCATACAGGAATATGGTGATTAACAGAGACAAAGGCCTATCCTAAGGTTATGAATATCAGAAAGAAGGCATTAGGAAATGAGGCAGGGGCTAAGTGGGGCATGGACTAAGGTTGCTAGGATACAAATTACAGGAAGAACCAGGAGCTGAGGCCATGTGTAGCCCAGGGCAGCTACAGGTAGGGGGGCTTGTTTGCTAGACAATAAGAGGCACTCAAGAGACTCCAGCCTAGCATAATTGGTGTCAACAGGTGTCAGGATGTTTTGCACTGAGTCACAAGATGTCACATGTTCAGAAGGGCAAGACAGAGGTCACTTGGTCTCCAACATGTTTGTACTTTTAAAAATTGGTTTTGAGGGTAGTAATGGGTTTCATCGTGGCATCTTCATACATGTGTATTGTTATACTTTGTCCTTGTTCTATTGCTGTTTTAAAGATGTGTTATGTTTGTGTAGGTCTCATTGATCTTTCATTCAATATTTTTATCTGCCTCAGCTTTCCATATTGAGATATATGCATTGGTCAATTTAATTTAGTTGTATGAGTTTACAAAAATGGCTTCTTGACATGCTCAGGTGCATTAGGGATCCTGTCAAAGTCTCCCATCAGCACTGTCTGCTTTTACAACACTGCCTGTGTGTTACCCTAAGAACACTCCACTTGACTCTCCTGGGTGGGGTTCTTCTTTTCTGTGTCCCTGTCTTCTTTCTTGGTTTACTCCTTTGTTTTGGTAGAGATCATATTACAGAAGCTTCCTGAGATGGGCTAGATCAGACTTTTGAGAACATGGATGTCTCAGAGGGTGTGCATTTCAGATGCTTTGATACTACACTTTTACTGGATGCCTAATGCTATGCAGAAAGTAAGTTTCCATCAGGATTTTAAAGACAGCGGTCCACTATCTTCTGCCTTCAGCGTGAAGATGCTGTTCTGATACCTGCCTGATAGCTTTTGCTATTGTTTTTCTTAGAACATTTTGAAATTTCACAGTGATGTGTGCTGGTGTGGGCTAGTTTTCGTCTATTTGCTGTGCAGTGATGGGCACACGGGTCTATTCAGTTCTGGGAAATTTTTTGAATTATTTCTCTGTAAGTTCTCCCGCTCCATTTTGTCTGCTCTGTCTTTCTGAATCTGCTGTTATTTAGTCCTCCTAAACTATTTCTCCCAAATATGATAAATGCTTTGAATTTTCTGTTTATCTTTTTGTTCTACTTTAAGGCATAATCTCAATGTTTTTTTGTAAACCTATTTAATCCTCAAAGCAGTTTTTTTCCTTCTAGCTGTGTCACATTTAATTCCTACTCCTCCCTCCCTCCCTCCCTCCCTTCCTCCCTCCCTCCCTTCCTCCCTCACTCCCTCACGTCTTTCTCTCTTTCTCTCTCTCTCTTCCTTCCTTCCTTCCTTCCTTCCTTCCTTCCTTCCTTCCTTCCTTCCTTCCTTTCTTTCTTTCTTTCTGGGTCTCACTATGTAGCTCTTGCCTAGAATTCACCACGTACACCAGGCTGGCCTCAAACCCAAGAAATCTGCCTGCCTCTGCCTCCTGAATGCTGGGATTAAAAGTCTGCACCATCATACCTACCTTTTTTTTCTTTTAAAGATAATATCTTGTTATTAGTTCCTGGATATACAACATCATCTCTCATGTCTGTAATAATGCTAGCAGTAATTCAGAAAGCTTTCTTCTTCCCACATAGAGTCTGGTCTCCTTCAAATTGCACACCCTGCTCCCTCCGCCTTTCAAATAGAGGACTTCTTCAGATGCCTGGGATTCTTGGTTGTCCCTTCACATTTGAGCTGGTTAGGCAGCCTGTGAGGGATTTGCTAAAACAGGCTTCTGTGAAGGGAAATCTGGCTTTCTGCTTGGAAACTCTCACCATCATTTATTTGCCTTTAAATCTGAATACTTATGATTCTAATTACTAGAAGAGGCTTTCCATGCTCTTTTTTTTTAGTGTGGTTTTAAATTAATTTTTAGGTTAGCATACAGAGTAACAGACTTCCCATTTACGTACTTGATTCTGGATATCAGAGTTCTAGGAAGCAAGTGGAGGGGGACTGGGGCAGACCCAGACCTTCAGCGCTAAGACCGTTGTCTGCTTCATGGGTCTTCTGTTTCACCCTCTCCAGGGTCAGAGAGGAGCAACTTCCCCAGTAGGAAGTGAGAACAGGAATCTGGGGTCTAAGCTCCTTAAACAGACTTTCACCTATTTCCTTGTTTATAGCTCGTCTTCACTCCCATGTCCTGCCCAGTGTTATTGGTAAAGCCAGATGATAAATCTTTGGGAGATTCTGTCCAGTAAATCAGAAGTGCTCCTTGAGTTTTTTGCTGCCGGATTGGAATTCGGCATTTGCGGTCTGGTGAGGCAGACACTGCCCACCTGTGTCCTGCTCAGACTGCACTGTGCTACGGCCACTTCATTTCTGTACCTTTTACTTTTGTGGTTTTGTGCCTTAGAAAGTCGTTGATTGTTATTTTATTGGGATTTAAAGAAGCAGTTAAGACTAATATATGAATTTGGCTTTCCATCATTAACTGGAAGCCTTATTTTTCTTTGTAGTTTCATATTTTCATTTCATACTCTTAATTGATCTGGAATTTATTTTCATTTTATTTACTTATTTTAAAATATTTATTTTTAATTTTTATGTGCATGAGTGTCTTGCCTGCGTGTATGTAAATGCACCCATGTCATGCAATGCCTGAGGGGATCAGGACGTCAGATCCCCTGGAACTGGAGTTATGGATGTTTGTTAGCTGCTATGTGGGTGCTGGGAACTGAACCTGGATCCTCCCCAAGAACAGTCATTATTCTTAATCACTGAACCATCTTGCCAACCTCTGGAAATCACTTTTGTATGCAGTATAAGATTACTCTTTGCTTTCACTTTTTAGAATGAAAGCCAGGGTTTCCAACATGGTGAATGGAATTGTTCTGTCCTTTCATTTCTGCCATGTAACCCATTTCTGTTATCACCGTGCTCTAGACTTTCTATTTGGTTTCATTAAAATCCTCCTTTATTTTGACATGAGTGTCACACCACTTTAATTGTTAATAATCTTATGACATCTTGACACCTGCGAGTCGCCAATCATTTTCTTTTTCTAGAAGTGTATTGACTGTTCTTAGAACTTTACTTTTCCATACATAAGAACTTCAGAACATTTTGCTAAATTTTACTGTCTTTGGGATTGGAATCACATTAATATTATTGGGAAAATGTATCTTCATTTAGTTTTCTCTCCAGGAACAAACATGCATTGTTTATCCAGGATTTCTTTTATGTGCCTTCATAATATTTAGAATTTTCCCTCAAGGTTGTTAGATCCATTCCTAGGTTTCTTGTTTTTTACATTTATTTTTATTTTTTATGTATATGAATGTTTTGTCTACATGTATTTAAATGCATTCATGCATGTAATGCCTGTAGAGGCCAAATGAAGGTGTTCTGTGGAACTGGAGTTAGGGATAGTTGTTAGCTGCCTTGCTGGGAACCAAATCTGGGTCCTCTGCAAGAGCAGGCAGTGCCCTTAACCACTGAGCCATCTCAGCAGCCCTCAGGTTTTTAAATTTTTTTGCTATTGTGAATTACATACGTAAACATTTTCTATTTCATATTTTAATTACAATCGTCATTGCTGTTTGGAAATGTTGATCTAGTCTACTGGTTTTGTAGTCAGTGAGTAGCTCTTGTTTCTAATGATCACTTTATAGATTATCTTGCATTTATAAATGGGAAAGAATGCTAGTTGTGAATGGTAGCATGTTAGTGACTTTCTTTCCCAAGATTTGCTTTTCTACTGTATAAGCTGTGACTTCCACCACAACATGGACCACTGTGACAAGAGACAGTAGACGTCTTTATTTAATTTTAACGACAGTATTCCTACGTCTTCATTATTTTCAATGATGTTTACTTTCGGTTTTTGATAGATACTTTAAAAATCCCATTAAAAATCCTTTTCTATTCGGAGTTCACTGAGTATTAAAAAAACTCATGAACACATGTTTAATTTTACCTATTTGTGAACATCAACTGAAGTTTTTTTTCCTTTGGTTCATTAATATGATTATATAAAAATAGATTTCTTGATGCTGAACTTTCTTTGCATCTTGAACTAAAACCTAAAATGATGTTATAATACAAGTAATATACTCTTAGATTGGTTTATTAATATGTTAGGACTCTTCCATTTTTGTTAGTAATTAAAATTGGTTTATACTTATCTTTTGTTACTGTCTTTGGTTTTGTTCTCAGGTTTATCAGAAATGTAGTGAAAATAGTTGATGGCTTTTCCTTCTTTCCTTTTGGGGACATTTTCTGTGGTATAGGAAGCATTCCTTCCTTGATGCTTTGGTAAAAATCCCTGATGACTCTGGCAGGCAAAATATTTGATCACTGATGCCATTTTTTCCCTAATTTTTGGAAAGACTCTGAAAGGATCCCTGCAGACAGGTCTGTAACAAGGCATGGCAGACAGGTGTTATTTGGTGGTCAGTGCTGGCGGTCCTTAGAATATCCTCATAACCAAAAGAGCAAGTGAAGGAGAAAGATGCTACTACATCCCAGCGACTTAAATGTACTCCAAGTGATGCTAAGTATATTCTTTAATGTACATTTTAAAATGTGCATTATTTTAAAAAGTGGTACTGTATATCGTGTGGTCAACTCTAGTTCTATAGCCTGTAAGACTGGAAAAGAGGAAAGGATAATTGTGCAACGTCATTTACAGTCTTGAGAGACTATTTTGTAGTCTTGCAAACAAATTTGATCCCAGAGCCAGGATTGTGCAAGGACATAGTTAGTCAGCACTGGGCCACAGGATTGTTTTTGGAAATAATCTCAGGAGAAGTCTGATTTTTCTGGGATCATTTTATTTTATTTTTTTAATTTGCAAAGTAAAATTTGAAACATTTCAAAGTACTTTCATTTTCAATCATGTGGCTGCCTCTGTTGAAGTAAAATTTTACTTGAAATGAATACAGGCCTACCTTGGGAATTACTTTCAAATCTAAAAGAAGTTAGATAAACGATAAGCGTCCCTCTTAAACTCAGGTCTCTTTTTTTGAAGAGAAACAAGCAATGACTTTCAAAATCCTTAATGTATTATGACAGAGTGGCAAGGGGAAATACATTTCCTTTACGATGACCTCTCATGTTAATAACACAGGTACAGATCAGACTGAAATAGAGTCTGTTTTTAGTATATCAATTGTGTTATCTCAAAACAAGGGTATACACCAAAAACTGGGTCATAAAAACATAAAGTTTATCTCCTGTTGTTAAGTCAGTATTCCAACAACACCTGGTGGAAGAAGACACCCTTTCTTACAGTCATGTCTCATTACTTAATTGGCAAGGAAAACCAGATTTTGTCTTAGTTTTCATTTTAACTCATGAGGAGCTGAGGCTTACAGGCAAATCAATTAACTCTCACGGTCTTTTTCACTATAACTGCTCACAATGGAAAATGACATGGTTCTGTTATTTTGGACTGTTTCTGGAGAAGTGGAGGAATCTGACTTAGAGACACATGCACTCCAGCAGCAAAGCAAGGAAATGGCACTTAGGTGTCAGCTGGACCCAAAGAAACCTCAATGTAAATTGCTAGGGAAAGAGGATGATGCGGACCAGTAGCTGTTAACAGATAGTAGGTCAGGCACATGCAGCTTCTGAGCAGATCACCTTTGCAATTCTTTTCCAGAATGATAATGACATTCTACAATTCTAATAAACGGACATTTCCATCTCTTATTTTCCATTGCTGGAGTAGACTCCAGGGCCTTCCAAGTGCTCTAGCAATGAGGTACATCCACAGCAGACATTTCCATCTTGATGGGCTCATTCAGAGGTACCCACAACATCTGCAAAGCGCAAGGGACAAGGAGCTATTTGCACAGTTCATCACAAAATGTTCCGTGCCTCCGTCTGTTTGGAGTTAAGCTTTCCAGTACGTGCTGGGGTAATCTGAATGCATGCTGGCTCCTGTCCTGCTTGGGGCCCAGAGTCCACATCCTTCTCATCGTGAAGGGCTGTTCCATGTTCTGTTCTATCCATAGTCTGCTAGCTGCTTAAAACTCTCTCCAGTGTCTAGCTTAAAATATTTCATTGTTTACTTCTCAATTTGTGTGTGTGTATGTGTGTGTGTGTGTGTGTGTGTGTGTGTGAGAGAGAGAGAGAGAGAGAGAGAGAGTCATTTTGAGATAACGTTTAGCGGTATGGTGTGATGAAGGATGTTGGATTTGGAGCCTTGCTGTCTGGTAGGGAGGAAGGGAGGAAGAATAATTGATGAAGGTTTTTCTGCCTCTTGTCTATATAGGAGATGTGAACCTGAGCTGTTCTGAAAAATTCAACTCAGTGCTGTGTCCTTTGAGAGAAAAGCCAGTCTTTTTCAATAATATGATTATAGTGCCTGTATTTCATAAGTGATTGAGGAACATTTGACTATCAGTCGATTTGTTTCACCCTAAAGATGGCTGACTTCAAGCAATCAAGATGTCTGAACTTTCTAGTGAATAATGTAGGAGGACTCTGCCCCATGTGCTCTGTGCTGTGCCGAAAGATGCTAATTATTCTGATCCTCTGAGACACATCTACCTACTTAATAGGCAGCTCTTGACCCCTTTCCTGTCCATAATGGTACCCAAACAGCTATCTCTAGAGTAACAAATTCCAGTGCTTGTTTTTCTGCAGCACATGTATAGAAAACACATTCTATCAATTTTGCAGATATTTTGGTTTACATTGATTTTGTGGGCTTTTCTCCCCTCCCTCAGTGGATTACATGACACTTTAAAAGGGAAGCTAATGAATGCTTTAGATGGTTGTGACCATAACCCTAGAAGCAGGGGAAGGGGAATGAACCCACCTCGAATGAAGAGTTATTTAAAAATTAAATTTCTAGTGTGTAGTTGTTATAGCTATTCTGGGCAAATGGATGAACAGTGAATAAAGGAAATGAACAGATAAATCAGTATTAACGTTTTCTTTTCTGTGGCTCAGAATCAGTAATCAAACCATGAGTGGGTTCCAATTTTTGGTACCAATCAAAATGACAGCCTTGGTTGTTGGGATCTTTCCTTGATGCATTTGTTTTGGAGGGCAGAGATAAACTATGGAACGATGGAATGCTGTATATTTCCACCAGAGATATTGCTTGTTTGGTTCTTGTCCTGTTTTCCCTTTGAAGAGCTCACAGCCTGTGACCCAGGGCCGTGTGTTAATGTACCTAGAGTGTCCTTTGTGATGTTTACAGCACAAATACACCATCTCCTTCTGCAGATGCCGAGGGCCCTCCCAACTCCATCAGCTCAGTGTTTCCTACAAAGTGTCCTACCAGGAGACTCTGTTTATAAACCTTGCAGCAGTTATAGGGAGAGTGTGGAGAGAAAGACTGGCTATATAATTTGTGGGCGCCCTGTGCAAGATGAAAATATGGGATCCCTTGATAAAACTGGTAAGAGTTTCAGGACTAAGTACAATATCTCTTTTGAGGGTTACTGCTCAGGTCTTGTGCCCACTACTGTTGACCCACCATCGTGTGCCTTATTTTTTTAAAATTTAGTTTTATTTTATGTGCATGAGTGGCTTTGCTTGTAGTGTATGTGAGTGCACCCATGTCGTGCAAAGTTCACGGAAGCTAGGAGAGGGCGTTAGACCTCTGGAACTGGAGTTACAGATGGTTGATAGCTGCCATGTGTTGCTGGGAATTGAACCCAGTTCCTCTGGAAGAGCCTCCAGTGCCCTTAATCGCTGAGCCATGTCTCTAGGGCCCTTGTGTGCGTTCTTAAAATAAGATGTACTGGAGGATGCATTGGAGACACAGCTTCTCCGAGTTGGAGGCAGCCAGGGGAACTGGCTCCACTTCTCCTCTTCTTTCAGATCCTGTGTGGTCCTACTGTGTCTCTCATGGCCTCTCGGCCTCTGATCACAGCTTCGGGTCCATTGTCCTTCCCTCCCTACCTTCCTTCCTCCCGTCTTCCACCTGAAGGTCTAGCTCTCCATGCTCCAGCTCTGCATCATTACCAAAAACGTCTCTGCTCAGTGCTCAGGCCTCTTCCCCCGTGTGCATCTGCTCGCTCTGACGGTCGCCTCAGAATCCCATCTCTTTTCTCTACTTGCAGTTCCATCACTTTGGTCCTAGCTGCCTGGGACTCTTGCCTGGGTAACTGCAGTGATACAGCCTCTGAACTACTCTCTGCCGGAGTCTTCCCTGTACACCCTCGAGTCTGCGTTCAAAAGCGGGAGCACGTCTCTCCCCTCCGCAGAATCCTCCGTCTCACTCGCCTCATCTTACTTTTGTGTTCTAATCTTTTGCTCCTCCTCCCCCCTCTCTGTCCTACTGAATCCTGCTTTGTCTAAAACATACCAACTGTATTTGCATCAGGAACTGTGCTTCCTGTTCTCCGAAAGTAGCCTGCTCTTCCCCTAGACAACCACATAGCTCTCTGCTCCTCAGTCTCCAGGTCTTTAAATGCCTACTCTCCCAACCCTGCACCTAACTCTGCTCCATAGTTTATTTTTCCCCTATCATACTTTATCAACTGCTGTGCAATATGTTTTACTCATATATTTATTTATTGTTGCCATCTTTTTCTTAAAAAATATTCTCCAAAGACAAGGAGTTTTTGTCTGCTTGTTTTTCCACAAGTCCTTAGTATATATAGCAGGTATGTCCAAGCTTTTGACATTGTTACACAACATTACTATCTGCAAAGTTCACACTTGAGAACCGTGTAATCGAGTAACAAGAAAAAAATTTCATAATGTTTTAAGTAAGTTTATGATTTTTGCGTTGGCCCATTTTCATATGCCCCAGAAGGTACCTGGCGTAGCTAATGCTCACGTGCTGTTGGCAGCAGGATAAATCTTTGCCCAAACTGGGTCTCACTCTGTGTTTTCTGCTGTATTTCAGAGCTGTCTGGTATTGCCTGCTTGGGCAACCTTTCCTGGATTATCTGCACTTGCTTCTCATCCATTTATTTGAAAGTGTATTAGGATCATTGAATAAAAGAGAGACTGGTCCCTGACTTCATGATATTTACATCCTATTGATAAAGGGACACACACACACACACACACACACACACACACACCCCTTATGACAGTGAAAAGGGCATAGTATTTGGAAGGCTCAAGTTTGGAAGGCTTCTTGAAAGAGGTGACATTTCAGAGTGAACTGAGCAATGAGCCAGAAGGTGAGAATCTCTTGGGAAGGATTTCCCACATACAACGAGCAGAAAGAAGCCCATGCAGCTGGGGTGTGCAAAGGTAGTGATGAACTTGGGAAGAAAGTGTGGTGCTTGTGAAGCAGGTGAACAGTTAGGGCTCTCATCCAGGGTCTTGCGTCTGTGGTTAAGTGGGAAGGGCTTAGCAGCCTCAGACACCGATACTGTCTTTTGAGGCATGAATCATGGGCCTTGGAGGCTAATATCTCCTGATCTAAATTCCATTTCTACCATTTACCAAGATCAAGGTTTTGGGATTGGTTTCATGAATTACACTCACTCAGCCAGTGTTTACTGTTTACATTTGTACAGGATGTTACAAACATTTTGTCTCTTGGAGGTTCACATGCCCACCTACCAGATAGAAAATCTGTTGGGATTGTTAGAACAGGGATCGGGGTCCCCTGCTGTGCTCTAAATGAATTCTTCATTTCTGCATTTGGGGAGAAAGGGAAATTTGGGGGACAAACTGAAAAATCTTATAGTTGTAGTATTTTACCTGCTTGTCATTAGAGAACAACAACAATGAAGACATACAATATGGCACAAACATAGTGGCTAACAACCTTTTGTAACTACAGTTCCATGGGATCTAGTGCCCTCTTCTGGCCTCTGTGGACTCCTGCAAGCATGTGGCACACATAAACTCACACATGCTCATATACATATACCTAAATTAAAAAAAATCTTAAAAAACAGTGTTATCAAGCTGTGTGTGGTTGTGGGGGTGGGGATGAGGACTGTATCAAGTTAAAGAACTCTGAACTCTGAGAAGCACGTGGAAAAGGATAGATGAAATAGAATGTTCTCCATTGTAATAGTAGAAACCCTTAACATACTCATGTAAAGAGCAAGACACTTCATTCTTTCAGCAACTGGAACTCTAGAGGCTAGGCTGGCCTCAAAGTTGATTCTATCCAATGCTTTCATGTGATTTTCTTCATTTTATCTTCTACACAGCCCCATCATCTGAGGCTTGTGATAGCTCACTAGTCTTAGGCACAACAGCTGTGTGATAATGTCTAGAGGAAGAGTAAGTGAGTCCTTAATCAAGGACACACTTCCCAATTTCATTGTCTCATTCTTCAACTAATCACCGGCAAGGAGGCTGTGTTCTTTTGGATGGATTAAGGCAATTCCTGGAATTGGGATATCTTCTGCCCCTGAGGCATTCGGGCAGAGTGTGTTTCACTGCAGGTATGGGGAATGTGGGGACAGAGAACAGGTGCTTGATAATGTCTCTGGGATTCAAGACAATGGGGAATTGAGAAATAAGTGACCCTCAGAAGTTCAGGTTGTTTGAGAGCAGATAGTAAAGGTCTAGGTACCAAGTAAGCTTGGCATTATTGAGGGAAGAGGTTCAGGTAAGATAGTAAGTCATGGTCCATGGACAGAATGATGAGCCAGAAACCCATAGAAAAGAAGCAGGACTCAAGGCAAGATCTAGACCAGGACAAGTGTGCACTGAGGGATGAGGTCAAGATGGCCCTGCTTAATAACACATCTCAAAGTCTGTTGTCAGGAAAAGCGTTTGGGACACTAGTGCATGGCTTAGACAAGAGTTAATAAAAAGAGGACACTCAGGAATCAGAAGTTCAGTATCATCCTTGGCTACAAGAGACCCTCTCTTTCTGTCTGTCCTTCCATCTGTTTTTATCTATCTCTCACTGTCTGTCTCTCTTCATTTCTCTCTGTGTGTCTATGTCTATTTCTCTCTCTCTCTCTCTCTCTCTCTCTCTCTCTCTCTCTTCTCATACACACAGAGGAAGAAAATGGACTGAATCTGCAAGGGGAGCTTTCACCCAAATAGCAGGCCACCAGGCATGGCCATCCCTTTCACTGGGGAGAGTCATACCTCTGAAGTAGCAGGTTAGACCAGAAGGAGGTGGGTTGGCATGAAAGGAGGATAATTAAGTGCCAAAGGGAGGTGGGGAGCCTGAGAGCAAGCGTTTTAGTGGGAAAGTGCATCATAACTACTTACTTGTGAGGTGTGCCGGCCACATCGTGTTTGAAGTAACTGTTCATGTGCTGGGCCTCCTGCTGAGAAGAGGCCTCACCTGAGGGGTGCCATAGAAGCAGGGCTGGGGAAGGAGCTCTGAGAACATCGAGAAACTGGATGTTGTCAATGTGTGCTAAGTGCAGTAGCACTAGAGTTTCTTAATGAAGTGAAAAAAATCTTCAAACTGAAAATCTGTTCTCAGGTCAATGAGAAAGGTGACAGATAATATGTTACTAGCTTCTCTGTCGATTATCCATTATGTTATGAGGATTGTATGTAGAAACACTGCAGATAAAAGTGTCTCAATTAAGACTTTAATTTAGATTTAATAAGAGTTATTATATGCTAATAAAAGATCAATTAGCAGTTAAATAGTCATTGATCCAGGTACAATAAGTATGTCAGAAAGACATCAAGTTGTCATTGAAAAACTGGAGATTACACGAGGAACATGTGAGCAATTAGATTCTCAGTATATTCAGGATATAATGAATGTCAATGCATTTAATTGCTATTTAACAAGAAAGCCTAATGTAAAGTCTCATGCCTATTAACTCACACACCTGTTCACAGTTCTTCAATAGGTTCATTTATTCATTGATGCACTCAACTAATGACCAAGCACACACTAGCTAGAGTGAGAGGAATCCTAGTATTAGGTATAATCCCTACTTTAAAAGAACTTAAAAATTAGTAGTGAAATAAAACTCACCGACACAGAAAAATAGACAAGGTAGAAAAAAATGCATTTTCCACAGACTTTCTGATTAGCTTCCAACTAGCACCATTGTCAACTGACATTTTTCTCACGTTGAAAGTAACCTTTTGCTGTAGGGAGCCACTGACATAGGGGCTGTGTGTTACTACATCAAACTGTAGCACAGCTAACTGGTACAGTGAGGAGAAGAGGGGTTGACAAAGTCATGCTGTACAGGTGCATATATGTAATGCAAGGCAACCTAAGCTCTGCTTTGTCTTTCTGGATGATGATGGGAAGGCTGAGAACCCACTGGCTTTCCTCGGGTGAGTATGGAATGGGAGTGAGACGCAAAGGCTGCTTTAGTGTTTTCAGACCTAACATCCAATAATCTCAGTTTCTCCACGACCACAGAAGAATCTGGGAGGGAGATTTCATGTTATGTAAACTTTATCCCAATAAAATGAAATATGTATGTATAAGCATATGTCTGGATGCATGTCTACCTGTGCCTGGAGCAGTATGCTTTGGAAAGCCTGTGCAGATCAAGCAGTCTTTCTACTGAGAAACATATTCCTCCCTTGAATGTGGACTCCTGAGCTGTTTCCTCTTTCTGCCTAGCTCCTGTGTGCTCCCTGAGTCTGGTCCTCACTCCTCAGGCTCTGTGTTCCACAGTGAAGGGCAGCTGTCTTGTTGGTTTCTGGGCTTCTTTCATCATGACAGGGAAGGTTTTATTTTTTATTTTTTAAAAATCTCATTGTCAGGTAGGAAAATGGTTTTTAGGCTATTCCTGTGTTCTGATCCACTCTTGAATTTACTTCATAAATAGTGTTCAACTGTGTGGACCTCAGAATTACAATTCCTTTTCTCTTCCAGAATGCTGAACATTTTCTAGGAACTTTAAGGTCATATTAATTTACAAAAAAGACAGTCTGTGTCTATTCAGCTCTTTCTTGAGTGAGAACTAGGGCTGAAGCTGCTTTGATGTTTAGTGATGGGAAAGGTCTTGTTTGATATGTGACCTAACAGATCCCCAACCTACACACAGTAAGTCTTCAGTGTGCAACAGTTTGGGTATTTGACATGGGAATTAAACAGCCTACGCTTTACATTTAACTGAGTAAGAAACTTGAAGAGATGTACCACAGATGTGTGTGTGTGTGTGTGAGAGAGAGAGAGCATGAATCTAGATTCTGCTGGCTTTCTCCTGGCATGGGAAAGGAAGCCTCAGAAAGTCAGAAATGGGCCACTTCTGGAGATGATGCTTGAATTAAAATTGTAAGAGAATAACGAAAGAAAAAAAATCTGCCTGAAGTTAGAAAAGCTCAATAAGATATTTTGAAAATTGGCTACAATTGTTTCAAAACAACAGCTTTTCTCTATGTCAGTACGACTTTAACTTGGTGAGGTCTTTTCGGGCCAAGTCAAACATGAGCTTTGAAAGCTCCTTTTCCATCCTGTAGGCTGTGTATTCCCACAGCTGCTGGGGGCTGGGTTTACTTCAGAGCAGGAGGTGTTCTCTACAGAAGGAACTCTCACTGTGGGAGGCCGTGATGACCACAAGGAAAGCAAAGGTCAGAGGACAGGGCAACACACGGGTCGTTTGCGGAGGGAGGGCGCACAGCGGCGTGGACCAGAGCCTGCGATGCGCGGGCACAGAACAGAACTAGGCCAAGGGTGGCAGCACTCTGGGTCTTATTCACCTCCAGATCATATCCTGTCACCTGCACAAGCACGTGAAAAGCCCGCCCAGACTATTTTGCAGTCAAGCTGCCTCCCCATTTTCAGCAATGTGAAGAAATAATGGAAGTACAGGAATTGGGGTGAAGGAGATGGTGTACTCGCTTCCGGTCCTCTGACTTCCCCTTTCCCTAAAGTAGTCTGGACTGGAGCAAGCGTGACATCACTGGGTAAATTAATCCTGGCCGCGGGTGGTAAGGGGAGCCGCCCCTCGACACAAAGGACCGGTTTACAAGGAGCAAAGAGGCGATTTGAATAGCAAATACTTAAAACGCATCCCTTGTTCTCCTCCTGCACATCTCAGAGCCCTCCCCAGAGCAGACACCGCGTCCGCAGAGGAGTGAAAATATCCCTCCTAAGCACACGCAAGCACACAACAAAAGCCAAGTTAAGAAGGTTAGCGACTTGTCTCAGCAACATGTCAGCAAGTCCAGAAGAGTAGGAAACACCGATAAGGGGAGGACAAGGGAAACATCCACAAGCCACAAAGAGGGAAAAGCTGGGATGCCGGGCAAAGCCAAGCCCCCTTTTCTTGCTGTTTCATTAAGGGGAACTTAACTTTTAAACAGCCTCTCAAAAAAGCCACAAGAGAATCTGCTTTTGTGTAACCCGTGTGCTTGGCACGTGTTAAGAAAGTGTGTTATCAGCATTTCCTGTGTGGCGTCACCATTCAAAAGCAAAATTGCGAGAGATGTCCGTATAATTCCACCGAGAAACAAACGGTGTTGTGTTGGATGGGATTTGATGTTCGAAAAATATTTTATTGGAAATTAGTGGCATGGGATAAGCATGCAGAAATGACCAAATGTAGATTACTTTGCTTACCAAAGCTAAAACTCATCATAATATTATTGCACAAAATGAGACAAATGGACATTCTAGAAACTGATTTTCTCTGCTCTCATAGATTATGCTCAGAAAATTGCTGAGGTTTGGTTTCTAGGAGAGAGACATTTCTGATTGTGGAGCCGTGGGGTCTGTGTTCTTAGCCGGAGTTGCAAATTTGCAATAGGATCAGGAAGTACAGGTAAAACAAGAAGTGAATGCAGCGCAGGAAAAGAGGCAGGCCAGGTTGGGGGCCAGCGTACTGAATTATCAAGCACAAGGTTGTCAGAGGCAGGCCAGAGTGGGGGGCCAGCATATTTAATCATTAAACATAGGTGTTGTTAGAAAATGTTTTTATGCAGAGTCTAATGTCTCTTCCCATCTTCCGCACTTGGGAGCTGTGCAGAACAAGTTGGTTTTCTCCCCTTCGAAGATTTTACTGACAGCATGTCCTCTCTTGGCCTTCACTCTGGGCCATGGGTTTTTAAAGTCTGCTTTCCAATCTGTGATGCTAGGCTCACGTGGGAAGATGATGGAGATGCAACTCAAATTTTTAGATTTCCTGGACTAAGAATCCCATGTTCCTCGAGGTGTTCATTCTCATTCATGAATTTACTCACACATCCATATATTCATTGGTAGTTGACCCAATTTTTAGCCCCAGCACATTGTACACTGTCTTTGGAACTGGGCATCCAGACATGCAAAGCGCAGCTTGTACACTCAGATAGAAGACAGTTTTGAGAACCCCTTTCCTGTCTTGACTATCCTCCAGTTGCCTGGTTGGTTATAGTTGACAGATATGTACCTTGAAAACTGATTCTTCTCTAAAATGTAACATTTATTTTACATTTTATCCACAAGGTGAGCATGAGAAACTGTTCGATGACTCATTGAATCTGAGAGATGACTGAGCATGGGTTTGAGATAAGGGAGACAGGTGTTGGAAAGGTGAATGAAGGAATAGTGTTTAGGACTGTGTTAGGAGGTATGTAGTAGCTTGTTTCTAAATTGCTCCAGTGTGCTATCCTCCCTCTGTGCAAGTGCTTATGTATCTCCTGCTTACATTGATGCTGGACTTAGCCATGTGACTTGCTTTAGCCAATGGGGCACCGGCATTTATAAAGCCAGAGGAAGCTGGACGAGTGCTTAATCACCTGGTCTAGCTGAGAACATGGCCTCGGTGTCACACCGAAGACCAGTTTGGCATAGACCCCTTGAAGATGCAGGATGAAGAGAGACCTAGAGATCCCAGCTGTTCTCACACTTCCAGCTCAGCTGAGCGTCAACAGACCCTCCATCTCAATGCAGCTTCAATAGTTAGTCCAGGTGACATCAGCAAATCTGTCAGCCAGCCCATACAGTTGTGACAAATTATCAAGTACTGGTGTTCAAAGCTATGGAGTTATGGGGCAGCTTGTTATGCTGACGTAGAAACTGATGCAAGACAGGACTAGGGATGAAAGGGGCTTTCGGGAGTAGGCTGATCCGGGGTCTAGGCAGGAATACCAAGGTGGGGAGGAGGGATGTCACATGAGAGCCAGTTTCCCAAAGTAGGAGCCAGCTTTGGATGGTAAAAAGCAAAAGTCAGAGAAGATGCTGAGATCTTAGGAAGATGAAATGACATAACCTTAAAAATACTTTTTTTTTCTATTATTGACAGATATCTCGGTTGTATGTTCTTAAGAAGAACAATCTGGCATGGTGGCTGATGCCTGTAATCCCAGCACTTGAGCGCTGAGGTAGGAGAATTGCTGAGAGTTCAAGGCTAGCCTAGGCTACACAGTAAGTACCAGGTCTGTCAGGACTACAAAGCAAGATCCTATGTAAATAACAGAATACTGGAGCTTATCTCTAGGAATGAGGTTGTCCTCAAAGAGTGCAGGGGGACTTAGATCCCACAGAGCTGCAATGTCAGGCACACCTTATCTATTGGCTATGTTACAAATGGCCCCAAATTAGAAATGTGAATCAACAATTTGTTTTCTCACATTTTCTGTAGATTTTTGCAGTCTGCCTGGGTTCAGTGTCTTTTAGAAGGCTGCAGGTTATATGTTGATAGAATCACTACAGTGATTCTAAAATTCAAATGGGGAAGGATTCACATCCAAGCTCATATCAAGGCTTTTGGCAGAATAAGTTCTTCATAGGGTGTTGGACTGAGGGTCCTCAGTCCCTCACTGAGTATTGGCTAGATAGAGCATTCCTTTAGTTCTTGGCCACATGGACCTGTTCATAGGGCAGGTCACAGCATGGCATCTGGCTTCATCAGAGTTAGCGTGAGAGGGGCAAACATGACAGAAAGCATAAGCCCTTCAGTAACCCAAACCCGGAAGTCATACCCATTACCTTTGCCTTATTTCTTTATTCACAAGCCATGAGTCACTGGGCTTAGTTTACTCTTGAAGGGCAATGCATACCAAGACGTGCAGACTGCTGTGAGCTGCTCTAGCTGTTGTCTTTCATTCCAGAATTGTGGGGTAAGGAACACTTTTGAATTTACAATACATAGGTGAACATGAGCTTCTGAGCTGTCTAGATTTCTGTTTGCTTGGATGAGGAAAGTAGAAAACAATTCTGGAGTCAACTTCTAGGCTTTAGATTTTCTGATTTGGTCGCATGGAGTGATCTTATGAATACAAGCTTACGTAATCTTTTACTCAGAGAGATGGACCAGCTGATGAATGGCTTCTGTCCATTTCACACAAGAATATTGTAATTTGAATAAGAAATGTTCCTCATTGGCTCATGTATTTGAACACTTGGTCCACTGTTGGTGGTGCCGTTTGGGAAGGACCTGGAACCTTTGGAGGTAGAGCCTTTCTGGGGGAAGTATGTTATTGGGGGTAGGCTTTGAGGGTTTATAAACCCTCTTCCTGTTCTGTGTCTTTGTTTCCTGTGTGGATGAAAAGTATGATTAGCCGGCTTCTTTTTCCTGCCGCTATACCATGCCAGGCCTCCCCACCATGATGGACTGCATCCCTCTCGAACTGTAGACCAAAATAAACTTTTTCTTGCTTAAGTGACTTTTGGTCATGGTATTTTATCACAGTGACAAAAAGTAGCCAATACAAGTATCTACTTGTCTTTCTCCCTATTTGAGATCTCTTTCATCAAGGAGTCTGTTCCCTCAGTAAATCTACTTAGCTCAGAAACTCAGTGATCGCATCCTGTTTGTTCGATGATTTATCTTGTCAAGTTGAAGAGACACCTAGGAGATCAGTAAGATATATTTCTGAGTGTGTCTGTGAGGGTGCTTCTGGAGATAATTGGCATGTAGGAAGCCACTGAAAGAGAACAATTTGTCCTGATTGTGGCGATGCCATCCAATGGGATAGAGGTCCACAGGAAACAAAAGGAGAAGGAAGAGAACCTTATCCTTTGAGTTTCCATGTAGACTTAAACCAGCAATCTCAATCAAACTTTCAGACCTTCAGCCTTGAACTGGGTTGATATCATTGATTCTTGGTTGGAGAAGCTCTTGGGTTTTTGACTCTCCAGTGTACAGATAGGCACTGCTAGACTATCCAGCCTCCAGTCATGTAAACTAATGTAATAAATTCCCTTAGTAGCTATATATTGTACTAGTTCTGTTCCTTTAGATAACTCTGCCCAATATTCTTACTTTCTACATTTATCTTTCACATCCCTGAATTTTCTAAATGGTCTTGTAAACTCTGTATCAATATTTCCTTATTTCCATGTATTCATTGTCTGTCCCTTTCTACTGAAACCACACTCTCCAGAGTAATCAAGGACTTCTTTCCTTTGTTGTAGTCACTGGGCCTTGTCAAAAGCTGTTCCATTTGATTTATTCACAGCGCATCTGGCAGCCTCACCACCCTCTCTTTCTGGGTTTTGGTGTGTGCATAGTGTCTGGCATACAGCAGACACTCGGGACATTCATGGTTGAGTGCAAACACTACTAGTGACTTCTCCTGTTTCAATAGTCATCCCCTGTTTGTCTCTTTTCGCTCTTCTTTTTCTCCCTCCCCCCATAAATGCAGATTTCAGGGTTGAGTCTATATGTCTAGGTACTGCTTCAAAAACGTTTTGGAATTTTTTCCACAATATTGTTCTATAGTAGTGAATGACTCTTCCTTTTCCTTTCAGGAAGAAAGGAAAGTATCCTAGGAATTTGAGGGTTAGGGCCTCTGACATCTACTCAGACCAGACCAAGGCAGTTTCACAGTAGATGAACTGGTCACTGTGGCCTCATTCCATTTGCTTGGGTTTGTTTTAGAGATAGAAATGTGACTCAGTTCTGGGTACTGGAATTTATTCTTAATATTTTATTCTTTCATTGTTTCCTTAATGTTAGTTCAATGAACTTGGGGAGGAAAGTTAGACAATGTACTTAGTTTTCCATCCTGATAAATGTATTATGTATTAACACATTGTAACGATGTCTGTGTACCAATAATCTGTCACTGTGTGCATTAGTTACTTTTCTGTTGCTGTAATAGAAACACTAACGAAGGGAGCTTTTAAAAGGAAGAGTTTTTTAGTTTACAGTTCCAAAGGGACAAGAGTCCATCATGGCGGGGAGGCATGGCAGCAGATGTAGCTAGAGTAGACACAGAAGCCAAGTGTTCATGTCTCCAAGCCAGTACAAGAAGCAGAGAGCTACTGGAGATCCAACAAGGTTTAAGAACTCTCTAAGCCCACCCCCAGTGACATGTTTCCTCCAGCATGGCCACACCTTCTAAGATGCCCCAAAACACTGCCACCATATGGGGACAAAATATCCATACTTAGCACCTACTGTGTTTCGAAATACCCAATATCTTCTTTATTTTCTCAAAATCTGGTTGTCAGAAATTTGAATTGGGCTCAGTAGAGAATATTTCAAAAAAATCTCATCTTGGATGGCAAGAGAGGGTGCTCAGTGGTTAAGACCCATCTGCTGCTTCTGCGGAAGACTTGAGTTTGGTTCCCAGCACCTATGTTGCAGCTCAGAGGTATGTGTAACTAGTTCCAAAGGATCTGACACCTTCTTCTGACCTCCGTGGGTACCAGGCACATGGTATACATACATATACATATATATAGGCAAAATGCTTATATTCATATAACAAAAATACATTAAAAAATCCTCCTCCATTCAGTTAGCTGAGGCTTCTTCACATGGTAGTCTCAGACTCCGTCTCAAGAAATGTAAATAGAAAAGTTGGGGATGTGGCTCAGTAAGAATGCATTTACTAGCATGTGTGAGGCCCTAGGTTCAATCCTCAGTGTCCCAAGGGGGCAGAAACACAGAAACAAACAAAAAGAAAGGAGAACCATTACTGTTCAAATTCTATTGCCAAGAGGTAGTCTAATAATCTTAAGCAAAAGTCATTTCAGGTAGCCCTGTGTACATGTGTATGTGTGTGTATGTGTGTGCATATGCATATTTATGAGTGGGTGGGAACATGTGTGTATGCAAGTAAAGGCCAGTGTAAAGTAAAGGTCAACCTCAGGTGTCCTTCCTCAAGAGTCATCCACTTCATTTTTTGAGACAGAGTCTCTTATCAGAATCTAGGACTTGCCAATTCGACTAGGCTGCCTGGCCAGTGAGGCCCAGGGATCTGCCAGTGTCCACCTTCCAAGTCCTGGCTTTAAAAGAATACACCACTAAGTTTAGCTTTCTATATGGGTCCTGGGGATCAGACTCAGATTCCCATATCTGTGGGATAAGCACTTTCTGACTGAGCTATTAATATCTCCATGCCTCTCGTAGCTTTTTAAGTATGGAAATGGAATGAAAAATGAAGAATAATTTTGTAAAATTGGGTCTTACTATACATTTTTAGAAAAATGAAAATGCCCAAAACTGAGTTCTTCTTGAAGAATAGAAGAAAAAAGAGAAACCAAAGGAATTATGGAACTTCAGATAATATAGTTTTACTGCATAGATATTAGATCCTAAAAGTTCTCCCTAAGGTTACAAAAAAGATTATAAAAAAATTAAGAAAGCTAGAGTTTTTTAAAGGAGATCCATGTTTAATTTTAGACATTCTGATTGACTCTCTGCTCTGAAAGATAAGGAAATTAAAACTTTTAATCTCCCTCTCACCTCAGTTCCCACTCTCCTCATCTTTTGAGTTTTCAGTAACATCTAAGAAAGTCAGAATATAAATCATTTCTATTCGATATTTATAATTCTATAATTACCTTGGTTTAGTCTCACATCTATAATTAAATGAATTTGCTGCTTCCCAAGTATCCTTAGACCACAGTTTCTATCTTCTTGAATTATTTATCTTTTTAACATTGCAATTCCATTTTGGTGTGCTGGATTTTCTTGCACCTTTTTGTTTTTGAGAAGAATTTCCTGGAGTGCTCTCTGAGTTCCTGAATACTTGCAGATTTATGTTAGCTGTCTTCACACTGAGCTATCTGGGTACACACGCTGAGTGTGTGTCAGTTTTTTTTCCGCACACAACTATGTTCACTGCAGTCTGCCGTGGCCTCTCCGTAGCTGCTCCCCATTCTCAACCGTCGGCATTCATTGTTGCTTAGGTTTTCCAGAGACTGAGATGCTTTCTTCTCCAAGCTTTATATGTTGAGAATATTCATTATCTTTATGTCTGGTATTTATCTCCTTACAAATGACTTTAAGGGTACCTGAATAATCCTTTCACAGTCTTTGGATTTCAATAATGTAAGAAGGTGGTGTCTTGTTGATAATTCCGTACTGGAATTTTCTAGCACATGCTGTTATTTCTTTCATTATAATGGGGAATTTTCTTGTGTTATATCTCTGTGTTTCTATCCCTGTTCCATAGATTTTCTCCACAGATAATTCCTCTATTTGGTGGCCTTGGCCCTTCACATCTATATCTCTTAAGAGTTTTCAAAATCCATCTTTCCATTCTAAGGTTTATTTTTTATTATTTTAATGTCTCTATGTAACAACTGATTCACTCTTCAGTCAGGTCTAGGTTGTTCAGTGATGTTTTAATGGGCTTATTGGTTCTTCACCGTAACTTTGATATTAAAGTCATTTCCTAGCTATTTAGTTTCTTCATCGTATTCTGTTGTTTTAAGATCTTGCTTTTTGGACAGGAGAGATGGTTAAGAACACTCTCTTCTCTTGCAGAAGACCTGAGTTTGATTCCCAGAACCCACATGATGGCTAACATCTGTCAGAAACTCCAGTTTCAGGGTATTCAGTGCCCTCTTCTGACCACCTCTCTATGGGCGCTGCATGACACGGGTGCACTTACATGTAGGCACAATATTTGTACACATAAAATAAAAATAAATAAATAAATTTAAGAAATTTTGCCTTCCAATCCTCAACTACTGATTTTGTTTTTGTTTCACGAGAGCCCAAATCAGTAGCAGAAAACGTGTCTAAAATGTATACTTGGCCATCGCATTCCTCTCCTGTTGATTCACTTGTATAATTGCCACAGCATTTCTTTTTGTCTTCTGCATGCTCTTGGGGGAGCTCTGTTCATTATTCTGTTTTCTCTGACTGATTGTGGCTGAATTCTCCTTGGCTCCCTTCTCACCAGAGTTGAGATCTGCTTTCTCCTCCACTGCAGTTTGAAGGGTGGGCTATGCAGTCTCACACAGTTTTCAGCTTCCCTAAGAACAGAGGAGGAACTGGAGTGCAAGGTGGCACAGGAGAATCTTCTGGCAGCTGTAGACAAGCTTTGCTGCGCGTAACTGGGCTCCCAGGCTCCTGCCTGTTTCCCGGCCTTCGCTGTTTGCCCCTCTAGTTGGCGCATGTCTGTTTCACAGGAAGGATCTGCAAAGGTTTCAGATCATACTTGGGTCTCATCAGGGCGCCATTTCCCCGTGCTGCTAAGAGTCTTCTCTAGGAAATCAGAGACTTTTATATTGAGAGCAATGCCACTGTGTTTACTTGGCTCAGCCTCAGTTTTTCTCTGCAGAAGAGAGACTGTTGGAGAGTCTCAGGACACTGTTACCTCACGTATTTTCTCAGTTTGGTTTCTTGGAACTCAGAATCATCATAAACCTTCTTTACTTTTTGGATACTACTTTGTAAAGCTTTGTAGATGGTTGTGTTGAGGATGAAGATTTGTTGGCATTGTTTCTATTTACTCTGTTTGGTTTATGAGGTATGAGAGAGGATTATCTAGGTAACCCTAACTCTGACTTACTTTAACCCCTACTTGATGCCTTTTTTTTGAGATTTTGAAATGACAGAATCAGGCGTATGTATTGTGTGTGTGTGTATATACGCATATGTGCTTGTTTGTGTGTATAGGTGCATATCTGTATACGAGGCATTAGAGGATGACCTTAGGTGTTTTTCCTGTGTCTCCATCCAACTTGTTTTATGAGGCAGTCTCTCATGGGTCCAGCAGGTCCCAGAGAATCCTCGTCTCTCCACTTTCCCAGTGCTGCGATTACCATGACAGCTCAGCATGCTGAACTTTTAAACGTGGGTTCTTGGGAACAAACTCAGATCCTCCTCATGCTTGTGCATCAGGGACTTTACTGAGTGAACACTCTCCCCAGCCCCCAACCCCCACAGGCATATTTTTTTTCAAATATACTTTCTATAAAGCATAACAAAGCTTCTTTTCACTTCTTTAGTTCTGACAGTTCTTCACTAATAGTGAAAATACAGTAGCTTGGTCCATTTGTATAAATCTGTAAGTTTTGTTAATTGGGAGGCTGAGTCAAGATGATCACATGTTCAAGGCCTGCTTGGGTCACAAGAGTGCAAAGCCTGGGCAAACTTAGTGAGACCATGCTTGAAGCTAGAAAGTAAAAGAGTGGGTCAAGTGGGAGAATTTTGCATAGTTACACGAGACTCTAGGTTCTATCACCAGTAACACACACACACACACACACACACACACACACGGAGAGAGAGAAAAGAGAGAGAGAGAGAAAGAGAGAAGATGAGGTCTTGAGGTCTGGAATGTGACAGAGGACACCTAGAGGACAACCATATGTCTACTAAGTTCTTCGGGAAATGAATCAGAGATAGTGGGAGAGTCACCGTCCTGCTGCTACGCGGTGGGAGATGGCAAAACAAATACCTGTTTCATAGCAAAGAAAGAAAGAAACTTAGAAAGTGGAAAAGGGGAGTCCAAAGTCTGTTTCAACTGCAAACGGGGAGTGCTTGACTGAGTGTGGAATGAGTGTAACCATGGGGTGTTGGAACCACAGCTTAAGACAAAGAGAGAGCCTCAGAAAATTCACACTGTACCTCCAGCGCCAGGAAATTTGCACAAGAGACGAAGGGATGGAAAGAGAGAAAGAGAAGGTGCAAAGGGCTCAAAACCCCATGGCAGCACTTTTGATGGAAGGAAGAGTGGAGATCAAAGGGGGAAAACCAGAAACTCAGAACTGTAATTAGCACTAGGTATATCACTGAACACCTCTATAGTCCAAACAGACAGGAATCTTTGAATCAGCATGTTCTAGTTTCTTTTCAATTGTTGTGACAAAATATGCTGACCAATACCAACTCGGGGAGGAAAGGGTTTATTTGGCTTACATCACCCGGGTCACCCTGAAGGATCCCAAATTAGGAAAGTAGGAACTCAGGGCAGGAAGCTGAAGGCGGGAGCTGAAGCACAGGCCATGGAGGAACGCTGCAGTGGGGCTGGAACGGACCCGGAAACCACTTCCCCTGAAGGTTAGCACTTGTAGCTCTGGAGAGCACTATGCAAGTAGCCAAGGGGGACATCAGTCGATGGCCCAGCACCGGCTTCATGACCAAATTTACCTTGGGGGCAACCAATGGCTGTCTAACTGATCCCAGAGCCCACTCAATGAGAGGAAACTCATGTGTGGTACTGTAATCGTAGCCCAATACGCATGACTGAAGAGGTCCTAGATCTCAGTGAAATCCCCAAGGTGGTCACATCCCTAAGCTAGTGTAACTTCTTGCTAAATGCAAAATATGGATCCTTATATTTATAGTCAAGTATCCCAGTCACCACTCATCATAGAAGCTTCTTTTGTACCAGATGGAAATTACTACGGAGTACCGCACTGATCACACACAGACATTGCCTGTGAAGTGCCCATGCCTAAGTGGCACATCTACAATGCAGCCTCTGCACCCAAGGCTAATTCAGTATAATAGAACAAGGGGTAAAGAAGACACTATCGAATCTCTCAACTCTCATTAATGAAGCTCCTGCATGCAACAAAGGGCCAGTAATAAAAAATGTCACAAATGGCAAAATCATAGAGATTAGGACTCTGCAGAGTATGGATCCCTGAATAGGACTCTTCTATTAAGTCTCATTCACCCAGGGCTCAGGGACCATTGTGGAAGAGGGGATGGAAAGACTGTAAGAGCCAGTGAGGAGGGGTGTGACCATGTAGAAATCAAATCCTACAAGCCCCCGGGACCCTGCTCATACGAACCTACAGCAGTGGTTCTGGCGTGCTCAAGATTCATGCAACCCAAGCAGACAAAACCCAGCATGGCACTGGGGAAATGGGTAGCAGATCCCAACTATTGCTTAAGAAATATTGGCAACTGATTACTGTTGGGTGATGATGAGTTAGTCTTCCTAAAGCAAGGGACTCTGGGTAGGTTAACTAGACCTCAGTGAATGAACCTGCACTGAGGTCACTTGGGGACACTCACTTGATACAATAGACCCTAATACTAATGAAAGAATAGAATGTATGGATTCTAGTTAAGGAGCTATGCGGGTGTTGGTGCAGGTGAGGAAAGGGATATGAAGATGATTATGATTGATTGACATGCTGTGTATGTAACACACAATGATTCAATAAAAATAATTTTTAAAAAAGATAATCAGCTAAATGAAATAAGGACTTCAGTATAGGATATTAAAGAGGAATTCAGTAAAGAGATAGAAATTCTAAAAAAAATATCAAATTGAAACTTTGGTAATGAAAAGTATAATAGAAGCACAAATAAAAAAATTTAATGAAAAACCTTGCTAATAGAATAGATCAGGTGAAAGACGGAATATTAGGACCTAAAGACAAGGTACGTGAATTATAACATTCAGATAACGATATATATTACTAAGAAACTACAAAAAGAGCATGTGCAATCTGTGGCACATCATTCAAAGACCCGATTGATGAACCATGGATGTAGTAGGAAAAGTACAAGTTAAAGGCAAAGAAAACATATTCAATAAAATTGTACCAGAAAATTCCTTAACTCTAGTGAAAAAGATGGCTAACCATGTGCAGGAGGCATTAGAATGCCAGACAGGCAAGACTGTGAAATAACTTCCTCACATCATATCACTGTTTAAGCACTAAGTATACCAAACAAAGGAAGAATAGTGAAAGTTTCAGGAGAGAAAGAGTATAGAAAGGCCAACTCCCCAAAATATAGGCAGATCTCTCAACAGAAACTAATGGCCAGGAAGGCAAGGAAGTTTGTATTTAAAGTTCTAAAAGATAATAACTGACAATCCAGTTTACTATTTCTAGCAAAGATACCTTTCACTGAAAGAGAAAGGAAAACTTCCCACGATGAACACAAACTAAAGGAATTTAGGACAATGTGGCAATATTATTCGATGCCACATTATGGTGATGACTGAATGAAAACAGCCTGACTCGTAACATTTTTACCAAGAGTGGACTTATACTGCTCTGAGAACCCGTTCCCTCTATTACCCATGAAATTGTGCTCATGAACAAGACTTGCCTTTTCTTTTATTGAAACAGTCTATCTAAGCATGAAATGGGGAAATAAAAATGGGAGGAATTTTTCTCTTCTGACCCCTATTGACATAGGATACCACTCACACATAACCACAGTCAGACATTCTCAATTTAATTTAATCTACTTTTTGCTACACAAATGAGATAATAATCTCATTACTTTGAGTGAGATAAGTGCTATTGCACTTTTGCAGTGCTTGTTTGATATGTAAAACATCCATACACATTCATATCTTGTTTTGGGTCAAGGGCAAGGAAGGGTCATGTGCTCTATATTTAGGTTACAAGAGGAGCTCAAGGGTCATTGAATTTGTCTACATTATAAAAAAACTAAGATAAGATTAACTTTTTGTTTGCAAGGTTAAATAAACATCATTTTCCCAAGGTATGCCCATATCCCATATTGTTTTTAAAAAGTCAGTACCATAATGAACAGTAAACCAGACATTGAAGAAATCCTACTCAATGAAAAGAAACTTTTTTAAAAAATAGACTTCATTTTTTTGGGACACAATACAATCTTTAAGAAGTACAAGAAAGTTGAAATAATTTCTTGTATTCTACTTGATCACAATGGAATAAAATCAGAAATCAATAGCAAAAGAAACCACAGGAAATGTACACACTCATGGAGACTGAACCACATACTATTGAATTATGAGTGGGCCATCAAGGATATCAGGAAGGAACTTTAAAACTTCTTAGAATAGGATTAAAATGAATATAGCTATAAAGGACTATGTTTAAAAATCAGTGGGGCTGGTTACTATGTAGACCAGGCTGGCCTTGAGCTCACAGAGTTCCTCCTGCCTCTGCCTCCCAAGGGCCAGGATTAAAAGAGTATACTACCATACTCGGCTTACCAAACTCATTTTATGAAGTCGGTATTACCCAAAACAGCATAAGACTATAACAACCACACACACACACACACACACACACACACACACACACACACACACAGAGTGATAGTCCTGTGACTGGAGCTAAGTGTGGAGTTCTTACTTTTCTCACTTACTTTTCTTTTTCTCTACCTTCTTCAACTATTTGATCACTATCTTTGTTAATTTCCAAAGTTCATTCCTTCTTTCTTTAAAAAAGTCACCTGTTCCACTCCAGGATCCTGTGGATTCTGACCCCATGTAAGGAGCCCCAGATCCAGTCTGTCCATACCCAGGCCACTCCACACACAGCTCAACCTAGGGGCCATGTGGTATGCTGTGACTGTGACTCAACATAGGAACCCCCACACCCCCAGAACTAGTCTGCCACATCACCTGCCAAGACAACCTGGGACCACAGGGTGTTCTGTACCCCAACCTCAAATAAAGACCCTCCAGCCAGGTTTTTCTTCCACCTACCTGCACTTGAGTGCCATGTGGTGTCCTGAGCCTCACTTCCACAGACAACCACTCATTCTCACTTTGACTCCAGCCCATAATTCCCAACGACCACCTGGAAAGACCTCCCTAGACTTCAGAAGATCAGAAACAAGAATCTTCTAAGCCTACAGAAGGTTTGCTTGTAGGCTCAGTAGTTGCACCTATCTCTAGCTGAACTGAGACTTCTCTGACACACTATTCACACATCCTCATAGAGTGCCCCCAAGACCGAACACCAAGTACTACTCAGCTGGGCCATAACCTGACAAGTTAGGGTAACAGCAAAGATCTAAACACTCAGATCCCAAAGGCAAGATCAGTTATCCATACCAAGAAACTCTACCAATGACTTAACTCCTGAAGAGTGGGTCCCATCACAAAAACACAAACAACATTAATAGACAATATGTCTCCTCCAGAAATTCACACTTCATGTTTCCTGTGAAAAGCAACTTAAGAGATACACAAGACAAAAATTTCAAAGTAACAGGTATGAATATGTGCAAAGGATTCAAAGAAGATATGAATACAGCCTGATTGAAGACTGAAAGCACAAACTGGTGAATGAAATAAAGAAAACAATTCAAGACATAAGATTAGAATTTAATAAACTGAAGAAAAGACAAACTGAACTAAAACTCAAAATGAAAAACTCAGGAAGTCAAAGAAAAAGCTCATAGGAAACTTATCAACAGATTGGATCAAGTTTTGAAAAAGAGACTATTATGTCTAAAAGACAAGGTAGTAGAAATGGATAACTCAGTCAAAAAAAGGTTAAATCTAAAAAAAAACCCAACAACTCAGGAAGGAAACACAGATGTCAGTCCAGACTACTATACCCAGCAAAACTGTTAGCTATAATGCCAGGAATAAACCTAACCAAAGTGGTGGAAGACCTCTACAATGAAAAATTTAAAACGCTGAAGAAAAAATTGAAGATACTAAAAAACGGAAAGACCTCTCATCCTCCTAAATTGACAGAATTAATATGGAAATGACAGCATTTCAAAAAGTAATCTACATATTCAATGAAATCTTGATTAAATTTCCAATGAAATTCCTCATAAAAATAGAAAAAAATTCTTAAAATTCACATAGAAACACAAAATACTCTGGATATCTAAAGCAACCTTAAGCTAAAAGAACAATTTGGCAATATCACAATATCAAATTTCAAGTTACACTAGAGACCCAGAAATGTGGACACCAAAACAGATATGTCAATCAGTGAGGACCCAGACTTAAACCAAGCCACCTGATTTTTTTTTTTGACAAAGATGCCAAAAACACATTGGACAAAATAGTCTCTCTTGAACAAATGATTTTGTGAAAACTGGATATTCATGTATAGAAGAATGAAATTAGATCCCTGTATTTAACTCTATATAAAAATCAACTCCAAGTGAATCAAAGACCTTAATATAAAACCTGAAACTTTGAAGCTGCTAGTGGAAAAAAGTTCAGTCACAAAGGTCAGTGTAATGATATATATCTCTACTCCTAGGTCTTAGGAAGCCAAGGCAGGAGGACCAGGAATTTAAGTCAAGATTTGGCTCCATAGTGAGATCAAAGCTAGCCTTGGCTACAGAAGTCTCTTTCTCAATAAAAACCAACCAACCAGCCAGTCAACCAACCAGATAAACAAATAAAAACCAAGCCAAACTAAACAGAACAAAAAATTCCCAAGTCAAACCAAACAAAAACCAAAAGACAAAGTAAAAAAAAAATACTTAAAAATAGAGGTCCAGGAAAGAACAATAGCTCTGTACATAAACCTAAGAACTGACAAATGAGATTGCATGAAATAAAATGTTCTCTGAACATCAAAGGAAGAAACTGAGTGATAAAGACCACAGAATAGAATGCCTTCTAAAAAAGATCTATTCGTTTTTTATTTTATGTATACGAGTGCATTTCCTACATGTGTGTGAGCGCACCTGTTTCATGCAATGCCCACAGAAGTCAGAAAAGGGTATTGAATTCCCCTGGAACTGGAGTTACAGGCAGTTATTAGCTGCCATGTGGGTGCTGGGAATCGAACCTGGGTTCTCTGCAAGAGCAGCCAGTGCTCTTAACTGCTGAGTCATCCCTCCAGTTTTAGAACACCTTTCTAAATACCCCCAGACCAAATAAAACCATCAAACAATCCAATCAACAAAGAGAATAGTGAAATGAACAGATAGCTCTAAAAAGAAGTACAAATGTCTAATAAACATACAAAAAGTGTTGAACATTATTAGTCACAAGGAAATGCACATAAGAATCACCTTGGAAATTCTATCTTAGCCCAGTCATAATGGCTATCATTAAGAAAAAAAATAACAGAAAATGTTAGCAGAGATGTGGGGCAAAGGGAGCTATTATACACTGCGGATGGGAATGTAAATTAATGCAACCATGGAGGTGCCTCAAAAGCCAAAACTGGAATGACTGTATGACCCAGATATATCAATCTTGGGCATACACTGGAAGGACCCTAAGTCAACATGACTCAGAGATTGCACATACATATATTTTACAACAGTGTTTACAATAACCAAGTTATTGAATCAGTCTAGGTGTCCATCACCCATCAACGGATGAATAAATAAAGAAAAGGGGATGTGGCCAGGCATGGTGGCTTATGCCTTTAATCCCAATACTTGAGAGGCAGAGGCAGGCAGATTTCTTTAAGATCATGGTTGTCTAGTCTACATAGTGACCAGAGTCTGAGGCTATAAGAAACCCTGTCTGAAAAAAGAGAAAGTGGAATGTGAATATATATGTAGATAAATAAACAAATGAATGCATAAATACATAAAATGGAGTTTTATTCCATCAGAAAGAATGAAATTATGTCATTTGCTGCTTGTAACTGGAGAGCATTACATTCAGTAAAATAAGCTAGACACGGAAAGACACATATCATGTTTAATGTCACTTGTGGTGCCCAGATTTTATGTAGATACATAAAATAATTTATATATAATGTATACAAATGTGTAAGACATGCATGACACACACAATGACATGAAAGTCAGAGTGCAGATTGATGGGTGAAGGAAGGGACTTGTGGGAGGGAGTGAAGAACGAAGGCACTGACTATGGTCAAAGAACCCGATGAAATTAAATGGAAATGTTTTATGAAACCCAATAATTATATACAATAAATTTATACCTACCAAGAATAGAAAATGAATTCT
Source organism: Eospalax fontanierii (assembly GCA_035773235.1). Lineage (NCBI taxonomy): Eukaryota > Metazoa > Chordata > Mammalia > Rodentia > Spalacidae > Eospalax > Eospalax fontanierii. Next base: position 117,655,959 of record CM069526.1, read on the forward strand.
GCAAGTTAGTGACAGTTATAAAGCACTGTATAAACACTGTATAACCTATGCTAGATAGTACAATTGAGCCCAGAGTCAAGATTTCATACAGATAATCTTAATTTGAGATAAGTACCAGCTTCATTTTTCTAATGAGTGAAATGAGGACCAGAGACTTTAAATTTCTTGAAAACTCAAGACCACACAACTAATAAAAGCCAAAGTTGCAGGCTGTGGAGATGGCTCAGTGGGTAAAAGTATTAATCATGAGAACCTAAATTTGAAGCCTCAGAACCCATGTAATTCATGTGGCATTCCTGTCATCACCTGGGAAGTGAAACAGACCCCGCCCCCAGCTCGTGGGCCAGTTAGTGTGGCAAACGCAGCAGTGAGCAAGAGGCCCTGCCTCAAAGGTGGAAGGCAAGCTTTGATATTCTAGCTTGTTCTCAGACCTCCAGATGGCATGCAAAGGCCTGCACTCACACATACGAACATGGGTACACATTCCAGACATGCACACACCATAACTCACATATATATGCAAGATCATACTTAAAATGCAAACTTGCTGTACTAAAGCAATACTTCCCTCTATCATTCTTCAGAAGGAATGTGGAAGAGCCATGTGCCTTTGGCTGGAGGGAGAGCATATGGACAAAGACAGAACTGAGTGACAGTTCAGTCGTTAGCAAACATACCCCATTTGGGACAGCACCTCTGAGGGACAGGTTTCCCTTAAGAAATGTTAAAGTATGACCCTCTTTTAGTTTGGGCTTCTGGAGGGAAATGTAATAGAATTTTAGGGAGGAGAGACTTAGAGGTGCTTTTAGCAGTTGCTGGAAACGATCGATCACCTTTTTGGAAGAAAGCACCGAAAGCTCGTGCATGCCCCATGCTTGCTGGGCTAATTTCAGTCTGACAGACCTAATTCCAGGTTGCGAGATAGATCTGGGCTTACTTGTCTTTTATCCTTCTGGCTCCAGTGGCTTGCGTGGGGACATGTTGCTATCATACTAGTGGTAGAAAAGCAAGCAATTGTGCCCACACAAGCATCATGCTGCTTTTGCATCTGTCATGCTTACTAGTATCTCATTGGCCAAAAGGAAATCATGGCTGAGCTCATGATCTTCCAGAAGGAATTTAAGGCACTTGGGGGAAGGGCATAAATTCAAGGAGAGGTGACAAATTGAGGTCAGTATTATAATCAACCATAGGAACTAGAAAAATAATTTAAAAGCAGAGAAGCAAAACAGAAAAACTCTCTTGAGAACTACAGTCATGACACTGAGAAAGTTCCATCTTTCTTGGGATATTATCTCAGGGGAACTGCAGCTTAGACTTGGTGGGTAACTCAGGAGCTCTCCTAGATGAGAAGAGACCTGACATTGAACATGGACACATGACCCTTTGTCTTAGGTCTAACATGCTTCATATATTATTTTGATATGATGCAATTATAAAAACAAAAATTACTTCTGTCCTCTTCTTTGCTATTTTTTCTGGTACTTAATTCAGTGTTTGGCACATTATAGATGTCACACAGTTCTTTATTGATATGTAAGTGACTAAATGAAATATGGTAGGGAAATCTAAACTGCTGCTTTTTTATGTGGCTTCCATAAAAATAATTCTGGTCAGTTGGGGTTGGGAAGAGAGCTCTGTGAACAAAGTGTTTACTTCATAAGTGTGAGGACCAGAGTTTGAATCCCTAGAACCCCTGAAAAGCCAGTCAGGTGTGGAGTGGAAGCTGCCTATAATTCCAGGACTCAGGAGGCACAGACAGGGTTCCTAGTACTAGAAGGCTAATTAGATTAGCCAGAAATGGCATGGTCTGGGTTCAATGAGAGACTCTGCCTCAGTAGATAAAGTGGAGAGTAATCGAGGAAGATACCTGATGTCAACTTCAGGCCTCCATATGTGCCCCCCACATGTACATACATGCCCCCACATATGCACCCACACATATATGAACATGCATACACACACACCCCTCATATATACCAAAAGGAAAAAATATCCGGAAAATTGGATCTTAGCAGCTTGATGTTGAACTTAGGATCCAGAATAAATATGGGTTAAAAATGTGCTTTTACTCTCAAATCAGAGATCTCACAGTTTGCTGAGCGTCAATCAAGAATTAACCTAGGAGAAATGTGTGGGGTGGGAGTGGCCTCAGAATGATTCAGAGAAGGAACAGAAAAGGAACAGCAAACACCCTCCCAGACAGAAGAAAGAAACACCAGGGACTTTTTACCACAAACCAGAAGGCAGCTTCCAGCTGGCCGTCCTAGAGTTACTGAACCTTCAAGTCTCAGCATCCAAGCAGACACACCCACTTGCAGGTCTGTGGGAGGCCAGGGATGCCATGGTTTGTAATTACCTCCCAACTGAGTCTTTGTGTGGTCACATAGCTGGCAGAACTGAAGTTGCTATAGCTTTTCTGGATTAATTTGAAATGGCCCCAAGTTATATTATTTGATGGATGTAAAGACATAGTGTTGGTTAAATCAACATTTAGGCTCTGAGCTTATTTTAGTTCTTTATTTTTGGTATACCATAGTGATGGAATTGGGGGCAGACCTAGAGAGGTTACAGAATCATACTCTCATTTGCACTTTAACAACCATTGATGGTGATGTCACCTCATTTACAGATCTAGAGAGAAAATTCATGGTGATTATAAAAGCTTTAGGTGTGCATGACCTTTTGTACCAGCAGGAGTCTTTCCATGAAGGCCTCGTGGACTGAAACTCATAGTGAAACTATTAACACTACTAAGCATAATGGGCTGGATAATGGCAATGGTGATCTGATCAGAAATTCTAGTCTGGATAGTTGTTAGAAGGTTAGTTGAGAGAAGTTCATGGCTTAGGCTAGACTGGTGGTAACAGAAATCAAGAGAGGGTGCTTTTGAGTGAATTTAGGAAGGAAATTTACCTGGACTTAGTAAGCGGCAGAATTTGTGGCTATCAAGTTGGAAAGGCATGCAGAGGAAGCTTTTTTTTTTTTTTTTTTACTATAAATAGACATCAATTCTCTTCACTCAGATGAGTTTGCTCTTGAACTATGAAAGATTATATAGCTATTAATAAGGATAAGGCAGAGAAAAATGTCAAATTATTGGGATGTGGACCAATGTCCACAACATGTCATAGCAGATGAAAGGGGCACTGGGCAGGCATAAAACACTATTAAAGCAGTACTAGAACCTGTTAAAAATTGCTGTTAACAATAACTTCTATAAGTTGATACTGTAAGTACCCTTTCTGATGTTCATTTTCCTGTAAATAAAAACACTGAGGATCGGGCAATTTAACTCCTTAGTGATCAGTTAGTGGGCTTCTCTTGCTTCTTAGGTTGCCTGAAGCAAGTGAACCATCAAACAGCCAGCCTGGCTACCTGTACCTCTGATACTTCCCAGATGCCTCCAGAAGACTGCATCTGATTACCCTGGCTCCCGAAGTCACAGCTCCATCCTCGGCTGTTTAAAGCAGTTTGTACCAGGGATTTTGAATTCAGCAGCCTCCACACACCATTTCTAGAGGGGGCACACATCCTGTGGTGGAGGGACAGGTGGCTGTGCTGGCAAGGCCACGATTGGTCAGAAACATAAACCTTAATAACTCTGGTTTGAAATGAAGGGCTGTTTGACCAAACAAATGGCTGTGATTGGTCCAAACACTCCTTCAGCTGTACTGGCAGACTGCTCAGGCTCACCTAGTGAGTTGACTGGGAGACACTGTCCTGTGGTAGCTCCCCTGGTGTTGTGAGTATTAGGTTCCATGAAGATTTCTCTCGCATGGTCTTTCCTTGTCTACTTTCAGTACCGCTGACTGAACTGGAATCTCCCAGACAGCAGCGTGGCAGCCGGGATGGAGCAGCAGCAGAGGTGAACTGGAACCTGATCACATGGGTGCACGCAGACCACAGGTGGCTTGACAGCTGGACATCTTTCAGATGCCATGGGAAGCTGATACTGAGCCGTGCCACCTGTGGGTATCACTAGAGTCCAGCACCACCTGCGACTGTTCCTGCACACCATACTGTCTCTTCCCTGATCCTGGTCTCTGGAGCTGCCCAACCTGGAGCACACTGTCAGCAACGGTTGCTTAAAAATTCAAGTGTCCTGCCTTGGAAGCAGTCCCATTGGTTGGTGTCCAGTTTTCAGACAGAGCTAATAATGAGAGCCAGAGAAGAGAGCCTGCAGGTCTAGTCATCAGAGGAGTTCCCAGAGAGCCGTGAGTGAAGTGTTCAAAGCCAAGGGTCTCAGACTGAGAGCAGTAACACTGCTGTCAGTGGCCAAAGTCTTGCCTGAGCCCTGCAAGGAGCCTGTAACCCTCAAAAGGCTCAGGGTCTTCATATCAAAGGTGAAGAAGACCAAACATTGGCGCGTTGGGAGGTGCCACTCACTTCCGATGCTGCCTGCCTGCTGCTGCGGCTCCCTGCTGTCCAACACCGAGAGACAGGAAAGCAGTTCAAGACCAGCATTTGAAGGGCTTCTTGATTACCCACAATCTCTGTCCAGAGAGAGCAAAAGAATGCTTTGTCAGCTGTCTGGTGAAAATGTGAGAACACCAGATGATCAAAGAGTAGAAATAGTATTTTGTAATATGTCAGCATTCATCTCCCAATTGTGAGTGTTTTGTGAATAGAGGCTCCCAGAAAACAGCAGTGTTCAGGTCTAGGGCGCAGGTCGACTCATTAAGGGACTTTTCCGTTCTTGTTAATATGCTTTTATTTATTTGATGTTTCTGTAACAAGTGTGCAACAATTTGATAATATTGTAGTGGTTGGCCAGAAGTCAAAAAAGACCAATGGCTGAGTATTTAAGGGTCAGTGCTTCTACCCATGGGGGACTGGGAGAAAGCAGGATGCAAAGCATCCACCACAGCTCTGAAGCCAGTGTTTAAAGAGGAGATGGCGAAAGGAAGGGCAGCCTTGGAAGAAACCTTTAGTGCTTTTCCCTATGTCAAACAAACTTGTAGTAAGCATTAACAGCGTCCCTGGCCGGATAATCCAGTGCAGTAGAGTAAGAACTGTCCGGATGTGGGGCCCCAGCCAATCTGCGGATGGCAGAGGAAGAAAAGAGGATGGCCATGGATCTCTAGTGCATGAAATGTTCAAAAAGGGGCCATAAAACCTGAGCAGGCAGAAACGAAAGCTGGAAAGGTCTCTGCAGTTTATTTCCTTGTTCTGTTTTTCTGAAGTTCCATCTCTCTCTACATGGAGCCACACCACAGCGACATCCATAGCCATCAGTAAGACTGATGCTTGTCAAGGATGCCTGCAGTTAGCCCAAATGTGAGACGGTTTAATCCTCTAATTACAGATGACTCCAGTAGCAACGGGTGCTTCGAGCTCCCAGCCAGGATCACAAGAGACACAATCCTGGCTCCTTCAGGTAAATCCTGTGATTACCGAGCACAGGAAAAGGGTGGGATCTGAAGTGTTCTTTATTGAAGCCCACATGGGCACTGCTTTTCTGAAGTCTGGTTTCTCAGGCCCCACGTGGGACCCATCAGTTCAATCTTTCTTCACTGTACAACCCAGACCACGCTGTTCAGCCTGTCAACCAGCTTCAGTGTGAGTTGCAATTAATAACTCTCATTTTCAGCTGAGTATTTAATGCAGCGTAACACACTGTGGCCTGTGGGTTTGAATCTCATTCTACCACAAGTATATTAATTTTTGAAAGGTTACTTTTTGTGTCTGTTTCCTTACCTGATGATAATACCGGTACCCAGTTCATAAAATTGCTGTGAATACTAAAGAGGTTAGCTGTGGGGCTCAGAAGGTGGTGCCTGCAAAGAGTAAACACTCAGTAAATAGTAGCCTTCATTATTTGTTACATAAAGATTTAGAGTCTTCAATGCAGATCAATTCTACATCACCCACTCCCATATTTTCAGTGTCTGGGTGGGCAGTGAGGATCCACCAAGATTTTGCAAACGAGAAAATAAGGTTGCCTTTAGGAATGAAACAAACAAAGGACATACTAGATTGTGAGAGAGTGATTTCAGAGTGGTGGAAGGGTTCCTAGATAAGCAGGGCTCAGAAGATACTGCTCATCATTCATTCATTCACTCATTCATTCATTCATTCAGTGAGTTCTGAGTGCCTACCATTTTTCAGGTTCCAGGTATGAGTGTAGATGTAAGTTAAATCCTGTTTCTTATCTCCCTAGAGGTTGCCAGCTAGATAAGGGAATGGGTGATAAATGAGAGAGAAGAAGGCACACACACAGTGACAGCTTGTATTACATGTTATGAGGAAGAGAAGAGCGTGCTTGCTGTTAGGGAGGCTGGCCACCTAGCATTCCATGACAGAACTACACTACACTATGATAACTACACTCTTTGATGGTTCTATTGTCATGGTTTGAATGAGGATGTCCCCCACAGGCTCAAGTATCTGAATACTCGATCAGTCGGTGGTGTGTTTGGGGAGGGTCATGGAAAGTTCCGGAGGTGTGGAAGCTGGAGGAAGCACATCACTAAGGGTGCGCTTTTAGAGGGCCCAGCCTTGCCGACTCCAGTGTTCTCTTTCTGTTTCTGTTTGTCGCTGGAGTTGTGAGTGCTGCCACGCCTGCCTGTTGCCATCCCTCCAGCCATGATGAATTCTTAACCCTGTGGAATCATATAAGCCCAAAGAAACTCTGCCTTATATAAGTTGTCTTGGTCATGGTGTTTTATCACAGCAAAAGAAGAGGAACTAATACAGTTTTGATGGACATTAAGATTGTTTTGATTTCCTCGATGGTTTATGAACAATTATAATTTGTATATTCTGGTGCACAGAATAAATTTTGGCAAATGCAATTTTCTAGGAATTTGCCTATTCAGTACCAAGGTCAAGGCTGTTGGAGCTGTGCAGCTTAATATATGCAATAAGGAAATGCCTTGTGTACAAGAATTAAAAGCAGCAATAAAATCAATAAAAGGCTATAAATGCAAAGAATCCCCCTGCCCCAAGCCCAAATCTTTTATTAATTTTTAAAGCAATGGTTGTGATTTTTGTTGCATTTTTATAATGTATGTGTAAGCTTTAAATTGGTACCTTAACACTATGTTTTTAGATTTAATTTTATTTATTACTATTATTGTCATTATCATTATTATTATTATTGTGTGTACATGTGTGTGTGAGAGAGAGAGAGAGAGAGCGAGCATGTGTGTACCACAATGTGCTCTTAACTGTTGAGCCATCTCTCCAGCCCCAAGTTTGTAATATTTATTACAATATTTTTGGTATCTATGCTCGCTAGCATATGAAGTTCAATAAAAGAACCTTTTTACTGTATTTCTGTTTTAGTCATTATTACTTGTTTGAGTATATGAATATTATTGAAAATATTTACTTGCATGGAAGATGGTGGTGTGAAAATGTCTGCAGTGGGTGTCACATGTGCTAGGTGTGCCACTGTGTCCCTTTCGCCCATATTTTCAAGCACATAAGCACCAGCTGTGTGTCATTTTATCTGCTTGCTATCTTCAGGATGTGAGTTGGTTTCTTTTCATTCCTGCAGCTAACTGCCCGTGCCATTTCTCACCATTCCAGGGTCAACTTTGGTTTTCTTTCCCGTCTGTATTTGTCCTTCTGGTTTTTAATATTTTCCCCTTTGTTTTTCTAATATTGTTACATGGTTGCTTTGCTAATATCTTCTTTCTTTTATGAATAGGTGCATTTAAGGCTAATATTTCCCATTTAAAAATATTTTGTTTATAATTATTTTATGTTTATGAGTTTGTTGCCTGCATGTAGATAGGTTGCACCCATGCCATGCAATGTCCGTAGGGGTCAGAAGAGAGTGTCAGGTTCCCTGGACATGGAGTTACAGTCAGTTGTTAGTCCCCATGTGGATGCTGGGAATCTAACCTGGGTCCTCTGCAAGAGCAGCTAGTGCTCTTTAACTGCTGAGCCACCTCTTCAGCCCAGTATTTCCCAGTTTAAGGCTGAGGCTTCAGTATAGTAGTTGAGCTCTAAGTGTTTTGCAATTTCCATCTGTATTTCTTCTATAATGTATGGCTAGCCTATTTCCAGACATTTGAGAATCTAAACGTTATTGATTTAGTATCTTTCTGCATTGATTTGCATTGTGGTCCATGGAAACAGTCCGATCTCAGTTAGAAACATTTATTTCCTTTAGGGCCCTTTATAGCATCTATTTTGCCAAACATATTTGCAGAAACTTATATATCCTGTGAGTGTTGGTCATGGTATTCTCTGTATGTACATTTGGCTAGCATTGTTTTTCAATTTATTTATCTCCTTGTTTACTTTTTATAGCATATTCATTGAACAATGATGTTGAAATTGCTACTGATTGTGCATGTTTGTTATTTATTTACTTTCTTAGTTTTTGTGTTATATATTAAGCCATGTTATTTAATATATTTAAATTTATTTAGTTTACTCGGGAATTGAATCTTTCATTTTTATGAAGAAATATTTCATATCTCTAAGAGTAATTTTAGTTTCAAATTCTATTTTGTCTCATATTATAGCTATATAATCTATGTTTATTTTTTAAATGGATTTGTAACAGCTATTTATTTAGTCCTGTAAAATTGTTAGCATCACTTTTACTAATATTTACATGTGGTTCTATAAACAAAGTTGGCAAAGTATCTTAGGAGTAGATATAAATTTCAAGAACATGATCCTTATCGCTTCTGAAAAGTGTTTTATTTTAAAGAGTAAAAGACAAATGCAGAGGTTTAAAGGGAAGAGAAAAATGTTGACAACCGATTATTTGAATTTTCTTCCTCGCAGATATCTAAAGCAGCATCTACAACACTGAAACAACTCCAGGGACTTTACTGGTGAATTACAAATTCCATTTTCCTGAGCAACGAGAAAGTCAGTTTTTCTCTTACCTAATTCAGTCTTTGGATGCAATTTTTTTTTTCTTTTTTCATCCCAATAATATTCTCACTTTACAATGGATTTTACCAGGAGCTATTTTTGACGTCACATTCTCGGGTCCTTTCCCTTCGTTCATGTCGGCATGCACTGTTACCTGTACTGAAGGAAGAGACTTGCACGTGCACCTGTACTTTTCTTTGGCAGTCATTTCCTCTTGGTTCTTCTGTGTTATTTTCATTTAGAATGAATTTACATTCCGAAGATCATGAATGGATTCCTGATTATTCTTAGGTGGAAGTAACTGTGTAAACTTCTGCTCTATGACATCTGCTTAATATGGAACTTTGGCCAGTTGTTTTCTTGTCAAGTCAGAAGACAGGTTCTGAAGCAAACACTAACTTTATTCAGTTTCTTGACATAGGAATTCTACTTGACTGCCTGCCTATTGTTTGCCCTACAGTCTTTCTGGTAAGCAGGCACCAGCTATAGCCCCTCTTTGGTTTCCATCTTTTCAGGACGTCTGTAGAAGAAGGATAAAGGGATCTAACACTATTCTGTTCTGTTTCTTCAACCACAATATTTCCCCTTATTTATGCATTTTTTATACTTTCATTGAGTTTGATTTCCTTCATGCCTAACATATGTGAGGTCCTGAGCTGGATCCCTTTTATTTTTAGGCCTGCGTTTCTCATATTCCACAAAAATCAAAAAAGCTACCTTAGAGGCAGTATCATCAACAACTCGATACTGGGTGCTTTCTGAATTGCTCACCTAGAAGGTGAGTATTGATATCGTCACATTTTCTATAAGCAGCATTTTCAATACGATTTTTGCCCCTTGTCTTTCAACTGGAGCTTTTTGTTTTAATCACCATATTTTGTACCAGTTCTTGCTTCAACCAAGTTTGCTTTTGGATGCTTGATGGCTTGTCTCCATCACATGGACGTCAGGGCTTCTGAGTACCATGATTTATACAAAGTGCATGGAGACAAAATGGCCCATGACATTGGTCCACACTTTCAACCTTTATAAGAGAATTTTTGAATTTTGTTGATTCTTTTGTATTCCAATACCAATCTCTCCATCTTTATAGAAATACTTGATTTCTTGAGTATATACAATTCTTTCTTTTGTTCTGTGTACTGGCTAAGGTCATCAGCATGAAGAGTTTGAATCCACATGAAAAGGCATTTGATATGATACATATCAGATATATATTTACAGGAATAAAAGATTTTGTAGTCTTTTCAAACAATAATTTTCCTCTTGCCTTAAAGACACATATAAAAATACTTTGCCTGGAGACTTAATTGAACTTTCATCATGGCTAGGGTAAGGTGAAGTACTTTCTACAGTGAGTGCAAATTCTGGACTTGGTACAGTAGAAATCCAACCCATTTTCTATGAAATTTTTGTTTTCTTTTTATTTGAAATAACTGGCATCTTTTCTGAGAAATGTTTCAATGTGCCCTCCCAGATCCTTTATGACTTTTTGTAGTTTTTGGATATTGTGATAGAAAGTGAGTTGCTATAAAAATTTTCCCCCAAAGTGACTTACATTTTGGTTTGACTTGAGTCTACTCTGGAAATGTCCTTCACCATGGATCCTCGTAACTTTGGAGTTCACGGACGCATCCAGGCCCCTTCATGCTGTGTCTCTGGACAGGGTACCAGTCCACTTGACTGGATGGCTATCTCTCCCCTTTGGTAGACCACAGCTTTCACTCAGTAGAGGTGCTGCTTCTCCAGGCCGTTTCCAGGAATGAGTCTAGCTACAAGGTGCAAAGCAGGAGTAAGAGAGAAGGCAAAAGTGGGCTGCTGTGGTTGAAGATGTGAAAACATGTCACATGATCACAACAGGCAGATGCAAGCCCTGCCCCGTTGGCCCTGTACCAGCCTTCTATTGTTATTAGTATCTTTATATTTAGCCCTTAACTTTTTACTTTTATATCTTTATATTTTATGTATCTTTTGAAACAGTGTGGAGTTGGAGTTCATGTTTTTAACACCATTTTTTCTTTAATTGAGGGATTGTTGACTTATATTCATCTTGAGTACTTGCATACGTGGATTTTTTTGAGACAGGGATTCATTGTGTGACTCAAGCTAGCTTTGAAGTCAGCACTCTTTGCAACAGCTTCCCAAAGACTTGGTTTACCAGCAGGCACCATGTTCAATGCTGCAATCTTTTTTTATGCCAATTCCATGTTTATTTTTCCTTTCTTATGTTTTTGCATCCTCTCATGTTTTAGAATTTACATGTTGTGTTTTATAGGTTTGAGAAGTTAATCACTTAGTATGAAAACTTAAGTGATTAAAAAAAAACAAAGTGAAGAAGTTAAATTATCCATCTTCCTAGTAAACTAAGAGCCCTCTAGCTTACAACTTTTTCTTAAATATTTTTTTTTTGCTTTTTCGAGACATGGGCTTCCTGCAACTGCAGCTGGCCTGGAACTTACTATGTTGACAAGGCTAACCTCAATTTCACAGAGATCCACGTGCTTCTGCCTCCTGAGTGCTGGCATCAAAGACATGTGCCACCATGACTGGTCTGTCTTAAATATCATTATAATGTAAAATAGTACCTTTTTATTTTTAACTGTACTAAAGACCACTGCTATTGCTTTATATAATCAATACTCATTTAGAATTCCCCTGTATCGCCACTCATTTTCACCTTATATATTTATTGCATATAGAATTCTGGGTTGTAGCTTTTTTCCATCAGGAATTTGAAAAGACATTCAATTGTCATGTAGTTTCCACAGTGGATATTCAGAAGTCAGCTGTCAGTCTAAGTATTGCTTCTTTATAAACTCTCCTTATATACTGTAGTATTTATAACTTTCACTTCATCTTAATTTTCTTAAAGATTTGGACTAGGGAGATAGTCAATCCCCCCCACTCACATAAAATGTTGATAATTTCAGAGCTGGGAAAAGTCAGGCAAGATTCTAAGGGCTTACTGGCCAGTCAGTCTACCTTAATTGATAAGCACAGATCCCAGGGAGAGACCTTGCCTCAAAAAACAAGGTGATGGCTTCTGAAGAATGACATTAGAGCTGATGTAGCTCAGTTGGATTGAGTGCTTGTCTAGCACGCACGGGGATCTTTGTCCAGTCTCCTACACTACTTAAGACTGGCTGTGTTGGTACATACTTGTGATCTCGGAACCCAAGAAATGGAATCAGGAAGATTAGCTATCCTCAGCTACATAGGGAGTTTGAAGATAGCTTGGACTGCATGAGACCCTATCTATATTAGTCAGACTTTTCTAGAGAAACAGAACTTCTAGAATGAATGCATATGACAAAGGGATTTATTAGACTGGCTTATACAATGTAGACTAGACTGGATAGCCCAACAGTGACTATCTATATTATGGCACTGGATGCCACGGCAGTGCCAATCTGTAGCTTTAAGCCTGGAGGATTTCTGGAGAGCCACTGGCCTTCAGTGCATGTTGGAAGAATCTGTGTTCCATGTCAGGGAAGGATGAAGGCAGCAATGGCAGCAAGAGCAGGTGGCAAAGGGGAGCGCTGCTTTTCCCTCAGAACTCCTTATATCTGGGCCACTTCCACTGGAAGTTGCTGTCCACTTTGAGAGAAGGTTTTCTTCCTCCAGTTAATCCTCCCAAGAACTACCTTCCCAGAGAGAGTGTGTCTCTCAGTTGATCTCAGATCCAATCAAGTTGTCAACCAAGATTAACCATCACACTGTGCCAAAAAGAGAAAAATTTCTTAAGGAAGTTATAAACACCTGTTTCCTGCATTTTATATAGACACAAGTTTTCAGCTCATTTGCATAAACACCAGAGCACAACAGCTGGCTTGTGTGGTAAGAATATATTTAGTACTATAAGAAACTGTCAGTGTGAGGGTTGGTTAATCCAGCTCAGTGGGAGAGCACTCCTCTCGCATGTGCAAGGGTTCTGGTTCAAGCCCCAGCACTGCCCAAACTAGTCTAGACCAACCAACCAACCAAAAATCCCGCCAGCGTGGCTTTCCCACCATTTCCCACTTTGTGCTCCCACCAGAACTGACTGAGCATTCCCACTGCTCAGTACCCGTTTGCCATGTCAGTGCTTGGGGCTTGGCCACGCTGATCTGCAGTGGCATCCTATGGCTGTTTAGTTTGCTTTTTCTCATGGTGTGTGATGGAGAACCCTTCCCATGCTTACCTGCCTTCTGTCTGTCTTCTTTGGTGAAGTATCTGTTCAGGATTTTGGCTCATTTTTAAACTAAACTCTGTGTGTGTGTGTGTGTGTGTGTGTGTGTGTGTGTGTGTACATGCATGCTAGGGGACTGAGGTACATGTGAAAATAATGTCTATAAGGATTGATTGTTTGGGGAGGCACATGAGGACAAGCCCAGTGTTGTTTCTTTAAATGATACAGGATCCATTCTTAGGCCAAGCTCACGCTTTTCCTTCCTTGAGTCATGCTGACCATGAGCCCTGAAACAAGCCCAGCTGGAGACTTCTTGGTGAAGCCCATTGAGCCCTCTTGCTAAAGCCAGTCTGGAAAGGCGCCATGACTTGGATGTGAAATGTCCCCTGAGGCTGGTGTGCTGACCGTCGGTGTCAAAGACAGCAACGTTCAGAGGTGAAGTTTTGACTAAGTGATTGTTATTTTTTCAGGTATTTTCTCATGGCAATGGACAGCTGATTAATGCAAATGATAATTAAAACACCTGTCTCTTTGTAGCCACATCCTATTGTATTATGCACAATGTTCAGAAAGAAATAAGTTTTGGGGGGGACTATGTAGTTGTAATGTACTTGTTCATTCAACAGATCTAATACCCACAAAATGCACAGTGGCTTCTTGCTTGTCTGTGTGTATACCAATAGCCAATCTAGCCAGGGCCACTTCTGGTCACTCACCATGCAGCTGGACCACTCCCCTTTTCCATTGAAAGCGCTTTGTTTCTTCACCTACCAAAATGAAGATTCTTAAGGCTGCGGGGTCAAGAACATGGCCTCTAATTGTCAATATTTGTCTGAGTATCTGGATTCTAAGCTTTGCCTGAGGGAGAAGCTCATCACATTCCTGACACAGACTTTGGATTTGTGATTTGAGACTGAAGCATGAGTACACAGCCTCTATTTTCTGTCTCTGAGGTGGTCACCAGCTCTCAGTATCATCAGTCAACACTCTGGCAGTCTTTAGACAGTCTCAGAGTCCTCCCTGCCCCTTAGTGTTGAATATATTAATTATTTAAAAATAAAAGTGTCTTTGCTCTATTGGTGTTTTCTCTGCTAGGCTAAGTTTTCTAGGGGACCGTGCCTTGAGAGATGTGGGGGTGTTTAAGCAGACATCAAGGGCAATTCTTCGTAAAGGGAAGTGTCACCGGATTAGCTTTTGACGCCTGTCCACAAAGGTGGGCGGCTGAAAATGCAGTGTTAGGAAAGTTCCAGATTTCCAGACAGTGTGTCAAAGAGTTTTTTTTTCTTCTTCCAAGTCCAAAATTCTTTGCAAGGCCTTGGGTGGCCATTCTGTTCTTCTCCTGCCTCTGATGATGGGCAGTCTAGGATAACTGCTCCTTGGGGATGAAACCCAGATCTTAGATAGTGTCCAGCACAGCCAGTGATCAGCAGCTCTGATCACCACTGCTGTTTGCTGGGGGTTGGGTGCAGCCAGGTGAAGATGAAGGTGCCGCTGAATCTCCACCCTTCTAGTGCTGGTTGAGTTCACTCTGGCATGGTGGGAGTCTTAGGTTGGCGTTCTTTCAGAAGGAATAGACAGATCTTCAAAGAATCACTCTAGTCTAAATTGTTCTTTTCTCCTGAAGTTCCTCCTTATTACTCATGCTAAATGGGGAGAGGGGAGAAGGAGGAGGAGGAGAGAGAGAGAGAGAGAGAGAGAGAGAGAGAGAGAGAGAGAGAGAGAGAGAGAGAAAGGGAGGAGAGACTTACCAAGAGGCTGGGACCATGGCTGATTTGAAATATTACTAACCTTGCATTTTCAAATTTGATGCACAACAACCAAGATGCTAATACTTTCCTTAGTTTAGAAAAAAAAAAATCCTTTCACCCATCTCTTCTAGCCGAAGATTAGGAGAGAGGCTTTAAGAAGATTTAAAAAAAAAAAAAAAAAAAAACCCAAGTTCTGAGCAGCGGAAAAAATGGTTTGTGATTCAGGGGCTCCGGGCAATTCATCATGGAAATTGGGTTTCTTAGCAGACATCGTGTGAATCCGTTCGTCCCTGTCAACTTTTTAATACATTACATTGAGAATGTAAATCGTGGTGGTGAGCGGGAGAGAAGAAAAAAAGTAGAAAGGGGAAAAAAAAAGAAAGCCTCCTTACTTTGGATTTAGAAGGGAGGACGCGTGAGGCCTGTAATTCATATTAACTATAATAAAACAACTGTATAAATGTATAGATATGCAGGCATGTTCTGGGGAAGGAGTCGGGAGAAGTGAGTGAGACAGTGAAATTGAAATCATTTTAGCCTCT
This sequence comes from Eospalax fontanierii, assembly GCA_035773235.1. Lineage (NCBI taxonomy): Eukaryota > Metazoa > Chordata > Mammalia > Rodentia > Spalacidae > Eospalax > Eospalax fontanierii. Next base: position 117,671,261 of record CM069526.1, read on the forward strand.
TGAGGGGTCTTTTAATGGCTGCTCCTGGTAATTTATTTTTATTTTCTTTAGTTTTTATTTCTTTAGGTTGTTTTCTTTTAACTATGTGAATTAAATGATCTCCCATGTTCAGTCCCCCAAAAAGAAAAAAAAAAGAGAGAAGATAGAAGGTTTGAAGCTAGGAATTCTGTGACTGGGAAAAGAGAATGAGAGAACATGATTAAATAATTAAATTAGATAGGGAATGTTGGTGAGAAAGCTGGAGCGTTGGCCCCACTTTTGTTAACATCAGGACTGAGCAGATCGGTTGGCCCCCCACTTGTTTGACCAAATTCATTCATTCATTCTTTTTATGGAAATTTTTCATTCCCTCCAACTCTGGTTCCTGTCAATTTACGACTGTTAGTTGATAAGATTAATAAACATGTGGCTTGTTAGCCCTGGAGATGTTCTTACTTTCCCTCATAAAAAAAATCATAGTCATTTTGTTCCCTGTATGGATTTCTCATCAAAATTCATTGCAGAACTCTGTTTACCTGGGTAATACTACGTCAGAGCAGTGCACTCTCCCCGTGGACACAGATCTTCAGGTGCATCGGGCCAAAATGGAGCTCATCTTCCCGGGCCATGTTCTCAGTTGGCACTCTTGTCAAGGAAGAAAGATGAGAGGCAGGAGGTGAAGTCCGCTTGGGTGCAGCGCCCAGAGCTGTCTCGTGCACACAGGTGGCACCCACTGTGCAGCCTGCAGCCTACTCTTCTCTCAGAAGAGGCTCTACTCTGAGACTGGAGACTTCCTGCTGAGGGTATTCGGAGTAGTCAGGTGGGAGTGTGGGCAGGACTGACATCTGGCTTTTGCTTTAGCCTTTACACACTTTCAACGGAGTGCTGCCGCTGAAGAAAAGACCAGAAAGAAGTTTAAGCAAGGTTGTCCCTAACAGCGGAGAATGAATCCCATGAAGCAATGCTTTAGAAACCTGTGGGAAAGCAGGGAGAACTGGCCCTTGTTTCACCGTGTTTGGACATTACCATGGAATGAAATGCAAATCAGAGTCCATTCTTGTACAGTTCAGGATGGACTGCTATGTGAATTTATGTTAAAGCATATTTTCGTCGTTTACTATAGTTCCATATCAACTGAATATTGAAAACCAGAAGCTTCCACCAGCCCTCCATTCTCTACGGCTCTTGAAGATGCTTCTGACACTTGGGTCCACACATGCGAGCCCCATGGTTTACTCTTTTCTTCATCCATTTTGCAGGTCATTGAGGATTTCCCTTGCTCCCTACATAGCTACCCCTCACCTTTCAACATAGCGAGGACATCATAGTGTCCAGTTCACCTTGACTGCACAGCACAGCTGTCAGCTGAGCAAAGCATGGAACACCAGCTGCCTTTTCTTTCTTTTGTGGTTTTGTTTTTGGAGTTGGTGACCGTGGCTGACTTTGCCCTCACACAGGGAGTTCCTCGGCTGTTTCTAGCAGGACCATCCCCCCCAGGATGTGGGAATGGTGCTCCCTTCTTAGGGTTTCTTCTCTGGACCCCACGTCTTCCTCTTTAGGTTTTATTATGATTGCCCCACTGTTCTGTAGCATCGCATGCGTTATTGGGAAATAGTTTGTCTTTTGGATTTTTATTTCTTTGTGGTATTCTTTTCTCTCTCTTTGGAATATTTAACAGGATGTTTAGCCCAAGTTGTAAACTATCAGGACGAAGTGTTCTTCATAGCCTTCCATTGTGCCTGGTATCCAGTGGCCTTCGATCCATTCTTGCATACTTTCTCTGAGCATGCATGCTATTTCCATTTCAGTTTTTAGCTATCTTGGATTAATCCTCTAATTCTCTCATTAGTTCTATTCCGTATTCTTTTATGTTTCTGAATACTTTTATAACAGTGTCTGTGTCTCTCCATATCTTTGAAATTATTTCATTTCTTCTGTGCAGAGTCTGCTGCTATGGTTTTTCTTGATTTCTTCTTTCATTTTTCTTTCATTTCTTGTATCTTTATTTTGGGTTGGAGTATGAGACTAAAGCTAGTTAGAAACAGGGGCAGGGTTCATCGACTTGACTGTCCTGTCATCAGAGGGTCATTCAGTGCTATTGTAAGTCAGCCATAAGACTTCAATAAGTAGAGCTCTATTTTCAGGAGGTGTTACTTTCCTCTAGAGAATATCTTCCCACATCCCACTAAGATACCTGTGTTCCTGGCTCCCTCAGAGGGAGGCAGGAAGGGGCCTGGGTTTCCTACATTAGTCTATATTTGTCTACTTAGTCTGCTATTTGCAGCTATATACCTAACCCCTTGCCCTCTGAGCTGAAGCCTCCGCATCTGTCTTTGTGTCTCTAGCAGGGAGGAAGCGGTGAGGATGGCTGCCTGGCTGTTTAGGATGGACTTAGTGAGGCCTTTATAGAGCTCTTCAATCATTTCCCCAGTTTTCCTCACATATCAGTCTTACTTTCTTACTTCCAACTTACCCAGTGCCTTCGGAGCCTAAATCTCCTCACTGGCCTCTGGGAGATGAGTGGCTCGCTTCCCATCTGCGTAGCTCCTATGGAGGCGCAAAGATTCAGCTACCTCACTCCTTCCAGGGGAACAGGTGCTCACTGCTTTCTGTTTCCCTAAACCATTGACACTACTCTGCCCTCTGTACCATCCCATTCTTCTGATCTCGGTTGGTGGATCCTTTGAATTCTTTTACTTGCACTTTAAATGGGTTAGGGATGGGTGTCAATGTGTGAGGTTATCTCAGCAGAGTGTGGTCTCCTTTCCTTCTAGATTGCTGCGGTTTGATATTCCCCAGGTTGGTGGGTGAGGTCTCTGGGGACTGGAACCTAAGTAGTCAGCTTTAAGGACTCTGCCAATTCTGTGAGAATATACCAAGAAGGAAGATTTGCAGCAAGCCAGGTATCTCTGGTGACTCAACCTCTTCTGCTTAGGAATTCTCAATGTAAAGGCCAAGATCATCTGGTAGAATAGTTAAAGATCACCTGAAGAGCTTGGCAGGGATGGGACCATATCAAGACCTACCTTTTTGTTCACTGGTTGACTTTCTCCAGGACCTAGCCAAGATCTACAGTTAAAAGCAACCATCACTATCAAAATCCCTGACATTGGTGATCTTTCTATTCTCTATAAATTGTTCAAAGTTGCACATGAAGAACTTGTACCCTATTCCAGGAAGTTTTCAGGTCAAGAACATTCTAAACACCCCTCTTCTTTGCTACCCCAACTGAGAAAGTGAGAGCAGAGGGAAAGAATCACAGGAAGAAATCAAGAGCAGACAGGGTGGCAGCTCCCAGCAGCAGCCATCCTCACTGGCATCTTGACTTTATAAGCCCCAGTTCAGCAAAAATTATTTCATTTTTAGCTTGTCAGTTTGGATAATCTTGGCCCCATTATGGTTTCAGGGGGTCTTAAATGATCTGGTTTGCTCTTCACGGAGTCTGAATTTGAGGATAATTGCCAGAGTTCTTTTGGCTGTGTAAATTTGTTATCAATTGCCTTTTTAAAAGTCGGCACTAAAATAATCATTCCCGTGAGCAAAACCCATTACAAACTTTAAACTTGGGAGCATAAACACATTTCAGTGCTGGGGAACGAGTAGGTGCGATTTCATCATTGCCAGATCTGAGAATGCAGGACAGCTTGGTGATATTTTAGGAGAGTCCCTGGGTGGCTGAGTCTCTGGCCTGAGCTGGGAGTTGACAGTATGGCTTCGGTTGGGTATCAGGTACTTCAGGAGACCCTGGGTTGAGTTCCCCTGGGTGGCTCTCATATGTCCTATACTGTGAAGCCTACCTGGCAAAGATCATGTGGCAACATCAGCTCAAGGCTGTCTGGGTCCCATATCTTGCCTTAGTATTACCCCAAATCGCGTCCTTTCTTTCATCAGTTTGCTTTAATCTCCTTTGTGAGGCCCTTCACAGGCAAAAGACTGAAATAGCAGTCAGTGTTGTGGATGGTGGTGGCTGAAACATGCTGGAGCCCCAGTTCTTGCTGCTGACTTTGGATAGCTCTAGAACTGAGTCCCCCACCCTCTGAAAGGCTGTTCATGTTTCTTCTTCTGACCTTGGGAGCTGTTTTAAAAGTTAACCTTTACAAGGCTGGAGAGATGGTTCAGCAGTTGAGAGCACTAGAGGATCTGGGTTCAATTTCCAGCACCCATGTGGCAGTTAATAACTATCTGCAATTCTAGTTCCAGGGGATCTGGTGCTTTTTCTGGCCTCCACAGACATTGCACGCATGAGTGTGAGCGTACTTATATATATGCAGGCAAAACATGCCTATACATTAAGTAAAATAAAAAAGTAATAACTGAACTTTAAAACTATAGTTATTTTATAAAAAGAAAATTAATTATGATATTTACAGAAATGCAAGACATTATCTCAAGGCAGGAGAGGCCAGATCTCGGACTAAAATTTAGTTTGATAGATCTTAGTTTGCCTAGAACATGTGCCTTACAAGCTTTTGAAGTTAACTTGCTTTATGTTAAAAGTTTATATCCACTATTTTAGCCTTGGTCTTACTACTTGTGGGCCGTAGACAACTTTTTTCTTTTTTATGCCCACTTAGGATAATTCATGGTTTTCTTTGGAAGGAGATGATGTGTTTACTGTGCACTCTGTTCCTCCCAGAGGAGAAGCTGAGGTAGAGTTCCTGGAGGTATCTTCTATTCCCAGTTGTGGTCTACTCATCCTCACTATTCTTGAAAAGTCATTCTCCCTCCATCTTCCAAAATACTTTAGGAAGATGTCCTGCTCTCCAAGAGGGAAGGCCTGCAACTCTTCATGTCTGCCAAGACTCTGAACTGGAACAGTGAGGAGGCCAGCATGGCTGGAATGGAGATAAACCAGGCATGGGTCACAGCAGGGACTGTGGCCGCACCTCAGTGTGATGGGTGCTCTTGAGAGGTTTTGAGCAGGGAGATTCCAAAGTCTGATTTGTTTCCGTAGCTTGCCCTGGCTGCTTCACTGAGGAGTGAGGAGGGAGACCAAGAGGAGCAGCGGGAGGCTGGACCAGCAGTCACTGAACAATGGTGGTTCCACCTCTAGCCCCGCCTCTATATCCACCTGCTTGTTGCACATGTTCAGAATGTCCCTCAGATGTCTAAATGTCATCATATCTCAGATGGGATGCTTCTAGGAACTAGCCTTTTTGTTTGGAGGTAAGTGCTGTCCTCTGAGCTCTTTAAGCTGAAACTGGATTCATTGTCTCCTTTAACTCCTCTATCTGACCAGCAAGAAGGTATCGGTTCTCCTTTGTGGGTGTTCTATTCCATTAGTTCTCTTGGACATTGCCTTAGGTCTAGTCACAGTACAATTCCAGGAGTTTTGTCATTTCTTTTTGTCATTTCTAATCTCAGACCTCTTTCCACTCCATTCTCATCTCCAGTACATTTCCCGAGTGATCTTTATATATCTCACAATAACTGAACTTCTCTGAATCACCCTGGGTCAAGCCCCACCCACATGATGAGACTTCTCTAAACATGACGCTTCACTGAAAGCCTACATGAGGGATAGAACGTCTACAGAAAACTCACAGGGCAGGAAAAGTTTCCATCACACCTAGCTGAGTAAACCTTCCTAAAGATCTATGAGTACCCAGCTGTCCTCATAGTCCCCTCCCCCTCCAGGCTGGCTCCAGGCCTTCTTTAACTTCTTTAGCAAACAAAATCTAACTTAATAGAACCAGATGTCAACATTTGCTCCTTTCCTACCTCCTTGGTCCCTCCACTGTACTGCAAAGGGGGCTGTGTCGTGTTTGTAAATTATGAATCTTAGCATACTTCCTCATTAAAAAAAATTCCCCAGAATAACAACAAAATTTTTAACAGTTTCTTTCTGTCCTGGGGAGGAGGAGAAAACTGCCTGGCTCAGGATATCCCCCCATCCCTGTCCAGTCTTTTCTTCTTTCTCCCTGTGCATCAGAACTGAGTTTAGCACTTACATCTTCAGCAGTAAGTTGAGTCCTGTGAGTCTTTCCTTTGTGCTCCGCTGGTTTCCCCAGGACATACTCTCTCCTTGTTCTGTAGAACTCTACTTGGATGTTCCTCACCTCAAAACTCATTCATTTCCAAGCCCAGTTAAGGTCTTGTGCAAATGTCTTACACGCTAGTGAGTTCATGAACTGTGGGAGAACAGAAACAGTGTTGTCCTCACCTGGGTCCTCTGTGATGGACATGTCAGGCCACAGAAGACTGAATGATCCATGTGGGAACCCAGACAGCAGATCACAGCTCACTCAGACATTCAAACAAAGCAACTGTCTTTAAATGGGTTTAAATGATCCCGTGTTTTAAAAAGTTGCCTACACCATTATGAAAAACAAAGCCCAGCTTATTCCAGTGACCCCGTATAAAATATCTCACTACGTAGAACTGAAAGGAAAGACGTGACTGGTTTGTGACCTCAGGAGGGACAGGCAGTGGCCAGCCTCAGCTAGGACAATAAGATGCCTGGTAATGCATAGACTGTGGAGGTTTGAGTGTAATTTATTTTGATAAGGAAACAGTTTTAAAACATTGACTATGACAGTGAGACGATTACGCTTTATACTTACCATTTCATAATCTACATAATAGAAGGCCAAATTCAGAGGCAGTGCTGAGAAATGTGTTGGCCTTTGCTTCCCTGTTATTTTTTCTCTTGTGTTAAAACATATTAACTGTGAAAGTGTTAATCAAGAACAGATTGTGTCAGAAGTTTTGGGGTGAATGATCTTTATACCCTTCTAATATGCTGCCATGTGTGGACTAAGGATACTAATAACTTGGGGTGTAAATAGTTGCTGGTTCCACCACAGACCTCTCTATTCAGGAGAGGAAAGTGTTGGCACAGCATAATTCTCCGTGACCTCTCTGCAGACGACTCATCTCCCCAATCATTCATGCTGTAGTTTCTTTCTTACATCCTTATCTTCACTCAAGTCCAGCCTCATAATTTGTGGGACCTCATGCAAAAATTATTAAGAACTTCAAGATGGCCAAAGCAGAGCCTTGAACCAAGCATAGGGCTCTTCTAAGTGCTGGGCGCTGTGTGTCACCACAGGCTGTGTGCCCACAAAGCTGACTCTGCCCAATCAATTCACTCATTCAGTGAAGGAATTCTCCATGCCAGGCTCTGTGCTTAGCCCTGGACATAAAATAGGAATGAGACATAGCTGTACTCTCTAATGATAGTAATAACCATAAATATGGTGATGATAATGATAGTGAGGACAAAACCGGCAGACATCCCTGAGCACTTATGTGTCAGGAACCAACCAGGAGCATCATGTGAATTACCTCCAGTATTTGTTGCCCTGTTTGAAGATGTGGTGACTGGTCTTAGAGAGGCTAAATTACTAATAGCATCTTGGCAGTGGAGATGGGTCTTAAGCCCATGTTGATCTTTGTCGTGAGGGTTTGGCCATTGGTAAGTGCGCATACACGCTTGCTCCTTTCCAAACGATTCCTCCTATTCTGGCTATCTGAAGTTCTCTTAAGAATTCTGCATATTTTCCTCGAAGGCTTCCCATTCTCTTCTAACCTCCTCAAATCTATTCTCAGCATCCTCTGTGAGCTCACCTTGCCTCAGCTTGTGGCTTTCTGTGTTCTAAGTCCTGCTGGAGAAGCATCTAATCTGGTTGATATTTATTTGTTGTAGTCACTACCCACCCAGTACCCACATGCTCTGTTATTTCTAGACCAGAATACTTTCAAGCAGTGACTTATCAGTTTCATTCTGAAAGAATTGCTGCTGCCTAACCCATATAATTCACAGCGTCCCTGTATTCCTTCTTAATCCGTGTTCACACTGCTTGAAGACCACTCTGTCCACCTTCAGGGATGAGTGGAGCCCACTGCTTCATGCCCCCAGATCTTTGCCTTCTGGTCCCTGGGACATCACCTTACTCTTTCTCAAATACTCGATGGACCTGTTCCTGTGAAGAAATCATTTTACATTTATGGTGCAAAAACCCTTGTTCAAATATTGGGATGAAATATTCCGTGACAAGAGATACAGATGCTTTATAAAAGAATTTCAGGAAGAGTTTGTGTTAGAAGCAGCTAAAAATGTGCAGGTTGCTTGGGTGGCAAAGGATATATATTTCGAATAATACCTAGCCAGCAGCTACTGCTCGAAACACCTAACTGGAGGGAAGGAGTTGAGAAGAAAACTATTTTCACTGAAGAATAGCGAGTCAAGGAATTTTCACACTTCAGTGGCATGATTTTCCTTTTTCCTTTGCTTCTGCCAAATGACAGAAAAGGGAAGAAGAGGGAACCATAGAGGAGATACTTTTCCATTCTTCTGATGGTTCTTTCTCATAGCTAAGGAATTAGACTGGGATGCACGGAAGTCCCTGGATCTGGTTCAGAGGGGCTTTTGATGCATACTGCTCTGAATCCTCAGGGTTGTTTCCCAGGCCTCGATTCCAAGACAAAATACAGAGTGAATTAGAAAGAGGCTGTGACATTTCAGTCATTTATCACGTAATAATGTTTGGAGTGGCCATAGATGACATATACATATAATACCTCGTGAGGATATGCTCCTCTTGTGTTGCCATACTGGTGCAAGCACACCTATTGCACCTATTGCACCGCACATCCTTTTTGATAGGATATTAAGTTCTATGGGTTTGTATATTTACTACACTATGGTTTTCTCATCATTTAAAGTGTAATTCTGCTTTTAAAAAGTTAACTGGAAAGGTACCATTAGGTAGATCCTTCAGGAGATACTCTGTAAGAAGGTATTATCATCTAGAGAGCAGTGCTCTGTGTGCGTTAGAACCCTGAAGACTTTCCAGTGGACCGGATGTAGAGATGGAAGACAGTGATGACGAGCCTCATCCTGTGGGCCTAGGCTAATTTTGTTTATGTCAAATTTTAACAAAATGTCTAAAAAGTAAATAAAAATAATTAAAAATTAAGCCATCCCACATAGCCTAGATGTGTAATAGGCTGTGTCACCTCTATTTGTGTAAGTGCACTCTGCTTTCATACAAGGATAAAGTCATACAACAGTGTACGTCTTGGAAAGCATCTGTGTCATTATGTGATGCAAAATTGTATGTTCTCTGTGGACATGGCCTCGCTGCCCGCCTCAGGTGTGATCTCTTCCCTGGGTTCACACGATGATCCTATGCTGTGCAGCCTGCTATGTAAGCACCTTAGATTGGGCAAGAAATTCTCTCAATGGTTTTTCTAGTCTGTGTTTTATATTGCTCCTTCTGTCTGACTACTCATCATTCTGACTTGCTGCTTGTTCTGAATTCTGGACCCTGACTGCCCCATAATTTTTGTTGGGCGTAGCTGGGTTTTTGATTCTGACCTCCAGTCCTTCTCCCAAGCTGCTAAGGGTCAGGGTTTCTTGAAATCAATGGCAAAGATGAATAAAACTGCTCTGGGAGATATTGCAGTTGATTTATTAAACATCATCATTAATTGTTATTTGTTATTATATACACTATGGTTAGGTGTCTAATATGATGTGGGTTTAACAGTCCTAATCTGAAAACTTCAAATATGAAATGCTCAAAATCCAAAACTTTTGAGTGTTGACATAGTGCAGCAAGTAGACAATTCCATATCATGAAGCTTTCTTTCATGCACATAATTATTAACAACATTGATATCATGCCTAAGAACATGAGACTAGACAGGTCACAGGACATAGGGGAGAGTCTAATACTAGTTTTCGGGTAAATAGATATAGTATTAAACTGACTCCTAATGACTTATTGTTATATTATAGATTAATCTCTCAACTCTCATCAGAGAACTTTCCTTATGCAGCAAATGGTGATTAACCCAGATCCCACAACTGGCCAATGTGCAGAGAACAAGAGGCTGCAGAGTGCTTATGCCTGAGTAGGACACATCTCAAATTCCTGCCTCCTCCTCAGGCTCAGAGATCATTGCAGAAGAGGAGGTGGAAAGATTATAAGCCAGAAGTTGTGGATGACCACAAGAAAACAGAGTTTTGTAGACAGCTGGTCGGTTACTCGTATGAACTGACAGCATCAGTGACAGCATGCAGGCTCAAACAAGACAGAATTCCAGCATAGACATGGAGACGTGTATAAGAAATCCGAACCCTACCTGCACTATCGGTAACCGATGGCCGCTGGAAGGGGAGAACAGCCTTTTTTAAGGATGTGTTTCTTGGTAGGTTAACCAGGCTCCAGTGGATGAAGCCACACTGAAGGACATTTGGGGACACAAATTAGACTCTATAAGTCTTGTTATTTATATAACATAGAACATACTGTCCACATTGGTGGAGAGTAGTAAGAACAAGTGTGGAGGGGATCTAAATATGATCAAAATATATTACATGAAAATCATAAAAATTCAATAAAAATGAAAAAAATGGCATAAAATCACCTTCAGGCTATGTGTATAAGGTACACATGAAAAATAAAAATTTAATGTCTTATCTCCCAAGTGTCTTGGTATATATGTGTAAATATTCCAAAATCTGATTTAAAAAACCCAAATCTGAACACACTGGTATTTTTTATATCTTGGATAGTATTTAACTTGTATGTGTCATCAAATCACAAGGAAGAATGGAAAATCTGTAATCAAGTTCTTATTTCTGGAAGCTTTATGATCAAGGCCCCTCTAAGAAGCCAAAGTCCAGGCTGTTGAGTAATTCCTTGCAGGACTAATATTAGAAAAGGTGAACACTTTGATTCTACTTCTAGTCTAAGTCACTTACTCCACATATACCCACAAACAACGCTTTTCACTCTAGTCCCCATGATTTTAGTCTCTTCTCTCTATTGAATTATTGTTCACACTTTTTAAAATACCTCTTTTACCTCACCATGTCTCTCTTCGTTACTTTTCCTGTTGCTATGACAAAATGCCTTCACAAAGCAACTTAAGGAAGGACGGTTTATTTTGGCTCACTGTCTAAGGCACATCTCATCATGGCTGGGAAGTCAAGACATCGGGAGCTTGAAATAGTGGGTCACATTATACCCACAGCCAAGAAGGGAGCAATGGCTGCCTGCTACTGGTCAGCTCTGTTTCTTCATTTATGTAGTTCAAGATCCCAGCCAGGGAATGGTGCTGCCTGTGGTGGACAGGTCTTCCCACCTCAATTAATGATCAAGATAATCCCCCACAGGCATGTTCAGAGGCCTGTCTTCCAAGTGATTCTAGATTCTATAACCATGATAACTAATAGTAACCATCACACCTCATTAACATAGCTAATGGTGCCATTTATGTCTGTGGGTTCAAGCTGAGCTCTCCAGCCTGTGCCAGGCTTTGTGATGTTGTATATCCAAACCAGATACATGTACCTCTTGGATAGGAACCCAGACCTCAAGAGCTTCAAGAAACTTCATGAAATTACGGTGGCCAGCTGTCCTCAGGTATCTATGGGCTCCATTTTTTAAAACATCAGGATTGAATGATGCCCAGGTTGAGTGGGTGACATGTTTGAGAGATACAAAGTGTGGGAAAACCACAGAGTCTTTGAAAAGGAAAGGTGATACTTCTATATCACATAGGTACAGTGACTTAGGCCACTGTGATTTCCTGCACACATCTCAGTGTCTCTGGCTTAGTCTCTCAGCCTAAGGAGTCCTGACTTCACCTCAGAGAGTTAGGAATACAGTGAAGGTGCTGGCTTGCTCTATCAGATCTATTTGACCTTCCGAGACTCTACTGTGTTGGCTAATGCCTTTCGGTACCATAACCTGTATATCCCAGCATTCCTGCCTTTCTGTTCTATGTATATGATTTCTCTTTGTGGCCCAAATGTCTGTCCCTTCCTTTGCAGATTCAGGTCTGACAAGTCTGAATCAGGCTCCCCCAGGAGCACCTCCTCGATTAGATGAATCCTCATTGCTTGCACCAGGCTCCAATTCCAACTCCTATAGCACATGGCTGTCTGATAAGGTCGATGTGCAGGTTATGAGGGCTCTATGGGAAAAGAAAGGACCTGGGTTGGAATTAGATGACCTGGATTCAGATTTTGCTTCTAACACCTGCAGTTAGGGCACTGAATATTGTTTATTCTCAGTGGATAATCATGGCATCACTAAGAAACAAACAGTTGTAAGGACCAAAACTGGATAACTGTGCAAAGCAATCAGCAAATGGGTAGGTAAGTAACTGCTTAAAAAAGAACACGCAGCTGGAGTCACATTACACTGCTAACCTCCGGTTGCTTTCTAGAGACTAAGCAAAAAAGTGCTTTTTAGTTACATTAACATTAGTTATTAGTGCTCTCTTCACTGCCGCCTTCTTGACTTGCCACATTAACAAACGGAAGATCAACATACACTTAACAAAACACAAAAGTTAGCACTCATTTACTGTTGAAAATATTTTCTTAATTACACAGTAATGATTCTTTATACAAATTCCTGGTACCAAAGAATGTGTTTCTTTTTCCATGAAGACACAGAGACATCAGTTAAGCTGACATCCTTTGAATCATCACATAGAAGTGTTGCAAAGTGGAGAATCCCAGATCTTGTGACTCCCTGGACCATACCTGATCTTTTTGGTTGTGTTGCCCCAGTTAACTTTTCTGTTGTTTGACAGTCTGGCCTGATGTGGTTTGAGAGATCTGGGCACTCTTGGTGAAGGATTATCAGGTACTGTGGACCTCCTTTGCCAAGCCCTTGTCAAGAATCATTGATCGTGGTGACCAGCTTCGGGACACTGGTCAGGGTGTAGCTATCCTTGAGCAGGTTGCAAGGGGCGGAGACTGAGCTGCAGCTGTGTCCTGGTGAAACTCTGAAGATACACAGTCCCATTCTTGCGGGCCTCCACTTTGGATGCCATGAGCCCATCCTCCTCCTTTGTCTCCTGACCTTTTTCTCTTTACCCCCATTTGGGGAGACATTTAATTATCTTTCATACTTTTTTTCTTGGCAATTAAAAATAGCACTCTGATGATGAGCCTTTTCTTTCTTCAAGAAAAATTTCCGCCTATTTTGTGTACCATTCCCATATGGAGTGGGATCAGGGCTGGGTTGGACACATGTAGTCCTGTGGACTAAGGTGTATGGGAGCAAGCCGTGGGAAAGCAGACTTGTGACCAGCACCCAGCAGTGCTAAAATGATCTACATTCCCCCATGAAGAGCCTGAAAACCAAGACCAAGGAAATCAGCACCCTTTATTCTGTCCTTCCACATGAAGACTCTGGAGATTCGGGGTGTGGTAAAAGAGGAGAAAGAGAAGGAGAATATATTGGTTTTTCTATTATAGACTATTTTGTCAAAATTTAGGCCTTAAGATTCTAAGCTCACGGCTTTTTTTGTAATTTTCGTATAGTTTAACTTTCCTATAGTTCTGGAGGTCAAGGAGTCCCAGGACAAGTAGGGGATGGCTGTATTCCTCATTAGGGCTTCAGGACCAAATCAACTTCTCTGCCTTTACCTGTTTCTAGAGGTTTCATGCATCTGTTGGCTCAGGCTCCATCTTTACACCTCAACTTTGAGCTTCCTGGTTCCCTTTAATAAGGACTCATGTGATGTCACTGGGCTCATCACTACAATACAGAATGGTCTCTCCATCAGACGACCCTTAATTTAGTAATATCTGCAAAGTCTCTTTTCTTCAAAAAGGCAACAATCAGGATCTTTCAGCATCATTATTCAGTCTATCACAGTTTTTCATCTGGTCACTCAAATTCATGCGATCGCCACAATCAAAATACGTGTACTCCATTCCAACATCCCTTAAAGTTTCGACCCATTCAAAGTTTCACATCTGTAGACATCATCAACTCAAAAGTCCCATATCTGCTCATCTGAAACATCTAAATCAGTCTTGTGTGAAATATTGGATATGATCCATCATGGGCCAAAATTTCTCTCCACTTGAGGGTTCATAGAGTTAGAAAACAAGATATTTTAAAGCACCATGGTCTGCCACCATTCGAAAATGGAGAAAATGAAAAAGAATGAAAGGATGTACCTGTTCTAAGGAAGTCTGAAACTCCAGTAAGCTTTAAAATTTGAATCTAATGCTCTGTGATTTGATGCTTTACCTCTGAGTCCTCAGCTCCATTCTGTCTACTCTTGTCTCTACCCATTGGGCCTGGAACTCTGCTTATGGTCGTCCTTACTTTTTCCAAAGATAGTACCTGTTTGCAGTTGGAAGGTTTTATTGGCACTTTTTAAAAATTGAATTTTTGAAAACTTCATACAATATATTTTGATTATATATAGACCCCCATCCCATCTGAACTTTTCTTATAAATCCTCCCCCCCCAGAATTTCATGTACACTGTCACATATATTAAAGCCTAGTGAGTCAAGTTTGTGTCCCCAAATGTCCTTAAGTGAATGTTCATCCACTGAAGCCTGGTTAATCTATACAGTGTTATACCTTTAAAGAAGATGAGTTCTCCCTCTCCCAATAGTTATCAGTTGCCAATAGCTCCTAAGCTAAGACTGGTGCTTCTTATGTACTTCCTCACTTCTGTGCTGGCTTTTGTCTGGCTTGGGTTTACATGCATTTTGTGCATGCTGTTTCCATTTCTGTGAGTTCACATGAGTAACTTTCCAACTGTCTGGAACACTCTGTTTCTTTGTGTTCATCAACCACCTCTGGCTCTTACAATTTTTCTGTTCCCTCTTCTGCAATGGTCCCCCAGCCTTGGGAGGCAGAAGTTTGACGAAGGTGTCCTATTCAGGGATAAGCACATTGAAGTTTCTTTTTCTCTGCACTTTGACCAGTTGTGAATTTCTAGGTTACTCACCCTCTGCGGCATGATGTGGCTTCATTGGTGAGAGTTGAGAGATGCATTAATATTCTTTCCACCCCATGTTTCACTAGGTTCCCTGAGCCTTAGGTATAGAGGTTGCATTGTAGATGTGTTGCTTAGGGATGGGCACCTCACAGACACTTATTCTCTGTGTGTCTCCATCTATTGCATAAAGAAGCTTCATTGATGGCCTGTTTTTAACTGCAGAATTTTGGGCAATCAGAAACCTTCTTTGAATCTTGTCCCAGTCTGCTCTAGCTTAGTCTGGAGTGTCTTGGATCTTCTACATGTGCTACTTTGATTTATTCCAGCAGAGAAGATGCTCTTCCCGCGTGTTTCCTGGATGATCCTAACTATTACTGGCTCCATCTGAGCTGGCTAAGGAGTACTGTGATTCACATGTTTGATCACTTTAAATTTGTGTAATTGAAAACTGTCTACCTTGTAAGCTTTCCAGGGCATTTAAAAAGGTTAACAATGCTCGTAGCTTTCCCTGTAAAATATGCTTTCCTGAGAGTGAATATCATAATTGTATGTTGCAATCTGGAGAGGCTTTCTCAATAATCAAGTCCTGATTCCCCTTTAAAAACAGTTCTTCCTTCAATTTCTCTTGCTTCTGAACTTTACTATAATAGGAAGAAAGCTAGGTGGGATGGCACTCACCTATAATACTAGCACTAGGGAGATGGAGGCAGTTGCACCAGAAGTTTGAGGTCAACCTGAACTATGCATAGTGAGAGCCTGTCTCAAAAAATAAAATTAAATAATGGGGCTGCAGAGATGGCTCAGTCAGGAAAGGGCTTGCTGCACAGGCATGAAGACCCGAGTTAGAGTACAAGAACCCACATAAAAAAGACTATCATGGTGGTAGGCACTTGTGATTCCAACACTGGAGAGGTAGAGACAGGTAGATCCTTAGGGCTCACTGACCAGTCAGCCTAAAGTGCTTAAAAATTCAAATTCTGTTGACCAATGAGAGACCCTGTTTCAAAAAACAAGGTGGATGACTTCTGAGGAACTACACTGGAGGTGGTCCTCCAGCCTCCGTAAGCATGAGTTCGCCCCAGCATTTACCTAGACACACACACACACACACACACACACACACGCACACACACACACACGCATACACACACACGCATACACACACACATATACACACACGCATACACACACACGCATACACACACACATATACACACACGCACACACACACGCATACACACACATATACACACACGCATATACACACATGCATACACACACGCATACACACACATACACACACGTGTATATACACACACGTGTATACACACACGCATACACACACGCATATACACACACGCGCATACACACATGCATATACACACACGCATATATACACATGCATACACACATATACACACACGCACATATACACACATGCATATACACACACGCACACACACACGCATACACACATGCACATACACACACATGCATACACACACGCATATACACACACACGCATACACACACACGCATACACACACATGCAAACACACACACATGCACACACACACGCATACACACATGCATATACACACACGCATACACACACACGCATGCATATACACACATGCATATACACACATGCATATACACATGCATATACACACACATACACACACGCATCTACACACATCTACACACACGCATACACACATACACACATATACACACATATACACACACGCATACACACACATATACACACACGCATACACACACGCATACACACACGCATATACACACACACGCATACACACACACGCATATACACAGGAAAATGTAAGAATAAAATAAAATAGAAAAGAAGAAACCAGGACCCATTTCCAATACATTTTTAGAATGCCCTCAGCTAAATATCCACATTAGTAGATATTTACAAATTCTGCTTCCCGTGGGACATGCCCCCAGGATGTAATTCACTGAGGCTCTGGTCAGTATGCAACGAGAATCCTCTTCTCTCCTGTGTCAATAAGATGTCCTTTGTTTCCTTCTGGCCTCCACCAGCAGCACCGTTGGCGTTTGTATTCCCATTAACATCTGTCTTTGATGATTTATATATTCTCTGAACCTCTGCCGGAAGTCCTTGATATCTATCCTTCTATCAAAAGTTTCATCAAGGAAATCTAGACGACTTCCTTCATAGTCTCCAAAATTCTTACATCTTCTTACCATTGCTCAACACTAAGGCCCCTTCCACATTTAAAAAACGATATTTTTATTCTTTGAAAGCTTCATACATTTGTATAATGTATTTTGATCATATCCACCACTACCATCCTCCAGCTCTCTTTAGTACCTCCTCCCCATCTCCCTCTCAAAGTCATGTCCTTTAAAAATGAAAAAAGTCATTAGCAACCCTCTGAGTCCAGTTCGTACTGCTCATATGCACATGAGCATGTGCCTATTCACTGGGGCATGGACCACCTATCAGCAGTCACACCCACAAAGGAGAATGACTGTCCATCCCTCAGCAGCTATCAATGCCAAAGCTCCTCTAAAAGGGGTGGGGCCTTGGGGCCCCCTTTCCTCATCCATGCTGGAGTTTTGATTGGTCTTGTGCAGGTCTTACACAAATAATCTCAGCTGCTGTGAGTTGGTGCGTACAATAGCCATGTCATGTCCAGAAGTCAGCATTTCACAGCACTGCCCTCCATTTTCTGACTCTTAGAGTCTTTCTGTTCCCTCTTCCTTGAAGTTCCCTAAGTCTTGGATGGTGGAGGTTGATACAGATGATTCATCCATAGCTGAGCACTCATTTGTACTTGGTGCTTGGTCCCATTATAAGTTGCAAAGCATACTTCCATCCTCCAAGATATGTATTAGCTTCTCAGAGCTGCTGTAACTAGTCACCACACAATGGCTTAAAACAACATCAACTTGTTCTAGAGTTATGGAGCTCAGAAGTTAAAGTGAGATTATTGGCAGGACCGTACTACATCTGGAGGGTTCAAGGGAGAATCTATTCCAAGTTTATAGAGCCCACATATAGAATAGAACCCTGAGTTGGTTAATTTACACCTTCAGAGTTGCGTTTTAAACTAAAAATTACAGACACCTTGAATTTTCAGTTATACTTTCCCCTTACTGAGCAGAAGTAGAGGCTCAGAAGCTGGGTTAAAATGTACAGATGAGGCCACACTCTTCTGGGATCAATTTCCTTCTTGTTATGGCTTTAAGAATTCTGCTGCAAGTATGCTGCCAAGTTGTTCTTCAGAAAGATTGTTACTCTTTGGTGCAGTTGTACTGATTTCTGGAGTTGTGGGTGAGTGTCTTTCATTTGAGTCTTCGCCAACAATAATTAGTATTGTCTTATTTTATTTTATTTTTTACAATTTGAAGGTGATACCTTATTGTTATAAAAAACATTAGTCAAATTAAAAGTAAGGTTAATTATTTCTTTCATAGGTATTTGAAATCTATTTTTTTTAGTATGATAGGTATTTCTTTGCTATTTCTTTTTTATTTCTGGAAAACTTTGTATGCCTTTATTTTCAGAAATGATTATTTTTCTCCAAATTCTGTTCTTTTCCTCTTCTTTGGCAGTGGGACTGTGATACACTACCTGGGTGTGGAGGGGCACGGTCTTTCCTGTATTCTGTGTGGGAAGGTGCAATCATGTGGTCACATTCTCTCTTGTGGCTGTAAGTAGTAACAGTGCACTGAGCTTTCCACCTGGTCCATGAAACCCCTGGGCGCGGAGGCCACAGGGACACTGCAGCCAAGGGTGGATTCTCTTGTTAGCAGAGAGGAAGACCACCGTCTTGGACTACTGCATGGCAAAATTTAGCATCTGTTTTGCCTGAGACACCTGTAGTTTAATTTACTAATATACTTATAAAACATTAAAGTGTCTGTTTATCCTTATTCAAATTCACGTCCCTCATGAAATTCCAACAGAGTCCCTGCTTTAAGTGGACTCTATAGCTTTGTGGTACAAAGGGAGTTTCTTAGCAATACAAATCCAGTTAATGAGTGAGTTGCGTGCTCACTCGAAAGGACTCTTGCTGCTTTTCAGTGCATTTATTAGAGATGGAGAGCATATGAAGCGCTATATGAGAATTGCCTGTTAACGTCCAAGTCACTTTGCACACATTTCCAGTTATGAAAATGTGATCCATTTTCTTACCTGTAAGTCAGAGATCAGAAGATGCTGACTCTACAATTTCCTGACCTCTCAGGTGATGAGGAAGAAACTGACTCCAGATGATTGTTTATTGTGGTGTGACTGTTACCACTTCAAACTGAGTTCATGTGAAACTTCAGGCCCCCTGCCTGGAAAAGAGCATTTTTTTTTTATCCTGCACTAGAACTTAAATGGGCCCAGTGAGATCCAAAGAGCTTAGCAAATCCTCTGCTTTGTCATAGTGAAGACCTTTGCCTAATGCAAGGTCTTATCCTGCAGATTGCTTAGGGCCAGAAGATAGCCCGGTTAATCTAAGCTGCTCCCACTTCCCTACAGTGTTCACTGGACTGGGTTTTTGTCTGTGACTAAAATGGTCCAGATCTGGGTTGGTTGTCATGGCAACTGTATCAGGAGCCTTGGGCTCTCTGTCTTTCTCTGCTGACAACTCCCGTGCAATGAAGCCCCTGTGGGGCGTGGGTGCCTCTCCATAACCCTACAGAATCACCTTCTCAAGAAGACCAAGTTCGCTATGAAAAGTCAGGTCAGTTAGTAAGGGAAGGAGGTTCCTGATCACCCCTTATGATATGTAGCTCTCTGGTCACATCTGGCTGCCTAGATTATGATCTCATTGATTAATTCTCCAACCAAAATCCTAGGGTTCAGGAGATAGTATACTTTGATTTTTCTCATTGTCTACAGCCAGTAGCAGACATCACTCTTTGGGTTTGGTACTTGCTTCTTAGTAGGTTTGGGATTATAGTCCTAACCTCATAAAGGTAAATTCCTACCTCTTGAACTCCAGGGTAGCATCTAGTAGATATCTCCAGGTGAGGCATGTGACTTGGTTCCCAGCTAAGAACCAAAGGCATTATGGAAGGTCCTCTGAGCTCTTGGCTCAGCCTTCTTGTGCCAATAGATACCTTTGCTCATAATAATGGTCTGAGGAAGGTGGAAATGGTATGGCTGATTAGGTTAGAGCTTCTGTCTCACACAACAGCCTTATTTCTACATGTTGGTCTATATAGCACTACTTGAATGATAATCGTTTGTCTGTCATGTTATCTCAAATTCCATTCTTTTTGTACTTGATATAACCCCAAGTCAAACTTGATCATATGTGGTCTGGACCATTTTAGTTACAGCCTAACTGGTCCACCTGTAGCCACTGCTCCTTTCCCGGAGGAGCTTCTCAGATGCTCATCTTATGCTGGGCTGAGCCCCTCTGCAGGTGCTGGTCTTAGGATAAGGATGGGGCCAAGTTCCCTTTCCAATTATGTTGCAGTCTCTCCCTTGTTCTCTGTGCTTTAGCTCCTCTGGCCTGACTGAGGTTACTCTCTGCAATGGGGTTACTTCTTCTACAAGACCTTTGCATAAGCTTCCCTCCTGATTATGGCTTCTCTCTTCATTTAATTTCTTCTTAGACATCATTTATATCTTAGTCCAAGTGTTAGTTTCCAGGGATGCCTTTTTTCTGATTTCTCAGACAAGGCCAGGTTCCTCTGTGAGATGCCTGATATATGTTTCATCACTAGATTAATTTTTGCCAAGAATTAAGTATTGGTGGTACAATCCTTATTAGATTGTGAGGTCCAGAAGAACAGAGTATGGGTCTAGGATTGTTCATCCTTTACCTCTGTACCTGACACCATACCTGCGACATAACAGGTGATGTTGGATGAGAACATAAATCTTTACAGATTATCATACCCATTTAACAGGTGAGGAAATTTAAGGCAAATTCAGTCCTCAGTCACTGCTGGTTAGAAGCCACAGGAAGTTTAAACTCTGATGTTAAAGCCTGAGGGCTTGCTATTTCCATTCTCCTTTTGAGGTTCAGATGAGCTCAGAGGGCTGCAGGCCCACCTCTTTTAGGGACATCTGGGGCTACACAGAAGGATGTCACTAGAGCTTTTGCTCTAAGAAAGCATAATGTTTGAAACTTCCCATAGCCTGATTTTACACCTCATTATGTGTAAAACATTGTTCATTATTCTGTATCCTCTATTCCTCCCCTCCCTGAAAACTGTCAGTGCAGGTAGGCACCTCTCTTCTAGGCTTCCATAGTGCCCAGTGAGGCACAATTACCTTTTCCTGCTCTACTAGTCTGTAGTCTGCAAGCTTCCTTTTTCAGGCCCGTGTCTCTGTGGCCCAGTCTGGAGCATAGTACTTGCTAGGATTTGAGTAGTCCTTTATTCCAATTGCACGTTAAAATCAAGAATGGCTATTAGTTCACCTCAAGGCTGGAGTTCGAGTCAGTTGATTTGGGGTGGGGCCCGGGTCTCAGCAATTTTTCAGATCTCACAGATGACTATAATATTCTTCTAAGTTTGTGAATCTCTAGGTTGCATGCTCAATAGCATTTATTGAAGAGGACGTATTGGGATGGGGAGCATATTTCTGTGTGTGAGAGCAGGTTTGGTACAGGGAGAAACTGGCCTTGGCATTGGGAAGCTCCTGTTGAATCCATTCCCCCACCTCAGGGAAGCCTGTAGATTCCAAGGGTCAGGTCAGGACTTTCAGAGAAAAAGATGAGCGTCCCATTTCCCAGAATAAGGATAGCCAGTCAGCCATTGATCTGCTTTTTATTGCCAAATGTAGTAATAGGAATATTTTATCCTGATTCTGCATGCTATTTGGAGGGCAAATCAATTAAATTTTCTTGAGTTTTACAGATGGTACCTTGATTTGTATTTATTTATAAATTCATTTACTCCCTCAATAAATACTGATTAATTATGTATATAGCACAGTGTTGGTTCTAGGGGGTGGTCATATGAAGGAAATGTTATACAGGTACCCCTAAAAGCTTAAAAATTAACTGAGTATACAATTATATATATATATATATATATATATATATATATATATATATATTCCCAACATCAGTGCCTATACATTTTGTGATTAAGAAGGTTGACATTTGAGCCAGACAACCTGGTAAATTATAATTAGTTATATACTCTAGGAAAGTTACTTTGCCTCTATAAGCCTCAGTTTCCTGATATGAACATCTCTCTTCTGTGAGTGATAATAAAAAGAACATCATGGGGGTTGCTGTGAAGATTAAATGAGGTCATTCCTGTAAAGAATTTAGTACATAGGCCTGGCACATAATAAAAATTCAAATATGCGTTAGCTGTTATTATAGAAAAGATAGCAGCATAGGTTAGCAAGCAAGTAAGGCTGAGATTAAAGAATGTAGAGCAATTTAGAGAAGGTGGAGATTGATGTGGTCACAGGGCATTGGGAAAGAAAAGCCTCAGGAAAGTGGAAATTGAGTTGGTTCATGGGGTGTGTATAATTTTGAGAAGGAAGAAGGATGCTCCGGGTATGTAGGGGTGAGGGTGAGCATGGGAGCGCCAGGTAGGGGCGAGGACGCTTGCCCTGTGAAATGTGGAAAAGCAGTTCATTACAGGCCTGCACCCTCCGCTCCCCAGGCTGCTAGGCAGGCTGATGCATTAATTGCTTGTGTCTGACCATCCTCCTCTAACCTTGTATTCAGCAAGTGTGGTGATTTATCGTTATGGACCAAATGTTCCAAAATGCCACTTGCAGTGCTGGGAAGTTTAAATTTAGTATATGGGTCCTGGGTGTTTAGAACTCAAGGGGAAATGTCTAGATCCGCAGATTGGGTTAAGACCACTTTGGCCCTTTAACTGAAGTTAACATTTTCCTTGAGAAATTCCAACCTTTAACAGCCTCTATTTGACAACTTGCTTGCCAATATTTATGTTCCACTCCATTAACATCACCAGAGCTGACTCTCCATTTTAAAAGATATGCATTTGGCTGGGAGAAATCATTGCTGTTTGCTCATTTCACACACACACACACACACGCACGCACACACATACATGCACGCACACACATACATGCACGCACGAGCATGTAGGTATGTGGCATGTTCCCAAGGGTACGGTCCCCTGGGAAAGTAGTCCGGAGTGACATCTGCTTTAGATATGACTTTGTCTATTTTCTTCAAATCTTCATTTTTTTTCCCTAATTCAGCTCTAAACCATCCATAGAACTTAAGGACTCTGCAACATGTTTACAGAGTTCATCATTTGAAATAAACTTTGTTATAATACCCCTAGTTAAGTGTTGTGTGGATTTTAGAGTTAGAACTAGTCATATTACTATGCACTTCAAAGATGTAGACATGGATCTTGGAAATGATATGAGAAAAGAAACTGATAAAATTTTCATTTAATCATGGGTTGATGGGTTATTGATATGAAAAGTCAAATCTGATGAACCACTGGGTTGTTTTGCTAGTTTAGGACCCTTCAGAAAATACATTGATTAGGTCAGTGATTCTTAATCCATTTTAGAGGTGTGTGTGAATGGGTGGGCAGTCCTTAAGAATCTTATAAAAGTTATGGATGCTTTCTGCAGAATTAGTGGTATAAACACACCACACAAGTTTTCTGCACACTGGTTATTTTGTTGTATTGAAACACAACCCTTACATACTCAGCACGTTAAAACAGCACTTAAAGAATCACTATCCTCTTAATGTAATTTTTGCATGTATAAGCTGATAGTCATTTTTGGGGGGTCTTTTTGAGACAAGGTCTCCCTGTAGCCCCAGCTAGCCTGACTCACTATGTAGACCAGGCTGGCCTCAGTCTCACAGAGATCTGCCTGCCTCTGCCTCCCGAGTGCTGGGATTAAAGGTGTGCACCACCTCACCTAGCGATAGCCACTTCTTGAAGAAGTCTTACTTACTAAGTCAAAATGTGAACATAAGAGTAAAATGCAATTTAGTTGAAAAGTAACTTTCATAAGATGATTGCTATAGATTGCTTAGAACAAGAAGTTTGTATTATACATTTTTTGACATAGTATAACATTTTTCACATGTTTAGACCTTTCATTTTTGTGGTAAGAAGGAGAGAGGAATATTCTTTGAATAATATTTTCTAGGTATAAAGTTAGGCTTTTCACAGTTAGGCTGATAGATGAGGGCAGGCTTTCTCTAAAATACTTAGAGTTGAATTCATATCATCTTGTTTTGTTTGCAATTTAATGAAGTCAACATGGTCCATGTCTGAATCATAAATGTCTCTGTCATGAAGGAAAGAATCAGTACCATGTACTTTGATTTTAAGGTTGTCCAACCTTCATGGGTTTCTTTGCCACTTGGATTTGTGCAACAGGTAGAAAAGTCTTACTCTGGTTTCTGAGCTCCAGAAAGCTTTCGTTCAATGTAGCCAGGAGCATATAACTGTCTTTGTCCAAATACCTCTTCTGCATTGGTAACATGGAAAGAAGACTAAAAATTTTTAGCAGAATAAAAATGGGATTTACTGAGCCTCCAGACAAGAGTTATGACTCATTTAGATGCCCAAAAATGTGAGTAAAGTCACCCATGTCATGAAAGACTTTTTCTGAAATTAGTCTGAGAAAAGTTTTGCTAATCACTTAAAAGAGGAAAAGTATCTACCTATAGTTAACTAACTGCTTGAAAACTTGAAAGTTAGAGAACCAGGAAACTTTAGCATGCATTCTTGACAAATACTTTTGATTCCAGGCCCTAACTCTGTTAGGTTGAGGTGAGCTTGACTTATTTTAGAATTATCGTCTATACCACATGGTTGCCAGATTAATATGTGGAGTTTCTTCTTTAGCAAAATGGAAATGTAGGAGATGGAACAGCAGGTGCTCTCTGTGTATTATGACATTAACATTTCTCTTTCAAAGTTTTGCCTGGAAAAGAAATACTTTTTCAGAAGTCTCCTAACTATTTGATGCTTCCAAAGGAGGTTTGCCAAATGGGCATCAGCACGACAAAACTAGGCACTGGACACCCTGAAAGCAGTTGATATAGTCATTCACTTGAATCCTGAAGGGACCCTACCTGTCTTAGACACCTCTGAGATCTCCTAATAGGAGAAAAGTCATTGGCCCTGGCTAGGGTAATACTTCTGGACAGAGACATGGATCCAGCGTTTTTTTCTCTTCTCACATTACAAATGCACTGGACTACTTTGGGACAAATGGCTCCAAGGCCTGCCCAGCCCAAAGGCTTATTTTACTTGGCTGTGCTGTAAGCATTATCATAGGATGCTCTAAGTCTTGGCCGCTTAATTAGTGTGAATTTCTCTAGTTTTACTTTGATAAAACCCTACTTTTTAGTGTAGGGATATCTTCTCCTGAAAACGGTCCATTTTGAACTGAGCATTTCACAATAACAAATGCCCATATTTCTTTTGATTTTGTGAGTTTTATGCTTCCGCTGGACAAGAGATGTGCACAAGAGGGACACCATAATTTTGGTGTCCATTACAGTTGGTTCAAAAACAAAGGAAACAGATGTTTTTCTATCTTATTTTACTTGATGTTTTCCAATATAAGAGACTCCATTTGCTAAAGTTACCTGCCATGATCAGAATGATAGCTTATGTCTTAAAAACAAACAAATAAACAAATAAAGGAAAGCACTTTCAGGAGATGCCTTTGCTACTTGATGGTTTATGGGAACTATCCACATCACTCTGCATGTGCATAGGATGGAAAAATTACTAAAAAAATAAAAAATGACAAAATTTATATTTTCTTCAAAAAATTTTAAAATTAATTTATTTTTCTTTTATGTGTATGAGTGTTTTTCCTGCATATATATGTATATATATGTGAACCACATGCTTACAATGCCTATAGAAGCCAGAAGAGGCCGCCAGATTCCCTGGGACTGAATTACAAATAGTTGTTAGCTGCCATGTGAGTGAACTCTGATCCTCTGTAAGAGCAGCCAGTGCTCCTAACCACCAAGTCATCTCTCCAGCTCCCAAGTTTATATTTTCCACAGAGACAATTTTCAGGCTATTAATGAGTTTAAATAAGATATATTTATTTCTCACATTACTGACATTTGAAATTCATTAAAAACTCATGAACTCTTAATTTAGACAATACTCATTTACCAAGAAAATTAGGAAAAGACTAAAACGGAAGCAAAAAACAATATACCTTATTTCCATCATTAAAAAAAGGAACCTTCTAATAGCTCTACGTAGTCTGTGAATTGCATGCTCCCCATGACCATTTTGCTCCTAAAAGTTAGGCTCCCATGGAAGTATGTGCATGTTCTAGGGTCTGCTAAACTTTTGTTTAACTAGATGACTAGACTAGACTGCAGGCACGTAGAAGGCAGGAATAATATATTTTCCTTTCCTTTCGGACTAATGTTTTGCTTGGAGACTAATTTGTTAATGAGCCTCTATAAATGTTTGAGGAGTGAGTAACCAGCAAATATTCCCAAGATAATTATTTAATAATACTGTGCAGATTCTCCTAGGGACAGATAATGCCTCACAGATAATGGATACATATGACAGTTATAAATTGGGTTTGCCTTTGGCCTTCTGTCTAGGGCCCATTACTTTGACCACTTCTGATACACTAGGATTTTCAAATTGAGGGCCTCATTCATCTTATAGAAGATACTAGGGTCAGCCACATGTGAAGCCTCATAAGGAAGTGGTTTTATTAAATATGTAGGTGTTTCTGCCAGACTGCCAGGGCTCACAAGGGTGGAGTCTTGCCTGTTTTAGAATCTCCTAGGAGTGTCCCACTTGTAGCCGAGATGCTCATGGCTCAAGTCTTCAAGGTTCCTTAACTGTGGGGGTTTTACCTGTTCCCATGCTGCACTTTTGTGAGAATGCTCTGCACAGAGATACCTCCATCCTCACCATCCCATGTCAGCTCTGTTTGAAGTAGGGATAGTTTCCAGCAGCAGGTGGCAGACACCCAGCTGAGGCTGGTTGCACCTCTGGTCTCCACGGAGACCTCTGCCCTGAAATCTGCAGGGCAGAGACTGAGAGTCATACAATGCAGAAAGGCTTCTCCTGGAGCCTCCTTTCTCCTGTGTCTGCCAGCCAGACCGTTAGGATTTTCATTGCATATTTTACATGCATAGTACAATAGCTTT
The DNA here is from genome assembly GCA_035773235.1 of Eospalax fontanierii. NCBI lineage: Eukaryota > Metazoa > Chordata > Mammalia > Rodentia > Spalacidae > Eospalax > Eospalax fontanierii. The sequence goes on from CM069526.1 coordinate 117,698,079, forward strand.
TCATCACTTTATGAATAACTGTTATGCTAACAAAAACTCCCTCAATAACTTGAAAAGATGTGACTTTCAGAGGATGTGCTCAAGGTCGCCGCCTGTATCTGAACCCACCTGTAACAGACACTCTGCCTGGGCCCTCTCCACCCTCAGGGGTGCAGTTTCTTTCCCCTTGTCCTCTGGGGAAACGAACATAATCTCCTTAAGCAGTTGTGGCTTTCAGAATAGTAGCTGGGAGGAGGACCCCTTTCCGCCTGCTCTAGCTTTCTACCCTGCAACAAAACACCCTTGAAAAAAGACAGCACAAAAACCTGGTGGTCTTCATGGAGTAAGAAAGGAAAGACAGAATCAAAATATACTACAGATTCACAGGTCAATCTTTTCTCTCCACACGTTCTTGCTGAGTTTTTTTAAATTGGGTGTCAGCTATTTCCACAAGTCTAGGATCTCAGAAGTCACCCAGTGCTTGGGGCTTCCCATGTATCTTCAGGGGATACAGATTAAATCATCCAGGAATTCGAGTATCTTTATTTCATTTCAATTTAAACATGCTTGGATTAAGTGATGTTAAGAAATGGTTTCCTATCTCTGTGAACTAGTGCTAAGGAAAATATAAAATATCAATGGGAAGGTCCAGGCTAATGCATCTTCTGGGTTGATTTATTGTCATCTGAGTTACTAAAGGATTGAAAATGTTCTGGATCATAATCAGAAATGTCTGTTCAACATATACACAAATATTCCAAGCCTTAGAAAGCAAGTCAGATGGGCTATTTTGAGTAGAAGAAAGGTAACTGCTTTTGTTACAGTTCATTTGTGTGTTTGGAAGGAGAGATGTTTCTCTCTCTCATTTCTGTAACTTTCTGTGGGATGGACTGATCAACAGTAGAATCTATGTGTTGCTAGCTAGTGGAATGGAGGATCACGATAAAACCTATCTTCTGGGATTATTGCTGTTATTTTGGCAGGAATGATGCTCGTCTTATGAGAGTTGAAAGAGACAACAAAGGCAAGCTCACCAGGAGGAGAAAGATGGGCTGCAGCAATGAAAACAGGACTGCTCACTCCAGGAGCAGGCCACTCCGGGGTCACCAGGAGCAGGTCACTCCGGAGTCTGTTCTAATCCTAGTGCCCTCAGTATCTCCCATCATCCTTGTCAGACCATTGTCATGACTCTACCAACAGTTTGTGGGAATCTAAGTGATACATCTGAAACATTACAATGTAAACATCAATTTTCATTCTATGCACAAATGCAAAGTAATGCAACACCCCCAAGTGCAAAGCAGCAATAATTAAAACCAGAACACCCAATCTACTGTGAGGTGTTTTTGTTGTGGCCACTTTAGCTGTCCAACTAGTTTTGTTGGTGTCAGCAGTTTTTGTGATCCCTTTTCCAGGCTTCCAAACTTCAGTGAGTAATTTTTGGTGGCTGTTGTTCTGTTACTTTAACATCCAGTTATAATTTAACAAAGCATGCAAGCATTCATTAGGTGATGATGTTGTACAAGTGATGAAAAACACAGTGGAAAAATCAATACATTTGGACTGGAAGAGGTGATAAAATACAAGGAAGCTCCAGCAACTGCTATGAGATGCTATTAAATGTAGGAACAAGCCCTCTGCAAAATATTAGAGCTAATGATAAGAAAATAAAAAGCAGCATTAGAACACATTATTCTACAATGCCAGTGGATTTATGCGCCCCTAGAATGCAGCCTCCGTTTTACATTTATTCTTAGGCGGAATTAGTCTCGAATTACAAGAGATCTTCAAGTACTCATCTCTGGCATCAACCTGACAAGCCATGTTTGCTTATTGTCCCTCCCTTTCTTGGCTATGTGACTTCTTCATCTCTTATTCCAGTTCCTAGAAAGGTGACTGGATTATTGCTGGGGCTTGACAAAGGTCTGAGGAACAAATTGGAAATAATTTACGGAGTATTTAACACCTAAGTACTATTTCATTATTGCCAGTAATACTCATCTAGTCCTCAGGAGCAAGCACTGCTGTTGATACCCTTCCAAGTGAGAAGCTGGGCTCAAAGGCCACTGCCTGGGTTACCCACCTAGTGACTGTTAGAGTCAGCTCTGAACCAGACTAATTTACATTGACTCTAATGCTAATTAAGAGGGGGAAATGGTTCTATTTATAATCACAACTGATTTCTGCAGCAGAACGATTTTTGGATGCTATCAAGCATCTTTTAACTAATTAGGCAGATGCTTTTTTTTTTTTGGTCAGCTGATGGACAAGGGAGACCTAGGATAAGTGTGGGCTATGCCCTGGCTTGTTTCTAAGGGGGTGAGAGAAGAAAAGCTCAGGCGTAAGTGCACTTAGTGCCTCTGTTGAATGTAACACTTTTGCTTACCAGCGATCCTTTCGCCAGACAAAACAAGTTCCGTGCCTGTCCAACTTTCACCCAGAAATCTTTGTAGTCTTTATGGTTTATTTTTTCTCATGCTTTGTATATCAATATCGAGCAATGCATCCCTTTTACTGGAAAGAAGGACATCTGTTTGAGGGGAGAAAAGGCCATTTCAGAAGCCACGGGAATGAGACCTGCCCTCCCCCTCACACTCACTGTAATAGCCGCCCCCATCTGCCTGGGTTTCAAGATCCTCCTTTCCCTCACTCTGGAAGGGCTGGTGCAGAGCCTCTTTATTTCTTAAAGTAGGTTGACACTAATTTGGTTCTGAGAATTTTTAAGACTCTTAAAATCCCTTACAGTGACTAGAAATACCCTGGGGTGTTGCAAATTCAGAGGTGGGGATTGTTGTGGAGAAGCTAAAGCTCTCCCTGTGTCCATAACAACTGGTGGGAGTGCTGCTTAGGGTGTTTTGTCTGTCGAGCAGCTGACGGTGGTTACTTTTGCATCAGATACAGTGGATCCCACCAGTAGCACTTCCACAGACAGATGGTGTTTGTGTTTACCTGACATAAAAATATTTGTCTTAAAGACAACATTCTGGAGTGGCAGAATGGAGCGTGACTGCTTTTATTTCCCTGATTTAACTGTTTTGCTCAGCCTCAGCCAAGCTGCATGAGGAGTTAGGGAGAGCGTGGGCTTTGGAAGCAGACAGGACTGGATTAGACTGAGCGCTCGTAAACCCTGTGACTTGGTGTTCTAATTTGGAAGATGGGATCAATGGGTAAAAAGATACCAATTCTTCATTTTGCGTATGTTAAGCTTGTATGTGAGGGTGAAGATGGCAAATAAATATATATGAAACCACATCCTGTGTGCGTAGTAAGTCTCATCTGCCTTCTTCCTGCTTTCTTGTCATCTTCGGTAAATGAAAATGTGATAGGAACAGTGGCCTCCTTGATTGAGAACATGCTGGACAAGGAGCCACCTCAAGGTGGATGCAAACCCTGGAAACACAGCAAGTTATCTGCATCCAGAGAGTTTGGGCATCCTGTGGAGGCTCTGGGACTGGAAGTGCCCAAACCAAATAGGCTAAACCTTTAAGTCTATTCATCAAAAGGACAAGAATGAAGGAGAACTAGGATGACGTCTGAAAAGATTGAAAGGAGGACTTGTACCAAGAAGAAAGCAGCAGGCTTGTCCTTCATGTTAAGGAGTCTAGAAATGTGTCTTCCCAGAAATCAAAAGGGAAGGATAAATTGAAGATTTCAGAGCAAGAGATACGATTAAGAAAGAAACTCCTAGTGTCCAAGAGTGGGACAAATGTAAGTGTGAGGCACAATAATTCCAAATGGTCAGAGATGACTGCAAACATTAGACTCAAGATCACCAATGTCTTTTTGTATTTTTGTGATAATTCTTTAATTCTTGTGGGTGTGAGTGTGTGTGTGTGTGTGTGTGTGTGTATATATGTGTGTTTAGATTCTGTTTTAGTTTCCTAGGGCTACTGTAACAAAGTACCACAGGACTGGGTGTCTTTAAACAATAGAAATTTACTGCCTCATGCTTCTGTAGGACTGGAAGTCTGAGATCAAGGTGTTGGCCAAGATGTTCCCTCTAAAACCTGGAAGGGAGAATTCTTGCCTTTTTCTAGTGTCTCATCATTTACCAGCAATTGCTAGAGTTGGTGGTCTTTGGCTTGAAGCTGCATGGGCTTTGTCACATGGTATTCTTCCTGTCGTGTCTGTTTCTGAATTTCTGTCTTTTAATAAAGAACCCAGTCATAGTGCATTAGGGCCCTCCCTAATGATTCCATAACCTGATTACATCTATAGAGATTCTGTTTCCGAAAATGATGGCATTCACAGGCACTGAGATACAATCTGATACATAACAGAGTTCTTATAAGAAACTGATGAAAGCTTTGGTTTCTCTTCTGAGAAAAGCACCAGCGTAGAGAACGTTTTAAAAATGGTTTCAGGGAGTTCACGGATTTTTGAAGCGTTTTGTGGATTCTACATGGGACTTGCTGTCACTAGTATGAGTTGGTGGTGTCAGTATTATCTGGGGGGTTTCCAGCAATGCAAAACCAGAGGCTTCAGACCTGCTACACCAAATCTTCATTTTGATGAGGTTCTTCATGGGGCGCATTAAGTCTGATAAGCCATGCTCTAGGCTCTGCAGCTTCTATGTGAGGAACTGTTCCTCTCTTTCTTTCTCTTGCTCCCTCTCTGGTCTCTAGCTGGTAGAATCAAGTTCACATGCTCAATTCTTGTTCCCTACTATAAAAATACAAAAATGTAAAGAATAAAAATTCTTCTATGGTAGCCAGATCAGTGTTCCCTGTGTCACCGAGTCCACACCCATCTTTCCTAGTACACATGCCCTAGGACCTATTTAACATAAGGTAGGACACAGCACATTAATTCAATGAACACATTGAGAATTATGTTGTGTTGAGCCTCCAGAAGGAAGCAAGGTTGCAGCTCTGTCTCTCAAGGGACTCCCCATCTGGGTCCTCCTCCTCTTTGATGATGTAACCAGATTGTTCTTCAGGGTCCACATGAAGGTTCACCTGAATCTTTCTGAGCAGGTGGGCCATCAGAGCCTTGTGGTTAGTCCCTTTTCCACAGTGAGTTGGAATGCTCCTTACCATTTCACAAATGTAGCTAGGCATGGATGGGGTAGAATTCCCCTTCGTTTGTCTTTTCCACAGCAAGAAAAATCCTTGTTTTGGAAGCTGCTAGCAGTTTTGTTCTGGGGGTAGAGTCATAGGCTCGCTTTTAGAGTAGACGTCATTCATTTGGAGAAGTGTCTAGAACAAGTACTTTTATTCTTTTATTAAACAAACACAGGCAAGCAGGCCAGTTTGTTGAATCTACTAAGCATGTGGATTTGCTTTTAAAGCTTATTTTGGGAATTATTTTCCTTAGGTAACTTTAATAAATGTGAATCTCTTAAGTACAGTTAATAAACACTTTAGAAAATACCTTTCTTGAATATGCTCAATTAATATAGTTTTCCTGGATTATTTCCCAAGTCACCATTTTCCCTTCTGTAGTTCAGATTTTCTCACTCTGTTCTGCATTTCTCTTGGTTTCCCTTGGGCTCAGCATCCTCTAACCAGTGACGACACATTATGTAATTCATTGTGTGCACTGTCTTACGCAGTAAGATCTGCTTTACTCACTGGTGTTTCTCAAGTGCCAACAGAGGCTTACTGGATAAGAGTTAGTAGTAGCATTGTTGAATAAATGGATAGATTTTTTTTTTGAACATAAGATTCCTGGATTTTCCATAACAGTTTCTTAGTTTGTACTTATTTCATATATGCCTTATATTATTATTGTAAATTGTAATAATTCACATTATTATACTATAGAGGTTATTTTCTCTTATCAACAATATTTTGATATCTACAGATTGTTTTTCAAATTTCACCAAATAGAGAGTTCACTGAATTTACTGAATAATTTTTACTGTAAAATTTGCAGTAATTAAAATTTATTTATTTGTTTATTTTTATCTTATGTGTATGAGTGTTTTGCCTGAATGTATGTAAGTGCATCATGTGTGTGCAGTACTCATGCAGACCAGAAGAGGGCGGCAGATCTCTTGGAACTGGAGTTATAGATAGCTGCCATATAGGTGCTGAGAACCAAACCTGGATCTTCTGCAAGACCAGTCAGTGCTTTTAACTGCTGATCCATCTTTCCAGTCCCCCAAATTTACAATTTAAAATAACTTAAATAGCTTTGGAGAAAATTTGGTATTCTAAGTTGCAGGCCTTTGTTTTATCTTCCTAAACATGTTTAAGAAGCTCACCTTCCATTTGTGTCCTGCCCCCCACCGTCCCCCTCCCCAGCCCTACTCTCTGCAGCTGTGGTTGGAGGGAGTTGGGACAGAACTTCTATTGGAGACCTCAGGGATATGTTAGTGTCCAGTCTAAAGCGGGCTGCTGAACCTCTGAGGGTAGGAATAAGGAATAGCATAGGGATGGGTTGGGGTGACAAGAGGTGAGGCAGAGAGCTGGAAAGCTGAGGGCAGTTGACTGAGTCTGAAGACCTTGACTCATGGCTCCTGCAGAGCCTCCTGGTCTTGCCAATCCCATCATCACAAAATTTCAAGCTTGTTCCTAGTGAACTAAATTAGAGTACCCACTGCTGTGGAGGAAACCTATGAACTCTCCAAAGGTATGGTGAAAGATGCCTCAGCCAGAGACATCGAGTGTTCTAATTACCCGTGCAAGTGGAGTGAAACATTGTGTGTGTGAGTGTGTGTGTGTGTGTGTGTGTGTGTGTGTGTGTGTGGTGCATTCCTCCTGAACTTTTAGAGAAATACAGTTTCCACTTTCGTAATGTAGGTGCATCTTAGATTGATCTGTTGAGTTTGGTGTCTTTGTATTGAAAGGTGCTGCCACCCGCTGGTACAGGCTTGACTAAGCAGTGTGTGGGTTTCTCCTTAACAGAATAACTGGCTCCCCATTGGGAAATCATCTTTGTCTTTACTGGCGACAGGGAAAGTGGAGTCTTGGGTTTAGAGGTGAGAGAGCCCTGGAGATTTTTATGGGTACCTGTTTTAGTGACAGGTCTGGTCAAGATCCTGAGGCAGGTTTGTTTTAGTGAGCATAGTGTAACTTCTTATTTTAGCAGTAGAGGAGTTTGTGTCCTTGTCTGGAAGGAACTGAGGTGAAGGGAGTTGAGATGGCTGGAGAATCTCTACAGATGGTTATGAAGAACTTGCTGGATTGAAGAAAACCAGTGGTTTAGAGCAATGTCATCTCTTAGAGGGCAACAGACATCTGTGGAGGCAGAGGTAGAGAGCATGTGAGTTCCCCTGCAGGCTTTCTGAGGACTCTGGGTGGGTAGCCTCGTTAGAACTTGCAGATGGGTACTTAGAATGATCACCATGTGAAGATAAGATCTTACTTTTGCATCACAGGCTGGTCACAAAATGTTTGCTCCATCAGTAACTGTAGTCTGTATCTGCTCTAAGTGTCCAGTACCAACCTGACTTCCCGAGGCACGAAGGGTGGTCCAGAGACATACATGGTTTTACTTTTTTATGGTAGAACTTGGCCTTTTGCTGTCCTGTCAGACACCCAAGACGTTTTTCTGATAGGATGAAGGTTTAGCTTCTTTGGCTGTACCTTCCAGACTTCCTTCTTGGGATCCTGAAAGAGAACAGGAGATCCCCATGTGCCTCAATCCATGTTGGGTAAGGCTAATCAGTAGGTGCCTTTTCCTAAGGGCAATGGAGAAGAGGCTAGAGGAACAGCGGGAACACGCTGGCTGTGGTTATCTTGGGACAGTGAGGACCACTTCTCAGTCTGGTCCTGTTTCCCTGGTGGGAGAAATAGAAATGCTCTGGTTTTTGTTCTTTACGGGAACAACAGAAACTGTGGACCTTGAAAATGGCATGTTAGCTTCCAAAGGAACAACATGAGGGGACTTGAGATAAGCTTTATCACAAGGCAGTGAACCTTATTCTCCTTTGTAAGTGGCTGTTGTGAGTGGCCAAGTTGGAAGGGCAAAGACAGGGCTCTAGACTCTCATGGACTTCACATAAAATCTTGGAAGAGTATACCATGTTAAAAGAAGTCAACTGATAGTCAAAACTCAGTTCCGTTATTTTTCCCAAAATGTAATGTTCTGGATGTGAAATGACCAGAAGCATTTTCTTAACATGTTTGTCTCTTACTTCTGGAACATGATTTATAAGGAGTATCACTGCAAAGAGTTTTCATTGTAACAGATGATGGGGAGGTTCTTTGCAACCAGGATCAGGAATTGCTTTATTGTAACAGCTTCCTTAATCTCTTCATTTGTGTAAGACTCGGAAATCATCATAAAAGGAAGTTATAATACCATTTGACAGATTAAAGAACTGAGGACATGTTAGCTTAATTAACTCTCTTCACTCAGGAATGGAGTCAGCTAACAGACGCATAATAGACTTACTTTCCACCTGGTAAATGCTTCCCTTTGCTCAGATATCTGTGGGTAAATCCAAAATGTGCACCACTGGGCACTTTCTAGTTAAGGCCCGATGATTAGGGAAACTGCTAGCGGTTCACGAGGTGAGGATTTCAAGACACAGATGGCCCTGGCAGCATCTGTGTGGAACTTACCCTCATAAGTGACGTGGACTTCCTGCTGTGATTCATACATGTGCTCTTCCTCTTTACATAGCAACACACAAGCTCCATTTGGAGATGGTGCTAATCTATGCAGGGTGTGATCTGGAAGGGCATTCTGGCACTTAAGCTGTAATCCTTGAGAGACATGTGTGAGGGGAACACTGGGCCCCTAGATTACAGTCCTACCTCCATCGGTGGGAAGCACCATTCTCACCGTCTGTGCTCACCTTGGTGTTGTTTTGAGGAATAAATGAGCCTGAAAGAAACAGCTCTTGGGGCAGGGCCCGGTACCGAGAAAATCTCAATGCACACTGACCGTATTGCTTTCCCTGCCACACTGTCTAGGTTTTCCTCGTGGCAAACAGCGAGAGATTTAGAAACAAGCTAAAACAAGCTAAAGAGTGCATATTTTATCAGTTCCTCATAGAAGGTTATGGAATAGGATGAAGAGAGATGGGAAAGAAACCTATTCAACTGCACTTTGCTCTGGAGGGCCCGCCATTCCCAGGCAGTGCTCACAATCCCTCCCTGGCCTCAAGAGGAACTTCTGAACACTGGATCACATGGAGGGACATTTTCCTCATCCACATATTCTTCCTTTCCAAGTTGACACTTTTAGAGGGCCTGGGCTAGATCTTGTTAATTTTATATTGTCCATATTATCCACCCCAAGTTACATCATATTTATTTACCAAATACATGAATAAAAAGATTTTTTTTCAAAATCACTTAACTCTGATTAACATCATATTATTGCAGAGGGAGAGAAGAATTAACCAAGCTTTTCCATTCTCATCCAAAGTCTACTCACAAAGCTTCCCTTGCAGTGTTCTTCTAGTTTGGAGACTGACTTGGAAAGCCCAGGCTGATTCCCCAACCTGTAATAAAGTATATGTATAAAGATAACAGTGTTGTTATACAATTTAATTAGTACATCACTCAGGCATTTGGACCAATGCCTGGCTCTTTTTCTGCGTGTTCATTTAGCTTTTAGTCTAACTCCCATGTGAAATAAACAAAAAGGCTAATTGCTTTTGAATTTTAGCACTGGGTGAAATACCTGGATTCATTATGTGAATCATATTTTATAGGTAGATTAAAGGTTCTATTGGCAAATGAAAAATTCCAAGATGACAGCTGTAATGCTTAAAGCAAGCAATTGAAAGGTTTGGACTCCCAAAGGCAGTGTATGAATCCATCTGATATGTTCCTGATTTTCATGGCAGCATAAAATGTTTGCACACTGTTGAGAACATTGCCTCATGTAGGGAAGAGTTTGTGTCTCACCACCCCAAAACAGTGACATGCTGGGAAAAGTTTAAGGATCATCTCTTCTGGAAAAAAACCTCTGATTTGTAATTTTCACCAATTTCTGTGGTGTGCATATTCCCACCATTGCTGATTTCAAAGACTTGGGAAGATGTGCTTATACCTGCTTCACCAGCCAGGTAAGCCAGTATTTCCTGTGGTACCAGATGGATGTTGAGCCAGGACTCAGAGACTGGAATGGGGTTTTGGTAATTTCTGCAAGATGTAGATGTTGGTATCAGGAGTGTAGTGACTCCTTATCATAAGCACATTGGGGTTCAGCAAATGGGAATGCCTCTTCAACTTCCTAGGGATGAGACAGGCAAATGAAGGGGACTTGCATCCCTCTGGCATTTTCAGTGTATATGAGAATAATATTCACGGCCTGTGCTGTCAGATGTATTCTGCTGCTGCCCGCTCTCCATATCCACACAGTGAAGGTTGTCTAGGGTTACGGTGTAATTGTTTTTAATAATTTCTGGGTTCGGACTGGGTATGGTGATAAATGCTTATAATCTCAGCACTCTGGAGGTTGGATTGTGAGTTTCAAGCCAATCTGGGATACATGGTGAGATCTGAACTCAGTCCATTAATCAGTCAATCAATCAATCAATCAATCAGTCAACCAACCAATCAATCAATCAATCAAATTCTATAACTGGTTTTGAAAGCATTTGGCATAGTGCATGCCCCTCAGAAAGTGGCAGTTGCTTTTATTTATAGACTGTGGTTGTACCCTCAGGATGAGGGAAGATGGGATGCAACCTGGCTCTGTGATCACTGCACCATAGGTATGCTGTGTTATGCTCGGTGCTGGATTAGAGACAATGATTGGACTTGGACACTCTATTTGAAGGCTCGGACACTATATTTGAGGGCTGGCAGTCTGTAGGAGATCTCTGTGGAGTGCAATTTGAATTAATCTGAAGACCTACCTCTCTTTCTCATTTCCCTGAAAGTTGCTATGTAATGTTTATAGTCCAACCAGAGTTTTGGCTCCAATTGCCTGGTGCAGATGTGCAGACCACCTCCCGGGGCCAGCAAGAGTTACTCTGGTGCTCCTCCAGGCATGGTGCTCCATCCCCAGATGGATAAAAGTTTGAATCACTGGGCTAAGGAGCTAGCATTGTCATCTACCAGCTCTTCTAGCTAATAATGACAACATAATAACAAGGACTGATACTAGGGCCTACCTAAAGTTGAGGAGAGAATTTGGAACAATGACAATAACATACCTGAGTTTATTCTTATCTGGGACCAGACGCTGTGCTGAGCACCTTCCGGCCATTATCTCATTGAGCCCTCATAGAACTATTGTGAGGTTAAGCTCCTTGACCAAGATCATACTGTCAAGGCAATGCTGGGGTGCAAATCCGCATGATTTGACTCCAGTTCAAGCAGTTTGACACTGTACTGTGTCATTTCTCTCTAAGTCAGAGCACGAACACTACAATTTGAATTCCCAGCTAGTACTGCACATACATGGGCAAACAGAGCATCTCCTTTTAGTCAGCTTTCCTTTCTCCTTTCTGAGAGGACCTGACTCTGAAAGCACTGCTCCTGGTCCTGCCCAAGCAGGAACTTCAGATAACTTCTTCTTCCCCATTTTATTAAGTCCTGTTGTGGTAGGTAAATCCCATAGCCTAACTTTCTCCACATAAACACCAATGGAGTATACCTTCCATTGGCTTTCTAAAGGAAGAACTCCAAGAATCCAGCACTGTTTATGACTTATCTAGCTCAAATTCAAGCAGACAAGATCTTCTTGATGAAAGCCCACTCGAATTAGCAAGCTTACAAAAACTACTGTGGCCAAGAACAATCGAGAGTCTCTACAGGATGAGTGACAAATCTAAGGAACTGGTGAGTTTCCATGCCCCAAGTATGCTGGCCTGACAGAGACCAGAGGATAGAGCACCAAGAGGTGGTAACTGTGGAGGTGACTCTGGTGTCAGGCATGAAACTAGACACCTGTTCCCCAACAGATTCATCACAGCTCAGGTTCCAAGTCATCACTGCCCCCAATGTAGTTGGCAACATTCGGGAAGGCGGGGGAGTCTCAAGGTGCATAGCTGACTCTACTGGCCTGACAGACCCTAGAGACCTGGTTCCTAGGATGTGGCAGCCCCATGTTTCCAACATTAGAAGTAGATCACCCCAGAGTTTGACTCTCTGCTTCAGCTTCTCTTGGAAGGGAAGAACCATTTTCTTTCCTGCCTAAAGAAAGAAATGGGGCAATTTTCAGTGTTACATACGGCCAACAGTGCCGTGTGTTTTCACTTTCTGTGCCTCCCTTGTTTCTATGCCACACTCTCTGCTTACCCAGCCCCTCGTCCTGCCCTGTGGTGTGGACTCAGAATCACTGATTCTTCGCAGCTAGTGTTTGGGGGTTAATGTAAAGGGAGAACCAGGAGATACGCTGCATGTTCTCTATCCATCTCTCTGTGGTGGTAGAACCCGTCATTACTGGAATCCTAGTCTCACTTGCTAAGGCTGGTCAAGTCTAGAGGTTCTAATAGAGGTGAAACAGCATTTTATTACTGTTTTAATTTGTATTTCTCTAATGATTAGCATACTTTTGTACTTATATGTCATCCATAGATCTTCTTTGTCTTGTATTTTTGTGTTCTTGCTGTGTCTTTTGAAGAGCAATGCTGTTAATTTTGATGGAGCCCAGTGAAATTCATAGGAGGCAAACAAGGTTTTTGTGAGAACTAGCTTAGTGTGGACACTTCCCACCTGTACAGAAGGAGAAACAGTATAGGAGAAAAATAGGCCGTGAGACCCTCAACAGTTAACTGGATGCAATTAAGCTGAGAAAACCACACAGCTTGAAAGACATGCTGCCTTTCATGACTGGGAAAGATAACTCAGGGCAGAACCAAGGGCCCAAAGTATAGAGCCAAGAATCATAGAGAACTATGCAAGGAACTTTCGAGACTCAGTGAGCTGGATTTTATAACTACTGTGGGTTAGGTACTCCTTTGTGCCACCCAAGTTCTGTCTTCTGTAGGGTTGGGGACAGAAGTTATTCTATGTCAGGTTCATCACTGTAACGTGGTGGTGTGTGTGTGTGTGTACGCTATGGCAGGGCCACCATTGAAACCAGGTGTGTATGGATAGATAACTTAGGTCTTTAACTTTGTAGATGTATAGACTGTGGAAAGCTGTAGTTGAGGATGTCAGCAATCACACCCAAAGAGATCCATCACATGTGCATTTGATTGACATGATGGAGCCTGGACTTTTAGTCAGTCTTGTAATGGGAAGAGATTTGGGGAGGAGTGTGCATGTGAGGAAGATCATGAATCATCTGGGATCAGATTCCCTGGGTGCATTACGTCATTCTGTCTTTCTCAGTATTGTGACAACAAATGGGCATTTATTGACCTAGTGAAAATGATGGTGTAGGGAGGCAAAGGGCAGGGAGAAGCTTTGTAGGAACAGTGGCCTTGGTGCAGAATCCTGGGCACTCATTTTGATCAATAAGACACAGATGTGACATTTGCTTGTTTCTTGGGTTCTGCTTTTATTAGTGTTTCAGTCTATTGTTTTCTGTATGTTCATGTCCCCACACAATTCATATATGGAAATTTAGCTATGAGTGTGATGATATTTGGAGATGGGTCTTGGCATGTAATAGTTCCTGAAGGTAGAAACCTCATGAATGAGATTAATGCCTGTGAATGGTAAATGCTCCAGAAAGCAAACTTCTCTCTCAAGTTCTATCATAGGAAGATAAAACTTCTGCAAATATTGAAGGCCCTCATCAAATCCTGACCATGCTGAAACCTGATCTTGGAGTTTCTGGGCTCTATGAGGAGTCTCTACTGTATAAGCCATCCATTCTGTGATGTTCTGTTACAGTCAAGACTGAGATTCAAGTCTTGAGTGTGGGACGCCTACTGCACATCTCTTGGGTACACCTACTTCCAGTCTGATCTGTCTATCCTACTAATGTCTCTTCTCCTTTCCATGGGGAAACCTCTCTCCAAACCCTCAAGCTGTATGGTCAGTCACACTTTCTATTTCACAGTGGCAACGTGACCTAGTACTGGCCTGCCATCTTATTTCACACCTAGATAAGAGTGTAAGCCAAGATAACTTAAATAAATTAAATTATTGGAACTTGGTTTTGAAAGACTGTAGACAAAAACCTGTCAGTCTCTAGAATGTTAGGCTGGAAATGCTGTGGCCTCCATTGGAAAGACCAGCAACATCAACGCAGGCAAGAACTGCAGAGGGAGATTGAAATTCCACATCTGGAAAAATAAGCGTTCCTATGCAATTTAAAAGTTGGTTTTATTTTAAAATACTGAGAACAGATATAAGATGTAAGAGTGAGCATTGAGAATTCTGCATTCGAACCTGGATGTGGTGGCTCATGCCATTAATTCCAGCACTTGGGAGGCAGAGGCAGAGGCAGGCAAATCTCTATAAGTTCAAGTTCAAGGCTAGCCTCGTCTACATGGTCAGTTCCAGGTCACCTGGAGCTGACTACAGGGGACGCTGTCTCAAAAAGACACAAACATATTTTTTCTATACATATCTCTATCTATCTATCTATCTATCTATCTATCTATCTATCTATCATCTATCTGTCTATCTATCTGTCTATCTATCATCTATCTATCTCTTTTGCTTTTAATGGAACCTGGAATTTTCTGTTTCCCCTGCCTACCTCAGTAAGGGCCATAAAGTTCAAAGGGACACAGAGGAAGAAAAGCGAGAATAGAAAAAAGTAGGGTGTGATGGACAGTTCCTTGTAAGCAGCAATACTAAGTACTGAAGATCAGCACTTTTACCATTGTTTTGATCAGTTCCTTGCTTGGCAGTTCCAACTGCTTAAGAAAACAACCCCCCACAAGCTATATATTCATTAAAATGCTAAGAAAAAAAATGAAGACCTGAAATCTGTTCCTGAAATGATTCCTTCTCTTTGCTCTTCATTAAGCCTCTCCCTTTTCTTCTCCAACCACACCTGCCTTTGTTTTTGTTCATGGTGTCTACTGCGTGATTTGCATTTTCAACTTCTATCACAAATCTGAGCCACTGGAGTTCAGGAGACATCTCCACCAATGGGGAGAGCCTTTCTGTTTTCTTGTTTTTATTCAGCAGCAGTCTACATTTTATAGCTATTGATTTAGAAGTCCACTGTGGATGCTGCCACTTGTCATATAACAGTATGATTATTTCCCATCCTATTGAAAGAGAATTTGATACTTTACCCTGGGTCATTTCACACATTTTACCTGAGGGATGCCAACAGATGTGTGTGCACACAGGTGTGCGAGTGTGCTTGCCTGCATCATATGCGCACCTGAACCTGTGTTTGTGTGATCACTTTCCACTCATGGTAAACAAAGGTGACAACTCTTCAGAGAAGATTTGTCTCTTCATTAGAGTCTGGGAGGAGATATTTTACAATTTTAAAGCAAGTTATTGTACATCCATTATTAGGTGATTTCAATGTAACCAACTATATTATAATTATAATATAATAGTATACTATAATATACTATTATATAATATTGCTATATATAACACTAAAGGCCAGAGTTTTCCAGCTTGGGATTCTTCAGACTCCTTAGTTCCTGAGGGTTTCTGGAGCTGATGGAGGGGGTGGAGCTGGGTTTTGTCCAGAGTTCCTTTCTTGCTTTGATTGTGGAAACCTGCTCTGACTGGCAGGGGGCTTCGGGGGCTGGCAGCCTGGATCATGAACTAAAATTTTCCGTAATTTAGCAGCTAATCCAACAATGTTGGACTTTCTGTCATGAGACCCTTGTGTTTACTTCACTCTTTGCCTCTCTCAAGGTCCAAATGGAGCGCCTTTTGTTTGATCCCGTGACTTAAGTGTTGGCAACACGTTCTTCAGCTTTCCATCACCTTCTAAATAATCGTTCCAGTTTTGAAGGATATTCAAGATCGTCCTGGGCTTGACCTTTGCTGTATCACCAATTTCTCTCACTGTCCTCATCCACGCCATGCAAGATGCCAAGTGAGGCCATAAGCTGGACTGTCTTTAGCCACTTGGGAATTTGCTCCTTGTCTGTCTTCTTTAAAAATACTTTCTCTATTATTTTTATTTTATGTGTCTGAGTGTACTGCCCGCATGCATGTAAGTGCACCTGTGCTGTGTGATGATTGAGGACCAGGTGTCGGAAGAGGGTGTCAGATTCCCTTATGGATGATTAGTAGCTACCATGTGGGTGCTGGGTATTGAGCCCAGGTCCTCTGCAAGAGCAGCCAGTGCTCTTAATGGCTGAGCTGTCTCTCCAGTCCCTTCTCTTTTTTTAAATTGTCCAGCGTAAAACCCTTCTTGCCCCAACTCAGGTACATTGGCTAACAAATTCTCTATGTGGATATATTTCCATAGCAATTGTGATGATTTAGTTTAATTAGTTAACTAGTTAATTAAAACATAGTCATCTCTTTCTTTAAGCTGTCAGCTCTTGGGCAGAGCTGTGTCTAACTGACTTTTCTATCTCCCAAATAGAGGAATGCTGAAAATATTAGTTACTTAAATGAATGGCACAAAGAAATAGTGCTACTGCTAGTTCATGTTAGAAGGAAGTCACCGTGATAATGTTCTGGGTCTTGACAGGGGTGTTGCTTTTACAGGCATGTACATTTGTCAAAACTCATGGAATAGTACATTTAAAATTCATGCAATTCACTCTATGTAAATTTTACCTAGAAAAAGAAACTATAAATAAATCTTGAACTCTACTTAATGATAAGGGTGATGAAGGTGTTTTGGAGAAAAGTACACAGAGATTTGCAACTTTCCTTGAAGAGCACAAAAAGAGTTAGACGAACTGGTGGAAGGACAGAGGAGTAGTCAAATGGGCAGCGAATACAGAAAACTGTTAGTTGTTAGGATCTAGCTCATGGGTATACTAGCATATGCTCTAAAGCTATTTCAACTTTTCTGTATGCCTGAAAATGTTCCTAATAAGAATTTGATAGTAAGACAGAAATCACCAATGTTCTACGGATTATGGAATGGAAATCCAGTTCTGGAGCAATATTTCACCTAAACAAAATTCAATTCCTTGTAAGTAAATGAACGACTTGACTCATGGCAATTATGCTAAAGTCCCCAATATAAACCTAACCTTAGTCCCTAAAGCTCTAAGCAGCCTCCCAGGCTCCAGGCCTCAGAGATTGCTTTCAGAACAACTTGTCCTGCCGTCTTGCTCCTTCCATTATGCCTGTGTAAGAAGCAGTCCTAGTGAAGGCTGTGGGTGCACCCTGTTCTGCTGGGACAGTTTCTTAGTTCTTTGCTTTGTACCCTTGAAAATGTATTCAGCTGGCTCTTGTCTCTTTCTGGGGGCATCAAAGAAGAGGATACAAAATATTGAGAGGTTTGGACTGGAATTACAAAAAAGCTGGAATAGTCCATATGAAAAATGTTTTCTAGAGGGAATGAACTATCTCTTTCTCTTCAAAAACAGAGGTAAGGAAAATGAAGACAACAAATGTTTTCTTTGGAAAAGGAATATGTTTTTTTTTTATCATCCTCTCTTTTACTTTATTATTGGCAGAAAATACTGTTATAAAAAATAAATAATACTCTTACTCCTTCCCCTTAAAAACAAGAAATGCATGTATTAGGCGGTCTTTGGACAGCGATATTTAGAAAAAAAAATTAGGTAGCAACAGAATGTATCCTTTCCATCCCTATAAACCTCAAGTAAGCACTCTTTCTGCTTCCAGTTGGTATTTAATCAGCATACCATAACTTTTATGGGGCTGGAATGAAATGCCTCTGAGACACTAAATTTCAAGTGTTGCTATAAACTTTGGTCATCTGAGTTTGATTTACATATGATGGTCCCATCCACTGCGATGACAGAGATAATTATGATAGTTGGTGTTGATCGTCTGGGAAAAGGTACACATAGTCATACATACAAGCACAGTTGCCATCTGCTTTGTGTCTTTAGCATATCACAACTTCTATCTATATATAAAAAACAAGCACAATTTGCTTGAATTTCAAGGTAACATCAGTATACCAGTTAAGAAGCTTCTATTTGAAAATAACACGTAATCTTAAATAATAAAGAAAAGTGAATAATTCATGTAAGTAAATATCAAGGAACAGGGAAGGTCACACTGGTAAGGCTCTGGCTGCATTGCTTTGTAATTCTCATTATTTTGATTCCATCATTAAGCTGATTTTCTTTATAACAGATTATCTGGGGCCCTTTAAGTTATCCCATTTCCAGTGCAGGAGACAGTGCCCTTGACCTCACAACTCCAACAGAGGTTCTGGGATTGATTGGGGGTGGGGGCGATCTTCCTGAGGTCATATGACCCATCCGATAATAAATCACTGTGGCCAGGTGGGTGACGGGTTGTGTTGGTTTGTTGAGCTCAAATCACATGCTCTATCCCTGAAGCCAGAGTATGGTATTTGCTCTTGGAGTTCCATGGATTCCCCAGACGGATTTCCACATGAAAATGTCGGCATGTCAAGAAGCCAGAAGGATGCCGGAGAAGGTACTGTATATACTCCCTACAAATCAACAGCTTGTATATAAAATCTAAGAGTCACAAATGAGAGAAAATATGAGCCATTTGCCTTCCAAGACTGACTTAATTCACTGAATATGATCGTCTTATTAAGTGGGCGGCAAAACTTCTCCTTACAGCTTTAATTTGTCTCTGCATAAATGAAACAGACTCCCAGAGTTGAGGGCTCATGTGAATGTGAGATTTTGACCCACGTTTCTGCATTAAAGGTATGGCAGCCCAGCCAATATTAGGAATATTGTTGACTCTAACAGCTGGATTATCAATTCTACTCTCTTGGGAGAGTCCTGTGGAGGAGATACAATTTTGGGAGAGGAATGTGAAAATGATCCCCTTGCCGCAGAAAATTATCCCCTTACCTATGGTTTTATGATCTAGTTTTTGTCAGAAGCATTGTGTCACAGGCAAATCAGCACAGCGTCCCATACTCACATGTTCCTTTTTGGGTGAAAGTATAAAAATGCAACGAGGGAAACAGTGGATTAAGTGAGAAACAGGAGGAGAACCGCACGGCGTGCTTTGAGCTGCCACTGGATCTTTCGTTGGCATGTACGTTTCTCCTACTGAGAGTTTGTTCCAGATTGAACATGGGGGAGATGGCTCAGCAGGTAGGTGGGCTTGCTGCTCAAGCATAAGTACCTGAGTTCAAGTCCCTAGGTCACTTGTAAGGACCTGGGCATGGCCTGGCCACATTGTTTATAATTCCAACACTGTGAGGGACAGAGATTAAGAGGATGGGTTTGCTGGCCACTAGCCTACCTCCAGGTCTAAGGGAGACACCGTGTCAAGAGGATTAAATGGAGAGTAATAGAGAACGATGCCCAACTCCTCCTCCGACCTTTGGACACGTAGAGGCATACACACACACACACACACACACACACACACACACACAAACATGAAAGTTTGTTCAGGACAGGAACTCAAGCTTATGTTTCAGAGTAGACATTCATAGGAGGTTAGATTTTATTATTTCCTTAGCCTTCCTTTAGATTGGTGTTATGCACAATTGAATATCAATTATTATATTTTTCAATGGATTTTCAATAATGTTACCTGTCTTCTGTTGGTTTTAACCCACAATATTATTTTCTATTGATGCTAAAAATTTAAATCCTTACAATCACTGGTTTTCCTCATGGAAATGTCAATATATTAATGTTATATATTTTTACTTATTTCTGTTTAATGGAGGGAAATCTAGTCATACTAATTTTTGTTCATAGGTAAAAAGAACCAATTTGAAATAAAAAGCATAACTATGCCTTTGTGAATTAGGATCGAGACATCTTTAAGAAATTAATTTTATAGGAGCATTTTCAAGATAGCCACTTTCTTTCTGTAAGTGGTATGTAGTTCAAAGGCACGAATGCAACTCTTTCTAGCACATATTAAAATCCATGTTTTTAAAATAAGGAAAAAATTGAGCTACATTAACAGCCTGTTTTAAAATTCCGGCTGATCTTAAGACCTAATTGTTTGACTTGGAGTGTCTCCCAATAGCCTAAGCATTCCCAACTTGTGGTGCTATTAGGAAAGAATGAAATCTTTTAGAAGTGAAGCTTGGTAAGAAGCCTTCAGGACACTGGGAGAAGACATTGGGAGTGTGCCCTTGAAGGGGAATGGGACCCTCCCTAGTCTCTTCCTCTCTTGCATCCTGTCCATGTGGTGAGCATTTTGCTGTGCCATGTGCTTCTGTCATGATTTGTCACCACAGACCCAAAGCAATGAGGCCAACTGATCAATAACTGAAACCTCTAAAACCATGAGCCCAAATAGGCCCTTGTATGGTATAAACTGATTATCTCATATATATCTCATATATGTTGTTACAGTAATGGAACATTAACATACTCAACTTCTTTGTAATATATTACATCACATTTAAAGTCGAGGAAATCATGTGAGAATGTTCATGCTAAGTACTGTCAATGTTCAATGCCCTGGGATCTCTTAGAATAGACAGGGTCAGCCTGTGGTATGCTGTGGTGGCAATTACAATCTCAGTGACTTGAGAAACTTGGTGCCGTTTCTTGGGACTGGGAAGATGGCTCAGTGAGTAAAGTGCTTGCTGTGAAAGCATGAGAACTTGCATTTACATCCCCAGCACCAATGTAAAAGTCCTGCACAGGGCATGTGTCTGTAGCCACAGGAGATAGGTGGCTGTCCAGGGCTTGCTGGGCCATCAATCTAGCTGAAATGGTGAGCTCTAGATTCAGTGAGAGATCCTGTCTAAATATATAAGGTTGAGTATAATAGAGGAAGACACCTGACATCTATTTCTGACCTCCACATGTACACACACAAATGAGTGCACTACACACACACACACACACACACACACACACACACACACACACACACACAAGCAGCAACAACCCAGTACCATTTCTTGCTTATGTTGCTTATCAGTTCTCTGTCATGTTTTCCTTATTCGAGGACACTAATGGGAAGGGCCGCCCTTCACTGATAGATTGCCAGTCTTTGGGTAACAAGGAAGGACTCAAAGTTTCCACCTAGAAATGACATCACACAATTCACATATCACTGACTGAAGCAAATCATTTAGCCATGTCTGACCCTCTGATGCTAAGGAATTGAAATTCTTCCATGTCTTTGGAAAAAGAGCCCAGAATATCAGTCCCTACTTTCCAAGTTGCCTTTTTGATGAGAAATACAAACACAATCAAGTTCCTTTACATGCACCGTGGCCTTGGGCAATAGATGTAGCTGTATGGCTTTGGGAAAATCATCTAATATAATTCCTCATAATATGACCACAAGGTTGTTTTGAAGATTAAAGAAGAAAACTGTCTTTCTCTTTTCTGTGTATACTCTTAAAAGACAGAAATGAAGAAGCAGTGTGTTTATATATATATATGTATATATATATATATTTAAATGTCCTGCTTTTAAAGTTAACATTATTTCATAAACATTTCCACAAATTCTTATAAACTCCTTGTAGGTATTCTTATTATAGCAGAATAACATTATAGTACACATTCCAAAATAAGATACACAATTCTATATAAAAGGGCATTTTGTATTTGTAAGGTGTTTCCAATTTTCAGTCACTCCTTATCGTCCAAATAGGACCACTTCATTAACGGGAGAAGTGAAAGCCCAGGCTAGAATTGCCCCCAGCTGTTCCCCGTGAGATGAATCGAACTTCCCACTGAGGACTACATTTACTTCTCTGATTCCATGTTTGGAAGGACTGCTCCCCAAAGAACACAGAGCGCTCAGTGCTGTTTTGTAGGTTGAGAAAGCCCTGCGGTAGACTTAACAAATTGCATTTATCAAAAGAAATGGACAAATTGAAAGTGCTTCACAGAAAACACTTAGTCACTGCAGCTTGAACATTAGTGACCTGGTAAGGAATGGAGGGATGGCTATAATCCTTGAACAAGGTCAGAGGATTGTGATATGACAAAGGAAATTAACACACCTCACTTTCTTGATCATGCGCTGTACCATGGACCATCAATCTGGAAGCCCCCAAGAACTGGATCCTTAGCAAAACTCCACTTTGTTGTATTTTTTTTAGAACATTAGGTTTTCTGATCTTAATTTCCACCCACTCTCTGTATGACTTTTTTAAATAGCTAGAAAGGATGTAAATAATATTCCACTAATTCATTCATTATTTCACTGACTGACTGATTGACTGACTGACTGATTGACTCACTCACTCTCAGAAGCATTTATTGACGAGTTTTATGCTGAGGGCCGTGCAGGCAGCCTCTGGCTTTGGACATTCACTGTTCACAGGTGATATAAAAGGAACTGACATTTAGTTCATCACAGAGTAGTTGAGTTAATTATAGATGCTGTGTGAACACAGAAAAGGGACACTGCGGCCAACCTGGGAATGTCGGGCCTTCACTGAGGTGACCATCAGGCTAAGACTTGATGAAGAGGCAGAGGTTGTGAACATTTGGTACTATAGACCCCTGGATACCTGCCAATATAAATAGGACCTTTGCCTGCTTGGTCTGCTGTGAGGAAAGGCATCCCAATGAGGCAAATGGTCCTTAGTAAAGCACTCTGAGTTGGTGCCTTGGAGGTAGATTCAGGTGTAGGTAACATTAACCATCCGGCTCTAATGACACTGTGCTTATGACTGACATGTTTTCAAAGGCTGTCCAAAAGTCCGAGATATTCTCAATTTGAAATTAAAACAGCCAAACACCTTCTGTCCAAAAAAAAAAAAACCCCAATGAATTCTTTGTTTACATAATTTATATGTAATTACACAATTACTAACAATTTATACAAAAATTACATATTATGCACATATTTATTCAGTTTATCATTGGATTGCGTAGTTAATACACATGCTAAGCAGGGGGATGAAGCTGTGATGTCAGTCACAACCTGCTCTTCAAAAACAAGAGTGGTACACGCCCAGCAGGCACAAGACCAAGGCTAGAGCCCACGTCTGTGCTGGTAACTGTGAGATTTTGGACAACTTACTCATCTCTCCAAAGACTGGGTTTTCTCCTTTGACTGGCAGGGATAAGCTGTCCACACTGGCTGCCTTGTAGGGTCGCTGTGAAGCAAACCAGATAACAGATGTTGATGGGCTTTGTAAGGCACAATGCCCCATACAAACGAGAGCCATCTCGCCTGGCTCCACTCCAGCCCTGAATGGGCAGGCAGGTTGTCTTGCTCACTGCAGACCTCTGATGGATGCCCTGTTCCCTGTCGGCAGTTTCATCTCCCCTAATGTGGAAGAAGCAACACAGGGGACGGTTATTCTGGACTCCATCCTGACCAGCCGGGGAGAACGGGTTAGTGCTGTGGAATAGATACACAGGACTGTTCAGCTCACAAAGCATCTTGCATGCATCATTTCACTTGCTTCTCCCAACAGCCCAAAGAGGAAATTGAGGTCTGCTCATAATTATGTATCTAGGGACTGAGGAGACACAACTCGAATCCGGGCTCCTGATTTCACATCCTTGCTTATTCCTGAATGCTCCTTGGGAGTGTATGAAAAGGAAAGAAATACCCAGTCGTGGGTTAGGGAAAACCATCCATTTAACCTGCAGATTTTAGGGACTGTGATATCTTTTTGATGAGATTATGGCAGAGGAGAAAAGTGGCAGAAAAGTCTAAGAAAGAGAGGATTTGGCAGAAGGGATCCTCCGGGGGCCGAGAAGGGGAAAGGTTGAAGACTAGACCCTCAGATGTTACCTCAGCCGGGAGCAGGCAGGGAGACGCTGGTTTTACGGTCAGGCTTTTCTGAGTTCAAATCTTGGTGTTGTCATAGCTGTGTGTCTGTGGGAAAGTCACTTCACTTCCTCAGTTTTGTCATATATACAATGGAAGTTGTTCTAGTTTGCGTTCCTGTTACTGTGATAAAACATTGGCCAAAAGCAACGTGGAGAGGGATGGGTTTATTTCATATTACAACTCCAAGATCATAATCCATCACTGAAGGAGGCTGAGATAGGAATCAAGGCAGGAGCCTGGAGGCAGCAGCTGAAGCAGAGACGTGGGAGGAGAGCTGCTTACTGACTTGCTTCCTCTGGTTTGCTCAGCTATTCCACTCATACACACCAGGCCACCTGCCCAGAGGGCACTGCCCACAGTGGGCTGGGCCCTCCTACATTAACTGACAATTAAGCAAATGCCTAGTAGTCATGCTCACAGCCCAGTCTGATGGAGGAAATTCCTCAATTGAGATTCCTTCCTCCCAGATGACTGTAGTTTGTGTCGAGTTGACAAAATCTAACCAGCATAGAAATAAAAGTAATTTTGTTGTGAGAAATAAGGGAGATAATACACACCAGATTCCAAGTCCAGTGGCTGGCAGGTGATAAGTGTTCAGTAAGAGGAAACTGACTCCGTCTGACAGGTTGTGCCATAGACTGAATGCTGTGTCTCCTTCAAATTTGTGTGTTGAAATCCTAATACCCAATGTGATGATGAAGGTAGAATCTTTGGGAGGTAGTTAGGTTCCAGTGGGAAGTCAGCAACGATTACTGTCCTTATATAAAAGACCTCAAAGACCCTTTAAACTCTCCATGTGAGGGCACAATGGGAAGAACGCCATCGGCATATGAAGCTGGCCCTCTGCAGACACTGAATCTGCCAGCACCAGGAGTGTGGACTTCCCAGCCTCCAGAACTGTAATAAACACATTTCTATGGGTTAAGTTACTCAGTTTATAAAACTAAAATAGTAAGCTAGAAAGGTAGAAGCTTAGCTGTGCTGCCAGGGCGTGGGATGGTCGAAGTCCACACATTGCTGACCTCCTGGCTTCTGTGCTGGCTGTCTCTGAAAACTTCCTGTGAAGTCATCTTCAGTCTTTCTGTCTTCTGTCCTTCTTGCTCCCTAGAGTACAGAGTGTGTACACAGTGACCCTTCTCGCAGCCACAATTGCCTTCTCAGTCAAGGCCTCCACTCCCATTGCAGGGTAACAATGTGGGGTTAAGTACACGAGGTTGAATCTTTGATCTACTTCTAGCTATGTGTTTCTAGGTAATTGATGTAACTTCTTTATTTTATTTATTAAATGGACTAACAATCTCTATAAGATAGATATGGGCCTAAATGAATTAACAAATGTGAGACTTAACACAGTGCCTAACATATAGTCAGTACTTACTAAATATTTTTCTACAGTTTATCGGCTGGTTTCCTGTGCCTGATCTATCTTCATCAGAACTTATGGTGTCACAGTCCCTGGATGAGCCTCCATGGCTTTTCCACAGTAGCCTGTTGCTTTAGTTTGTGGGATGTTGTTTCACCTGTTGCCTGTAGGCACGACCCCTGATTGCTCACCTGTAGGCAGAGAATAGCAATGGCCTCCCATCTTCTAGCTCACTGTAGTTATTCTGCTGCACCACCATCCTGAGAACCAAGTCACTAACTCAAATGCAAAGTATTCTCAGGCTCCACATGGGTTCAAGCCCTTGGCTTCAATAACGGTTCCTCCTCCTGGATTAATGTAAATCTCTTTCCATTTCCGATTTATTTGCGTGTGTGTGTGTGTGTGTGTGTGTGTGTGTGTGTGTGTGTGACTACCTTGATTAGGATCCTCTTTTAAAATGCAAATAATCATAGCAGTCGTAATTGATAAAGTTTTTAAGTGTTCTGGAAGGGAAGACTCCAGAAGCGGGTACCTCCTGTACATATTGTCCTTTCCTTAGGCACTTGGGGGGGGGGCATCTCAGGGGAAAAGGCATTAATGAATGGGGCAGGGACTGAAGAAATGAGAGACAGGCATACAGCACTCTATCACGCTTAGGGCTGATCTGAGCTGGGCAGCTCAAAGAAAGGGGAACTCCCAAAATTGATGTGTATAGAGGTTGAAAATGAAATGGTTAACAAGCCTATCAGATGGAAAAGGTATTTTACAGATTCACAGATTCTTGGATTTAAATCTAGGGGTACACCCAGACAGACTGAATCTGAAAAAAAACAGGTTGTCTCCTCTCTGATTCTAAGAAAACATTCTATGAACTCTACAGGTCTCACTCCCAGAGTTTGTCCTCAAGAAATGGTGAGAGATGCAGTCAAAGATTTACTTACAGGAACATTCATGATAGTGTTGTACATATTACCTTTGGCTGAAAATCTCAAATGCCAAACAATAAGAAACAATTTCAGTGATATATTAAACACATTGTCTTTACATTAGAATATTTTATATTCATCAAAGTTATATTTTAAAATTTATTAAATGACATAGGAAAATGCTAAGGTCACAATGCAAACTAACAGCACTGCGGTGTCATATTTAGTGGTAAGTTTAAGATTAGGTTAGAATATGTACTTGTAAGTTTATCTCAACTTTCCAGTGAAAAACTTCCATCCTTAAGAAATATGACAGAACTATCAAGAGTACATGAAATAGGCCTTTAAAATGGTGTAATATGTCACAGTTTTATATATTCTATAAATGAAAAAATAGAAAACATTTTATTAAGATGTAATACTATTGCTGCATCCAAACTCCCACAATTGTATATATCCAGTTCCAGTGAAAAGTCATACAGGAATGCATTGGACTGTTAGTACATGCTTCTTTGATGTGTAGAAATACAGGTGATTTCTTGTTTTTTTTTTCATATTTTCTTCAATAAGCAAGTACTGTGTTTTCTTTTCAAAAATTTTTTTGATTTATTTATTTTTATTTTATATGTATGAGTGTTTTGCCTGCTTGTACGTAAGTGCATCAGTATCATGCAAAGACTGAGGCGGCCAGAGAGGGAGGCCAGAACTGGAGTTACAGATGGTTGTTAGCTCCCATATAGGTGCTGGGAATCAAACCCAGGTCTTCTGCAAGAGCAGCTGGTGCTCTTAACCACTGAGCCATCTCTCTAGCCCTTGGGCACTGTTTTTTTCAAATTAGATGACTGTTATTCTTTGATCTGCAGAGTTGAAGCCATATCATATAGGGTTGTCTCCACTTTTTGTTTCCGGCATAGTTTTAATTAAATGGCTTTTAATATAGGCAGGAATCATTTCCTCCCCTGGCACCTCATTCTGAAATGGCAAAACTAACTTCATTTTGCTATAGCTGACTTTTGCTTTATCCTGTGTTTTTGTCTAGCCA